>CM076408.1:27463386-30458386 GCA_038363315.1 Mugilogobius chulae
AAGGGCATCAGTCTTCCCAACATTAACAATGGGAATATGGACTGTGCCTTGGTCAACCTGAAGGAGGCAGGGGGAGGCAAGCAGGCCAGCAGGAAGGCCAGATTGAGGAGGCTCAAACAGGACAGACTGACCAGCAAACTGTTCAGGGCACGTACTAGCGACTAACTTCATTGTGCCACCAGGTATGCGCACTGCTCGAGGCCCTCGCACATTCACAGTGCCGATTAACAGTTCCGGACCCTGAGCAGCTACATGGTGGCACCTCTGAAGGGCCTCAATGACTGGGCCCGGGCCTGTGCAACGGCTGGGAAGTCAAACAGTGAAGACCCATAGGCACCAAAAAGCTCTTTGTAACAACGGCGGATTATGTTCATCCCCAAAATACCAGGAACGGTCTGTTTGGGGCCAGAGGGATCCTGTACCACTAAGATCCCGCAACAGGGAATCTTTTTGTCACAGAGGGCAACATCAAGTTCCAGGTAGCCTATGTACGGGATCTCAAGTCCATTAGCGGCTCGAAGTTGTAGCCAGTGGCAGGAGCGGAGGCGATCAGGACCCCAGGGTTCAAAATGTTCCCTAAAGAAACTTTCTGTGATTGTGGACACCATGGAACCAGTGTCCACCAGACAAGTGACTTGAGCCCCGCCATGTCAACCTTAAGGGTTGGACATGATGCCATTAACTCCGTAACGTTACTTACCTGTGAGCCTGTTGTCCCCCCTTCTGAACTTTGGCTCCGCAGCTCAGAGGGCTTTAGTTTCCCGAATGACTAGCGGATTAGAGTGTCCGGTAAGCGAATTAGCTCGAGGGCGAGCTGAAACCCGCTCTCCATCGCATTCACTCGCATAGTGACCCAGCTGGGTACACCTGCGACAAACAATGCTACTGCGTGGAGCCCTGTTGTTTTGTCTAGGAGTCTGCAGTGATGACACTGTCTGCGTCAACTGGTTCAGCTGCTCTTGTTGGCGTTTGAGCAATTCCATGACCTCAACTAATCCCGGCGTTGGTATAGTCAATGCTGGTGCGGGGCGGGTGAAACCCCTGACCTCATACTGGAGGCCGCGAACGGAAGGGAGCGAAAAAACTACGCTCTCTAAATTGACCTGGGAGCCCCTCCCGCTCCCATCTGATAGCCTCTGCACGTACTTGAAGCAAAGTCGCAGTTGGCTTATCACGGATGAAACGCTTAAGGTCTCTGCG
This sequence comes from Mugilogobius chulae, assembly GCA_038363315.1. Classification (NCBI taxonomy): domain Eukaryota; kingdom Metazoa; phylum Chordata; class Actinopteri; order Gobiiformes; family Gobiidae; genus Mugilogobius; species Mugilogobius chulae. Next base: position 27,464,587 of record CM076408.1, read on the forward strand.
TAGAGCACTATCAATAACATGCTCAGTAAATTGGTCGCGGAGGAGCACATCAGAATTGGGCACGCCGTCTGGGGAACTCTGCTTTACTTGTTCCATTAGAGCCATCAAAGCTAAAGAAAACTCCTGTAAAGTTTCGCCCTCTTCCTGTCGTCTAGAGAAAAACGCCTGCTGCAAGGTCACATAAGGCTGCACACAGCCATAAAGGTCTTTAAGAATCTCTAACACGAGCTTCGGATTTTCCCTCTCTTCTGACGGACGAAACTTTATTTCATTCTTTGCCTCACCTTCTAGATGGTCGAATAAAAAGAAGGCCTGCTCGACAGTAGACAAGCACCTGGCGCGCATGCAAGCTTGTGCTTCTTCAATCCATTCATTTAAAGGTGGGCCCGACTTACCATTAAAGAAGGGGCATTTGCGGTCCTTTGCCATCACAAGCACACGCTCTGTGATGGGGGTGTGCACGCCCAATGACCGGGCTTGACCAGTGGAGGCGCCCGAAGCCTGGGAAGCCTCGCCAGGGCCGGCCTGAGCCGGGACCCCCTCCTGACGAAGACGCTCATTGTCCGCCTTAAGCCGAGCCAGTTGCTCTCTGAGCTGCTGCAGCTCCTCCTCCATTCTGGCCGAGAGCGCACTGCAATGCAACCTTTGGGTAAGTTAGAAGAAAAATGAATTGACTGACCTGAAGGAATTAGGCTCCTGAAAGAGAAACGTTGTTTTGTCCAATTGCCCACGCACACAAATGACTTGGTTAATAACTGTACTTCAAAAACAATTTTAGCAACACCATAATAGTAAATTGTGACAAAACAGGAACCAAAATACAGTTCACGTCTCCACTCAGTATCCGTCCTGCCAAAGCAACGCCAAGATGTGACGTGAGGGTGTAACTTTTAAAATAATTTTTACAGTGTAATAAGTTCGCAACAACGCCACCCGAGGAGATGGCCTCGGGACCAGACAACCACTTTAATTTTTACTTTAAGGCCGCGCAAGTCGTTAGACTAGTGAGAAAGGAGACGTGAAACTGTAAATACAAAAATACAAAAGTAATTTTATTTTGTCACAATTAATTGAAGATACTAATTAAAATCACTATAGGCCTATAGGAGTGAATAGCAAAAGGTTAAATAGCATTTAAAACAACTGTTGGCAAGGACAGATTAACAAAAGCTGAAAAAACAAAAGTTAACACAATTTATGAATAATGCAAAAAAAAGTAAAGCCATGCAAATAATAACTGCAAACAAAATAAACAAGCCAAGCAAATTGCAAACAAAAATAAAACAAGCAAACAAACCATGCAATGCAAAAATAATTAAAGCAAGCAAAGTAAACTTAAGCTTAATAAAGCACACAAAAATAATTAAATGTAACTCACCAAACTCAACAGAATTAACCTAAATGTAAATCAAAAAGGGAAAATAATGAACAGCTAATATTAATTTGTTTTTGTGCCAACTCTACAGTAATTTAATTGTCCATTTCTGCACAAGACATGAGAGCACTAATTTACCGGAGCGCACCTGAACGCCCCACAGCCAGAGCGTGCTCGGAGAGGTGCCAGCAGGCCTCGCTGCTGTGCCACGGGCACGCGCTCAGAAAGTTCGAAGATATGTGCTCGTTTGTTCGTTTCTTTTATTTAGACAATGAGTGGACAAAACAACGAATCCCTTGCTGGGATGGCGGCCCGTATTCTGGTCCGCGCTGGAAGCTCGTGCCTGCAATGGAGACACGAGTCTTAGTAAATTGGATGAGACTAAACTACAAGCGCGTTTGGATCTTACCTGCCGGTGAAAGGCACGCGCTCACGGCCAGCAGGAGGAGGGGAAGCGCCGGGTGGATTGCCGGCTTGTTCCTGCTGCAACTCAGGATCTAAGACGAATATTTTAGTGGTCAGCTTTGGCACGGAGCCAAGAATGGAAGGCAGGACAACAAGCGACTTACCCCAAGTAAGGAGTCCCGAACTCACGGCGCGAGCCGAACCGCTGCGCCCAGGCACTCAGGCGTGCTCCAAAGAGAGAAGCCAGCGGTCACCAACAGGGTTGCCAGATTTTTAGAGAGCAACAAGCGACCTGGCCTTTGAAAAAAAGCCCAAAACAAGCGACTTCAGGCACTCAATAAAAAGTAGTTGAAATAAGCAATTAATTAAATATTATCTGTCACAGCAAAAATGTTGGTTAATGATTTTGGCATATTTTAAATATTTGATCATTAATAAAGTTTTTTTAAATCATAAAAATATGCAAAAACTCCATATTGTTGTCATAAGTGGGTAATTTTCGTGAGTCAAACTTGAAAAAAACGCAAAAAATCACCTTGTTTATGACGTCAAAGGGTGGCAAAGGAGCAAGCCCAAAAAACCGCAACCCGCGACCGTCAAAATTCACAAGCGACTTTCCAAAATAAGAAGCCCAAAGTCGCTTTAAAGAAGCGGACTTGGCAACTCTGGTCACCAAACGCTGCAACCACCGCACCAAGAAGAAACGTATGTTCGCGCGCGCAGGACACGCAAGGCTTTATGGGACATGCTCAGTGCCACCCACCAATCACCTCTCAGGTAAGGTGCACACCGACATGCCACAAGAGAAAGATGGATGGAAGAGAGATGAGGTTATGACACATGCATGTACGCTGTTGAAACTCACAAATCCTGCATATATGGAGCAATACTTGGATAAAGGCCAAGATGTAGTGGAATTTATGCAATATTCACTTTTGCTCGTGTGGGTGTGTGAGTGTAGGAGATAAGCAGTCTAAATCAATCTTTTTTTTTATTTGCAGTGTCCAAACGTCCATATTGTTCCCTGATTAGGACAATTTTAGAGTCACGTCATTTTATGTTGGCGTTCAAAAAGACCAAAACTTATTGTCAGAGTTGAAAAAACACTGCGACAGGTGTTTAACTGAGCAACTTGCCTGGGTGAAAGATGGTAAAAGAGAAGCTTAAAGGTGGTGTAGCTGATTTTTACACTTTTCTCATAAATCCTTAAACACATGGTTAATATTGAAATGTATTCATCTTGGTTGCAATTACAGCTTATAAACTTCTTTTTAGAGAAGCTGGTTTATGATATACTTTTTTTATTGGAAAACAGAAAGTTTACCAAAATACAACCAAAAAAGTTAGTTACCCCTGATTTATCAGGCCAGGTGCTAAACTGGTGCAAACTGAAAAATAAAATCATATTATTTGCGAGCACTTCATGCATACTTTAACATTGGAAGATGTTCATATTGCATATTATACAAAAGAGATATGCACCACTTCAAATTCTGCATCTTTAGTGTCTGTGTAAAGAAAAATGTCAGCTACGCCAAGTTTTTTCTCAAACCTGTTTTGCACATGTGCAAATTCTTGATAAATCTGGCCCTAAGTGCACTGTTGAGTCAGGACTATGAACAAAGTATTCGTAAATAAACAATTAGCTGTAAAGATGCTAGCATTAGCTGACAAGCTGTAAAACATCATAGACAAAATGTATGAATGATCCAGTACATTTGATGATTAATGTAAGGCTCATGCTTGTTGATTATTAGTCACAAAAACTAACTGTGTGAAGAATATGATCGTTTTTTATTACAGAAAGATTTAGCTTTGGGTTGTTACTGCAAGCCAGGTACTGTGTCTAGTGGTAAAATGAGACAATGTTGGTTAATATATATTTTATGCAAAGTAACCAATTAACAGACAATTTGGTCTTGGTCCTACTAGAGAAGCCAAGGTCCAGATTTTTTTACGCTTTGTGAGAAAAAGTTCCTTATGGAAATGTATACAACTTGGTCCAATCAGACTGTCCTAGTCCTCTCAGGTCTCAAGCAATGACTGGTGTGCAGATCAGATACCACACGATTTCAGAATATTTTTTTATGAAGATACAGTACGTTTATGCTTTATATTGCCAAAAAGAATTATATTTTCAATAAAACAAAGCAGGTGTGGGATTTTGCAGGCCAAATATGAGTCTATTTTGTGGCAATGCAAGCACACTTAAGACAAATGTTGCTGAAATACACACAGTGGGAGTTTAAAGTAGATTTTTGAACTTATTAGACATCTTTGTAAGTCTCCATGATGGTTTTGTGTGTGTTTTGGGGGTGCATATACAGTACATTAGTTCTTTATGCTGCACCCTCCCAGTGGAAAATCTATCTCACAACTTGGCCTTACATGCATCGATTTAAGTAAATGCTGGTTGTCTTTTATTTTTATATTTGGTAAAATGTTTTAAATGTAATTTTACTGTTTTTCTTCATGAGCGAAGACAACAAAAGCACACAAATAAGCATCAAATGAATGTAGAACAGAATTCAACATTGTTCAATCTATACTGCTGATACGACCACAACCACTGTTATCTATGCCAAAAAATTACCAGTTCTGACTATTCTAATACAGTAGCTCGATTCACAGGAGAGGTGAGATCCATTGCAGCGCAGGAACAGGCTGTACCAGCACTCATGCATTTGCAAATGGAGTTCAAGTCTGCAGAGCAAAGATCCAGTCCAGACAGACGGATAGAGGAGACTCAAACAGGATCAACCACTGCCTATGTGCATTTTTATTAGAATGTAGCAAAATGTACTGAACATAAAATATATTAACCTTCTGCTGCTGCTTTGTCTACCCTGTTACACTACCACTCTATTACAACTACTTTATAAAAACTCTTATTCTATTTCTCTCAAACTTAATCTGTCTTTCTCAGTCCTTTGTATAATTTTCTGTGCGTCGTGCAGTGCATTCAGAACGGCTTAGGATGCATTGTTGAGCTTTGAAAGTCTTGCCAAAAAGGGATCATGGAAAGTGAAAATTAAGACAACTTTAAAAGACACGAGGAGGAGTGAGGAGCCAGCAGAAGAACAACTTAGAATAGAAATATGAACTCGCAGACGAATTACTGCGAGACCGAGAACTGAAGTAAGTGAGAAGAACAAATGGAAAAAGAGCGGCAGTAATAACGTGAAAACAATAAGAGTGGTAAATGGAATTAATCTGACAGCTGAAAAGAAAGAATGCAACAATACATTAGCAAAAGCATCTCTAATGGCGACGTCTGAAGAATATACAGTCGTTTTAACCAGTGCTGAGTTTGACACGAGGCTTATTAGGAAACGAAATATTGTTTTAATCATATCTATTCTTCAATGGTTTTGAAACAACATTTTTCACTCAATGATGCTGCTGTTATATAAAAAGTTATTCAACAAAGCACTGAAAAAGTAATGTACATAATGATACTCTTGTCTGAAGTATAACTATTACCTTGTGCAGCTGAGTGAGAGAGGCCATAACTACCATACAGTTTAATTATAGATAACACAACATTTTAATTGAATGTATATCCACTCTCCAAATGCAAAGCAGCACAGTTTTCTATAATTTTAGATATGTCAGAATATGTCTTTCTGAGTGCTGTTTATTTCATTTCATTTATCTCATGGAGAAAATTGTAGAAAATGATGTGTGTCATTGGGCTGCTGTTTTAAATAGGAAAAACTAGAGCCAAAAGAGAAATACAGCAGGAAGAATAGAAGAGTGATACATTTGCATTTGGACTGACATTTGATTGGTTTATTGGTTGAATGCCATGCTTTGTTCAATTGTGGTTAATTCAAGAAGAATCAAAGGCTTTATAGTTCTCTTTCCCACCACCAGAGGCAGCACTGACTTGCATTCTCTCTCTCTCCATCTTTCTTCTCTCTCTCTCCTTAGTTGTCTTTCTTTTCCTTAATTCTCTTCTCTCTGTGTTTTTTCTTCACCCCCTTCCCAATTCTCTCTCTCCCTAATTGTCACTCTTTCCTATACGTTCTCCCTCTCCTCTTCTCATCTCTCTCTGTTTCCTTCTTTCTGTCTCTCTCCTGATCCCCAGTCTTGATCATTATTGTTGTTTGGTTTGATCTGGCACAGGACAACTGCGTCTCTCTCTTTCTCGAGATTGTCCTTTTGCTTTAATCTGGCATCTTTGGAAATCACAGGCCTGGTTTCCAGACTGGTAAAAAAAGAAGTAGGCATTTAAATCCATCTTTATCTATAGAACTGTATTTTTTCTTCTTGTTAAAATATAGTGACTCAATGCATACGTCAAACTGTCGCCTTTACATTAGACTATACTGTATGAGGGGAAGATGTACCTATTACATGAAAATAAGTTTGGTAATGACTCATGCCGGAAGAATCACTCTGAATAAAGTTCTACTTACATATCCACCTAAGCCAATGGAAATACAATTCTTAGTCAAAGCATCTCTGTGTGTACATTTTCAGAGAGTCAAAGTCATCCGTAGTTTTTCTGGAACATGTCCAAATATCTCCACCAGTGCCACCATATTTGTTTTGGTTCTCACATTCCTAAACACTACATTCCCCTTGTTTGATAAAATTCAGAAAGCTTCATTTAGCGCGCTGAAGCAACTCGAGTCATGTTGGTTTCTGAAAGTTGCAAAAAAGTGCTTAAAACACATTGTGATGACTAAATTGAAAGGCTCAGAACACATTAGTGAGCAAAACTTGTGACAACTGCTTCTGTTTATTTACATTTTCAAGAAAACAAAAATTGGCTACATGTTGAAAATAAAAAGATTTTAGAGAAGTAGTTGCTTTAACATAGACCAACAAAATGTGAAGATTCTGTGTCTTCTATTTTCTGTTATAATAAGAAAGACACAGCACTTTTACAGTCGAAAAAGTTTGGATTATTTTCACATCTGATCCCCTTTACATTCCATCTCTGTGTCATTTATTAAAGGTGTAATTCGTCTTTGGCCGTATTAGTTCTCCACACAATAGAAAGAGCTCAGTCTTGATCCGGCCCCATCAAAAAGGTGCTTTTGGGACGATGACATCACTCACTGTACATGACTGATAATATGGTCCTGATTTAGGGCTTATGGAGAGGATCGCAGCAGCAGACAGGAGCAGACGGGGAGACTAAAGGCCTATTGGCTTTTGATTAGTTGCTTGAATGATGTCTGGAGTGTAATTACAAAGGAAGACTGACAGTGCGCTCAATAATAGGGTGTGATTGGAAACAGAGGAGCTGAGATTAAGGTGAGGACCCACAGAAATGAATCTATAGATATTATAAAAGAGATGTTTTAAAATGTTTTATGGGCCTCGTGTAAAGTATAAAGAGATGGATTATGATTCCGTTTGTGTTCAGACGAGAGGAAAACAGCAGACAGGGGGAGATGGAGAGGCTGAGGAGGCTGATGGTTCACCTGCTGTGGTAGATAAAGGTATTGGAGTGAGCATGCTATTTGGTTTTTGACAATTTCAGAACTAACCTTCAACCTGAAAGTACCTACAGCACTGATCTTTAGAAAGAGAAGCTGGAATATTCCCAATTACCCTGAAATCTGTTGTGGAATATATTTTCTATTGATTTGGGTTGTTTGAACACTTTCAATTGTTCTTCTTCAGTCTCCCTCTGCCTTCAATTCTGTTAATTATGTTTTTAATTATATAATTACTTAAAATCAGAAATCAGTATTGTAGTAAAACTATATTGTAAGGATATACTGTATGATGTGTCTTTTTCATGTATTCAGTAAAAAAAAACAACTATAGTAATATGTAATTTACATTTTGTTAATTGTAAAAACATAAACACAAATAAATCTTTTTTTTTTTTTTTTTTTTTTTCTTTTTCTTTTTTGTTTGAGCATATATCGAAATGTAACACAACATAAAATAAAAATGTCAAAATCAACCTAAATAGCTTAAAATAAAAACAGGTGTATTGGACTCTTGGGGGGGGTTGGTTTTAAGTTTGACAACTTCCAGTCCGAATCATTGGTTATCAATGTGTGTTAATTTTTGGATGCAGAATGGCTTAAAAAAACTGCTTCTTACAAACCGCAAAGTGAAACTGGAGAGGACAACCCAAGCACAGTCAATCAGAGTGCAGTATTCGGCTCTCAAAATGGTTTATTCTTTAATAAGGTCCTGGATTTGATTCTCAGTTGTCCCGGGCCTTTCTATGTAGAATCCTGTTTCCCCTACCTCGAAAAACATGTCCATTAATAAAGGAAGGAATGTTTATTAAGGACAATGTACAATTTTGCATTTAGCACAAAGGCGGACATGCTTGCACCAGATTCTAGCTTACAGCTAATTTACATCTGTAGTCCTGGGGAGGGGAGTGGGGAGGCACATTGGACAGGTTTTTAGATGTAGGAGGAAACCGGAGCACCCGGGGGAAACCTACACAGACACGGGGAGAACATGCAAACTCCACATAGAAAGGCCCCGGGCGGCCTGGGAGTCAAGCCCAGGACCTTCTCGCTATGAGGCCAGAGCGCTAACCACTGCACCACCGTGCCTCCCCTCTCCCCTCCACCAGGGCTCCCCTTACAAGAGATTCTCAATCTCAGTGGGACTTTCCTGGTTAAATAAAGGTCAATAAATCAGTGGATTCATTTGTTCACAGAGTGCTATATTTACCATATACTGTACTTTTTAGTTGAAAGTACAAACATTACTATCTTGTAGCTAAAAAAGTTAGTTACCTCAACTTTAATGTGAATTGTAACTTTAACAAGCAGCAGTTTTATTGTTTCATCTGTACAGATGAAACAATAAAAACTACACATTTTACTTTGAATCTGGAAACAACTACAGCTATGGTACACCCCCCAGTGGGTGGGGATAGGTGGAAGGTGAAAACAGGACTTTTCTGAGCTCTCGAGCATTAGCTGCAGGACAATGTAAGATTAACAACATCCAAATACTCAACTTTGAGTAAAATAATGATGAAAGAACACTGCTGTAACATGGTTCTACACTCATAAAAGTTTATATTACATAATACATCACCTTCTTGTTGTTTAATACTTCTGTTGTATCATTTCACCACAATAAACAACAGGTACAACACCTTGATGCAATCAATTAACATATGTCTGTCTTTTCTTTCTCATCACTTTGAGTTTATTGTGGGCACAAGCTAAAGTCAATGCCATAGCATTTGTAATTTCTATCCTGAGAACTAAGACCGGAGCTGTGTTGGCAAAGTCTGAGAAACCTTGGGCAGTGAATTAAAGACAAAGGAGAGAGAAAAATGGCTGCTCTCTACCTTTGTGATGAATGCTGCTCAGACCTGACTGCAGGATGGATGTGTGAGGTCTACAGCTTCAGAACAGGTGATTGAGTTCAATGGGAAGTCAGGATCTGTGAGCATTAGTCTGCTCCTCTCATTAGTTTGATTTTTAATGACACATGTAGATCAGTGATTTAAATAATGCTCTTTGTAAAACTCAGAACTGATCTAAAATGCTTAGGGAAAATAACGAAGCACATTTAACTCCATAAACATTTTTTTTTTTTTTTTAAGATATAGGTTTGCTCTAACTAATGATGAGAGAACACTGCTATGACATGATTAAAAACTCACAAAAGTGGATCTATGTCTCCTTTCAAATGTAATAGCTGTAACATGTGAACCTAAAATGGTAATGCAATCACAACTGAATCTGGGTTAGAACTCGCTTTCATATTCACCATTTCATTTTCTTCATTATCAAGTGACCACAGGGAAGCACTGGGGGATCTATTTCCAGTTTAGGCTTATAGAGCCAGCGTCTTGGTCAGGACTCAGGAGCCTAGATAACTCTTTTGCACAGAGCTTAGTTTAATGGAGAAACCAAAGTGCCTGCAGGTTAGCCGTCCAGGCACAAGGAGAACATGGGAAACACGCACTTTTCTTTTCTGAAAATTGAGTTGAAAATTCATGTGATTTCTGGCTCACATCAAATATTACACTTTCAAAAAAGAGCATAATTTTCATCAATTTGACATTGACTAAGTGTATTTGTCCTTCTATCAAATAAACTAAAAAATGAACTACAGGCAGTGATCTTAACGAGGAGGCGCTTTTCGACAAAGTTTGAGCGAAGAGAAAAGATGCATTTCAAACAGAAATGAGCTGTCCCTGTCGTCACTGTTTATTCAGTTTAGTGGCTGCTCTGAGCTACATCTCGCCTCCTGAAATACAACTGAAACCATTTAAACTGGAGACAGAATATTGACCAGATGTAAACCACACAGAGGAAAAAAGACTATTTACGAGAAAGGGACGTACTCAAACTTGATGTATTGACCAGGCAGATCTGATTTCTGTCGCTTATCTTTGACTGTTGTAATTCAGTCAACAATCAAATGTTTTCTTTCTAAATGTTTTCGCCAAGCCCATGCAATACATTTTGTATTTACTGCAGATTTTTTTGAGAACCAACTTATGTTTGAATTTTGGGAGAAGATTCTGCTCTTCATTCATTAATTTGTCATAAATGTGAAATAAAATAATATCTGTAGACTTAGATGCAGTAAGCATCAAAGGCCACGCCCACAAACAGACCTCTGAGGAGGAAAGTTAACATGGGGAGTGAATCAGAACAACAGCTTTATCAGTCACTGCTCGAAAACTAACAACAAATGTGGACTTTAGGAGATATATTGTGTCAAATATAGACACGAAGACATGGAGATAAATAAAGTGATTCAACCTTCCAAGTATGTAAATGTGTCTAACAATGCTTACGGTAGCTGCAAGCGAAATGCTAACATGTTGCTAGCGCTGCCTAGCATGTTTTAGCATCTTTTTTTACTTTCTGTTTACTTTTTTGACATAACGCCGCATCAGTAACTTCCATTTAAACCCGGAATTTTCAACTTTCCCATACTTAAACATGGTAAGGCATGAGACGTTTTCCCCCTCAGCAGGCCATGCCCCCAAATATGACGCGTTGCCGACTGTATCTATTACAGATGAAAAAAGCTTGCTAGTTGGCAGATAGGTCCCTAAAAGTACTTTTCATTACTTTGGACCATAAATACATTTGCCAAATATAAAGATGTTTCCAGAATTTTCCGAGGCCAAATGATTTTTATTGCAGTTTAAAAAAAACACACAATTCTTTTCCATCTTGCTCAAATGCAGTAGTACAGTAGTTCTGTTAATATTGTTATGTGACACCATTATTGTGACCATACCTGCTTGCCATTGCCAGATAGTCAGATTTCAGAAGCTTTAAGTGTACATTGTTATTCCACTAGTTCTACGGTGGAGCAACAGCACAAAACACTGTTGTATCATCAGGAAGGACACTTTGTTCACTGTAGATTTTGGAGTGTGAGTGATTGGTTGTCACTTTCATGGTCTGCCCAGGGCAACTCTGGCTACAATATAATAGCTTATCCCTACTGTGTGTAGAGTGAAGGGACAATGTAATGTGAGGCACCTCTGAGTGTCATAAAAAGTGACTCAGAATTAGTTTTGAACTTTATGGATGAAGAAAAAGATATTTTGGCTTTGTTTAAGTGTTTCGCACATTGTCTGACAAACTGAACTCATAGGGTCTAAAGCCGAAGTTGACAAGTGTCCAAGCGCTGATCCCGCGTTGCCGTGGCGCCTGTACAGTGTAACTACAGTACAGACTTGTGTGAGAAACTGCCATTGCGCTGGCATGCCACCTCGTCTAATACCACGTCCTGCCCGTTGGGAACCGTGTGTGGAAAATCCATCTTACGGCTCCGTGCACACACCTCCTGACGTCACACTGCTTTATTTTTACACTAAATTGCAGACTAAACCCACTGAACCTAAAGGACGAGATGTTGGGGAAAAAAAGCGCGGAAGGCAGATGACGCAAGAATGAAAGCCAGTTTTGTGGAGATTTAGCGCACACCTAATCACTCGGCACACGACCACCCCTATCCTTTTCCCCTCATGCATAAAGATCATGTTCTCATGTGCAGGTACAACAAATCCCCCATTTCAGCCGCTCGCAAAGCACCCACACGGAAAATATTTGAGTTTAAATATACATACTGAAATCTTATATCAAGCTTTCTTAACTCAGTCTGCAATTCTATGTGAAGATGTCTGAATTAAAAAAAAAACAAATAGAGATATACAGCTAAAACTAAACATAGACTAAACTGGGCCAAACTAGGTCCACAAGGCTGCTACAATAATAATATGTAACAGAAATGTTACATATTAAAAGTTTGACCAAATCACTATACACCAAACTTGACTTAAGATACATAATTAATTCATCCATTGAGAATGTATATTGTAAGCAAACTAAACTTCAACTAAACCTAAAGACATGATGAAGGTGGAGAAAAGTATATGATGCAAGAATAAAAAGGGAAATATTTGTGGATATGTATCTAAAAATGTACCTATGGGGATGGAAGATCATCCGAAAACATAGTAGTTGTATAATACACACAGTATTACAATAAAAAAACACAATGTTTGAAAAAACAAAGTGTGAACTTGTCCAAGATCTGACTGAATGTGCATTATTATGACACATTTCAGCTTTTCTGAAAAAGAACAAACACAAATGTTTGAAAGTATCACTTTTATAGCGGATTTTCAGAGCAATAAAAAAAAGTGTTTATAATGAAAGTCAATGAGGAAACAGAACAAGATGGAGAAAAAACTACAAATTGCTTCTGCACAAAAACTGCAAAATCATCAAAGTCAAAGTTGGGACTGATTTTTAACAGGTCCAAAAAATCCAGTTTAGATTTTCATTTTATATGAAAAATGTGCCATTTTGTGTCACATTTTTACCCCATCTGAGAATCTGTACAAATAATAAAACACTGAGGATTTTTTTTTTTAACTCAAAAAAAAAAAAAAAAAAAGAGGAGTTAACAGAACTTAAGGACAGCACATTTGCAAATGACATGATTCTGGGTTTAACAAAATTGCAGGTTGATTTTTTCTAAGGTTTGTAGCAAGACATTGAAATATCTCCAAAACTGTAGCAATGGTGGACAATTAAAAAAAAAGTGTTAACGTAGATAAACTAACAAAATCGAACAAAATTGTAGCTGCAAATTCAAAAACTGAATCGAATCGTGACTTATTTGAATTGTCCCATCTCTACCAACCTTTGCAGTAGGTTCCTTGGTTAACTTTGTACAGTTATTTGTATAGAGTCTATGACTACCACACACATGAGGTAGTGACAAAACCCATGTATGCAAGTGCTAAATCTTTGAATAAAATGCTTTTAAACTATTTTCAATAGCCAAGTGAGAGAGTAAGTGCTAACTTATCTGAAAATCATATTAATATTGAATACGGTAGCTGGCTTTACTTGAAGTTCAGTCATGGTTAAGATACATTTAATTGATGGACCTATTTTGCTGCTTTGTTTTTATGCATTACTTCTCTTTCCAAGCTACAACGTTTATCCTTAACTCAATCGAAATGATTTCACAGCTTGTTAAAAACACAAAATCAGTTATAGACTATGCATTTGTTAAAAGTACTTAAGTCCAGACAAATAGTTTGAAATACCTTAAATCTAAATAAATAAGCCGCTCAAATTTGTCTTTAAATTCCATCATTAAGCTTGACAGACTTCCAGCTTATCTACAGTGATATTTTGGAGAGGCTGAGCTGAGGGTGTGAGGAGGCGGGCAGAGGGGAGCAGAGTTTTTGGCACTGGACTGGAGTCATTTCCCTTCTAGACTCAACATCATACAGATACACACATGCGCTTGGAATATCATTATAGCTCACAAGCAGCTCTTTGTTCAGCCCAGACGCAGACGCATATCGCCAATATAATTATCCCTATTATATGTGACTCCATATAACTTTACATCACAATCTCCCATTACTAACTGATTTCTTCTTTTGCAGATTTGCCGTGGCAGTGGCGTTCTGGAGACATGCGTTGCCAGTGGAGTGTGTGCGGTGGCATAATTCTGGATAAACATTACCTCAGCTAACGAGCGGTAACTGCCCCCACTTCTCACGTGTGTGTGAAATAATGACCCGCACAGTCTGAGGGGAGACTTTGATTTGATAAAGATGCTATTATAATAAAGTCTAAAGGCTAATTTACTCTGATATCAATTTATTTCACTCCACTTCATGCCTTGTTGAAAAGTTAACTTTCAGACCTTAAAATAATTATGTAGAAATCTCAAGATCTTACCACCAAAAATGAATATCATGAGGCTATGGTCAGATTGTATTTGATTGAAGAGTTTATTCAATCTTCTCATTGTTCCCAAATTAAATAATACAGTATATCGAATACAGAATCTCAAATGTATTTCTTGTTTTCTCTGAAGGTTTTTACTGCCTTACTTTGAGAACTATAGACCTGTGTAACTTGATGAGGAATGAGTGTAAAATTGAACTAATATTAATGTCTGAATGGAAATACTTATGTATATAAATGTTAGTGAGAAAATGTGTCTTCAGTTTAATAAACATAAAGACAATGTATGCTTTGTTTAATCTGCTTTATGCTAAAGCTGGCCAGGACACCTTGTCATGCTCTGAAACAGGAAATAGGATTTTGAACTCATTTGCATTCCCAAATCCTTCGGTTAATTTGCCTGACCAGCCAGTCTCTACACGCTTTGACAGACAACTTTACAAGGACGTAAGAGTCTGGAATCAGAGCGCCAGGTTTCAATTTTGAGAGTGGACGTTGTCGTAAACATATAGCGCAAGGATTTTTTCAGTATTTTTTCAGTAGAATTGACTCCAAATTGTTCAAAACCAAAGCAAGAGCTTCATCTACATCTGGGAGGATGGGGAGTGACTGTTTGAGATTGGATCGTTCTAGTTTGGATGATGAAGTGATTAACTCTGTTTTGGAGCTGGCTGGTCAGGCAATCGGTTAATGTCCATGTGCATTCATTTTTTGGTTGAAATGACAGATCAATGTGATCTTTTCACAGACTGCAAAGTAAAACCAGTATGGATCACCCACAGACAGACAATCAGAGAGTTGTTTTCTGCTATATGTGAGAAATAAAAGTCTTTATTTTCAGACAGAACACAGCAGTCTGATTTTGTCACTAAGTGATGCATTTACAATATACTTTTTGTTGGAAAAGAATGAGCTTGCTTATAAAGTAAGATTTTTAATATGACAGCCATCACTTTGAAGATAACAAAACACACACTAAAGAGTATTTATCTAAAGGTCAACCATTAAACTTTTTGTCAAAAAACAAACTTTAATTAAGACTGTAAAATAATGACGATATTATTTCACTAAATAAAAAATATTAACCAAATGTTAAAAAATAACATTCGCACACTTATTTTGAGCAAGCTTCAATGTGACAAAACGTACTCTTTGACCTCCTGAAAAAGGCCTCTTTTTGCTTGTTTCTATAGAAATGTCTAACTTATGTTTTGAACATCATAATGTAAAAGTTTTTTTACTTTTTGATATTTTCATGTAACATTTCTCTATGTAGCCTGATAAGAAAGCAATGAAAAAAAAAAAAAAATCATTGTTTGAAAGTGTGCTGTTGTTGTTTGTCCTGCTCACACACTGTGTGCCTCTGGCTGTGTCCCAGGACAGAGCCAGCATTGCTAAAGTGGACAAATGCATTGCTAACCTTGTGCTGCTCTGGTGTTCTGCGCAGGTGAAGGAGCAGGGGCCATTTCATTTGTTCCAGACTGTAGTTCGACAGCAGAGTTCAGGGCTCCTGGTTAACACTGCTCCAGAAGACAGCGCTGGCCTAAAGACAAACGTATGGGCTAAATCCTGCACATTTTAAACATCTCGCGGGCCTGTCTCAAAAGCCCATTTAGTCATCAAAAGAAAGACAGGGATTAAAGAGAAGCCAGGCCCACAACACGCCTCCAGACACTGTGCCAACTTGGTAGCCTGGACATGTGAGGCTTCAGAGTAGACCACTGCACACATGCACTGGGTTATGGTTCATGTTAGAGGTCTTTTACATGGTTTAGGACTGACAAAAAGATTTAAAGGTGCTGTAGATTTACTGAGATGCTTAACAAAAGAATGGTTTAAGAATTGGCATGGGGCCTGCACAGACTCACAGTCATATGTTTAGAATATTCATATTTCATGTATGTTTTAACTCTTTAGACCCAGAATCCAAACTGATCTGACAGCCTCACACTAAACTCTATTTTTACACTAGTAAGAAATGTATGGTCAGAGTAGTACAGAAAGCTTCTGTCAGAGTAGTACAGAAAGAATATATGAAACATTTTGCACCATCGCTCATAAAGCTCCTCTATTCACATCTATCCTGCTTTAATATACTGTGTACATTCACTCATTTCATTGGCACAAATGCTTTGAATAGGCTTTCCAATTAAAGTAATAGTCCATGAGATATGCATAGGTCTGAGCAAAGGCGATAAAGCAAAAGGCTTTTTGAAATGTTTTACACTGTATTTCATTATATATTTCACAACTTATACCTGTATGTCTTATGTATTTACTTATTTACTTATTCATTTTTTTCAACCATTCATTCATTCATTCCTCATAATAGTTTACATTTCTTCTTTTGGAAACATTTACTCTGCCAAAAGCTAATTTCAAGACAAGTTAAATATCTTGATTTTAGGATTTAACCTTGATTTTAGACAATTTGACATATTTAGGTTCTATTTTTTGACAGACTTGACAGACTTGTTTTAAAATATTTCCAACTCTTTCCAAAACATTACGTCTTACTTTTAGCTAGATAGTTTGTCATTGAATAAGAACATTTGCATGATTATTGTTATTTTAAGCCAAATTCCTCTAGAACCTGTCACCTTTCTTGAATCAAAGTAAACAATTCTATTACTTTAGCAGTTAAATCTTTGTTTTTGCAGTGTAACTGTAGTACATTTCACAATTACATTATTTCTTCTCCTTTTTGTGTGCAAACAGAATCAAAATTTTAAAACAGGAATCGAAATCATAATCATTACATATTTTTACCGATTGCGCAGCCCTATAGTCACAATCCAAAAATACTCCTGACAAATTCCAGTCTGGTTCCCGCTTTGTCGCTGGTGTATTTGTAAACAGAGTGTTTTGTGTGGAGTTGTGAGTACAGTCCTGGTGGATCTCTTTCTGCTGATTGAACAGAGATGTGGATAATGTTGTTTACTGGCTGTGTCAGTGTGACTCTGTAGGGAGCGCTGTTTAACACTTCACCATCTGCACCAGTCCAAACAAACGCTCTCTTATCTGCTCTGTGACTCCACGCACACGCCCAAATGTATCTCAGACGCATTTAAGAGTGGATTGTCTAATTGTTATTGTCAGATAATTGAATTTAAACACACTGTAAGTCAATTTGTAGCAATTTGTCACATTTTAAATAACATTAATGGAATAAGAGCTAATAGATTGATGAAGGGATGTCACAATATGAAAGTAATATTGTGATTATTGTGAGGCTTTCAATTATCTTTCAATTATTCGCGATTACGCTTGTTACGACCAAACAGCAGAAACATTTTTAATTTTCTTTCATTCTCATTGTCTAACACGTCACTTTTCCTTTTTTTTTTTTTTTTTTTTTTTTTTTACCAGTTTTATGAAATCAAACTTCTGAATGCAAAAATGTTAGAGGTGGCAGAAACATTTAGAGGCCTTTGCTTTAATAGAGATTATTAAAATACTGAACTTTGATTCTTATCTGGCAACATTTAATAAGATTGGTTTGATGAAATACAGATCTGTGTTTAACTTTCTGCTGTGGCAAACTAATAGTAGCCGATATTTGGAAATATATATCCATAACAAGGCTAAAGCTCAAGTTTACTTGTCAGTGTAGCAAAAATGAATAAAAACAATGTATTTATCTGATATATAACACGTATTTGCCTTAAGCTGGAACTGATATGTTGCTGTTTCTATACAATAAATAAAAAAGTTGTTGTATATGGCTTCTAAAATGGTCACGATTATTATTCTTTTGTTCTTGCGAATTTATTGGGACTTGAATAATCACGATTATTGATTAACATAATAATATTGACATCCTGAGATTGATGTAATTTCAGGATAATCCAAGATTTTTCTAATTTTGAGGAGGAAAATGTGATTAGATTTACAATTTGTGTTTTGAAAATACAATCCAGTTCAAGCCCATGATGATTTGAGAAAATACAAATGTAATGTAACTGTGACGCTAATGCACAATAAGAATTCAATGTGTTTCAGAACACTTACAGATCTAAACTACAGTATTAATAAGTACAAAAAAACAAAGGGCATTCTACAAACTATACATGCAGACTTGTTTTCAGTCCAAGAATGTTTCTTATCAATGTTGTACCTCATAAAGCTCAAAGTAATATAAATAAAGCAATATAGGTCAGTTCAAAGTATAATTTTGAGTCATGTTTGACATGCATTCTTGTCCTATCCTAGGACAGGACCCTCAGCAACACTTCAGCTCTCCATAATGTACTACTATGATCAAGTTCATAACAGATTAAGACTAACTGAAAACATTCGGTCCTAAAACTTTGCAGAATATCAATAGGTGGCTTTCAGATGACATCACAACCTTCTACAGACCAATGTAATTTCAATGAGGTGGAGGGCAGCTAAAATAAATATTGTTTAAATGCAATTTATTTTTGTAATACAAATGAGTAGTGGATCTAGTCATTATAGAAATAATCGCTTTTTAAATTAGCAAAATATTTTTTGAATTATTTCACGACAAAGTACAATGTTATTAATAGGAAAATCTGCCTCTTGCCTCCACCTGACTTATAACTGCCAAGAATTCTAGAATGTGAAACCCACCTATTATTATTCTACAACACACATCTGACATAACACATTTGAACAAGCTTCATTTTTTTTTTTTTTTACCTTAAAGTGCGGGTGACAGGCTTTTACAGAGTTCTAATTTTAATTTAGTCCTCCTGTAAATTGAAATGATAGTTTTACATGAATCAAGAACAGAAATGTTTTGGAGACATGGACATTTTCATTTTTCGACAGACACGTTTTTGTGACCCTGTAAAGACAAAAACTAGAGGAATGTGTTATGGTGTATTTTTATTTTGAGTTTGAATTTTTTCAAATTTTCCCTTCTATAGGCAACTTCCAATATACAGTCAGTATTTATTAAAGTTCTTTTTTTAATCTTTTATTCCTAAACTGTTACCGGTACATACTTTTCACAAAATCTTAACTGTAATCATCTTAATTTTAACTTTGTTTTAGTGAAATGAGTAGTTCAGTCTTTAAACAGTAGTGTGTGTTCACTCTTAATTATGTTTAAACCAATGAACTGCACTCTCTCTCTCACTCAATTCAAGTTCAGAGTCAAATGATGTAAGTAATACATCAGAAATGCCCTTTCAGACTGTGCGCTATAATGTTCAGCATACTGTATCTTTTAAGTTCTCGAGGACCTTGGTAAGCTTAAAGCCAATAGTGTGAGTACAGTTGTTCTTAATTAATTAAACACTGAGGCTGACCACAAATTGAACCCTTTAAGGGCTTGATGCAAGAAACAAGTCAGTAAATGTGTGTGCACTGTGCCTTGAATATTGTAACTTCTTGTAACCAACTGTGACAGAAAATAAAATGTGCTTCTCTTGCTCATTTCATTCATAACACAGTCCAGCCTGGCATTATGTTAACTTGTCGATTAGCAACCAGCTAGTCATGCGTTTGTGAGTGTTTGTCAGTCAACACAGTGACAGGAGACAAAGTTTGCAAGCAAAGTCTTCATTCAGAATCACTCAAAACTGACCGACAAGCAAATGGGCACAACTGGCCACACATACAAGTGTAATGAGTCCATTAAGTCACTCTGCTCACTGAGTCACTAACTTGCCATAACGTCAAGAGGATCCATATACTGTATTATCTTTCTCTCTTTTAAACAGCAGTAAAAGCATCCATGAATTAAAACAAGGTTAACACAGAGAGAGAGAGAGAGAGGGAGAGAGAGAGAAAAAGAGGGATAGAGAGAAAAAGAGAGAGAGAGAACAAGAGGGAGAGAGAGAGAAAAAGAGAGAGAATTACAGAGAGAGGAAGCAAGAGAGAGAAAGAGAGAGAAGGAGAGAGAAAGAGAGGGAGAGACAGACGATCCCTAGAAATTAAATTCGTAAAAGTGCAATCAGCATCTCTGCTTTGTTGCGACAACAATTCAACTCAATGGCTGAAGTTGCACCTTTATGGATAAAACGAGCGATTTCAACAGAACCATGAGCAAAACAGACTGATTTGTGTCTTATGAAGCTTTTTAAAAATAACTTTGGCGATGTGAGATTATATTTCTCAAACTACTATATTTGTAGGTTGGAAAAGCTAGAAACTCCATCACTTGCTGACGTGACAGACGCGCCTTTTATTTGATGTTATTTATTTATGTATTTATGTTCTCACAGTGACATGTAAAAGTGGACGTTTGGTGGTCATTGGAGTCTTAAAAGATGCATAAGATCAGAAATCTCTTGTTGAAGTTCTTTAGCCATTAGCAGTTTATACACTAATTTCATCTACAATAAAATACGAAAAGGTTTGTAAACTCCACAGTAAATCTCTGACCTTTGCTAAATGTGGTTGGTAGGTTTGTAACAGCTGACACTGTCTGGATCTTTCATAACTTGCGTTTTTTGCGGGCTAATGCTAATGGCTATAGGAAAATAAACAGGAGAACGCTCCGGACTAGCTTAAATCTTACCGGAGCTTAGATGCTAAGTGTTCGATACAACACAGTCTCACAAGAAGGCGTACATATAGCACGACACAAAAATAGCGTATTTTTAGCACGATATCAGTCCTGTTTTGCGTACTTATGTTACGCCGTACATATAGCACGATATGAAAAAGCGTAAAAATGA
This sequence comes from Mugilogobius chulae, assembly GCA_038363315.1. Classification (NCBI taxonomy): domain Eukaryota; kingdom Metazoa; phylum Chordata; class Actinopteri; order Gobiiformes; family Gobiidae; genus Mugilogobius; species Mugilogobius chulae. Next base: position 27,485,217 of record CM076408.1, read on the forward strand.
CACGAGATTCACAGCGTAAAAATGGCACGAGTTTTGGTTGAAGCCACGTGGAGACGTTTTCTTCAGGTGAAACGGGTAAGTTCAGGCAAATATTTACTAAAATGGTTAACATTAGGGTTGGGGCTTGGGGTAGGTTAAGATTAGATGTAGGATTTGTTAATTTTCATAAATAATAACACATCTTAACAACCACCATTGAAATGAACGGGGACTGTGACGCGTACTATAATTACGCAAAAGAGCCGTAAACTCGTGCTAATCATACGCAATTTACATGTTGCGTTATGTCGTGGTAAATGTATGCTTTCTTGTGAGATCGGGCTGTTCGATAGCATCAGAGTCGGGCTGCGTGTCTACTAATTATATGTCTATATCTTGATCCATGACATCCACAGAAATTGTGTTCTAGTCACTAGGGTGTTTCATTAAGTTCAAAAGAGCCCTCAATTTAAAAATTGAAAATTAAGAATCACTGCAATGTACAACTGCAGTGTGAAACCTACCTATCTGTATGATTTCAGATCAGCAGAATTACCACGAATACCTCAAATATAAACTACTAATGCTTTAAAATAAATGAACAGCAGTATGATGAAGCTTGTGTGAGCCCCGCCTCTCGTCACACAGCCTGAGAACCACTGCACAACTTCTCTTGTTACAAATGACACAAAACAGAAACACAATTAGGATTCGCCCCACTCCTCACACTTAGAGAAGCTGGCACTGTGGATCCATTAACGGCCTAAAAGCACTCACACTAATTAGGAAGAGAAAAATCACGGATGTTGTTTGGACAAAAAGCATGTTGTTTTTCACACAATGCAGAGTTTTGCTTTATGTTATTAGAAGGAAAAGTTCTAAACACTCTTTCTCTAATGCAAATTACTCATACTGGGATTTAGTAAGTTCAGATGCATTTAAGTTTATACGGGCTGTTAAAAAATCGTGAGATCTAGAGTATTTTAAAGCAATGCTACTGAAGGTAATAGTTTTTGTTTTAAATGGGTAAAGTCTGAAAGTTGCGTAAAAATCTAAAAATATATACATTCACCATGAATGTATTTCCATTTCTTTCTGAAGGTTTTCTGTGTGAACTCTGTCATTTACACATTCATTTGGCTCAATTCAAGCAAAAATATTTTCACCATTCCAGAAATTGAACCAGCAACCACTATGTTGTAATATTGAGACTTGAAATCGCTGTGTCTCACTGTTGCTGCAAAACCATTAGCATGATTAGTTTGTTGATTCAATATACATAGAAGAGATCTTGTGCTTTTGTTTGTGTGTTGTTTGTTTGTTTGTTTGTTTGTTTGTTTGTTGTTTGTTTGTTTGTTTGTTGTTTGTTTGTTTGTTTGTTTGTTTGTCTGTGACAAACAAAAGGAATTTTGGGAGCAATGTTGTCTTGTGTGAAAGAGGATAAAAATTACTTAAACAATCATAAAACGTAATACAACTTTGTGTGTAAACTGGAGAGGAAACAATTACAGCATTGCATAAAGCTTTAGAAAGTCAAATTGTTCATTACATGATTCCTTCAAATTCCACTTTGCTCAAAATAAAATTAAATTGAAGTAAAACAATGGCCTCTATCTTATCTCCAGTGTTGGGAGTAACTAGTTACTTTTGTAACTAGTTACTGTAATATATTCCACTTTTCAGTAACTAAGTAGTGTAACCCATTACTTGTAAAAATGTTGATAATATATTACAGTTACAATTTGAGTAACTCAAGTTACTTTTATATAAATTAATTTCTTTATATTCTATGGAAAACAACACTTCAGGACCAAAACATCACTAAAATACTGCCTGTTGCTTAAAGGTGAATCAAATATTATGAGGTATTATGCGTTGTGACATCACATTTCCACAAATTAACCAGTAAACAAGTGTAAATGTAACAGATTAGTGTTGTATAAAGTCTTAACAAATGTGTGATTACTTCAAAGTAACTAAAAGTAGTGTAACTCAGTTACATTTCTGAGACAGTAATATTGTAATACAAATGTATTACATTTTCTCCCTGTAACTAGTAATATATAATGTATTACAGTTTTAGAGTAACTTACCCAACACTGCTTATCTCATATCTTATATTTGTGTTGAGCAGCTGCCCTGTTCACGCTCCACCCTGATCCACTCCACCCTCACATTAAGTATTGAGTATTGAGTTTCTGCTGCTAATGTCGAATTAAAACGTCCAAAATATGCTTTTTTTTCTCTTCCATTCTCAATTTAATTATGGAAAATGACACCAAGCATACATTGGCCAGCCTTGAGGGACTCACAGACATTTTTTATTGAGCCCGATCTCACAAGAAAGCATACATTTACCACGACATTACACAATATGTAAATTAGGTATGATTAGCATGAGTTTACGGCTGTTTCGCGTAATTATAGTACGCATCACAGCCCCCATTCATTTCAATGGTGGTTATTAAACATGTTCTTATTTATGAATATTCATGAAATCCTGATTCTAATCTTAACCTGCCCCAAGCCCCAGACCTAATCTTACCAATTTAGTAACTTTATGCCTGAACTTACCCGTTTCACTGGAAGAAAACGTCCCCACGTGGCTTCAATTAAAACTCGCTGTGAGATCTCGTGTCATTTTTACGCTTTTACATATCGTGCTAAATGCACGGCGTAACATAAGTACTAAAAATAGCTGTGAAGTTTTGGTCAAAATACGCTGTTTTTGTGTCGTGGTAAAAGTACGTGTAGTGAGACTGTGTTGTTTTACTGTATCTTGCAAACCTTAACAATTATTATTTGGTCATACTTTTTAGTGATACTTGAACTTTTTTCAAAACTAAAGTCATAAACAAAATGCTAACTTGAGTTTATTTAATTTCTTTTGTTTTATTTATTTTTTCGAGACACTTTCATGTTTTGGAATACTGTCTAAAACAAACTAGAAAGATATCACAATATAACATGACTTTATTTCAACATCACATGATTGTCTGTCTCCAGTAAAGCCCACCGTTACATTTCTCTAAAAACACTTCCAGTAAATGAAGCTCTACTCACACTGCAGATGTGTTGTGAGCAGACTGTGACGAGGGGAGAGTAAGGGACAAAGTCATAATTAGCCCATAAAGGACACTGTTAGCAGCCAATGGTCCACGTCCTGTGATGACTCTGCAGTTCTAGCGACCCACGCGAACCAGCCGTTTGCAATATCAGCTGTCAATCACAATGAGCAGCACGAAAGGTCATCAAAACAGTCATTTAAGAAAACTGGTCATTTCACTTTCTTTGTTTGAAGAAGATTGTGCATTTGGCAAGCAATGTTATGGATGGCTGATATTAGCAGATCTCTTCTTGGTCGTACTCAAGTGAATTTCCTTTGGGACTAATAAAGTCTGTCTAGCCATCATCATCAGACCAAAACCATAACAGCTCACAGAAATGCTACATATTGAGAAACCATCTTGTACATTTTGTTGCATTTGATTCTTCTTCAATGACAAGTTCAGGTTAAAAAGTTTTAATCTATTTTGCCTTAGTAGCTCCTCGGGATAAGTCCAGGAGAACTTGTTAAAAGTGCTAGTGGTGAAAATAATGGCACATATACTACATGGTGAAGTATTCAAAAACTTTGAGTGAAAAGTCTGAGCCACACTTTCTGACCTGCCTTGTTTTATATAAATTATTCATGAACCGAGTCGTGGCCGAGGGGACTCATTACAGCCTAATGTGAACCTGGCCCGCGTCCCTGTAAGCCCCTCAAGTTGGGAATCTTGTCTCTCACCATACTGGGTTTGATGTAACAAATCCAGCTGGAGCCATATTGAAGGCAGCCATTTTGTATCCCTCCTGGCAAATGTTGCACCTATTTCACTGCAGCACTGTGAAGAACTGAGCCTGCATAAATATGAATGTGAGAATCAGGGGAGTCCCTCAGGGGTCATGATTAGGACCCTGTTACTTTGGAGGATTCTGGCAATTACAGCGGATCAGAGACTTTAGCTGTTGGAGGTGGAACTTCAAAAGTGAATGAGTATCTTAATCATAGCAGAACTGAGTAGACTAACCACTGTTTGTATTAAGAATAGTCACTTCCAAAAAATATTACTCAAATAAAATTAAAAAGTAATGATACAAGAAATTAGTCACGTCAGAATAAAAAGTATAAATTAAGTATGCATGTAAAAGTAATTATAAAGGTGCTTACACACAGGATGTGACCACACAAAAGATTTCAGTGATAAACCTACAGTATGTGATTAGCACGAGTTCAAGGCTGTTTTGTGTAATTATGGCAAGTGTCGCAGTCCCAGTTCATTTCTATGGTGGTGGTAAAGATGTGTACTTATTTATAAATATTAACAAAATCCTGATCCAAATCTTAACCTGCCCCAAGCCCCAGCCCTAAACTTATCCATTTTAGTAACTTGATGCCCAAACTTACCCGTTTCACCTAAAAAAAAAATGTCCTCACGTGGCTTAAACCAAAACGCTGTGAATTCTCGTGTCATTTTTACATTTTTTCATATTGTGCTAAATGTACGTGTGACGATAGTGGTTAGTACCGTCCTGAGCGGGAGTCGAACCAGGATCTTTCGTTCCGCAGGCGACCGACAAACACGTTGAGCTAAAGGGAACGCTCCCCTTAGCCCAATTTGCCGGTCCTACTTTTATACCTGAGGGGGTGAGTTTATCCCATACCACCACACACTTCACCGACCTGGTCCCTCGTGTGGGTCTACACCGGTTACACTCACCCCTCTAAACTCACACCACTCAGGACATATCCGGGTCACGGCACCAATGTGACGATAATGGTTAGTACCGTCCTGAGCGGGAGTCGAACCAGGATCTTTCGTTCCGCAGGCGACCGACAAACACGTTGAGCTAAAGGGAACGCTCCCCTTAGCCCAATTTGCCGGTCCTACTTTTATACCTGAGGGGGTGAGTTTATCCCATACCACCACACACTTCACCGACCTGGTCCCTCGTGTGGGTCTACACCGGTTACACTCGGCATAACATTAAAAAGGCCTGAAATTGTGCTCAAAATACGCTGGTTGTGGTAAATGTACGCTTTCTTGTGAGACTGTGTGAGAACATGTAAGAACAGAGTGAGTGAACAGTGGTTAACGTTTGCGCATCCTTCTACCTGTCAGTGTCCATAATTGATGAGATTCCACAGTTTTTTTTAATAGAAATATTTGCAAATAAGCTTCATGCAAACGTCAAAACAAATGCAATATCCGCTATGAAAAAGATCACCCATCCACCACCCATCAGTTGTTAACGCAACATAATAATGCACATTCAGTCAGTCAGGTTTTGCACATGCTCACATTTTGTTTCTCCAAACATCGTGGATAATACTGTATTATGTGTGTGTGTGTATAGGTCAGTGGCTGCATGAGCAAAACTTATCAATTCTGGCCTTTCGATTCAATTGCTGCATACTTCAAATGATTTTCGAAGTTTTCGAACTCTTTCCCATCCCTAACTGATACTGTAGTTTCAACAACGTGCAGCAGTTAACACTAGAAAAGATTTGTCGCTGACTAATTCATGTATCACAAGATTGAATTGATGCCTCCAGTGTGTAAGCACATTAGGAAGAACTTTTGAAATAACATTGTTTTTTGTTTTGTTTTTGATTTTTTTCCAAGAAAAAAAAAAAAAATTCAATCAAACGTGCAAAAAAAAAAAAAAAGACTATACAGTATCTGAAAGACCAATGCAGGAAACTTTTTTGCACATTTCATATTGTCAACACACACAAAGCACTTAAATTACACTGATCAGTAAATTCTACCAGTGTTCACTGCAACATATTTTGCAGATTTGGGAAACCTAAGCCAATCTATTCAGCTCTTTCCATTTTAAACCATTATGCAATATTGTCTTTTGTACATTTTGTCCCACAGATGTGCGATTCATTTCAGGTTGCATATCTCATTGCAAATCTGAATAATTTTCCACTGGGACCATCTCACAACATCTCATCTCAAATTTTTCATTCCTAATCTTGGCTGCTACGTTTACCCTCAATTTGTCGCCCAGAGCCAAAAAGCAACATGGGATTCTCCGATCGTGCACACGCCACAGAAAATGCGATTATAGCTCTTCGGTTTCTGCTGCTTTCTCCTGCACGATTCATGACAACCAGGGAATAAGGAAGTCTATCTCTCTTTGCCCTTTTCCTGCTCTACGTTTAACTCCCCTGTGCTTAGAGGCTATTGTCTTCTGTCTGCTTCTCAAGAGAACATTATTCATCATGATCATCCTTTCTTTTGCCTTTCCTGCATTACTCCAGTCCACTTGCTCGCAAATGTGTACGCATAAAATCAGTCTTGAGAGGGTTTGGGGTTGTGAAAGACAAATGTAGTCTGACAGAACTTTCCACAAAGAAGTAAGAAAGCTAAAGTTTTAACATGCAAAATATGTCCTCCTTTTATCTCTTTATGGTGGAGTAGAGCTAAGGTCAAAAATAGATATTCTGAATTTTTTAATATCTGCTATCTGCCGCAGCTTATTTGAACACCTTAGTCTGAAAAGGAAAGTGCACAAAAAATGACTACCCTCATGTCTAACATTGACCTCGGAAAACTGCGGCCCGGGGGCCAGATGCGGCCCTCGGTTTTAATTTACTTATGGATCATGTGTCTGCACCTGTGTTCTCGATGAATGTCACAATAAATGGGCAGCAACAATCACTGTGGTCCGTTCTTGCCACTAGTCTGGATTCAAATTTGGTGCTTGGTGAAAAAGAATCTCCCACACCTAGTCTAACAAGACTGTGGCTGAGTAGTCAAAATTGAGGTTAAGGAAAACTTCATTGACCCAGTAGAAACATTTGTCCTAATTGACCAATCCTTTTTGAAGAAGTTTTTAAAATCTGATTATGATAAAATCATATTAGGTGGAAACTACAGGAAGATCAGCTCCTCAGAATACAAACACTTGGGATCAGCATCACCATAAAAAGGTCGATCTCTAGTGAATCACCTTGACAATGTCCACCCATCACACAATGTCTGGTCAGATCAGCCAAAAATATAGGCACTTGTGATTTTATTATAAACTTTAAGCATGAATAAGCATAATATAAAACTGCTGTTTTATATAAGTCCTTTGAACAAAAGACCATTTGCATTTTCTCAAAACTTGTCTTGTAAAGTAAAGAAGAGATATACTTGATTGTTCCCAGAGGGAAATTTGTCTTGGACTCTATTTTGAGTCTATTTTGAAGTTTATATGACACACACACAGTTTTCACAGAGATTTCCCTCCACGCTCTTCTCTTTAAGTTTTCTTTGAGAAATACTGTTTTAAGAAGTAAGAAAAGTACAGACTTCAAACTTTTGACAACAAAAGAAATACAATGTATCAGTTTGGTAAAGAAACTTGGGAAAAAATAATGACAATATAAGCCTGGCACTCATAGTGGTAACATGGTACACAAGCAGATGATGTCAATCAGAGATCAATGCTCAAGCAAAAATTAACATTCAACAACATTTTCCCACTTCAGATTAAAACTGTTTTTGCTACTCTAATTGATTTTGTATTTTGTGTGTTCTTTTTCTTTCTGTAGAAAAAGAAAAAAAGTGTTTTCACACTTAATGATCTAGAATTAGAGCTGGTTAGAAGTACAGCATGTAACTTTTGAGGCTAAAATGGACTTGGGGAAAAAGAACTTGTTTTTTTTCACTTGGATGTTTTTGTTAAAAAACACTACACGAATATGTGTCTTTGCTTTAAGAGGGCCTCTCCACGTATGTTTCGATGGAAATCATGTTTCTTTAGTTATAGTATTCTACAATGTTTTAACTAACCCTATGACAAGGAACATTTGATTTTTAATCTTTATACTGTATATGCACACGCATCAGACTACATATTCTTCAAAGTATAATTCAAAGTATAATGATAAAATCACAATACAGAGCACAACAGTCTGCTTTAAATCCACCACTATCAGCTTTAAATCAAAGAAAATCTCTCACTTATTCCTTAACTTGCCTGCAGACTGGGACTTCACAGACGTTCTGGGAGTAAACTTCCTTGTAAAGTGATAGGACATCAGCGCTGTAATCACTGTCATAATTACAGAGGACAAAACTCACAGAAGCAAATGTTCAGGTTGATTAACGTTGATTGAATCAGTATAAATGCTGAAAACATTGCGGTTTTCTCTTTCAATGACAATTTGGTGTTCTGCTGGGGGAAGACGTTTATTTGTAACTTGGTATGGACATCTTTTTATAGCATTTGTTGAAATCTCTGACATTTATTTGACTGGGTTTAATTAAAGCTATGCTGAAACAACCAACAAAGCCAATAATGTAAAAAAAACTAAAAAGTCCACAGCATAAGACATTTGGCAAATTTTAGATGTAATAAACCCATATGTAGTAAAAGGCCAATATTGCAAATACCTGTCCAATAATGCAATGATTTACTATTGGCCTGACAAACTAAGTATTCAGTGATAATGTAAGTGTTGTTGTACAATTGTTTTAAAGTGCACTATTACTTTTTACAAAGATTGGATTTTAATTTCAACAGCATTATTGACGTCTTAGATACAACATTACAAAGATATGTCATGCAAACTTGTACTTGGGTCTCCTGTGTAATCATGAATTTCTTGTTTTTTGTTTCTGTTTTGATAATAATAGACCCAACATTTTGTATTAACAAAGATTAAATTTTGCCTTCAAAGACAGTTACATACTGGTATACAGTACATGGCCAATCAAAAAACCAATCAATATTAGGCCACATTCTTTGCGGCTGACTCAGTGGCATGCACAGTGGCAGAGCGGATAGCCCGGGCCTTTCTGTGTGGAGTTTGCATGTTTCTTACCGTGTCTGAGTGGGTTTACGTTGATTTCCACCACCACCAAAAACATACATGTTAGAAAATATGCTACAGTCTTGACCAAATCTAGCAATAACAATGGGTAAGTCCCTGAGTGCTGCTCTGAGGAGATGCCAGAGTCCCATTGAAGGATAAATCAAATTACCCTAAGGGGACAAAAAACCTTAACATTTAGCTCTGTTGCCCAAAATTTCAGCCTGTTTTCATAGATATGGGTGTCTATACCACGCAATTTGAAACAACATGTCATATGAACGCAATTTCAATTTTTTGCGCGTGTATTGAATGCATTGCTGCCCCAGTTCATTTCTATGGTGAATGTAAAGATGAGTGATTATTCATGAATACTAACTCAACTCCACCAACCCCCCCCCCCCCAAAAAAAAAAATAATAATAATAATAATAATAAAAACGGCCATGTGAGTCCCTTTATGATGCTTTAGGAAGATTGGTTGCATAGGGTGATATACTGCATGCCTTCTTCACATTTGTGTCTGAAAAGCTTGTTTTAAAGCTGTGGTGGTGGACAAAGCCCATGGATGTTAAAAGTGGTGTGTCAAGAGGTTTGTCGGAGTGGGAATAAGTTAGAAAGGGTATAATACTGTACCTTATACGTCCTTTTTTTACTGTTTGAACATAGGTGTCCCAACTGATATCTCAAATGAACAATCAAACCCAGGTCATCAGCTGGAGTTTCAGTCCAATATACCAAGTATTCCAAGAAACATGTCTCAAAAGCCACACAAATATTGAGCATATTTCCTTCGATTGGAAACAAGAGCTGCCTGACAATAATAAAGTGGACTCAGAGATGGTGAGTAGATGACGTTAGAGAAAATACACACCAGAGTATATGATAAATGAGCTTGCAGCGTTGTCATAGTTTACCCGTGTGACATTACCCACATGATGGATGAGTGGTTTAGAGACACACCACTATGTCTGTGTAAAAATCAGGCGGTTTGTAGTGGTTTAAGGCTGTGCAGAAATGTGCGAGTTCTGTTTTATGGATTTAACATGTTTTCTTTTGAAGCCTGTCATAGATCCTCTCCAGTTTAGATGAACAAACAAAGCCATATTGTGTGATGGATGCACCAGCTGTAGTTGTGTGGCAGAATAATAATTTATGATCAAGTTGGCATCAGTAATTACAGATGGGCTTGGATGTTCAAGTGAGATATTATGTATCCTAGACAGCTTAATTTGTTTATTAACTTTTTGTTGTCCTATTGGTGGCGTGTGGTTTGGTAGAAAAATTGCAGACCAATGACAGTATGGATGTTCCCAGTAAACACAAGCTTGAAATATTTGTCATCAAAAGTAATATCTCTCTATAAATAACGGCTGGCCAATAGACTAAGCAAATGTTTACAGCCACAAACATTTGGGGGTAATATGTTTTGAGCTGTGTTTAGAACAATTAACCGTAGATCGTTTATGTATATTGATGTAAGGACATTTGAAAGTTTGTCTCCAGCCAAGAAAAGTCATTCGTGGTTAGCAGGTATAGCAGCTAATTTGGAGTTCAGTTCTACATTTGGAAATTGTTTGGAAATTTGGAAAGTCCTGTGTCATTGTAACCACAGATCTAATCAGTAGACAGGTTGTTAAAGGTACACACTCCTTCCTGCCACATCACCGATTTCTTCAGAGCTGGAACTTTTTATACATATCATACATTTTAAATGAAGTTTACACCATAGACTGTATATTAACAGTATATGATACGATACACAGTCTATGTTTTGCACTCAGGACTCGCAAATGAAACACAAATCTCAACAAGACTTCCTGATAAAATAGTAAAACAGAATTTAAAAAATACAATTAAAAGATGAGTCATGTTAGCTAGCGCCGGATTAATAAGAGTCTTGAGAGCTGCATCATGCTGCTTCCCATTTGGACTGCAGTTGTTCCCATAAACATGTGAGAAAATGTGCTGTCAAAAGTCCAAAGAAACAGAATATGCAACTTTTTTGTTTGTTTGAGTTTTTTTTTTTTGTTGTTGTTGTTGCTTTTGGCCACAAAATGAACTGAACTATAAAATGCACTATACAGAAAATTATTAAAATGATGGTGACTTATTCAGATTTTGCTAGGAAGGAGGATTTTTAATTTTCATTTCTAATAATAGAAAAAAATATTTGGGATAGATGTGCTACGCTCCATGAGATCCTGCGTCAATATCCCCATGTTCACTTCTGATTTTTTATCTTTATTTAACTCTGAATGTCCATTATTGAAACAGTATGGATGGTCACAAGCAGTATCTAGTATGGTGTCTTCAAATGCCTAACCAGACTTACAGAATAGGATCAATGTCTTGGCAGTGGTTTGAGCTACAACTGAATGCTTTCTCTCTGTTTCTCCTTGTCCTCCTCCACAAGTCACACATTATAAATAAAAGTGACGTTTAAAGTTGCCTCACTGGAAAGAAAATCAACAGGAGAAGCTCTATTTGAGCTGTTCCCTGAAATAAATTATATTTCAAAGCTGGGCCAAGACATTTAGCGAGGAAAATAAGGTCCCTGAAGTCCCAAATGTGACACTTAAATAAAAACAGGAAAATGTGGCCGTGCTGGTTTAGAAAGAGTAAGCCTTAAATCTGGTAATGAAGGTCAGAGTGGTCAGTGTTGCCTTGGGATAGTTACAGTGCTGCTGATGATTGAAAATGACATGAGAATTGCGGGGTTTTATTATGAAGTAAAAACACTAATAGTGATAAGTGAAAATGGTAGACATGTAGACAGTGGTAACTACACAGATGGACTTCCGAATCAACAATCAAAATAAACAAAAATCCATACATTGCAATGGTTCAGGTGATTCATTCCTTTTTAGTTCACCTCTACTTTAAAATTTAGGGTTACTGTGGAAAAGCAATTGTACAGTCAATTCAGATTGTCACAATTTTCAGCCAACTGACAACCACATCCTGCAAAAGGGGCTAGTCCTCATGAATAACAATAGGAATATTAATAAGAGGTTTTCTGATACGTTAATTGAGCAACTGTCCATTGACGTAATTATAACCTGTATTTCCAGTGCTTTAAAGGTTCACGATGCAACTTTTTTCTGCTGCCACCATTGTTTTGCCTTCATGGTGATGGTATTGACTTGTTGACAGTTACAGTATTGTACTAAATATGCATATCTCCATGGAAACAAGCCTTAGACCAAGTCAGAGCTAAGGCATACCATCCGTTAGTTATATAGTGCATCTTTACCTGAATAAAAGACACACATTCATTGTCCTCAGTCTGTCTGTGCAGTTACCTCACATGAGTTAAGAATTTCACTCTGTGAGCTGAAGAGACAAGCACAGGATAAGTGCAGGTGCTTCGTTTAGCTGGCTTCTGATCAGAGTGCACATTTTTACTGTTTGCAACTGATTTTAGCCATAAAATCTGGCAACCTAATTGAGAGTCTTCAAGTTCATTTGGAGTCCATAATCGGCTTGAAATCCAAAACATGACGTGCCAAAGAAATGAAGAGGAAACAGACATAAGGACATTTACAACAATTATTTGTCTCATAGTCACATTATTGTCGCAGGAAGAACAGAGACGACACACTTGTAGAGTCAACAGTGATCGGAGAACAGTGTGTGTGTGACATGATCGAGCGCAGAGTGTTTTCTTTCGTGTGCGTGATTAAAAAAATTAACAATGAAACGCGAATGGATTAAACCAGGTTTATTAACGTCACAAGAGAGCGGAGGGTCGTTAGAGGTAAGGAGCTGTTACACTGACGCACTCTGGGCATGAAATGAAAAAAAATCAAACAAACTCCCTGTTGGCCATGTACTATTTAGTAAAGTTGGTGCTTTGCTCATCATTTAAGGAGCAGGTGTGTTGGAGATGACGTGCGTAATGATTGTTTAAAAGAATCCTGCACTTTGACTACAAGCACAAAGCGTTACATTTATTTACAGATGATGAAGCAATGTTTCTTCTTTATTCTATAGTCACGTGCAGCACAATGATGCATCCCAACAAATAGTCACATGCACAGACATAAAGAGAGAAAGGACAGAACATCTCTTAGAAAATCCTTACTCTGGCCACACCTCCTCGAACTCGTAGAGGGGCGCATCGGGCTTTAGTGTCTATTTAAGATTAGGTCTAAAGTTAAAAATGACCAGTTTTTGTAGAGTGAAAACAATTCAAGATTTTAAAATATTGACCTTGTATCTAGGAAACAAAAGTCACGTTGATGAAGTTTCAAATACACATTTCACATACACATTTTCTAGATGTCTGATAGATAGAGATAAAACCTTTGATTGCAGTATGTGTAAAAAAAAATTGCGTTGGCGTGTAGACAGTTGGCACCAAATACAGACAAAGACACTTTAGAATGAGCGACACTTTGCCTCAGACTGCGGTTTCTCTTCCCATGGACATATAATCAGTTTAAGAGGAAGTTTTTCCCTCTAGTTTGACTTTGATGCCCAATCACATCTTGCCCCACACTGTAATTCCGCATCTCTCCCTCCTCGGGCTTGCCCCATTCTGATTGGCTGTCCCACTGCTTGTCTGATGTGGTGGCACCCTGGCATTGTTCTCACTATTGTGCCAGTTGTGGGATAGAACGGAGGGAACGAGACGGAGATAGATGAAGGGCTGCTGTTGTGTATTGATGTGGCATAGAGGCCCCAGTAAAACGTTGGAAATCTGGATATAATTGACAGCTACGACGGAGCTGGCAGATCTGGGATTCCCATCAGAATGCAAAGGAATGTTGAGAAGAATGACCCCAGCGCACTTGGGGAAAAGGACTCATATATCAACATATCAACATGAGAAAAGACAAATATGGTCCTAATTAGAGCTTTATCTGTGTAGTTCCTTTTTCCTTATCTGTGGACGCTGTTTAGGCACAAGCTAATACATAACTTATATGCAATGAAGGAAGACAATTAGATTCTGTTGGAGTAGCAAGAAGAAAGGACTGTAAAAGTACAAAGCAAAAGATGAAAGTAAGAATGTAGATATTTCTTTACATCTTAATAAATGTGCATCTAAGGGGCTTAATTTGCTCTCCTGTTATAGAAACACTTACGATTTTTTCTTGATTCAAACTCGCAATAAAGAATGAATACATAACACAGTCGTCAAAGCATCGTGTTTTGGCCTTTTCCCTTTTGTCCATCACAGTCAAAAGTGCTCTATCTTTGGTTGGTCTTGGCTTTTAGAATGTAAATATTGAGGAAAATCCAATCCAGGTGATACATTGTGACTATGAACTGAAAAGAATCAATGTGGTATATGTGAGAATATTGGATCCGATCCACTAACTCCCACCTCAAATTTAGCTTTTTGAGTCGCAGTGAGTCTTACACTTGTCAATTGCATCAAGTTTTTTCTCCAAATGCTTGATAAATGAGCCCATAGACAGAGTACAGCAGAAGAAAAGTAAGTGTTCCTATTGTAGAAACACTTGGTGGTACCTTTCACACACTTTCTTTTCTAGTATTGTGCCCAAATATAGGTAGAGACAATTCAAAAGAATGTGCAGGATTTGATGCAATGGTTGCACAACTGATAAGATTCATTCAAAATTAAATACATAATCAAAAATCCATAGTAAAACCTCGAGCTCTCCAGGCAGGTGAACTGTTGACACATTTTAAATCTAATGTGGTTTGAATGGATGACTTCCAGACCAGTGGGGGTCTTGTATTGTCTCTAACTGTTCCCAGTCTTTGGCATCTGTCCCCATTATCTCTTCACGGAGTTACATTGTATATTTATTTATCCCAACATTTGGTTTCGCATGAAAGTTGTTTGCAAAACTCTTTGTGGTGGTAAAACGCTGCCAGGGTGGGCCTGTTAATCCACTCAGTCTGTTTTGGTTTTATGCACATCTATTTTCAAGATCTCAGCTCCAATGTTTTGTTGACAAGTACAGAGAATCTGGACAAACTACCACCTGTAACTGGCAATTTTAAAAAGAACATTTACATTGTGGTCCAACCTGACCAAATGGGGTTTGTATTGGAACTACTAGACATTTATCAAGACACAATAGAACATAGCTCTTAAAATGTATCTTTTAGGCAAATTTGACTCCGCTTTTGTCATTCTTGTTCCACACGTCACCAGATCCCTCTGCGTTTTGTTTGTTGACTTTTATTATTTAACATTTAATCTAAATCACACCAAGAATAAACAGTTTTAGCATGTGCTGCCAAAAAAACATTTGACTCAAACTTTTCCCATCACAGGATTTTGGCAAAAAGGGCGAAATAGCACACCTGGATGACAAGATGAGTAAAATGTTTTAACATGCTGCTGAAAGTCATCCCAAGCGACAATGAACAGTATTAGCATTTCCATAGATCACATCAATAAATCAAAGATATAAGTGCTCAATATGAACTTACATACAAGTAGTTTAACTGTATTACAATGAAAAATAAACATCTGGGTGAACCACAACAATACAGACCAATCACCAGGTTTATAGAACCAAAACAGTAAACAGAAAAATTATTTAGCATATAAATGATCTGGTTATAGTTTGTTCTATGCCATTTTTTAACAGTGATAGGTAGGGTTTTGCATCATAACAGAACCATTTTGGCTCAAATGAGAAAGAAAGGGAAAAAATTAAAATCTTGAATTGAATGAATTGCATCTCTCCAAAGCGCAAAATAATGTAAAGGGGCAAAGAAACGGTGAAAGGATTTTTCCAAGAGATAAAAAAAACGTCAGATAGGAGCAAAGAAAACAAATCCTAACCATTTTTGCTTTGACTAATTGAAAAAATATTACCCAAAGAAAAAAATGATTTTTATTGCAGAAAAAAAAAGCAGACATGTTAGTAAATTTAGTTATTTAGCTCAATATTACAAATTGAAATGTCCACAAAACAACATACAGTATGTCTGTGTATAATAATCAGAAACTGACCACTAAGACCACCATTAACCACTAACCCAAACCCAATGGTACTTTTTTTTTTTTTTTTTTGGCTCAGTCTATTTCCAAATTTACAAATCATACACTCCTTTGCTTCAGTGGTAAAACAAAGTATCTGTTTTATGCCTCTGTTTGAAAACACGAGCTTTAGTGTTTGGCTCAAAAGTAAAATTTAAAAAGGAAAAAGAAGTGAAATGCCACCTGTAACTGTCAAGCGTAACAGTGCTGGGCGTGAGTTTCAATGGCTTAAACGCACTTTGAAAAGAGGAAATAAAGCGTGTACAAAAAGATAAAGAGATGATTTTTTTTTTTTTTTTTTTTGCAAAGCAGGACTGTCTGGGCAGAAGAGAGGGAGACGAGAGGGACGGATGATTGATGGAGCCAAAAAGCCGATTTCTTGCTCCATCTGATCTGCATTACCACACACACACACACACACACACACCTCGCAATCAACGCAGAGCCCGCTGGTCTCTTCACACACTGTTAGCCTGCAATCAGCTCACAGGTTGGTGATCAGCGACTGTCATCAAGCGCACGCCACACGCTGTATGCTCAGAACAACATATGACATGGACAGCAAATCAAAACCTATTCAATAAAGGTAGAAATAGTAACACAGGATTCAAATCATAGGTGTCATACGTGATGGTTCGTCTGCAAATGAGCGACCAGTGTGAAGCAAGATTACAGAGTTCTGCGTACGAGTGATTGAAAAGTAGAAGCAGTAATGTCAGTCATTTGAAAGTGAAGCTGCTTTTGAGGCCTTTAGAGTACAAACAAATGGTTGATGCATAATAATTTTGATCTCTGATGTCTAATTTATTCTATTTCTAAGTGGAAACAAGCACTCTTTTAAATTCCAGACAAAGAGTTCTATAAGGCAATAAAGTCTTAGTTGTATTTTTCTAGTACAAAATGTAGTTGACCACAGATTAGTGGGTTACGGCTGTCGTTTTAATTTTCACATGTCCAGCAGTTTGACAGTTTTAATTGAACAGATTGTGGACCAAAAAAAATGTATCTTTCTTGATTGTACACAACAATTAGCCCCAAAAAACTAACATTTGATTTCTTACAGAACTTTCTTTACATTTCATTTTCTGAAAAACAAGAAATAAAAAGTGTTAAATGTTTTGTTGCATAAAGTTTAGAGCAGGCGTGTCCAAACTTTTTTTCACTGTGGGCCACATTTTGAAGCTTATATGGAGTGGAGGGCCATATAATCCACAGCTGAAATTTTGCATTTGACCTGATTTTAATGAACGACCACACTTTTAAGACTTTAGACATTTATTTTAGGTTTCAAAGGCATCAAAAAGGTATTTTAACTATGATAGAAAAGTTGCTCAATTTTGACATTAAAAACTATCATTTTTGTAATTTGGGCCAATCTAGCTGAAGTGTGAGGGCCAAAAGAAATTGGTTCAAGGACCGCAGTTTGGACATGCCTGGTTTATAGTGAATTGAAATTACTCATACATACTTCAACATGAACTCAAATCAAATCTGAGTTTAACACATAACCATCGAGTGAGAGCCAGGTAACAAGAACCGTTCTACTAAACCTAGTTGTTAGAAGATTAACAGCAATTACCCTTATATCCATCCAAATATTTATTCAGAAAAGTTGTCTATGTTCTTAATTAAACAGTAATGTATATAAATAAAAAAAAAAAGACAATGGCACCTTTCTCTGGACCTTGTAGCCACAGAGACAAATCTGCCTGGGATGGCAGAGTCTCATAGCAATAAAAGTTCAAACTGCAAACCTTTGCCAGGGCTTTTCTCTGTGAGCGGCTGGACCCAACAGTCATATTGTAATTGTTCTGAAGCTTTGGAAAATCCCTCACTGATAATAAAAATGAGCATGCAGAAGATGTCTTAGGGGCCAATGACACTAAGGTTCCTACAGGCTTTACACTAGTGTGCAATGTTCCACAATCCTTATGCGTAAGCTAAGATGTCCTTAATCTATGCAGTTGTAGAGATGAGACAGAATGCACTTGCCCCCATGTGAATTCTGAAAAACATATACAAATTATATGTTTGAACTCTTGCTGAGGTAACCATGGTGACTGATAAGATTTGCTTTTTTATTCCAAATATGTTTTCGCAATATTGTATAAACATTTTGTGCTTTTTATTCACTTTTTTCCCAGAACAATTTCACAATGGGCAGGACTCAATAAGATACATGACAAAAGATTAGATTCAGATGAACAAGACAATGAACAAAAAGGCACTGACAAATAAAAAGGCATCAATTTCCACATGTGCACTTGCCTAACCTGACCCTCCTATATTTAGTTTGAATGCAGAAGGGTCTGGAACCAAAGACAAAGTCGTCGTCAAAAATTAGGACGATCCAATCTCAAACGGCCGCCCCTCCCCACCATTTGCCAATTTTAAAACTTAATTTTATTTTTTTGTTTGTTTGTTTGTTTCAAAAATATTCACGATGGCGGATGTAGCTGATAGATTGTTTTCTTCACCTCTTGTTTTGATTTTGAACAATTAGGGACGTCTCAATTCCTTAAAACTGAGAAGCAAACCCTATTGAGAGCCTTCATAATGAAAAAAATTCTTGCACTATAAATTTACGATAACATCCGGTTTAGAGTGACGTTTCCGTGTCATTTTCCGGGTTTTCTGTGATTGGTTGACTCAGCGCTCAGAAAGCTCACCCTCAAAATGTAAACCCAGGGCTCTGATTCCAGACCCTCACGTCTTGGTAAAGTGTCGGTCAGAGTGTGTAGAGACTGACTGGTCATGTGCACCACTTTGTGACAGATCTGGTCTCACTGTCAGACAATGGCCCTTGGATTTTCTGTTAATATTCTCAGATTAGACATATGAAGACCGATTCTTCAGATATATGAGAGTTCTTGAGTCTATGTTGTACATCCACTGTATGTGCCGACACAGCTGGTCCATAAGACACATATGTATGTGGCATGCCATTCACAATACACTGCAGACTGTCCCCTTTGTGTCAGGACAGTATACAGCCTATAGGAAAGGCTTTGTTGTCTAAGTCACTCTGCAAGTTTAAAATGACACAGACTTGTGCTCTTTCACTGTTATAGTCTTGTGGATGAAAGAGAGTCACATCAAAAGCAAAAACATGAATAGTTTTAGAGATGCTGAAAATAAACATAAACATGTTCCCCAAATGTCCAAGTTCTATTTCATATTTTTGCTCTTTGAAATTCTGAGGCAATAATATAAGGTATATTTGCTTTGTTATTTAAAGCACACTGTGTTGCTTTTCTGGTGGCTCATCATCTGATTGCAGATGTTTTTACAAAGAAGTGATGCTGCCACTGAACCATGTCAACATCTGTAGGAACGGAGCACAGTCACTAGATTTTTTTTCTTTTTTAAAGCAACAAAAACCCCTGTGAATGAATAAATGCTAGACAGACCTTGTTATTTGTCAAACGGTGGAACATTCAAGACAATATTATATATGGTTACAAGAAAAGGAAGACCCATCACCAGAAAGTTATATGTTGTAGTGCAGAAGATGAGCTATTGTCTCACAGTGTAATGTTGTTCTGATGGAAACAGTTTGGAACAAGAAATACAAGTCTTCAATATTTAAAGACTTGAATACTTTGTCTGAAAATCCGGAGGTAGCGTTTCCTTCCTTCCCTTTCCCTTTATCGAACATCTGCATGGCTCCATATGCTCTGTTTTGTGTGTTGGAGGTAATTATTTCAGGACTTTGGATGTGAAACAACATTCTCGCCGACGTATGCAAGAACGCACATAAAAGACCACTGTGTGATAAATGAGCGCTAACATTAGCTAACAGTCTGAGGCCTGTGCGGAGCAGTGTGTCTCAGTCTGAGTTTTACAGTGACAGAGATGACTTATTGTTGTCCTAATGCTGGTGAAGGCGACACATGCAAACACAGGCCGCCGCATGAGCGATTAGTGACTTAATGTTAGTGAAGCGTCATCATTTCTTAGGCCAGCCGTCGAGATTTGTGGCTATGAAATATGGACCTTGTATAAACATCCATCTACCTTCCTCCTCCCACACTGCAGCCCTTTTAGATTTTCTAATCCATTTGAGCATCTACTGTATGTCACAATCTCTGCTAAATATGTAGTCACATTTCATTGTGCACCAGAGTAGCAACTAATGATATTTTGGTAAATACCTAGTTTTGTTCCTTTGATTAATCGATTAGTTGTTTGGAAAGAAAAGGTGACTTGAGCACAAGATTTTTGGCAAATTTGATCTGTGATAACGTCGCTTGAGGACATCCTGAAGGTGTCGATTTTATGTTTGTCAAAAGCATCAAAAATCAGATTCCCATCAACACTAAAACTGGTATAGAAATTAAATACTTAACTGAACAATTATCCACACATTAAAATCACATTAACAGGAAGAAATGTTAAGAGTTTAAGAATAAACCCTGAGCCTAATCAAAACAAGTTTAAAACTAAAATGTTTAATAAAGAAAGTATTTGTACTTTGTGCTGAAAATGTCAGTTAATTGCGTAGAAATTTAATGTGAAAAGAAAGTTTTTAATTATCACTGTGACACCATAATTAGTAGTACATGTCTACTCTTTATTTAAAATGTTTCTATCAGAACATTGTAGGCAAACAAGATTCTTACACTAAAAATTCATTATTCTTAATATTCTGTTTAACCTGAGGCTTCTGGGATGTTTGGAACATTTATAAAGACAAGTTAAAGATTATTCTATTACTAAATTAGTTAGCGGTTATTTCAATAATCAATTAATCGATGAACTTGTTGCAGCCCAGAGGGAACTAGACATTTAAATTTACAATATGTGACCTCTGCTGCCTGCTTGTCTCCATGGAGATACCACACAGTAAGTCAGTTGTGTTTATTTTGTGTTAATTCAAGTCCTAATTAAAACTGGTGGTCTTCTCACATCTACATGTCACCTCTCTGTCTCAATAGATTTGTTTAGACGAGCAGTTCATCCTCAACTAAAAATAAATATAGCAGTAGTTGTGGTGGCTGTTGTGTTGAAGCTATAATTGAATGTAAGCTGTTTAGCTTCACATTTAAAGCATTAACATTAGACTGCTTTTTTACAGTCAGCATTAGGGAGTACGCCCACTAACAGACATTCGTGGGGGAAACATATGTGAGCAGAGCATTCAGAGCTTTATCACTGCTCAAATGTGGACTTAAGGTAATACACTGAAGCAAATATAGAAACCAAGACATGGAGACGAATAAAGTGATCCAATGATCCAAATATGTAAATATATCTAACAGAGCTAATGATAGCTAAGTGTTAAATGCTAATGTGATGCTATATATAAGGCCACCAGGGGTGTTTTCACAGCTACAGAATGTTTCTGTTTTCTTTTCTGACATAAGCCACATCAACAACCTCCATTTAAACGTATTTGTGAATTGACTTGAATCAGATGTGCTTAAAATACACTCACTTTGCCAGTTTAGTTTCCCATAGAACTTTCCCCATGACTTTCCCCCCTCAGCAGACCACGCCCACACTCAGTCAGAGTCAATTAGAATTTGATGTCTTCTCACATATACGTTTGTTTGTCAGTTGTCTCCATAGATTATCTTAGACAAAGCAGGTGATTCTTAATCCACTCGAAAATAGACACAGCAGTAGTTGTATTTCGGTTAGGTAATAGGTTCTTGTGAAGTAGTTATAATTAAAAAACGCCAATAACATATTGTAATATAGATATGAATTTCAGTGAGACCGTGTTGGAAAGTTTGTCTTATCAAATTGGTGCACACTCGATAAAAATGATTAAGTTCATATTGACACACAAGGCAAAAGAGCAAATGCTAAAACAAATAGTGAAGAATAGTATGAACATGTTTGTAATCTGTTTTTATTCTATTTGAGTAATATAACTAAGCTAGACTTTCATTTCAGAGGCTTGTTTCTGAGCGGCTCCTTCTGCATCTCTCATCATCATAATCAGATATGATTTATGTCACACTCTGCAGTTGTTAATCAGATGTTGGGGCTATCATAATTCTAACCCATCTCAAACAGCAGCGTGTTACAAGCTGCAGATGTGATGAATGACCCACCCTGAGCTGTTTCTGCTCTCATACACTCACACTTTTTTATCAAACTACTGTTATGTTTGCAAAATGGGCAAATTCTTTCAAGTCGACAGGATGCATGTGTACCCATCCCTCATACAAGTCATTATTTCCCCATCTTTAGAAGTGAGTCGCAGGTATAAGAGCGAGTGTATGCTAAATGATGCTACGGCGCTGCTAATAAGATTGATGTAGCGTGCGTGCTAATGACGGCTGCTAGCTGATGTTAAAGGTGTAATCAGTAATATTTCAGCCGTGCGCACAAAGCGGCTGTAATTTATGAGGCAAGGAGGAGCGCGGCTGATCGATGACCCACTGTAGTGTTAGCACAGCGCCTTTCAAACTTTAGCAGCGACTGTCTTTAAATGGGAAATTAACAAGAATGTTTAGGGCTTTTCTGCACTCCGCTGAACTTCACCAAACACAATCACAAGGGTTGTGTAACTTGTACTTATTAGTTGTATTTTTTTTTCTGTTGTTGTTGCCAAAACACCAATTATTATTTCTGCTAGTTGGTAGTGATGGTCTGTTTCGACTACTTTGGGTTTTAAAAGTGTTCTTTTCTATGACAACATATTGCATTCATTTGAATAAAAATATTCTCTGTTTTAACGTGACAAGTTTCTGTTTCTTGTGTCACTACACGTCCTGCCCATAGATCTAATATATTATCAGTCCTGCCTGGTGCATATCAGACGCTTCCTCTTGTAATCATGGGGCAGACCATATTGGAGAGTTGATTTGGGAGAAACATGGCTGTGTCCAGCAGGTTAGACTTTTCTTTATGTCTGAACAAGCCCAGTGACTCGAGATGTCTTCCATGCCTATTTGACAAGCTTGCCATCTATTGAACTCAAAGATAACAAAACCTCCTAATGTAAAATAAAAAATAAATGGAATACTATTGTCGCTGGGGCAAGTTTGGAGCTAAATAAGCAGATCTCCCCATCACTTCTGTTCTTGACAAAACTTTCCCCGTTTAAAATTCTGAAAAATTTGAGTCATGTACTTGTTGATTCACATTATTTGATTTGATGAACAACAACATGTACTGTTCATTTTATTAAAATACAAAAAGAAAGCTAAATTAGTTTTCTTTGGTGTGATAGTTCCTGCAGCAAATCTTTATCCTAGTTTTGTCAAGTTGCAGTTAAATATACATAAAAAATAAAAATAACTATTACAGAAAATTACAGAAATAGAGATGGTGTCTAAAAAATCTTTCTGTCACCAATAAGCGACATTACAGCAAAATTGTAGACGCAATTTTTTAGAAGATGAAGCATTAATTTTCAACAAGGTGTTGTGATGAAAGAGAAAGGAATCTAACAAGCTGCAAGCAAGCAAAGTTTATTTATCTGTGCAAAACTAACAAAATTGGCAGAGCAAACAACCTACAAATCTGTTGAGCCATATACAGTATCACCCCCCTTAAACATAGGCTGTTGGGTGATAGGAAACAACATGTATGACAGTGTTATTATTTGTCAAATCCTTACTATTTTTTGTGTATACCACGTTTCACTTCATTATGTCCAACCAGAAAGTAACAAAACAGAGTTCACAAAAACTGTTGAATTGGAGCTGAATCAACAAAATAACTGTTGACTATATGCATGGTGTAACCTGCCATAAGTACTTGAATGTAAGTATTTCTAACTTTTCTCGTAGCAGGAGATTGTGGTGCTGAGCGTGAGCAGCTGTGTCACAGGAAGGTAGAGATTGATAAAGTAAGAAGAGGCGGTGATGACAGGACATCCAGATGGAGAGCCGGGGCTCTGCTGATGACCATATTGTGTTGATTATCTGCGCTGTGTGATCCAAAACTGAAAGCATGCAGCGACAGGCAATGGGTCACTTCATTTTTCTTTTCCCTTTAACTTAGCTACTGTCTGGAGACTTTTACCATATTCAGCCACAAAAATATGGACTAACACAGCATTTATGTGTTAAGGTTTGTCTCCAGACTTACTGTTCTGAAGTACAAACAAATGGATTTGTACTTTTACTCTCTGATGACTGAGTGATTCTAATCATAAAGGAGAAAACGTAACCTAACTCTCACCCTAAACCTTAATTTAACTTAAAACCATGTTGCTGATCTCAAATTAAAATGAAGGATTTAGATCATGGAGACCTGTTTTTTGTCCCCATAAGTAGGTCCTTGTAAAGTGAGTGTGTATACTTTTGGTTTTCACAATGTGATGAATACTAGCCGACATAAAATTGGCAAAACAGTATAGCTGGTGCAGGGTTGAAAGACTATAGTTTGGGCATTTAGCTTGGGTTTTGACAATTCTTCTGCAAAAGCTGACAATATTTTCATTAAAAATTAGTATTTCGGCCTGTCATAAGTTGTAAGTTTAGACAGAGTCCATATAAAAGTCTAAACAAATTTTAGGTGTTTGTTTGGTTGTTTACAAGTCTGATTCATGCAGAATGGCTGATTTGACTCTAGAGGGTTCCAATTTACTTTTTATCTTATAGTAAATTGGAACTTGCATCTCAAACACCTGGTTTGCCTCTCTGGTACTGTGCACAAATGGTTTACTTCCTATCTCACAGACAGATTTTTTATGGTAAGTTTAGATACATGTTCCTAAAATCACATGTGGTCTGACCCAGGGTTTCATTTTAGGTCCTGTGCTTTTTAACCTGTACATGCTCCCTCTTGGTGGTGTCATCAGGAGACATGGAATCAACGTTCACAGTTATGCAGACAATACACAGCTTTACATCTCAATGTTTCCTGATGACACCAGGCCAATGGATGCTCTTTTTAACAGCATTTTAGACTTTCTCCAGCTTAACCAGGACAAAACTGAGGTTTTAATCATCAGTACTGAGGCTCAGAGAGAGGAACTTTTACCCAAATTACAAACACAGTCTTTTAATCCATCATCACAAGTAAGAAACCTGGACGTTATTTTTGACTCTGAGCTGATTTTTATTTCTCACAATAAAAACAACACAAAAATATGCTTTTACCATCTCAAAAACATCGCCAGAAAGACGCTGATGCCTGCTTTTATCACCAGTCGTTTAGACTACTGTAATGCCCTGCTCACTGGTCTTCCCAAAAAGACTATTTCAGGTTTACAATTATTACAAAATTCAGCAGCACATGTCCTGAATAAGACCAGACGGCGGGACCACATTACACCGGATTTAAAATCACTGCATTGGCTCCCTGTCTGTTTTAGGATCGATTTTAAAGTTCTTTTACTAAGTGTCTTAATGGTCTTTGGCCTTCTTATATTTTTAAGGACAATCACAAGTGAGTAGAAATTATGAAAAAAAAATTGTATTTTAGCCAATTTAGGGTAGAAATTTTCTTCTCCAGAAGTGAACCTCTATTGTCACACTAAATTAAAATTAGGTCTCTAATTTCGTTGAGAAATGTGTCCTTTGTGTTTGATCCATTCATAAAACCACTGAAGTAACCTACCAGGGCAGTGGACACATGAGTCCTAAAGATCTTGGATTTCACACCTGGGTAACGTAGGTGTTGGTTGAGTTTGCATGTTCCCCATATGCCTCATGAAAACAGACTTAATCATATCATATACAAAAGAGGTGTGTACTTTGCACTGACTGACAAAAAACATACATTTCTGCAGATATATTGTTTGTGAGAGTTGGTCTATAATGAGTACTTATTGCATATGCTTACAGATTGTATGCACACACCAGGGGCAGTAGCTTAAACACCGAATACATATAGAGCTATACGCATGAATATTAATAAATCTCTAATGCACCGCAGCAGCAGGAAATATTCCTCATGTATACGTCCTTATGTACTTTCTGCTGTTTTTACTTTCTCCAGTGTCCTTGCGCTGCGTCTGTGTGGACTTAAGAGTCAGATAAATGTGTGGTTTTGTAGTATCTCCAGGAAAGACTTTCTCTGCAGGCGACATGATAACTGATCCTGCTCCAGATACTTCCTGTCTCTCTTCCCTTTGGCTTATCTCCTTCTCTCACTGTCTAATACTCTCACTCAATGCATATTCAATCAAAATTACAGCAGAAAAATACAGGAATTTCAGTGTCTTTTGGGAAATATAGCTCACAAGTAAAAATGTTTTAAATTATTTATGCTTCATGGCTGATTCTGTTGCAAACCCAGATTGTCAAACATTGTGAGATGGGCAAAAAGATACAACCGCTAATTTGAATTAATAATATGTGAGAGTATTTATCTTTCAACTCTAAGATCTCTGATTAAAGATTAGCTGATTACTTTGTATTTACTTCTGCAAAACCAAGATTCTGATGATGTCTTTGAAAAATATTGTAAAACTTATTGTTGTCTTTTTATTGGACTAAGACATGCTCATTTCCTTTTGGTATCTTGGTATTGCTTTATAACTACAACAAAGAACGCAACAAAGAACGTTTATAAAACGTTATCAGTATTTTGTAACCATTGTTGTAAGAACTCTACTGAACATCTTCTAGAAGCGAAGGGATTTGCAAAGGGCAGATAAACAAATCTTTCTTGCCCCCTATGCATGCAGTTGTAAGAAGAATTCTCAGAATTTATCTCATGATTTATGGATTTAAACTAACACGAGAGAGCTTCCTTTGATTCCTGTAAATTTGGAATGATATGAGAGACTTCATCAAACCAACCTATTCTCACTGAAATGTGTACATATACTATGTAATTTCACATTTATTGCATGTCTATGATAACCGGTTCATTGGTTCTTGTAGAGATGTGTTATTACTTATGAATATTAACAAACTCTTGATCTTATTTTTGTTATCCTAACCCCCCATGGCTTGAACATGCATCTATAAGATGCAAAGAATATAGTGTCTCTATTTGATGCTTTTCACATCGTGAAATAGAGACCTCATTTAATAGACAGTCAAAAAAGGGGCCAAAACAACCTATAGACAAGCCTCTCAGTGAGACTTAAGTGTTGATCAAATGTAGCTGAATGAAGCTAAATAAAAGGAAGTTTTGAGAGGAAATAAATTTACATGACATTCAAAATAGTTGGTGGGAAGTACGGTCATCCAATCAGTGAGCAGGAACAGACTTGTGTGTGCCAGTTGAAATAGCAGATTGCACACATTCTCCTCCTTTGACCTTCTGTCAAATATTAACTTAGAATTTGATGTTGTACCTTTTAATTTGCAAGACATGCTTCGTCATGGAAGGCAAAATCAAATAAAAAAAGTTCTCACCTACACTGCGAAGCGAACAAGCGTCAATGATGCAAGGTCAGACGGTTTCCAAAAACTGAAATGAAACCGGCTAATCCATCAAGCAAATGTTGAACCAAGACAGACAAAAAACATGTTTACATTACCATTTTGTCATCCTACAATGTCATTCATTAAACTAAAATGATTGTACTTGGGAGATGCTTCTAAGTGGTTCTCATTAAGCCCTAAGCTTTTTGTAGCATTCTTCTCATAAGACACTGAAAATTCTGTAGCATTGTACCTTCAATTCTCCATCACGTTTTCATATCCAAACTTCAAATGAATCCAAGTATAAAAATGTGCGGTGTTTTTCCATCCTTTTGCCTCTTTTCTTCTTCCTCTCACACATGGATACTTCAGACGCTTCGTGCTCAAACACAATGGTGTAAAGTCCTAATTGATCTGCGTCAGTCAGTGCTGTGATTTCCCTGTGGAGCGGCTCCCCGTTGATACTTCTTGTGTGCGTTTCACTTTATTGGCATTTCCAGAAAAAAAAGTATTTGTTCCTTGTTTCCAATTACTAAAAGATTCCCCCTGTTTCTACTTGTGCCACTTTTAGGGACACCGCTGGTTTAATTTTGTTTTTTAATAGGTGTTCAATTCATTACATTGAGTAAACTCGTTGTAGCTGCTAAAGCTTATACTTTAGAGGATGTTTTGCCCAAAAAAAGTTTCATTGATTGATTCCGGTCTTAAACTTTTTTGCTGGTAAATAAATCAGAGGATACAAAAAAAGTCAAATATTTAACCCCATTTGGAACTTGGCAATAAAAAATTGTATGTAAAGAACAATTATTGTGTGGCGCTGTGACACTGACACAGATAGTCACAAAAGTAGAGGAAGACTTGACACTGAGCATGCGCAGAAAAGCTGCTGAATGTAAACAGAAACTTAGCGGAGAATTTGTTTGAACTTAACAAACATTCTGGTTGTCTGAATGAACAACATGGATCTAAAAAATACAGAAGAGACACAGAAAGTGGATTTATGCTTCAGATGTCAATAGAATATTTTGACAAAGCTTCAAAACAGATTTATTTGGAGATTGTAGTGGATTTATTTACATTTTCCATGTCATCTGTGGTTTATGGTGCAGAGATGTGTCTCTGGGGCAGTGATGTCATCATGAAAAAAAAATCAGTTGTGGATACAGCATAACTGCAGAGACACTGAACCAGAGTTTTTAAATCTTTTCACTCTGGGACCTGGCTTCAGAAATATTCGTTTTCAGTGTCCTAAAACTCCTGCATCATGTGGACGATTTGGGTCAAATATTTGGGCTGACATGCCTGAGTTTGACCTTGTGTGGACAGGATCTTTGAGGGAAATGAAA
This sequence comes from Mugilogobius chulae, assembly GCA_038363315.1. Classification (NCBI taxonomy): domain Eukaryota; kingdom Metazoa; phylum Chordata; class Actinopteri; order Gobiiformes; family Gobiidae; genus Mugilogobius; species Mugilogobius chulae. The sequence continues at coordinate 27,513,656 of CM076408.1, forward strand.
AATATCTCACAAACAAAACTTCAGCTGCATTTTTTTTATGAGGAAGCACTGATGGAACGTGAAAAACAAACAAAACAAGTTGTTTTGCATAAATGTGCCTTTAAAAGACAACAATACCTGTAGCAAGACTGAAAACACGTTGAGTATGAGATCCTCAATATACACATTCTACTTTAGGATATTAGTATTCTTTGCGTTTAGTATACATAGAAATACAGATATTTTCTTTGCTGTTTTTGATCCACTAACAATGAGTGAAAAAAGCGGATAGATCTCAGGATCCTAAGCACTATAGTGGTGTAACAACTAATTAAAATAAATAAAGTACAGCACTGCGGCTAATAAAAAGGAATCGAGCTTCAGTCAATTGGTTAATTGCAGTTTTCACCTGCTGTGTTTCACTTGTTCTTTTTAGTCTTCAATCATGTTTCCAATCATGTCTCGTGTCTAGTGTCTTCACATCTGGGAGTTGATTGAGTCTGTCTGCTCGCAGCCTCTTGATGACTTCATCTCCTCATCAGAGTAAGTGGACGTCCAGTGTCTTGTCTCTGCCTCTACAGTTAAAGGAGCCGCTAATAACGTGAAAGTCATCCATGAAAAAAAACAGACATCCACATTTAAAGTTATGCATTTACTCTGTCCCTGAAGGTTCTCTATCTAACTTTTCTGGATGGGCCTTTGTTTCTCCCTGTGTCTATAAAAATGCAGCAGTAGAATGTTCCACAGAATGGTATTATACTTATATTTTCCAATGCAAACTGGTCAGTCCTACTTGTGATCTGGGTCTGGCTGAGAGACTCTCACATCATACCAAGTAATTAACCACCACATAAACGATGTAATCATTTGGCAGAGACTAAATTCAACAATGATGTGGTCTTATTTTGTCATCTATTGTTTGCATTTATGTAATGTAAGGTTTAGCTATATTGTTTACATATGATAATGCAGCTGAAATCTGAGCTCACAATTACCTGGAAGAAACCCGTACCTGTCAAAGAGAACTGTTCAGAGATCTGACCAATAACTTGAACTGGGGGGTCTATATTCTAGGAGTTTAGCATTTTCTTTTTTTATTGTATTTTTTTATTATTGATTTATTAATGCATTTTTATTAACACATTTGTCATAGTGACATGTAGGTGTGACGTAGTGTCCACTGTATAAATTCAGCCACGTGATCCGACAGCATCAGTCCTGAAATGGAAGAACCACTCTGTCTCGTCCAAAGTTTCTCATTGTGTCCATTGTCTATTGAACACTGGGTGTTGGATGTTTTATGTTTGGAGATAATCCCAGGATTTGCTTTGTAAAACAGAGATTTAGTTTGATCCCATGTGAATGCAGCAGAGTGGGCTCTGAGGGAAGCTTGTCACGTCCAAATCTGGTGCTAAACACTGACAAGTTCACAGCTTTTACTTTGTACTTCACACGTATGCAACAGTTTAGAAAAGTCAGTTTATGAAGACTTAAGCAGAACAAATTTATCTCAACGCCATCACTGATAAAGAAAGGGTCTCACCACTCTTTTTTGATTATGTAAAAGGAGAAATAAACCTTTATGACATTAAAGGTCTGAAGCAGCAGTGACTAGTAGAATAAAAGATTGGTTCGGACACCTATTTCTTCTTCTGACTCTGGTATAATTGTTTATTGTTTACTTAGAGATGCAATTAGAGTGTAGTTTTAATATGATTTAAGTGGTCATATATTAGTAAAAACAAAGCATTTGAAATGTGGATATTTTTGTTGTTTAAATTGTGTTATGAGAGCACTGACCAAAAGCTGTCCTTCTTCTCAACTCACATGGCATCCCTATAAAGTGAGCCTCTGTGGGTCACAAAGGTTCACAAGACACGAAAGCAACGCAGACAACAAAAGACCAAAGAGCGGCTGAAACCTCATCAAACAGAGGAGAAAAGATCTAGAAATCTTAAAACAGTTTTATGAAGAAGTAATGAGGTGGACGCCCAGACGAAGGCCATCTCCGAAAAACAAACATCCAAAAGAGAGCAGAGGTTACCACAGCCAGGCCAATTGCATGTTCACATCTGTAACTGTAGGTCAAAACAACGACACAGTCACTATGCAGTTATTTTGAGATGTGATGTCTTTAGCAGGCCTCCTCAGATCTCAAGCCTTAGCATATCACTGGACTGGCTCTGTCTCACTCCAGCGAACAGCTGACAATAATAAACACGGCTTTTATTTACCTTCACAAGCACAGCCACGTGGCCGCAATTACAGGTTAACCCAGGGTCCCTTGAACGCACCACAGCAGTTTGTATAAGAGAAGACAAATGGACTCCAATGTCAGAGAGCAGAAAGAGAAAGAGTGGGCTTCTGGAATGGATTTGGCTCTGGACTGACTTGCTCTGAAAAGTGTGAGATTGTGTGTTTTAGAATGACTGGTATAGAATAGTATAAAAGTCTTCCATAAGGAAAAGTGCCAAATCAACGTTCAATCACTTCCTGAATCTACTTTAGATATAACATCTACTTTGTGCTGCAAGTATTTGCAAATATTATGATCGGGATCGCAATTTCTTTTTCTGGGAAGTCTTAAAGGGGGGCTATTGTACATGATTTAAGTCGTAGTGGGAAGCCTATGCAGAAATGGGGAAAACATGCAAACTCTACAAAAGAAAAAGGCCAAAACCAACACACAGATTGAACCCAGGATGTGCTTGAAGCCAGAAGGCTTACTGCTGTGCCACTGTACTGCCTGCGTGTCAGTTAACTTGTCCTATGTTAATTAGTTTGTAGGATATGTATTTGATATGGACACTCTTTTCAGTATAAAATTTGATCACATAAGTACTTCCAACAAATTTCCTCCTCTCCTCCCAAATTAGACCCCCTGAAGTCTAGCTTTTTGCCCCAATTAGGGCAACACTCATCATGATTCTGAAAGTATTTTGAAAGAAATACAATCTAATGCATCTAATGGAACTGCTCACCAGAATAAACACTCTTCTAGAAGCAATAAAAAATCTAATTATACAACTTTTTATTTTATTGCAAGCTTGTTAGAAAGAGTCATGTGCATCAATCTTCACCTTGTTCCACAAGTGCAGCTGTATGTATTATTTCGCCTGTATGTTTTACACTCTTATGCTACACATGAAGAGAAAACATTACACAATTCAATCTACTTGGTGTAGTATTTTAACTGCAAAACATTTCTCTTGTACACAAACTGAATTCTCACTCAACCAAGAGCTGATAGGCTGTGCAAGGTTGGTCCATCTTTATTCACTTCTGTGTCTGATAAAATTGTTCAACATCTGTGTTAATAACTTAAGCTCCAACCAACCAACCAACCAACATAGAGATCTGCTAAAGGGATAGTGAGAGAGTGAAGGAATGAGACAAACAAAAACATGACTGATTTTACAGTTTTAGAGTCAGTCACTACAGCTTTGTCACTCAAGTTGTTGAGAAGATCCCACTGGTCCACAGCCCTCATGTTGAGACCCCCTGTCTTTATATAAATTGTGTTTAGAAAGTGCATTTCAGATGTTGGCCTGCTCTGTGGTCTCCGAGTTCCTTTGCTTGGTTTTGACTGTCTATCAGTCCATCTGTTTGTCTGTTGTGGTCGCTGCTCTTTTTAGCCCTAGGACAACCCAGCGTCCCTCTGCCTCATACACACACACATACTGAGGAGTCTTTGGCACGGGACTCAAACTAAACCACACTGGTCCAGCCCTTGGCATCATCAGCGAGATGGACTGACCGCTTTGACGTCTGTCTGGACACACACGCACTCATAACAAGCTCAAGAAGAAGAGATGTCTGTGATATTTCCTCAATCATGGCAATTATTAAAATGTCAAACTAATTGGCTAAATATTTTTTTCTCTACATGTGTTTATTTACAGCAAACATCAAATCTGTACAAAATCATTCAAGTTGAAAGAGACAGAAGATTGGCAAAGTGCTTTGGAAAGAGTGGAAAAATTTCTCCTTGTATTTTGGAGTCTGGGAGTGGGCACGAGCTTCACCCAAAAAGGGCCCCATCTAAAAGCAGAGAGTTTCCTGTCTGTCCAACCACACCCAGCCAACGCAAACGGTTATGACAAAAATGCTTTATCTAATGCTTGAAACGTTAGCTGCTCACATAGCGGCTCTGAAATGGAAAAGTTAAACCGATTAGATCCAAGCTGAGTAGCGGCTCGTCTCTTCTGCTTTTGACTTTTGGCTGTCGTCACCTGCAGATTTGATCAGTGAGTTGAGATGAAGATAGAATCCTAACTGAATTTGACATAAACAAAAGCGTTTATTTGTTTACTGAGAGCGGATTAACGTCGGGTCACACAAACACCTCACAGGCAGAATAGCACACACTGTACCAGCCAACATCTATTTACCCGTCAACCAAAAATGTCGGAGCAAATCTGGCAAACTAATAATTCCACTGTGTTTTGGATTTTAGGCAAACTATTAGACAAACTTGACAACTTTAAAGTGAATAATGAACCAGGAATGTGATCCAAAGGTGACTAGTTATAAAACAGGCTTGTGCATTAGTTTGGCATTATCAGACACATTTGAACAGTGAACAATAAAAGACCATTATATTGACTTCTATATATTTGATAAAAGTTTGATTTTGTTTGGTGTTATTTGAAAAGATAATGTGCAGAACTTTTGGCATTACATATAAGAAAAATCATATTCACTGATTTAGACAAAGTTCATTAATTATATTCATTAATATATGGAGTCAAACCCAAAATTCAATCAAACAAGAACACAACTGATTGATTGATAGCTTTATTTAGAATACACTTTTCCTTTCACTTTTTGAAAATTAAATACTATTTGAAAAAAGATATTCAAAAAGGAGGAGGTGGAAGTAAAACTTGTAGCTTCGAAATTTTCATCTCGAGACACAATTGCTTAACTAAAACTAGAAACTAAAAATAAAAATAAAACTTTTCTTTTGTTGAAAATGAACTACAGGCATAGCTGTAGAAATATATCTTGAAATCATGACTCCCAGATTAAACTTCATGACCCCCTACTTGATCCTGACCTAAACTTTGAGAACCAAAGAACACAAATACAAGGTCGCTCACATCATTTTAATCATACTAATAGTAATGTGGGTGTTTTTACTTAATGAGATTTTAAAAGTATTTTATTTTTAGACTTTGCTCATGCATACAGTATTATTTGTAACTTCAATAAGACAACAACAATCAAATACAGAGAGGGTTTTAAAGTATAGTGAGGTTAATTGGTTGGTTAATTGATTTGTGCATATTGGTTTATAAAGGGTTAAATAAGTACGTTCTCCCTACTTCCTCATTTAGCTTTTTTTTTTCATATTTCTGTTTTAAATGCCACAAAACTCTTCTACAAATGCACAATAAATGATGATAAATTTTCCAATAAAGAAACAAGCAGTGCAAAGATAACTATACAATAACAATCCATGAAACTAAATTCTAATGGTTCTTTCAGTTCTTCCAGTACCAGTACAGCTGCTGGGTCACACGTGTGGCTCTATGCACCTGTACTCACTCAGGTAAAGCCTATGTCTCACAATAGGAGAAAACGTATCCATGGGTAAAATTGGCTCGAATGGCTGACTGCTCTTATTCACTCAGGCAGCGTGCAGCAAAGACACTCGCGTCCAAATCACCTTCTCTCCATTTCAGCGGCGGCGGCGGAGTGGGCACAGATTGAAACCTGCCCATTTATGAATCAAATTTGTTCCGCGTATACTTTTTCCACCAGTGTGTTTGGATAAGTTTGTGTGTAAGACGCTTGTATACTTTATGGTGCTCTACTGTGTACAAAACGATGAATTCTGCCCTTGTTTCTCCCACTTTATTTGATACTTTGTGTATAAAACCACAGATGTCCACGTGTATTAATCTACTTATGACTGACTGGAATTAGACATTTACTTCCTGGCTACAATTTACCTAAGAATATTGTTGTCTTTGTCATAAAACCGAAGTTACTGATTAAGATGTAGTGATACTGGAGAACATGTCAGGCAAAGCAATGCAAATGTACAGTGGCAGAAGCTTGCACCAGTGAACATTTGCTGTGTTGATCCTTTCAAAGAGAAGAGCACCATTGAGCTGCATCTCACTGATTCTTGTTTTAAATTCATTCAAGAGACAAAACAGAGAAAACAGGTCAGTCAGGAGTCATTGAGACGATGTTTGTATAATTGGTCATTACTGTAGGTCTACTTTGAACTAGAAAAACAGCCTCCAAAGTGAAATGGGAAATGGATTTAATTCAAATATTACTCCTTAAATCTTGCATATTTTTCGTTTGTTATGTATTTACCCAGTTACAGGTGTATAAATAAATTAAAAAAAATTCTTAGTTTGAGCGGGTCCTTTCTCCACAGATCTGACTTACAACTTGCCATTAACTGCGTGTTACTATGGTGACAGGCAAGATGAATGCCATGTTGTTTAATATTCCAGACAAAACAATGACAAGTAGTGGCTGATTCGATACATCTACGAATTCCTTCTATGGAAATGATATCAACATTTTTTTTAAATTATGTTTATTTGTTATTTAAAATAGAATAACAAAAGACTATGGTACATTAGTAATTTTATTGAGTGTAATGTCAAATTTTGCACTACGGGCTAACAGAAATCATGACCTCTAGCGCAAATTTCACAAGAAACCGTGCGAGCGTTAAAAGCGCTAAAAGCAAAGGGATAAGTCTGGCTGCATCACACACACCATTAATGACCAAACTGAGCGACGTAACACCAGAAACACCCAGCGTGTATTTTTAGCTTTTCAGTTTAGTCTGAGGAGCTACAGTACATGAAACATTTTGTCACACAATTGTCAAAATCCTTCAGGACAATTTCCATGTTTTTTATAAATACTCCCAAGTTAAAAGTGATTGACTTTGACAGACAGAGAACATTGGCCTGATTAAACATGTTTGAGCAACAGTTTGGTAAATGAGGCCGCAGGGCGAGACGGAGCACGATCAAACATGCCACCTACCATTAGTTACACAATTGAGCCTAACTTAAACTCCGACATTACAATAAACACAGCTGAAAAACTCTACTATTTTACACTTTTTACATTACAGAAGGTGTATGTTAGGGTTTTATGTTCAGCTTGTTTTTTAAAGCGCCACATGTGCTATAACTATGTTCATATAAAGGAGTTTAATTCTTAACGTTTGCTGCATGCACATTTTATGTTTTTCGTTGGATGGTCATTTTATTAATAATACAGATTGATAAAGCTTGTAGAAAGGTTCACAATGTCACTTATGGTGGAGATGTGCAACAACCTGATAAGCTAAGCCCTTTCTTAAAATACTTAATTAATAATTGATAATTTTATGATTACACATTCACCATGGAGACAAAGAGCTGACATCGCCAAGGCCGAGATTCTGATAGGTTAAAATAAAAGAAAAGAAATCACAAGTGAGTTGGTGCTTTTCAGATTCTTTCTATTGAATACAGTATGTCCTGTAAGTCTCAGATAGTTTTCTATTAAATACAAAAACGTGGTACCTTGACATTTGCTGAACTTGGGTTTATAAAAGAGATCAAGAGCCAACACAGTCTCAAAGCATATATATACATGACATAACAAATAAATAGTGCATGATGAGCACAATTGCACACATGTTACATTGTACATATTGCATGAAATGAAAAATTTTAAAATAAACACAATATTTTATAGCGTGGGAAAAAAAAACAAAAAAAAAACATGAGATTTGGTTGAAACCACATTGGATCCTTTGCTTTAGGTTTCATACATAACTAATAACACATATTTAGGTTTTAAGTTTGTGTTTTTCCAGACATTTAGGCATTGTGTTGAAGTGCAAAAAGCAAAAGAAAATATGCACAAAGGTCTGAAAAGGGAGTAGGCTGAAGCTAAAGCTTATGGCGCCAACCCTTTGCACAATTACAATATAAACCTGAAGAGCTTTACAGCCACCATAGAAATGAACTGGGATTGCAACGCAAAGTGTGAAATTGTCCTAATCATAGCCGATTGACATGTCCTTATGTCGTGGTATATATGCGCTTTCATGTGAGATTGAGTTGAAAGAGCACATATTATGCACACACAATTTGTTCAAATACTTAAAATACCAAAGGTCCTCCTAAACCACTTTAAAACATACATGAGTAATGCATAATTTCTTCTAAGAACTTATTATACTGTGACAAATAAACAACAACTGCATTTTGAATAAGTTAGTTGCCCCAATCTGTATTAAATATGCCCTATAAAATATTGCAATCTCATCTAAATCCAGCAATTGAATGTATTAGAAAACATCCAGTTGTAAACAAAACAAACAAAAGACCTGCAGCTGCTTGACTGTCGCCTCCGTCTCTAAGTCTTATGTAACAAATGTAATTATGCAAACGAAGGGAAAGGAAGTACAAGTAAAATATTTGTTTACACATATTTGTCAGAGGTGAGAGATTGATGCCCTCCATTGCCACTGAGTAAATCCATAATTCAAAGGCTCTTCTATCTCATCATCACTGGTGCATGGTAGTGTACGTTTCTCGTCTGTGTGTTGACACTGCAGGCCTAAACAAAAAGATCATAAGAAAGGATTGTTTCATGTTTCCACTCTCTGGAGGCGTGTAATCACTGAAGACTTCAAATAATAAAAGAGGCTTTCTCTGCACTTATTTAAGGAAGAGGTTTTTCTTTTTAACTCAAATGTGTTTACATAATATACCATGACGCTACACTGTACCTGGACATTACAGAAGTATGTTTCAAGCTCAAAATATTGCTTTTACTGTGTCCATTTATAGTTTTCAATCCAATCTATTTAGCACATTTGATAAACATAAAATGTATTTATTTATTTTTTTATTTGTTTGTTTGTTTGCTTATTTATTTATTCATTAATTTTTGTATATGTTACAGGCAAAGTTGATAATCCAGGCATTCTATAGAATGCCTAGGCATTCTATAGAATGCCTGGTGTTTTCAGGCAAAGTAGGAAATAGATGTGTGATTATCTACTTTGCCTAGGCATTGTATAGAATGCCTAGGCATTCTATAGAATGCCTGACAACTTTTAGGCAAAGTAGATAATCTCTGACAAAGCATAATTTACTGGAATACAAAACAAAAACACATACAATTTTAATTAAATACCATCCAAACTAGGGCCCAAGGGCCAAACTTGGCCATCCAGTAGGACTAATTTTGCCTGCAAAGGAGTGCTGATGTTTGAGTATCTATTTGATTACACATGTTTCTTACAAAGAAGGCCATATAAAGTCTATTTTCCTGAAAGACTAATAAAAAATAGTTTTATTCTGAATTTGTTTTAATTGAGCCAAAAAAGCAGACTTTGCTCTTGTTATATAATAAGCTTGTGCATCTAAGGAACGATTGGACACCTCTGCAAAGCCTTATTTTGTTGCTGTAGTGGTTGTTGTGTTTGTTGTTATGGTCAGTTGTAGACATGGTTTTGGTTCTCTTTTTTCCCTCTCTTTTCTTTAAAAGGATAATTGGCAAACCTTCATATGAATGCCATGCCTGTTTGTCAAAGCCTGATCCCGTCAGATCTCAGAACCTAAGCAATTTAGGGCCTGGTTAGTACGATGATGGGAGACTGCTGGAACACCAGGTGCAACAGGGGGGACGACAGAAGTTGATTGTCGTTGTGTCCTTGGGCAAGTCAGTTAACTCACATTGCCTCAGTGTTGGTGTACACTTGGTGAATGGATACTATATTGTAAAGCACTTTGAGTGCCTGGAAAGGTAGACCAGTGCTTTATAAATAGACCATTTTCAATGTATATAAAGTTGCTAAAACATTTAGACTATTTTTTAAATATATTTTTGATAGAAAACAACTGAATTATGGACATTAGCTACCACAACCAACACAACTACCAACCATAACCAGACCTTACAACCATCCCACAAACACCCTCACCAGAACAACCAACCATAACCAGACAACCACCAATCACAACCTTCAACCACAACCAAGCACCAACCACCAACCACAACTACCAACCACAAACACTAATCTCAACCACAACCACCAACCACAACCAAGCACCAACCACAACCAAGCACCAACCACAACCACCAACCACAATCAACCACCAACCACAACCAACCACCACCAACCACAATCAACCACCAACCACAACCAAGCCCCAACCACAATCAACCACCAGCCACAATCAACCACCAACCACAACCAAGCCCCAACCACAATCAACCACCAACCACAATCAACCACCAACCACAATCAACCACCAACCACAACCAAGCCCCAACCACAATCAACCACCAACCACAATCAACCACCAACCACAATCAACCACCAATCACAATCAACCACTAACCACAATCAACCACCAACCAGAATCATTAACCACAACCATAAACTACAACCACCAACCACAGCCAACCACAACCAAGCACTAACTACAATCAATCACAACCACTCCCGCAATTAGAGCTAGGTAATATATCACTGTTGTTTTGGAGATATGCAAAAACTGGATATGGAGTATATCATAGTAAAAACTAAAAAATTAGATTCAAATTACAAATGGAAAAATCTCAATTCTCTATACATATTCATCCATTTTAATTTTCGCACTCACTCATTGGTGTCTTAACAAAATTTGTATTAGAAATTGAACTTTTTTTAACATATTAAAACTTTTTTCTTACGCAACCAACCAAATCAACCACAACAAGGCAAGACTTTACAGAGGTGCCAAAACATTTCCTCAGATGGACAAATAAATACATAATAACATGTCAAGGGCGGAATAAATTTTTTTTTAACTTAAATAAATACATAAAGTTTGTTTGCACTGAGATTTATGATAAAATAATCTTTTAATGGGGTTTTAGGGAAATGGACTTGATATTTGAAAAAAATAAAGTAAAATGTATTAAAATATATACTCTAACATCAGCACGCCACTGGAAGGCCAAGTTTGGATTGTATTTAATTAGATTGTATGCGTTTTTGTTTTGTATTCCAAAAATTATGCTTTGTCAGAGATTATCTACTTTGCCTAAAAGTTGTCAGGCATTCTATAGAATGCCTAGGCATTGCATAGAATGCCTAGGCAAAGTAGATAATAACACATCTATTTCCTACTTTGCCTGAAAACACCAGGCATTCTATAGAATGCCTAGGCATTCTATAGAATGCCTGGATTATCAACTTTGCCTGTAACATATATATAAAAATAAAACAACTAGTTAATACTTTGATTATAGAATTTAAGAATAGTAAAACTGAATGAAAACAGAATAAATAAACAAATGAATATATACTCATAAAAGAAACTACCAAATCTATTAAAAACTGTCTTATTAGAAAAAGCAATACAATTTATAAACATAAATGAATGAATGAATGAATGAATGAATGAATACAGAGTTTAAAAGTCTCATTTCTGAAGAAAATAAAATAAAAAGTTGAAAACATAAGCTTTTTCCTGGATACATAAAAAGGAGGCCCTTCTCTAGGCCGAAAAATAGTCCATTTGGTGGTCATGAAGAAAAAAAAAAGATTTCTATTATTGTTTTAATGCAATAAAGAAATCTGAAGGACGGCAGGGTTATTCAAGTTTAGTGCATCTCAGTTCTAACCATTTATTTATTTGTGTTTATACACATTTATGTATTTGTTCATGCTGTTTTATTTATAATCTTTTCAAGAAAAGCTATTTGTGACATCTGTTTGCAAACTTATTACCATTGCCATCAACCGTTAAATGCCAATAAGTGAATAAACTGTAATTGTACTGACGCACGCTGGTCTCAGAGATGTCGAGTGGATTCTAAACACATAGGTTTTCTTTAACTACATGAGCACATACAGTATACTGTATGTGTTGGAGTGACACATGTTGTTAGCATGTGAGCTTCCAGCAGTGGAAAAAGCCCTGTGAAAACAGTGGACATTTGTGTGACTGTGAGTTAAAGCTGTAACCAGGGCTCTCTGTTTGATTCAATTTGGGCCAAAGACACTTTTGACTTGTGGGAAAAAGTCTGTGTCTGAGGCGTTTCAGTTCACCTTCCATACGTCACCACACAACCACACTGTCACTGTGAATAGACCTGGACACACAGCATGGCAGGACAGAGGACAGGGGCCAGGAGAGAGAGAGGAGAGAGAGAGGAGAGGGGCAAGGAGAGAGAGAGGAGAGAGAGAGAAGAGAGAGGAGAGGGGCCAGGAGAGAGAGGGGAGAGATAGGAGAGAGAGGGGAGAGAGGAGAGGGGCCAGGAGAGAGAGGAGAGAGAGAGAAGAGAGAGGAGAGGAGAGAGGAGAGGGGCCAGGAGAGAGAGGGGAGAGATAGGAGAGAGAGAGGAGAGGGCCAGGAGAGAGAGGAGAGAGAGAGGAGAGGAGAGAGGAGAGGGGCCAGGAGAGAGAGGAGAGAGAGAGAGAAAAGAGAGGAGAGAGAGAGGACAGGGGCCAGAAGAGAGAGAGGAGAGAGAGAGAGAGAGAGAGAGAAGAGAGAGGAGAGGGGCCAGGAGAGAGAGAGGAGAGAGAGAGAAGAGAGAGGAGAGGAGAGAGGAGAGGGGCCAGGAGAGAGAGGGGAGAGAGAGAGAAAAGAGAGGAGAGAGAGAGGACAGGGGCCAGAAGAGAGAGAGGAGAGAGAGAGAGAGAGAAGAGAGAGGAGAGGGGCCAGGAGAGAGAGAGGAGAGAGAGAAGAGAGAGGAGAGGAGAGGGTGTGTGTGTGTGTGGGGGGGGGGGGGTTAGAAGAGAGAGGAGCAGAAGAGGAGATGCAAGAGAGGAGCATAGAGCGAGGGAGAAAAGAGGGAAATAAGGAAAAGAGACGGGCAAGGTGAGGAGTAGAAGAGGGGAAATGAGAGAAAACTGGGGGAAAGAAAGAAGCCAAGAGAAAGAGTGGATAGGGGAAGAGGACGAGAGAGAAGAGACTAGCCAGGGGAGAAGGATGGAAAAGAAAGAAAAGAGAGGGAGGGAAGGACAGGGTAGAGACAGAAACAGAAGTGAAAGAAAAGAGGAAATAGGAAAGAAGGAAGAGAAGAGACGAGGGAGAGAGAAAGAAAGGCGAGAGAAAAGAGGATAGAGGAAAGAAGGATGAGAAGGGAGAGTCAGAAGGAGAGAGAAGAGCCAGGAGGAGGAACGCAGAAGAGAAGGACAGAGGGAAGGAGAGGAGAGAGAAGCTGATGGAGGGGCAGAGGAGAAAGAGAGAAGGAGAGAAGAGAGAGGAAGGAGAAAGAGGGAGAAGAAAAATGAGGAGAAGAGTCAGGAGAAGAGAGAAAAGAGAGTGGAAGGCAAAATAGCAAAAAGGAAAATAGAAGAGGAAGAAGAAGAGGAGAGAAGAGAAAAGAGGAGCAAGAGGAGAGCAATCAGACAGAAAAGAAGAGTTGGTCAGGGAGGAGGAAAAAAGAGATTGTAAAATCAAAAAGAAAATGACCATCAAATGGCAAATGTGCACTCCATAGTGTGCTGTTCTGGGGATTACGTTGTCTTCTTAAACAAGCAGTTTAGATTGTGACAAAACTGATGACATGTTGGTGGTTGAGAAGAAATACGCTTTTTTCTTTGGAACACATTTTTATATTGCTCTAAAAAAAACAGTAACAAAGGTTTTTGACTATTTAGCAGAGAGTGATTTATTTATACATTTATCAGCAAATCATAATACATTTTGCATTATTTTTAAGTGAGTTTAATAACACAAAAGAGCTGACTTATAAGACCTGCAAAATCAGTTTTCTTTAAATCCAGTTGGAATTGTTTGAACTTAATATACAAAAGCTGCATTAGGACTTAAAATAATATTAATAAAATAAAATCAATAAAAACTATGACAAATCACATGTATAAATCATCCATAAAAAAGACTACAAAGGTCCTATTTCTGTCCTGTTTTAACACTTGTCCATTATCCCCTACACGACACAAAACAAAGCATATTTACCCTCTGCGTCTCCTCCAGCCGCAGCACATTTATAAGTGGACTTTACCAAAAACCTCAAAGTTTCAAAACAACTTTTTAAAATCTCATCAGACTGGAGCTCTAAGTGTGCGAGTGTGTGAGCGAGAGAGAGAGAGAGAGAGGGAGAGAGAGCGGTGGAAAAAGAGCAGGACAGGCTGTTGAGCTGTGAGCAGGAGTGTGTATGTAAAATCTATAAATGTCCTGACATATGGAGCTTTCTCCAAACTCAAAGCAGATTTACTTCTGCGGGCCGTATCTCTGTCACTCTCCATGTTCCAAATGTTCTGAACGGAGCAACTGCCAGGTCCGAGGCAATAAGAGTCACAAAACTATACTGCAGGTGAAAGAAAAAGTTCTGTAAGACGTGGAGAAGAGTGGTCAGTGATGGTGAGAGCAGAAAAACAAATGTGGTTTTGTCATTTAAATACAACTAACAACTGTGTCTACTAAAGTAATTATACTCGTGTAAGTGTCTGCAGGCAAAATAAATTAAATTTAAAAAAAACACCAAATTGAAAATGATTAGTATTTGAAATTAAATTCAGTAAATAAGGAAAAAAATGTATAAATATGAAATGAACACTAAAACAACTATGTAAAACACAATACTAGACAAAAATAAATGAATGAATAAATAAATAAATAAATAAATAAACGATTTAACTGTTATTTCTTCTTCTTCTACAAAAAAAAAAATGATTTTTTTTTTAATAATAAAAGTTGTCCTGAGAGTTATAGTTAATAGAAGTGCAATTATTATATTACAATTAATATTAACATATAGAAACAAAATGCAGCATTTTGTTTAATATTCTGTAAAAGTAACAAAAAACACAAGGATTCAAACACATTTACAAATACTGTACACTGGGGAAAAGTATCTTTAAATTCTAATACAGTAAAAAGTGTTCAAATTAAGTATTAAGCATGATCTATGTATAGTTTGACTTTCTTAAATAAGCCAATAGAGCAAGTAAAGTTACTTTTTTTTTTTTTTTTTTTTTACAATTTCAAGTCATGAGTGTGTATCTTTCTTATTTTAAATACAAATAGGCCTTTTTATGCTTGTTCCAATGGTCATTGTTTAAGCCAATCAAAATACGCTTTAACTAGCTAGTTTTTTGTTTTGTTTTGTTTTTTTTTCACTTTTTTCTTCAGTCCTGCAATCTCTTTTCCTGTCAGCCCTGATTCCTTGATTCAAATATTTCTATTGTGCCAAACTTCAAATGAAGATGCCTGGCGTGTTTGGTGCGTGCATTGCTGGCGTGGGTGTGTCCTTATCTGTTTATCCTCTCCTTCTGAAGCTTATTATCACCTAAAACAACACGTGTTTCTGTTCCAGACCTGTTCACCGGTGTCGTGCTGCAGAGGTGGAGCTCATGCAGGCGGGCCTAATGTGTCCATGGTGAAAGGGTTCGGGCACTCCTGGGCCTGCACCTCCCTGTGTTCAATGTGAGTCATTATCACTTATTTAGGGAGAGGCCGATAACACGCCTCACACTCTCAATGGGAACGCACCTAAACAACAACAGCTTTTGTTTTATTGATTTGATGTAACAGCATCCTGTGTAGGTCATGAAAAGAGCTATTCATAGGCACCGTCAATATTCAGACGTATAAAGTCTATTAAAAGCATTGAATTGTTCTGTTGTGCATGTTACGTGATTTTAGCCATCATTTTCAAAACTAGATAATCAATTATGCTGCCATAGTGTCAAAAAAGTATATTTTACCGACAACTATGTTCAGCACTACTTCAATAAGCACTTTCTTCCAATTTTTTTTTTTTTTTTTTTTTTAAACATAGATTGGATTATACTGGACAAACCAAGACACATTGTTTCATTTGTTACAATACAAAGTATAAGTATACTTATACTTTGTCTAGGAGACTATTAGAGCAGGTCATAATAAAATAATTGAAATGGATACAGTCAATGCACAACTAAATGCCCTTTTTAAATTATATTTTTACATAAAAAAAACCTAATAATGGGTTTGCCTAGAGTAAAGAGTCAAAAGTATCTGCAGTATGAAAATTAGCTTGTAGGGTTCAAATTACTATACATTGTTGCCTAAAATCCAGGAAGTGTCTTTGTTTATGTTTTTTTTACTATAGCACTAGCCTCTAGCAACATGATTTAAATCACACCGACTTCAGAGGTTGAAAAAAATTGCTTCAAAATCCATCGTGGTAGAAGATTCTAAAGTTCAGAATGCATTATTTCTGTGGACGACTGTAAAAGGTTTGATAATAAAAAGCACAATAGATTTGTTATTTAAAATGGCAAAAATGAAATATGCACCTTCAATAATTTACATTCATTTGTAAAGTATTTTTACCCAAAACATCATTAAACTGATGCACTGAGGAGACTTTTAGCACTTTCAGACTGTAAAATAACTTGCAAGAGTCACAACTCACAGATATTCCAGTTTGCAAATATCTTTTCAACAAAAAACAGATCAGGTAAGCTAGTATTGTTGACTTTCTGTTCGCTCAGAGCCCACAGAGCTGGACTGATGGTTTGATAAAGCCTCAGATGTGACCCTGGTCTCACTGCACAGACACACAGCAGCTCATCAGGGTAACTTCAGGGGACAGTCCTGCTCCTGCACCCCCACCACCTCAGAGCGGGCCTCCTGCTGGACACCTGAAAGACCTCCGCCCCCGGACACTTCCTCTGTCCTGGGTCAGCCTGACCACTATCACTATGTGAGCACCGGTTTGATCCGCTCACAATACAAGCTGGTGAGAAGAGATCACATTCATATTTTTTTTCCAATTTCCAATTTCACACAAATAACATGTCTGAAAAAACAAAAGCATTGGTCATAACTAAGGGTTTCATAGATTATTAGGAGCAAATACTTGACACAGCAGATAGTTGTGGTACATATTGGTTTTGTGTAAGATGTTTTAGGTTCATTTTCCAAATATGGGCGATACAGAAAAAAAAAAAATCTCGATAATTTTTTTTCATATCTCAATAGCAATATTAGCAATAAAACGATATTCTGTCATTCCAGTATAAATGTCTTTAAAAGTGTCTTCCAAAATATTGCTTCTGGCTTAATTAGCAGACAAATATGAACTTTTGAGAAATAATCACACTGTAAAAATGCCATCTTAAATAAGTGAAATAGTGTTTGAAATAAGTGGTAAGAATGATGTTTTTGTAGATTTTGACTGCCTTAAAATAAAACAAGCGTAACTAAAAATTAGGAATGAAAAGGCCACTACAAAATTTAAACAAATCTTAGTAAAAACAACTCTAAATTTAAAAAACGTTACTTAAATTAGGCACTTGTTCAATTTAAAACTGACCTTTTTGTAAGTGCAGCAATCTCTTATTTTAGGTGCTTTGAATAACTAATTGTAGTGAATTCTGCTGTACACTTGCCTTATTTGAAGTTCACAGCATCACTTACGTAATTTTTATTAATTACCTTTTTTGTTGCATTTATTTTTACTGCACAATGTACTCGATATAAATGAGACCTTATGTATTTTGTTAAGCTGCTCAGAACACAAAAAGAATATTCAGGAAGGTGGGGGTCACATATTAACATCTATAAATTAAATTATAATTGTTTCACATAAAGTATCACCAAGTAAAAATTTTTCTTACTAATTCCTCAAAAATATTAAATAACACGACATCACCTTTTTCGCAATGAATCCTATAGAATAAAAAGTATCTGGTCAGAATGGGTGGGCAAGAGGTCACTTTTTCCTATATTGCACTTTCCCATGAAGCATCTGCCTTAGGTCAACTGGTTTTTCAATTAGATACATTAACATTTTTGTAATATAACAAAACTGCATAACATTATTCGTATTAGCTGCTCTCCACTGTGATGGTCTGTATGCTGTGATGCCATGTGAATGCAACCTATTATCAGACTTATTGAACTGGTTTATTGGTAAAGTTTCTGTAATTTTTGTCCCAAAGATCGTCACCTTTGCTACAACAATCCTAAACAAAGACTAAAATGAAGAAACAAACGTGGATACAATTATATGAAGTTAACTATGTAAATCAGTGCACTATTCAACTATGAAATCAATGACAATCTGCTCAGACTATTTCCCGATATCTCTATAAAAGTCCAGAAAGTTTTGGGAATAAAACCATGGATCCTCCAGATGTAAGTCCTCAGCTCCTACACCATTTCACACTTTCATTTTCAGATTCGAGCAACAAGAACAAGAGCACACGTTGCATTTGATTCCAACTGATGTTCTCACAGTCCCAAACCACATCAAAATGAGTATTAGATTTGAATGCAGTCACATGCTTCTGTTACAAATGAACAATCACTTCTTTGTGCTAAAATATGCTTTTTAAAAACTGTGAAACTTTAAATGCAACTTTTACGTGCCGTAGTTGGCCATTAATCATCATCGGTATAATAAGGGAGTGATGCCTCTTGGATCTAGCGCTAAGATTCTTGCCAATGGGAATCTCCAGTAAACGATTATGGATAACTCTTAATGCTTCTTAAAATTATAATGAGTTTTCTTTGGCGAACAGTCATATAGTTATATACTGTACCCCTGACAACAAACAAAGAAGCCAATGTGGAAAAATAGAAAAGTTGGGTGGAGCGTAGCAGTGACTCAGGCTGGATAAGGCGCTGGCATTGTCCTGCAGTGGACTTTCTTCAACTCTTCACATGCAATTAGAGTCTTATAAAGTCGACAAAGTGAAAAATGAATATGTCTTTATTGAAATTAACATGTAAATAACTGAAATGCATAGTTCTAATTTAACAAGACGTCTGTGCGCCTGTTGTGCCAAAACTGTCTGACTTTTGTACAAATTTGTAAGTGAAGAGCCAGTTAGCTGTCAAAATAAGATGCACAGTCGAGGCTATATGACAAAAGACAAACTAATTTACTTAGGAAGTATCCCAAAGTAAACCAGTCTCTCCAAAATTCAACACACTGTTTTGTTTTGCTAAATCTCTCTGTAACACGTCAGTAAACAACAGTGCAATTACTATTAACAGTAAGTGCTCATTCAACACATTTATTAGTAGATCTAATTCTATTTTTACTTTGAATATTTCTTTGAAGTGTGACTGAAAGCCTATTCATCAAACTCTCTGATTTACGCAGTGCCCTTGAATGTCTCATCAAGTGAACAGGCAAGGAGAGAAAGCACAGTATGTTCGTACTTTTTCATGTCCTTCATATATATGGGGATGCAAAGTGTTGAATATTACACAGAATATAAAGTCTTTAAGGTTAGACCCGGCTATTAAACATTTACTGGGTTGGCCATGGCGCGTCCATTTATCTATAGTTTTGTCCATGTGGAAATAAATCTGATAAAAGACTATTTTAGTTCTTTTATTTTTACATTTTAAAGGACAGAAACCTATACAATGAATCATACAATAAAGGCAGCTTTGTTTGTATTAAAGTTGAAGTAACAAATTTTTTAACTTGTAAGTTAGTAAAAATGTTCTTTGCTATTAACAAGTATATATCAAATGCAGAACTTTGTGAATGAATTAAATCACTATGTACTGTCTGAACTGAATAAGAAAGAATTTTAGTTTTCGTCAGGAACCAAATGCAGCTCTCTGATTGGCTGTGCCTGGGTGGTCATCTTCAGTTTCACTTTGTTGTTTGTAAAAAAAAAAACAAAAAAACGTTTTTAAGCCGTAATTGCAACCAAAATGAACACATCTCGACATTAACCATGTGTCAAAGGATTTAGGAGAGGAAGTTGTCAGATTTAAACCTTAAATCGTGTGAAATCAGCTTCTCCGCCTTTAAAAGAACATCCATGCCTTCAAAAAAGACATGCAAAAAAGCAGTTTAGTCTTTTTTAGGGCTGACTGTAAACATAATGTTCTCGTACATCACTGATTCCTGCTTCTGCACATTAATATTCACAGCACTTTCTTACTTTTCTGATTAAGGTCAGGCCAAATCTAAAACCTGGCAAAAAACTGAAAACTGCATTGATCAAAAGCTGCAGTGCTGTTTGTGAGAGTCTCAAAAAGCCAAGTCCAGGGATTTCTTTATTATTAAAAAGAAGGCATGTGGAACAGCAGGGAGGATATAAAGTACAGTAGATACTAAGGCTGGGATGATACACTTTTGTCACGATATGATACAATAACAATACAAGAGCTTGATACAAAATACACTGTGATACACTATATATTTCAATGCACAGGGACTTGATATTTCTTTAAGTAATGCACTATTTTTACAATAACATATGAAAAACTGTAGGTGTTTTTGGTTAAATTTTATTAGGATCTATGAAGAAAGAATTCAAAGAAGTTTTTTTCAAATGAATGGCAAAACAAAATGTCTTCCCTTTTCTATGGATTCACTCAGGGCGTTTACATGGAGGCCAGGAAAACTGGATAACTAGCCTAGTCTGATTTAAACCAGTTTTCCAAAGTGCATGTAAACCCGGGCAGTTAAGGAGCTGTAAACTGGTTTTCGGAAAACCAGTTGGCGCACGTGGTCCCGACCGATTGTAGTCTGATTTCAGACTCATGTAAACAAACAATCGGTCTGCAACTGGACAAATGCAACTGAGCATGCTCACAACCTCTGCCCACAGCACATTCTAACAATAAATTAGGAATTTTAGAACTATAAAGTGCCTTGCTCAAAGTGGCACACACAATCTCACATTTAACTCCATGTTTAACACTGATCTAAATGTTTAAAACAGTTCTACATGTTCCAGAAAAAAACTGTGTCATTTAACAAACAGTATTACAAACAGTTAATAAAAATAAACAACATTAACAATGTTAAAGTAATTCAACAAATTACAGCCTCAATCATGCAGTAGTGAATCTGACACATCAGAACCAGTCTCTCCAGGGTAATCGGTTTACTCTTGTGCATGTAAACAGGAGCAAAACTGGTCCAACCGGTTTTAGGGGAAAACCAAGTAGAGTCCGGTTTTCTATCCTAGTCTGATTTCCCTGATCATGTAACCGCAGTGACTTTTAAAAACACATTTTGTTCCAACTCCAGTAGATACATGTCTTGGGACGACTGATCTCATAATATAAAATAATAATAATAATAAACTTGCTGTGGTCATTTGCAGTCAAAGAAATGAACACAAAATTCATGAAGTATGTTAATAATAATAACTGCCATAAAATGTTTTAGGTTCCCGTCAATTAAACACCATATAGCTTGCTTTTACATCATTCTCTAAGTGCACTTTGAATTGTCTTCATATATGATTAGTGCTTTATAAATACATTTGATTGAAAATGCATACAATCAATTAATGGGCAAGATGTATGTTAATTTTGTATCTGTTATAAGACATCATCAAAACGTTGCCTGGAGTTGTGCTTTGTGTCATTCACACATACGTATTCTGCTTTTTTAGGCTGAGCAATCCCACTGAACTGAAACACTTGATTCCACCTTGAGATGTCATTAAGAGATGATACATTAGTGCTCCAATGTGTTTTTAAACTCCATCTACATTCACTACTTCCACACTAAATTTCCCTCATCTTAACAAAATGAAAAGCTAAGCTAACGTCATGTTTATTCTATCAATATTTTATTTTTATCTTAACAGTACATTTTCAGTTATGGAGAATTTTATTCACATGTCCTTATTCACAAAGTCATGTGAATAAAATAAAAACACCTATTATGGTGTATTTTTGGTGAAGTACCTACATTCTAATGCGGTTAAATCTCAGTAAAACTTGCACAGTCTACTTTGCAAAACTACTTAAAGTATACAAACCAGATTAGAAAATAGGGAAATAACAATTTTGTGCATTGTTAATTTACACACAAAAAAATGATCTTGAGTATAGCTGAAGGGAAAGAGCAAATATATCACAATAATACAGATTAAAAATATAACTATAGTCAATTTGAGGCTTCCATTAGTCTCATGGACTTAACCTGCTGAGCAAAGATAGTTACTACCACTTATAGTTGGCTATTGTCATAAGCCATGGATAAGGCATAATAAGATTATAGTAAAAAATGCATATTTGACATTTTCTACAACAAATGGAAAAAAAACTGTGTAAAATAAACTGATTTAAAATGAAGCACTCTTCTTTGTGTCCCTATTTTCCTCACTTTTTATTTTACATTTACATTTTTACTGAGAAAAGTTTTAAACTTTTAGTCACTCTGACCCAACGTTAAGTAGGCAGTTCTTCTAACTTGTTCTCGTGCATGTGTACCTGTCTCTTTAAAAGTGCGTCCTCGTGGGATTCTCGGCTCCAGTACCAAACCCGTGTGTGCTATACTTGTGTAAATACGCGTTATCACCCCGGCGTGTCGCTTTAAGAGTGAGTCTTCGGATGGCTTCTTGATATTAATAGAGCTGCCGTGTCTTCCTCCTCTGACGTAATGCCAAAGCAAGTCCTGTCACTGCTCTGCGATAACAACACCAACCCAAACATGATAGCAGCCCACCAGCTGCTCCGGGCTGCGTTTCTAAACAAACTCAGACCTACACATCGGGAAATAGCCTTCTTTCTGCACGGCCAAGCGCCCAGGCTCAGTCTGTCTTGTGTGTGTAGCTTCCAGCCTTAACTAGCCTATCTCTCCTTCCCTCTCAGACCAAAGAAAAAGCGGCCAAGACACAGTCACCCCGTCCGACATCATCAACAAACAAAAAGCCCACTAAGAGACGAGGCAGCCCGAAGCAGCCATCCACCATCTTAACCCGCTACAAAGACGCAAACATGTCAAATCTGATCAACAGGTAAGCACCACAGAAACAAGACACGAGCACTTTTACGCGGCAGGCACACGAGTTCTCCATGCCAGTTTGATTCTCAGCAGCGTGCTTGGTGCATTGTGTTTTCCAAAATGTTAAAGTGTGGAGGTGAAGGCGCGGTGAGGAAGGATGATTGAAACGCACACATATCCACGGCGCGTAATGAAAGTAGTGCAAAATACATCGCTCTGTTCGTGTCCAGTGGGTATGTTTTTACGACGGACAGCAGTCGGTTTGCGTCCTTATGTAACTAACGGCCTGAGCCCCGTCGCTAAGGAAAAGAGGGATCCGCTGAATGAGAGAGAGTGAGAGAGAGAGAGAGACAGCGAGGGAGGGAGGAAAAGAGCAGCACCGCTTTGAATTCACATGGCAATTTACATTTAGGTTAGGACACCCAAACGCAACACAAATACAAATTGGGGGGCTACTGGGGACAGCTAACACGACTGGTCTAACGCAGATCACAGCGAAGCGACGTGGAGTCAGTGCAAGTAGGTTTTCTTTTACAAAGTTTTCTTGTTTTTTAACTTCAAATCGGAAAAGTGGCATCCCGGGTGAGCTAGAGCTACAAGTTGCTAAAAGCCGGAGCACTTTGGAGCGGTGTTGTCACTGCACAAAGTAGTTTAACCTCAACACTTTGCTTTACTTTCATTGATAACTTCTACGCTGACTTTTTATCTGGCTTTCCCATAGTTCAGATTTCTCGCGTTTGAGGAATTACGCACGGGGAAGTTGTCTCGTAACTTTGAGGTTGAAAGCAATGGTCCACTTCAAAGGGATGCGTTAATAAAGCGGTTTTTGGAGTCCGATATGGCGCTGCTTTTTAGGACCTCTTTCATTGTTAGGGGGCAGAGCGCGTGGTGGACACGAATCAGCCGTTAAGTAACTTTCCAAAACTTGATCGAGTTGAAACTAGAGGACAGTTACGCACGAGGTTTATTGGTTGTTTTGTTATTGAACTTTTCTCGGGTGATGCCGGGAAGAGCTAGTTGCGTTTCCACTCAAGTTTGCAAAGTTCCCCCCCTCCTCTCCTGTGGTGGTGGTAAGAAACTGTGATGTTCCTTTGAGATAAGAGAGCGGGTAGGCATGACAACTCTGTGGGGAGAGAAGAGTATGTGGATCCAGCACAATAAGGCACACACTGCAAGGAAGTCTTTTACATGCTCCTTCAGCAGCTCTGGCCCAAACACAAATGCACCCAGTGGACTTGTGTTTCCCTGATAACCCCCAGCCTGCCTCAAACCCAGGGGACAATACTCTTCTAAAGTTGACTTATTCTCATGAGGAACTTGAAAACTAACTCGTGCTGAAAGTTAGAGTGTCTGTGCATGATACTTCAATTGTTATCAACTTTATAGAACATTAGTTTGCAATTTTAAGATTGCCCAAAATTGCCAAATAATAGGTTTGTTGTTGTATTTCGCAATTTTAATCCGATCAAATGCAAGTTGCCAAAATAGTTTTTGAATGTATCAGTGTTCTCCGCTTGAAACAAATGCTTTAGGCTTACAAACACTTTAGTTAAGTCGTTGGAAATGGCCAATTTAAAAGGCTGCAGTCATTTCTTCAAACGTGACAACATATCTTGAGTTATTCTGCATATAAATAGGTCAATTTGAAGTTTTGATCTGTACAAAAAGATGATTCTTCTTTTAGTTCAGTAGTTTGTCAGCTCCTAGGCCTAATTTCAATCAATCTGTCAACTATTTTCAAAATCTTAATCACTAATTGATTTGTAGTTTTCCCATATTTTTTCCCAAAGTACTTTATTACAAGTCTACAATAGTTTGTGCAGCTTTAGACACATGCCCGTAGAACTTGATGTAATGCCTATTTGATAAAGTAATATAAATATTTTTTTATTCTTCAGAAATTGTAATAAGATTTGTTAACTTTGTAACTTTTAAGACAGGCCAACTTTTCTCACTGTTAAACCGTGATGCTGCTGAAACGTGATAGTCGCCTTGCTCATTTCACACACAAGTGATTTCTTCCCAGGTGGCTTTGAAGTTTTAAAAGAATCACCAATCGTAAAGTCAAACAAGTAGCAACAAATAGGCCTAACAACTTCACAAGTTTAGAACAGAGAGGGATTTCTTTTTCTTCAACAACAGATAGTTAGATACAGGCTTTCTGAGGGGCCTAACAAGTCTAAAAAAAGTTTGAATTTTACCCCTAAAATGTCTTATATTTGCCGTTGTAGGTCTGAATGAAGCAATTTCTGTCATACTTTTTCACACTGCTGCAACTTTGTCTGAATAGTGTGTTTCTACTACTTTATACAGATGTTGGAATGTTTATGTTACAGTTTAAATTGTGTTCTTTCTTGTTTTTTTATTCGATTTAATTGTTGCAAAATGTAAAATTATACATAATGAACTCCCCTGGAAAAGAAGCAGCATTATGAAATACTATTTTAAATGCTAACAAATAGGTTTTAAATTGAATGTTTTGTGGTCTTAGAAAGCTTAAAATTTGACCTCTCAATCTCAGTAGAAACCCTGCAGATAGTAAGGCTGGAATCTGTAATTTCGTGTGTAAAATTGACTTTGAATTTGTGCCTGATGACAAAAATATTATAGTATTTCTCCCGAAAAGCCTTAAAATCACATTATTTTTCCACGCTAACTCATCACTCACGTTTCAAACCTTTTAAACCCAATCAAGTCCTCCTCATACCCTTCACTACGCATGAAATAGACATTAGTTACACTTAAATATGACTTTCACATGGACTTATAAACTTCTTTCGTTTTCCTAGACATCGGATCTTATTGTATCTAACAGCCTTGTTCACGGACACTATTAAACGTCAAAACCGGTTGAGGATTTCCTAACGCGAACATCGGCTTGTAAAAGTTTTTTTTTTCTCTATTTTATGTTACACTTTTCCTGTCTGAGCGCGGAGACAGCCGTGGCGAAGTCATATGGCTGCAATATGTTGAGCCTCTGCGGTGCAAGAGAGAGTTTGGAGAGAGGGAGCAGAAAAGTCCCGATCGACCATGGGGAATGTGGGGTTTTATTGATGGTTTGATGTGCTGTAAGACACGACGAACAACTGTACTGATTTTGTGGGCTGCCTCACATTTGTCTCGCGCTGGTTTAGAGTCGAGCCGAGTTTCGTTGGTTAAAGTTTCTGTGCTGTTTAAAGCGTACAAGTGTTTTCTTTGAGTTGATTTAGAGACTGTTGTGTTGTGTTGATTATCTGAGTTGAATGAAATATATTTGCTCCAGTCAGATTTGAATAAATTATGTTTAAACGCTTTTCATTGACAACTGACAGATGCTAACCAATTATTATTATATGCAGTGATATACTATATATAGCGAACAAAGTTAGTCGTACATTATAAGCTTTCATATATCAAGAATCTTGGTGTTTTTTTTTTGTTTTTTTTTTGCGGTGATGTTGTGAAGTGGCATCAAAGCTTATGATATGGTTTGTTCTGGTGTGGGCATGTGGTGAATGTAGACAATGAGGAAAAGTTACATTTGATCATGGTGGTGTGTGCTATAAAAGCATTGATGAAACTGAATTTCAAAAATTCTATATTTATTTATATATTAGTATTTGATTCTTATTTTTCGTTTTTCTTCATACGCATAATTCTCAAACTAAATAAAAAAAAAATATATTTTGTTTTTTATTTTTATTTTAATTAATCCATTTGACCTCAAAGTTTTCAAACTGCTCATTAGGGCTGCACGCTTTGAGAAAAATCTCTTATTTAGATTGTATTTATTTATTGCAATAGCAGCTCATACATTTGCAGGGGTCACATTTTAAATTTGTCTGTAAGAATATTCAAAACTCAAGGTGACAGTTATTTAAAGAGTAACATTAGTTGTGAAAGAACTTTAAAGTACTTAAAATAATAATAATAATAATAATTCGATTTACTAATTGTGTCCGTCTGATAAGCTTTAATTCAAGAGTAAAACTACACAACACAGACAGAGGTCAGTTTGGATTTCCAGGCCAAAGTTTCAAGTCTATATACTGTAATTACTGGATTGCATTTCAAATAAACAGCAGCGTCTAAGAGTTAAACATATCACAACTAAATGCAAAAATGTGTATATTTGACTTTCAACGAGCCACATAATATTGCTAATTTATTCTAATCCTTCCCTTTTCCATAATTGTACAAAAAAGTAAATATATTATATTGTTAACTGGGTTTGACCTTAAAGTGAGTCGTCATTATGCCGATATATTCCAGTCCTAGCTGAGTTTTGTCATTGTGTGCTGAAGCCAAAGTGAAAAGTCCTGATTCAGTTTTGAAGACGCGAGCGCTCCAGACAAAACAAACTCTGCGTTGTGTTGATAACAGGTGTCTAGACTCGGCTGTCCCACTTTTCCACATTGCGACAGATTTGACTGTTTTATTTGACTTGGGTCTTTGGTTTATTTTTACATGCCTCTTAATTACATTAGAAGGAAGGTCTCGTTCAGATAGTTTATATGTGGTCTGTCTGCGCCGCTCACCCACGGCTTTCTACTACTACTTTTACTTACACTGTACTTCAGTTTTTTAAATTTGTGAATCATTTTGTCAAAGATTTAAAATTGTGAGTTAGTTCCCAGTGCTTTTTAAACAAATCTAGCGTCAAAAAGACTGAGAAGATTGTAATGCAGAGTTAATGTAATCGTCATAGATCTACACAACTATACCGACTCATGAAAAAGTCAGTAAAAACATACATTTTAACACTTCTACGCTAATTATACAATGACACATTTTAGAACTTATCTTTAGAGTTTTAATCTACATTATGGATCAAGGCAAAAGCTTACAATATTTCTATGATCTGATTTGATGTCTGACGTAAAATGCAGGGTTTACAACTAGAAAAATTACTTTAAAACTGTGAAAAAAAAAAAAATAATAACCCCTAAAAAAACTAAAAACATTCTAGTTCTGCTGTTGCTATAACTCTGTATAATCAAATACAAATTAGTCGACAAATAGAATCTCAGTTGATGAAGACACCATCGTCAAATGAACCGACCAAACGACTAAAGAAGAACCGTCCTAGTCCAAACTTACAATAACACAATCTAGAGTTTAAAGTAAGCCTGCGTTCAGATCAGGGAAACATTCATTTGTCATGGCTAGTTTGTTTGGGGAAAGAAGCTTATTGCTGGGCTTCTGGCTTTGTACCTCGCTAACTGCTCTGTAGAAGTTGTTTTTCCCTCATTTCTCGGGGCTGTTTAGTGACTTTATCCCGCTGCCTCAATAGTTGCTTTATTAGATTTTTAAAGTTTTTTAGTGTAGTGTCCTGGTTGAGAAGGTTAGATTGAAGTTAAGTTGTCTCCTATACAAGTTAGATGTAATTCTCTCGATGCATTTGCACTTGGTTTTTTCTTAAGTAGACTTTGTTGGATCCTGATGTAGTAAGTCCCAGTTTGGAAATTGACATTTTTATATTTTAGTTACTGACATCTAAATAAAAAAACTGTTAAATATTTAACCCATTATGTGCATGAGTGGTTCATTTGAAATAACATGCCAATTAAATACAGATATTGTAAAATCTCTTGGAGAATCTAAACTTATAACTTACTGTATTATTTTATACAAACCTCTGGTACAGAGTTGAGTCTGGAATTTTCCTCTGAAACTTATCAAAGACGGAGAACCTGGAGTCTGAGCCGAGAAGCCTGGAATGACTTGATGCAGAATTACTTTGGAACCTAACGAGTTTAACTGGATTTCATGTTGTCTAATTGATTCTTCTTGAAAATAACCAACTTTACATAAAAAAATCTGAATGATAAAGTAAATTTGATTAATTATTGAAGTGAATTATCATCTGTTTAGCACTTTTCCACCTTTCAAGGCACTCGTCCTATTGTGGTTTTGCAAAGTACTGATGAGAAAACTTGCTTTAATGAAATCAGGTTTTAAAATAACTTAACTAAAAAACATAAATATTTGGCTGTTTATACGGTAAGTTAACATTGTATTATTTATTCTGTATGATTCTATTGTGATTGAATAAACACAATTGGCTAAATAATTTGGACATAGTTGCAAGATAGTTTAAAGTTTATGTGGGATGTGTGCTAATGTTTGCTAATTGAAATGCGCACTTTCCTCTTCAAAATATTGTTTGTACTGTATGTGAAAGTGCAGCTTCAACCGTATCAAACAAGCCATAATAAAGTCATAATATGACTATTTCTTCTGCTGATTTCTGTAACTGCTTTTTGTGACCTTTAGCTCAGATTCTAGTAAGTCTGAGATTTCCTACCACTAAATCTTTGTGTTTGTCCTATCTATTTTAAACTGGTGTGTGTACTGTATTGTTTCTGTTTCGTCACTGACACTTAATATCACTCTCGCATTTTCACTCATCTGTTTGAACATCTTGAATGTCTTATCAGGACTGAAACTGCAGGGCCTGTTTGACTCAGCCCCAACTACAATTGTGTTTCCGGTGCACTTCAATGGCTCTTATCAGCTTCTCTTCATCTTCTATGACCTTGATAAAGCAGGGAGACGCTGTGTTTTCTCAACGCGAAATCCTAAACGTTTGTTCACTTCCTCACATGTCATTAGTCACTTTTCAGTTGTTGACTTTGTTTTACTGAGCAGTGCAATGATGCAAGATTTCTTTATTAATCAATCACTGTGTTTGAGTCACAGTAACAGCTGTAGATGCAGTGTAATATAATGTGATCACTATGGTAACAATGAAATATAAAAAAATATACATTATTGCTCATGTTTTGGACTAAATTGTATTGATATTTTTATTAAACAACTATATATGGCTTTCAGTTGTACTTCTATGAATATGGACTTTAATCTGTTAAGCGTATTTCTCCAAAATGTGAACTTTGCCCCAAATCTCAAGCACTTAGTAACAGTAGATCTGTCCGTAAACTGTTTTGTTGGTCAGTTAGTAGTTGAGACTTCTTTAGGACTGGGCGATGTTGAGAAAAATAAATTACGATCTAGATTTTTTTTGTGTATCTCAATAACAATATTCAGATGGTATTGATAAGAATTGTCTTTTAGTTGATGCGTGTTAGTTGAGATAGTTATCAAATCATCTACAAAGATGGAAAAATATATATAAGTTTACGTGATCACTTTTTTTACTATAAATAACCTATTTTCTTAGCATTTACTCTAAACGATACTTAATATTCCGTGTTTTGCATATCAACAAAACAACATTCTCATTATACTGTGTAATTTGATATACAGCCAGCCCAACACTCAGGCTATAGTTGCGTTCTTGACATTTTTTCTGAACAAATCAAGTGTTGTAGAGATTGTAGTATTGCGTTGTGACATTTGCCACTGAAAGTTGCTGTAAGTAGTAAGTGTTTAAACCTGTGTTGAATGGACAGACAGAGATATTAAGGTGCTGTTGTAACAGTAAAGTGACAGTTGACAGCTCCTCATGAATGGGCCTGTTTAGTTGGAGCTTCAGAAACACTTTGATGTACCATTTGAAAGTGTGGTCCCTCCGAGCCACACAGGAAACACTTCTACCGTTTGGGTTTGACTCGTCGCTCATGTGGCCTTTGGACATTTTTATCCACAAAGAACGTAAGTCATTAAACTGCATCATAGTTGACATTTGGTGTGTATAAAGTAAATAAACTATTTTAGGAAAACAAACTGATCTTTTTGTACATTATACCAATATAATGGCAAGGCAATGTGCTATGGGTAATCGTAGTTTCTTAGAAAGTGTACAGTGGGATAAGTTAAATTTAGTTTAATTGTTTATTTATCAGGGACAGTGCACAAAAACATGATCCTATACAAAAGAGGAGAGATGCTTGTGTCAGGTTATAGCAAAGTTGCGGATTTCCACCTGGATTTTTTTGCTATAACTTTGCTATACATGATTAAACATTGTCTAATTATGAAATTGTCGCATCACGATTAATGAAGCTGTCAGCTCTATAGACACTGTAGTCTTTTTATGGCTCTGAAAGTGATTTAAAGGTGCACTGTATAACTTTCTGACTCTCTGATGCACTAAATAAGTATTAAAAATATTGTCTTTAATGTGAAAAGGATTGCAGTGCCACATAATGGACTCTTACTTTGCCTGGAGCAGCCTCTTCCTGTTTGTTTCTCTAGAAAAGATGCCTTTAGTTTTCAAAAAGGGCATAACAAACACACAATTATCAATGTTCCATAGTATGGTTTTCACTTTCTGTTTCTACTGAATTGCATAGTTGACTTTACACTTGCAGAAAGCTACACATTGCACCTTTAACCAATCACAGATTACTTAAAGAACATATAAAACTTCTTGCTCTAAGTAAATTGTCATACTATTTTTTGCCAAATCCAAATGGTTTGGTTGTGTACTCTGGTTCTGATCTAATTTCCGAGAATACCTGCTGTGCATTTAAACTAATAATGTGTAATCTGGACTTCTCTATTGCTCCATCTCTGATCAGATCTCCATCTCTCTAAAGCCGTTCACAATAAGCAGATTACTGTGGTGTGGGATTGTTGCGACGCGCTGCAGGCTCTATACCTCTGTCTCAATCTCGTACTTAAATTGTGCACAGTTTTCTAAAATGGAAAAAGTGACAGCTCTGTAAGTGGCATGAATCTGAACGTGATCTGTTTTCTGAAGCTTCTTTGTATTAGTGTTTGTGCGAATGTGAAAGCAGCAGTTTTTGCTCAGTTACTGAACATAGGCAGCTGAACGCTTTCACGTGCGCTGAGGCGGCATTTGTCTTGTGTCCTGGAAATTGACTACAGTTGAAAAAAACTTTGTTATCTCAGGGAAGCTACAGTATTTTGTAAAAAACTAATTTACTCAGCACACACACACACAACAAAGTTACTGAATAGAATAATGAGAACCATATGTTAAAGAGGTTTTATCTGTATTTTTCCATGAAATTAAGCAAAACGTCTAGTGTCTTGTTCAGATATGAAAGCAGCGCTGTTTTTTTTCCCTCATATTGATCAATTTTGATTTCAAAAACAAAACTAAAATAGCTTCATGAATATAAACAAAAACAACCTATGATCTGTTCCATAGAAAGATTGACGCATCAATATTCTGCCTTAAACTTTGACTTCTGCTCCAAACTACAAGTTTTTATCGATTAGTTGTCGATCTTTCGATTCAAACGCCCAATAAAATTACTGACAATTCTCAGTCTCTTCATTTTTTTCTTAATTACTCAGTATGTGAAAGGAAATGAGTTGTTAGTTGTTGTAAGCTTCATCATAACGCTTGCTCAGCCTTCTGAAAGCTGTGAAAAGTGCATATGACGTCATAAGATGAGATGAGGAAATTCCTGTGTTGCAATGCACAGTTCAAGAGTCAGCAGGAGAATAGAAACATGGAATAAAACAAGTCAGTAACTTTTAAATAAACACACCATTTATGTATACAAAAAAAACACAGTATATAAGTTTTGCAGTGAATAATGAAAAGGTCTGGATTATGTGAGGATGTGAGGAATGCTGTTGGATTTATAAAATGAACAAGTAGTAAATGTATTTGCAGTGATTGAAGTTTTTCTTCAAGCTAATAAAATGTTAGTTCCAAAACCAATTTTTGCATAATTTTGTGTCATAGATTTTATCAGATGAACCAATTTACAGGATCAAATGTACTAATTATTCATTTGAAAATGCTCCAAAATGGCATGTTTGTTTATAGTCAGTGCTATCTTTAGTAGATGTTGTCTTTACCACTTCCTAAAACCCTTATCTAATTTTTTAAGGCGCACTTCTTGTTGCATCGATTCACCGACTGAGTTCCTGCTCAAATCTGATAAACTAAAACACGGTCTAATCCAAGCTCATGATTCCTGTTAGTGATGAAAATGTGTGTGTTTTTACTCCATTTTCTGTCCCCCTCTTGTTCATTATCTCCAAATCTCCTGTAACACTAGACAAGCCTGTTAACGTCATGCTCCATCATACGCTACCCACTGTTAGCCAACGGCTCATTTGGCTGCTCAGCGCTGCAATTACCTTTCACTTCCAGTGTAAATAGGCTCTGACAGTTGTTTGTCGTGGAGATGTTTCCCAGTCATAATACACCCGACCAAGTTTGATGCGGCGCTTCTCTTACCATCGCAGCACTCAGGTAGAAATAACTGCAACTTTTTTTCTTTTTTTAATACATGGATGAACAGTGAAGGCATTCATGTGAGAAGACATCCGTGTATTAACTTCATAAAAACATGGTCCCCTTGTTTGACTCACTTTTGTGTCAGCGGGCAAAGCACTTTACCCACAGTGCCACTGTAAGAGTGTGTTAACGGGATTGAAGCTAGTTACTGTTAATCCACTTGAAGGAACATGTATTAGCTTATGACTACTGCATTTGACAGACGACTAATGTTTCTCAAATAGTTACGTAAAGTGTCAACCAAAATCCTCAATTTGTTTAGTTTGCTGACTTCATGTAAAGCTAAATTTGTAGTCCTTTTTGCTAAAAGTTTGAGCAAAATTGCAATTATAATGATTGCATTAAGCAAACTACAAAAAATACCACTTAAAAAACATACTTTATAATTTAGTATTTGATTTATTTTGCATAAAGGCTGTAGATTACAAATGTTCAAACATGTTCTGTAAAACATTTTTTGATACATTTTATTAGGTTGTCATTCAGTCATTTTGTTAATTGTTCATTGTTGTTTATGTTTATTATTAAAACATAGTCACCAGTGTGGTCCAAAATTAAAATGATCCGATAAAGGCATTAGCAGAGGCATTAGCTGAGTATGCAATGTTCTTTTTGAATTTTTAAAGCATCTGATCCTACATTTGCATCTTAACAAGAATTTTTGGAGTACGTTTATTCTTTTTCCTGTGACTATTTTAAAAACCTAAAAAGCTAAAAAATCTGATTACTAATTAGAAAAAATAAAAATAAAAAATCCCCAAATTTCTTGCCAAATTCAGCTCCAATTGTAATTCCTGAAGATCATAATGACCAGTTAGGGTCTTTTTAATGGCCCAGTTCACAGCCAGTCCCCTGTGTGTTTGGGAGCAGAGTTACAGTTTTGAATGAAGACATTTTACTATTCTTATATTAATTGGCAATGGTGACACTTTTTAATGACTTTTTTTTTTCATTAGACAATAGTACTGATTTTTACACTAGAGTATTCCATAATATTATCATTTTGTTCTATCTAAATCTTTCTGTTGACCAAATGCTGCAGTCTAAAACAATAATCCAACAGTGACTTAATCTGCCTGTTTAACTCTCTCATCGTGTGAATGTTAAACTCGTACTTCAGTAATAGTCAGCACACACCTCTGGGCTGTTTCTGCGAGGACTGGCTCTACATCTGGCTGCACAGCGACTGTTCAAAGTGCTCTTTGTCCAGACTCAGAGCCTACATCTGTCGAGAGAGGCCTGCCGCTGTGGCTCTGTATCTGTAATAAAGGCCAGACCATTTACTGCGCCCCATCAAATTAAAAGTATGATTTAAAACAACCAACATGCATGTTCCTTTTTCATTACAGTCTGCACAGGCTGGCTCTGCTCCACCTCGGCCAACCGTAAAAAAAAAAAAAAAAAAAAAAGTTTCCAAGTGAGATTGGATCTGCAGTGTAAATCGTGAGTGGCTGCTGGTTTGTTTATGGTGCTCACTACTTACTCACTGACACTGGCTGGAGCAGAGGGTAAATACACAGCAAACTTGACTGTCGTTGTGAAATAAATATTGTCGCAGTTGTTGTTCTGGCAATATGTAAAAGTAGAATATTAATTATATTGTCTACCGTAAAGATATCTTTAAAAATCACACTTAAAAGAAATTGTATCAAACTATAACAAATTGAATCAAAATTGTTATTTGTAAGGATGAAAAAGACTTACACACACTCTGTATAATACACACATTAATACAATAATAGCCATAATATCTGAAGAAACAAAGTGTCAACTTGTCCAAGACCTGACTGAATGTGCATTATTATGTTGCTTTAACAAATAATAGGAACCTCTAAATATGGACACTAAATATTACTGTCTACTGTTCAAATGTTCATAAAAATACATACACATAGATAAAGTAACAAGATCTAACAAAAATGAAAATTGTGGCTGCAAAATGGATCAAATCAAGACTTAAATGAATTGTTCCATCCCTAGTTATTTGATTATTTGCAATTATGAATGGCAAAGTCTGACATTATATATTGTATTGTTAAACATCATTGCATTCAACTACCTACCTCCCAACAACAGAGGTTGTTAGGATGGCACAGCAGAATAGATAATTAAACACACTTGTCATGGGGCAGTAGCAGACAGTACAGCCATGACAGGTTGTGCTCTTTCACATAACTTTTTTAGGCTGCCAACTGGGAGAGAACATACGCAAAAACTGTATTCAGAAGTCTCATTGAGAAGAAGAAATACCTCATTCAAGAGTGTCCAGACCAAAAGGCAACAAGTGTTACTGATGATACAATGTTGTTGAAAGGAGAGAGAGAGGAGTGGATGTATTACTGTGGCAGTCTGGTTCCTGAAAGTCAGACTGACAACTGTTACTGTGCCTGGTAAATGATCACATCAGATCTCTGGTTTATGTGTGTGACAGACGTGAAAAAACTTCATGACAATGCTGTGGAGACTTAATTATTCTACAGTATGCTTGTTTGTTATAAGTGATTTGTTGTTTTTCTTGTTGTTGTCATTTTGAATCTCGTAGCAAAAGGTCACAAGTGGCTCCTTTGTGTCAGGTCTAGGTGTGGACAAATGGAAAGAGCCATGTTAAAACATGCACAGTAATTCATTATCAACTGTTTGTCTATGCATTAACTGTCTCTTCTGTTACAATCTCTTTAATCTAGTATTTGTTGATTCTGCTTTGTCCCGTCACATTATTTCTTGACACAAAGGGAATTATTTAGTCCAGACCTGCTGGTGGTGAACATTATAACACATGCGTTTAGGACTGTTGCATCCATTTTAAAGTGCCTGCAGCATTAGGACTGGTCTGGGTTCACCTGTGGGATTTCAACCAGAACTGTAAGACCACAGATTGTACAGACCTGTCACCATCAGCACGTTTCTGTTTGTCAAGACCGCATGATCAGCAGGCATTTATGTAGAAAATCATAAACGGCTTAAACATGTTTTTCTATTATTCAGCTGCAATTTCATGTGTAGATTTGAAATATGTTTTACACATTTTTCACAGGGCTGCTCGATCGTGAAGAAAATAATAATCACGATCATTTTAATCATAATTGAAATCACGATTATTCAAATGATTATTTGCTTAGCGAGACAGCTAAGTCTACCTTCATTAATGAATGTATAGTGTAATTAATCAATGTAGAGGGTAAAAAGATCAAATGAAAGGTCTCAAAGGAATAAACTGTTGTAAGTGTCCAAATATCATTTGTGTCAAAGTGGAAAAAAAACTTAAACTTAAACCTACTTCTATGTTTTTGTCCACATTTTATTTTTAAATTTTATGAACCAAGGCAATGGAACGTTTTTTTTGTTTGTTTGTTTTTCACAATCTTCTGCTCAGTCTTGTCTCAGCATAAATACGACAGATACTGACAAATTATTAATTCTAAAAAAAAATGAGCTTCCAGTGTCCCGTCTACATCTAATAAAAGAGGTTTTTGTCCTCTAATATTCTGAAAGTGCTCTTATTTAGGTTTTCAGCACTGCACCTGTTTCCATGCTGTTTTCCACAGTCTTTTGAAAGTTGTGAAAAGTGCTTCTAAGAACGCTGACTTTTGAATCCCAGAAAGCATTAGATAACAGAGCAAAGCCACGTCAAAATCATTATAGTTTGTGCATTTAAAATTTCTCATAAAATGTTCAAACCTTGACTCTGACGAGTAGAATTAAACCAAGCTGTGTTCAACCTACAAACTGGGTGAGTGGATACTACTTTAGTGGATAAAGCTCTTTGAGTGCCTTGAAAGGTAGAAAATGGCTATATAAATAGACCGTTTAGGATAAATCAAGCTAAAAACTGATCCTGAAATCATCTAGTTTGCAGAAGACTTTAAGGAATTTGAAATATACCTGAAAACCTCATTGCCATATACATAAATAATGGATATTGTGACATGTTTGATGAATTGGACTTATACTGACCCCAGAATTTAGATCACTAAAGACTAGAGCAAGACCAAACCAATGATTAACACAGGCTCATTCTCATGTTTATTACAATGTAAAACACAACTTCTCATAAAATTTGAATCACAAACATTTGACCTTCTGACTTCCTTATCAAAAATACGTTGGTAAATTTGGAGTGTGGCGGTTTGCAAGTTTGGTGGAAAAGTGCAAATCCGTGCATGTGACAAACAGGGCTTTTTGAAATGGAAATGAGGGGGCACACATCTGGGGGTCTTTGTGCCGGAGGATGAGGAGGTGGTGTCAGAGGCCCACAGTCACTCACTTTTATCTGGGGGCGGGGCTAACGACACACTGGAAGCTATATATTTAGTCTGTTGTTTAGATGTATTGATGGGTTAATGGAAGAGGGGCCAACATGAGGTTAGAACAGCTGCTTTATTCAGTCTTTAGACAAATATGACAACTGATAAAGTGCAATAAATACTGTTGGATTGTGATAAGACAGGGCAGTTAATCAAAAGATCAAGAGACCGACATCAGGTTGGGTCAATTATTTGGTTGTCTTTGTGGCTATAGTCGACTAGTATTCAAGTATCAAAAGTATTATTTGGTCTGACCATGTATTTGAACCAAACTGTGTTAGTAAAAATGTAAAGGAGCTCACGCAAAAACAACTATTTAAACAAATATTACATCTAATTCACTATGTTTTGTTGTTGCTCATTATAAATCTGTTTAATCTCGTCAACTAGAAATTTTTTTTGTTGACTAAGATGCCACCAACAGATGAACCGACTTCCTCTAACATGATACTACAGCCAATTCTCTATCAGTATGATTAAACTCTGGAAGAAGAAATGTGATTGTTTTTTGTGTAAAAATTGAGGTAACAATTTTTCTTAGTAATAACTTGGTAACCTTTGTGCTTTCCACTAAAAACTATTAGGTAAATGCAGCACATTGTGAAAAAAGGAAACAGCTGAGTACTGTTTTAGTTGAATAACAAACAGTTTTAGTTTTTATCAGGAGCCGAATGGTGCGCTCTGATTGGCTGAGTTTGGGTGGTCCTCTCCAGTTTCACTTTGTTGTTTGTAAAAAGTGGTATTTATGACATAGTTGCAACCAAATATGAATGCATGTCAGTATTAACCAGAGGATTTATGAGAGGAAGTTGTCAGATTTAAAAACTAAATTGTGTTTGTAGTATAAAAATAAACTACGCCACCTTAAAGTGACACAAACCAGATGTCTGTATAGCTTGTGTTAATAAAATCTTTGAATAAAAAATTAAAGAAAAAATATCTATATGGGAAAAAAAAACAACTGCAAATAGAAAAGTAAAAAAACCACTGTGTTATTTCAGTTAAGTGGCAGTAAACTTGTGTCTCATCTACTTTGCATAGAGCGAAAGAAAAGGAGGTGGAGACGAGAGAAGAGGCCAAAAGATCACGAGCTATAGTCAGAAGCTTTACGGCTGACAGTTAAATTTACTCCAGTCCGCTGTAGTTTGTGTGTGTCTGTGTGTGCGTGTGGGACAGAGTGTGGGACGGTGGGAGGAAAAGCTCAGCGGGGGGGCGCAGCGTTTGTTCTGGGACATGGCTTTTGGGCTTTTTAGTGGTGCACTCACTCAAGCCACCCTGGGCCCTTCGTTATAGAGACACATTTCCTTATAGAGGTTTTGAAGTGACGCAATTGTATTTGTAAAATGCTCCTTAATATTCTGACCAAGTGGCAAAAGTATACAAACAGCTGATAAAATGTGTTTTTTAGATTTTGTTTTGGCAGAAATTAAACTAAAGGGTTTTTTACTGTTGTCATGGCAACTCACATTTAGCTCGCTTGATAACAGCAGCTGGAGATTTAGGACAATTGTTCAAATAATTCACTCGTCAAATCTTTTTTAGGCATAGACAGGCAAGGATTTGGACTGTTTGTGATATCAAAGACTGTGTCAGTGAGAAATGTGAAAGAAGCAGAAGTGTTCATGTTGTTTTTCTGCTTTTACACCACTGTTTCCTTGTTTTTCTCTTTCTACGTGCCACATACTCTCAGTGTTCAGCAGGAGTTGTAGATGGGAGTTTGTTCACAGACTTTAGTTTTATTTTGAGCTCTTATGCTAGTAATTTCTCTTTGCTGACTCTCATTTATTTTGGCCACTCACTGCTAACATTTAGAATGCTGTGATGTCATTTGCATAACCTCCAAAGACTCCTTCCCTCTTTTTCAGACAGTAAAATTAGTTGATTAGATTCCACCATTCCTATATAATGCCATTCCTTGTAGATTTGCCAGATCAGAATGTAGTTTTATGCAGTAGACCAGATAAAACTGTGGATTTAACTTATAGATGCCTAAAAATCCAAGGCGTCACAAAATCGTCTAACCTATGACCGGGCTAAGTCCTAAAAATGCAGAAGAGGAGACCAAAAACTGCGGTAAAGCATTTCGACATGTAGAAAACGACTCGCCTGGGAAACATGTTTGAACTTCTTGCTTTAAAAAGTAGCACTGGGTTAATTTTAGCTGTCTTGCAAAATGGATGATGTCATTTGGGTAATTAAAAAGCATGTGTAGCTGTGGCCTGAAATGTAACATGGAGAACATATGTGAGAAATGTGTAATTATAGCTCACTGACAATTTGTAAACGCACCATTAAGGCTTCTAGCAGCTCAAACAGTCTGGGGATGGTCGCTGGATCTGAAATGTCTGCTGTTATTGGAGTTGTATAAATGTTGTTTCATGAGCATACACAAAAATTAACAGTAAATTTCTCATTATTTAATTACTAAAAAAACAGAGAGGGCAACAATAGAATGGCCTAAATAGAAGTTTCAAAGCCCATATCAGGGTAGACAATACAATTATCAAAAAAGTAATAGTAATTAATTATATCAAAATTGAAATTCCAATGATTTGAATGATTATTTCTTTAAATCAGAGCAACATTAAACGTAGTAAACAAGCAAGCTGTTTTTATACTTACTCTGACAATGCAAATGCACTGTGTGTGAAACCACTTATACAACATATATGAGTAAATGTTGACACCATTTTTGTAATGTATTAGAGCAATAATCAGAACTGTAATTGGAATACAAATACTTGCACAGCCCAGTATTTTTGTTCTAACTTTATTAAATTCTATGAGCTGTAATACATTAAAAGAATATTCACAATTCTAACATTTCAATCTAAGTTTTGGCACCACACTGATAACAAAAAGGGGCTACTTTTAGACAATAAATTGTATTTTTAATAACATCTGACTTTTGACAATCAATGATCTTGAACTTGTACTGATAAAACTCAGGACTATTCTAAAACTGTTCTAACAAGCTCATATTTTGTCTCGTGCCCTGATTATTTTGAACATTTATTTAAATTACTATCACACATTTTAGTATTGATTCGTAATAGATTTTTGATACCACAGTCTACAAATAGTAACTAGATTTTCTAATACAGGGATTTTCAAACTACCAAGACCATCAAAGGGAAGTTTTTGCTATTCAAAGACTAAATCTAAATTGCATCTATAAAAAAATCCTCAGGTTAAAAAATTTTGCTAAATCAGGTCTAAAAATAACTCAAAAACAAAAAAGTACATTACTAAATAATAAATGTACAACACTAGAACAGGTGTCCGAAGTTCTACTTTGAGAAACACTCTAATACATATTGTTTTGATGCATTATAAATATACAAAGTAAATAAAGCTATTAGAAGCCACTCTTAAGTTTTTTAATTGAGTAAAAAGTACATATTTTGTCCCTTCTCTTTCTTTTTTCTGCTTTTGAATACCTCTTGTATGTTGACGTCACTGAGGGCCTATAGTAACCACTACATCTCTTCCTTACAACAGGAGAACTCTTGGAGATGCTACCACTCCGCTCGCACGTATAAAGTCAACATTGTGGCTTGAAAATATTCCGACGTGCGCGTTCAGTTTGTCCAGACATTTTTTCCCTCCGTCGACTGCAGGTCCGACTGTGGAAACTTATGTGCGTAAATAGATGTGCAAGGTAGTGTTGATTTGGCAGCGAGACTGACGTAATGTTTGAGCGAATCCAGGCTGCACATATAGTCGGAGCACATGGGCGTGAACTTGCATTTGACAGAAAAATGGCATTTGCGTGAAGTTTGTGTGCTTTTCTGGCAGCCTTCTAGTTTGCTTTCCGTGGCGTTTTGAGGCGAAAAGACAGCTAGGCAGAGAGTCAACAATAAACATGTTGATTTATGCTAGCTACCAGTTCCTTCCATTACGCCAAACAACCACCACTGAAGCCCGGTTCGTTGTCCATTATTTCTGATCTATGGGAGTCTTAGCAGCAGAGAGCAAGGTCAAAACCAACAACCCTATGTTGATTTATGCAGAGCGAGCTTCCTGCTACAAGCGTACATCAAGGTAACACCATGCACCGGTGCAGAGTCAGGGCCTGTAATGTGGTTAGTGAGTTTATCTGCTCATACAACCGCTGTTTCAATCAGCTACGAGGCTCCACTCACTCACTGTTGGTTATTAGCCCGTATCGCTTCTCGTTTAGCTTATCTGTTTAGAGATGCACACACTCACCACAGGGACCACTAATATTGTGAAGTTTGAAGGAGGTGTGCATAATGAAATGTTTGAAGTAGCAAACATTTAGAAAATTGATTGATTCTGAGTAAGTAAAACCTGCTGATTGTTGTGGAGATATGTAGAGCATGTTTTGAATTACATTAATCTTTCAGAAGTTTGTTATAGTCCCTGTTCAACTGTTAACATCAGAACAAGACATTCAGATGGAGGGCAGCAGCAAAGAATACTGTTTAAATGTAGTTTTTTGTTAATACAAAAAGTGAATAGTTTTAGACACTTATAGAAATTGCCAAAATGAAAATGTCAGAATACAATGTTAAACTGTCCCCTTGTCTACTGTGTGGCCTTATGACATCACCA
Organism: Mugilogobius chulae; assembly: GCA_038363315.1. Taxonomy (NCBI): domain Eukaryota; kingdom Metazoa; phylum Chordata; class Actinopteri; order Gobiiformes; family Gobiidae; genus Mugilogobius; species Mugilogobius chulae. The sequence continues at coordinate 27,555,395 of CM076408.1, forward strand.
CATACTGGAAAGTGATGTGATATGAAACTAACATTGTAAAATATAAAGTACACTTATCCAAATTGGCTTTTGTTTTATTCAAGATTTTTGTTTCAATATTGTTGCCTTAAAAAACACAGCAGGAGATACCATTCCTCTCTGAAACTCTGTCAACACTTTTAAATTTTTCTGCTTGTGAGGTAAAACTGAAATATTCAATGTGCTTTATTATCCTTTTACCCATTTTTAATTCTAATGTATAAGAATCACAAGTAAAGAGAATGTCCTTAAGATGTCAGTAATAAAATATATTTGCCTTTTAAATAAGATACATTTTTACAACTTTTCATGCCTTTCAACCTTAAACACTAAATGACATGCAGTGTACTCATTTGATTTTAGGAAAGCAGATTCTTAGTGCTTTTATTTTTGTACCAATAGCTTTACTATTACTATTATGAGTCATAGAGAGAGAGAGAAAAAAATCAAAAACGTTCTTATTTTGCTTAAAATAAGAAAAAAAAGTTATTATCCCTGCACTATTCCATTTTTAAAACGTCTGATGCACTGTCATGATATCATCCATAAAAACGTTATTTGCATAGAAGAAATAACAAGATATTTACTTTGGCTGCCCATCCCTTCTACCAGACAATCTACTTTTAATACCCAGTGTACCTTTCTGAATTCACTGTAATTACTCCTTATATTGTCCTAATACCATCCCTTTCATTCTTTATCAGCAGACAGACATTTGTTATACAAGGATGTTGCTCATGCAGCGTTTTCAGTAGAACATAAAAGCTTTGGGTGGAGCTCACACAAATGAATAGACCACTCCCTCGCCTTTAATCTCATGCCTCAAACATCTGGTTGATCAAGGTTATCAACTGATTATATTTACAATATATCTGGAATGACTTTATTAGGACAACATGTTCTTGGCTCATTCTCGCCTCATTCAGAGAAGTATTTTTATCTGAAATGTGAATGGGAATGACACGGCTGAGACACGCAAGAAAGATAAAGTCACACACACTTTTTGATTTATTTCATTTGTGTAGCAATGCTTTTTGGAGCAGCTTTTCAATAGGTGTAACTCGGCAGGGTTTTTTCTGTCCTATGCAAATGTGAAAGCAGGAATGAAACATTTCACAATATAATTTTCCACATTTACAATTTGTGGTCATTTTATCTCGTAAGATTTTGTGAGACGAGATCTTGCCACATTTATAAGAGAAAAATAGAACACTGCTACAAACTGTTACCTTCACTGTTGCGTCCAATACTGTTCCTGCTGAAAAGGCAATGTGCTACATAAAGACACCATCATCATCCATATAAAAATAAACTTAGGGATGCACTGATCCGATACTGTGATCGGATATCGATGCCGATCCAGGACATTTTGCTGGATTGAGTATCGGCTCCATGATATCAGTTCAGCCGATACCATTATTGTGCCTTTAATTGGACATTTTGAGACTAATTGTGACTTATGTTGATCCAAAACATCTCATAATATTTGACATTTTATTCAGATTAAGTTGTTAAGTTGTGACTTGCTTGATAAATAACAGTTACATAACACTACATGACAGAATGTTTTGATGAGAAAAATAAGGTATTTCAGTCCTTACACTAGTATCGATTGATATCTTGTATCAGCAGAGACTTAAAGTCAAAGTATCGGAATGGGAACAGAAAAGCTGGATCAGTGCATCCCTAAATAAAATGTAATGTATTTTGCACCACTAACTGCATAACTTAATGATATCCAGATTTCTTCCCAATCAGTGTTGTTAAATCAATAATTATTCTCATTCCAAGTTCCAGGCAAAAGTATTTCATCTAATACTGTCTGTATGTTATAGAGTTTGACAGTATTGACAAAAATAGATACATTTTGGCTTATCCTCAAAATAATATTCACAAGATTGTGTCTATATTAAAAAAAAAAAAATAGCAACGACATGCCTTAAAAGTTGAGGCCTAATTATCAGACAAATTAGTCTGCTGTTCAAATAAGTTAAATGTCAAAATAATACTTTTATCACTTGTAGATTTACTCACATCTACAAGGGTAAACAAAATTTAATTCCAGTCAAAATCCTGTTCAATTTAAAACAATGAATCAAGTAGGAATAAAAAGTATACGCCTATGTTCAAAACAACATTGACAATATGATCTAAATGTTGAGATAGTGCAGGCCTCTGTTATCACTGCAAACCAGCTGCTACTTCCGCCGCCACAATCGCCACTTCTTCTTTCATGAGGTCACCAAAGAAAATGATTTGTGTCAGTGATTTGTGCATTGATTTCACTTGTGTAATACCAGACTCTCTTCCTGCCTGATCCGAAACACATTCTCCTTGATCACTACATTTAAGGAAAGTCACAACAAAAGCATATTTCTATTGATAGCAAGGATAAAGGGGATATTGTGGAGACTTGTTGATTTAGACAGAATCGATTGGATATGGTGATACTTTGTAATTGGAGATACTGCAGCAGCGTTTACTGTCAGTGTCTGGGTAGAGGTGAAGTTTCTGACAGCTTGTCCACGGGGAGATATCACTGCACCATTTTGAAGCCAAGATATAAGAAGCTGATTGTTTTGTCTTTAGGTTTTCCATCAATCCCCATTCAGAGGAACAGCTTTAGCACGAGCTGTCAGTAACTTCCTTAAAGTGTCACACCAGAGGGATCAGGAACATTAGTGTCTCTTCTGATGAAGTTGGAAATAAACTATAGGTTATAATATGTGCGTTGTTATTTGTTGTTAGTGTTAAGGTTTATTCAGGACAAGGGAAGTTTGGAATTCTCTAGGGCTGGAGTTTATAGTAGTTCAGTCAATGCTGTCTGAGTTGACCAAAGTGTCAACTAAGTTTTAATTTAGATTGTATTAAATCTACAGCATAAAACCCCTGTGGTGAGTTATTTTAATATTTTGGAGTAAAACATAGGACCAATCTACCTTTTAGTTGTAAAAACAATGCTTCCTCAACAGTGACTGTCCACACCTTGATTCAGGAAGTATGACCTCTCATTATAAATTCCCATAAGGGTTTAAATACATACATATATATTAAAAGTTTCAAAATGTCCTTAGGTATAATCATGTGGTGAGTAATGAGCGATTTTTTTAATCGCATTAATCTATTTTGATTTTACGCGAGTTACAAAGTGGACATAAGGGTTGTTCAACTTGACAACTTAGCAGCAAAAAACTTCCTAAAGTCTTAATTTTTTGCAATATATTAATTTTTCCCATCTCCAACAATAATGTAATTAATTAAATTGGATTAAAAACAAAACAAAAACACTTAGGTTGAGTGTTTTTCTCTAAAAAATAGATTAATTAGATTAATTAATTACAGATCATAATTAATTAATCTTTTCAATTTTTAATCACTTGACAGTTTTTCACTGTACACAACAAAAAAAACAAAACATTTTATTCTGGATTTGATTTGTTTTGACTGCAGAAGATAATTGCTTAATGTTGAATATTTCACTTGTTTTAAGTTGCTTCTGACTGGTTATAGGACAAGTTGGCTTAAAATGAAAATAAAAATGTGTCAGTGGAAAAAGAAGAATGTTCTAAGCCCATTGGCAAATAATTTGTCTCAAACAAGACATTAATTCAAAACTGTTCGTAAGAACAGTGGTCTATAGGTCTCTACTAAGGATGAACGATTTACTTAATTTAGATTTTTTTTTTTCATCTTAAGACACAAAATAAACCATAATATATGACATTTAAAACAAAGCCAGAGCTGTTGTTAGAGCTTAGAAGTAGTGTTTTTTGTCAACATTCAAACAGTAAACAGTCATATTTAGTGTCCATATTTAGAGGTCTGTCCACCCATCAGTTAACGCAACATAATAAACATTCAGTCAGGTCTTGTACAAGTTCACACTTTGTTTCTTCAAACATTGTGAGTTTTCTTGTATTATTGTGTGAATTATACAAATACAGAATGTGTGTGCAAGTCAGTGACTGCAGGAGCTAAACTGATCGATTCTGGCCTTTTGATTTGATTACTGCAGTGCATACTTCGATCGATTTTCAAAGTTTTCGATTGATTTTCCATCCCAAGACTCTACACTAAAACAGCTTAAATTAATCAAAATGCTAAAACTTGAAATCCTAGAATCGAGTCTGGAATTTCACTTTTTGCAGTGTAGCTATGATTAAGTATTCTAAAAACAACATAAAAATGTAAAGCTGGCTTTCCTCATGTTAAGAAAAAGCTTGATGCTTAATACTAATAAGTAATTAGTTGTGATGGGGCAAGATCAGATTCCAACAGTTTGTCGACACATCAAGAAAAATATCTTAAAGATTGTAATTGGCTTGGACACACAAAGGCGGGTTGCACATTTTGAGAAACCATGGTTCCAAAAACTATAAGTGACAAAACATAGATATTTCAAAAGCTTTCCTGATTTATCCTTTATCCTTATTTCATTTATTTTCTTTTGACTGTACCAGAAAAGAAGCTGCACAAACACGTGTTTACAGAACAATAGAGTGACTTGAGTGTAGCATTTATTGTATTTTTTATCAACTAGTGTAAATGTAATCTGCAGGTGTGAATGCAAATTTCCATCTAATTTCATTTTGAGTAAAGAGTGAAAAGCAGACGCATCTGTCGAGTCATCTCCTCCATCTGCACTGCTTTTGACGTGAAACTATGAGTCAACATTATACAGGGAAAAAAAACTTTCCTTTCTTTGTCTGTTTATTCAGTAAAGTCTGGCTGAGGCTTTGAATCAGCTGTTTTTGAGAGCAAAAGCAGCACAAGTGAATCAGGTTTTGACATGTGTAATCAAACAAAGATATGGCAGAGTAGTATTAAGTGAAATGCAAGTAACAGGCACACCCCAAATAACAATATACAGGATATCACTTGCAGTTACTCTAGAAAGAAAAGACATTTGGAGCCGTAATTAGCAAAAAAACAGTAACATCTTCTCGTCAGTTGTGTGTTAGGCCAGTCTAAACTATTTGTCACATTTTCCCTTTTGCCAAACAATAAAAAGTGAAAAAAAGACTATAATTTTGTGAAAAAGCTCTGTGGTTTCCTGTCTGTCTGATGTGTAATTGATGGAATGTAAAATTAAACAGTCTCGAAAATACTTTCAAAAACAAAACGCCTTCACAGCTTCAAATGAGGAAGGAGGGCTGCGGGAAAAGAATTACTTCTATAAAGACAAAATGAAGAAAATGTTTGTGTAAAAGTGCCAATGACTAAAGCTGTGACGATTCAAGGGTGTGTGTGATTTGTACCCATTGAACCAACAACAACCAAACTAATGATAATGCATATAATTAGATTAGTATGTTTATGTGTAACTAGGAGACAGCCAGACACATGCAGGTCTCATGGAGAATGCCACAAAAAAGGCTGTAAAAAGTATGTTTACTGAAAAAATTTAAACTCAAGACTAAAAAAGTGTTACTGTATATAGTATCGAAAACAGTATTGAGCATAGAACCTATTCTTAGCACAAAAAAATCATTTCACATTTTAGCTTAGCGGCTATAGCCTACTGATGACATAACAATTTAGAAAGGATGTTTTCTCCTTTAAGGGCTCAAAATGCAACTAAGATGTTAAAAAGTAGCTACAATCTGATACGCAACAAATGACAGCTTGTATCTGAAAAAAAAAAAAAAGTAAAAATAAACAAAAATCAAGTAAATAGTAGGAAAGCAGATAAATTACAGTGGCACAGACTGTTTCTCTGACAATTAAATTTTTTCACCTTTCTGTCTTTAAATACATTTTTTAGTGTGTTTGATAAGGAAATGATTAGTTGTGTAACTGTTAAAATTACATACATCTTCAAATCTTGCTAGCAGACAAGCTAGCTAAAGCTCTGCACAGTTGGTACAACAGCAGAAAAGTTACTTTCAGTGTCCATTTTGGCTAGGGTGACAAGACGTCCCTATTACCTGGGACAGTCCCTACTCTCATGTCCCAGCAAATGTATCCAAAACCATTTATTTGTCCCAGTTTTACACAAGATTTGTCCCAGTTGTCAGACCACTTTGACACCCCGGATTAGTAAATACAAAAATATATTGTTGTTTTTTCAGTCAAATATGAGAAAACACTTGCAGAAGTCTCTCAGATTTTACAGTAAATGAGCTATATGAATTGACCAAATAAATAGTCTTTTCACAATTTTATTATTGTTTCCAATCCCGATCTTGGTGTGTCCCAGTTTGTAATTTTGAAAATCTAGTCACCCTAATTTTGGTGCAAACTGCAAACCACAACCTCCGCAGACAAAACTGAGGCCAAGTAAAAATTATAACATTTTTATCTAGTGCTTCTCTAACTTTTTTGCCACTCAGTTAGAATGTTGAATGTCAGTGCATAAACTATTAGAACTAATGCTGCGTTCCAGGTGTTGTCAGAGGTCAAAATTAGGAGTAATGTTTTGTCTGCTTTTATTAACTTAGCGCCATGTAGCCATTAGCAACATTAGCAAACATTAGCATTGCAGCACATAACAGCACTTATGTAATGCAGAAGTGCATTCGAGGCACAGGAGCAGGTTCACAGAGGCAAGTGGACTGTGGAGACAAACTAAAGAGAAAGTAACACAGGAATGAAGATGTTGGAGGTTTATATTTCACAAAATGCAACGCCTCTATGTTGGACCTTCTACCTTAAGCTCTGAAATTTATCTGAGGAGGAATTCAGAGTTGAGAATTTACAAGTTGGAACGCACAAAATCCAAGCTCTGAGTAGCACTGGAATGAACCATGAATGCATCCACTTAACAATTTAGATTATTCTGGTACAGGTGTTTTTATTCCTTTTAAAAAAAGAAAATCTTTTATACAACTCTCATATTTAATTCATTTACAGATTAAAAAGAGCAGTTTTTTTCTGGAAAAGCTGCAAGAGTAAAATGCTTTTGTAAAACCAAAAGTACCATTTTGCATAGCCCATTAATCCTTTCATTTTTCTCCTTGTCATATTCTTGGTTTGTTCTGATTGAAGATTAATGTAATTGGTGAAGATGTCAAGAACGGCTTTAGACTGTAGCTGGAATCCAAACAATAAAACCAACCCAATAATTCAAGTCAGATGGAGTGGAGACAATGCTTCTCTGTGTTAAACATGACGGCTAACCCTCTCATCTAACAGCACGAAAAAAGCTCCACAAAGACGCTCATTTTTCTGCAGACGAATAGTAGAAATGCGGCTGAAAGACCAGGAAGAAACTGTAGTAATTTCTTTGACCGCCGTGTCATTGGAAGCGGCATTAGCAATAACAAATCACAAAACAATAAAAGATGGAGGTTGAGATGAATGAAAGGGTTTGCGTTTCATGGTAGAAATGACAGAAAATCAATTTGCATGTTTATAGGTCCTCCGCAGCTATGATACACGCTTTGTGCAAAATCATGGCGTCGTCATGAATGGTGTGTTTGAGTGTGTGGAGTTCCTCGGGCCCGGACCAAATTGGAAACAGAAAAACAAACATTCACGGTCGGAACCCCCTCCAAACACCCCCCCGAAAAACCACCCCCCTACACAGTCTGCTGGCCAGTGGTGCAGTCCAACCTGTCTGGGACAATGTAACGGTCTATAGTCGGAACGGACCACACACGAACTTCCAGAAGGGGGGATAGAAAAAAAAAAAAAAAAGCATAGGAGGAGGTATCTGAAGCCAGCCACAATGACAGTTGGAAAAACAGGGAAAGTAGGAGAAGGAGTGATGGATTGATGGAAAAGACAGCTATGCAAAAAGAAAAACAAGGCAGAACAAACTTGATGGAAGTGATGTGTAACGAGGAGCAGTGATTCACAAAACTTTTCAGATCATTGTAGAAACTAAGCGAAGGCTACCAAAAGGGAAGCAAGAAGAAGATAAAGAACAAAAACAACTATTACTAATCAGAATTAAAGCAGAACTAACCATTCTCATATTAGGCTAGGGCTGGGCAAAATAGTAAAAGGTATCACTTTTCCTGTAGCCTGATTTCGATTCCTTCCTCTTTCATGTACTATTTTTCTGTTGCCTTTGAGGTAAATCAAATTATCCACTTTTTCTTCAATTGGCTGGATTGGTTGAAACTAGCTGTCACTCAGCAAGAGAAAGGTTGATCAAAAAGAGAAGTAGAGAGAAAAAAATTCAGTATTCGAAAAGACTCTGCATCAAATAGAGAAATGGTAATTGGCAACATGACAATTTTATCAAAAATGTCATCAGATTGCTACCATTCGATTTTTATTACAATATTGGCAAGCCCTATACTATGCCTTATGGAACATGTTTGAACCTTGTAACAGCATACTTCACTCTCAGACATAACAAGTCGTGAAGAGACAAGACTTTCAGGTGGGTTTTAGTGGGGCCAACATTGACCAATTAGCGTATTTGAACTGGTCAGTAATGGGAACAAGCCAAAATTGATTGTGGATGGATGTCATCTTATAATGTTACTGATCTTTATGATCCCATATAGATTTTTTGGACCAATACAAATATTTAATATTTTGCCTCCTGTGCTGTCTATTGACATTTCAATTTTAAGAATCCATAGTAAGGCTCGCAAAACCATTATGTTTTTATTTTTGAGCTCAAATTATAAAAAAATCATTTGGTAAATCAGCAGATTTTTGTCAGTTTCCACACAGTAGGTGACGTCACATGTTGAGATCAGGCAGCAGCTTTTAAATAAATACAAATATTCCAAATACCACTGTAATATTTCCTCCTTTCATTTTGAAGATGACTAGAGCACAGACGCTGGATAAGACAGTGAAGAAAAGGAGCTTTTAGACTGAGTTAGTGCTCTGCAGGCAAAATATTTACATTTTAAAAACTTGTGTGCTTTCACTAATGAACAAACCACCCTCCAGTTTCTGCCTTTTCTTTGTTCTGCGTTGTCAGCTCGGATGGCAGCGTTTTATTGTGCGATCAATCATACAACAACGAGGTGCGAGTGCGAGTCTAGTAATTTGACTGTGTAGATTTTATGGCCCGGGGGAAAATAATCGTTTCCCTCTCGCTCTGTGAGGAGATGAGCCTTAAATAGACTCTGCATAACTGTGAGTCAGTCGGATTCGAGGAAGTTATCCTGGGACAGTGTACCTCTTCATTCTCAAGGCCCACAGTTTCAACTCATTCAGAACATTTTATTCAATACATATTTTTTAAACAATTGAATGTTGGGGTTACTAATGCATGTCATGTGATCTTATAATGCTGTGATTTGCCACTCTCTTTATATAAAAGATACATTGATAATGCTACTATTTAGTACTATTCCACATTACTCAGGATATTCCAAATTCCATTGCCACAATTTCTGCTATTTTGTTAGGACTTATCTGATTCCAAGTCTCAACAGCTGTGCTTGAATTAGTAAGCATTTATCCTGGTTTAGTATATTTTTACTGTTGCAAAACAAGATTGCAAATCATTAAAAAATTATTAGAATAAGAAAAAGACAAGAATTTTCTAACTTGAAAAATAAAAATGTATTAGTTGTATAAGGCAATTATGTAAGACGTTATCCTATTTAATGTAGCATTTTTCACAAAAGTGAAGTGAAAAACTTCACTTTTGTGTCAAACGCATAACCTTTACAATAGTAACCATATAAAACAATGTTGTTATTGTTCTTGTGTTAGTCTGAGACCATTATGATTATTTCTAAGCTTAAATAAGAAACTTGCTGCTAAGAGCAAACGGGTTCAATCAGTCACAATATTATTTTGACAGACAGTATAGAGCTATGTAATCATTTGAAGTTCTTATTCAAACTGAGAATGTCACAAAATCACATTTTTGTGTATTAAAAAATGAATTATTCTTTATGATGAATAACTAATAACAGACATGTTTAGTTGCTTTTCACTCATTTTCTATCACTATTTTCTGGTGTTTATGAGTAACTTTGCAACATTTTTTGAACAACAAAAGTTAATCTGACAAAAAACAATGAATTAAACATCTACAGATGAATTGAACAGACTTATTTTATATCATAATTATTGTTTTTTATTCTTCCTATATCTTATTTTCTGAAGTAAATACATTTTTTTTAGTAAAGATGTCCACATAAAGCTATTAGCTAGGCAAAGTGCACACGCCCAGACCAGTGCAAGTGACCTGAGGAAATTGGCTTCGTCTAAATACAGACTCAGATTTAGATTTGTGGTAAGAGGGCAAAGATGGATGGAGAGATGCAGAGAGAAGAGAAGAAGGAACGAGGGGCGGCTGGAGGAGGGGGTGGTGCTGCGCAGACACTGGGTGGAGTAAGTTTGTGGTTTTGGGGCAACAAAGGGGGAACCAAGAGCCATGGTTGAGCTGATATGTAAGACTGGAATTACTGAATCAAGTCGTTGTGATTAGCAGCGCTGCAAACCACGCAGAAAATCATGTCAGACGGATGATTGAGACATTTATAACAATACAGTTATCAATATTCACACAGGGTTTGTTTGGAGAAGATGCTCACTGATTGCCATCACGAGGACATTTTTAATGAAAGTGTTTTTGTATAATTAGTGAGTGAACGCTGTTAAATTGCTTTTCTAAAAATGTAAACAAACAGAAATATTTAATTTTAAGTTTTTCAAAAATCCACATGCCTCGGTCACTTACCTCAAAGTCAGAGCCTCTTAATTGTTCACGATAAGGTGATTTAGGCACAAGTTTTACATGTGTTAGTATGTTAATGACAGACATTATTAGAAGACAGAACACTACAAACTTGAACATAATGTCGGTGCTGGGGAAACTGATGCTAAGGTATTTTCTTTAAAGTCAGATTGGGGAGAGTGCTTTTCATGTACTGGGACCTTAAGATTTTGTGCTGTTGTAACTTTTACCTCAATTGTCTCAAATAAATAAAAAATCTCACTGTGAAGCTCTTTGTAACTCTGCGAAATGCACTATACAAATAAAGATTAAAGATAGGAATTAAAACACTTAAAATGAGTTTTTGCCACAATAAACATTTTTGCAATGTGCAATTAATAAGCATTTTGTTCCCCAAAACCCTGTATGTGCAATATTTGCTAGGACCTCGTGTTGTGAGCGTTACCATGACATTAAAAGCAGGAGCTGGCCTCTGAAAGCTGTGAAAAACCCTTCTAAACTCATAATCTTGGATGCACGGCTCCAAAATGTTCATAAATTGTTTTGCTAATGTATTTTTTCAGGTGGTACAAAATAGTTACAGCAGTTTTAAGTATCAGTTTATTCAACCAAGCTGTTTTGTGTTTTATTTTGTTCATGTTGTGATAACTCCTTAATCTTAAATCAGCTAAAAACACTTTTCTACATCTGCAATGTATCCTCTTATTCCCGAAATCAATCAGAGAGTTCATTTATTAAGAGTTGGGACTAGATCAAAGCCCATACACTGGCTTGAGAATACTTTACAATCACAAGAAAGAACATTTCAAAATATTTATGTCAATCAAAATATATTTCAGGATTGTGTACAAGGTTAAGCGTGCCATACATTTGTTTCTAATGACAAAACATTTCATAAGGAAACCACTAATCTTGTGGCATTCTTTGTAATTTGTTAAGAATTTTTCAAAACCAGTACGCACTATTCTCATAAGTCTTCTACTTCTTTTGTATGTGTCTTTTCATACATGGTCATACGCTTATTTTCTATCTACCGTGTGCCATAGTTTGAACAGGAGAGTGTTGTGTCTATTAGCCCCTCTAAAACAGTCTTCACATGTGGAAGACGTTGTCCGCTGCTGTCAGCCACAGCGATAAAACAAAATTGGTGCTATTACCGAGGTTGACCCGCGCCGGTCTCTGCAGGGCACTAAATATTATTGCATATTGTGCGGCTTTGATCAGCAACTCAATTCAGACGTCTGAGTTAAAATTGGTTCCCGAAAATGCGATATTTAGCCTTTTGAAATCTGGCTTGAATTGGATAAGCAGTAAATGTTGAACAATCTCTAATATGATTTGTCTGTAATTTCTTTCAGGTGCCTTCGCCAACGGTTCGTGGAAGTCAGGACAAGATGAGCATCGAGCGTGGTCGTGTTCGCCTGGATGTACAAAACTAAAAACTATAAGAGAGCATTTTGACCGAGCCTGACCCAGCTGGAGTTACATATGCACCTGATTAAGAACATGAAGGGATAACGTCTGACGCCTGGACAGTGCTTTCCTATAGCGACAGGAGTGCAGAAGTGCCTGGGCCGTTACCATAGCGATCTGAAGGTGTCCATGATGTGCTGCTGATAACCTCATGAACGCAAGAGGTAAGGAAACACTGACACACTTACAAATACTTTCATAATCACATCTGGTAATACTTTGTTTTAAGGTCAATTTTTAAATGTTCAGCTAGCTACTAATTTGGAAACTTGTAAGTGATCAAAACTGGCGTATCTAATTGTGAGTGAACAAAGCAAGTAGGTATTTAAAGTTGTCCTAATTCGGCTCTTGCTCTTGCAAACCTTTTTACTATGTTTTACTTGAATCAATTTTGTAGGCATCAGCTTTAGAAAAGTTTTTGGACAAAAAGAATGAAGTTTCTGCACAACAAATCAGTTCTCAGTGAGTCAGTCGTGTGATTCACATGGGTCTTTTTTACAAGTTTGAAAACATCAGAATTTTGTTTTTACAGCAAAGCATCACTAGCTTACCATTTTTTTTTACAAATAAAAAAGAAATGTAAATCAATTTCCCCCAGTGCAGAATACTTGATGATGTATCTATTCAGGTGGAAAACCACAATGTCCCATCTGCGTCTAATAATGTCCTGTTTGTTCACCAAAATCCACAAAGCTGTGAAAAAAGCTTGAAACACATTGTTGTGAACAGTTTGGAGGCTCAGAATGTATTAGACAAGTGAGCAAAACATGTGGACTATAGTAAGAAGTTGAAATAAATTATTCTGTTTACATTAAAGGAAGCAAAAATTAAGTATAGTACACCGGGCTCACACTGCATCCAGTCCAAACTCCAGTTTGGCGTACTTAGGCTTTCCGTTTCTTTAAAAAAATCAAGAGGCTCTCACACGGCAATCCGTCCAGTCCGGCGAGCTGCACGGCTCTGCTCTGGTTGTCCAGATCTTTTCCGTTGGAAGGAACTTTTTCTGGACTGACAGAGTTCTCCAGAGCCCTTTTGGTGAAGTTGTGAAAACAAGACCCGACAAACAGGAAACCAAGTGAGTGAAGTGCATCCAGTGGTTTTCAAAATAAAATCATTACGCTAATACTAAATAAAACAAATACATCACAATTCTCAACATATACACAACTATTTATACACAGGGGATGTAAATAAACAACCCATGCTTATCTATTGTGCGGCAAAAAATCTAAAAATGAACTGACATGTGTTTGTTTTGTTTACATATACATGTGCTGAGTGATCGTGGGATGACCAAAGTTGAGCGAGACCCCCGTGAACTCGTGGTCTTGCGATGCCGACAGTGTCAGTACATACGCGTGCATACTCCAGTCGCAGTGTGAGCGGCCACCGGACCCAGATGGATCCGGATCAGGACCTAGATCGAGACTGGAGGCAGTGTGAGCCGGTGTTAAACTGTTCCCTATAATTGCTTATTAAAGTGATGAGACATTTTGTAGATGAGTAACACCAGAATACTTTTGGGATTATAATTTATCCTAACCTAATACTACTTCATACCAGCAAAACAGCAATATTGAGCCTGTTCATAGGAATGTGTTTGTAAAGGTCTAATTCTCACGGTTATGCACAAGAATAATAAGTGTTACCATATTTTGACAAACACAATGCAGATTTGATCTTAACAGGGTCTACATATACATTTGCAGAAGAAGCCGGGTGATTTGTCACACCTTTCACGTTTGCACACTTTTGAGGTTGAAGAGGAAGCAGATACAAAGCAGTGGCGGTTTGTGGCTTGGACTGCCTGACAATACAAGTTTAATAGTTACTCTTCTTGCTGATTGTGCATATATTATCTTACGGTCTATGTTTGCTGTTTACATTTCAGTCTTAATATTACATTGAGTTGGCAATTTGTTTGAGACATGTTCTTTTGAAGCACATTATTGCACTGTTGTCGTGATTTTTGGAGCGTTTGATATAAATTTGTGTAAAGTCCTGGTCGTATAGGTTTTTACCTGTGTCATCAAATGCACATCTCAAATACAATCTCACGTTACCCTCCTGTGCTTTCTGTTGCAGAGTCTCAGTGGTTTCCTTCTTCTTTGTTACACCTGAGTGCATGTTTTATCTTGCTGCCTCAACACTTTTTCACACAGACCACTTTTAAGCCACTTTGGTGAAAAAAGTCATTGTTTCAGGAGCGGGACATTTCCGCTTTCATTTTCAATGTCATTCTTTACCTCTCAAAAGTGACACTTCTGCTCAATGACTTTCTTTTTCTGGCAGTTTAAACTTTGATAAATTTTGCAGAAAAGTGTGGGAAAGGGTCCTGTCTTCTGTTTGCAATTTTAGGCAATTGCTTTTGCACATTTTTCTAATCAAAATCAATTTTGGAAAACAATTCACTCAACAAACCCAAACTGTGGTTTTCATTGTTAAGCTAAAACATCATTTTTCTTTTTTATGACCAAAATACTTCCCCCAAAGCATTTCTGCATCAGAAGAATCATGGGTTTTATTACCATCTTAAAGCTGGGGTACCTAATTTTCACACTGCAAAACAGAAAGTATGTATCTTAAACTACTTCCTCACTCTCACAAACCCCTCAGCATATGGTTCATATCTATATACATGCATCTTTTGCTGTAACAACTTCTCAAGAATAAACATTTTTACAGACAACAAAGAAAAACTGAAGTGGGCCACTCAAACGCAGCCAATCACAGCACTGCTTTCGTTTTTTAATGTGAACTAAAACACTTCATTATTCGATTTACACAGTTTCACAAAAGTTTCACAAAATGCTATACATACAACATAGTTTTGGTGAAACAGACAAAGTTTACTATTGCACAATGGAAAAAAGTCAGGCCCTCCAGCTTTAAAGCACAAACAAACACAGCTATGTTTTACTCACTTAACTAAGCATTCTGAGCTTTGATACCACCATGAGCCTTGTGCTTAGAAGACGTTTTCACAACTTTCATACGCAATATGAGCCGTGTTATTATGCCAACAGGTGCTAACCGAATGCTAACAACATAAACAAGGAAACTTCCTGGTTTTTAGGAACCAAAATGCAAAATCATTTAGAACATATACTTTGACAATATCTGTGCTGGGGGAAAGTCCCTTACCTTTCTTCTTCTAAAGATCGGTGCAGTCGCAATATTCTTTCCCAAGGACCGGTCGAAGTTGGAGAGTCCCAGTAACAGCAACATAAAATGCGTACAACTGATTATTGCCTGTATTTCTAGCTTACTTATTGCTTGACTTTGGTGTTTATTTGGTTAAGTGGCTCTATATTTTCATACAAAAGCACAGGGAAGTAGTTTTTGGGCGTCGGACAGGTGGTTGGGGACCCCTGCTTTAAAGAACTTACGCAATTCTTTCTAAAAATGCGAACATTGTGGACAAAACACAACATTCATGAAGCTTTTTCTACTTGTTTTTGGATTCTAAAATGTGATCCGTCAATGTGAAATGAGTTGAAGAACAGCACATTTTCAGATACTGGAATTGCACTCAGATCCAAGTTGCTCTGTATATTGTGACCTTATTCCTGTTCACAGAGGGTCAATACTGTACATGATCAAAATGTACAGTAGACTGCACTTTGACTGAAAGAAACCTTACAATATCAACAGCTCAGTAATGTAGACATAAAGTCATGGAGTCAGTGTCAATGTCAGTGGATGAGCCCATCGGAGGCCTCTGTAAAAGTTCTTTAGTGTCTGTTTGTGCATGTTTCTCATTATGCGGTGCGCGGCTTTGCTTTGAGCTGCCTGATGCTTTTAGCTGTGGTCGGTGCAGGGCTAACTGTCTCCTCCTGTATGTTTGCATGCTTCAGAGATCCATCCACGCGCGTGTTACAGAGTGCATGTTGCGGTCGGCGGGGGCTTTGATCTGCCGGTTCCAGTCAGATTTTGCAAATTTTTGAGTGTTTTTTTTTTTTTTCTGTGAATGTGAAGTGGAGACGGTTCAGACAGAGCCACGAAGAATCGATGGAGAGGTGATGAGATTAGGGCTGTGACGTAGTTTCACATATCTGCTGCTTTTCTATGTCTGGTATAAGTTTTAGTTTTGTTTTTTTTACTCTTTCTGTACACCTTTTGTTTATCAAGTTGACATTTTTTGTATGTTTATATAGAAAAAATAGGTCATGCACACTCAGCTTTGTTGGTAAAAGACGAGATACAGCAACAGTTTCATAGTTGTATAATAACTGTTGTTGTTGTTGTTGTTGTTGTTTTGTCCAACTACAGTTGCATGTAGAGCTACAGTATGAGAAAATAACACATGGGGCTGCAAATAAATATAAATATTCACAGTTTTGAGCTGAGATATTGTACCTTGAGAAGTTCTGGAACTGCAAACGTACAAGCAAACTAGTGTTTACATCAAATACACTAATATTACCAAATACAGTATTTATGTTAATGCTGTTCAACTTGATGCTTTTTACAATACAAATTTGGTCAATCAATTTATCGACTAAACAACTAAAGGGCTACATCCCTAATGATTATAACTGTATATGTCTGTCTCAGTGTTCAGTGTACTATTTAAAACATACATGACATACATGTGTTTCTGAAATTTAATATCTTTGCACAAGTGACAAACTGTCTCGCTGTACCATAAGCAGCGACACATGTCTTTTGTACTAAACATGATGACAACATGTCATAACACTGTATCATGAGTCAGTGAGAACTTAAAGGTGTGGGATCTACAACAAAACTGGAATTAGACATTTAAATCTGTAAAACTACTCACAAATGTTATCTATACATGATGTAACATTACTTTTCTGGCTGCAATTATGGTTTAAAGACATGTTTTACATACAGCAAAGTGAAACTAAAGAGCTTTACCTAAGCACAGCCAACCAGAGCACTGCTTTTGGCCATCTATGAGACAATAGAAATACTTTATTATTAGATCCAGACAGCTCAGTCTAATTTTTTATGCAGTGGAGCAATTTCAGATGTGGGAATTTTTGCGTAATCTAAAATATGTACAAGTAACTATGTAGAAAGAATAAAGTGACAATAGGCAAAATTCATAGTGGGAATGGAAGTATTAAACAGAGAAGTAGAACCTAACACTAATAAGAAGTTACATCAGGATTTGCAACCGCTTAAAATATTTGAGTAATCTCATGAAGATCTTTTTGGATTTTAGGCTGGGTAAGAAGAGGCATCATTACATGCTATACGATGCTTTAACCTTGTTACCTGTTGGCCTATTTGTGCTAAATGGGTCAGCAGCTGCTTCTTTGTTTGTGAGATGAGCTCATCGTTTTACAGCATGACACCTTGACACACATATATGATTCCTATAATAGGTTTAGATTTCAGCCTATGCATTTCAACATGGGACAGTTTGACATATTCTCTTGACACATATGTACATAATCATGACATTCTCCAATCCAAAAACATCTAAAAAGTCCAATTGGAGAGAGTTAATTTAGCTCCTGAAGGTTAATAAAGGGGGCATTACCAGCTGTCAGAGTAATCAATGACTTCATTTGTTGGTGTGAAAGAGTGGGCTTGTTTAAAGGACACTCAATCAATCACTGATCAATCTGGCATTTGTAACTCACATGTACAAATGATTTTTACCTTCAATCCACTCAAGGCCACTATAGCAATGCAGACACACATCTGAGCATAAAAACAAACTTTTGTCCGATATTATTGATTATAGTTTTCATACATCTCTCCTTTTATGTGGTATTTTCATAAAAAATATCCAATAGTAAAGTTTCAAAATTAATCACAATCAAATCAAGATCATTATAGCTAATTGCAAAGACTACTTTTTAAAGTATCAGAAATATCCTCAAACAACTAAATCTTCTGTCTGATTCTGCACAGAGAACCCCGTAATTTAGATCTGTACAAACATGTTTTAGAATGTGATTCCTTTCATTTGTTTGTTAGTTCATTTGAGACCTTTTTTTCTTTTTTTTTTTTTGCAAACTCAGAATAAATAAATTGCAAATCTAATCACAATTGAATAATCACAAAAATAATGTAGCCCTATTCAAAAGGTAAGCTCACAAATTATGAACATGATCATATATTATTGACCCTAACTTTAGTATATAACTGAATATCATTTTTAATCACTCTTAAATGTGATATATACAAATGTTTTCTTATGGTGCCTAAAAATCATCAAGATGACTGTGCAGTTAGGCTCTAGTTTATTAAACAGAAGTGGGAAATGTAATATTTTGACAGTTGTTCATCTAATAAGTGTTTAATGAGGCAACATGGTTCCCGGCGTGTGCTGTTTTTTTTCCTTGTTCAGAATGATTTTGGATGATCCCAGAACTTGCCCTGCAATTATCCATTTTCTTATTTCCTGTGAATGTTGGTTAATATGCTGTCTTGCTATTTGACCAGTGACTAATCTGATTTCCTAACTTTCTTTTAGTAAAAAGAATAATACTTTAAAGTGCGTAGTGTTGTGTTTGTAGGATCAACAAAAATAAATAGAAAATGCTTCCAAATTTATTTTTCTTTTTGTCAGACAGGAGTGTTTCTTTACCTGCTTTACATGTTTCAGCTACTTCCTGTAGCCTTCCTCAGAAGCGTCACTGGTTGGTATGGTGACGTGTCTTGTAGGCTGCTTACGCGGTTTTGCCAGACAATAGAGGGAACTTGCGCCCCCTACTGTCTGGCGTCTTCTCCAGGACTGAATCCCATGTATGTGATAAGGTGTAAGCTCCCTCATCATTCTCATTCTTCCAGTCCATGGACTGGAAGAAAGCCAGGGTCATCCGTGCTGAAAGTAACAAATACCACCGCTGGATCAGGGAGGCCATCGAGATCCGCAAACGAGGAACTAGCAGCATTAATCGTGATGAGGGAGCTTACACCTTATCACATACATGGGATTCAGTCCTGGAGAAGACGCCAGACAGTAGGGGGCGCAAGTTCCCTCTATTGTCTGGCAAAACCGCGTAAGCAGCCTACAAGACACGTCACCATACCAACCAGTGACGCTTCTGAGGAAGGCTACAGGAAGTAGCTGAAACATGTAAAGCAGGTAAAGAAACACTCCTGTCTGACAAAAAGAAAAACAAATTTGGAAACTTAAGACAAGAAGACAGTATGAATCTCTTCACAAAAATAGAAAATGCATATGTTGAAACTTTTCAATCATATTATTTTTGCAGTGAAAACTGATCACAGTAGTGGGCTTTGTTCAGCGTCCTGTATTTCTGTGTTTACAGCTGAGCAGAGGTAAAAATCCATTAATCAGATTAGGTTAGAAAGTGACCGCACAGACCAAAGCAGGCAGCACTGTAGTACACCACACACATATACTGGGGAGTGTGTTACTTTGAACTTCACTGATAAGTCATGTGGATTTCACCATTACTAATCCAAACTATTGTCCCATATTCTTGTCATGACATCAAAAGTTTGACTTTCATAGCTGAGGAATGTCTAAAAATTTGACATTTAGCTTCTAAAACATTACCATGCAAGCTTATTCTGGTAATGAAATAGATCAGTCTAACAAGAAAGAAATGGTAAGTCAAGTTTCAGTACCAGATTAAGAATTAATTGGATCTAGGTAGTTGTTTTTTTTTACTTCTTCATTTTTCCAGCTAATCTTTTTCATAAAACTTTAAAAGTACACTGAGCAAAAGTATGAATGCAACAGTACACCTAGATGGAAATATTATAGTAAAAAATTAGCACACAATACACAGGAAACTAGTCATGTGGACATTCCTGAAGTCAGCATGCCAGTTACATGCTCCTTCAAAACATGCATTGTGCTAAAACTGAACATTGTCCAACAGTGTCCTTTTATTGTGGCCAGTCTAAGGCACACATGTCATGTTGTCTAATCAACAGAGGTGGATAGATTTTGTACTATGGTAAGATAATAAGCAAGTAATGATAAATGAGTGGTCTAAAAGAGTAACTTAAGTGCAGCTTTTTGGAAGTTGCACTTAAGTTACTCTTGAATCAGATCTTAGTAGTGTTATTTCAAACTAAATGTTACTATAAGAAACTACTCTGAACTACTCTGAAAAGTACAATTTACAGCAAATACAGCACTAAGAGGAGATTAGATGGATTATCTCTGCAAAAAGGAAGTTCTCAATCACACAGTTTTATTAGTGGTGAAGAAAATATGAAGGAAATGTGTCTATTGTAATAATATTTTTGAGTTCAGCTCATAAAAATAGAAGTAAAAACAAAAGAGTCACATTTATATTCTGTTGAGTGTTGTAATACTTGTACAGTTGCTGTCTGTGCTGACTAGTGACCTCCTGTGTGCACCTCTCCCTCTGTTTGTCCCAAAGCTGTGCATTATTGTGGCTGTGCGCGGACCAGGGTGTGTTTTCGTTCAGTTGGCTGCAGCGTGGAGTCGTAGCCAACAGAACAAGTGTTAACAAGCTGAGCACAGACTGTATTTATTTAATCCATATGCCGGGGAACCATACAGCTGTGTCTGCGAGGAAAATCACTCTCCCAGACTGTCTGAGGTGCACAGACCTCTGCCAAGTCAGCGTGAATGAGGCTCCTGTTGGGCTAAAAGAACTTCAGCCAGTCAGCTATTTCTTATCACATGGAACTTCTTTGAATTGGTGAACTGTCCAACACCCCACTACGAAGATTACAGAACATCCAGTAATATAACATCTTTAGGAAAACTTCCAAATAGTAGTATTGATAATATGTCAAGTTAGAAAGAAAAATTATGGGAGATTTGCTTTGTGAACATGTTATTGATTCACAGCAGCATTTGGAGCTGTCAGACTTTACTTGTTTAGTTGATTTATTGGGCAATAATGTTTTTGTCAAGTCTATATTTGTCGGCTACATGTTTGAATTAAGATTATATAGGTTTATATACGACAACTGCAGAAAAAGACATGTAAATACACTGCAGTTTATTGCTTGAAGAGTTGTTTCTGTGCAGTCCTGTGAGTGCAGTTTGGGTCAGATAGACATTGAAGAGTATATGGTTTCCATGCCAACAGCCCTTTTAGTTGACTAATTTCTCAGAAGAGCATCATTTTATTGACAAAGAATTTCTCTAGAACACACAATTAATGTAAAACTGAATGTTGAGTATATAATTATAATCCAAGATGCAACAACATAAGGTTATTTTAAAAAGTTACTGTTGTAAAACTTAAAAAAGGATATAAAGACAGCAATTCTGAATATCATTGTTGACTAAAAGTGCTATTCATTTTTGTCATAATTCAAACTAAGCCTTGCAACATGTGGTTCCTCCATCAAAAAAGCTACAGTATTTTTAAGTCAACTTCTCACAATAGTTTAGCTAATTGTTGCAGCTCTGATTGGTAGGACAACAAAAGAAACACTGCCTTGTCAATAACTCCCAGCTCTAGAAGAATTCCTTCAGAGATTGTCGGAATCTGGCCTCAGGTTGTTGTCGATAGGACAGTGCCAGGCCTGCTGCTGCACACGACCCACTGATAAAGACTAAGCATGCTGGGAACTGACAGGACTGTGGCTAACTCCTCTGCTAACGCTAACCAGCCAACTCCTGCAGCCAGCACCAGAGTGTAGAGCTGCCAGCACAGCAGACAGACACAGCAGCACACAGGCAGGGCAGAGGAGCAGAGCTGTGGGTCCAGATAGTTCCAAACTCTGCTTCTTTAGCTCCAGGTGCCGCGCTTGCTGTCCACGCCACACTGAGTCTCCACTGCTGCCGGCTTTGTTTGCTTCAGATGCCAATGTGAGCGCACACAGAGAGGCAGAGGGTGAGACTTCCACCACGTTTGTCTGTGTGAACACCCACAGCAAGAGCAAGCACTGGCAATATGTGTCACAACTCAAGTCAACTAAAGGAAATGTGTAAACTTTAACTGTGACTGTCCTGAAGGTGCTGCTACATGAGCTCAGGGAACAACACTGCAGTAGTATGTTTTTACTCACTGCAAAAAGACTATACAACAATGTTCAGTCGTTCTCATTGTGTACAGTAAATATGGAACTATGAAACATGTTTTGAATATTACTGTGAAAATTGAGATTCAGTGATTTGTCATTTAAGACTTCTAATGCAGTGTTGGCAGTAAAGATTCTTTTGAAGGACAGTCTGAACTTAGGAAAACTGTCTTTTGCGCCTGTGCACCACAATGGACTCCCTAAGCCCCACTTCACTACCCACTGTTAGTTAGCTTAAGCATCCTTTATGAAGTTAGCTTCATATGGCATTAGCTTAGCATTTGGTCTATTTGATTCATGTTGTTTAATGCAAAACATGCAACCATTACATTATTTTTCCCCTTAACAATGATATTTTGTAAATTATATCAAAATGTCATCTTGTTATTGTTGTGCCATTTCGTTTGAGATTCTAAAGCCATTTTAATTTGTTTTTAATTATCCAAAATTAAATCAAAACGTGTGATCTATCAATATGAGGAAAAACAAATTGTGATTTATCTTTTTGTCAACTTGCCCAGCCCCACAGTTGCATTAAATGAACTGATAAAAAAAAAAGACAAGAAAAAAGAAAAACAAACATTTGATGAATCAGTGTCTTTCAAAACTGCCTTTGAAATTTCAGTCATGGTTGCTTTTCTGTTTCTCTCACTTTTTAAAACAGCGATTGTAGACTTCCATTCTGGTCATCTGCTCTGTTTTGTGCAGACACAGACCAGCTGCTTATAGGCTGAGATTTATGGCAGCCTCCGTAGATATATTAAATAAAAGTACTTTTGGACTTGGAGAAAAAAGTAACCTCTGAGAATGTCTTATCCTGCCCGTGTCCATGTGTATGTGAGCGAGTGCGTGTGCTAATCTGAATGGCAGGTTCCTTTGCCATTAGAGCTCAGCTGAACAAGGCAGCGATTCATTCCACAAGTCTAAGTGTGCGTATGTGTGTGTGTGAAGCAGGTTTCTAAGCGCACTGTGTTGTTTTTGGAGAATTGTTTCCGTGCGCCTGTCTGCACCATATGGCCTGATGTGGAAAAGGGCCTCTTTAGGGTCGGAGTGTGTACGGGAATTTGCATGTGCGAGTGTGTGACAGAATATCAGCGTGCACATGTACAGTGGCCAGCTATACAAAGAAGAAATCCGAAAAAGAAAAGTGCAATATCATTATCTTTATTGTGTTAATGCAGCTGGTGCTGTAATCAGAATCAGAGAGGCGTTGTTGCCATTGTAACTTAACAAGATTCAACAACTTGGAATGTGCTTTGACAACATTTCAAGTGTGGCTTACTGCTTTAGAAAAATATCACTTTAAGTCATATCAATAAAAGGATCAAGTATTGAGGATAGTTTTAAATCTGCAGTTTTGTTTCTAAACAATATTTTTTTGTGTTACACCAGATATATTGCTCGAGGGATGTGCCGATCCGATACTGGGACCGGACATTGGTGCCGATCCAGGGAATTTTGCTGTATCGGATATCGGCTGCATAATATCAGTTCAGCCAATTAAATTCTTTAATTATAACGAAACTGGGTTAACATTGACCCAGAACATCTCAATGTTTAACACTTTATTCAGATTAGGTCGTTACATTACGACTTGCACGATAAACAGCTGTACTAAAGGACCAAATTTCTTGTTTTGATAAGAAAAAATAAGCTAGTCCAGTCCTTGCATCAGTATCGGTTGATATCGGGCATCGGTAGATACTTAAAGCCAAGATATCGGAATCAGTATCGAAACTGAAAAAGCTGGATCCCTATATTGCACGAAAATGCGCAAAATAAACACAAGCTTTGGTCGAAGCCATGTGGGGACATTTTCTTTAGGTTTAATGCTTAAGTTTAGGCTTCAAGATAGTAAAATGTGTACGTTTAGGTCTGAAGCTTGGGATTATACGCTTTCTTGTGAAATCGAGTTGACAGTTCTGTCTATTTTATATATCATAATAAAACTCTCTTTTCTACGCTTGATGCACTTGTACAATCACTGACTTTAATCAACTATACTTTCTTATACCGTCTTACATCCTCTCACTCTTTCAGAAATGACTCTGATTTAATCCCCTTAAAAATCCACATCAGTGCTCAGTCAGACCTTACCTCCTGTTTTCAATTTGTCTGTGTTTTTTTTCACTTGTCGTTTATTTTGTCTAATTAGATAAACCTCGAGGCTGTGCTAATGACTTTGGAGGTTAACAAGCTTCTGCTAACAATCTTTCACACTTTTCCCTCACAAGCGAATGCACACTTTTGCAGGAGACTTAACTGTATCCGAATTATTAGCATGCCCATACATACACACACAGGCACTTCTGAAATCCGCCGACTTGACATTATCGCTGAAGAGCTGTCACGCTTGATTCATGAAGCCTGTTTACTGCACCACTGCCTAATCTGATGTTTAAAGAGAATTACCTGTAGAAATGGTAATTACACTGAGAAGCCACACTTTTATGCTTTGTAGATGTAAAAATCCACAATAACTTTATGAAACTTTGAGAGAGGACCTGGCTTTTTATTCCTTGTATAATGTAAGTTTTAATTGCAAAATACTGTGGCGAAACTAAAGAGAGAACGTTAAAAAAACAATCATTATGCATCTGAATAAAGTGGAAAATACAGTAGTTGGTAATATGAAGAACTGATAGTAAAAAAGACACAACTAGGTATTTCTGGAACAGTTAATCAGAACTAATATGATCACCTAGAAACATAAAGAAAGTGCTTGCATTTTATTCAGTCACTATGGCAACAGTTCTCAAATGTTTTGCACCAAACACCCCCAATGAAAAGTTTTTGATTCCTCACATTAATCAAGTCTATCACCGATTTCAATGAGGTGTAAGTATAGACTGTGTTGATAGACCTCATTTATTAACTGTAAATTGTACAGACATGGTGTATATACAGGTATATTATGAACTGATGTCTGCCATTTCCTGCCTCACTTGAGCTAGAACTGCAGAAGAAATCACCTAAAGGAAATAATCAAATTTATCTTGCCCGATAAGCTAATGCTGCAGAAATGCTACAAACAAGTCTGAACGATTTATGGACTTAAAAACAGTGCAAAAGATTTCAGAGATCTATTGACATCACAAACATTCTGAACAGTTCTTTCTGAGGCTCAGAGGAAAGCTTTGGATCATTCTTCTTTATGTTTTTGTTGAGGAAGCAATGTTAAATTCCCACCTCACTATTGAGCTGGAAGTATTTTTAAAATTAAACTGTCTGTCTAATGCAGGGGTGTCATCAAGGGCCGCATCTTGAAACCCAGACTAAGTGGAGGGCCGAACAGGGCCATTTATCAAAAAAAAATTAAAATGGGTGCATTGAGAACAAGTAAAAGGGAATCACAACACACAAGACATTTTTCAAGTATAAAAAAAACCTAATAGTAAACACTGAAATGCTTGACAATGGCATGTAAAACAATATATTTTTAAAGCGAATGCTGTTTGTGCCAATTCTTCAGGTGATCTGAGGGCCAACAAAAATAGATCAAAGGGCCGTATTTGGCCCCTAAGCCGCAGTTTGAACATGACTGGTCTAATGTCTTATATACAATCAGAAAAATGTGACATTTCTGGGAAAATCACATTTTCTGTACCTATATTTGCTAACAATACTTAAATACACAATGATGATAAAATCAAAATTGTAATGCTCCAAAAAAGTTATATAAATGTGCTGGCATGTCGCCCACTTGTACTTAGAAGTGGCTCTGGTTCTTAAGAAACCTATTAAATATCCGTGGTGTGCTTGTACAGTATGAGTCAGTTAATAACAGAATAAGGACATGAATGAAATATTAGTCATGACTTTTTGGCCTTGATAAATTTCTCAGACTGCGTACTTCTTCGATCGCTTATTGGCAGGTGACAAAGAACCACAGTCACTCCAACAATGTTTTAGCTTAAACTTCACAAACTTTTCGTCCAGAGCGTGGCATTGAGTCATTGCTTTGAGATGCTAAACTCCTCTAAGCTGTTATTGATGGCTTGATTCTGCCTGGACTCTCCTGGTACTTCTCCTGGTGTGAACTCGACTTGAATCTCCTCCCCTCCGCTGCTCCGTTTGCTATCTTGATATGGTCTTGTGTTCAGCAGCCACTTCCAAACATTTACATTTGGGCTTTCAAGTGCTGTTTATAGATGGCTCTTATCTGCTATCTCACACAAGCGCACACACACCAGCGACAGACGGTGAATCAAACCTTTGGACGTCTTGTTGCTATGTCCATAATAGGAATAGAAACCGAGAAGAGAGAGGACAGTACTGATAAAAGTGTGCCACATGGACAGAGGAGGACACAAAGATGGCTTGGAATGGGCAATTTATAGCTTAGTTCTCTGAATTGTTTGAGGGGAAAGGTAATTTAACCTTGTGGTGATTGCAAATAGATTGGCCATTTCTGATTTACAAAAAATGTTTCATACTGAAAACAGATTTAAAAGCATAAGTTGGAGAGAATAATAATTTAAGATCCAGCATTTGTACTGTTTCTGGTGGAGGGTCTGTCACCTGCTTGTCTGTATGGAGATGCTATTGCTTTGCCTGAAATGACCTCACAAAGCCAAGTTACTGGACAGATCTTTGGACAAGCAACAGTGCATTAATTTTATTCTCATGGTTTGATACTTTCTCTTAATTTGAACATGGTAGTTAAGGTTGAGGATGACTTTCCAGAGAAAGCAAAAACTAGGTCTGTCACAATAACACTTTGGAAGTATGATATATATTGATACAGAAATTGATATCAGAATATTGAAAGTATTTTATGTCAATGACACGATGAGTCAAAATAATTCAATGCCTATAGTTTACACTCAGCATGTGGGCCACGTTTGGACAAAGAATTTAATTTAAAATAAATCAGAAAATCTGTGTCTTGCATGGCCACAAAATTGATTATTTCTATAGAAATCCTTTCAAGATATATTTTTTCACACTCTGTCATGTGTATTGATCTCCACTAAAGTCCACAGTACGGTTGCATCTTTCTATTTCTACCGAATCTTGAAGTTGGCAATTCATCGCTAAAGAGTCACAGAAAGTTTAAAGGTAAATATCAATAAAAGAGATGAGTTGCAGGGGAAAAAATAACCACGAGTTAGTTATTTGACTTTCTTTATATTATCATATTGTATAGTACAAAAACAAACAAACAAACTTCATTTAAAAAAAAAGTTTTTTTGTACACACAGCTGTAGGTTGTATAGTTCCATCATGATGCGGTTCCTTTAGCGACAGGTAAAGTGCAGGAAAACCCATGACAACCAGAAATTTCTACAAATCTATCTAAATCTACAAAATATGAGTTTCAGTTTCCAAGTTTATAGATGTCTAAAGTAGTGGAGCTGCCACTGCTCCTCTTCTTTTCTAATTCATAAAAACATATGTGTGTTTTATCAAATAAAATAACATTTGTCCTCTGAGACGTCTTTTTACAAACTTTTAATTAGATTAACTTGATTACAATGATTGCAGCTCTATTTATGGGTTAATATTCTGTTTAGAACATTTTGAGGAAGATGTTCATTTTGCTGCGGCAGCAGTCCTAATTCAATCATTCTGAAACCTATAACATGCCAACACTAAAGTTGCCAACATTGTACTTAAGCATTTTGTTCTATCTAAAACAGTTTGCTTAAGTTGGTCATAACACGTGCCTAAACTGCAGAAGAATAGTTCATTCAAAGAGTCACTCAAGAAAACAGGATAAATGTAACATCTCTACACACCTCTGGGCTCAGCTTTTAGTTATACTTTATTGATCGCCTCTTGTGAAATCTCACCGTTTAATCTTCAGCCCTTCACTCGCCGCCTCTGCCACAGAACAGCGCCCTGGGGATGTTAGGGATTCAGCGTCTTGCTCAAGGAGACGTGGGCAGGTCGGATTCTCAACGCTCACAGGGGAGTCAAATGTCCTTTCAGCTGAGCGATGCTTAAATCTTCACCTGTCTGGATAAAGTTGTGACAGGTTCCCGGTGCAGTAAACAGGGCGAGCGGAGCAGAACATGCAGAGCTGGAGGTGAATGCAAAGGTTGATAGATTAAAGTGTCCGGCGATGATGACGTGACAAGGACTACATCATGACCAATCAAATGCTGACCTTTAGTGGGAGGGACAACCTTGAAGAGAAATCCACTTTATCAATACCACTTTCAGCCAGTTAGTTAGTTCTAATGATACTAGATAGACTTGTTCTATGTATGGTCTGCTGGGAGGGATGACTTTATCAAATCAATTGGAGACTTGTGGAGGCATTAGAGAAGACCTATTGTGACTTTCCAGGTATGACAGAAGTAGGTCATTCTATATTTTCTACAATGTAAAGAACAATATTGATCTAAACAGGTTAGACTTCGACTTCCTGTTCAAAATGGCAGAAATATTAAGCCCTGTTTACGTTTGACCTTAAAAAGAGCCAATTGTCAAGTTTTTATTTTGTGAAAAGTGCATGACGTGACATTTTACAAGCCAGTATCACTCGAATCTGAGTTGCAGGCTAACACAAAATTACTCACACAAGCAGGCATCAATCAAAATACAACTTTTAGTAAAGTAATTATGAGGAAACACTGATGCTTAGAGCAGGGCAATTAATTGAAAGTTACAGAGTTTGAGATTTGTAAGTCATGTCTATTTGTCAAAAACATGGTCGTTGACTTTTTTATTTGACAATTTGGACAAGAGGTCAGATGTTGTATAATAATAACCATTTTCAATAGCACAGATTGAAAGTGGGGGAAATGATACAAGATGAGACAAGATTTTGAAATTATTTTGCAATTACATTCAATATTTCAGTTGAATACATTTACAAATGTGCATTTCATTACACTTAAACATTGTTACATTCTTGTATTATAGCTCTTATAACTCTTATAAGGTAAATGATAAGTCAAGTATGTCACTAAACTGATCTTCTATGATCAGCACCGTCCCCTTAGCCTCCGCTTTTTGAATTCAATATGTAAAGAGAAGGAGTGATTATTTTCCGCCTATTGTTCATTAAAGTTGATTTTGCAAATGTTGACTTTAAAGCTGCATGTTCCAACGTTTATTTTGTCAATATGGAAACATGGTTGTTCCCACCATAAAGTGTGTTGTAAAAGCAGTCTTCATCTGTCTATAAAAGGATTTCTTGATGGACTAAGAAGAGTTTCATGCGTTTCTGTATAGGGCTTTGGAGTGCTGATTGGCTGGGTTAACCCTGTTCCCATCTGAAAGCTGTATATATCATATTTCTGTTAAAAATAAAGATTTCAGAAAATAGAAATTAGAACAGGCAGTTGAAAAGGGCAGAACTGAGTGAGATTGAAGGCATACTGTAGTTAGAATAGCTTTTACTGGTAAACTGTCAAACAATTAGCACTAACATATGCTCATAAATACCAGGCATGTTCTAGTTCATGCTTTGATCATCTTTTGTGTCAAAAATCTATGGCTTTCCTGCTAATTAGGATGTTTTAGAAGGCTTTGTAAAGGTCAAACTGATCATTAACATTGGATTGAGTTGACTGTAGCCTAGAGTGTTCCATAGTTGGTTACTGTAATGCTGCTGTAAAACCTCAATGACAATCAATCCAAGACAAAACATTGGTTTGATAGAACTTATAGCTCTTCTCTTTTATTATAGACCTTTTGCATGAACTCTTTCTATAAAAAGTTGGCTTTGAGATAATTGGAAAAGTGAGGAATTACAATTAATAAATACATTAATTTTTAATGTAAAAAAGATAAGAAAATTGATGTGTTGTAAATAGAAATTAGTTGAGCTATAAAATCTTTTTACATTTTTGAATATTTTATGCAATGTTTTAAATCACTTTTGGAGCATTGACCCACTCCACATATCTCATATATATATGATGAATTAGGTAAATTTTGTGGTCATAAACACTAAAGAGTCAAGTTTTGACTATTCATTTGTAGGGCTGGGATGATGCACAATCCTTGAAACAATGTATAGGAGTTTCATGATATTGCAATATTAAAAAGTATAACTTAATACTTTCACAAAAATAAAATAAAACAGCGTTTCTTTAATTGTAAGACATTATGTTTATGGCTCAGTATTTGTAGGAACTACCATGCTGTAGAAAGATTCAAAAAATTTACTGAAATGTACTCTGCATTTCATAATACAAGATAAGTATTAGTATACAGGTTTCTGCTCCATACAATACAATACAGTACAATAGAACTGTGTATTGCAAATAGATGCAATGCCTCAACAATTTTAAATTTTTACTTAACCCTTTCAGTGATGGGTTTGTTCATTTCAAGTACAGTGATGGGTTTGTTCATTTCAAGTACAGCTCAGAAACTTTGACCTGAAGAATCCAAACTGATATCTCTCTGTATTATTTTATGCAACCACTGGTACAGAGCAGAGTCTGGAATTTTCTCAACTTTTACAGAAACTTATCAGGAACAGAGAATTAGTCAAGAAGAAGACAAAAAGTCTGGGATGAATTGAATACTTGAGAATACCTCTATTTTCATAGTTCTGGTATCAAGGAATAAACAGCTATGGTAATTGAGTCTTTTCTTTTGACCATTTACAGATCAAACTACATTTGATCTGTAACTGTACACTTGTTATCTGCTGCTGGCGTGTCCGGAGAAGTTTAGACAAAAATACAGACTCGCGTTCCTTGCTCCTGCACACTCATGATTCTTATCACACACTTGGACTCAGAGCGGCTTTTAAGGCAATGCATTCACATCTCATTCTGCGTGTCTACCCCGGCCCATCTTCTTTTACAACTTGTCTTTCTAAATCTGTTCGCGTGTGTTAATCTCCTCGCTAAACCTTTTGTTCTTTGTTCCCACAGAAAGTATCAGCAAAGAGAGAAGTAATAGGCTAATAGCAGTTTAATTGAAGAAGACTTGTTGTATTAGAACATGTTAAAGACCGGTTTGACAGGTTAGTGAGATAACTGTGCGCCGACATTGACGTGCCAAGTGTGACTGCTGAATTGATATATTGGGACTGTCAAGAGCTTTGTTGTAGGATTAGTGTGGTTATTCACATAGTGAGTCACACACTTGAAAGTGAGGATGTAGTACTTAGAACTTGTCTATCTATTTAACATAATCTGCAACCTCTAATAGCAATGTCACTACTACCTGCAAAATACAGAGTTCTAATACAATACAAGCCAAAACTAAAGTTAAGCTTAAGCTTAAGAATAATATTTGCTCCTTAATGTTTGAACTGCTCATAGCTGGTTCTTATGTATTTCTAATTAAACCGTTAAACAAGTTCAGTTGAGTTGATTAAGATTGAAAAAGATTACATTACAGAAGAGTTTCAAACATCTACAGTATCTCTCTGTGATCACAAGTGATATGTGCACAATTAAAGTTGGGGTAACTAACTTTTTTAGTTGTAAATTAGTAAACTATGTGTTTTCCACTAAACAGTCTATGATAAATGCAGCATTTGAAAAAAAAAAAAAAAAAACTAGTAGAAAAAAATCCCGCACACTGTCTCACTCTTTTTCTGCAAAAATATTTATTTCATGAAATACAACGTTTCGGTCGACTGACCTTCATCAGGTATATATTCTTTAAAAAAAAAAACTAGACCATGAAGAACTGTCTGAATTGAATGATACAAATTTAAAGTTTTTAACATGAGCCAAATGCAGCTCTCTGATTGGCTGAGCTTGGGCGGTCCTCTCCAGTGTCAAGTAGTTGTTTGCAAAAAGAGGTTTATAAGTCATAACTGCAATCAAGATGAATACATGTTGATAATAACCATGTGTGGAAGGACTTATGAGAGAAGTTGTTAGATTTAAAACCTGAATTCTGTTTGTAGTGTGAAAATCATCTTAAATTTGTCTAATTATAGCCATTATGTATTCAATTATACAATATGGATTTTGAGTCAGTTGTGTTCCAGTTGTCAAGTCAGAAAAAACAATGAATCATATTCAAGAATTGAAAAAAAAAATACAAATAAATCAGTCAAAATGCAAATCTATTATCATTTTATTCTTGAGACACATTTAAGGCTAATGTAAAGGTAATGTAATGTAAAGGTAATGACAGGGTTAGGATATAGAAGAAATAGAAGAAACTACTAACTATTCCATTTAAGAAGACAAAATGAAGTTTCCTAGCTTACCAAACATGATAATTTTGTTTTGTAAAGCTTTGCTTGAGGATTAAGGGGCATTTTTTAGTATTTGTTTTTTTTTAGATGTTGGCATTATAGCAGCATAAATAGTCAGAACTTCACATACTGCACAAGAGAAAATAGAATAGTAATTACTAATTAACAGTTGGGAGTGAACCTGTCACCAAACGCTGGGCGTAGCCCTGTTCAATTTTCAAATGATTATTTCAGGCAATGGAATATTCTCAGAGTTTCTCAGTAGGAATTTCAGTGTTAGAAGGATGTACAAGTTGGAACTGAGAAAATCCAAGGACAGCTGGAATACACCACTTTCTCTATGTCATATCTGCTGCTCATGTCCAACCAGTAAGTACAATTATAAACTTTAATCGGAACTTGTCAAACTAGAGAAAAATGGTCAAAGTCTGCAATGGAATCTTTAAAAAAAGCTCGTCCAATATATTTGTATGAAGTGAGTATTCTAACCTGTTGCGTACGCTTCAGGATCAGCTAGTCCAGGCGTCTGCAGTTATGGCTCTTTCTGATTTTAATTTGCTTTGAATTAAACAAAAGTGGCTTTCTTGCTCTTAAAGGTTGTAGACCCCTAACCTAATCAAATGCTTAAAGGTGCTATCTCTGATTCCTTTTTTAAAATTGTAAAAACATTATGCCAACAACAACAACAACGTGCTGACTACCTAGATTTTAGTGAACAAAAACAACACTTTTAGACGTAGTGTTTTACTAAATTATTTTCTAAAAAATAATAATAATAATAACAAAAATCTGTATAGTGCTTTTAATGGTCTTGTTAGTTTACATTGTGTCTGTTTATATCAACTCTGCTTATGGCTTACATTCTTGAATTGTTGCCAGAATTGTGGTTTCAGTTTGCACAAGGAGCTTAATTTACAAGGAAGAAATGACAAAGTGGAGACGACAGTGAGTGATACGGAGAGACTAGAGCCAGTAAAGTTATTGGATCAGTTGTTACGTCCAAACTTTCACAAAAAAACTCTTGTAATATTCACTTTTGACTTTTGTTTGGAGTGCAGCGTTTCACTGTTGCCTGGAGGATATAAGAATCTTCATGTCAAAAATAACTTGTCAGCCACAACCCACCCACACAACATGAGTACTCATCAATCATTCTGAGGTTTTTCAAGGATTCACTTCAGTATTATTAAACAAGAAAATATTAAATTAAAATCTTTAACAAAAAGTGGATTGTTCGAAACATAGGCCTACTATATTTTTGTTAAACAACCTCTTCTCAGACAAACACATCAACTTACATTGAATATATTTAAGAGATAAAAGTTTTGATTATTATAAAAAAGGTTTCACACCGATTGTATGTAACTATATTTATGAATTCCCACTTTCTGAATGGCTAAATCTATTTTTTTAATTTTTATTCATGTTCTCTCATTGCTTCCTCATCAAAAACACAGCTGACAATTTGTCTGTGAGTTTTTTTTTTTTTTTTAGTTTTCTTTGAGTCTCAGAAAACACTAAATGTACCTGATCTGTGATGTCATTAGTAGATGTTTGAGATCTACTTTTTAAGTTCATAAACTATTTAGACTCGTTTTGAGTTTATCTGCAGCTTTGAGTAATCCTCCTGTAAAATTGGGATTCCAAAATGGGGGTCCTCAGAAGAAAGTTTCAAGAATGAGAACAACACAAAATGCATGATACCGTTATTGTCCTTTAGGTCAATGTGACAGTTTTTGTCATAAAAGCAGCAAAGCATACTGTAAATTGGCTCATGCCCAATGGGTATGTGTTGAACTCCGATTTGAGTTCATCCACATTATCCATCTGGAACTTCCCCCGCTGAAAGCGTTCTGGAAAAGGTGAGACGTTTAATGAAATACTTCAAGCTGATTGCGTGATTTGTCAATTAGTGTTCAGCTTAGCTTGACCAATCAGTGGATCATAATGACATATTTAATATACACAAGGGATAGTGTCACTTTTCTTTCAAAAATTGAATACTCTGTATTTTTGCTAAAGCAGAATCAATAGCATCCATGGGAGTTGCCATCTTTACTTTTTTGATTCAGGCACTACTTGCCGTCTTTGCCAACAACCCCACGTCGCCCCACGCCCAGTTTGATTGGGCTGTTAAACCACTAGTTTGGACTCTAAACAAAACTGTCAAACTGTGGCGGGGTGGATTTTTCTCGAGTTTGTGAATTAACAAATATCAGAAGAAAATCCATCTGGCTGGCCAGGTTAAGTTTTGAAATATAGCAATAGCTCTTGCATGTGGTTTTGACTTGTCAGAGTTATTAATTTAATATTTGTATCATTACATGTGACTTGAAAACAATTATTATTGATGTTGTCGTCAATCTTAACAAAGAAGTACCAAGAAAGGATCTGGTGATTTGGCAAGAAGAAAGAGACACAGAGATTATGATGCAGACTGATAGAACGACGTCAGAATACACAATGTTGTTTTGTGTTTATGTAATCCTAATAAATAATACGATATGCTGATGTTATTTTCTTAAGTCACTGATTTTGAGATTAGGCGGCTTAGAGAAGAGAATAATGAGATATAAGACGTAGATTGGGCGGCACTAGTGTAAAAGTGAGATGAAAGGGTTTTGGGTGTAGATAGGTTTATTGTTTGTCTATATCTGTTGGGTTTCTGCTGGGTGTATCGAGGTGCCATGGGCGTGTGAATTTAAGATTACATACCATCGCTCTTGTTACAGATCCACACCTGAATCTCTCTAAAGTCTCTGCCCTACTTAAGGTGTACGGAGAAGAAGCGGGCTCAGGTCAGGTGACGCAGACTTCAAACAAAAGGAGATAAGGCAAGACACGAAGGTGCAGATAGTGAGAGGAGAAGTGGAAGAGTCGACCACAGCAGAGCCTGATGGAGCAGACTCATGTTTTAGAGATGAAAAGCTTTAAAAGTGTACAGTACATGGGAAATCTATCGAGAGGGCCAAAGGTTAGGAATTGGATTTCACACACAGACATCAAGTGTTTGGGCTACTACAAAAAGCATATCAGCAAGAAAGAAAGATGGCAATTCAAATGCTTTTTAATAATGGCACAGAGAAAGAAAGGCTGTGAGGGGATCATTTTCTAACAGTAGGACTGCAACTAATGATTAGTTTGGTCATTGCAAAAGACCGGTCATTATTAGATTTTCATGAAATTAGACCAAAACAATTCTTGAATTTAGTATTATCTTTCTTGATTTAGGTGACGTACAGTTTATCTTTGTCAAGTAAAAGAAGGCCAAGTTGTGTTTTCTTATTATAAGTACAAAAAAAACTGTTCTATTGGCAGGTGATTTTACTTTGCCTTTACAGTTTACTGGAATAATTGATAA
Organism: Mugilogobius chulae; assembly: GCA_038363315.1. NCBI lineage: Eukaryota > Metazoa > Chordata > Actinopteri > Gobiiformes > Gobiidae > Mugilogobius > Mugilogobius chulae. Next base: position 27,590,948 of record CM076408.1, read on the forward strand.
GATGGCATTAACTTGTTTTACATCAGTTAAAAAAAAGGAAAAACAAGAGTTTTCACTAAGTGCTGATTTAGAGAACATTAGCAAAAGCACATTAGTCAACAACATATAGGGATATAAAAACAAAAATATGAAGCTAATTGTGTTCTTATGTTCTTTTCCAAGTCAAAGTTATATTTGTCTTTCCTCTGTCCTGGTTCTTAGAGCTGGTTTTCAAATACACACTCACTGGTCCACAGAATCCTGTGGTTTCCTCTTCTGAGTCTGAGACAGTCAGTCAGGTATTGATTCAAGTCTGTGAATCATGCAGTAGATCAAACGAGGTCAGTGTTCAATACAATATTCACCTCTCAGAATGTCATGGAGCTGACTTTTGGGTGGACACATGGGTTTTGTAGTATTTATTTAATTTTTATTTTAGTTCTTGTTAGTTTTTTTCAGACAGTGCATACTTTAGCTTACAACACAGTAAGACAATAGGCATAAGTCAACATAAGAATAACTGGAAGTGTAGGTTACAGCAAGAAAAATGTTTAATAAAAACATGTGTAATGTGATAAATTATAACCCAAAATGAAAACTATATGAAACTGTGCTGTAAAATGCATTACTACGGATAGCATGCTATTTCTACTGTATTAAGTTCGCCATAGTCTGAAATGAATTATCACATAATATTATGTTCTTTGACCACTCAATTTACATGCTGCCAAAAACTGATAGAATACTTCAGTATTTTATAAAATTAATTAGCAATTTATATCTGCCCATTCTTTTTTCAAACTGTAACTCCGTAACCTCTGACGTTACGTTGGAAATTAGCTATAAGCTACAATCTGGAACAAGCATCTCTGCCATTGTGCTTAATGTAATTGTACATTGTCCTTAATAAACATTACCTTACCTTACCTTACCTTACGTCAAAAATGATGTTTTTATGTTCAGACTGTTGCATTGTGTTGTATACTGGCCTTAAATAAACATTACCACAAAGTCTTTAATAGGACCAAAACAGAGATGCTTTTAAAGGCTTTTGACGGCCTTAGCCCATTTTGTATTGGTTTGCTGATTTTTCTTTTAACCAAATCCCAATATGCACTGGCACCTAGCTGAGTGTATTCTTACTCCCAGTCTCATGCATCTCATCCCATGCACTTTTCTGTACATTTTAGTCACTGCTATAACCTTTTATCCAAAGGCATTTAGTGAAAGGAATTGTGTCTAAGATGCACAACTAGTGGTTCAAGAAAGGTATTACGATCACAGATGAACTTGGATTGTCAGATTGTGAAAAGGCCCATGAATTGAAAATTAAAACATACTGACCAATCAGGAACAAGGTTTGCTTTGAATCATGGGTAATAACATGATGGTCACATTCTCAGACACTTGATTATTTGTAATGGTTTGTTCCCAAAAATAACATTTCTACACAATGTGGGTGGAGCCTAACGAGAACTGTGTGGAATCAGCTTCAGGCTCTAGGATACCAAACTGGCAACCCAAATGAGACAGTCATGTGACGCTCATTCTGCTTTCTGATTAGATGAAAATCGAAACACCAAATGTAAACATCAACAATTGAACAATATGTCTATTGCTTTTTTAATTTGAACATGTTTACTGTATATCTATACACATAAAGGTCATGTTTATGAAATCTGAAGTCAAAATCTTGCATACTGTTCCTTTAAACTGTATTTCTGCATAATTTTGTTTTGTATTTTTGTTCCTTATGACTTTTTGGTTTAGATTTTTTTTATTCATGTTTTTTATGTAATACTGCTACTGCGAACATAATTCTGACAACTTGAGAAGCATAAACCTCAACTTGACCTAACACTTTGCAAATCCAAGTCGACAAAAAAACAATGCAAAACATTACGTAGGACTGTATGAGAGAGTGACCTTGGCAGAGCTGCTCTTGATAATGCTCTTGGTAAAAAATAAATAGTTCTTTTAAACGTGAGAGGACAGTAAACTGAAGGAAGAGTCTGCCTCTGCATCCATAATAAATCCTGGGCTCAGGAAGTGAATGCGAGCCTTAAGAAGTTTTTTTTTTTTCTTTTTTTTCAAACTGTGATGTTGCAACGACCTGCAACTTCCCTCGCACAGGAAAAACTCACTGTCGGCGAGTTTGTCAGAATGAAAAAAGCAAGTTGGGAAGGCAACATGTGGCAGTGGAGGCACAACTCCCAAGAAAGAAAAAATTCCCCATCAGTTTAATTAGGAAGAAAATGTAACGCTGCGCCAAAAGTTCAGGTTTTGTGGGTTTGTGTGTGTCAACTTGAGCCCTTTATTGAAGATATGATTAGTTGGATGTTGGTTTAACTAGACTTTCTCTCCAATTAAGATGTTGTGTCTACCTGCAAACTCTTCTCGTGACTGTCACCGTGGGGCTGCTAAGTTACTCAGCAAATACAGAAGAGAAAAACATGTTTTGTGTTTCGCAATATTCAATATGCTCTGTTCATTTCACATCACCACAATCTGCCAGTTATGTGTCATTCAGATTGAGAACAGCTTAAATGCCCATTGCCTAAATGCAGTTTATTTGTTGCAAGACGAAAAGTGAATGAGTCACTTATAGAAATCACCAGACTGAAATTATTTTTAAATATTTCAGTGGTAATAATCAACATTTTTTGTTTACCTTTTAGCCAATACATGCATTTTTTGTCTTGTTGAACTAAAAAACAATATAGAAGTGTATATTTACCTAGTTGCCTTTCCCAAAAACTGGCTCTTACTCTTGCTTGTCTCTATGGAAATCTTGTTTTGTTAGCCATATTATTTCACAGTATGCAGCATAGAGTAAAATGTATGCACCACCAAAAAATGTGCATGCATAGCTATATCTTTATTTTTCAATAGAATTAAGTAGGTGATTTATTTCTCCTCCAGAAAGGTACAGAATGTCACTTTAATCAGTTCCAAATCCCAGTATCATAAATGCTTTAACACAGCCAAACAAAAACTCAATTGTATTTCTGACATCTTTGTCTTGAGTGTTCCAAAGTATATGGTTTTAAGCTTTTCTTTTTCTATGGAGATGAGCATTAAAGTCAAGTCCACTCACAAAAAGACTGCTATTTCTGATAACAGACAAATAGAATAGAAAAAAGTTCTTTAATGCCACAGTATGGAACATATCTGGCAAAGTTGAATCATCTCCAATGAAACAAGCTATTGGGATGAAGAGAAAAATATATACATAAATAACAGTTTTTGTTAGTTGTAGTGTGTGGGTTACATTCTAATTGTTGTGCTGCTGTGGTGTCAATGGACAGAGCACGAGCCTAATAGAACCTTGTGTATTGTGAGTTGTTTTGCAGAATAGAGGAAATGAAAGCCCAGACAGACCCTGAAGGCTTCCGAAATCGTCTCAGTGACTGTCCTGCTCGTGCATGTGCTCTCAAACACGCATTAACCTCTCTATAATAAGATAATACAGAGTGCATTAGTACGCACAGAAAAGTACTCATATTTCTATTTCAAGTGTGAGGAAGTTATCTCTCGGCTTTGATTGTGAAACTCTGGACACCACAGTAACCAGGGCTACAAGATTAGCATTATAAAATCAAAATAGCAGTTTGAAAAGTCAGACTGTGCTCTGATTCCACACTTTAAATCACACTTACAATAAAGTTAAACTTCACAGATACTAACTGATAATAGTTTAATTAACCACAAACTTGCTAAATGCTGGAGTTACATTGGACATTTATAAGCAAAATCAACATTCATGAGCTTGTCTGTCTAAGCATTAGTTTACTCAATGTTGCATTTTGATTCTTGGATGTATGAGTATGAAAAATTCTGTTTTCACTTACCACCTATCCCCACCCAAAAGTAGTGATAACATGATAACATATAAATGACACTGCTTATTATAGAGAAATGTCACTGTGTGGCTTTTCTGTTCTGCAGTTTTCAACAGGAAGTCAATTTAGTCTGTTTATCTTTTGTTTTCTCAAAATTTTGTGATTTACAACTAACAAACTGTAAATGTTATTTTTTAATACTAATTGCCTGATGTCTGGAAAAGGACAATATGTCTCTAGAAATTAATCACATGTACTGTATTGAAGTAGTACTTTTGAAACAGTTTTTTTTTTATTAAAAAACAATTATTGGCACTGCGTAATATGAATCAATGCACACTCAGATTTCTATCAGCAGGCTATTCATTAAACACATGACAGTGGTGCTACTGTATTACAGCCTGTTGCACTGTAGGCCTGTTCAAAACCCTGTCATAAAACCTTAAAACAGCCTTAATTTAATCCAAGTTTTAGTAACATAAATCTCTTTATACTGATGAAAGTTTGGGTAATTTACATTTTGTGTATTATTTGTATTCAATATTCAAATAAAGTTAGTTTTTTGGGCAGAACATTATGAAATTAACATAAATAGCAATGTTCAAAATTCAAAATATATTTTTACTACTTTAAACTAATAAAAAAAACACAAACAAACCATGTGAAATCATATTAAGCCATAAAATGCCATAAAAAATAATAATTTAACAAATTAATTGAAAAATGTGTCAAAATATTAATAGATTAATCAAAAAAATAAAAGAAATTTGTTAGCTACAGACCTAATTGAAATTATGTGATACGTGGCTTTTAATGACTGTACAGTTAAATATAATACCAAGAATTGTGAATTGCTAAAATTGTAAATTGAATTGATTAATCTATAAATTAATTCAAAATCCCACAGACCCAACCTTGTGATTCGTCTCATCTCATGAAAATTCTGTCTCGTCCCACCCAGAGTAAATCCTGTGACTGTAAATATTTAGAACATATCCTATTGAAGTTAATCTGAGACTTAAGTAGAAGCCCATTTAACAATATTACAGGATTACTACCATATGGTTTTATTGTATTACTTCTCTCAATGTAAAGCACAAGCCTTTTGAGTGGCGATAAAATTGGTCATTACTGCAATACTTGTACAACTAAAGCCCACTAAAATGTCAAATGCATGCTTTTCAGAGAATCCCAGTCATTACTTTCATCCCGGCTTTGCTCTGTCTGCCTCTGTCTGTCTGTGTGTGTGTGTTTCTGTGTGAGTGTGTGTCTAATTTCCTGGTTGTCCCTGCGCAGCCCCCGAGCTCTGATCACAGGAAGCTCAGAGGAAGTCGTCGGGTCCCTGCACACACAAAAGTGACACATACACATGGTACTTTATATACAACCTCTGCGTGTGTGTTCACACCAGCGCAAGTGTGGCATTAGGATCTAGAGGAAAGACTAGGACTATATAAGAAAGAACTGTTGTGTAATAGTCAGAGCTGGGTGTCCATTGCATAGTTTTGTCTGTAATAAAAAACAGGTTATAGTGGGAGAAATGTTGTCAGACCTGGGTTTAAAAACAGAGCCATGTCACCAAAAATAAGATGTTTTTTTTTTATTTGTTTTTTTTACCAAGCATATGATCCATCAAACATGACCAACTAGTCTAAGCAACAGTAGAAGAGCTGTACTACACGGCCACACAGAACCAATGCTCTGAGTCTGATGTTTGTTTAGACAAACTTTGCACACAACCACAACAGATCATATCAACCCTTAGAGCAGGACAATAAGACCTAAACATATTTTCAAGGCCAGATTTGCAATTGGGATTGCACTGATATCGATCAGTCCCATGATAACGACTCAGTTGATATACTTGTTGGACTTTTAATTGGATGCATGACTGATGTTGGCACATTCAGTCGCTACTTAAATGATAACAGTTACATAGCACAATTAGGTCTATTGCTCATTGGTAATAACTGTTTTGAGGAGACTTTTTGAGTCTGTAGATTTTTACTGGTTGATCTCGGGTTTTGGCCAATATTCATTCATTCATTCTTTTTTTTTTTTTTTTCGCTTGTTCTCATTAGAGATCACCGCTGACAGGAATGACTTTGGCCCTCATCGCAGAGTTAGAGACAGAAAACAATTCCTTCAATAATGATATAGAGACGAAGGCATCTTTGTAGTGGCTTTATATTATGTATATTGCTTACTGACAGGACAATCAGCTGTTGTGTGTGTGCAGTTATGGCACAATTTTCCAATTTGCACCTTATTCGCATGTTTATGACAATATTATATGATTTAACACAGCCCTACAAACCATACAGTGTAAACAAACGGATGCTCTCTCACAATTTTAAATTCCTCAGTTCTTCTTGTGACATGTATAAGAGATGTTCAGTAGTCACTACAGCAGGCATTAGGAAACTAAACTGTATCTGTTTGTACATTCCCCAAGTACAAAGTACAAACATTTGGAGTAATGTAAAGTAGATATGTGTGGAAAGTGGAACTGCATCTAAGACATGACAGTCCGATCTCACAAGAAAGCGTACCTATAGCACGGCATTACAGAACAAGTAAATTGCGTATGATTAACTTGATTTCAAGTTTTGTTTTTTTGGGTAAATATGCCACTCATCGCAGTCCCAGTTCATATGGTGGCTGTAAAGATGTGTTCTTATTTATAAATATTAATGAAATCTTTATCCTAATCTTACTCTATCCCACGCCCAGCCATAATTACCTGATTTTACCCCGGTTGTACTCTTTCTTGTGAGACTCTGTTGTTGGACATGAAGATTGCACACATGTACTAGTATTGTCTATTCAAGTCTGGTCATGCTTCCATTGTACAGGGAGTTAACCTCTCATGACGCAGGACAGATAATAAAAAATAAACTTGGTACAAACTCATGACCAATGTGGGGAAACTGGAATCAGTGAAACTAAATACAGATTGTAAAGCTGCACAATTAATGAAATTATAACCATGATTACAGTAGGTGTTTCCTCCATCAAATATAATTACTTTACCTGAATGTTTTCTTTTCTCAAGCAAAATCAAACTGGTCTACCAAGCTTAATCTTTCACACACACAAAAAACACACTTTTTTTCTGTTGTGTGCAAAAACAAGACACTTTTTTGGATATTGAAACAAGCCGCCAATGAAATCATGAAACACAGAAAAACAATATCTCCTCCTCACTGTTTGTTTTTCTTCTTTTTGGAGAATCTGTTAAATTTTCAAATACTTCTCTCTCCCATTTCAAAGCCGACAGCTCTTTATTACAGCATGTCTATAATGTTCAAATATTCATCACACATTGTTTTTGATGTCTTGGGCTGCTTCTTTGTTGTGTACTTTTTGTTTTCTTGAGTCATGATTTGCTCAGATCTTTAAAAACAGTGGATTTAACACTAAGCCATTTTGTTTTAGTTGCGAGATCTTCAATGCGTTTTGCCTTAAAACACCTTTCCCTTTGAGTTACAGTCACAGCTTGTCATTCTCTGTTCGTTCTGCCTGGTGAATCACTGACGAGCAACAAGCAAACAAAATGAGTGTATAATGAAGTTAGAGGTTTTTAAATAATATAAATGATTACATGCAAATGGTGGAACTGATCTCTTAATGTGCCCATATTACTGTGGCTTTTATCATTCATTACAATCATGTTTTATTTGCGGCTAATTGTCGAGCGCTTGATCAATCCTTATTGCTAAATCAAGACTTTGTTTGCTCCACTTCCTCCATAGTGAAGAATATTGATTTGTTTGTGTTAGCATTAATGTAAAATAGATTCATATGCCCAGTCAATGTGAACTGCATGCAAATGCCTGTCTGGTTTACTTAGAAGGGTGACTATTGAAAGGTGAGTACGTGCGAGGGCTGGTTTGGTCCTGGTTTGAGCTGCAGGGCTACAAGGCAACATGCTTTTGAACAAAATGGACATATTATGTAAAATGTACTGTAATGGTCCAGTATTGTAGCTATAATAGTAACTCCTGTGAGCTTTTAGACTTGATAAACGATTCAAAAACATACCTGGAGTGTAGAGTTTAAATAATCTCACATAAGTAAAGATGCTGTTCCTGTTTTTTTCTTGAAAAATGCAAACAAAGAAAAAGTCTCTTTTAAATTGTATGCATACGTACACGTTTTATGGAGCCTCCAAAGTGCTCATTATGATGTGTTTTGAAGTGTTTTCACAGCTTTTAAAAGCCAAGACAAGTCGAGTTGTGCCAGCCAAATGCTAACAACATAAACAAATGCCCTTTCAGAATTTTATTGAACAAACAGTCTGTTTTTAAGCCTGAATAGATACTTCAACAAAGCGTCTGTGTTTGGAGAAAACTGATTTTTAAGAGGTATACTGTCTTAAAGTAGTCTGCTTTTCTAAACCCTCTAAACTTCATATCATGGCATTTCATTTTGGAAGTTTATTTTAATTTACTTCATGTTTGCATATTCTTGTGTTGTTCTGCAATGGGGGCTCAAGAGTTCTTAAAATTCCTGTTTTCACCCACTCCATATCCCCATCCTTGTACTTAACTGTGGTTATTTGGATTAGCCATGATTGCGAGTGTTACATGTTGGTTCTAATGCCTTGTTGTAACTTTAAAATAAACCCAAAAACCAACATGTAAAGGACAATCTGTTACGCTACGTGAATTCTTTTCATTCATATTGCAGAGTAAAGTGTTCAAAATTTAAAATGATCTGTTTATGTTATAGTTCACTAATAATATTAAACATGTCATAAAACATTGTTGCAAAAGAACAATTTTATATTTTAGTGATACTTATGTTTTAGAACTAAGAAGGACAACAGTTCTAACTCTATTTGTCAGGTGCTTCTTTTAACTTACAATTAACGCTTCAGTCTTTCTAAGAAGAAATGACAACATTAAGCTCTGATGCCAGATCTCCGGTGGTTTCTTGGACAAAGACTTGACATGTTTGTTGACGGTTGCGTGCTCTAACCATAAACATAATTTCATGCATGTCTTTTGGCAGCCTCTTCAGTCACAAATTATACCTTCTCCGCTCACGATCTGTGCTCCTAGCTCCCAAACGTGTGGAGCTCAATGCACTTATGACAGCTGCATAATTCATTCTCATAGCTCTGAACAGCTTTTCAGACCAAAACACAGAAATACACACAATGCAGACCGGCCACAGGCGGATCACAGTGACGACACACTGATGATGAAAAAGAGAGAAAGAGGGGAATCCATATTTAAAGTAATGTTTCTTAGACATGACCACACACACATGGTATTCTAGGCTCTGAGGACCATAGTAGGGGATGTGTCTGTCTGCCTCTGTGGAGTCGAGCTAAAATCCAGACGTCCCATTCCTGAGGCCAGACTATTGAGTCTTATAAACTCTCCACACACACATTATTGAAATAGCAGAAGAGATATACGACGGGTTTAAGGTTTCGTTTTAGGTAGTTTTAAAGTTATCAAGAAAAATCAATACACAAATAATAATCAATATGAAAGCTAATTTGAAAGCTAGATACTCATTCAATCATCAATGCTGAAATAAATAAAATATTTCTGTGTATCATCATATTGAGCATTAATGTGCCTTATCACAAAATATGCACTAGTCTAAAACATCTGACTAAAAAAGTCTTTTGGAAAAGCAAATCAGTTCCCTGATGTGATGAGTTAGTGATACATGTGTGAACATTTTAAATGGACACAGTGAATGTTCTGTTGTGGGTGTGAGAAGTTTTACTGATGTCTCATCCATGTTTTGTAAATTAAAGGATTCATTGTATGGTGTATTTATCTATTTTAGATTGTGGCAATCTTTACATTAACTTCAAATTAGCCCTTCTTGCTATAGAACCTGGTACAATGCATGTTTCCTTATGGTCAATGTTTGTTGTACATTGTCCTTATAAATAACTAACTTACAATGTCATAATATGTCTGTTGGGACTGCAAATCTTGCATTTTTACATGTTCTCTATGAAAACATGTTGATTTATAAAGTGTAGGCTGAAATGAGCTGGGGATCGCAAAATGACTTGTAAGAGATAAAACTGGAATGGCATTCAGTGTATTTTAAAGTATCTTCTAGAGAAATTACATCAAACATCACAGTAAGGCACAAATGCTAAATTGATTTAAAATGCAACTAAAGTAAAGTAGAAGTAGTAGGGCTCTGATTGGTTGTAGTTTCTTATGAAAAGTTTGGGAAGCCCTATCATAGAAGACTAGAGCATACCCCAGTAGCTTAACAAATTAACAATGCACATTATTACATGAACACATACATCAGCTGGGAAAGAACACATTTCACAATCAAACCAGTTTATTCCCTCCTAAATCTATCATAGAATCAACAATAATGTAGATTGTGAGTTAAAATCTCTCAATATTGCTGAAAGATTAAGAAAATAATATGACCATGTGCCATTTAGCCCTCTTTCTTATTCCATAATTAAACTAGTAAAGCTTAGTAATGTGTTATTCTATTATGATACATTCATAATCCCAATCTGAATGTCGTCAAATTTCACATGACTCCTGTGAAGTAAAGCTTGTGGTTCTTATTTTTCCTCTGTCAGACCAGTCATGTGCACCTCTGTGTGGGTCATAATTGTGATTTATCAGAGTTTCATTTATAGCTCCTTCGAGACCAAAGCAGTAACCTCTCGGCTTCTATTTGGCAGACATGTTCCCCCTGCAGCCCTGGTAGTCCATTTGTAGAGGCTAATCTAACAAGATGTGTCTGCTTTTAACCTCCAGACCCTGGTCCTTTTTTTTGTTTATGCCCATCTGGTTTCATCGCATCTCCACATGATCCGGCTCATACCTGTTTCTTATTCTCGTCTGACTTCGCCCCATGCCGCCAACACACTCCTCAAAATATAGTTTAGCAGCCGCAGAGCCCCACGGAGTTCTGTATGGAGCGGATGAAAACAGCCTGCGTCGTGCTGAGGAAGTCACAGTTGGAAAAGTGGATTTGTAACACTTTCTTTTGACCGTCTTTTATGTGTGTTGTAAATTTAGTTTTCAGTTGTTCTTGTCTTTTTAGAAGCTTCACTTAGTTCCATTTGGAGACAGTTAAGAACTTGCTTTCTCTGTTTCTGGGTCTTTTTAGTGTTGCAGCTGAAGCAACACGTAGGGCCTATTATGTAAAATGCAGTTTTAAACCATGTTGTTACCTTATTCTCTCATTAGTAGTTTACTACAAGTCGAATTTCGATTAATACCTGCATGTTTAATACTCAAGTGCTTGAAAACAAACTTTCACCTACTTCCTATCCCCACCCAGTTCAAAAATGGTCAGAATTGTCATGTAGGAACTTTCAAAATAAAAGACATTATTCTTTTCTAAAATGGACAGCTTGTAAATTAAAAAATTCTTTGTCATTTTTTATTACGAAAAATTATAGAAAATACCACCTTTAAGTGCAATGCGTTATTGAAAGTGCATTCATTTAAACGGCACAGTAGCAGAGTGGATAGCAAGAAGGTGTTGGGTTTGAGTTTGCATATCTCTCCCTGTGTCTGGGTGAGTTTCCTCTGGGCATTCTGATTTGGTCCTCTAACAACCAAAACATGCACTATAGAGAATATCCTCCAGCTACAGTAGTCCTGACCAAGCCTAGCAAGAGCATCTGGAGAATGGGCTAAATGCAGAGGACAAAAGTCCCTGCTGGGACAATGAAGTGTACTTTAAAAGTCTGCCAAAGTTATCATCGACACAACTGAAATTTGAGTAGTCACAATTTAAGCTTCCATTTATTTTCGTAAGACAGTATCGTTTGCAAAGAAAACCTATCTTGCTTTAGTTCAGATCTGCACAAACATGTTCAGATCTGCATCACTCTTGCATCAGCTGTTTACATGCTGAAGCACACAACGATTTGATATTTCAGAACCTGATGTTGGAAGTAAGTGATGTCTTTTAGAAAAAGTAATAAATACATTGCAGAGTTCATGTGGTTTATATACGTATGTGACAGGGAATATCTTAGTTGTTTTGGTGGCCTGAGCATCTTCTGTTTGTGGCTGTTTTCTAGACCAGACAGTAATGCAGATCTAGTGTTAACCTCCTAAATCCCCACAGGCCCTCCGAGCCCTCCTGCAGAGTGAGACACAGACCGCCCTGTGCTTCCCAGACCCTGTGTGGTCACTAATCCAATGTCATTCTTTGAGGTCAGTCTGCTCTAATAGACTTTAATAAAGTTTGAGGGCTGGAGATGGGATGTGGGGTTTGTTTGGATGTACTATTACAGATCACTGATGTCTACTCAACCCATCAGTAATAAAATGATACTACTGTACTTAGCGTGGGGAACAAGCCTAAAATAGCTTTATCTGTTGTCTGGCTTTACTAAGACTTGGCTTTTATGTTTTTGCTGAAAGTATGATTGATTGAGATAAGATTTAAAATGCCACAACTTAGTGCAATTTGGTGTAATATTTCTCTTTAAGGTGCGGTAGTTGATAATGTCACTGGGCTGGACCCAGAAATGGATATAGGGACTTTCTGTCTACTGTGCTATAAGCAGGCCCAAGTCCAACTATATTATTCATTGCAGTACTGGGTGGGACCCTCTGTAGAACTGGATTTAAAAGTCAGGAAATTGAGCTTAAAAGTGTACATTAAATCATCTATTTACTATTAATCAGTACACGCCATATGAAAGAAATGTAATGTGTCAAAAATGTAGTGTGATAAGTAAATGGGCTTAAGCAATCTCAGTTTAAAGACTATAATTATGTGTGTCATAGTAAATGACTTAATAAAATCTGTTTGTGCCTTTTGTACACAGAAAACTGACATCTACATCCTAATTAGTTCTGAAAAGTACAGCCCTTGCAGAATAAATGCAGTGCTGGCTGACTTAGTGGTGACAAAGAGGCTTTATAATCTTCCAAAACTAAAAAAAGAGTGCTAGTTTTAATTAATAGAGTGAAAGTAGATGTTTTGGCTCATGCTTGGTGGAGAATATCTATGTAAAGATGCAGAATGGATGAAATAGCAGCTTTCACTGATGGGCCTTACTCTCACACAAACAGTCCTCACTGCTCGGTCCATTTTCTTTAATGAACACACGTCTGAGTCGCACTGACTGATCGAACTCTCTGTGCTTTTGACACATACGGCCTAATAAGTGATTGTACCTTTGCTTCATGGTTCAAGTCAGGATACAGCACAGAATGAGCCTTACTTATCCACAATGTGGACACAAATAGACTCAAATCCATTCCAAAGGCACTGTGATGGAAAACTTATAATAAGATAGTAGCTGACGAATGACAAACAGGAATTGAGCAAAGCCCACAGTAAAATCAATAGCTTCCTAACAGTGTTGTTACTACTAACATTTCTAACTCGATTTCCATTAGGGGTGTTTGATATTACAAAAATGAATCCGAATTTTATTTTATCTTATTTTATTTATTTATTTCATAATAATTCATCACAATTTTAATGAGGTTTTACATTTTGTTTAAAATTTGAAATAATGATGCAGTGATCTAAGCAGCTCCACATACAGTACAGCGAACATATTCTGTCCCAGCATCATGAGCTCGATTTCAGGCAATTTGCCGGAGAATGTAATTTTAAAGACAGCTTAATATAATTTTATTTGATATTGAATGGTTTTAAACTAAGCACTATGGCAAAGCGGTCTGTGTCGTAGCAAGAAGGCCCTGGGTCTGATTTTCAAACAGAACAAGACTCTCATTTGTTGAGTTTGCATGTTCTCCCCATGTTTGTACAGCTTTCCTGACTGCTGTGGTTTCCCTCACAATTAAAAACATGTACAAGAGGCTCCTTCCCCAGGACTTATTTGAAGAAGCTTCAGATTTCATGGGACTTTTCCTGAATAAATAAATAGCTTTGATAAACAGTGTGACCAATATTTATATAGTAGTACTCCACAAATATACCATAATTTCTGCAGTATTGAGCGCACCTGAATATAAGCCGCTTCAACTAGATTTAAATAAGAAAAATAATGAGATACATATATAGGCCGCACTTGTTAATAGTAAGTCTTTGAGAGTCTATAATTTTGCTGCATTATTTTATAAGTCGCAGGGTTCAAGGCTTGTGAAAAAAGTAGTGGCTTATAGTCCAGAAATTACGGTAGTTCTGTAATGTATAGTTTTGATCCTTGTATTTGGAATTACTTTTGAACAACCCATTTGCACATAGAGAAACACAGTGCTGTTTGTGTAACTTTTTTTTACGTCTTGTATAGGAAAGAGGAAAGGGATATGAGGGGAGAGGTAGTATGGCTGGAAATAAATTGAGAAAAAAAAATCTGGATAAAAGATGGACCGATAAGCAGACGGAGAGCAGGGGATTGTGGGAGGCAGAGGAAGTCTTAGGGAGGTATACTGCAAAGTGATTAAGTTTGACATTTAAGATGACATATTTTGCATGCTTTTGCCCCATTACAAATGAGTGCTACACGGTATATGTGCTGTGTGATTTTGTGGGACTCTGGCAGGGCTGAGCTGGGCCCCTTTTCTCCGCAGACAGACAGACGGGGGAGTTCTGGCATTGATTAGGGAACCGCAACCGAGAGCTTTTCATCTTCAAAATGGCAGGTGTAGTTTCTCACCGGCTTTGTTCACGATGCAGCCCAAATTCACCTTTTTTTCTGATCAATACGACTTCAAACTGCTGGCTTGTTGGTGGTAAATTGGCTTTTCAATAAGGCCCTATCAGCATCTCTGTAGACCTCAATGTTACTGTAGTGAAATGAAAGTGATCCAACACAAGTGATCCAAGTTTGTACAGCTGTTAAACAAGTGAACAATGCAGATTTCAAAGGCATCTGTTGCATTCAGATGTGCACAATAAGTAGCTGTTCTTGTCACTTTTCTTGCTTGTCACTGATATGTGAGATTTATTCAATTACAATACATGTGCTACTGTTTAAACAGCTTCTCTAGATGTTAATAAAGTGTTAACTGTATGTATTTACACACCTTCAAATGCAAATGAACAAGCTTGGGACATTTCAGTAATACACACAAAGAGGCAATACTTTTTTTAGATCTTTTTGCTTACTAATGTGCACTGTAGCAAACTTGCAAAGTTTCTTATGGTTGTTTTTTCCTGAAGTTATTTTTACCACCAGTTAGTATAGAATAAGATTGAAACATCTAGTTGTGTTTAATATTAACCTTCCCTAACTTTTGTGTGTGTTGCGAATGTAATGGACTGGAGTGCAGCTGCCAATTTTAACAAACCTCCAGCATCTACAACAAAGAGTAGTCTTAATAGTGATTGTTATGTGTTGTTGTTGTTATTGTACTTTGAGCAGTTCTGGGAGTTTTGATGTCCCGCTTGTAACTAGGTCTGTAGTTGACCAAAGAAATTCCTGGTAAGGCAGACATTCTGAAACTAATCCGTAACTCTTTTATTTGACAATTGATTTGACTTTGACTGTTGCCCAAAAGGTTACAAATGTATTCATGTTAATACAAAAACACAAAGTATACAGAAATGTTATGGAAACCAGTATATTTAAATTTAAAAAGGCAGGACAAGCCACTGACTTGCTCCTAAATCTTCAGCTAACTTTCTGCTTTTAGTTGATGTTTGGTATTGACCCTATTTTGTCCCGCCCACTTTTCTAGGATTTGCACTTCCTGTTTAGCTCTGTTATGGTAGTTTACATGTTTGTCTGTCGGTCTTGTGGGGCCATTTCAAGCATATGTCATGACAGCTAAAATAAAACCATCGTGTGAAACAGGAAATACACTTCCTAGAAAGGTGGGCGGGACAAAATAAGGTCAATAGATTCTTAAAATTAAAAAAAACAACAACAAAAATCACACATTTTGATTTGACTAAAACATGTGACTGAATAATCGATGGTGACCTGCAGTCGCACTTGTCTTCATATAGTGTAATTCAACAAAGTTTTGTAAAAAGTTATATTAGGTCTTAAAATGTCTTTCGTAAAAACGACTGTAGGATACATTTTAATGATACGTTGCATTGTTGATACGAATTATAGATCACTTTCTATTATCACTTATATAAGCTGCTTAAAGTCATTTTCGCTGAATATAATACAATGAAATCTGTCTGTGCGTCTGACTTCTGCAAAACCAATTCCCCGACCAAAGCTGTAACCATGTCTCCTAAAACAGACTCTCCCAATCCACCGCGACCCAATCCCACGTTGAAAAACTTACGGCAGCCCAGCGGTGTGCACTTGTGGCCAATTCCTATTATTATCCCTCTGCTTCAAATAGGCCAGGTTTCTCAGACTGATCTGTTTTGTCTGTGGGGCTTTTTTTTTTTTTTAAGACTGTAGTCACATTAATATTTTCTTCAGCTGTGTCTCACTCACTGACACGTAACCTGAAGCTACGAGGCGGCCCGGCGTGACTGCCATTTTGTGCATGGGTGCCTTTAATAACCTGTGACATTTCCACATAAATAAATGAACAACAACTAGTTCATCCTGAGGAGAAACGACTGAAAACTGAAAAGAAATATGAGTGGATTATGCCATTTTTAGACACAATTTGACAAATGTTTCTATGGAATGATGTTGAAATCTCTCTTATGCACTCTCACAAACATGTCTGAAACATGGCTGAAACTATTAAGTTATAACTTTTTAGCCAAAAAGTACAGTTGGATAAAAGTATATTGCTGCACTAAAAATAATTAAACATGTCCTTACTTTGAGCAAGCTTCTATGATCTTAAAATTCAATCTTACTACATATTCAATAAAGACTTTTTTTTTTAAATAGCATATATTTCAGTAGTTTGCCATTATTTGAAAACTTTTTAATAAATGATTTTATAGAGTAAGATTTAACACTTCTTCATGAAAGGTTTGAGTTTGTCCAGAGTAGTATGAGGGAAGTGTTAAGCTGAACATAAATATCGTCATGGTAATTGTGTTGCTTTAATGATTCTGATGTTGCATGAGTCATCTACACACCCACACTTAACAGCTTCTGAAAGTACAATGAGGATTACACACAGACATTACAAATGTTTTTTAACTCATATATCTAAGACGGTCTTGCATTTCCCCTTTTTTAATCTGAATGAACTCTTTATTTGAATTCAGAGTTGTGCGTAGTTACAGTGATGAACAGATTTAAATGTAAATGCCCTTTTGCCTCAGTATGGATTGTCAAAGTATATGAATATGTAGGGATGACAACATTATTAAATTAATTCATAATCATGATTATTCAAGCCCCAAAACAATCACAAGAATAGAAGAAGAAGAATTGTGATAATTTTAGAAGCAAAATCAAAGACTTTTTTTTTTGTTTATTCTAAAGAAACATGAGCAAAATATCAGTTCAAGTTTAAGGTGAAGTAGCATTGTTGTAAAAATATCAATTTATTATACTACAATAATAAGTAAATTTGTAATTTTGCCTTGTTATGGCTATTATTTATTTTCCACAGCGGTAATGGTTCAATTAACTTTAATAAATGTTGCTATTTTAGAGACAAAGTTTTTTGTTGTTTTTTTTACTTAGAGAAATGTTATAAATTTAGAAGCTATGTCAAGTCAATCAATAATCTCTATAGCCAAGTCTTCTAAATGTTTCTGTCACATTGACATGTTTTGCATTCATAAGTCTGATTTCACAAAACTGGTCATAATCTTGAGGAAAAGTGATGTGTTAGACAATGAGAATGCAAGCGTAATCGTGAATAATTGTGATATTTTGTCCCACAAAAATTGCAACAACAAAATTTGATATTGTGACAACCCTATTTGTGTAAAAATGAGTTTGGAATGCCATAATAAAGCACTCTAGGGGACCAAGTGCGATATTATTAGCAAAAAGACTTGTTGTTTTTAGCATGGTGTGAGGAAGCATTACAAAGGGCTTTTATACTCATTGTGGTGAATAATTAGGAAGTTCAAAAGCATTGGTAAGCACAACATGTGAACTGCTGTTTAACTAGAAATCATTTTGTTTCTTGATTTTTATTGCTGTAAATACTCTGTACAGCGCCTTTTAACAGAATTCAACAAAACTAGCATAGCACAAATAGCATTTCTTGTATATTCCTGGTTTCTTACCATGTTTTTCTTCTCAAATTGACAGATATTTTTTGCATTATTTTCTGCCAATTTCCCCTCATTGGTGTTGGGCCTAATTACAGCTGATGGAAATGATTCGCTGTTGCATTTCTCCTAACTGTGGTATTGAGGCGATTGTGGCGTATAGGGGCTAATTGTAGCTAGTAGCATAGTCGTTATGTGGTATGTCGTGGTGGGTTGCGCTTAATTGTACTTGATAGTAATGGTTCCAGTCTGTGCATACAGCCTGCAGCGGACAGGCCTGTGCTACCAACGCTGATGCACACAAACACATGTAAACAGCAGCGCGTGCAGATAGTAGCTGCACCTAAAAAAGTGGAGGTTATTTTTAATTATATCAGTAAGAATTAGATCTAGACAAGTGAACTCAAATAAACCCATTGTCCTGTCAAAGCAAACGCCCTCTTTGCACATTATTTCCTCGCCTTGTGTGTTAAGATGTATATTTTACTATATATTTTGTATTCTTTGATTTTTTTTACTTTATTGTTATTTATTTTCATGTTGTGATGGGTTAGGATTTCCATTTTTCTATTTAATGTTAGTATCTGTTCAAAAAAATAAATAGGTTTTTCTCAGAGTTGCCATGTTCACTTCTTTATAGCAAATTGGTATTTCTGTTTCTAAAATACCTGATTTTAGGCAGCTTTTTCAAGTCATATAAAAATGAATTCTAGCTTTTTTTCAGGTTTGATTTACAGAAATATATTCATATATGACTAAAACATTGCTTTTTAGCATATTTTCATGTCTAAAAGTTGGTATTAATGTTTAAAACTTGTTTTGCAGAGACGCAATGTTCTAACTGATCATTTGAATTCATTTTTTTATTGAAGGGTTGAGATCACATGCTTTGGGATTTTTTTTAATAGGCTTGATCGCGTGTTTCTTTCTGAAAATCTGGCAACACTGGTCAGCTTTTGACAGCTGGAATTAGTCATTGACAGGGAAGAAGAAACATTCTGATAAAGCAGACAATTGATTTACCTCAAAGGCAGTAATAGACGATCTACAGGAATTGTGATAAAATTGAAATTGTGATTTGACCCCAAGTAAATGGTGAATGGTTTTTCCAGCCCTAGTCTTAGCTAAAGGTCAGAAGGTGAAAATGTTTACAGCCCATTACAGCAGGGTTCAGGAGCATAAACCTCAAACACAGATTAGGATATTTCATGTTTCATCATGAATTTATGCTCATCTTTTACAGATAGAGAGAGAGAGAAATGAGACTTTTTAGATACAATAAAATAGATGTACGTTATTTGTCTCACAATGGATACATTTTTATTTAGAATGCATCTGTTGCTCTAAAATAGATTTAAAAAATCTGTTTCCTGGCTGTATGAGCTTGCATACATTTCATTCTTATATGGTTTGAGATAGCTCCCTCCTATTTGTTCACATAAAAACATAATTACCAAAGTATAGTTTTAACTTTCTATTTCTATTAGATGAAGGTGACCTTTCACCTCGAGAAAGTTATACAGGTGTAAAATCAATTGTACACACAACACATTTTACAGTTATTGGAAATTGCAGGTTTTCTGTTTGCTTAATTAAAACTGTTATAAGTAGAATCATGTGTAGCAAATAAAAAAATATATTTTGTAGTTAATACTGTTTAAGTAAGAATCCAAAACATACCATTGTCTAATCTAGACAGATCAAATGATTTTAAATTCCTAAAAGCAATGATTCTATATTTAAATGTGATCATTGAACCTTTAAGAGCCACATGGAAACACAGTTGGGTCAGTTAGTCATGTCAGCCCGGTTGCTTCACCACAAAGATCAGTAGTTTTCCACACAGAGTGAATGATGAATCCTGACTGGGTGTGGTGAGCATCTGATGAGATTTTCCTCTGCTCCGTCTCCGGACCCAGTGCCAGGGCTGGGCTGAAGGCGTAGGCCCCGCGAGACACAGAAATCACTTTATTTTAATGAATGTTGCAATGGTCGAAAATAAAAAAAAAAGAAAGGAGAAAGCAGAATCATTCATTTTGTCATTGCGGAATAACTGAATACAAAACAAGCCACCAGAGGTCAGTCAAGGGGAAAACGATTTGTTATGATTACATTAGCTCGTGTTAACCAGTCTTACACACACGAACAACTTTTACAGACGGAAGCTATTGTACTTATGTTCATAGCAACTAGCATGCTAACAGTGCGGTTCCTGGTTCCTGAGGATTAAACTACATAAAAAAAAATTAAACAGCATTTTTGTTTGGACCCACTATTACCGTTTACAAAATATCTTTTCTGGAGCAAAATATATAGATTTTTATTACATGAGAAATTAGGTACCCATAGCATTTTTAGACGCTACACCCAAACAAATGAAAATATTTATAGTTTATAAAATGTTTTGTTCATCAATCTATTATAATCTGAACCACACAATTCTTGTCTATGATCTGTTTTGAAGTGCTTTTTACAACTTTCAGAAGAAAATCAGCTGTGCTAACATGATTTAGCTGTATGCTAACAACCTCATTTCCTAGATTTGAGTACACAAAGTTCGTCTATATGTATGTTTAATCTGAATGGATACTGGGGATAAAGCTACTTCACTTTATCCTGCACCCTTTTCTTGGCAGTGCACTTTTGTGTTAGTTTGACTGGTGTTTAGCTTGTAGAATTCAGTCGCTGTGTATGTGTTTGAGATTGCTCCAAGACAGACAAGCAAACATGTTAGCTATCTTGACAGAGCTAAACAGGAAGTGCTCTCCTAAGAAAAGTGGGCAGGGCAAAATAAGGTGCCATAATGTTTGAATACAATTTGCAAAAACAGCTCAAACCATTCCACTTTAAAAATCAAACATTTTAGTTGCTGATCCTTCTGTTATCAATTTGCAAACCTACATGAGTCAGTGTGTCAGTGAGTCAGAGATGAGAGAAAACAAGTCTTATTTTATCAGTTTGTGAGGAAAATAGAGAGACAGTGATGCCTTTTAATGTAAATCTTTGGTTCTTGATTTGCATTGGTTTTATTAAGATCATATTGTGCATCTGGCTTTTCTTTTGGCGAATCCTTTGAACGTTCACTATCAGTAAATAACAATAGCCCTTTATCTCTCAGTTCCACAATAAATCTTGATTTCTTGCATGCTATCTTTTCTTCAACTCATCAACAATCAAGAATATACACAAAAAGTTCGCGCCCTCATCTTGAAACGATATAAACACGATGATTCTGCGGCGTTGTGCGGACACTTCACACGCACAGTAATGACATGTGGGCGACTATTTATGACCAAATATGAACAGAATGACTACAGATAAACACATGCAACGTCTTTGTCACGACTGCTGCGACCACAATTGTTCTCTGTTCAAACAAAGGGAAAGATCAGGCTTTAACATGAAACATACTGGATGGTCAGGAAAAGAAGGAACAAACAAGGGTCAGACAAGCAAATAAGATACATTAAAATACATTTTTGAGATGCATAAAAAAATCTCACTTGTTTATCCAAATTGTAAGCTCTTGATGTTATTGATGTTAAAGAGTTTTAGCCATAGTTATATTTTGAACAATACATTACTGAAATTACAATAACTATCACTGATATTAACCTGACCACAAAGCAAAAACCATAGACCAGGGCTATTCCAGGAGAATGTTTTCTATATAACAAAATCAAGATAACCAATGCTTTGTAATATTAGGAAAGTGACTTGAGGGCTGGATCAGATTCTTGGAGGGCCTCCACCTAAGGCCCAAAGTCACTGAGATAGGCTCGAGTCACCCACCACCACCAACAGGAACAAGCGATAGAAAATAAATGAATTAATGTTAATTTTAGTCCGCAAGATTAATGCATTTGTACATGGTTCCTGACAAATAAAGATAAAATACAGCTGTCCAGTTAGTTCATTCAGTGTTTTAGTTCAGGTGAAATGCTAATGAATTTGGGAACGTGTCATCTCAAATCATTTTGCAGGTTTTTCAGTAGTTCACCGAGGATGAAAGCCAAACGGAGGACCAGAAGGTGACACAGATTAAGTGCTGTGGAGACAGTGAGGAATGGGAGAAAGCACAGGGAATGTGGGAGCCAGGAAAGCCGTGGCAGAGACGCAAAGAAGACATTTTGGGTTTGAGTTATAGAGAATGAACTGTGGCTATCCATCCAACTCATCCATCTTCAAGATATGTGGAGCGCTGCTTTTGGTGATGGTCATGTGCTGAGGAACTTGAGCTTTTGAGGCCAAATAGTAATCGCCAAAAGGTCTTAGATTTTGGATTAGCTCCTGAATATTAATATAATTTAATAAAGATGGTTTTAAAGTGAGAGCGTAGCCATGGTAACTTGTAGCATTCATTTCCAGCTGTATGAAAACAGGAAAAGGACATTTTAATTACAATATATTTATTGATTCTTGCAAACCCACATATTTGTATATTTAATACATGGGATTTGTTGTTATACATAGGATTTGCGCTGCGTTCCCGTTGCAGTTGTCCTCGGAGGCCGAATTTTCTGAGTTCTGACTAGCTAAATCACTCTGGAACACCAGCACAGCTCAGAATTCCTATACTGGGAAAGTCAGGTAACTTTGCAGAACCCCGAGCCCCTCAGAGTACGACAGGTTAGCATGAATGTCCCCTGCATTTGGTGAAAGTTTCCTAAACATTTCCTGATCCATAAATGTTTATTGAACCGTACATTCTTCAAGTTAAGTCACAAATGTGGGCACAGAAAGTTAGTTGATGAAAATAGATGATTAGATCCCAGAGCTAGAACAATACAAGAATACACAAACAAGCACAAATCACTTTAAATCCAGTTTTGAGTAAACAAATGATGAAACATGGTTAAAAGCTTACAATAGTTTAAACTGTGAAAGAACACATCCAACAGTGTATGATCATCAGCACATTTAAACCATTGAAATGTCTGCTCTTAATAATAAGTTGACCAAAGTTTTACGACAAAAGCCTCTCCAGCACAGTCTATGTAGATACGATGAAAAGCACAGTGATGTAAGATCCAGAAAACTCACGAGAGAGATGCAAAGGAGACATTTTGGAAACATTGCAGGGAATGGATTGCAGTCTGCAGTCTCGCTCATCCATCTTTGTGATATGGGGCACTGGGTTTGATGTGGCTGTGTTGGACATCTTCCCCGTTTTCCTCCGAGCATCTCTGCCCCCTCCCTTCAGTTTCTGTGATATGGTTTGGGTTTTGATGTGGTCATGTGCTGGAAGATTCTCACGCATGGTTTCCATAATGATAAAACGATTCCCAGTTTCTAAAAGATGCCCTTAAAGATGCAACGTGCCTGGCAACATTTCCTCAGAATTCTGTCAAATGTTTTTGATTTACCCAAATGATTTTTCTTTGACGAGGTCTGTGGTTATAGATCATTACAATATTTTCAAAGGGGTTTGTAAAGTGGATTAAAGCGGCATTGTACAAATACATCATTGTCAAACAAGTTGGGCATAGAATTGAGTATTGTTGGGCCCTGGCATCCCTCTGGTTTTTAAGGCTGATTAACCACAGTTTATAGAGAGCACTTCTACTAAACAGAGCTCACTGCTATTACACTGCACATACATTGTTAACTGGATCTACTAGAAGAGCAAGTTTAGTCTTAGCAATTGTACAGAATATGTATTAGCTTGCCCTGTAAACTTTTTCACCAACTTGTCTGCCTTAAAGTCCATATGATAGATGATAGCATTTTTCTAATTTTGTTTGGTGTGATAGTCCTTGTGGTAAATATATGTTTTAGTTTAAGTTACAAATTCTAAAGACATTGACAAATAAAAGTTGAACCTTACAGTAAGTAATCCTAGTTCTAAAACAGACTCCCTCTACATGTGTCTCAAAAAGCAGTTTTCCGGAGCTTAAATGTGCACTGCACAACTTTTTTGGCAAAAAAATAAAAATAAATAAAAATCTGCATTTTTGTTTTGAGCGGGCTTGCATGGCCACAAAATGGTCTATTGCCTGGAGGAGGGCACGAACACGTCTGTTTTCAAAGAAAAGCGTTTCCTTTAGCTGATTTTTTTTTCATATTATGGTATAAAATGTATTCAACTCCATCCAGAATGTCCCAAAGTATAGTTTTAACTTTACTGAAGTGTATAGTTGACTTTTAAACTCTGAAACATGACACAGTGCACCTTTAAACAAGCATTTAACACAACTAAAGTGTTACAAATGATAATAATTTGTTACATTGTCATTCCTATGTTACTTAGCTTGATTTTGATAGGTAACATTTATGGATTCCCCTCCACATACTGTATGTCATATTAACTGGACAAAAGATAACAATAAACTTCACCAAAACAACAAAAATTTGGTATAAAAACAAGTTAAATGTTTAATGAAATCTTAACCTTTTTACGAAAAATGTAGTTTAACTTGTCATACACACTTTTGCAAACCTGTTGAATTTCTCTTTAGACTTAAAGTTGTTTCAGCTGGCAACAATCACATTTTTGATTTTGAATGACAAATTTACTTTCCACAACAAAAGTGTAAAGATTTATGTCACGGTCAGTGAAAATCTAACTACCTAGCATGTAAAAATGTCTTACGCACAGTTAAATCACATTCTACTGTAAATCACTGCTCTGCGGCCGTCACCATAACAACAGATAAATTCAACTGCTGTGAAGGAACTAGCTTTAACACACAGAAACAACTATATCTTAGACATTTTAGATCTTAAGATTCACAGGTAAGCTTAAAATAACGGCTTCTTGTTGTTTACTGCCTCCTTAACTTGTGTTATTGTGCTGTCAGTAAAGACCGTTGTCATTTTTACAAACATAAAATTCTGGTCTTAACTATAGGATTTCCAAAATGTTATGATTTGACATGAACACAAACTATGGGAGTGTCTCTCATTGGAAAATACTGTATCTAGATGCCATCATGACTCCTATTTTGTTCCATCGATGATTCATATTACAGTACATTAAACTTTCCACAAATACCAGAAAAAAGGAAGCTCAAACTTTCTCTGCTTGCCACATTGATAATCATTTGACTTATTTGCCTTACAGAGATGGTGAGGAAGAAGAATCCCCCTATCAGGAGTGTGGGAGGAGAGGAGGAAGAGGAGGAGGAGGGAAAGCGAAAAGCCACGGGAGATGATGAAGATGAGGGAGACGAGGAAGGCAGAGTGGGAGCAGAGGCCGACCGGATATCCCATCCATCCGAACCGGAATCTTCGGAACACCTCAGGACCGGCCCGAACGGGGAGCAGGAAGATGAGGAGAGAGACAGTGAATGTGTGTCTTCATCCGTATCGCCGTCATCTATCGGTTATGACGAGAGGCGATCGGTAGGTACGAGAGCCAAAATGGAAGAGAAAGTGCTCAGAGAAATGGACAGGAGCGAGAGGGATGTCCGACAGGAAGTAGCAGGAGTTTTAGTGGGGGAGGAGGTCATGAGAGACACGCCTCCTCTCTCCGGCAGCCCCTCTCCCAAACTCCAGGACTTCAAATGCAATGTGTGCGGTTACGGTTACTATGGGAATGACCCCGCCGACCTGGTGAAGCACTTCAGGAAGTACCACCTGGGTCTGCACAACCGCACCAGACAGGACGCTGCTCTGGACTCGCACATCCTCGCTCTGCACAACATGGCGCCTCAAGGTAACACACGGAACTTAGACCAGGGGTGTCCAAACTTATTTCATTGAGAGATTCTTTTTGGAAAAATACATATATAGCCTAAGCGGAGGGCCACATAATAGATGGAAACGCAGGGAATTCTTTAAAAAAAATTGCATTTGACTTAGCTTTGATGAGCCACAACACCTTAAATGAGGTTTTAATTTTAGATTTGTAACACATCATACTGGTTGTCATCTAAATTATGATGGTAGAATTGTTTAAATTGACAATAAAATGAATACATTTTTGTAATCTGGGCCAATCAAGCAGAGATTCTAAGGGCTAACAAATTATTGTCCAATCACAAATACTTTCTTCATATTAATCTCGTTATTACTGATTATAGTCATTTAGTATTTGTTCTGCTTTATTAATGTCTTATTTTGAATTGCTCAAATCAGCTGCTAGCTTAACATTTACTAGCGCTTTTCTAATAACTTAAAGCATTTCTATAATCTCAAGTCTCCAGGTTCTACAATTCTGATAAGCTTCAGTAGTTTGCAAAAATAAAATAATATAAAAAAGATATCAGTTGTTTTCTCCAGGTTAAATGGAATGTGTTTCAAATGAACAACCCAAAAGATTAAAATATAAGTTGTATGATTGCTTATTTCTGTTATGCAAACAGAGTCCCAAAAGGCTGTTAGTGGCAGGGGTGTAATAATAGTGTAATAATGCAAAGAACCACATTCATTTCTTAAATTCACAGTAATAAGAACTTATTATGAAAAAGAGGTAAGACTAATATTCATAAGTGAAAATACTTAAAATATACTTAAAACAAATTATGTTTTCTGAATTGCAAAATGAACTGAGGGCTGATCTATGTGCTGACCTACCTCCAGCAGTGTAAGTTGTACAATAATGTAATAGTAATGCACATACTGTATGTGAAGACAGAACTACAACACTAAAGTTTTGATCACTTCATTAAAATCTGTATTAAATGTCTCCTTCCTTGTTCATATTCCAGACATCCAGGCAGGACAAGGGCAGAGGAACCAAGCCAAAGATTTGGGGAAGATAAGACAAGATCTCCTCACCCAGCAGCATAGGACAGTGTTGTTGAACGGCACATATGACGTCCAGGTAAGCTTTTAACAAACTTATTTTCTCCTTCTTAAACAATCAGAGAATCGGGATGTCTTATTATATTTCTATATGTTTGCTTTTACAACTATAAGAGCGCTAATACAGCAATAAAAAACAAATGTGACGAACCATAGCGGCGCATAGCATCCTAGTATTGTCTATTGACTTACATTGAAAAGAAGTTAAGGCGTTTAGAGCCTTGTTTACTGTAACCATAAAGCTTTTTGTTAATGGCCAAGTCTTTTCTTACCTCCGCAACTATAAAGCTCTGTCCCTCAATGGCTGTCAAACTTATGTTGCTTTTTATTACGACTCTGAAAGGACTTCCACAAAGCTGTCTATGAGGACAAGCAGGTGTTTGTAAAATAAACCAAAGAACAACATAAGCCTATTTTCTCACTGTAAATTATAGACAGAAGGTGAGACAAATACAAAGCAGAGAAAATGGCTGGGTGTCTTTATCATTCATTTATCGCAACACAGCACTTTGTACAGTGCTCTCCCAGGACTATGCAGACAGGTACTAGTCTTCAATAGAAATACAAAAATGACACTCAGCCCTGGTTAAATGGAGTCGTAAAGGCCACTTTGAAATGGCTGGGACAAGTACAAAGAAAGATAGTGAATATATTGGAAAAAGCATGCTGCTATGTTTAGAGCGACCAGTCAGAAAGCCTAAGGGAAGCCCAAAAAGGAGATTTATTGGTGTACAGAAAGAGCACATGAAGATAGCTGGTGTAAGGTTGTGCAAAGAATGAGGTTAGATGGAGGATTTACTGCGGCGGAGGCTGAAGAAAACAGCAGAAGACTTAAGAGAAAGATGGATTTTCCTGACTTCTCATTTCTATTGGACGCAAACAAATAAGATACAAACATCATATGCAAATTTATACACACCATACTTGCACCTGTAGGTGTTGTTGTGACTATAATATTACCAGTATAAACTTTGCAAACAACTAATAAATATTCATTCATTTTACAATACACTAACTGAATCTACTTCTATGGAACATTCAAATGCAGTTTTTTCAAATCGCATTTTCCTGCAAAAGGAGCACAATACCAGTAAGAAAAAGGTAGATCAAATGTAACCATCTTGGGCAGAACAATATTTTAAATGGTTTACTAAAAGACTTGTTAATTTTAATTCTAAGCCTAATTTATTCAAGTTACAAGTGTGTAGACAATGGACCTTTCCACGCTGTAGCAATGCTAGTTTTGGTTTGTGTAAAACCTGTGGATAGTTCCATCTTGTTACATTCATTCCTTAAATTTGCCGAGATGTGTTAAAATGTATTAATATTTAAAAATCACAGAGAGAGAGAGCGTATTTTAACTGCTTAATCACTGGCACAGAGTTTAGATCTTCATGTACAAGGTAAATATTTCACAAGGAAAAGTATTTGTGTTTGTGCAAATGTTTGGCGCAATGCTAAATGCTAACAAATAAATGAACTTGAATATAAATTAAACAGTTTGATAAAAATACATCGAAACGATTGATTGTTTTTGCAAAATATAGTTCAGTTTGTAGAGTTATTTTAACATTAATAAGTACATTTAATATTGGTTAGCAATAGTCACAAACAGCACATTTTATAAAAACATGGGTTTTACCTGGTGAAATATTTACCTCGTATGTTAAGGTCTTAACATACCTGATTATCTGACTGGTAACTTGTTTGTTTTGTGTCAATTAAATCTTTATTTTTGGGCATTTCAACAAATTCTCCATAGGGAATGAATGGGACGAGAACCAACTATCCACAGTTTTGGCTCTTTTCATGATGTGCAAATTGTGTCTATTTTTACTTCATTTATCTTGCTTGTAAGAGAATAAACTACAAGAGAAGTTTCACAGGGTTAGCTCTGAATAAGAGATTTGATCCTATTCACCTGCAGTGTCGGTCTTAATGGTCAGTGCTTTGAAACTGATCGATGTAAAATTGTGTGAAACTTGGGTGTGTCATGAGCAGCTCAAATCTGCTGAGCTGTCAGAAGAAAGCGTTCCAAGAGAGGAAATCTGAAAAAGCAGAGCACAAATGTCAAATAGAGGTTTTTATTCAAACCAGGGTCTGGTCTGGTACGGTCCGAGTCATATCCAGTAAACGCCACAGCAGCGCACACACAGACACACACGCTTACAGCCAGAAATAGAAATCCAGTGGGCTTAAATCGTCATTACGTTGAAAAAGTAAAAGTGTATGAAAAAATAAAAAAACGAATGAAAGAGCTCTCTATTCTCTCGCCTTCTCTGTCTCCCGCCCACGTTTGGAAAATTCCATGCTGTCATTTGCTGAGACGAGATCCTGCGCTGACCAATCAGATTACGGGAAAAGAGAGCAAGGCGCAGAGGAGAGAGAGGGATGGAGAGAAAGGAAAGGAAACACAGAGAAGAGACTTGTGAACAGTAGTTGTAATGGTCAGTTTGGCCGTTTAATAAAACAGCTGTCAGACACATGAAATGTACTTTTGTATTCCCAGTCTGTACGATCGTCATGTCTCTTTTTCTTGGAATCCTTTCAAAGACAATCATTCTTTCTCTCTCTCTTACTTCTTTTTATCAAGCTGTTAGTAGTATTACCTACTGACTTTGAGTGTTAAATAAACCATATTATAGAGTGTATGGTAATTATGACTTTAGTGTTCTGTCCGTTTTTTTCATTGTAGTATGATTTTTGGCTTTACAATTAGAAACAAAAACAGATTAGGTTCCAAAATAATGCAGTAATGTTGTTGCAATCATTAAACAGAGATGGCAAAAGTACTGCACTGCACTACTCAAGTAAAAGTACAGTTACTTTTGTAAAAAACTATTCTGATAAAAGTGAAAGTTTTGCTGAAACTCCTTTAGTTGAGTAAAAGTATAAAAGTAAACATGAGTAAATTTACTAAAGTAAAAAGTACAATCACATTGCCAAAAGTTATGATCTCGGTTAAAACTAGAATACTAGAAATTTGTCACTTTTTTTTCACTTGTTTCAAGACATTTCTGACAGTTTTCAAAAGATTTGAGCTTGAATCAAATTTGCCACTGGGGGGAGTAAAAATGTTTGACTTCATTAGCTAATAATTTGGCTTGAATTAAAAAGAAATATATTGAAACAATGCAGACATTTCATTCTGACATTTATCATGTGATAGGCATGTAGTTTTTGTTTAATTATTATTAACGTTTTTGGCGATTTTAACTTACTAATTTGTTCACAAAGCAGGACTGACCTGGTGTTTAAAAGGAATAACAAATATTTATGGGCTTATAAAGTAACTAACCTGAATATAAAATGTAGGAAGTAGAAAGTACAGATACTTCTTGAAAAATGTAAGAAGTAAAAAAACTAGATTTTGTAATAATAAAGTAGAGTACAGCTCTCAAAAATCTACAACAGTTACTTGCCACCTCTGTCATTTGATGTCTTAATATGTATGTTAACTGACATAACGAAACCCATAAAAAGGAAAAGAATTCTAAAAATGCTGTATATAAGCATGTTTATTGCGTAAGTACTATAGAAGTTGTTTGTACAAATGAAATATGAAAATATTAGAATAACACAGACAGTCATAAATGCCACAGGTGAGAAAAGCAGTCATAAAAATCACTGCAAGATCATAAAAATAACAGTCCATGATTAACAGCTCCAGAGGTCCTCTTTGGGAGACATTCATTTCACCAGTGAACTAATATGTAAGGAAAAGTACTACTAACTCAACTCAGGCTACTGTGAGTCAGTAAGACACAAGTAGAAATATATGATGTTGTCTTGTAAAATGAGTGAGCCATTAGTCACTCACTGTGTTGTCAAAAAAGTGAAAAACTCAGTGGTTTCTAGTTGCATGGTGTGAAAAGTAAGACATTTCCCAGACATAGTGTGAACTCAACCTTTGTTATTTGTGGTGTTCTTGTCTTGTTATCAAATTCTACAGTGAACTAAAAAGGTCAGATTTGCTGAATGCATCACTTTTAATAAGCACTTAAAATAGTCAGCCTGCTGTGATAATAAGAGAGCTTTTGTTTGAACCCAGATAGAACCAAATGACAGTAATTGTTGGGCTAATTATCAAAACTGACTTGTACTTTCCTGTTCAATGTTGCCAAAACAAATAATCCACTTTCAAGCTTATTGCTTTGCCTGGATGTTCCACAGCAGGGCATAAAATGTATCTCCCGTGCATACAGCTGAACAACAGGAACACATATTTTAATATCAGGATTCTGTCAAAAGTTCACATTTTAAAAGCCTCCAGGGTTGACTTAAAGACTGACAAAGTCCTAGAAACTGACAAAATACTTAAATAATCGGCTGTGTTTATGATATAAACTACGGGGTTAACTGCTTTAAACAGAATAAGACATGCTTTTTCATTTATGGTACAACTGCTGCCTGTGATTTGCCAATTGCATCCATCAAATTATGATTTTTAGTTGATTACAAATAATCCTGCAGGCGTAACCTAACACTGATTCAACTTTGTGTATTGCTAAAATGACATTCAAGCTTACATTATAACTGTGAGTGTGGTCGCCTCATAATTTAGAACATGTATAAATTGATGTTAAAATCCCATGTCTACAGTTCAAAAAGAGCTGGTAAACAGTGCAGTGCTGGAAGAGTAAAAGACAGGGTGAAAGGAGGGGGCGAGAGTGAAGAGGAACAGTGTGATTGTTTCTAATGAGACACACTTGCTTTCAAACCAATCAGGGGAATCCACACTGATGTCACAACTAAAATGACCAAAGAATCACTGACAACAGAAGGCAATGCTTTTTAAAAACATTTAGTTACGCTAAGTTTAGCTTAGTAGACAAAGAAGTGGATTTAGGGTTTAGTTTTACTTTGTTCTTTCCAACGCAATTCTCAATATCTATAAAATGTCTATCATAATCAAACAAAGTATTCATTTTTTGTCTTTCTTCTGCCCTCCAACAGGTGACGCTTGGTGGTACGCTGATTGGGATTGGCCGGAAGACGTCAGATTGCCAGGGCAACACTAAATACTTTCGCTGCAAGTTTTGCAACTTCACGTACATGGGCAGCAACTCTATTGAACTTGAACAGCACTTCCTCTCCTTGCACCCAAATAAGGTCAAAACCCCACCCACAACGCCTTTGATGTCAAACAACAATAACAGTGTAACAGGTCATGACGGCCACACGAAGGGCCGGATCATAGATGGAGCTGAGCGAGTGGCAGTGAGGTCCGAGGATGATTGTCTCGTGGGATATTCTGTCCCGGTTACGGCATGTAGCGACTCCCCGGGCTGGACAGGGGAGGCGGGTCGACAAGCGTATTATTGGTGTAAGTTTTGCAGCTGGAGTTGTGAGTGGGCGGGCGGCTCGGCGAAGCTTCTGGAGCATTACGAGCAAAGACACAAGAACTATAACCCCGCCGGGACGGAGCGAGACAGAAGGAGGGAAGCAGAACATGTGGCATCCAAAACTCGCAAAGACGGGTCATCCAATCCAACCAGCACCAGCCAAGGTAATGAAACACAAGAACAAATGGGGAAATGTTATGGCTCCTGATGTTGGACTCATTAAAGATCAATGAACCGCTGGGTTTTCAGAAATGACCATTGTTAAAGTGATATGCAGTTATGACAAATGACGATTACAAAAAGAGTGTGCGGTCATAATGTCTGGACCACCTGTTACTTAAAGTCCCATTCAGACAGGATTAATTCTTTAAATTTAGTCAAAAAATTACCTGACCTTTGATTGGATTAACTGAAATTTTTCGTTTTCTCCCAAACATGTCAATTTTGAGGACTATGGCTGCATTCTCAATTATGATTTAGATGCAACAGTCATTCTCTAGGATCCATTCAGGGTCTGGTCACCACTCGCCACATCTTAAATCAACTCCACAGCAAACTGTGCAATCAAGTTATATTATTATATTATATTATATATATATATATTATTATATTATTAAGTTATTATTATATTAGGTTATTTGCGTGACAGACTTCAAACAGAGAAGCTTATTGATTGGCTGTCATTTAAAACAAAATCTAACTTCACTCACTTCACATTAAAATTGTTTTTTGCCTCGCTCATTGAGGTTTTTTTCATTCATTCTTTTTCTCATAAGCAGCCATGTTTGTTTACATATGATAGGCCAAGTTATCTGTCAATCGTGCCTACAAAAGTGCAAGAAATTAACGTGATGGCCAGACTATTTCCAGGCACTGTCCAAGAATCTGTCAATTCATGTAGAACAACACAAGATAAAACAACAAAGATAGAAAGCTCTTTTCAGTTTTACATAAAGTAGTCCTTTTTAATGCATTCACACATTGAAACAAAGAGAGTAATCTAGTAATTTATATTTTGGACATGCAAATCCTGAATTTGAATTGATTCTGTTTGCGTCACGACCTATTCTGTGTTTCATTGTGTGTTCAATTCCAATTTTAATGAATGATCTGTAGTATTATTTTTGCACGTCAGTAGTTTTAAAGTGACACATTGATGTCCAGTAATAGAATTC
Organism: Mugilogobius chulae; assembly: GCA_038363315.1. NCBI lineage: Eukaryota > Metazoa > Chordata > Actinopteri > Gobiiformes > Gobiidae > Mugilogobius > Mugilogobius chulae. Next base: position 27,624,092 of record CM076408.1, read on the forward strand.
TGGTTTATGTACTGTATATTAATTTCTCATCCTCTTGTTCCCACTAGACCCAAACAGCAGTGACCCTGACGCCGTGGTAACCAGTTACAACTGTCAGCTGTGTGACTTCCGGTACTCTATGGCCCACAGCTCCGACGTGATCGTGGTAGCACCCTTACTGCTCCACTACCAGCACAACCACTCCATCCACCGCTGCTGCATCCAACACTGCATGTACTGTCCTCAGGGCTTGTGTCAGCCCCAAAAACACCTGGGGGAGGTGAGATTAGCTCTGCAAATGCACTGTAAAATAAACACTGCTTGCTGGGTAATTAGATGGAAGAAAAATAATAGCTTTTCTATCAGGGGGAAATAGAAATATAATGCATTAGGAACAAGTGTAAAGTTAATTACTCCAATTTCCAGGCTAGTTTAAAATCCCTCGCTTCCTCAAATACACCCACAGACGTCCCACTCGCCTCTGTACCAGCTGCCAAATGTTGCGGTTGTAGCTGTTTAAAATGCACAAAGGAAAGTTAACAGGCCAAAGCCCAGAGTTGCATCGTTCAGCTAATGATGCACATCCATATTGTAAAGGTCTGCCACAGCTTTGATGTAGTCTCGTAATACAAACCCCTTTTCAACATAAAACAACTTTGGGATGCTTTGTAAAATGTATGCTGAGGAAATATGTAAGTAAGGTTCACAAATTGACAAAGATTTACCAAAATTTTACCTAGACTAAAAGTTTTAAAAGTTTTAAAAGTTAAGGCAAGGCTGGAAACTGGAAAAGGTGCATTAAATCAATTGCAAAACATCTTTAAAGAATTCTCTAAAATTCTTTTTGAAAAATTAAATAAAATCATTGTATATGATAAATAAATAATGTAATAAATATGATTGTATTTTTTAAAAAGAAAGACTAAAATCATACAGAGCTGTTTTGAGCCTAGATTTGAACATTGCTTCTAGGGCTGTAGTCAACCAAAGAAATTCTTGCTCAACTACCAATTTATCAACTAAAAAGGGGATATGGCTAAAGCTTTGTACCTAAAAAATATGTTTTATTCTACTTTACTGACCCAAACGAAAATACAAAAAATCCAATGAAGTTCATGCAAAAACAAAATGAACAGAAAACATGGTATTTAGGTATATGACAGATCAGACTAAGGATTTGGTCCCAAATCCTAAACTAAATCACCACTTTTGGGCCCTGTTCAATCTAAAATTTGAAAATCTATCTAAAAAAACTAATGTTGACTAATACAAATTTTGGTTGACTGAAACTCCATCAACCGATTAATCGACTAAAGGACTACAGCCCTAATTGTTTCCTATTTGATTACAGATCTTAGCTGCATAAATCTGAAAAAGAAAATGTGACCATTCATATCTTGTTGCAATGGGCATGGCATTATAGAGTAATATATATTTATATCAAATAATTAAATTCGCTTAACTTTTTGGGTTTCCCTTTCTGTTAGTATACAGAATGTTGCTGCTCATTTTTGAAATACAGTAGTTGGCTGGGACTAGTTGTTTTGAATTCCCAAAGTATCAAGTTGACTACAACTCCACACACAACACATTATACAAGCCATTTTAAGCACTGTTTACTCTACCTAGACTAAAGCATGAGAATGATCCTCATGCCACAATGATGTGTTATTTCTCCCATTAGGTGTCCCATCCTTTTGCTTGTCGGAAGCCCACCTGCTCTAAATGCTGCTCTAAGTTCCCTCAGTCCACCAAACCCCAGGACACTGCCGGTTCAAAGCCTGCCACTTCACCAAGCTTGACCCCTCCTAACCCCAGAAACGACCCCACTAACACAGCACATCCCATGGTCACGCAAGGTACTAAAAGTCAAACCAATACATGCCACTCTTCTATTTTCTGCTTTAACATCTGTTTCCTGTGCTCCCAGGTGTAACACACTTATGTGACCAGTGTGCCTTTGCCACCACTGACATTGACGTGCTGCTGCAACACTACGAGAGCTGCCATACTGTCACCAGCCTGAAGGGGGTGTCGCCTCATGTCAAAGCGGAGGAGGATGTCGGGGGAGAGAAGGGGGGAGGGAGAGAGTACTCCTGCACAAAATGTCACTTCATCACAGAGGTGGAGGAGGAGATTTTCAGACACTACAGGTGGGTAGCAATTAGAGGAAAGCAATAAAACGAGTGCTCAGAATAGGTTTTAGTTTTCACAATATTTACAGGATGTACAGGCTGTTGCATATTTTAAACTAGATGCATTATAATACATTCATGCTTCTGAAAATTTGAACAGGAGTTAGAGGATCGTTTTCCACTCGAAATTGTTAAGATCAGTATAATGGTTTTCTCTGAACACAGTGTAAATTGATAGTTTATTATAAAACTCTTCAAACTCTTAGATCACATTTCAATGTTGCTCTATAATGCACCTGAATGAAAGCTGCACCAACTAGACTTTTAAAAAGAAAGAAAGTACACGTATAGGCCTCAACTGTTAATTTTAGGTCTGTTGAATATATTATTTAGCCACATTGTTCTTTAGACCTCAGAGTTCAAAGGTTGTGAAAAACTTAGTAGATAGTAAATGACAGATACACCATGATGCAAACTAAACAATAAACTTGGGCTGCAACTAATCAATTATTTAAATAATCTTCAACTAATTTAGTTATCGAATAATCGTTAACTGTTTTTATTTAGGTTTCAAAACATGCTATGAACAGAGAAAGCCTCAGACTGACAAAAACACTACTTTCTACAACTTCTCAATGTTCTCAAATGGCGTTGCACTAGAAAAAAATAACAGACTTGATTAATCCAATTTAAAAAGGTACCTGAATTATCTAAAATGTATTTTTTAGGCATATTTGACTTTCTTACACTAAGATTTGCCAATAGAACTAGTAAGTTTTTCTCTTATTTAAAGTGAAGTTAGTTTTTTTTTTCCTGTTTTCAAGTGAGATATGCTCATTTACTTATTCTAAGTAAAACTACATGTTTTATATATCTTGTTCCATTAGCAAATCATATCTTAAGAAGGTAAAAACAAGTCTAGTCAAAACAAGATTAACATTTCAAGCACTCATGACTTATTTCCTTATTAACTCTTTCACCACCAGCCTTTTTCTGGCTTTGAACAACCTTCCCTGCCAGGCCTTTTTGAAGCAATATTCACAACTCCACTAAAGCTTTGTGCAACTGGAATCATGACATGTTGTACATCAAATGAGACCTACAAGTGTCTACTTTCATTTTAAAAAAGAGATGTTATTCCACATTAATCTGTTCCCATTATAGGTGTTTTAATTTCCATGGTTTCATTCGATGTCAGCGTTCGACAAGACACTTTTGAGATAGCTCTCTTTTTCTAAACCGATGTAAATACTACGGTTTCTCATTTTGCTCATGTTTCACTAAACCATTATAGAATCACAGCAATTCATTTAGCTACAGAGCAAAACTTGAAAGTTGGGCTCAAAGACAGAAGAACTGACAAGTAACTTTGTTGTTCAAATTGTCTCAGATTCACAGTGTATTGATCTGAATTGCATTATGGAAAAAAATGAAGAAATTACTGCAGCTATTGTGTGACGAAAAGAAGGATTTCAGCTTTGAATCAATCAGAAACGTAATGTTGTTTGCAAGAAGATGAGACAGAAACAGAGGCAGAAAATGGTGTAGAAAGCAGAACTTGTAAACAAAAGCGTGGATTGGAGCTTTGACAGTCCACTTACATCATTAGCACACTGTTATGAAAAACACATTTAAATAACTCAAAATGCAAGAATTTAATCCCTATATTTGCTTATTCATGAACAAATCTTAGAAAACAAACAAAATGTGACTTGTTGTTAGTCTGCATTGTGAGTTTGAGAAAAACAGATTGAACGTTCTGTTGTTTGCTTTATATAATGTCCATGATTCCCTATGGACGTCTCTCTTTTCACACGAAATGATTAACATGATCTTACTGGGATGTCTTAATAAGGAGCGCCCACTCTGCCCTCGAGATAAAGTGAGATTAGATGAGATGAAATTAGAGGCGATAAGGTGAGATATGTGCTCATCAGATTGGACAGAATAAGACATATAGATTTCAGATAATCCCTTAATCCCAAGCGGCAATTCTCAAAAGACAATTGGACTTGTATTATATTGCACTGTAAAGAGATGGATTTAATTGTAACAAAATAAAGCACATGCAAAAGGTATGGAGTATAGATATTTTTTATCTTATTTTTACCACACTGACATGTCAAGGGATTGTTTTACAGTTTTTTAGGCTAACATCTCAAATTACTTACTGTACTTTCTTTTAAGTACCCAATGTTCTTCTTTCTACTTATAATTTTAACTGTGAGCTTTCTCCTTTTGCCTGGAGCCTTTTCTGTCAGACAAAGAAATTACAGCAAGCTAATAAACAGAATGCATGAATAGATTGCTTTGAATATGAAAATATTTAGTGTCAATTGTTGGGATTTGTTTTGTCATTTCTAAACAAAACTGTCAAACAAGATGGCTGCTAAAAACAGAAAGATGTCAACGCTTGGCTACTTCTGTAGAAATGATGTTCTTGTTTGTTTTGTCTTGTTTTCAAGAGCTTCTGCTGTCACAAAACGGCGAAGGAAAGTAGGAAGTAAAAATAAAACAACTAAATGTACGCTAAGCAACTTCTGCAGTAGCAATTTCTTCATTTAGGAAAATAGATAACAAATGGCCTTACTTTAAGAGAACGCTCAATAATACAAAAGTAATTATGTTCTGAATCACTTTTGCATATTGCATCAACAAAGTTGCAGCAGTGTGGACAAAATTCACACAAAGTTTCTTAGACAAAGTGACTACTGCAAATTATTAATAGCCCAAGCTTCTGGAATTTTGTATTAAGGATGATTTATTTCTTGCCTCTCAGAATAATGTACATTCTCCACGTTTTTTCCTAACTCAATGTGATTTAACAGAATATGAGTCAGTGTTTGGCATTCAGTCTACCTGAAAAGTTACAACAAATCATGTCTGTTCCTTTGAGACAAAAACACCTCTATAATTTGTCTATAAAGCAATAACCGTTAAAAGGTATTATTAGGTTGTAAAGTACACATTTTATGGCCGTGCTCTAACAAATTCTATATTTTATAATAAATCTTTTTACAGTAAAAATGTAGTCAGTCACATTAATTGTAATGGAGGTCTGGTGCTACTTATAGATATAGACCACCATCATAGAGAAAAGTGTCTTGTCAAAGAACAGCAAATGTGAACAAATTTATTTAATGTGCAACCTTCACCAATAACATGCCAACAGTACATGCCAATATACTGTTGTGGAATGAGTATGTTAGTGACACAGTAGAAGAGCAATAAAACACTGCACAGACAATACAAAATTTGTTTATAAAGATAATAAATAAAATTAAAATGCCACTTTTTAAAATGCTCTTTCTTTGCCTGGATATTCCGCAGCTTCATTACAAAAAACATTAAGTAAGACCAGCAACAAGATACAGTATATAGAAACAAAAGCAATGGCATCTCCATAGCGACCAAGTGATGGAACAGTTACCCAGCACACCTTTACATCAGCCATGGCATTTATAATAAAACCCTTGCTCTGGCTTCTTTTTTGTGGTTTTCTAGACGTGTCCATGCCTGTTGCCGTTGTCGACGCTGCGACTTCACCGCCCCTGATTCAGCTGCCCTCCTCGACCATTTTAACTCCGCCCACTGCCACGAATCTGCACGCTCTTTAAACTCCTCCCCTCTAGCCGCTTCCCTTACACCTTCTCTAACTCTCTCAGCCAATGGGTGTTCAGCTCCCTCCACGCTGGCCATCAAAGAGGAGAGCAAAGGCGATATCCGGCTGCTTTACTCGCTAGCGCCTCCTGAGGGAAGATTGGCAGAAGCGGGCAGAGAGGAGGTGAAAAGTGAAAGTGGGGAGGATAAGGAAAGAGAGAAAGGATGGGTGATAGCGGACACTAGGGTGATGGGGGAGAGAGGAGGGGAGCAGGCGCATGGTTTGCTGTGGGTGCCCAAGGAGCGAATAGGGTCTGAAACCATACCAGGAAGTGGCAGTCCATCCCTTTTCCCATCCAGCCTATCGCTATCATTTGTTTCGCCCAATCACGAATCGCCACAATCGAAACGAGGCTCACCTAGCATGGTCTATCTAAGTGACACCAAGGCGTTCATGGGAGATTCAAAGGTGTTTCTGGGAGAAGCTAAGCTGTACGGAGGAGGAAGGTCCGGAGGTGGAGCAGGTGGAGGCGCCGGAGAGAAGCAACTGACCAATCAGCAGTTCTCAACGACAGCTGGAGGCGGGGCTACGGGAGGAGGCGGGACCGGAGGGAGTGGCGGACAGCAGGAGGGCAAAGGAGGAGCCAAAGAGGAGTCCCAGTCTCTGCTACGGGTAGGACATTTTAAATACCGCATACTTTATATAAAGACTCTATTGCTTTCATCTTTTTTCCAACTTTTTCATTCTCACGCCACAACAGATGAGAAAAATATAAGTTACTGTGTGTAAGGGTTTAATTGGCTAATGTGGTTTTCTGTATGTAGCCATCAATTTATTCTATATTGCGAAAAAAGTCTTTTTTTATGATGGTCATACACAATTCAAAAGTGTACTAGCTAGTTTTTTTGGCATTTTTTTAATTGCAAGATAAGTTTGTTTAATGAATATTTTTGACTATTAACAGGTTTACCATCAGCAATATGCATTGTACATCTTTAAGTTTGTCATCCAAATTACACTTTGGCTATCGTTTTTGAGAATAAATTGACCATTTATTCTCAACAAGTGACTGAAATATTATTGCTAATGCAATGTTTTTCCCTCATTTGTTCCATCTAATTGAACCTATACACGTTTCAGAACAGGTCCTGCTCACTCTTTTGAATTGACGCCTTTGTTGTACCTTATATTCGCTCTGCCCGTTGAGCGCATTAGCCATGAAAGCGGCGCCATTATTACACCTTGATCATCTTTTCTTTGAATCTGACGTGATCACGGGGCGTCTTGTAGTGAGCTTTCATCAACCCACTCAAAAGCGCTGGTCAACACTGTTAAGGCGAGTCCCGGGTGGTCCTTTTGTCTGTGTATAACATTTCCTTTCCTATAAGTATCACCAGTTTTTGTAGTTGGCTTTATTTTCTTGAATGAAAAACTCGCCTGTTGCCATAGCAGCGGAGACGCAAATACAGAAACGGCCACCTGTCAGTCAGTCATCACTATCACCCACAATGCTTAGCACTCTGGTGATGTCATAGCATGGCAGAAAGACTACAGGCTGTGGTTTTGCAATGTTCCTTTCTCATTGGTTCTGATTACATTATATCAGAATAGAAGTGTAAAATGCCAGTGACTGTCTGGTATTAGGTGTGAGTGGTTAGCTTGCTCTGTGCACATTTGGGACTTGTATGGATTTGTTCATATTTCTTGACTTTGTGGTGGTGGAAGTGTCTTGGCAGAGCGGTTGGGTGGGGCTACAAGAGGTTAACTAATCATGGAGGGTGGGGCAGTGCGTGTTTGTAGTCAGGCGGAATGCGTGAGAACAAAAAATAGAAAAGTGATATGAAGAGATACGATGACTCATGTGAAGATAAAAGGAAAAAGTGAAAAGAAAGATATAGAGCTGGAACTTTGAGTATAATGATAATCATGTAAGACTTAATGTGTTAGTGGGCTGCAGACAAGCAAAGGGGCAAAGGTTTTCTGTTTCGTTTTCTTCTGCAATATCAACTTTGCAACAGGAGTTTTGAGTTTTATGAAAGGTAGTTAGAGAAGGTTGTAATCCTATAATTATAAAAGCTGCACCCAACCTATCGTACAATATGCACAAGTGATTAAAAATGTAGTTACTACGGGGAGAACTTAAAATATTGTTTTGCCATTATTGGTAGACATAACATGTATCAATGCAGTATTTGCAGCATGATTTAAAATGCATAGGCCTATATGTTTTTACAATTTTCTTACAACAATGAATTTTGGGAGATTAACAATTGTTGTAATATAAATGATAATTTAGATGAACCAAGAACTGGATTGTGAAGAAAAGTTAGAAAAAAGGTTGAAATAAACAGTTGAAATGTTGAAATTGTGGCCATACCTGCTTGTGAAAGCCTGATCCTGTCAGATCTCAGAAGCTAAGCAAGATAGGGCCTGGTTAGTACTTGGATGGGAGACCATTAAAACACCAGGAGCCACAGTGGGACAACAGGAGTAGATTGTCGTTGTGTCCTTGAGCAAGACACTTAACTCACATTGCCTCAGTGTCTGCGTACACTGGCTGAGTGGATGCTAGATTGTAAAGCGCTTTGAGTGCCTGGAAAGGTAAAAAGGTGCTATATAAATAGACCATTTTTTAACAGGAAGTAGAGCAGAGTCCTAAACTGATGATTTTCAATTTTCTCACCAGAAACACATTTTTATGATCCTGCAAAGATAAATATTACACAATGACTGTGTTCTAGTGTATTTTGATGTCTAAAGTTAAAAGGCCTGTTACATTGGAGGAATTAAGGCCTAATTTATTACATGGTTTATACCTAGTGTGTTGTCACCATTTATGAACAAACCTAAACCTTTAATAATAAAAAATGGCAAAATTTAGATGAAATAATTGTGGAATAAAATATTGAATAATAATATTAACACTGTTTTTAGTCTTTGAAGCTGTTAAAGCTACTTTAAACCACACAAAATGATTATAAATAACAGATTACAGTGATGCTGCTTTAGTTCAAGGCTGTTGACATATTCATAAGACAATTGTGTCTGAACATTAATTGCAATGTGAACATGAAATCCTTATGCATTTTGTTCTTCTACAGGTACAATTTAAGCGACTTTCATCATCAGGACTAATTTTGCAACAGTTTTTGAGGTTCTAGACAATGCCCACCTCAAATTGTAATCATCAAGTTAAAAGCTAGACGAGTTGAAGTTTTTTTATGATCTACAAACATTTCTTCATTACCGACTTATTTGTGTTTATTCAATGTGCATTATCATTACTTGTTAGTTAGTTTCTCCATAACTTACTTTCAACATTACCATTATAGAAACTTAAGTAGCCATTTTCCAAACAGTTAAAATAATGCCCAACTAATATGTTTAAGTGTTTTTCTGCACTCACCTAATTTATAAGGTGCTTTGATTTTTCCTCCTCAACTAATGCATCCTGTAAGTAATCCATTGTGTGTGTGCGTAGGAAGGTACGAACACTTTTATAATTCATCCGACGACCACAAACTAGACAAGACTTATTACTCTAATGGCTTCATAAGATACGGCCTTTGCTTCCCCTTTTTCTTCACAATATTTATTCCCCATGGCTCGCGCTGACACACACTACACGCTCTGATCACACCAGCATTCATTTTACTGTCAGCTCATTCATTATCATAATACATTCCCAAGCACTGACTCTTAGCCCGGCCATAGCAGATACAAGTTAAGTTAATTGTAACCCTAACCTTAAGACATTTAAAAAAGAAAGGGAGTACAAGACACACGCGCGGAAGCTGAGTCATTTCAGGGAGGGGAGCTTAAGGGATCATCGATACTTAAAGCCACACACGCATAGAGAGATAGGCCTTTGGTTTAATTTAAATGCAGACTTTGACGCAACAGGAAGCCAAGAGTGAATTCTAAAAGGTGAATCCGCCCATGGTACAAATTGACTTCTCAGAAATGGCAAGTCTGAAATCATGTGGCGGCAGGTTAAAGGTTTGACGATTCAAGATGGGATTAGACAGGAAGTGCAAAAGGAGGCCTGAGGAACTTGGAAATAGAAGCAACGAAAACAATCGTGTGTTGTCTGAGATATCATTTTGTAATTGGTACTTTCATTGACTGTTTTCATTTACTTCTTTTCATTTTGAAATTACAAGTGGATGCACAACTGTCTCATAAGCTTTTAGTGTTTTTAGTATTGCATTAGAGGAGCACAAGCGATGATAAGAAATCACAAAAACACATCATTTTGGGTTTCAGATACAACACAGTGCTTTAGATGTGCATCTGGAGAATGTCATTTCTTTCCTCACACATTTTGTCCTGTATTTTGTGAATTGGAAAAACAAAAATCTTCTTGCACAATGCACATTAAATATTCTATAAACTACATTACTGTGTTTGTGTCCTCAGGCCTGAAGTAAATAGGATCAAATTTTACAATTTTTGATAGTGATTGCCATGTCAAGTCCCATGAGAGAAGATGTTAGGAGGTGACACACAAAACAAGCCAAGCATAGCTACAGTTAAAGTCTAATTATCAGAGAAATGCATGTTAAGTGAATCACAGAACCTACCACCACAATACCCTTTATTGAACGTTTATAGAACTTTTTCTTATTAAGCATTTCAAGATAGTCTTAAAAAGAACTTCTTGATGATGGGAAAGTAGAAAAAAACAAAAAACAGTTGTTTGAAAAAATTATGGAAAAAAAACAAAACATTATTTAAATTATATGTTTAGAAAAAAGTTAGTGCATTAGTGCACTATTAATGCAGACGGTGCAGACAGGTGAAAAAAAAACAACTAGGTGTCATATCCGATGTACTTATCTATCTGAAAAGTTCTTTTTCTAGAGAAGAAATCAGGTGCATTTGTGTGTTACCAAAATATAATCACTATAATAGAATTATGTAAGTGATTAGAGGAAAACTCATAATTGAAATTAAAATCTGCACCGCCTTTGGCCACAATATTGTTAAAATGCCCTCATAATGCCAGTCCTAACTCACAATTTCTTTGGCTTTCCTGATCAACATAATACATCTATATTACAGACATGCAGATTGAAATGAAAGTGATGTGTTATTTATTGACAACAAGAATCTTTATCTTAACTCCACCTCATATCAACCCTTCATTCCTTTTCTTTCACTTCTCTCAAAAGACGTCTCACCTGATTCGCCGAGATCGATACATGCGTCCAGCACACACAATCGCCATCTTTAGTATTCTGGTTTGGGGAGCGCTTTGTAGAAAGAAGAATATTTTCTTTTGAAAGGCCTGATCTATAATTGCCGCACAGTGTTGGCGCGTTGAGACATTGCGCTGCTATTGGCTTTGTTTTTATAGTGATTTATTACATTGAGGACATGTTTGCCATCTGAAATGTTATTTACGGGCCATTTGACTGAGGACGAGGATAGAAAGCTTATGAGGTTTAGAAAAGAAATTGAAGTAAAAGCCGGGTTGATGTTGTAGTTTATAAATGGGAAGGGAGGCTTTTGAGTAATAGTGGTTTTCTGGGTCTGAAAAGGTCTGGCTATGAAACATGTGGACATATGTGAATCGGCTTAAAGTTTAGCTCATCTAACAAAGTCCAGATTGAGATTTCAAAGAGAATTACAGCGAGAGAACGTTATGGTTATGTAGATAAATGGATATGAATAAGACGGCTTTTTCATATTTTTTTTGTACAGCATGCAATAGAATGTCAAAAATGTAGAAAATCATACTAATCAATATTAAAAAAAGTTTATTTAATCAAAATACTTTTTTTAAGTGTCTATAAGGAAACAGAATATATTATAATGACAAAATTGGCCTTTTCCTTAACAAATGACATGCTCATTCATGTACAGTAAAAATGAATAGTGAAGCTATAGTAGCCAACATAAAATTTTTATGTCAGCGGTCTGCTGTCACCACTAGCAACATGTTAAAGATGATGTTTAGTGATTATTAGATTTGTGTACTGTGTGGGAATTTAATGGAGGGTCTGCAAACACATTTTATTCTGATCTGGGGAGATTATTGACAACTTTAAATTTTGAGAACTAATGCAAACAGCTAATTCCCATAGAAAAGAACAGGGAGATTCTAAGTTATTGATAGCATTAGCATTAGCATTGTACTATTTCACTTAAAGCTATGGTACCAGATTTTCATACTGTATACTGTAAATCTGTGCAACTACACCCTCGCTCTCATAAATCCATCAGCATGTACAGCAGTTCCACAAGCATATCCACATGCAGTCATTTTTAGCTCCAGCTATGGCCACTGAACATATTTTTATCAACAGTAAAGTGAAAGTGGAGTGGACCACCTCAGCACAGCTAATCACTGCGTTGCTTCTGGCTATGAAGAATAAAACACTTCAGTTCAAACAGTACACAGCAGTCTGATTGTATTACAAAGTGCTGTGCTTATGGTGTACTTTTTGGTGAAAACCGTAAATTTACTCATTAACAAAGTTAGATACCCCAGCTTTAATGGTAACATAAAGACAGTATTTTTAATGTTGGTTGGAATAATTGTTGATTCAAAATAGATTTTATCAAGCTTTTTCTATTCTTATGATAAAAATGTTGGTAACGTGACAACATTAATGCCAGAAGAAAACTATATTGATAACAGTGTCAAATATAGAAAAAGTAATATTCAGCAAATGGTAAAAAGGCACACTCTATTAGTGCTGGGCGATATGGAAAAAAACTTATATCCCGATATAGATTTTTTATATCACGATAACGATATATATCACGATATACCATAATTAGGTACGTTTTCAATTATTCACTGTAAAGTTTGACACTATTTCATTGCTTACTTTTCTCAACTTTATTTTGAAGTGAATTTAACTGAACTGTCACAAATGAGACTCATTATAGTGAAGAGGAAAGAGAAAAGTCATGTTTTCTATGTTTATAATTGTATTAAAACATGTTTATGTATTAAAACAATATTTTCCACAATATTTTCCAATTGTGTAAATGCTGTAAAATAAAAATAAATCCATTTATAAAACAATTTGCTAATTTACTCATCAAGTAAAGTTAGATTAAACAAAACAAACAAATATATACAGTTTTTATTGAATTTAATAGCTTATTTGTGCTGTATTTGGCACTGGCCCTTTAACACCTACAGGTTGGGGCTGTAGTTAGCGCTTTAGTTTCCCCTCGCCAACAACAGGCACACGTCAAAGTAAACTACAGAGTAAAGTGATTAGGAGTGCTTTGTCCCGTTCATCAGCGCTGCTTCGCTGGTGTTTAACGGAGCGTTATTGGGTCATTGGCCACAGCAATGCGTACATGGAGACAGGCGGAGCGCTCCACGAGGCTCTGGCTGCAGACCTGCACCGAGAGCGCGCGGACCGACAGGCAGAGTGAACACAGATATAGCGGGACGTGCGCACGGAAGGCAGGGCGCGGTGGAACTCTGGCGAGAGTGACAACGAGTGACGAAGGAAAAAGCGAGCCACACCGGCTGTCTCTGTTCACGACTGCGGCGCTGACTGCAGCCCGAGCCACTCCTCCTTCCTCCGGACAGCGGTCTTTACCATCTCTCTCTTCTGACGCGCTCAAAGACGCGCTGGTGCGGTGGGAGAGAGAAAGAAAGGGCGACTCTGACGATGTACAAAAAGTACTTTAACTATCATTTTGTTGAAGTTACGCTCTAACACGTGAGACAAGCACGTTTAATACCACACTCACGACTTATTTGCTGAAATGATTGATAAAATTAGGTTACAGACGATAGAAACGATAGAAGAGAAATGGCACGATAGACACTTTTCTATCGTCCCCACGATATGTATCGTCATATCGCACAGCCCTACACTCTATCATTTCATCACTTGATTTATGTTCTTGAAGGGTTTCTGTAATGACTTTTGAGCATGACTTTATCTTACTTTGTTCTAGATATACTTCTTGGGGTTTGTCTTTGTTTTTCCTCTTATGTGGTCATATTGCCTCAGTGAAAACCACAGGGCTTTTACGGCCGCCCCATGCGTGACATTGGGACCCATTTGACAGACGACTGAGAGATAAAGTCTATGTGGGCTGAGGCAGATCACAAGAAGAGTTTCATTTAAGCTTCCCTCGTTTACATTTGTGCCCGACGGAGCTAATTATGTTTAAGACACACACTGGCACATACACATCGCTGTATTTCCATAAAGTTCTCATTACTTTGCTTTCTATTTCCTCTCCTCTGTGATCGGATTCCTCATCGGCATTCGCTGGATGTGTATGTGTGTGAGCGTGCGTGTGCTTTGTAAGGAAATTAAAGCATGAATTGAACTTATTTTCTCTGCTGATAATTTAACATCACTTTGTATCCGCTACAGGAAATTATAAGGCTGATGCAGCACAACCAAAGCATTTGTGCGTGTCTACGTGTGGCACCACTTTAAACAGACCTTTTCTATTATAGGACTTTTTGCTGTATATTACACTAGCTTGATTGAAACTATCGATAAAAATTATTGCAACTGTTGTTCATTTTGAACATCTAGTACAAGTGCTTCCTCATCAAAAACACAACTGGAATTCTGTCAATGAAATCAGAGATACTATTCTTTCCCCTCTGAGCCTCAGCAAACGCTGTTTTGAATTTCTTAGATTTGTGATGTCATAGGTACATTTCTAAAATCTTTTTTACAAATCTTGACTGTCAAATCAAGCGCTCCGCTTACTTCTTTTTTTTAATGCATCATGGGTGCTTCAGTAGCGTCTGACGTCAAAATGTTGTTTTTGAGCACAAAATGTATTCCTGGGAGTGTACTATAGGTGCAAAAACACAATTGTTTTGTCAGTTATATTTTTTTGGAGACAAAGAGCATAAAAAAATCTAAAAAAACTCCAAAACATAATTCCGACTACGCCATCATTACTACCTAAGAATAAGAACCCATAGTCTATAACAAAGTGTAATTTTCTGCATCATTGTATAGGAGTTTAAAGCGCTTTACAGTATTTGTCTGAGCCTGTATGGATGAGCTGCATTGCTTATATTCTTTCTGTTGTATATATGTCCTTAATAAATAAAAATAAATTCTAAAATAAAACCTAATGATAATATACTCAGTAAATGACAATATTTACTGAGTATCAGCACATAATAAAGGAATGTCTTGGATTGTGTGCTGCTTAACACTAGGCGTTACAGTGCTGACATAAAAGATCAGTCCTCCTTCATGTTGAATATATAGTCTTGTCTCCACCTCTGCTGCCATCTTTCCTCAGCCTCACACAGACACTGTTGTCCGTCGCGGGCCGCTCAGTTTGTTTGTGCAGCAGTCACATTTCCCATCAGCGCAGACAGTCAAATAAACACAGCCCTTCATGGAAAAAACCTGCCTCGCCGTAATGCGACCAGCGCATAAAATGGTGGCTGTGTTTAGTGTAAGGGGAACATCATCGGACAACCTGTTTGCTGTCGTAGCGCCCTCTGTGTATTTGAGTCCCGGGACGTTTTGTCGGTGGAAACACAGATGTGGTTTAAGCTAATGGGAGTGTGCCACAGTTATGGTCTGTCTATGGCTTTACGCAGAGTGACAGTCCACAAGCAGGCTCATTGTCTGCTATGGGGATATTACGTTTGGCCGGGAAATCAAATGACAGCATTAGATCCACATTTAGGCCGTTTTGACACGCATGTTGCCGACGACGACGTGTACAGCAGCGGAGAAGGTGACAGCCTGGCATTTTCCAAGCACGCAAATACAGAAAGTGAGCTGGCCTAGGATGTCTAGGATTAAGTGTCTATCCTACGAGTTTTCTCCCTTTCTCAATCGGAGTGGAATTAAAACATTTACATATTTCTTTGTTTGTTTACTTATTCATTTATTTATGGATCGTATTAGCTGAACACAATGCAATCAGCTAGTCTTTCTCAGTGCATTGTAATAAATAAAAAAATAATAAAAAAAATAATAAATACATTTCAAACATGCAAATATAAATTGTAATGTAATTATTATTACATTACATTACAAGTCATGGAAAACCTGGAAAAGGTATAGAAATTTGTATTACAATTTCCAGGCCTTGGAAAAGTTTAGAAGTTGTACTGATTTTTTAGAAGTTTTGCTCATGTTGAGCTGAGATAGAGAAAATCATGTTTTAAATGTCTAGAAATCCCTGAAATCTTGTGTTTTAGTCTTAATCAGTTAATGAAAAGCCAATTACAATAATGGATTGAAGAGTATGTTAGACGAGGTCATGGAAATGTAGGGAATTGTTCTGGAAAAGTCATGGGAAAGTCATGGGAAATCTAAAGTTAAAATCTGTACCAACCTGGCATTAAAACGATTTTTGAAATTATGCAGATAGAAATATTCATGCTCATGTGTTAAATTAGGATCAATAAAGTCATCCAATCCAGAAAATGCCGTTGCTTTTTTTGCAACGAATTATTTAGTAGGGATTTCACTATATCAACAATTATAATATCAATCAATCAATCAATTTATTTTTGTATAGCCCAAAATCACAACAACAGTCGTCTCTGAGGACTTCCCAAGATTATTAATTTTAGCAAATATGAATAATAGGAAATCAAAATAAAACAATACATATTCAATAATATAAGTTTGGTGTTAGTTTTTGTAAGATAAACAATTACTTATGTCATTTATTTCTTTATCTCAACTTAAGTTATCTAAAATAAACTATATAAAACCAACTGAACAGAGTTAACTTGACTTACACGTTACACTTTCTGCCACAATCTAAACATATATTGTCACCTCTTTCAATTACAACTCTAACTGTTTACTTCTGCTATAAGTTGAGAGAAGCTAACATAGCTTGTGATTAGCTGAGCATGAGCAAATGTTTCACAAAACACAAAAACAATATCTCCTGTGGTTACATTTCTAATTGCTATTTCTAGACTAATTAAGCCTTCACCGCTCACTTTTCTTTTTGCATAATGGTTCTGCTTCTCACTGTGTTTTTGTATATATCACGTCTGTGACTCACAACCCAATCCTATTTTCAGGCACACCATTTGGGCAC
This sequence comes from Mugilogobius chulae, assembly GCA_038363315.1. NCBI lineage: Eukaryota > Metazoa > Chordata > Actinopteri > Gobiiformes > Gobiidae > Mugilogobius > Mugilogobius chulae. Next base: position 27,640,844 of record CM076408.1, read on the forward strand.
AAAGTATGGATGGAAAGATTTTGGCTGCAAACTCATATCGCTGAAAAAAGTTAAATGATTTGTTTTAGCTCTAAAGAAAAATAAATTATGCATTTCTACAACTAACTGTAACTTTTTAAACTCTGCATAAGACTGCTCCTACAGACAGTTCACTTTGGGGCTGGATCTATTGAACAATTTGCAGCTTCAATGTAAAAAAAATAATAATAATAAAATTAAGTTTGGATGTCCACCAATTATACACTTCCTGTTTTTTGTTAATTATTTAAAGTTGTGGTAACCAACTTTTTTAGTTGTAAATTAGTAACCTTTGTGTTTTCTACTAAGACGTCTACGATTAACGCAGCCCTTTGTGAAAAAAAAGAGACCTTTGAGTACTGCTTGAAATGAATAAAAAATAATTTTAGCTCTCATCAGGAGCTGAATGCAGCTCTCTGATTGGCTTTGCTTGCATGGTCCTCTCCAGTTTCACTTTGTTGTTTGTAAAAAGAGGTTTTTAAGTAATCATTGCAACCAAAATTTAATACATATCGATATTAACCATGTGTCGAAGAATTTATGAGAGAAAGTTGTCAGATTTGAAACCTAAATCGTGTGTGAAAATCAGCTTCCACACCTTTAATCTCAAAGTATCAACGCACAGCAGAAATAAACATTTGACAATTGACCAATCAAAAAGAAAATGCTTACCAAAGACTTTGCTCACACTACACTGTGATTGACTAAATACACTGACTTTTAGCATGAAAGAAGTGTTATTACTATTTATTTATTCGTTTTAAAACCCTGCACTAACACTACCTTTTTTATCTTAAATCTAATACATGACACGCAGTAGTTCGTCTATTAAAAATACTTTCCCTCCATTGTCTAAATTGCTCTCAGTCCCACTTAGGACAAACCACAACTATCTGGCTCTAATGCCTGAGCAGACCTGCCTGTTCAAATGCCTATAGATTAACTCCGAGAACTTACTGGCATTTCCCTCCCTTTTTCCCAGTAGTCTGTATCTGCTAATATGATGTAATCTGATATAACGACTCTGACTTGAGACTAACATGCCGTCTCTTCAGATATCTGCTCTTCTTTCTGACGTTCTGATTGGTTAAGACACACGTCGCTTCCACACACGCAGCCGTTCCATTGGCCTGATCTGGCAACCCGTGACTGGCTTGCTCTACCCACGCCGCCGCCGAGCCGACCAGCTGTTTTTCATCACGTCGACATGGCAACGCTCAAACACAGCGGTTATTTTAGCTCCTAGCGGTAATTTAGACGTTTACATCAATTACTGTTACAATCAGCTCTCTCACACACAGCTACGGGGGAAAAGGATGGAGTGTACAGTAAAAGGCAGCTTGTTAGATTTGAATGGTATTTTGGAAAAGTTTGAGCTCAGAATGGGTAAAGTTGTTTGTGATCTGGCAAGATGCTTCTGATCAAATTCCTACATAAAGCAGTGTTTTTAAGTGAAGAGAATTAGGTGGTAATTACTGAATTATTGAAATATTGTGAATTGAAGACCTAAATATTGGGCTCATTGTTTCAACTACACAATTAAGTAGAAATAGAAAGTTAAAACCATACTTTGGAACAATAACTTTTCCTTGGAAAACTGACAGCTGAAGGCCTTCTTCCAAGCCAAATATTTTTGTGACCATGCAAGCCCGCTCAAAGTAGCAAAAAGTTACAGACACCTTTAAATTACTCAACTATCTTTTAAATAAGCAGAAACATTATTTTTTTCACAATTTCACACACAAGAGCTGGACGATATAATGATATATCGTGTAACAAGAGAGTTTTCTGGTCAAGGAACATTTGGACATATCAGAAATGTCAAGATTCATTCATCCTGTGTAAAACTAGGAAATAACATTGATGAAAAGCTGGTTGGAATGAACTACAAAAATAGTACAAAATTACTAAACTGTACTGTGCAATTTAAGATTGTGTGCTCTATTAGTTTTAGTCAGCTAAAGTTATTGTCAAAAATCACTTATTCACAGTAGATTTACATTTCTGGTATGAGCGCGCTAAAGTTATTAACTTCAGAAAGTAATAAAAAAAAATCATTGCAATAAAATCCATATTGCCAAGTTCTATAGGGCTGGGTAATATCATATATCGCAATACTCATGTGGAAAAGTTGAATTTTAGAATATCGTGTTAAGATTGCACTTGCACTACAGCTCATTGTGCAACCGAGGCAAACAGAGATTGTGACTAAAATGCCAGTGTTGCCAGATTTTCAGAGACTCATAATCTACAAGCCTTCAAAAAAGACAAAACAAACAATTTTGTAATTATTCAAAACTTTAAAACACATTTTGTGCTTTATATTTCAGTCATTAGTGGATACTTTTGTGGATGAAACTTGAAAAACAGCTAAAAAGTCACAGTTGACTGTCAATAACCATAAGCAACTTTCCAATAAAGAAGGCCAAAGTTCCTATAAAGATGCAGACTTGGCAACTCTTGGCAATTTTCATCTGCTTTCTTTAAAATCATGAATAAAAGTAACCTATGTCCAGACAGTGGAGGCTCTGCAGAGGCTAAAACACAAAAAGTTAAAAAAGCAAAAAATGGCATAATTATAACAATAATAAACTGTATGTAGTATAGCTTTATCGTCAACTATATTGTTAGCGCAAATGTTCTTTTTCATACAGTGATACAAATTTTCCTATGACTAGATACAACACTGTAATGTTTTGGTGAAATTATACATGCATTGAAAATTTGGATAGAAAAAAAAAACTGTTTATTTATTTAAGGTGAGATAAATTAGCTTTACATTGAGTCCTATTGCATAAACCCCAGTGTTAATCCACAACCTGCAGAGTGAGAACCACTGCCTAACATTCCCCTTATTCCCACTCCATTTTAACCAGAAGTTAGATAAAATGAATGTAGCACATGTTCTGTTCATTCCTGTAATAGATGGTTTGAGTTATGGATTTAGTCCGTCAGTTTAATTTGAGGTTTGTTCTTTTGATTTAGTGTTAGGTTAGCTCTGTTTTTAATAGTTAAGTTCTCTGTAGCTTTCTTCTAGTTTCTCCCTAACTGAGCTTAGCTTCATGTTTGTATTGATTCAGCCTTTTTCTTACCACAACTTATCTCTCCATTCATTCAGTCTGGCTTTATATCAGTCAGGACCAATTCACCAGTCTATATGTGTATGTGTTTTAGCTGTCCACACATGGTACTAATATTAAGGCCAGATGTTCATTTTGCTAAAACAAGACCTCTACACGCAACACTGGCTGCACAGACTACACATGGGCCCAGCGCTCTGGCAGCACTCGTGTAATTAGGAAGCTGATTGGTTAGATTAAATGTCCATCTGACCCCTGACCAATAGTTAATTTAAGGACTGTGCCTGCCTCCTGCCTCTGTGTTGTCGATTTTGGCTTGGTTCCCCTTTTCAGTCTTTACACAATCAGACGTTTTGCACCGGAGACTGATGTCATTTGACAGAGAGTGTAAAGAGGTTGTAGAACATAATGTTATTTAATACAATGTGCCAAAGTTGTACCAGGAAATGACCAGAAGGAATGAATGCAGGGAAACTTTCTTTTTTGAATTAAATATGTCTGTCTGTGTTTTTAAGTTTAAAATTAAAATTAGTTAATAGAAAACATGAAACTATATTGCAGGCCTGTTGCTACATAAATGTTCTAGGTTTTATTACAGGAAGATTGTAAATCAAGTTAGTTTTTGCACCGGAAACTCAGTTTCACTTTATCATGTCATTTAGTGGTGTGCTCCATACATCTTCACTAGAATCAGTTTTAGCCTAATTTAAAATGTCACTTCTCCATGTTACAGAAAATTTCTTGTGACAATCAACAAAAGATTTCCATAGGTTTATGCAGAGGTGGTGTAATAATATGTTTAACATACTTTATTGAATTCATTTTTGGAGCATAAAAGTCAATTATAAAACTCACTACATTTCTCGCTAAGTTCAAAGAATTACATATGGGGGTCCACCATCTGTAGTCTTTTCTATTAATAGAAAACACTGGGTTAATATTTTCAAAATTATATTGTTCTCTCATGTATAAAGTGAAGCATTTCAGAGGCTTAAATAGCTAAACTATTAAACCACCACTTAGTGACATCATTAAGTGGAAGAGAGCATATTGTGCTTTTGGAAATGTTTAGACAACCTTATAAGTTTGTGAAAGAAACAAACACATTTTGAAGATGTTTTGATGAGGTAATAATTCAAATAAGACTAAAAGCTCACAGGATCACTTTTGCCTAAGAAGATCTTTCAATCTTACAGAAAAAAATAATTTGTCAATAAAATACTTAAATCACAATAAACTACTTTATACAGAGATTGTAATGGAAACTTGTAGAATGTGGTGAGCTTGCATAGCCCAGCTCCTGTTCACCTCAACAACCACAAACTACTATAGAGTATAGACTCACTACAGGCCTTTAAAGAGGCGCGAAGAACAAGATGTGCCAAACCACAACTAGCAAACAAGTTACAGCGAGAAAGGTCAATTAGTCTGTCCAACTTTTGGATTGCTGTCAGCTGTCGAACGCGATGAAAAAATCATATCCATTTAACAGAAGACACATTGGTTTTGTTAATTGTCCGTGTTCTTGTGACAACAGATAAAGTACTGTAAATTAAAGTATGGATGTTATTGCCATCCTTTTTCATTATTGCTTTACTTTCACACAACTTTCTTTGTCCTTATTCTTAAAACAGAACTGTCTGGGACTTTTACCCAGTACTGTATATATAGCTGCTCGTTTTGAGTCCAGATCACACCCTGTATAGATGATTATGTGAGAAGGAGCCAGGGAGAGTGTGTTTTTGAGCGAGCACCATGGCAACCTTGGCGGTCGGAGGCCCTTTTTTGGCACAGGTAGCGGCACGACTGGCCCGGGGCAGGAGCACATGGAGCAGCCTGTGCCATCCCTGTGTGTGCGCATTTGAGTGAAGACACAAGAGGGCACAAGGGAGGCACAAGGCATATGCTTCTCAACGTACGAACTGTCATGGAGTCAAAGTAACGAGACAATATTTAGGATGAGTTATAAAATATATCTCATTGGATATTCTGAGTTCTGGTTTAAACTAAGAATGATCATTGTTGGCTGGAAAATGAAAATTCTGAAGTAGTCAAACATGCATGAATCAATCCAAATACAACTTGGGTAATCTAAAGATGAGAGTACACTGTTAAAACATTTTAGAAAAGAAAGTTTATTTTACATTATATGACCCTTTAAAATATAGATAATATTGTGAAAGTTGCTTTGACTATACCCAAAACTGAAATATGTTTATTATATGAAAAATACATCTACAAATAAGCTGAAAAAAAATCTAAATGAAAAACTAGGGTTGGGCCATTCATCAAAAAATCAAGATCGAATCAAACCGAATTGCCAACCATTTGGTGTTGGGTTTTGAATCGAAAGATTGATACCAATATTTTGTCAGTAAAAATGTGTAGTTTGAAGCAAAAGTCAAACTTTTTAGGTGGAATTTTGATATATAGTTTTTAAAATAATCTTATAAACGGGACATTCTAAAAGTTTTTGTTTTGTTTATGTTCATGAATGGCTTTTTTTTTTTTTTTTAAAGGTTAAACAAAATCAAATCAAATATCGAGATCGATCAATATAAGAAAAAGAAAATGTGATGGTAATTTATCCAGATTGCCCAGCCCTGTGTAAAACATACAATAACTTTCATATACAGATAACAAACTTTTGTGAATTCATAATTTTTTTCCCCCCTAATAATTAAAATTCAGATAATGTGTTTGAATGCATCTATTTTGGGTTGACATTATATCTTATCATATGCATTTCATATTATCACTATCAAGGTAGAAATCTCCATTTCTGTCCACATCGCCCTGCCCTAATTCAGAAGCGTTCTTGTATATTGTGCACTCACTCTCTCCAAAGGAAACCATCCTCAAACGCATAATGTAGCTGTTGAGCGGAACTGTCATGAATACTTGATACTGCAGTAACATACGTCAGAGTCTGTCTCCATCTCCCCAGACGCCTCCCTCCTCCTCTTCCGTCTTCTTGTCTGTCTCCCCCTCTGTGTCCCCAGCGAGGTTTTCACTCATTTGGCATTCTCCTCCAGTGGATGTGTGAGTGTTTATGAATTCAGTTCCACTGGCATGATGCATCTTGTATACTCAATTTCCCCAGAGACACTTCCTCTTTTATTCTCTTTCCCTCTCTGGCTCAACAACACGGCTCGGACAGTTCAAGCCTTGTTTGCTCATTCTCTATTGACTTGTATTGTGCTGCTGTGGTCGTGTTGTGGTTGAGTGTACAGAGACAAGGCTAAATTTATACCCATGTTCCAATAACGGGCCATCTTTAAGCCCTAAAAGTTGTATGAGAGCGAGTTTGTTCAACTTCTCACTTCCAATTGCCGATGTTTGAGCAGAACAGACAAAGCTTTTGTCCAGGAATGCTCAAGTCTTTAACAACATCACTGACCACACAGTCTGAACGCTGCATGGAAACTGTGACCAGCCTATAGCCAGAGTGAGAACTGGCAGTGCTGCTGGAACATAAGGAAAGCTACATATTATGGGACTTTGGACACACCTAATTTCACTAGATGTGAATTACCCAGCCCTGTGAAATCTACTTATAATAAATACTCTAATGTGCCCCAGAGGCCGTCTAAAAGGCCTCCAGCATCATGAGAAAAAGAGTGAAAGAAGAAAAAGAGGTTATAAATGTTACATGTTTGGCTCACATTGGTCCTGTGTGTGGTGGCCTTTTTGCAATCATTCTAAACATCATTGATTTAAAGGAGACACGCACAATTGACATTTTAATCATTTAATTATGAATTTAGTATTGCATAAAGAACGTTTAGCAGTGTTTGTATTTAAGCTTGCTTAATGAGTTCTGGTAAGAAAGTTTTTTGCACAATTTTCAACTACAGTGTCTCCAATCACAAGTGTCTTAAATCAAGCTCCAATCGTCAAAAGTTTTTTTGTTTTCTGAGATGCTATATTCGTAACAACAACTGTAATGGCCTGCGGGTCAATCAGGCCCGTGGCAGGTTTTTGAGAAACAGAAATGCAAGAGACAAAAACTTGGGCTACGAAAATAAACTTGTAGCAGTTCGAGATTAAACTCACATTGTTATGAGAATAAAATCAAAGCCATAAGAAGCTACTTTTTAATATTCAACTTTTACAAGATTAAAATTGTAGTTTTGATCAATAATTGTTGTTATAAATATAAAAATCTATTGTGTGTTTTTATGCAAACATTTGACATGACTCATCCAATTCCGAGTTCTGATCATATTTAGTTTATTTATTTTATTTTTTTTCCTCGTAAAATTACCACAAAAAACTTGTACTCTTTTGAGGTTAAAATGAAGTTGAAGCTGGAAGAAAGTTACAATTTCATTGGAAAACAAAAAAAAATGTCATATGCAGAATGAAGTTGATGCCATAAAAAGAAGCTATTTTAAAGAATAAACTTGACATTTTATGAGATTAAGCTCATAATTTTACAAGAAAAATTTAGATTTTGTTGGACACTATTTGTACTGATCTTCTGTCAAAGAAATTAATTTGCAATAATGAGAATTTGTTATATCAGTGTTGGCAGTCTGACCCTCCATCACTGTTCTGGGTTTGAATATGGCCCTCGAGTCAAAATATTTGCCCAGCTCTGAATTAAAGCATTTTAAAATAATACATTTATCCAGCTACAGTATGTCACCCAGTCTTTGCTTTGAGTGACAATGATTGCAGTTTTTCAGTCATTTATAGCTTCATTCAACTACTAAGTCATAAGTTTCACTCCTTTACACATACCTTAATCCCTTTTGTGATTTTGTTGCCGGTTATAACAGTTGCTCATGAAGTGAATGTGACAAATGGAGTTGAGTTAAAATGTGACAAGACCTTGCAGATGCTGTGTAGTTTGTATTGTTGTCATTGTGTGTTCCAGATGCTTGGCCAGTGTCCCGGCTCACACATGCACAGAGTGGGTCCCCTGTTCCCTTCTGTCCTCTCCTCAAACAGCCCAGGTGCACTCAGACAATAGAAGCTCTGCCTCTTACTCGGCCTTGAGCATTGTTTTACAGTGAGGCTCCTTAAAAAACATCCTCCGTGGAATGAAGATAGACTCACACGAGGAATTTAGATGATTTGAATTTTGAAGGAAATGCGTTGACGTCAGAAATTGTTGAAAGTGCTCAAGTTTTAGGCTATAAATTTAATTTCAGAAAGAGTTGTACAGTCACCCACAAAATTGAATGTTGACGCACACAGCCCAATGTCGTATGTAACAGTATAACAGAGCTCAGAATGATATATAACAATGACCGTTACCATGGAAATACCATTTGTAGGTGTGCACAACTTTAGCTACATTTGCCAAAGTAATTTATTAAATTAAACAAAAGAGCTGTGGACCAATTTGTTTTTATTTATTTTGCATCAGAAATTGTCCATTGAATTAAGCTAATTAATTATTATATTAATATCTCTAGAGGTTAGATGGTGTAACAGTATTCAGAGAGACAAAAATGAGAGTTAATGGTGAGAGTGAAAAACCTACTGTAAAAGCGTGAAAAGTGTGATAACAAATATAAACAAAGATAACAAGAGTAAAGCAGATAAAGAACAGGGACACTGAAGCTTCATTCACATTTCTCAGAGACACTTTGCGATCAAACGCAGTTGAACTCATTATCTTTCTCTTCATAAAGAAGATATTTTTGAGTTGCCGCATTCAATTTCCATTTTGCTGCATGAAAAACTAAACTTTCACAGTCAAAACTTAGGTAAAAAAAACAACAACTTGATACTAAAGGTTGTTTTTTTTTTTTCATAATTTTGCCCCAGAATGTAAAGAAATATGTCTTTAATAAATGCATCGCCGTGTCTAACCTCTAGTCAATAGTTTGTATTATTATGTATTTGTTATATTTGTCAAGTTTTTTTTTTTTTTTTTTGTCTTTTGGCTTAAACACTACCATAATAGCACATGTTACACACCTGTATTTCAGAACATATTTACTATATACAAGACAGGATGTTATGATGCTTGTAGAAGAAATTATGTTTTTTAATTATGCAATTTGCTAATTACAAATTGTGTCATTGCAGCTTTGTTCCCTTTACAATTAATATTCCGCTCTATTTTCAAAAACACAAACATTCACTTTTGTTGTTTGTATAGACGGCTTTTTCAGGTCAGCTCTGTATAGTGAAAGTGGACCGCGGCTGTCCCTTTGATCCAATACAAGCCTGTAATTGAGAACAACACAATGTCAAAGCTATAGATCAGTGAGCTGCAGCTTTCATGTAATGCCACACTGAAGATTTGAAAGGCATTTTTGATAGCCTCGCTGCAATGCTTTTTGTACAGACGAGAATATCTGAAGTCATCACGTAGCTCCAGACATATGCTAAAGATTACCTAAAGCCTCCGAATAGCATATCAGCCGGGAAACAAGTGTACCATTACGGTTAGACCACCAGGACAGGCAGATGTGGACAGGCTGAAGACACGCTGAGGAATAACTACAGTGCCCAACGTTCAACAAAGACAGGAAAGAAGGGTAGCAGCTGCCAAGGGCCCGAGCTGGGTTAAGCATCACCACGAGAACAGCCAAATATGGTCTGAAAGAAATAGACCTACAGAGAGACGGTGTTTGAGCTGTAAACAAGGAGTCAAGGAGGAAGGAGTGATGACCCAAGAGAGCGCTGCTGGGATGCAAAATGCTGATTTATAGAGATGGAAGTTAAGACCACACGGACTGGAAATGAGAGTGGAGCAAGTGATGGGAAGAGCAGGGCATGAATGAAAAGAAGGGATGAACAAGGGATAATTACTAGTATCTAAGTCAAAAGTGGGATCCTTAAGCTTATTTGGGTAATCAGTACTAGGTCACAATATGAGTCACACAGTATGAGAATGAGTAAATGTGAGAGTCGCTAAAAGTAGAATATAGAAATTTCACTTCAGGTAGGCTAAGTGATTTTGATCTAGTGGTTAAGTCTCAAAATCTTTCTTTTTCATTTAGAGAGTTTGACGACACAAAGCGTGCAGTATACTAGACTGGTATACTATAAATTAAACTATTTTATCTGAATGTTTGATTATAGTGAGAAGAACCATGCTTAATTGTCAGAATGAGTGTAACACTACAGGTTGAAATATAAATCCTTTGCATAATTTTTGCTTTCTTAAAACTTTAAACAGTCCACTTATTTTGTTAATTTAACAAATGCATTCTGAGTCTCTGAATTGTGGGTTTTAAGCTTTCTTCAAAGCTGTTGGGAGCGAGATGTGCCGGTGTGCTAAGAGCAGTTAGCCACAATGTTAACAACAACAGAGTTTGGTGAACATTATTAGATAAAGATAGGACATTGCAAACTAATTTCCACCTTCTTAGATACATTAACAAGATATCTGTGCTGGGAGAAGTTATTTAATTGTTAAAAATGGAGCGTAGTCATCTGTCTTTGAATTAGTGGTTATGCTAGAAAAAGTTTATATTTTAAGATATTTACTTAAGGGATTTGGGTAAGGTTAGGGTTGGATTAGGGTTAGGTTAAGTTAATTTGGTAAAGTTTAGGGATTTGGGAAACATATTCTAACCAGGAAGTGGCTGGGAAAACAAAGACACAACGTAGTCCCTTTAACATGCTTAGTTTAAAATGTGATATTGGTTATGCATTACTTTAAATAGTAAACAATTTCATAAAGAGAAAAATATAAATACAGCGCAACTTTATCATTTGTATAAAATCTTTCTCTGTTTTGCAAAAGTATCTTCTTTGTAATTGGTGCATTATAAGAACATTTGTTGCATTTCCCTACAGAAGTCACGTCAGTCTGACATGACTCAGAGGCTTATCATGCGCGTGTGAAAGCCCCTACCTCACAGTTTACCTGCAGCAGATCTCTATCTCTTCCCGTCGCTGCTGCTGCTGTGGTTGTCTGTGTCTGCGTCTGCATCTGTGCATCAGCGCTGATGCAAGGTACACTTTCTATGGGTAGATGACCTTTTCTCTTGTGTTTTGTGTCAGTGAAGAAAAGTACACAGTGAAAAGATAAGATAAGCATTAGATAACGCTAGAGTCAAATATCTTTTTAGCTGGCATTAAAAGGAAAATGCCAGCTAAAAAGATTAGTATTTTGTGACTAAAATTCATTTGTTTAATCTTTACCTTATTGCTTTGTCTCAAAAGTTTTATAGTTTTGTAAATCTCTCTTGTGCTCTATTATGATATATTTCAAAAATTAATGCCAAAGACAATCAGAAGATTACTACTTTTATTTTTTCTAAAAGTACACAGTTGGCAGTGAATAAATACATGAACAAAACAGAAAGATAGTCTCCTCACAAATGCAAAACACAAAAAAAGTTTAAATAAATATATAATTCTAAGAATATTGTTGAAGCCAGTGTTTCTCAACTAGTAGTACACACATTTTTACAAAGGGTTACTTGGAAATACAGACTGAATTGAAAGTATTTGAATGTTTAAAAAACGACTGTTTGACTTGAATATTCTATAAAAGAAAGTGCAAATAATATTTGGAAAATTCATTCTGTCTACTTCGTAGTTTTAACTTTCTTTTTTTCTTGTAAATGAGCACTCAGCTTATTACAACTGTCTTATTACAAGAAAAAAGAAAGTTAAAAGAAAGTGTAAATGTTACAAATCAAAATCTAAAATGAAAAAAAAAATACAAACATTATTTATATATTATTCACTGAACATTAAGTTGTTCCTGTGAGGAGAACCATAGGAACCCACCACAGTAGCGTTTCCATGGATACAAGCAGGTTACAGTCTTTAAGTAAATATTCATCATTCACTTTTGCTTTCTGATCCATGCACATGTTAAAACATCATAGTCAAGGTCTTACTTTTTGAGAGAACGAACCTCTGTAAACACCACTACAGTACTGTTTTGAAATGGTGACCTTAAGCACAAAACACAAGCATATACCAGCTTTTGTTCTTGTCTTATCACTGACTCATCACTGTCTGTTGTCATGCGCTCTCTCTCTTTCTAAGCTTTGCATGTTATTCCATCGTCGGAGAGGTGTCAGGCCAAAAAAGGGCTTTATTAAACAAACACAGTCGTCACTGGAGCCGATCGGACAACAGCAACAAAAGTATGCAAGCTCTAAACAAACTTAGCGAGAGTTTCGGCTCCAAACTAAATAATAACTGTTGAGTCCCGGCACAACGCTAAGTGAGAAATGAATGTTGACTTTGGTCTTGGCTTCACAGACCTCAGAGAAATAGAAGAGACAAAGTCAAAACTCAACTCCCACAACGTCCAGACAATAAAAGAGAAACATGACACTTCCACCCACGTGCCCATGTAAAGCTAGAGGGCCCGGGCTCACACAAGATAACACTGGATCTCCCAGATTTATTTTTCCACTGGCAAAATACCAACATCATCATTTCTGTTTCTTCTGTCAAAAAGTCAGCTTCTTGCACTTTCTGAATAAGATTGCTTCAAATTTTAAGTGAATTTGAACGAATCTTTTGTTTACACAGAATCAATGAAAATTGTGTAAAATAGTAAAATACATGTGACTTTTGAATTATATTACCATGCGAAGAGTAAACTGCACGCTATTATTAGTGTATTTTTACAATGGCACTTTGCAAATGAACTTTAACTACAGCCCATTTGAGTGAGAAACTAGTTTTATACTCTCTTCAAAATATTTTATCACAGTTGATGTAGACCATGCCTTGTTATTACTCTGGAAATAGTGGCCAACTTACATTTCTTTATGTGTCAATAAGTGTTTGAACTAGGCAATAGTTATCTTGACTTTATACATTTTTTACTGTCTGAAAACAAGATTTGCCAGTAGATCTAGAGTGTTTTTCTTTCGATTCAGGTTTCATTCATTCATTCATTCATTTCCAGTGAGAAAATGTTGTATTTTTCATATACAACATTTGCAATCCAGTCTTGCAATTGCTCTTGTTCTATCAGAAAATCTAGTTTGAAAACAGTTAAAATATGATCAAAATACAGATAAATATGGCTAAATTTAAGCATATGTTCACTCATTATCCAACTTAAGATTGTCACTTCTTAAAGTGTTGAGTTCTCATATAATTTTTTTTGTTAGTTCTGGGTTGGATCTGGTTTCATGTTGAGATAAGGCAGGTTCAGACTTGGTTGTGTTCTTTAGCGCTAATTTAGACATTTTTAGAGCAATAAAAATACACTGCATTATAGGTTATTATCATGCAGCCCTGTGAGTATTTAGTGTTACCTCATGTCAAAAGTTATCAAATCAGGCCCTCTGATCCAGTTCAATAGCCCTGATGTAGACTGTCTATTCTGAAGTTTGTGCTGCTGTCTCTGAAGCATGACAAAAGCTGACCAATAAGAGATGTCTTTATTTGAACCAACAGAGAATTTTAGTCATTTACAAAGATATTTTTAATCACTGTTTTAGCCAGTTCTTCTCAAAAGTATCTAGAACTTTTACTGTTGTGCTTGGCTTTAAATGAACTACTTGTGCATTTTTTTGTGTGCCTGTCATCTCTGAAAATGGAATTGCTATTGATCATAAAATAAATGAGCTCCCTTGTGAAAATGAAGGTTGAGCTGTCAAATTGTATTTATTTTTACATCTTGTTAAGCAGATCAAAACTTCTCTCGGAGTCCCTTAATGAGAAGGGTTACATGTATTTTTGCTTTTTTTATTTATCATAATACGGAAACTATTAGGCCAAAAAAGTCAATACGTTTCTTTGCGCTACATTCCCAGGATAATCCCGAACATAAAAATCGGAGCTTTTGACGTTTGTGTGATTAGCTGAAAAAGGAAAAAGTTGGTCAGTCACAGCTCTCACACAGGCCCATAGTGCTGGCTCTCCCCTCCCTCTGCTCTCTGAATGAATCGTCTCTTGTCTACGAGCTGATGGAGCGATAAAGTTGGTTTAAACAGTCGTACACACACCGACGAGCGCCGCCGCGGCTCGAACATGTGTTTTACATCAGGAACTGCTAGCTAGACGCAGGCTAACGTTATCCTGTCTGCATGGATGTGAGTGTGAGTGCCACTTGTCTGAGAGATCTCTTATCAGCTTTTAATCTGCACACAGGGACAGACACACTCACACAAAGTGATAAAGTTGATAAAGAGAGCAGAAAGGTAACCCATATCCTCTGCTATGGCTGCAATATGTTTTTAGTAGATTTCATTCAATAGTGTGTTAACATAAGCCCTATTGCAGAAAGAAAGAGTAAAGACGAATGATTCAGTTTTTTTTTTTTTTAAGTCTTATGGTTTCAAGTTAGGTTTGGGTATTAGATAAGATAGGTACTAAGCCTAAATGACCTTAGATGGTACCCATTCTGTTTTTTCTTTGTATTTAGTAATAAACTATGACATGACATGTAAAGAGTGACCAGTTCATGAACAAATACTCAATTAATCGACAAAAAAGTTTATGAAGGCTTAGTACTTGCTCTCTTAAGGAGAGTTAGGATTAGGATAAGTTAGGATTTAGTGTTGGGGGTTAGTTATGTTATTACTAAGTCTTTATAAAGTATTTTGGCCATTAATTTCTCAATTGCTCATGATGAAATAACCCATTATATATGCTTATTCAGAGTTTATTTAGGCTGATCAAGATGTATAAGATAAAGTGTTACCAATACTTTTTTTGGAAGGTTGCTATGTGACAGTTTCGAACCCTTCATGAATTTCATGAATAATTGCAAGTGATGACTGACAAATGGGCAGTGATAGGTGGTAGGTGAAAACAGGGATTTTCTGAACATCATGCATCAGCAGTGTGTCTGTTGTTATGTTATGGTTTACATTTTTAAGGCTGCAAGATAAGCAATTGTGTTGAAAGTGATCATATCTTTTATGGTGCAGGGTCCACCACCACCTAATCATTCACAGAGATCTTTTTTCTTTGCCGAAAATGTGTCAGAATATGAAAATATGAAAGATTCTATGTAAAGAGGAGCAGGTGGTGTCACCAAGTTAGACATCAGATCTGTGAAGATTCAAGCCTGCTCACAGTAATAATGCATAATGCAATGTTTCTCATGCAACTATTGGAACAAAAGGAAAATGATTCATAGCTCTAACAATACAATGCCCTAGAATATTCTCAGCAAATCATTACCATCTTTTCACCAGAAAAGTTACACACTGCGTCTTGTGTTTTTGTGAAGCTCAGAAGCATCAGAAGTTTGTCCAGTTTTAACCAAATTTCATTTTCTGCTCTGGAAGTGGAGCAGGCCATGCCAATAGCGTTTTGCTAAAGCCATTGGCAGGTTGGTGAACCGCAGGGAGCCAAATAACACAAAACAAATAGATGCTTGATAAAGGTTTCTTCTTGCCACCCGTGGTTCTAGTGGAACGACTCATCTACATTTAAATTCAGCGGTCAATGTGTGTGTGGTCATCCGTGCCGTAGCTCTGGTGTGTCTCTTCTTTGTGTATCTGTGTCTGTGTGTTTGAGAGAGTTATTGACCGGCAGATGTAGAGTGTGTGATGAGAAGCAGGCCAGCGCATGGACTTATGGGAAATAAAAACCCTTATTTATTTATACGATTTGATTAAATGGCATTTGTTTCTGTCTCTGGTGTGTATGTGTGCTTGTATTTAATGACAAATAGAATAGAGGATCAGAGCAATCAGGTTTGAATGATTACTATGGGAACGAGGGAAAAGCTTAATATGGGGAGAGCGAATGGGAAGGAGAAGTCCGATTACAGACTCTACTAATTCTTTCTACCACTAAACATGGCTCCTCTTTTTAGCACTTTTATTTCACTTTGACAGACAAGGTTAGGCTAAATTTAAATCCAGCAAAAATAATGAAATGATTTTTGTTTTTTTTTTAATCAAGCACAATGAGTTTAGATGTGCTTTTCACTACTGTGCTTTTCACGACTAGGTTGTAGAGAGTTTAGTAAAAACAACTAGCCATGCTAACAACAACCATGCAAACAGTGCATTTCCTTGGTTTGGAGGAAAAGGTTCTAATAATAGACATATAGTTGGGACACAGCAAACGCATTTTCATCCTAACAGAGGCTTTGGAAAAATAGCTATGCTGAGGCAAAAAATAAATACAAAAGCATAGTAAATTGATTTTTGTTGAGTTTTTCTTATGGTCTAACATTGCTTCACAGCTGATACTATTCATTATCTTCTGAGCCTCAGAAAACACCAGTATAAATGTTATGAATGTCTGGATTTTGTAATGTCATAGATGGAGAGTTTCTGCATATGCATCGTCCAAACTTGTTTTGATCATTTCTGTAGCATATCAGGCAAGATTGGTGTGATTATTTATCCTTTGTAGCCAATAGAAGGAGCTCTGACTCGACCTGGCTGTCATCATTTTCTGACTAAGAACCAGGGACAGATCTGTGGAGAGGAGGTCTCTTATACTCAGTTTGGTGCATGTTTATCCATGTAAAACACCAGTAAATAAAGGCGTGCAGACAGATAAGCATAGTCCCATTGAACACCTGAAAAGATACACTTCGCACCGTTAAATGCAGCGCCATAGACTTTCTCTCCTTTTCTCCTCCATTTCATATCAATACCTGTCTCTGCACCATTGCGTCTGTAATAATGCCATTAATTATAGCTGTTTACAGTGTTTCCTCAGGATATTTTTTCCCTCTATTTTCATTTTTAATAGCTTAGTGTTATGAACTGTTACTGCTGAGGTTTGAAGAAAATCTAGCCCAAAGAAGACAGAAGAGTGCTCATTCATTTTTATTTATATGAGGGGAAAGTTTTCTTAGTGCAGCCTAATCTTTTTCTAGTGAAATTGTGTCATGGCTGGAATAAATCATGATGTAGACTTTTTTTTAAACAAAGCATAGTATTTGACACATTTCTTCAAATCCTTATTGAAACACTCAACACAGTCTGGGTTTGCACCAAATGTAACTATTTAATCACGTTGCCATGTCAAAATAACGCTGAACATTTTGTTAACTATGCAAATTACAGTATATGTTAGCAGTCATTGCAAACCTAACGGAGAAAAATGAGTGCGGGTAAACAGCTTGTAACATAATAAAACATTCTGTGCCAGAAAACAAAAGACATAATCTACCTCCAGTTTTGTTAAAAAGCTGCTTAAGTCCCAGAGGAATTGTGCGTAATTTCAAATAAGAGGTCTCCACTTTTGTCTTCCATGATTTTTCTCATTAGTGCGATTTCCTTCCGTTTCAGCCGAGGACTTGTTGGATTGTAACTCAGATGCTTTGGAAATAGGGCTCCCTGGAGGATCTCGAGTGCAGACTTCCCTGCCAGTTCAGCATGTGTGTGAACGTGTGGACTGCAGTGTGTGTGTGGGAGAGACGACTATGACACAATATTTGTATCCGATTACAACCCGCAACGAGAGAGACGCTTTCAATGAGTGTGGAAATAAAAAATACTAACCAAAGACAAGTCTACATGCGCTCCAGACAGCTTCCAACCTCGTAAATCACCTCAACTAGTGCTCAACAGTCAGTCCTTTCTTTCAGTACAGACCCAAGGCTTTTTCCTCTGCCAGCAGGAAGATTTGTGTTCTGACGCTCTGTCGTGGGGGATTACTGGGAAGACTAGAAGAGTTGGACAGACTAACAAAAATGTGTTCTATAAAAAGTTTGGTCTTAGAAACAAAATTTGCAAATGACAAAAATACACAAGTGAATTGGAGACACATGTATCCAAGTAAAAGCAAATACTATGGAGGTGTGTTTTGTTACTTTTCTGCTGAGGGGCCTCAAACCAGGTTTTCTTGTTGGTGCAACATTAAACTTAAAATGAGAGGAAAGCACAATCACGCCAAGTTATAAGTGAGATCAATGAACGTTTTTCAGTGCTAACACTAAAAGCACAAGTCATTGAATGTAGGTAAGACACACATTTCGAAGTCACTTAGCTATGATAAGACTGCACAATAATACAAAACTGCAACTGTAAGTCCAATATTGCTGCTGCTGTCCTCTATGTACTGTATGTCTATGACAACACAGATGTGAGCCATCTTTTCAACGCTGAACCAAAAGCAAATCCACTGCATTATGTATGTAGTCATTAAGATTTTGATTATGAATTTACCAAATTTATAAGTCAGACTGCCAAAACAAAAACATACCTAATTTTAAGTGCATATGACCGGTTTCTGCAAATTTCCCATTTGAATTTAAATTAGTAGATTAACACTGGTTGTAAATATAAATGATGGTTTTATATGAATCAAGAACAAGTTTGTGAAGAAAAGCTCGATAATTAATAAAAACGAGAGGAGACAAAGACATTTTCAATTTTTTCACAATAGACATCTTTTGATGACCCTATAAACATAAATTTAACTAAATTAGAATGCTGTGTAATTATATGCCTTAAGAAGTAAAAGCCCGTTGTAGGGCTTTAAGAGTTTAGGCCAATTTATTACATGGTCGCTAAGCAACTCCCCAGCATGATGTGTCATCTATGAACAGGAAGTATATTTGTCATCCAAAAAAAAAAAGGTTAAATTCAGATGAACTTTGCAAAATGTTAAGTGAAATCTTATATATAATGATCTTAACTTTGTTTTAGTGTAGTAGTTCAACTTATCATAACCGCTTTAATAATAGAGATGATAATGAAGACTGTCTGTGTTTTATAATATAAAAAACAAACATTTGTACATTTCAATGCATTTCTCTTCTCTGTTAAAGGGATTTATTAATACTTCAGCTAATATGGCAACAGAAATGTTTGCATAGTGTTATGAGGAACTGAATATTGCATTTATCAACTAATAATAGATACAACAAAGTACTGTAGTAAAGTAAATTAAGCCCAAAGTATCCACATACATTTTGAGTTGATTATTTGTTGTTATATAAAAATATCTAAATAAAAGTATGTTCATCTCAACAGAGAGAGAATATTCTTTTTGACACAACTCCAAACATATTCACAATCATAAAACATAAAAATGGAAGATAATGTGTGAAAGAGTCCTTATTTCTTGGCTGTATGTTTGCTCTCTTGTCGGCCATCTTGGATCTGGCCTTCTGGAGCTGATGGTCTCCAGATGTGCGGCTACAGTGAGCGGACCATTGTCAAAACATTGTTGCTCACTGTCTGCCTGCGAGTGTGGGAGGATGAGTGGGTTAGTATGGCTGTGCACTGTTTCCTGTCTCGTCCCAGCACTTTGTTACTGGCCTGAAACTGAGCCAACATGTGGACGCAGCGAGGAATGTAACAGCTGAAGTACAAGAAGTAAAAAAAAAAGTAGGATTTTAAACAGGACTTAATGAAAGCAATAGGTCAGGTCAACATGCAGGGTGAGCATAATAGAAATGCAGGGTGAGCATAATAGAAATTTAAAAGCCATATTTTTACAAGCTATAAATCTGTCAACAACTGCACCACAACAGTTTAAAAGAGCATTTCAAAAGTTGTATTCAATAGATGTATTGTAATGAATCCTATAGCTAATACTTACACAAACTGACGCATGGTTTATATACATCTGTAAATAGAATAACTTAAACTTGAGCACATTTGAGTAATTTAAACTCATTTATATGAATTGTCTGTCTATAGCAGTAAGATGATCATACTCAATAACATAAATAAGATATCCTTTATTTGTCCCACAATGGGAAATTCCAGTGTTGCAACACACAATTTAAGAACATCAGGGAAAATAGAAACATGCAAACAAGATTTTTTTTTTAATATACTAAACAACAAAAAATATTAAGTTTTAATAGTTTAAAAATGTTATGGCACAGTGCAGAATATGACAGGATAAATAGAAGTGGCATCAGTGTATAGTATTATGTACAATAAGTGAATAAATGTGAGGTAAAAGTATGGTTATGTTTATGTACAAAACTCAAAATATACATTTTTTTAGGGTTAATTAGCATTTTTGTTAAAAACAAAAAGAAATATTTATTAAATAGTGGCAATTGTCATAAAAGAACATCAGTTTGAGCTAATGTAATCATGCTACATTCTAGCCATGCAGAATCTAATCTGCATCTACAATCCTAGTAGCCAGCCCAAAGCTCATGAATGAGCTCTCTTTGAGCCTCAGGCAAACAGTAGAGTCACTTTCTGATTTTAAGTCTTCTTTAAAAATAGACCTTTTTGCTTTGGCTTTTAACACAGTTTGAAATGTTGACTTTGGTTTTCATCTTTGTTCTTACTGTTTTTTACATTGTTTGTTTTGTGTAAAGCACTTTGGTTGTTTTTTAAGTGCTTTATAAATAAAGTCTGATTGATTGAGTGATTGGTTGATTGATTGATTGATTGATTGATTGATTGATTGATTGATGTAACAATACATCTCGTTCAACACAAGGGAATGTATAAAGCTACATGTTTGGCCAGTGATCACATGACAGGAGTCATTCCACTCACAGTTTTAAAAGTGCTTGATGTAGACCTTGGCAAAGATGATTATATGTTTCCAGCTTCATCTGCGTTGATTAAGTTCAGCCCACAGCGTTTGCTCATCTGTGTTCAGAGATTTACAAGTGCTGACAATCACCAGTCCACCACCTCCTCCAGCGTAATGACAGGAGATTACACACAAGAAAGAACTATTTGTCTTATGTCCCACAAGTCAAACTACATTATTCTTATTGGAATACATTTGCAGAGTTTGCAAAGAAAGATCAAATATCAAGCTATATAGTTTGGCACATAAAGTCAAATCTATTCCTCAGGTCCTCAAAGTTTTTCAGTAGCTTTTTTCTGTCTGTCAATCACACTCTGCTCTAAGGCAAGATGGTCATGTGCCATTTTGTCATGCATCTACTATAAAAACATGATGGTAAAGGGATGCTGTAATGCCAAACCATGCTTGTAGTGTGATTGTTGGACTTCCACCAGTGGTTTTACTTTGATCTTGCGATATAAAACCTCTATGTACATGAAACAATGCCAGAATGTACAGAAATGGGAAGGGTTTCAAGTAGAGATGGCCACTGGTCACACCACCAGATGTCGCTCGTGGTCTTGGCGTCGTACACACTCATCCAAAATGAATCTCCAATGTTTTTGTGCGGTCATATTTGCAATGCCCGCCATGTGTTTTATCTCTCTCCGGCACCCTGAGGGACAGCGTTTGACCACCTGCTCTAACGTTCAGCCTCTGGAACAAACAAATGCTAAACTCTATGGGAGTGCCATTACAGCTAATTTCACTTTGTCCGTCAACGTGATATTTTGGAGGGCGCGGGCTGGCATTGGAAACCATCACTATCTGTCCGGCCCTTCGTTCTGTTTACCTCTCTCCAACTTGTAGTGCTGTTGTATTGTTTTGTTTTTCTGTCTGAGGAGCGATGGGAGAGGAGATAGAGCTGGAGATAAGATCGTGAAGGAACAAATCTAAGGCTGGGAGAAAGGCCAGCGGTGTCTGGTCTTTTTAGTGTAGCTCTACGTGGAGGTCCACTCCAATCACGGAAGTCGCTCTCTTTGTGGGTACAGAATGTTTATATGCTAGTGATTACAAATGCAGTGCAATAAAGATGTCTCAATGGAGATTTCACTGCTTCAGCTAGAATGTAAAGCATCTATTTCCACTGAGACAAGCATAGTTATCGCTACGTTACAGGTAGGGTTTGTGCAGAGGCAAACACTTTCACAGTAACAATGCATGTTTTTCAAGATGTAAGGTAAAAACACATCTGATTGAAATAAGATGACATATACCAGAAAAGTTACACAGTGCACCTTTATCAAAGCAAACGCAGTAAATTAGTGTTGTAAATAAGTTGTGTTCACATGACATTCTAGCTCAATGACATTTAATAGAAAAAGAGTGTGGCCATAATGAACATTGTTTAAATGCAGTTGTCTGTTGTAATGACAATCATCAAATCACATAAAAAACACCAGATTGAAATTATGAAAAACTACCAAGATGGCCCCACCTCCCTCTCCAGGATCGGCCTGTCCTGGTCCTGCTAGACGAGTCGTTCCCTCTGCTAATGGACTCTGGCTCTACAAACTTAAACTCTATAACTGCAATTAGATCTGCGTTAGCCTTAGTTACATCTACAGCCTGTCCGTCCATGGGAGTAGATCTCTTCTTCACTGTGGTTCTCCTCGAGGAGTCTCTTTTTCCCTTAGGGCTTTTTTGAGTTTTTCCTTGCCGAGAGGGTCTAAGGACAGGGGATGCTCTGAACAATTATTTATTTGATCTACTAATATTCTGCTTTGACATTCTTGATCAATCACTGCTTCTGAATGTTTATTGTTTCATTGAATGTGTAATGCTTTATTATTTATTTCCTACTATTCATGTTTGCTAAATTAATAATCTTGGGAAGTCCTCAGAGACGACTGTTGTGATTTTGGGCTGTACAAAAATAAATTGATTTGATTTGACTGCTAAATATTTAATTCAATTATTACATGATCACATTCAAAAACATTAACATAATCTATTAGAGGGTGAAAAATGTTAATATTTAGTTAGTAAATGTACGTAAATATATGAAAACTTGATAACTGTCACTATTAAAACTAACCTCAGAGAGATTGAAACATCTGGCATAATCCCCCAACAAATGCACAAAATGATAAATTTACACTGTTGTGGTGAAATTAATGATTAATTTGGGCAAAAGGTGGTGCTTTTTTAAACTTTCTGCTCATTGTATGTTTTTGGCTGCATCTCAAATTGTTGTCGTCTTCCTATTATTGCATTAGTTGCCTGACTAAAAACTTCACACTATGACTAATAGGTTGGTGACTTGAGCTTTAGTAACTTTGAGGTGAGATACTTCATGGACAGACAAGCAGCTGAAGGACTTATATTCACTTATGTTCACTTGATTCAGTCTATGCTCAACACTACACTGACCTTCAAACAAGCAGAATCCAGTCATATATTACCATTATTTTAAAGTATATTGATTGTCAGCCAATTTAGATATTCCAGATCTGAACTGCAAAAGGTTTTAGCTTCGTCTTGTCCAAACCTGAGGCCATGGCACAAGGCTGAGAGCCGGTCATTCTCATTGTTCTTTAAGCTGAGCTGGTCTGTGTTGTGGTGGATAATATCAAGCCCTTAGCATCTTTTTCACTCACTATAATTTTCTCTCTCTCTTTCGTCTCTCCTCCTCGGTATCAGTGTCTTTCTTAAACAGATTGTTTTCTGCAGGGGTGGCACACGAGGAGATAGACGCACACAGAAAAAAATGAGAATCTCCGTCCTTGACTGACCCAGTTCCATTTCTTTGCTGTGAATGAAGAAAAAAAATCAGCTTTGTATTTTTTTTTCCTGAACCACAGAGAGTTCTATCAGAGTTTTTTTTTTTTTTTTTACGTATTGCCTTTGTGAGCGGTAATACATTGTTAGATTTTTTTCTTCTTTTAACCTTCTGGGAACCATCCAAAGCAAGCCATTGTTTTGTTTCACAAGACATTAACCTCCCATATTTTACACAGTTGGAGGAAGCTGTGTGAAGTATTTTTAATTCTGTTATAATTATCTGGAGCAGCTCACTCTGAGGCATAATGCACTTTTTGATTTGCACTTGTACTACAGTGTCTAAAGTCTGGCCCAGGGGCTAATGCTGGCCTCAGCTGAACCTCGCCGCCCTTAGCACATAATAAAATGTATTATTCATAGGATTTTTGCATTTTGGAACTCTGTGAACTTATGCAAATTAAACTGCATTATTGAGACGGTGAAAAGGCATCAGATGATTATGATGTTCATATAGTTTCTATCTTGGGTTTCAGTGTGTTGGGAATACATACTGAATCAATAGGTGAGGATTGTTATAAAAGGATTCAAAGTTTCTAAGCTGCCTTCACTGTTTACTGGCCTGCTGAGTTATGCTAAGAACATAAAGAGTTTGACTCATAGGCTAACAAATCAGCCCCATTTTCTTTTGACCCCACTATAATATTAATATAAAAAAATAATATAATACATTTTATTTATATAGTGCTTTTTTGTCTAGACACTCAAAGATGCTTTACAGACAAATGCAGTTAAATAAAGATACAATACATAAAAACAGTAATTATAACATTAATCAAACATTAAAAGCAGATTTCTTTGTCCCAGAGGGTGGAGCAGCGATGGAGAAGGCTCTGTCGCCCCAGGTTTGGAGCTTGGTCCACAGAACAGCACTCAGACCATCTCCATGATGTGGTTGACTCAGGGCTTTAGATGGAGGAGCAGGTGCAGTTGGAGGTGGAAACTGAAGTGAGAGAACAGATGACACAGGTCCAAGTGGAACAGATGAAACTTCTGTTGTTTCAGTTGGTGATAAGGCCATCCCCTCAAAAGATTTATCTGGAAAATCTTCTGCTGCAGCAGAAGTAAAAGTAGCTTTTCAGATGTCCAAAAGCTAGCAATTTCATAGCTTCATGTCCCACTAGCTTATAGATTTTATTGTTCCTATTTATTTACTATTTACAAGTACATGACTGTTTAAATTATCTATCTATCAGACATAGATTGACAAACTAAATTAATAAAGATTTTGATTTGATTTGAAAAGTTCCATCATGACATAGACAGTTCTATTAACTGATTAGCATGTATTCAGCCTATAGTTGTATAGTGTATTTTATAGCAGTTATTCTCCTCAACGCAGTTTAAATAAACTTTGTAACACCACTGCCCTTAAACCAGTGTGACTGACTCTTAACCTTGCATAAGAGCTGTTTTGGAAGCTTCAGGCAGAACGCAGCAGTGCGTAAACCAACATTTGTTTACACTTTGTCATTGAAAGACACTACAGCGGTCGGACACGCAATGGAGGCGGCTGTTTAAACGACGGCTCCCGGCATTTTCGTTCAGAAAAGCCCTTGCAACTCGAAATATCAACAAGAAAATCGGTTTAAAAGTACCGAAATAAAAAGGGGCAATGGTAAAAGAAAAGCAGGGCAAGACAAAGACGAAAAAACATCCCGAAATGAACAACGAAGAGCCTGACGCTACCGAAGAGCACGTTGCAGCTAAAGCTAACGTGGAAGTTAGCGTCAGAGAAAAAATGGATGGTGATGCCAGCATTGATCTAAAGATGATACTAAAGGAAATTAAAGACTTTCGACAGGATAATGCTCAGCAATTCAGAGAGATCAAGGACCAGATAAAGGTTACCAACGACAACCTCGGGTTGCTGGAAGAGCGTGTTTTGGACTCGGAGGAGCGAATCCAAGCAATGGAGGACGCCATAGGAGAACTAGCAAAACTCCAATCCAAACTCGAGTTACAGATAATCGATCAAGAAGGCCGCTCACGACGAAACAATTTACGCATTTACGGCGTGGTGGAGGGAGAAGAGAAAAATGCGCCAACTATGACAGACTTTGTTGAAAGGCTTTTGAAAGAAAACTTGCCGCTTACCTCATCACTGGATCTTCACATTGAACGGGCGCACCGTGCCTTGGCAGCGGCTCCCCCGGAGGGGGCCCCTCCTCGGTCCATCATTGTACGTTTTTTGAGCTACAAAACCAAAGATGAAGTGCTTAAAAAAGCGTGGCAATCCAAGGGATTCCTCTGGAAAGGAAAACAAGTCAATGTGGATCACGACTACGCACCAGATGTCCTTAAACAACGACAGACCTACGCCGAAGCCAAGAGGGTTTTAAAGCAGCGAGGGATACGATTCCAAACTCCCTTCCCGGCGAAACTACGTGTGTTTTATCCAGACGGGACAAAGCTTTACAACACAGCGGAAGACGCAACGAAAGAAATGTCAGAAAAGGGTCTGCCGGTCTCGGTTTTTACCCCACCAGAGAACCTGATGTCTCGGATCAAGAAACTAACATGGTCCACGGCTGAAGGAAGAAGACGAACGCCACAACTACAACGCGCACGTGAGAACTTGGCCCAAGCGGGATCATCCTCTATCAAAGACAGACTGCAGCAATTCCGAAGGGAGCAGTCCTGAAGTGAACATCTTTTCTTCATTTGATGAATGAGCATAAAGGAGTGTTTACATAGTAAGGTAACATTTTTCGTTCATAACTGGCTGTTGTTTCTCCACTTCCATTTTAACTCGTTTACTTATCAGATTGGGGGGAAACTACGTAATGATTGACTCTGTTTTAGTGGTTGCTATTAGCCGGGAGATTAAAGCGGACTTACCATGCGCACCATGGAACAACTGCGTGACGAGGACAATTTACTAGAGGGCCCACCCCAAACTGGGGGGTCTTCCCTCTCTAAGACTTCTCAACATCAAGTCTTACAGGGTTATTTATGTGAAACCCCACTACTGGGAGTCATTTTTATTTCATTTTTTCTGTTCAGTTGTTTGATTGTTGGTTTGTTAGCTGTGGTTCAGGGCAGCACTGTTTTGACAAGTGACAGCTTTAGGGTGACACAATTGTACTATAAACATGATGGCTTCTAATCAGAATCTAAATATTATTTCCTTTAATGTAAATGGAGTTGTTAATCCGCAGAAGAGATCAAAAATTTTATCAAAATTAAATAAAGAAAAAATACATATCGCCCTTCTACAAGAGACACACTTGTCAGACCAGGAGCACAAAAAATTACAAAGAGGCAATTTTAAATATGTTCATGCATCATCTTATAAATCGGGTCACCGCAGAGGGGTTGCTATTTTGATATCGCGCCAGATATGTTTTGAGTATGTGACTGAAAGAGTAGACAAAGAGGGTCGCTTTGTTTTGGTAAAAGGGAAATTGACGGCTTCCCTGTGACAATTTTTAATGTTTATGCACCACCAGGAAGCGACTGGATTTTTTATAAACAACTTTTTGAAATAATGGTATCTGAAACAGAAGGGTTGTTAATATGTGGTGGGGACATGAATATAAAATTATCAAAACTGGACAGCTCAAAGTTGGATACAATACAGTCTAAAGCTGTAACAAGAAAAGTAAACAATATGATTGACGAAATTGGAATGCTTGATATTTGGAGGGATTTTTATCCCTCAGGAAGAGATTATACACATTTCTCTGCTCCCCACCAAACTTACTCTAGAATTGATTATTTTTTTACATTTAAGAAGGATAGACACCTAATAAAAACTTGTGATATTGGCACAATTGACCTATCAGACCATTCCCCCATATATTTAACACTTTGCATCAATGAAGTTAAAAAAACAACAAATTGGAGATTGAACAGCAGTATTTTAAATGACCCAAAAGTTAAAGAACAATTCAAGAAAGAAATCAATTTATATTTTCAGGAAAATGATAATGGAGAAGTTACTCCATCCGTGTTGTGGGACGCATATAAAGCAGTTATACGAGGTAAATTAATTTCCTGCTCATCAATGATCAAGAAGCAAAAAAAGGAGAAGCTCGAGAAGCTTCAATTAGAATTGAAAGAATTACTAAGACAACACAAACTTAATATTGACAATAATAAGAAAATGCAGATAAAACAATTACAAAATAAAATAGATGCCATATACTCTGAAGAAACACAAAAAAAATTACTGTATCTCAAACAAAGTTACTATGAAGCTGGCGGAAAATCAACTAAATGGTTAGCGTTTAAACTTAAAAAACAGCAATCTGAAAATGCAATCTATAAGATAAAACACCCAAAAACAGGCAAGCTCTGTAATGATACTACTGCAATTCAACATAGCTTTGAAACTTATTATAAAGACTTGTACTCGCAGCCCATGCTTAACAATGAAATCCATATTGAAAACTTTTTGAATTCTCTGAATCTTCCAAAAGTCTCAGATCAAGAGAACAAATCATTGATAAAGGAAATTACGGACCAAGAGATTAATGCCGCAATTACAAGATTGAAAGCCCGAAAAAGCCCTGGCACGGATGGTTTTACTAGTGAGTGGTATAAAATTTATAGAGATGAATTAAGCCCTAGACTTAAGAATGTATGCAACTGGGTCCTTAAAGGTGGGGAGGTGCCTTCCTCATGGATGGAGGCAACTATTTCTGTTATTCCAAAAGAGGGAAAGGATAGGCTGAGTTGTAGCCAATATAGACCGATATCTGTTTTGAACTTGGATTATAAAATATTCACCTCAATAATAGCCAAACGTTTGGATTCTATCATGCCCAAACTTATAAATATGGACCAAACTGGATTTGTCCAACAAAGACAAACTCAAGACAGTATTAGACGAACTCTTCATGTTACACATCATATAAAAAAGAATAACATTTGTGCAATGTTGATGGGTCTAGATGCCGAAAAGGCTTTCGACTCGGTGAGATGGACATTCCTGTACAAAGTACTAAACACATTTGGATTCCATAGTAACATCATCAAAACAATTCAATCAATCTATAGTAACCCAACTGCAAAAATTAAAATCAATGGTAGTTTGTCAAAACCTTTTACACTTGAACGCTCATGTAGACAGGGATGTCCTCTCTCACCGAGTCTCTTCGCTCTATTTATAGAGCCACTTAGTCAATGCATTAGACAAAATTCTTTGGTTAAAGGTATCAATATGCCGGGTGGTACTCAGAAACTGTCACTCTTTGCGGATGACATTTTGGTTTATCTAGGTGAACCAAATGAGTCATTGCCTGAACTAATGAAGACGTTGGAGGAATTTGGATCTTACTCAGGGTATAAATTAAACATCCAAAAAACCCAAATCATCACATTCAATTACACACCTTCAAATGGAGTAAAGAATACATATAATTTTAAATGGGATCAAGACTCAATGAAATATCTCGGAGTGACTCTCTGTAGAGATTTTAATAATATGTTTGATAAGAATTATGGACCAATCACTTCTAAAATAAAATCGGACCTTTCAAGGTGGAGTCTTATACCAACTCTAGGTCTAATTAATAGGATCGAATCAGTAAAGGTCGGTGTCCTCCCACGTCTTCTTTATCTTTTCCAAACTCTCCCAGTTGAAGTTTCAAAACAACAATTTATTGAGTGGGATAAATTGATTTCACGATTTATATGGTTGGGAAAGAAGCCGAGGATAAGATACAGCACCTTACAATTATCCAAAGATAAAGGAGGTCTTTCCTTACCATGTTTGAAGGATTATTATTATTCAGCGCAGTTAAGACCCTTAGTATGTATATGTAACCCTGCGTTTGAAGCACGGTGGAAAGACATAGAAGAAAGCTCTTCCAAAGGGCCACCAATACAAGCTATGATAGCTGATAAGAAATTACAGTCACATCTGAAGGACCCAAATAACCCTTGGATAAACTTTACTTTCAAAATCTGGAATGAAACATGCAAGGAGAACAAATTAATTAAGGCGGGGATGATTTTACGCTGGTGTGCTTACGACTCGGATTTTTTACCCAACCGTAACGATAAAACAATTTCAAGAATGGTCACTGCTGGGTCTTACTTCTTACTCAACCTTTTTACATAAGGGCCAACTTGCAGATTTTCAGACTCTTAAAACAAAATATGGCTTGCGAAATGAAGATTTTTTCAGATATCTACAGATGAGAAATAGGTGTAATGAAATATTAAAAGCAAATAAAGAGAAACAAGTCTGTAAAATTTTAAATCTATTCCAATTGGCCTATAATACTGATTCCCTCCGTAAAATAGTTTCAAGGTTTTATCAAGGTTTCCAAGAAATGAAAATTAATAACACTATTTATGTAAAGGAGAAATGGGACAAAGAAGCAGGCTTGGTTATAGATGAAGAGGATTGGAATCTGCTATGTAAAAAACATTGGGAAACAACGCTATCATTAAATTGGAGAGAGTTTGGGTGGAAAAATCTCGTTCGATTTTTTATCACACCAGCTCAAAAAAGCCATCAAAATGTAGGAACAGGCTGCTGGCGATTATGTGGTAATTTGGAGGCCAACCACCATCATCTATTCTGGTCTTGCCCAAAGGTTGTTACTTTTTGGCAGGAGACGCATAAATGTGTCCTAACTATCTTCAATATCAATATCCCTTTTGATTTTTTGCACATGTATTTGGGTCAAGAAATTCCAGAAATTGCTTCAACAGCCGACAGATACTTAGTGAGGGTCATATTATTATCAGCCAGAAAGGCATTGACCAGGCAGTGGCTACAGACGGAAGTACCAAAAATTGAAGATTTGTATAATGTGATTTATCAAATATTTGTGATGGAGAGGCTTACAATGTCAATAAGACTTCAAAGGGAAAAGTTCA
The DNA here is from genome assembly GCA_038363315.1 of Mugilogobius chulae. NCBI lineage: Eukaryota > Metazoa > Chordata > Actinopteri > Gobiiformes > Gobiidae > Mugilogobius > Mugilogobius chulae. Next base: position 27,670,981 of record CM076408.1, read on the forward strand.
ACACATATTGGCACAAATGGACTCAATACATATCGCCTCTGAGATCAGACTTTGTATAATTTTAAGGGCATAGATTAGAGAGACTCAGATTTGCATAATTGCTGTCACTGGTTTTTGTTCTCAGTTAGTTTGATGTTTTGTTTTTTTGTTTTTTGTTTTGTTTTTCTTATAAAAAAAAAAAAAGAGAGAGAGAGAACACTTAAAATGTGTGAGTAAGAGAAGAGTGAGAGTAATGGAGAATAAACAAGGAACTTGTTGGGTTTTTTAGGACCAACTTTTTTTATTTTTATAGATATATATATTTAAAAATGTAGAAACATGTACATGTCTTTATAACATGTTTGCTCTTGTTTTTGTAATAATTGTTATTATTGCTCTTACTATTATTGTTTATAATTTTTTTTTCTCTCTCCTCTCTCTGTTATAATTCATTGTGCTCTTGATGTAAAGACTTTGTGCAAGAAATTGACAAAAATAAAATTAAAAAAAAAAAAAAGAAAGACACTACAAAGTGCTAACACCCTGGAAGTTAAATATAGCTATGAGTTAAGTGGGGCCTGCAGACCTGCTTCTGCCTGCGGCTTCAGCTCGCTGCCTGTAGAGCGACACAATGAAGAGCTTGGGAAAAGGCCAGAGCTTCAACCTGTTGCTAGATATGACTTTGGCACAAGCTGTGTGCCATGTGTGAGAAATACGGCTTCAGAGTCTAATGAAACCAGAGATACAAATAAAACTGTAGTTCCGCCCAAAATATTGAACTGCTGGGTGTTGCCTTGCAATCTGTAGAGACACATTTTTATATCATAGCATAAGTGATTTAATTAGAAAAAAAAAAAAAAAACAGCCACTGAATAGTCTGGCTGCTCCCATCTTTTTCATGTTTTGCTGTTCTCACTGGTTATCATTGTATTCTTGTGTTTGCATTTTTATTTTTTTTATTTTTTATAATCTAATCTAAACCGTAGCCTAACCATAACCCATAACGCGTCAGCTGATTATGAGTGAGAGTTAAGAAACAACAGCAACATAGACACTTGATAAACATTCAGTGCTTTTAAATTTTGATCCAGAAATGACTCTATTGTTTTTGGACCATGTTCATTTGCCTCCCACAGTTCAGTGATGTTTTCATGATGGAAAAGAAAAACGGAGATAAATGCTGTTAACAAATCGGACGTCAGGTGATACTCCCTAAGCAACTATTCCTCTCGCCTTTCACTGATAACGTAGGGGTTATCATACATTGGTCTGTCTGGAGCAAATGGAACAAAGATGAGACTTCGATTACGTGTGCACAAACACACACACACATTTATAGTCCAGTCCGCGGAGGATAGCTGATCTGTTCGGTTCCTCTTGACAGCCGGAGCATGGCCATCACCACCCGGGAGTGGCCGCGTCGTGTGCTGTGAGCTCTGTGTATGTGTATGTGTGAATGTGGCCCCAGCGCCGCAAAAGGACTTTAAGAAAGAGACAGGGATGAAGGGCTAGAGAGGGGTTATAGTAATTCAGATATTGATGTTTTTGAGGCTCTAACTCCACCCGGAGGGGCTGTCTAGGTGGAAAATGTCAAACAGGCCTGGGGCAGGTTTACACCACTTAGCAATGCTGCAGCTTTGGTCGTGACACCTGAAACACTCAAGCAGGAATTCAATCTCAAATTTAACAAAAAGCAAAGTTTACAGAAGGCAAATAATTCGAAAATGTGTGCAAGCTGAAGTGATTTTGTTGTTTGCAGGAACACACAGTGCCAAAGTTGTTCTTGTACCTTCAAGTACAAGCTGACTTTTAGTTTTTTATGCATCATTCTTGCATAAAAATGTGTGAAGGCCAATTTTGAATGCCACTTGAACAAGTTTATTATATTTAGATGATGTTACACAAAGGCAAAGTGTGTCTTCTTTGCATCCACAACAATCATTGCACTTGAAACATTTTAATTGAAAGTAGTTGACAGGAACAACCCCAATGACACTAGTTTCTTTAAAGCATGTATAAACATTATTGTTTTTCAAATTGTTTCTGTAGTAGTAGTATTAAGTTAAGATTAGACTGGGTAACGCAATAATTCATGTAGTTTAAAAAAGGTTTAAAGGTTAATTAAAATTTTAAAAAGTACACCTCTTCACGTTATTAATGAACTTTCTCGTAGCAAAAACACACGCATAATGATGTTAAGCATGCATTTTTCTTTGTACTGTATTCACTTCGATACAGTGTTTGGAGTGCTGCAGCCCACTCAGACATGCAGTGCTGACAATGTTGTGTCTGTAGAACAAGTTACCAGCCCAGACTTTCTACACATAAATAATAGTGAAGCTGTTGACAACAACATGGATAGGTGGCTAAGACTGGAACCAGGCATAGTTCCAAGAAAGATATATTTTTTTTTTCAATGTTTGACTTTTATGTTGTTAATTTTGTCAAATATGAAAAATACAACCCTATTCTTACGCAAAGAATATCTAAATGTTGGGCATCAAGTATACTACAGTAGGTTTGGTAATATCTAGGAGTGTGCTTAGATACAATCAAAAACATTATTATTTATATTTATATCCAAAAAGTGTATATATGCTTTATAGAGTAGACATAGACCGATAAATCAGCCAACCAATATTTTGGGGCTGATACTTAGATTTTGTTTTGCACATCTGCCTTCATTTTGGCCGATTTTTGATGAGGCAGTTGCTTAATCCACCTTCTGCACAGGAGAACCACTCACAGTGACAGTCTTTTAGGAGAGAAAGAGAAAGAACAGAAACTTGACTTAAAAATGTTATGTGATGTGCCTAAACATGTTTTATTTATTAAACAATGAAACAAAATAGCTTTGATTAAACTTTTTTTTTGGTTATGTCATCATTATTATGAATTAGTCCATAACTTGACCAACTGACCAAAAGGCAGAGAAATCCAGTTTATCTACAAATCCAGTCCGTCAACATACATACATATAAACTGCAGAACCTATAACTAGAAGACAACCTTTCCAGAACATGTATGTAGAGCATACAATATACATACAATATATGCATTACATGAATACATAATAATCCTGATATGTTGTACTTTGCGTCCAAATTGTGCAGATTCAAATTGTAATAATCCTTAATCCCAGGGTTTGCTAATGTATTTCTTTTTCCAAAGCGTCAGAACAGGTCTAATTTTCCACTTCAGTACAATAACAATGGGAAAATAAAATTCCTAAATAGCTTCTATAAACATTACATAGAATCACAGCACCTAATGATCACTGTGAACGCTTTGTTCAATTGTTGCTTCAAACCAAATGAATCTTTCGAAACAATTTTCTTCTCATCCATTCTCTCCCATCTGTCATCCTTTCTGATGCCTCCATCCGAGTCTACGAGTGCCAGCCCACTTCTCCCTTTTGTATTCACCACGTATTGGAAGCAATTCACACGGAGAGCCCTACCGCCGGTGATAAAGAGTGCCTGAAATTAATGAAAATCTCTGACCTTTCACCATCATTACTGTGGAGCTGGCAGAGCTGTAGCATTTCGTTATGCTAACCCCAATATGACTGTGAGCTTAGCGTCAGGCCCTTCACTTTGCTGCAGAGGACTGTTGACTGGAGTTTGCCTTTGTCTCTGGGCAGTGTCAGTGATGGAGAGCTCTGCATACAAGAGCTGGAACCAAGAGATGGGAGAGGAAGGATACTGTTACAGCGCTTAGAAGATTGATTTCATTTACATTTAATGCAAGCAATTTAATAGATTGGAAAATGCACGTTTTTGTTTTTTTTCATTGTGAATTAACTTCCTGGTTTTGACAGTTTGCTGAATGTCTCTACTCTCTCTTTCTCACAATTTTCAAGATTTATGGGCTAATAAAAAATTGTTTAAACTATTGTTTATAGTTAAAATTGCCACAAAAAGAGCAGTGTAAGAATAGAAAATAGATATAATGATGCTAGAAACTTTCAACTTAGGATATGAATGTAATATGTCTACACTTTTGTGATTCATTTGTAAACATTTCACAGTGTTCATGTGACATCCCAGCATTTTCTAGACTAATAATACTTCACACAGATGTTTGCAGCACAAATAAATCTTGTTCAAAGTCATTTTTTGCTGTAATATAAAAGTGATCGGGTCTAGTCATCAGATTGAAACAGTTTGAAGTTATCTTTTAGATATTTCATGACAAAGTACAGTGTTGAATCAGAAATTGTGTTCATCATCTAAATTCATGACATCATTGCATTCTACAGCTTGAACGCAGCCTTGACGTAATAATCATCTGACTATCGTTATCAAGCTTTGCCCAAAAACATTGAAATATTCATTTTTGTCAATAGCTATTGCCCATAAATACAGATACATTGTATGTGTGTCTATCCAAGTACAAATGTGTTTAAAGTGCTCTGTCTGCATCTGTTTATAGATTTTTTTTTTCTCTCTTCTTAATTGAAGTTTACATGTTAGTTGTTAGCTTTATCGACATGGTTTTGTGAAATATATGAATGGCTTTGTGTTGGACAAGTGAAAGCCACTTGTCAGGTTTGCATGTTCTGCGTGAGTATAATTTGGGGTGTTTATTATTCATTTCTAAATCACAAGCAACAGGCTGATTCTTAAAACTTATGGATTGTTCTCTTGCCATTGTCAGTGCTTTTCAAAACAGTTTATTGTTTCACCAAAATATCCCCAATTCTAATTAATATTCCTTTAATGTACCTCAAATCTCGTTACGTTCTCATTTTTTATTATTACCCTGAGAAAACCTTTAATTGTTTTGTTTGGTCATGACCCCAATTCAACAGTGCTTTATCATTTTATTGCTTTCCACGTGTGTTTTTTCAAGAGCATGAACTAAATTAGCCTCTCAGATGTGACCTTTCAGGAAGTAATTCTGGATTTCCACCCATTTCGACCACACTTTTTGGCGATAAAGCCCCTAACAGCGCGTGCATCTGTGTTTGTGTGCGTGACATGTCCTCTGTCTTTCTCTACTCACAGCTCACCTTGGCCCCATCGCCCTTTCGGTGTTGCTCATTTCCTACACTCGTGAACTTTGACCCCAACACATATGTACTCAAGCGGCAAGGGAAAAAACACACTATTTAGCCTTCCGACCGAGCGAGAATGATGCTCTGAAAACACTCGACATTACCGACAATGTGAACTTGGCAACCTCGTGTTTCTAAAATTCGGCGTTTGTCGATATGTGTATTGACGGCACACAGAGGAATGAATGCGGGTGAAGAAGTGGACAAATAGCTAAACTGGGTGAAAGGCATGCTGGGGTATTGGCAGAAGAAAGTACACACTGTAATTCATCCCACAGCATGAGTGAACATTTTAAAAGATTTTTGTGTATCTGTGGTGTTGTGCAATTGGGTTTGCATCGTCAGAAAGGAAGAAGCATCCCAGGCACAAGAAAACAGATTTTGTTTTTCTAATTTGGTTTTGTTTTTCTAAGTAAATTTTGCACAGTCATAATCATAGTTTTGCTCTTGCTTGTATGAATCTAGTGTGTGCTTAGCAGAAATGTCATGTAAATATTTGAAAACCAGCTCATACATTGCAGTAAATATGCAGAGGCAGTTCATATACTGTAAATCAGATTATCTTGAAGATTTTTACCTTTCTTGCTTGTAGGGCTGGGCGATTTTGACAAAAATAGATATCTCGATATTTTTTGGCATATCTCAATTACAATATTCTGGCAATACTATCGAAAAATGTTCCAACATGTCGTTAACATTATTAGTTAAGGCTTAATTATGAAAAAAACACTGTATTGGACCTAAGAAACATACTGATTAGCTTGGAACCTTTTCTAAACTAGAAATACCTCAAAGATGTGACCAAATATTCATGCTAAACAACTATTCAGAAAGACAAAAATTTAATTAAATTTTTTAAATGTTAAAAAAAAAAATTCTTCTTGTCACCCCAAAAAATAATACTTTGGACACCACTGAGTTACAGACTAAATAACTTAGGACAAAATCTGTGTAAAAATGAATGAAAATGTTGGTTTTCTATAGTTATTTGAAAGTTTACAATACAATTACATTTTTTTTCTAAACAGATCGATTTGAAGCTTTTTTAACCACACGATATACTCGATATTCGATTTTTGCATATCTTCAAAACCATAATCACAATAATATCTAAAATTAGATATATTGCCCGGCTATATTTGCTTGATATGGTCATTCATGTTTTTGTGAATAAACAAAAACAAAACATGCTTTGTGCTTTAACCTAAAATAAGAAACTAACAGGCACATATACCCTGCTTTGTCTGCTTATTGCAAGACGTTTTGTCAGTATTGCTCACCTTAATTGTTGATTTGTGATGATTGTGTAAACATACAGCCACTAGTTTATCTCTATTGTCCTTCTGTTTCCATTAGAAACACACATTAGAAAGCAGTTATTTCTATTAGTCAGCTTGCGACTAAGTTAATAATGTCTTCTCACTGCTCTCTTACTACCAAAGTACAATTTCTTTCAGCTCCAACCACCTCTTTCCAACAAACCAGGGCTAATTGTGAGATACAGTCATTTGGCAGACACGTGCAATCATTAGGAGGTGTAATAGTCTAAAGTGCCATCCATTATGCAGTTTGCCTGGGAATTCCATCCTCCATGTTGAGCCGCTACATCTATTCACTTCAGATCAGCATGTTTACCCCTCTTTGTCAGTCTTCATTGTTACATCTTTCTCTCTGTGTAATTAGAGGAAATCTGGCCTGTCCAAGGGCGTTTGACAATTAAGATGTATCGATGTCATGTGGGAACATTACAGCAAATTCCTACCTTGTTTGAATGGAAAGCATATCAAACAATTAGCGCCACAGATGTTACATCCATCAGAAATGGAAATCAGGGCCGCAATTAAAATGGCGGTCCTCACATGGTTACCAGAGATATGTTTGTGCCGTGCATCGAGGGAGATTTTTGTTGAACCAAATCCACCAATGTGAGCAAGAATATGACCAAAAAGATCTAATATATCAAAAAACATTTTATATTGTAAGTAAAGTAAGGTTGTTATTGATACCACTAAGTCCAAGTGAATCAAAATCTCTTTTTCAGGGAAGTTTTGAGAGAGGGGAGGAGCTTTTTGTGTGAAATTTTAATGATAGAGGAAACCAGAAGAAACGCAAACACAGGGAGAACATGCAAACTCCACTTTGTTTGCTTGATTTTGTACTGTAGAAAAACTCAGGGTGTTTAAGTTCTAGATAAGTTGTTGATGCATTATTAATAGTATCAATACTTACTAAAACATTTATTTGAACAAGTATTGGAAAAAGACACATGTTTGGAATGCATAGCAGAAGAAAAACACAAGGATGAAGTTTAAGAAGTAGTAACTCTGAACCACACTGAAAAATTCAACTCACTGACATCAAAATCACAGTTTTTGAGAGGTAGTAATTAGCAAAGACGTCAATAATCTCAGAGACATTTCTTTAAAAGTATCTTACCCCTTTTTTCCACCTTACTATTATAATTCCTTCTCCTTTTCTTCAGCAGTACATGAATCAATGAACGAATGTCTAAGTCAGGCCAGTTACCATAATTTTGTGTACATGTGTTTTAATTCATTAACAAGCTGAACATTCATTTGTGTTGAAAATGTCTTTTGTCTTGTGTGGGAATGAGCCCTCTGAAGCATTCTCAGAACCTACAATACAACAGAGACACAGCAGACAGTTAATAAGTCACTTAATACCAGCGGATAAAAACACAGGTATTAAACATGCACATTATTATTGCTCCTTTCAACTCTCGTTCCTCCCTCGCTTCCTCACTTGTCTCCTTTCCTAAGGCTAAAGGGGTGAATTAAGGTTTCACTGCTCAGCTTTCCACACTAGATTATGTACAAGTATGTGCGTTTGAAGCTCTGGTAAAAGAAAGGCTATTCCAGTGAAAAAAACGTAAAGAGCATATAACCCCAATTCTTCTCTATCTCTTACTGCTCTTATTTCTATACATTTCTTGGCTAACAGACGGTGTAAAGTGGGTCATGACTCTCTAGACGCGGCAGAGGAATATAATTTTAGATAAGGAAAACTATTTTTGAATATCTGAACCAAAGAAATCCTGTAAATGTAATTATTTATTGTCAAAGTTTGTCCGTTGTCAGTTTAGAAATAAACAGAAGGAAGGAATTTAAGGTTTATTTAAGTTCAAGATGCACATGGATAGAAGTTTCTCTCCATCTGCTGGCATTGTTCTATCCATCATTTGACACATTTGTATGTTTAGAACTTGGAGATGAAAACATGCTGCTAAACATATACACTCTTCACTCACTTTGTTTTCTTGGTTCTTTTCAAACAAATGTGATCTATAAGCTGCTGTTGGAGCATCCATGTTGTTTCCTTGTGGTTCTTGTTCTTCTGTTTTGATCAGTTCTCCACCTGAATGTTACCATCCTCTGAAGGTTGTTTACAGAAATTAGTCTTTACATTAGTTTCCATGCTCTCTTCGAATACATGGTAGCTGATTGTCCATTGGAAGAGCAGATTAGATACAATTTTCTGCATAGGAATAAAAATGTTTTCAGAGAAATGTTGCAAAGAAAGTCAAAAGAAGGAAGTTGCTGTCGAAACTAGCCAGTAATAAATCATCTCTTGATCTAGAAGAAAACTCTAACATCATGAACATCCCTAACCTATTAATATCTTCCTCTTGGTTTGTCAAAGTTAGAGATATTTGTAGAGTCACGGGTGATTTAAAACTTGACAGAGTTAAGCTAAGAACCAAGAAAGTGAAAGTTTGATAAACTATATACAAATGGTATCATACAACATTTATCTTATTTTGAAAAGAAGTACAGTTGTTTCTGGAAGCTTCCTGTTTGTGTGCTAACCAGTCCACAGCAGTATAAATCACAGTGTGGCGTTTGTCCCCAGTTTGTGCCTGTATTGTGGCTGTTTATCAAAATAAGATCAACATTAAATGCTACTCTCTTTCCTCTTTGCTTACAAGGACTTTCTCTCACCTGCTGGACTAGTTATCTGTGTAGTTGTCTAGTTCAGTGAGGAAGCAGGTGGACCTAAGCTATCACCTTAAGCTCATATCAGAATTAGATCAGTGGGAGAGGATGCTGCTTATGTGGAATATTCTCAGAGCTTTGCAATGAAACATGTTATTATCTGACTCTGCGTTTAAAATGATCAAATTAAAGACAAAACGTAGAGTTTAATGATCTGGAAATAATTTTAAATTATGAAGTGGAAATAAATGGCCAATTCAAGGCATAAAATTGAACAAGGTGGCACTAATAGCTAGCTCAGCTTTTGAGATTTAAGCAAATTACAAACTTCATTAGAGACAAACTAAATCAAAGTAGCAATCGATAGAAAAGGGTGTGTAGAATAAAAGACTGTTGTGCTGTGTAAATGATTTGTCCTAGCACTGCTCCTATGTTAACTGGTGTAGGTTAGTAAACCTTCCTAATGACCTAAACTTAACCTAATTGCACTAGGGGTGGTTCAATATAGATTATCTTTTAGCCAATATATATCTGAGATGAGAGAGTGTTTTAACGATACAGATATTTTGAATTTAACATTCTAACAAAGGCCCACAAATAGAGTTATGCTATTATTGTAAAACTATGAAAATATAAAACTTAATATTTGTAATATAAAATAAATGATTAGTTTTTTTTTATTAAGACTAATCTGATTTAACATGGACATTTCTACATACAGGCTTTAACTAAGTAAACTCTTCAAGGTCTTCGAAATCAGTTATTCACGCTTTACTTATATAACAGCTACACTCTATCAGTATAATTACATTATATTTTTGTTTTATTACTTATTTATACCTGGTGTGCCATTCATTCGCCCAAGAATAAGGTCCTCTTTGCCCTCCTGGTTTTTGCTATCTCATAGTTGGGAAGAGTTGAGTCATTCGCCATGTATATTTATTTTTCTGCAGAAAAGAATATATAAATCTTTGCAAAATAAAATACATGTTTTCAATAAATGAGCAATATCTGTAGAAACCCACAAACAGATATATCATGTAACCTGTAACCTTACTTTATTGTGAGAAATATTAATCCTGAACATTTGTTGTGTCAAATGAATCAATCTATCCTGATGTCATGTTGTAATGTGTTGTGCTTCCTGTTTGTTCTATCTAATTATACTTGTGTACTGAGGAAACATCTTATTAAACTACAGCGTTAAGCGTCTTGCTTATTTAGTTTTCATGTGAGGCCCACCGCTGTGCAGAGACTAACTGCTTCTTATCTCTGTTAAGTTGTTACATCTGTGCTTGCAATGTTATTTGTTCAATAATTTATATTGCACAACATTAAAACTATTTTTTTTAACTGTTTGCTTTTTAATTTATCCAGCAGTCATGTTCAGTTTGTCCTGTTACTCTGTTTACATGCAAAATTCCCTTCTTTCAATAGTGTAATAATGGCATACTTTTCCTCAAACATGCTCTTAAAAAACGTAATGAAATTTAACCTGAAATGTTAACTGATTGCTGCCGGTTACTTAGCCTTCCCTCCTTTATCCATATTAGCACAAAAGTGGAAGACAACTGGAGTAAGTGCAGGCAAAATGCAATGATTATTTGGCACTATGTGGATACTGTTTATAACCAATAAGACATTTGTTGTGAATTGATGACACAAACTACATTATAGTATCATCACAGCCTTCACACCAGCCCACACTAATCAACACTCGGCAATAATCCTAAGGCTAGATGCAAAATTGGCCCATTCGCTCTGATCGCTTTGCCACCAATGAAATCTTTCTCGAATTGACTTTTATGGTGCGCCTTCTTCAGCTTTACAACCTTTTCAATTCACGACCGCAGCTTGTTACCAGGGAGTGGTCCTGTTTTCGATATGTATGTCAAGACTTGCATCAACATTATGTAATTACATCTGAAGTCTTAATGCAATGAGGTGAAGCAAGTCATGTCAAAGAAGTAATTTAATCTGACAAAATATTTGGTTAATTTCTTCTTATTCAGAATTAATAATTTGTAAGGCCACATTTTAAGTGTTGACCGTGACCAAACATTGGAAAACAATTCTTTGTAAATGAGAATTTTTTTGAAAAGAAAATAGCTGTATATTTTAATGATATATCAAAAAAGGATTGAATGTAGCTGAGGTGGAATTAAGAATATCGCCCAACGTGATATAAATGTAGCACTACTGCTGCTTTTCTGCTGAGAGGGAGGCAGACAGACAGATTGAGGCTAATTGCTACATTATCTGTCTGATCGCTCTAAAGTCTTATACATGACCGAGCGAAACACACGCTGTGGAGGTTCTGTAGAAACTACAAACTCTTAAGACATGAGGAAGAAGAATTTATAGCTACAATAAAAACAGACTGAAATTAGTCCATTTATATAGTTTTAATTTACCATTTATTCCCACCCATTTGCTTACACAAAAAATATGATTCAGATTAAAACATTCAAGTTCAAAAATGGCATATAGTCATTACAAAAAAGCGATCATTTCTGCAGTTTTGAACAAGAACTCCATATCTGTTTATATTTGCATGTTTCATAGATTAATACTAAACGAAAAACAGAAAATAAATAATACTGACCATAACCCATGATTGACCATGCTAACTCAAATTTAGCCCACTACTGCATACATATATTTCTGTTTGCAAACTTAACTTGAACTCCTGCCACGGCTTCCAAAAACACTGTTGTGTTGGAAGAGCAGAGTAAGGAGAGAAGAGCTTCGGGCGATGATTCAAAGGAAAGTCCAACCCAGCTGAGTCTAAGACACCTCTTGCTGTGAGGTGCAGTGGTCCCACACACACCGGCCAAATCTGAGGGATAGCAGGCTCTTACCTGTTTAAAGAGATGTGCAGTGCCTGAGTGGTTTAGTCTCTATAGGAGGGTCATGGCCATTCATAGAATTGTGGTTCTTTTTTCCTCTACACCCTTCTCTCTATTTGTGTACTTTTGATTCCAACAAACATAATCATCCAAAATATGTGGAATTGTAGCCATAAAAATCTGATTTAAAAATTGCACAAAAGTAGAGCTCTAGTGATACCGATACTGGGATTGGAAATCGCTGCCAATCCATGAAGTTTTGCTGGATCAAATATTGGACAATATCCTGCTTGGATGCAATAAGATGACTAATGCTAACTCTTATTGAATTTTTATTCACACAAAGTTGCTATAGGTCACTACTTGCAATGAAATATAACAGCTACATAATACAATCCGATCTAATATTCTTTTGTAATAACCATTAAACCATTGTCAGCGGTATCGACTGATGTTGGGCTTCGGCCGATATTCAGGCCAATAGTCAAATTAGCATCATGAGAACTAGAAAAGCTGGGGTTAGTGCATCACTAACAAAAAGTTGCTTGGATGTTTTTTGATGGAGAGGTAGTAATTAGCAAAGATCTTGATGGAGAGCCTCCTCTTGTTAGTTTCCATAAATGTTGCTCCTTTAGCTAAAACATTCCATAGAGAATGTGCCAAAGTATGGTTTTAACTTTCTATTTCAATGGGATCATGCCCCTAAACAACTTTAAACAACTCTTAAGACTTGCTTAGTCTTTATTTGAAGAGACAATGTACAGCTATTTACCTCATAAAACAGACGTTCCAAACCAGGCTATGGCCAAATTCGCTAGATCGAAAGACCTCCATGAAAGACATGCTAAATGATTCATAAAATGTCTCTGCTACATTAATGTGACTGATATTCTCCCTTGTGATTCTATAAGGGACAAAATCAAAAAAGTTATAATTCAGTCAATCAAGGCTTTTGTATAAAACTGCATTTACAAACAAGCACTGATTCTCCTCAAATCGCAACAGTCTGATCGAATTCTGATTTTTCTATTGTCATACCCTGTCCTTTTATCCTATCCTTCCTGTCCTAAAAGACACAAAACTTAAGTTACTTGTAAAGGCCTCATCTGGCATAAAGATGAATACAACGTGTGAAAAAACATTATCAACTTCCCAGAACATATTTTTGTTTAGACTATAAACCGTGCTGTCTTCTCGGAATTGGCGGTAGCTGTTAAAAAATTAGCAAAGAGAATACGACAATTATTTCCCTCGCTTCAATGTCGACTGAGTACATGCTCAGTAATGCTGTGTCTATTGTTAGCTGTAGTGGCTTTATTGCACTATTCTTCCATCTAAAAAGACTGAGTACTTGAGTCAGATCTTAATTATTTCCTCGCCTTAAACCACTGATTTTGTTTTTGCCAGGGCTGACATTTTACAATCTGCAACAGCGGTGCTATTATTATTCTAAGTGTTGCTGTTTTGTTTGTTTCCTCCTTGTTGCAAAGAATGAATCCAGTCAGTTCGGCTTAAATTCATTGGAGTCTAACCTAATTATTGTATTAGGGGGATGTTATTTGAATGCACACGGTAGCCTGGCCAGCGAAGTGTGCAGATGGAGCTGGACACTGGTATGCGCTCCACGTACAGCCTACACGCGCTCTTACACGTGTAGTTGATGGTTGGGAGCAGCTAAAGAGCTAGAGTCTGATTGGTCCCAGATGCTCCCTCTTTGTTTCTCTATTTGTTTGCGCAGAAGAGGCTGAAAATAAATAGATATCTTTCTCCATTACTCCAGATCATATTAGGAGGAAATTTCACTGCCTAGTTGTTGTACCAGTTTTAATAAAAGAAAATCGGATGTCTTAAGAATGTCTTCATCAGTAGCAAAACATGTATGACCTGTTATACTGGGCCAATGCAGCTTAAAGGGAAAATGTACATTCTAAGCAATAAAAATAGCACTTTCATTTGTGCTTTTAGCTTAAATGCAAAATCTACTTTTTAGTACAGTACTAACATTGCTTCTTCAACAAAAACACAGCTGAAGTGTTGTCTTCATCCCCTTTTAGTCTCCAAAAACAATGTTCTGAATGACACTGATCTGTGAGGTCATAGATCAATCTTTTGGACCATATTTGAGCCCATAATCAGCCAACTGTTTTTAGCATTTCTGCAGCATTAGCATATCATTCAAAATTGGTGTGATTATTTCCCTTGTGTATTTTTCTTTGTAGATGAAGCTCTAATCTAATATCTGGCATGGAAGACATATGACTGTCCTGTGTGCTTTACTACACTTACAAACAGCAAAAATGCAGGATGCAAGTGAGAAGTGAGTGTGTGTGCATTAAGATTCATTAAAAAGAATGGTGAAACACTATATTACTATTTTGGACGTGAGCTCACAAATTAAGAACCACTGCACTTAAGAGTTGAGCGATATGGCCATAAAAAAACTTTTTTCTTACACCAAGTGCTTAAGATAAACATGAATATGGCAGTTTTAAAGGATGATTATCTCAAAAGAGAAATTTACGCACCACTAGAGGCAACCTGCACACAACACAGCTCATAACTCTGTTAACAGTTCAAGTACATTTCATTAGTCCTGTAGTAAAAAGACCTGCAACAACTAATTATGATCATATTTAGATAAACATATCAATGACTGGATCAAAAAATACATGTATTGTGTGTTTTAATATGTAACAGCCCTGTGCAAACAGAATTAAAAGGCATTGTTCTGGTAAATAAATAAGCGCTGAGGATCAGTTAAAGAATTGATTTAAAAGCACGAGCAAGAATGCAAAAAGAAAAGGAAAATGGAGGTCCCGCAGCAGTTTTAACAACACATTTTTCTGTTAAGTTTAGCTCTACTGTGTTAGTTCACCATCAGCTCAAGTACTCATTCATATAAAGCTGTGAACACATGAACACAAACAAATAAAATGATGGACAAAACAATACATATCCATATACATCTCTCTCAGAGCATAACTGAGTCTTAAGCCTCTTGTCACCATGTTTGAACATTTATTTGGCTGAAAATGTTCTGAAAAGTCTGAGTTGCTTAACCAGTCGACTGCTGTAATCAAAAGATCATTTCCTTGTCGACTAAAATAATCGTTAGCGTCAAGCCTTATAGTAACAATACTTTAGTTTGAGTTCAGCATCTTCCTGCCTGCACCAGTAAATGCAGGCTTTTTCAGGCAGTGTGTGTGTGTGTTTGTGTGATCCAGTATATACGATATTGGACTTGGCAGTATAGAATCCACTTAATTCTGCTGCTCGTCTTTGGCTTGATTAAATAATTGCTGATTTAATGGCGGCTGGTGCATGCTTCAGTGTGAGTGTGCAGCATGTGCATCCCTCTGCCTGTGTTAGAGCAGGGGCCTGATGCAGTTTAAGTGAATTGCATTTCAATTCATTTTAAAAGGCTGTTTTTTCAATGTGTTTTAGACTACAAGGCACTTTCCGGTGCTTCAGCATAAAGGGACTTCTTCACATTTTGTTGTCTTTGTGAGAAAAATGAACTTGCTTTGAGTAAGTTTATATTCTTATAATGAAAAGCCTGCTCTGAACAGTCCTCTGCTTCAAAGTGGTTGTGATAAATGGATATTTAACGCTACATTTTTGAAGAGGGCCCTTGGAAGCCTGAAAGTCCAAACAGGTTTATTGCAATACGTTTGTAATTCCAGACGTTATTTAAAAATTATTTTACTCTCACTTTTAACAAACCACAAGCCGGTGTTCAAGACAGTTGGAAAGATGTACTTCATAATGAAACTATTGCACTGAAGGAGGTATAAATTATTTGCTTTGACATCACTTGAAGGGAATACTAGATGAGGCTATGTGGCACATGTTTGATGTGGGTAATTAAGAGTTACAACTACATTTCTTACATAATTCATAAAAGGGCTGGGAGTTCTGAGAAAAAAACAACAACTATACATTATTTTCTCCCTTCATTTATCTAAATTTTATTTTATTGTTTTTTTTTTTTCTCATACACATAAAACTAGCTTGAAATTTACCACTCGAACATGAAACACTTTAAATCAAAGATTGACTAATACGTTTTAGCTTTTATATATTTTTATATATAATATTAAGAAAAAAAAACAATGACCAATATAAAGTCATTGGAAGTGTAAAGTTAAGTTACATTTTAAAAATTACGATTTATGCATATTCATTCGGTAGTAGATTGGACAAAACATAAAATCACCCTTTTCTAGAAATTATTACTGATAGCCAACAGTCAAGCAGGATTTATTTTGGAAGTTTCAATTAAAAAAAAAGTAACAATAACAGTCTGACATGAATGAATCTCAACTTATTTTACTGCTCTAAATGGTTGTCTGTGTAGCTTTGAGTGTGACCTGCAGATAAAGCTAATGATTGTTTTGTAAGAAGTTTAATCTCGGACATCAAAGTAGGACTAAATCCTGACATGACTGGTCACTGGCCCATTCTTTTGAACTTGTGTGTATCTGCTAAAGTGAAGTATTTACAAAAGCAAGCTCAAAGCCGGCTGTTTAGCTCACACTGTCTTTATTAACAACTACAGGAGCAGAACTATAAACAGTTTGTTGAACATCTGTAAAGTTATAGCTTGGGGAGCTTCACTGAGTGTCCTCAAACCAACAGCTGCAGGGTTCAACGCTGTGTGCTCCGGCCATATGTCTGTGCTGTTAAATAAATAAAGTTAGATTTAGTTTTAATAAGAAAAGTCAGCAAAGTCACCAATGAGTCTGTCTAATGCAAAAACAATAGTCAGGCTGAATAGTAATATACAATGTAGCTTAATTTTAAAGTTTTGTGTGTTTTTTCCCTCAAACAACCGGTAAATAAAGTAGTTTGATCATTGTATTTCCCAACACAAGGAGAAAACAGATGGTTTCTTTTGGAGAGGATTGTGTACCAGGGCAAACAGGCTGACTCAAATGAAGTTACTGAAGTAATAATTGTTCTTTTATGTGTGCTCGGCTGTCCCATAGTGCACCTTATATGTGATGCTTTTAATTTCGGCTGCCCCCTTCACGAGTGTTTGGAGTCTGACTATAATGCTGTCAGGCTGTCCAGGCTGCAGGTCCCTGGTGTGTACTTGAACAACCTAATGATTTTTTTGTTTTTGCTCTGTAATAACTTCTTAAACAAGACCTAAAAGTAAAGTAAAATATTTTTTAGTCACCAAGGCCACAATTATTGGTTTATTTGTGTTAACATCATATTTTATTTATGATGTACTGTTCTACAATCAGGTTTACTAAAAGAAAGAAATACTATAGTCATTAAATGAGACAAAATAAACATTTTCAGACAATTCATTGAACTATTGTACATGTTGATAATCATTTCACATTCTGTTCACAGAACCACATTATTAATCTAAAGCAGCTTAGTAACAGACTAGTGTTTATTGATGTCTTGCAGAATAGATCAGCCCACATCTCTATAGTGGCAATTTTCTATAATAATAATAATAATAATATTAATAAAGCACTGGATTTACATAGTTCTTTTTAAGACATCCAAAAACGCCTCACATAGTAATCTACTTTTGTAATAGCCCCAGCTGCTCTGGGGCAGACTGACATAAGCATGGCATCAGCCTTTCTGACCACCACTAACTACTCACACCAGATCCATACAGGACAATGTGGGTAAAGTGTCTTGCCTAAGGACACAGTGACAATTTCTTCTGTAATCATCCCACTGTGGCACCTCAAGTTCCACTGGTTTTCCATCCAAGTACTGCCCGGGCCTAACCTACTTAGCTTCTGAGATCTGGTAAGTCCAGAAGCATAAGAGACAAGTGGCTACATTACATTATAGAACTGAACATGTATAACTCAAAGTCCTTATTTGACATAGAATCACATTAATGACAGAAATGTGAGCAGAGCTAGGAGGCAGGTGAAAACAGAAATGTCTCTAGTCTCAGTTGCACAGGACTGCTCAACATCATTAACCGATCAGAATATATAAGCTGATTTTGCATGATAGTTCCCCTTTAAATAAACTTTTTCTTTACTTAAGCTATAATTTCAGTTCTAAAAGTAATCATTGTGCGTATGTTATTGTAAGGTATTCCTCTGAGCCTATTGCTAACACATCGCACCTGAACTTGTGCACATTTGGCAGATGGGCTAACCACAGCGTGACCAAAGAACTTTCTCCTCCTCACAGTCAAATCATCGATACTAGATGCAGCACCACGCCAAGCTCATTTAGGACCCTGTGTGGCAATCAACTAAATGTCTCATAGATTATCACTGCAGCCATTACTACTGCATGTGGCCAAATGTTCGACTAAGCAGCCAGTTGTGCATTTGGGCTGCACATTTTTGGGCAGTAGTAGTGTATTTTTAAGAAGATTCTGCATAGAAGACTGACTACATTAACTTTTATTCACCTGTTGTTTGATTTAATGAGACATATAGTGTGTGTGTGCGTGTGTGTGTTTTTAAATAAACTATGACATATGAGAATCAGTCATTTTCATTTTGTTCATTGTAAAGCAGAACATTGATATAAACAGCTTAGAAACAAATATAACTTTTCATTTTCTAATCAAAAATACACAACTGATCAAACCCAACAATAACCCTAACACTTAAATGTAACTTTAACTTATTCACTTTACTTTTTTTTCTTGGAATGTGACACAAAATTATAATAGGGCAAATTACATCGATTTTCTAAACTATTTTTAAAACTTTACCTTTCTCTTTGTGCCAAGTGAACTCATGCGACGCTAGCGCTGCCCACAGTGTATGTGTGAGTGCCAAAGGTGTAGTGGGCTGTGCTAATTGAATGGTATGATAGGCCTCAGATAAATTGGTGCCATTAAGACCCTGCGCTCTAATTACCAGTGGCCCTCCTCTCTGGGCCGAGGCGAGTGGGAGAGGCCAGGTATCAGCCATCCATCAGCTGAACCTGCGCACACAACATGACACGCAGCTCATAAAACAGCCACAGCACAGCCACGAGAGAGAGAGAGAGAGGGGAGCTGCTGCCTGTGCCGAGGTGACTGGATGGAAAGTCAAATGTAGTCTATATTAATTATTTTATAAGAGGTAATTGGTGTGATACTTAATGATTTTTCAGATATGAGTATTAATGCAGCGTTTAAAGGTGCACTAAGTAACTTTTTGGAGGTGAAGTCAACTACACAATTGTCTGTAAAAATAGAACATTAAAACCATTTAGCAGTTAACAATAATATTTGTGAGTATGTTGTGGTGTTGTTCAGTGGTGGCAGGAGATCTAGCTATCTGTACTTTGTATCTAAAAGGTAATTTCACAAATGTTCAATCTAGTAATTTCTACAATACAATAAAAAATGCACTTAAACAGTATTCATTTTAGCCGCCATCTATCTGTATTATACAGTGTTGTAATGTCATATGAACCACCCTATTGTTAAATGTAATGCCTGAATGTGCACATATGCCTCTACTGTGGCATATAAGCATGGCATATCTGATTCTGTCACATTCTGATAAGAGTTGACTTCAGAATACATCATTTCTTCAGGGCTGACAGACAGAGAGACAGACAGACAGACTGACAGAGAGATAGACAGACAGACACACAGAGAGATAGACAAGTGGATGTTTGTGAGTTAATATCTACACCCAAAACTATAACTCTTATTTTGCATTTTAATATGCCACATATCTTGATTCAGGCATTTTCTAGTCGATGGATAAATGCTCACACATACAAAAACAAAACAGTCATTGCTGACTTTGCTGACCCCTGGTGGCTACAGCACTTTGATTTAAAATCTTATCAGACAATCTCTTTGAATGAATGCACTTTAGAACATTATTCAACTAAGCAAAAGGAATGCCTATATAAAGTTATATATGTATGTCTTTGATACAGTTTATTGAGCATGAATATTGCACAAGGTGTGATTTTCAGATGTATTGTGCAGGTGCCGCTCCATTAGCCTGCAGTTGTGCTTGTGGAGAGTTTGATGGGCAACAGTGCGCTGCCATCTTCATCCAGAGCCAATCATTGAACCGCATCCTCATTAGGCTCACCTCCTCTGTCAGGCTCCTCTCTCCAACACTCATTTAGTCATGCACGAGTGGACAAAGTATAGACCTGATGAAGATAAGCACAGAGAGAGCTCTTCTGATGCATTTGTAAACGGCCAGTGTTTCTCCAAGGAGAGCAGAATTCACCTTAACTTTAAATATATGGGGACTTTTCAACTAAGAAAAGAAATGTGTACTATCATAAGCATGTTGAACTATACCATAATCACCAGGGGGCAATGTAGATGTAAAGTTACAATCATCCATTTAAAACAGTGACATAAATTTGACAACAATAAGCTTTTGACCACCAATACCTGCACAAAGTTTGCATTATGTTTAAATCTGGAGGAAGAATAGTTACAAACACATACTCAACCATTAGTAGTGGTCCATGCGAGAGTAAAAAAGCATTTGAGAAAACAATTACCAAATCAAGAGCAACTGGACATAACATCTGGTGTATATTTTGCTGTTAATGTAAGGTATTAGAAAAAACACTGCGTTTAATATAGTACATAATTTGATATTTTAAACAGCAACAACAAAAAATATTAAATAGTATCACTAAAAGATCTAGCTATATGTACAAGGCTATAAAGGTATTTTTGGCACCTCAAACCCCATGAAAATCCTTCATACAATAAAAAAAACATATGAAGGAGCACTGCAATAAAAACAAATTTTGATTTATTGTGATATAAATACAGTAGTTTATCACCTGAAGACTCTTTGTAGGAAAAGTAACCAAAAATGTATTCAGGTGCCGGTATACTTGCAAACAAATATATGTATTGTGTATGTAATAAGAGTAAAAGTGATGGTGTCTCAAAGAAGTAAACTAGTATTAATAAGACTACACAATGTTGAATAAATATACCTCTTCTGCCCCTCAGTGTTAGAAGAGCTGCATATTCCAGGTGCATGTATTAACGTCCCTCAGCCTGTGTCTGTGCGCTGAGGGGCAGCTGCAGGGCCATATGTGAGTGATTTGAGCGCTCAGGGGGAAGCCGAATTCTGATGACAGACGCACTGTTTGGCTTGCAACACAAGACACATACACACATATACACACACGACGAAACAGGAAATGTACATCAATCAATCACCTGGCTCTGGCTCTCCACATGTGGCGACCGTATGGCCAGGCTAATAGACACTTCATACAATACACGCACAAAGGAGCATTAACTCAGGCGGGAGGATTCACCAGTGTGGTAATGATATGATCTTATGTTGCTATAAACAAATATAAAAGGTTTGGAATACAGATAGAATTACCAGCATTAGGACAACAGGATGATGATGTAAGATTTTATCTTAAAGCCTGGTATCACAGGTTACGCAATCATATGACAGCACACATGCACTGTGTTTTCAATTCTAGTTCACATGCTAGTGATATTTTTGATTTGTAAAATGTTTGTAAATAAAAGATAGATAGAAAGATAAAGTCCTGATCACAGCTGAGGAGCTTGGCTTACTTTTAGGAAGAACTTGTGTTTCTTTAGACAAATGTTTGAGAGGAGGGTCCAACACACACACTTGCTATCAAATGCAGCTCATCCAAATTTAAGTCTGTCCCTGTTTCACTGTGAGACCTAACCCCCATGTCAGACTGCAGTGCTGTTTCCGCACTGTTGCTGTCACCACCTTTGATCACGATGCCTGCGGTAATTGTTGATTTCTAAATGGAAAAGTGTTCCAGTGGGTTCATGTGTCCAGCAAAAATTCCAACCCCAGGGAAAGCACCAGAGCCAGCAGCACCAGATTGCAAGCTGTGCCGTCTCACACCTGTAAAGATACAGAAAGTGTGCCCTAATTGAGCCGTTGCCATGACTTACCACCTTGAGCTCCATCAGAAACTGGCAAAATCATGTAGTGGACACTTGGCTTTACACAATAAGAATTGAAATAAATTGATCTAATTGATAATCGTTCATTCACTATGTAAATTTTAACAATCTTGTTCCCTAGAGCTTTGATTGAAAACCATTTTTATTTGAATGGCTAGTAGTCATGTCCACTAACTATTCCATTGGTGCAGTATTCAAGAACCATTTTTCAGTCTTTAGAAGCTGCAAGTTCTTTTTTAGTGTATACGGAAGAAGCTCACACTGGTTCCTCAAAGAAACCACCCAACAGTGTAATATGGATGGATCCTTAACCTTTTCTCAACACTTAGTGTGTTTTGGTCATGTCACTTTTGTGCTGCAGTATTTATAAGCTTTTCCCTGTTCCCAGAGAAAAACAGAGTTCTTAATTGCGCTGTGATCCCGGCGCAGAGCATTAGATTGCTTAAAATCAACCACACAGTGAACAGGGACTGGTTCTTGTGGCTTTAAGCTGGCAGGCCAAAACAGATGGTGCGTAGTGCAAGTGCTGGGAGACTACGCACACAGGCCTTCAAAAGCTGACGCCTTTTGTGAAAAGTTGAAATGTTTTTTTTTTTTTTAAACTCCTACCACTCAGCGCTGGGAGACCTGAAAGATATGCAAAGCTCTCAGCACTGTCATGAACATAAAACAACAAGGAGAGCACGCTGAAAAAGAGAAGGCTCCCTGGATGCTCGAGGCTGGTGATGGAAGTGCAGGGACAAACAGAAGAGAAAATGTGATGCAAGAAAGACAGACGTGTTTTCTAAGTTAACAAGGTGGAAGGAAAGATGCAGCAATCAAGACAAGCAGCGGAGAGGGAGTTGGATTGACTCTGCCATATTTAATTACTGCTAACAAGATTCATTCACTGGTTGGATGGTTTTCGTAATAAGAAACTATTGAATTTGGACATTAATCCTAGTAAGTAAGGTTAGTTAGCTGCTGTCAAAGATATGTGTCATTTTTGGTGTGCATCTGGGAATTTTGTTTTTGGCAGCGCTGTAATATAAAGCCTGTGATTAGAATCAGAATCTGAATTTGTTTGTCATTCCAGTATAGCTTAGTATACAGAAACAAAATACAGGTACTAGGTCAAGGTTTTCAGTAACTTAAAATAATAATAATAACGTAGTAGTATTATAGCTCCAAGCTTAATCAATCAGTAAAAAAACACATACAGTAAGTAGTTTGGATTGTACATTTTTTATTCATCTCCACTCAAAATCCTCTTGTGTGATTCCACTGCATAATTAACTATAACCACAAAAAGTATCTTAACATTTTAAGTAAGAAATACTTGTGTTTGGTTGGCTTACATACTGCCATGTCCTTGTTAATGTCTTAGCAAGAAACACAATTGGACAAGACAGTTTGACATCTCTAGCTTTGACATTGCTTGTTTTAGATGTACTGATTCATGACTTTTCTTCACAACTTTTTTGGATTTTTCTCCCATTTTAAATACAATCACACACATCCAACTATATGCCATGTCACTTTTTCTTTCTAATTTGGCAGCTGATTGTCTTAGCTCATGACATTTGAGCCAAAAGTGGCAGAAGAGCAGTGAGAAGTCTCTGAGTCAGTGTGACCTACATCCACAGCCTGCCCCATTTCCATCAGTTATTTTTGTACATGGGTGATTTGTGAAACAGGACCGGGTTTGTAAAAAGTGTCACTTATGGTGCAATGAATCAAACTGATGACTGACGAATAAAGGTCTGAGTCAGCAACCTGTCAGCGGCTGATACAAGATGGCCGCCCATAGCACAAACAGACCTGGACAAGAAAGTGATGAGAAACTTTGCCTCACATTGGCCAAGAAGTAATAGGGCCATGTAGGACTTAATGAGTGAAGGCACTCTATGTAACTTTTTCTAATAGTAGGTCTAGGGCTGGGCCATTAATAAAAAAAAATCGAGAAATCAAGATCGACACGTCAATTATTTGATGGTGGGTTTTGAATTGAAAGATCGAAAACCAGTCTTGTCAGTAAACATGTGTAGTTTGGAGCAAAAGTCAAACGTTGAGGTAGAATAATGATTTATAGTTTAAAAAAAAATCTAAAAAATGGAACATGTAAAAAGTTTTTGTTTAGTTTATGTTCATTTGGCATCAATGGCATTTTTCATTTTGCTTTGAAAAAGTTAGGCAAAATCGAATCGAAAATTGAGATCGATCAATATTAGAAAAACATTCTGAATATATTTTTCCCAGATCGCCCAGCCCTTAGTGGGTCCACCACCAACATATACTTGTTATTAAAAAGGCTGAAATATTGCTGAAATGTTCTATTATAGCAGTGGTTCTGAAAGTGGGGGTCGGGTCGCGAGATAATATCAAGATGTAATTTTTTAATCTTTTTTTATAACTTTAGCATCATGTTTGACTGGAAATTGGTCATATAAAGCAATAATTCTTCAAAATAAAAACTTATTTTAGTCCAATTTGAATGGTTTTCCAACTTGAAATTTTTAAAGACATCCATTTTATTCTGCTGTGGTTGCGAGTCGCAAGTTGGTTACATCAATATTTTGTGGGCCCCGGTCGAGGAACCACTATTCTTGAAGTCAAGAAAATGACATAAACTGACCAAGTTCTGCCTGTATTGAAATAAATGCAAGCTACGCAATGATGTCATACTGTATAAAACACTCATTTACAGAGACAAGCAGGTGATGGACCTCTGCCAGAAAAGTTATCATGTGCACTTTTAAACAAGATTTAAAATTTGAATTAAGTTATGTGATGCTGTTCCTCTGATTTACCATGTTTTAGATTTGATGGATATTATTTTCATAAGCTGCTCTAAACATCTTGCTTTGGAAAAAATGGTCAAATTCAAAAAATGTATTTCCCTAATATTGAAAGAAAGCGTCATTCTGTATCTTGTTATGATGCAGTGCTTGTGAGTGGATTTGTAGGAACGTATCTTTAATATTAATGAGTCTGCCCATAGTACAAGAACTAATTTGTTAAAAATGTAAGCAGAAAACATTAAAATGATTCTTGTTTTGTGGTTTGCTTGTTTGTCAGCAGCACAATGCCCTCGCACCCTCACACGAACACTAGCTCTACCAAGGCCACAAACATTTAACCTTTTCCTCCAAGGTTCATAAAAGCTGCAGAAGGCTCTTGCATAATGCCTTTCACTGCGAAACAAACCGAACAAACAAAACCTAGGTGATTGCAATACATGGTCCGTGCTGACGGTAATAATGGGAACGATGAGGTACGGTGTCCTCTCAGGGTCATAAAGGTGTCGGATGGGGCCACAGACTTAATGGGATGGAGAAATGTTGTGATTGGCTCATTACCGTGATGGAGCATGTTGCCACCACAATTGGCCTTTTGCACCCAAAACCATCCCCTCCATTTGCATTAGTTGTGTATGCGCCGGCGCTCTGTGGGACGGGCGGGATTTGTATTGAAGAATATGCAACGAGTGGAAGAAGTAAAACAACTTTCTTGACTTTGCAAAAGGGAATGTAACGTGGCCGCTGGCGAGTTTATACGAAGAGCAACAAGAACAGTTTGGCCAGTCTGCTGCTACAATCTCATATTGACTCATTGCTGGATTTTGAGGTTTGAGATGCGAACAGGCAAAATGCATTGTTAATATGCCAGCTCATTTGCTTTGCACAGAAAGTCCTCAAAGTGATGTAGAAATCAGAACAAGTACAAATTCACCACTAACTTGGATCAATAGAGCGAGATTGTGAATATTTTCGACTGTGTTCAAAATGTGAAACTTTTTATTCTGGTTAATGTTTTATTATGTAACTATAATTCAGCCACCAGTTTGAATTTAAGAGTAACATGTCTAGTATTTATTTAATACAAGGTTACAAGTTAAGTGGCGTAGGTTACCTAAAATTGTGGTACATTTAAGCAAAAGGAAGTAGTTTGAACTTCATAAGTAGATCACCCGTTTGCATTTTGTCCATTGTAACATTGATCTTAAAGGACTAGAAATAAGTCCATTGACATTGACTCCTCCCCTCCTCATAGTCACATTTAGAATCCTGGTGTACTCAGAATGTTTTGAGTTATCGGCAGTAAATCAATCCAAATACAACTTTGCGTAAACAATGAGAGAACACTGCTAGAACATGGGTAAAAAAAAATAAAACAAAAACATGGATTTTAACAACCCCCTCTGCCCATAATAAGTTGTGAAAACGATTAAGAAACAGTTTTATAATAACTGCACGAACTGCCCTGTGTGACATTAGTTGGCAAAAAAAAAAAACTGCTATGTATCCAGTTGTTTTTTACCAACCCAACTCCTCAAACAGTAATCATATTGTGACATTATGACACTAAATGCTGACAGCTATTCATTTTAAGACTTACCTCCACCTCCTACGACGGCTTTTTATATCGCAAGGTGAAAGAATCTCTCTCCAATTTTGTAGAGAGTGCTTGAGAAAATTACCTGAGTTTCTCATCTTTGCAGAGTCTCCGTGTACTTAACCATTCGCATCACACACTACATTCAGCGCCATCATGTTCTTGGGTCTAAGTATATTTGGTGTTTTTATTAACCTTGGTTCATACAGTGAAGACAGAACAGATTAAAACTATGCTCTCAATTCAGCCCCCAATTAGGCATGATAAATGAGCAGACATCATCTTTCTGTCAGGAAGCCAATCTGTTCCTCCTGCCTCTGTCCTAACCTTTCTTCCAAATCTGATGGGAAAATTAAACTAAAAGTGTTTGACTCAGCGTTTTTCCACAATACTGATGTCTTATATGTGTGTGTTTTTAGCGTCGGAGAGGCAGTGGGGTCTTCTGTGCAAACTGTCTTACCACCAAGACGTCGCTGTGGAGGAAAAACGCTAACGGCGGCTACGTGTGCAACGCATGTGGACTGTATCAGAAACTACATTCGGTAAGACACAACGGCAGTTACACAGTTAACTTTCACGTATGCATTAATTTACCCTGTTCTGTTTTTCTTCTGTTTATATAAGGCTCAGTATTTTCAAGTTGGAAATATAAATTGTCTTTTAATATTGTGTGTTTCCAAAGTGTCGTGTCAGCTTGATTTAAACTGCCCCAAAACACTTCTTATTGAAAAGCTTGAAAGCATATTGACAGTTTACAATCAAATTTTATTTTTGAGACACAATATTTTTGTATAGACTGTATCATTCTCCTCCATTTGAATTATGAATAGCAGGGAGTCAAATGTATGTGCATAGCATAGAATGTAAGATTTATTTACAGCAATTGCACTAATCTTTCATTTATCTATGAATGAGTCGAGTAGCATCTAAAAACTGTTTTTCTTAGTTAAATGTGCACTTTTTTATTCAATTTAGTATTAGGGTTAGAGTCAGAATTACCTTTATTCTTCCATAAGGGAAATTGAGCTGAAGAGTCAGAAGCTACTGTACAAGACAACAAAACAAGATTTACACATAATGATGACAGTGATGCTTACATTTCTTAAACCCTTACATGCCCCTCGATGACTTTGTGTGATTATTTCTGTGCAGTGACATAAGGAGTGATTTTTGCCTTTCTTGTGCACTCAGAAGAAGCAGACAAGCTTACAGCAGCTATGGTCTAAGAGAGATGAACTTAATCTTTGTCACTACTTGAGTTTACAAAAATAAACTCAAGAATGATTAAAATAGGAACTTCTGAAAAAGTTGAGATCTCGTTTTAATAAAAGCGGTAACTCATGTGCTTCCAGTCACAACCATCAGACACTATCTTTAAAATAAATAAACAAACTCCAGCCTAAATTTAAAAGAGATTACATTAAGCAAGTCATATTGTAAGCTATTAAAAGCTCAGCAAACTAGCAAAGTATGTTTTGTATTTCTGAGATTCAATAAAAACAAAAAGAAATATATCAATGTTTGGCCCATGTATAAAAACAAGAACTGAAATGTGACGAAACTGAATTGCCTCATCCCTAGCAGACATCTACTTAAGGTAGGGCAAAATTGACAAAAACGGATATCTCAGTATTTTTTTTGCATAACTCGATTAAGATATTCAGATAAAATTATCTCAAACCAACTGAAAATGGTCAAACACATGTTTAAATGTATTAGTTGATGCTTAATGACCAGAAAAACTAGGCTGTCGTTGACTAAAGATATTTTTGGTCGACTTAAGACATATGCTATCAGTCAATTAGACGGCTAAAAGGTCCTCCATTATTATGTCACAATGTTCTGACCAAATATTTGAGTCAAACTGCCCTCACAAGACAAGTCAGATGTTTGGATGCTAAATTACTGCTCATGAAGACAAAATGCAGCTAAGTGAAATGTTCATGTAAAAAGAATTTGAATACATTTGCAATGATCTTTCTACCTATTAAAAAAACTTGGCAACTAAGACACCAATCGGTGATCAATTGACTAAAATATCACCTTCTACAAGCATTTGAACATTTACAAAATTGTAACTTTCTTCCTTTGCATTTTTAAACAACTATTTTTGAGGCATATAAAAAAAAAAAAAAACTATAAACAATAATATTTAATATTCTAATTTTGCATATCTTTATTACAACTATCACGATATTATCTAAAATTTGATATACTGCTTAGCTGTAATTAAGGGTTAATACAATTCACTGTGTACTTTTGTGTTTAGATAAGTTTCTTATTTCTCTGATAATTAAGCTTCAACCACTAAGTTTTAGGGCATGAGTTGACATGTCTGTTGAATTGGCATATTACCTGAATGTTGTAATTAAGATTAAAAATACATAAATAAGTAAATACAATACAAAAATTGAAATTATATTTTTGGCCAATGTGGCCCAGCGCTTATTAAATTTCACTTCTTTTTCTTTATTGGCGATATCCCTGATTAGATTCCCTTTCTCATTAGGCATTACATACTTATATCACTTCCTACTTGCTCTTAGAGCCAATCATTCTGACCACTGCTAATCATTCTTCCCATCTTTTACATTAACATAAGGTGCAAATTAAACAGAACATATCACAGCTAAATTGCATAGGTCCCGCTGTGAGGAGTAATATTGTGGAAAGAGTATATTTGATTTAGTGTGCACAGATCCATGGAGTGAGAAATATGATGGAATGAATCTACTTTAGCATCTAAAGCCTGAGGAGGAGAGTCTATGGAAATCCCAAATTTAATTAAAACTGCATGACAGATGAGATAAAGATCAGTGCTGAATTGAGTTGACTAAGGCACATCCAGATTGCTCACCTTTGATATGTTTTTAAGGGGTTTAAGCTAATTTCACACCCTGACATGCCCGCTAACTGGCTAAATGGTTTACACATGTAACAAATGTTAAACAGGCCTCTCAGAGCATTCTTTTAAATCAGGTTATTGCATTGGCTATTTTAAAAAAAAGTAAATTGTTGCAATAAATTTCTACTTGAGGTACAACCCCTCAGCAATTACAAAATGGAGCTTTAAAAGACCTTTGGGGGACCAGTTGTCATGATTTTACTCCAACCCTGCCCCTGATCGTGTCCTTGGTCCAACCCGTTCATCTCATCTGCTCCTCCAATCACGCAACCCTTCCAGAGTTCTTCCACTCTTGGCAATCTTCACGACAACCATATTTTATATCCCATAATAAAAGTTTTATACGCTCTATACACATTATTAGAGAGGATAGCAGCTAGTAAAACACTTGAGACCGAGGCAGCGAGGAGGGAATTATGGATAAGGAGGCAGGCTGAGGGAAACGGGAAGACAAAAAAGTAGTACAGATTAATGTAAGAAAAAAGCTAATGATTGGGGTGTGTTACAAAAGGTTAAGAGGGTGGGAGATGGAGGGAATAATAGATAGAAGAGTTATGGGCTGCAGCAGTACAGAGCAGCTCTTCTGTCAGGCCAACATAAAGTGTCACTGATCACACGAACAATCTGTGTCCCGGGGCACAGACCTACGCTCTGTAAATCATCAGACGTCTATGCTTTGTTACAGCTAAAGTCATGCATGTTGTGCAGAGTAAATGACTTCATAATGCAGGATGTTCTGCTCCAGGAAGGATCACATGACAAAGTTAAGCAAGATATAGTTAAATCCCTACACTGTAGGGCTACAATTACAACTAACAATTATATTGGTAATCGGTTAGCTGGGGGATTATTATATAGATTAATTGATTAGTTGTTGAGAATGCAAAAGCGAATCCAAAGTTTAGCTGAGGTGGCAATGCTTGAAGTTGGAGCTTACAGGCAGGCTAGTTTTGATATTAAAGACACAAAATTTATACAACTTTATTGCCATTGCTGTTCAGTCTGAGACTTCTCTTAGCTCAGGACGCGTTGAAGCCTATAAAAATATCAGTTAAAAATTATTCTATTCTTAAATAAGTTGATATTTATTTCAATTAGAGATGCATTCTTCCAGCTTTTGTGGTTTAAGTATATGCAGATACTCAATATCAACAGATACCAGTGTAGGGACCAATATTTGTCGAGCCGATATCACAGAGTCAATATCCAATACTGCAAAATTTCAGATGCCAGTATCTGACTTCAATAATCAACTCACTGTGATTAATCATTGTAGCCCTAATACATTGTTGAGGATATTTTTTATGTCTGCAAGTCAAAGACCCTGGAAAACAATTTCATCTTCTAAATAAACTTAAATATACAATATTTTAGATTCTAATGCTAAGCAACCCCCACCCCCCTTCTCAAACTGCTAGAAAAGTTATTTACATACATTCCTCTTGTGTGTTTGTATGCAAAGGCTGCATTTGAGATTATGAATTTTAAAAACTGTAAACACAACATACATCAGACTGGCGCCTCCACACTGTGTGCCTCCTCAGCACGGGTCGACCTCTGACTGATGCCGCCCACATGAGAGATGCATACATTCATCCAAACATATACCTTCCATTCTGCTCACATGTCATTTTAAGAATACTGTATCAGGCCTACCTGTAGAAAAATAGGCCAGCTTTTATTTTCAACATTTTTTCTTAAAGGGACTATAATTTAGTTTTTTGTAGCCTGAAAATGTTATATTTCTTTGTAGCATATTTACATACATTTTAGCTATTGGAGTTAAAATGTATGTGCCAGGATTACAGTATAAACAAAGGTAAATCTTTAAATCATGACTGCTGTAGTTTGGAAATTACCTACATATTATTTGGGCACAAACTTAAGTAATTATTTGAAAAAACAATGACTTTTTTTGTGCAGTTGAAAGAGCCCATTTTTCTGGTTCTAGTTCAATTTACCTCAGATGTAGCAGCTCCCTCTTGTGACGAGGGCAGAAACCCCATCCAAATTCCAACTGCCTCCAAACCACATCAGTCTTTTATAGAAATATCCCACACTGCTTTATCATTTAAATTTCCCGTCATTTCTTTCAGCCTCCATTTCATGCCCACCTTACTTGTAAATAAGAAAAGAAGTAAAAAGTTAGAAAAGTATTATTGTAGGTCACCTTTTATTCTGTTTAATGGCTACATAAATTTACTCTGTCAAAGAAAAGAAATTAGGCGGAACAGGGCTAGAGGCTGAGCAATGGGTCATAACAATGAATGTACAGAGAGGCTGCTGACCAACCTGAAACAAGAAAAGAACTCATTTTCCCATTTCAAACAATGTGTTGAGCTTTTACTACTGACTGACAAAGCATTAAACTATCTGGAATGTGGCTCCTTTCAAGTTACAGGTAAATAACAATATTACATAAAGATGATTTGGAAAATAATGCTTGAGATGACTTTAATTAGGGGTATCTAAAAAATCGCAGAAATAGTAAATAGTGCTGCTCAATGGTTGAGTAGATAGCACATATGCCAGTTCCAACAATTTGTTACATGTCCGATCCTTTCTCATCTACAAAATACACTGTTCTGTGTAATAAAGATCACAGGACAAAGAAAGCTTTCAAATAGCAATCAAATATTTGTATTTTTGAAGCACTGTTTTTTTATTTTCCTTTCATAGAGAGGGGTTTGCACCGATCCAAGACTGGGATCAGCGCAGATTCATGAAATGTTCTAGTATTGGGTCTCATCTATCTATCTACATACCAAGGCTGTGTCACACGTACATGGGGTAGCCTAGACAGGGCACCCTTCTCTTTCTCCCCTTCCTCCCTCTGGTCCCATGATATTTGAAAATATATTCACATAAATGTGTGAAGTTGTTGCAGTAAATGTTCTTTACATGACACTTATTATCCAGTTAACAAGTTAACTGTTTTAAGAGTTTAACAAGCCATTTTCAGTCCCTACACTGGTATTGATCAATATCTGGTAACAGCAGATACTAAAAGCAAAATTTTCGAAGCCAGTATCAGAACTAAAAGAGCTAGTTTAGTCCATGTCTATTATATGGGCCTATTAAAATGGGTATTTATTGATGATTACTTTGCAGCTATTTACAGTTCGTTCTTGTTTCGTTTCAGACGCCAAGACCTCTGAACATCATCAAGCAAAACAATGGCGAGCAGATCATCCGACGTCGTACTCGCAAACGCCTCAACCCCGACTCACTGCCTTCTGAAAACCCAGCACCCAAACGGCAACAGTTGCCCAATGACGAGCGTATCAACGGGGATGAAAGTGACAGAAACTCTCTGAAGAACCAGCAGCCTTCCCCGCGCTCCCGCTCACCCCGATCCACACAGGCTTTCCTCGCCAATCAAACTCTGGAGATCCACCGACGAATGCCTCCTCTTCTGCTGCCGTCCCACCCATCGTCACTGGACGGCAATGGTGGGCTTCCTGATTCTGGGTTAATCTCCAAAATTGATGGAAAAGGAGGCGGTTCAGAAAGAGGAAGCCCTATTGAAAAATACATGCGGCCATCAAAACCATCAAGCTACTCTCCTCCGGGTTCGCCAATTGAGAAATACCAATATCCACTCTTCTCTTTGCCGCTACCCTTAACCATATCACCGGATTTGGCTCCTGAGTCTGACTGGCTTAGATTCTGGACCAAATACAAGATGGCAGCCACGTCTGGTGTCGCAGGCGGCATCAGTAACCTTGGAAACAGCTACTTAGGAATGGTTAGCCCAGTGCAGACGCATCATCAGCAAAGCTACACGGTGCCTTACTGTGCCTCTCCATACTCTCCTCTACCTCCTCCACCAGCGACCCACACTATCCACCCCCACCTATCCAACCGCAAACATCATCGGCATCTTTGGAGAATGAAGCACCTTTAGATCTCGCAATAAAGCAAAGAAAGTCCCCAACAACAGACAACAACTGGAAAGAAGAGGACTCAAAGATGGAAGAAGAGCCAATCCATAATGAGAAGAAAGAAATTAAAACGTCTTCGGATGTTCCCGCCAAAACTGTTGAAGTATCCACCCAAGACGATCTGACCAATCGATGCACACATTGCGGGATTTACTTCCTGGATGAGGTCATGTACGCCTTGCACATGAGTTGTCACGGTGACCAGGCGCCATACCAGTGCGGATTTTGTCTTCACATTTGTGCAGATAGGTACGATTTTACCACGCACATACAAAGAGGGCTACACCGGAACTCGGATAAGGTGCAGCAGCAGAAATCTGAAATCACTGTGAGTTCAGAAAAAGAAAATGTAGAGGAGAAAAATGGTGATCAAACCAATGACACTGACGGTAACATCGAGGAAAAGAAGAAAGTACAGGAAGTGATGTAGAGAACAAGCAAGATGAAGGCTCTGAGGAACAAGGTAGCAACATTGCACCGGATTGTACCGAGACATCTCCTACTGTCACTGTTAGCAAGTCTAATACGAGTGACGAGAACTCTGAAAGTAACTAATGTTTTTGAATAAGTGGCCTAAAACTAACTTAACGGTTGCCTTTTACTTGGGAAGTATAAGCTGTAACCTCATGTGTCTTGAGGCTTGCACATGCAGGAAGGGACCTATTCTTTGAACACATCCTTATGCTGGAAACGCTTGCCTGTCAAATGGTCTGAAATCATTGCTGAATCAGGCTAAAGTGCTCCAAAGGCCAGCAGGAAGCAGTCTACATCTTGAGTTTGAGTGACAACTTTTCTGCACAACGGGCAAGCAGCTGAAATCGCCTATCAAACTCAATAAACAGCCATTTACAAACATGAAACTGGACATTTTGGGAAGAACAAAATACACTATTAGTTTGTGTTAACTCATTTTTCATTGGGTCTAAGCTTATTCAAACTAGCCTGTAGCATTTTCATGCCTTTTGGTACACTTATCTAATTTGGTGAGAAATTATGGCTGATCCAAAAATCAATACTTCTTATATCTGCAAAGAACTTTATTGAAACCACACAGAACTATGCTGTTACGCTGTTCACTTTCACTCAAACTGACTTCATTCGCTAACAATGCAAAGTGCCATTGTGAAAGTGGCAAGGGAACTAATGAACAATACAACAGCCATTTGAATATGGTGTATTTTCAGTTTTGATGGAACCAAGAGACTTTTTCTACCTTCCTCTGTGCCATGAAAGCAATGTGCCTGGCCGCCTGCCTATTAGAACAAACTATTAACCTGCTTAACAACTATATTAATATTTACAGAAATAATAATACTTTTAGTACAGACTTGCTACATTTTTTATATTTGTGCTATTTTGTAAATGCTTGAGATGGTACTTTTTTTTAAATAAGTTTGTTGTTATTTGTTTGTCTTGTAGCAGTTGAACAAAAAAGGTACAACTAAATAGGTTTTAATTTTCTCCTTGTTCTGAAAGCAAATGTACAGTCCGTCCCCTTATGATGATGATGTAAGCATAATGAAGGTCTGCCTCAGGGGTCAAGCGTGTTGCACCTGTTCCAATGCATTTTCACTGCTATCTGTTACAAACATGTTCTCTAACCTTGTTCTGTTGAGAGAAGGGCATTAAACCCCAGATTCATCAATACTTATGCACTCCACTGACAGACTTGCCCCTGTAGTATACTGTATTTTACTTACAGTATATGTTTCTCAAGCATCAGTGGTTTAAAAGTTGCAATATCATCGAGTTTTACTCTTACAGCTTACCAAGCAGTGGCTATCTATTTTTTCTTTGTATTATTCATAAGAATTCAATTACACATAAACTAGTCAGAAATAACATTACTATATCAACCCCACATTAACAGACCAATGTCGGATGTCAGATTTTATGCCAGATTAGTATTACATACATGTAAAGATCTTACTATTTAAAGCCAAAAGCCAAGGTGTCACCCCCTAGTGGATAGGTACAGAAGAGCTAATAAATCCGCTCACATCTTTGTCTAAAAACAACTTTAAAGCAAAAAAAAAAGTGTAACCTTGCCCTGTTTACACGTGCTTCTGTTTAACCAAAAGTTCTCATGTAACGCTGAATGTATTTTTCGTTTTGGGTCTTTTTTTTTTCTTGATTGCCTTGTTGCCTTAGTTGCTAAAGCTAATCCAATACAGACTCCTTTGAAGTAGATTGACAATAGGGAAATACTAAAGAAAACTTTTAAGTATTCTGATTAGTGCCTGGAACAGTTTGTCAATGAATCATTCAAAATACGCAGTAAGTGAATCACAGCATTTGTTGCAATGCTTTATGATAAAAGAATGATATGCCTTTTTTTTAATTGTTATGGCATCAGTGTCCACCAGCAAAAAAATATTTCAATTTTAATAAACCAACCATTTTTTTCATTCTGTGTACAGGTGCATGCCAGCAATTGCAATGTGGTAAAATAAGTGCAAGTACTACATTTTGTATAAGCCAATATCAGGAAAAAAAAGTATTATTGGGAATTTTAACTACCTTTTTTGAACCTTTGAGCTAAATTTGATTGCTTCTACATTTTTCTGAGATTTCACTTATTTAACTTTACCCACAATCTTCTATTTTTGACATGCACCTGGTGTGTCACATTTGCCTTAGTTCTATTTGTGATGCAAGACCAGATAATCCTCTGTGTGGTGTGTGGGAGCAGTATATGTATGAATATATGAATACAAATGTATCTGTATGTATGTAATGTAATACATAGCTCCATACCGAGGTAAATGTCAGTGACTATGTGTGGGGGAGTCACAAACACACTGAGAGACCAATTTGTCAATTCCATCAAAACATGACAGATCTAGTTCTGAAATGTAAAGATTGTGTGTGCTGAGGGCAGTTCATATAAAAATAGATTACCTACGCCATTATATAGGAATTCAGTATGTACTGCGGTGGGAAACACCTCACAGCTAAAAACATAATATGTAACTTTTCAGGTGGAGAGTCTGCCATGTACTTAACATTTCCATGTATTTAATTACATGTGCTAAAAATACACTAAAACATACCTACTGTGTATCACCATAATAAAATAAAAATCACTTGAGAATAAAGATTACTCAAATAGTCATGATTCACTATAAATTTAACTTTGAGGTTTAAAGAAAGCAAACAACCACATAAAACCTAATAAAGACAACAAGGTGGCCGGTCATAATCAGGTGGTAGACCATCCTCCAAAAAAGTTATTATTTGCACTTTTACACTTTCAACAGAATGTTTAAGTGTATTGGCTGGAATATGTGGCTTATGAACACCTTTTTATTTCTGTTTGTACATGCTTCAGGGCTGCTAGCTTCATTATCTGTTTACATTTGCAAATGTAGCAAAAACAACACAAAGGAACACAGCAGAAAGGGAAAGAGGGTGGTGGGATTAACAGGTCTATATATGAAGGGAAGGATAGTAGCTCTCACAGATACAATGGTTTACACATGTTATTTGCACCTGTCTGTATAGTTCTGCCTTACTCATGTTCTCTGTAGTGTTGGGGTGTTGAATATTTGTTATTAATTAAGGAAAACATACTATGCCATGCCAAAGGCTAGGTCAGCAAATTCTGACTTCTTAAATATGTACTGCACAAACTTTAGAAAGGAAAGCAGGCATCTCTTTGCTTTCAATGTTTTGCTGGAGGCCCTTGAACATACAGTACTGTATATACATTGAACTTGTTTCATCAAATGGGCTTTTATTGCAACAACAGAAAAATGGTCAGTTTGCAACTCCATTAAGTCAATTACATACAACTTTCAAGATAAA
The DNA here is from genome assembly GCA_038363315.1 of Mugilogobius chulae. NCBI lineage: Eukaryota > Metazoa > Chordata > Actinopteri > Gobiiformes > Gobiidae > Mugilogobius > Mugilogobius chulae. The sequence continues at coordinate 27,707,749 of CM076408.1, forward strand.
TACAGTTCCACAAAAAAAAAAAAAAAAAAACTAACTGTAAAGTCAGTCACTTTAATTATGAAGTTTCTTAAAACGTTTGCCCTTAAGGAGTGTTTAGTGCTAGAAAGCCAGGTTTGGAGGAATAGAACTGATCTGGTTGCCATGGTAATGAGTTAACATATTGCTAAACTGGACAAGACATTACTTGAATAAGGACATAGTAAAGCCTAAATTTCTATAAGCGTATCCATTTTCTGCTTGTTCCATGCCTTTGTCATCACCCTAAACTTCTTACTCTAATCTTATAAATGTTGAATGACCAATAGATACAGTCATATTTGTTAATGTTATGTTCCCCCATGGAGGTCCAGTAGTGAGTGTTCCCTCTGATGATCCAGATTTAACTTTCTAGCTTTAACCTTATGGAGACAGCAGATACATTTACATGCTTATAAACACCCCCCAAACAAGTCAAATGGACCTACATCTGTTTTATTTTCTAATGCCTTTGTGATGGGAGATATTCCCTGCTATTTTCTCAAACCATGTCAGAGATTTTATTCAACTCAATTATGTGCTAAACATGTCACGTGGTGGTCTGGGACGAGTTTCAGCAGATACAATGGACAATGTTGTAATGGCATTTCAAATCTGCGTTTACATTGAGAAAGGAGCGAGAATCGACAAGTATTTTGTTATGTCTGAATTTTCATGTACAATGCTGTTGCTTGCACTCATGTATATTATTATTGCCAAGGAGGGGACACCAATCACACAAATGTTACAAGTTAGGGATGTACAGTATTAAAATGGGATTTGAGGGAGCGTACGGCCAGTTAAACATTGGCCAAATACATCAGCTTTGTACATATATCTATATATTTTAGTAGTATTCAGTTAAATTGCTTTTATAGAAGAACTGGGATTTCTAGTTGTTTTCTTCTGTTGTATTTTATTCTGCTATTTTTCTTATCATTGTTAGGATTTATCTCATGCAAAGCAATTTCTGCTCCATAATTTTTGACAGCCAAGAAACATTTGTTACACAGCTAAACTTGAAGAATAATGTTGACTATGATAATAATTAATAAAAGTAATAACATACTTAGAAGTGAGTACTGTGTATTATTTATAACTGGAAGTCATAATGATTTTAAATGATTCTGTGTGCTATTCTGCATTATATTATCAATAAAATCAATGTATTTTTGTCACTTCTGAGGGCTTCACAGGATTGTTAATTTAACACAGTGGTTTCCAGGCGTCTCTGGTGTGCCTGAGATGCTAAAGGGCTTTGTCTGGTCAGAGGGTCAAATTATATAAGTAGCTATTAGTGGATTTTCATTTATAAAAAGCTTGCTTATATGACTGGAAAATGAATATAGCAATAAAGGCATAATGCATTTTATTTATTTGTCTAAAATAAATGGCTATTTTTTTTTTTTTCTGCTCATATACTTCCAGGGAAAGACATTGTCCAACATTAAATTGGCAAATTAATTGTCTTAGATCATCCACTGTACTTAGCTCCTCCTCCAAAAATCATACTGGGGGAAAAAAACTTTGAGGTGAACCAATGAAGGACAGATCTACTCCTATGAACAGGCTATAGATGTGACCAGGGCTGATACGCAAACCTAAAACCACCAGACTAAGATTCTGACTCATACTGTTGTTCTCAGTAACTGAAAGGCACCAGCTGCATTTGTGTCTGAATCAAATATAGAGGCTGTTTTTGCACATAAAGTAACATCTTGCCACTACATTTTCATAGAAAATGACCACCACAATAAAAAAAAAAAAAAAAAAAGCATGCAGCTGTGAAGATCTTCTGAGCAGTCATCTCTGCAAAAAAAAAAAAAAAGCTTAATCATCATACAGGGTCCTGACATGAGCTGACAATCTGGAGATGGTTCCCTCAGACATGTGTCCTCTCGTTTTGAAGGACGGGTCAAATGAAAAGATTAACTCCCCCTTAGGGCAGTCATGGAGCAGTTTGATTTTACTTGTCATTAGTAGGCAATTTCATCCCAGCCACTGGTAAGTCACAGAGTCTTGTAACATTATGAGCCTCTTTTATTATGGAGGAGACTTTGGGATTATGACAAACAGGATCAGCAGTAGAATAAAGCGGAGCGCCTCCTGCTGGGTGAGTGATTCTCTCCTCCCTCCTGTGACCTGGTCTGTTTGCTCTTATTAAAGTTTGTTACGTGCACAGACAGAGCTGGGTTTCACCTGCTCCTGATGGCAGTCTGAAGAACCACGCTCAAATGGTTTTATCCACTGACACTAAACAAAAGAAGTAGGAGCTCTTTCAATAAAACTACTAGTAGTCATAGCCAAGTTTGAAAACCTACAGTTAGACTACCTGATTTTCAAACTTGTAAATAGACACTCGATTTTTGTTGGACGGTCTGTCCGCGCTTTTTTCTCTATGAAGAATGAATCAGGACAAGTTAAAAATTAAATCTGTGAAGAGACACTGTTCTCAATTTTTTATTGATACAAACAATAGATTAAATTAACGCCCAATGAAAATGTACTGCATTTGACTGTCTTGTTGTGGTCAGCTTAAAGGCGGAGTTGTGCTGAATGTAAAGACGATCGAATAGCATCCAGTACTGTTCAGAAAAAGTGTGATTTTGCATATTAGCACCTCTTTAGCTTGTACTAGCTCTCACTAACCCTTTGATACATCACTGTTCACATACATATGCATTTATGTCTATTAGTGTGGCTTCAGAGTACTATTATTCATATGGAGAACCGAACAGTGTAGTCACCTTTGCACACCTCCAATTAGCTCTCAGTGCAGGCCGTAGCCCTTTGGACGCCATGCTGTTTACCAGTGTTCTCTCTCCACCACTGTTTCCTTTTCAATGCGAGCTGCACTGAGCTGAATTTGTGAACAGAAGTAGTAAAGTGTGAATTTTCTGTCAGGAGAAATGGCTAAGTTTAATGCATCTTCTACAAGAATTAAGCAAAATAAAGAGAAATGCACCAGAGATCACTTCAATTTGTGTCCCATTAACAAAAAATAAAGGTTGGCTAATAGCTTATGTATAATATGCAGAGCAATTTTTGTTGTTGTGTCCAGAGTCTCCAGAATCATTAGACACATGCAGACTTTCATCAGTCTTTGTGCTTTGCCTGGGACATCAACCGGTGCTCATTCCCTCAGTCTGCGCCCTTAGTATTTGCTTATATGCATATAGCTCTGTTTCTAAAAAAAGTGACACATGGGTCGTTCTTGGGTCTGCATTAAGAGTCAGTTAAAAGTTTTACTGTACTTAAGACTTTTAAGATCGATGAGAAGCAAGAGTTAAATTCAGAAGACAGACAGGAGAATTTGTTGACCCGCTTTAGATGAAGCATTAAGTAATGGTGTTGTGACTTGTTCTGTAGGGCTGACAAAACATCAACAATGTCCTTACCACCAAACACCAAACAAATATAATAATTATGAATCTGCCGTTACAAATTCATTTGTATTAGTTAGCTGTGAGATGTCAAAAGCTAATCCAACAATAACAAATCCAGTGATAAGAAATCCTCTCACACAACACTCTGTCAGGTCACAAACTTCTGTCGTCTTAATCAAGTCCACAGAACAATTTGCTCCAGTAATCTGTGATGCATGTGATGTTTAGCATTATCAAGTTTGTCTTTGTGATATGAGCTTTGATTAGCTTTGATTAGCTTGGCTTTAAAAGCTGGTGGAATTACATGGCAGGAGGTCTGTGGTCTAATATGGCTGTGTCTGTGTGGAATGTAAAAGTGTCAGATGATTGGACGCACAGAGCCAGAGCCGGACCAGAATACAGAACAGCCCAAAGTCGCCTGGAGAGGTCAACATCCACACACACAACACTTTCAACCAGGTGTGTGAAGAAGACACTGAAGAAACTGACCTGCATAGCACACAGATGAGGAAACACAATCTACACAAACTAACTAAAAGCTTACACTGCCAAATGTGACAATAACAGAGCCAGGGTTTCTCAGAGGAGCTGGAGTTAGGTCGAGATTCAGAAATTGCAAAATGGGTTTTTCATTGAGAGGCAATTGAGAGTCGAATTTTCAAATGTCTTGAAAATATGTTGCGTTACTGATACCTACAAACCTAGATCAAACCAAATCTACATTAAAGAATCCTAACTGGCTCCAAATATGACACTTTCTTTCTTCTGTTAAGGGTCTTTCACACCAAGCCGAGGGTCGCCCGTCTGAACCAGTTTAGCAACTTTTGCCGACAGGCGGCTCACGTGTGTTTGGTGTAAATGGGGTTGTTGGGAGTCAGAGGAGCGCGGAGCAAGTCATGGAGGTGGGTTTTTGAAGACTTGCAAGTAAAGTCGGTGTCGCCAGTTGCCGCAAATGCAGCTGTTTGATTGGCCCGTGGCCACAGGAGAACCAGTGAATCAGTGCGCAGGAATATAGTGCGGAAAACCGAAAATAGCGCTTACGGAAAAACAGTATTTAGCCGAGCATGGATTGTTGTTATTTACACGGGGTCAAACGGGACGTAACTACGAAGGAGAATGGCTACTATTTGGATCGAGGAAAACACGAGGGAGTTACGGGGTCCGCAGTACGAAGGCTGGACTGTGGAAGGAAATACGAGTTGAGCTTAATCCGTGAGGTAAGATTAGAAACATCTGTTTGCCGTCAAAGTTTGACAACTACTACTCGCGTGCAACTTATGTTTCGTCATTTTCGTCAAGCATTACATCACGCGCATGCTCACTCGGCATTTGTTTGGCGACTGTTGGCTGTTTGGATCGTGTTTGTCTGAATGTTCTTTCATATCGGTGTGCCCCATAGAGACATGAACAGTCGTGTATCCTTTTTATATTTTCCAGTGTATTAGCTTTCACAACAAATTGTGTGCTAGTATCACAAAAACAGTTTATAACAAAACTAATTAGAAATTCAGGGTCCCTAAATTTAGATCTGTTATTTGTACTTTGACTTCTGCATGTAAAAGATTAATTTGAATAAAAGTTACTCAAGGCAATCCAGTTTACTTTATTACTTCTAGCCTTTGTGATGAGCTAAGTCTTTAGAGATCACAGACTTACAGATAAAATACATGATCTGAATCAGCATCATTACATTGCCAGCAGTACATAGAAGATTAATAGTAAATGTGAAGAAAAGATGAGTTAGACATTTTGCATTATTGTTTTGCCTTGAAGGGGTCAGAGGCAAGAGAAGTTCTTCAATGTTAAATCCACAAAACAAAACAGGGGTAAGTGGGTGTCATGGAAACAGTATTATTGTCTAGTATCAGCAGTAGAAGTATCAGCAGTAGTAGTGGAAATAGTTACATGATCCCTTGTCGATAAAGTTTGTCATGCAGACTTCAAGAACCACTGTGAAACTTTTTCATAAAAAATATACTTATACTAAAATCTTTGTCTTTACTTTGAATGAGTTTGAATGGCCACTAAACAAACTATAAAAGGATCTCCTACTTTATGTTTCTACGTTGAAGTTAAATTGGGAGTTTGGGAAAAGTTTTTTTTTTTTGGTTGAAAACTATGGCACACCACCAAATAAAACATTATCAATAATATGGGATATAATGAAGCTGAACGTCTGTGCATCTAGGCCTTTACATATGACAATGATGATGGCATTTTTTTATAAAGATACTCCAAAGACACTTCAAAATGGTAAACTACTAAACTGAATGCAGAATCTATGAGTAAAGTAAAATAAGCCTTATTTCTTTTTACTCAAAGCACCTGGCTTTACTTCATGGCTTACTATTGTGCCTTTGGCAGTACTGAGTATGATTACTACAAGCATTGTTCAAACAAAACAGTGGCACTGAGTAAATACAGAGGAGAGGAAATAGAAACGCTAAATATGAGTATGAGAACAATCCATCATAAAAAGTACATCAAGAGGACAGTTGACAATAAAAATACCTGTTATGAATGTAGATTAGCAGGAAAGTTAATATTTGGGTAAAAATGTACAACAGTGAAAAGACAGCTGTTCAGGAAGAAGATCAATGAGCAGATTTTCGATGTTATGAAAAAGAACATGAAGTTGTCTGGGTGTGTGAACAGAATATGACCAAACAAATTAGACTTTTAAACAGCACTGTCAGTTGTTCTAAAACTTAACGTTCGTAAGTAATCTATTATACACAGCACACAAACAAACTGTAATTACAAAAGCAGTGACCTCGCCTTTGTGGTTTCCGTCTTGCGTTCATTACTATTAAAAGTTATGAAGCCAAACTTTGTGACTGGAGGATGAATTAGTGTTTGCCCTACAGCCTATGGCGCGGTTATTGCCGTGTACGAGCCACAAATACAGTACTGAGTGACTTATTGGGTGATTAAATCTTGTATCCATGCTTATCGGACTGTTCACTGCACTGACAGACTAAATTTGCTGGTTTCAAAATCACAGCCCAAAGCAATTTCCCGTGGACTCTTCATGATCCAGTTAGTTCCTCGGCGATGAGTCTAATAGTACGTATATATCTTCATTTAGCTTTTGGCAACTGATATTTCAACCGAAAGCCGGTGTATCCAGATTAAAGTGAAGTCTGGTTTGTTAGGTGTAATGTTTAGTGAAGGGTCATAGGTAAAAAAAAATAAACACAACCGAGATGGCATAGGTGCTAGTTGTAGCATATTTTCTTCTACTTATGTCTTTGTATATAATTTGCTCTTTTCTACCTTCAAGGCAAACATTAACATTCATACCAGTGTACACATACACTGGAGTAATTGTCTTGCCCAAGGACACAAAGACAGTATTCACCTTAGGGAGCTGGGACAAGGATGTTAGTGTCAAGTACAAGATTTGAACTCCCTTTCAGATCAGAAGACAACTGAGTTGCAGCATTGCTAAAGAAGACTACAGATTTTTTCTTGGAACCATTTCCTTAAAGATGGATAGGCATTGACGGTTTTATAATATTAACTACATTGCATTTATTGTGTGAAGCATCTTTACAGAAACCTGAAGAGTTTTACATTGCGATATTTATTCACCAGCTGCCTCGGAGTCAACTGATAAAAGACAGACCTCACATCCGCTCTACTGACCCCTCTGACCATACTGTACAATAGAAGTGTCTTACAAGACGATTCTTTCAGTTCAAAGGAACTTTCACTAGACTGCCGAAGCCCGCTTTTTTCATTCACAAATAATAAATTCCTGTAAGAGTGCATGCATGTGCAAGGATCAAAGAAAGTGACAGCAGCAGCACTCTTAATATTTTTGGGAACTTTTGAATTTTTCTGCATTTTTTGTATTTCATTTGGGCATTGGGAATTGGAGGCAAAATTTCCTTTATGCATAGCTTGTTACATACACAAACACACAAAACAAAAATAATATAATGAACGAATGAGAGTACAATTAAGTCTCTATTAAGTCACAAAGACATTTGTTTATACTCTGATGAGTTCAGAAAAAGCCTCGGTTTTAATTGGGGGTCATTTTACTCAGGCGTTTTGGGAAAAATCAGTTGGAACAAAAGGAAGTATAAAGTATATAGTGGTAAGGTGAACACTGATAACCATTGTAATAAATCAGCTGAATGTCATGTAATAAACACTGTTATATGAAGTACATTCATTTGCACAAACAAATACATGTTTAATCATTTTAATTGCCCACTTGAGGAACAATTGAAGAGCAAGTTATAGGTAGTGCTGTTATTAGTGTGTGTTTCCCAAACTATGGTGCCCTTGAAAAATATACGGGCACAACATAAAGACTTTGCTGTGGGCTAAATCGTTTGTCATGAATGTAAATGTTTAATCATCAGAACGCGGCTGCCACTGTTTTAAGAAAAGGTGAACATACACACATAAAAGTTACAGAAGCCAAGCAAAGGTGGACATAGACTCAGTGCTGCCCACCTTCTCTCTCCAAACTCCATCTGAACATCCATTATTCAGGATAGCTGCAGGTCAAACTCTGCATCTTCCTGACACCCCCACTTCTGTTCTATACTGTGTCTCCCACTCCTCACTATATACTTCGCACCAACTGTCACCATTTATATTCTCCACCAGCCAGCTCAAAGATAAAAGCCTGGCCTGCAAAATGTCACACTCTTATTGATGAATATTTTAGAATTTTAATTATTCCACTGGGTGAAAAAGTCGTGTGGTTTTGAAGTATAAGCAAAGAAAGGTGTAGTCAGGTGTAAAATGACAGAAAATCACTGTACTCATCAGAACAAAAGCTCCCAGATGTATCAACTAATAAGGGCCTGTCTATGTCTGTTGTTTAAGTTCATAAAACTTTGGTCTGAACCAAAGTAAGCAGGCATGTGACAGTTTACTTAAACCACATTTTTAAACCACATAAATCAAGTTCTTAAGGACATGTATGTTTTTCCAAAGCTTTTAAGTTGTGTTTGTAGACCTGTACAGTGGTACAAGATGTCTACTATGTTGACAGTTTTTTTTTTTTTTTTTTTTTTTTTTATTGCATTGGGACAAGTCAGAAGTAATAACAAAAATATAGTAGTTACAAACACAAAAAAATTATACTTTGACCTTTAAATTGTTGGGAAAATTGTTTAATCCTTTTGCGTTTAGTCTGACAATCGACCAAAAGCCTGATCCCATCAGATCCTCGGGCACTCCGGTTTCCCCCACCAACCAATAACATGCATGTTAGGGTCATATCCTCCAGCTACGGTAGTCCTGACCAAGCCTAGCAAGAACATCTGGAGATGGGTCCCCGAGCGCTGCACTGCGGCGATCACTGCTCCTGAGGAGATGCCCCAGAGGCATTGAAGGATGGGTCAAATGCAGAGGACAAATTTCCCTACGGGGACAATAAAGTATACCTTAACCTTAATCTCAGGAGCTAAGCATGTTGGGCCTGGACAGTACTTGATGGGAGACTACTGGAGAAACCTCAGGTGGGACAAACAGAGGAGAAACTCGTGTCCTTAGGCAAGACACTTCACCCAAATTGTCTACTCTGGATCTGGTGTGTTTATGAATAGTTGGTGGTGGTCAATGGGGTCGATGAGGCAAAATGGAAGCCTCGCTTCTGTTAGTCTGCCCCAGGGCAGCTGTGGCTACAATAGTAGCTTACCACGACAGAGTGTGGAATGAATAAATGATGCATAATGTAATAAATGATGCATAAACATCTATCTTTGGGTGTTTTGAAAAGCGCTGTATAAATCCCATGCTTTATTAATAATTATGTCCATGACTTTTTAAATTGACACTATGACCCTTTTACAATGAAGGCTTCCTAACTTGGATGTTCTGTTTGCTCAAAAAATTCCACAGTTGAATGACATAATGTGTAAAATTGTAGACAGGTCAATGGAAACCAGCAGGTGCTGTGGTATCCAAAAAGCTTTATACATTACTGCATCTGAACATAGCCAACTACAAACGCCACAAAATTACACAGTGGAAAAACTAACCACCAGTGATTTTTCAAAAATAAATGCATTTGAAAATACAAAGATTTTGCAAACTCTCATTTTACATTTTTTGTTAGATGTAAGACCAGCAGATAGTGTCTTACTACTACTACTACTACTACTACTACCCCCCTATGGTGTGTACAGTTTTGGAATACTCCACTGTAATAACTCGTTACCATGGAAACCAAGGCCAAGTGGGTTTATGGTGTTGTACCACCTTGAGGTAGTCTCTATTATTTATGTGGCCTTACTTGTTTCATTTGCATCCTTGCGTTTGGACCTTGATAATAAAAGTCAGAATTAAATATACATGTTATGATGTGACATTAAAGCAGCCATAATTATCTCTTACACTGAAGCAATAATCACTGCAGCAAGATTCATAAGGCCTTGATTCTATTTCAGTTTTACAGTTGGCAATATGCTGCAAGATTACAATATGGCTTAATGTCAGGGTAATTTTTGTAATTTGCTTATGCAAATGTTGGCTTACAGGCCTATAAGCAGATGATTGGGCTACAGTTCAAGACTGTACAGACAAAGGCATGTTCATGAAACTTATGAGCTGCTGTTAATCTTCACTTTGCATCTCAAAGTTATGTATAATTTACGCTATTACAAAATTGCTTTCTGCCAACCTTTAGTTCTGGACCATTTAAAAGGTAACTTTATATACCATCCTGACAGAAGTTAGAATACTGAAAATATGGTATTAATACTAAACTAATAGTTTCACAAAAAAGCTCATGTGTCAAAATTTGCAAGTCAGAAGAGGGAATGAGACTGACACAGAAGGTTTGTGAATATTTTCACCTGCACCTTGATTTTTTGATCAATTTGCACTAAAATTGTCACACAAAAAACAAAACAAAACAAAATAAAGAAAGAAATCACCTAGAATAGGCAATGCTATTTAAACACCATAAACACAGTGTGTGGTGTTTATATTCACTTAACTGCTGATCTTATTTCCTGAAGGCACGGTCAGTCTGATGCAACTCTCAAGATGGAAACAACACCTCCAAGATAGGTGACTGTTACTAGATGTCACGGTAAATACATCTCAATCATAAAGTTTTCTCACTAACAGAAATAATATATGTGAAGAAACTCAGTGGCTTTAGCATTTACAATGGTCAGCGGTGCAATCCCAGTAGCAACCATACTGTATTATCTACTTTATCTGAATGTGTGATTGTTGGTGGGTCAGTGGTTTGTTTTCGATATAATGAGGTTATTTAATCAACATTTCATTGAATAATTGTTACAGTACTATTACATTTGTCGGCCTTAGAATGGGACTAGTTACTATAACAGCTTCACAGCAAAAAAAGTGTCATCAATTTTTTTCAGACCTACCATAATTTCTGGCTTACAACGATGCAGCTAAATGTGAGATTCTCATTACTATGAACAGCTAATCAGCTTCCAGCCCAAATGATACTTGCTATATTTGAGAGAAAGATAGATACTGAGGGAATCATATCTTTGGAGGCAGAGTCGATGGGCCCCCTAAAGTGAAATGAATGGAGAGCATTAAACAAGAGAGGAGAGAGATGGTGAGCGAACAGTGGGGGACAAAAGAATGATGGAGGAAATGAGGAACACGTGTATCTCAGGTACTTAAACACAGGATAAATGTGGCGGCCCGGGACAGCCAAGTCTGATAATGATCCCACAGCGGTGAGAGAGGTGTGTGAGGACGAGAGGGCGAGATAGGAGCGTGACAGATGAGGAGAGAGAGGAAACACAGCCAAGTGAATGGTGAGGACAAGATGACAAGTGTGATGTGAAGAGCTTTTTCTCTCACTGTGTTTCTAAGTCATTTTCTCATATAGCTTTGTGCATGTCTGCGTAATCTCTGCGCTGTTACTGTAACTTTTCTTGTGGAGAAGTCACCACCCACTTGTCTCCATGGAGCTGTAATTGCTTTTTCTGAAATGGTCCACAGAATTAATTTAACTGTATCTATCTCAGTTGAAAAACGTAGGTGATGTTATTTCTCATAAACTTAAAGTAGTAGATACTGTCTTTCAATCACTGATCTCTGGTGTCCAATCTTTTACCTACAGAGATACACATGAACTAAACAAAACTGAAAATCAGACTCAAGTCAGACTTACATACAGCCGCACCACGCGTGAGCTGAAGGACTGTGATGAACAATGTTCAGCTCCAGACACAACACTCAATGGTTCATCTGACACATGTTCCTTCTTTGTTCTCTGATTGGCTGTCTTTTGTTCGTGTGCGCAGCGTTGTTGTCATTGAGATTACAGAGATTGATTTTCAGACTGTATCATGAGAAGAAAACGGAGCTTACAGGTACAGCTTGATGGTGGAAAAGGTTTGTAAACAGAGACTGCTACTTGAGACTTGGCTTGAACTCAAGGTGAACGTCTCTGATGTCAGCTGATACAATCACATTTAGGAGAGGTCACAGCCTTTGCCACTAAATAAACAACTCTGTGTTAGACTTTAGATGATCATTAAAAGTGCCTTTTAAGTTATTTGATAACAAATTTAACTTTGAGATTTTAGATAGTGTGTTTTTAGTGACCAACTTTTTCACTTGACAAATAATAAAACATATTGCTTTATTAAGAACAATATAATTTATTTGGCTTAATGTTTGTCCAGTTAGCATAGCATAGCCACGTGGTGAGGTTTGTAGCTCTGAACAGAGATGAAGCATTTTGCATACATAAATATTAATAATGTGAAGAGGCAAGTCGGCTCACAGCAATGTTTTTAAAGTATAATTGTGAAATAAACCACACACTAAAAACTACATAACATTTTGAATCAAATTAAAGAGTTATTCCATCCACAAGAATTATGGTACATTTAGTCCAAAAGCAAAAAGTAGAAGAAAATACTGCACAGGGCGACAGCAGAAGTTGTGTCTCAGCTGGTGTCCTGCTGGTTGTTTTCTGTTTGAAAACTTTGTTGGGCATTTGCAGAAATGTAACTGGAAGGAGGTCGAAAGCAAAAACAAAAATAAACCAAACTAAAATATAAAAAAGATTCGGGTCGTCACAAGGATGTTTTATCTTAAGAGCCACAATTAGTTTGAATTACTTTAACCTGGAAACAACACGTGTTGAAAGTTATTGTTTTATTGTTAGCACAAGGTCAAGTGCAAAACAGTGCACTTTCCCCTCTGATAGTTATGAGTTTTACAGCTCCTGTTGGGAGAGTCAACAGAGCGCCACTGTTCAGCGGGGACACAACTACCCCAAGTTCATAAAAAAAATTTGCAATTTGTTAGTCTGCATAGTATACCAAACCAGAGCACTTCAACTCTGTGCACTGTCTAAATGTAGAATGAGGGTATTTTATTTTAACACAAAGAATGATGGCACAATGAGGCAAACAAACGAAACAGCAATTTGAATGAACTCAATTAGCAAATCTCAAATGCTGCAATATCTCCTCCACAAATTATTCTGTCTTATTCTGCATATAAAAGCTAAGTCTAACCTTAGATCGGTATAAACATATTTAAATGTATATGTTACCGCCTCATTAGACTGACTGACTATGTCGTCTCTCAGCGCGATTGAAACAGAGAAGTCAGCCTGTCCCGTGTGCTTGGTGGTTCAGGCCAGGGAGGATGTTGATTATTTATGTATTCGGAGCCCGGATAGAGGGACACCTGCACTGGCCTTGGGTATTGTCTTGTCCTATTGGAAAGTTTATGATGCCAGCAAATTTACCCAGTAGCTGTCGATAGAAATTAAAGAGGACTTTTGTGGTGTGAGTGACTGAATGAAAGGTCTACATCAGAAAGTAGCACAGAGAAGACTGGATTACATCTGGAGCCAGTAGTGATGAAGTATAGACCACGAAGATATGTCATCATCCAGATTTGTGGACCGGAGGCTAAGTTTCCAGGACTGATTGTTTGACTAATGTTGTGACAGTTCATGCTTACTTCTTCTATACTTTTGGCCTTGGGTATTGTCCTGTCCTGTTTAAAAGTTTATGATGCCAGCAAATTTACCCAGTTGCTGTCTTTAGGTTGTTTTCTGTGAACGATAAATGTGAGTTACTTGTTTCGCCCTCTGAAGTTCAGTTACATTTCTGTTACCTTGATTTTCTATTTCGTGTCATGTTTCATTTCCTCTCTTTCCACAAAAATGTAAGGTGCACAGATCTGCTCCATCCATCACTGTTGGAGCTTCTGCTGTGATACGCAGCCCAGATTCTGCAGACACTATGAGTAATCACACTCAAGATGTTACTGTATATGCACGACTCGTCCAGCTGTTTGACTGTTATTTGTCACATCGTATTTAGAGCTTAAATTAATAAGAGCAAAAAGACTTACACAGTGATTTGAAGTTACGGCTTGATTAGGGATGGGACGATTCACCCAAGTCACGATTCGATTCGATTTTCGATTTTGCTGTCACGATTTTCGATTTTCTTCGATTTTGTTAGTAGATATCAAAAATTATCTTTGTTATTTAGATATCTAAAACAATATTATTTTTACATTTATTTTTGTACATATATTAATTTGTGAACTGGCAGCTCTAACATTTCTTGCTTAATTTTGAGAATGTGGGCTGCATTTGTGCTTTTATGTAAAAAGATAAGATAAGATAAGATAAGCCTTTATTGTCTCCCGTAGGAGAAATTTGTCTTGGGGACAGGGGAACACGTGCTTTAACACATAGTTTACACAAACACCACCACAAGTGAACATAAAAAAGACCAAAGAATAAAAAGACACAAGTGACTGCAGTCTCCTTAGGCATTTAGATTAGGTTCTACCTTATTTGCACATTCTCTAAGCCTATGATGTGCATTTTTATTGCACATTCCCTAAGCCTATGATGTGCATTTTTATTGCACATTCCCCAAGCCTATGATGTGCATTTTTTGTTGCACATTCCCTAGGCCTGTGTTGTGCAGGCCTAGGGAATGACTTTCCTCATTTTTCCTATAAGTCTTGAAATGTGTCTGATGGACACTGCATGTTTGGCAGACACATTAATAGTGGGCGCAAAACACTCAAGATTTGGCCCTAATCCTTATATTAACAGCATTAACAATGTGACTTTCTTACATTGTTTCATTGTGACAGGGACAGTGGTATTTCTCCTAACAAACTTCCATTCATGTTTTACTTCTGTCAGTGCTTCTGAGAGGTTTTGACTTGTATGGGACTCATACAGTATGCGTGTCTGCTCTTTGTCGATGTAGTTGACCGTCATTGTAACAAAACTCTTCGTAGCTCTGGAGGTCCACCCATCAGCTGTCAACGCAACATATTCACGTGAGGCTGGTCTTGCTCAAGTTCGCACTTTGTTTCATTTCTACCGCTGAAGTGTTTTGGGCTCGGGGTTTATAACAAGACTCGGCAGTGTTAAACATGTGCTTAAAGTCTGCGCGTTCAACAGCGCGAACAAGACAAAACGGCTGCATGTCATTAGCGATAAACTTCCCAATAGACAGTTTTCTTACCGCCAGCATCATCCTTGGCACTAAATCCAACGTGTTCTCAAACACCGGAACGATATGAAGTTAAGGTGTGCACTCTTGAGCGGCGCCAGCGTCTCCCTCCGTGTCTCTCCCCACACACAACACTGCTCTTCTGCGCACGCGCTCAATCGTTCCCTCGTAAACAAAACGCCGCTGCCACAACACGTGCATTTTAGCGCAAAATCGTTCAAACTATGCAACGATCGGATCGAAGGGCTAGGATCGAACGATTCGACTCTTTTTGCAGAATCGTTCCATCCCTAGGCTTGATAGATATACAAAATATAAGCTTTAGACCTTAACATACATGGCACAGTGTCAGAGTGTATTTGAATTACTTTATTTTATTCTTCTAAGTTACTGTTAAAACTGAATTGTTCTTGAGTCAAGTTTTGTGATTTTGACATCCAAATGGCATTTAGTAAAAGAAAATTAAAAATATTAATTTTGCCCACTCTAAAATATAGAATTAAACATGATTTTCTGAGATTGTAGATGAATGTAATAATAAACTGTGTGACTATATAGTATCTGTTTTCTGTCCTCATTTTGCCTGTAACATTTCCATTCGGGCCCATCATGTGTGCTTTATTTCACACTGGTGCAGCACCTCGTGGATGTCTCTGTCAGCTCTGACCACATGACAGAAGGATATTGGTATTGTTCCCTGTGGAGAGCTCTCTCTTCTCTACAACAGCAGGAGTCATCACAGAAGGAACCCATATAACACACAACACTGCTTAACCCTTGCTGTACCAAACAGGATGTATTTTAAAGCACAGATCTATAATTGCTTTCACTGTGCAGTTAGGACATGAGCGCTACATTAGCACAAGGCTTTCAGCCTGTCCTCTACCTTCAAAGCTCTCCTGATTACACTCGTGTCCACGGCCTGCAGCTCTGATAGGTAAATTTCAAATCATTGCTTCTTCTGAAGTCAGGCTGGCACATGTAGCTTGGCCAGTGGCTAAAACTCTGCCATGTTGGGTTATCTGAGGGAAAAAAAAACGAAAAGTTGTGAGGCAGAACTGGACTTTCTATAAAGGTCAAAGGAAACCAGCGACTACACATACTTTTTATTACATTATTATCAGTAGAAAAACATTTATATATAGTAATAATTATCAACTTGCATAGATGAAAAGGCTACCATGTGTAACGCACAAAGACGAACAGAAACATTTAATTTGAATGGTTACATAACATACTATTATATACATGTTTTCATGCATTTTAATTATGCTCTAATGTCTCTTCTACCTTGTTTTTACAGTAACTAATTGGTAAATTAGCCATTTTCCCGAGAGATTATGTTTTTTCCCCCAGGTAATTGGTTTCAACTGCAACATAGATGCATACAAGTGGAACATGGCTAGAGGATTTTTGAACACTACATGAATGTATGACAGACATTCCTTGCACATGTTTTCATGAGGAGAAAATTATCATTTAGAGCAGCTCACACAAGTGAATAAAAGTACCACTGTAATAGCACAGAGCCCCAGAGCAGCAGTGAATAGTGGTTGTAGCTTTTATGGCTACATTTTCAATCTCAGCAGTGTCCAATTTTCTCATCATGTCAAATTAAACTTTTATCCCTTTTGTTTCATATGTTTCTCCAGTGCTGTCATCCACTTCTTTCTTAAGGTGGAACAAATGAACAAATTAGATCAGTCATTCTTTTTTACACCAGTTGCACCTTCTTTCAAGGCTAATATGTTGGTATAAAACATTATACTCCACATTAAACCAGGGCTAAATCAAGATATTACACAAAGAAGAATATCTAACACTAAAGCTTATTTGAACAAGAACAAAACATTGAACCAGACTTTTTTTTTTTATCCTTCTACACTAGATACACAAGATACTGGTCTCGCTGAATAAGAAGAAAAATGGATTAGGCAGGTGGAGCAGAAAGAGGACAGGAGAGACAAAACCCCAGATGAACAAGAGCCCGAGTGTATCCATGCTGAGACAATTAGCCCCACCTGCGGCTAACTCAAACTGTGATACCTGTGCGCGCCGCGGCTGCCTCCGAGCTAACGTGTGTGTGAGTGTATGTGCGGCAGTATACGCTTCATGTGAGAGCCGCTGCATTTGGAGTTTGAGTGGGGCTTTGGAGGTGCGAGGCAGAGTCAAGGTATAAGACCCAATCCAATATGTATTCAAAGGTAGTTTTAGGATAGATTTGAATATCACTGAAGCGACTCCGAAGAGATAAATAAGGAGACGGCAAGTGAACCAGAATGACGGGGTTCAAGGAAGCAAAAAGCTAAGACAACAGGAGACTTTAAGAGGCAAAGTTAAAAGAATATAGGCTTCTTTGACTTTGGGGAGTAACATTGCTGAAAGTTACCATAGCTACGGTGGCCATAAAGGGCAAAAGACACACGTACAAGTAAAATCTTAATCTTGTCATTAAGAAAACCAAAATATTAGACTTGATAATGCTAATAATAACGATACAGAAGTTAGCTTGATAAGAACAAGAACAGAAACATGCTTTAAATCTCAACTAACATAATTCTAATAATATCCTAAAGTGCTTCCTGAGCTCCTCATGTTCACATGTCTCACTGATGACATGACTCTCATTTCCTGGCTGAGCTCGAACTTGAACTTTTTATTATGATTATTTGCTGATTTTTTATTTTTATTTTTTTTCTCTAAAAGCCTCAGCAAAACACTCCAAAAGCTTACAACACAGACTGGGCCTTTTCTCAAACAATTCAAGTCTTGTTGCTATGTGAATATGTGATTAGTAAAATAAATTATTGATAATGAATGTAGTTGTGTTGTAACAAATGATAAAAATAAACACCAATGTAGCTGCTCAATATTTTTTCTTGTAAATTCATTATTTCTCTTGTTGGAATTAACAAAACAACACAAAAACAAATGTTATTGACATCGTAAAAAATCAAGAAAATTAAGATCTTATTCATTGCTATGTAACTTTGTTGTGGTTGTTAGTTGTACAAAAGCAGTTTATTCTGCTTCACATTGTATTAAGCAGTTTTCGAAATGTGCACAAACTCAGAAAATATATGCTGGTGAACAAATAGGAGCAGCAATTAATAGATGCTTGTCTGGTTTAAAACGCCGAATTTTAGCAATAGTACAATTGCTAAGAATAGAACATCACTAGCAATAGGAGGTAGTTTATAGTTGAATCAAAAAAACAGGAAGAACATGCACCTTTAGAGCCATTACTTCAACCACTCTAACCATTACTGCGGACGACCAGCTGAGAGTAAAATGGCTTTTAAAAGAAACATTATTTTACACCACAGATTACATTGAACATCCTTCAGTCTTGTTCTTTGTTCTGTGTAATGTCAGATTTTTTTTTCTTTTGTGACAAGTCAAATGTGGAAAAGTCTACAATAATCAGCCCCAAACTCTGCAGGAATCATTTTGTTTGCACCTTTAACTGGTATCAGAGGTAACCGAAGGCCGTTGGGTGCCAGCAAAAAGATTCAAGGTAAAAGCAAACAAAGGAAAGAGAATGAACAAACACATTGTAACTCTGCCTCTGTGTCACATTTAAAAGTTTTAGAACAACTTGTCCAAATAAAACCCTGATTATGTTTCTCCCTCCAGTCCACTGTGTTATTTAAAACTCCACAGACATTTCTCTTTTGTAGTTCAGAATTTAAGGATTTGTTCCCAATCTGTTCCAACAAAGTAGCATCAAAATGTTTCACATAAAATCAGTTTTCCATGTTCGAAATTACACTGATGCATTTGGAGAGTTTTGGAGATTGCTCTATGCTTGAAAAAAAAAACAACTTTCGGTTTCTGAAATTGCTTGTTAGTCAAACAAAGCAAAACAACACATTCTTGTTTACATGTGTTTAAATTTGGACCCACATGTTCAAATAGGTACCCTTGTGTATCATGTTTAAGTCTACAGCACATGTTGTTTTTTCTTTTTTTAAATTCATTTAAAGTAGTAGTAGAAGTAGTAGTAGACTATTTCACCTCAGTTAGATACTCAGAGCACCATCAACATTCACAAGACAGACACTCAGTTCTCATTGCGCACTACAAACCACCTTTCTCAGACTATTTTTGTGATAACTTACCTTCGAATATTGAAGCAGGTCTGATTTTGAAACAACTTTTGACAGAATTTGTAAACCAGGGCCTTGTGTACACACACTGGCCTGTAAAAAAATGTCTCAAATGGGACTGGCAGTTTTTAAAAAGGCAGACTAAGGCTTCTTTTTAAAGACACCTCAGTGGAAGAGCAGGTTGTGTCCATGTGGCTGGTGAGAAAGGGCATGGGAATCTAACATTTCACAGGTCACCGATGGAGAAGAAGCACAACTCTCTGCTCTACAACATGACATCAAAGAGCAGGGTAGAAGGACTTTGTGCTTTGAAAACACATTTCACATGGTTAGAATGTATGGGTAAATGTAATTTAGGTTTATGGTGAAAATTCACAATGCTTTGTCTCCAGAGAGATGCTAACTGTCTTCATCAATTTCATTGAGAAAGGTTCTGGACTGACTCGAAACGTCACTTTGTGTCACTGGTAGTGTCAGAAGTAACTTTTTGGACCCAGGACACAAACTTTTTTGCATGTCTCTGTGCACATTGAATGGGAAAATTGAAATGGGCCACCTCGCGATGTACAGTATATTGTCAGACCAACTGAACATTCTACAGTGGTGTGAGCCTTATATTCTTCTTCTTTTATTTATTCATGTATTTATTTTTCCCTTTTTGAGAGAATATTAAATTGAAGAAAACAAATCACAGACAGAAATACAGTATACAAACAAATCAAACATGTTTTTTTCCTTGGTAAAAATTGTCTAAAGGCAAATTTAATTTCGAGGGTTCAAGAATACTGGTGTATAGCAAAATGTCTCAGCATGTTATGTAAACAAAACACATTAGAAATTAGAAAAAAAGTTATTGTTAACTAACTTTTTAAGTTATACATTAGTAACCTTTGTGCTTTCCACTAAAAGTGTAAGATAAACGCAGCATTTTGTGAAAAAAATGAGACCAATGCATACTGTCTGAATTGAAAAGCTACCCCACCTTTAATGGTGAGTGTTTTTACTACTGAACATGAGTGATTCCTTCATTCAGAGCTGCTCCTGACTTATGACCTGCCTGTCCTTCTCTGTGTCCCTGTCCCTGTCCCCTCACTGTCCCTGTCCCATCGTGGTCCTGTCTGTGGTGAATGAAGACTGTGACTGAGCCATGGCAGCAGACGTGATTATTTCTGCTCTCTCCATTGTATACACCTGTTCTCCCGACCGGAATACCTTTCCCCGGAAGTGGGATTAACTCGACAATTTCTCATTTGAAGAGTACTTAGTTGCCATGACGATGTGCGCTGTTGCCCAGTACAAAGGCTCAGAGGCAAAATGGATAATTACTGAGTGCGTGGCTGTATATTTGTTCAACATGTAGGTATTGATGTCTGCTGCATGTGTGAGAGTGTGAGCTGAGAGCCGTCTTTACCTGGTGTTCTGGCCGTGCAAATGGGAAGCAGAGAAACCAAACCCACTAATAATGACCATTAAACAGAAGAACATTTCATTTGCAGTCCAGGAGGGCAGTATGTAAGAGCACGATTTAAAGGGGACTGTTATAAATACAATTATACAATAATGATACAATTCCTGTGTTTCAGTTCTAGGGAAAAAAGTAATTCAATCCTATACTTAACTTTGACAAATAACATCACAGAATAATATTGTTGATACAGAATGATTTTTGATTATTATTGATAGTGGCCCGCTGTAAGAGCACAAAACAGTTTGAACTATCCCACAATGCACTGCAGCCTAGCGCTGACGGATGGAGTCACAATGGATAAAAGGTCTACAGAAATGTGAAAGCTTTTATTGCTGAGATGTGACCAAAAAGCAATGGAATGTAGCAAAATGAATACAATGTGTTCTAATATAAATCTGGACATACAGTAAATGGGTTATATTAAACTTTACACAGTCTAACTGCCATATTTGAAAAGAACACAAAGGACCTAATTAAAACATGACCCTTGGCCAACTTTGAGTCAATTTGGTCTCAGACACTCTATCTAAATTGAATACAGACAAATGACAGCTAAAACTGATGAAAGACAGTTTGATCCACATGAAATTTTTTTTTAACGTTTTTTTAATCTACTCTCTACTCACTTGCCACTACACACGTTTGATTTCCATAACCTTAGTGATACTTACCTTAGCTTAACCTAACCCAACCCTAAACCTATTTGAATGTAGCCATGATGCTGATCTAGTAAAGAAGTGCATACATCATAAGGAAGGCAAGTGTGTAGCTATACAATGTTTGGTCTCCACATAGTGATGAATATTCTTCCACACACTGACACACATGAGCTCAAAAAGAACCTGCGGCTGAGGCTTTGCCGTGGGGGGTGAAGCAAAATGGGAAACTAACCTAAATAATAAAACACCGCAAACACAAAAAAATAGTGAAAAACTGAAACAAGTGGGAACCAGCACCGAGGGAATCCACTACCATCAAAAGGATTTAGGGGCCAAGTTCTCCCATACTTGGGCAGACAAACCCAGAAATGAGCTTCTGGATAAGCTGTACCTCGAAAGGGTTCACAACTCGACCAAATGAAATCCAAATGAAATCCAAATGAAATGCACTGCATTTTTACAAGAAGTCTGCCCAATCACAGAACAGCAATTTAGAAGGTGAAATTGAGTATTTAATGTACTTAAGTCATGAAAGATTAACAGACAAAACAGTGACATGAATTATAAAAACATTGAGTCACAGCAGCATGTACAGATGCACAGCCAAATGTGTCCAATTATCATCTACAGTGTTTCAGTCCACATTATGAACACGTTTATTAGGCTTGCTGTCATACAGGGTGATTAAGTAAATTATTATGCTTGAATCTCTCCCTCCTCTTTATTAATCAGGATGCTCTGATAGAAAACAATATGCTGCTGGGCTTGTGTGTTTCCTCATTTCACCGCTCCTCTCTCCATACAGACACATTACACACTACAAAAGATTTGCTCTGACAGAACGTGATACAGCTTTGTAGTACACCCAGACCAGGTTTAACCTTTGAAGGCTTGAACTTACCTCGCTAAACTTTAAATCCAGCATTGTGTTGAAGGCCTCTGGATACCTGTTCATTTTAAAGTAATGCACAGATTGTGATGGGCCGACATCTACAACAGAGTATTTTGATCCTAATTATCAAGAATGAGTAGTTGTCAGTAGCTTTTCGGGGATGGCAAAACTGTCTGACCCCATGAAGTTGTGAAAAGTGCTTCTGAATTTATGATAAAGAGACTGAAAAGCATTAAGTGAACTGTAAAACTTTCAAGAAAGCATGTTAAATTTGCTGATATGTCGATGTGGTTTAGAAGTAATTTTAATGAAACCCTAACCCTGTTAGTGCAAATATTTTTCACAGCAACCTCAGAAAGTGTTATTTAACACCCAAAATGTGATTTCTGCTGAAAATACCAAAAGCTTAAGGCAAGTTTGTAGAGTCGATCTCCAACAAATAAAATAGGGGCCAACATTTGTGGATTCTAATTCCTTCCAAAAACAGTAAATCTCCCACAAAGTTTTTCATGATTTTATAATTTCTTCCTGACTTTAAAAATTTTGTGAAAATCATTCTCATTCAAAATAATGTTTTGAATTTGCTGGAATTTTTTTAATTCAAAGTTAAAGCATATTTCAACAAAACATTTGGCAAACATAATAAATTATGAGACAGACGAAAGCAAAATTCATACATTTGCTGCAATCCTTTAAATTTTTCATCTCACTTTTTGATAAACAGTAATCACAGTTTCCTAGTCATTTTATGTTTAACTTTCACTGAATTGCACAGCCTGTGTTAGATCAATTAAGTTCAAAGCTTCAAAGTTTTTGCAGTGCCCCATTTTTTAGTAAACCAAGATTTTTTTCAGTCAGTGACACCTGTATCGTTTCATACTTTGTGCCAAAGTTGTGCTTCACTTTTGATACTTCCAAAATATAATACCAGGACAATATTTGTGTAGATGACAAATAATGCTGTTGAGTGCCTGAGTGATAAGTGAATTCAGAAATAGCTAAGCCTAACATTTCTTTTTATTGGGCCTATTGTTGAGTGATTGCATTGTGCACCCTTTAAGAGCACAGCGATATCAGTCTGAAGAGTCTTGATTGGACAAGCCATTTCAGGTAAGGAACAACATGTCCTGCTCTCACTGCACTTCTGCGTCCATCTCTCAAGTGTGCGTGTTTAGAGCTCTCAAACACAACGTGTACCGTTTGTGGACTGAGCAGAGCCAGGTGCAGGTGACAGAGGAGGAGAAGTCCCATTTGGCTGCTGTGGTAATTGGTTTGTTTGGTGAGAAAAGATTAGGCTGATGTGTTAATGATTGTCGCTCTGGGCCACGCGCTCATTAAAGCATACTGCTGTCATTATGGGTTCAATTGGGCCTGAGACGCCCACGAAAAGAGCTCAAAGTGGGCTGGAAAAATGGCTGCTAGAGACTACACATAAGCTAACAGTGTGATATACATTCAAAAGACCCTATGAAAAAAAAAAAACATAGAACTCAGGGTTAGGACATTACACCTTAGCCACTAACTCAATTTATTGCATGCTTTCAGGGTTCCTTTATTAACTTTTGTGTCTCTCTGAAGAAATTCCACACAAAAGTAAAGAAGGTCAGTAAATGTAGCTCAAAAAGTAATTTCTTTGAGAGCTACATACGCTTTGCTTCTTTTGATTTGTACTCTATGTCCTGCACGCGACTCAGAACTTTGAATGTTCATGTGTTTCACTTTTTGTAACTTTGACATTCCACACATAGCTTTTAAACAGGGTTTTTGATATTCTGTCCTAACCTAACCCATGCTTCAGCAATCCTTTGTATAACTCCACGACTAGTTCAATCAAATTAGTTTATTGTACATGAAACAAAGCGGCTCATTGCTCATTTGTCATTTAGAACAAAATCAAACTTCACTCACTTCATGTTAAAACTGTTTTGTTTTTGTTTTGCTTCACTCATTAATTCTGCAAAGTCTCCCCATGATATTTTTCTTCATGTATTTTTTCTTGTAAGCAGCCATGTTTGTTTTCATACGATAAACAATGTGAGTTAATGATTGGCTACTTTATCCGCCAATCACGTTAATGAAAACTTAAGAAACGAATGTAGTGGAACAGTATAACAGAAAAGGTAACTTCTCTTCACCAAGCACTGATGTGAATTTAGTCAGGTGAAAATGAGTTTGGAGTATTTCCTCTACAGATTGTTTGTCGACTGAATCCAGAAAATGTATTTGTTTAAAGTGTTAGCATTTGACTAACTATTGATAGCATACGGACTAGTGATGGGAAGATTACCCGATTTGCACCGATACATCGATGTAAACATGCGCGATGCGAGTGCGTCGGTAGAAAGGAGCTACATCGATGCAGATCGTGTGACAAAAGCAGCCTGCATCGGATTATCAGACTATTTACCGATGAATCTAGATTTTTCACGATTCACTGATTAAAGTGATCTCCTACTCAGACACAGACACGCACATACACTCACTCACTCACTCACAAGCTGAAGCTGACACTGCTGCAAACGCTGTATATTTCTGACATTCCTTATGTAGGCTGTTTTGGTTTACTTTCACCTAAAGATATGCCAACAACAAATAGCTCTGTTCTGGCGTTTGTCTCTTTCAGTCAAAGCACCTTTCATTTTCACGAAGCTTACGTAATAACAACAAAAAAGTGTCCAGTGTCTTATCTGCGTATTGTAGAGGAGGAGACAGGCAAAGCAAATCTTCCAAACGCGTCTCCAGTGTTGAAGATTCGCTTAGTGCATTGAAATCCGTGTGTTCAGAAGAAAAAAAGTTTGAAACTCCACAACACGTACTATTCCACCGTGAACGTGCAGGAAATCCAAGCGTCTTTGCCCTGTAAAAGCTGTCCTTCCCGTGTTTATGTCCAAATCAAGGCGATGTGCGTCTTCCCAACGCGCTGGTCCTCGCTCCTGCCCGTGTTTGTTTCTGGCGATGTGCGTTTTCCCCGCACGCTGTTCTCGTCCTTGCTGTCTCGTCTTCGCGCGCTGATTTTCGGTGCTTGCTGTGTTTTCTCCACGCGCTGGTTCTCGCCGTTTCTTCTCTCCTCATCATCCGCGCGCTGCCGTCCTTCTTCGCCAATTGCACGAGCTGGATGCGGCACCTATATCGCTGCACTCAGTCTGAGTTTGGGCCGTAGCTGCGTCTCAGTTCCACATTCACTCTCCCTGCCGCACTGACAAACTACATAGGCTTTTTCATAAGCTGTATTCCGCAAGTTATGATAGTAGACCGAAAGAAAACGGTCCAGAATGGACTTATTATTCAGCTTTCTTTCCCCCACATATTTATCATAACACTGGCCTTTGATTTGCCCCGCCTCCACAGCAGATCTGTCCAATGAGAGCGCTGGGTCTTAGGCTACGTCTTATTATGCTTTTAAAGTCCGATTGCACACAGCACTGTTAAAAATATGATGCAAACCGAACCAAAAATAATATTATATATTATTATTATTTATAATAACTAAAAAGTTAGTAATTGAATTTTCAAGTGACTGAAAGATACTTTTACATGGCTTTAATGTATCTGGGGTAATAAAGGCCCATGAATGATTAAACAGACTAAATATTTTTAAGTATTTGAATAAAAAAACAAGTTTGAATGAATCGAGATGCATCGTGATCAGGGGGCATATCGAACCGAATCGATCGTTAGCTGTAAGACATGTATCTTAAAAAAATCGTATCGCTGCAAGTGTATCGGGATGCACATCGTATCGGACAAAGATCCAAGATTCCCATCACTAATACGAACACAGCAGACTGCAGGTTGTAAAAAGCACTTCAAAGCCCATTGAGGTGAACAATTAGGCTCAGAATGCATTAGGTAAGTGAGCAAAACAGGTAGACGACTAGAAAAAGATTAACATGAAATATGTCCGTTTGTTTGGTATTAATCTGTCAGACTTCTAGGAGCAAGGTCATTGTTTACATGCAGTAGTGGTTACAACAAATGTATACATTTGAAAATCTATCTATCACAGTCACCTTATTTTTAAAATTATAACAGCATAAAGACTCAGTTCACAGACATTACCATTTAGAATAAGGTTAGGCTTTTTATAGACTTGCTGTCATTGAATTTACATTGGCAATATTTCATACTGTTTACAAAAACAGTATTCTAAATAATAATAGTATATCCTTGCAAGACATGCAAGATGAAAGGATACCTCAATGCCTGCACGTGTCCTTAGGTTTTTAATCCTCTTATATAGGTCTGGGTAATATCGTAATTATAATCAAATTGTGAGCTCATCTTTGTGACAGTCTGGCTTTTGATGATATATTCATATCAAGAGTTCTCAATTCTCATAATAAATAAACTATGACCAAATCATAACCACTTGTTTTGCGACTAGACAGAATGTTCTAATTATTCGGCTGAATGGCAGAGGTTGCTTGTTTTGGGAGGTTTTTCAAAAGCTTGGTTGCTTGTTGACATGGCTAACTTGTGACAGTTTATTTAGTCAATCATAGTGAAGTTGGAACTTTCTGAAAAAGTAGATGACTTTATCTACCTCAAAGGCATTGCCATTGAGTGTTTTTTAAGAATTATCAAGACAGTTCAGGCATAGCAAAGAACGTCTTTGCAGACAGTGTTAATCAGGCCCCTCAAACATCAAGTTGTTATCAAAGTATCTTGTCTAACTGACCTCACTTGATTTAAAAACGCTAAAATTATTTTTGTTTCTATTTTAGACAGGCACCACCAGCACCAACATCTTAACAAACCAGGATTGATTAGAACACCTGCCACTCAACCATTTTCATAAAAGTCTAATGACGTGGCTGATGTCACCAGCTGAAATCCACTCACACTGACAGAGAAACAGAACTGCCCCTGGTGACTTTGCCGCAGACAATTTGATTTGTAAGATTGCGTTATGTTTCTTATTGCTGCTTTATTTTCCTCCCTAATGTACTCCGAGATCACTTGACTCCTTCATTTTTCATTCCTGGGCCACCGTACTTTGATTAGAGCCAATGTCGTCTTAATAGAAAGGTCACTCACTGTTACCCCTGAGGGTCAAAATGATAATGAAGTGCCAGGATGTTAATTATGGCCCTATGATAAAAGTTTATGGCTTGTGGACATTTAGAGGGGAGCCTATGTCCATATTTAGCTCATACAGAGGCTAGCACGTGCAGCTAGATTCAAACAAACTTAGCTCCAAGCCTGGTCGATATCTGACACAGGCTCATAACCTTTGAGGATGAGGAAATACTAAGCTCTTCGTGTAAGTGTATGATGTGCGCTAAACTACAGAATATATGTGCAATCACTGACTGTAGATCTATTTTAACTTATGGACAGTGAATATGTTATGATTAGTGCCAAGAAACGACTGTTTTGAAGATTCTTCCAGTGCTGGCATCAGTGCACTACGAAACTTTGCTGGTGCAGATGATGCCACAAGATACAGATCAGATCTGTGGAAATGTGAGCTCACAATATGAATACAACCATTTCTCAATGCATTTCTGTAGCAATTAAAACACTTTATTGAACAAATGCAATTGCAGGTGTCAAGACATAGACCCAGCTGTGTGTAATGTTTAGTGTTTTATCTTAGGAGTATTGACTTGTTTTTGTGTGTGTTTTGTTTATTTAATTTTGTCAACATCGGAAAATACATATTTTTCCCCTAATTGAACAGCTACTGTTCACTGCCCATGACTGAAACAACTTTCCTAAATGCTGATCTTTTTGAGAAGATCATTTTGGATATCCAAATATCCAAAATGCATATCTCGATTAAATCTGAAAATGTTAAACTCAGAGAGCTAGGAGTTTGGTGTGAATATTGTTTTGTGTTTGCTGTCAAGCCATTATCCTTCTTATAGTAAAAATAAATTAATAAAATACAACTCAACTAGAGAATTTAGTTTGATTTGCCTCTTCACAATTTCAGCAATGTGTGATCTGAGGCACGTCTGCTAGTGATGCGCGGGTCGACCCGTAACCCGCGGGTCGGATAGCACAATTTGAAGAAGTGGGTCGGGTTCGGGTGGGTCGGGTCTAAACCCATGTTCAAACGCTCGTATCATGCTTTGGCTTCAAGTGACATGAACGTCAGTCCAATAAGCCTCATGTCAAGCACGTTAATTCTGTTTAACATAAGACACAACTTATGCGTTCTGAGCTTAGTTTATTTAGGTTACAACTGGCTATAAAACAGACAAAAAGATGGACAAGAGTTCAACTACAAGTAGACAGTCGTTCTGTGGAGACGGGGCAGCCACGTTCGACTGAGTCATAAACACATAACTACACAATGCTCCAGCCTGAACTTCATCATTGAAAAGTAAACGGAAAGAGTCAAATCCTCGCTTGGAGAAATGTCCAGACTCCAGAGCATGTTGACGTTTAAATAACCCTCGTAAACAAGCTTTTTACTCACCGTGAATGTCTGACGAAGAAGTCTGGCGAGGTCCACTGTCCAGGTGAAGCTTAATATACATCTGTCTGAAGGAGATTAATCCAGTTGTTCGTATCCACATCACAGGGCTTTGCAGATCCACGGTAAAAGTCCGCTGTTCTGTTTCTTTCCGCTTAAAATCCCGACGCATTGTCTAAATCGACGAGTAAATCCAGTCTGCAATTGCGTTCTGCGAGCCGTGGCCAAAAACATGCTCAATAAACAGCAGCTGAAGTCCGTAGATGCCGCTTCCTGCTGCTGACATAATCTTAGCGTTTTGAGCGCTACGAAAACAACTTTCTCTCCAAAAATAAGTCCATGAAAGTCGTCCATGTTTCCTTCCGCTGCTGAACTGTAAACAACCCAGCCTGTGTGACGAGAAGAGGAGCTACTCTGTACAGATAAAAGTGTATGTGCTCATTTCAGACAAACGTACCCCGCGGAGGCCGCAGCACATTTTTTGGGCCGGGTTGGGTCGAGCTGAATTTTAAATCGGGTCGGGCGGGGCGGGTCACAAAAAAAGCTGACCCGCGCATATAACGTCTTCAGTTTAAGTAATTGTTTCCCAACAAGGGGTTCGGGACCCCAGGGGTTACACAAACACTTACCAGGGAGTACTGGAACAGTTTCAGGGCCTGTCCCCACGAAGTCAAGCTCAGGCGTTTCAGCACAAATATTTGTCCTAAACCACACATCGTCCACACGAAGCAGGAGTTTTAGGACACTGAAAACGAAGATTTCTGAAACCATGTCTCAGGGTGAAGAGATTTCAAAACTCCAGTTTAGCGTCTCCGCAGTTACGCTGTATCTGATTTTTTTTTTTCCCACAATGACATCACTGATCCAGAGTCACGTCTCATTTGCATAATGTACTGACCTTTATATGATGTTCAGTGTGAAAATCTGCATCTCATTTCACCTTAAACCAAAGAAGACATAAAGAAAAACAAAAATAAATCCTCTACAATCTCCATTAAATCCGTATTGAAACTACTCCAAAGATTCTGAAGCATAAATCCAATTTCTGTGTCTCTTCTGGAGGTTTTAGATCCATGTTGTTCATTCAGAATGTTTGCGAAGTTTAAGAGTTCTCCAAGTTTTTGTTTACGTCAAACCTTTTTTTTTTTTTTTACTTTATTGCGTAATTTCTACTTCCTGTCTGTGCCAGTGTCACAGCGCCACACTCTGGTCAGTTACAGGCATTACACCGGCTTCAGTCTGGTTTATTGATTCATGTGGACGCTGATAAATCCTAAGGCAGCTCCATCTTTACGTTTTTAAAACTGTCCTCGTTTTGTCTTCGTGTGGACAAGGTCTCAGACTTTATAAACAATGTATTGTGATATTTTCTAGTAAAGTTTGAATAAATGTAAGCATTTATGAATAAATGCAATTACAACAAGAAAATGGTGATAATATACCAAAAAGAAACAGAAATATTTAGGTAAAAGTGCAGTTAGGGGGAACTCGGGACAAATAACCACTGGTCTAAGCAAATCTGTTACAACTATTTATGAAATTTATGAAATAAAAAAAAATAATAATAAAATAACTTTCAAACTTTGTAATCTTATTGTAAGCAGTGAGCTGTAAGGTTGAAGTATCCAAGAGTATGGCTGAATATGAACTAATATAAAAATGTGGCAAAACAATGTTCAAACTGCCAACCCCGAGGCAGAAAAAAGAACTGCACCAACCCTGGTGAGGGGAAAAATGAATGTTGACACACACTTCATGAGTATATTTTAATAATGGCTTCCACCTTTAGTTTTATCTGACAAACATATTGATATAATTCTTCCAACACACAGAGGCTTTGGCTGCACCTTTGCCATTTCCCCAGATTGTGTGATTGATGAGTCTATTG
Organism: Mugilogobius chulae; assembly: GCA_038363315.1. Taxonomy (NCBI): domain Eukaryota; kingdom Metazoa; phylum Chordata; class Actinopteri; order Gobiiformes; family Gobiidae; genus Mugilogobius; species Mugilogobius chulae. Next base: position 27,738,064 of record CM076408.1, read on the forward strand.
ATGATCCATATGGTTCATCTCTGAGGTTACGACCCACTGCATTGATCCAAGCAGGGCCGTCCAACTTTGATTATGCAGCTGCCACACTGTTTTGCATGAAAATATAGCTACGCCATCTCAGTCTGTGCATGTGTTTTTGTATGTGACCTTCTGTCATTGATTATAGGCGCCCGTGAGATGAATATTGGTCAGCGAGGCATTCAGGCATCAGCAGTCCAACAAGAGCCTCCAGTTAAAGTGTCTGCGGCGACGACAAGAGGTTTGGACAGCCATGAAATCTGAATGACGGGTCAAAAATAACAGCAGTAAAAACAGTTTTCAAGCACCATTGGACGGCAAACACTTTTGGGCAAACTGCAGGAGCCTTACATTGATCCAACAAAAATACATCTGTAAAGACTGCAAAACAGCTGGAATACTGTATGTCAAAATAATTTTCAAGATTTACATGATTAGACAATAGAGTTGGACGCAGTGTCAAGCAATACTAAGTACAGTACTTTTGGAATACTAACTATACACTACTGTTGCTGTACAAGCTTGCCATTAATCATTCACTCTGTTCACTTTAAGAAGGCCTTCTGGTACAAATGTTGACTCTGTTATATTCTTGAAAGCACTTCAATGATCAGGTTAAGCCAATCTGAGAAAAAGGCAATCTGAGGAAAAAAAATGCATTTTTCTTTTTACCTCATACTGCCTGACCAAAATTTTGATTCAGTTTGGCTTCATTTAGTCTTTTTAAAAAGCAAATAAAAATGGCTTTTGTTAAAGATTTTATGAACATAGGCTTTGCAGGATTCTAATCTTCCAAACGTCTGACTTTAGCTTCAATCCAGATGTTTTCAACACAAAAACGTAAATTACTTCGATGATTTGACATGACTCAATTTCGTTATAGTTTTGATAATTGCCCAGCCCACTGCATCTATCACATTTTACAACAACAGTGTATAATCAGCTGAAAAAAGAAAACAACCAGAAAGAAAAATACGGACAAGATTAGTGTTTGACTTTGTCTTTGTCTTGAACAAATAAAGTAACATTTTCAGAAGCCATAGTAAAAAAAAAAAATAAATAAATAAATAAATAAAGACAAATACAATATGCTAGGTATTCAGGCACACAGGCATTATCATTTTGCTGTTTCGGCATCTTAACTTGAGAGGAAAAACATTCAACACTATTTTGAATAGTGTGAACTATTACTGGGGTGGCCTCCGACAATCTTTGGGCTCTGACAATTTAGTGACTCAAAATCCTCAAATTTACTATTGCAGACCGAAATGTTGTTTATATTACAAGAGAGTAAATGTGTTAAATGAAATGTTTAAAAATAGATTAAAAACGTATTTAGAATGACAATACTGAATATCTGCATCTGTCTTTTGTATATTCAGCTACTTTGTCAAGACAGAGTACTGTATTCTGAATACTTGAAAGGCTTTCATCCTAAGTTATATATATATTTAGTGGCAATTTCTGGTTCAGAGCATGTTTTATTTCAATATGTATTGTTCTTAACATTTCAAGTTATTGCACACTACTGGCGCTTTAGCTTTATTTATTTAAAAAAATCATTCTAAAAAGCTTAAAACTTAAATGTGTGTTGAAAAAAACAACTTTTTTCAATATCTCCAAATGAAAAAGTAATTAAACACAGTTAGGCTACTCTAAATTAGTGTTTTGAAACATATTTTCTGTAAAAGTATGTAGTTACTTCCCTGCGCTGACTGTAATATCCATAATATGAATATTCTTGCCCATAAACGCAGCCTGAATCAGGTGTTAGATGTAATGACCCTGTATTCGACTGTGAATGGTGTAGTGCAGTTCAACCCACAGCTCGATAAGCAGAGATCAGTGCTAGACTATACACTATGCCATCGCCTGCAGCCAGCACCCACCTTTGTTTTCTCCTCTTTTGTTTTTTTTTCTGCTGAACTTGCACATCAGATCCACATGCACATGCACTTTATATGAATCCATGCCATAGTCTTAACACTACGAAAATGCCGAAAATATACAGTGAACAAGCCTGCCGGTAATTTATGACCTTTAATTCAGAACAGAGCAGATGTAAAGGTCAAGGACGTCACACAAAAACTGAAGTTTACAAGCTTCTTATCGACAACATGCTTTAGTGTAGAACTAACTGTATTAAAAATATAGCTAGATGAAGAAACTGAATAAGAATTTTATCTAATAGCTGCCAAGGAAATTACATAAGTGAAATAATGAGCCTGATGTTGTCTGATATGCTACTGCTGTTGAAATGCTCATAGAAAGTCTTTGCCTGCAAAATCAAGACAATAATGCAAAAAATAAATGGTCTGGCCATTATGTCCCTCTTTCGAATTTCAGTGGCCAGGATTGACAGAATAATTAGCCAATCAGAGACACGCTTTGCTTGACAAAAGTCAAACCATCTCCAACTCTACACAGAAGAAAAAAACAAACAAACATTGCTCTGTATTGTGTTTGTTACACGCACACTGCACATTTCTGTCTCTGCACTGGGCCAAACAAGATAACGACTAGTCACAGTGACGTCGTCCCAGCTTTCTTTTTTTCAGCACTTACCACACTTTTTTACAGAATCCCGCTAACATTCTCCAGCCTCTCTTGTGATGAAAACGGCAACAAAATTTATGATGAAGACAACGACAAAGATTTAAAAAAATGACAAAAATGACGGTGAAATGATGACAATGATGTAGATGAAGATGATGAAGATGACAACAATGATGGCATGATGGCAGAGCGGAAAGCACTCTCGCCTCACAGCAAGAAGGTTGCGAGTGCGACTCCCACACCGTCCGAGCCTTGTGTGGAGTTTGCATGCTTCTCCCCGTGTCTGAGTGGTTTCCTCTGGGCACTCTGGTTTACCCACCAAACACTTCTGCTGAGCTGCCCCAGAGCTGCTTGCCCTCAGTAAGTGAGGACATCACTCTGGAGGACATCTATCTGTGTAAATGTGCTATAAAAATAAACCATTCATTCACAAAGACAACGACAAAGATGATTATGAAGTCGAAGATGATGATGAAGATAACGGCGATGAAGACAACAACTGAAAAAAAAAATTAATCAACAAAGAGGCTGCTCGTGTACTATTGTGGTACTACACTTTAACCCAATTATCCAATTCATTTATTTTAAATGAACTTTGCACTGAAAGATATTAAAGGTAAGGCAAAACTCTGGTTCATAAAATTCAAAATGATTCACAAAACCTAATTATACCTTGTAACTTGGGTGAGAATTGAGTTTTTCTGTTGTTGTTTTTTGACAAAACAAGCAACAACAACAAAAAAAAAAAATCCCCAAAATCCCAATATGTAATCAAGATTGACTATGTTTTTTAACTAAGATAATGTAATTTTTTTATTATTGAGTGCAAAATCTACACTTGTCAGAACTGACCCACCACACTTGCTGAAATTGCCATGTTGCCATACAAAACATCGAAAAATCAAGCAATTTGACGTTTAAAACTGAAGTGAGATAGAAATATCCACAAGTGGAGTCGGAGTGGAGTAAAATCTGAAGCACTTTGGGAACAGTCCACTCGGGGCAGCGTAGGGCAGCGGAGAACAGGCTGAGTGACAATACAGGCTTGGACAGCACAGGTATTTTTGTAACCTCTCCAAATGGCATCAAAACATTATTTCTGTATTTGTCAGCATATCATGACACCTGCCATGTCAACCCGCACACATGTTGATGCCACGACTGTCAAAATGTGGAGAAAAGGAGAGAGATAAAGGAGAGAGTAGACTTTGGAATGGAAATATGCAGCGACAAGTCAAATCTGCTTTTTAACTATAGGCCAATGCAAAACACATTTACAGACTTTACTGACATGAATAACTTTAAAAGAAATTATATCAATATGTCTTAGAAAGTAAATGTGATATTGACAAGGGCATAGTGCTGATCTGAGTATTTTTATCTTGGGAAGAGACCTTTCTCAAAAAGCAAAAGTACTTAATGTACCATGTATAAGCTATAAGAGTATGCATATACTGTACTCGGGTTGAGATAATACCACTGTTAAAACAAGGTCATTCTTAAGGGATATACAGTATTTCTGTTTTATGTAATACCAGTGTTTCCCCTTATTTTTACCCCCATAGTCTAACAAAAAGCTCAGTAATAAACTGGTGATGATATACTGTAATTTCTGCCCTATTGAGCGCACCTGAATATAAGCCGCACCCACTAGATTTAAGTCAGAAAAATAATAAAGTACATATATAAGCCGCACTTTTTATTAGTAAGTCTATGAGAATCTATCATTTTGCTGCATTGGTGTATAAGCCGCAGTGTTCAAAGCTTGAGAAAAAAGTAGCGGCTTATAATCCAGAAATTACGGTAATTATACTTTAGGCTTGTAGAAGTGTAAAAGTAGGCCTAATTGTTTTACAATCCAAGTAGTGTATTTTGATCAGAAGAGGCAATAAGTCATATAAGTCAATAAGTTATACTCCAAAACATGTTTTCAATAAATATAGTCAAACATAGACAACTTGTACAACAATAGTCTGTGCGTAAGCCTGTGGGAAATGCTGAATACTGTGGAATTATATAGCGATGGCCATGCCAGCTCAGCAGGTTGGGGCTGGGCAGTCCTTGGATGGGAGACTGCTGGAAAGCCAGGTGCCACACTGTAACGAATAGAGAAGAAAACTGTCGCTGTGTCCTTAGGCAAGACACGTCACCCACATTGCCTAGTAAGAATCTGGTGTGTATGTGTGTGTGTGTGTGTGTGTGAATGGTGGATGGTGGTTGGACGGCCGTTGGTGCAAAATGGCAGCCTTGCTTCAATCAGTCTGGTCCAGGGCAGCTGTGGCTTCAATAGTAGCTTACCAATATTATTTTTAAAAATGTATATTTTTGGGCTGGACCCATTGTTAAGACCACATTGTCAATAACATTGAAAGGAGAGTGCCTCCAAATATTCCACTGTGTTCCTTCAAGCACTACAAATAAGGTGTTTTTGTTATTGTTATGTTGGTTAAAATGGATTACTTTATTCATGTGCATGCTTTAGTCACATGGGTTTAAGGCATAATGGTTTAAACATGAGGATCTCCGGCTCAGATTGAGATATAGACCATCACAAATCAAACTCAAACACACTTGGAAACTCCAAAAAATAGTTTGTATGAATTTCTTTAGGCAACTTAAAACTTAAAACCCACCTGCATTAGTTTTTCATCAGGCCGAACAAAACAACAGCTGCAGAGTTTCAATGCCATCGGACAAATCAAACTTCACTATAGATTTTTGTTCCTCTTATCTTTCCTGACTGCCCTTCCTTTTCTGTTTGAAGTCAAAATAAGGCTACAGAGCTTATAAACCACCCTGGATCAAAGTATTAGAAGGAAAAAACAACTTTCTTGGGCATGTTTTTTTTTGTGAGTGTTTGTTATTATATTAAAATTCCAACTATCAACATTGCTTTGCCACAGAAGGAGGTCAAATAAAAAAAATTACTGAAAGGGTAAAAAAAAATCCTTAAAAATGGCAATTTTAGAAGCTAAATTCTGACTTTAAACCAGCTAAAATATGTTTTAAAAGCAAAACAAAAATAAGTGTTAATACACAAATGCATCTAAATTTGTTTGATTTCACACAACTGGTCACAAACTTGAGGAAAATGGACATGTCAGACATACCCATTTCTGTGAGACCATGTTGCTCTACTGACATAATACTACGATCCAGGATTTGTCTTAGTTCTAACAACTATTTGATTCACCTATATTACTTGTTCACACATGAAAAATATATATACTTCTTTACTGATGATAGGCTACTAATGATATCCAGCAAGAAAGGAAAGTTTTGAACTATTTTAAGGGCCAAATGAACTGTGGACCTCCTGCTGTCACTGAAACTATGTTGTGCAGTTTGTCTGAACAAGTGAAACAAACATCAAAGTAATGAAGCAGGCTCAGTTTACACCACTTCCACAACTTAAGACATGCCTCCATACGGACAACTATTTTCTCAATAAACTCTTGTTCTAAAAACTTTTTACTTTAAGATGCATAAGGATTGGTTAGTGATCACACTTTAAACTCTCATCTAAAAACACAGGGTGAACTACATTCCACTTTTTCACTGCAGCACTTTCTGAAGCTCACACATTTGTATTCTCATTCCAAGTCTCACCTTTTTATAATCATGAAAGTGAAGTCTTCTCTCGTTCTCAGTGCAAAGAAATGATTTGTGAAAAAAAAAAAAAGACTACAAAGGAAAACCTGGGAAAACTACCTGCTCACATTTTGTCAAAGTGGTAGAGCATGCAAAGAACTTATTCTCCACACTGCTTTTGTTCTATCGGATTTGAACGTGCTACTGACAAAGACATAAACAATTATTCTAGTGATTTTATTTATTTATTTTTTTTCATCTATTTTTGTCTGACAGCACTAACATCATTGCTACAAGGGCTTACATCATCTTCTCCTCCAGGAAGCTGGCACCAGCGACGTCATCTTTAAAGCCTTCCAACAAATACCAAAAAGGGATTTCAAATTTCTATATAAAGAAAATTACAAAAAAAAAGTGCATGACAAGAAATAACATTCGTTTTGATGGTTTGATTTACTAAGGATGTCTTGATATATATTTTCTTATGTTTATTCGAGTCTGTACTGTTCAGTTTACAGTTATCAAAATAAATGTGATAAATATATTGTAGTAGTTTGTTCTTAGCAGCAGATATATCACTGAGTTTAGCCATTTTATATCACTTTTCCTCTGTAAAATGTTGATGAGAGAATAAACATAATCTGAGCTTTCCAATGCCATTTCCCTTCTCCCTATACCTTTTGCTTTTGTTGTATATCATGTAATTCCAATACGGTGAAGTTTAAAGTGTAAAATGATAAATACATAAAGTATATATTGTACAGTAGATGAGTACTTTGAAGCTGTTGGCTAATCCTTTTGCATTAGTTGCTACAGCAGTATTGGGTTATTTAAGTTCACAAACTAATATTCTTGAGCGTTAATAGGTCCAGATTCCTTCACACTTCCCCATGAGGTGTCACAGTCAATTTGTGTCAATCTGTGTCGGCTGTGATTGGCCGCTGACCCATCCCAGATGTCAGGCCTCTCTTCACTTACATACCAAGTGCCGGAACAAACCTTAAATATCCTGGATTTGGACACTTTCACCAAACTAAGCTCAAAGAATAAACTTTTTTTTTTGCATAAAAAGTGCTGCTGCCTTTTGACCTCTGTAAAGCAGTGCTGACATCTGAGAAGAGCCCAGTAGATTCATAGTTCTTTAATGTCATCTGACAAGCAGCTCGGGGTTAATGGTGCTGCTCAAGGGCACATCAATACTGGTGACTTAACACAGAGAGCTATAAGCACAGTCCAGAGTCATAACTGCAGTATTAAAACAGGCTGAGAGATGCAAATGGGCACCGGCCAAGATTGTCTAGTATTTATTTTCTCTCATGAAGGAAATGTTGAGATTAGAATATTGATTTTCTAAGAATGCAACTACACGAAAACAGTGGAGGGACTGATTTTTTTTCTCTCATCTACTTATAACTTTCAAGTATTATTTAAAATCTTCAAATCTGCATTTGTGTAACTTAGATGTTTTGCAGATTAGCAGTGTCCTCAATTTCATGTAAAATCAATATACTGCACTGTACATTTTTTGTTCTTAAGGTAAAACCTTCAAGTTTTCACCCCAGTGGTTTAAAGTTTAAATAGTTGGCCAAAGTACTTGTGCTGGTCACTTTTTCATTGTTTTCTAACAGCGAGTGCAAGGCTCAGGTTATGGAGCCGGTTCAGTGACAACACAACAGAGCGGCCCTGTGGAACTGCAGACCCAACAGCTCTGAGCAGAACAAGGTCCTCCAGGTTTTTAACTGAGGGGCACGACAATGGAACAAGGACTGTACAAGGACCTCTATTGTTCTGAGCTTTGAACTGTGGTCTGAGTTACAACAGGAGCTATTAGCGTGGCTCTCACAGGCCAAGACACAAAGGTGGATGCACAATTTGGGTAAAATTGTTGTAACTTCATATTATTCTAGACTTTTTTCTTTTCTTTGCATACATCGACTGTGATATTCAGACGATATTATATCAGCCTAACAGGAAAAAGTTCAAACATGTCTTTTCATAGTTCAGTTGAGGCTACAAGTTCAGACAAATATGGAAGTCAAAGAAAGACATACTTATATAAATTAAGACATCCAAGATTATCTCAATATCTCACCCAAATGTCACTCAAATCACAAGCTCAAATGTCATCAGCAAAAAAAAAAAAAAAAAAAAAAAAAAAAAAGCAGCAAAGAAAAATGCAGGTAAATGAGAATTTCATTTAAAAACATTATTTTTTTCAAATTGTAATAAAAATGGTTTGGTTGATAAGACACCAATAAGGGAATGTCTAAGTGAAAATGAATGAAAATATTACATTTCTCATTAGAAAACGTAGAGTGGACATTTTTATGTTTTTGATTAGCTCCAATATTTGCTATGACTGATTTTGCAAATCTTTAAGAATACATTTATGATATTGATAGCATCTAAGATTTGATACATTGCACACCGCTATTTAGCACTAAGCATGGCTATTGTATATGTTTTCAACTTTTCAATTCAGTAGTTGGATTAGAAAAATGAGCCACCCACTGAGCTTATAATTGCATATAAATTGCAACACATATATTTGTGCTTTTAGAGAGTGATTCTGTTATCGTAGCGATTAACTGTTTTGCCATAAATAATTTGTTGATCTTCCTTCATTGCTGTTTTGAAATAGAACGTAGATGGAGGAAATGACTGTGTATTGACGTGTGAGGGCGGACCGCATGTACTGTTGCATTAGTTTTAAATTTGCATTGCTACATGCTGTGAAATGTGGTTGGTCTATTTGTACATGTGTGAAGAATTGCAGATAGAATGCTTGACTTTGAAGATTGTAACTTGGATTTGCTCAGTCTGCAGGGGGCAAGTAAACTCACAGGAATAACATGGACTGTTTATCGACATGTACATACTGGTTTTCAAAAAGCATGTTCAACCATTTTGCTGTGTTGTATACAATTTCTGTTATCATAAAGCTTTTATTGAAACTCCATTCTGAGCTGTGCAAATAATACACCAAGTTGATGTGCTTGTCTCAGTTCAAATAAACTGAAGGCAAATAAAAGTCACTCATTGTAGTTGTAGCTTAAAAAACAATTTGCTCCTCTCTATTATTCTCACCTTGGAATTAGATTGTTTGAAAAGTGAAATATTTGATACTTAATCATTTCTAGCCTGACCCTTTAATTAACTTACAAGAGCTTATGCTAATCTTACAAAGAAGGATCAGAGTTGAATATTTATCAAGCATAGAAAAAACAGTAGATGTATGGCTGCATATTTATAGGTGGATATCAGAAGCACACTCAAAAGCAGTGAATATCCTCTTACACTCAAATGCACTGAGAAAACAAACACTCAGAGTCCAGATGGCCTTTTCTCTCTCTCCTCATTAGATATCAAGTATGGCACAGAGCTATCCAACGCAAAAGGGTTTTCTTCAGTCATCCACATGTAGATGTATATTTACCATGCTAAAGCCTCAAATCTGATACTGATTTGTGAATGCTGGTTATCTAAACTGATAACCCTGGTCATGGTTAAAGTTTGACAGCACTTTTCAGTTAAAAGTAGTGAACATGCTATATTGAAGATTTGACTAAACATTTTTGCTTGTTTTCACCCAGTTTGGCTATATTGGTGACATTTATGTTTTTATTTTGAACTAAAATATAAAACCATAGGTAACTTTTGCCACATTAAGGTACATGCCAAAATGAATATAACAGGCACAACACTTATGGCTTGACAAATAGTAACACTTGATAAAACCTCTAGTTAGTTATGATGTGATGTGATGATTGATTTGAATGATTTAGTCCTTTTTTAATACTTGCTCACTCGTCTACCAGACCAGGGTCAAACTTTGATACACAAGAGCCACAACTCTTCTTTTGTCGGTTTGTGTGGCCCTTTCATACCTTTTGGGAATCAGTGTAACTGCGTGGTTCACATTTGCATACATAATAAGAACCGCATAAGCAAAAATGTGTCAGTTGTTGTTTCTAGTAAATGTATATTTTATATATTTACTGATAAAAAAACAACAACAAACAAACAAACAAAAAAAACAACGAAAAAAAAAAAACATTGATTGATACTTATTACAGGGAGTATGATGACTTTAATTGTTTGTTTTTTAAAGTTGTTTATCAAGTTATAAATTGTCCTTGTTAATTCACTCACTAACATTAAAAGAGCAGCAGTCTGGTCTGTGCTTATGTAGGTCTACATGTCTGTAGTCTGACTACACACCATCAATGTGTGAGTTGAAGTGAATTGGAAAATCTCAATGACCTAAGACGTTAGACCAGAAAGGATTATCAATCACCATGTAACTGCTCTAGTTCTTCAGTTAAGAAGAACTGAGGCAAAACAGAAATGAAAAATCCAGCACTTAAGGCACAAAAGTTTGTCTTCCTCCAGTGAATGCCTGGTCATTTAATTTCAACTACTTCTGTCTGAACAGACTTGATTTGAACATGTTCTAAGCTCTAAATGAGAATACTACGTCACTGCTCTGTACGTGTGTGCTGAGCCAGACTGTTCACAAACACAATTAAAATGTCGCCCGCTGCTTCGATGCGCTTAAGAAAACAGGCTATTACTGTCTTGGATGAGCTATAGCCTAATGCTGTCTCCATGTCTGTTACTATGCCAACCACAGCGGAAGAGAAGACTACGAAAACTGGAACTTCACAAGTTTTACACTAAGTTACAGTCTAGCAAGAAAAGTACCATCCTGTCTGATATAGTTAGAATATATGACACTTGTGAGTCATTATTTGGAATTTTAAACAAAAGAAAAGTTAGCATAGATCTAACAACTAATTAATTTCAAACTTCAGTAATCATAACTATCTGCAATTTACACCAAAAAGACATTTTTTATCATTTGTTCCAAAATAGCACAATACAAGCTGAAAAGCTAATAAAAACAAATAAGAGAAACTAAGTGAACTACTATTTTGGTGGCGAAAATATATATATAAAAAAAGATAATTTAAACAGGATCAGCCTTGACCTAAACTAAATAACTAAGATGGGACAAAACTAGCATCTAACATCTCAATACATAACCTCACACTTATTTAATCATTAGTTTGGAGAAAAAATACACATTTTAGCTAAATCTGAGACTGAATTTTAAAAGACTGAGTACAAACAGTCAGTAACATCACCCATGCACCACTTTTGCCACAGCAGGTTGAGAACCACTCTACATAATTTAGTCTTAATCACCAACTGGGTCTTTTTCTGGTTGAGAAAGTGTAACGGTAAAAAGTCTACAATGACTATTATTTGACTATCAAAATCCAACAATAATCATGATTTGAAGAAAGTGAAAAGGTTTATACAGTATTTAGTCGAGTCCTGGTTAGTTTTTAGTGAGAATTCAGTCTCGAACATAAAAGAATGTGTCAGGAAATGGCAAGTTATTGCTAGAAATCTACAAGTCAAGTTTGACAGCTTTTGGTAGAAAACATCATCACTTCAGAATCACACACTTATGGGTTGTTGCACTGAAGTAGATTTTGTTGAAGAAAGAATTTCTTAGCCAACAGGAATCCTCAATATGAAATAGTTAGCATGTTTATGTACAACCAAAAAAAAAAAAAAAAGTCTGTGATAGGCATGTCATGTAACTATGCAAAGATGGCATTAGTTACTAAGAAAAGCAATGTTCTACTGATTGACTGTCAAAGTTTGTCTTGCATAGTCCAGCTGGCCACAATCCCATCTTGGTCCAGCCACAAATCCAATATAGAAAAGAGTATTTTCAACACAAGTTTGCAAAAGTGAAGTGTTGCCTATTTTGCCAAAAGCAGCCAAACTAAAAAGAACATCAAGGCTAAAAATGAAAAGGGCTGCACTGTAGGGTGCCAAAAAATACAGTAATTGAAAGAACTGAATATAAAGTATGAATTTAGATCCAACTTTTTATGTTCTTAATATTCATAGAAGCTAAGAACAAAACGCAGAGTAAAATCTATGATAGACTTTTGTAACATATGATTTGTCTTTAGCCTAATGGTACAATTTGATTTTGTCGAGTGGACCGTTGAAAGAAACAGAAAAAGTTAAAGAAATGCAATTATAGCAGTCAGTCAGATTGTAAGTGAAATGGAGCAGAGAGGGTTCAAGCTCACAGTTCACTGATGAGACTTGCTGAACTTGATAGTGCTGCTGCCTCATTTGACCTGGAGAAGAAGAAAGTATCTCCAGTCTATATGCTCTTGTGACTTTTTCCCCGTGCAGTTCTGCTCAGAGATATGATGACCGTGGCTTCTATTTTGTTACTGATGCAATTCACCAAGTAACTTTCACCTACTCACCATACAACACAACATTGGTTTAGTGCATGTGCTGGGTCAACTTGGGCTTCAATCTGATTCATTATTCAATTGACTTACTTAAGTAAGTCAAAACTACATTTTTACAACAAATATCTGTACTTTTACTACTTTTTGAAACTTGTCTTGCCTTGCGCGTTACATTTTTAGTCTGAAAAATTGGACCCACGCCGAACCTGTCGAACTCTTGTGGAATTTTGTATTCATAAGGAAAAATGAATTCCTTGAGATTAGGCAACTCTCTAGGAATTCATTTTTCCATATGAATACAAAAATTCCACAACAATATGTCATCACGGACAAACCTTTCGACTCCAGTTCTTCACCTAGCTTTATGATAACGCATCAGCCTTGTGTGGATTCAACAATGAGCTGAAGAACAATGAACTGGGAAAGATGGAGGGAAACAATACCTCGCAACTAAATCAGGGTGTTGTCACTTCCTCTCCCATTTTTCAAAATCCCTTGTGGGAAAAGGTCAGTAACTGTATGTAATCTGGTGATTTAACTGTCTTTTATTTATTTTTTACTATTATTTTACCTTTGCAACACAGTTATACTTGTAATTAAGTTAGTATTGAGCACTTATGTTAATCTGTTGTCTTTGATTTGTTGACGTGATCTGGGAAAATGCTAATACTGTTCATTAGTTTGGGCCGAGTGTCTATGCAGCACATGATGAAGGTGTTAGCTCTTGTTGTGATGTTGTGGCCCAGAATGAAGAGCAGTCTCACATTGTCAATGTGTCCAGTGGTCGATTTCTACATAAATAAACATACACAATGCAGAGAGAAACGCACCGGTCAAACATGGATTCTTTTGTTAGACATTATAGCCTGATGTAAGCAGGAGTTCTGATATAAGCTGTGTGTCCTTCTCCGTGTTAGCTCCAGCCCACATGTAAAGCTTCTTCACACTTTGCCTCACTGTCCACCTCTTATTTGACCTGAGCTTGTTAACACTTGTGAATGGAGAACCTTGAACTCTTCCCTCCACAAAGAGAAGCGACGAACAGAGGACAAGTGAAGGAGCCGTGGCCTTTGACCTGCAGAAGACATCACACAGAAACAGCGAGTTGGAATAGAACATTGTCGCACCAGTCAGGGTCACACTGTTTACACCAACACAGTCTCTGAAGAAAATGTAGATGTAAGCCGTCAATATGTTACCAAAAGGCTTTTTGAAATTTATTGAACTAAAAAGGGTGTGAAAACGTGTTTGTTGTACGTCTTTGACATTTTGTTGTATATGTTCTAGCTAGGCCGGTTTACACAGTATTGAAGATGTTTACATTGTCTGCAACAGTGCATTATAGTTTGATAAAAGTCTGTGAAGACTTTTTAATGTATTTTTATGTAATGGATCAAGAGCTGTTAATATTATATTGTTTAGTGGTTTAAGTGATTATCCAGGTCAGAATACAAATGGAATAACCAAAAATAATAACTGGAAAACAGTATTTTTTCATATTAATCCATTCTAAACTATATAAAAAGAAAATATTAAGTGCCATATTGTATTTCTTGGCGTTTCTGTCAAATTGATTTACCTTTCCCATTTAGACTCCTAAAACAGGCTCTGACCCAGGGATCAGGAGGCAGCATCTGGGGGATGATTTTAAGATGTTACTTCACAATTCTAATTATGTACTTATTATTATTATTATTATTATTATTATTATTATTTTTTTTTATTATTATTATTTTTTTTTCATTTTGATTTTACAACTTGAAATTATTGTTAAGTTTATGTAGCTTTGCTATGAGTGACTATTTTGAGTCTGGTTTTGAAAATCTGGAAATCCAAATAGGCTATTTGAGAGAAAAAGATTAATTAAGCATTTACCTGATGTTCATTCATTTGTCAATAATCATGGTTGTTTTCTCCTCAAAATCAGTCAAGTTGTTGTGACATCCCCAAGGAGTGTCTGAATCTTCCTCATATGAGGCAGTGGCTCTACTCTGAGTCCTTGTATATTTAGTCCATCTGATTTTTTTCTTACAGAATCATACTCTCGTCACATTCAAACACACGTGCAAATGTGATCTCACTGTGAAATCGATGCCACCTGCTGCACCATAAAATGCCTGACTTAGTGTGTAATTTACCATTATAATCAATTCTTCAAGTCTACAAATACTTTTAAGTGCATATTATCACAGGCCACTGACTATTGGTAACGACAGTTCTAAATAAAAGGGTTCTACAGCGATAGTAGTCATTGAAATGATGATGATATTTCTGAAATAAAAGTTTGACAGTTTGATAATTATAGTCCCATTTGCACAAGATTAGTTTTACCTTGGGATAAATGTAAAGTAGGAATTACCTCAAGACATCTGAGAATTTTGTGCATAAAGAAAAGATAATCAATGTCAGCAATTTACTTGTTTTTACGGACTTTAATCTGGAAATTCCAGACTACTACACAAATATGATAGTAACACATGTATTCCTTCATGACAGTAGGATTTCTGCAGTTTTAAGTTTATTTTGTGATTCTTATTTATTTTACACCACAAGAAAGAATTGGCTTTTAAAGTGTGACAGCAATGTAAATAATTTAAATCAAATCTCACAACTAAATTAGAGGCTAAACCACTTGACTAGTGATGTACAACACAAATATGCATATTTGCACAGGAACAAACTTGCCTAAGGATGTGGGAGTTTGGTGAATGGTAAAATTCAGAAGAAACTTGACTGACATTTTTACAGAAATGGACGATTCGAGAGACAACATTTGTAACAAACTAATTTCGCGCCAATAGAGCTTATGACGTCAAAAGAGGGTTTCACTGGATGCATTTGACAGCCGTGTAAATAATGCATGTTGCAACGCATCATAATGACTTTCCAAATTGTAAGTTTAGATCCCTAACTCTAGCATTAGGCTTGTCCCACTGTGTATGTCTGAATATGTTTGTCTTTGATTGTTCTCTCTTACACAGCGCTCCACGGCAATCACTTTCACAGCTCAGTTGGCATCTGATTATCTCGTTCGCGCACACAGAAACACAAATACAGAAATGCTCCGTCAAAAATACACACACTACATTATTTGCATACGCTTCCATCTTGAAATTGTTATTTTGGTGATCAGACAGACCGAGAGGAAACATAATTATGGGAGCGGCTTCTATTTGGAAACAGCAAGACGTTCTGAGTGCTGCGTCTGCCAATGTGTATGTGATGATTTTGTCAAAATTGTGATGCAGTGTCACAAAGTATTGCACAAACAAATCAGAGAATGACTTTGTAAATTAACCTCTAAAGCACAATGTCAACAATGTGTTTTCCTCCCGTTGAAATTATGCAAAACTTACAAAGTTCTTGTGATGGGCAAAGTCAGAAATGTTTCAGTGAATTCGCAACACTACACACTTTTCAGTAGATGGCTGTAAATGGATATGCCTAAATTAAACAAAAATGTACATTGTAGTTAATACATATTATAAATACCTAAACAAAATTTGCTCTATTAAAGGAGACTTAGTGTGTTTTTTTCCAAACATTTAGTAAGAAACTAGAACATTTGCAGATCAGTAGTTTACCTTTTGTTCATTGTAAAACACAAAATTAATCTATAACGGCTTGAAAATAGAAACTGCTCTATTGACTTCCTGTTCAAAACTGCTGAACTGATAAGTCCTGCCTCCTCATTTTAAAATGTAACTGTAAAGAGCACCGGAGTTTAAATTACACATTTGTATTGTTGGAAAGTGGCAATGGGACAGTTTTGAACCATATATGCTTCACTTTGAGTATGAATCTTTTGAATTATAACAAGTAAATACAGACAAGTGGGAGGGGATAGGTGGTAGGTGAGAACAGGTATTTCTGAGCCATTGAGCTCCAGCTGAAGAACAATACAAGATTACTCAAACATGCATGAATCAATTCAAATATAACTAGGAGTGAACTTATGATGAAGAGAGGCTAACAAGGTTAAAATCTTAGAAAAATGCATTTTACATAATAGGACCCCTTTAATCTGTTCAGTAGTTTTCACTCGATACATATTTTTAGATTTCCAAACTTTCAAAATGTAATCATTTCTCAATGGGGAAGGAACATTGGTCTTACTTCATTGGCAAATGTATTATCTTATGAAGCTAAGACAATAAGTGAAGTTTTTCACATCACATACCAATTCAATCTACAGTAATTTACAGTAAAAATGTGTTTATGTTCTTGAATGTGATGATGCCATACAACCAGATGGTGGGCAAGAACAACTTTTTTAATAGAGTATCTAAAATATATTTTCAATCTGGTAATTTCCATCAGTGACTAGACTCATTCAGTTTTTTCATTACAATTTGCATTTGTAGCACAATAATTGACCTTAAGTTCTGATAGACATAGCAACAAATCAATGGGTCTTTAGGGGTCTGACAAATGACACTGTTTAAAAGACTTCACACTTAACATTTATTCTGCAGCACCCTCTTAGTCACATCCGGACACTAAAAGCTTAACCACAAGAAAGGGTCTAGTTTGTGATTTATGGTAGGCTTCAGCAACACAGTTTTGAATGCAACACAGCCACTGAGTGAAAGACTGAGAAAGCCAAGCCCAAGTTTTCAGTTTTTCTTTCAGTAGTCTGTGGCATTTAGGATTTCTTCTTTGTGTTTAATCATTACAAAAATGGTGTTCCTCTTCTTTAAAAATACACACACCACATGTTTTACACCATAGTATTTTGTTGTTTTCCCTGGAATATTTCAGTGTTTTATTGTTTAATCTGGCATTTAGCCAATTACAGTGTTTGACTGTTTAAATTAAAAACAAGAAAATTATGCATTCTTATGAGCAGTCTTGCCTTTCTACTTGTACTACACTACTTGTCTCTTAGCCTGATGCAATGACGTCAACTAGTAAAATGTGTCATTTGATACACATGCCCTCTCATAATGATTATAAAGTGAACTGCAGCTGAATAGAAAGTGAACGTGCTCCTTGTGATAAAAAGGCCAGGTCACATTGACACATTGTCTTACTTCCAACACTGGGCTGTTTGCGTCTTTGCACAAATTATGACGCCAAATACTTTGAAGCTGACGTCTCGATGCATATCATTAATGGATAAATAGGCATCAGAATAAATAGCTTTTGAACACTGTTTCCATGGCTTTTTTAGTTTTTGCACAATGGCAGAGTAACTTGATGGTGTATGATGTACTTATTAAACATAGTTATAACTTAACCGACAACTCAACTTCTTCACTTTAAACCTGGTCTCTGCACTTCTCCATTCTTATATAGTGGTCCCTCGCTCTAATGTGGTTCACTTTCCGCAGCTTCACAGATTTTTTTGTGTAATTTTGCTTCTTCTTTTTTTTTTTTTTTTTTTAACAGTACGCAGTCCTATAGACGTACGCTGTGCTGCGTGCTTTTCTCTCAAACGCACTGTTTGGGGACCGTATCACATCGCAGCATTCACAGGCAGCAGCAGAGAAACTCTTTTAGAAAACTTTAGACAGTTTGGATCATGCAGGGGAAGCTGACCTGACGCTCGGACGTTTCCACAGGTGAGGATTTGACTCTTTGAGCTCGTAGTTTATGATAATGAGTTTGTTCATGCTGGAACATCATTTGTGTAGTTCAGATGTGTGTATGGAGCGTGTTGAGACTTTGCTAGAGTCTGGATGTGCAGCGGGACGGTCAACGTGCCAAAAACAACTCACACTATTGTATCTTGTGGTGAGTCATGTGTTCAGCTCATTATTAAATGCACAAAAGGCACTAAATATCATAAGCAGGCAGGTTATCAACTGAAATTATTGGTAAAAAATGAAGATAACTACTTTGCGGGTTTCGCCTTTCACAGGTTATTTTTCGAACATAACCCCCGCGATAAACGAGGGACCACTGTATAGCAAAAGTTTGGGAATGAGCTTCATCTGAGCTCAATGTCAAACCCCATGTTGTTTGTTTTGCCAGGCTTTTCCTTCTATGAGAGCATGCCACTACCTCAAAAGGAGACTAGTCCCTGATTGGTCCTGAAAGGTGTGAGGGCACTATAAGAACACATTTAGTTTTTAGGGTGCTGCCAGCTCTGTACCAAATCTAAAAAAACATGACTATCCCATGTAAACCACAAGAAACGGCATGTGTACCACCAATGGTGGGTATGATAGGAAAGAACAAGGGAAAAAAGCTTTGTATCCCATTGAAGATACACTTTGAAAGCCGAATATTTCCAAGTAGGTACTTCAGGTGTGTGGAACGGTTGTGGAATCATCGAAATGATAGAGCATTTAGTTCTGAAGATGAATGAATAATGAAATGTTGAAAAATGCACTGCGTGAAGGAGGTACGTGACAGAGTGCAATGGTGCGGTTTGACAAATGGCCAATGGGAAGGATATTCTTGGCTCGTCAAACTAAAGGGGGTCGCGCTGGGAGAGGGGCGAGATGGTAATTGGGCCATCTTAACTGTCACTGAAGGCAAATAACCATAGCCATAATCACAGTGAGCACTTTGAGGCGCCTGGATTATATATGCATGTGTGTGTGTGCGTGTGTGTGGTCACCAACAGTTTATCAATTACAATTTCTGCCGCATCATCAAAAGAGGCCGAGATGGCTTCTTTGTCCTTACAACATGTCAGAGGGAGTGTGTGACTGTGAATACAAATGATGCTGAATATTTATGGTCCTACTGCTAGAGAACTAAATAAAATAATAAGTTTGTAATATCCCAAGGACAAAATGATTTCAATGTTTACTGTAACAAACTCAATTCTCAACAAATTACAATGTTTTGTTATTTTTGTTATTTTTTCTAGAACTTCTACTTGTGAGCTAGCAAATGCACTGGAAAAAGTTATTGGCAAAGCACATTAAAAAGGATTGCAAGACTGAATCAGTTTCTTGGACGAGGGTGGTAGTGTGTTATAAAGGTATTTCTAAAGGTGAGACAAACAAAAAAAAAGTTTCTCGCCGTGTTATGTTTCTTATATAAGACATTATATGTGTGAAATAAAAAAATAAATAAATAAAATGCATACATATATCTGAAAAATTATCAGAGCTGTATTTGCATTCTTGATTAATTTTGTTCACATCTATTAGTTACAAGGAATTACAGAGGGGATTGTTGATAACTTACTTTTGTAGTGTGACATTGTTTTCTATAAACCCAAGGATGAGGTGGATTAAATGAAACAATAAAACAACCATACATGACAGCAAATAAGCTAAGAGACCATAAAGACCTTAAATGAAAACATGTAAAGGTAAAGGAATAAAAAGAAGAGTTTTGTCTGTGTCTCACCCTAAAATACTTGAGCAAATATGTTCTTCTTCGTATGTTCTGTCACAACCCTCATTCCTTGATCTTTTTTCAAACATTTTGCGGTTCCATCTGTTCCAACAAACTCCTCCCAGTAGACTGTTGATGAACTTCCATGAAATAGTAGTGCCATGGCCTTTCGCACCAATCCAATACTGATTTATTACATTGTGACCTTGATCATCGAAATCAAAGGAGGTATCCCTGATTTACCCTCCGTCCCATGGGGCACGTACTGCAAAGCTGTGCCAAGACTGGATCTATTTTAAAAGTGAATATGCAATCAGGAGGAGAGGTGGCTTTTTTCCAAGGCTTCCTGAAGGTGTCCCCTGGGCTCCACAGAAAACCCAAAAGTCAATCATAATGGTTTATTTAAAGATGAGAGTACAAAGACAGCTGAACGTCCCAGTTATCCACTCCTGATTGATCTAAAGAGGAAAAGAAAGATCACACACATTACATGAAAGCTGGGACTAAAGCTGAACTAGATCTAGACTAAAACACCAGGAATCAGGATTAATGATGAGAGGATATGGTGATTAAAATCTGAACTGTGATCAAACTGCATTTTTATTGATATTGCCAAATCTGGATTCAGAATTTTTCAGCATGCTGTTACTCTACGCTTCAAAACATTATTTTTGACACTTTTCTGATAGCCAGCCAAATCAAAGCATTTATCTTTGTTTACTTTACTAAATACAATTTGAGTAGTACAGTAAGTGCACATGAATCATGATATGGTTTCAAGAAAATTGTGATACCAGTTTTTTGGCACGTCATCCACCCATTACAAGTAACTGAAATTTTCCGGACTATACGGATATAGATTTTAGAAGAAAAAACGTATATAAGTCGCACGGAAGTATAAGTCACACTTTTTGGGGGAAATAAATTTACATAATCCGGCACCGTAAACAGACGCGAGAAACTCATGTCAGCCAAGGGCAGGAAAACTGAAAGATGCAGATCAAAACATGACTAATCTCTGCATTAATCTGATCCTATATTATCACTCAATCATCTGCAATAAGCATTGTGTCCATTTGACATTCAGCAATCGCGTTGTGATTCGAGTGTAGCTATTTCTTACCTGCAGCAAGTTCCACACATCTATTTCTGCTAAATCCACTGCCAATTTTGCCCAAACTCCATTTTCGTCAGTAAACAGCAGTCCTTCATTCGTCTGGAAAGTTATTCCTCGCGCTGCTTCTGCGGTAGGTCTGCGAGTGCTCAGCACGAAACAAGGAAATGCAGCTGCATCAAGTTTTTGTTGTTTACCAGTCACCACCCCAGACAAACATCAGGGTTTGTCTTTCAAGCAATCATGGTCAAGAGAACGACTCCTCTTGAAATTAAACCGAATCAATGCTCTCTGTCTTGTTATTTTCATTGAATGAAGCTCTATGCGCTCACCTGAGCGTCAGTGCGGTTTCGGAGACTGCAGCCTCCAGGTCTACAGTTTTATAAATGTTAACTCTGCACTTACACAAGTAGCTGCACCTCGGAGGCAACAATGCCACGCCTCACTGGTGGAAAAGCAGCGAATGAAATGGCATTTGTCCCTCGTTGAGTCCAGTCAGGAACCGCAATATAATAATAGTTATTTACAAATTTACATTTATTTTTTATATATAAGTCGCAGTCACACCCCCTGTTAGATGGTGAAAAAAGTGTGAATTATGGTCCGGAAAATATGGTAACAATGCAGAAACCAGTTTCAGGACAAAAAGATGCTTACCAAAATATGCAATCAACAGAAACTGTGTCTAATACAAGCTCAAAGCAAGACGCAACCAGGAATCTAAATTAAAACAGTGAAAATCAAAATAAAATGATTCAGATTAATATTTAAAAAACGTATCTTTTTTTTTTTTTTACCACAAGATTTGCAACATAACAATGAAAACAAAGTGGCAACCAGAATTCAACCAGTCTGGAATCTCAATGCATCCAGATTGCCAGAACTGGTCCACAGACAATCCATCTGCGTATGACACACTTTGATTGAACCATTGTCCTCTGGAATACTCACAATACATCATTACAATCTCATAATCACCTACGCCTCCATCTTTTGCATCTTCGTCCTTTTTCATTCGGTTGTTGTTGTTTCATAATCATATTTCAAGGATGTGTGTGTGTGTGTATGTCTATTGACAATTTAGTGCAAATGCTGATGGGGAAATCTATTATCCTTGAGCACAAGATGGGACCTGCATTTATTTGGAGGGACTGCTGACTGGAAAGAAAAGCGGCAATTGTGATTCACGTTGTGTTTTGTGTGTCACCATTTGATCATGCTGTTTCGCAAAAATAGAGCTGGCTAAAAATGCAACCCCCAGCGACCGCTGTGTAAATTGGAAATGATTGTTTTGGCTGAGAATAAGTAAAAGTGAAATAAATGCAACATGACCTTCTTACAATTTTACCTGCATGTGAAGCAATCTGTTTTATAACATAGCTCTCCAGCGTGCAGACAGTAATATGACACAAAATAGCCCATTTTCTAAGCCTAATGTGTTAAACTTGTTGTTACAAGTTCAATTTGTGGCCGCTACATGAACCAATGGTCTGCTGAATAAACAGACGTGGCCTTGCCTTTATTCTCTGTGAAACAAATTGCCCCTCAAGCTGGAATTTCATTGAACTACTCAGATTGTATGTTCTGC
The DNA here is from genome assembly GCA_038363315.1 of Mugilogobius chulae. NCBI lineage: Eukaryota > Metazoa > Chordata > Actinopteri > Gobiiformes > Gobiidae > Mugilogobius > Mugilogobius chulae. The sequence continues at coordinate 27,760,520 of CM076408.1, forward strand.
ACGCTCTGTTTTTAGGAACTCATAAAACAACAACAGCTAAGGACAATGGAATCTGCAATGACTGATAAAGACATTTTAGCCCACAAACATTTTCTGATGAAAAGGATTTGCAAATTTTATACTTAAGCCGTCAAAACACAGTACCTCAGCTCACTTAGTAACAAAAAACACATTATATGTATGTAACTGGCATCCAGGCACTAGGCACATCTAGTTTGAATAATTTTCTAATGCATATGTGTCTATAAGATTTGCAATTTATAGCGTTGTTATTGGTTTAGTATTTGTATTCTTGCAATAGAAAGTCACACTTTACTCTGCCATTCAAAACATAAAATACTGCAAGACAAAAAAATTCAATGTACAGTATGTGCTCATTAGCATATTTAAGCATTTATATTCTGCAGAGTCTACGGAGAAAGCATGTAGCAGCAACACAGACAAGATATGTTTCAAAGTTTCCTGGGTTTTGCATCTGCAGCGATTTGTTCAATATGGTAATTGCGAGCTTTTTTTACTAGTGAAATTGTCCTGATACTATACTATGAATATTGAATATTTTATTGCAAAGTGAGCAAATAAAAAATTTCAAGTCAAAATTGTCACTGCAAAGGCCAAGATCATTCTAACAGTTGTGATCATTCTAACAGTTGTTTGCCTGGGATCCAGAATGACATTTCTCTGTATTTTTACACAGAGAAAATGTCAGTCTGGTCGCCCTCCCCTCCAAGGGTGTTTCCTTCGAAATCCAGATCGTACCGTGCAATGAAAATCGTTTATTTCAGTCACGTGGTTTTTGCTAACAACGTCCCTGCTGTGCGCAGCGCGCATGGATCTAGGCAGCGCGGCGGAAGGATAAACAACATGGCGCACCGGAAAACCGAGAGTTTGTTCCATTCACCGGTAAATGCCGTTTTAAATTACCAAAAAGACATCGCGTCAATAGTCATGCTCAAGATGGTCAAGGCAGTGCAGTCGGCTCGAGCCGGTAAGGGGAACGCCCTTACCGGCAGATGACAGCGCGAGAGAAATCCCAACAGCTTACGGCAGTAGAAGCCTTTATGCTCTTCTCTGATTGGTTCCCTCCGCTGTCTGTTAGGTGAGCTTTGTTCCGCCCTAGAAATCCAGTTGACTCTGGGGCGACCAGACTCATCCGCTGGTGCAGCGGTGAGGCTGGATTCTCCAGGCAAAACAGTTGTGGCATCAGCATGAAATTCCCACATAAAACAGTGTGCAAGTCATAAACACCAACATGGCTGCTCTCCGCTCTCACTCCCCCTTTCATGTTTGCATAATGTTTTTTCAGCAGTCAGATTTGTTTGAAATGTCTTTGTGGGTGGAGCTTCTCTTTACTTTAGTTGTTGAAATTGTCATCCAGCTCTAGCAAAACACACATTGCCTTGAAGCAGACTGAAAATCTTCAGGTGAAATGACAATTAAGTTTGATAAATATTAGATCAAAACCCACAATGACAATCTCTTATATCTTGAGACATGAATAAATAAACAAAGAATAGAAAGGAAAATTGTGCCGGAGGGTTGGAATCATCTCTAGACGTCAATGTATGAATTATAGATTGTGGACTTATGAAGAGATCAGATTTTACAGTGGCATTACTACACATTTGAAACACAAAATAGCACTTCAATAATACATGTTTTATCCCACGTTCTCAGACTCCAAGAGAAACAGTGGCAAAAAAACTGCAGGATTGTTATCTGTCTTATCTTCCACATAATAAATAAAAAAATCCAGTGAGCAAGTTAAACGTCATTATAGGTTTGGTTTGATTTCAATGAATGCACCACATCTTTCTGAATAGTTATTACATGTTACTAGTGAATCCATTATTCATCCATGGAAATACATTTGATTCATCTTTAAATAGCTCTCTGCTTTTCCACAGTGAAGATGTAAAATATGCAAACATGCCAAACCCATAGTGTGTTTAAGCGTGTGTAGGAAATCACAGCACTGAGTTTGATATAACCTCTGTCATGGGGAATAGGCCGGCTTATTTGTGCCCATGCAATGTATATGCATGAGTAATTTCAAGGGATATCCCAGCATGCTTCACTGACGGGGTGTCACCAGGGAGACGGCCCTACTGCCGACACTGGTTTTCTCCCCGAATGTGTTATGGGACATGTGAAGTGTGGACGTGCAGAGAATGAGCTCCCAGTCCATTGTCTTACAGACTCAGGGAAGGTGCAATGGTCGAAGGTCAGGGGTCATGTGTTGTGACTAGAGTGTTGGGGGGATTATTTCCAGGTAGCACTGTGTCTAATGGCACATGGAATTGGTGGTTATATTGAGCTGGACTAAATAAAAAAGGCAGCATGCATTGTCTCTACTGAAAACAAAGTAGATACAGTATTGCAATATGTTTACTTCTAGAACCCATTAGGAAAAAAACAAGTACTTTAGAATTTATTTTTTTGTATATATAAATTTGTCGATGTAATTTAACAAATGTATGTTTTATGTTAAGCTTTATAGTCATAGTACATTATTAGATTTAGCTACTGTAGTGTGTTGCAGGCAAGGTATGATCAAACAATGTGAGCATGTTGACTTCTGGTTTATCATTTGTTGGGCAAGTATTTTTTTCCCAAGGGCTATATTCGAACCTGGACAATTGGTTGAAGGTCGGACCGCGATCATAGGTGTAAGAAATTATAATTATTGCAAGTGCATTTTTGTAAAACATAGGCTTTTTAATCCACTATTTTGACACTTTGTGATAGGTTAGTAACAACTGCTTACAGCTGCGTGATAACTTGATAATAACAACTACTTGATAACAAGCAAAGACACATGCCCATAGCCAAGTCAGTAAAATAAAAAAAATATATAAAAGAAAACCTTATTCTCAAAAATGTGCCAGGTCTGCACAGGTCTGCTCTATGGAGATGTTATTGATTTACCTGAAACGTTTCACAGTATATAAAACTCCATGGAGATGAGTGTGGCAAATTGTAGGTCAGTTCTAGTTCTGTTATATGTTGCATATACTGATAATGGTGATGAAGCTTGTTCTGAGTCTGATTTTGAATGTTACTAAAGCGAATTAAATGCTATTTTTCAAAGTGGTGTTTAATACTATATTAAAGAAAACTCAAAGCAAAGCAAAACAATCTAAGAAAACCAGAAAAGTTACAGAGTGGACCACAGAAATATGTACGTATCTAAGACATCCAGCTTTATTCGCCTTGCCACTTTGAAAGGGCCTCTTTTTGGTCTTAGTCCTGTGATGTTCGGGTAACTCTCACCTTTTGCCTTCTCAAATATTCCCAAAGATGTGTGGTGTGGCTGAGGTCTGGCACTGTGCAGGGAGAGCCAAGCGTGTCAGCGGCACTTCAAATGAAGACGTGGAGGTGCGCGAGTGTGCTCAAGGCCATTGTCCCAACACTGAATGGATCCTCTCCCTCATGACGCTAACCCATACTGAGCTGCAGGGCTTTAGGACAATACTGAGCTACTGCTGCTGCTGAGCCTGAGTCTGCGAGAGTGACTGGTCAAAAAGAAAACATACATCCACCTTCATCATGGCTGTAGCTCCTGGGCTTTAAGCGAACAAAGCACCAAGATGTTTCAATTTTAAACTCAGAGATCCAGGTCTGGGTTTGGAATGGCGAAGGAAAGCTATTCTGGATAAAGCTTGTCTGTGATGGGACACTAAGTTTTTTTGTTTGTTTGTTTTCTAAGTAAACTCAATCATTTTTACTTTTGAATTTATGTCAGTTCATTTGACATTTCTAACTGAGTTATTGGATGCTACTGTGGATCTATAAAGATGTTTATCAAGCACTGAAAAAACATAGGATATGTACGAAAAGGGCAAATAATGTTCTGCACACTCAGAGATGTAGAGCAATATGGACAAAAATTTAACATTTTGAGGCACCGAGTTTGTGTTATCTTAAAAGAGAGGAACATGTAAAGAGCAGGTTTTAGCATTTTTGAATGCATTTATAAAATGGAGAAAAACACACAGGCAGGAGGAGTTGTTGTATAATATTGGTAAATTGGCTGTAAAACTGGCAAAAGAGAAAAATAAAGTAAATGTGGAAAATTACTAAACAAGGCTAAGCAGCACAACCTTGATATGTATACATTTTAATAAACATGCACATTTGCCATGCAACAAAGAATGTTGACTTTTACTCAAGTCTCCTCCTACATCTTTGTATTGTCCTGTGTCTTATAAAGATAAGACTCGCTGGGAAACCCCAGTGGGAGCTGGAACTCTGTACTTGACAGACTTGTATCTCTCACTCTTACATAAGTAAGAACAATTCTGTTTTCTCTCAGATTCTCTATGCAATTAATTTCCAAAACACAATTACGTGCATGCTTTTGTCAAGGTTTCAGCAGATAATCTAATAATAAAAGAGTCTAGTAAAAATACACAAATCTTGCCTGTTTATCAACAACAATGTGCAGGAATGTTCCATAGTTTGACGCTACATAAACTTGCATGGAAGCTAGCCTTCATACAAATGTCTGACACTGAGTCGGATTCAAGCAGAAAGTATTTCAAAAGTTTAGTAGCAAACATCTAAGACTATTTGTACGTCATAAATAGTTGTTGGAAAAAGAAGTTGAAAACCATGTTAAATTTCTCCATTTATCTGACCCCTAAGGCATGTGCTTGTGCGTGTTTGCACATGTTCTGCTTTGGATCCTTGCTCTTTCATATTTCATGCTCTGTCTTTACCCAGGTATTGGAAAGGGCAGCTTTTGAGCCATTACACCTCTCTCCACAGTGTGTCTGTTACAGTGTGTACCTCAGTATAAAGTATTTGTGCAAATCCTTTTTACAAGGTGTACTTCCGAACACAGCCAGATCAAAGCCAGTTTCCATCATATAAAGCAGAGTCGCTGTGGGGAGGAATGGTAGGATTTTACCTCTTAGCGCCTCTCTCCAGGGGGCAGTGCAGAGTACTGAGGGTGGAAGACTGTTTAAGGACATAGGCTAAACTCCAAGTACTTCTGAGCTTCAGGTAAGAAGTTTCTGACACATGCATTCAAATATCAATAACAGTTGTGATAAAGGTGCGATTGGGGCAAAAGAAGGACTTTGTGTACTTACTAAGGCTCTAAGTATCTTTATGTATCCATTTTCTGGTGGAAATATTATTGCTTTACACATATTATTATAGTAGTAGCAAAAAATATATATCTCCGTGTGTCAGAGCTGTGAAGCAGTATGAACATATCAGTCATATCAGCAAAAGAACGCATAGTGCACCTTTAACTTCTGACAGTTTATTCATAGCTAAAACATTTTTCATAATCATACAACCCAGTTACATCATCTCATTTTGTGTCTGAAACATTTGTCTCCTTAGTGGAGTGTGGCTCATTATGACACCCTAGTCCCACTGTCACCGCAGCGACCCAAAAGAGCTGCATGAACTGTGTCACTGCGGCCCCACTCTCATTAAAGCACATTAGTCCTCCTGTCCCAAGAGAAGAATAGTCTCATCCACTTTAGCTCTCAACCAGCAGTTTAAAAATCAGACCAGAGAGCGTGCCATGACTGATCAGGGCCACTTGATTATAGTCTCACATTCATGTCTTTGTTTCAAGTTATCCACAATACAACATAGATACTATATATGAATTTGCATCTGATCCCAAAGCTTTGTTATTTCATACCACAGCTTAGCTGGTATATAATGCGTAACTATGTGTTGATTTATTATGTTATCCAAACAAATAATGTAGCTATTGTATATACACCAGTTCACTCTTTATGCTAATAGATTCTATGATAAGGACAAAAACATTTCAGACTTTAAATGTGGCATTTAACACAAAATGCAAGAATACTTCTCACTTCTGTTTCAAACCACATTTTTATACTTACTGAAGGCTGTCTGTGAAGCGCGCCATTCAAAAATCTCACTCAAATATTTGATAATTGAACATGACTGAAATACATTCTCTTGATTTTTTAATGAACTGCCCACCCATACCAAATAGCTTTTAACTGCACACTGGCTGGTTTTCAAAAATAAAAGACACTGTTATTAAATGCAAACTAATTTTCACTCAACATGAGCATACATGTAAAAAGAGAAAATAAGAGCGCTCGCTGGATCACAGGTACATAACGATATCAGGTGCTCTTCAAAAGATCCCATACAGGCACAGAAACATATGAGCATACATGTATCAGTACTGGAACAAATCTGATGTAGAGTATTTACATAAACAATTTCACAAACAGCAACAAATCAAACATCTGCAGTCCTACAAAAAAAAAAAATAAATAAATAAAATCTGATTGAGTGAAAACATAGCCATGGATCATTACTAACCTGCTAACTTGTGCTGCATTCATGTGGACAGGGAAACTGGAAAGTTCCCAGCTCCGACTGGGAAAAACGTGTTTGAACGCTGCTCGGACCGTAATTTCAGTTTGGAAACTCGGGCGGAAGTGTTGGAGACCAAATTCCAGAGTTTAGATCAAATGACAAGAACATGGGCAGGACTGCATGAGAACACTGACACAAACTGATGGGATTTTGTTTAATATCACACACTGAGAGTTCTGTTTCTCCAGTAAAACATTTAAAACCTTAATGCAGACTACATTTACACCTAAACAACTTTACATGTAATGTCGGAAATAATTTAGGGTTAGTTTCCATGTGTCTTTTTCACAAATCTGCAAAGAAAATCAAGATGAAATTATGGAAATGTTTGTAGTGTCACTGTTCTATGAGTGAACGCTCTGATTTTAGGAAATACGATCATTACGTAGGTAACTCTGAGTTTCCAAGTGCACATGAACGCAGCATTGGGTATCAGAGCTTCAAACATGAATTAAAAAGTTAGCTTCAGAAGTTTGTTTGTTTGTTTTTTAGCCCACGTGGGGTCGGTCATTTGGGGGTGAACAGCCAAGTTTAGGTTTAGGTCTGGGAATTTAAATTGGTGAGATTGGTATTGGTAGGATTGGTAGAATTTTGTTGTTATTCATAAATATTAACATATTAACTGGAGCAACAATGCGTGTACATTTCTGTGAGATCAGGCTGCTTCATCCACCTCAATAATCAAACATTTCACAAGACTTTAAGGATCCTTGCTTTCTTATTTTTAATCAGTTTCTTTTATTAGCTGTGCTCTATTTTTCCCCACACCTTCTTCTCTCATTTATCACTGTGTCATTCTCCTATTGAAGATGTAGTTAACGGACAGAGGAGTGCAATCAGCTTCAGTTCAGCCCCGGGTCACATGGCTCATATACTGTAGCCGTGTGTGATCAGCACTCACACGTAGACCACCGTGTATGCATGTGTGATTTTGTCCATATTAGAGACCTGATTGAAGCCTCGTGCGCTTCTCCCACCAGCTATCTATCAACCCAGAGTTCCATTATGCTCCACAGTAGATTGGACGGCATGTGATCTGCATATTGCTGAAATATTACAACATCCCTCCCATGGAAAGTTATTCTGTAATCAAAAGATGACTCAGATTCATCAAAGTGGCAGAAAACCACTTTGACCATTTTTACTCTTATAGGAAGGAGTATCTTATGCTCAGTTATACCTCCACCAAAGTACTTATCCAGTGGTAAACATGTATTATATGGCTTTAATAAGACACCAAGGTTTGAGTTCTTTGTTCTCTAACTTGTAACTTGTAACTAAACTTGTAATTGATATTGATATTGTAGTTCAGGTGCAATTACAACACAAATATAAATTGCATTTGTAGAAAAAAAAAAAAAAGAAAAAAAGAAAATTGACCGATGAAAAAGATTGCAAGATCTCAAATTCTTGGCTTGAGCATTTGTTTACAATAACTGTGACCAAAGTTACCACAGTACCCTGGTATAGTACGAAGTTGCAGATTTATAATGAATAACTAAGACTTTTGTGGTATACCTCAATAAGGTTATCATCACATAATAACAAAAGTTCCTACACTTTCCTGATCAGGCAGTCCGAAACCAGCCAAGATGCTGTACTGCAAAATGAAACTGATGTTTATACCACAGCTAGCATTTAAAATCAGGCTTGATTATATTTCTGTGAGTAGTTTATTGTAGTATTTTCTGTTTGAACAAATATATTATAATATACTGCTGTCAACCACGAAGAGGGTTACGATAAAGCATCAAAGTAGCAACCATGCCAATCTAAGCTCTCTTTTTACATTTCTGATCAGTTTTAGTCGCTTGGAAAAATCCAGACTCAATCCTGTAACGGTGATTGTATAAAATAATATGGAAAGATATCAGCTTGGATTCTCCAGACTTTCAAGTATTTCAAAAAATATTTTCCAAGTCCTAGTTGTGTCTTCTGTCACTCACTTTGAAACCACCAATCTATGAGACAAGGAGCTGACGCCACCAGGTCAGATCAACGCAGAGGCAATCACACTCAGAGCTATAAGGTATATTTTGTTCAAGTTCCAGACAAAGACAATCAGGTGTTGAACCCTCCATCAGCACAGTCATAGAGCATCTTTATCAAGCTAACGTGATTCTTCTATCCACTGCAAATTACGTACCTAATGCAGTTAGACTTCAAATGCATACTGAACAAATTGAAATGACCCCACCAGCAGTGAACATTAAAGTGCACACTCATTGGTAATTCACAAAAGGTGAACTCTGTCCAGCCAGTTGAATCAGATCCTTTGTATGTGGATAGTGGCCTTAAAATACCCTGTGTTTTGTATTATTGGCAGAGTGGTCATTTCTAGTGGCATTCTGAGTGCTGACTCATAATGCTGTATAATTGAATGCCCCACAGTTACTAATAATGGACCACAATGACTAAAACCTGTTGTTTATGTGTGTTTCTGCACCACAGTCCGGACTTAGAATATTCAAAAGTGTTGTATTATTTTAGTCTGGTCTCTAGAGTTTGGTTTTACACCACCTCCAAAAGTCAAGACTTCTATAGAGCTGTCTCTACAGTCGTCCTGGCAACAGTACTGTGCCTCGTGAATGCAAAGTACAGTAACTTTGCTTGGAGAAGTTAATATGACCAAACGAAGAACTTTTTTTCTTCTCAAACTTGGGCTCAGTCTTGCTCACGTTCACATTGCTCATTTGAGCAAGATCAGTGTCTGTCACTTCCTGGATTTGGTCTATGTTCGAACTTTTGTGTTCACACTGCTCTGGATCAGACCTTGGTCCAGCACTTTTTCTGAATCAAAGGGCCAGCTGTTTGGTTTAGACCAGAGGTTCTCAAACTTTTCAGCACTGGGGCACCCCTAAGCGTTCTTGCCCTAAGCCGAGGCAACCCTGACAATTTTACATATTTTTACTTTAAATAGGGTGGTTTTTTTTCACCTTTGTAAAACGTGCACAGCTTATTTAGATTTCATTGAAATTCACAACAAAAACCTCCACTGAACACCACAGAAAATGTTATTAAATTCAATGTGATATTCTGTATTTTGAAATATTTTAAATTCTTTTTCCTAATGCAAGATGTAATTTTAATATTACTGAAAAGGTATAAAGCTTGTTTTAAAATCATTTAAATCAGAAGCTCTCATAGGGCCCAATCTAGGTCCGCCCCTGTAAACCAGCGTTCAGAAGCTTCAGCAAGACGAGACTGTCCTGTGTGATCAGAGCGGAAAAAACACTGCTGTTCCACCATCTTTTGTCAGGACAGGACTTCTGTTTTGTAAATGCAAAAGCTCCAAAGATCACTTTGACGATTTCCGCGATGTGCCGTTACGCGCCGCATCCAGTTTCTAATCCAGTATGTTTTATTTCACTATTTGTTTCTGGCCTTTTCTCCGCGGATATAGGGCAGATTTGAACAAATGAACCACCATCACGAAGCTTCAGTTTCGTAGAATATGCTGGATGAGGCAAACGCTTCTTTAAAGACTCAATCTGCTGCTATAAGCTCTGATATGACACACGCAGCCTCTCTGAAGTGACGATGAGGAGAGGAATAAAGAAAGCTGTCGGAACGCAAATGTTTAAGTGGTTGTTCACAACTACTTGGTCTATTTGAAAGCCTTTATTTGAAAAATTCTATCAGACTCAACAATTTCCCGCGACACCCTGGACTCACGTCACGGCACCCCATTTGAGAACCTCTGGTTTAGACCGTGGTCTGTGGCAGCATTCACATCTGGACTAGGACCAAGCCAAACTGGAAAGTCTGAAGTCCGGATAAAAGTTGCTAGTGTGAAAGCATCCAAAGAGCAAGCTTTGTGATGAAATTAGACAGTTTCTTTTCTATCTGTTTTAAGTCATTTCCTAACAAAACAAAACAACAAAAGATATGGTATATTATTACTAGATTTGGCTTGTTTGAATGTAACTGCTTTTGGGACAAACATTTACAGTGCCACAGAATAAAAAAGAATGTACAGAAGGGTTTAAGGTTTAACTTAACAATAACAAAACAAATTCTCAAACTCATATTACTTCTTGAACACAGAAATAATGTACTAAAATAACTCCATACAAATTAACTTTTATTGCAAAGAAAATTCTAAATCAAGGAATAATAAGTAAATCAGCAAAAATGGTTTAGTCCGTGGTCAGGTGGCCTCAAGGAAAACACCAGTCAGCGCTATTTACAGGATGACAGGAAGTGCCCCGGTTTGGCTCATTGAACCGGCAGCAGGCAAAGTCGACAGTAGGTTAAGAGACTGAGTTTTAAGACATTAGTAGAGCAGGAATGCATAGCATGAGCCAACTGCGGCCAACTGTTCATTTGTAGATGAGCACAGCAACAGCCGCGGTGTGTCGGTTGGGACGGGGCATTTAGGGGTGTTCTGTCACATGAAGGAGCACATTTCCTGTGGGTTCTGCTTTGATTTTGCACACGCAGTATCAATACATTTCCGTGTTTGCATCCCTTCGCTTGTCTTTGTGTAGTCCTGACACCACAGCGCACATCAGGACCAAGTAGCGTTGACATACCGCGTGCACAAGGCATGAAGAAGTCAGTGAGGAACACTGATACACAGGCTGTGTGTCTACGATAAACGCCTAATCTCTGCCATGGTTTTACAAACTTTACAAAGAACGCAGCACTGGAGCGCTTTATTTAGCCTGTGAAGCTGTATTTATTGTAAACAAACAGCACAAAAAATTAATTTAAAAAAATAAATAAATTATATTGATAAGTAGAGCCGACCGATTTATTGTTGCACTTTTATGAGTCAATCTGCAAAAATGTTGCTGATCAGTCGAGCCCTATCAATAAGCAGTATCGATAAGAGTACACACACACATTCTTCTGCTGGTGTGGCCCTACTCACCTCGCCACAGCTGTGGTTTGTCAAGCTGATCAAGAGTGTGCACTAATGTGACACAGGCAATTGGTGCCCCACCAACCAAAAACATGCACTTTAGGGAAATTTGTCCAGCTGCATTGTGGTGCTCACTGCTCCTGACAAGTTTCCCTCACAACACTGAAAGAATGGATCAAATTCAGCAAAATAATTGCTCTTATAAAGGGATCCATAAAGTATACCTTAAAACGAGAAATAAACCAATATAGGACATTTTTTATTTGTCCACTGGCTTTCTCTAGGCAAGGTCAATATTGTGTTTTGGCCTAAATCCTATTTGAACTATTTGGTATGAAAAAAAAAAAAAAAAAAACTGCACAAAACAAATACTGTAAATAAAAATGTTCTACATTTTAAAAATGCTATTTGGAAAAAAATATATATCTTTGAAAATATTGACATTGGTTGTTGCTTTCTCTGAAATTTTCTGTTGGTTTATTGTTATTTTTAAAGCCTGGTTTTATAGTTTGGTTTATAGTTTAAGGTTCTTCACAAAAGCATAAAAAAATAACAACGCAACTAATGTTGTAGTAAGTAAGTAATCTTCATAGCGCATTTCACAGACACCGAGTCACAAAGCGCTTCACAGTGAGATGAACCCCTCCTTTCCCCACTCAGTGACAGTAAACTGGAGCAGCTCAGCCAGCCTGTTCTCATGGATAAGCGTGTCAATACCACGCTATTGTAAACAGCGTGTCATATAAACGCAACTTCTATTTTTTGCGTGTGTATTTGACGCATTTCTGTCCTAGTTAATTTCAATGGTGAATGTTAAGACGTGTTATTATTCATGAATACTAACACAATCCTAATCCTAACCTTAACCAACTCCAAGCCTAAGATCTAAACTTACCCATTTTTAATGTTAATGTTAATGTTAATCCCTTGAAAAACCTCGTGTTTGTCGTCAACCACTAGGCATGTCCAGACCACGTCAGAAAAAACGAGCGTGTAATTGCACGCCAAAACAGGCAGAGGGCGTCGTGGTGACACGCAATTTGTCATGGCGTGCTATTTTACGAAATCCATGAAAACACGTTGGCTCAGCAGAGGCGATTCGCCTAAACACCTGGCGCCTCAACCTCCGACTGTCACCAAGTGTTCTTAACATGCATGTTATGGGTTCTATGCATGGGTTCAATTTCAAATTCCTGTTGGTTGGTCAGAAGTTACAAGAAAGCATACCTTTTTCTTAATATTAAGAATAAACTAACTAAGCACATTGCTTTGGTACTAAGCGAAATGGTTGCCTTTACCCACCACAGTTGGCCAGGACAAGGCATTGATTCCAACAACCTACTTCCCAAATCTTCCCAACCCAAACCAGAGCACGGCCTTTGCGAAAAGGTCTCCAAAAGTTTAAATCAATGCCACACTTCTCTCTGTTGTGTACTTGTGCACGACAGCTGGTCTTTACACAGCCCAAAACCCAGTTCTGTCATGTGTCAGAGCAGAGGTCCTCTTGTTGCCGGAGATAAAACGGGGGAGGAGGGACATGTCACCCGTCAAATACAGAACTATAATTTACTGGTAATGGCTGAAGCGTGAAGTGGACAAGATGAAAGGACTAGAAATACTATAATTGGTTTTAGAATTATTGAGATTCTGAAAAAATAAGTGACCCCACATTAATATTTATTTAGTTAGTCCTGTACGACAGATTTTTTGGGAGGCCGTGGAAACGTAAGTGTGGAAAATTGCAAGATATAGAAGTGCAGAGACCGAGTAGATGAAAAGAGGAATGTCATTTATCAGCGCTGAGGTGTAATTAGTGGCTCAAACGCCTGATGAAGCTGCCCGGTGCTGACAGCTTTCTCACACTGGCCATTCTCCGCGCAAAGATGAATATTAATGAAACACTTTTATGGAAGTACTATAGCCGAGGCATATGGCAGTTTTGAAAAACGGTACGGTTGAAGCGACAATGTCAAACAGCAAAACTACCATTCAAATCTATCGACCAAAGAGCTTTCTAAAGAAATCCGAGAACATTAAGTTTTAAAATGAGTGATTATTATCTTGTTTTCACTTTCACTTTCTGTTATTGAAATACTGACCCCCAGAATTACACTGTGCAAACAGAATCTGTTGGTAACAATAGGATGCTGAAAGTAACACAATGAACCAGTTATCCATGTCCTAAAGTCAGAATAGTTTTAATATTTTACACTTTTAAATGTGAGAAAAATATGCTATGGGAAATAATTTTATATCTCTCAACAGAAGTTTGAAATGTGTTTGAATTGTGAAGTCTTAACGTTTAAGAAGTAACTTCTGCTCATACTATTGAAAATGTGTTGTGACTCTGAGGTTTCTTCTTGAAAGAAGTAAATTAAAAAGAGTTTGATCTTTGAACTTTCAGGGACACTACATTTTGCTGTTGCTTGAAGTAATTCAGCACAAAAGTTATGTGTCAAACCCATTTTTGGAGGAAATATGTGTCACAGGACAGACGCACAATGATTGCTACAATAAAACTAAAGATTTCCAGAAGATCAAGATCATATTTTACTCTTAAATAAAAACATGCAATTGTCATTTAGAAAGTTAAGAAACAGCAGAAGAAAAAGCATGCCATTTGTAGAGCGTGTTTGGTGCACTTATGAAATGCAAGTGCATAGCTGCTTAATATTACCATCAATCTCTTGACAACTTTTAAGCTGCTTAAAAACTTCATAAGCCTGCTCTACCTTAGCCAAGCAAGTTAGCCGGCTGAAAACTGTTGGAGTGGATACATAACACTAAATACTCATTACAGTATTAGACTTGAGAGCAATGCTTTTACTGTCAGAGCAGATTCCTCTGCACTCTTTTATCTTAATTTACATGGTTTCAGCCGAGATGTTGATGCAATTCATTTTTCATACCTGTCAAAATAAATATGATTCAGTGACAAATAGCCACATTTGAGCATTATGAAAGTGCAACAATAACAGATTCACAATTCTTGAGCTCATTTGTAAAACTGAACGTGCAATAGCCTTAGAAGATAATGGGAGGACTGTTTTATCTGTACTTACCTCCATAAAGACAAATGTAAGCACAGTAATGGATCAAACTCAAGCACTAAATGTGTTGTTGTTATTTTCTTAAAATCACATGACAATTTTTACTATCACAATTTACATTTTATTTTTTTTGAGGTAAATAAAGATCTTTAAAAGTTTGTTAAAAAGTTCTCACTTCATTGTGATTGGTTGGTCATTGCTTTAGAGCAGGACAAAGGCTGAATAACTGGTTGGGAAATACAGTTTATTTGAACAGACAACTGAAAGTGGCAAGCATCAGATCAAATGTGTATTTTAGCTCACTGTATTGCCCAGCCTATAAAGATTAATCGTTTTAATTACTGTTATTAAATGCAAATTAGGATATCTTATCTTACAACAATGCATGCCATACTAAAGAAATTGGCAACAAAGCAGCAGTCGTGGTAGTCATTCACACAAAGTCAAGTTCACTTTGCACCTTAAAACTTTGCCACAACTTTAAATGCTTTGCTCCCCTCGATGAAATAAAACCGTTTGCATCTCAAGAACACATGGGACTCATAATGTTCTAATGTGTCCAGTGTAATTAGAAAGTTGTTCCGCAGGATGAAATCTAAGTCTGAGTGATATATACTTTCCAAGATACTACTGTTGTTGCCCTGGCCTGGCTGATGATGTACCATGGGGCCTATAGCTTCAAATGAATAAATAAGCTCCTCAGAGGGATGTAAAGAAAGGAGTGTCTAATGAGTTTGAAGTTAACACGGCAGAACATAACAGAGCAACAGTGATGACTGATATGTGGGTCTCCAAAGGGCCAGAACTATTAACTTCGACTTCAAACCACAGTTTACTGCATAGCTCACTTTGTGCTTTAGTTCTCTCTTCTTAATGTAAAAGCTGTCGTCATGACAACAAAATCGACTCCAGAAGATGTGAGAACATGTGGTTTGATGGTGAGCAGTGTCCACCCACCAAACTCCCTTATTAACGCTGGGGTTACTAGGTTTTGGTTGCAAACTTGTGAAAGTAAAAAGTATCAAGGTACTTTGTAAATGCAGCAGTGTTACAAAAACAGACTGCTGTGTACTGTCTGTATTCAAGTATTAAAATTTAGGCCGTGTCCGATGATCCACAATGTTCCTTAGTTAGGGCAATATTAAGGACTCAAATCATTTCAGTCTAGTCCGTATAAGAAAGTCCTGCAGGTGAAAAGTAGTGCACTCAGCACTCCCACAATTCACCTTGAAAAGTAGTGTCCACCATAGGTCAGCAGACTGCTCAACATATACCACAAAGCATTGCTAGTCAGAAAAACAGCAAAAAAAGATAGGTCTTAAACTGTAAACAACACAACATGAGCCAAGATTATGAACAAAGCACTTGAACCAAAAGTTCTATAGTCAATGTGCTGAAAAAAAAAACTTGATCATTGTTACTCCATAAATATGTATGTGTCAAATACATTTTATTCATTACAGCTATCTGTTTAAAAAGTTTTGATGACACGACCAAAGAAAGTGAACTGTGAATTAGTGCAATAAAGTGAGGTTAGGGCCTGCAAAAAACTTTTTAACCTGCAAATATACAACATTTTCTGAACTCGATTATTGTTCTGTGTTCTCTCTGAACAGTTTGGAAAAGATGGAGTGTCAAACCACTGAGTGATCTGGAAAAGCTTTTTCCAGTGCAAAACCTCACTCTTTTTTATTTGAACATTCATGGAGAGAGAATGCATTTAGTTCACATGTGTCAAACCCAAGGCCCGGGGACAAGATGCGGATTGCCACCTTTTTTTATGCAGCCCCCAAGGTATACGTATTAGTACCATTAGTAAACTGGGTGTATTAACCTGATTATTAAAATGATTTGTCTGAAACTTTAGGGGTAAGTAATTTTTCAAACTAATGCAGATGTACAATAGATTCAGCAATTGTCACTTTAGTTAATATACAATAATCAAATACAGAAACTATTATTGTATGTCAAAGATTAGCAAAGTTAATTTTAGTTATTACTGGCCCTTCGAGGACAACCTTGACGCCACCGTGGCTTTTTGTCAAAATGAGTTCAACACCCCTGCCTTAGTCGATCAAGATCTTTTTTCGTAAATTACAGCATAACTGTATTTAATACTTGAAAGCAGCATATGTATTTGTCCAAACGTGTTTCTTCTTGTAAAGCGTCTCTAATGTCACAATTTATTATTATCCATAAAGACAACTGCCTTTTTATTTCTAGGATTAAATATTGTGGGTATTGTGGTAATTAGTAAAGTCTATTGGGCGAGAGAATATAACTGTATATTGTTTTTTTAGCTATTTAAATATTTTTGATTTGCTAATTAACGCTTATCTCATTTCAAAGCAGTGCATTAGAGCAGAAATATATTACCACCATTGTTAGGGTGTTGTTTTTGTTTTGTCTGCTATTGGTTTTGCATTGTAAGATCCCAATCCATTGTGTGCGCATAGAGAATAATGCTATGCGCACGTCTTGTGAGTCCATTTGTTTTCAATACAGCAACCTTCTGTCCAGCAAAAAGCAATGATGTATCAGTCATGAATATAAACATGACGCGGAATAAAGAGACTGAAATGAATATGAGGATATGAGCAGTCGAGAGGCGCTGAAATGATAAGGCCAAGACAAAGGAGGTGGAAGGAAACTAAATTAGTAATTTGACCGTTCCAATAACCCCTGTCTTTTCTCTGTTTGTGCTCCATCTGAAAGCGAGAAAGGGATGTTTCTGGTAACGGAAGACAATTAGTTGCATCATAGCCTGGCACTGGTATCGGACCATTGGCAGATGGCAAAAAAAAAAAGCATATTCATAATTTCTGAAGGAGGTGATTCTTTTGTTCTTTTGACTTACAAAAAATTTACAATAAAAACAAAAGTAAGACCAGGCATACCCTACTCCCCCAGACCGTTTGGGTTTGGAGCATCTTGAGACACTTTTGTCCATGGCAGATTTTGTTTCCATCGCAGGGTCTCACCTTGCAGGGTTGAGCAGTTGACATCACTCACAGTTAACACATTTCTCAAAATAAAATCCTAACTGAACATTGGCCAGGACAATGACAAAAAATTACTTGTCCATGAAATAAGAAGTAATTTCACACATTCTGGTGATTTCTATATGTGACTAGACATCTTCACTTTTTGTATTACAACAAAGAACTGCATTTGAACATCTGTTGTGAATATTATTGAGTATTGCAAAATATGAAAATTACTCAGAAATATTACATTTACATCTTTGGTTGAAAGCTTGCAGAATTACTTTCTAATGTTCATTATAATTGACACTTCTTGTACAACTACATATTTACTATAAACAATATACTCAATATTCCATTTTTGAATATGACAATTAATATTGCCTTCCTTTACCTGAACCTTCTTGTTTACCTTTTGAATAACAAGAAAATGTGAAGAGACATATTATGTTATAATTAATTGTTCAACATCACAACTTTAGTGATTTATTTTATGTAAAATGCTGTAACAAACATGCAGAGAACAAACATATAGAATATAGTTCTAATGAGACAAAGTCATTTTAAAACCAAAGTGACTCTTCTGCACATTATGTGTACTTCACATAATTCACATCAATTTGTGGTGTTGTTTACATCCCGATCTGCCCACAATTACAGAGTCCAACAGTGACACTAGAGCGTACAGTCTGACATTAATGAGAGGATATAGGACGGATGTATCCCAGCCACTTGAGTGTGATTATAGCAGACACATAATGAGCGGCAGGCCTCAGCTGTAGAGGCAGGTGTCCAGGACGAGCTGGCGTGTTAGCGGGTGCACAAGGACCACACGGTGCACAGGTAACAATAAACAAAACACACTCAAACTAATGGAGGGATCGGGCCAGACAGAGACAGAGGCAGGGTTGTGTTGTCGTGTCGGGGGATTGTGGCCCCTAGGCTTACAATGGGGAAATAATTGCACAGTTCAGCGCCACTGACAATACCCAGAGCATTTTGGAGCCCATTTCAATAAGCTATTAGAGGCAGGCACCTGGGACGAGAATATTATCAGCAATATGTCAAAAAAGCAACATGCATGGCAACGACAAAGCACAAGCCTCGGCTTGGTGTTTTTGTCCCTACCCCTGAATAGTCATTATTTCTTTATTAGTTTTTGATTGCAGGCTCATTTGCAGACATTTGCCGATAAAGCTTGTCTGATTGTTTCAGCATTCCTCTCTAGTTCTGCAAATATTACAGAAATTGCCAATTCTTGTTGCTCAAAATCTATTGCTATCTGGGCCTTAAATCTCACGTTAGTCTTAGTCAATACAAGTACAACCGCAACATAAATGTATAGGATCTAAGAAACAGATGTGCAATCCAAATGGAAGCAGAAGAATGGGAACTATATTAAGCCTAAGTGGCCACTCATGATTCATGTTGCATTAATACCTTCAATACATTTATCTGACCTGGATTTGTGGAACACTGTACTTTTATAAAATCTCCAAAACAACACTGACACTTGACAATGCTATCTCTACTCATTTGTCTGATGGCTCTTCTAAAACTTGGTTTTGGATGGCACTTACTGGATATGTTCAGAATTCATAAATTCCCTGATATAATTAGGAATTAGAATAAAGGCTTTTTAATTGCTCTAGAAGACGTGCTCAATCTCAACTCCAATCACAGTCGGTGCATGAAAAAGCACTTTTTAGGAACCCATTCAACTTAGTTTTACTTTGAGTGTGCTACGGGAAAGGCTGCAGATTTAGTTGATGTGAGTGAAATTAAATCAGGAAAGAAGACATCGCGGATAATTACAAAGTGATTGAGTTCGTCTGTGCTTCCATCTGTTTTACTGTGGATTTTGGAACAGTGGCAGAGCAGTTTAGGACCTATTCTGTCTATGTATTTGTAGGATAAGAGTCTTTACAGTGGGCAGTCTTGTTCAGCTGGTAAGACTATCTCTTCTGGACAGGATGTGTCCTTTATCTACACCTTCGGTCAACAAAGCAGGTTCAGTATGTGGAGGAGTATGTGTAGCATAGGGACAGTACTGTATGTGGAGCGTGGGGACAGTACTGTATGTGGAGTGTGGGGACAGTACTGTATGTGGAGTGTGGGGACAGTTGTATGTGGAGCGTGGGGACAGTACTGTATGTGGAGTGTGGGGACAGTTGTATGTGGAGCGTGGGGACAGTACTGTATGTGGAGTGTGGGGACAGTACTGTATGTGGAGTGTGGGGACAGTACTGTATGTGGAGAGTGGGGACAGTACTGTATGTGGAGAGTGGGGACGGTTGTATGTGGAGTGTGGGGACAGTACTGTATGTGGAGAGTGGGGACAGTTGTATGTGGAGTGGGGACAGTTGTATGTGGAGTGGGGACAGTACTGTATGTAGAGCGTGGGGACAGTACTGTATGTAGAGCGTGGGGACAGTACTTTATGTGGAGTGTGGGGACAGTACTTTAAGTGGAGCGTGGGGACAGTTGTATGTGGAGCGTGGGGACAGTACTGTATGTGGAGTGTGGGGACAGTACTGAATGTGGAGTGGGGACAGTGCTGTATGTGAAGCATGGGGACAGTACTGTATGTGGAGCATGGGGACAGTACTGTATGTGGAGCGTGGGGACAGTACTGTATGTGGAGCGTGGGGACAGTACTGTATGTGGAGTGGGGACAGTGCTGTATGTGAAGCATGGGGACAGTACTGTATGTGGAGCGTGGGGACAGTACTGTATGTGGAGTGGGGACAGTGCTGTATGTGAAGCATGGGGACAGTACTGTATGTGGAGTGTGGGGACAGTACTTTAAGTGGAGCGTGGGGACAGTTGTATGTGGACCGTGGGGACAGTACTGTATGTGGAGTGTGGGGACAGTACTTTATGTGGAGTGTGGGGACAGTACTGAATGTGGAGTGGGGACAGTGCTGTATGTGACGCATGGGGACAGTACTGTATGTGGAGCGTGGGGACAGTACTGTATGTGGAGCGTGGGGACAGTACTGTATGTGAAGCGTGGGGACAGAACTGTATGTGGAGCGTGGGGACAGTACTGTATGTGGAGCGTGGGGACAGTACTGTATGTGGAGCGTGGGGACAGTACTGTATGTGAAGCGTGGGGACAGAACTGTATGTGGAGCGTGGGGACAGTACTGTATGTGGAGCGTGGGGACAGTACTGTATGTGGAGCGTGGGGACAGTACTGTATGTGGAGCGTGGGGACAGTGCTGTATGTGAAGCATGGGGACAGTACTGTATGTGGAGCGTGGGTACAGTACTGTATGTGAAGCATGGGGACAGTACTTTATGTGGAGCGTGGGGACAGTACTGTATGTGGAGCGTGGGGACAGTACTGTATGTGAAGTGTGGGCTGCGCAATTACCACAATTAATTTTTTTTTTTTTTGCAATAATTGATTATTTGAATAGCTTTTTAACTAATAAGTATATTGAAACTATATGGACAGAAGATTTAGCCATTTCTATTTTTAGATTTAACAAAAAATGGCCACGTCTTTTCAACTCTAGCAGATGATTCCTGCATGAATGAGGGATCACATCAGCTTGTAGCTGACTGACACTCATTGTCATCAAAGGTGAACTGTGCAGGATTTTTTGTTTTTTTACAAACAGATTTTTCTCCATGGAGCTGATATTGCTTTGCCAATAATATAACTTTAGACTGGATAACCGAATGGAGACAAGTGTGAGACACCACCAGGCCAAGTCAGGTTTGTGGAGAGGTGTGCTCGCTCACAGTAGTAAAGCTTGTTCTTCAAGGCACATTTGAACAATGCAACAGAAATATTGTACATACAGTATGTTTAATGCTGCGCTATAGAAAATTTACCATTGAGTCACTCACAGGGAGAAATCTATACCACAAAATACAATCCCATTATTACATAATCAAATAAGAACCCAATTGAAATGTGGAGGGTATAGACTGTATTTTCACCCAACCTAGAGAAAAGCATTGCACATGAAAATGATTCTACTCCAGAGGATGGTCACACCAAATGAGACGCTCAAATAACTTAGTGGTTAAAACTTTCCGCACATACTGTATCTCTTACTCCTGAGTCCTCTGAGTCCTTTCAAACTTTTTCTTCCTGTGGCTCTTAATTTGCTCCTAGGCTTCTTCTCATTGTTCCTTCAGCCTCCTCATCCACTTAGCACTGCCTGTCCCTGCTTTGCCTCCAGCCTCCAGCACACGGCCTGCATATGCGGATTATCACTGGATGAGCAGTCAAACTATGAGAAGTCTAATCCGTCATTAAGAGACAGTGGAGTTACACCGGATTTAAAAAAGAAACAGAATGACCTAACATAAGCTTGGACATACAAAAATCCAAGATCAAATACTCTCGCTCTCGCACCATCTTTTGCAAATCTCATTAATTATTCTGAAAATCCACAATCTTGGCCAAGGTTTTTACACTTACACTGTAAAACAAAGTATCATGATTCAAAACATTTTGCTACGAATCATTTGTCTGCAAAAAATAATCACAAGTAGGATCTGTTCTCCATCTCTGATCTGTGGTGTAAGACGATACATCTGATCAGCTTTTACTTTACTTCAACAAAACCTTTTAACCAAAACCTCCTCAAAAGATCTGACCGAAATATATTGTTTTTATCCCTTTGGAAATTAAAAAAGAAGTTTCAAATTAAGTCTACTGTTTTTAAAAATTGTTTAGTCAATATTTCTCCAATCACATTTACTGGGCACAGTCTGTAGAATTTAAAACATTAAACAGGACATCAGGCACCACATGCATCATTTTAGTGTGTTTTGATTTTCAAGGACTGGACGAGGCTGGTGATTCCTGCTGGGCGTCTGATTGGCTGGCAGATGTCCTTCAGAAAAAAGTGAGGAGAAAGGAAAGACCACATGAAGATACACAGTGAGTGAACCACCTGCTTCAAAAGAAAAAAAGAAACAAAAGGTTCCATTTGGCATAAGTCTTTCAAAAATTACACAACCTTTGTTTCATTAGTTTGGACTTACAGCAATAGAAAATCCTTTATGGTAAACATGAAGCCAGGAGTGCAGTGCTAGTGTGTGGAGGAACACAGAGCCATGATGAGAAAGTACTCCATCCCTACAACTCTTACAAGCTTAAACTTTTCAATAGTTTTTTTTTAGCATTTTCTAAAACACAATGCAAATGCCTGAAAAAAAAGAGGAGTTCTGAGGCACTCTGACTTACATAAAAGTCCTTTTGAGCTATATGGAACAAAGCAACGCGTTCCAATCTAGGTCTTCATCATTCATTCATTCATTTTCTACCGCTTAATCCCGTTAGGGGTCGCGGGTGACTGGAGCCTATCCCAGTGACTTAGGGCCTTAGGCGGGGAACACCCTGGACAGTGGCCAACTTGCCGCAGGGTTAGACAGACAAACATTCACTCTCTCATTCACTCACTAAGGGAAATTTGCAGTGATGCCCAATTAACCTAAACATACATGTCTTTGGAGGTGGGAGGAAACCGGAGTATCCGGATAAAACCCACGGTGACACGGGGAGAACATGCAAACTCCACCCAGAGAGATCGTGTGATGTTGATGTGGTCCGACCCGGGAGTCGAACTCACGACCTCCTTATTGGGAAGCCAGAGCTAGTGGTTAGGTCTTCATCATGCCTTACAAAAAATAAATAATCATGCCTTACAAAAAAAATAATTAATTAAATATGGCTTTTAAAATAGATTTTGTTAACTAAACACACTTCTAATCTCTGTCATTTAACACCAAAAACAATTAAATTTCTTCCTCCTAACCACATATTTTACTGACAGTGGATTAGCTGTGGATCTCTTCATGTTGAAAGCACACACACAGATACTTAGTGTAAATGTAAGTTTTTGGAATGTTGGAAAATTTTCCACCAGAACAATGTGGTTTATTTAAGTCTATTTTAAAGTTTTATAATAATTTGATGTAACCATTTGACAGTGACTCAAGACTCTGACTTGAGTATGCAGTGCCTGTTTTAAGAGACTCAGACATTCGAGACCTGCACGGGACTAGATTTTCATGACCGCTCCTGCCCGATCCTGAAGCATCCGTGACCGCTCCCGCCCGATCGTGACGCCCCAGTGTGCCTGCCCGCCCAAGAAACCCCCGTCGGGTCCCGACCTTTTTTTTTTTTTTTTGGTGACACGGAGATTGCGTGGCATGGACATAAATGACTAAACTCTGCATAACTCTCTGCATAGAGATGATTAGGCACCAGCCTAAATAATCTGCAACAAGGCAATTATGTTCGTTAGACATGACATTCAATCATAAAGCGATGATGTCTGTGTATTTCTAACCTGAAATACAAAGTTCCTCGCACCTCCAGTTTCTGCTAAACAAACACTTTACTTGCCCAAACTCCGTGTGTATTATTTCCATCTCCCCGTGGGTAAAAGCCAGTCCTTCATTCATTCTTCTGGGAAAGTTTTCGCCCGTGCTGCGGCTGCTGCTGGCGCGAGGGCTCCCAGATGATACGCACGCTAGACTAGGAAATGCAGCAGCGAGTTTACGTGTCTGCACCTCGCAGGTGTCAGTGTTGCGTCTCTCTGTTGAACAGCAGCGCGCACGGTATTTCTTTCCTACTACGTAATATTTTTAAGACAGCGGAGAGAGTGCGAGTCCGGTCGGGATCCGAGGTGTTTGGCCTGACCGCCCGTTCCCGCCCGAGGCAACGTTAAAACCGCCCTATCCCGAGGGTTTGCTCACGGGTCCCGTGGGTCCCGCGGGAATTCGCGCCCGATGCAGGTCTCTATCAGACATGACTTGAACTTGTGGCTTCAGAGACTCAGGCTTGACTTGGACTCGCAATTTTGGACTCATGAACAGTCTTTCAAACATAAATATTTCAGCACTTTCGATTAAATTCTCCTCATCAGTCTTGGTCTCAGACAGACTCAGCAGCAGCAACAGTACACATGAGCTGAAGCTGCTCTCATTGGTTTATCTCCTGCATGTCCCGCCTCCTGCGCTATGATTGGTTGAGATTGTATCAAAAGCATTGCCAGAAAAAGAAATAACAATACTTGCAAAAATATATGTAATAGATTTATATGCAGTTACTGGGACTTGGGACTTAAAGATTGTATGGAGGATTTTTCAAATCCAACAGCTGCTTGCTGTTTTTCAAATGATGCACCTGTGTCTCCCCTCCCAGGGCCACGCCCTTCACTGCTAACTGGGCCAATGAATTACTTAGGAACACTGAGGGTTTGCGTGACAAGTTCAAAGGCCAATAGATAACGAGGTACCTCGTTATCTATTGGTCAAGGTTTTTCTGGATTTATCATGTCCACAGTTTATATATTTTTATAATTATTTTTTTGTTTAGCATAAGTACAAGGCTGTTACAAATCTATGCAACTGTTTTTGACCAAGACTGACAACAAACTATTTTTGAAAATCCTCCATGCAACCTTTAACTTGTACTTGTGGGCAAAGACTTGAGACTTGACTTGGAAGTGCAGCTAAAGACTTGTGAACATCTCTGTCTTTTGAATTACATTATATTGCTCCATGTCTGCAAAAGATAAAAGTCTCTGCTATCCTGCTATAATGTCCAAGGACAGCCCTTTTGGGATCAGACATTCTGTGAATCCTTGTAAGCGATTATGAAAAATCTCAGGTTATCAGTGTTCTTGTTTCATGTCAGATGGTTTAATGTCACGTCCCCCTCTGCTATAAATCTGTGTATGATAAGCCACTCATCCGTGTCACCCACGAGGAGACTCTGAATTCAGCCACGAAAGGTTAAAAGACTGAGGAGCAGCTTGCTATAAAAGCTCATAAGGCTGCATTCTGTGAATCTAAGCATTGTGCATGTGAGCAGTGTCACGGTCTGACCTTTGCACAAAGGTCCCTCTATTTGGACCAGGCCACACACAGACATACATTGTAATATAGAGCCAGACCACATGACAAAGCTATACTTTGTTGACCTTTATGTGTCTCTATATCTCTATAAGTAAGGAGTTTTTAAAGATTGATGCCTGGGTCTTGTTTACAGTTGTGAGATGAGTCACTACTTCACAAACTGTCATTCTGCACATCTTTGGTTACAAGCGATTTTTACGGTCACTAGCCTTTGCAAAGACAACCTGGCACAATGACATTTGAAACGAGGAGATATGATGTAGAAGCAGAAAAGAAAAGCTATCTTCTTAGTTTTGTTCTAGCACTGAGCAAATTTAGTGACACTAAAAAATAAGTGTAAAGTTACTAAAGTGAGAAAGTTTACAATGAGCTACTAATGTCATACAACTCACCTAATCTGCGACAATTAGAGACACATTTAGGCTAGATATAACTGAGTGTGTAAAAAAACTAAGCATTTCAAATTAAACTGTGTAATTATTAATTTTGTGAAAAAAGTTGAACTTGAAGCAATTAGTATCTGTGTCCTCTAATGTCAAGCAGCTCTTTTGTTGGCTTTATGACTGTCCTCCAAAATATACTCACGTCTTTGACTTTGTTGATGCAGCAACTTTATGTCATACGGGCTTCAGCTGTGCTGCTATTTAACATGAAACTCCATGAATAGTCTACAAGACAAAGAACACCACATACAACTGAATCTGTTTTCTGTTTTTACCTAATTAAAAGCAATTTGACAACATCCTTCTAGTCCCGGCAAATCTATTAGCAATTCTCATATAAGTAATATGAAGTACAGATAAAGCTGGAAAGCAATACCCAAGTCAAGCGCACTTGTCAAAGTTTTCTGAAATGGCCTTTAAATAGAGCGTTAATGAAAATCAGACAGAGCCGAGCACTAGACACGCACCAGCTCTTCATGTCCATGTCCAATGACTGAACTCCTATACCATTTAGTATGTATTTGAGCAGTGAGGCAGTGTCTCTTTCCAAAGATTAGAAAAGAATCCGTTGGCCTCAGAACAAACTTTGAGGTAGATAGACTTACTTCGACACAGTTGACAAAACAACATTTGATCCATAAAACCACTGTCAGGAGAAGCGTCAGAAAATGGTACACCAACTAAAACTATCAAATATTTTTCCTTTACACTACATGCCATGTGCAAAAACAAAGTGCTACACATTTAAACACCATGTACCAAAGCACAGAAATAAAAACAAAAAACAAAACAAAAAAACTTTGAATCTGCATGTGAGAATGACGAGGGATTAAGAAGAAAGCAGTGCAATTATGTTTTGTTTGATGGCTTTTTTCAGCCCTACATTTGCTGCAAAAGTCTACAGCTTTCATGTTTCATGTTTCACACACTGTTAGAAAATGCTAAACTCACTTAAAAGCTAAATCAGGTGATGTAGACAATATGTGAAAGGACAGGTGCACATTTTAATGGCTCACTGGGTAAAAATTTTCATGTTTGACTTTGCAGATATATGGTGCATTGACTTTGTACACAACACTGCAGGTGGTATAGCTGCTCTTTTGCAGGTTTTACATAAAAGTTAAGCACATAAACAAGCAATCAAATCCTTGCTGACATGGATTAACATATGTTGAAGACGACTGAATCATCCATCAAGATCGTTTAACAATTCCAAATGACTGAAATCAAATGCATAGAATAAATTTGCTCCCACCTCATTATGACAACAGCCCACACATGTCAGTCAGTGTCACCCAGACTATAACAGCCTCAAGTATCATGTAATGGGAATCTCATTACTTTCCATAATGATATTTTTCTCCCACACAGTAATACTTAACTTGAAAAATGCATAGACAGAGGGCAGCAGGTCTGATGGTCATTGGAGTCATGGTTATTGATGGTATTCTAACGAGGATGTTACAGTGGGGTGTGTGCATGTTCTTAATAGGCCGCAAGATGGTAATTAGGGATTTGTCACTGTCAGATTGATGCTTACTTACACAAGCTCAGTGAGATTCCAGTAAAACGTAGGTGAACCTCTAAACACACTAAAAATGTAAATGAAACAAGCTACATACATTTAAAAATGTGTTTTGCATTTACCTTGACTAAAAAAAGTTCAAATAAAAATGAAATAAAAATGTTCACTGGGAAAATAGAGAGTATGGCAATGGCATAATTCAAACTCAATATTGATGCTGATTTCGATATCAGTATGAGTCAAGGTTTTAGATGATAGACTGACATTTCTTTAAATCATAAAATAGCTGTGGGCTCAGTGGTAATACAGTATGAGTGATAAAGATCTAGATCATTGTAAAAAAGTTGAGGAAATGATATACTTTCAATGTTAAGATTAGCATCAATTTGTATCTGATTTTGAGACATTTAACAGCCCTCATCTGTTTTATTGTAAGAAAAGTTGAAAGTAGTTTAAAAAAAATAATGTTATTTTGTGTGTGTTATGCTTAGCTCATTCTTCTTTGAACCACCTTTTTTTTTTTTTTTTTGGCAAACACAGCTCTTCTGACCAGTTCAGCTTTCATTGCTGCATTCATGTTGTCTTCGAGAACTCAAAAAAAAAAAAAAAAAAATTGTTCCGAGTTGAAAAATGCATGCACATGAACGTTCGAGCAGCTCAGAACAACTGGTCGGAAACTGTACAAATGGAGCTGCCCGAGCTCAGCACCTGACGTCAGTGAGGCATAGAGACTAATGAAAATCAGCTAGAAAATAAATCCTAACAACTTTTAACGTTATTTTTTAGACAGGCTAGCATCAGACCTCACTGTTACACCTATTAACCTATGATAAAAGTGCTGTGTCAATTATTTATTATGGTTAACAACAAAATCCTGACTTTCCGAAGTGAAAAGAACATGAATGCAAACTAGGTCGGAACCTCTACCTCTCATCTCGGAAACACAAGCACCTGAGGACCACATGAATATTTTCGCACTAAAGAAACTTTTTCATGGTACTTTTTAGTAGCCTACCAGTCAGTGGGGCCACACTTTTTGGTGACATGAATAAAACTGGCAACATTGTACTCTTTTTTTATACTGTAAATTTAGTTTACAGTTTACAGTCTTCATGAGTATGATTTATTGTGCTCAATAGAAGTAGGATGAAGAGAGAAAAGAAAAAAAAACTACTTTTCATTCTTACCTACAGTATTTAATCATAAAAGACTATACAGACTATACAGACACTGAAGCTAGTTTTGCTTTTAGTCGATAATCGATTGGTAGCACATATCTTAAATCGTCCTAGAATGTTTACGGTCAACCCAGTCCAGCCCAATTTTTCTGATCATTAAACTTCAACTAAAACATTTAAAACATGCTTGAAGATTGAGGAAGAAGAAACCTAAGTCACATCTAAAAATCTGACAGAAATACAGATCTGGTGTGTTAATTAGATGAGTTAACAGGCTAATTAACAACTGATGAAGAGACACAAAGCCCCTGGGATCTTCTCACACATGTACACACGCAGGGGAACAGCTGTTGAGGTCCTCGTAAGCCCTTTGGGGAAAGGCCTGATCTCACTTATTGAGCTCTGTGTTGTACTTCCATCAAGACGAACATGCAATCAACCCTACAGCCACTTAACAAACACACTTTTCTTCAAAATGACACCTGAAGAGCAATCAATAAATGCTCTTCTACAGCTAAACCAGCTCTGCTTCCTGGTTATTAATATGCAAATACTAAAACACTTCGATTGGACTCTCCAGGAGGTTCCATCAGGAATGAAAAGGAAGTATGGTCAGATTAAACAGGAAAACTAATGTGCCTCAGTCAAGAGTGCTGCTTTAAAGGACGCATATTATGCAAAATCAACTCTTAAAATGTTTAAAATTATTCTAAATGGTCTTCTTCATCAATAACACTGCAACAGTTTTGTCTGTGAGAAATGTTTTGTTCCCCCCAAAACACCGTTGTGAATGTCCCTGATCTGTGATGTTATAGATAGATCTCTGAGTTCTGCTCAGTTTTCAACTCTAGAAATCTTTCAGACTCAGTTTGAGCATTTCTGCAGCATTAGCAATTCATTTGAGTTCCCTTTGTAATTTTCTTTGCAGTCTGTAGATAGTGCTCACACTTAATTTTTGACGGGCGAAACACATGACTGTCACTGCTCTTTTTGTGTCTGGTGCATGAAATTCCGAAGTGGAAAGTGGAGGTGCTCAGGAGTCCTTTAAGTTCCTGAAATGTTCAGCAAATAGAACACTGATGAGATTCAAGAAGACTCAGACATCTAACAGCTTTTCAAAGTCAAATGAACATCCACGTTTATTATAATGAAATCACTAATATCAGGTTCCTACCTGGATACTCTTGAAAAGATCTTGAGCTTTATCAGAACAAATATTAAAACATGATAAAAAAAAAGAAAGCACTTAGTTATTATCATCAAATACATGGGTGCTCGTGAAGGGTAAAACATGCACACAAATTCAACACAAAAACGAATTTTGAAACTGTATTTGTATATTTTGTTTAATGTGAAATGTTTCCAATTTTTGCATGTGTTTGGGTTTTGCTTTGGTGCATTTTTTATTGCATATTGGAAAACATTTTAAGAATACATTTTACACATTTTACTATTGCTACAACTGATAGGGAGACTTAACTGACCTAAAGAGGATTCCATTAATAAATAAACAAACAACACTCTAATCAGCAATATTTGACCCCTAAAGTGGCTGTCAGGCGCACATCGGTACTACTTGGTATGCAACTATAGTCACTTCAATCCAGGCAGGTACTGAGCACATGGTCTTCTGTCTCTTGTGGTTGTATTAGGGTTATAAACAGCAGATATGTTACATGAGGTAGCAAAAACAAACAGCCTTGCTTCGCCCAGCTCCTGAAAGATTATGTGATGTGCATTGTGTTTGCATACACATGATCACTTTGTGCAAATGAGCATCTTCTAGGCTTAAGCTATTCATCCCTTACAAATCCCTGCCCATGCATTTTACATGTACTGAGCATGTTCAACCATCAGGGATTAGTCCACGCTACAAAATCTGATTCTTGGCTGCCATAAAAGAGCAACCACAAGACGCCTGTATCCTCTGTGACTTTCCGCACAGCAGGACAACTCAGCAAGAGACCGGCTAGTGTAAGAAAATTATAACTTACTCCCATGTGCAGTTTATGACTTTAACACATTGGATCTTTAGTAAAGGTGTGATAAGAAAGTGTTAACATGTGAAGACTTGATGTTCATGTTTTGTGCACTTCTACATTCAATAGTTTAGCTGGAATGATGCCCTCAGTGTGTCTTTTTGATCTGTGTTTTGCTGTTTTGCTCTGCACTGATCATTACTGCAGTTGGTCGTGGGAGTAGACTCATCAATGCATGCACCCACACACTGAGACAGGGCAGCTACACCTTTGGACACATTGTGAAGAAGCAACAAACATTTGAAAGCGAGGACAAGACAAAACAGACTATTTACGGTTGAGATAAAAGTAGTGATGTAACAATATGTAAATCCCACCATACAATGTTTTTTTTTTTTTCAATAAGCTCACAATATGATATTAACTATGATATCACAATATTACACAGATCCAGCGATAATAAGATTATGCAAACCATAAGAAACATTAAAGTCATATTGTTTATCATTCAGTGCTTCCTTTTTAAAAATGCTAATTCAAAACTAAATTTTTAGATGTTTTCTTGTTTCTATGATTAATTATTAAAATATTGTGAATTTTAAGATTTTTTTTTTTTTAAATGTGTGTTATCCAAAATATTTCAGTTGAAAGTAGAGATGTAAAGATATACAAATCTCACTATACAGTATTTTTTTCTTCATTACTAGGCATCTTCAAGTGACAACGACGATATTGTAGCAATTTTGATATATCGTTGCATCCCTAGTTATAAGGGCAGATTTACAGAAAACTATATGAATGCATAGTAGAAGTCTTCAAAGTAGTCATCTAGACAGTGTTTCGAAGATCAAGACATTTCGACTCTCATCCGAAAGTCATTTTCAATCTGATTGAAAATGACTTGATCTTGATCTTCGAAACACTGTCCAGATGACTACTTTGAAGACTTCTACTATGGTTCACTCCTGGATGAATGAGGGACTACACCGTCTATATGAATGCATGTTTGAAATGTCATACATGGGGTTTGGCTGTTGCTGTCGATGTGCAATGCAATCATCATTGCTTTGCACATTGGTGCAAAAATACTTTTAGAATAATTTAATTTGATTATGATATGCATCTTGTGTTTTTTGTCTAATTTTCATGGTAATTTATAATAAGTTCAGGTGCAAAGGAGGCCAATCTGCATCTCTCTAGTCTTAACAGTGAAAAACAGACAGTGCTGCTTCTTCTTTTATGATTCGTTCTAACATACTGTAATATCACCCTGGACTGCCCAGATGAAAAGTAGTATTTTTATCACAAACACCTACTGCAAGTGGCTAAGACTGTGTTCGAACATCCACACTTGTTCCTTGAGGCACAACGTCCTGCCTGCT
Organism: Mugilogobius chulae; assembly: GCA_038363315.1. Lineage (NCBI taxonomy): Eukaryota > Metazoa > Chordata > Actinopteri > Gobiiformes > Gobiidae > Mugilogobius > Mugilogobius chulae. The sequence continues at coordinate 27,792,208 of CM076408.1, forward strand.
GTACAGTGCACTCATTCATATGTCTTTTGGACTTTTATTTAACTTGAACCCCACGTTAAACATCAGTCGAATCGGATACTTCAACTTATACATCTCAAACTATTGAAAGTTAAACAGCTAATGTTAGCATCTTTACAGTCACAAGTGTTTTGTTTACTAACCCAGCTCAACAGTGCATATTAACTGCTCTTTTATTATTTTTCATCAAGTTGTGTTGTTTCCAGTTCTGTCCGCTTTGTTTTTCCCGTTTCTCACAATAAATTGTGGTCTACTTTGACTATTCTAGTGACCATCAATGCTCATTACTTTTCCAGATGCATTGTAGGAAGTTCTGAGTGCACTAGTTTTTGACACAAATTCATTCCTTCTGTTCACTTGATGTGACCTGTTCAGTACACGTTATTACAAAAAGCTTTAGTTGCAACAATGAATCATGTTACGCCGGTCATTACACTTAAGCAGTTAGCATAACATAAAATCAAATTTGTCTGGCCAACATTAGCAGAGTTCTAATGACAAGTAACTTCACGGTATATACACTTAGAGTATATTTTTTTTGCTTTTAAGTCCTGTATTTGTCATTTTTTGAAGGCTCCTACCATGGTGGGCCCTGTGTTTCCACTTGGATGCTGATCTGATTCGTCCAGAGACACCACCATGCACCTGAACTCAGACAAAGTTGATCTTGTAAAATCAGTGTGATTCACCACAACAGGTGACTTTATTCTCTTTGGCTTCAGCGGACACTGTGTATTTTGGAATTGGCTAAAGTCCAGGTCTGCAGTTTGCTCCTCCTTGACAAAGCAAGCGCTCAGCTGAGATACTACTATCTGCAGTGACCAGTGCCCACAAGGACTGCCATGCTTTGGAGTGCGGGACAGTGCTTATTTTGGGATATTAGCCTGTCCGGAGTCATCACCTGCCACTGAGGTTAGAGACACAAAAAAGCAGGGACGAGTAAAGGGCATGCCAAAGGGAGTTGGATCACTAATGCAAACTTAGGCTTTGGTAGGTATTTTTAAGTCTGCTATTTACAGTAATTCTTTCTTTGTAGATAATCTCTTGCTTAAGCAGCACTTGTCCCTCGATGCTTAACTTTTAGCAAAGCACTGTAAAGCCTTTAATGAAAGACTTGCACATTAGGGAATAACAAAACAAGCATTATCTATTTAAAACAGTGCACATAATCACTTCATCTGGTGCCATTCTTCACCTGTCTTAGATCTCGGTCAAGCTCGCACAAGGGAAACCTTGCGAGGTTGGACCTACGTTGTCAGTGAGTCTGATTAGTTAGGAGGATTCAGAATAGGTTACTATGGCAACCTTGAAATGAGCTTCATCCTAATGAAGCTAGAAGTTAGGGAATTGTAATTAGCGGGGTCCCAGAGGAAAGACGTTTCCATACTGTCTACATTCACACACACAGCAGCAGTAGACAGCCACCGCTATGCTCTCTCTTTGAGTCTGTGATGTATAGCTGAGTTGAATAATCAGCTTTATATATATGCATATATATATATGCATATATATATATATATGCATATATATATATGCATATATATATATATATATATATATATATATGCATATATATATATGCATATATATATATGCATATATATATATATATATATATGCATATATGCATATATATATATATATATATATATGCATATATATATATGCATATATATATATATATATATATATATATGCATATATATATATATATATGCATATATATATATATATATGCATATATATATATGCATATATATGCATATATATGCATATATATATATATATATATATATATATATAATATATATATATGCATATATATATATATATATATATATATATATATATATATGCATATATATATATATATATATATATATATATATATGCATATATATATATATATATATATATATATATTATATATATATATATATATATATATATAATATATATATATATATATATATATATATATAATATATATAATATATATATATATATATATATATATTATATATATATATATGCATATAAAAGATTTGTGAACACTAAAAATCAGACTATTATCTATGAAAATCTTTAAAAACTGCATAAATATACCTAAAATTATATTCCTTTTAACATTAACAAAAGAAATAGCAATAAAAATCTAATTCCAACAAATATTAACTATTTTGTGCAATTACTACTAGCCAACTAAGTTTATATTATTTGTGAATTCATATTTTTGCAGTGTTAGTTTTACAGTGTAGTCAGCTGCACAGGCTGAATTGAAAAGGCTGCACTCGTTCCAAAGCTGAGCTGTGCTTATTTCACAAGTGATCAGAGCCACCGTTTGTAAAATGATGCGGTAGATTAGACGTTATACCGCGGACACGCGACCTGTATCATCCTCCTCACTGAGGGCTGAGTGACCCCTACACACGGCCTGTCGGTGCTGCTCTGTCCCAGTTGAGCGAGCGCGCAGTGTCGGGGCCGTTCTCTGTGTGTGTCTGGCGCGGTCTGGCGCTCAAAGCCCAGAGCGCTGCACACAAACACAACAGAGAGACGCAAACACGAAAACACGTGCATCACAACGTGTGCAGTTATCACTTTCTGCCGTGAATGAGCAGGGGCCGCGCGCGGGCGGGGCCGGTGCGCTCCCTGCGCTGGGCTGCTGGGCAGCTGTTTGCTTGTAACATATGATGAGTATTACGTTATTCAGACCGGACCGGCCCAAAACGGCATCGGCCCACCGGGAAAACTCCCGGTTCTCCCGATGGCCAGTCCAGCCCTGAATCGAACGCAACAACAGTCATACGGGAATGCTTCTTAAGTGTGAAGTCACATCTGGCAGCATTCATCTTTCTGGAAAAGATACAATTACAGTGTTTTGAAACAAGTTTTTATAAGGAATATGAATTTAACAACATTACTAGACAACACGCGAATAAGTAAATATTTTGCAAAATTGACCACTTGACCACTCTAAGTCACTGTTTCTTGCAATGGAATCGACCGTAGTGTATCATTGTGTCAGTGCTGTTACCATTGAAACATCATCATGTATCCTACACTTCTGAAGCGTTCTTCGGATGCTGCTGTCTTTCTTGTGTCCTCATTAGCAGTCTCCTCTTCAGCGCGTCACTCCATTCCCTGCTCATTCCTCAGTCAGATGGGGTTTCACACGAGGCAGAAGGTCACAGAGATGTCTCCCGCACATACAGTGGCTCCTATCTGGACACATTCTCTTGCTTTCTGGTCTCACATGAAAACGCATTCATAATTAAGTTGCCTATCTTTGTCCTCGTATATCCACGATTTCCCTTTACATAGGAGTACACCACATACAGAATTCAATTTGGCACTTAATATGTATATTAAAGACAGTAGACAGCTCATTGTTTGAAAGCTAATATCCAAATTGCAGAACTAAATTTGAATGTTATTTTTAATGATGCTCGATGCCTACATGAAAATCTATTGCTTTGCCTGCGCCGTTTTTTCAGTATAAAACTTAAGCAAAAAAAAAAAAAAACAACAACAAAAAACTGAAGACTCTCCATGGGACAAATAATGGCAAACCCAGTTATATCTTGTGCACCTGCAAACTCTGTCATTTAGAATGTGCCCTGATTGTTTGTTTTTGGATTTTTAAGAAGATGCTTTTGGTCAGCCTTGTTGTGATTTGGCTCAGTATACTCTGTAATCACAGCCATCCAGTCGACAAACCTAATTATACACCTTACTCCTCAAAGCAGTGAAAGTGGTAGAAAAGTGGAAAAGACTTACTCGGGTGTACTCCACATTCAGGCACAGAGGAGCGTCGTCAATAGTCTTGTTCTTTTTGTAAAATATACCGCCAAAATGTCTGAGCAATAATCACATCAGGTATCATAAACAGTATATAGGCACTACATCAACGTTGCAGTTTCAAAAATAGCTCATTGGATAGTCGGAATTCAGGAACACCGAACAATTGTGAAGTCTATCAAAAAGAGCTTGCAATCACAATGTTTGATAAAATGGTGTTTAAAATTATACTGTATGTATGGGTACTTTTTCAAAAGGCACTGTTCTTGTGTAGTGTTCCTGTTCTGAGGTGCAAGTAGGGATGAAAGAGTGCCTGGAATGTTCTACGGCAGAAGTTCCCAAAGTGAGGGTCGGGAGTATGTTGCAAGGCATTTCAGTCAAATAACACAACAAATTAAGATTAAACCCTTTTTTGACCGGAGTCACAACTTGAAATCATTAGAAAGGACTTTTTGATTTAGGCCTAGTTTACAAGACAACGTTCCCAAGAAAACCGTCACAGTCGTAATGTTTGTGGTCACAGTTTACATGGTGTCGTGGCGAGCTAATCTTCCTTTACATGGAAACGTAGATAGACCCAAAATGCTGTAGTTCTTATGCCGCATCAGGAGGTGGCGGTATTGTACCAGGACTCCAGATGACCTTACCGTGAACCCACGCAGCCTACGATAACACGAGCATTGACAGGTTTACAAGTTCTTCATATCAATAAAATGACAAACGAAGCAACAAGGACCGGCGCGCGAGCAAAAAGGGAGATTGCTTGCTTGAAACAAACACGGAGGTTCGAGGACCAGTGCGCGAGTAAGACACAGATCGCCGAGAGCTGGACACAAACACGGGGAAGACGGCTCGCAAACTTTATTTATTTATTTATTTTTTTTTGAACACACGAATTTGAATGGACTCATTGAATCAACACCCGGAGATGGCCTCGGATTAGTTTTTGGTGACTGGGCAGTCTTCTTCTACTGTGTTAAAGTACTGCACTACTGCACGTCAGTGACGTGACCGTCTTCATAGAAACCGTGTTTTACTGTTTACACCGCGATGTATCCACTGAACGTTCTCGGTGAAACTACCTCTTGAATCGTATCCAGTGGAACGCCGATTCTATGAACACGTAGCTCGTTGTCGTGTAAAAGAGAAGCCAATTTGACATGGAAACGTCACGGATTCGTGAAAACTCGTCGTATAAACTGCCCCTTAGAAGTGGGGGTCGTGAGTCGCTGGCATGGTTGTTTTTAGGGTCCCGGTCTGAAAAGTTTGAAAACCCCTGTTCTGGTAGAGCAAAGTTAAGTTATTAGGGATGCGCAATTTCAAACTTTTCTTTAAAAGTTAGTTGGAGCCCTTCAAGATTAATAATTGGTTAACCGATTACGTTAACACACTACTTTATTAATGTTGTTATTTTTACTGATTGATTGATTAACGAAATGTTTATTTCAAATACATTTTCGAAGGCAAATAAAAAAAAAAAATAAATAAATAAAAAATATTATTTGAAAAGGAGTAGATAGAAGTAAAACTTATGAAAATCCACTGGATGTGTTATAATTGGGCACAATGCTATGAGTAGGGATGCACCGATACCGATACCAGTATCGGGTCGATACCAGGGCCTAGTACTCGTACTCGTTAATTTGGCCTCGATACCAAGCGCCGATACCACTTAGCTGCGTGTGGAGCCATACTTACTTGCAGCCTCTCGGCTGCAGCAGTGAGCTCTGCCATGAGCTGTTCAAATTACTTCACATTGGCCTAAAGTCACATTTCAAACAGACTAAATCACCTAAACCAGATGTGACATATGAAGAATGGAAACATTTATAACTTGTAAATGTTGTCAGTTGTTGTCATTGGTGCAGTGTGCCGTAGGCTACTGTTTATGATATAGCGGCTAACGTGGCTAAGTGCAGCTGGCGTTTCACTGCTTGTGGACGCTTTGTAACTTGTTGCAATTGAAAAACAACTTTAGCAACTGAATAGAGCAGAGTGTAAGCTTTCAAAAGAGGTACAGCATGTCCATATTGTCCAAAGTGTGGAGGTGGAAACAGAAGGAAAGCTCACTGTTGTGCTAAAGTGGCTAATGCTACTAGCGTGGAGGAGCGCAGATGTGAGGAAACGCAGCAGTCACAAGGTAGGCTGCTTATAAATAAATAAAACTATTTTATCCTAATGGATTTTACTAATATTTGCAACTGTCTAACAAATAATTATTTTAGTGTGAAACTAGTAGACTACAAGGCAAGCTTTATAAAAATCTTACACATGGCTTTTGAGGCTTTCTGCTTAAAGGACCTATAGGTCTATCTGAATATTTCACGGTTCAACTTTATGGTAACAGTAACAGGTGTAATTATTTTTCATTTTGAAGGCCATGGCTATGTTACTGTTGTAGAGTGGGATGTCATAATGCTAGATTTTATTTTATTATTATATTTTTCAAAAGTAGTTTTTTGGGGGGGACAGTTTGGACTTCTGAAAAAAAATGAATTATTATTGGTATCGGTATCGGTACTCTGTATCGACGAGTACTGAAAAATAAAGTATCGGTATCTACTTGGTTTTGGAAAAAGTGGTATAGGTGCATCCCTAGCTATGAGAGTGAGCGCAAAGTTGAAGGTGAACTGAACTGGGCACAAGACGACTGAATAAAAGCCTCTAGCTGTTTTAATGCACTGTTGTACTATGCAGTAACTAAAACTACTCATAATATAAGGAGTCTTGTTGTAAAGTTGCTGCTAACTTTAGCTTACCTTAGCTTGAACACATAAAACATCGATAGTGTCCCAGTCAAATGAATATTTCAGCTTTCTTCACCAACATAAAATCCAAGTGAATAAAATGATGCATGATTGATCTTGGTCCATAAACACTGCAATGTTTATGGATCTTTGTTTCAATCTTTATGAGATAAACACTGTTTTTGTAGATAGATAGAGCTGTTCAGGTTCAGTTAGCGCCATCTGCTGGAGTAATTGTATATTTGTGTCAGTTAACCGGCCAAAGGCACTTGGCTAAGCCATCAGTCACGGTTAATTGGTTAAGCGGTTAAACATGAACGTCTACTTACTAGAAACTGTTAAAATGCAGAAAAAGCAAGTGACTGACTGAACTCAAAGATAGCCAAGTTGGGCAACTGATGCAGCTTATACAGTATCAAAAAACCATGACATGTCCCCAGATAGTTTTGTTTAATTAACCCTATAAGGGGTGTTAGACACACTCAGCCTGAAGCCTTAGCAACACAATGAGCGGAGGTCTCTCCATGGCCCTTTACAATCATGCTGTTTGTTTAAACTGACAAAGCTTCCTCATTAAAAAGCACTCATACTGCTGCTCATCCGGCTTCACCATTCCCACCTGTATGCTCACTTTAGGAGGCTCCCTGAGGACCTAAGGGTGCTGTTTCCACTCTGCATGGCGTATTTAGTATACAACAGCCTATACATCTTAATTAGAAATGCATTATTGAGTAGTTACAGAGCTAGATTCTAGCATAATATATGCTATTGTCGCTTCAAGCATCAGGAAAAAGAACTTACACTTCTGTGGTGTTAAACTAAAACAGGCTGATATTAGGCTTATTTAGTGTAATGTCTACCAAAGAGAGACTAAATAAAGATCTCAGTTCATTGTTTTCGAATGAACAGATTGTGCCTTTATGGAGTCCTGTCCTAAAAACACAGCATCTCCTCAAGTTTAAGCACTGTCCATAAATAAACAGTATCTTCTCCTCTGGTGTGGACTGTGTGGAGAGCTGCTGAGCGGTCGAGTTAATTGGCTTCAGCTGAGAGGAGAGAGAAGACAATAGCTTGAAACATACTCATACATGCAGAGTCAGTGAAGCCCCTTAGAGACCAGCACGCACACACACAGGCTGTACCCAAACAGTGGAGCGTGCGGTGGGGATTTATTGAGACTGCAGGCTTACATGGGCTACAACGGCCCTATGACAGAATGTAGCTTTTCATGTCACAATGGTAATATGGAGACAAGAATATCAGACATGGGCCGGGGAGTCATAATTCTGTATGATCTGGATATAGAGCTTGCAATGGGGATAAAAAGTCTTTGAGAGAAACAAAATGAATACATTAAAGAGGGAATTGTGTTTTGTCTGCTATATACTTCAAATATGACAATCGTGGAGTACAAAGATAAACAAGTAAGAAAGTACAGTTGGCGTGTGTCGGTGGACTGATAAAACATTATCTGAGATTGCAATGGCTTCTTGATTGCAGAAAGGTATAGATTACTAAAGCATGCATTAATCATTCTAAATGTAACTTTGAGTGGGTATGTAAAGTGAAGCTAAACACAAAAACAACTTTTTGGTTGAAAAAGCATTGCCTACTTTTCTGAGTCAATGTTTGGCAAACTGAACAATTGAGCAAGTTTTAGGTGAAAATAGTCACAAATCTTCGGATTCCCACTGCAAAGGCCCATGTCATTTCTAGGTGACATCAGCATTAGGTTGACCACTCAAAGTTGGGTGCCAATAACAAACACCCGCTGTCAAACTATTTACACTGCTGCTGCCCTAAGATTCTCCTCTCACAATCATGCTTTTCCCGCAGAAACAGTGAGAGGTGTCTGGCTACAGACTTCTTTCGTCCCACCCACCTCTAACTGATGTTAAACCGGTGTGCCAGGGAACACAGTCAGGTGAGATACAGTCAGGTGTGCCTTGAAAAAATTTATCAGTTTTCAATTTTTTTGATTCATCTAAATATTTTTGAAGAGTTATTTTGTTTTGTTTTTTAAGTTTGATTTGACCATATTTGGGTAGGGGGTGTGCGTGAAAAAAATTCAACCAAAAAAGTGTTGATTCAAAAAACATTGAGGAAAAACTGCTCTAACTATTGCCCAGAAAAAGCTCCCTGTACAGACCAGACGTCCATATTTGGCAACTCTCGATTTTTCACAAAGTTGCAAACTTATCCAAATGACATATTCTAACCCCAGCTCTAAACCTAACCATAGCTCTACTGTCTTTGGGTAAAAATTGTTGAAAAGTATATATTTGCTAGCATAGATACACTCAAAAAGGTGCCTATAAATGGGCTTCCGGTCTGTACAAAGAGGTGGTTCTTGTCTTGTCAAAAGGTAGCGTCCGGTCTGTGGAGTGAGGTCCAAGAGCATCTGGCTTAAGTTGACATGTGTTTGTGGAGCACAAGGGGTGCTACGGGGTTTGCTTCATTTTAAACATGAAACTTACATGTTATGTGTTCTTTACCAATACAAGATGTACAAATGAAGAATAAAGAATTGCTACTGTAGTTAGAAATTTCAAGTATGTGGTCAATAGAAAAACAAACCTGAAATATGTGTGGATGTACTGCGAAACACTGCAGTGTATTATTTAGACTAAATATAGGGTTCAGTTCTGTATTTGTAGCAGAATACATAGCCAGTGAAAGTAAACATAGCTTGCCATGTGTAGCATAGCTTGACAGAGAAAACTATGAAACAAATACTGAATTGGTTTACTTGGTCTACCAAGTTATTCATCAGATCCCTTTTCCTCTTTAAACAGATCGGTGTGGGATGGAGGACAACACACACAAACATTAGTTTAAGGAGGCAAACGAAATCCGGAAACACACCTCAAGGACAGTAAACAGAGGTGAAGGGGTCTATCAACTTTCAAGGACCTACACAATGCTGTCCTGAAGAAGTTGCTGTTCAGCAGATGATATTGTTCTTTTACTAATCCAAGTAGAATAATGGTGCCAAAACGTGTAAAATAGCTGAAAAGACGCATCACCATAAATTTTGTGACCTTCTGTGGAAGTATAGAGGAGACATTCAAAACATATCAAGCTATAGAAAAAGAGACACTTTCTGCTGCATTATTGCACTATTTTCATAAGAAGTAATTCCCAACAAATAGTACATTTGAAACCATTTAAAGTAATATTAAGATACAGTAACACCAGATAATCTTTATTGTCTCACAAATGGGCACTAGGGCAGTCAGACAATAAATACAGTACCTAAGAAGATTCTCTGTTATTATGATTATTATAATTTTTTTTTTTTTTTTTACCTTACTTGCCCCTACGTTGCCCATGGTTTGGACAGACTTCATTATCTTCCACATTGCATAAGCCAATGCCTCTTTTGTTTGCATAGAGACATAAAAAGGACAGAATGACTTTCATAAAAAGCAGTGTGTCTTTTCTTGTAAATGCCGTGTCTTTGGGATGATTGGAGTAGTCTTTCTAATTATGTCTCTGCTTTGGTTACATTCGTTGTTCAGAGCATTGTGTTTGCCCATTTATTCATATCACAGAAATGCATTAAGACAGGCATTCACAACAGTGCCAAAAGCCCAATTTCAAATCTTCTGAATCTGAGCCAAAGTTTTAGACCCAAATGCAATTTGCATTTGTCTTTCGAGCCAGAAGATGTAAAATATTCAAACAAGATGATGCATAAAGCTTATATGCCTAAACTATCAGAATTACTGCCTAAAGTGTTTTTCCTCCAGTGTAAATTGTCCCCACAGACAGCAAAAGATAGTAAAAAATATATTTCTTGGCCATTAGTTCTAGTTTAACAGAGGGAGAGATCACAGCCATATTTCAAAATTGCGTTCTGTTCGCAAGTTGAAACTGTAGCGATTATATAGATCATCTCCACTGCCAGACCGAAAATCTGAGGCACATCCGCTTTAAGAGGCTTCATCTTCCCACAGTATTTGAAGTTGATCTGTGATATTGAACTGCACTCCCTCACAAACGTCTGTCAGATAGGCCAAAACAAGACAGGCTATGTAGGTGCAAAAAAAAACTCTGTCCCTTTCCAGAGAGCTGTCCAAGCTGAGGCCCAAATAAATGAAGTTCTTAGGTCATCTGCTAAATTAAATTCAGATATTTCCATAAAGCTGGACCTGCCATTATCAGCGATTACAGTTTGTGCTTTTGATTCAATTCACTGAATTTGGTATCACTTTCACAAATTATATCTAGATTATTCCTTGCTGACACAAAGGTTTTTGGGTGTGTTCTCAACTTTATAAGAAATTTTCCAGGTGGCAAACACACACAGCTCTTTCTTCCTTGTTTGCTGCCAGAAATGGGCCGCTGATTGACCAAGCTGTAACAAGCTGAGTCAGCGCAGTTGTCAGCTCACTACAAGAGTTTATCACTGTACGAAAACAAAAGTTATGCTGCAAATTCAACATTTGTGAATGAAGCCCAACGACCCATACACATAACATTCAACTGCTCTCGTCCTGTTTTGTTGTTTTAATCAAAGAAGCTTCCCCAGTCAACCAGATAAGGTTTCTTTCTTTCTGGGGCATGCGCAGTAGAGCGGGAGGTGACGACTTGCAGCATCTGAGAAAACATTTGTCAGCTACTTCTTATGTGTCTCCAAATGCAGATTCTAAACACTATTAAGCCACTTAACATAAGTTAGGGATGGGACAAAACTGTTTGATAGAGGCGCTTAATTCAATTCTGTTCTTAGTGTCGATCCTCATACATTCCACCATAGTTCTCCAAGTTTCTTGTGGTAGGAAAGGGTCTATCATTTTTCAGTCAGTAAACAGCAGGCTTATTGTCATTATATTCTTATTGAGGGGAGTTGTGTCCTTCTGTTACTACTTGTTTCACAAAAATTGACCCAAGAATGACTTAAATATGAACGTTTTATACATGTTTTATTTAGCAAATACAAAGAAAAAGTAGTTTGTTCCTGTGAGGGTTAACCTAATCGAAAACATATAAAAATTGTATCGAGACAAGAAGAATCATAGCAAAACAAAAATCATCCCATGTAGTACTGTAGAAGTATGCTGACATTCTGGTCTTATGTCTTGAGCTTACCACCTATTTCTACCAAAAACACACATAGTAGGCTATTTTCCTGCTCTAAATGTGCTTGTATTTGTAAAGGCAGAAGCAGCTTAGACTTGGCTGTAAAATGACACTGAGTCACAGCTCAGCTCGTCCGCACATCTTTATGAGCACAGCGGTGCAGGTGCGGCGGCAAACAGTAAATGAAACCGAGTGATTGAATTAATGCATGTTGTCATTTGTACTCTGCGGGTGGGGCGAGCGTCTTTAAGGTGATAAAAATGGCAGAAAAAGCATCAGTAGAAGAGTGTTTGAGAGAGGAGTGGTTTCATCTCTCGTCAAGCCGCAGACGTGCTCAAGAACCCTCTCTCCAAAACCAATCGTACACACGCGGCACACACACATTCATCCTAATCCAAGCGCACCGCCTCTCAGGCACTCCTTGGTGAGAAGAGAGAGAGAGAAGTGAATTCACTGCTCAAGTGTTTTGTCTAGGTTTTATTTTCACCAAACACACACACATACAGAAAGTAAAGTCTTCCACTGAAAATGACTTTCAGATTGTTTCCACACTTTCGTTTCCCTTGGCTGAAAAACAAACATTTATCAGAGTATCAGATAGCCAAGGCAGAGATAGATTTCACTTAGCTATGTGCATTTTGCTCCATTTAACCACTGTGTATTAGCACAAACTGTTTTCGTTTTATTTTGGGATTGATTCAGAGACCAAAGCGTTATCCAACAAGAGATCAAAAGCACAAAGTACATAGAAAAGATATTTGGACAGCACTTTTTCCTTGTTTTGGCTGCTATGTGCTGTAAATGTTGAACAGCCAAGATGACAATATGGCGAAGCAACAAAGAAACTTTTAGATAACTTTAACACCACCTCTTTCTGAGTTTATTGAAAAGAAGTCAGTGAACACAGTCTGAAAACAGTATCTGATACTGACATGTTTGCCATTGATAAAGAAAAGTACTGGAAAACTTCACAATATATTTTTAGCAAAAGAAAAGCAATAATGTGTAGAAGTCAACACTGAAAACTTTACATAGCGTGGTTAAGAGTCAACAGAATAAAGTCGAGCTAAAGTCAACCACTTACTTGTCTCTATGGAGATTTGCTTATTATTGAGATGTGTCACAGTAGTAATGGAAACGTATAAAATATCTAAGATTTTCAATATTAGACCTATATTTAGAATTACTGATGCAAAAAGACTATTGGGGAAAGGCAATCTGGTCTACAAAAATGTAGGTTTTGCAACCTCTTTTTAGGCATTCTTGTTTTTTCCAGTATCAGCAAAGCCTCCACAAATTTAAATGCATTTCTAGATGCTAGAATTCACAAATAGCACTACATTCCTTCACGTCAATACAAAAATCAACAGCATCTTATGTGGAACTTCATCAAGACATCCCAAATTTCATGTTGCCTTGAAAGCAAAAAGACCATGAATCATGGATGAAATGATACTGACCAGTATTATAGTCTGTATGACATGAATTTGATGTATGGATGTTCAGTGTCAGTGCTCAGTCGCAGAAACTTCGCACAGTGTCTGGCTGCTGTCTGCTCAGAGGAGCTGTCCGAGGTGCTGGACCATGTTTGTGCTCACAGGCAGCAGTGTCACCTGTGGGAGTTCATGGTCATAGGAAACATTCAGTAGGCATCTATCAAAGAACATACATCACACTGACAGATGTGACCAGTGAACACTATGTCATGTCGAGAGCTCAGTACAATTATAGACTACAGTGTCCCACCTCAGCGTTGCCCTGTCACCAGTAAACCTCCACAAAGCTCCATGAGTATAGGCTGCCTGCCACTGGGAGACGAGGGGCTGGTGTGTTTGTGTGACAGCTAAAAATAATACTACACCATTCACATGACAAAATACAGCGCACTTTATGCTGGAAATGTCCTGGTAATTTGCAACCACATTATCATTATTTTAAATGTGATAGTTGTAAGGGTGGTAGAAAATATTGATTTGGTAATATATTAATACCTGAACTCAAGATAATAGTATTAATATGCAAATGCTGATATTGATGTTTTTGATGATGTCATGCAACTGGTTTCAATGTCAACAGTAGTTCAAAACTGGCCTATTCAACCAGGACAATAGAGGGCAGCAATGGGGCTATCTAATGTGAAAACCTTATCTTACTTTTAGAAGCAGAATCAGCTTTGTGTTGCCAGTATCAATACTGTTACTGAGCATTATTTAGTACTACTATCAAGAGAGGTTTACTGAGTATTCAGTATTCAGTTTCACAAAACGGCTTCATTATAATCAGTATTTTGAGAATAGTTGTACATCACAATGCACGTGTCAGTTTAAAAATGCCATTATAATTGAAACACATTTAAATGTGACCCCTTATCCTTAATAAAAGCTAATGTCCAGTGTTTAGCCTGCGTCCTTGCTTGCTGCTAAAGGCCTTTTGGCACTGGACTTTTGTTGTATTTTTGCCTATTAGCCTTCCTGCTGAGTCATACATAAAGAGAGTGTAACCTGTGCCAAGGCTCTTTGTCATCTCTGCAAACGCCAACTACCCACACAATGTTGCGGCGCAATGCCCTGCTTCACATTCTCACTACATTTCAAAGCAGACATTTTGTAATGCGAGCGGGCTACGAGCCAAGCCCATGAGTGATTGAGCAAACTCCACCTGCAAAAATACCTGCACAGCATCCCAAAAATATTACCGGGCAGCCACCAAGAAAACTCCATTATTGTAGGTTCAGACTCTTTCATTACTCTGTGCAACAAAACTCTTTCATCTTTCCTTTCCACAAAAGTAATTGACAACTGAACTAGTCCCCTACACCTTTCAGAAACTGAGAAATATCAAGTGAGTTAAGACTATATATATGACCTGTTTCACTGTTCACCACAGATAACCCATTGGACCTGTTCGGTCTTTCTTCTCTGTAACATGAAAGTCAATGTTTCTCATGTAATTTAAAAGTCTTCAGAAATGTATTCATTAACAAGTGACACATTGGATAAAACTCCAATATGGAACAACATGAAACTAGAATTAAACTAGTGATTTTCCAAGAAGTTGAACAAAAAGCCACTTCAGTTAAATGGTTCTAATCATCATTTCAGGCTCAGGGATCATGGACCTTCATATTAGTTGTCCAGGATGACTTTTCTTGAGATGTGATTACAATGTGTTCAATAGCATCTTTTCAAAGTCACATGCTTTGTTCCCTGGGACTAGTAAAGGTACACCCTGGTTTCAGTTGTGTGAAATTCCAAGAGTGGATAAAAAAGTCAAAGATCAGTGGCTGATATAGAAAATGCTAAACAAATACTAAAACTAAATGTTATGATGTATCTAACAAACATTATTGAACTGTAACACACTCTATTATTAACCCAGAGATGTAAGAGAAGTGTACTTTTTCTAAAGTGCTGATTGATTTAATAAAAAAGTTTTGACACAAAGTTTAGTGAGTGTAAAGTCATGACAATAGATGGATATTTTTATGGGTTACTAAGTGACTTTAGAAATACATTTATTCTTTTCTTTCACATATGCAGAATAAGTTGTTCTATTCAAAAAGTTGTCAACCTGAGATCATTTTAAACACAGAAGAGACTTGACATGTGTTAATTTTTAATCTGTCCATTGTATATGTGTTCTGAAGTAAGAAATCACAGGAAGTGTGAGCTACCGTGAAGTGCGTTGACATTCATAGCCACACTATCTGCATTGATCAGGGAAACAGCCCGAGGGTGGAACCTCTCTTTGAACCTGGAGCTTTGAGCACTAATCCTACAATACGGATCATCCCGATGCATTCTGGGAAATCAGGGTTTGACCAGGAAGGTGCGGGTCTTCTGAGGGGTAATGTATATGAGCTCAGTCGTCAGTTGAGTTTGATGAGTTTTGACACAGAAGCCGTCAGGGAACGAGGCTTACATTTTGAAAAAGTGGATAAAACTGATCCACCACAGAACTACATGAATATTAGAAATAATCTTTTTGTCCACTTTGTTTCAGTTGTAAGTTATACTAAGTTGTGTACAGAGTTTCATTGTTTAATTTTTTTTAAAGCATAATTATCTATGTTCCCAAACAGCTTCTTAAATGTACTGTTCTCCTTGCAGACATGACGTGCTGATTAGCCTAAGGTTTACAATGTAATTTTCCCTCAAAAGTAATTCCATGTTCATTACCCTGTTTTATGAAACTATATTAAGGAGTCTGCTCATTTACCAGAAGTAATTGTGAAAAACAATGAACAAATTGCCATTCAAATTCTTGTTTTTTTTTTAATTAAAATACATTTTATTTGTGTAAAATGTTTGTCACTTTTCCAGTCATAGTGTTTGGATAAATATACAAATATTTGCTTAGTCCTCGGTTTTCGAAATAGAGAGCGCTTACCTCCAGTGTGTGGCATCCTTCAGCCCTGACTGCACAAGACAGGCCCCAAAATAATGAGCAGTTCGGACGGGAGAGGAACATTTTGCACAATGCTTCCAGAGCCATCACTTATCCTTTTACCTAAATCGTTCTCATCCTTTCCAAGGTCTGCAGCTTACTCCTGCTCCTGGGACAAATGTTGACAAATCAAATGGCCTCAAGTGAACTTTTGTTTATATTGTGTTGGAGAAACCAAAATATATAGATTTGCAAATACTGACTTTGTGTTAAGAAGTATATTAGCTTGGCAAACTCAAACCATATATTATGTTTATGATCAATATTAATGAAGTTATAATACAACTTTCTTCTTGTCATTGGTGTATGTTAAAGTTAAATAATCAGTTAATGTCGACCGACAATCAAACAATTCAAGGCATACATACTATAATAACCCCTCTATTGTTTCAGTGTGACATTAAAGAAAACCCAAATACTTACGCTGATTTTCAACTTCATTTTTAAGAAAATCAAAATTTTTATTTTGTGTGAATTAACACTTTAAAGTATTCAAATACATGCTTCTTGTTAATAATGTGTTGCTCCTAATATATTCCATAAGGCCTCCTGTATGACAAATTATTGAAACAGACATAAAAGTCAATACTGAAGCCACCAATGGAACATGTTTTTTTTCCTCTCTTTTTTCTAGTCTTCATTTTAGTCTTCATTTTAGACCAGATTAGAACGATGTGGTCTAAAAGAGTTATCACAACATAAAAGATCTTTCGTCACATCTTTCATTATTACAAGTAGTATTTAGTTCCTCCTGTTCAAGACTTTAGAGTGGTCAGACACAAACCTTACAAATCTACGTCTGTTCCAATCAAAACAGAAAGAAATGAGCAGCAAAGCATGCATCATTTTAATCCCAACTTTCTAATTTGCAGCCGCTCCATGTGAATCTCACAGAATTTGACAGACAATATGATATTGCCCAACTCAAGTAGGGTGTTCTTTCTCATCCCCAAAGCAGACATTGTTTTTAAGCGCTTAAGCAATATGAGTTAACAGACTCACTGACAATTCAAAGGGGAAAAAAAAAATTCAAGGTTGGGCTATCTGACATTGGTTTTACGTAAGTAAAAAAAGTAAACTATACTCTTCATTTGAGGCTGGAAGGAGTACATTTTGAACTGACCCATCCAACTTTATGTCTACCATTTAAAAAACCTAATACTTTTAATGCTACAGTCTTTGCAGTGCATCTTCACCAAGACATTTCTTTTTTGGCTGGGAGACAGAGCGAGGTTGCAGGGGCCCTTGTCTCACTCTTGCCTCCTACAGAATTATAACTACACCGACGCCAAAGGGCTGAGGTAGAACAATGTGTCTGTGTGTGTATGTATTGGAGGTATTACCGAAGACATGCTTGGGAGGTTTTCATCTGCTCGAGTCTGTTGCCTAAATCCTGCAGTGAGAAGGCAGTGAGAGGAGCGGGAGGAGGCAGAAAGAAGGTGAAGCGAAAAAGAGAAATCCGACAATAGGGACGATGAGGAGGGGGGAAGAGCTGGTGGTGTTTTTAGCCGAATAAGATTGTTCCTGAGTGCCATTCAGGCACCAAGCTTCAGCCTAATGGTGATGGATGGGCCAGCACTTTGAAACAATGGAACACATATACAGATGTACACCACAGCCAGCCAGCCAGTCATGCAACACACAATACAATAGGCCTTGGAGATCTGGGAGGCGTCCATTTGAATGTATAGAGCCTTAGGGTTGATTAAGTTGTGATTTGTGCCATAGAGACAAAGGGGATAAAAAGTCATTGTATGAGATCAGGGGAAGCTATTGAGTAAGTTCAGTATAAGTATGTCACATGCAACAAAGTATGATCAGAAAGAAATGAGTGACAAAAACAATGATCTGCACTTTTCAGAGGTTTGGTACACGGTGTTCTCAAACATTTTGGCCTTTATAAAAATTTATTTCATTGGCTAAATATGAACGAGATTTTTGGATGATTTAGGATGGAGATATTTGAGAGCTTAATAAGTGAGAATCTTGCATCGGATTAAAGGTATCATTTTCAAAAGAGTTGAAAATCAGACATCCTCAACAGTTTGACTTGTGTTCTTTGTGTTTTCTTGACAATGGATTGGCAGGTAGCCTCTCTCAATTGCTTGATTACTTACCCAGCCATACATTGTTGTGTCAAATTTGGCGTAGAGATTGTATTATGTTCCCAGGAATAGAAATAGAGTTTGAAGTTTTAGTATTGTGACAACACCAGTAGCTATTTGATTGATTGTACCAAAGCAAGGCCCTGGCTGTGTGAAGGACAAACTACAAGCATTTGACTAGAATGGCATTGATAAAAGCGTTTTGAAGACATTCAAGCACAATTACATGAAGTATTCAAAGATACACATGCAGAGACAGAGCTACATGTTCAGTCTGTGTCCTAAACAGTTCTTTATGAGTATATGATAGTAGCACATGTTTACTAAGTCAGGTTTCTTACAGTAAGTGTTTTGTGCCAAACAAAAAACGTAAATTGCTTATAAAATAAAGTTGTATAGATTGTAACTGATTGATTTTTACCATTTTTTTTTCCATTTACATAATCTAAGTTTCTTTGCTGTCATTAATCCAGCTAATACAATTGTCCTTTTCTTGACAAACAATTTTAGATGATGAGTTTCATTAACACTGAGATGGAGAAGCGTATGGTCCTTTGCATGACATGTGATATTTTATTTGCAACTTCGCTCTAAAAGTCAAACTTGTAATTTACCTACTGGCATCACCTGCTTGTCACCATGGAGATATCCACTAATGGAGGAGCTTTCTAGACAAAGAAATAGCATGTTATTTTAGACAAGCATTTGTTTTCACAAGAAATGTTACACGGTAAATCTTGAAATGGCAAAGCTCAAAAGGCTGATTTAGTTCAGGTTTAGCACTTGCTTATGGGAAAGCCAAACATTTGATACAGTGTGGAAACTTTAACAGCCAGTGTCAATAGCATCATGGCCTTTATTTTATTTACCTGGTTTTACAGATTCATGTAGTTCCATCAAATGTGTCTATACCAGCAAGTTACATCTTTATCTCGACATACCAAGATGTTTCAATAAGATTAGACATTTCTCCTTCTGAACTGCCAGACAAGCTTGCATATTTCATCACTCCATGAAACGTCAATACGCTGTCAGCTGTGAGTGTAAAGTTGACAAATGAAGATGCAGAAAGTGAAGTAAATTGAGAGCCAGTGCTTTTTGAAGGCATTCTTCTGTTGCCATTGCCTTTGACGGCACAGTTTCAATATTCAATTCTTTCTTTAGGTCTTGAGAACAAAACGTGTTCAGTATAGAGGGGTTATTTGTTTATCAACATGGGGGATACATGCGTCACAGGACAGCAGAAAGAGCTGCAGCTGGTGACACAAACCGTAGCAGCAACACTAGCCAGCGCTATTGTTAACTACAAGAGTTTATCACTGGGAGAAAAAAGGCGGTTTCAGGAGCTATACATATCTATCATACCGGTTCATACCTGACCCAAACCGCTAGCTCTTGTCCTGTTTTGTTGTTTTCATCAACAATGCTTCCCCAGACAAACTGACAGATAGGATTTCTTTCTGCAGGTGACATGCACATTAGAGAGGAAAGTGACGTCCATCGATAATCTCTCTATAGAATAAATATAAATGTGTAACATTGGGCAAGGACTGCCCTGCTTGCAATTTAGTCCTTTAGTCTCTCCATTCGTACATTATTTTTCTGACACTCAAAATGTCACATCTTTACATCATATTTAGAAACCTTTACCTAACTCATTCTGATCATTTCAAAGCTTTAATTGTTTTTAAATCTTTGTTTCATGCTGATAATAGCTGTGAATCTAAACTGTTATTTCAATAAGCCACTTTGTCCTCTATTACCAGCAGACAACTGTGGTAAGTTGTGCTGTAGAGGGCCAAAGATAATAATGGGTATCTAAGATCGACTGATATGTCGATGTCTGATATGTCGTAAGAAGTACTTCTTTAAACTGATCATGTATCATAGTCAAACTGTAACAACTTTTGATTAGGGGTGGCAAAATATCACAATTTTGTAGGAGCCAAATGATGGTTCTAATTTGCCCATTCTGTACATACAACCACTTCCTGGTCAATTCACTTTTATGGGGTTTTCACTTCATCAGTTTAAAACAAATAAAACCTCTTTAGATCAGACAGTTGTGGTGAATGTTACAGAAAACATGTTAAAGACTTTACATATTAGAGGAATATTTCACCAGAGGACACTTGATTGTGTCTAAATGCTAAAGCTAACACAAAGTGGTCGTATGTACACAAGTTAGCTATTTTGAACGTACACAAGCCAACTGAAGTTCCGTGCACAGAGCCAATCGGTTGGTTTCATGTGACATCACAACATTCTACAGGCCAATATTATTTCAATGAGGTGGAGGGCAGCTAAAATGAAGATGGTTTAAATGCAGATTATTTTTGAAATACAAACGTTAGATGGGTCTAGTCATCCCAGAAATCACCACTTTTTATATTGGCTAAATATTTTTTCAATTATTTCATGGCAAAGTACAATGTTATTAATGGGAAAAACTCCCTCTTGCCCTCCAACTGGCTTATAACTGCCAAGAATTCTAGAATGTGAAACCCACCTATTCTTGAAGATTGAATTTTGAACAGACAGCTGCATCAAACAGATAAAGTATACACTTCTGATTTCTTTTCTATCTTCGTGTTTGTGTTTCAGTGATCTTTTCTTCACAGGACAAGAATCTGCTCTGATATTACTGGTAGTGCACTTTGAGTGGATACTAGGGCTGTAGTTCTTTAGTCGTTTAGTCGATTATTCGGTCAATGGGGCTTTAGTCGACCAAAATTTGTATTAGTCGACCCAGCCCGAGCCCGCGCACGTCGTGTCCGAACCGCCCGGAACCTGTGCCTAAGCCCGAGCCCGAAGAGAGCCCGCCCCGCCCACTCACTGAACTGTGGCATTTTAATGACGGAAAAAGCTTCTTATGATGTCCAACGTGTTTAATGTAAGTGTGTCTCGCCGCTAAAAGCGCTTCCTCCACCGCATTCCTCTCTCTCTCTCTCTCTCTCTCCCTCCCTCCCTCTTGTTCCTTATTTTCTCCCGCGCGCGTAACGTGCGCACTTTCTCTCTGCTTCTTCCTCACCTTTTACTTGATCCGCGGGGATGAAACAAAAGACGTGCCTTCCCCGTCTTTCGTTCTCCTTTCTCTTTTTCCTGCTCCGCGCTTATTCACAAGTCTTCTCTCTCTCTCTCTCTCTCTCTCTTTCTCTCTCTCTCTCTCTCTCTCTCTCTCTCTTTCTCTCTCTCTCTCTCCTCAGTCTTGCGCCGTATAGTTGGCCACTTAAACACTGACTTTTTTTTATCACTGCAGTGGTTTTGTGCTGTGTTATGACGCAGCTGTTAATCATCCGCGAAGCGCACGTGTTCAGTGCGGCTCTGCGTCTTGGCCCGAACCCGACCGGCCCACATTTCTCACGTAGTTGTCGGGCCTGCACGGGCTCGGGCCCAGAATCCAAACTCTGCCTTTTTTTTATATAAACACAATGTGTCATATTCATTTTCTGTGTAAATTGTTGTTTTTGCATGAACTTCATTGCACTTTTGCCTTTTTGCGTCAGATAAATTGTCAGATCAAACTATATTTTTTTTGCTTCAGAGCTTTAGCCACGCCCCCTTTTTAGTCGACTAATCGGTCGATGGGACATGTCTTTAGTCGACCAAGAATTTCTTTGGTTGACTACAGCCCTAGTGGATACCATCCCAAAGTGGCCAGAAGTAATTATTTAATAATCACAATCAGACTGTCACTTTTAAACCATAATCAAGATCATGCGCTTGCTCTGATAGGACACTTTTCACAATGTCCATATACTGTACTATAGATACAAAGTATGATGGGAAGCGCTCAGTAGAGTTTTACAGATTTAATGATATACAGTCAAACACAGAGATAGAGATGGCCAAACAAACAACAAAATTATGCCATTGTGGCTCCTTTTTCAGCTTTTATTGTCATTGCTCACTCCTATAATTTAAAACTTCTAAAAAACAATGTTCATCAGTTTATGCAAAATTTGTATTGTCTTGCAACTGAGTGAGTGGTCAGAAAATGTCTGTATTTATGTGGGATTACTTTTTAATTTTTTTCTAAGCAAAAAAAAAGAAGTTAATATTAGATTGTTAATATTAGATTCGCAATGCTAAAACATTGCAAAAAAAAAAATAATAATATTATTATTATTAATAATAATAATAATAAAAACACACACCTGGTCTCTTTTAAAGTGTGAATGTGTATTGTAGTGCTGTAGGTCTTTAGTCGTTTAGTCGATTAATCGGTCGATGGAGCTTTAGTCGACCAAAATTTTTATTAGTTGACCCACCCCCAGCCCGCGCACGTCGTGTCCGAACTCGACCGGAACCCGAGTCAGTCTCTGTGTGTCTGAGCCCGAGCCTGAAGCGAGCCCGCCCCGCTCACTCACTGAACTGTGGCGTTTTAATAACAGGAAAAGCTTCTTAGGACGTGTCTCATGTGTTTAATGTAAGTGTGTCTCGCCGCTAAAAACGCTTCCTCCACCGCACACTCCTCTCTCTCTCTCTCTCTCACACTCTTGTTCCTTCTTTTATCCCGCGCCCTTAACGTGCGCACTTTCTCTCTCTTCTTCCTCACCTTTTACTTGATCCGCGGCAATGAAAGAAGTGCCTTCCCCGTCTCTCGTTCTCCTTCCTCTTTTACCTGCTCCGCGCTTATTCACAAGTCTTCTGTCTCTCTCTTCTCACTCCGCGTCGGTACATCTGACTTCTCACGCCACCCCGCGCCGGTGCATCTGACTTCTCACGCCACTCCGCGTCGGTGCATCTGACTTCTCACGCCACTCCGCGGCGGTGCATCAGACTTCTCGCGCCGTATAGTTTGCCACTTAAACACTCGCTGTTTGTCACAGCGGTGGTTTTGCGCTGTGTTCTGACGCGGATGTCAATCATCCGCGAAGCGCACATGTTCAGTGCAGCTCTGCGTCTTGGCCCGAACCCGACCAGGCCCGACAACTAGGCCCTACGTGAGAAATGTGGGCCCAGGCTCAGGCTGGGCTGCCTTTTTTGCTATAAACACACTGTGTCATATTCATTTTCTGTGTAAATTGTTGTTTTTGCATGAACTTCATTGCACTTTTGCCTTTATGCCAATTTGTGTCAGATAAATTGTCAGATCAAACTATATTTTTTTAGCTTCGGAGCTTTAGCCACGCCCCCTTTTTAGTCGACTAATCGGTCGATGAGACATGTCTTTAGTCCACCAAGAATTTCTTTGGTTGACTACAGCCCTAGTGTATTGTATTGAATGTGTATTGTTTCATTGAATATGTATTGTTTTATTTTGATTTCCTATTATTCATATTTGCTAAAATTAATAATCTTGGGAAGTCCTCAGACGACTGTTGTTGTGATTTTGGGCTATACAAAAATAAATTGATTTGATGATTTGATTTAAAGTCTTTTGTAGCTGTTTCCATGGCATTGTGGAGCGGCAATTTTCTGCAAACGGTCTATTCCATCCCTTGCAGTTCTCACACAGCAATATCTCTAAACGGAAAGCCCGCACAGATCAGTATCTAAATCAGGAGCTGGAGAAAAAGCCGCCTGCAGCGAGTCTTCTCAGACGAGGGTGTCATGTCGAGCTGCACTGAATTTTACGTCTGCCCCTCTCATGTTCATCAATTCCCCTCTTTTAGCCTCCCTCCTAGACACATTTTCTGTTCCACTTGTTTTGCTATTGATCTAACCTGGCCTTAGGGTCCTGCTAAGTAGATGCTAGACTGTCACTCACTGGATGCGGAGCAGAAATTGCAGACAAACGCACGCTCTGTGGTCCATCTATGAGTCAATTTGCCGGCGGCCATTTTGACGTGTCACCTGCCAGTGTGTAGTCTACTTGTGCATACTCCCAAGTGTGCACGCTCTGCCCTTTGCAAATCTATGCCTTATCATTAATTCTTGCCATTCATCCCATATTCCCAAAGCCCATTCGCTACATCTCTCCGACTCCTTCAATGCCTTTTTGTTACATTTGCACTTGCCACTACCTCGACTTCTCCCTGACATTTTTCCCATAATCCTTCAGTACCAGGAAGCTAAGCCCTAAGGGGGACAGACTGACATTTAGGAACTGCTCTCTAAGCAGAAGCAGCACGTTTAACATACTCATTAACACGACAGACGCCTTCAGATAACTATATCTGTACATTTGGTAAGTTGCTGGCCCAGCCCTGCAGTGATCCCGCAGCAGAGCTTTACCCAATGTAGCCTAGGTTTTAATCTCCTGTCAATAGAGCTCCACATTCAAGTGCTCATACTCCACTCGGGAATCAATACGGCAGCAATTCAATAAAGAAGTAATTAGACATTATCTAGTACATGTCATTATTGTTCAAGGTTTTGGTTGGAAACTGAATACAACTTCTCATACCAATGAGAAGCGGTCTGGCTGTATTCATCACATTGAAAAGCAATTTTAGAAAGCTTTAGTGATGGGATTATTGTGAGAACAAACATCTGAATTTAAGGCTACAGTTGACTGAAGAAATTCATGTCCAGTCAATCAATTAGTCACCTGAAAAGCGGTCATAGCCTTTTGAACACAAACTTTATAATCTGCCCATGTGTTTGATCCAAACTGCATGCAAATGACAAGTACAAGAAAAATGTATTGTATACTGCATGTAGAAAGCTGATTATACTCATAGTTCATGCTTAAACACTCACTGATATTGCCACTGTATACATTCTTATCGTCTAATTTGAACATTTACAGTAGTCAACTAAGAAAATCTTGGTAGATTACTTAACTAAAAGAATGGCATTTTTTTCCAACAATTATCGATAACATGACCAAAAAAGAGTGGAATTCACCTTCTTCATTGTCTAATAATTCTTCAAGCAGTTTATCTCAACCTTTCTGAGTACTAAAGCAAAGTTAATGTGATGTCAAACAAACTGCCCATCAGATTTGGTTTGGGTTATAAATTATTTATTGCTAGATTTTTCCATCGTCTTTTTCTTCATTTGTACATCCCATTATTGAACACAACCAGAATTCTCATTGGCATCCAACACAAATCTTCACAATCTACACAGAAAAAGCAGTAGTTTGGAGCTGCACTCCTGAAGTCTCTTATGATCACAATGTCTCCCTTGTTAAACCTTTTGAAATGTTTAGTTGTGTCCAGATCATCAGGATTTTGGCAAACAAATTCCAGTAAGACACAGAAATAACACAAGATAAGCCATGCGATGTATTTGATCTTATACAGTATGTAGAAATAAAGAACTGCATTTTGTTTCTAAAAAATTATTTTAAGATCTTATATTGTAAACTGAATAATCACTGTGAACCAATGAGCTACATTCTCCTGACATCCCAACATTGAAGACAGCCAGAATTCTCATTGGCACCAAACCTAATCCTTTTCCAAATCTACACAGATCAAGCAGCAGTTTGGAGCTGCTTTGCTGTAGTCTCTTGTGATCACTACTTCTCCCTTGTTAAACTTTCTTCAATGCTTGCCGACTTTGCATGCGTACAAATCTTCAGCATTTTGGCATCAGAAACAGATGCTACACGCCACGGAAAAGATAATCTTAGCTATTAACTTTATCTGGCAGTTGTCTTAATGTTACACCTGATTCTAGTTTATGCCAATCATAGCATAATGACAAACTTAAAAAGACAAGCCCAAGGAAGCATAAAATAATCATGAAAAAAACTTATATTTCTCTTTTGTGAATCAGCCCATCAACTGCCCAGTTAAAATCAACTCTTTAGCTCGCACCTTAAAGGCTCATTAACACTTGTCTGAGTCAGGCGTGTGCGTATGTGCACGTTTGTGTGTGTGGAGTTGTCATGCTAAGCCCCTTGTTCTCATCCCTCACTATCTCTCTGTCCATCTCCCCTCTCTCCCCCTGCTCTCCCCCAATAACAGCCTCTGGCCATGAAAACTTTTACAGATGTGAGTTGGCAGACCTTGCACAGACAGGCAGAATGTGTGTATGTGCGTGCGTGGATGTGTGTGTATATGTGCGTTGGCAGACCTTGAGACCTGTCAGTGTCTCATGTGTCAAACCAGGACGCTGGCGCCCTGCCGAGTCTTTAGCCCCCACCTCTTCCTCCTCTTCCCCTCGAAACACCAGCTTTCTCTCCAACTGTCATGGCAACTCACACATGCTACAGCTAATCCCTGCACTCTGAACTGGGCAGACATGTGAAGATGCTAACTAGCCTGGAGACTTTAGCGCTTTTATCCAACACGCAGAGCTGGCCACAGAAAGTCATCTCGTTTCCTGGCACTTGATTGTATGGGTTGGGCTTTGCAATTTCTGGCAGCGAGTTCTTTCACCAGCTCTACTTGTTGCCCATGCTTTGCATTTCAAACCAGTTTGTGTTTTTTTGCACTATACTGGCAGCACTGACTACTGAAAGCAAAGTTGTAAAGTTTAGTAAAATAGATGATATTGAAATGTGTTCTATATTACCTCAAGCACTAATACAGCTATAGGAGACATACTGTCCGTTTTCAATGTATTTATTAATAAACTGACTATGTAGATCAGTAATTTACATTTTGATCATTGTAAAAGACAAATACAAACTGAAGCTTTAAAGCAGTCTTTATAAATTGCATTTTTATTTTTTATTTTATTTTTTATTTTTTGACAAAAGTTTTTGTTTTACTGGGAATAGGCTGATTTCACGTGACATCACAAGATTTTACAGGTTAACGTTATTTTAACTATGTGGAATACAGCTAAAATAAATATATTGATAAAGTTTATTTTTGCAATACAAGAGATTCAGCTCAGAAATCATGAATATTTTTTTTTATATTTTATTGACAAGAATGCCTCTAGAACTTAAAGACTACCTACAAGTGGCAAAGATAAGAGGTAGGTGAAACATTTCTT
The DNA here is from genome assembly GCA_038363315.1 of Mugilogobius chulae. Taxonomy (NCBI): domain Eukaryota; kingdom Metazoa; phylum Chordata; class Actinopteri; order Gobiiformes; family Gobiidae; genus Mugilogobius; species Mugilogobius chulae. Next base: position 27,819,251 of record CM076408.1, read on the forward strand.
CGCACTAAGAGTGCACTCGCATAAGGGTTTTTAACCGTGCTGTGCTCAAGCCTGATTGCAGAAAATTCTCTGGTTCGCACTCATACCTGTGCAACCAAACCGAGCCACAAGCTGGTGACATCATCCCCATTTGTTTACATTTCACACTGAAGCTTGGATCAAGCGCTGAGATGCTAAAGCTGTAGCGGCGAAAATAAGTCCTGCGGACCGTTATATCTTTAAAATAACAAGGCAGACCTGAGTTTTGCCCGTGATGTGTGTTCTTCCGTCAGACTTTGGATTAAAACTCACTTGCAACAGCAAGAGCCACAGGAGACAAGAGATGTCACAGCTTTTCTCTCTGGTCACGGTGCTAATTCAAGCTGAGTTTATTTTGGTACTTCTTCTTAAGAGAAACATCAGCGCTCACAATGGGCCTGTATGCTAAAGGCATGCATGTGAGTGTACATGAGTAACCATGGCACGCTCTGGCCCACCTCCTCCAACCGTGCCAGAGTCAGATCTGTGCCGTGCCTGAGCATGGTTAATTTGCACTCACAATGGACAAAAGAACCACGCTTTAGGGGCAATCGAGGCCTAGGCACGGGTCGGTTGAGCCAGTGTTAGTGCACCCTTAAGCCTCAGTTGCTGGACAATACAACATTATTCAAACATGCACGAATCAGTCCAAAGACAACTCTGTTTAAGCGATGCTTTGCAGAACATACCAATTGAAAAAAAAATAAAGATTGTTCTGTGCAGCCCTTGTTTTTTGCTCATGAAATGTGATTAAAGTGGAAACAATTCTCCACAGACTTAAACTTGCAATGTACAGTAAATGCTGCACTGTGGAACATTTCAGACGATGGCAGCCACAACTCTTTTTACTACTCCACTCAACGTATTTGTACTTTATTTTTCTTAAACGCAAACTTGACACTATCAAATTTTCGGAAAAGATTTATACTTCTTGCTAAAATTAGGAATATATGGATGTGTTTGATCTTATTTTAGACTTCCCTCAACCCCAGTCTTTTCAGCAGCACAGACAAAAGTGCGAGTAGATCTCACATGAAGAAGGGAAGCTGTCAGTCTGTGTCTCCTGCTGCTCCGCTCCAGCACGACTCCTGCTCTCACTGCTCTTCTTCTTTTCAAGTCAAACTCTGCCTGAATGGACTTTCTAAAATACACCAACTGTTCTAAAGCTGCTTATAAACGATCTAATTGTAACATACATTTATTTTTACATCAACAGAGCAAACTTGTGATGTTTGATAAAACTACATTTTGAACAGATTATACATTCCAGTGCCTTCATTTTCCACTTTTTATGACTTCCAGCCATGACTTTACGCATTGCATCAATATGAAGTGTGGCACTGTTACACTTACACAGAAAGTCACATAAGTAGAAGAAGAAAATGTGCTAAATTGATTAGAATGAGAAAACTTCAAATAAATCCCTCATTCATCAAGGAGTGGTCCATAAATAAGATTTCAAAATGTCATTAGGATCTGGACATTTTTGAAGATTGAGAAGAAGCTTCGAAACAGACTTAAACATCCTCACAGGTCTATTTTGCCCTTTGTCTTAGCCTTGGTCTTAATTATTCCTCTGTTGGCCACTAGTGGCTCTCTCCAGGCGCGATACTCTGTCAGTGTAGAAGGTGCAGCTTCAGCCAGATCTGGGGGTGCAATTTCCTTCAGTGAACCTGAGATGTGTCACGTCTGTGACAAGTGTGCAGCTGCATTAAGATCACAGGCAAAAGTTACTGTAGCAGCAGCTTCAGTTTGGGAAAAAAGTGTATTAATAGAAATCTATTTCCTGAAAGTCTATTCATATGACAGACTTTATCAACTTTGTCTAAAAATGTGTGTTTCTTTTACATAAGGTTCACTGAAGGAAATTGCACCCCCACATCTGGCTGAAGCCACACCTTCTACACTGACAGTGTATAGCGCCTGTAGAGAGCCACTAGTGGCCAACAGAGGAATACTTAAGACCAAGGCTAAGACAAAGGGCAAAATAGACCTGTCAGTGTTGGGCATGAGTATCGAGACCTGGTTTCATAGCAGCCCCGGTGCTGCATCTTAGCGGTCCATTGGATTGATAAGCTCCACCCCTATCGGTCCACTTATTGGTTCTGAGAGAGCGCGTTTCATAAAATATGTCCCATTTACTCTCTTGCAAGTAACCTGGAGCAAAACTGTTCTAACTGGTTTGAGGGGAAAACCAATAGAGTCTGGTTTTCTAGCCTAGACCGATTTCCCTGATCATGTAAACACACTGACTGAGGAAGGATGATACACAGGCAGCGTGCCCACAGTATAACGTCTAATCTGCCACATCATTTCACAAACTTTACTCAACACAAACAGTGGCTCCGCTGAACACTTGTAGAATAAGCACAGCACAGTTTTCGAAATTCAGCCTGTGAAGCTGACTATACTATAAAAATAACACTCAAAAAAAAAAAATAAATAAATAAAATAATATAAACTTAGTTGGCTAGTAGTAATTTTGTTGTTGTCTTTCCTGATGGTTTATTCTGAAGTCTTTGTTTAGAAAAACATGCATTCATAAGTAGAAAAGAGGGTATGTATTGCATTGTTTTTTGTGAGTAAAAGTACCAACAAGAGAACCAGTAAAAGACCGGATTGATGAGCAATATCGATAAGAGTGATAGTATTGATAAATCCTTAACGGTACCCATCCCTACTCAGTGTTGGGTTTATTAATTTGCAGTGCCCTGAAAGCAAAGAAGAGAGACATGAACAAATGTGTTGACCACTTGCCTTTATTGTTCCAAATGTTAACAGTCAGTGGCAGTGTAACTGTTGTTTTACATAAACTTCACTTGCACACACTCATAAAACGCGGCGTGTTCTGCTCGGTTGTAAACATGTCTATCTGAGTTGTTAAAGTTGTTTATTTTAATATGGCTCTGTGTGTGGTTCCATCCCCAAAGGCTCTCAGGCGTGAGCACTATGACACACACACACACTTAGCCCATGTGACATCTGGACAGTGATGTGCCCCTCCAATATGAAGCAAACAGATGCCGCCAGCAAAATGCATTTATAGTCATCACATCGCCTGGAACTATTTTTCTACACACACATATTGAACTCTATGTTTTTAGCCATTCTCTCTCCTCGTATATGACTCCATATATTTCCCTGACCTTTCATACTTTATCTTCTCTGTTTTTCCCCAGATTTGGCGACAAGAAGAGCAGATGGCAATGATCCATAACTTGGTTAAGTGGCGGACTTTAATGCGGAGGGCTTTACGCAGACATACAGACAGAACAAGGAGAGACGGTGAAGATTAAAGCAGAAAAGCTGATGAAAGACATTTTCTTCTATGTGTGAAATCAGAGTTTAATCAAGAGAAACCTTGAATTACAATCATTAAGAGACTTCCTTTGAACAATTGGTTGTAAAGTCATACCTGCCATTTAGCACTCTGCTTTTCAATTTCTCAAAAAAAAACATGCTGGAACATTATGAAAAAGTTGGCAAGAAAGAAGGTAGGCAGCAGCAAAATGTACATTAATAAAGCGACGGTTTATTGTGTTCTTCCGCAGCAGTGTGTCTTGGCTGATTCTGCCTTTAATTAGGGACAATCAGAAATGTGCTGAAATGAACTGAAAGTGATGAAATAAAGAAGACTGGCTCTTTATACCGTCTTGATCACTGTATCCTTTGAAAGAGTAAAAATAATTGGACGGCTTAAATCTTGACCATTACTCAAACTCTCCTCAGTCACACGAGGTAAGTGGAAGAAAAGCTTTAGTCTGAGATTCACCGACACTGACTATGTAGGGCATGGTGTGAACCACAAAACTGATGGCTAGTTACCTATCTGGGGCACGGGTTTGCATGTTCCATTTTATTAATGGCAGACATGTGAACCAGAGATAAATGGTTATTAAAGTTGTACTATGTAACCTTCCTGATGAAGGTTCATCACCAGCTTGTTGGTACTGTTGAATATTGATAAATAATTTTTAAAAAAGTTAATAAATGGGACACATAAACAGTTTTTGTTTATGCTCTCCAGCTCTATATGAAAGCAATATTCAAAACTGAAATGAAATTCAATATTTGCATAGTCTCAGTTGTACCTGCTGTGTGTCTTTATTGAGGTAGCATTTAAGTATTCATTTTTACTTGAAGATAAAAAGTCGGCATGCCTTCCCACTGGTAAAGTTATATAGTAGTGCACCTTTGAACACAAAGCCATCAAAATCAGAAAAGAGTCAAAAAAGATGAAAGATCTGAGACTCTGGACAAGAAAATTGGGAGGGCTGTTTGGAAAGATTGCAAATTTGATTATGGTACTTAAGGTTGTAACATGTCATGAACTATTATTAACAGCTTTACAATGAACTGGTGAAAAACAATATTTATGTTACTTACACATTCAAAAACATGTTCAGCACGTTTCTGTTAGATTGCCAAAATATCTGTATACAGTTGTTATTCTATGCCACAAAAGGTGAGACACTTTTTTGTCAATATTGCCCATTCCTAGTTCTCCCTTGTCACACCATTCAATGACAACTCTCTGCAATTTCTTTGTTTACTGACGCGCAGTGCTTCATATAGCATTTCTCATTATTGTGATGATCTAGAACAAACAAAGCAACAACCATGAATATGAAATGCTTGGAAACAATTTCTAGTGACATTCAACAGTTAGCACACTTGAGTACTTAAACATGACTTCAATGGATGTAATCCTAACTGGCATTCTCTACATTAAACCAGTGAACCTTATAATGAACCATCACAAAGGTAAGGTTTGATGCAGTAATAATATTTACATAATTGTGCCATTAATATGCATTAGAGCATGAGAACACAGTGTACAAACTAACATCAATGGGTTGGTTCTTTATATAGCTGCATTGTGCGTACAGTGAGACTAATTTATAAACAATCATCGCTGATAATCCAGTGTTTGGAACATCTTCAAAAGTACTAGCGTTTTCTTGGCAAGTTTTTCCCATTTTGGAGCCTTTGTGCGATGTTTTACTCTATTGCTGGGGGGATTTATAGCGGTGTGAGTCTCATGGGGTACAAGAAGGCAGGGGCTAAAAACACTTTGATTGGGTTGTCTTTTGGAAAATGTGCAGTTCAAATCCGAGGTGTTAAAAATAGAATAACTCTTAGAGACAGGAGTTGTTACACTGTCCATTATGTGATCATAGGCAGGTCAATACTTTCATCAGGAGATTAGACAATGGACAGCCTCGGGGAGACTATACTGCCTCCAGGGGCAACTTTTCACAAGCTGCTGCTGTACACCTAATACTGAGCTTTTCTCTTTATTAAATGTTCTCCTCCATGTGCGCAATCTAAGCAGTGATAGACTATAACTTAGTGCGCTGACCTGTCTATGATTGTAATCCGATCAGAACGCAGCATCTAATAAAGAGCAAGGTCAACGTTGATGTGATGTTCACTTCTTCGTGTGGCGTTGACAGAACTGGATGCTCGACAGTACACTGATGATAAGGAATCTACAAAGCATGTACAGTACATGCACTTCTGGCAATGTTTTCACAAACATTTAAATTGAGTGTATAGTAAGATGCTTCTTGACGCACACAGCTAGATTCTGTACAGGTCATAATCTCAGATACTTCTCATTAGTATGCAGTGTTATAGTTGAAAGTTGTGAAACAAAAGCTGTTTTAGAAATATAACAGTATGTGATGAGGTGTTTTGTGGTGTAACTTTACTTTTGTAACTTAGAACTCAAATCATGCCATGTTGATTTTATACTTCTAGATGGGGTGTGACTTCTAGTTTTTATTTAATTGTGAATGTCAAACCTAAAGTGTGTTATGTTCTGCTTGATGAATATGTGTCTACAATCTACACTGAAAAAAAAAGTTGTGCATGCACCTTTCAAACTGGTGCCTGTGAAAACTTGTGAATTGCGAAGAGGGGTGAGAGGTCTAGGGAAAAAAAAATACACAGTTAACAGTTTAAAGACACTTCTTCCACATTCTGAAGCTTTAAAGCATTGCATGTCTTTTTTAACCAAATAATGAGTAAAAAGGAAAAAACTGCAAAACAAATTCACTTGGATCAATGTCCTACTTAGAAACTTAGCATGACCCATGTCTACTTTGTTCTGGCTGTGTAGTACTGTGAATTGGCTTTGTGTTTACTATATATACAGTATATTGATCTGCGACCTCAGGCAAGAAATCATGCACATGTTTTCCAAAAACCAAAATAGTGCACAATTCTGCCCAAATGGTGCGCAGTGATTGATCTAAGCTACCAGTGGTTTGAAGTCTCAAAATGCAAACCTAATGGAATGAGGGGACCTGGGTGGAGTCTCAAGAGTTTGTGACAAATATTGAAAGAATGAATCTGGCTGGTCAGGTTCTATACAATTACTATAAGACATGTTGTATTTAATAAGTAATATGTTTGTAAAGTAAACAATAAAGTGTGATCTTTTATCAGAAAGTTCAGACATTTCTGTAATTGTTTCAATTAAGCTTGCACTCACTCAGTTTTACTGAGTAATAGAAAAAGCTTGACAAAAAAATATATATTTTTTAGCATAAAGCTTGTATAGAAAATTTGAGAATCACAATATGACAATTTCACCAAAAAGAAGACAATATGATATGATGTAGTTATTGTGTGGTCTATCCTTTGAAAACAGCTGATTTTGAGAAATGTTTTAGATGACTTGAACATGTACTGAGTAATATTATCTTGAAATACCTACAGTCTTACAGTACAATCTTTGACTAGAAAACCCACCACAGTCAGACAATAACACCCCTTATTAGAAACTGTGGTCTCTTGTCTCTTTTATTTACTCCACTCCCCTTTTTGAGATTATATACTGCGTGTGTGGATCACTCCAAATTGAAAGGCAACAGTTATTAAACTCAAGCTGTCTGTCTCTTAAAGTAACTTCCAGAGGTTAGTGAAGTGTGGAAAGCTCATCTAATGTTTTCCTCGCCATCAGCTTCCTCGAGTGCCGTAATAAACAGGGGATTGGCTCTGGCTATACAACAATACATGTTTGCAGCTGGACTTGAGGAGCGGGTGTGATGGCCTCCTAGACGAACAGAAAACAGAAAACTACAGGAAAAAAATCAAGGACGGGTGGTCCTTATGAACTACAATTGGATGTAAAGAGAAAATAGGTTAGACGTTCGCACTTTCTACAATACTTGGGGTTACTGGAAGTCGGTTGGACCATCAAGGTCAGAGTACTTCAAACAAAAAAACATCTTAAAATAGGAACATTGAAAAGCATTTCTGTTTGTAGTGATATTTTGGTAACGTTTCATAATAAGGGGACATGAATTCATTGATTATCATCATGAATGCATTAGGAATTAATGCATGAATTCATGAGGAATTCATGATGTATTCATGCATTAGTTCATCATGACTCATCAAGAACTATCATGAATTCACCATGAATTATCATGAATTCCAGTGGTTTCATGAATGAATTCATTCATGAATTCCACCATGAATTCATCTAATGAACGAACATGGAAATCATGTTAGTTAACCATGACTTTTAAACCTACTATGAATACAAGGAACGCACATGAACAAAAGATATTTAAACAAAAAACAGGAGTTCATCATGACTTTTGAAAGTCATGCATGATCATCATGAGTCATCATGAGTTATCATGAATTTCTTTCACCAAAAAAAAAAAAAAAAAAAGGAATCTAGCCTTATAGTAAAACTTGGTTGTCAAGAACTTTTAATGAACTCATGATGAACTCATGATTAATTCAAAATTATTTAGTACTTTGTGCTGTATTTGAGCTTGTTTTTAAATAAAAATTCAAGACATTTTATGAGTCAACCTGTTCGTCCACGGGGATCTCTCCTTCACTGTGGTTCTCCTCGAGGTCTCTTCTTCTCCAACCTGGTTTTAAGTTGTTCCGTGCCGAGAAGAAGGGTCTAAGGACAGGGGATGCTCTGGGACAATTATCCATCTGCTTGTTCCTTGTTGGACATTCCAACTCTGTATTTCTAAATGACTATTTCTGATGTTCTAATGCTTCTGTTGATATTGATCAAATGTTTCTGGCAATTGTGTTTTCTAAAGCAACAATCATGTGAAGTCTTCTGAGATAACTTGTTGTGATTTTTGGCTATAAAATTAAATAGAATTGCTAACAGACTGTTTCAGAGGAAGTTACTTGGAAATCAGATCTGTGGAGTTGTATTACTGTTTAAATGCCCACTTTAGCAAATTATTTCTGTTTCATAAAGCATAGAGATTTGTAATAGTTTTGACAAATTCAGGAAAAGCAATATCTTCGTGAAGAGAAGCAGTGGTGTGGTGGGACCCCTTTCAGCTCAGGAAATTTAGGTTGTGAACTGGCCTTTTGGCCTGTGCCAACACAGAAAAAAAAAAAACTTTTTTTTTGTATTATGTGTATACACAGTTTGAGAGGCTAAGTAAACGATTAAATTAGAGCTTATTGCCTTAGTCTTGATAGGTAAGGGTAATAGTAGTAACAATGGACACCTGTGGCTAAAAATCATAACAGTTATCTCAAAAGACTTCACATAATTGTTGCTTTAGAAAACACAATTGTCAGAAACATTTGGTCAATACCAGCAGATGCATTAGAACATCAGAAATGGTCATTTAGAAATACAGAGTTGGAATGTCCAACAAGGAACAAGCAGATGGATAATTGTCCCAGAGCATCCCCTGTCTTTAGAACCTCCTTCTCGGCAAGGAAAAACTTAAAACCAGGTTGGAGAAAAAGAGACCTCGAGGAGAACCACAGTGAAGGAGAGATCCCCGTGGACGAACAGGCTGTAGATGTGATGGTGCAAACCATTTCAATGGACCACAGGTTGACTCATAAAATGTGCCACTGTTGAATGACTTTGTTCTGTCACTGAAAACATTTTTAGCGCTAATATCACAGAATTGCTGTACCTACCCATTTGGGTTATAATTGTGCTGTCTCTAAACCTAACAAATGGTGCTATAAAGGCAGTCTTGAATTTTTATTTAAAACCCCAAAACAAGCTCAAATGCAGCACAAAGTACTAAATAATAATGAATTCATCATGAGGTCATCATGAGTTCACTAAAAGTTCTCGACAACTAAGTATTACTAGTTACTATAAGACTAGATTCCCTTTTTTTTTTTTTTTGTGAAAGAAATTCATGATAACTCATGATGACTCATGATGATCATGCATTTTTGTTTAAATATCTCTTGTTCATGTGGATTCCTTGTATTCATAGTAGGTTTAAAAGTCATGGTTAACTAACATGATTTCCATGTTAGTTCATTAGATGAATTCATGGTGGAATTCATGAATGAATTCATTCATGAAACCACTGGAATTCATGATAATTCATGGTGAATTCATGATAGTTCTTGATGAGTCATGGTGAACTAATGCATGAATACATCATGAATTCCTCATGAATTCATGCCTTAATTCCTCATGAATTCATGATGATAATTAATGAATTCATGTCCCCTTATTATGAAACGTTACCGATATTTTTTATGCAATCAAAACATTATTGCGTTAAGGAAAGAGCAGGTACGTATTGAAACAAGAAAATCTGAAAGACATAATGTGTATAGGCTATATATTGCGCTAAGAAGAACTAGTCCTATAATCTCCCAGTTGCAATTTAGTTGAAGAGAATTTTTTTTCATGTCTTTACTAAAGCATAATTAGGGATGGGCGATATATTGGAAAAAATGTCCAACCTTTGGTAGTCTCTCTATGCACATGTCAGTCCCAGTTTGTATTCAAAGCATCAAATTTGTTATTTTTAACTGACAAAAGAGTCACAATGATGAACATACATAAACAACTGAGTAGCTAATGATGAAGAAAACAAACAAACAAAAAAAAAAAACACTTGTATTTCAGATTGTACACAGGTTGCCTCTGTGGTACCCAATATTTATCTTAATTTAGAAGAAAACCTACTCATATCTTTGTGAACTTTCTAAAATATCATTATTCATTAGAGCTTAAAGTTGGTGGCGTTATGGAATCTTTAAATGTTGATTCTTCCTTCATGTTACTCGGTTCTTTGATGCGTGTCAGTACGAAGGAGAAGGCTGGGAGAGTAGGTTCTGGATGAGATGGAACACTGGAATAGCATGAGCTAAGCTAAGGAACAATGAACTGGGAAAGATGGAAATGGAGGGAAACCTCACAACTGGATAAAATATGGACTGAGATCTCCCACAATCACTGCAATAGGACTCTGGACTTTCTGAACTTATACTGTATAACGCCCAAACAGACAAATGCAAAGTAAATGTAATTCAACGTAATTATTCAAAATATATTTACAAACCGGCAACTACTACAACCTGTAGTTTCCCGTGTGGATAAACATGCATGTTTAGGTTGTTTTACAAAAAGGTTTCTAGTTGAACTTCACATCTGCCCCAGACCAGGAGCAAAAAAAAAGCTTTTTAAATGGGTCGAAACAAAAAAGAACGAGAAATTGAAAATGCTGCTACAGTGCGAAAAGGCAAGTCGTATTCATTCAGGTTATTTCCAACTTTCCCCAGTGTTATACTGCTCAATTCAAATGACTTCACACAGTGCAAATGTGAGAATTTTAGCCTTAACTTTGCTTAGAAAATAACACTGTTTTTCATAACTGTGTCTGCTGCACACATTATATTGGCAAAGCAACAAAAAGTAGATCATGAAATTTTAAAAGTCAATAAAGAGACCCAGCCCATGCCGCCTGGCCAGCAATGTGGAAGGTGGATTATGCTGAGTATGTTTTGAACACCCTCCCAGCTGGCAGCACTCGGAGCTACTGCTGATTTTGCTCTGGGAGGGGGCATTGTAGGGGCAGCTGGTGGTTGGCAAGAGCAGTGCTTGATGGGCTTTTTGGCATGGCATTGTGATATGAGCCAATGAGTGAAGGTTTGGGCTTGGACTGACAGAGCGTTATGGAGAGGGTCAGGGTCACTGCCTATTATGAGTGAGAGTTTTGCTAACATTCTTCGCCTGTGTGCTGCCAATGACTGGCAAGCCCAACAATGTCAAAGTTTCAAAGTGTCACAGCCTGTTCGCTCCAAACACAACTTTGGTCCGCCATATGTCCCCCTTTTTAAGTGTTTCCTTTTTGTGCTGACAAAATGTAATATGCAAAAACACACTGGGCGAGAAAGGGTGGACAAAAATGAATCTCTCATATTTGAATGACAATAGTCATGGTGGAATGGGTTGCATGTAATAATGTCTGCAAATGCATTAGTGAAGGTTTATTTATCAGACCAGTTGATCACATCTTGTAATTGCAGCAATTTCTTCTTAAACTCTTTCAATTACTGTATATATTCCACTAAACATGCCCATGTCTATTTGAAAGTTTACATTGTTTACTTATTTACTTTTTAATGTCTGGATTTGCTGCATAGTTGTGCAACCCTAGAACATATTCAAATTTCTTACAACTGTTTCAATTCTATTAAATTTATTTGTATAGCCCAAAATCATAACAGTTATCTCAGACAACTTCACAAGATTGTTGATTTAGCAAACAAAATTGTCAGAAAATCAAACAATAAAACATTTGGTCTTTACCAACAAAAGCATTGTAAAAACAACAGTCATTAACTTCAATTGGCTTGTGTACGTTCAAAGTAGCTAACTTCTGTACATACAACCATTTTCTGTTAGCATTAGCATTTAGACACAACCATGTCTCTTTTTAAACATTCAAATGTCCTCTAGTGAAATATTCCTCTAATATGTAAAGTCTTTAACATGTTTTTTGTTACATTCGAATGGTCGGTTAATCGATTATGCTAACGCAGTACTTTTTTGTTGTTCTTTCACTGGATGAGTCATAATTAGATGTAAATCATTACACTAGTAAACACAGAGCATTCGGACACAACATGACTGAACAGAAAAAGGTTTTGCACTGTTGTATTGATTACGAATAAAACATAATAAATAAGAGTGACATTTCAAAGTTGTTCGTGTTAGCTGAATATTATAGTTTTCTTCATAAAATCCAACTTTAATAAACCACTCATGATTGATACTAGTCCGTAAAAACTGCTGTGCAACACAGATTTACTCATAATATGAAACAGGATGACAAATTCAACCAGAGTGTGTTAGTGTCAGTCTGCTTTACTCTTTTTTTTTTTTTTGCATTTTTTTTATGTTAAACATTTCTATTACAAACAACTACAGGTCTGAGCAGTATGGCAAAAACAAAAATGCTAATCACTTTTTGTTGCGCTAGATTCCAATTTTGGTTAAACCCAGCTGTCACTCACTCAGAGCATGAGAAAGGTAGAAAAAACAATGTAAATGAATAGATAGCTGGATCAAATTGACAAACAGAAAATTCATCAAAAAAGTGAATTCAGATTGTCACATGGATGAGCTTTTTGGTTGTTTTTTTTTAAATCACAATATTGCAAGTATACAGTAGTACCATAAATGTGTGTGTTGATCAGCTCTGGTCCAGCCTTCACTGTCTCACACTCTCCACATGCTTCACCTGTTTCCTCCTCATGACTGCTCCTTCTTTGGCACACTGAACAGACCACTGCAGAATGGGGAATTCCCACGAAAATTTTGTTTTGAGATGCTCTATCATCCCTTATCACAATTTGTCCCTTTTTCTTTCCCCATAATTACTCCTGCTTTTCATTTTTTAGGGCCCATGGTTGAATTTTTAGACACAATTATTAAATACAGTTGTCTGAGGTACCGTATAAAATCACACACACACACACACACACACACAAAAAAACATCAATGCAAAGACATCACCATGGAATCAAGCAAGGGTAGGTGCAGAGATATTCATGTTCAAAAAAGGCTAAAATAGCACTTAGCTTGTCAAAATTATTCTAAAAATGAAACTGTAAACCATTCTTCAGAACACTGCCAGGCCACTCCACTCCCCGGCCACTCTTCTTGTGTCTTTACTTCCTCTTGAAACTTTACCCTTGACTTTGTTTCAAATGTTAATCAGGTTTGCACAAAAACTTTGAGAAAAAGTATACACTGCCTCTGATGTAATCTCAGCAGAGAGAAGCTTAAGAGCCACAGTCAACATCGGGCCAGGTAAGAGAAAAAAAAATAAAAAATCAGCTGATGTAACTCAAATCTTTCTCCAACTAAAATATGGACACAATTTATTTGAAAACAATATGTTATAATCAATTCCCCATTAACAGTAGCTAAAAGAACTACTATCTGTCCTTTACTTGAGTATAACAAATGCTTACATTTTTAGAAGAGCATACTTGATACTTTCTAGACTTATACAATAAATTAAGTTTTAGATAATGTTTTGAATGTTGTTCTCAAAAGACAAAAAAAGCAATATTGAGAATGAAATTCATAGTAAATAAAAAATAAATAAATAAAGACATAAAGGCTATAATGGGAATTAATAACTTAGAATATATATTATATATAATATATATTCTGCACTACTATGAATAATTTTGAAAAGATTTCACCTTTTATCTGACAATAGGTTGCATTTACAAGACATGACATGATCATTTTTGAAAACAAATGCTAAACTTATTCTTGTTTACAAAAAGTGATTGATCTGGTCACTAATAGAAATCACCAGATTGAAACTGTCTGAAATAGCCTCTGTCATTTCTCTCTCTTTACAGAGTTGTTTGAGTACTGAACTTCCGTACAATAATATGTACATAATGTGTCTTGTACATACTTCACTTGACTGTATACTATGGCTGCATGCATGTTACTGACATCGTTGAGTCTACACACATGTTAGATCTTCCCCCAAGACCACTTAGTTACTGTTAGTAGTCAAATTTAAGCTGCTCCTGTAAACAACTGGATGTGTCCATTTTTGTTCAACTGGGAAACGCAGAGCGGATTAACCACTTAAAGAAAATAATTTATGAAATATTAGCATGCAAACAATTGGTCGAAGCAAAGTAAACATGTAAAGTGTAAGTCTGGGGAGAGATTAGACAAAAGGACACATACAGTATAACACACTTGTGCTTTTACTGACTTGTATAGAGCATAATTATTGACAGACTTAAAGCTTCTGTTTTCCCTACGAGAGACACTGGGCCTCAGTTAGCAATCCAGGTTAACTTCAGGTATATACAGAAAGAATGAATGTGCCATTTGTGAGCATTGGAAAATGCACAAATCACATCTTACATATGCACCATCTCAAATTTGTCGTCTGTCTCCAGTTTAGCAAAATATAGAAGATTTAAAACACACACTAAGTCACAATTTTTTTTTTTGTCTTTATTAATGCTCAATAAAGTCCATGAAGAGAACTAAGACATCAGTCAGCCGGCTCCTGTTTTTTTCTGATCAGCTCCTCGCTCAAAAACACCGAAATACAAACACATTTGAATTCTGCTCAAACCTGGTCCTCAATAGTTGGAAGACAGAGTAAACCAGCATATTCTCCTTGGACAGTGAATAAGAACACATCAAACAACCTCAGCTTGTTAAAATGTGGTCATTCTAGCCCGCCGAGGTGAATGTGCCTTTAAACCTTTAGCTTAAACTGAAGGTGTTAGTTGTGTGTTTTTAATGGGATTGAGTGTTAGGAGCTGAGGAGGTTTCTACTGACGCTGTTGGTTCTGATGTTTCTCTGTTTCTGCTTGGTTTGGTGATGTTTCTCCTCTGATGGTCTGCGTTCTTTCTCTCCAGCTGTTGCTTCTCCTCTTCTTTTAGATCAAGCTCACGTTGGAGCTGCTTCGTCCGCTCCTTTATGCTCCTCTCCACATCTTCTACCACATCTTCTACTGCCTCCACCAGTGACTGGAAATCCCTCTTCATTATTATTTTCTCAATTTTGTACTTTTCAACCAGTCTCTCCAGGTTCAGTACATTCTCCTCCAGCTGTTTGTTCCTCTGTTCTTTTAAGTCTAATACAGTTTGAAAGTTTCTTGCATTTGTTCTTTCTCTGCGTCAGTATTTGCTTCAATTTTCTCCATGAACTTGATGGTCTTCTTCTGTTCTCTGACTTCTTGCTTCAGTTCGTTCATAGATGAAGCGAGCTCTTGGTTATCTTCCACTCTCTGATCGAATTGTGTTTGGAGATCTGCCATTTTCTGCTTCTCAATCTGATGATCTGCCTCAATTTTTTCTATGGTCGTTTTTTTGTTCTTGGAGTTCTTGCTCCAACGTTTTCATATTTGTTAAGAGCTGCCTGTTCTCCTGCTCTTTCTCATCTAATTGAGTCTGGAGATCTGCAATTTTCTGCTTCTTAATCTGATGATCTGCCTTAGTGTTCTTCACGGTCAGCTTCAGTTCTTGCTGCAGCTCATTCACAGATGTGGAGAGCCATGTGATCTCTTACCCTTTTTGATTTAAATCCTCCTCCATCTGTTCTTTTTCAGCCTGATTTTCTACCTCGATTTTCTCCATAAACTTGATGGTCCTTGTGACGGAGCGCCCCTAAATGCCCCGTCCCAACCGGCGCGCTCTCTTGGCCCAGCAGAGCGCCACACCGGCCACGCGCATGGAGCGCGCATCGCACAGAGGCTGTTGGTTCTGCGGTGCTTGTCTACACATAAACTGTTTCCCGCAGGGCTGCACTCATGCTCCGTGTCCCTGCCCCACTACCCAACGTCTTAAAACTCAGTCTTCAATCTGCCCGCTGTAGAGCGTTCGAGGGTGCACACTCGGCGCCTACACGCTTACCTGCTGTTGTCTTCGCCTGCTGCCGGTTCAATGGGCCAAACCGGGACACTTCATGGTTACCCCGTAAATAGCGCTGAGTGGCGCGCTCCTTGAGGCCACGTGACCACGGACTAAACCATTTTTGCTAATTTACCGATTATTCCTTGATTTCTGACGTTTATAGTACCTTATTTTCTGTGTTAAAGATATAATATAAGTTTGAGAATTTGTTTTGTTATTGTTGAGTTAAACCTTAAACCCCTGTGTTTTGTTAATTGATTTGCCCGTGGGAGGGGCTAAGGGGGGTATATAAGGGGAGCTCGGCTCATTTGTGGGAGAGAAGCCATTTGGAAAAAACTGTCACGCTGTGGGTTACCGCAAGTCTTGTTTTGAGCTGCGGTACATACTTTTTTTTCCCGTTTCACTGTAAACGTTTTTTCACTGCTTGGCATTTTTGGTGACTAAAATAAAATTCACCTAAAAGTGAACTTTTTCCGACTGTGCCATCATTTTTATTTAGACGTTAAAACAAACCCGTGACAGTCCTCTTCTGTGCCCTTACTTCCTCCTTTAGCTCTATCAAAGATGTCGAGAGCTCTCTGTTTTCTTCCTCTTTTTGATTTAAAACTTTCTCCATTTTCTCTTTCTCGGCCTGGTGATCTACCTGTTTTCTCTATGAACTGGATGGTGGTTTGTAGGGCTGTAGTTCTTTAGTCGTTTAGTCGATTAATCGGTCGATGGGCTTTAGTCGACCAAAATTTGTATTAGTCGACCCAGCCCGAGCCCGCGCACGTCGTGTCCGAACCCGACAGGAACCTGTGCCTAAGCCCGAGCCCGAAGAGAGCCCGCCCCCCCCACTCACTGAACTGTGGCATTTTAATGACAGAAAAAGCTTCTTATGATGTCCAACGTGTTTAATGTAAGTGTGTCTCACCGCTAAACGCGCTTCCTCCACTTCTCTCTCTCTCTCTCTCTCTTTCTCTCTCCCTCCCTCCCTCTTGTTCCTTCTTTTCTCCCGAGCGCGTAACGGCGCACTTTCTCTCTGCTTCTTCCTCACCTTTTACTTGATCCGCGGATGAAACGAAAGACGTGCCTTCCCCGTCTTTCGTTCTCCTTTCTCTTTTTCCTGCTCCGCGCTTATTCACAAGTCTTCTGTCTCTCTCCTCACTCTCGCGCCGTATAGTTGGCCACTTAAACACTGACTTTTTTTATCACTGCGGTGGTTTTGTGCTGTGTTCTGACGCGGCTGTCAATCATCCGCGAAGCGCACGTGTTCCGTGCGGCTCTGCGTCTTGGCCCGAACCCGACCGGCCCACATTTCTCACGTAGTTGTCGGGCCTGCACGGGCTCGGTCCCAGAATCTAAACTCTGCCTTTTTTGATATAAACACACTGTGTCATATTCATTTTCTGTGTAAATTGTTGTTTTTGCATGAACTCCATTGCACTTTTGCCTTTTTGCGTCAGATAAATTGTCAGATCAAACTATATTTTTTTAGCTTCAGAGCTGTGGCCACGCCCCCTTTTTAGTCGACTAATCGGTCGATGGGACATGTCTTTAGTCGACCAAGAATTTCTTTGGTTGACTACAGCCCTAGTGGTTTGCTGTTCTCTGAGTTCATGCTGCAGCTCCTTCTCCTTCTGGCCCTTCTCCTCACTCTCTCTTTGGAGTCTGCAGATCTAATCCTGAAGCTCTTGGTTCTTCTCTGTCTGCTATTTCAGTTTCCTGAACCACGTTGTGATTTTGGTTCAGCTCAGAGTAAGAGTTCATCGTGGTCTGAGTCGTCTCTTTCAAAGCCACCTGGAGAGCTTCTTTTTCCACTCTGACTTGCTGAAGTTGTGCTTCAAGCTGAGCGGTTTTCTGGTGCATCTGCTGCTGGATGGACTGGGAGGTGTTGTTGGCCTCCTCCAGAGCAACTCTCTCCTCTTCATGATGATCCACCTCGTTTTGCAGAGCTTGGTTCAGCTCTTCTGCTGCACTGAGATTGGCTCTCACACAAACATGAGAAATGCATCAATGAATTGGCCCAGTATCAGCCAAAATTCATTGATATCAACCAGCCCATTGTGATCCCTTTTTAATCCTTGACCAAGTACTTTTGGAGATATTCTTTGATATCGGTGCAGGTTTTTGATGTCAGTTAAACCTAAATACACGACAAAACATAATTTCAAACAATCTCTTAAAGGAGTTAAGGTAGTTTAACCATAAATGCAGCTGGTAAAGTAACTTGACACAAAATGAAGAAATGACCCCATTGCAAAATACTGAAAATCATCACTGATATACTGATATATACATTTTTCAATACTGATATTCATTATTCTTTTTTATTATCTATATTACAATATCAGTTTACCGTCTTCAGGATTTTAGAAATAAAGTATGGCAAAACTGTTAACTCTGGACATCATCACATTTAATCTTGTGCAATACTGTGTTACCATGGAAACATCGCTGATACAACTCACTCATGTCTGTTTATCTGATAGTATTTATTACCTCTACTTACACCTTCTTAAATGCTGCTCTGTACATAAACATAGTCATACTTTTTACCTCATATTTATTACTGGTTATTTATCCTGTTCATCTGCTGCAGTTGTACATAATCATAGTCATATATTGTACATAATACCAAATACTGATGCCACTTTATCTATTTATCCTGTCATATCCTGCACTGTGCCATAGCAAACATTTATTGTAAATAGAGTTTTTTAACTATTGTAACTTTATATACACTTTAAGTCTACTTTAAACTATCTTGTTTGATTGCATGTTTCTATTTTCCCTGCTGTTCTTAAAATGTGCGTTGCAACATTACCATTTCGCCATTGTGGGACAAATAAAGGATATCTTATCTTATCTTATCACTGTAAATAGTGGGATTTGACTCAATTAAAAATGATACATAAATATTAATTACACCTGCATAAAACAATCAACAACATAATTTTACCATGCATTTTCATTTGTACATATCAATTTTCTAACGATTTTTACTTGCATTCAATCACAATTTGTTAGAATAAAATCTGCTTAGAAAAGTTGCCAAATTTTATATTTATTTTTTTTGGTAATGTTTTCAGCATGGAAAAATTGATAAACTTTAACCACTGAGGCGTCTGCATTCAATCAAAAAGTGTTAGAATAAAATCTGCCTAAAAAAAATAAGCTAATTTTGTCTTTTTATTTTTGCATTGATTTCAGCATAAAAAAATTGATAAAGCCTAACCACTGAGGAGGCTTAACTTAATTAATGATGACATCCGCCCACATTTTTCTGCCGAGACGGAGGTGCGTGCTGCACAGAATACTGTTGTGAAGGTAAGAGCTGTGTTACTTATTATTTTAGTTTATTTAAATAATGAATTAATTCCAAAACACATTATATTGCTTGTGTTTAGTGTTGACTTTGTGATGAAATGCTGCTTGTTTTACCGATATTGTAAAGTATGCTGTGTAAAACGTGTAAAACTTTTGCCACTGGTAATTTAAGGTCTCTGATAATGTGTTGTATGTATGTATTTTAAAAGATCAAAATAAAAACAAATTGGGAATATTTTAGTTTTTCTTCAAGTTGCCAAATAATTGTGCACAGTAATAATTGCCTAATGTACAAATATTCTCATACAAAAGCTAAAACCTCACTTTTACTTCATGAAATATTCAGGTATGAGGTTTAATAACATTTTGGATTGACCAAGAGCACTGCTGTTGTTAAAAAATAAAACTAATCCTCAAAAGTGCAACTTGCCTAATAATTCTGCACGTGGTGTAATAATAGAAGTTATTATTATATTTGTACAAAAAAAGTAATTTATAATGAAAATATGAACCTGTACTAGTAAAAAAAATATTAAAAGAATACATAGAATTTTAATCATAAATCAAATTGATTTAAAATAAATAAAAAAATACAGAAAATTAAACATTCATAACAATCACATTGAATGCAGGTCCTTATAGGGACTGTACTCGATTTTTTTGCAACAAGATAACTTAAAAGCAATTTCCCTCTAGCACTGATGCCTTGTTAATGTATCTAATCAGGTGGAAATTAGTCCCCAAAGTCCTGTCTATGTCTAATAAAATCCCGTTTGTGTGCAGCTTTTTCTGTTTTTGTTTTTAGCATTGTGGCTAACTGTTGTTAGCGTAGTGACTCACCTCGCTGTTAAAAGCTGTGAAAAAACATTCAAACTCATCATGATGAACAATTCTGAAGCTCAGAATGCATTAGCTACGTGAGGAAATCATGTAGCCTGAAGGAAAAAGGTTAAAATTAATTATTTCTGTTTGTTTACATTTTTAGAATGCAAAAATCAGGTACAGTCCCTTTATGGACCCATGTTTTGTATTAGTGATGTGCATATGTTTGACATCAAAGGTTTAGAGCAGCAGGTAGAACAGGTGATGTACAGGGTGGTGCTGGTTCCTCAGAATGTTGTGCACATATCTCCGACAGCAGGTGGTGTAGATGGTACTAATCTCTGTAAAAGTAGTCCCTCTTTTTGTTGTTGTTGTTGTTGTTGTTTTTTCTTTTAAACCTTTCTCTAATATGATATGTTCATTTCAGGGTGATGGGGTGTCTGTGGACCTTACCCAGCACAAGTTGAACATTTATCATCTCAAGCCCAACACATCAGCTCCAGAGGAACTTGGCTTCATAGAAGGTGTGCCTGTGATCACCAATGTGGAAAACCTTACAAAGGCTTGCAACTTGCTTATCGGCCTCACGTATGCCATCAATCCTAATCCTAAAAGCATGTTTTTGCTAGATTATCAGTCAGTGGATCTTAATGTGATTTTTATATGCACAATTTAAGCAATCTCCTTAGTGTGAATGCTTTGTATACAAAAAGGTTTTAAATATACCTAGAATTGTATTTTTGGGAAGTCTTTCTGCTTGTTAAATGTTTTCGTTGTTGTTACTACTACTAGTACAGCAAAATGTTAAGATGTTCGCAAACAATAAATATTCATGTTGAATAATATTTGGTTTTATTACTTTTCTGTTGGTGCAAATCTAACATAAATTTTACTTTAAATTAGTCTTAAAGAAATTGAGGTAACAAAGTGACATCTGATTTGATTGAATAGATATGATAAACCTTCATGCACATTTCATTGTTGTTTAACAACTTTTTTGCAGACAGATGTGTAATACAAAGCTGCAAATTGGTCATAGTAAATCAATTTTACTTAACTATTTAGTAAATTCTAACCATACTCACTGAAATATCTTATAAAAGTTGTCACATATATTTAGTAAAGGTAAATCATTTTTGCGCAAATATTTAATAAAAATAGACAAATATATTTAGTAAATGTAAATCATTTTTACAATTTTTTTTAATGAAGGTGGATCAATTTATTTAGTAAATTTAATCAATTTTACTCAAATATCTAATAAAATTAAATTATTTTTGTCTCTGATTGCTGTAGATTCAGCACTAATATTTTGTTTGTACTTCACTGATTTATTCTTTGTGTTTTACTCAAAATTGAGATTGTAAAATCTACTCAATTATTATGAATGTCACTTGTTACCTCATTTTTTTTAATGAAATGCTATGGGAGACTTTTTACAGTGTATCTTATCTTAATACTTCTCAATCAGCCCAAAATGTCCATAGTGATGCATCACTAAATAAACATTTAAAAACTTGACCGCAAAAAACTCCAGATTTCCTTCACAAAAAATGGGAATTGGACTGAAATACATGAGTTTGTGGTTGCTGAAAGATTCTCTTACATTGAGGTTTTATAGATTCAGTGTGAGGAGGCAGATCAAGAGCAAACACCTCCACATGAGTGAGGTGAGAAGACGGCCAGGTGTAGGACACTCCAACACACTGCACACATCATCCACAAGTGTCTATACACTTTTTACACTTTAAATGTTCAAATCTAACCATCTAAAACAATATTAATAGAATGTGTTTTTCAGATGTATTTACAAGTGGTAATTTTTTCTTCACCTCTATATGTTGAATTGACTGTAGGTTTAAAGAGCAGGTAGATGTGATTGATTAGGATTCAAGTACTTGCCCTTTAAGGGTATTTCTATGTTGCAGTATCTAAAAGTCAACAAATAAAACAGAATTTTAAGATTAGATACTACTGAATGGCCTAAAATACCACTATGTTCATGTGGAGATAAACTTACATGCGATGTTGCTTTAATGCATGAGCCAATCATACTGGCATCTTTGTTTGAGAGCTTTAGTGCAAAGAGGGTACATTGCATAATTTGATATGTTGCACACCTAAAATGTGGATATTGCTTTATAGATTTGCGAAAATAGAATATCGAGTAAATCCTTTATAGTAAAAATGTAACAAAATAGCTTAAAATAAAAAAGCAAAAGGTTTTGTTGTAAACTTTCAAAATGAGCATGTAAAAGGTGACCTTTTCTTTTTTGTAGGTACATTTACAAGCGTTTCCCATTTTCATCTATAAGTCAATACCACCCAGCCCCAGTGCACTGCTCTCTAATAAATCTAGATGTACCATTCATAATTGGTATGACCAGCTCATAGACCTATCAGTCACTTTTCATATGCAGTTTATGCTTTTTTATAATACAGGACAAACTACTGTAAACTGTGACAAATTGAATCAGACAAAGCAATCTTTTCGCTGCTGTCTGTGGCTATAATTTCATAGATGAAAAATGATAATTGCAGCAATATAACAAGACTATTATTTGATGGCTTTGCACTGTGCTGGTACAGTCTTTTGTTGGAGAAAACGCTACAACAAAGCCGCAGCACTGAGCCTCGTTGCTTCTCTGATCTGAAATGTGCAATCTCATTTCTGTATGTGCTGTAAAACACCAGCTGCATATTAATGCTACATCCCAGATTAAATGCACATTGATTCTGTGCATCAGTGTGGTTGAAATAAAACATAGTCGTAAAAGCGTTTGGGAGGAGGTAAATGGGAAGTGGTCTGCGCTAATGAAAAAACATGAAAAGGAAATTTAAAAGGTGCTCGAGACTGCAAACATATCCACTCAGAGCGGCGAGTGGAGATAAGAGGAGTCTGCATAAGACAAAACTGTGGTGTGATATCAATTCAGACAAGTGTCAAACTATAGATGATCATTTGCAGCCAGATTCAAGCTACTTTCTTATTTGTTCAAACACAACACTTCTTAGTTCAATGTAAATCTATTGAACTAAGAAAAAAAAGTGAAATAAAACTACTGCAGAAGTACCAGCTAAAACAGTTTTTGTATATTGAAGATTGTAAGATGTATAGTTTTCAAAAAATTTGATTCAAATATTAAGTTTAATGAATGTTTGTCCAAACTTTTACATCCTCAAAAACTAAAACACGACCCTACTATATTTAAGGCTGTAAAATTTTGGATTTAGTTTGAAATTGCCAATTGCCCAATAAAAGTATTGACCATTCAATTAAATGACACACTTACAGAACCTGGATATGTTTTTAATAAATGTTTTTGAGAAAAAATGTTAATCAATCTGACCTTCTACATTCAAACTAAACTTTTCAATCACAACTTTCATTTAGCATTTATTTACCTGTTTTTAGTTTGATGAAAGTTGCGTTATTGACCATGTCTGGAATTGTGACCTTGGTCTGTAACAGTCTTTAGCCAGCATTTTCAATAAACATGTTCTAAAAGTTTTATCACCGACAAAAAGATTTGGCTTTGTAAAAATCTTAACTTTTAAAAACTCTTAACTCTTAACTAAGCTGAGCGACATCAGAGTAACAATCGATTTGTGAGCTCAACTCTGTGACGACCGGTGAAATCTTCATAATGTGATTTATTGTGTTTTCATTACATCTGTCTGCTTTGAAACAAACACTCCCCCAACTCCTCCTATTGGTCAGCCTCTGTAGGGCTCTGAGTGAGTAACGCCTCCCGTACACAGACTGCGATGCGAGTTCAGGTCGAGTTCAGTACGTTTTTACTGCGACTGGTATCCCCCACTGACTGCGGTCTCCAGTGCTGCGGTGCTCCGACTGTGCTGCGGCCAAGAGGGAGAGAGCGTCTGTAGTTACGCTGGCGATACTTCAAAAACTCGGGGATTCACAGGAGTTCTCACGACTTTAGCATGCAAGCCCTTTGTGAGCGCTGATATTTGTCACAAGAAGGAAGAAACTCTGCACCAAACTTCGTGAAAATGCGCTTACCTTTAGTTAGCATCATCATGACCCGGTGAGAAAAGTGTGAAGTCTCTTGTGTCCTGTTGTTTTTGCTGCTCCACATGGTTTTTAATCCAAAGCCTGGCGGAGGAGCTCGCATCACGGGTGAAACTCTGGTCTGCCTCATTATGTCAAAGATATAACGGCTCGCAGGACCTATTTTCGCCGCTACAGCATTAGTACCTCAGCGCTTGACCCACTCTTCACCGCGACATGTAAACAAACGGCGCTAGAGGATGACGTCATCGGCCTATGGCACAGATCGTTTATGCGCCATGACGTCCGTGACCGCTGCGAGCTGCGACAAAATAGACCCTCTACGGATTCTTTCCGCACAGTCGTGCGACTGTCGGACGTGACTCGCACTGCACCGAGGTCTGTGTACGAGGGCACATTGGTTTTAAGCACTTTCTAAGTCGTGCGTGAGCCGTGCGAGTCACGCCTCGCATCAAACTCGCAGTCAGTGTACGGTAGGGGTAATACCTAGATTCAAGAAATGATCTTAGCTAAGAGCAATGCAAAAACACATTATGAATAATGATCAAATCAAAAATTGTGATTTGACTCCAAAAAAACCAAATCAATAAATATTGCTAGCTGCAAGATTTCTCCTGTATTGTGACAGAGATCTAAATTGCAATTTTGAACAGAAATCTGTGCAAATTTTAACCTTGTTTAGGTGAAATGACAAAACAAGTATTTCTATCAACTGGAAAACTATAACATTTTTTGGAATATGTTTGCACAGATCGAAACTTCTGAATTAACAAGAGGCATCTGGCTGCATCCTCCTGCGCCCCGCCCACCTATCACCAAAAAACAGAAGCAGCTCTCGGTACAGACCAGATGCCCATATTCGGACACTTTTTATAACATATATGTAGAAACTAAATGTTGAAAAACATGTGAGACAAGACTATAAATGAGGTTTCGGTCTATAAAAAAGGAGCTTCAGCCCTGTGGTGAGAGGTAGCTCAAGATCTGATGAGGCAGGTGGGCGGTGTATGTCTGCAGCCAGTGTTCCTAGAGAAGAATCGCATACTATTTGTGAAGAAAATGATTAATTGTGCATTATTTTCCCTCATGCCATAGCATAGCATGGTAGTAGATCCGATATACAAGCATTTGGACAGATTCTTGAAGTTTACTGATCATGCAGCACAAATCTTCTGGCAGGTTTTAGGTTCTATCCCATAAGCAAAGCACCACCAGGATAGGAAAAAAATGTAGCTCACAAGTGTGTTCACCACAACAGAGGTGAATCTGGGCACTGGACGCACAAGCTGATATGCCGGGTCACGTTCAGAGGTGTGCATTTGTTTGTGTGTGAGAACAAGTAAAGGACATACAGCCTGGAGCAATGAATTCCAATAGCTCAGTACCCAAAGGAAACAGTGATACACACCTCTTGTTTTATTCAGAACTGATGCTTAAAGAAAATGCTAATGCTCAACTTTAAGATTTCTTACACCCCGCTTTCTTTGAGATGGATTGATTTGTTATGTGTGTTGCTAAGCTGGAGATTTTTTTTTCCCCATTGGTGGGTTTTGCATTGCATTATTCAAAACACTGGACAGGACTTCAAGATGAATATGAGGAAGTTGGGGTTAAGTGTTTGTTCGCTCAAGGACAACTCAAGTGAAAAGGGCTGGAGAGAATTCTCTATAACAGACCAGGTGAGTTTCATACAAGCTCTGCTGGGATTGGTCACATTCAAGTTTAGAGTTGCTTAGGACCTTGCTTAGGTGACTGGAAAGACTGGAGTTAAAGGAGTGATGGTGAAATACTAAAATAAGGAATTATGGTTATGCAAAAAAAAAAAAAAAAAATTAACACAAGAACTTGTTTTAGAATTATCCTAATATACTGAAACTAAAAAGTGCTGCACAGAAAAAAAAAAAAAACTAAACACAAACAATCTCATACCAGTGTGCATTAAAAAAATTAAAATAAATTAAAAAAGTGAGAATCATAAAATAAGAGTTAAAAACAAATACATAAATAATTGCATGAATAAATAAATACAAATGAAGTAAACTCCAAATGTTATCAAAAAACAAAAGTAAAAAAAGAAGAAAAAAAAGGCAGAGAGAACCACACAACTCACGTGATGTTAAAAGCCAGAGAGTAAAAGACAGGGAGTAAATGTGAACGAGGTCCGAGATGTATTTTAGACCCAGTCCATTCAAAGCTTTAAAAACAAACAAAAACATTTTAAAATCAACTCTAAAATTAACAGAAAGCCAGAGCAATGACGCAAGAACTGGTGTGATATGATCTCCGCAGAGTTCTGGAGTATTCGTAAGTGAGGAAGTGCGTTGTGAGAAATGCCAGTATAAAGAGCATTACACTAGTCCAGACGCAAAGAAATAAAAGCATGCACGACTTGTTTAAAATGCTTAAAAGTTAAAAAATGGCTTAACTTTCGGTAAAGGACAAAGATGATATAAACCCGACTTGATGACTGCGCTGACGTGCTTGTTGAGTTTAATATCACTGTCCAAGGGATGGACATTATCTTTAAGGGGCCCAAACAAAACAATTTCAGTTTTTTGGCCAACCAAGCCTTGACGTCACCAAGTCAGATTAACAAGGGTCGGATTTTAAAACCACATTATACCTGAAAAATATAAAATAAAACTTTAAAATAAAAATAAATGCAATAAAAACATATTATTTTCAATGCTCGAGTACAAAATACTAAATTGTGGAGTGTTGCTAGCATGGTAGCTAGCAACTCAACGCTTACACACTAACAGAGAAATAGGCGTAGTTCTTATCACGTCTCAAATGACATGCTCATATTTTCTTTACATGTCCACAATTCATTTCACACTTCAAATAAAGGCAAGATTCTCAAAAGCACGTGGCGGTGCACGCAGAATGCTTTGATCAGCCTAGACATGGCTTAACCCTGAAGATATGGACAAACAGTGAACCCACCTGCAAAAAGCACCAGGGCTCGAGAAGTGTAAACTCTGGGTGAAAAAAATGAGCACAACCGTGAATAAACAAGCAGGTGGTCCGCAAATCTTCAAGCTGAAGTCGGTCTGAAGGTGCATGTTTGCAAAGGGTTCAAGAGTTTGTGAGCATGACAGATGAGTAAAGGGTTTATTTACTTCCTGCTCTGTGTCACAAATTAGGTTTAATCATCATTTTTACATTGATTGTCAAGCCTTTTTTTTTTTTTTTCATTTGACATTCACAAACCACTTTCCCACTTTGAGATGGTCTAAAACTAGTCAAATAATAACTTTCTACTTCTACGCTGCTGCTATCGAATTACTGTGGCCAAATTGAGCTTTAGTTCTGTGAGAATATGTGTAATCAGACTGACAGTGAATAAACATACTAATTAAACTCTGTCTGAGAAGTATAAGGTCCATCTATATTAATGGGACATTATTCTAAATGTAGTGGCTTGGGGCACAATGAGGATTATTTATATGCCTATATTTGACAGATTAAATTCATAATATAATGTGTGTGTGAAGGCTTTGTAAATAAACTAAACATTTTAGAATACAATTGCAACATAAAAATAACAAAATAAAAAAGATTCCCTCTTCTTAACCGTCACAGATTAAAAGTGGTTGACTTATAGTTTATTGAAATGCTCTATCTGACATTTTCAGCACAGGTCTTTGACACAGTTGCACACAAACAGGCAATTAAACAGTGTTTTCAATTGACACAACTCTATTATTGTCAGGTTGTGATCCCACTGTTTTTGTTCCAATTAGCTTGACTCCCAGGCTTGCCCTAAGCAGTGCCTCCAGCTGTGTGCCTGTGAATGGAACTAAGCGTGCCAAAAATGCTGTGAGGCCATTTGTGAAAAAGTCAGATGTTTAATTCTTTTTCATCCCTGAATAAACCAAGTGTTAAGTGTGTCATGGTAAACCTGATACCAATGTTGTTATATTTATGTTTAAAGGCACACAACAGCACAAGAGTCATTCAATGACTTGCTTGAGGAAATACAAACATGGAGGCTATCTTCTCCTGTGCTAATGCTAATGCTGTAAAGATCAAGAATGAGATAATCAATGAATGAATCAATGTCCTAATTCTTCACATGGTTTCACCTTAGAATCCACATCGACACAGAGAATATCCTCACTTCTTTTACTCAAAGGGAGACGTGTTTTTTGCAGATTTTTTTTTTCATTTGAAATTTCAAAAGTAAAGAAAATGCCATCTATAAACAGTAAACACAAAAGCAAACAACAAACAGTGCTGTTGCTACAGTTGTAAGATGGCCACTTTGTGCCATACATCCCTACGACCAATAACAACTATGATACATCCTGCTGCTTAGGCTGAAAGATCTGACCTCATCAGGCAATGCAATATTCTACAGAAAACATTTAGAAGTGTTGAACTTTGTGCAAAGAAGGAACACAAAACCCAAGCATAGTCAGTGGCAAAGTCAATTAGTCAGACTAGGCAGCTAATAATAACAGTCATTCATGGGGTCAAAGGTCACTACAGTTCAGCTAGATTACGTCTAAATGCCTTTAAATGTAAGTTTTTTAAAATTTGTTACACAAGATTGGAGTTCATATATATATATATATATATATATATATATATATATATATATATATATATATATATATATATATATAATATATATATATATATATATATATATATATATATACACACACACACCTGTATATGTATGTATATATGTATATGTATACGTATATATAGATATCCTCCCTGACCCTTCCCCCAGGGCTCCCCTGGTTAAATAAAGGTCAATTAAAAATTAAAAAAAAAAAAAAAAAAAAAAAATATATATATATATATATATATATATATATATATATATATATAAAAAAAAAAAAAAAAAAAGATCCCTCTCACCCTACGCGGGTGGTCTCATCCGCTTTCCAAGCTCGGGTCCTCTACCAGAGGCCAGGGAGCTTGAGGGTTCTGCGCAGTATCCTTGCTGTTCCTAGGACTGCACTTTTCTGGACTGAGATGTCGGATGTAGATCCAGGGATATGTTGTAGCCACTCATCCAGTTTGGGGTCACGGCCCCAGTGCACCGATCACCACGGGCACCACTGTTGCCTTCACCTTCCAAGCCTTCTCCAGCTCTTCTCTGAGCCCTTGGTATTTCTCTAGTTTCTCATGCTCCTTTCTCCTGATGTTGCCATCACTTGGTATTGCCACATCCACCACCACGGCTCTCCTCTGCTCTTTATCCACCACCACGATGTCTGGTTGGTTCGCCATTACCATTCTGTCTGTCTGTATTTGGAAGTCCCACAGGATCTTGGCTCGGTCATTCTCTACCACCTTGGGAGGTGTTTCCCACTTAGATCTTGGGGTTTCCAGTCCGTACTCGGCACAGATGTTCCTGTATACTATGCCAGCCACTTGGTTATGGCGTTCCATGTACGCTTTCCCTGCCAGCATCTTACACCCTGCAGTTATGTGTTGGACCGTCTCCGGGGCCTCTTTGCACAACCTACACCTTGGGTCTTGTCTGGTGTGGTAGATCTGGGCCTCATTGGCTCTGGTGCTCAAGGCCTGCTCCTGTGCAGTCAGGATGAGCGCCTCTGTGCTGTCCTTCAGCCCAGCCCTTTCAAGCCATTGATAGGATTTCTTGAGATCAGCCACTTCAGTTATGTTCCGATTAGGGCCCGACCGATATATCGGTTGGCCGATATTTTTGGCCGATATGAGTACTTACAGGTCGATCGGCTATCGGTCAAAATATCGCCGATATACCGCCGATATTTAGGACATGTTGCACCTCATTTTAAAGCTTAGATCATCCAGAATACAACCATTATAATTAATCACCAATCAAATCAATATTTAGCGCGGTTATTACATTTATTTGCGGAGTTGTTTTTTGTCGGACTGCACCTGAACGCAGCACCAGGCTGACTCGCTGCTTCACTCCTCTACTAGTGCGCTCTGAGACAGCGCTGGATTTAAACGCTCTCAACTCCTCTACTAGCTCAAGAAAAGGAAATAACTTCATCACAGATGGCGCCCGCAACAACAGAAAGGACTTTTATTTAATCAAAGTGTCCGTATGGAGAAGAGGGATGATCCTCGTCATAAAAGAGGACACACGGCTGCTCAACAAGAGGGAAAAGTTGGCTTTCTCACTATTTTCTCATTTGGAGTTTGGATTAAAGGAATTATTTTTGTGAAGACTTGGGATCTGAGAAGAGTTTATCTGTGTGGTGAGTGTTGAAAACTTGTTTGCTTTAACTTTCAATGTAACTTGTTGCTCACTTAGCTAGAAGTTAGCGGTTAGCTCGTGAGGCTACAACAATAACATCGCCTCAGCTCGTTCTCTCTGGTGACTGTAAATTGTTGTGTTTGTGTTGATGATTACTGGACACACATTGACATGTAAATTAGTCATGAAAAGAGATGTTAATGGTCAGTATTTGCGCATTTTAATTGCCGCGACGTCGTGCATATTAATGAGGCTAACCGCACCTACCATCTCGAATTCACTTCAGTAGAACAGGTCTGTCAAATATAATGTGATACAAACAAGTTCCAAGCCTTTAAAGTCACTCAAAAGAGGCGAAGTAACACTAAATGTGACCTAAATAAACCCCAATTAAAATCAATAAAGCCAAACAGAGTTTTTTTAACATCTGCTCCTAATTAAAAAGTAATTTTCTATTTCTAATTATATCGGCTGTCTTATCGGCTATCGGCACCCCCAGCCTCCTCTATATCGGAATCGGAATCGGTTCCAAAAAGCCATATCGGTCGGGCCCTAGTTCCGATGGTACATCCCGTGTAGGGGCTTGTCCTCCATGATGGTTCCTCCTCCAGCACCTCATCTGTTCCCCACTGTCTGAGACATTCACTGAGTACGCCATCTGTTGGGGCCTTGTCCTTGATGTACTTATGGATCTCGGATATATATATATATGAATGAATGAATGAATGAATGAATGAATAATTTTTTATTATTGTGTCTTGCGCATGCAAGTGCCCAGCCCTTCATGGGCTTATAAGACACCATAACTGAACATCAGCCAGTATCCAGACATCAAAATATATATATATATAACTGCTTTCATTTGAATGAAAAAGATCTAGTAAGGCTGTTAACCCATACATTTTACTTAAATATTGGTGGGAAAAAAAAGTACTTTAAAAATACATATTTTTTCCAATGAAATGCGTGTATTTTTCATTTTTGTTTTTCTTTCTTCGCTTTTATAGCTTTTCTATATTTCTCTTCCATTACAACAGCCTCCAACAAACATGTTATAGCTGTAAATGTGTTTCTGTACATCTTGTACTTTAGATCCATCTTTATCTAACAGTTCAGAGACTCTATTCACAGCTGTACATTAACCATTCCCATCAGACTGAGAGGGCATAAACCCTCTTTTTTTCTTTTGACCTGCATCATCAAAACACCTTTTAATCTCATGTATACCCAAAGAACAGAACTTTCAAATAAAACACACTTTCCCCACCTGTATTTAGTGTTGACCTCAATGCAGACACATAACAAAGAATCCAGTGACTGATAGCTGTTCTAATCTGTAATCTGTCACCATACGAGGTTCTCAGAAGATAAAAGCTCAAACATTAAGTGGAGCAGGGACAGCTGACCTTTCAGCAGGGGGTCCACCTCATCCATCTATCTATTTCTGTTCAATCTCCAGCTCCATCCCTCACACAGCTCACCGCTTCAACCTGAGCCCCTCTGTCACACGTACAGAGGCTTTCTTTGACTTCCCCGCACTGGCTTTTCGTATTGGGGTGAGGGTCAACTTCCTGCAGTGGAGATGTTTTAGCCATTGTATCGGTATTTCTACATTTGCAACACAATCTGGTATCAGAGCGTCTCATAACCTCTATGAATAATTAGGGTTAGGGTTTAGCATTACAGCAGAGTGTTTATTTAGCAGTGTTACTTATAGTGAGCAACATGTAATTTTCTGGAGCTAGAAATTCAAGTGCACATTTCCCTTGAAGCAGAATGTTAAAAAGGACTAGATTCAATTCTTACAATAAAATAACTTAATACATATTTCCCCACAGAACAGATATCTGCAAAAAAGTCTAATTTGTTTACTAAACTAAACAAACTTTGTTGGTTGTGTTAGCATTGTGGCTACCTGCCGTTAGCATACCGGCACGTCTGGGTCGTAAAAGCTGTGAAAAACCACATAGAAACCACGTAGACTGATGTACAAAGCTTAAAATAAATAATTTCTGTTTGCTTACATTTTTAAGAAAGCACAAATCGGGTGTAGGACCTTTAACATCATATTTTCTGATGTTTTTGATTTTTTTTTTTTTTCTTTGAGGTCATACATTTTACTTTAAAAACATAGCTACTGTAAAGGAATCACTTTCCATGGTAACAAGCTTCTCAACAAGCTCTCTCAAAGTGTTTTTTTATTCAGTTAGTACATCTAAATGACAATAACATTTTATTTTTGTGTGTGACTTAAAAGTTGCACGATGGGGTTTTAAAACCTTGTCACAATGCTTTAGTTTTCTATTTTAATCACGAATGTTGCTTCTAAAATACTATGAGATGATGCTTAATGCAAATTTTAAAATAAGGTCTGTTCATAGAATGCTGCTGAATTAAATAAATTATGTTGCCACTCTCTCTTTTTACAGTAACAATAAATTATAGCAAAATGTCCTATTTCCCCATAGTAAAAATGTAATAGAATACTCATCAGTTGTAATTGATATCACATGTGAGGAGGCAAAAAGGTTGTCAATTACTCATCTGTGGTGATGAATATCAAAAACTGTTCTTCCTACCTCCCATTCCTAATAATGAACCTTAGTTTGAAAGTCATGCTTGCATAATGCATAATTTTACCAGTTCAACATATGAGGCGCTGTCCATGGTACTGAAGCAGTAGGAGAATCCAGGGAAGTTTATAACTTTCATTTTCGAGTGTCACGGTGTGAATTTAGCCCTATATGAAATACCACAGTGCCAACCATCACATTCCACACATGATAAGATATATTCTGTTGCATCTGATTAATTTTACCTTTAGGTGATGTTAACTGAAATTGAGGAGCCGTTTTCATTTTCACAAGTCTGTAATGGTTCTTGCTGAGCAGCACATTATCACCATGCTGACCAGGTAGATATGTGTGTTTAACATTAACAAGCCCTTGAGGTCTCTTAAGCGAGGTATCAAAGCTCTTTCCTGCATGTCCAGCCATTTTAGATTAGAATAAACTGCATATTCACCTGATTTATCTTATATGGCAGTACATAAATCTGGGCTGGAGTCCACATCAAGGGTAAAAATACTGAAGGACCCTATTGAAATATAACATTATGAGTACTGATATGTGACAGATCATTTATCTTGGTAACATGAGAAGCAAATTGTAGAAGTTAAGCGTACAAATTTGTAGTTCATGTATTTACTTTGGCTTTTTTTTTTTTTTTTTTTTGTAGCGCTGCAAGGGTGGTCCATGGTTCATGGCCATACCACTCTGTCCTCTTGTATTCTTTCTGAGGCTATAGCTGCTTCTATTTGCTGTTGTCAGTGAAAACCTTTGTCAAGAAAGACATTTTTCAGAAGTACACTTTAATAGTAATTTCTCAGGCAAACTCCAGGGCCTTGAACCTAAAGTGCACTTTAGATTTGGACTAAGATCCAGTGAGCAAGTAGCACAACGCCAAACAACATAAAATCAGAGCAGCTGCTGATCCTCTTCATAAAAAATGGTGATTTCTTTTTTCAACAACAAACGAAACTGTAGTAAAATGTCTGTGTCAATGTAACACCACCGCGACAGAAAGAGCTGATAAAAAGTTTATGTCTAAAAGGGTAACATAAATGCAGAAGAAAACAAATTATTATCTTTCCTTAATTAAATCAGCCATCTTCAGCAGACTAATTTGGCACTGAGCTTGAAAGCTATATTTAGTATAGTGTTTTCAAATCTTCCAGTTTAACATTAAACAAGCTGGAAAAAATATGTACTGTGTGTTAGTTGTTTATTTTCTGTGAAAGACAGTCAGTCACGTTTCCCATCAGTTTCTTAAAATACAACTGAAGATGTTATATAGTGCAATCCAAAATGCTTCTAAAAATGACAAGCAAAACAATTTGCCAGCTCTCACTGGCTGTATTTGGAAGCACATACAGACTTGAAGTACAAGTGGGTGGGATTTTTTCCTGAAACCAGATCACTATTTAGTTTTTTTTTTCACAATTCTAGTAGATTGTCTATTTCCTATTGTCTATTTCCTAATTTCTCTGGGGTAAATAAAAGCTGTTTTTTTTTGTTTTTGTTTTTCAAAAAGTACCTACATCACTGTGATTGGTTAAATCCAGTCACTCGAATTAGTTCATGATTCCATTTGTATCGCCATATTGTCCAGCCCTATGACTCGTCATAAAAGACAGGTGATCATAATCTTAGCAATCACATTGGTCAAATATCTCACCAAGGTCAAACCTACATTTAGTTTATTTCACGTGATCAATTGGATTTATGCCCATTCTCTACCAGTGTGTTTACAAATC
Source organism: Mugilogobius chulae (assembly GCA_038363315.1). Classification (NCBI taxonomy): domain Eukaryota; kingdom Metazoa; phylum Chordata; class Actinopteri; order Gobiiformes; family Gobiidae; genus Mugilogobius; species Mugilogobius chulae. The sequence continues at coordinate 27,853,641 of CM076408.1, forward strand.
CACCCCATGTTGTGACTTTTCCCACACACATTTTGAGCTCTATCTAACCCAAGGACCATTTGACAGCAGGCTGGCTCACTGATGGACACCTCTTGGCTGAGCCTGTGATCAAAGCCGTGACCTTTCAGTAATTGGATAGTATCTCAAAGCACTAGGTCACCCTGCCCATGTGATCATAACACTACCTGTCACTACAGACGGGCCCTTTCTGCACAATCTATGTACAGCATCAGGGGAAAATGGCCTTGTTTCTGTTTATTTCCTTTTCATTGTTCAGTGCACCATTGTTAGACAAATTGGTATTTTTGTACATAGATTCAACAGTGTTGCAGCCATGTTACAAAACACAATTGTTGGTACGCTGTCAAAGCCAATGTGCTTTTGATGACTGGAAAATTCACTGAAATATCACAATGAACTGATGTAAAAAGGAAAAAAAAAAAAAAAACTGATAAATGTTCTAAAAGAAATTTTATTTTAAATGAGCAATAAATTCAACTTTGGTGTGAACATGTTGCTTGAAGTTGTACAGATTTATGTGTAAAAAATTATGTGTCCTAGGAGAGTTTGTTGCAGACACTGTTTTTTCCACTAACAAAATAGGTTACCAGAATTTTTTTTTCCAAGCCTAGCAAGAAGATCTGAAGATGCACTACGCAAAAAAACAAAAAAAACAACAAAACAAAAGTTGTTAAAAATATTTTTTAAAAGTCACTACTTTTAAAACTTAGTGTAGTGCCTCTACACTTGTAAAGTGTGTTTAAGGTCTCGTATTAATATTTATTTACAGATTCATTTGGGCAGCCTTTGAAATTGTTGAAGGCATTTTCAGCATTTATGGAGCAATTATGTTACCCTAACCCTCCTTTCTAAGCAAAGAATCACTTGAATGCATTATGATTTTTTTTTTCTATGCCTGAAAAACCTTCAGGTCAAATGGCTCATACGTTAAGGCACTACAAATGAATGGGAAAAAAATCTATTAAAAAGTATAGCAATGTAAATAACCTGGTGTGTGAAAAACTTTAAGGGGTGATGAAAATCTTAAAAATTGAGTCAAGATAGATACGTATATACAGTGTTTTGCCATCCATCTCTTTGTCTCCTGCTGTTCTGAATCTCTGTCTGGAGGGAGCCCCAGACAATGCTCATGTCCATGACACAGATACAGCATGAGCCTGCTGGAGAACACTGCCACGTGTTTCTATGTTTTGAAATGTTTTGAAATGTCTTGATAATGTGCTCTATTGCAGCCAAGAAGTCACATTCCTGGCACAAGTTTCAGGGCTGGAGAGGAGAAATAAAATGTGGTTCTGGGCTAAACTTACTTTTGAGAGGGGTAAAAAAGAAAGTCATTGTAATGTGCATCTGGTGAACAATACATTTTTATGATTTTTGATGTTCTGTTGTTGCAAATGCCTGCAAACATCACAATAAATGAAAAAAATTATAACTGTATGACATTAAATAACTGCAGGCTATGCGCCACTTGTTTTTAGTACTTAATGGTAAGCTCTAAAACTCTCCCCGAAAGTGATCTTTCAATATTTCAGCTCAGCCATGGCACAAGGTGTTCCAGATTATAATCCATGCAGAACTGGTTATATTATATTTTGGTTCAGACAGAAAAAGTCAAGTCAAGCTCCACAAACTAAAGACTACGCTCTGAAAGTCAAAACAAATGGATGAAGAAAATTGTTTTGTCCACCACGAGAATAAACAATAATTAGATGAACATAATTTAAATGTGAGTCAGTAACTACTAACCAAACACTGGATTAATTATCGTGAAAGATATAAGCACAAAAGAAACTTTACTCCAACTGAATGAGAAGCCTACCACTTACAACCAGCCAATGTTTAATTATTAAGTTCCTAATCTGTTGGTGCAACTTTTACAATGACTCTAAATTAATTTCTTTCTTTCTTTTAGTGAGCATGTGATGACCGGGCAGAGCGTCTGAGGGTATGTTTTAGTCCTGCTCTGATTGTGCGAAGATTAGAGTGTCGGGGGAAAAGGCAATGAAAAGAGCGAATGAGATGTAGATAACCATTTTAGAAGATTCAGTCTGATCCTGCGGGCGATTCGAAAACTTAAAACGAGATTGGGAAAGTAAGGTAGAACAAAGCAAGACACATTGCATAAGGTGGTATTCTTCTGTCCATTTTTTTTTGAAGGGGACGCGCGCCAGTCCATCACAAGTATATTAGAGCCTACATACAAAACACCTATGACCGCACACGCACGCTCAAATGGTGCAGTGGAGTGCAGCAGATAGCATCCAAATCTCAGCAATCTGAAGTAATGGAAGCTGGTCGCCTGAGGCCGTGTCCACTACACCCTTTGAGAGCCACACGCCACATCCAAAAGCAATAATACCCCCCTCTCTCACAGTCAGGAATGTAGGGATGCTTCAAATCCTCTGAGTCATAACAATGTCTAAGTTGAACTGTATAGGAACTAGGATGGTCACAAATATACACTACAGCTGGAACTGAACATATTATGGGTTTGAGTCAGTTGGATTGATATAAAGGGGTAAGACGACTAATTTACAGCCAATAACTAATATATCAACTTAGGATGCTATACTAAACTATTCATTCAAATGTATTCTGAAGCTGGTGTGTTAGGTGTATATATACATGCAACGACCCAGCAGCTTATCCACATGTGGCTTTTTAAAAACGAGATCTGACTGAGAATGAGGAATTAGTCTATAAAAAGCTAAAGAATATTCTTTGCTGCTTGTTTAGTGTATGTATACTGGTTATTTAATCCTTTCTAAGTCTATTGACAACCCTCTTTCTCTCTTTCAAAAGTGCACAGGTGCATTATATACTTAAAAGGAGTGCTTAATTTTAAAAAAAATTGATTATTCTCGAATTTTTGTAAATTTACGCAACTTTTCATGTTCTAAAACAATAGTTCACTTACCTGTCTTAAGATTTTTTTGACTAAATAGTTGCGGCTCTTTTCGACTTTGATTCGGTTTGAAATGGCTCTTCTGCTGTAAAAGATTGCGGGCCCTATGTTCTACAAATATGTACATTTTGCAAGTTTGCCCACAACACGTTTTCTTGACTTCCATTACGAAGCTCTATGGGACAAAATATAACTTTGCCTTCTTCTATATTCGCTTGTTTAACAAATAGTATTGTATCAACAATGGTATCGAGCATCATGTCTTTTGTGTCTTTAGTGTCAAAACTAATATAAAACAATTGTAGATAACACACATACACTTAAATTGCTCTTACAACAGCTTGACAGTCATCTGCAAACTCCACATGCATTATGAGCCATGTTAAACTTGTGTTTAACATTTGTTGCCTTCTCAAAGAACCTCAAACCACAATAGCTGCAGTCAACAAAAGCAACTGTGATTCTTTCTGTTTCTCATATAACAAAACAAACATTGTCAACCGGCACTTCCATGTCACTTGTATTCAAATCAATCATTGTATTACAGTGAATAAGAAAATATGTTTTACTCAGCATTTTTACCTTCATCTTGTATGTCTTAGGTAAAAAAGTCAAACTAGAAAGTGGGTTACTCCTCCACGCTTATGTCCTGTTCATGTCCTGAAGAAAGCACATTCATATTCTGACCTGCACTACTCATCACTGCAGACCAAAACCAGCCACAAGCTGAAGCTACAACAGAAATATTCAGTTGTGAGCAAATGTCTGCTCCAAAATGAATAAAACATTTTACCTGGCTTTAGGGCATTCATTTCCCCCTAAAATGTTCCACTAACCAGCAGACTAAAATGCAACAAGAGAGTCAATCGCACTAACTTCATCTTTCAGGGCTCAGGGTGAGAGTGTAAGCAGAATTCTCCAAAAGCAACATGTTTTAAATAGAGATAAGCATCTGCAAATATCAAACATGCACATTTTCACAGTGAAAGACAATTAAAACAGTTAGCAGGGTTCTTTGCAGTTTCTACCACAGTCCAAGAGCTTAAAATCGACCATGCATAATCAACAACAGCAACAACAGAAGCTCAAAACGTCAGACATCCATTACACTTTTTCTTTTCCGCATAACTCATGGATCTCTGTAAAACCATAGCACCTATGAGAACAAGCAGCATAAGCATTCCAAAGCAGGCAAAAGCATTGCACCCGTGAGCCATCAACAGAAATTAAGTTCCCTACCTTTCTCTGCTAGTGTCCTGGTTCTCACTTTGAGTTGACTCTTGCTGAAGCGTCTTGTCTGGTCGTGGAGGTGTTACAGGTGTTGGTCCACAGCTGAATGTCTGGTGCTTCATCCTGGTTCTCACTTTCATAAGGAAGGCTAAGTATAATCTCCTCCATGTTGCGTGTTCCTTCGACTCTCTCTGAAAACAACCAAACAAAAAGTTAAAGCAAAAGTCAAAGGTCTCCACTCCTTTTCCCTCTGAGAGATACTTTTCACAACAGAAATGTCTGTGAGCTAGACCTACTTCATTTAGCGCCAACAATTTGAGTATATACGATCACTATCTACTTATTAGTGTACAAAATGTTAAAATTAATACAAATTTAATTAAAAGCTAAATAGATAGTATGATTAGCTCTTGGAAGGTGGTAGTGAACTACAGTAGCTTCTGAGCTACAGGTTGGAAATCACAGGTTGACACCACTGACCTGGTTGACACAGCTTTTTATAAAGGACAAAAAAAAAAAAAAAAAAACGAGGTAAAAATGAATAAATGATAGACAATAACATATGCTATTTGAATGTGATAGACAACTAAATTTACTGGCTGCCCTGCATTTTGGAATTAGGTATCAGATTGAGATTCACGTTGTAAGAAAAAAAAAAAAAAAAAAAAAATTGTGGCTTTATTTATCCAATTACCCCCAAAGCTTCTTCGTTAAGAAAAAAAATATAATAACGTTTTCATAAATACGATTATGTTTTGGGATTCTTTTGCAAAACAACGTGAAAACTTACCAGAGTCTGGCGCGCACAACTACGGAAACGCGGACATTGTGCTGCCAAACGGAAATGTCCAAATCCGCCGGAGAAGACAGTTTGATGAAAAGATCCACGAGGAGGAAATGAGTGAGTGCATGGCAAAGGTAAGAGACACGTCCCGAATCTGCGTTTTTAGTGAAGGATCAGCGTTTGTGCACGTGCATCAGGCAGAGAGAGGACATCAACAGGGCCTACTGCTACTGCTACTGCTACTGCTACTGCTACTCATGAAGCGATCCAACGCGATGTTACATGGCGCACTGCCGCTCTTTCCGCCTGCTGTTTGATAATCTGTCAGATTCCGTCTTCACTAGTTGAAAGGACAGAGATGGGTAGAGTAGCCAGAATCTTGCAGCTTTCACGACTTGCCATCTCAACGTCTAATCCGAGTTTCCGATCTGAAGTTGCTCATGAACACTAACAAAGTGCAACACACAGGTCGAGTGACCGAGCTCCACCCTCGGAGAAATCTGTCCGAACTGCGCGACTTGATCGTGAAAGCAGCATTTGCACAGGTAGGGGTAATTAGTTCTAAAATAATATTAATAAAGTAAAAAGCAGTGTGCAAAGAATGCATTCTAGTAGCATATTGGTAAAAAAAAAGTGTTTGGGGAAACAAGTAGCCAAGGCCTACTCACGTATTAGTTTCTTTTCTTTATTTGAAGTTTATCTTACTGGATCAGAACATAATTAATTGACTCAAAACTGCAAAAACAAAATTGTATTTGGAGTGTCACTCCAAATATATTTGTTTCTTTATATATAATTTTAATATATTATCCATACAGTATTATATTTTTATTTTATATTTTCTACACACATTTGTCATTTATTTTTTCCGTGAGAGGAAGAACAAAAACTTTTTCTCAAGTGGTATGCTGTTACTGTAATCAACATGTTACTGAAATAGTAAAATTTTTACTCATATTAAAACAGCAATTTTATTATCAACACAACTGTATGTGCTTAAATCAAGATTAAAATAAGATATCAACGAATCCTACTGTACAATTTGTTTTATGTCTCTGTGTCAGAAAAAAAATCACATTGAGAAAAACTAAAGTTAAGCTCCAGTGTTCTACCATAGGTCTATGGATTAACTGAAATATAAAGCATCTTTAGGAGCTGATTGGGCTCGAAAACCAATATGTTGAGAGACCTAAGCTAAATAAAAAATGAGCTTTGCGTGTGTAGTGCCTCGCCTCAAGCAAGTTCACTTTACCTACAGTATCTTCTTCAAAGAAACCTCTATTTCACAAGAACAACAATAGTGATCAATCTACTATAGCAAAATAAACTCACTTTCAAACTCTGTCCTGTAGGTAGTAGGCCTAAACTAATTCCCTTTTGTCTTATCAAAGTGCCATGTTGTGGTTAGTTCCATCCCCCGTGTGTGAACCCAGTCCCACCCCTAACCTGTTGCAGAATGAGATTTCCACATCGCCACTGGCACCTTGTTGTAAAGTCAATGACGCTGCTTGTCTCACATCGCCCCTTTTCTCCACAATCTGTCTCCCCAGCTCACACAAAGCAAACCCCACCAGCCACACTGTTTCTTGTACACGGGCAGCTGGTAATGAACAAATATTCTTTCTGTGTAGACTGCGTGGGATAAACGCCTGTGTGAGGGAGCGAGCTAAATGGAAATTAGTCAGTTGTGTCGACAGCAGACGCCTTCCCGCCCCCAGGCATCACAGCTTCTGATTGGTTATCATGTTATGAATTACTTAGGGACCATGCATCAATGACCAAAATAAATAAATCTTAGTTTTACTTTAGTTGCTCTGTAGAATCCTTTTGATGCTTGATCACAGTTCGGTGCTTTGATAGACGCTAATGTTTTATCCACAGTCCCAGATGGGTTTAAGTCACATCATCAAAAGCGCATCTGGTGTAAACTTGTTGAGTTTGTTGTGGGAAAGTCCATGCCCTCTTGTCCTGCAGATGCCAGTCAGCTCTGTTTAAAGAGCTCGCAACAACACTACTCTAAAAAAAAACATCTACACTGACTGTTAATACATCATACGTGAAAAAGTATATTATTAGAAGTGTTTTGATCAGATAATAAACTTGATATGCCTCTCCATGTGGTCTGAGAGGTGTGCAATATATCAAATTTTAGATTAAATCTCAAATGTTGTTTTCAAGATATCCAAAACTAAATATCGAATATATTGTTTAAAATGCTACAAAAAAGCTAATTGAAAATAAAGATTTGAACTTAAATGGAATATTTTTTTGCAGTTTTGTGATTGATATCACATTTTTCTGGCAAGAGGTTGCATTCACATAACATCAGTAGGCCAATAATATTTAATAAACATTAGGATTAAGCAGCTATATAATACATAACGTGAATGCTGCTATTACATATTTCAATTGAAAATGCGTGAAATTACAATGTTGTTTGAATGAAAAACTTGCTTCTGTTCAACATCTGAACTTATGACATCATTCCTACAAAGTGAACGCCACCTATTGATGATGATTTAAAGACATATTTTAGCACATTTCTGTTGGATTGATAAAATATCATCTGAATATTGCCAAAAAAACATCAAGATATTCATTTTTGTCCATATCACAACAGTCCCAGGTCTGAGTAACGATTCTTCTAAAAGATTCTTTGTCATATCTCACCCTATGTTGCAACATTACAACTCCAGCATATTGAGGAAAGAACTTTACAACATCCAGACCGTGTCTTCTCTTCCCTGTCTTATAACGATGCCTCCTATAATGTAGAAAATAGCCAACACTGAGTTTGTGGAAACTTTTTCATTTCATCTTGCCCACAATAAATCACTGTAACCAGCCTCTTACCAATAATGAATATCCACTCGGCTGTGACCTTTACAAGCCAGGTTTAATCCGTATGCATTTCGCCATTGTTGTTTCACTTTTGTAAGTAACAGTGCAATGCTACTCACACTGCTTGTCTTGTGTTTGCAGCATGTTTTTACATCACGCTCAATCACATGGCACATGCACTGTACTTACTTTGAAATCACTTTCTGAGCTTGGCATGTCTGTCTCTGTCCTTCATGCGACATAATAACAAATAGTTATTGTAAAATGTCTGTGCCTTGTACTTTTTTGACACATCTAAAATTTTCCTCTGTTGTGCAGCTGCCTTTACTTGCTCCAATACTGCTATGGCAACTGATATTTGCTAACAATATTTTAATTTTATAGGATCACATTTTCAATTAGCAATTAGTAATAAAGGATATTTTTGGGACATAAAATAATTTGTGATACAATTATGTAAAACTTTTTCCTTTTTTTTCAGTCACTTCAAAATACCAGATCTGATGCTAATACGACACATTGATGATGGTACCAGAACCACCCCTACTATCAAACCCATACCGGTATCTTTGGGATAAATAAAGGTATGAGACCCTATCCAAATGTTTTGCTTCTCACAAGCGGTAAGTTTTTGTTTTAATTGCCTCTTCTGATAAGAATAACTCTTTATAATTGGTCCTTCTTGCAACACTGGTCTAAACCCAGCCAGCACTAGTCTGAAAAATTGTAACCAGCACTTGACTTTAATTGGTGCAGCATGACAAAATTAATCACCATTAAATTTGAGCTCCTCCTGTTTAATAATTAAAGATTTAGTGAACATATTTAGCTAATATATTTTCACAATATACATAATTCCTTTTCGAACACAACATGGTCATTCACTGTGTTTCATGTCTGACAAAACAAACCCAAAAGCTCCTGTTCTGCTCTGAGAAATCCCAAATATGACAAGCACAATCCACTGTAATTTGCAAAAGCTTTGTTATGACTTGTATTCATTTTGCCATCTACAATTACAACAACCATCAGGCCTGATCGAGACAAGAAATTGCAAATTGATTTAAGCTCTCTGTAACCTGTTAGCTTGGCGATGTGGAGAGGAGACTCAGACTAGCATCATCTCGTATCATATGAAGCTAGCGGAGTGTAAGGATTCGAACAATTGCACTGTAATGGATACACATAAATTGGCGAGAGGGACAATAACGGTGTGACCTTTTTTGAACCAAAGCTATCATGGGATGGACTGAATCGACCTATTCCTGACACGATGCCTCGGCAATCACCCATATTGTCATTATTTGTGAGCAAGACACATAACGCATCTTAAACAGCTGTTCTGGCTATTGGATCTGTAATAAAAAATATAAACCTCCGCTTTGCTCATTTTTAAAACAAGTCATGTCTTTAAAACACTGAAGAAGGCATTGATATACAATTGTGTGCAGCAGTTACTTCAATTGATTTGATGCTCCCAACTAAAAAGCCAACAGTCACAAGATCCAAATGGAAATTAATTGATTGGAATGTCCAGTGTTGACTTCCATCAAGTTTAGAGGCAAAAATGTAACCTATTCCAACACTGTTATTAATACCACTCTACTATAAAATGTGATAAAGTAAATCAGTATTTGGGCAGCAATAGCTCATTTGTGTACTCATTTTGTGATTGGTTGGAGGTTCATATCCTGCTCTTAGCTTGAACGTCATAGCTTGTAGATAGATCCACTGGAGTTGTACATGTTTGGAAAATCCAGTGCAAGAACTGACAGCAAAAATATATATATATATATATATATATATATAGATAGATAGATAGATAGATAGATAGATAGATAGATAGATAGATAGATAGATAGATAGATAGATAGATATAGATTTAAATAATTTTACTATTGTGGATAATGCCAAAAAATGCATCTTGTCTTTAACCATCCCTTATACCCTTGCACTGTATAAATGGACTGCTTACCATATTTTATTTACAATTTGAGGCAACTCTTTTCTTTTTCTCTTTCTAGTTCCTGGCTCCACCAACTTCTTGCCTCGCCTGTCTCTTCATAGATCATCACAGACTCCCTCCATGATCACCACTGGGACACGCTCCATCCAACCTGCAGCTCAGCGTCTGACTGTCGATCTACATGGAGAATTGCAGCCAGCTACACAAGGTTTCTGCTCTGTTCCAATTCTAGCACTCAGTTTCCCTGCATGATTTCACTTACCAAACCTGTTTCCATTGACTTGCTTGCCTCTTGTGCTTGTGCTGAAGCTTTCTTCCTCTGCTAAATGGAGATGAATTATTGCATAATAGTTTGCTGTAAAATTAGGTTAAAGTATTACGATGCTGTACCGCTTTTTACGTGCGTAATAGAGTCTCACATTTCATTATGTGTGTGCTTTCAAGCTCACTTAGTTAGATATTTATTTGCCATTTTAGATGTAGGTGAAACAAAAGTATGATGTAGGTCAAACTTGCCTGCATGTTTTCCAGATTACACTGAGAAAACCTATGCTTCACCAAGAAAGACCAAAGTGCTAACTAGTCAAACATCTTGCTGGTCAGTGCATTAGATAAACCTTAATGTACGTTTCTAGTCTGTCTTCCGGACCTTGCCCACTTAAAGGTTATCAAGCATATAAAATAACATTAGTTTACCATTGGTTTTAATATACTCGGCAGAAAAAGAGACAAACGAGAAGCTAGCATAGTTTTGAATTGTGTTTAAGGTTGCAACAATTTAATCAACGAATCACAACTAATCAATTTTTTAATCATCAACTAGTTTGGTTACTGAATATTCTTTTAGATAACTGTACACAGACCCCAAAGACTGTTTCAGGAACCAGATCAAAAGTACATACGTCAAAATGAAAATAAAAAAATAAAAAAAAATATTTGCTTGAATTCATCAAAAACCAAGCAAATAATCAATGCATTGAGCAGAATAATCAATTACCAAAATAATAGCTAGTTGCAGCCCTAACTGTGTTTTCAGTGGTTTAACATTAACTTAACTAGTTTAGCTTCTTTATAGTTCTTTCTCGAGAACCATATAAACACAAGGATGCAAAAACACTTACATACTGTATGTGCTGTATTAGATATGCTTTCTTGCCCCTTCCTTCCTACATACTTTGTTGTAAACCTCCGTGGCTTTGATTTCTAAGAGCTGGAATCCATTCAATTCACCATTTCAGAGGCTCTCATACTTTTTGGGTCGCATCAAGGGGCCATTGAGCAGAAGTGAATTACTCAAGCAGAGTTCTTCTGCACGGCAATGCTGTTTTGTATTCTGTCACCAATGCTGCCTGTTCTATGTCATCTTTTCATACTTTTCTTCGCCTCAAACCTTTACGTTCATTTTTACATTATGTTGCAATAGGTAGGTACAGTAGCTACCTTTCCTCAATGCGTAAAATTTCACTATTCTTACTCCTTTTTGCAATTTTTTTTCATGCATTCTGATTTCTGCTCACCTCTCTGGCCCCACTTGTTCTTCCTATTCTCTTCTTGTTTTCTCTTTCTCCTGTGATCAAGCCCCTCCCTCACTACTATCTCTTAAGCCCCCCTTTGCTGCTTCCATCTACTATCCCGAACCGTCTCCTGCCCGCTCTCTGCATCTCTCTCAGGACATGAGCCTCACACATGGCTTATTGATTTCACTAGCAGCACATTAGATGTATAGCCAGCCACAGTCTTGTATTGCGCCCACACATCTCCCCGTGGAGGACTAGAAACGCGGACAGGGGCTCATATGTATATCTGTTACAGTTTTAATACTTGGTTGTGCAGGAGTGTAGATTTAGGTTGCAAAATCTAATCTTTTTTTTTTTTCTTGTTAGGCAAAGGGAGGAGAGGAGAAAGGCATAGGAATTGTGTCTGTAGATGGCAGAAGAGAGCTGCAAGGGAAAGTGAATGAGACGATTTCAGACACATCTAGGCACATGAACTGACAGGCTTATACAAGATTTAACAATAACTAGAAACAAATGCATATTGGTATTGCTAAATCTTTTAAAATAGTTAAGTGTCCTTCAAGAACCACGCGATAAAGGGAAACTCATGCAAACTTTATCTAAGCCTTAAGTGCACAGAATGGCTCTATTCAGTTTGTTGAGTTTTTAAAGAAATAGCAAAAACTATAACAATAAATAGACCCAATAAAAGTGCATATCTAAGATTTCTTTCAGTAAATTGGTTCAAAATGATGAGAATTTAGGGTTTTAGCCAAAATGAGACATTTAGAACAAAATATTGTATATTTTTTAAAAAGTAAAATATAGTTGCATATAATAGTTGAAAGTCATGAATAGAAAAGAGCTTACATTTTGTGTAAGTTAGTCTCCATGTGAACCTGTTTGGCATAATGTAGTTATTAGGGCACTGTTTGAATGCTAAATGTAATCAGTTGACTTACAAATATTGTATCTGAATTGTTCTTTATATGTACAGTATTCCAGTGAGCCTTAAAAAAAGACATTCTATTAAAATCCATGATGATACATGAAATACTAGTACACTTTTGAAGCCAGCAAATTGATCTCAGTGCTAACTCTGGAAAGAAACAGTTTAAGGAAGTTGTTCAAGATGATCTAAGAAATCTCTGCATGGTGCATGACTCCATGCTGAGATGGACTAAAAGTCAAAACCATAAAATGCTTTTGGACTGAGAAGTGGCATCTGCCAACAGTATAAAACATAAAACTCATTATATTTCTGACCCTAAAGGCTTAATGCTAATACATCATCTAATGTAGGAGATTGGTCTTAACAAGGGGTTTTGATGGTGTGTGGAAGCTATACCAGGAGCTCCCTTTTATATGGATCTGCTCCAAATTGTAATGGCTTTGTCCTTGTCCTAATTTTATGAAAATCAATGCAGTGGTGTGTTATAGAATCTTGATGATGGATACCAGGGAATATACTGTAGCTTCAAAGGGGAGCGAGGGCTTTGCAGTAATAAATTGTAATGGTCATTATGGACTGTACCAGGTCACATGTGTAAATGTTTTTCCTATTGATGTAATGATTGCTGTCATGGTTACAGATGTGGGGCCGGTTATCAGATGTTCTTTGATTGCATTCGCTCACATTTCTACACAACTTCTGCCTCTTTCATTCTACTGGGGCAACTCTGATCTCAGTTACCCATATGGCCTTAAGATCAAGGCCAGCACGTAATCTCCAGTCTGAGCACAACCCATTCACAACCTTGGAGAAAACCACAAGGCGTACAGGCAAGGCAACGGATGACTGGAGATAGCGGCCATGCTGTAGGTTCCTCGAGGGTTAAATTAAAAATGGATGAATGTGAAATATGGGTAACCAGGAGCAATGTGAAAACACTTAAAGGCTGCCATGGATTTCTATTAAACGTGAGATCAGTAGCGGTAATGATGCTTGACCAAAGTTCAAATTGTATGATCCTGGAATTTGCAATTGTTTGTAAAGGACCAGTAGTTCTGAATGATCAGAGGAGAAAAAACTGTACATGCACATTATGGGTTTGTGTTACATGTAAATGACAATTTGACTCAAACTTCATTTTTTTTTTCATGCTTTTTAGTTGATTGTTCACTAGGGGTACATGGTGGCAGAGTGGTTAGAGCTCTGGTTTCCTAACAAGGAGATCATGAGTTCGACTCCCGGGTCAGACCATGTCAACATCACACAATCTCTCTGGGTGGAGTTTGTATGTTCTCCTCATGTCACCGTGGGTTTTCTCCGGGTACTCCGGTTTCCTCCCACCTCCAAAAACATTTAGGTTCATTGGGCATCACTGCGAATTACCGCTGTGAATGAATGAGAGAGTGAATGGTTGTTTGCCTAACCCTGTGACGGGTTGGCCACTGTCCAGGGTGTTTTTCCGCCTAAGGCCCAAAGTCACTGGACTAGACTCCAGTCACCCACGACCCCTAATGGGAACAAGTGGTAGGACATGAATGAATGAATGTTCAATAATTTGGCTCCAGAAGCATAATTTTAGATTTGTAAAGACCTAACATGACTATACGGCCTGTATTATTTCTCTCTTCCTGTTGAGCGTTGGTTTCTACCTCGTTCACTCAGATCAATCCTAGACTTCGTTTGCTAAACTTTTGGCAGACGTCCACACATTCCTCTTCGCGTAGGATTTCACGCACACTTCTGTCTTTGTAGCTTTTTTATTTTAGAAAAGAAATCATGTTTCGATGATAAAATATCCCAATCTCCAATGACTATAGCCGATATTGACCGTACAGTTTCAATTTTGTTCTTGTTCTAACCAAAACGCGCGTGGAAGGAGAGCGGGGAGTTATATACGAGCAGTTCTTGAACGCAACATCTCTTTACCGGCGGGGAGAAGGCACAGACGCACCACAGCGTTTGAGAGAGCCGGACCAGGAGGGATGGTATACGTCTCCGCTAGTTTCTGACAACGAGGGGGACTGTTCTTTTTTTTATTTCCCTTTCTGACAGGAGCTCCTAACTGACTGTTTCATCTTCGAGGGAACAGATCTGCTTTTACGCGGACTTGTAGCCTATAGATTCTTCCTGAAAAAGTCTGTAGGATGGTGGTGCTGAAGTGGACAGCGAAGACGTGAACCAGGCTGAAGAAATTACGCACGAGAAGACTGATTTTTTGGAAGCAAAGAGGATACTGTGCCGACGCGCAGAGAGAATGGGCTCCAAAAGAAGGGGTGCTTTGAGAATGGAGCGGGGACGCAGACTGGAGGAAGTGCGGTTTTGATGCTTTCCCCTTATCACTCTATCACACCAGGGGAACGAAAGAAGAAGAAAGAAGAAGCGACAACCTGTTTTCCCCATCGTACCGTATTTTTGTTTTGGCATTTCTCCATATGGGATGTTGACATGAAGGATTTATCCAGTCTATGTTAAAGGAGGAGACGGAATTTTGGGGGAATTAAACAACGCACGTCTTCTGCTTCCCTCCCTCTGTCCATTTATCTCTCCTCTCTAGTCTTACCCGATTCTTTTTTTTGATTTGCTTTTTGAGCCCCCAACATTTCGTGGATGTGAGGCAAGCATGCGGCCCGGTGAGAGCTTGGAGGGCTCATCACGCTCGGCTCGCGGAACATGCGTTAGCGCCAATCGGAGTATGAAGAGGGACCCTGCGAGCGGCGACTACGGGGGAATGACGGTGTGGCGCGGTTTTCTGTGGAGTCTCGTCCTGTGCTGTCTGTCTACTCCTTCGCAAGGTAACGCAGACATACGCATAGAGGTTCGGTGTGCGCGCGGTGCAACGTGAAAATTCCCCACCGCAACGTCAGAAATCGCCAAAAAATGTTGTTGCGTAAAAGGCGTGCTGTGTTGCGGTGGATTAGTTAAAAGATTGTATCAGTTTGTGCTTTAGTCTCTTCCTCTAGGCTTGTACTTTCTCCTCTCTTTCTTCCCTCTATCCGTCTCCTCAATACAGCCATTCAGCCGGTAGCCAATAAATATTCTTGCGGTAGCTTCTGGGCTGTGGCAGTAAACGTGAGCTGCTTATACCAAGGAAGTGAGAGGCATAGTGTGCTGATCTCCCATACGGGACCTCATTACTGGCTACCAACCATGCCCCAGCAAAGTCTATACATCTTTAGGCTAGCCTTTTTAAAATCAGCATCATTAATCTTATTCAAGGCATTATATAACAGTGGTGTCTCTCTGTTTTCCACTTGACTGCTGTGTCACATTCTGGCTTAAGTATAAATAAGCTGTTAAAGTGTCTAAACTGGTCAGTCACTATGTAAAGACAAAGCTGAGAGACAACTTTCTCGTTTAACCAAATCACTACAGCCATTTAGTGGGGCACTGCTGCATCAGGTGTGGCCACTGTGCTATAGAGAAAGCAAGCATTTATCACATGGGAATTAAGTGAGAGGAGAAACCACAGCGCATGACGTATAGAGCATAGAATTGAGAAGAACAGTGGAGCTGAAAGGGTTAGCAAATGATCTGAGCAGGCAAAGTTGGCACAGAAGCATATCATTTGCAAGGTACAACAATGTCTTGGAGCCATCTAACATAGCTGCTTTTTCAGAGGATAAACTTGTAGGACATGGATTCGGTATGGCTTGATTGAAAAGTGTGGCTGAAGGCAACTGAAGCCGTCAAAGACTTGTAAGGTTATTTGCAGGCATTTGTCATTGTCACGGTAAAGTCTACATGATCCCTGTGTTATAGGGAGATCATGTTGCTAGCTGACTGGGCAGAAACACTTATAGATTTGTGCCATGATTGAACAGGTTAAGACAGGTAAGTATAGTCAGCCTGTCAAAGTGTTAAAATGCATTGCTCTGGTCACTATTTTTAAATATTCCGTTCCTTGCTTGGTGGAACATTGATTGTAGGTGGTATGACTATCTTAGTGCAGCATGGACTTAAATTTGTTCTAGCTTTAGTCTGAGTCATGTTTAAAGGAAGAAAGTTGCATCATAAACAAAGAAACATCCTTATTGTGTGATTTGATCTTAAAGGAGACCTATACAACTCACTATTCTTTTATTACAATGTTCTCTCTTCATTAGTTGATACATATTCTAGCATGTTGTCCTGCTATTGATGCTGCTTTTGATGCTATTGAGAATCTCTGTTTTCACCTACCACCTATCTTCTTTCGATTAATCAAAAAAATTAGATTCCAATTAAGACCAATAGGGTTCAAAATTGTCACTTTCCAACAATTCTGCTGCCCTTCTACAGTAAAAATGTTATCGTGTATAGACGGGACCTATCATTTATTTTGTTTTGGAACAAGTCCAAATCTGTTTATAAGATTGTAAGCCATTTTTGCAATGAACAAAATGTAAATTACTGATCTGCATACAGTTACAGTTTGTCACAAAGTAGGGGAAAAACACTATAGGTCTCCTTTAAACTTATCCAAAAGCTGCAGTAGAGAAAGTAGTAGGCAATAAATGCAAATGAAACCTGATTGCGAGAAAGCTAAATGGTAAATATGTGTAATTAAATGTCCCTCTTGATGTATTGTGGCATTTTGGGGACCATGCTTTGTATAAAAGGGAGTCAGGAAAATTAAAACCCACCACAGGCCAAACCCTGTTTCATTTTGGCCACTGCTGCTAAATTAGTCTCCTCTACTGGCCATTGGCAGGTAACCAATCATTGTAGGAAGCTTTGCAATGCTATTCCAAAGAAATAATAAAAAAGCCAATCATGAAGGTAAAGTAATGAAATGGCTACTAATGGATTTTGCTGTTGGTTGTGAACAAAATAATCCTCATAATTTCTCATCTTGTTGACACGCAGCTATAATGTCAAATCACCACCAGTGCAGCTCTTGTTATCGTGGTGCATTTGTTGTGAGAAGGCTGTGTTCCATCAGGCTTTGTTCGGAAAAAATGAGGGCAGGAGGACATTTCAGAGAGATGATGAAATGGTTCAACCTTTCTTTGAACCAAATTGATTTTGCATGAATAAATGTTAAAATATTTGGTTTGAAAGCTAATGGGGAATGTCGAGAGGTTTGGGCCTTTTTAGTAGTTTAATTTTACTTCAGTAGATTAACAGAGCAGTTTATTACGTTTATATTGCTTTGTGCCACAATTGCTATGACTATATTTGTATACCGTTTTAGTTTTGAGTTTAATTA
Source organism: Mugilogobius chulae (assembly GCA_038363315.1). Taxonomy (NCBI): domain Eukaryota; kingdom Metazoa; phylum Chordata; class Actinopteri; order Gobiiformes; family Gobiidae; genus Mugilogobius; species Mugilogobius chulae. Next base: position 27,871,024 of record CM076408.1, read on the forward strand.
ATTATTATTTTTTGCTAGCATAACACAGTAATATTTCAGTTTAACAGAAGCAAATCTAAGACAATGGGCTGTTTCATTTTGCTGTTTCTTAATTTATTTATTATTTTTTTTTTTTGTCAAATCCCATTGTTGACCCATTTTCAGTCACCTGCCTTGCCAAACCAAAGTGATTCAGAGGAACACGAATTAGAAAATCCAAGAAGTCACAAAGGGGTTATTATGGGGATCTTGCTGCCACCTGCCTCCAGTACGGCTTCTTGCTATGCACCTGTTCCAATAATACAAATAACGAGAAAAAAATCTCTGACAAATTGCTGATAAGGCACTTCTAAATGAAATGTTTGGCAGATTTGTGGGGATTCTATGTCCCTCCACGCAGCACCAAGTTTGAAAAAGGAGGCTGGTGTGATTATGCAGATTTGCAAAAGTCTGTGAAGTCTGAGAGCAAGCAGCTGCAGATGAAATGAGAGCGAGAGATTTTCCTAGTTCTGTGCGAAAAGACCAGGATTACCAGGAATTGAATCTTGGTTACAAGGTTAATACAAGTTTCAGATTTCAATAAGCAGTTTGAAGGTCATGTTTTTTCAAATGCAACACAGCTTTATGTTTGCTTTGGTCTAAACAATTTGGATTTAGACTTTGTTAATGTCATCTGGAACAGGTTTGACAGAACTAGCAAGACTGAATAATTCCCAAAAGATAATAACTACACTTTACCTTAAAAAGCATGAATGAGTAACATATTATTGCTGAACGAACAATTTAAAGGTGCACTGTGTAACTTTTGGACAAAAATGACTTGCTTAGAAGAAGTTTTTGTCATTTAGATGCATTTATTGCACTAAATAATAAATATATTTGTCTTCACTTTGAGCCAGACACAAACTATAGACTTTTATTGGAAGAGGCACCGTTCTGTTCCAAGGTATGGTTTTGATTTTCTTGTCGTTTGTTTTCTTAAATTTTGTAGTTGACTTTTCCCTCCCTAAAACTTCTGTAGAACTTTAATAGAATAAAATTGTATTGTAATGTTTTAGTAACCACATAATTAATGAGCTTTATGGTTACTAATTAGGATTGGGGTATTAATGAAGTCTTGTTACATATTATCATCCATTAATTGAATATCGATTATTGTGTAAAGACATTATAAATGGTAAATATTCTCTTTTTATAGCACTTTTCCACATCTTGCCTAAGGGCATCACTACCGTTCGCTCTAGTCATCCAACTGCTTCATTGGTCTCCCATCCAAACATTACCCAGACCTGATCTTGGCTAGTTTCTGATTATGTAATTGACAAGGCCAAGCATTGACAAGCAGATATGAGTTGCGACTTAAGATTTAGTTATTATAAAGTGTTAAAAATGTTTTACTAAGACACTAGGCAACATCTTTTCTTCAACTTTGTAAATGCAGCTCCCTTTTTTGATTGGTCCTGTGGCTCCTGAAACTTCATTTACTCATGAATTTCAACATCATTTATATGTTCTTGTTCGTGGCTCATTTCCAGTTTAACACAATGCAACTAATGTGATCCAAACCCCTGAAAATAAGGGTTAGTCAGTGGACCAATAACTTTTTTCTTTTTATGTCAATTTTGCCAAGCCACAATATGATTATCATCAATCATTTTATCAATTAAGTCATCCTTAATGTATACGGTTATCATAAAGGGTAACAAATTGGAACTTGTTTTAATGAAATGACCAGCCGTGGCCAGTCGATTAACCCACTTGGCTAAAAATAGTAAATTTAATTTGCATTGACAATCTCATGTAAATGTAGGGCTTTGTTCTCTCAACATGCTTAAACTGAAATTTATCAGTTATCCCTTGGTGGCGCCTGGTAATTTAGTAGCCAGTCATCATGGTTAAATTGAGCTGGCTGTCATGGCTCTCTGAAATGCTCCTCCAACCCTGGCTTTTTATAACCCATCTCTCGATATCAGATTGATCGCAGCAGTCAAGAACTCGGTGGTACTGATTATAAGTCACTGACCGACGCGCACCATTAATATGCCAGTACTAATCTTTTACCTGCTTTAGTTACTGCTTGGGAGAGTAGTGGTAATCATTTTGAGTTGTCACCTATTGATCGGGATCGCATGTTTAAAAGCATACATTTGCAGGGTGCGACTTTCTCTTGTAAGAAACAGACCCATACATTAGGATTATTGGTCCCCATACTGAGGAGCACCAGTCATATAGAACATTATAGCACCCCCCTGGCTTCTCTCGCACACATTTAATCCTGTGGCTTATGACTGCCTGCTCGCCGAGAGATGTGTCTGTTGCAGGCAACCTCTTGATCATTCGAGAAAAAAAAAGTCGGGCTGAGCGGGACTAGTAGGTTTCAGCTGTGTGTGTGTGTTTTGTGGGTTGGTGCGAGCTTTGTGGTGAACCGAAGGCTGACTAAGGGATCAAGGGTTGACATGAGGCAGAGATAATATTATGCAGATGTAAGCAGTGATTTGAAGAAATCTGTCTCATAGGCCCATTCAAATTATGTGGCATTTATTTTTTTGTTTCTGACAATTTACCTGCATAAAGAAGGATTATGGATAGCTTTATATTAGTTGTTGTCTATCTTGCTCTTATTAATTTACTACTTCAATTTCAATGAACAGTAATCAGTAATATATTAATTATTGAAATTGTTTTTGTGGGAATTTTAATAATGCAAATCAAAACGTTTTACAGGGACTGCATTGATGTGATTAAATATCTCCAACCACAAGAGGTCAGAAATGTGGCCTTTATTAGATTAGGTTTCAACATTGATACAAAAGTGATTTTGGATCACTGGTGGTCGAATGAGGGATTGCTATCGAGCCTGTATACAAGACAGGGGTCTCAAACTCATTTGTGCAACACCCTGGAGTGATTTCTGATCATCACTGAAAGTGGCCAACTGATCAAATATATTTTTGCGATGTGTCTATAAAACCTCTGCAAATGACCAGATTTTCCCTTTTTTTTTTGAGGAGAACAGCATGACCCTAGTTACCCATTTTGTTTGCTTTTTTAAATTAATTGTGTGTGCAATTTTGTGTGTTTGTAATATATGTGTATATTAGGCTTTATAGAGCCTAATAGCCTTATTTATATAGAATATTTAACATAGTCATCTAAAAATATGAGACTCTCGACCCATTCTGACTTGGATCATTTGGGCCCAAGCTCTAATTGAGTTTGAAACTCCTGGTGCAATGAAATACAGTCTTTGATATGACCCAGGTTATCTGTTAGGGAGAATTGGTATACATGTGTAGCTTAGAGTGTGAATGTCGTCCTGTATCGTTCACTGTCAGAGCAGAACCAGTTAAAGAATAAGCTCGTCTGCTTTTTTATTGTCCGGTGGAGTGGGTAAGCAGGATTGTCCAAGATGGAGAGCAGTTTTTCAAGTGTGCTGCTGTCCCTCACTGTGACAAACGTCTCAGCTCTTAGACCATCACATGACCAGATTTCCCAATGATGTGTTTTCCATTACTTCAAATAATCTCAAACTATCGTCTGTCATCTATTATTTTTAGGCTGCAAGTACTTGTGTTGCACTCAATATTTAAATTTGAATCGTGTTGATCTTGAGCTTTTCACAGCGTCTCTATGGTTTGTCACTGCTCTCTCACTCCTTTATCTCCTCTTGTTTGTTTTGCATGCTCCACTTTCCTGCCTCCCACTTGACTTTCATTCACCTAATCCGCTGTTTCCTATAATTCCAATTCACTGACTTGATCATACATTTGCATTCAATCTCCTTTTCTCCTTCTGTCAATGTCTTTTTGCACTGTGGAAGCATAATCAGCTGCATTGAATTCTAAAATTAAACCCTGATTGTTGGTCACTTTCAATAGACTTCCAAACTTAATAATGAAGATCAGCAGATAAATGTATTATTGACACATTTTGTTTTCACATTTAGATTGATGTGTAATGTTTTAGTTGGCTCATAATCATGTTTGGTTGAATCCTTGTTCCAGTATTACAGATCCCTATTGTGAATTTCTGAGAGGATCATCAGGAATGAGTTCCTTTCCTTTTTTCAGTAAACTACTTTTGACTTGTTGTCATTTCAATCAGCATTTTCCTATTTTGCGCAAGTACAATATGTGTTCTTTAGTCTTCCTTGAAGAAACTTGTTTTGGGATTGCCGTAGGTGCAGCAATTCTCATATAAATAGTTTGTCTTAGAGCCCGCAACATTGTTGTATCAACCATGATTGTATCAATACAATCATGGTTTAATCTAGGAATGGTCTTATATGGATGTTTTGAGCTGATAGTTGGCATCCTGCTGTGGCCGATAACCAATATCAAATTTTAATAACTATAGCCCGTAAGATCATAAGATAACTTTTCATTTTAGTACAAACTTTAGCACAGGACCAACTGAGGCTGTTGTGTACCGAGAGATTAAGAAATCTACCCCTAAGAAAATTGTGGCCGTTTTCATATGTAGGCCTACGTGTTTTTCCCAATTTTTCCTAATCATGTAATAGTGGCTGGTATGTCAGTTTAGCTTTGGTTTTGATCCGCAGAGGCTCATTAAAGCTAATTGAAGATACTACTTCAGAAGCTAACTAATTGCCTGGTAATCATAGTAACATGTTTTAGATTCGATTTTACCTGCTTCACTTGTGAGGTATTTACATATGCTTGCTGCCTTTGCCTCCCAACAAGCCTGTTAAATTGAAATATGTGATCATTTACAATGCAAATTATAATGGAAAGATGTGTCATTGCTGTTAGGATTTCCAGCTGTTCGCAGGCGCTTTGGGCCAATCACAGACCTTTATACACAATCTTGCTTTTCTCAAAGGTTTAAGTACATATTTGCATTTACACAATAGGGTTATGTGTCAGAACCGGAGGCAAAATCACACTTAGCGTAAATGAATGCAAACATGAAGGCTGGAGAAAGGTACAGTGTAACCTTTTCCTGCAAAATGATGGTAATTAACTGTCAGCAGCCCCAACATTCAATGAAATACAGGCACTTGTTCCATTTAACCTGACAAAACAATACAGTTTCAAAGCTTTGTAAAGAGATTAGCACGACGCAAAGCCTTTTATAATTGATATATTAGACGTTTAAATGGCATGTAATGGCATGTGTGTCTCTTCTGTAGATTAGGCTTCCTTTTTTATTGTAATGCTTCTTCAAATGTAATTACTATGTTAGACTAGAAGTAGAATAAAAACTGAAATAAAAAATAAGGATATGTTACTAATGAAGACCCTTTCATCTCAAATTCCACCTCAGAATATCAATTCTCAATTAATTGAAATTACACTATGCTACAATTCTAGTTCTATGTGCTATAATGAACACAGGATAGACTGATTATAAAAATCCTTTGACAGTAAGTAATTATAAATAAATCAATAAACAAAATGCCTTGTGTAAAATGTCACCTAACTTTAACTTTAACATACAGTCTACATTTCTTCTCTTACATATTGATCCTCCTCAGTCCAGCTCAGTGAATGACACATGGATTAAAATGATCTGTGTCAGGAAGCAGATGGCTTTAGCTACCTTTGTAAAGACAATAATTGTAATCTATAGGCTCAAAGTAAGTGATTTTCTCTTTACAGTCCCTGGCTTGAGCGAAGTGAGGTAGCCATCTTCTCGTCAACCATCTTAACTCCTTTACCTCACACGCTCGGGGCCCCAGCAGGAGCACCAGCTGGATACGAGGCTAACTGTCTCTGTTAATTTTTCATTGGTCTTTTCTCAGGGCACATCACAGGAGGTCTGCATGCCACTGTGCATCTGGCACTGTCCCCAGCCATGTTCATGTGCAGAGGTCTGTGATGGCTCCCTCACGGCTACACGCGGCAATATTGTGTGATGCTTTCTGTGCATTCTGATGGCTCTGTGTTGGCCCATATTCAACGTGCCGCCTTGTAATCTCTTTTGAAATAATGAAGTGGCTTTGGAGATGTGACATATTGTGGGGATGTATGTGAATCAGGGCAAAAATGTACATGCAATATGGTAGCTGTCTGTGAGAAGCGTGTAGCAAGGTTGAAAGAGGCACCTTCTGCATTTTTATAAAAATTACATTATTTTCGTTCTGCATCTTTGTGAATGTATAATACATCAAGCTCTCTGTATATAATTTATTAATTAATGCTCCTATTAGTTAACTGCCTTGTTTTTTGCTCAGTATTGACATTTTGACAGGTGTTTGGGCCTTATTTTAAAAGTCGTCGTAAACATAAACTTCACATTTTAGGGGATTAAAGCTCTGGCTTCCTAATAAGGATATTGTGGGTACAAATTTGTGGTCAGATCAAATCAACATCTCATGACAGAGTTCGTATGTTCTCTGTGTGACTGGATTCTGCATGGGTACTGCAATTTTCCTTCATCTCCAAAAACATGCATGTTTATGTCAATTGACAACACTGTAAAATTCTCAGAGTGAATGAATGAGAGAGTGATTATTGTCTGTCTGTGCCTGTGTGTCAACCCTGAGGTGAGTAAACCTTTTTTAAAAACACGTACACAGAAAAGACAATGTGAGAATTAAAGATTTTTGACTTTAAGGAAACTTCACCATGAGGTGACTTGGAGTCAAACATTTTTGGAAAAGCTGTCAGATAAGTAAAGAGCCTTGGATGAGGAGGTGGCAGGTGCAAGGGGAAAGTATCAGAACATTCAAGCCTCAAATACAGATAGAACAGAAATCCGTAAGCATAGCATTGTTCATTCAAAATACAACAATTTAGGCTTAGACTTAATTTTATTGTAAAGCATCAATAAACATTAATTATATTTTCTACCATTTGTAGATAAGCCATTAACAAAAGCATGACAAAATGAAAAATTAGTTTAAAGTGCTTCTAAACCAATAATTAATTTCTTAATGTCTAGAAATTGTTTTTTGCCAACGATTTGTATGTCTTCTTTAAAAAGCTTTAAACAACAAGGAGAAGTTTTACTACACAATGTGTTGTAGCACCACCTTCAGCGAAGTGAAGTTTTTTCACAAAATGCGCATAAACACAGTGTTTGGATTGTAAACTTATCATAAGTAATTGTTATGCTGTTATTGTAACATGCAACACCACAGTCTGTGTATATAAATGTAAATAGTATACTTTAAATGGGTGTAATTTTCTTTGCAGGATGATTAATGTCCTATGTAATTATATGAACTGATGTAATAATGAATAGCTGCAGGGTAGGTAAATGCACCTTTTATAGCTAAATGTTTGTGTAAATATTATGCAAAGTGCTGACTGAGACGTGTGACTGCGTTGCTTAATGTACATTGTCCCTGCAAAGAAAGACTACCCCAATTGTTAGTCAGACTCAGTACGTCAACTTTATAATCCGTTCCATTCTGGAGAATTAAAAGAAAAGAATATTATATTTAGCCTTGCTTTGGTGCGTTCTCTTAGAAAATGATCCATCCTCGACATGTTCACGTTGACATGGTCAGTTCATTTTTAAGATGGAAGCCAGGACTCAAATAAAAGTGCGCAATATATAGGAGGAGAGATGGATGGACTTATAAACGGCAGTATGGGGTCAAAGGTCGCATCCCTGTTGACAGCAGAGTCTGCGCCCGTCGCTCCGTCCTTGAGGAAGATACTGATGCCCTTAATGACTGTTGGGCCTCTGGGGAAAACGCACAGATGACAGGAAATTCCTACAAGATGCTGCAACGCGACGCTCACGGAATAATAAACTTGAAGAAAAGCAAAGATGGGGTGAGAGAAAGGACAAAACAAAAACAAAGTGCAACTGGATTGTTGGTTATCATATTTTGAAGTGTGATGTCATGGCAACCTTAAACTAACTTTAGTCAAATTGAATGTTCTGTCACGCCTGTCACGCCGGCTTAAATTCTCATATTTCCACAGCTTGCTTGCCATTTTTCTTCACTTCCTTCTGGGTCAGACCGAAAAGAAGGTTTGCTGAAATAATTAAGCTCATCTGTTCATCTTGAAACAGAGCTGATAAATCTTGTATCTCATTAAGTGCACTCAGCTGGACAGTGACATTCAGCCTTTTTTGTCAACAACAAATGAGCTACTTTGTCTCAGATTTGAGAATCTCGACTACAGAAAGTTTTTTAGGTTACAGTATATCATTTTCCTATGGGCATTGTCTGTAAAAAGTTAATTGATGAGGTGCAGCTAGTTCATTCTTGACTCAAAATAAAAAGTAAAGTCACAAAGATAAGTGTGTTTTTTTAATAGAATTGACAAAGTGTTCCACTATGACTAACAATACAGAGTTGCCTGCTTCTCTTTATGCAGATAGAAAAGTTTGCTATTGCCATTTTTGTCAATTTAAAATCATCTTCATTCTACACCTAAAAAGATACACAGCATCCCTTTGGCAAATATTTCAACATTTTGTGCTCAATTTAAAATTTTCCACTTTTTGCTTTTGCTTTAGTACATTTTTCATTTTCTACCACTTGTTCCCGTTAGGGGTTGCAGGTGACTATCCCAGTGACTTTGGGCCTTAGGCGGGGGAACACCCAGGACAGTGGCCAACTCGTCGCAGGGTTATACAGACAACTATTCACTCTCTCATTCACTCACTAAAGGAAATTTGCAGTGATGCCCAATTAACCTAAACATGCTTGTGTTTGGAGGTATTCCCACAGTGACACGGGGAGAACATGCAGACTCCACCCATAGAGATTGTGAGATGTTGATGGTCCAACTCGAGAGTCAAACCTACGACCTCCTTATTGAGAAGCCAGAGCTCTAACCACTCTGTTACCTTGCCCCCTGTATCTTTTAAAACCAGGTTCAATCAAATGGTAAAAGACTTTGAACAAAAAGCGCCCTGTAAGCACGCTAGTTGCAGTGATAGAAAAACTTGGTCAGACTTTTGGACAGCTGCATATTGTTTAAAATTGTATAGGTTAGGAACATGGCTTTAGCGTTCACTGGTTTTTAAATATTGTAAATGTTGTATTTGCTTCAAAATGTTGTCCTTGTGTGGTTTTTTTTTAGAAAACACTGGACTTGACCTCTGTAGTTGGGATGAGAATACCATTAAATCAACTGTTACTTCTCTTTGAGTTAAAGATGAGAGTTTGGCGTTGCCTGCAGGGGTCAGAAACTAATTGTGTTTTCATCTTTACTGGCCCAACGCTTAATTCTTTTGAAGTGGAAAGATGTTGCGCCGCCTCACTGTAACACACTGGATTTGGAATGTGCTGTTTCACTTAAACTGGAAAAGTGATGAAGAGAGTCAGAAAATTCTTTTTATTAGGTTTGACGGCCTTTTTAATACTTTTTTGACCAGCTCTCTAAGATGCAGGATTGATTTGGATTTGTTTGACTTATCCTGGCTGACCTGGTTATTATGGATCTGTTTTCAATTTGTAACAGTGAGCGATTGACCGCGGGCACAAGCGTTGTTGTCGTTATTGTTGTTTTTTATGTGGGGAGATATTTGATTTCAATAATTTTGTATGCTTTTTTTAATTATGAAAATTAAAATGAATATTAAACACTAGAACACTGGGCAATCCCTCTTAATAAATGATTGACCTAATGGTAGTACATTTCTGACATGCCATCTTTTTACACTAATTACATACTCACAAATTAATGAAGCTGCCTTCTCTACAACATTGTTGATGGTGATAGTGTAGAACATGATGGGCAGCAGAGATAAACTGGTTTTGATTAATGACTTCAATAATATGTGCGCCTGATTTTAGCGGCTAATTGCAGTTTGGCTCATCACTCAAGTCTTAAATTCAGATCCATCATAAGGTGCAACATCTACTTGGTATTCTGCTTTGAAACGATTTTTAAGCGTTCATATCTGACCACTTATTGTCGTTAGCCATAAGGCTGCTCGAATATGAAGAAAATAATTATCTGGGTTGTTTTCAATCATAATTGAAATCACAATTGTTCAAAGAATTAATTGTTTAGCAAGAGCGCAGAGCAATAATGTGAGTGTTGAGATAAAATAAAATACATGATAGATCTCACAAATAAACAGTTGTAAAAGTTTTTCTTTTTTTTTTTTGCAGTCAGAGAGTAAGTGTTTGGAATCCACTTTTCCTACGCAAAGAAATACAGTATATGGGCGCTTATGATTACTATTTTGAGCTGCACGCTTAATCACGATTACTCAATTACTCAATTTTTGTAAACTATTACAGCAAGCTAATGGCCCTGCTTAAAGAATGATTTGCTTTCTCAGTAACTAATGTTTATTCATTCAGTCTGCGTTACCATAGAAACTTCTATAAAGAGCCCTGCCTAAAGTCGGTGTTCTATCGAGTTGTTGCACCTTGTCGTAATAGACAGGCAGGTTCTTGTTTAATGTTAGACCTGGCTAGTTAGTATTGTATTTTATTTTTTGCTAATCCTCATCTTAGCCCCAATCCTACCTAAAGTTAGCTGTAGAATTGTGCCTAATCTTTGCCGAATTCATCTTATCAGTTTCCTGTGCTTTACTTTATACGTCACAACAACAAGTGAAGAAAACCCCTCTCAATAAATGTATCATTTCGCCAAGACATTGCATGTCCACTACACAATCTTGGCTGTCAAACAATGCTATTTTCTGGTTGTCACACTACAAGACATGAACAATTTAAAAGTTACTAAATTCATTGTGGAGCTTCTTTTCCATTGATTTGAGCAGTGCTGTTGTTCACATATTTGACAAATGACAAATGTTTGAAATCTTGATCTGTGATTAATAGTTTTGATATAAATTGTGGCTCATCATTGGTTATACAACACTTCACTTCTAGTTTGATTTCTACCCCTGTCTCACCTCAAAATTTTTCCCTCAGTCATAAATGTTTCCTTGTAGTGGACACTTTGGTTAAAACTTAAAACATCTTAAATAGGCTCCACCCTCTCCACAAAATGTTAAAATCAAGCCACATTAAAGATTTACTTTTACACTAGGTAATTAAAGACATGCTTCCAGGACCTGTAATAATAATGATAATAATAGATTTAGCTAATGGAGATGACGATGATTTGTGTCAAGTCGTGTTAGATAACTATGACATACTTTGCTAATACATACACTGCCTTAAGGGATTTTTTAATTAACAGCCTGCCAGTAATCCTTAATAATGCATTATTTCCATATAGCTAAAAGACATGCATTTAAATTGGCCATACCTGGTCTCTGGAGGCAACGTGAACCATGGAAAGCAAAGCCACTATAGTGAAGGTAATTTGTTGAGGCAGGTGACAAATGACCCTGCTCTGAACCCACCTGCTTTTTGCTGCCACATACACAAAAATCAAACAATCAATATTACAGTAACTTTTGGTTTAGCTTCTCCACAAGCAAGGTACAATAGTGGTTTTATTTTAATCAGTCCTGCAGGAGACGTCTCATGAAAAGATTTCCGCAGTACTTTGGGGATATTGGAGTAAAAGAAGGTGTTTGTGCGCAGTGACAGGTAAAGCCCAGCCGGACCCAAAGATGGCACAGAGCTGTCAACGAACAACACACGTACCTTCTGCGTTCACACAAACTACAGTCTTATCTCATTATGCTAATTCCCAATCTCCTGCACTTAAAGGGTTCTTTTAATGAAAGCACATGTGATACTCAGATGTTATCTTAAATGTACACTGGAGAGATGGAACGTGCATTGCTTCTTTTTCAAAACTGTGTTCATACTGTTTAATACTTTAGACATTTTATATTGTTTTTGATTGCTAAAACAGATTTCAGGCCTTTGCTTTTTAAAATCCTATGCTGTTATGAGGCCTGAGCGATGTTTGCAAAAATGAATATCTCGATTAGGGCTGGGCTATATGGCAAAAAATGTATATTATGATCTTTTTGGAGACATCCTGATTTCGATTTTATCACGATTAATGTCTAATTTTTTTGCCTTTTGAGGTAAAAACAAGTATGATTTTTCAGAAAGTTCCGATTTCACTGTCAATGGCTAAATCCAACTGTCAAACGCTGTCTTGTTGCCAGATTTTCAAAGTGAAAAAGTGACCAAGCCTTAGAGAAAAAAAAGCCAAAACAAGCAACCACAGCCCTTCAAGAAAAAAGTTTTAAAAATAATCGATTAATTTAAAGTTGTGTGTTGCCAGTAAACAAGTACAGTATTAATATATTTTTTTTTACATTAACAACAACTTTTAAGCACAAAAATATGTTAAGAATCTATCATTCGAAATCATGATATGACGATTTCATGAGGGAAAAAGCAAATTTTTACAGAGATGAGCTCGCAATTCGATTTTTATTACTATTGCTCAGCCATAATCTTGATTATTTTTTTGTATTTTCAATCCAACAGTAATGTGCTATGTCTTAAGCTTTTTTCTTCTTTAGGTAAATAGGTTGGGTTCATGCTGAATAATGTCATAAGTCCAGAGGGTGTTTTTGCAATGAACTATGTAAGAAGTCTTTTCTATGATCTAAAATTCAATATATTGCCCAGCTCTAACTGTTATTATTCATTCATTTCAAATGTGGCAATGTTGCTTCTTGTATACTCACAGCTTCACTGCGGTAGACTGATGGGAGTGCCGCTGCCCATCTACATGATTGGACACATGATTGGTCACAGCGAAATCAGTTGGTCTAATCTTGCCTGAACAGTCAAAACAGCACACTTTTACAAGGGGCTGGACGATCTGGGGAAAGAAAGTAGATGACATATTTTTACCCTATTTTGATTGATCAGTTTTCGATATTTTCTACTATAAAACATAGACAACTGTCTTTGTTTCAGGTACAAACAGTAATGGAGTGACAGGAATATGGTTATTATTCCTTATAGGACAAGTTATGTATATGAGAAATCCATATTTAAGCTTTTTGAATGATATTAAGTCTTACACATGGACATTACTGTTCTTGGCAGACAAACACACTCATGCATTTACTGCCACATGATTGGCTAATGTTTAAAATTTTCATTTCATTGAGATTTCCAAATTAGGATTGCTATCTGACTATTTAGATTTTTGGCACAGCCCTGGTTTGACATAGGTTTACTTTTTTGCATGACATTGGAACCTTATTTCTTCTCCTCAATTTCAAATGAATGATAGCCAGAGTAACCGTCAAAGAAACTTATTGTCTTAAGCAAACATGGCGGCATACAGAGGACTGAGAATTGATGCAGATTTTGATAAATAAACAGTTTAATTTGTCATTGATCTAAGTGATTCAGTGATTCTGCAGACATAGAACAAGAATACAACTTTATTTAAAGAAGGGATGTTCATGATTAACCGTGACTAATGGCTTGTCAGTGTGTGAGCTCTTTGACCGGTTAAGTGACACAAATATGCAGTACTCCAGTCGATGGTTTGGTTCCAGATCCTTGTGAATTGGATGGAACTCCTGGAGAAATTGGCTGGTCTGTCCAAACCACCTCAACAGCATTTCAGCAGAAGCTAGTGTTTGTTGAGCTTACATTTGTGACAGTTTACATCGACAAATCCTCTGTGTTCAAATCCATGACCTGGCAAACTTGTGCGACCGTTGCAGAGGTAGTTTTGCTGATAGTATGTTCTGAGTCTTTTTGCTTGCATGGCTAGTCACACTTAGTTGCTGCTGCAGGGGTCTCTTTGTTCAGTGCCTGTCTATGAGGGTAAGACTTCTTTGGGTTTAATGCATGTGTGTTTGTGTGCGAAGACTCATTTTCCCAGCAGGCTCTGTCAGGCTGTTTCTGGGCGCGCTCAGTTCACAGCTGGAGGCTACTGCTGTCACCTGCTTACCTCTGCTCCCTGCTCTACTCCCTTCCTCTGCATTCTGGGCCTCCTCACGTCAATCAGCACGCTTTAAACTACGTATCCTTGCATAAACTTTGCCGAGCGCTCCAGAAAGCTCAAATGAATCAAAGTGTCACAAATTATTGCAGAGATATGCTGTATCCAAAATAAGCCTGGTTATATCACATTTTTTGTGTCGCTGTTTAGTTAAAGGGCATTTTAAAAGCAGTTTTCATGCTTGGGTGGTCACTACCTTGGGCAAAATGAGCCACCTCAGAAAAACGGCAGTCTCAGTCAAATCAATGTGTGTTTACTGACTTAGACTTAAACTCATTCATGTAAGAATGTTTTGAACAGCTGATCCTCATGTAAGCAACAAAAAGGTATAAAAAAAAAGATTAATAAACGCACATCACTTGGAAATAAAGTTGGCCTTTGCAAGATTATGTAGGAAATACATTGTTATATCTAGTCATACTAAGGGAATATAATGTTATCTCTAATCATACTAAGAAATTTGTCAAAAATGTGCCAAACAAACAAAAATCTGAAATAAAGGAATACACTTTTCTGAGGAAAATAAGAAAATAGTAAGATTGGGAAAAACAAACAAACAAACAAACAAACAAACAAACAAACAAACAAACAAACAAACAACAAGCAATAACAACGCCAGATTACATGAGGCATTTACCTTTTATCATAATGATCATAATCTAACATAAATCTATTCAATTCTTGCATCATAACATGAATCACTAACATAACACAATGCATTATACAGTATTTTCCCATACCAGTAAATGTCAAGCTGATGTTTCTCACAAACACATGCATCAAAATGCTTCAATATTCCTAAAAAGCCTTTATAATTGCGCACTTTGTGTATTAACACCTGCACAACATTTCATTACAGACATTGCATTACGTCCCATATGGAAGTGTCTGGTACATATTCATAAAACAGCACTTTGTGGATGGCCTCTGTCTGATTAGTAGACAAAAGCTCTGCAGGGCTCCACAGTGCACAGCCGTTACGCTCTGATCTTTCACACCAGCGTCTGCTCTGTGTGCGTCCCACCACTATATACCTGTCCCACCCACCTCCACCTCGCCACATCTATCTCACCACGGGTCAGGGGGCAGACAGGAGGCAGCTGCTAAAGCGCCCTACCTGACACTTACAAACATGGCTGGTACTGTTCTATCAATTCAGCCACACAATGAAGCTTAAAACTCAACATTCGTTTCACTGACTGGTTTTTATTTTTAGGAGGGCTTGGACAATACACTTGTCACAATGCAATATGGATACACGATACACGAGGCTCGATACAATATTTGTAGCTATTTCAGTAAATTGTGATCCACAATATACTAAACTTGGCGATTATATCTATGATTGGAATGATTAATAAGCAATTCAAGTACATTAAAAAGCAGCATACTGAAGAAAAATTGCAAGCTTTTGTAGTAGGGATGCACCGATCGGTGTTGATCCAGGACATTTTGCTGGATCGGGTATCAGCTCCATGATATCGGTTCAGCCGATATTGTGGCTGTGCCTTTAATTGGACATAATGAGACTAATTTACAGGCTGGTGTTGATTCATAGCAATTCATAATATTGGGCATTTTATTCAGATTAAGTTGTTAAGTTGTGACTTGCACTATAAACAACAGTTACATAACACAATATGACCAAATGTATTACGTTTTTATAAGAAAAAGAAGCAATTTCAGTCCTTTCACTAGTATCGGTTGATATCGGGTATCGGCAGATAGTTAAAGCCAAATATCGGGATCGATATCGGAACAGAAAAAGCTGGATCGGTGCATCCCTATTTTGTAGGGCTTTTCCTGGGCACCCCTGATGGGCACCACTGGTCTATTAAGTGAATAAGGCTAAGTATTCTGGTATGCTTCATGTTTTTCAGAATATGCCAGTGCAGTAGCCCTGTACTGCTGTATCTATAGTTACTATAGCTTCTTGAGCTCAAACATGGTCCAAGGTGAAGAAATGGCTGAATTGATTAGAACATTAGAGACACAAAACTCAATAGGATTTGGTGTGTGTCTTAAAGCCTTGAGCTCAATGTTAATTTGCATGTTGCATTTTTATTGACGCCTTGCAGATATAAAGAGCAACTTGTCGGCTTGAACTCTGTCTCATAGCAACACATCTTTTGAGTATGAGCGTGATGTTTTCACCTCAACTAGAAATAAACAAACAAAAGACTAGTCTAATGCAAACGAAAAACCAGTACTCCATAAGATTCACTATGTTCGAAAGGGAACATAGTGAAAGGAAAATTCAAACATCGTGGGATATTGTGTGCATTTCTATGTGTGATTTATAACACTATCAGAGTATCCCACAGAAAAAAAACACTTACACTTTCAAATCAGAGGCTCTACACTATTCCTTAACGAATATATTTGTAAATTATACATTAAGCTATAAAAAGAACTATCTTATGCAGTATGGCGTGCATTTAAATGGCATACTAAGCTGTTTAGCCAAAGCTACAACTCCTGTGCTACAAACTCATAATTTGACTCCATTACATGTGTCTATTATTTATATCGAGAACATATATGGACTGGTTGTTAGTGCATAACTTCCAGTGTAGGGTGTTCAACAGCATTATTGCCCCCGCACTGGGGAACTCAGCAGCCTGCTAACAACTTCATATTTAAATCAAATGCACACATATAGTGCCAAAATGATAAAATAATAATTCTCTTCGACATATCTATGCAGTATTTAAACTTTACAGCCTGACACTTCTGAGGCTCACTCACTCGGTGTTGTATGAAGCCATTAACCCAGTTTAGATGCATAGTCCTTTAATACAACTACAAAAAGGCCAACTTCTGTCTCACATAATGAAATCGAAGAGGATTATGGATTAAATGGATTACATTCAGGCTTGTGTGCTGTTTTTGTTAATATACTTCCAACTGACTCATTAAAAGAGTAAGGTAGTTAAAACAATATCCGATGTGGACTTAACCTTTTTGTGACACTCAAGAACACTTGTCATTTACAGTTATTTGAGACATTATTTTTAGTTTTCTCCAATGATATGGTTATTGTAAATGGTGTTTGTAACTTCATTCAGTCTTCAGCTCCTTTGTGAGTGGCTGCCATTCTGCACCTACAGCCTTTCTAACCATTTAACTCATTACAGTTGCCTGCACATGCTTATCATGAGCAAAATATCAGGTTCAGTTCTAGTTTCAGCTACAGATCATTAAAATAGATGTATTTGGTGTAAACAGTCTTATATTCTTCAGCCGCCTATAGAGCTCCATCTGACAGCTGTTCTCTATTGGATTCTGATTGATTTTCTTTTCTCATCATCTCTCCATAATGTCCATTATAAGACATATAGTATAATTGTGCCATTAGTGTCGAAAAGTATATGACAAGGACTACTGTTCTGCGCCTGTTAAATGCTCTCTCTGTTGTTTATAGATATTTATAGATGGTTATTTGTTCTTGTCTTGTAAATCAATTACTGGAGCTTGTTAACAAAATTTTATGTAGAGCTGTGAACTAATCAACAGAGTCTTGTATCCATGGGAAAATCTGAAGGAAGAATAGTTAGTTTTTAGATATCAGTATTATTATTTCATTAATTAGTGTTTTGTTACTTTTTTCCTATGTTTTCACAAATGCATAAGGCACTATTTTTTGTTCCTCCTCTTGCCAATGCGCATCCATCGCCACTTGTAAAAAAAAAGCTCTGACAAGTGAAAAGTTAACTTTGAGCTTTTGATGTGTATACGTGATAAATGGGTTTTCATTTGCTCCTTGCAACCTATAAATTGTTAAACAGTTCATGCATGTGGGAGTTGAATCTTAATGGGACAGTGACAAAAGTAGGTCTTTAGGATCTTTCCTCTGTGGCCTTAATCTGGACTTTATTTACACCTTGTTCGCTGTGATCTTATCTATGAAATCCACTTGGAACAGAACAACTTACACTCTTGTTTGTTTTAACTAATGACTTTAACATTTGTTTAATTGTTTAATTCTGTTTCTTATTGATATATTTATCTTTATCTACTAATAATCAGTACTAAATCTAATCATAATTGCACAAAACACAATTGCACAAAACCCTTTGTATTTTACAGTTAATTTATTTAGTAACAAAATTCAGTTTGACATTTTTGTAACACTAGATTGACAGTATGTCTGAAATAACAGTGTCATGTTTTTTATGTACATTTCATTGCAGTTCCAAGTTGGGTTGCACCAAAACCGATCCTGGGATGAAATAATCTGGGATTGAGTATCACTCTTATAATATTTGGTTCAGATTAAATCTTGATTAGGCCTTCAATTGAATATATTAAGACTGTTTAGTAGCTGATGATGACCAATGTTTGAAATGTTATTTACACAAAGTTGTTACTTGCAGAATTATTAAGTTAGCTCCATTTGATCCATTACTCACCAGTAATAACTGCTTCAAGGCGGATATTGTTTTTTGTATTAGAACTGAAAAAGCTAGTAGTCTCAAATCTGGATCATTAGAGAATGCAGTATTTAATATGAAACTGCTTGCAACTCCGGAGTACCCATAATCTGCAAGACAAATATGAGCCTTTTTGTGTTTACCACTACTAAACACCAGAAGTAAAAATGTCATTTTGGCTTCCTCTTTTATCCCAAAGTACGTCCTTAACATGAGGTTACAAGAGAAGAATACTTAGGGAAATGAATGGAGCAGACACTAAGCACCAATGTAGCTTGAGTTGAAACTGTGGGGTGCTGCATTTGTAATTGTACCTCCTCTTCAGTGCTCAGCAGGCGACCGGAAACCTGCCAGCAACATATTACACACACACGAAAAGACACACACGCAAAAATGCCCATGCACCCGGCAGACAGGCAGACAGTCCCACCTACGCACCCATTGCACCAGCCAATGCCATCCCCAATCTAGCCCCTATTAGCATTAAGGGGGCAGACTGTGTAAGATGACGCGCACATAAACCCCTCTATAAATAAGCCCATTCTCATTATCTTAAGCATATTGTGTAGGTGGAATATTTTATGTGCATCATGGTTATTAAATGCATATGCCCCCAGAAGAAAGCAGCACCATCAATCACACACTGCCTCATAGGTTTTGAAAGCCAGATGCTGAGAGAGCTGCAGATGCTTTGGCTAAGGAAATATTTTATTAGTTGAATACTGATTGGTGGAAATGGGGAATGTGTTGATGTGGTGCACACCTGTTTTTCACACTTGTTATTCCACATCCATCACATTGGCAGAACTGTATAATGCTGTATAATAACTAATAGTCAACAGAAGAAATGATTGGTCGACTAAAGATATGCCCTGTGCATTGATTTACTGACTAAAGAGAGAGATGTGGTACTTGCAAAAGCGACTAAGCAACTTCAAACCTACAACCCTAATATCATATATGTTTGGTCTGAAAATAACTTGCATGTCTTGTTTTTTTACACTTAGTCCAAATGACTACCTTTGAAGCCTTTTGTAGCCTTTTCTACTATGCATACATTTTAGACGAATGAGATGGATTTGTTACTGCTAACCCTTAACAAAATCTATTAAAGTCTGGAATCACGATGCAGAAGAAACATTAAGGAGGTGTTTTGAGCTGACAGACAGGGGCTTGTTTCTTACAGATTGTAATTGTGATCCTAACATGCTCAAATCCAAATCCACTTTATTTAAGAGGAACATTAAATAAACAAAAGGTTTCCAAAGTGCTTCACAGATAAAAGCAAAACATATGATAAATATACAGTTTGACCTACTAGTCTCAAACAGTAAATGCTGACAGATCTCCTAGAATAGGAAGACTCCTCTTATACATTGGGACTCGTTCACCCTGTTAACATCAGGCAGGCGCTATAAGATCCCACCGGACCGCAGGAACCCAGACCACGGAACAGTTAGACTGTATGAATTTTGAATGTGCTTGTTATGAATTAACTTCTGATGTCCACTACAAACCAAAAGTTTGGACACACCTTCTCATTCAAAGCGTTTTCTTTATTTTCATGACTATGAACATTGTAGATCCACACTGAAGGCATCCAAACTATGAATTAACACATGTGGAAGCATGGTAGGCTACATAACCAAAAAGTGTGAAACAACTGAAAATATGTCATATTCTAGGTTCTTCAAAGAAGCCACCTTTTGCTTTGATTACTGCTTTGCACACTCTTGGCATTCTCTTGATCAGCTTCAAGAGGTAGTCACCTGAAATGATCTTCCAACAGTCTTGAAGGAGTTCTAAGAGATGCTTAGATGCTCACCTCAAACCATCTCGATTGTTCAGGTCTGGTGACTGTGAAAGCCAAGTCATCTGGCGCAACACGCCATCACTCTCGTTCCTGGTCATTCATAGTTTGGATGCCTTCAGTGTGAATCTATAATGTTCATGAAAATTAAACAAACCTCTTTGAATGGGAAGGTGTGTCCAAACTTTTGGTCTGTACCAAATGTGTATGTGTAGAGCTTTGTCACAGAAGGGGCAGCCAGTATTTTTCTAACCTATTTTATTTTATCATTCACAGCAGATAAAACTAGACATTGAGTCTGGTTTATCACTGAAGGTAAATTACAACCACAATCAACCAAAATGTATAAAGTGTTTTTAAAAACAACAACTAGAAGTTACATAAAACATTAAAAAAGTATAAAACAAGCAAGATAATAAAACAAAACTTAGTCAACAGAAAAAAAAAAACACCTTGTTGATTTAAAGCAGGTAGGCTTCTCAAGTGTCCCTGAAGAAAGGGTCAAAAGCAGAGGAGAATTTCCTTAATACCATGTATCAAATTGGCAGTTCAGAAACTGTGTGTCTGTGAAAATTTCCAACAGTGTAATTTACCAAAGCTGTAGCTGGCTTGCTTGCTTCCATGTGGATAAATTACCCCAATCACACTGGTTGAGAGTCACTTATCCATCATACTGTATCACACACCTGCACCTATTGGCTGATTCCATGTTATAATAAATCCCTCTGTGAACCGTTATTGAGATCGATTAAGCGCTGTTGATTCTGACTCACTGCTTGTATCATGTCTGTGCCTCTGACCCAGTTTACAGTTCTGTTTAAGTTTGTGTCTTTTGGTATCTTAAGTGTCTATGCAGTGTGTCGTCATGCGTACATTGGTAGGTGTCAGTCAGTAGGTTTATTGGAGCTTAGTGGGAGAGGCCGCAAATCTCCTTGTAATTACAATCTGAACAGGCCTGACATTTTACCAAGTCTCCCCCCTCAGGTGTGATCAGCGGGCCTGACTATTTCTGTGCGCATGTACTGGCTGTGCGGCAGTGTGTAAGCGCGTGCGCTCAAGGCCTTTTGTCTTGTGGGGATGAAACAGCTGGGTGCTCCTCGCTAATTAACGCCCAACCTCATAATTACTGTTAACTGGCCTACTATAGCTGACACAGTGAAGAGGCTCAGACAGACACACTCCAGACGTGAAGAGCAGAGCGGGCAAAATAGTTCCCGGCTGCCCAAATGCTTTCTTTTCTTCAACTATACGAGAATTGTCAAAAATACTCAATATGTTCTGTGGCAGCAGTTAGACGCAGAAGAAAAGGCTGGAACTGGCTGGAGATTGGAAATACTTGATCTTTGAAAAAAAAAAAAAAAAACATGCTCCAATGTTTGCTTTTTACTCTTTTTGGCAAAGTGTGGCATTGCTTTGGCATAGCTTTAAGGTCAGATGTCCTTCATTTATTTTGCCGTGGACTGGCGCATACGCACACTGTTTTTTATAAATAAGTTCTAGATTTTTGGCACTGATTTTTATTTATTTTTTAGTTTTTTGCATTTCCTCTTTGAAAAGCAATTGTGTGGATGATAAATAACATTTTGAATTAGCTCAAGTCGGTTCACCGAATTTTCAAACAGAGGAATGAGATATCTAGCCCTTGCAAGTCTTTTGACATACTGCTAATATTCAGAATTTGCAAGTTTTTTTGGTCACTAGAAATGCTTTAGAGCAAGGTGAAGGCCCACCCTTACACAGCCAATCGGATCTAATCTCAGAGTGTTGTATAAAGGCGCACAGCTCCTTCGTACACATTTGATTCACCCAACAGCAAGAAGTACTCATTTGAACTTTAACCAACCATAGAAGAATCCCTTAATGATCATTTATTAGTAATGTCAGTGATTCATTACGAACATGTTTAAAATCACTGTAGATTTATCTTTGCTCCTAATTAATAGTTTTTACAGTTTAATTGGTGACATGCATTGATTTTTAAACAGACCATGTAATTAAATCAGTTTCGTCATCAGTTAAAATGTCAGCAGAATTTGAGAAAAACTCCAGTAAGTACTTGTTATCCCCTTGGCCGTCAGTACCCTCCCAGACACCAATTTTATTTTGTACCAACAGCAGTTCTCTTGTTTCCCTTAGACATAGCTTGTTGAAATCATATTATTGTTTGCCTTCACTCTCCCCAAATCATATAAATTTGTTTACTTCTCTGCGCTTTTCCCTGTTGCTTTAAAACACTGCTATTGAGGAAAATGGAACAATTCAATCAAAACATAATGACGCCCAGTGAGAGTATTTCGTGATAACAAAACACAATTTGGTGTAAACATGATGGAAGAATCACGCAATATGGTTATTTGACAGCTTTTGGGAAATTTTATTAGATGGGAGATCAGTGGGGACGAATAGAGCGCATCTAATAGAAAGGTATTGCTGCTAGCCCAACTGGCTAAATGTCAGTGCTGCCACATTGTTTTGGTCACTTAGGGCTACATGGTGAACTTTTGTTGGTTTGGGATGAAGATGTCACTTTTGTCTATCTCACCCGGGTTTTGTGTGCGTCGCCTCTGGAAGATTTGTAAACTCCACCAGAAAAGGTCAAGTAGTGAAAGATGCAAACAGACACTTCTGCTGAAAATTATATCAGGTTTTTTGCCCCAAATAAGTGAGTGTAAAAAGAAAGAAGACATTTATTAATGGTCTATGTTGTTTGATAATGTTTCAGAGAGTTGTCTGAGTTAGCTGTTAATGATCCGTATGTGATATTATACCCAAATAATAAGGAATTGATAATATAGATAGGCCTATTGGCATCATTTTTTTTTTTTTTTTTGTGTTGTGTAAAAAAGTTATTAAAATGATACTATGGGAATTTTTTTTTCAATGCATTTTAGATATCCACTTTGAGTATGGCAAATAAGAGACAGAAAAGCTTTATAAAAACAACAACAACAACAAATAATATTTAATTTAACATATTTTCAAAACAGAGAATGTATTGCCTGTTTTCTAAGTATTTAGGAATGAACTATAATGTATAATGATCAGTACTGTACTTTTTTTTGGGATAACACACAATTCGTGTAACAGTTAAGAAATAGAAAGAGGTTCATTTACTTCCTGTGCTGATAAGCCCCGCCTCTTCACTGTAAGTTTGTAATGTAACTTTTGTCATTTTTATTATTGTGAACTGACTTAGTGACTATTTTAAACCATTCATGCTTTACTGTGAATCTATATTGGTTTCATTGTGGCACAATGGCAGAGCGAGCGATAACGCCCTCTCGCCTCACAGCAAGAAGGTTCGATTCCCGCACAGCTTGGGTGTGAAGAACCTTGGAAGACATCTGTCTGTGTAAATGTGCTATATAAAGTGGGTGGACATAGGTGGTAGGTGAGTACTTTCCAATTAAGCATCAGTAGGACAACACAAGATTACTCAAACATGCACTGCAACAAGGTTAAATAAATGTTACAATCTTTTAAATAAAGCAATAACGCATGTTTCACTACCAAACAGAAATATAAAATAGACACAGTTTCCTATGAGGGTTCTCGTAGATTGTAAGGCTAAATTGCAAAGCAGGGGGGCAGTAGAGAGAGCCATGAATCACCCTGAAAATACATATTAAAATACATATAGCAATGTAAAAATGTTACTACTGGAAATGTTACAAGTGGAAATGTCTCCAAACCTCTATTACATTCCCTTTTTCAGTTTTTGTGCCATTGTAGGACACAAGAAACTACCAGGACCTCTTACTGCACACTCAAGGGAAATCAATAGTGAATGAAATAATAGGTTGCCCACTGCTTGGCGCTATTAAACCTGTGAGGCATTTTGGACCAGCATGCATTTGAACCACTATTATACAAAACACCTGAGAATTTGTAATAGCAGTGGTTGCATGAGTATTTTAGGGCCGGCACATTTGTATGTCTAGGCCTGTGTCCACGCTCCCAAATAATTTGCTTGGCATCTGGCTATTGATCCGTGCGTGTTTGTAATATGGTCATGTTACGCTGCGTTGGTTTGATGTCAGGCAGCAGTGTTTTCTCCCCCCTTCATTACTTCCCATTCTGCTGTGCGTGTCTGTCTGAGATCCCTCACCCAGAACCATTCGCAGGCCTTCATCTTCCATGCTTGTTGCTGCTGTAAATGTGCCTCGACACCACACATAAAAACAAACATGCGTCCCAATGGCAAGGCGAGGTGAGGGAGGAGGACTGCCAAAAATGGTGCTTTACAACATTATGCAGGTTGGATGGGTTTAGTCCTGTGGGAGTTACATAAACTGCTAGATAAGGATGGTCCAAAAACAAGGTGTGTCTGCCAAAGCACACATTCATTGAAGACACATGGAAACTGCCACCCAATGTGTGATAGTGACAGTTCTTGTGTGGTGAGGCCGTGTGAGGAGGAACAGCGGAAATGGTTTAGGCATTGTTTTGTTGTTTTTTGTCACAATACAAGCACAGTATTTGTTTAGGCATTTTTATTTATTTATCTGCCTTATCTACCTTAAATATTTAAATAAGTTCATTCAAAAATTAAAATCTGTCACACAAAAAATTGGGAACAGCAAAAATAATTTTAAAAAATATGTTCTTAAGCTGTAATAAATGAATGAATGTGAATATTGACCATGTGCAGAAGGGTTTGTAAAAGCTAGGAAGTAGTGGGACATATTTAGATTCCTATTTCCTGTTTTGCAGTGGAAAGCTTCAGTAGCTTTAGCTAAATAAATTAGAGGCTGCTTCTCAAAACTGATCTAAATATGCACACACAAGAAGTTCACACAAAAAGCATTAATGTGGATATGTATAGGAAGAAATAATTTGATGTAAAATGACACAAATCACTCCAAGGCACTACTAGGTTACTGTTTAGAAATTATCTCATTACAACCAACAAAATGTAGCCTAAATGGATTATGTGTGTTGTTCCTATGTATCATTTTAGACTATGGTCAGCCCATACTGGCTTCTACTAACATCATTTCTAAAGCGGCCTCTGTTGTGACTGGGTATATTTCTGGTGTTAGTCTGTTGGCCACAGCTCCTCGGGCAGGTGCAGGATGAAGGCCAGAGGCTGCACCTGCGTCTGTCTGTGTCTGATCCACAGATGAGATGAACCCAAAGAGACACACAGTCAATCAGAGCCTCCAGCTGGGCTTCACCTGTCTGCCCACACCAACTAGAGCCCATGATGCAACCCCACGGTGCTAAATTACATTTTTATACAAGCTTTTTACAGATTGGTCTGGCTACAGTGCCACTTCAGGTCTGATTACTAAATCTTATTACTTTAATGTAGGACTGTACTTATTCAAATTGTATTAAAATCAAAATACAATCTTTTCTAATAGTTAATAATCGATATGGGGCTTTTTAGTCCAAAACAAACTTCTAATCCTCAGTCAGAAAAAAAGTTTTTGATTTGGAGCAGATTTGTTGGACTAGCCTTTTGGCTTAATTGGCACTGATTGAAAATTGGCCTTATTTATCTTGAAATTATAACTCAAAATCATGTTTGTCATGCTTAATAGGAAAAAAAAGCCATGAAATGGAAAAGTGGTCTTACTTTTCTTTTACTTTTCAATTTCAACTGCGATAACTGCATTAGGCAATTGCCAAAATTGTGTAATCGACTAATCATAGTTATTATTCATGAGTGCTCATGTATTTCTTTGAGTTGTTGAGTTGGAAAAGTAAGTCTTCACTGTTTCTTTGCAGTTGTAGAATGCATTTGCAACAGTCTATTTCTTTGAGATGGTTAAGGTTAAGGTTAAGGTTAAGGTACACTTTATTGTCCCCGTAGGGAAATTTGTCCTCTGCATTTGACCCATCCTTCAATGCCTCTGGGGCATCTCCTCAGGAGCAGTGATCGCCGCAGTGCAGCGCTCGGGGACCCATCTCCAGGTGTTGTTGCTAGGCTTGGTCAGGACTACCGTAGCTGGAGGATATTACCCTAACATGCATGTTATTGGTTGGTGGGGGAAACCGGAGTGCCCGGAGAAAACCCACCCAGACACGGGGAGAAACATGCAAACTCCACACAGAAAGGCCCGGGCCCGTGCGGGAATCGAACCCGCGACCTTCTTGCTGTGAGGCAAGAGCGCTATCCGCTCAGCCATCTAATGTCACCTATTACATTTGATCTCTGCATTCTCTGTATTTAAACGAGCAATGTTACTCTGCACTGTCTCTAAGCAAGTAATTGTGCTTGATCGTGATTCCAATTAGAATTTAAATAATTGTGATTGTTATTTTCATCATAATCTAACAGCCTAGTGTCATCCATCCTTACTGTAATCCCATTATATTTCTCTCTTTGACAGTGCAACAAGTAGCTGAAGGACTTTCCCACCTATTAGTAAAGTCATGACTGAAGTATAGTTGAGATGAATATCATAATGTATTGTTTTGAGCTTCACACATTTTATGACTTATCATTGGAACCAATAATTGAAATAATTACATTTAGGGTTCTGCATTTAATGAAAGTTCAATTTCAATTATTATCATTGCTCTAGTTATGAACATACCTTTGGAATGCATTTGTTGAGTGGATAGAAAAATTGCTTGAAAAGAAGTTGGAGATAGTCCTTTTCTACTTGTAGACTACATTTACAACAATCAAAACATATGATAAAAAGAATTCGCAGCAATATTTTTTGTGGTCTTTCACTGTTCTTTGCCTCCTATTTGATTCATCGGTTCATTGTCTGCATTTAAGGAGCGCTATTGGCCTGCCTTCTTTCCAAACAAATGGTTAACATTATTGTGATTTCAATTCTGATTTCAATGATTGCAATTTTTTCCGGTATCAAGCGGCCCTAATTAAACGTATTCATTGCATTCATATATTAAATCCACATTTTACTACGCCGTGACGTATTGCTATCCCAGCCAAAATGGTTGCTATACGCTCTCATGCAGAGTGATATTTTAATAGCCCTAATGCTACTGTCTTGTAGCCATGGTGGGTGAAGGCAGCTCCCTTGGGTGCTGTCAGAGAGTCCGAAGACTTGATCCATTATTCAGCGTGTGGAGCGGTGCCTGATATTGTCTTGGGATGACATCGTGAGCTCTGTTTCCTCTCTGCTGTACTTCTCAGAGCCTCTTTGTGATCAAACCTTGTAATTTACTTTTAAGTGTTCTTTTTTTTTTTCTTTACCTTTCTCCATGACTTCCTTTCCACTTAGCTATTGCCTACACAGAATGCCTTTCCCCAGTCCTCATACAATAGCTCTGACTTCTGTTATTCAGCCTTGGGTCGTGTGTGGAGGTGGAACTACAATATGCCAGAAAAATGTTTCAGTTTTCCTCGCAGCCAAGACAATGAATCATGCGTCTTTTGCGGTTGACTAATTTGGTGACAATGCTTTGACTTTGGATAAAACTGTATTTGACCAGCTGTCATAGATTTATATGCTTCTTAATGATGATGATGGCTTAGTGTGAAATTTGGTGGCTAAGCTGTGATTTTCCGAGGGATCTGTATGCATTTTTATGTAAATGTGAATTTTCTCATTTCTTTGCAGATTATAGCAAAAACAAGTTAATTTCCGTTTTCCCTTCTGAGCTTATAATGAATAAGTGTTTGTTTGAGCTCAGTTACTGTACTTGTGGGAAAAAATAACTGCAATGGAAGTTCCAATTATTTTTAAAGGGCCTCTCTCTTATCTCTTAATATCGTTTGTTTGTTTGTTTGTTTGTTTTTTCATAAAAAAAAGCCTGCATATTTGACTACAGGTGGAAACTGGTATGATGCTAAATCTGGTGCAGCCATCTTTTTAATATGATTGCAAATAAATAAATAAAAATAAATAAAAATTCTCTGTTTTTCTCTCAAGCTGTTTCACCTTGTGATGTCATTAAATTGTAGTACAGGAAGTGCTCCATTGTGTTTTGAAGATCCACAAGCTTACACTAGATTCATTTGAATCATTGCAGCCTTGGATTTGTCTAACTTTGAATCTTAGGCTATATTTTTAGTTTTGTTTACACTGCCCTGCTTCTTGGTGCAATTGGAGACTTTCTGTTAACTGAATAAAATGAAAAACCAAAATATTTTCAAAATAATGCATAGGTTTAAAGATCAGACACCTGGTTTTCCATAAGCATGTTTTTAAATTGGTTCAACTTGATATTAGTTTGCAAATACCCTTGATACAAAATTAATATCCACATGCATTCATTTTTGAACATACTGTATTTCTTTCTGACAAGAAAGTGGACCACTCAAGCGCAACAAATGAGACCCCTGCTTTTGGCTCTCAGTTTAAACAGTACACATCAGTCTGACATTGTGTGTGCTGCATTTAGCATTCTATAGTGCAACACCGTACAAGTGAGGAAAAACAACAGTTCAATGAATGATTGAACGAATGAAAGAATACATAACTACAAGGTTATATTTGGTGGTTCTAGCCAGTCTAAAAGCTCACTTAGGTAAAATTTGCAAAACACAGCCCCTTTAACTTTGATTGTTCTGTACAAAGAGACATACAATTGTACATTTGAGGGAACATTTAACATTTATGATTGCCAGGAACCAAAACAAGATTCAAATTTTCATAATGTTGGTTATGGCTGTGTATTTTTAGAACAGGATATTATTTTGTTCAGAGTAAACACTGATTGCCGCCTGATGTGTGATTTAATAATGGTAACCAAATTGCTTTTTCTTGTGTCTTTGCCTTTACTCATCACAACAGTAAAATATGACTTGTTTTGGTCTGTTTCGCCACAAAGCATTACTTATGATACTCCAGACACAAAAGGCGATCTAACTGTCTGTATCTGCTGCTCTTTTAACTTGAAAATATTTTGAACTCCCCAAACTGTTTTGAGTGCTCTGTATAGTGACCTCATTCTGGGGGGGCTTGCCTCTGTGCACAGCAATTTACAGTAACCATGCGGCAATTTCCAAAGTAGAGTGCTTCAGCCTCTTCACACTAAGCACACTGGTGTCTGAGGAAATGTGGGGTCACTGCTCTCAGTTGTAGCAAATGAAACTTTGCCAAATATAAAACGTTTTTATATTTCACTTGTTGCATCGGACAAAATGGTCTCTTTGCACAGTGTCTAGTCTCTGATGGCTTTTCGGAAAAACTGAATATACATTATAAAGCGACTGAGGATTTAGAATGCGTACAATATAACATAGTTGGAGTGCATTTTTTCTGCTTTTCTGGAAGATCTTACACATTACGTTCTTAACCCCTGTTGTAGCTCAAATATTTATTTATGAGCTTTTTGTTAGTGTTATCATAGTTTAATCAGGGATACCAGATATTTAGAGAGCAACTAGCCATCTAGTCTTTGAAAAAAGCCCAAAACAAGCAACTTCAGAGACCCGCAATTAAAAACTAGTTAAAATAATCAATTAATTAGGCATTAAGCAAAAAGATCGTCAATTATTTTGGCATAATTTAAATACTATTTTATAATTAACAAAGACTTAAAATATAAAAATATGCTAAAAGCCTATATTTCTTCCATTAATTGGTAGATTTTTGTGAAAAACATTTAAAAAAGATGCAAAAAATCTCCTTGTTTATGATGTCGCTCAGGAGCAAGCCTAAAAAACCCAACTTGTGATTGTTAAATTCACAAGGAACTTTCCAAAAAAAGAAGCCCAAAGTTGCAATAAAGAGGAGGACTTGGCAACCCTGAGTTTAATGTGTGGCAAGCTTTTAAGTGAAGCTAACCCCCTAAACTCCACCCAAAAATACATTTCAAGCAAAGCAGGATGCTGGAAAAGCATTTGGAAAAAGTGAAAGGAGGGGCTCAGGGTGGAGAGCAGCAGTATGATTGGTTTGACACTTTAGCAGTTTTGTTGATTTCTCATAGAGTCTAGAAATGTGTTGCCTTTGCAGCGAGACACAGTCAGCTTGTGACCATTTTGACCTACCTGTTGTAAATCACAAAGTCACTAGATCCATCCAAAATGTTCCTTCATTCTCATAAATATGTTTTTTTAGTTACTTTATCTGGCATTTTGATCGATGCCACTCCAAGTGTAAAACGTGGTTGCTAAGTTTCTAGTGTGATGTCGTCATTTGCAAACAGAAAGTAAAACTGTTAACAAACAAAAAAAATGATAATAATCTGATGAAGTCTTTTTTCAATTGTCTTTTAATAAATTGACAAGTCTAACTTGGCAATGACAGGTTAATATTTAACATTTGTCTTTTGCTGGCAGAAGTAATGACTCAATAGCTCCCTCAGTCTGTATCTACACTGTACTACAAACCTTTCATTACCTTCCATAGTGTCCTCCTCATCCACCAGACCACTGTCAGCCGTGCAGGATCCCACGGAGACCCTGCTCTAGTATCTATACACAAAGCACTGCTAATATATAGTGATCCTTCTCTAAGCCTTTTATCGCACCAATTAGCTGGATGTCTCTTAACGGCTGGAGGAGAAAGGGGCTTTAGTGAGGTCCGTACAGGTGCGAGGGAGCAGAGGAATGAAGAATGGATTTGGGAACTTGTTCATTTACTGGCTGACTGGCACAGGCACGAGAAGTCTGAAAACATGAGTGACAGTGACCAGCATTTGAGGGGAAAACTATAATTGTGATATTCTGCATATTTTTGCCCTTTGGTTAGTTAGCACTGATTTATTGTGCATTGAAATTTAGTTTTAAATGCTATATTGTGGCAGTGCTATTTATAGAATTATGCTTTAGAGATCCAGGTATTGCTCATCCACAAATAGAAAGCATCACATGAACAACTAATCTGTAGTAAATTAGATTGTTATAATAATTAGGCAGACTGATGAGATGATTGAACACAGTAATGACAACCAAGGATAACCCACACTTGTGTATGTGCTTACAGATCTGTCTTCCTAAATAAGCTCTATTCTTGCTTTATTCTCAACCATATTCTCCGTAAATTGTCCTTTGAGAAACACTGGCACGAATGTGCAAACGACAAGACTCAGCTGTGGGATTTCAAATGACATTGTGTGGACAGACTCGCCAAATGATGACAGAACGTGCAATTATTCAGAGCTTCAGACAAAAACCGTTAGATAAGTTAAAACGGAGGCAGGTTGGAGGAGACAGAGTACGGATACAAACACCAAACATCGCAGATAAGCGTGCAGGGTGACTGGATATCAGCGATGAGGAAGAGCTCTGGGGCCGTCTGTGGCTCCATCACACAAATGACGATAGAACAGGTGAGATCCAGCCAGCTAGTCACTTGTGACGTTTATCTGCTGTTTGGGATCACACTGGAATACAGATTGGCTGAGATCCAAAAGTACTCAAAAGGAGGGCCACTTTGCTGTAAAAAGGTGTCTTCTCAAGTTGATATTAATAAGGATTCAACCTGTGCCATATTTATTCGTCTGAGCTCTAATTACAAACATGTAGCTCGTTGGAACAAGGTCATTTGATTCTAACTTTGTTGAAATGGAAACTCGGATCATATTTTTGAAATCGTTACAAGTGTCTTCACTTTACTGTAGTTCTAGTCTATTACACCTGTGGATCATTATCTTATATTTTAGGGAAAGTGCAGAATGTTCATTATGAGGAGGTCCACCATAGCAAGAAGCTTCACTAACAGCAGAGCAAGTACACTGCAGTACATGTGAGTTGTTGAATTTTTGTTGAAAAACAGACTAATGTCTTGTCAAAAAGAGAAAAAAGAGATTTTATGAATATGCATGAGAAGGAGAAAAAAATGTGTGTATAAATATGTTCCTAAAAGTTAACTTTGCATCATAGTTCTCCTTTTAAGAATGTTTGTCTCCAATCAATGCAAAACATTAACATAGTGTTCAATTTGGCTTAATTTTTAGGTAGCCTGTAGCCTAGCATTTCTGCATAGAAATATCAGCGTGATTGCATAACTTTTAAAAGTTTAATCTGTTTTTGTAGAACTCAAAATCACAGAATTGCCTCTCAGGGTTGCACAAAATTGATAATTTACCCAACAGAAGGTTAAAAAATCAATGGCCACTAGACATGAAGCAAATTAACCAATGTTTATACAAAATCATAGTGAAAGAGAGATACAGTCTCAGGGACCGTGTGTGTGTTCAACATTTTTCATTGACCTTCTGTTAAATGATTCATAGAAAAAACTGTATTCACATTTTCTTGTTGTACACTTTTTTAAAATGTTGCTTAGTTAAGTAATATTCCCTGACAAATCTGTACTGTTTGATCAAAATCCCTCACCTTCTCAGACAGAGAGGTTACTGAACTATTCAAAGTGTAGTGCATTGATTATGAGCTTCTTAACCTCCAGATTCACCACGTTCTCAACACCATGACCTTTGCTGGAGTCACATTTTCTCACACATCTTGATTCCTCTGTATCGCTTCACATATGTGCTTGATATTTCCAGACTGTGACTTCTCAAGAATCTGGGCAAATCGGACCAAATGTTGTTGATGTTTTCGGTTGCTGTCCATCTGTCGGCTGGACTTTCCGAACTTGACCAAAGTCACTTGAATAACACAGACGCAGAGGCTCACGGCTCTCAGTGCGCTCCCTGGTCACATCGCACGCCTCCTGCACCACACTGATAAGACCCTCTCCGTCTCCCTGTCCGAGCCGCTTGCCTTTTCTTTGTTTCTCCTCAGCTTTTTCTTCCCATTTTTGAGTGCTACGGCTATTCATTCATTTCCAAACAGTATGTATTCTAATTTGCAGTTGGGGTTTTGTATCTTGTCATATATCTTTATTCCTCAAGTGATTTCACAACTCAGGACACATTAAATTGGCATATTGAGAAGAAGGAGAAGAAGGTTAGATCTTTGGTTTGACTTTTTGGAAGTAAGTTACCTTCTTATCAAACATGGTAAGATCCAAAAGCAGAGAAAATCCTTAGAGTGAATAGATTACAAGTGTTTGTGACTATACAGTTTGTTTCCACACTGGTCCATATTCTTATTCTTCTTTAGTGTGGTTTAATACAGTGTTAGATCCCTGGGCTCTGTTGTTTTATGGCTGAGAACTTATGGGTATGCTGAACCCTTTTCTTTAACAAAATCTGCTGAGTCGCGCGGCACCAAGAACCCTCCAAGGCTTAAATTTAAATAGTGTAACAGCACAAAGAAAAGTGAGGCAAGTGTACACGCTGTAACAACTGTTGAAATGTAAGATATGCAAATGTAATTAGTAAGTTCCTACTAATGTTGTACTATATCTCACTTATCTATTGAAGTTGTAGTTGTCCTTTCAATATATTAAAAAAGTCAAACCAACCTTAGTTATTTATAATTTGCTATTTCATTGTAGTATTTGTGTTAATGCAGCCAAGTACAATAGTTTCCCTTGTGAATCAACGAACTTAAAAAATAACTTTAGCTTAAGCATAATACCTGCAATGACTTTGTATGTATTTAGGTCATCCCCCAACACTCGACAGCACCATTTTAAGAAGTACTTCTCAAACTCTTTTTGGTTCAAATCAAAGTTGAAACTCCCTCAAAACTTTGTGCAGATCGGTTTTTCATGCATTTCTTTTCTCATTTCTTATTCTTTCAAGTGTAAAATGCATGATTTGCCAAACCTCTTCCCTCTCAGGTGACTCTAACTGTGATGACTGCTGCAATTATTTTTGTCTGTGGGGAAAATAGCCTCAAATCAAGCCTGGAGCATGACAATCAGCAGCTAGTAGGTGTGATCACCGCCCATTCATACATGATGGAGAAGCCTGTCTCTGCACTGATACCTAAGATGAAGTCAATCTATTTCCCCACAGCGCTTTTCAGCAACACTCGCAGTCAGATTGTACTATTTTGTAAATTAGAAAAAGTTTTTTATTAGCAAGTGTTAGTGTTCACCTGAATAACTTGTTACAAAAGCAAATGAAGAGAGGCCATTGTATTTGTAAACAACTGACTTTCTTCACAGACAATGGTTTGACAATCAACATTTATAAGATGTCTTGGGATACATTTATATTTTTAGATAGGGATGCACCGATCCGACTTTTTCAGTTCTGATGTCCAATACCAGACAATAACTAATGTGACTGTAGGAAATGAAAATAGCTTTTTTAATTCTCGAAGCTCACCTAGCGAGGTAGAAAATGTTCAAATACTGGTGTGTAACTGTAACTAAAAGTCAAAAACAATTTGACCATTTTATGGTGGTGCAGTGGTTATCGCTCTGGCCTCCTATCAAGAAAGCCCTGAATTCGACTCCCTGGCATCCCAGGGCCTTTCTGTGTGGTGTTTGCATGTTCTCCCGTCCCGGTTTAGATTTTCCCCAGATGCTCCAGTTTCCCCTACCTCCAAAAACATGTCAAATGTAAAAGCTGTAAAAGCTAGAATTTGGTACAAGCATCGCTGCCATTGTGCTTAATGCTGTACATAATAAACATTACCTTACCTTAAAAAGTGAAAATTCAGAGACACTCTAAATCAGCATTCACTTACATCTCTTAAAACATGAGTGGATATGAACTTTAAAATTTGTTAAAGGGTTTTGATGAGCCAAAATGAGTTGGATAGAATTAAATATATTCTTTTTCCTTGTATTGTTCCTTTTACTCTCACTTAGTCTAAGCATATTTTCCAAACAAAGCAAACTGTGTCTTATTTATTTCTTTATTTATTTTCATTATTTATTTATTTATTTGTGTTTAGCTCTGTGTGTCAACATGGTATAATATATCACTCTTGTTTCTAATTTGAACAGATGTCTTAGTCAGCCATTTTGAGATGGCACGATTATCAGATAAAGCTCAAGCAGCAAGACAGAAGGTCAGTGTCTTTATAGGCTAAGTGTTGGCTGCTAATGAGCCAGTGTAAAGTCCTGTATAAAGACCATTTTATTCTATGATGTAAAATGGGCTGATTAAGTTGAGTGGCAAATGGCTTATACAAGCGTCTGCTAATGGGGCTCTTTTCAATAAAGGCAAAGTGGTAAAAGACAAGAAATGTATACTCTGCAGACAGGGAGTGATATAGGGCCGAGAATGTATGATGACCTTGAGAATAATGGCATTACAACAGATTCCAAAGTAATGTTACGCAAGCAGAAGCATAAAATAGTAGAAAGAGAGAGATTAGATAGATATAGATACAGACACACACATTTTATGCAATATGTTTTGTATTTGATAATCATTGAGCATTTACTTGCATAACATCATGACAAACATCTTGTGCTTCAAAATAAAATGCAAAACAAACTTTTGAAAATTTTATAAGCATTTAATTTTGTCACAATATGCTTGATGCATTCATATTTGAGTCATGCAACTGAGGCTCAATGCTCAGAAAAGTCCTGTTTTCACCTACCACCTGGTCCCGCCCAAACCTCTGTAAAAAAATAGCAAGACTCCTAGTGATGCATATGGCTCTTTCAGATAAATAATGTGATTTACAACAAACAAAATGTTAAAGGATAATATGTTGTAGTTTCATACCAAGTACCTGAAAAAAGCATAGTTTGGGCTCATCGTCAAAAGCATCTTAAATTTATGGTACATGGTTTTCTCAATCATTTTATTCCATTTTATGATTAGGTGCACCATTATGATCTCTAGTCCGCTGTCACATCCCTTTGGCTACCTGTGCCCCTCTAAATCATCCACTGAGCCATCAAAGTTTATCCAAGGTTACGTCGCAGCTGTTTCCTGAAGAGTAAATGAAATGAGCCCAATGACTCAGCAAAGCGGGCTGACGCTGCTGTTTTCAATGCCCTCACACATACGCACATATATTCACATGCTGATGAGATGCACTGTCCACGTTCACTCCACAGCACTGGGACACAGATAGTGAGAGGCTATAAATTATGTCCATGTGTCACTGCGGTCCATCCTCCCGGCCCCTCCTCCCGTCGCTCGCTCTCTCTCCAAGTTAAATACTGCAGCTCTATGATTTCATGTGCAAAGCTTTGCAGGTAGAAAGCTGTACAAAACTGCAGAAAGAAGCCTCGCTGTTTCAAAATTAATAAATAAAAGCAAAGTGGTCTCATGATCATTTTAGAAAGGACACAGTTACAATATAACATAGAAAACTGTTTTTTTTTATTACATGCCCTCTATGATTATGTTAAACTGAAAAAGACATTTTAAAAAAAGACTCACACTCTAGATTGACATAGTTTTTGCTAGTTGGAAAGGAAATATGGTTTATCCAAAATAGAACTTGACAAATGTTGAACCATACCATTATCCGTCTGGAATTGGTTCTACAAACTGTCTTTCGTCTAACAAGGATCACATAATGGCACTATCTGAAGAAATTGTGAACAAATAACACCACTTTGTGGTTTCATATAGACAAAAGAATTGTTGCCAATTTTCTTGTAAGAAGCCCAATACACCAGATCAACAAATCTACAATTTTCTTAAACAGCAGTTGTCCTCTAGCTCACTTTTAACTTTGTTTTGTTGTGGCATAAACACAGACTAAAACATATTTTTTAAAAGGCTGTGAACTAACAATGATCAATGCTCACACACACAGACCTCAGAAACTAAGCAAAGCCAGGCCTGGGTAGTGCTTGGATGGAAGACCACTGGGAATAACAAGTGCCACAGAGGAGCAGCAGTGACTCTAGTGCAGACTGTCTCCAGACCCCAGTGGAGAGAGGGACTGCTGTCCAGTCATTCAAAAAGAACTATGTACATTTTTGGTGGTGCATCCGCCACTTGCTTGTCTCCACGGAGATACTGTTGTCCTTAGTAAGGCACTGAACTTTCTTGTATTTATTTAGAAACTTTTATTGCAGATGTTCTCCACGATTTTAAGTGGTACATAACATGGTATAGTCTACTTAATTCCACAAAATAATGTATTTGTTTGTTGCAGTAGTGGAAGGATTGTTATTTTTGTATTGACAATAGCTTATAAAAAGTATACCTGATTCAGTTTTCGCATTCTGGCTTTTTTAGTACAAGTGTATTGTGACCCTATGTCCCTATGTAGCTGAAACAAAGCAGAGGGCATGCTCCTTCTCCAATAAAGTTGTTTACAGTGCCATTACATAAATAAACATAATAATCCAAATTGTTTATTAAATCATTTCACTTCTTTTTGATTAATACAGCTTTGATGCAAATGTATTGCGTAGCACTGACCCTTTATAAATGCTGGCACTCCACTGCATAATGATTTTATACAGAAGTGAGGATTTAAAGCTCCCATTTCAAACCTGTAACCTCTCGACCTTGTCCATACCACACTATTTCTCCCAGCGTACGTTCCCTAGCACTGGGAACAATGAAGCATGCATTGAATAGTGTGTGAGGCTTAGCACAGGCTGTTTGTGTCAGTGCATTTGATGTCAGCAGGGTTGATTCACACTCACTTACCCCCCGACAACTGAAATCATGCCACCCGCCTTCTGACAAGCGCACCAACTCGCGCACGCCAAGCTAATTAGGAGTCTTCATTATTGTTGGATTATGGTGTTCGTTGCTGCTGTTACAAGCTTTTCTTTACCGCTCTGAAAAAGGAGCTAAGCACAACTCTTAAGTGCATTTACAAAACTCCTGCTAGAGCCTAAATAATGGGTTTGTGCATAACACTAATTAATGAGGGAGCATTATTCATACATGACAACACACAAACCCCCCAGCCATCTTTTCTCTGACTTGTTTGGAAAAGTGATGTCCTTAATATTTCATGACCAATTTTGTCAGAAATTAACTTGTATATTCTTTTCACACCTCCTGCCCAAACTTATAAGGTTTGTAATTTAGGTTGAACTAAATGCAATTAGATGGTGGTTTATGTCACGCTAAGAACAATATACACGGCTGTTAGCTTTACGAAGATACTGATGCACCGATCTAATAATGGGATTGGTAAAATGCTATTTTCAATCCCTGTGTTGGTGTCACTAGATATTGGGTATTGGCCAGAGTATTGAAATTGGCATTGGAATTCAAAACGCTGAATCACTGCATCTCTACACAAAAACATTAACTACACTTTGCTCATATAAAGCTGGACATCTGATTTTCACACATCAAAACCAATATTTATATTCGTACAACTTTTTAATCGCTCTAAAAATCTTTCGACACATGCAAGGTCCACATACATTCGTTTTTGGCGGTATTTACGCTTAAGAACCAAATTTTTTAGACAGCAAAGTGAAAGTGGAGTGGGCCGCCCATACACAGAACGCTGCTAATGACACTCTAAATACAATACTTTGCCAATCGATTAGGACAGTACACGGTGGTCTTATTTTGCCACTAAGTGCTATATTTGCAACATGCTTTTGGGTGGAAGAGACAAAGTTTGCTCACTTATAAAAATAATTTACCCCAATTTTAACTAATGTATTGTAAGCCGCTTAAGCCAGCACACTTCCTACACTGTAAAAAATGTCAGTAAAATTTACTGAAAAATACTGTAAAATGGTGACTGAAAAAAAATGTAAACTGAAAAACGATAAAACACTGTCACATTAACAGTAATGTTTAGTTAGATGTTTTACCGTACAAGACTGTTATTTTTACAAAGACTTGATGTTAAAATACTCAAATTTCTTTGTAGTTTCAACAAAGAAAATCAGCAAATCAAAAAAACAAATAAATACAGTTAAATGCACGGTTACTAAAGAACTTAAAGACTTGAAAAGAATGTTTACGGGTAATTAACTTAACCATTATCCTCTAAACATTGAAAGTGCAGATCAGGTCTATATCGCGTTGATCGATCCACAACCTAATTTCGACCACAAAATGACGTGCAGATCATGTCCACTTTTTGGACGTCTAAATATGACCTCATTTAGAAGTCAATACACAGTTGAAAATTTAGACCACATACATGTGTCATTTTTGGATGTCATGGGGACGTCTAACTCAGGTGCAGAAAAATTGCAATACAAATTTTACATTGTTGTTAAATATTTTCCCTAATAATCATTAGTTTGATTATTTGTGAGTAGATATTATGCTAATAATTTTTTCCGTACATACACAACATTTTGTCATAATTTTAATTAACTATTTTAAATATATTTGTCTTTGGACTTACAATTTGTGTACAATTATATCCTAATCATTCAAAAACTATTATACTTGTGAGTTCAAACCTCACCAAGTAAATGCCACTCTGATTGGCCCAAAACAGTAAACTCCGCTCTGATTGGTCAAGTCAAAACACAGTCCCTGAGCGCGAAGACAAGACTGCTGCATTTGAATTTCAATCACTACCGGTCCGGAGCACCGTACAGGTGCACAGCTCTGCCAAGGACGCCGAGGACACCACACTCGTGTTCAGTGCTTGGTTTTGTGACAGACAGAAGCATGGATCAAGAAAGGCTGTCTGTGTTATCGGTATTTTTAGATAAGAAGGACGCTAGCGCAGCTAGCGGCTAACGTTAGCAGTGCGGCTAACGACAAAGCACCACTACAGATGAGAGAGGTGAGTGTGTTTTAAGTGATTTAAATTGTGATCAGCGATGACAAATAACTGTCCTGTGTTTTCTACAATAAACCTTCAATGTGAAATTTTAAGGCTGTAATGCTAAAAGCTATTATTCTTAAGCTAACGTTTTTCCAGCAGCTCAAATAGTGGAATATAACGTTAATGCTAAATGCAGCGTGAGTAAAGCCACTTTAAAGATTGCAGGGCTAAACTAAATAACTGATTACTAAAGGGAGACTTAGCAGGTGAATAGACTAAAAGCTATCATTGTGAAACTATGCCACTAAAATTTACCAAGATAAATGTAAGAGAAAAAAAAGTTTTACGTCATGACATGTTTTCATAGAGACAAACAAGTTTCTGTGTAGAAACACATGACTGTAACAGGGTCAGTAGGAGAACCAGGCAGTAAGACATCAGTTTTATTTTATTGCGGTGCTGTGTTGGTTATAATTTTACACAACATGTAATATTGATGCAAACGTGTCATGGTGAAACCTGCTTTTTTCACAATAAAATTACTTGACATTCAATCAACTAACAAGAAATTCTTTTAAAAAAAATGTGTTTTTCTTTTACAGTAGCCGAATATTGGTGCGCTCCCAGTGTGTTGAAAGTTATGAAGAGACCAGAGACACGGAGATGAGCAAAAGAACAGAAATATACACCTGACAAAAGAAGGAAATCCACAAATACTTGTTGAAGGAAAAAGCCACAGGATCAACTTAAGACACAGTTCTGATTTGGTGTGTATGTTGTTTAGTCAACTTAGTTCAAAACGTTTGTGATGAACACAAGTTGTAATAATTCATGTATCTGTCATTTCAGAACTGTAAATTGAATCTTCACAACTGACAGGGTAAGCAGTTAAAAAAATCAAGAGCCATGAGAAAAACTAAAAAATATTTTCTGTACTGTTTGATGATCTTTGTGTTATAGTGAGGGGCAGTAGTTCTGGTGAATTGTGACAACTACACAACTTGAGAGACTGGATGTTGGCTGGATGTGGCAAAGCTGTTTTATCAGGTATTTTTTTTTCAGTTGAGGTTCAACTACAATGATGCACATGTGAATGTTGCTTTTTTTCTCACATAAATGATCAAATGTTCTATTGTTTTAAAGCTTATTGCAAAGAAGCCAAACTAAAGCTTTCTAAAACCACTGAAATGAAAGACCTGACTGAGTACACATGGAGACGTGTCTCCCAAAAAAAGAAATAAACATAAGTAGGTTTACGTTTTGTCTATAAATTGATAAATTAATATATATATTTTTTAAATTAAAGTAACATTTTCCATTATTTTTCTTTTAGTCAAAAGAACATACTTTATCCAGTGGAGGATTCTGATGACGCTCATGCATCTCCAGGTGAGAGGTAAGACTTTTGAACAATAATCTGTGTTTAACATGCTTTATTGTAATTAACTACATAAATTAATTTTGATAGATTACAATACGTCAATCACTTGATTAAATAGGCCAGTTTATCAAATCGGTGTAATTTAGAATTTACTGTAAATACAAATTAAACTGCATCACACACCTTAAGTAAGATTTAGTTCAGTCTGAGTTTTAAGGTAGAAGTCTGGGTCACTTGCTCAGTCTGATTCAAAATAAAAGTCCACTGAGGCAAATTTCCTTCTGTCTCATCTGTGCAGCAGGGTTTGTGCTCTCATTTCTAATGGTCTTTCTCATTTCTAATGGTCTTTCTCATTTCTAATGGTCTTTCAGCAACAGAGGAGCACATCCATGCTTCACCTAACTGCTTGCTCCTTCAGCTTGACATCAATTAAATTAATAAAGTTTGTAATTTGCTCTTTTTTTTTTTTTTACAGACATGTTGCATTACCACATCCTAGATGAACATTTGCTTTTCCCAAGACCAACATAGGATCATCAAGCCTCTCTGCAGCCTTCATCACTCTGGCCCTCCGTCCTCCAGCCTGCTCAGCTCCACTCACACAGAAGACTTTTAACTTTGGGTACTCTGTATTTTATCATAACATTTTACTTCACTTTATTCCTGAAGTTGTTTTTAAAGTTTTCTGTCAAACACAAACTCCATATGACTTCATTTTTTTAAAGAGTCTTCATTTTAAATATTCATAGTTCTAAATCACTGTTGTTTAAAAGTTAAGCTTAAACCTCAACATTATGCATTTTCTGCTAATAACTATGTTAATTCTTAACAGAGGATTGTTGCACATTACAGAGCCACTGCTTCGTTAATACTTCAGCTCATACAAAGTTTAAGGATTTCAGTAAGAGGTAACTTGCATATTTAGTATTTATAAACTTATCAAGAAGCTTGTGGTGACATTCACATTGTCAGTTCATTCTATTAATCACACTTGACAAGAAAAAAAAAAAAAATGATGTATGGAATCTGTCCTAATTGGCATGCACCAAATAAAACAGTCCAGCACAATGAACATGTTTTGCTGAAACTTAGAATTTGAGAAAAAGTTCTCTGTATGAACATAACCCAGAACCTGCTCTACTATATATCACCTTGATGCAATGCAACATACTGTGAGTTTAAGTCAATTTCAGATTAAACTGTTAGCAGTTGAGTTTTACTGCTCATGTTTGTCCCATTTTACGTTACCTTATATGAAAGGTTCAGTGTTTGTACTCTGCTATGTCACATACGTGTAAAATGGAAATAGAAACTGTTAATTTTCGTTTTCATTAACAGTAGCACTACTTTGTGTGGAACAGAGATGTTCAGTTTTTTACATTGTCAGTAACAATAGATGTGCCAGTGGAGAGCCACTAATGTTTTATTCTAATGAGTAATGTATAATGCAAATATGCTAGTTGAGAACTAGTTGCTCTTGGTTGGATCAAAACTGTGGTGACATTTGTTATGTTAAATATAGTAGCAGCATACATTTTTGACATTGTACTGTTAATACTGAATATACAGTAAAGTTTAATTTGCAGAAAAAGTGAAATGACTGTCATTTAATTATATTTTACAGTTAAACAATGTTGTGAGTGCAATATTTTTCAGGAAAATATAATCACATTTTACACATAAAACGCATAGACAAGATGTAAATTGTACTGAAAAAACTTGTAATTTAAGGTATCTTTTAATGTTGCTTTTACAGTTAAACAATGTTGCAAGTGCAACATTTTTCAGGAAAATTTAGTCATATTATACATATAAAAAGCATAGGAAACATGTAATTTATACTGAATAAACTTGTTTAATAACGGGTGATTTTAGTAAATACACGGAAAAAAACTGTTAAAATAAAAACCAGTTAACAGTTTTATTATGTAAAATATACAGGTCATTCTGTAATCTTGTATACATTTGTGCTGTAATTTTTACGGAAAATTTTTGGCAACCACAGCTGCCAAAGTTTTTCCGTAAAAACAACGGAATTTTTTTTACAGTGTAGATTTGAGGGACACAATTCTTCATTATCTAGACGAGACACTATTGTTTTTAGTCGAGCACAAGGCATTTAACTTTAATTTCTTAATGTCAGTAGCTTGAATAACAATGTTTACTAAGCATTGTTAAGCAGTTCATAAATAGTTGGTGATTGGTTTAGCTCATTGCTCTTTTGCCTCTTTACAAAGTCATTTAATCTTGCTAATTAAAATACCCAGAACTTCCTCAGACAAAGTAAAACTCAAAGCTAATTGGAATACACTTGACTACAGACCTGAGTGTGTAAGATGGCAGCTGAACCCACTCACCAAATTCCACTCACTTGTTCTCCCAGTAGCATACAGGCAAAAATCTATCTTAGTCTATGTTAAATGTCAGGCTCAAGGGCACTTGGAGAGATTTCGGAAGTGAACCTTTTTACAGCTCTCCTCTTTGCATGGCTCTCCATCTTATTTCAAAAGTACACACTTCCTAGTCGCGCTACAAATTACAAAGTCCAACATTAACCGTTTAGTGATGACTCAGAG
This sequence comes from Mugilogobius chulae, assembly GCA_038363315.1. Classification (NCBI taxonomy): domain Eukaryota; kingdom Metazoa; phylum Chordata; class Actinopteri; order Gobiiformes; family Gobiidae; genus Mugilogobius; species Mugilogobius chulae. The sequence continues at coordinate 27,914,362 of CM076408.1, forward strand.
TGTGTCTTTATGCGACAGCAGGTAAAAGTGCACACGTGTGATCGGGCTTATCGCTGCCAGTGGTGTCTGTGAGTGGGAGTGTGTTTTTTACACTCAGTCACGACTTCCTGTGCCAGCTGCTTGATTTCTGACCTAATTTAATCATTTTCTTTCAGAACATTTGTGCTCTGTAAGAACTCCAGGTCTTAGGTAGGAGACATATGCAGTGGTTCAGTGTGTGGGCTTTGAAAAAAACTGTGAACTCGCTGCAAATGTATAGCTATTTTTATTTGTCATACATTATTATTTCTCAATGGCAACCGATCAACAATGAAGCCTTATAAATAAGATAAATGTAAGTATTCATGTAGTCTGTATGTTCTACACAATTGAAACCCCATGTCAGGATCAGGAAACTGCTGTAGATGAATGAAAAATTGTTGGTTAAAAGCCTGTTTGAAGATGCAAAAGAATCACAACTTGATCAGGATTTTCCGCTTTTACCCAAAAAGCTGCACAGTCACGGTTACCATTGAAAAGGGCTTTTTAGCTGCTGGCTTAGACAACATTCACAGTGCAAGAATGAAAGACCCCGAAGATGCAAGCAAAATTAGCATTAGCCGTAACACTGTCATGTGCTTTGTTATGCTCATGACAATATTCGTGCCAGCAAAATATTTTATGGTAAAACATGCAAGCTGCCATTTTCAGTGCCAAAGCAGCATAACAGCACGAAGCAACAGCCTGCCAGAAAAACAGATTTCATTTGAGCAAGGCACGATTTTAAGAAAACTCAAAATCTTGATGCCAATCAGGAGCTCTTCATTTTGACAGATGCTGGTCAGCACTACAGTACCAATGTCTTTGCCTCTTTTTAGAAAATCTGCTATGTATGTGATTTAAACTATATATATTTTTCTCAAGCTTAATTATTCCCATCTCATTCATGTGGCATCAAATGTTTCCAAGTTTAAAGCATAGTGAAACCATTTCAGAATTGACAATATACTGTAGCTTCTGGGTGTTTACTTTATTTCATTTTCTGTTCTGTTCCAGATGACTACAAATTAAACCTTTTTTACCATGGAGCACTTGTAAATAAATGAGTGGTTCTTTGCATTGGGATTGGCTTTGCAATGTATCTTGGCACAAGCTGTCAGACTTTCTTCGCTATACATGTTTCTTAGGCTTGGCAAAAAAAAAAAAAAAAAAAGTACATGTATAGGATTTTGACTGTGCCAATTATTTGTGACCTCAAAGTGTGAAGCCACCACTGCAGTCTCCTGTCCAGTGTGCAGCTCTGAGTGAACAGCCCCCTGTGTGAGTGAGCGTGTGGTGTCAGTGCAAACCCGCAGGGATTGGCTAGCCTAGTTTAAGGTGTGATGCGCACACATCCAGATAGCATCGGTCCTCAGGGTGAAGTTGTGCTGACCAGATAAAGTTGTTTCCTTTCATCTAATGACTGTGCTTGGCTGTGGCTCCGGGATTGGTAATGATCCAAGTTGTACACATTTTTCTGTTGTGTCTGTATAACATTCCATAATAGAATGTCTAGATTGTCTATTGTATCTTGTGTTGCTTTGCTAAATATATGTTAGAAAAACTTTTTATTTTTACAATTACTTGTGGCACCAGAGATTTGCTTCATTTTGATGAAGGGCTTAATTGTTCTAATGTCAAACACATGTGCTTGCTTTTGGATGACCTAAGGTTAGGCAGTGTAAACTCAACAGTAAATACAGGGGGAAAATTATGAAAAATAAACTCACCAGGGATGGAGGAGGAAGTGAGAAAGAAGTTGCAAATTATTAGTAGCAGAGTTGCCACCAACCAATGCTACAAAATGAGAGGTTTATTAAAAGTAGTGGGAGAAGAAGGGCAGGACAAGAGGACAAAATAAAAATGCAAATGTCAGTACTCCAGAAGTTTTTCCTGTATATAAATTAAAAGTTTATTTAACTCAGAAAGTGCATGAATAGTCCTAGCTAAATGCTTCTCCTGCTCTAAGCTAAAGTTATCTCTTTTTAAGTACGTACCTGTGTGATTGTTGAATGTTTGATGTGCTTCGACATTCATATTGTAAATGTTTTATAGACATTTGTTTTGAAGTCTTTCTGTCCTCTTGCATCATTACCCACACGCAAATGTTGAATTTTTATGTATTTTTAGTAGCATTTCTGCCTTTCTCCTCTTTTTCTTTGCCATATAGTGAGAAATGGTTGCCGTGCTGCTCACCACATCAGGGCTTCTTAACTGGTCCTACCTCCTATTGTTTTACCTCTGTCTCTCTCTGCATGACCTCAATTCACGGGCAGAGTGCACACATCTATTGCTCTCTCTCTGTCGCGCTCCTGTTTTTGAGCCAGGTGTAGCTGTGGCTCGCTTCAGGCGAGGGGGGCATCACACTTTGTATGTGTGTTTTTGTGCAGACTTTTACGAGGCATGTAATGGCACTGTAAATGTTTCACCACAAAACCTGGATAGGTGAAATAGAAATAAGGAAGGGATGTCCATTCTCAACAGTTCTGTCACAAAAATAGTTTTATATCCCAAAATAAATCATATTATCTTATTGGGCTTAAGGTTCTTTTATTACTTATACTTTTTTTTTTTTCTTTTTGGACTGATAGTGGCATTACAGATTTTGAAATGCAATCAATCTTTATACACTTTATACACACATGGACATGCTGAATTACTTAAAATACAACTTGGAGTAAGGTCATCATGAAAGAGAGCAAGTTTCAGCGATTGAGGTAATGTATCATCTTTAATGTGAACTGAAAAAAAAAAAAAAAAGCTTCAGCATGAGAAAGGTTAGTTTTTTGGCATATTTTGTTTTTTCTCTTTGAACCTATATATAGACAAAGTTTTATACCGTTTGTATTCAGTGTTGTGCATGTTGCCTTCTCCCATTTTTTAGCCCACAGCTCCCCTGCCGCCTTGCTACCACCTTTGTGCTTTAGCCCTTTTTGTGCGCTGCATGTGTGTCTCTAACTCTCACCAGGTGGATTTTGTTTTGAGCTCTAGGCTAATGTATGTGTTTGTGTGTGCGTGACAGAGACAGCCAGAAAAAGGGGGATGGCCTAGTTCTTGCAGTAAAACTAGAGGCAGAAATAAAATCCACTGCAATCAAAGCGATAAAAGAACTTGGGCAGTGAAGTGTCTTGAATTGCCTTCACATATGGCCAGTTTTTTGTTTTGTTTATGCTTTTAATTGTCAGGGAAGTTCAGACCACTCCCACCATGCTGTTATTGTCTCATTAATATTGCAAGGAATCTCCAGGGAATAATATGCATCTATATACTGTTAAACATACAGTACATACAACATTTTGTAATTGTTAAACATTCTGAAGCTGACTGTATACTAGAAAATGTTTAAATATTTGGCTGCTGAAATTACCGCAACTATTATTTCTTTGTTTGCATAATTGACTTGACGGATACTATTAATACCACTACTTAATAAATCCAATATCTATTCAAGCTGTGCTCAAAACTTTTCTCCCAAGTGCTTTTGTAGGTTCTGCACAAATCCCTCCCTTTACACTAAATACTAAAATTCAATGAACAAAAAGTAATTGAATGAACTTAAATGACTTCAACCACATTATAATCTTTTGAATTTTTACTTTCTGTACCATATCGAAGAAATTCCCCCCAGCCTTGACATCAAAAGACTTTTCAAATTTAGTAATCTCTTGATAAGAACTAAGAGAAACGTTGCAATGATGGCATTTATTCGCTGCAATTCTGCTCTGCTTTGCATCATTCATGTGGGACCAAGAAAAGAAATAGTCAAATCAGGGCGAGGTTTAATTGAATTTATGGGTCATTGTCCAATCATCTGGAGTGTCATTGAGCGGTGGATTACAGACTTATGGGATTGTGCCTGGCATGGAAAGGGTCCATTGAGATACAGGCCTAGATTTAGAAAGCATATGAATGATGGTACTTTAAGAGAGTTAGCATGGTGCTAGTGGAAGGAGCCAGCGCTGTTTAAGATCACTGAGTTTGGAGTTTTGCTGCTTTTCAGTATAAAGTTGGGCGCATATTGTCACTCTCGCTGTAAGGTTAGATCAGTACTTGGATGGGAGACCATAGTAAATAAAAGCTTGGTGTTGTACAGAGGGTGAGGCACTAGGTGTTTAGGGGATTCGCTTCTGCTGAGCTGCCCCATGGCTGCTTGCCATTGCTGATTTAGAGAGTGGGATGGGGTGCATGATAGGAGAGTAGTTGGAGCTCTGGCTTCCCAATAAGGAGATTGTGGGTTCTCCACCTGGGTTAGACCAAATCAACATCTCACAATCTCTCTGGGTGGAGTTTGCATGTCCTCTTTGTGTTGCCGTAGGTTTGGTCAAGGTAGACTGGTTTCCTCCCACCTCCAAAAACATTGATGTTTAGGTTAATTCGCCATTACTGTAAAATTCCCCTGTGAATGAATGAGAGAGTGATGTCACCCTGATGTTTAACCCTGTGATGAGTTGGCCAGTGTCCGGGATGTTTCCCCGCCGAAGGCCCAAAGTCACTGGGATAGGCTCCAGTCATCCGTGACCCCTAACTGAAACAAGCCTAGAAAATGAATGATGAATGAATGAAGTATATTTATGACACAAAATACTAAATTTATTGATCTCGCCATGTACTGTGATTCTGATAAAGAATCAGAGTGCATCCTTTTTTCATATTTTTCAGTGTTCGTGTTCAGATGTGTTCAGTGTTTAGATTTAAAATACCCTATTCAACAAAACAAAAAAAGAAAATATATAAAATAATCAAGACCCCACACGCAGATGCTGAGTGTCTTGCCCAAAGACACAACAGCTGACCACTTTTGTCTCCCACTGTGGCACCTGATGTCCCAGTGGTCTCCCATCCAAGTACTGATCAGGCCCTGACTTGCTTAACTTCTGAGATCTGAAAGGATCAGGCTTTGACAAACAGTTGAGGAAAGTACAAGAAGAGTTCAATTGCGTTATAACTATTTGATTAAAATGTTCAATCCAAATATAACTTCCAAGATTTCAAACTTTAACTTCAACTAACACATTTAGGCAATTTGAAGTATGTGGTTTAAGGGATAAAAAGTATATGTATCTTTGGAATTAACAGGAACAAGTAGTTTCTTATCTATTTACTCCATAGTCTCTTGTCTATTTACTCAGTGGAATCGTTCACACTCAAATCCATCATATTCTTAAGTTGAAAATATCCTTGCCTAAACTGCCAAAAAATGATGGCAATTTTTCCCTCTTGGCATAAATAGTTAAGCAATGAAAAGCTGTTGCGTCCATTTGTTGACTATTTTAACACATTGCTTTTGCCAAACAGAAACCCAGCATGTGGTCTTACTGCTCTTATTTCAACATTGAGGTAAATATTTCTGTAAAAAATGTTGACAGGGCAACTATATGGACACTGTGTGAATATTTCCCAAGCTCCTTTGATAATGATTGGATTTTCCCAGGTGAGAGGCTGATACACTCTCACCAGTCTGTCGACACTGAGCTGATGTAACCTTGGGAAATCTCAGCAATCTGGTGAAAAGCTGCCTCTAACTTGCATTGGCCATTGCATTGCTCCCTGTCTGAGTCCTGGATCCCCCTGGCTGTTTTATTCCATCAACCCCAATCTGGACAGGTCACATGATAAACTTGGATTTTTCACTTTTATTTTGCTTTTTTTTTTTTTTTTTATGTTTTTGTTGTTATTATTTTTTTATAATTATTATTTTTCTTACTTTTTTTTTTTTTTTTTTTTTTTTTTGCTGAATGAGTGTCTTTAGAAACTCTGCAAAATATTCAAAGCATACCCCAGTTAAAACTCTGTTTTGTTTTTGGCAGGAAAAAATCACTTCTCCGACTGTGCGACCTATTTGATGAGGTTGCGACATTCTGTGTCTGTGGAGACTCTTCTTTCTCCTCTGAGCCTCAGAAAACACTGTTCTGTTTTAGCCCATACATCATCCAGGCTATTAGTTTTTTGACATGTCTGCAGCTCTAGCACATCAGGCAAGATCAGTTTGATAATTTTCCCTGTGTCTTCTCGAGCTGATAGGAGAAACACATCAGGAAGATTTAAGATCATATTTTTAGTTCTCGTACAGAAGATTTTGTGTTATGTGTTTTAAGATAATATTAAGTAACAGGCCTAATCAAAATCAATAAAAAAAACAAAAGTTGTTATATACACTGTATTGAAAATTATATTGTGTTGTATTGGGTGCATGGTATCACCGTAGTTAGAGCTCTGGCTTTTCAATAAAGATATATTGTGAGTTTGAATTCGGTATGTGACCAAATAAACATCTTAAAGTCATTCTTGGTAGAGATTGCGAGTTCTTCGTGTGTTGTCAAGGCTACACCAGCTTCTTCCCACCTCCAAAAACATGCATGTATAAGTCAATAGGCAACACTTTCAATGAGAGAGAATATGATTGTCTGTCTGTGTCTGTGTTGGCCACTTTCCAAGGTGTTCCTCTGCTTAAGGCCCAAAGTCACAGATAATAGGATTCAGTCACCCACCACTGGAACAAGCTTTAGAAAATGATTGAAAAATGAACTGGTTGTATGATAAGTGCATTTTTGTGCCATTATTGTTATTATATCATGTATTGCGTTTTTCTCTAGTTTTGATATCACACCCTTAAAAATGATGGGCTAAAATAACCCAACTCTAGCCCAACGATGGTCTCAATATGGACCGATCCAACGTTGGGCTATTTTAGCCCAATGCGTTGGGCAACAGATTTAACCCAACACGTTGGGTTAGTTTTCCTACCCAACGTTGGGTTAAAATTAAACCAATCATTGGGTCAAAAAAACCCATCTATTGGTTTGAATATTTAAAATAGAATACCTGACTTATACCAGCAATTACTTGTTCTAACCATCTTAACCAAGATGGTTAAAACAAGTTATTGCTGGTATAAGTCAGGTATTCTATTTTAAATATTCAACTCATTTGTTTTATGACTTAAATGCTAATTTACCAATTGAAATAATAAAGTAATATACACTTAGTAATATTCATAATAATGAAACAACTACATAATTGTAAAAAAGTCAACTTTTTATTTATATAAATTATTTAAAAGCAATCAGTTAATTTGAACACTGCAGCTTACTGTAGATCTGGTTCATAGTGATAAAAAAAAAAAAAAAACAACTTTATGACCTACATTGACCGACACATTTCCTTGTTTTAAGAGCAGCTCAACCTTCCCTGCCTTTGTTTTTGCTGCTGGAGAGACGTCTCAGAGTCAGGCCTGTGGACATGTCACTGTAGGAAAAAGAGAGATAAACACTTACATGTACAGCCAAATGATTTACTTTGTATAGTCTCTCTAAATTCACATGTCGTACTTACTTGTAGTTTAAGTTGCTGTGGCCCAGTGAAATGACAGAAGGTTGAGCTTAAAGCTGCTGTGCTGAGACGCCACTGTCAAAATAGAGATCAAATGATTATTTATCAGATTATAAAACCAGAACATAATTTTAGTACATTCAGTGTAACGACTGTACCTGAGAGTGTGGTGCCAGAGGAGATGATTTTGACAGGCTGTTTGGTCAGGGTTGAAGAAACTTCTAGAGAATCCACTGTAGGAAAAAAAAATCAAATTAATATAATGTGTCTGCTGTCACGTTTCCTTAAAGAGACATAGAAATATTGGTCTAAAGCATAAAACAGATAATAAATGTACATGTTGCACTAACGTCCTGTAACTGTGACAGAGGCTTGAGTGTTGAGGTGGTTCATGTCCTGAGCTCAGGCTGGTGGACACTTCAGTCTGCTGCAGATTCTATTGTCACAAAAAGAGATGAATTAACAGGTAGAATAAACTGTTGGCACATTTTCAGTCTCAGAGCTTTCCCAAACAACTGTAACTGAATAATTATAGGCACCTGTTTGTTAAATGACAGAAGCTTCAGTATTGAGTCAGTTCATCTCTGTTTGAGATCAGTCTCGTGGACACTTCAGTCTGCTGCAGATTCTATTGTCAAAAAAAGAGTCACATTAACATGTAAAATAAACTGCTGGCACATGTTCAGCCCCTGAGCTTTAATGAAAAACTCTAACTGAATAGGGACGTTTCCTGTACCTGTTTGTTAAATGACAGAAGCTTGAGTGTTGAGTTGGATCATGTCCTGAGCTCGGGCTGGTGGACACTTCAGTCTGCTCCAGATTCTATTGTCAAAAACATAAAAAAAAATAAAAAATTATGACACATTTTCTTTCTGAAAAGTATAACTGATAGTGAAGTTGAATGTACCTGTTGGTAAATGACAGAAGCCAAATGTGTCAGGCTGTTTCATCCTAAAGACAAAAGGCAGTGCTTCGAGGAACCCACTGTGGAAACGAGAGAACAATATTAACATTTAGAATACAAAATAGACTTTGTGTCCTGATCACATCTTCTTGTAAAAAATATTGTATCTGCCTGTGATTCCACAGGTTTCTAGAATTGTACTTTTAGTTTATCTTTTTATTTTTTGCATTGTAAAAATCTTCTACATTTAACCAGTTTTAATAGATTTAATTTTTAGGTGGACAAAGCTGGAGATTGATTAACGTTTACTTTTAATTGTGTTTTTCCTTTCAAATTAAGCAATCTAATTCTGTGTAATCTGTAATTTGTTCAAGATCAGGACTGTTAAAGTCTGCTCTGTGCTAGGCCAATGACTTGCTCAGTACATTGTGAGAAGTAAAAAGAATCCGAGTGGTTAATGGTTTCTAATTTTCACATGTGCCAGTGAAATCACACACATAGATAGCGTCAGTTTTGAAGAAAACTGCGGGTCATTTTCTGCTGCCGCTTTTGGGCACTGCGGGGACCGGCACGGAGGCTCACGTGACTACTGGTCACATCTACGCACGTACGCTCACTCCCGTGATCCGCGCTGCAATGCTTACTACCTCCGTGGGAGAGGCAGAGCGCGGTAAAGAGCGGCTCTCCAGACCCGCGGTGCGACGCCTCCGTGGGTGAGGCAGAGCCCGGTAAAGAGCGGCTCCCCAGACCCGCGGTGCGATGCCTCCGTGGAAAAGGCAGAGCCCGGTAAAGAGCGGCTCCCCAGACCCGCGGTGCGATGCCTCCGTGGAAAAGGCAGAGCCCGGTAAAGAGCGGCTCCCCAGACCCGCGCTGCGATGCCTCTTCCCCGTGAGGGCAGTGCGAGGCACGGAGACTCGCTTTGGATCTCCGGGACGCGACGAAGCACGAAACAACACGGTCGCACGAACACTCTCCGGTTCAATGAAGAGCATAATGATAAAGACACGCTCTCATTGGTCTACAGTCATAGCTGCCAATACGTTTATAGGCAGAGAATAAAGCGTTGGCAGTAAAAACATCAGCTTACCTTAACACAATGAAGTTGTGGTTTTGTCATCTTTGTGGGCTCATAGGAGCAATTTCTGCCCTCCCTGTGACAAACAGAAAAGTAATAAGTGCCTGATAGTGTCTTGCATTCAGCCCAAAACTAACTAGAAAGTGGCGCGGTATAGTTTCACCTTCGCTAGCACCGCGGAGCTTCCTCGGACAGCGCCCCGCCTCCTGAAGCCCTCTGCCCGGGGAGCTGCTCTCTGACGTCCCGCTGACCTCGGGCTCGGCTCCGCTGGTTAAAGACGTCGTGTTCTGAAACGGAGCACGACTGTGTGACTGGCCCCGTTTATCTACTATTTAGGACACTTCATTATTAAAAAATAAAAAATACATATACCAGATTTAGTTCAAATCGCCAAGCTAACAGCTAAAGTCCGCCTTTTTTCAAATCTTTACCACACTCGTTTTCTGATCATTTTGGCTCTTAGTACATTATTCAAATATAGAATCAAGTGAAAAGCAGTGTGTTAAACGAATTTCTCCCTAAATATCTATAAATAAAAGCACTTTTTAGCTGTCCAACCACATAGAAACTACTTACCAAAACCTAACTATTTTTTTCCAATGCCAAAATTACACAGTTTCTATAAAACTGACAAAAAGGTCCAACTTTAGCTTTTCTTGGTGATAGAAGTAAAAGATAAAAATGTTAAATAGAGCGTTTTCACGTGACGTCAGCAAACCGGAAGTCGGCCATGTTGGCGATATGCGGCCGCTGTCATAACACATCCATGGTCAAAACACAGACGTCAAAGCACGTGAATGTTCGAAGTTTGAAAAAATTAAAAATGGTAAACTATTGCCGTGTTGTAGGTCGTCATAATCCATCTTATTTCGCCCGCCCACTTTTTCTACCGTTACACACAGAACTCGGAAACATTCCGGTCAGCTCGTCCCCCGTTCATTTCATTGAGGTAACCTGCTGATAAAACTTGCGGCAATATCATATTTCAGGTAGGTTATTTTTTCCAAATAAGCTATAGTCATGCACTAATAAACAAGCAAGGCATATTTTCTCTGGATCGCTTGAAAACGACTGTTAAAGTATTTAATTAATCGTTTGCCGGTCGGATCGCCGCGGTAGCTCGCATTTAGCCAATTACATAGCCACAAATAAACATCAAATGTTGTACTGATCACACGCAGGGCATATACACATGCTGTACCTTGTTTGAAAGCTTAGGACCTGTAGATTTCATTTTATTTTAACAATCCATGTATCTAATCGAGATTAGCCTACTAGCACAGCTACAGCGTTAGCTATTTTCTTCTTGTTTATCCCTTTTAGCTACACTCTTTTACACAGTTTGTGCCTATTTTGTCATCAACTGTCGGCAATACACGTCAAATACGTGAGTGTTAAATCACACAAATAGTGCTGGTGTAATAGTGTTTCAGATGCTCCATAAAGGAGAACAAATGCCAAAGAGAATTTAACTTACAGAGGGCAGCTTGTGGAGATCCTCACTAAATAATGTAGCTAGATTGCATTTCGTAAGGATCAAGTCAATTTTACACACGTAACGCTTTTTTCTGAAGCTTCAAGTCGGTCTCGATATTTTTTAGATCCATTTGACTCGTCTTTTTTTGACAATTCATTCATATTTCGGCCGCATTGTTTACATCGATACCTCCATAATGGCGCCACTTCCGGTTTTCCGCCGGATCTGTTGCATCCGTGAAAACGCTCTATACCTTTATCAGAGGACTTTCCTGCAGCATGTGAAGGAGGCGAGGAGCTGTGTAATGGCTGCCAGAAAATTTTTCAAAAATGACATGGCCACGCCCCCAAACTCTAACCCAACTCTAGCCCAACCAGAGCCCAACACGTTGGGCAAGTAATTTTAACCCAACTCTGGGTTATAATGACCCAACTTGTAACCCAACAGGCTTTTACCCAACAGTTGGGTTACTATTTTAACCCATCATTTTTAAGGGTGCATGTATACGTTTTGTGGCAGTTCTTCTTTGTGCATTGTTAGCTTTTATTTGAAATTGAAACCACAGTATACGAAGGCTTGCCACAAGAGGTCAGTGATGAACTATTCAGACCCACATATAAACTCTGTATATCAGGTTAAGACAATTGTGAGACTGAATGAATGACTGCCTTGTTGGAGATCTGTTGAGTGTCTTTTGCCTCCACTACTTTGCTTGTCCCACTTTTCTTTCCTATTACATCAACTCTAGTTCATGTTTCCTTCCTCCCATCAGTCCCCTCTCCTGCCCCATCTGTTTGTCCCTAAACGTACCCCTCTTTCTCTCATTTAATAAAATTGCCTTGCACTTTGCTCAATTCTTCCCCCGATCTCCCTTCATTGTACAGTCATCTAACCTATATCGCCTTTTTACTTCATGAAACGGCTCACTTTCTGCAGCGTTTTGTCCCGGCCTTTTACCTGCTGTAGATAGGATACAAGATGAGATTGAAAAGCCAAGAAAGGAGAGATGAAAATGGAGAGGTGTGGTGGAGAGGAGGAGGGAGGAGAGAGGGGAAGGAGGAGGGAGGCACCACACGATCAAAGAAAAGAAGACTCCAGAGAATGGCCCTGAATTAAATAGAAGATTAAAGTGAATTAATATTGAATTGAGAGATAGACAGAGACATGTGGAGAGAAAGGAAGAGAAATAGGAGAAAAGGAAGCATATCTAAAGTGACTTATGCATTTTTCTATTATGGAGGATGTAACCGTTTAAGAAAAAATCTATTACTGTTTCTGCTTAGATTGTAGTGTCAGCAAATTGATTTTTTTCTTTTTTTTTCTCTGTCTGCATCTGAAGCTCTAAAACTCTGGCCCACTTTGTGATGTCATGAAGTAAAGACGGCAACAGCCTGTTTCAGAAACTACTTTACCCAACAATGTCAATTATTTTCATTTCGGTTGAGCTTGCTATAGAAAGTCTTGAATTTATATACTGTATATTAATACTGACATGACAAGGTGGGGCAGTGTGTTTTCAGTTCAACGACTGAGGAATAAAATGCAAGATTTGAGTATCAAACATATAATGAAACATGAAACAAGAAATAAAACAAATTCTGATGACATCATATAGACTCATTTGTCAATTAGCACAGTGTTTTTCAACCTTTCTTGAGTCATGGCACACTATATTGCACACTATATACTGTAATATTCTAGCACACACCGCATATAAAAATACTAGCAAATTACCTAACATATTGAGAGCATCAAGTCTTCATTAAAGAGTTTAGAAGTGCACTTTTTCTAGACTTAGATGGGAGACTGCAATTTTCTTTCAAATAGAAACTTGGACAGTACAAATATCTGCAATGGTGCAAAACTGATTTCAGTTTGTTTATTGGGGAAATGTTGTCCATGGCTACATCTGACATTTTTACAAGGCACACATCTCAAGGCACACTAGTGTTCCCTCGGCACACTGGTGGTTTCCAATTGAAAATCAAGGAAATAGCATTCATTACTATCATTCCAATTACTCATTTAGATAGGTTGAACTCTAATTGTTAGTGACGTAGACTTTACATCTAACCTATAAGATTGATTTCAGTCCAAATAAAGTGCTTTCTATCAAGCTTTTTAACAGGGGCACAGTCCAGCCACTATGAAGATGTTGGAATGCTATCAGACATATTTACAATGCATTTATTCAAATGTGTTTTTTTATTGCTTTAGACTATATTTAAGAAATGCATTCTTGCTCTCCACAGATGCAACCTGTAACATGTCTTTGTTCTGTCACATCCTTCTCACTGTGTAGAGAGTAGAACATTCGAAACACAGGGCGAAAAAGCAGCATAGTGTCCTGGTAGTGTTCTGGTAACTATTGCAGTTGTAAGTATATTTTCATTTTGCATCTGAATAGACAAACATGGATAGGTTTCCAAGCCTTTTTGCCTTTGGTTCACGAACACACAGACTGTAGCTGGTAAAGGTGTGATACCTGGAACTGACTTGAGACAAACAGTAGCACAACAAACAGCCCCCAATCCAAAACTCACCTGCCTCTCTCCAGTTTGTGCTGGCCAAGCTTGTAGCTGCTGTGGGAGCTGGCAGGAGCAGAGGAGCTCAAGGTGTTGCCAACTTGTATTTGGTAACCAGTGTAGAACCTCTGGAGCATATTGAGAAAACTGGCTCTCGAGGGGCCGATCAAAAAGATGTGTCCATATTTACACCTTCACATTTGGACAGAAATAGCAAAAATTGAGTGGTTTAGACAATAACTGGTTTCCAGTAAGATTATATCAGACACACATTTTCCCCAATGTACTTTATTGTACTTTATGACAAGGTTTTTTTTTCTTTTTACTTTATTTTGTAAGTATTAATCAAAAGATAGTTTGCGAAAATGTGTCTAAAACACCAGAAAATAGAGTTGTAAATTCACAAATAAAAGTAGTTTCTCGTGTTGTTATTTGTCAATACAGAATTCTGTGGTAGTTTTCACAGATGGTTTCTGAGGTAACAAGTATAGATTTTTTAAGATGAGCACTAATAACTAATATTGTGTCACATTACAGTAAAAAGGTATTTAAAAAGCATATATTTAATTCACATGTTATATTCTGTGCAGACATTTAGCTAAAGCAGCCCTCAATAGACAGAAGCACAGACGCAAAAATACACATAGTGAAGTGAGTGCAGCCAATCACTGCGTTTAAAGCCACCATATATCAGCCCTGTCACCACGGTTACAAATCACCTCCCCGTTTGAGCCCATAAAAGATCCATCCTCCTCAGAGGCCAGCACATGCAGAGGCTCCCAGCACATACACTGGGCTGTCTGTGTGGAACAAAGCCAATTCTGCCCCTTTTGAACAGACTTCCAACGGCGAGTCCCCACTGACCCAGTCAAGCCGTCATCTTTGATACTTGATTTCCGTGGATGGATACTACGTGTAACTCAACTCTAGTCAAGCTAACGTTTCCTGACCATTCAAAGGTTTCTGATTACTGTGGCAATGTGTCTTCAAGCTCAAATTGGATTAAACGTCTTCATTTTTAGCCCAACCATATCGTATAACTGTAGTTTCTTCTACTTCTAAGTTGTTTATTTAAAGAAAATGTGTTTTGTCTGCTCTTGTTTATTGCTGGTGTATTTTAATAGATAATGCAAAATATACATCCAATGCATTTCTTTTCTTGATTTCCAACAGAACTCAAAACCATTTTTTATTGATTCACAAGATAAAATTACTACAACTGGTTTTGTGCTGAATGTGACTAGTGCAGAATGATTTACGAAGGGTTATTCATCTTTTCTGTAAAAGCTTACCTGGGGCTCAATCAAATATTAAATGTTTTATATAATATTGATTGTGCTGCCCTCAAGGAAGTGCTCGAGGCCCTACTATGGGTCCTGGATCTATGGCTAAGAATCACTGAAGGCCAACACTGCCCGAGAGCTTGAAAAGCAACTGAACAGGTTATACACAGGTGAAAAAAAACAAATTTCCTAAACCTGTAGGAAAAGACAAGCATTTTAAAAGTTGTGTGTTTTCTACACATATTTCCAAAGTTCCTCAAAGTTACTTTCTGAGCCATACCATGCTACTTTGTTCCATATTTTGCATCTCAGTTTGTGGTAGACTTTAGGGAGCTTTTGTTCTTCAGTCATCAGTTATCAGGCTTTTTGACTGACACATGCCTGCTTGTACACGTGCATGTGAGGCTGTGTGCATATGTGTGCGTGTGTGTACATATAGAGGCATCTCTGTGTGATCAGCATGTGGTCTCGCCCTGAGCTCTTAACACGCAGCAGAAGCCAAAAGGCCGTGATGTTCCCCTCTGTCACCCCCTCTGCCTCCTGATGATGCTTGAACTATGGAAATGTTACAGCTATGTTTCGATGCATCAGGATGTATGTGTTCTCAAATATACTGTTACTTGTTCTGTAGAGGCAATAAAACATCTTCTACTGCCTCAAATAAATAACAAGTATGCTATTCACAAATCTAATCTTTTTACTCTGTCACTTTTTAAGCACCAGCAAAAGTAACCTGCACTTGACCAGCATGATCTATGTGGTGATCGATAGTTATCAAATTGTTATTTTATTGCCATATCGTGACTCACAATTTCAGATGCTCAGACAAAAACCTATTCACACTGTCAGCCTCAGCAGTGACCTAAACAACCTTAAGAAGCAGATACCTTTTTCAAAGCATCATAAAATCATTTAGTGTACAAGAGCTGTGACAAAATGAGACTGATTCTAAGAAAGCTGTGATGAGTAATTTCATACTCAAGCCATTCCTATAAAAAAAAATGCCTTTATCTTATTAAAAGATTGTTTAAACTGGCAGAAAAAAGTGCTTTGCATGTTAATTCTCCTTGCATTGTTCATGTTTTTCTGCTTCCTGTAGGTATTAACAATATAGATATAGTTTTATTATTTTTATTTGTATTCTAGCTGTTATGTGCATGTTGACCAACGTGTCTTTAACAAAGTTTTGAATTAAGCTGAGTGACTTCAATGAGTGACAAAAAGTCTATATTAAATTAAGTGATAATATCAGATGAACTGGATAGATGCGTGGTTGATGTGATTCACAGATCCAGCTGGTCTACCATGACTTTCTGACTTAATGCAAAATGTCACTTTCTAAATCGCCTAATAATTTAAGCCCTCTGACATTTACAATTCTTCCTTTTTCTTCCGCAGATTAGATTAGGTTGGTTTGAAAGGAAAAAAAAAGTCATGTAGCTCACAGAAAAGTTGGAAGGGCAGTGTGAAGTTTAAAAAAAGTAAAATAAAATAAAACAAGCCGGCACAGAAAGGTCAGAAAGGATTATTTCCACTAGGGACATGTGACCTGCCAGACCAATACATCAGAGAGACAACTCCGATACAGTCAGGACCGGTCTTGTCTATTGTAAAGCTATGTTATCTTGTTCTTCAGTCCTGCTGCATGTGTCACAGTGTCAGATTGATAACAAACACCAATACAGTATTTATTTAACTTTAGGTTCTGTTCACATGACTTCACAACATTCTGTAAGACAAAAAAAATACACCGGGGTTTGTAGATGGAAAGGCTGGAATGGCTTTGAGGGTTGCTTCTTTGGTGCAAAATAGTTAATATAGATGGTGGGATAACAATTATTTAAAGGCAGTAATATAACATTTTCAATATTTCATGGCAAATTGAAATGTATTAAAGGTAAATAAGAGCTAGTTCTTGATCACCATCTCTCTACATCATCATATTCCAGAACGTAAACACAATATAAAGCACAAGTAACATTTTTACTTTGTGATAGTTAAGCCTGTTGCACACTACAGGAGTTCAAGAGCTTTTGGGATTTTTAGACAAGTCAAAAAAAAAGAATAGACCACAAACTAATGGACATTTACAACAATTATTTGTCTCACAGTCGCATCATGTTGCAGGACGAACAGAGACAACGCAGACTTGGGGAGCGCAGCGTGTGTCACGTGATCAAGCACAGTGTTTTCTTTCATGTGCGACGTTAAAAAAGTGAAACACAAGTGGATTAAATCAGGTTTATAAAGATCACAGTAAGGAGCTGTTACACTGACACATTGTGGGCTTGAAATGAAAAATGTCCCAGCAAACTCTGTGCTTGCCATATTCTATAGTCTAGTAAAGTCAGTGCTTTGCACATCATTTATTGTTTGAGATGAGGCGCACAAACCTCTTTAAAAATAATCCCGCACTTTGACTACGTGCAAAAAGCGTTACATATATTTACAGATGACGAGTCAGCATTTCTTCTTTATTTTACAAGAGCCGCCGTCACAAGGCAGATGCACCAGATGCTGGTGTTGTAAAGGTTCTCGCGCTTGTGCAGCATGTGAACCTCACGATGATGCATAGTGCAATGCACAGGCATAAGGAGAGAAACGACAAAAAACCTCTTTCGAAAATCCTTTCATTGGCCTCCCGTGTGCAGCTGGCTTTAATTATTTTCGGAGCATTTGAAGCATGTTTTTGTGTCTTCAGTTGCCTCTCAGTGGTAAACCCGCTCTTGCTGTTTTTGAATCCCGACTTGACACCAGCTCTATTGATTTTCTTTTTAAAAAGTTTTTTGTTTCTGTATTTCAATATTAAGTATATAAAAATAAGTAAATAGCTAAACACAATAAAGATACACAATAAATCTGTAGGTGGAGCTCTACCTCTGAAGTTGCTTTGTACTTAAACAGTAAAACATTTTTGATACCTCATGATCAAGCAACAATTACTGTTTCCTGATAATACTACTTAAGTAACCAATTGTATGAAAGTAAAGTTTTCGAATAATAAAGTGAACTTCATGGGAGATATACATGTAAAAACAGATAATGAAGCACTGATAACGAACAGTCTGAACATCCTTAGTGCTACCTGTCTGTATAAACAATCCTCAGATAGTGTGTACTTTAGCCTTGGCCAAGCTCACCTTTCATCAGCTGGATCTGTTTGATCAGTTCATTCATCTGTCTGTGTCTGAGCCCAGCCACTTCAAACATAGATTTGTTGCTCCAAATGCAATTCTTCTCCATAAAAATACAAATGTTGCTGCTTTATTACACATTGCATACAGTCAAATAGCACAGCAACTCTTTAATCCGAAGAGCATATACACATAAATACATATACAAGGCATTTAACTGCATGCATTTAAATGATACTTACTTTTCCAATTCAATCCAACTTTATTTGTATAGCACATTTTACAAACACAAAGTCTCCAAAGAAAACAGAAAAGCACACATACACAAAAATACTAGTACTGTAGAGCATAAGTAAGATAAAATCAAAATTCCCATTAAATAATAAATAAAAGACCGTCAAAGCACCACGCAAGTCTTGTACCCGGTTAAATGTCAGTGAGTAGTTTGTTTTAAACGAGACGAACTGTAAAAGCATCAACTGAAGGTGCAGTGTTTCTGTGAGGTGAAAGTGCATTCCAAAGTTTTGGGCCGACAACAGAAAAGGCCCGGGCACGACGGCTTTTAAGTCTCGCTTTCAGAACGATGAGCTGGAGCTGGCCCTCAGACCTCAGCGAGCGCGCAGGAGTATAGGGGACACTCAGGTTTGCTACGTACTGAGGGACCAGAAGTGTTTTAAAAACAGACCATAATCAATGCTAAAATGAATGGGGAGCCAATGCTATGAAGATAAAATAGGTGTAATATGTTGTACTTATACTGGTTCTAACTAAAACTTTTTATCTTATTAAACCCTGCCCACTTAAACTTCTTACTGCTACTAATTGATTAATTTTTTCGTTTTAATGATGAACTTGTGAAAATCTGCTAAAGTAGTAAATTAAGTACCAGAGATTGATTTGTCCAATCTTTTCATGTGCGCCAACCAACAGTGCACTTTGACTTCAGTCCACCTTCTGCAAATTTATACATGCAATAAGAACCCAAGGGAAGTCCGTCCATGTGACAAGTTGAAGTAAATGAGAAGAGGGCAGTGATTCTAAAAGTTTTCACACCAAGTATAACTTAAATAATATTTAGTTTTCCAAGTGAAAAATTAAAGAAGGCCTAAAATATCAATGGATTTCTCTCTAATTAAACCAATACTCAACACAGCGCCTCCTGCAGTTTGAGAAACATCATTTAGGACATTGTATAGGTTTGCCAGAATATTTGCTCACTTAATTAAACGTTGCTAGTTCAGAGCAAAGCAATTTACGTCTATTTCCTGTTGTTGATTTTATTGCCTAACCCCAGACAAAGCCAAATCTTTTTACTAATTGAAAACAGCATTCTGGGTCATCACATCTTTTAAACAAAGTAATTATTGGTGATGTTTTAGACCTATGCATGAATAGATGGGCCTCTGACTGCTTCATTACGAACTGTTCACCCTTGTATATTTTTACTATTGACAATATCTATAGGTCTGGGTAGCTAACGTCCATTATTTGTTGAGTTCAGTGTAATTGCTGTGATCCTGTTGCCTCTCATTAAAGTCATTACTCTGTTTATGTTTGGCTCAAAACAAAAAGTTTTAATTACTTTCGGCTCTGTCTCTACACACGGGCTATTTGTATTTACCCAAATGATTGTACAGCATTAGTGAGAGCCGCTGCTTTTGCTGCTGGGGCCACTAATGTTGATGATAATGATGATTAAGATGATGAGTGATGAACAGTTATTATGGAGCTGTGTATAAATTATCCAAAATGACTCTACTTATTTCAGATACCAGACCATTATGTTAAGATTAAAGTGTGGTCGCCGTAATGGACTTTAAACATTTATAACTACTTATGTCACTGCTAGAAATTGAATTTGTTGGATTTATTCTAGCTCAACCTTGTTGAAAGTAGACAGTGTAGTCCCTCATTCATCCAGGAGTGATCCATAGTAGAAGTCTTCAAAGTAGTCATCTGGACAGTGTTTCCAAAGATCAAAACGTTTCGACTCTCATCCGAAAGTCATTTTCAATCTGAAGATTGAAAATGATTGAGAGTCGAAACGTTTTGATCTTTGGAAACACTGTCCAAATGACTACTTTGAAGACTTCTACTTGTTGAAAGTAACCTACAAATACAACAGTTCTGTACAAAAATAATCACAGCATTGTGACAATAAACAAAAAACAATTAATTGTATTACAGTAAAGTTGTGCAACGTTAGCAGTTTCATGCAGAATGGGGCTGGATATTTGTTTGTGGCAAAATGAAGATGAAGTGATTCTAATTTGATTAAGTAGTCTTGCAACCATATGCAATGGTTATGAACTTGCTGAAGAGCAGGTCTTGTCCAATTCTGCTCTATAACTATACAAAATGAAATCATTTTATGAGTATATTTTAACTGCAAAAAAACTTAAATTGAACAAGTAATGTTTGTATTTAGTTGTCATTGGTCAGTGCTTTGCACACATTGTGTTAATTCTCGTGGATGCAGACCAGTGATCTCATCTGATTGTGTACGAGGCTGCAGGCTTTAGGCCACTCTAAAGATGTTGACTTGGCGTTAACCCCTGACATTTATCTGTTGGAGTGAGTCAGATTAGACAAACACACACTTTTGTAGATAGCACATACACTCTTGGTCTTTTTAAGGCCTGGTGCTCTAATCTGATCTGTCAGTTCTGTCACATTGTTTTGACTTGTTACATCGACTACCGCTGGAGGTCCAAAGCTTTTCTGTGCGAGGAAACAACTGTGGCTGTAGTGGTTCTGTTTGTCTAACGCACAAAGGATGAATGACACAATCTGTTGAAAATCACTGGAGTGAATGACCACTGGAGTCCTACATACACATATACAATATGTAAAAAACAAAAACAAAAAAAAAGCCAACAAAGGGTGCTGTGCTCTCTAGTGATGCACAGAAGTAATCACACTTTCTGTTTTCTTTGAGAGAACCATCACACCATTTTCATAAGAGTCATTTTCACCGCCTGTTCCCATTTGGGGTTGCAGGTGACTGGAGCAGTGACTTTGGGCCTTAGATGGGGAACATCTTAAACAGTGGTCAGATTGACACAGACAGTCACTCACTTTCTTATTCATTCACTTGGGGTGATTATAGTGTTACCAACTGGTCTATGCATGCATGTTTTTTGTTTGTTTTTTTAAACTAATATGTGTGGGGATTTAATGTATGAGAACGAACACTAATGTATTTTTTGATCTTGAGTCACTCAGTGCAGACAGCCAATCACAGCACAAAGCTGTTTTGTATGAGAAAACAAAACCAAGACTTTTATCCAGCTTAGAACGGTCGACTGTGTCCAACCAAACTACACCTGCCGTTGTTTTCAGCATGCAAAACAACAAGTAAATGTGAATTGAATGAACACATAGCTCAATGTCTTCTAAAAGAGAGTTAAAAAACATTGCAGATTAGATTTGTAAAAAATTGTTGCTGTGTAATCTTCAGCTTGGTTTCTTATTGAAAAAATTCAAATCCTTTCACACAATAGTACAACATTCAGCCTGTAAAGAAAAGCCCCTACTGTAGATTTTATCACACTGGTGCTACTTCAGTCCTCATTATCTTCAGTAGAAATCACATAAATGCAAATGGAAACAATCGATTTGGTCTAAGTTTCTCGGCGCTGCTCATATTCCTGTAAATGCATCAGATTAGTCAGCTGATAGTGAGAGAATTGTGGTAGCAACAGTAACAGTTCACAAAAAAAGATTGCGTGAACATCGTATTTAGAAAGTGGTGGGAATGCTTCAAAAGAAACTATTTACACACAACATTTTATATGCTGAAGAGTCAGAGTTCAAAAGAAATTCAGCTCTCTCTGGACTCGGGTTAAAATGAAAATGTGTGAAATATCCTGTACATATTTGCCTAAAACCACGGCCTTTGGCAGACATCAACCTACTGTTTATTTTTCTTTCGCAACAGAACACATTATGAAACAAACTACTTGTTGTTGGTTACAAAGCTTGTGTAATAGAGAAAACAAGACTATTACCATAAACTTTGAAGTAAGTTCAATGCACATGCAAGTGTTTTCTTAAAAAAAATAAATAAATAAAAACACAAATACATTCTCTAATTGTTCTCTAAAGCCGACATCGGCACAAAAATCTAGGCAAGGCAAGGCAAGGCAAGGCAAATTTATTTGTATAGCACAATTCATACACAAAGCAATTCAAAGTGCTTTACAAGGCAGGAAAATGCATCAAAATTACAATACAACATTATTAAAAATATAAATAATCAGCATAAAATTTACGAGTGCAGACAAAGTATTTCAGTCATATGCACAGATAAAAAGAAATGTTTTGAGCCTAGATTTAAACATTGTCATCTACTTTTACATCTATGTTTTTTTTTTTATCATTGGCAAATATCATAAGTAAAAAACATGTAAATGGTAATGCTTGCTACTTTGAAAATGTCAATATGCAGTTCTGCTCTTTTGAACAATTGTTGTATATTGCGTTATACAATAATATTGCATTTTACATCGGAAAAAATGTAAAATGCTAAAAAATGCATATATTTTATTTAAAGCACAATCTAAAAAGGCTAAACCATCCATTCTCTACTTTCATTCAGTTAACTTTTCATGTAAACAAATAAGCTGCATGGCAGATTGTACATTTCCATCAAATTTGACTTTAAAAGGGCGCATCAGCGGTCATGAACAACTCAAAAGGAAAGCCCGAATCGCACTAATGATGCAATGCATGTTTGGCTTTTAAGTGTTGAGTGGGAGGGCGAGGGGAGTGTGAAAAAAAACTTGTTAAGTCTCAAACTAAAGGTCAGATAGCACAAAATAAGAATCACTCCCACCACATTCCCATGGCAAATCAACAATTGAGGAAAGTTCATAGAGAAATAGGCACCAAAAGGACATGACTTCCAGTAATTTTGTGATGATCCTTGGTAGAATGATTTGTAGACTTTTATCAGTTTGATTCAATTAATTTTATTTGCGAAGCTCAAAATCACAGCAGCAGTTATCTTACATGAGTGTTAACTTGGCAAACAAAAAAAGTCAGAAAATCAAACAATGAAACATTTGGTCAATATCAGCAGAAGCATTTGAACGCATTGGAGACCTTCTTTCTCGACAAAGAAAAACTAAAAAAAAATAATAATAATAAATTGTCCGGGAACCACAGTGAAGGAGAGCCACACCTTGCAGTTCTTCAGAGGGAAACAAGCTATCACTAGATTGAAAATAATAAGAATGTTCACGTGAATCCTATGATATACATCACAACTAACAGTAATCATTTGACTGGACAGTGTACAGGTCATAAAGAACTGTCATAAAGCAGTGTTAAAGAAAAGCATTGTTTTGGGGGTTTTTTGTTTGTTTTTTTCTTAATCACTTGTATATATTTTCTGGTTTGGAGAAGCGCTATATTGGCTGAGACCATTTACCATTTCTTTTTTTATACTTTGTTAATATTCAGATTGTATTTTATTTTATTTTTTTAGATTCATGGCTTTATTTTATGGCTATATATGGTGACAACACACTTGGAAATGACATATTTTGAACTTTTTTTTATTGACTTCATTTTATATAGTCAGAAAATTTAGTTTATTTTAAATATATTGTATTGAACTCATCAAATAGAATGAGTGTGAACCTAGTGTGATGTCTTTATTTTGAACTTATAGTGCTTCCTGTAAATTCATATACTGTAATCTTTATTGGTGCAACTCTATCATTTAGATTTATAACAACTATTGATCCCCCACACAGTACATGTGTTTGTCAAAATTAGACAGTGAATTAAACCTGCTACACTCTAGAAGATCGACACATGTAATTTCTTATTTGTACCTGTCCTTGCAATTCAGTTATGTCATATTGTACTGGCCTTTAGCTTCAGTTGCTCCAAGTGAAAGAAACTGTTGACTGTGCAGTAGGTCAGAGGAAGATGCATAGGACAAGTTGGCATCTCTGATTTTTGATTTGCTTTCCACAAAATCAGAGCGACGTTTGAAAACCCAGAAGGAAGTGGAGTGTTTATCCGGGTCTGTCACTCTTTCAGTAGCTCTCTCATTCTGGTGAAGCTGCCCTTTGCTGCATCTCAGTCGCTATCTGAAATGGGCACGACGCTAAAAGCCAAAGCAGCCATGTTTGTGTCCGACGGTGTTAAGCATCTTGAAAAAAAGTAGTCTTCTTATCCGTGGCTTTGCGTGCTCTGCTCTCTCTCTTATGTTCAAACCCTACAGTCAAGTCCAAATCTTGCTTCCAGTCAATTGAAGCTGTTTTCATGTCCTAGCTCGCCCTTCAGAGCTCCGGGCAGTGTGCAGTATTCCTGTTTTGTAGGGATCTCATAGGCTAAAGCTTTAGTAAGCATTAGTGTCTGTGGTGACTGCAGGCTATCGATGAGAACGCCTCCAGAGCAGTGCTTCTCAAACTGAGGTGAAGAGATTCTGGGTTAGTCTAGTTGTATTTGGAGAGTTTCAAGGATGAGATACATTATTTTTCCTCGTTGGACTATTGGATTAGGTGTAACTTATTTAATGGCTAAACAAGTTATTCTTAGTGCAGTAAATTGTCTTTTCTACTTTTTTTTTTTTTTTTAATTTGAAGTAAAACAAAATATACAGTATCTCAATGACTCCCAAGCCAGGTGTCTCCAGAGTTATAAAAGTAGTTATAATCTCTGACTGGAAAATGGATAAAAGCACTAGCTGTTTATTTGCCTGAAATAAATGCTTATTTGGTATAATTTAGATCATACAATATATTTGCGGAGGCTGCTATTTTAAATAGAGGTTTCATCAAGTCTCTTGTTCAGTCGGGGGCATATTGGCCTTTTCTTGTTAAGATAATATACACAAAATAAGGTGTACCAACTTATTTTAAGCATGTACTGTATATTAACTTTAAAATTGGGTAAAGTTTTAGAATAAGGGAACATTCATTGATTATCATAATGGATTCATGATATATATTCATGAAGAATTAATTCATGGTGAATTCATTATGTATTTGTGCATTAGTTCATCATGAGTCATCAAGAACTATCATGAATTCACCATAAATTATTGTGAATTCAAGTGGTTTCTTGAATGAATTCCACCATTAATTCATCAAATGAACTAACATAATTATGTTTGTTTACCGTGACTTTCAATCCTACAAGGAATTCATCAGTTTTAAAGATTGATGAATCAATTCATTCATGTCCCCTCTTTATAAAACATTACCAAAAAATGTGTCTTCTCTTCTCAACATAAACAAGACAGGCGTTAATTCCCATTTGAAACTAAACAATCATCAAATGCAACTGTTCAAAATCGGATCTTCATTTTTCCTAACTAAAACCTTTGAGGATAAGTTTCAAAAGAGTTGAACAATTTCAGAAGCTTAAATCTCAGTCTCCATTAACATTAGATTTTTTTTGTACAATGTGTTTGTTTGGTCCTGCTTCCTATCATTAGCGCAATAACACATACTATTTTAAAAGCCAGATGTACTTTCCTTGCCTGGAGAATCAAGCCTCACCGCCGCTCCAGCGGATGAGTCTGGTCGCCCCCCGAGTCAACTGGATTTCTAGGGCGGAGCAAAGCTCACCTAACAGACAGCGGAGGGAACCAATCAGAGAAGAGCATAAAGGCTTCTAGTGCCGTAAGCTGTTGGGATTTCTCTCGCGCTGTCATCTGCCGGTAAGGGCGTTCCCCTTACCGGCTCGAGCTGACTGCACTGCCTTGACCATCTTGAACACGACTATTGACGCGATGTCTTTTTGGTAATTTAAAACGTCTTTTACCCGTGAATGGAACAAACTCTCGGTTTTCCGGTGCGCCATGTTGTTTATCCTTCCGCCACGCTGCCTAGATCCATGCGCGCTGCGCACAGCAGGGACGTTGTTAGCAAAAACCACGTGACTGAAATAAACGATTTTCATTGCACGGTACGATCTGGATTTCGAAGGAAACGCCCTTGGAGGGGAGGGCGACCAGACTGACATTTTCTCTGTGTAAAAATACAGAGAAATGTCATTCTGGATCCCAGGCAAGTACTTTCCAACATTACACATCCTGGATTGGCGCTGATACTGTGCTCTGACTAGTGACTCTTTGTAGCCTTGCTTCATCTGTCTCAAAGGTCTAGAATTGTTGGATTCAATATGGTTGTTCGTCGAAGGGAAAACCAAAAGCAGCAGTAATCTAAAATAGAGCAGCTATAACCGTTTAACAGTGTGATAAAATAGCATAATATAAAATGTGTGGGAGTATAGCATCTGATGAAAGCTGGCCATGTGAATCCTAATTCCCCAAGTGATAATTACATTCATTTGTATCACTATATACAGATATAAAATGTACATATGTGCTCCTGTGGTATTTTATAGGATGCCACTGGGGTCTGTAATTGCAGCAACTCAAGTGCAACAAAAATATGAAATCATCTTCATTAATCTGTCATATTAACCCTAAGCACAGCCGCCCTCATTTTGATATGAAAACTTGTCTGTTTCTCAACAGGGGGCATCTATCTTTGTTTAGCATTCAGTCATGCTATTGCATCACTCCTTTGACTTGAATGTAAAGGCTTTGATGTTTAGAAGCAATGTCTCTATAAATATTTCAAAGTCAATCAGCCCGATCTTGCCCCTTTGTCTTAGCCGGTCTTAGCCTTGGTCTTAATTATTCCTCTGTTGGCCACTAGTGGCTCTCTCCAAACTCTATACACTGTCAGTATAGAAGGTCTGGCTCCAGCCAGATGTGAGGGGGTGCAGTTTTTTTCATTGAACCTGACACATGCTCACGCCTGTGACAAGTGAGCAGCTGCTTTAGGATTACAGGCAAAAGAGAACTGTAGCAGCAGCTTCAGTTTGGAAAAAAACTGTAATAATAGAAATCTATTTGGTGAAAGTCTTGTACTTGACAGACTTTAACAACTTTGTCTAAAAATGTGTCTTTTCTTTTACATAAAGCTTGTTGACTTAATAAAAAAGATAATCAGATGTGAGAGTGAACATGGGTCAGTGTGAATGCTATGGAAAGGCCAAAGAGGCCATCATGTATTTTTTAAACAATTTTTTATGTGTCAACACGTTAAAAAAAATGTTGGCCTCATTTTTAGACAAAGTTGATCAAGTCTGTCAAGTAAATAGACTTTCACCAAATAGATTTCTATTATTGCAGTTTTTTTTTCAAACTGAAGCTGCTGCTACAGTTCTCTTTTGCCTGTAATCCTAAAGCAGCTGCTCACTTGTCACAGGCGTGAGCATGTGTCAGGTTCAATGAAAAAAACTGCACCCCCTCACATCTGGCTGGAGCCAGACCTTCTACACTGACAGTGTATAGAGCTTGGAGAGAGCCACTAGTGGCCAACAGAGGAATACTTAAGACCAAGGCTAAGACCGGCTAAGACAAAGGGGCAAGATCGGGCTGCAAGTGTTTTACTGGGGGACAATGCTTTCACCCTAGTATCCAATTGTAGTTTTTGTAAATGGCTCTTTACTTCAAAAATAACATTGTAAAAACATTTAGTCTATCAAGATCAAGATGGCTTAGTTGCACTTGGTGCCAGTCTATATCTTGTGTATGGCTTGAAACAAAAGTAAAGAAAATAGTATCTTGATTGGGGCTGGGCAATTCAACGAAAAATCAAGACCTTGAGATTCAGTCACATTAAATCGTCAAGTATCTGGTTGATGGTTTTCAATCAAAAGATTGACAACCAATCCTTTGTTAGTGAAATGTGTGGAGCAGAAGTCAAACTTTGAGGCAGAATATGGATATACATTCACAGTGACACAATGTTTTTGTTTCTCTTGAAATTATTTTTGGTGATCAGCAAAAAGAGCTTAGAATCTAATCCATGATAAATCAATTCATCTCACACATGACACTAATTTCAATACCACACAGATGGCAAAAGTGTGCTGTCTTTTTAAACAATAAAATAACATCTTCAAACCTAAAGAATAGTCTTTCAGTTATAATGTGATCTTCTGCCAATTCACAGCATCATTCTAAAACTGTTTTGGAAATGTCACCCTAAGACCTATGAGTTTGGCGTTAATTTTAATTTTGTTTCTCATTCAAAAAGTATCTAGTTTAATTACTCATTTATTATCAGTCAGTATAAGATTTTGATACTGTTTAATGTATGACACAAACTTCAACATTGTAATAATGTTTAGGATCAGCACACACAAAGTCACAGAGTTTCATGTTGCTCGTGGACAGTGTCCAGGGCACTGAGCATCAGCAGACAGGTGCCCACGCACAGGTGTGATTCCAGGATCATTTATGTTAATGGTGTTAATTGCTTCGTTAAACAATCACTTATCCCATCATCTTTCTCCCCATATGTCATTACGGACATGGCAGTATGCTCGGCCCTCTCCAGATCTCTCTCTTTGCTCCAAATGGCTTAAACTCTGCATCTGTCTCTTGGATGGATGGAGAGATTAAATATTGAAATGAAGGGGAAATGGTGGATGGTGACAGCTGTGGAAATGGAGGACAAAAAGCAAAGATCTGATCAGAGCTGCATAGTGCTTCACACGTGTTGGCTCTGCTGCTATAGTGTTGGCAAATGCAACAGTTAAATCGAGAAAATCTCCATTTATCCTGCAGTGGGTGAACAACAGTCGTGTACTAAAGAAAAGGATCGGAAAAGAAGGCAGCCAATGTCATTGTACTCAAGCATTCAAGGAACAAGATTATCAACATGTTTTTCCTTTTCTTTCTTTTTACAGAAGCAGAGTTTTTAAATAATAAAAAGACAAGAACAGATATTACATATATATTAAGCTATGGCTATTACAGTATTTAGATCATATCAGAGTAATGTGACTTTTTTTTTCTTTCTAATTTTTCCCTTTATAGTCTAGCACTATGCTTTCAGTAATGTTATAATTTATCTGAAGATGACATCCATGTTATTAAAATTAACTGTATTCCTACCCCAATATTGCTACTCCATATTATTTTGAATATTGTTTAGTGTGAACCTGTCGAAGTTGTTCCAGTGCTCTTTCCTGGCACATTTACGCCTTTACTCATGTTTGATGTCACCCCTCACTTTCACTGCCATTTTTAGACTAATTAAAATGCCCTGGGCTTTGTGCACTGCACCTTATTAAGGCTGAAAAACTTTATTTTCCCTCCAAGCATGACTTAAAATAGTGGAAAAGCCAAGTCGAGTTCAGCACATTAGGCAAAAGGAAGAGACACAGGGAAGGAAAATGTACCCGGGAGCGCCCTGGAGTCACAAGACACGTGTGATTATTCGTTGATGGTGGGAGTTTACAAAGCAACTGTGGAGTCGTGTTTGTCAAGACATATAAACAAGAATATATAATGACACAAAGAAACAATACTATCGGAGACATTATGGCTTTGGTCTGATTTGAAGTTTTCCTTCCTTCACCAACATTCATTTACAGAGAATGGTTAGTTTGGCCATATATTAAAGTAAGTGAAGCCTGAAGTTATTATTAATGGACACATTAGATATGATTTAGAATTTTTGTCTGTGCATTGTGCTTTTTTTTCCGACATGCTCTTGAGTACATTTACGCTAACATTTATAAAAAAAATGTTGAAACCTAAACAAAAAAGTACACATAAAAACACACATACATCAGCAGTTGAGTAAGCACTCCATCTAATGGCTGCAAAGGAAATTGTGTAAAATAAGTAACCAAAGTAATATTGCTTATTATGCTAATGCTGCATAACTGCTCACGTGTTATGTGTGAGACATGGAAGGGGTATTTTATGAGTGAGTGATTACTATGACTATGGGGGTATTCCATGAAGCGAGATAAAGCCAAAGCCTGGCTTATTTGGCCAATCTAGGCTTGTGAAATCTCCATTTCCGTTCCACTAGCGCGGCTAACCAGAGGTGACGCCGAGTTGCCGCAGTAACAAGTCTGCAGACATAAACCTGGTCGGGACCAGTCTAACTGTTAAGATTATTTTAGCTTTGTCTCAAAAAACGTCTAAAAAACACCTAAATCACATGTTTATCCTCACACACTTCCACACTTGTGTGAAATCTCTCTGTCTGTCCCAACACAACTTATAAAGTTACTTCTTACTCACTTTTATTTACTTGGCATTGGCACCAAAGAGCCGCTTTCGCTGTTTCTTTTCTCCTTTTTTTCCCCCTTTTTTTTGAGCCGCTCTTGCTGTGGAAAGACACAAGTCTTTCCACAAGAGCAAACGTCCAATTGGCAGCACAAAGAGCCACATATTTAACTGGAAAATTAACTTGTACGTGCATCTAAACTACAAAAGCTTTAGCACAGACATGCAGCTATTTCTCTTAAGGATAAAGCAATGAAAGCAGGACTAAAGTGTGAGAGCAAGCTGTGGAGTCGTGTTGCTGCTTTTGCGCACAGAAGCGCTTCATCGCACCTCTTTGCCTCGTCTCTCCTCACACCACGGACACACATCCTCTGCTCTGATTGGTCAGTTCTGGTTGTGAAGAGTTACTCTACAACTTTGTGACAACTTTACGCAGCGGGACTAGTTCTACATGCGGAGTGGAAAACCGCACATTGCATTAGAAAACAATTAGCCTACTACTCACAAATACGATGATAAATCCTCTGGATCTCCGCAGTAAACTGCCTCGTCTTTCTCTGGGCAGTAAGCAGGAGGGGAGGGGCTGCCTCTCGCTCCCCGCATCAGAATAAACCAGTATAAACTGAAAACTTTTGCGTTGCAAATCCAACTAGAATCCGTGTGCACTTTGGCTCCTCTCGTGTTTCGTTAGATCATGAGGAAAAACATTTTTTCTCTCTCATTCTCAGTGAAATCTTCGCTCCATTGATCTGGTCTCGTCACATTCAGCGGGAGCGCGCCTATAGCTCAGATTAATCTTCAAGCTTGAATTAGCGTTGTTCAGACCCAGGCTTATTTCTTTCATGGAACGACTTGAGGCTTAAGTTAAAGATGAAGCTAGTTTCAGCTCAGGATTTTAGGATAAGCCTAGACTTGTTAAGCCACTTTCATGGAATATCCCCTATATCTATTTTACTGAATATTGCATTGTATTATTGTATTTTTCCTCAATGACTGCAGATGGAAACTAACTGTGTAGCTATAATCTAGTGCAGATCATCTTTGTTTTATGAGCATTATGTCTCTGTACATTGTCTCTTCAAATAAAGACTAAACTAAACTACAGAAATGTAGCTGTTCCTTTCAGAAGAAAAGGAGTGTATTTATTCTTAACATTTTTATTTAAAACTCAAAATGTATTTTTGCATAATATTGTCTTTTAAGAATGTTCATGTACAAAAAACAATCATAATTTCATCCATTAAATGGACCTGAGGTATAGTATTATCGTTTGGCCAATGACACAGAACACTACAATGCCAAGCTGAAATACCTGATTAAATGTTTCTCTGACGTTTTCCTGTCCCCACTTTTCCTCCCTCCTCACACTATAACACAAGTTTCCTTGCAGTCGCACGTCCTGTTTGCTACCTCTGTGAGATAGACTACTCACATAGACAGCTAATGTCAAAGCACCAATTACACAGTCAGTCCCTTTCTATCCTTTCCCCTCGCTCTGTTTTACTGTGTCAGCCTTCCTGAACAACAGCCAATCAGAGCACGAGCAGTGGGTCATGTGACTCACAAAACACTGGCAGGTTCCCCGTGTCAGGCACTTAAGTTTATCAGTCACGTCGACAAGTGTTACAGAATGGTAATTACCCCAAGCAAAGAGGCATTTCACTTTAGTCAACACTGTTTTTCATCGCGGACATTAACCTTCTTTACATGTTGGCACTTTGGAATAAGGACAAGCGACTCATTCCCCCATGCAAACATCTCCCAGGCTGCTCTGTGGGCTCTATCTCACAATTGCTTTCTCTTTCTTTCTAATACCATTATTGGAGGCATCAGGCAGAGTGGTGGCATTTACTGGCCATGACGCTTGGAGACACGGGCTTGTGAACCTACACAAGTGCACACAGTGTCTATCCGGGCACGCTGCCCACTGCATGCTAAGCTAATGAGATTGGCAGTGTGCCACATTAGCAATATCAGCAGCCTCAACCTTCCTCCTATTCTTCTGTGTTCACATACAGACACAGCTCACGGACCTCAGCAGATGTAGAAATGGACTTGATCCCAAAAAAAGTCAAAGAATAATAATAACTGTTTTGTGGTCAAGGTCATGAGTATCAGATAATCTTTGAAGATTATCTTATTATCTGATGACTTTTAAAAACTCTTCTACAGTGATTTTCAGCTCTCTATTCACCCTATTTTGCCATGCCCACTTTTCTTGGCAGCACATTTACTGTTTCGCTATGTTAAGATAACTAACATAACAGCAGTTAGCTTATCTATCTCGCAGGGCTATTTAAAAGAGACTTTTTAGCCATAGCTGAACCAGAAATGAACTGCCAAGAAAAGTAGGCGGGGCAGAATAAGGTGAGTAGACAGCTGGTTGTGGTGATGATGATGACTTACCATAAAGATCAAACAGAATTCAACAGACTTTTTTATTTTACTAAACCACTTTAGACAGATACTGCAATTTAACATTCTATGAAATAACGTTCCAAGTATGTAGTTTATATATAGCTTCTTTAACAATGAATCACAGTAAAATGTTTAAATCCAAACTCCAGAGAACCTCTTTTTGAGATCATCTGAAAGCTTTTTACCTTGATCTCATCACAAATCCCAGCTTTCTCTGGTCTGACACATTATTAGAATTGCACATAGGATCTTCCCTCTCCAGTCTTATGATATCAAGGCTGACCCTTTTCACTTATTCATCACAGAATGTCCTCTTTATATCCGAGATGAATGCAGTGAGTTTTAATATCAGTCAACTTGACCCTGAAGTGGGGTCATTAAATCTGTCCATTTCACATAAAGCAGTAAAAATATACACAAATCTTCAAAGCTTCATTGTGCTTAAAAATGCCTGTTTAAAATTTCATAGTGAGCTGGCCATAAAAGGCTATAAAAGTTTAATTCCAGGCTATGCACTGGTTATGGATACAAAGTCGTTCTTGACTCATACCAGGAATGAGACGAAGGAAGGAAAGTTGCTTAAAATGCTTATTTTTTATTTTTTTTATTTTTTTTCTGGTTCACTGCAGGTTCAACAAACACAAATACAAATATTCTGTGTTTTTGGATGTTTTGCCACTTGTTTTTGAGTTGTCACAAAATGATCCTATATGGCACTTGAAGAACTACAGATGATCAGGATGTTCGTGGTTAACCAAATAAGTGGATAGTCTTGCCCATTTTATTTGCCTTGTTTTCATTTGTATTGTTTTCTGTATATGCTCAAGTAACTCTAACCTCTTTCAGAGTGGAAAACAAAAGTTCACTAAAACTCCACTAACAATGTTTATCTCATAATGACCGAGCAAATCTGTGAGACACTCAATTAATGAACTTATAATAATAATCACATGGTTTATTTGTCTTGTATTACATTTTGGTAAATGAAAACCAACCGGATTATTCCACTTTCTGGGAAACTATCTAATTTTTACTTGTTCAAGCTAAGTGGCTAATGCTAATGGCTTTATGAGTGTTTTATTCATAACCGCTGCTATACAAGTGTTTATACAGGATTGTGTTGTGCACAGTTCAAAGTCCTATCGGTGTGGCTAAGACTTACACACTGAAGCAACAACAACAAATTGCTGCCATAATCTCCTAAGCAACCATTGACCAAAGAGAGCTCCACTTAATGGGAATGAACTTGCATCACTTATGGATATGTAGTTATATTTTGATTAAAGTATATTCTATCTTGAAACTGCTTTATGCGTATTTCAATTCATGTTATGTGTTATATCTAATTTCACTTGTAAGAATACATGCATGCTTTCTCACCAGATAAAGTAAGGCAAAGGCATCGAGATTGTCAAACTGAATGCCCTTGAGCACATTTCCATACTTACATAAGCTGTTCTTTAGACCTGTATTCCTTCACCACTTATTACACTTCACATTCACTTTCACAATTACAGATTCTCCTCCTCTCATGCCCTCTCTACATCCTGATTGCCTTGGCCTCTTGGCACTAGTTTGGCCTATGCTTTTGCCTGTTGCCATGGGTTACAGACATTAAGTGTTAAAAGAACTGTAAGAGAGTAGACCTTATCTTAAGCTTTTGTGCATATTTACACTTTGTCCAACAGACTTGAGAAAAACAAGATAGAAATCTACAGCTTTGACAAGCTTCAAATGTTTTACTTTAATCAATAATGACAAATATATTGTCTTCAAGTATTTTATCTAAAAAACAAATCTTTTTTTTAAATAAACATTTCTGTTTTCAGCCTTTTGCAAGTCACTTCTTCAGAGCTCTGTCGCTGTCCATGGTGCTGAATGAAGTTGTTTTTTTTGTTTGTTTTTTTAACAGTGATTGTTAACTCAAATTGCAAAGCCATGCTAAGTTAATTTTAGATTTAATACATTATATTATTCATAATATCTATCAAGTATCAACTTATGCCACTTCAATATACAGTATTGATTTTTGTATTGTTTTTAGGATCTTTATTAGTTTTTACTGTAGTGTTAGCCTTACCCAAGTTTTAAGATCATGTCCACTGGAGCCCAAACTTTATTTCAGCATAATTTCTCATTAGATCAATAAAAGTAAAAAAAAACAAAAAACTGAAAGTCTTCTAAAGAGATTGTAATGAGCTTGTAGCAGATGTCCCCTGTTTCACTTGTCACATTTGGCTGTCCTGTCACTGCTTTCGTCTCATTAACAACCACAATGTCAGAAGTCAACACTGACTTTTCTACTGAGGAAACCTGGAAATGATCAATGTTAAGTCTAGACAGTCCTCAATGGCAATGAACTGGATTGCACTTGAGTCAATAAAAACAAAATTAATGGATAACTTTGCTAGAAAGTTCTTAGAGATGTGGATATGAGCTAATAGTGTTCTTTAGCATTTGGCAGAGCTACTTTCAACAATCCCATTTCAAGACTTTTTATGTTGCGCCAGTTTTAAAGAAACACACACCAAATATAAATGTGAGAATTAAAAGGAGATTAAGTGAAACTGTCAAGAGGCCCAGTGCCTCTTATTGTTGCCAGCAATTCTCATAAATATATCAAAAGTTAAGTTTCATTGACGAATATGAAAGAATATACAAGGGATGCTTCTAAGTTTGAAAGTTTTTATCCAGAGCCATAAGAATTATACATTGCAAAATGTCTGGAGGTTTTTAGAAGTTACAATTTTGGAGACTGGATATGTCGGCAAAGTGCTTAGTTTTTAGGTAAGTGGTAAGATTTTAATTTCCTATTAAAGCCAAAGTTTTCAGTTTTGGAAGACATTCAGTGTAACCTCTTTGGCCAAAAACATGTTGCTCATTAGGAGAAGAATCTATTTCTGGGTTTTCTTGTCTTTTTAAGCTATTTTAGTTAGTTGTGTTGCCAGCCTAAATAGTGCTTAACTATATGACAGCTGTCTAGACTTTCTTTAAAATTTAGGGCAAATCTGGATTTGACTTCTGCTTTGTAATCTGCACTTAAAAAGACAAAAGGCCAAGGGAGAAGGTTTGTTTACCAAATCCTTCAGAATCCCCTTTATAATGGCCTGGAAGTGTGTCGAGCCTGATCAAAGTGGGGGATTTGGAGGTTTGAAAGTTGCGAGGTGTAAAAAAAACACACACAAAAAACGGGATTTTAAAAGCAATGCAT
Organism: Mugilogobius chulae; assembly: GCA_038363315.1. Classification (NCBI taxonomy): domain Eukaryota; kingdom Metazoa; phylum Chordata; class Actinopteri; order Gobiiformes; family Gobiidae; genus Mugilogobius; species Mugilogobius chulae. The sequence goes on from CM076408.1 coordinate 27,949,803, forward strand.
TTGAGGAAAATTTTGCACCAAGAAAGCACAGACGGCCTGAGAAATGTCACATCATGTTATTTGAATTTGTCATGCTCCAGTTTCCAGCTGTAGATTGTGTGATGTCACTATGCAAAACACGCTGAGTGACACCAAGTCAAATTAACTTCAGCTGCATCTGCTCTTTTTATTAAACTCAAATATACTCAAAGACAATATGTGATAAATGCATTCTCAGGGTTAATGGCAACATTCTACCTTGTTAATTAAAATAAGTAAAATTGTACACAAAAGGGTGTTAGGTGACCAACCATTTAAGCACCAAAGTAGTAATTCTGCCCATGTTATTCCAAGTTCTGCATGGAGACTCGTGAGGCTCGTGAATTCACCAGATTTACTGGATTGTTTTTCAATCAGTTTGGAGGACCCAACCATCTTTGCCACTGCCCTTGTTCATTGATTGTATTTTTTTTACATTAGGTGTAACAAAAACAATAAAATATTGGCGCGTATAGCTAGTGTACAGATCTTGGTTTTAATATTACTTGCCAAACTAATTTTATTAGGGAGGAACATACATATGTACATGTACATAAACTAGTGGCATAAAAATAACTACTCTCTATCTGTCATTATTAGACCCCAACTCAGACTTCATACTTTTTTTTTCTGAGACATTAATATAACATAAGTTTGAAGACAGGGCTCCATTAGGAGTCTGTAACAAAGCCTGAAGCCAGAATGTCCTCTTTCCAAGCCAAATTAAACTTGTCGTGAAGGGGCCAGAGACTGTATCAGTCTTTAAAAAGCATACTCCAAAGTCCGGAAGCAGCACTTATTGATAAATGTCATTTGAGAGGAATCTTAATGCTGCTTGAGTCTATGTTTAGTAATCACAATAATTTAGTCAGCACACTTCTATTCATTCTCCTCTTCTAGTCTTGCATCAGTCATGTAATTAGGAAATATTTTTGGTTTTATCTCAGAGCTTTTATAAAACGTCAAGTATTTTTTAACACTTTCTACTTTAAAAGCAGATCATAAATAGCCATAGAGCATCCGGATTCAACAAGCACAGAAAGGTTGGACATCCCAATATTTGCAAAATGAAATACTAAATAAAATGTGCAGTGTATAATCATGGACCAATTTACCTAGTTTCTTCAAGCACCATCACATTTGGCAGTATTTTCTTTAACTACGAACATGGGAGCACCTTCAGTTTCCTCAATTATTGCCGTAGGTTACCCAAATAAGAGTTGGTAAATCAAAAATAATAAGCCAGACCCAGCTAATTTCCCTAATGTGGCCTTGATTCGCGTTTTGGGTCAGTTAAAGCTTTTTATGATCATAAATTTAAACCCAGAGTTAAAAACAGTTCGAATTTTCTATGTATTTGTTTATTCTCTTGTGACTTTGACAGAGCACTCTCACAGTCCTTCAGGGTGTCGCCAGCCATTAACCATGACACATAAAATTCATAAATAAATAGGTCAAGCAGAAAATATTCAAGTACAGCAGCCCATTTTTGAATACAGTATACATGCCGTGAAACACCTTCGGGGGCTGTTAGCTATAAGTGGAAAAACAAGCAATTTCATGCATTTGTATAATTATATTAACCATAATAAAAATCATAATTGAATTACGCTGCCTGTCAGAACCAGTGTGTGTAAGTGTTTGATTGATCCAATCTGGCAAAGGCTGAATTTGGATTGCTAATCTGGCAACGCCACAAATGTCATCTCAGGACACGCTGGGAGAAGGAGCTATAAATGGCAAGACTCCTTTTGTTTTTGAATGAGGTTTTCTTGTTGTGCCATGTTTTTGTGAACTTTAACCCCTGAGTCTTCCTCCTGGCAGTTACATCATCAAAAGGAGACAAAAACATCAGAAACAATGGCCTGAGGTTAGTGGAGTTGATGAGTTTATTATGCTGCAGAGTCATGCTACAATTACTTCCTCCACAAGATGGAAGAAAACTAGAAATTATTTTAAGAAACTGTTATTTTCCCACAGAAAACTATGAAAAAAGAATGTGCCCGAAACATTTTCAATCTTGATTTCCATTAGTGACTAAACCCAATTCTCTTTTTGCATTACACTATTAAAAATTTAAACACTGTTGATTTCATTCAGTCATATTAGTCATATTATTGGCATTTACAATTAACGGAACAATAATTATAACTATGGCTGCAAAATTTTAAAACTAAAATAAAAGAAACCAGGCGGTGCACTGTGTGATTATCAAGATGGTATTTAACAGTGAGAACATTGGTGTAATATCTCTAATGCCGTCTAAATGTGTGCAGATTACAGGGAAAGAAGAAACACATTATTTGATGCATCAGTCATCCAAATTAAATAGAGGTTTATCAGCTTGACTGGTTTCAGTCAAAACAGCAACTGAAAAATTATACTGCTATTAGATTCTTTTTGTCTTTTTTAAAATTACAATTTAGCTGACTAGAAATCATACCGTGGAATATGTGTTCATGGAAATGCGTTAATTAGTAAATAATCCATATCATCATCTTTCTACTTGTTAAATTGTGTTGTGTATGCTTGCATTGGGAATATGGAAGACTTGACTTGGTTGTTTATGTGCTGTATTTTTATACAGTGAAGTGGGATAGATACAGTCGGCATCAGAGGAAACGCCCACTAACGGACCTCCTTGGGGGAAACATAACATGAACAGTGCATCCAGAACAAAAACTTTACCACTCACTGCTCAACAACCACAACAGCAAATGTGGGCTTCAGAAGCTGCAATGTCTCAAATGTAGATATGTGGCCTATAGATAAAGATCCAACAATACAAATATGTAAATATATCTAACAATGCTAACGGTTAGCTAAAGGTTAACTTAATGCCAGCGCCTCCTTGCGTATTTTACACTTATAGATTTATTTATTTTTTGCTTTTTTATTTTTCTGACATAATGCCACAACAACCATTTTAACTTAATTGTGAGTCAAGTTGAAATGTTCCGCTTAAATTACACTTAAAGAGGTAAAAGGTTTAGTTTCCCATTGCCTTAACATGGAACTTTCCCCCATGCTTTTCCCACAGTAGACTAAAACTGAGTATAATAGAAAATGGACAGAGCATTTTTACTTAAATCTAATGTGTTTATCTTGTGAAATAAATAAAATTTCTAATTGTGGAGAACTGTATGATCAATGTCCATTAAAATGTATGATTAAATGCAACAGGTGTGAACAAATAAACGCATGAACTGTTTGGAAATTGAAAATACTGTAGAAAATATAGTAAATAGACTTTAGAGTGAAGCATTTACAGTAGATTACCCAGAAGTCTGCAGTAATTGTAGTGGAATGTGCTTAATTGGGGTAAAGACATTTGGCCCTGTGCATGTGTGAGAGGGGGGTGTCTGGTGTTGTAGAGTGGAGAATTTGAATAGTGAGAGGATTTCTGTAATTGGGCACTTAGCACGCTCATCCTGCAGTGCCTGTGTGTGTCAAAGCTGCTGGATGTCGGAAGAAACAGGGGAAAGTGTGGCTCTGTTGAGTGAATCCTGCTCCTCTGGATTAAAACAGGAGTAAAGATAATGAAATTAAAATATATGTGTTTTTATTATTATTATTATTTTTGACAAGTGAATGAAATTGAACCAACAAGTTGAAGGATCTGATGGCCTTACATGTCACTTGAACATTGTCTTGCAGATTTTCCAAGGAAAGTCAAATCCATATTTGCCGTTTTCTAGTGCATATGTTTTCCGTGACCTAGTATTCTTCCATTATTTATTGAACCACTGATACACTGAACATAGTGAGTTTAACTGACAGGCTAACAGTTCAAGAGGTAATGCAACAGATTGATTTCTATTGTCCAAAGTTGTATGAAAATACTCCATATAATCTTTAAATGTTGAAATCTGTCAGTATGTCTTAATGAGGGCCCTTGGCATAGGCAAACCAGGCAGTTGCCTATGGTGCCATCTGGTGGTGAGGGTGCACAATTTCAGCCCTAAAAATATGAAAATAAAGATCTATCACTCAAGCCATTAGCCAGTTTTGTTTTGTGTCAACTACTGCAGCAGTAGAAGCCTCATAAATCATTATGCTAACTGTCCTGACAAAAAACTCCTTTAGTATATCTGTCTCAAAATCCTGTGTAAGAATGAAGGGGAGAAGAGAAGCAGAGGGCTGAGTCCACCCTCCATTTTTATTCTCCAAAGAATTTTAATTTTTATCAGGATGAGTTGTATAAGATCCTTTAATTGGTCAAAAATTCTAGAGGAAATTGTGTCTATTTTCTTCATAATTTCAAATATTACCCTGCACTAAGACCTTTAAACAGATCTATATTCAAAAAATATAATAGGGGTAATAAATTAGTGGTGGAGATGTAGAATATAAGTTAAACATGACAATTTCATCAAACTGGGTTTATTACTATATATTCTAATAGTTTATTTATGTCAATTCAACCTAATTTCATCTCAAATCCAGTTCCAAGTAATACCTTTGCAAAGTATTAGTAAAAGTAGTAATACTATTAATACTATTGCCAAGAGCAAAAATAATATGTCAGAATAAAATGTTTATAGACAGCTTGAGATAATCTTATGACTCCTGAACTTCTCATGGGGTCTTCCCACTTTGGAAACCACTACACTAATAGACAATGACCGGTTAGTTGCAGTATACAAATTTAAATACATAATGTTCACAGGACTACAGAAAAACTTGTCTTTGTTTTACTCAGTTTTTACTCTCTGATTGCAAACCAAAAATGCAAATCGCCGACAGATGTTCACACTACTTATCTAACATGACTAGCTTGCTAAAAACAAATTAGTGCACCACAATTAGCACATTATTGTACTAAAACCTTAGCCAGACTGAATGTCAGAATATTTGAACACATTTTAACCATAACAGCACTGTAACACACACTTGAACATTATTTATAGCTTTTGCATCTCTTTTCATTCGCACTCTTTCAATGATTCACACTTACCTTTAACAATATAGTTTACAGCCAGGGTGGTGTAAAAGTCACAGGTCAGTAGCTAAAATGGGAGAAGTAAGCTTGGGTTTCTATGGTAACTGACAGTTCTTTACCTTGGACATGTACAAGTGCTGGTCAACGAATTAGAATAATTTGAAATGGTGCAATCATGAAATTCTTTGAATGCATTTGTTGTGCAGAAAGAAATTCAGGTGTTCACCGCACCTGTCCTACTCGTTAGAGTAATCACAGAACTCGTTACCTGTAAAAAACCTGCTCAGCTGAGCTTTCCAAAAGGTCCATTTAGGCCATTTAACTGTGACACTGTTGTTCCATTGAATTAGAATAATGGAGAAACCGTTTCATTGAATTAGAATAATTTTTATTATAATTAGAATCATCCCTTTCTCAGTATTTTTTTGGCTGCCCCCTTGGCTTGTATGACTGCCTGAAGTCTCCGCAGCATCGATTTGACCAGCTTGTCGCAAGTTTACGCACTCACAGCTTCCCAAGCAGTGGCGATGTTCTGCTTCAGTTGGTCCAGCTTAGCCGGCTTTCTGTCGCGAATTTTCCGCTTGATGATGGCCCAAAGGTTTTCAATGACTCGGCTTCAAATATCGCGTTCCAGCAGTAAAACCCATAGACATACTATGGTAAAACCGATGCTGAACAAGAAACAAATGCAGAAACGGCTGAAGTGGGCCAAACAACACGGCGAGTGGACTGCTGAAGACTGGCAGAAAGTGGTCTTCAGTGACGAATCACGCTTCTGCATCTCCTTTGGTGACCAAGGTCTTCGTGTCTGGCGTCGTGGTGGCGAAACCTACAACCACGAGTGCGTGAAAAGATCCGTCAAGTTTCCCCAGAGCGTTATGGTCTGGGGATGCATGTCTGCTCGAGGTGTAGGGAAACTCTGCTTCCTCAAGAAGACTGTCAATGCTGCCGTATATCAAGATGTTCTGGAAACGTTCCTGATTCCGACTGTTGAGGAACAGTTCGGCGAAGAAGACTTCATATTTCAACAGGATCTTGCACCGGCTCATGCGGCAAAGTCGACCAAAGATTGGTTCACTAGAAAACAGCTTGAAGTTTTGGCATGGCCGGCCAACTCGCCTGACCTCAATGTCATTGAAAACCTTTGGGCCATCATCAAGCGGAAAATTCGCGACAGAAAGCCGACTAAGCTGGACCAACTGAAGCAGAACATCGCCACTGCTTGGGAAGCTGTGAGTGCGTAAACTTGCGACAAGCTGGTCAAATCGATGCCGCGGAGACTTCAGGCAGTCATACAAGCCAAGGGGGCAGCCACAAAATACTGAGAAAGTGATGATTCTAATTATAATAAAAATTATTCTAATTCAATGAAACAGTTTCTTTATTATTCTAATTCAATGGAACAACAGTGTCACAGTTAAATGGCCTAAATGGACCTTTTGGAAAGCTCAGCTGAGCAGGTTTTTTACAGGTAACGAGTTCTGTGATTACTCTAACGAGTAGGACAGGTGCGGTGAACACCTGAATTTCTTTCTGCACAACAAATGCATTCAAAGAATTTCATGATTGCACCATTTCAAATTATTCTAATTCGTTGACCAGCACTTGTATGCAGTGCTGCCTGTGTGGGACCTCATTAGTTCGATTGGAGATGACCTCAGCACCTATAGAGACTCTCTTACAAAAACTGTCAGGAGCAACCACTAGTCCACCCGTTAAAATTCCAGAATTTCCAAGGTTATAAAACTCATTAAACATTGCTTTGCTGATACTAAAATCTCGAGTATGATTGATGGACAGGATAAAGTTGACGTTTTTTACAGTTTTGGGACTAAAAGAGAGAACTGAAATTGTGATCATTAGTGTTGTAGTATTGCATCGGGTCATTGACAATTGTTTTGGTACAGCATTGGTTCAGTCCATGTGTATACCATTTTATTCCAATTTTATGTAAACGAATGTGATTTAGCGTGACCTGGAGAGAACTAATTGTCCCATTTCCACATTGTTTAGCAATGGTTTGGCCTGGGTTGGAGCTTTTTCATAGTCTATCATCCCACATTACTTCATAAGTGTAGTGCAGATATTACTGATTGACCTACTTTGCACTCGTAAACACTTCAGAATCTGAGGGTAAAATAGACAAACATTTGAACTACCATGCCACATTCACCTGTTGCCCATGCAATCTGTTTACGCCTGTAACAATCTTGCACAAACTCTATTTCTGTTTCAATGAAAAATATTTAGACAGCTTGCTTCATTTGAGTAATTAGGGTATGTTTTTTTTTCTGAGCTGAAAATGTACAGCACTAAACAGAACCTTCAAAAACTAAAACTGAACTAAAAATGATTTTAGTGCACCGTTAGTTCCTTAGTTATAGTGTATATACATACGTTTGCATTGGGGCATGCATCTAGTGCTGTGTTATCTGCTTGGAAAATGACAAGAAGAGGTACATTATAATGTTTTGATAATGGGAATTGTGCTCTACAAATGGTGAGGTTATTCCAGCATTGCTGGAGTGAGCCATTATTCCAACTTCATACCTGCATTTTTATTATGCAAATTGAGTTTAAAATAGGCCTTAGTAAAAGTATTAAACCCCCTTACAGCGGCGCACAAATGCATTCACAAGTTAGACCCTTTTCATTCTGCTTCACTTTCTTGCCTTTCCTCTGTGACCAGTTTCTTGGAAAGCAGATTTTTTCTAATTTATTAGTGAATGTGAGAGCTCACTTATTCCCCACGCTTCCCGCTCGCCTCTCCTCCTATTTGCTGCTGCTGCTGCTTGGACTCGCACAATGCCACTGGGCCTTAGGCTGCCATTAGCTGACCATCATTAAGTCTGAAATTTAAAACGTGCCCTGTAAATATCAGGGCCTATTTTGCTCCTTTAATTTGGTGCTGTTTGGGTGCACAGACCTGCAATTTAATCCACCTTTTTTCACAACAAGAGTGGTATGTATGTTTGCTTTTAAATCATGCAGTGTAATCATTTCAAAACAAGAAAGTATGTGAAGTAGGAAAAACACAGAGAGAGCGAGAGAGAGAGAGAGACAAACAGAGAGAGACACACTAAATAGCACGTTAGACAATGCATGTCTTTGTATTTTTCTGATTACAAACAGACATGTATAAAAGGTCACCTGAAGAAACAGTATGTATTGAAGAAGAACATTAAACAAATCTTGCTTTTATAAGTGACTGTATAGATTTTGAACAAAGCATGCTCCTGCTTTGACTTACTTGCCCTATGATTGTTTGGAAGGCTGAGAATACTTCATGTGAGGAATTGAATACTGCAAATTTTCCTCCTGGAACAATACAATAAATTTATTCTGATTCTAACCTATGGACTTTAAATACATTTGTTTTGGTTTCCTCTTTTTAACTCAGCTCTGTTAGAAAAAAAAAGTAATAATAACACAAGCCACCTCAAAATATAGCGTATTACATTTAAAGCTATATATTACATTGGTCTGCAAATTCTAACCAATTCAAAAATATTCACTAAGTGTGCCAAGTATACAGTCTGTCAAAACTGATTTGACATTTGAATTCTTTGCCAGTATCACACTCAGATCAGGCTCCATTATAAGACCTCCTTTGTGATTCTAACAACAAGAGTAATGTGACAGAAAACCCTGTCTGGTCCAAATGGGAACATTTCAGTGAAAAATCGGAGACTAATGGAGTGGCTGACCCTGTGAGTGAACACTGCATGTGCTTGGCTGACTAAATGTGCTAATTGAACAACTGTTAGACATGGCTTTAAAAAAATAAATACATGCAAAACTCTGAGGAGCTAGCACAAGCATGTGCATTGTAATTCAAGTATTTATTGGTCTCAGTCTACTTTCTGTTTATAGCTATTATAAAGGTATAGACTATTTGAGGACTTTGAGCTGTTCAAAATATTAAGTATTAGGACTGCACGATATTGACAAAAAAATCTCATCTAACTGTCAACGATTCGATATGTGATATTTAACATATATAATGTTTTTTTTTTTCTGTTGAGCCATTTTGCAGCAATTGTCAAATGTTAATTTTGTAAAATATTGAAAATAAACTGCCCTACTAATTTGAAAAGTTTAACTATGCATACATTTTAGGCTTTAATACTACTGAAGCTACAACCAGGATTGATTGGTTGTTGTGTGCCTTTACAATTCAGTTGGCCTTCAAAAAGGTAACAGTAATTTACTGTTTAACCTAAAGTAAGTTTTTTGCCTGATTTTTAACACAAATATACAATTGCACCAGCAGATGGTGCCAGCTGCCCCTGCACAGCTCTAGTCTCAGAGTGGAAAAAAAAAAAAAAAAAAAAAAGATCGCTAAACTCCAAAACAATGTTTATTTCATCAGGACTGAGTAAACCTTGCACTGCAGTGTTTATGGACTGATGTCAGTCTTGCTACTTTATTCACTTGGATTTTATGTTTGTGAAGAAAACAAACTGGATTTTGCCTGGAAAACTATCAGTGTTTTATTTGTTCAAGCTAAGGTAAGGTAAGCAGTAGTGTAGTAGTCAAGACCGCACTAATCGAGACCAAGACTTGCCCGAGACCACAAGATCTCGAGACCGAGACAAGACCAAGACCACAAAGTGTCGAGACCAAGACCAAGACCAAGACCACAAAGTGTCGAGACCAAGACCAAGACCAAGACCAAGACTGATCGAGACCAGGCCAAGACCAGTTTAAAAATTATGACTGTGCCCAGAGATAAACATTGTTCAAGAATAAACCATGGGCAGAGTTCAACGTTATAAAAAAATGTTTACTAACAAACTGAAAGTCAGGGCTCCAGACTAACTTTTTTCACAAGGAGCACTGTAGCTGCTAACTGATTCAGTTTAGGGGCACAAGGGAAATTTTAGGAGCACTGGTCGTAGATTGATAATTGAAATTTTTTTATTGTTCAATTAAATATAATTGACAATGCAATGTTATTTTAATTTATAATCTGTTAATTTATTTTGCTACAAAATTGTATGTTGGCTAAAAAAAGCAAAGCACAAAAACTAAAAAAAATAAACATTTTAAAATAACTATACATAGGCTACTTTGTGAAAGAAAAAGCAGCAGTAACAGGGCTGCACAACTGATCTTTACATTAGAAATGTTCAGTAGCTCTACTCTAAAGGTCAGTATTAAATACAAATTATTTGCACAAATATTAAAAGTAGCCTAAACTGATCATCACAGGTTGTGGGGATCTACTCATTTAGACACTGTGTACATTTAGAGAATTCTGATAATGTATTGTTTGGCCACAGCCAGAATTGAAAAGCTCACACAACTGCAATGAGATGCTTTCAGTATTTGTATTGTTTTTAAATAAACCTACAGAACACTATGATATATTATCTGTTTAAAAATATAGTTTGACACACGGGATACCACAAACCCTGTGTCCTCAGCTCCACAGCTCCGCTCAGGGGCGGGTCACGAGTATCTGTCCTGGGCCATCCACGCACTGAATCTGCGAGCAACCCTCAGCCGTGTCACGGATGTCACGGAATCTGATCGCGTCTCTATAGACTTGACTCAACTCAACAAAGTGAAAGCGCAGCGCGGGGGTGCACGAGGACCGCGAGCGTGCACGGACAGATGTGAAGCGAACGCGAGGAAATGAATGGCTTTTGATAATTTGTTGGCCCGTGTTTTCTCTGTCACGTGCAGTGACGCTCGGAAAGTTTTACTATGACCCACGGAATAATGCTGACAAGATCCAAGCGATACGTGGGGCGGAGGCAGGCAACGTGAGGACACGGTAATGACCCAAACAGACCTCACGCGTGAGCTAGAGGCGCGCGCCCTCGGCGAGGGGTTTGCTTGATGGAGTCTCCAGCGGGAAAGCATGGAGCGTATTTTGGGTTGACGAGCGGCTTTGGCTGCGCCTCGGGGCGCGTGGCTGCTCGGCGCTTTGGCGTGCTGTGTACAAGATCTGACCCACAGAAGTAGGCGTGTAAGTGAAACGAGCCTGGGGCTGCCTGCGCGAGGCATTAAGTTTGCCGTTCCGCACCAAAATGACCGAGTCCCGGAGCGTTCTAGACCAAGACCGAGTCCTGGAGCGCTCGAGACCAAGACCAAGACCAAGTCCTGGAACGCTCGAGTCCGAGACGAGACCAAGACCTTTAAAAAACGGTCTCGAGACCGGTCTCGAGGCCAAGACCGGTCTCGAGTACTACGACACTAGTAAGCAGCTAACGCTAGCAGCTACTTTAAAACGTGACTCCTTATTTATGAGTGATACGCACTAGAACAGTTGTGACAGCAGTGTTTCTAAAGACTTTTGTTTAGTCTGCACAGGTCAAAAGCATGTCGCTGTTGTTCTGTTCTGTGCTTGCTTTGTAGTGCGCTGTGTTCAAAACCAATAAAGAAGTACTGTGTAATAAAAGGAGGAAAATCGCAGTTGTCAATATTGCAGTATCGATTTGATATCGATATATCTTGCAGCCCTATCGTGTATTATGTTACTTTGACCATTACAACTATTAATTCTCACTGAATACCAATTGGGCTTTGCAATCTTTTTTTTTTTAACCACCAAAAGAAAATGAAAAAAAAAAAAAAAAGAAATAGGACTTTGTTTGTCTTTAGTCCAGAGTATTCACCTATTCAAAGAAAGAAAACTCAGCATGTCGTTTATTTCAGTGACACGTATACAATGTTCTAATCTTCATTGAACATTTGGAACAACATCAAGTTTCCCTCAAAATCTGCAATATTTTTTTTTCTTTTTGCTATATTTATTTTTTTCTCATAATCACCATAGTTTATTTTTTATATTACAAACAATGCATGTCTCTGATTGGCTAATCCACCTGTTAACCACGTCAATATGAACCCTGAGAGAAGAAAAAAGTAACTATATTATTCTGTATACGTCTTTCAGTGCTATCAGCTAGAGCTATTTTTCAGTAAAGCAAGCTCTTCTTCAAATATTTATATATTGATATGTGTGGCAGAGTGGTTAGCCGTGCCTGTAGTGAAGCTGTTGTAGGATGTCTCTTGAGACTGCACAGCTGAACGATCATTGCCATGAGTCTTATCTTACCAATCTAAGGTCCTGCATTCACCAGTGAACCATACAATGAATATATTATGCACAGTCATGTCAAAGGAGTGATATATTACAGTTTCAACATTTCTTTAGCTCATATATTCATTATTTAACCTGAACCATCCCCTTTGCTCTTTCACTCACCTTCTGTGTCACCCTTTTATCTCCCCTCCCTCTCTGCCCTCGTGCCTCTGACTGACAGTGTTATAAATTGATTTCTGGCCCGGTGTGTTCCCTCTGTCTCTCTCCAGGCATTTCCCTTATTTAGACTGCACCACTCCAGGGTATAGTCTAGACCGCAGGGCCGACTGTCAGTCAGTGGCGGCTGGCGTGGAGCAGTCTAATTCTTGGCTGACAAGCGTTCCTGACAGCATGAAGCAATGGGGCTTTTCAAACATGCTTACTCTCCCCCTTGTCTCTTTCTATTGCGTTTTGCTCTCTCTCTCTCTCTCTCTCTCTCGCTCTCTCTCTCTCTCTCTCTTTCTCTCTCTCTAGACACCAAATTCCATTCATTTTTCATTTCAAGCGACCTTCATCCTGTCATCAGAAGAATAGAAAGACTCAATCGTTTTCAGAGAAATGTCCTGCAGCTTAAATGAATTGCACATGCAAAGACAGTCCACAATAAGAAGCATACATCTTCAAATAGACGCCATAGCACACACCTCATTCCGGCCTTGAAGCAGGCCTGTGTCTGGAATACCGATTGGATGGTTACGGAGTCCTGCTGCCATCTGATTGGTCAGTTTGGTCCGCTCGGGAAAAGCCATTCTTTAATCATAAATGAGAATGTGTGAGATTAGACGGAATAGCCCTTTAAGCGAATCTGGTATCACTGCTGTCCCCTGAGAGAGAGAGAGAGAGAGAGAGAGAGGGAGAAAGAAAAAAAAAAGAGGGAGTGAGGAAAAAAGAGAGCGCAGACTGTGAAATAGATGGAAGAGGAGATGAAACGCAAGACAGACAAACAGAAAGACACATGGAGCAGAGATGGAAGAGAATTTAAAACATAGTGCTTTTTCACAGCGGTATTATATCAGTGCAGTGCAGGATGAAAGATAGATTTTCTATTGGAAAATGGTGCTCTCCCACGCAGACGTGTGTGTGCGGCGGAGGTGTGGGCAGTGGGACGGGAGCAGGGCCTTGAGGTCGCACCAGGGGTCCCATTTCAGATGAAGAATAGCATCATTTTAGCGTTTGGCTGGGGCTGGAATGTGATGTTAATGACGGGGTGCTTTGTCTGAACCGACAAACCCTGATGTGAAATCATGTAGTTCCAGCATACAAAAAGCCAAAAATCCTCTGTACAAAACATATCTTAATTATAGTTAAATGACTGTAACTATTTCATGAGTAGTTATTTTAGAAACTGATGCCTTCTAAATGTACATGACACACAGTGATTACTGGATAATGGCCAATTTATGAATGTGTTCTCATTTATTGGAATTGCTTAAAACAGATTCTCGATACAGCCTTGTCATTATACTTTTACACTTGTGACGTTGTCAGTATTTTAAAAATGAACTTTAGAATTTTACATTAATACAAATTTATTGAAAGTATATATCACTTTGTCAAATTATGTTCATTGTCTCTCTTCACTTGGTAAATTATGATAACAATTAAACCATATTTATAATAACACAGTGTAACTTTCTAAGTGAAAAATTACCACAATCCCAGTATCAAGGTAAAAGCATGCTTGAATATTTTTCCTCAATGTACTACTAGACTTTTTGTAGAATATTGCACAGTGATAAACTCTTGTAGTTAGCTAACAACTGTGCTGGCTCGTGTTGCTACAGCTTGTGTCCATCAGCTGCAGCTTTTTCTGCATTCTGAGTGCATGTGCATCTGCTATGTTGTTAAACAAATAATCCCTTGTTAGTTAAAGGAGGAACATTTCTATGAAAACAAATATAGGAAGAGGTCATAAAAATTACTCAAAGACACAAATCTTTGCAATTTTTTAGTCCAACAAAAAACATCACAATAAAGTTACACAGTGGGTCTTAAAGCACAGTACATGGCTCAGCATTTAGTGAGTTGAAGTTCACTTAACTTTCTCCCAGTTCTTAACTACAGCGTACAGTGTGCACTTCTCGTTCAGCCGTTATCTCAGGCTGTGAAGATGAAATATTGCTTTGAGAAATGAGATCAACCCTATGCATTTCAGAGTGGGTTCATTAAACACACTCAGTACAAAAAGCACATTTCTTTGTCTTTAAGCTTCTTTCATCCTTATAGACAGGCTTTGGCTGTGCTCACAGTTTAAGGCTAAACTCTCCTCCTCATTAGCATCATTAGCGCAGAACTGCACAGTCACACCTGAAGGGTAAAAGAATCCCCCTCTTTTAGTGTTTTGGCCAATTTAACCACCTCACTTTTATAGTTGGCTACCCAGCAGCTAGCATTGTTAGCTTTTGCATTACAGCCATCCTAAATCTTGTACCCAAGAAGAAATTAGCTTTGCCTTGGGATATCTGCCCATTTCAATATAAGACTGAGATGGGCAGATTTGTGTGTGTGCACAAACAGTATTGGTACTATGCACTGTGAACATACTATGTGACCATGACTTTTTAATTAATTCACGCTGTGAATATTTCTTCAATTTTTGGTTTGTTTGAGCAGAAGTGTCTGTTGCATGAAACCTTTATTAGTACATTGTGTTTGGTAATCAGAATGGCATCTAGGCAATCAAAACAAAATAATGAAAATTGTGAGCATTCATAATGTACTTGAAATACAACAACATTATTACAGTTTAGAGAAACCTAGATTAAAATACTTGTGGTTAAATAGGGTCTTGCACGTAAAATTTTGCTTCATTCTTACAAGCTATACTTGAGTATTGTAAATGCACCTGTGTCTTGATTTTTTATATAGAATCCAAGATACTATACAAAAATCACAATAATGGCCACAAAGGTGACCTATGCTGTTGGCCATATAGCCTTTTTCTCTTGGGACATCTCACATACATCTGCCTCATATAAGATTCCACCTATTTCACACTAAAGTTGACATATTTTTGTTGTGTCAAGCCCTCATCCATAAATGTGCCATACATTTTGCATTAGGTCTGGTCTGTTGAATGAAATGTCATGGAGTCATTGGGTCAGGAGCCGGGCTGGGCTGAGCAGCAGGAGAAATCAGGCTTTGGAGGAGGAGCAGGTCAAAGGTTAAGAACAGAGAGGGAGGATTCTGGTGATAGGAAAAGGTTTCACTGTCATGGTCGTTCACATGCTTTTTTTTATGTCTTTAGACTTGGTCTTGTCTGCTCTAATAACACAACAAATTATTGTCCAGACATTAACTTGAATACATAGATGTAGGCGCAAGAAAAATATGATGCTTTGATATTAATGTTTAAATAGTTGCTTTAATGTCATTGTCCCTTTTTTAAAAATTTGTTAGAAATACAAATTTTTAAACAAATTAATAATAATTCATTCATTTCAATAATTAATTAAAATGCTGAACACACTCAATGATCTGTTATTCATTCCTTTTCTACTGTTTGTTCCTGTTAGGGTCATGGGTGACTGGAGCCTATCCCAGTGACTTTGAGCCTTAGGCGGGGGAACACCCTGGACAGCGACCAATTCGTCTCAGATCTGTTATTGTAACATTTATGTTGTGGGGCTAATTAAATAATGCACAACTTCATAAATAAATGAGCACATGCTTTTTAGTGATATGCACAATAACGTGAATAAGTAAATTGCCTTTAACGGAAATATTAATGAGCTGCAAAAAGATGTTTTAAACTACCACAACCAAATTATGCATTACTGTTTGAATAACATTATGCAGGGCTTGAATGATTGATCTGTAAAACATGTATACTTTAATCATTATAGCTCATAAACCCCAAGTGTCCTATATCAATCTTGCATTTGCATTAAGCCTTATAGTTTCTTTGTCTGTGAGCTGGCATGTTATGTGGAAACATTGTCAGTTTTGCTTGGTTAGTCATTGTAATTACGCTGCGCTCTCTCCCGCCTCTGTGTTTCTAACTGATGACTTTTAAATCACACGTTCATTTGACTCAGTGATGAATGAATGTAAATCTGTGCTTTTCTTTGTGTTTGTTCTGCTCTCTCCATCTCTGTCCTTGTCCTCCCCTTATCCCTCAGCCACCCCTGTCCCAACATTTCCATTTAATGAACTAAGTTCATTAGACTAAGACTTCTGCAAATATGTTAAGCCCAGATAAGATAATGATTGATATTTCATTTTTCTCCTACTTTTCCAAAAGTCTTTAAAGTTGTCTCTAATGGATATAGTTATTGTGATATTGACAAAAGCACCCACATCTGGTTTTGACAATGAAATATATTTTGGACCACGGAATTTTTAAAGTTTGGATGTCCATAGAGATTACTTTGACTGGAATGTTCTGCTGTATTGCATTGAGCCAAGTTAATTTTATTCTATTGCACTGTAAACCCGAAAAGTTGTGATTACTAAAGTTTGTTAAGGAAACCGGTTCCACGAAACAAGATTAGTTTTGTAAATATCATGAACTAAACAGCATTAGTTCACCTGACGTGGATGAATATTAGCCTCTGTTTTTACTCATTAGTTCATTTAACTCATCTCCAAACCCCTTTTATGTCATCTGTACTGATCATCTTAAGTACAAACAATTAAACAAATCTTGTTATCACGACTAATGCTTATATTGGCTTTATGGTTTATATTTTTAAATTAATTTAATTTCTACTTTTTAAACTGTAAAAATGAGACAATGATTTCTTTTAGCACATTTATTTTTTTTACAAAACATTTAGAAAGAGAGATGAGTCAGTTTTTTTTTACATTAAGTCTTGACAGCTGTCTTTGATTCTTGTTTGTCTCTTTCTTCAACATATACAGTATTTGATCCTGCCCAGTGACATGCAGGCAGCCAATCAGGAGGGGCTCATGTGACAAAGTGTATCCTGAAAAAAAAAAAGAGAAAACACAGAAAAACACAAATTACTTTTCAAAAATATTCTAATCAGAGCATTGTTTATGAGGTGAAATATGAATAAATACTTACTATGAAGGATCAGACTTTGAGTCATGACATTCTTGAATCTCTTAAACCTGTGAAGAGAAATACAAATTCAACTGTCAAGTTTTTTTTAACAAACCTTTTTATATAATGTGATCAAACACTTTCATGATCATAGTGAGCAGACACACCTTTGTCTGTGGTGACAGTCCAGTGACTCACATGTTTATGAACAGACACCTAAAAACATACAACAAAATATGAATATAAGATTTAAATAAACATGTCTGAGTCATGACCAGAGAGAAAACCTTTACCTGATGCTGTAGTTTCACTGGGTCTTGTGCACTGGAGAAAGCCCCTGGACAACAGAACATTTAACACATTTAATTCAAAATGCACAAGCTTAGTTTGCTACGTTTTTCAGCTAAACTCGTTTTTAAGTTGTAAGTTAGAACATGTCAGCAGGATAATGATCAAATGATAAGAATAAAAACATGTTTTATCTGAACTGTACTGTCTATTTGACATTAAAAACTATATTTTTTGTAATTTTGTCTAATCTAGTAGGAAGTCTGAGGCCATTTGGACATGTCTGAACTAAACCCAAGAGGAGATTGTATCTATCTGACATTCAAAGTAGATAATCTTGCACACAGTATTGAACATGAGCATTACAAAGAAATAAATTCAAGTCTTAACTGTTAAATAAGTGCAAAATGAAGAGAAAAACTCACCAGCAGCAGCTTTCTTTGTCTGAGCAGTAGACTGTGCAGAACTGTTACAGTTTGAATTTGAAAACAGGAAGCTCCTCCTTCAGAAGCTCCTCCCTCTGACTGAAACATATCATGTTTAGTTGTCTGACTGAAACATATCATGTTTAGTTGTCCTTACTAATGGTTACTTCAACATTACTAATTGAGGTGAAAACTAGTTCAAACTGTGTATCTTGTTTAGTAATGATGCAAAGCAAAACAATAATGGCAATCACAACAAAAAAATATAAGCTAAAACATTATTCGGGTTTACAGTGTAAAATACATATGCATTCTAGCTGAATGGGCTCTTTGCCTACTCAGAGCTGACTGTGACCTTGCACCAAGAAGGTTCTAGGGTCAATTCTTGGGCTGCCTGGACTTTTCTGTGTTTGTACAATGGTCTTTGTGTCAGGGAGGGTTTGCCTTGGATCTGGTCTTTCCTCAAATCCTTTGGTGTTCATTGCGAAACCATATCATCTTTCTTGAATATCAGGTTCATGATTTAAATAAACCTACCGTATTTATACCATACTCATCGTTAGTTTTGCATTTTGACCCATTTGCAGTGGTTGTATGTGGAAGCTCGCCCAAGTGCACATAGGTTAAGTGGTGACTTTAAATTGTCCGTATGTGCTAATAGCGAGTTGTCTATGTGTGAGAGATAAGCTAATGACCGGTCTCTAGAGCCTGGCTAACGTGTATTTGATTACAGAGGAGGTGAAGGTGATGTGTCTGTTTTTATGTGTGCTGCCCAAATATGGGTAAAGTCAAGTAGAAAATCTATGATAAGAAGATAAGACTTTTTTATTATACTGTCAATACAACACTGCAGTTGTTAGCTCAGTTCTGTTCGATTCTAATCAGAAATATAAGAAAAACACTTTCTACCATTTAATAATCTTTTTTTTTTTTTTTTTCTGAAAGCATAAACACAAAGGGTGTGTTTTTTGTTAACAACACAAAAAAAAACAACTCTAATAACATGACAAAATTAAAGTAGATTAATTAGGATAGATTAATTATTTTTAGATTAATTATTTTTATACTGCTTTGTCTAAATATGTTTGTAATTATCAAGACTATTGCAGAGTTCAATGCAATCACTTTAAAGTGTTTTAACCAGTGTGTTATTGAACCTCATGTGGTCTCAGAATCACAGGTTTCGTTGCCCGCACTGCAAAGAAAGTGTTGGCCCTACTATTATTCTAACAGACCTTCTCATTTAGATGCTATTGTTATTCTTTTTTACCAACAGCAATTGTGTTGTATGGCTAGACACATTATGCAACAACTGTTAAACTGTGAAAATAAGTTAAAAACTACTGAAAGATCAAAATTTAAAGGTTAATGAATAATCACTAATCGACATAGTACTAAATACATAGAAACACAGGAGATCTTCTTTAAACTTGTGTTGGAGTATGCTGTGATGTGGAATTACCTTTCCTTGAGTATGCACTGTCCTCATTTGAACCGCTGGGGCATAAATTCCTGCTAACTATGATCATCAAATTTAATATTTCTGGAAACATATATTTTGTACTTCCTTCACTGAGCCAAAATGGTGGCAGCTCGACAGTTTGTTTTTCTTGCTGCGCTGTGCACTATGTTCATGGGCAGAATTTAGTTGAAAGTGACTGCATGCTTTTACCTGTTTAGCTGATTAGTTTTGTCAATGATTTGTGGGAAAACATTAATTAGTTCTCAGTGTATAATTGAAAAGTATGATGATTATGATTGTTAGTGATCAAATCAAATCAATTTATTTTTGTATAGCCCAAAATCACAACAACAGTCGTCTCTGAGTGCTGCGTAAGGTCAGACACTTCAGGTGGATGGAAAAAATATATCTACATTTTAAGTTTTACCGCGCGATCTTGCCCTCGGTCTTACCTGGTCCAAACGCCGACACAGACGCAAAACCGGAACGGTTCTAGGTTTTCTTTCAAGATCTTAGCGCTGGCGCAGATGGGCGTTACTTGGCCTCTAGAGGCTGGAGTGGGATGGTTCAAGTACATGATTGGATAGCATGTAAACCAATGACTGATAGTTGTGGCATTAAAAGTCTCACATGCGGTGGGGAATTTGCAATCATAGCTTCTTATCCATGCCGAGAGTGGTTTAGTGAGGAGGAGACGCCAGCGGAGGTTTACAGGGACGGCAAATCTGCTCCAAAGCCCGGTTACAGGCTTTTCTGACAGATGACTATTTAGACATTGACGTCCTATTCTGAATAGCGACATTAACATACATTTCAAAGCTCCCTATTCCTACATTTGACTGACTTCCACCTTCTCTACCTCTCTATCTATCTCTTTTTTTTTTTGCTTTTCCTTTATAAGTCCATCTCACATCTATGGCCATTTAGACTATTAGGTAAACCATATAATGGCAAAAACACGGTCTCACTCCTAGTCCGGCACAGAGTTAACTGCCTTCGAAAGAAAAAAAAAAAAAAACGAAATATAAGGGACAAATTTACACCCACACCTAACAGTATTATAGTAAATTATTTTCCTGAACGAAATACAAAAAATGACTACGAATTTTAACCTAAGAACCACAGAAATAAATAAACAAAAGTTGTTTGAAGAAGGCCGAGTTCAGCCGCGCGTCATGAGCCTGGGGGTGTCAGGCTTTCAGATTGCTCGAGCCATAGCACTAATATAACATATTTAAAGGTGTGCTGGGCTAGGCTGAAGTAGGTTGAAATAATCCTTTTAGGCAGTTTGTGGAGAACATATGAAAATCAGAGCGCGTTGTGTAGGCTACTTTCGCGTACGCCCCGGCCGCGCGCGTCATTGAAGTTTAACGCTTTAAATTTCAGTTTCTTCTTCTGCTCATTTCTCAGTCAATTTAGATCAGATCATTACAAAACACCCGTCATTTTGTTGCTAAACACTCAGAGAGCATCACTGTACAGTTGTCATCGTTTTCTTGCCCACGGTTTTTCTCTGTGAGCCGAGAGAAATGAAAATGGAGAGGGAAGGAGGAGACAGACGGGGAGGAGGAGAAACGGCAGTAAATTAATTGATATATTCTTATTCCCGCGTGTGCCTA
Source organism: Mugilogobius chulae (assembly GCA_038363315.1). Classification (NCBI taxonomy): domain Eukaryota; kingdom Metazoa; phylum Chordata; class Actinopteri; order Gobiiformes; family Gobiidae; genus Mugilogobius; species Mugilogobius chulae. The sequence goes on from CM076408.1 coordinate 27,970,661, forward strand.
ATACAGACTAGTAGACCAACATAAAGAAATGTATCTTTTATCAATCTTAGCCTTCATAGTGCGGTGAGGAGATCCATGGTACATTGTGCCAGAGTGTAAAGCTGTGCCAAGACGAGCGCGCACTCGTGTCCTGTACGAACAGTGAGTCATATGGGATGATTTAAGCATGTTTTTGACTTACAATAATCAAACAGAGTTAAAGGAAAGGGGGAGGCTTATAGCTGGAAACCGTGGCCCCTCACACCGTTCATATTCATAAAACCCTGACCCACGGAACACTGGACCGCTCTCAGAGCCACAGTTTCCCCAGAATCAAACCAGATTACATGCAGTTTTTTGTCTGTTGGTGCGACCCAAAGCTGAAAAATGTAGAAAGAAATTACACACAATAATTACGATGATGGTGCACTGGTGTTTCTCCTGTTAAGCAACTGTTTGTGAAAGTTTCGGTGCCTCCAGACAGTGGCGGCCAAAGAGGTAACGCAATGATAGGGAAATATTATGGAATAAAAAACAATAATGTCAGAATAGCAAACCCAAAACGGTGTGGGAAAAAACTGTTGTCGGATAGCGAAACACGCACGGGTTACAGAGATGAGACGTACGTAGATGCATTACACAAAATGAATGAACTCTGCCTTAATAGTGTAAGATACCTTTAGTGCATCTGCAAAAATGATAGTGTCTATTTGACATTCAACTGTTGCAATGTGACTGCGTGATAAGCTCTGCATTTCTTACCTGAAACACAAAAGTTCTTCATATCTCGCAGTTTCCGTTAAATCCACACTGTATTTAGCCCAAACTCCGCCTGTAATTTCCATTTCTTCTGCATAAAAGTCAGTCCATTCCACCGGGAAAGTTTTTCTGATGCAAGCACATCTAGGCGCGTCTGACGAACGCCAAACCAGGAAACTGCAGGAGCGACTTTTCGCTAAATATTCAAATCTGAATAAACATCAGTGTTTGTCTGTCAAGCAATCCTGGTCAAAGGAACGAATCCTCTTAAAATCAGACCGACATAACGCGATCTGTCCCGTTATTTTTATGAAATTAAGCCTTAAACAAAATACAATCCGTCAATGACGAAACTAGCGGCGGTCTCCTTCTACATCCTCAGACCTGACGCCACCTTCACCGCCGCCTGGTCCTCCAGTTTCACCCTCATCACTGCACTGTCCCGTCGCCCCAAGGCTCTCCCGTGCCCGTCGACCTCGCAACAGAAGGAGGAAACTTGTTGCAGTTTTTCGTTTTGTTTAAATAGATACATTTTAATAATTAATGAAACAAACAAAAACATTGTTGCGCAATGCGAGTATTATTATTATTATTATTATTATTATTATTATTATTATTATTATTATTATTATTATTATTATTATTATTATTATTTTAAACACAGATGCTTATGTTTTAAGCTCTTGTGCATGCGTGTGTCTTCATAAGTCTTTGGATTTTTGTTTAATATATGCCAAATGAACGGGGTAATTAAAACAACTCAAATCAATATTTTAGGCTAAAGATTTATTTTCATTTATCATTAGGCCTACTCTTTATTATTTACCTTTAAATATTATCAATAAATAATGTTATGTATTAATATTTTTTTACATTCAAAATATGTACTATGCATAATTTGAGTTTTATTTATTTTACATTTAAACACTTTTACAGATTTCATTGTAGCCTACTATTTAATTTTGCGCTTTGCTTTAAACATTAATAATAAGTGTTTTGATTGAAATAATTTTAGGCCTCAAAAAATGTAGGCTAATATTTTTTGTTTGCAAGAAAATCTTGATTTTATTTTTCACTCGCCTCTGTTCTCCAGAGACAGGAGCAAGTGTAAGTGTAAATCCCATTCGTGTGTGTGAACTGTGAGCTGCCTGATGAGCAGCCAATCAGAGCAGAGAAATGACAGCTTATAGTGAGAGGCATGCCGCGCTCGCTCCAAATGTTTTTTTTTTTTCAAGGGGGGCGACGTGAATGGAGGGCACAGGTCTTCAACTGACAAAGGAGACAGTGGTCTTTTGCTGATTCCAAGAGGAGTTCTCTCGTCGCTAACGCAGCAAGCATTGAGTTTGTTCACTTATTAATTGAAGGTTTCTGTATCCGTTGCGAGAGAAAAGATGGACAGATAATTGCACCATATCCATTAATAGCTTTTTTACATGTTGTGTTTATTAATGCACTACTTTTTGAGTTTATTCTTTCCGATTTTGCCCATTCACAGAATGCACCACACCACGCCCTCATTCTGCTTCGCACCACCTTGTGTATTGCATCATCACACCTGTTGTCTAAAGTTCCACGCCCCATGCTCTCAGCAGTGGCGCAGCCACCAAGTGTCAGCAAATTATCCCGTTTGCGTCAATGTCACGCGTCACACGCTAGGTCTGACGGGGGCAAGATCGCGGCCTTAATGTGACATTTTTTATTTTGTTTTATTCACATGAATGTACACAATTTTGTATGTGTTCATATAAAAAAGTAGCTACTTTTGCAAGTAGAATGGATGCTTCATATACCTATATTACATTGTTTAAAGATCTGTGAGTCATTACTGCGCTCTGCTTGTGCTAAAGTTCTTGCTCTGGCTGTCAATGACAGTTTTGTCAGTTTTGAAATTATCTTAGCTCCACACATACGTGCAGACACACATACAGTTTTTTTTCTCTCAAAATGGTGAATAATTGGTTGGTAGAGTGTGGAGCAGTAACCTCACTGTCGTCGAGGTACTCAGAGCTGCCACATTGAATAACAGGCCATATAGAACATGAAAGACTTAGGGATGAACACCCTGATTTAGCTCTCCACACAGAGAAGAGCAATTAAGTCCACAGGGTTCAAGGACTTAAACCAGAAAAGCAGCCATTTTGGATCAAACATGAGGTTACGCTAATCAGCTAAAGGGCTAATGGAGCACTGATGGCTTTTATTTTATTTTCATTCATTCCTTAAAGGTTTAGTGTTTATGGCTCTATTTTTTTTTCTAGGTCCACAATCAACAACAAAAGTATTTTGAGAAAAGTAGAAATAATAAAAGATAAGTTAAATGCCATACTGTAAAGTAATATTTACTATTCCTATGAAAGACCCAGGAAAACCTTTTATACTAAGTACCTGTGAGGCATATCTTTATCACTGTGACTCAGATACAGCTGAATCTAGTCTTAGTTATGTTTATTTGCAAACACTGACTCAAGTTAAAGTTAAGCTTAAAGTGTCCTGGTCTATCATTTTCTCCAGATAAAAAGAAAAGCAAAGCAAAAACCTGTGGTCCAAAACGGTTTGTAAAGCGTGGCACAAGGATATGTGCTGGTGCATTTCTCTTGTCTGCCATGGCGTCCTTGATGGGGATAATGCTAAATCCCTGTCTCCCAGGGTTACACTGTGTAAGCTGACTCTGCAGCCTCATGGTCCTGTGGAGTGGTACAAGAGAGCCGCATGTCCATCCAGCTTTGAATCAGAGGGTCACAAAATATCACAAAATAAGCTGCTTTGGACCAACTTTGGACACTGCGTGAAGGTATTTTCATATACTATAGTAAAAGATATCCTCTCTTCTGTAGGTACAAAGTGCAGTTAAGCCTTTATAGAGTCAATGTGTAGTCACAAAAGACATACTTTTAAAGTGATACACATAGGCAATTTTTCGGTCAATCCTCAGGCCAATACAGGGCTGTGGCTCTGAAAAGTTTTGGAATGACTGTTTGAATCAAAGACCTAATTTGTGTAACAAAGAAGCAAAAAGTCAATAAAAAAATGCCAATGTATTTACTCCAAAGATGTGACACTCTTTGCTTGAAAAGAGATTGAGGAGAAGAAGAAAGTCCTTCCAAGGAATGCAATATGTGAATACTGTAGCCGTTTTCATGTTTACAGTTGTCTGTGCTTATCATTTGTTCAGGGCTTTAAAAAAAATGTTTGCTACCTGTAGACATTCTTGATATCAACATCCTTGTGAATGAGCTCTCCAGTCTACTAAGGAGGTCCAGTTTCCCTGCTGCTGCTTGTCCAAAACTGCAAAAGTGCAAACCACTTCCTGAGGTTTGCCCTTGCTCGTGGATGAAGAGATGATAACGTGCACCTCGGCAGACCTAACATATGCAAAGCTTAACCCTTCACATATTGCCTACATGTAACGAATGCAAATGAAGCAGCAACCTCCGCTTCCTCCGTTTCGCTGTAATCAATTGAAATGCCTATAGAAAGTGGATAGCTGTACTTAAATGGATTCAGTGTGTGGCCTTCTCTGAAAGCCTTCCAACTGTACTTCATTCAGACATTTTCATTTAGTTTTATGTTATATGGCAAAATAAGGTTTCCTAAAGAATATTAAAGTCTTTTGTTGTTTTGTAGACATAGAAATCACTGCTCTTTATAGACTTAATGGATCGATCTAAAGTCCTGAGTGCATTAGCTTTTCAAACATACAGCACTCCTCCACATAAAGATGATGCAGTGAACTATACGATACATACTTATATGAAATTACTGCCTATTATAGTGTCCCTGACCAGTGCTGACCTGTGTGTATCATGCTAATTTACGCCTTGTCCGCGCTTTCATCTAAATCATTAAAGGGACTATACTTGATTTTATTTACAACAAAATAACTTAAAACAATTTCCCCCTAGCACAGATATTTTCTTAATGTATCTACCGGTATATATGTCTAATAAATTCCCGTTTGTGTCCAACTTTTTCTGTTGTTGTTTTTAGCATTGTGGATAACTGTTTTTAGCACACAGACTCACCTCATTGCTAGCAGCTGTGAAAAAAACATAAAAATATATCATGATGAACAATTCTGAAGCTCTCAATGCATTTGCTAAGTGAACAAATTTTTGTAGACTGATGTAAGAAGTTCAAAATGAATTATTTCTGTTTTACATTTTTAAGGATGCAAAAATCAGGTGCAGTCCCTTTAAAGTTACATTACCTCTATTCTGTGTAGGTACAAATGGCAGAAAAAGATTTCTATTCTAGTCATTTGAAAATGTCACAATGTTTCTGCTGCTGTCCAAAAGAAATGATCAATCAACAGAATGTAATAAAAGCCTAATTGAACTTCTCATTTAATTTGCTTTTGGTCTTATGTTCCCACAATAGTTCAACCATCTTGCAAACCCACATCCACAGTGTATTATGGAAATGTATAAATACAACTGAATATATCATAATAATGCATGAGAACTCTGAATTTGAATTTCAAATTCTTCGCTTCTACATGCATCTCTTTACAGTATTCTCAAGTAAAATATCAGTGTTTTATGAAGATATTGTGTGTGTCTCTCTCCAGGTTTTATCTACACTTGTGGTGGAACAATGAAAGGTCGAAATGGCAGTATAGAGTCTCCAGGCTTCCCCTACGGCTATCCCAATGGGGCCAACTGCACCTGGGTCATCGTGGGTGAGCATGGAAGCAGGATCCAGCTCGTATTCCTGTCATTCGCCATAGAAGAAGAATATGACTTCCTGTCTCTCTATGACGGACATCCACATCCAGCAAACTTCAGAACCAGGTAGGACTAATCAGTACCAGTAATAAAAATATCTGGTGCACAACTAGAATTAAATGATGTAGGTCATAACAAAATCATCAACCAAAGAATATGCATCATTATCTTACAATACATCATTTTATTTAGATAGTGACAGAACTGATAAAAAGTGTTTCTTTGTATTTTTGGTGCCCTTTTGTCTGTGAAAATAGTGTTAATCTAGGTTGTTTGTAAACTGCAATTAGAGATTCAAGACAGTTTAATTGCTGGATAACAAATCATTTTTTAAGACTAACTCAACATGTATTTTTTAAGTAGAGAAAAGAAATTAAACCAAATGTGTATGATCTCGAAGTCTCTGACAAGGAGAAAAACCTCAGACTTTATACTACTGTTTAGCACTGATTTTCTCTTTTTACTTGTCAGATACAAACCAAACTCACTGACAATCTGACACTGACAATATTAATAATTTATTATTATTGTTATTTAAAGAAATGTTTGTAGACTGTAACAGCTATTTCTTATTTACAGCTTGTACTGCAGACATTATTGCCATTTACTGCTAGGGATGTCAATATAATCGCAAGAACAAAATCGTCACAATTTTAGAAGCAAAATCAAAAATATCAGTTCCAGTTTAAGGTGAAGTAGTACTGTAGCAAAATATTAATTCATGTTTACTACAGTGACAAGTATATTTGTGATTTTGCTTTGTTATGGCTATTATTTGTTTGCCACAGCAGAAGGATAAATACAGATATCAATATTGATTCAACCCAACCTAATGTCGCTATTTCAGAAGTTTCAGTTGTCTGATTTGACAAAACTGGTCAAAATCTTGAGGAAAAGGGACAGGTTAGAGAATGAGAATGCAAAAAAAAATTAACATTTCTTTGCTTTTTGGTCGTAACAAGCGTAATTGTGATATTTTGTGCCACAATAATCTCAATAATAAATTTGATATTATGACATCTCTACTTACTCCAGACGTTAAAAATGCTGTGATGTCACTTGCACAACCTCTATCTGCACAGAACTACTCAGATTTAAGTTATCTTATTTAGAACTGCATTATTTACTTTTCAAAGTCCTGCCTACAGTAATAATTTTCTATGTAAAGAAAACACTGGAGTGAACCTGTCAAAAATAAGTCATTTAAAATCAAGTGATGAGTAATTTGCACAGCTCTTTGAAAATTTGCACAGCTCTTTGAAAATTCACATTTTCCAAAACATCCCGTGACCTTGACTAATAATGGTCTATCCTTGTGCATAAATGCTAAATTGCTCAGGCTCAATCACTGCTTCTTATATTTCCTACATTTTCTTTGTGTTTTAAGAAAAGGCTATTGTTCCCTCTCATTGTGTCATGGTTTTATTGAGAGGTCAGTGTCCTCTAATGGCATATTTCTGTAATTCTTCTCATGTTTTATGTGTTTTTAAGCACTGCAATTAAATTATTATAGTGCTTCAGTTCCTAATGGATGTGTATTGGAAACACGAGGTGTATTTGAAAAGTTTTAACACATTTTCAATTTTGACCTATTTTGCTAGAGTAATACATTTTGTAAATACACATTATAATATACATATGTTTGTGATGAAAAGTACAAGAATACAGTCTGAACATAACATGAAGTAGTAGAGTTTTATATTGAGACGGAAACATTTTCTTTCAAAAAACACGTTTTTTTTCTTTTATCAACCTATCTACATACATTGAAATGAGTGTGTTCTAAACAATGTGATACTTTAAAAAGTTGCCCTAACTCTTATCATAGAACTAATTTGTAGAACATTTTAGAATTTTGCTACACATGCCAAATAGTGGTTACACCGTTAAATGTCAAGGAACTAATGGAGCTCAACAGTTACAGCCCACTCATTGGTTCAGATTAGTTTTGTTTGAAATCCGTTTTTGCAGCAGAATTTTGCGTTATATGTGTGCTGAAAAAAAAAATTGTTTTGGATCTGAGTTAGCACATAGCTGGCTAGCCCTTGTTATGTCTCTAAACTCTTTATATTTGAATTTTTCCAAATCCTTAACTTTACTATGTCCAATTTTCTGGAACGAGGGTGATCTTCCACTGTTGAGTTCCATTACTGTTCAGAGTTTCTTAAACTCTTATGCAGAGTCGACCGTTCTGCTTTAGTTCTGCGACATAATTCTGTCTGACCTTTATTTAGAGTCCAGCATTATATTGTCCCTAAATGTTAGATTCAGATAATTCAACCAACAGAAGAATCACTTTAAACTAACTAGGCTAAGCCCATTTTTCTAAGGATTTTCTGATTCTGGCAATAAACATTTGAAATCATTATTTATTTATAAGGAAAACATTCAAAGTCCACAAAAGCAGAAATAACAAAGGACCATTTCAGAAAAAAAAAATGAAGAAGGCTGAACAATCTAGATAGGAAGAACGGAAATGCTGCATGCCCCTCGTGCTTGATTAGGATTTCCTGCTTATCTGAAATAACAGGAAATTATGTCTTGCACTCTCGCACATTGTGGCACATGGACTTGTACTGTATGTGTGTATGTGTGTGTGTATGCAGAAGATTTATATCCTGCACAGTTACAATCAGCCTCTTGCTATAAGCCAAATTACCCCTTTCTTCCTCTCTTTCTGCGCTCCTCTTGTCTTTCACACATCAACCTCAATCTCAAACACACACACACAGGCTCTGGTGGACGGGACAAACTGGTGATTAAAAGGTCAGATCCATTTACAAGAAGAAAATGGTGATTGTGGAGAGAGTGATTAGCATGGCTATAACACACATGTTTTCTCAGTCAGCTGTGTCCCACTGTCCTGGGCCAGCTCAAAGCCTGCCTAATGTCTAGGCCACAATTCAAGAACAATGGAAAGGACATTTGAACCAAGTCTTTCAAACTGTTATTAAATAAGGCTTTTAGTTACATTAAAGTAAACATATTATGCATTTTCGATAGATGATGGACCAAATAGCTTTTCAGAGCTTGTCTCAATATGAATATGTATGTATTCATCTATATGGAGACAAGAACAAGTTGCCACCAGAAAGCCCTTTTCCATTCTTTTTAAGCAATAATAACACAAAGATGAATGAAATTAAAGATTTAATGTCATATTGTGGAAGTGTCTTGAAAAAACATTAATCTCCATGGTGACAAACTGTCAGCAAAACCACCTAACCATAGTGTCCCATCTATGTCTATTAACAAAGCATTTTGTAAAACTGTATAGATATATTGAAAGTTCACTTGTTATGTAGTATTTAGCTAGCTGCTGTTAGCATACCAACTTGATTGATCTTCTTTTCACTTTGAGAAGTTGTGAAAATACAAATTTCTAAGTTAAGAATGCATTAGGTAAATGAGCAAACACATGTGACTGCTGTAAAACTCTTTAAACTATATACTTCTGTTTATTTACATTTTAAGACGATAAACCACCTTTTAGATATACCACTTTTAAACTATAACAAATATAAATAGATGAGTTCCCAAAACACCCGCTGGTTCAAAGCTGATTTTAAGTTATTGCATTAGCAGTTGCAAAGCTTTAAAACATACGATAAATAGAAGTGAGGCTGACGCTAGCATGCTGAACTGAGTAGGTGATGATGATCACACCGACAGCTTTAGTGTTTGTAGAAGAAGTAGAGACATCCTGTGCCATACTGAAATACTACCTTGTGTTTTGTCTTGAAGCTGCCTTTAGGTGTTTTGTTCTTTGCACAAATTGTACACTTACTTCCTATACTAGTTCTGCTGCAGTGACTGTACTGTAAGTGCCTCTTAAAGCAATACAGTGTTAAAACAGCCGTGACATTTGCACAGTATTCATGTGAACAGCTATGACAGGTCTCTGAAATCTTACAACTGAACTTTGTACAGTATATAGGGTTTGTAACACTTAAAGCTGGTCTAGCTTACCTTTTGTGTGAAAATGTTTAAACTTTCTTTTTCCACCAATGAATCTACTGCAGAAAAAAAAATCATTTTTGTGACAAGCTGCTGTACTACCAAATCTAATAATAATCTATTTTCTTTTTCATAGATTCTGATTGGCTGTGCTTGTAGGTCACCTCAATTTCACTTTTAAACTCTTAATATTGGGAAGAAATAACTTCCACATTGCTTTTAGTCTCAGGGAATCTGTAATTTACTTTGACCTGGTTATAATGGCCATTCGCCTGCTGTTGCACCTAGATTAAACATTATACAACGTCATTATAACGAGCTGTTGTTATCAGGCTTCATATTTGTATGTGGCTGCCAGCTCGGGTGTTTGAGGTAACCAGGACAGCCTCGCACTGCCTTTGTGACATTTGTGAATCTCTCTTAATTATCTTCACTGGTCGTTTGTCACGTGGGGCTTTCAGTCACACACCTATTCACTCCTCTCGAAATCTATTAGTTTTTCATTTAATGGAAATGCCAGTCCATTTTTACCCCTCTGTGATAATACACTGAGTGCTTTACAAACGACACTTAAGAATGTCAAGGTAATTTGTTTTAACAGGCTGAATAAATATGTAGATGGATGTAAACGTGCACAAAACAATAAGTGGTTGCCAATGTGTTGTATGTAATTTGTGCTTGTGTTAGGCTTATCATTATCAATCGGTGGTCAAATGTTGTTCTTGTCCTTGCTTTATCGCGGTTGCACGTAGTTTGAAGGACACATACAAATTGGCAAATCAGAGCATTAAAACAACAGACACAGTAGACACAGGAGACTATACCAGCCGTCTCAAAATTAGTAAAATGTGTGAGCCAGAAGAAATTTTTATTTATTTTTTGAGCTGGGCTAAGTGAAGAAAGTAAAAAACAAAAACACAAAGTATTTTCGGTGCCAGATTTTTCATATTAAAATAATAAGTTGCTTTCCATGGCAGCGCCAGGCGTGTCACATCAGAGAAAATGAACATGCAAGTAGCTTTCAAAAATGTTTTTTTTTATGCTGTGGTTTTGAGTATTATTCAGATATTTTGTATGTTTTTTGCATTGACTTGTGAGAATAACTGACAAGGGTTTTGGGTAATGTCTGATTTGAATGAGCTAGTTGCTTGTTTTTTATGGAGATCTTTGTTACCTGTGTCTAATGCTTTTCCTTTTGTTAAAAACGCCAGAAGAAAGTAATATTTATGTTTCTTTATGTATTTGTACTGCATTTATTTTGGGACAAATGTTATGTATTACCGTATTTGTATTTTTGTTTATTAAGCATGCTCTTGAGAAAATTTACTTTTCTGTTCTTAAAATGTGTGTTGCAACACTGGAATTTCCCCATTGTGGGACTAATATAGGATATCTTATCTTATCTTACTTTGCCATTTTACTTGACGTCCATGTGGTTCCCACATTAGGAATTAAGTTACAGCAAGCACACACTGCATCCAGTCCAGCTCCAGTCCAGTCTTTATTCAGTCCTCGTGTGGAGAACAGCTCATACTCACTCCCCTGTTGCGGTTGCTGCTGCTGCCGCCGCCGCTACCGTGTCCTTTGATTCCTCAGGCGCGAGACCGGGTGGTAAAGTGGGAATTGCTTATTTGGGAAAGAAAAAGAGCTTCCAATGGAAAAGATCCAGACAACCTGAACATCTGTACATCTTGATACTTTTCAAGAAACAAAAAGTTTCCGGTCTCCGGGCCAGAGCCCGGACTGGATGCAGTGAGAGCCCTATGTTAGACTGGCTGAAAAAGGAAATTGGAGGTATCTTCAGACATGCTCAATGCAGGTTTATGTGATGTTAATGCAGGAGATCTTAATTCTATCTATGACATCACAAATTTGGGAATTCAGTGTTTCAGTGCACAAACAGACAAAGCAATGTTAGAACAAGATTAAAAACTCTTAAAATAAATTGTAATTTATGCATATTGGGTCTTTGTATACATAAAATGTTGTAAGAAAACACACAACTTTTGTTTTTTTGTTTTTTTATGGATATAAGTAAGTAATAAGTAAGTGAGTGAACTTTAGTTATACAACACATTTCACAGTTTTCAAAAACCAAGTTCTTTACAAACAGGGAAGGTGGATATTATGCATAGTTTAAACTTTCATCTAATTAAGGGTTGGTTTATTGTATTGATAAAGCCAGAGTCAGGACCACAAGAATTGGGCAACTTTTTGCACTTGAAACACACTGGAAATAGAATTTGTAGAGCACTAAAATGCTGAAGTTCTTTAATCAAGTTTGTAGTCTAATGGAAGGTCAGAGAAAACATAACACAAAAATGCACTTTGTAGAAAAGAAAACAGCTAGAAAGAAAATGTGCTCATATTTAAAAAATGTATGACTTTTGGGACACTGCTTCAGAAGTAGGAGCTGGCTGTCGCAAACTCCACTTCTGGTAGAAATAAAACCAAGACAGCTTGACGAAATCACATCATTAATAATAAAGGTTATTGTAGCGTGGCAATATGTCACTGCAGCACACTGTGGATGTGTACAAAGATGCTTTCTTATACAAGGGTGAAAGTGTTATTTAAAGTGAAGATGAATGCCACTTGCTACTAAAAGATTGACAGTTTGGGGCTCAAAAACTCAACATCAAAAACAGTGTTTTCTGTTGGATTCTCGTTACAAAGGAGTGCAATCCAGTGCAAGAACAATTGACATTTTTAAACCTGCTTTACTAAAATGAATGAATGAAACTTATTGAAAAATGTATGTGTCTTAAAAGTACAATATGTAGCCTGTATCACTGGGGACATTATTGCTTAGATTGAAATGCTACCCAGTAAGAAAAGTAAAGTGAATATTTCTGCATCAAGTCAATAGCAAATTATTTATTACATGCACTTTACTGTGAGCGGCATTGACTCTCCACAGATATCCTTGGACTAATGGTGTCCTATTTGTTTCTTTAGAGATTAACATATTTAAACTCTGGAGCAATTAAAAATTGCAATTTGTATTTATAATTGTTATTACTAAAACTATGGCTCAGCCCTTCTAAGGTCAGTATCCAGACATTTTCAAGACCAAATGTGCCCATTTAAACAAATGAGTTTGGGTCTTCTTCCAAGCTTCTGAAACAAATACAGCCAATTTGTAAACATTACAATCAGACAGCCAGCTTATCTTTTCATCACCTCTACAATAGAACACACCAGGATCTATTGCCAACACTTTATCAAACAACGGATATCTGAATTCATCATAAAAAGGTCAATACTACAAAATATTTACTTAACAGTAATGTTTTTCTCAGTAATTGGAGAAAACCTTTCAATTCTCAGGGCCAGAGGAAGGATTCTAGTCAGATTTGAATGAGCTAGCTATAACATAATAGCAAACAGATTTTGTATCTTGTACCAGATTTTGTATCTTCATAATCTTATAGCCTCTCCCTCTATATATAGCTGCTAATGTATGGACTCTAATGTCTCCCAGCAGGGGCACATGGCTGGTCTGGCAGCTTATTTTGTCAGATGTCATATATCGAGTGCTGTGAGGGAATGCAGGAGTCTTGCGGCCCCCGGAGGTGCAGGCATATGTGAGCCATGTGTCTTTAGACAGGTCAGAGACAGAGTGACCGGGGTTAGAGGCTACAGCAGCACGCTGGACCAGAGGAGGATCAGAACTGACTGTATTGTAGTGTTTTTACTGTGGATAACACATGGACTGCCCCGGGCTCCACATACATGTGTCATAAGCCACCTGTCAGAGCCTGGTGCTGCAGGGACAGTGCTGCCATACCACACTGATCTTGATGCAGGGCAGTCCATCTAGAGTAAAGAGAGGTAGTGTGAGGATTTGTGTATATAGAGAAGACAAAGACGGATACACTGTGTTTGTTTGCATTAAAAAAACAACAAAAAAACAACAGATATCATGTCAACAGTAGGAAAAAATGTAGTGAAACCATAAAATAGCGACAGTTTATTAGATATATTTAGTGGCATACATGACCATTTTTTGGTGCTTTTGGTCATCAATGCTCGCTTGTTTGCTTTGCCTAAATATATTACTTTATTACAGCTTTCGACATTACGCTATTACTGCTCTGTTTTATACAAAAACAAAACAAAATCTTTAAAAATGAGCATTCTTTTTGTGAACAGGATTTCCTCTTTATAAAGATGGAAATTTAGCTTGATTTCATTGCCAGCTTGTTACTGTGTTGACAGTTTACAGATGTAGCTTTTCTGTTAAGGACTCCGCCCCCTGCTTAACTCCACTGTTGTTGCACTACTAAGTAAAAACATCATCGTCTAGAACAACATTAACAACGCTATATAATTTTTTTTTTACAATAAAACAACTTCAGTGTAAACATATCTATTCAGGTGAAAATCAGCCCGCACTGGCCTTTTTCCATAATGTCTTGTTTGTTCATCAAAATCCCCAAAGTTCATCTGCTGTTACTATTATTATTGTACCTGCATGTCTCATTCCTAACAGCTGTGAAAAAGCTTAAAACACTTTGGAGGCTCAGAATGCATTAGGTAAGTGAGCAAAACATAGACTGATGTAGGAAGTTTAAAATATTATTATTATTTCTCTTTGTTTACATTTTTAAGGAAGCAAAAATCAGTTATAGCACCTTTAGGCATATACAGTATTTAGAAGAAATGTCAGTTTATTGCACAAAAGAAAGGCATGCTGCATTACAGTGAATGAGTATCCGTCTCCACACATCTGACTTTTAATTTAGCCTGGTAGCACCAAATGCTTATTTCCAAGATAAAACCGTAGAATCCAAGATCTATTAGCAAAACAGTATTATCTACAGTACATGGAGAAAAGGTGACTGCAGACATCTAACCAAAAATATTACACAGCACCCCTTTAATGACATACTGCGGAACCTTTCAGACAAAGGAAAAAACATCCAATGAGAAAAGTAGGTGCAAATCCTTCATTCCAAAAATAACAGCATACAGGTTTGTGGAAATGTACAAATACTGTATATTATGTGTGACAATAGATTTCTAACAATACAATGAATGAATGCCATATATCTCTCTGTTCAAATGCATATCTTAACCCTGGTGCTGTTTGTTTATTCATTTAAGATTAGCATGAGCTGCAGACTCCCTGAATAAACCCGTTTTAATGCAGTCTGTGTGTAAATCAAAAGATGTTGTAAGCACTTTCCACTCTTTAATATGACTTGTTTTATGCCCTATTTTACGCTGTCAACTTTGCTGAATAACTCACACCACATAATGTTAATGGAAGCTGAAGGGACATTCCCAGCATACTGATGATACACTTATAGTGCATGTATTAAGTGCTTAAGTTTCCAAGTGTCTCAAAAAGCACGTCATGACTTTGTTCATCAAATTATATCCCCTCTTTAGCTTCTCTTTCCATTTCAGTGCTACTACCTATCTAGTAGTGTTTACATTTTATTTAAGTCACATCCTACTATAAATCACAAAAAATAACCCTAATAACTAAATTGTATGTTACAATTCATGTATGAATTGTGCATTTCAATCACAACATAAAACATCATTATTAAAATTGTAAGTAATTGTCATAACATTTACTTTGAAGGAAAAAAGAGAGATACAAATATATTTCAGTCATGCAAGGAAAAATGGAAATGTTTTTTGTGCACAACTCAAAACAGTGCCTAGATGTGTGTGTAAAAGGCCTCTCTTACATCTTCAGGAAGACCTTAGCTCAGATCTTTGTTGCCTAAAACTGAAACGCTGATTCACCATGTTTAGTCTTGACTATGGCACCAGCAGGAGGCAGGTCCATGTTTAGTCCTGACTCTGGCACCAGCAGGAGGCAGGTCCATGTTTAGTTCTGAGTCTGGCACCAGCAGGAGGCAGGTCCATGTTTAGTTCTGACTCTGGCACCAGCAGGAGGCAGGTCCATGTTTAGTCCTGACTATGGCACCAGCAGGAGGCAGGTCCATGTTTAGTCCTGACACAGGCACCAGCAGAAGGCAGGTCCATGTTTACTCTTGACTCTGGCACCAGCAGGAGGCAGGTCCATGTTTAGTCCTGACTCTGGCACGAGCAGGAGGCAGGTCCATGTTTAGTCCTGACTATGGCACCAGCAGGAGGCAGGTCCATGTTTAGTCCTGACACTGGCACCAGCAGAAGGCAGGTCCATGTTTAGTTCTGACTCTGGCACCAGCAGAAGGCAGGTCCATGTTTAGTTCTGACTCTGGCACCAGCAGAAGACAGGTCCATGTTTAGTTCTGAGTCTGGCACCAGCAGGAGGCAGGTCCATGTTTAGTTCTGACTCTGGCACCAGCAGGAGGCCAATCCTGAATTCCTCAGAGTGTGAGATGGTTTATAAGGTACTATAATGTCAGAGATGTTGTTTGGTGCTAGGCCATGGAAAGACTTAAACACAAGTTGAATAGACTTTAGAACAAGCTGTTTTAAAGTCTATTCTCTGAGCCAGACCTGGCTACCAGCACAGAACTAATGTAATTGTACTTCTTGGTTCTATTCAGGACTGGAGCAGAGCGATCTGGATGTACAGCAGCTGCTTTACGGCTCATTTAGATAAGCTGGTGAGCAAGTCTTTACAGTAATTTATAATAATACAGGAGACAAATGTGTGAATAAGCCTCTCCAAGTCTACCTTTGACACTATCCCTTGAATTTTAGATGGTAAAAATCTGCTGTTGTTACTCACTTGATGTGACTTGTTAAGTTCAAGTCTGAGTTCATAAGGTCAGTAGTACATTTTCTTTCACTTTAGAGTGTCACCTGAATTTATAGTCTTTGTCTCAGTACTAAGCTTCGCACACTGACGGAGAATTTCATAATCCCCATCAAATTATAATTGTACCAACAATGTGTTCAGCGTGTTTGCCTCAATGTAATTTATAATTTTGCCAACAAATTTACCAATCTCTATCTGAAATAGATTAGCTCTACAGGTTTATAAACATCACTCCATACCTTGGCAGCACAAATGGACTCTCATCCAAACAGGTTTCTCCCATTTCTTTTGATTTTAGATGAGTATTCTGAAAAGTTTAGTGAACTGAAAGCAGTAAAATAAACTCGAGTAGAAGACAAAAAGTAAAGGTTTGAAGCCGTGTGTGAAGTGGTGCTCTAAGAAAACTGCAAAAGTAAAGGAAAACAAATCAATGACCAGAGGACGTTTGAAAAGGAGACCATCGCTCGAATAACAAAAACAGAACAGACAAGGCTATACTCTTTATAATGTAAAAGAATGTGGGGCGGCTTAATGTCAACAAGTCATTGGGTCATTTTTTTTTTTTTTTTTTCCAATCTGACTACCTAATTATTTCATTTTCAAACAGTCTGTTGAAACGGGTGTGAGTAAGTCTTGTGAAATACCATAGATATTTAGGAAACTAATCAACTCTAATCATATTTTATCATTGTTACAACAGCACTTCTTCTCATTAGTGTACTCACAGTTGTATTTTCATAGATTCATGATTTTTTTGTCCTGCAATTGAGTCAAGTTAACAAAAATTCCTTTTTTTATCTGCCCCCATCTCCGCCCACATCCTATTCTAAGTTGTGATTATTCAAAAACCTTAAGATATGAAACACGTTTTCACAAATTATAACATGCATGATAATTGTCTGCTTGTCAGTTATATAGCTTAGGAAGTCAAATTGTTTGTTTGTCTTAGATCAGTAATGCAATTTACAGGGAACAAAACGTGAAATTGTGAAACCCATTAACAAATATTTAGCTTGTTTTGTGTTTGGAATATAGGATGTGTTACCTTTTGCTACCATGAGAATTTTGTATCTGTTTCTCAGTATGACCCAGTTAGCATCTGCAATTCTCTACCGCATCACTTTTCCACCTGGCTTGGTCCCAGCCACATTGCCCCATACACATACCTGTCCCCAAACCCCAGTCTAAAATACATGCATTCACTTCTCTTAAGAACACAGCCTTCCCCGGCAGGCCCAGGGAAACACTGGTCTATGATTGCTGTGAAAATCAGTACACGGGCAATATTCCCGTCTGAAATCACAGGCGAGTTTATATGTGAGGACGTATAGAGCTGTGGTGAGGTGAGTGTGAAATGAGGTGTGTTTACCCCTGAGGAAGTGCTATTTCATCTCCTTCTGCATCAGTGTGGCCCTGCGGGGGGGAGAGCGGTGTGCACAGCTCACGACAGCCACAATGCTTTGCACAGGTTAAGGAGACAGGACGAGGAAGGAAAGAACTCTTTATTCTAGAGGAAAGACAGAACTAAGATGAGCATAACTGTGCATACAATACACTGATTATATTACAATTTATTTTTTAATCAAGCTTATATTGTGTATGTGTTTTTCCCTATAAACATGATAGTTCAACAGTAGCATTCTGACCTCAAAGAAGAAGGTCCATTGACTCCCAGGAGGCCCGAACCTTTCTATGTGGAGTTTGCATGTTCTCCGCATGTCTCTATAAGTTTCTTCTGTTACTGAAAACATGTCCAGTAGTGGCATGTAGAGTACAGTGTAAGAGATCCCAGAGATCTACTTATGACATCACAGATCAGGAGCATTCAGATTGATGATTTGTGGGGAATGAAAGATATCTCACAGACAAAACTTCAGTGTTTTTTATGAGGAAGCAATTTTAGAATAAGAATACAACTTCCAAAAAGTCGATTTTGCATATTTTTCCCCCTTTAACTTAAGTTTGATCAAATTGCTTTGTTAGTTAGAGATTTTACATTATTATTATATCAACCTTGTGTGCATTAATTTTGGCCAACTTGCTTCTGAAAAAGTACAATTATTTAAGCAACATTATCGTGTTTTAGATTTAGATTAGATAGACTGGACAGCATATTTCAAAACCCACATTCTTTCAGTGTTATGCATTAATACAATACAAAAAGATAAGGTAACGTTTTATAATAAGGGGACATGAATTCATTGATTATCATCATGAATTCATGAGGAATTAATGTATGAGTTCATGAGGAATTCATGATGTATTCATGCATTAGTTCACCATGAATTATCATGAATTCCAGTGGTTTCATGAATGTATTCATTCATGAATTCCACCATGAATTAATCTAATGAACTAACATGGAAATCATGTTAGTTAACCATGACTTTTAAACCTACTATGAATACAATGAATTCACATGAACAAGAGATATTTAAACCAAAAACAGGAATTCATCATGACTTTTGAAAGTCATGCATGAACATCATCAGTCATCATGAGTTAATATGAATTTCTTTCACCAAAAATCTGAAAAAAAAAAAAAGAAAAAAAAAAAAAAAAGTGAATTGAGCCTTATAGGAAAACTTAGTTGTCAAGAACTTATAATGAACTCATGATGAACTCACCATTATTTAGTACTTTGTGCTGCATTTGAGCTTGTTTCTTTTCTTTTTTTTTTTATTAAAACAAAAATCAAGGGTGCCTTTATAGCACCATTAGTTAGGATTAGAAACAGCACAATTATAACCGAAATAGGTAAGGTACAGCAATTCTGTGACATTAGCGCTAAAAATGTTTTCTGTGACAAATAAAAGATTAATTCAACAATGGCACATTTTATGAGTCAACCTGTGGTCCACTGAAATGGTCTGCACCATCACATCTACAGCCTGTCCGTCCACGGGAGTGGATCTCTCCTTCACTGTGGTTCTCCACCAAGTTTCTTCGTCTCCCATCAGATTTTGAGTTTTACCTTGCCAAGAAGGAGGTTCTAAAGACAGGGGATGCTCTGAGACAATTATCCATCTGGGTGTTCGTTGTTGGACATTCCAACTCTGTATTTCTAAATGACCATTTCTGATGTTCTAATGCATCTGTTGGTATTGACCAAATGTTTCTGACAATTGTGTTTGGTGCTATAAAGGCACCCTTGATTTTTGTTTTAATTAAAAAAAACAAAAAACAAAAACAAGCTCAAATGCAGCACAAAGTACTAAATAATGGTGAGTTCATCATGAGTTCAATTTTAAGTTCTTGACAACTAAGTTTTCCTATAAGGCTCGATTTACTTTACTTTTTTTTTTTTTTTTTCAGATTTTTTGTGAAAGAAATTCATGATAACTCATGATGACTAATGATGTTCATGCATGACTTTCAGAAGTCATGATGAATTCCTGTTTTTGGTTTAAATATCTCTTGTTCATGTGAATTCCTTGTATTCATAGTAGGTTTAAAAGTCATGGTTAACTAGAATGATTTCCATGTTAGCTCATTAGATAAATTCATGGTGGAATTCATGAATGAATTCATTCATGAAACCACTGGAATTCATGATAATTCATGGTGAGTTCATGAAAGTCATGGTGAACTAATGCATGAATAGATCATGAATTCCTCATGAACTCATGATGATAATCAATGAATTCATGTCCCCTTATTATAAAACGTTACCAAAGATAATAATAGTTGATTGATTACATTTCCCTTCTGCTGTTATAATTGAGTTTGTCCTTTTTAAGGAGATAGTTTGGTGAATATTTCTTCACTCAATTCTTTATCACCTTTCTATTGAAAGCAAATCATCTCTTACACAATCACACTTTTCCAGCCTACTCTAATGGACACAGTTCAACCTTTCTTCTTGGTGTCAGTCTTTGAGCTGCTTCATTTTCAAATTATTAACACTCCCCCCTTCCTCCTCGCCCCTTCAGCCCCATCTGTCTCTCTCACCAAATGTCATTAATTCAGCCCTGATAACTACCGCTGTTCTTTTCAGCTCATCCCGTCGCGAGATTATAATTATTACAATAATGTTAACAGTGTGGTACAATATTCAGGAGTCGAATTCCCCAGATGATGTATCTCTCACGAGTGTCAAAAACATGGCTGCATCACTGTCTTCATGGTTTATTGTATTGAGTTTCTCAGTACACCTATGGCTGCATGATGTGAATTTACTTTTTCCTTTTTTTTGGCGCAAAGTAAATGGTCTGTAGTAAAAGCATCGATTACAGGAACTATGTTTAATTATAACTTTCATCTGGTTTGTGTGGGCTAAAAATGTATTTGTGTGATGGTCTAATTAAATAATATGTTGCAAAGCCTTTGGCATGCACTTTTAATACCATTAGCTGGAAAGAGCATAATGGTTGTGCGGACGCTTCACATGGTAGTTATGAGTAATATAAACCTGCTGGTCAAATGAAAAGGCTTTAAAGGCTATAATTTGAAAGTGCACTACCTGTAGAAGGGTTATTCATTTTCTATTTGTCTGTGTGATGCCTCGTTTGTCCAGAAGTGGTAAATTACAATATCATTGGACAATTTTTATTTTATTTTTTTTTTTCAAACATTGTCCAAATTGCCACTTTTGAAGCTTTTTTGCAGCCTGTGATGTTTTATGCATTCTAAATACAGATGTTGTTTTGTTTGTTTATTTTGATATTTATTTATTTATTTATTTATTTATTTATTTATTTATTTTTGCCTCAAAATGGGTAGAAATTGGGCTTCAGGATACCTCTGATGGTCCTGTATCTCACTGAAGCTCAGAATGAGACTCAAAATGGGAGGCTTTATTCTTCAGAAGTTATCAAAAGACCAACAAGACTAAACTGGTAGAGCCCTCTAAAGCTTTTAGAAAAATGGAAAATGTCATTGGTGTTTAAATGAAAAAATCTTGTCACAGGAGATAAAACTAAAAGCCCTTAATTTCTCAAGAGAACAAAAATCTAATAACAATAATGTGGTTGTAGCTTCTCTGTTACCATCTGTTACCAAACTATTTTTCCGCTCTTTGTTATTCTTCACTGGACAGACCTGTGTTTTTCTTGTTTTATTCTTATCTCTAATAGCCTGCCTGTGTGCCTGTTATAGACAGTTAAACCTGTCGGGATGTCCATGACCCTGAAGAACCTCACTCAGCCTGGTCATGCTTCACTCTTCTTAAACCTGTTTGTTTTGGACCACATGCTAATGAGAACCACTGAGCTGCAGCCGCTAAGCCAATATACCCCTGGATGACTCGGGTAATATTGACAATTTAGCCTGTGAATGTGTGTGTGTGAACTCCCAGTAATCCCAGTAGCTAAGCGGGTAATCCCTTCACGCTGGCCATTAGCCCCTTGACTCACACACAGCCTCTCCACAAGCGTGTGCACAGGCAGATCTGTGCGCTAGCCCCGGTCCTCCAGGGCAGACACCCAGGTGTCAGAGCAGCGCCTCCCCAGGGACGGATCACTGTGATCAGCCGCAGAGCTGGAACGCTGCCTCTGAAGGAGACAACAGAGAACACTGGCACACAACACGTAGGCAATACAACGACAGGGACAAATGGGATGGGAGGCAACAGACAGGTGAGAGGACAGCGGACATATTTCCACAGAATATCTTTTTCTAACAGAGCTATTGTAGCATCTTGTCTGTTTTTCTACTGTATGAGCCAACCGAGATGAAAAATACATGCTATCACAGTTCATGTTTGGAAAATTTGGTACTTACGCACCAACCTAATAATTTTGCATCAAATCATTTTTCTTTTTCCAGATTCACTATGCAGTTTCTGCAAAGTTTCAGTAGTTTGGGTTCTCCCAGCAAAAATTTAAAATCAGCATCTAGTGGATTGTAGCTTAGATGGCCAATTTGGTTCCTAAAAATAAAAAAATAAAAAAATAGACACATACAAATCAATATAGGTAATTTTGACTCTTCTTCTTTTTATTTATTTATTATTTATTTATTTATTTATTTATTTATTTATTTATTTATTTATTTATTTATTTATTTATTTATTTATTTATTTATTTATTTATTTATTTATTTATTTTTTACATTTTTCAGTTTTGCAATTTTAAACAGACTCTCATTGAACCTGTTTATTTCTAAGCCATTTTAGATGAATTTTGTTTGACAATATATGTACACATTTGTAAGTTACTGACCAACATATGTAATAGTTTTTTTTACAAAATACATTAAAAAAACCTCACAGGAGATCTCCTTTAAAAATGTACTCTGAACAGAATTCTTTTTCAAATTGTGCATTTTCAGCTGAGACAACTTTAGCAGTCAAAACATTGTTATAGAAAAAATATTTTGTAATCCTTCTTGTGCATGAATCAACATATTTATTTGTTTGAGGAACTGTCTTGCCAGCTGAACCTTTCTAAATCTGTTTATTCCTCAAAGTTCTTTGGCTCAAGTTAATATATATTTATGTGTTGAACTTTTGGCCTTTTTGAATGCCAAAAGCAGCTCCCACTCTTTCTGGCAGCAATCTTTCAATTATTTCACTAAGTTGGAGTATAGTTTGAGACAACAATGTACGGGTGGTGCTGAAGCCGCCCACCTCGCCGCTGGAGCTGTGGTGAATGGTGCGAGTAGGAAGAGACAAGCTTCTCTCATTATCTGTAAACCAAGCGCCCTGACACTTCACCATTGTGAGTCAATCATGGTGAAACGTGAACCTATCAGTGCTGCTTGTACATGGATGTGTGGGCCGACACCAGCTCCCTATGGTACGTCACATTAACACAGGAAACAAGACACGCCAACAATGAGTCATTCAAAAGCAGGACATTTTGGATTTGCACCTCTGTCTCCATTGTGTGTCTCAGTCAAAACTGAACAAATAGTGATCCTTGATGTAGTTACAAAGAGGAAGTGTGTCCAACTTTTACAAGCAATCGTTGTGGTCTTTAACTATAGGATGAAAAGAAATATAGACTAAAATAAATTCTATTCTACATAATTACATATTAACTATTTCAAGTTACTATGCTCTGATGCTAATGGTGTTGTCAATAATATTTAATACACACAAAAATCCACTGCAGTACATCTAGAGTGGTGCCAGAGTCAAGACTAAACATGGACCGACCTCAGAGTCAGGACTTAACATGGACCGACCTCAGAGTCAGGACTTAACATGGACCAACCTCAAAGTCAAGACTTAACATAGGCCGGCCTCTTGCAGGTGCCAGAGTCAAGACTAAACATGGACCGGCCTCCTGCTGGTGCCAGAGTCAGGACTTAATATGGACCGACCTCAGAGTCAGGACTTAACATGGACCGGCCTCCTGTTGCTGGTGCCTGAGTCAGGATTTCTAATGATGTCGCTTTTTAATTGTGATTTTAATGAATTGTGCATTTAATTCACAATGTATGTTTGTGAAGTGGTGACACAGCTTACAGAAAGTTATTTTTTTTTAGTTATGCATTGATTAAATGCTAGATACATACTGTATAATGCCGCAGTCCAGTCATAGCTAAAGCATCAACCGAAGCAAACCTGTGACAAACCCTTCAGTGAAAAAAACTTCATTGTGCACATTTGATATAGATGTAGAAAAGTATGTTTCGAAGACATTTGTGAATTGCACCATACATCTGTCTCCATTGTTGTTCCCAGTCAAAAATGGAACAAATGGCCTTCCTACTTTTTCTTTCTTGAGGGACCTTCTGTGTCCAGGCTTTTTACGACTGCTGTATTGGTGCGAACAGATGTGGTTTGTGGGTGTTTTGCCCACATTTTAGTGCAGGTAATTGTTTCTTGTAGCTAGAAAGAAAACCATTTGAGGACTTTTATAACTCAGACAATGCTATACTCTTCTGCCCTAGTTTTGGATTGTAGTGTCCAAAAATCTCTGTGTTGCCATTTGTGTCCTGTCAAGGGAGACAGAGGTTAGACTATATTGAGACATAAATGTCTTCTTCACACTTTGAGGTCATTCACTTCTCGTGTTTTGTTTGTTGGTATTGAGGGTTCTCATTCCAATTTGTACAGTTGTGATGACAGATTATTTATTGATGTGTTTTGTATAGATGCATTTTCAAGAAACATGCTGTCTCAAAGATAACATTAACTTGTTCACAGTTGTATCTTCATTGTCATTTTACTGCACTGCAGGCTGGAAAACTGTGCATTCTCACTGTGCTCAATGTAACTTGGCCTTATGCATGCTAACATAGCATGCATATAAAGGCGAATAACCACGCCTCTTATATGCCTGCTATGTTATATTACATGTGCTGCAATAGTCTAGATCTACAGGTCTCCACAAAGGCCAATTATTACAGGTGTTAAGAGTAACGATTGGAAAAGAGTTGGTAATGTTGGTCATTATGAACTGCAACAGCCTCTGTGACAAGGCTCTAGTGATGGACAGTGATTAATTGATGTGGCCATGGGTGTGCGGGAGTGTGTATGTGTGGTCACGCATGTACCAGTGTGCTAAGGTCACTACATGCTCTTTTAATTGAGTTCTTGTATTTGGGTCTGGGTGATAATGGAGGGAGCAGCAGAGCAGGGAGACACGCAAAGTGTGTGTGTTTATGTTTGGCAGCCTACATTGTCTTTGAGAGATTAAAATAGAAGAAGAATTATGAAAGATCTTTCAGAAGAGAAAAGATTTTAAGTGGTTTCAAACTCTGATACTTCACTGGTGGTACATAGACTTGCTGTGGCGCTTTGCTAACAGATTATTTCTACCTTTTCAAAATCATGCTGGCCTCAGCTAAGAAGTCAATAACAAAAAATTGGCTACAGAAGCAAGCCCCACCTCCTAACATAAACACCTTTTCAATTCAAATAATGGAACGGAAGATTTCAGGAGAAGGTTGGAGAATGATGCTTGAGAAAATGGCAGTACTCAACTTTAAGGAAACAAATGTGATAATTATTCATTGTAGTCATATAAAATTTAGTATTTTTAAACATCAGATGATCTGTGTTGTGTTTTATGAAAAATTTAATAAATCAAAAGTAAATATAGTAGTACCATTTACAAAATCATTGGCCATTGGCAGGAACTAGGTTTAGGGATTCTTATTTCTTTAAGTAATGAACACATTTTATAATCTATAGAAATTATTGCAGCAATAGTGACATATCTAAATATAACTTATATTTATGTTTTTTGTGATGAAGTTTTTAAAAAAGCCATTAATATACTTGTTTATGCTGCATGACTAAGCAAATACTCTGCATGTATTAGGATTGGGCCAGACTCCTCCCTCTTTTCTCCACCTCTCCTTTTCCTTTCACCTCCTTGTCTTCTCTGTCAGTATATCTCTCTAACGAATGTCCCTTAAAGGTGCTGCCAGCTCTGACACCTCCCCTTTAAATTCCTGCAGACATGTGCAATCTGTCTTGACCTATCTCCCAAACCCAGGTGTGAGCTTTATGCAGGCATGCAGCTTTACTGTTTGTGCTAAATGAATATGTGTGTGTGAGGAAGTGAGTGTGCATGTGTCAAGACTAATAGTAAGTGATGGACTAGCCAGCAGCCTAAACAAGCCCAAGCTCTGGGGGCACCTCTGATGGCCTGTCTAAGAGTGAGAGACAGACAGTCAGGGGAGATGAGTTGCTCACTGTCGTCAAGAAACCAACAGCTAATTATATTGATAAAATAAATCTTTCATTTGTGGTTCTGTAAGAAAGCATTTATAAGACATTAATGAGTGCTTGTTCTTTGTTTATCCTCGTAGCCTTTGTAAATGACTTATACATAAGCTGTTTATAAAATGTGTGTGTTATGTAACTACGTATAATAAAATGTTTTAAAGAAGCATTTTAAGATGTTTCTTAAAGGGGACCTATTATGTAAAATCTACTTTTCTTTTTAACCTTCTTAAAGCAGTGTTCTCTCATTATGAGTTTACCCTAAGTTATATTTGGATTGATTCATGCATGTTTGAGTAATATTTAATTGTCCTGCAGCTGATGCTACAGTGGTCTGAAAAACTCACCTACCACCTAGCCCCACTCCCTTGTTCGTATTTACTTGCGTTTATTCAAAAGTTAGAATTGTGAGTAAAACGTGTTAGGTTTAAAACTGTCATGTAGACACTTTCCAACAACAAAAAAGATTAACTTTTACAATTAATAGGCAGGGCTTACCAGTTCTACAGTTTTGAACAGGAAGTCAATAGACTTGTTTTTATTTCTAAGCTGTTTTAACAAATTTTTGTGTTTTGCAATGAACAAAATAGAAATAATTGATGTACTTATGCTATAGTTTCTTCCTAAATATAGGGAAAAATGACAATAGGTCTCCTTTAAGACATGTATGAACAAGTGATAAAGCTTGTAAATGCCATGGCTTGAAGAGGCAATTTTTGCTTATTAATGCCTTATCAATAGCTAAAGTACTCATAAGCACAAGACATCAGTTGAACAATATAAAACTTTTAAAAATGTTATGTTTTTTATTTTGCATATAATCTAAATAATGTCTCCAGATGATGAAATATATAATTTGTCCATTTTATTTATAGCACTAGGGTAATGCACTTTCAAATCCAATGTATCACTTATTTAAAGGGATCCTTAAGGGGTCACAACTGGCTCCAAGAAAAAGAATACAGTCTGCACAGAAGATCATCAGTGTAGCTTCAGTTCGCAAACAGTGGTTTAAAAATGAATGAACGCATATCTTTTGAAGTGCCGGGAGTTGAAATATTTAAGGCAGCTTGATCAAAGAGCAAATATTCTGATTGGCCGACCCAGGAGCTGAAAGTAAATACATGTGCTAACCGATTGAAAAGGAAATAATATAGTTGATCATTACTGTACGCCTGAGCAAGCTTGGACACACACTTTTATTGAAATAGAGAATGGGAAAAACCAATTTCCTCCAAGTAGATATGCTTAGCCTTGCCTACGTGCACACTGTCCACAGCTTGTGTTTTTCAAGCAATAATTAAGCGTCACCTTGAATGCACTCTTCTCCCTTTCAATCCTATTCACCCTGTCACTAGTTTGTGTGGATGGAAGGAAAAGGTAGTTTTGCACTGTTGTGAGGGAGGAATTTCTTTTAATTACAAATAAAATATCTGCAGATGTAACCTTTGCAACATCTGCTATAGATTTATAAACAAGCTGTGCTACTAACGACTCAAAACTTCTAGTTTTATTGCAAGAGATGCCAAATATGAGTGTTACAGGACCATTGAGAAAACATCCATCCAATCCTTTGCCATCGCTACACGGTAAAGATGCCCCCGGTTGATAAGGACCCCTCACAGTGCTGCTTCAAAAGAAAAAGGAACTCTCCATTTTTGTTCCTGGACTTTTGAAGGTGACAGGAGTCAAAGTGCTCAGAGCCCCCCAAGGAGAGGAACTCAGAATGGGGTTGAGCAGCGGATTAACCTCCCTATAGGACCCACTGGTTCAAAGACAAACACAAAAAGAGGAAATCTCCCTTTTTTCAAACACAGTACAGTGTTTGGTAGTGCATATAAAATCAATATGTGAAGAGAATGCAACATCACATCATAATAGGAAAGATTTGACAAGTTTGTGATGACTGAGACTGATATTTTTTGCATCTCTCAACATGTATGGTTTTCCAGTTCTCAAATTAATGTACTTAAAGGCAGGAACAGCATGAATTCTATAATGGCCCATTGGTGGTAACCCACAATTTATACAGATCAGCAAGGCAAGGCAAATGTATTTGTATAGCGCAATTCATACACAAAGCAATTCAAAGTGCTTTACAGGGCAGGAAAATATACATTAAAATTACAATACAAAACAACACAGCATTATTAAAAATATATAAATAATCAGCATAAAATGTACATACATCATATAAATCATATAGAATACACAAGAATTTCTGAGATCGATATGTCATAACAATTTGATTGATTAGGTTGAGAATTTACTTTAAAAATGAAATCCTGTTTAATGACTGAAGAACCATTAAACAAAAAGCTGTGAGCCCACAAGTTCATTTATCTCAGAGCACTTGAGTTAATGCTAACTTCGCTAAGTTTAGTATTTAGAAATAGGAATTGTCCATCGGTTTAACATCGGTTAACAAACAGTTATGCTGAAAGAAGCGTAACAATGAACTTGAGCTCTATAGATTAGATAGATAGATAGATTTCGATGAGAATATGAGTGGATTTAAGGTAGCCTAGCCTGGAGGATTGTAGCTGTCATGTTGTGTCTGTCTGCTTCTTCTAATTTACGAGGCTAATCTAATGGACAGCATGCCAGCAAAGTCAAGGATCCTCCCACCATCACACAGAAAACAGAAGAAAGTGCCTTCCTGGAGAGAGGGGGAGGTGTATGACTGATCTGCAGGACACACCAGTGACTATTGACCACATGCTACTGTACCTGAAAAATGGTGGAGCGCACGTGTGTGTGTCACTCAGGGTAGAGTTGTTAATCAATCACTGACTATAGGCCCTGAACTTTGGACACGTGTAGAGGAAATCAATCGACTTAGCGTGCAGCCAAGCAAAGGCATCCAGGACATAGGTGATGCGCAGTAAAAGATCACTGTAACTCACATTGTAAAGCTGTTGTTCAAGTGATGGGTGAAAGGAGTGGAGAGGGTCTGGTTGTAAGATAGAGTTAAAGACGTTTCAGTGCAGAGGTAAACACTTATTTTCATTCCTAAATTCAGCAAGTTTCCAAAACCAACCCAACAATCCAAACTAAATTAAAACTTTGATAAACCATTCATTAGTAGACTACCTCTGCTGAAGTGTGAACCTGCTTTCCGGAATCTTTTGGTTTTTATTCTTTGGGGATTCAATATGATGGCAGATCTTACTTTTTCTGCAGATAATTATAGAAAGTACTTTTCTAATAGTTTAAAGCACTTTTCAAAATGACAATATTACTAAGAGACCAACTTTAGTTCTCATTAGAGCACAAATGTGGAAAAACATGTCAAGTGATGCCAAAATGTAGTTTTCATGGTTTATACTTGTTTCTTAGCAGATGTGAGAAATGTCCTTGCTCAGTTGTCCTTGGGCAAGACACTTCACCTAAGTTACCAGTGTGAAAAATGATTGGTGTTGGAGATTGGAGAGGAGCTTGGCAGCCACTTTCCCATGAGTCATGTGGCTGCAAAGCTAAGTGTGCCATCACTGAGTGAATGAATAATGGACAAATGTAAAGAGCTTTCAGAAGATTGTCAAGTGTAATATTAATCTCAGCCTTTAGTAACATTGAAGTATTAAAAGGGTTGCCTCAAATAAACTAATTCAGCTTTAGAGTAAAGGATATTATTTTGTTTTTAGAATGTAAGTTGTCAATTTACAGAACAGACCATCATAATGACAGATCTAAAAAGGCCATGACTGTTGTTCAACCATGAGCCTGCTGTTTCCTTCAGTGATTATGTCAAACTATGATATATAGACTCCTTAGTGCTGTTGAATTGCCTGGTGTCTGAAGTGTGTTTGATTGTTCAATAGCTCGCTGTGATTTCATGTTTGCAGCACAATGCAGCCTGATTATTAATTCACGTCATATACACACTTCAGAATTGTTTGGGGATCTTGAGTGCATCTTATTTTATTTTCTAACATCACTTGCCCAGATTTCAGACTTGTTTCATCATGTGGCGCCTTAATTAATATTTGTGTGATCAACCGAGAATCTCTCAGAACCACCCACATCTATATTAAAGTTCATTACTTGTAGTTCATGAGCAGTTGACATCTCAAGCATTATCATACATTTATCAGGCGTGTCTTCCTTCTTCTGCTTGATATATTGAATTTGGAGACTGATGAGGATTTACAAGTCCCAATAAATGTATGTTAAAGGTCATGCAAAACCAACTTTAATTAGATTTTGGTTTTGCTGAAGCAATGTTTCTTTGTATTTTTATTGACGCATTCCCTTTTGCTCATATCCCCTACTCTCACCCACATTCTTGTTCTTAGTGTGATTATTTGACAAATCAGGCCTGTGACAACTGTCCCATAGTCACTTTACAATAATTTTAACTTGTAAATTGCATTGTTGTGTCACAATGAAGATGTGGGGCTTAACAGTTTTCAACAAGAACAATTCAATGTAACTTTCAAAGTTTTATTCTGCAAAGTTTTTATTTATTTATTATTATTATTTTTAAATGTATCTTTTTTCCCCCAATGTTTTATCATTCATGTGACTTTGGCTCAGAAGCTTTAGACTTGATTTCAGGGATCAAAGCTTCGATTAATTCTCCCTTTTGGACTCACACCTCACAGATAATTTTGTACCTGATTTTTTTCTTCTTTTTTTCAGATTGCTTAAAACAAATATGGTTTAAAATATATACATTTACATGCTGATTTGTGAATTGCATAACAGTGGTCCCTTGCTCCACTTTTTGTTGCTTCGCTGTTTTGCGGATTTTTTTTGTGCAATTTAGCTTTTTTTTTTTTTACAGTGTGCCGTCCTATAGATGTGTGCTGTAAGCGTGCTTTTCTCTCAAACACACTGTTTAGGGACCGTGCAACAGCATTCACAGGCAGCAGCACAGAAGCTCTTTTAGAAAACTTTAGACACTTTGGATCATGCAGGGGAAGCTAACCTGACGCTCGGACGTTTCTCCAGGTGAGGATTTGACTCTTCGTAGTTACGATGATGAAGTTTGTTCACGCTGGAACGTCATTTGTGTAGTTACGATGTGTTTATGGAGCGCGTTGTGACTTCGCTATTGCTCAGATAAATGTTTGAATCCAGGGATCAAACTAAGTCAAATTTCAACAAAGAGAAAATACGTAAAGCTTTTATTGATCAATACTGAGGATTACAAGTAACATGTCTGATGATGATATATGGAGTTTATTCATGAAAAATATGGAGTTTATACATGAAAAACCAGAATACCATAAGTCTGTTTTATATAAAACTAACAAAGAGGCTTTCTTAGATTTTGTTGTCATATTTAATATTCTGTTACATTAGACAACCATAATTAACACTGAAATAAAAGTACAGATTTTCTTGAGTAATCATCAACTCGGAGGTATCTTAAATTAGATTGAGTTTTGGAGCTGGTTTTGAACAGACCACAGGGTATATTGACATGAGCAAGTTCACGGGAAGTTGAAGTTTAGAGCAGTTTGATCCAGTGAGGTCATGCTGTGGGTCAGTATAAACTCAATAAAGCCCTCACAAACAAACTCACATATACACACACACACCTTCTCTCCTATAGGCCTTAGACAAGCAGGCCAGAGGTCCCCGGACACACACCTGAGTGGTTAGGGACTGTAGCTACACATTCTGACACAGGCTCTGGGCAAACAAGCAGCCTATGACTTACACTGCATGAGCTCAGGTTCTCTCTTCAGGGACAAACACACAACAATGGATTTGCTCTCTACTTTACTTGTTCCCTTTTTATTGCTTTTCTGAGTCACCACAAACTGGCTTTATTATTATTGCAAATCACAGAATGGTGTTTTGTTGTTGTTGTTGTTGTTGTTTGAAATCTGTTTTCTTCTCTTGAACTAATCAATGAATTCATGTCCCCTTATTATAGAACGTTACCAAAAGACTCTATTCCACCTTGTTATGCAATTACTAATACAGTCCCCCATTGCGCATTTAAGCTAAACACCCTTTTTAAACTAAGCAGAATCAATTTGTTCATCCTCAGATATAACCAACTTTGAAGCTTCTGCTAAATACCACTTGGATAATAATTACCAAAAATACCACAGACAGACAAGTTTGCAGATTTATTTAACAGTGTATTACAGGTGTGGTCATAGATCTTTTTTTTTCCATCCCAAGGGGGGCATGGCAAAAAAAGTTTGAGAAGCACTGCGATAACTTATTCATATAATTCACAATCTTTTTCATAATTGAAAGTTAAATAAAACTGATATTTCACTGGAGCTGATGTGCTCACCATTTGTCTGATCCTGTCCATCCCTCTCCTTTTCTTTTTATTTTTACAGTTTATCTCTTCAACCTTGTCTCGCTGTCTTTCATGACAGTAATAATAATGACAAATCTCTTTTCCCTCTCAGCAATAAAGGCAAGATCTGATACAATAGAAGAGAAAGAGAGAGAGAGAAAAGGCACAGAGGACTGAAAATCACATTAGCAAGTCAACACGCAAGCTTTTTGGAGAGTTTGTGTCTATGTGTTTATGATAACATTCACTTGAGATACTCACAAGGTCTTTTCTTTTGGTGAGTGAGATTTCTCTGTCTTTCAATGTGTCACCACTTACTACAGATTAGAGATACGTATATTCAATTCACATGTCCAAGGTAAACTCTTAAGTTATTTACCCTCGTTTTTTCATGTTTAATTTGAATAATTATTCAAAAAAATACAACTGATTGTTTAGACACTTCAATATGGAAAATATCAATATTAGACTTAAAGGTACGTTTTTACTGTGCTTAAATTGTTAAAGTAGCACTTGGCATTAATGTCTCCACACATAGCATCTTCATTATTTAACTTGATGAGTTTGACTTCTCTTACAGTGGTTTTCGTGTACAACAAGGCTGAAACAACAATGTTGTGATTCACCTGGATATAATGATTGTTTAATCCGATATATTTACAATATGACGATGAAAAATAATGGGTTTAATAGGGTTTTATGTTTATTCTCATTATGGTTTTGATCAAAATGAGTCAAAAAAGACTCATGGTTTTAAGGTTGCTACTTAGCCATTTTGAAATTACTTTTGTTGTAATGTTGTTCATGCTCCTTCATAAAGCATCATTTGAAACTTTTCTGACATTTGAATATTTGGTCACAAACTCCTACAATCCAACTGTGATTTGAACAGTGATTTGCATATTACACCTCATTTATTTGATGTGTGAGTCTAATTCCACAGCTCAGATGTATCCCAAATGGTTGTGGGAAAGCACAAGTTGTTTAACATGTATTTCTTTGAAGAGAGAGAAAAAGAAAGCAATCCACACTGATTTGTTTAATGTTCATTTTCAGTCTTCTGCTGAAGTTGTTCCAAGCCACCCACTTTATACAGTACATTTTATAAACAAGCAGTTTCTAAGTGTTGTGCAGAGTATAACATGTAATCAATCTTACTACAGAAAATGTAATATGACAAAACATGGAAATAAAAAATAAATCTTCTTAAAACCAGCAAGGTGCAAAGACAGAAAGTAAAATAATTTATAGCATATTACAGTCATCTTTTCAATAAATGTTAGCTAAACTCATTTGTAGATGCATTATTCATTCCTAGCTTGACAAAACATTCACCAGTGTTAACCATGGAAACAAGATATGAGTTTGAAGAGAAATCAAAAGCATGTTTTTGTGCAAGGAAGTTAAAGGTGAACTGTGTGCGAATGGAGGATAAATCCCCCAGGCACATTTGCTGTTGTTGTGATATTTGACTGGATAAATAAAAACGGAATAATTAGTTCCAAAGTTTGCGCAGAGAAACCAAGCATAAAAGCTTCCAGAAGCTGCAGAGGTGAGGGGTGAGGAGGTAACGGAATAAACAGCAGCAAAGAGATGTCGTGATTACGGAGATTACAAAGAAAATTCATAATGGAGGATTGAGAAGTGGAGGAAATAAGCATGAATAAAATGTGGAGAACAGAGGTCATGTTTCCCTGAGGTCCATCGAAATAGCTGCTAATTAATGACATTTATCCAAACCAAAAATAGCCCAAATTAACTCAACCTTATAATTGCACAAACTAAAATCTAATGTTCAGATGTAGATTACATGTTTAATTGTGTCCATAAGCAGTTTTTTGTTAAATTATACTGCATAATCTTTGAGCAAAAGATAAAATGGGCCAACTCTGGTCACAAGGGGAATATGCAGAAAGAGATTAACACTGGATTAGTGAACTTTTAATCACTCTGAGATTAATATGTTTTAGGCATTTAGTTGTTTCAAGCCACAAGTTTTTCTCTTTTTTTCTTTCCTCTATCACTTAAAAGAGGCATAGAGCAAAGCTGATTGTGTCTTTTTAAAAGCATTTCAAACTCACCTGAAGCTTTGATTTGTATCCAAAACATACAGTGGGAAAAAAAAGCACACATAAAAGCTTGGTGTGGCACATAATGGCATGTAACAGCTGCATGAATGTAGCATGAAGTTTAGTTAAAGTTATGAAGCTTATATTGCGAGTAGGACTGTAGTTCTTTAGTCGTTTAGTCGATTAATCGGTCGATGGAGTCTTGGTCGACCAAAATTGTATTAGTCGACTAATTCTTTTATTTAGATTATAAGGAATTTGTCTTCAACAGAAACAGAATCATTGGTCTCAACTGTCTTTTTTATATAAACACACTGAGCAAGGTTTGAGCAAGGTTTCTTGCAGAGTTGTCACAATACTAACATTTCCAACCCAATTTTGATAGAAGGAAAAAACTTGATTCTCGATACCACAATGAGAATTAGAATGCCCTTTCAAGAAAGTCAGATTTTTATACAACAGACTGACATTTTCAACACAAAATCCAAGTTTATGTTCGAACATTTTAGTTTCAAATAAATTTTGATGAAACTCAAGATTATTTTAAAACTTTTCAGAAAATGGGATTTTTTTTTTTTTTTCAGAAAATATTAGATTTTGTTCAAATATCCATCCTGTTATTTGTATTTGTTCAAATGCGTATCTAATTTCGATTTGCAATATTTTTTACGACTCTACTTTTAGCTTCAGAGCCTTTGCCACGTCCCTTTTTAGTCTATTAATCGGTCAATGAGGCATGTTTTTAGTCGACCAAGAATTTCTTTGGTTGACTATAGCCCTAATTGCGAGTGAAACACATTATATTGTCTAAAGAGATTTGGGTGGTTGAAGACTGAAGTTTAGACAGCCAACGTTATGAATTCAGAAGAAGGGTAGAAGAAAAGGACAAAGGTGGTCAGTCTGCAGCATATAGTTAAATGCCACTGAGGAGAGAATAAGGACAGTGTGCAGAATGAGCAGGGTTAGAAAGACATAAGTAACTTGAGGAGAAAGAAAAGTGCAGAAGGGTGTAGTGAAGACGGTGAGGACACGAGATCAAAGAGGAGCAGGGAAAGGAAGTAGGAGGCAGCAGCAGCAGCAACGTGAGAATAGTAGCTCCCGGACAAGAGAAAATGTACTGCACCAAACTATAGGAGCTCTTTACATATTATAAAAGTCCACAGTGTGTTTAAGTCAAGTGAATCAGAAAAACTGCACAAAGCTTAGCAAAGATGACTTCAAAAATATCCAGAAGCAGAAGATTTTTTTAAAGCAATTTAGTTTTTCTTGCCAGTGATGTATATGATATGCCCAAAATTACACAGTTACCTATTTATCTTGTATTCATTTACAAGTGCTTTTGTTCAATACTATTATGGAAAGTGTGTATTTTTGTAGTGATCATAAACCTAACTATCTCCCTTCCAAAGAGACAGACCATAAATTTGTCATATTTGAGGGCGTGGCCTGCTGAGGGGGAAAGCCTTAATGCCTTTTATCTTTAAGTATGGGAAGCTAAAGTGTTTACCTCTTTTTAGATGTTTTCTGGCAAATTACGTGTATTTTAGCACAACTAATTCAAGTTGAGTCACAACCACCTTTAAATGGAGGATACGGTGTTATGTCAGAAAAGTAATCGGAAAGTTTAAAAAAAAAAGATAAAACACACCAGGCGGCGCTAGCATCACATTAGCATTTATCTTGCAGCTACTTTTAGCATTGTTGAATATATTTACATTGTTGGAACTATGGATCAATTTGTTCATCTCCATTTCTTCGTGTCTATATTTGACACAATATAATTACTTAAATCTACATCAATGTTAAGTCCTTCCCCTAGGAAGTCCGTTAGTAGGCGCGGCCTTTGATGCCGACTTAAATTTAATATTTAATATCATAGCAACAAGCAGTTGGCAGACTCTAAGTTTGTTTTCTGCACATTCAGCACACAAAGAATTAAAAATCTATATTTAATATTACAACATAATAACAAATTATGTTAACGGTTTTTGAAACCGCCACCTTCAATATGACTCCCCAAATGTATTACCAAACAGGTGTACACTATTACGCGGATAAAGGCAAATGTTTAATATAAACACCTTTGTAGCTCATGTGTTTTGAAACTGCTGAAAGTAGCTCAATGCCATTTTTGTTTTTGTTTTGTGGGAACAAGATTTCATGTTCTAAATAGTTTAGGATTTTTCCCAAAGTTGTTGGCTCCATGTGTATTGGAGAGGACATGATTTATACTGGATCTTTTGCGTTAAATACAGAAATTGAGTTTGAATGGCACAATGACTATCAGAATTTGTATACACACATTGAAGCACTCTCTCTAATCTTGAATGTTTGTGTTTGTTTCCACAGATTGACTGGATTCCAGGTTCCCACGCCGGTCACAAGCACAGGGAACGTGTTCTCTCTTCGACTGACCAGTGACTTTGCCGTCTCTGCACACGGCTTCAAACTCAACTACGAAGGTCAGACCATTTCTTTATAGACTCTTCTATATTCTATCCATCTGAGATCCAGGGCGCACCACTTAAAGTCCCCCCTTTGACATTTCATATCCTCGATCTATAGATCCTTCCTTCATCTGAGGGTCATGTGATACATTCAGCCCACTTCTCTCAAATGGCCATTTTCTTTCAACAAGTCCGTCAAGTACTGAACCCAATCTACACTTTTCAACTCCTTTCACCTCAGCAAAGGGGAGGACACACTAATGGCTCATGAGTCCATCTTTTTTTTTTTTTTTTCAAATAGACGTCTGCTGAACATCCACCAACATGACCAAAAAGGGAAGCCCCAAAATCAGAGCACACTCGTTTAGGCTTTGTGATAAATTGAGATTCCTATCAATTGCAATGCTTGAAGTCTCACACCTGCAAATATAGGCTAGTTCTTTTCTTCTCTAATTACAAATAATTACAACACACAGTAAATGAGACATCAAACAACATGCAATCAGTGCACAATTAATTTGCAAATGTGTAAACATTGTTAGATGTGAACAACCAGGGCAATTGAAAGATTTTTTTTTACCCAAAGCTGAAATTTCTCACCTTTATTACAGAATAATGCGACAATAGATGGCTCTATTCCGGCTTACTGATATCTTGGAGCCTGTCTTAGTTATTGCACTAGTCACCTGTACACGTCTAACTGATACAGCCAAGACACACTCAACTTTGTGCCGCCCCAAGCCTGATCAATCATTCTTATCCAGTTTTAGCACAAGTGGCTTTTCTTTTTCTCCCAACAGTTAAAATTAGAAGCTACAGAGTATCAGCAGTGTGTCCTGTGTGCACTAAAGATATCAGATTAGAAGAGAAAATCTTTGATGTCCTCAGTGAGGCAGTTAGTTCCGCAGCGTAGAGACGGAGATAATACTGTCTACCGGGGGGCACACATACATAAGACTGAACAAACCAACAGAACAAATAAGAAAACAATTATGCAGTTCGCCGCTATTGACTAAACAGATAATGCACGCAGCTCAAGGTGACAGTGCTATCTGACCTTCAGTGAGGGTGAAGGCGCA
The DNA here is from genome assembly GCA_038363315.1 of Mugilogobius chulae. NCBI lineage: Eukaryota > Metazoa > Chordata > Actinopteri > Gobiiformes > Gobiidae > Mugilogobius > Mugilogobius chulae. The sequence goes on from CM076408.1 coordinate 28,008,295, forward strand.
CAGCAGCACATGAAAGTGAATATTTACAGACTATCTTACCATATTAAAGGCATTATGCTACGGATCTCCAGTATGTAGCTCAAGGTACTTTTATCTGACCGCAAAGAGGCTGGACTGAGGGGTTCCTCCTTTTGAGCATAAATACCTCTGATGTCCAGTTTATAAAGGCTTACAGATATTTCCTGGCTCAAGGCTACACTTGTAAACACACTGACTGGAAACTGGAAAGGAAAACTGCTCCTACTCAAGCTCATACATTTTTCTTGTGCAAGTAAGTTGCAAGAACACCTTTTTACAAACAACAAAGTGAAATTGGAGTGGACCACCCAATCAGAGCACTGCTTTCAGCTCTTGTACGCAAGTACACAGCAGTCTGCCTTTCTCACTAATTGCTGTGTGTACAATATACGTTTATATGAACAGACAAAACTTGTTAATTTGCATACATATATAAAAAACAGGTACTTCAGCTTTAATGTCAACATTGTCTTTAAGTAATGAAAAATAATTAATACTTGTATATGTTATGCCATTCACTTTGCTATTTAAATTCATGAAGTCTACTTGAGAATATTATGGCATATTACATTTTTTTAGACCTTTGCCATTTTTTCATGTCTGAATCTTGCATTGAAAGATTAATATTGTTTAGTCCTAAAATAGTTTCTTACTAAACTATTGTATTTGTCTTTAATGCACTGCTTTTTACACAAAGTCCATCACATTCGTCCTTGTCTTTTAAGCAGAATTGCCCGTTTATTTACATTGCTACATAACTCATTAATCACAGCTGGTTGCGAATGAAAATAGCGGTTTGCTTGACCCTCCACGTCCTTCCTGGACCTCATTCTGCTCTGTACATTTGTTAGTGGCTGGTGATTTTGCTTCTCTGTGTATTTGGTCGGCTGCAATGTGACAATATCGCTGATTGCGGAGAGTCTAGCTGCACATGCTGTGTCTGGGCCTGTGGGTCCAAGCAGTTGTCCCAGATTTAGTCACTGGCAACTTTCTTCATGCTACTTGGCTCTTTTATCAATACGTCTGACCATGTGGCGTTTGAAACATAGAGAAGGTTTCCTCTGAGAGCATCCAGGAATTTATCTCAAGAGCCCCATCGGGCAGTTGGAGTCGGGTGTGGGACTGAACGCAATATACAGCCAAAACACACTTGGCAATAATATATCAAATTAGACATATTTAGAATCTCTAGCCACACAGCACAAGTTGAAAATGTGAGAGGAGGAGGTTTTGGAGATGCTATGATCCTGTCTGGCTTGGATGTTTTTGCCACTAATTCTTCAGCCCATGTAATCCCTGCGACTAAGCTCATGCTGGAGTGGTTTCCATTTCCATGTATTGTCCGCATTTATTCGACAGAACCTTTGTTTATTATGTCTGTCTGGGCATCTAGTCAAGTACACTCAAAGTGATGTAGTCATCAAACAATCAATTAACTTTTTCAGACTCTTGAATCTTTTTTCTTTACTATTAAAAGTCCGATCTATCCTGCTTTTTAACAAAGGTAGTTGTTGGCAGAGTATGTACTTTTTACATTTTCTGGCTATACTAAGTGACCAACCGTGACCAATAGACCCTATGTACAGTATGTGGTCCTGCAGCTAGTCAGGGGTCTGGATGCTGTCATCTAAGACAAACACGGATAAAAAAAAAAAATTAAAAAAAAAACGTTCCTATAAGATTTTTATTAGAAGTACTCTGAAAACTAACAAATGCTTATAAAGAAACAGACTCGTTCGTGACGTACTTCAGCAATTTTCATTCTATCTTTAGTTACTATACTTCTTTACTTTAGTTCCTTTAAAAATATTTAAGTTTGGGATATAAATAATTTGTGGAAAGATAACTTGCTGAAGCCAACTGTTGATTAGACATGCACCACTCAATTAAATATATATATATATATATATATATATATATATATATATATATATATATATATATATATATATAGTACAGAAAAATATTCACCAAACTGGGAGTGTGAATCAAGATGGGGAGAGCTGTGCTGGTTTGACCTCAGGCCAACACGCAAGAGTTTCTGCAGGATTTCATCTCACAACTGTCCAGGAACTGCCTACGGACTAGCCTGAAGAATCCACTTCATACAGCCCTGAACATTCAATATTACACTTTAACTAGATGAATTAAGGTTATGTAAGCAGTACATCGGAAAATAATTTATCTGAGAAGCACCTTGGCATTGTAAAAAAAATAGTGGTTAATTCGTTTAGTGGTTAATTGGTTTAAAAATAGTGGCAAGAGGCAGAGCGAAGGAACAGTGGGTGTCATTGGATTTGTATACAGTTTCTCTGTAGGAGCCTCTTTGAAGTGATTGTTGAACTCCTTAAGCATTTCTTCCCGGGCCTCAGAAGACTGTCAGGTCATAACTTATTCAGTCTGCTGCACATACCATACAGTGCAAGTGTATATATGTGTGTGTGTATGTGGCTGAAGCCTAGAAAGACGAGAGTAATGTATTATTTAGCATGATGTCGGGGAGAGTTTGATTTTGTGCTGATGAGAGAGAATCACGAATTATTGCTACAGATATACACACACGAAACCATGTTCACACAGTTCCTACTAAACCATTGTTGGACTACAGGGCCAGTGTTGTTTTACATCAATTTCAACTTTTATGAAATCCTTCAAGTGCTTCTACATTAGTATCTCCCACAATATGACCAAATCGGAAAAACAATAAAGCCTGTATGCATGTGGACAGATACCACCCATACTAAAACTCGCATTGTAATATTTGTCGTTTTGAAATCGGCATCAAAAATCAATAATTGTAATGGAAATCAAGTTTAGCATTTACATTTCACAAACATTTTTACAAGACTTTCTTTTTTTCCTGTTTACTGCTTTGAAAATACACCATCACATGCCTAACACAGCTATATTATATTTTTCAAGGGCTTGAGGTCTTCTGGATTTACAAGTCTTTTAGTCATAAAATTGCTTCCATATCTATATCCATATGTTGTTGATAGCCTGAAGTCAAAGAGAAAACCCGTACATTACTATGAAGCATTTGACATGCATATAGAATTGGAGACATGCAAAGCCTCTGGTTAAATTAAAAAAGTGACTGTGCTGTGCCCTGCCTCATCTTCACCTCTGGGTAAAAGAATCACAGTAGTTATTTGTGCATCATGCAGAGAAATCCAACATAGCCTCAAACAAAGCTTTACCCACTCAGCCCATAAACACTTGGAAACATCCAAGTGTGGCTCAGTGGTGCTGCAGATACAAGTCTATACAGACAGATGCTCACTGCTCCCTGATGTGCAACATGCAGCACAACATGCTCTTCAGCCCAGAACATGTTACCAATGTGACTAACAAGTCAGGAGAGATTTAACTAGCTCTTCTCAGCCTTTGTTTTCCTGGCTCCTCGGAGCCCTTAATACAATGCTGTTTTTTTATGTTACTAGTATTGGATAGCTCTATTAACTCCAAAAAACAGAAAGTAATAATACAAAGCGAGTTTGAGCACAATTTATTATCACTGTTAGTGTTGTTGTTGTTGTTTTGCATAAATTAACACTAACATTCTATAAATTCAAGCAAAAACAACTTTGCTTATCATTGCCTTGATGTATTTTAATTTAAAAATGTATATATTTCCACTGTAAATGCCAAATAATTAACAAAAGCAATAAAAGTTAGCCCAAAAAGACATCAATAAAAAGAAAAAATGGTCGTGATCTATATTTTTGGTCAAATGGCGACCGTGTACAATTTGGCAAAAGTTAAGCCTGCGTCAGACCAAAAGTATGGCTACAATGTTCCATCTTAAAATGGAACATTGTTGCCGTATAAAGTATATATATATATAGTTTGCTGCAACATAAAGCTGTTTTGTTTGTTTTTTGCATTCTGTTGCAGCAAACTAATTCTTGCATGTGTAGTTTGCATGTTGCTTCATTGTGATGTCTCTTTCTTTGACATTTTCGGTGTAGCTGTCTGCAGTGCTGTCTTTTCTGTCTGTTCGCTCCCACACTGTCTATATGGTTGAGCAAACATATTTAGCTCCTACAGCACACATGGCGCTGGGTAAATATGTGTGAGCCGGTGCATCCATACTGCATGGCCTCCGTCATACATTCACAATGAGAAAGGATATGTCAAGTGGATCCCTAGAGACAGAAAAAAATAAATAAAATAAACACTTCAGACCTGGACAGAAGACAATGGATTTCATATAGGCTTGTGAATACAGTATATAGTAGGTGCACAACAACATGCACCTGATTTTTGGTCTAGTTGAAAATTGTAGGTGGATGGAATACTGGTGACTTTGACAAATAATAAGAGGCTATTTGAAAAGTGCTGAAGATGAAGAATTTTATGTAACAGAGTTGTGCATCAGAATGAGTGGAGCTGACTAGTCCGTGTTAGTCATCGACAAGAAAAATGATGACGACAAATCTTGCAAAAGACCATTCCAAATAATAGAAAAATGTTTAAGAGAAGCAAGTCAAGTCCAAGGTTGGTATCTACAAGTTTTAGAAACGTTTATCTAAAGGATTAGTTTGTGGTTTTCAATCCTAAGCACAGTTCGGAAAATAATAGTTGTTGCAAATAGGGTTGCTAAAAGGTAATTGGCTGAGTGCAGTTGTCTTGTTTTAGTTTAAAATACTACATCCTGTATATACAACGACTTCCTGTTCAATACTCTTCAATGAGGTTTTCACTACATCAGTTTAAAACTAATAAATACTCTTTAGATCAGACAGTTGTGGTGAAAAAGTTGTGGTTACAGAAAACATGTTAAAGACTTTACATATTAGAGTAATATTTCGTCAGAGACACTTGTGTGTTTAAAAAGAGACATGATTGTGTCTAAATGCTAACGCTAACAGGAAATGGTTGTATGTTCAGAAGTTAGCATTTTTGAACAATCGCAAGCCAACAGGGAACTACAGGGTGTCACAGGGAACTAATTTATTTCAGATCACTTACATTTTAAATTCCCTCTGACTGATTTTTTCTCATTGTCCATACATTACACAATAAGCTAGACTGGACTCCAAAACATTATAAAATGGTCACATTTGTAAATTTTTAGAATACTTCTGTTTTGCTTTAGAACAATTTGTCTATACTCTAAAATGTGTTTTCACTGCAATATTGAAATCAGTGTGAAGCAAATTGCCTTCGTTTTTGATTTAACCCCTTGACGTCAGGTGTGCCGAATATGGCACGTACCGTTTAAACTCAAATTGCGGCCGCTGTGTGAGGTGCACACATCCATTCTCGGGTTCTGCATGTTCCTTCAGCCCTTGTGAATAAATTGTGACCGCTTTTATTTTGGTGACCTCCTCCTGCTAAATGCTGCATCCTGTTGACGTGAGAGGACGCTACTTCAGCAGCAACTTGTCCCTGGAGGCTTCTACTCAGCGTTGGTCCGGCGAAATAAAGGTGAGTTTCGACACCAAAAAAATATGTAGTTGCTAACGCTGTGCCTGTCTATGTGCTGTGTCAATATGAAGTCAATATGACAAATACTTTTGCCGTAATCGGAGATTTTCGGTTTGTGCCATATAGGGGACACTGGACCATAAAAGCCCTTGTTTTGACCATTTTACGCTGTTTTTGGTCTTTTACAGATGTCTAGGGACTTTCCTTAGCAGTTGTTGGGTTAGTTATCGTCAAATTGTTGTGTTACACGTGTTTTTAAGTCACTACCCTGTGCTTCGATTCTATCACAGACCTGCCGCCATTGTTAGCAGTGTTTGTGTTTGGTTAGCATGAGAATGGTTTGGTGGATGTGCCTAGCTAGCTAGCTTCAGACGTGGTGTGCACCTCCGCCTGCTTTCTGATCCGTTCAGGCTCACGTTTTCTTTGCAACACAAACTTTAATAACTGTGACGTTGCACGCATCCACAGCTTGTTGTACTCGCTTTGTGGATCTATGAAGACCCAGGCTACGGATGTTGTTGTTGTGTGGTGCGTAAACTATGCTAACCTGGGACAACTCTGTTTAGCTTTTGTGATAAATCCCGGATTTTTTCGGGCTCGGTTCTGATTCATTCTGAACTCAGCCTTGTTTTAAATGTGTGATGTGTTGCTTTATTTATGAATTAATCGTGCAAAACCTCGCGTTGCATCGTTGACTGGATAAGCGCATGGATTGTGTTGTGTAGCTACTGCAGTAGCTTGGGTGGCCAGTTAATGGTCGTGCGTTTCTGTCCATCTGTCATGTTGTTTTGTAAGCAACACAAACAGTTTTACATGTGGTGTAAGCACAATCACTCCATGCATTAGTGATTAAACAGTAAAAATTATATTGCCAATGCTATATTATTACATTGAATAACTGTTGTGTAGGCTTAATGTTTATTTTGTATTTTATTTCTGAGGTACCACCAGTGTGACAGCTGCTGTGAGGAGCACATCACTGCTGCTGCTGTGGGTGGATTGCCTCACCAATGTCGTGGGTATGTCTCTATCTCCATATTTAGATATAAATCATTTGGTAAAGCTACATTATGTAAGATTTATGGTGACAGGTGTATCACCTGCATGACTTTATCTCACTCTGTGTCTGCTACCACAGTGCGATGATCCTGCCATTACAATGAGGAGGACACGCTGCACCTGACAGTACAATGAGGAGGACGGTCTGCACCTGACGATACAGTGAGCACAGCGCTCTGCACCTGACGATACAGTGGACAACGCTCTGGACCTGATGTTACAGTGAGGACAACGTTCTGCACCTGACGTTACAATGAGGACAACGCTCTGCACCTGTCATTACACTGAGAAGGATGCTCTGCACCTGTCAGTTTAGTGAGGAAGGCGCTTTTCACCTGTCGTTATCATGAGGAGGGCGTTAATTACAGTAGAACAAAGATGTGACACTGAATACAGTCAAAAACTCCAAATCTATAAGAGAAAGATGAGGTGTGCTTCCTTATTCAAACAGTCAGACTGTGCAATCACTATTATAGAGATATTTGATGATGAACCTTTGTGAATTGACAACAAAGTAACTTGAACCATCCTAAACTGTCTCCAAAATGGCAGTATTTTGTTGGCACTATGTTGCACATGTTTTTTGATTTACCCAGGCTTAGAGAGCAGTGGTGCAGTGTATGCTGTATACCAGTAGTTGTAATTGCACAAGACAACGAGCCAACAGGTCACCAACAACATTGATTAGTTTTTCAAAATAATTGTATTGACAGATGGGCTTCTTTCCAAATTACAGTGTATCTCAAATAATACTATTTTGATTGCTGACAAACAAATAGTGCCAATATATGCTATATAGCATATATATTATATACACAGCACTATGCAGTTATATACCATATTATATATGTTTTTTTGTTTTTTTTCTAAGGGTATTTTATTTAATTTTAACTTTGACAATATGTTTCCATGAATAAATCTGGTCAATAAAGTGTCTTAGCCCAGGTAGTGGTAGAGTTGCCCTATTGTATTCACATTTTCAGGCATATTTTAGGTCTGTCCTGGAAACCTAATTTATGAAAATTGGGCCATGACAATTGAAAAAGCTTCGTTTGCATCAAATTGACACATCAATAAAATATATTGAGAATACAAGTTGGAAAAATGTGTTTTTCTGTGACTTAGTTGCAAATATGGGTAATTTGTGTTCCTCTGTGGCCCAGTGTGCCTTTTTTGGCACGTACCCAACAACTTTTTTATTTTTAGTGCTATTGAAAAAATTTCAACTGATCCTTGTTTTGGGGCCTAACTGAAGTAAAAATAATCTTTGAAAAAAAATTTTTTATTTTCAGAAAATAATTCGGACGTCAAGGGGTTAAAGATATTCACAAATATTACAACACTTGTTGTCACTCACAGACAAAATTCTCCAATGAAACAAAAAATTATTAAACAACTTTGTTCTTCTTTTGTTCATACATTTGCAACAAGAAAGATCTAAATTATTAAAATATACATAAAAATATATCATTATGTGCATTTGTACCACACAATCAACCGTTAAAACTATACGCCATGATTTAAAGCACGATAAAACCCCGGAGTTCTCAGAAAAACCTCATAGATTTAAAGGGGTGACCCTGTCTGCACATACAATACACACCTCCACACCTGCTAGGTCTTCGTCTCCTGTTTCCTGTCTCTGTCGGCTAAAAATCTATCCGATAAGGCTAGGATCACTGGAAAAAAAGGAGCTAATGTAATGTGCTCTTTGCTTTCGAATGCCGGAAAAATCAATGGTGTTTTAAAGGGTTGTGTGTGTGCATGCTTGTCTCCATGTATGTGTGTGCTGGTTCATTATCTACAGTATGAAAGCAGCTCCTCACTGTTCCAGCCAGTGCAAGGTCAGCCTCAACGCAGAGCATCAATCAAAAGAGTAGCACAGATAGATATACGGCGCATGTACAAGACCGTTAGCAGGTATGGAGAGGAAGCTAGAGTGTAAAAGTGATGTTTTTATGATTGGTGGGGTAGAAACATGTTACGTTTGGTCTCCCTAAGAAACTAATGTTCAACAATAGAACAGGTTAGACTGGACAATTCAAATACATATCTGTGGCATAGTCAGAAAGAGGCAGGGATGTCAGTGTACCATCAGCTCATTTTCATTTTTGTCTTAAAAGCAAAATGCCCAGTTGTCTCCTACAATCTGTATGTTTCTGTTATCTCTTGGGTGTCATTATAGCAACTGGGTTACACATATGCAAAACATGTGTTGTCATGTTTGTATGTTGTATATGCTTTTAATCAATTATTCAATTTCCTGTCCTATGTCAAAGACTCCAGGAGCCCCGGTTCTATAGTGTACTCTGCTGGATCTCAGCTCTCTGACATTTGGATTCAATTAAGAGTGAAATAAATTTGGACTTTTACAATTTAAGGGTTCTTTGGTCCTACAATATAAGGCCTTGATTTTCTATGTATTATTATTTTTTTTTTTTTCAAAAGTGATCAGACCACATGATAATTAAAAAAAGAATAATACATTATTTGTGGGCTGAAAAGTGCATAATTTACATTGAGTCAAAATTTTTTTCCCAATTGTTGCAATGACATGCACTTGGTTACTCTGTAGTTTAGCTGTGAATATGCTTCCATTTTAGATCCAAGCAGGTGGAACATGTAAGTCCATGTATTTTCCAGTGACTCAGTGTAACTTTGAAAATTACTACTTTAAAGCCTCCTTCAGTGCAGACAAAGGAAAGTTAAACCCCAGAAGGAAATTGCAGCCGACTGTATTTGCGTTATGCATATACTGTGCTTCCAGGACTCTGTTGGTGCAATAAATCAGGTTTGGCCTTTTACATATGTAGCACACAGCGGGGGATCGTTCATCTTAGTCCCAGTCTCTTCGATCCTGGAAGTACTGTTATTTGCTTGAGGGCTAGAGTCAGAGAAATGTAATCAAATCTGCTACAGTGGAGTACATTACAGCAGAGAGAATATTCACTGGGATATTAAATGTTTGCTTTGAATTTTAAGTACCAAAGTAATCTTTCCTAGAGAATATTCTTGCAAAGATAGCCCAATGCAGATATTGGCTTGAATATTTTATCTTTTATGTGTAAGTTTTTTTTGTTTTTTTTTTAATCTTTTGATGGTAACTTTTGATTTGATAATTCATATGTTAGGTTAGATTAGATTAACCTTTAATGTCTCCTTACAGGAGGAATTTGTCTTAGACATTGGGCACAACATACTTTACATACATCAAATGAGCTTCTGCTGAGAGACAGTCCACAAAGAAGAAAACATAATTCACACTGGCATTGTACAAACAAGAATTGCAGAACCCATACGGTCTTAGGCCCTGATTTACTAAGGTGGATAATAGCGCGTACTAATTTGCGGCCGCAGTTCAGAATTTTGCGCGTCCCTGAAGTGGGCGTGTTGCACGCGATCAACAAAGAGAAACTGCGTCAGTAGTGCGGGAGCAAACCGGTGAAGGCGGGCCTATATGTAAATGACCCTTTTGCGTGCTTCAGTTTCCACAAGGAGGAAGAGGCTCGCAAACGAAAAAAAATTTCGACCCCGAGGAACGAAAGGTCCTCGTGGAAGAGGCAAACTCTCGTAACGAGGAGCTGACCCATGCAGAGGAATAAAACCATCACAATAACCGCAATGCCATCTGGCAAGATATCACGAATAAAATAAATGCCGTTGGAAAGGCCAACAGGCCAACTCACAACTGTAGTTTTAGTAATTTGGTGGCAGAGATTTCTAATTATATTTGTACTTGTTTTGTTTTGTTTTGTTTTGTTTTAATTTAATTTAATTATATGTATTGTATAAAATGTTTCAATGATTGTGTTTTCATTTTAAACAGGGCGCCAATGAAAAGGAGAGTCTTGTCTCATTGCAGCCTCCCGGTATAAATAAATGAATAATAATAATAATAATAATAATAATAATAATAATAATAATAATAATAATAATAATAATAATAATAATAATATAATAATAATAATAATAATAATAATAATAATAAAATAAATAAATAAATAAATAATAATAATAATAATAATAATATCTTTCTATCTTTAAGCTTCCCGAAGTTATAACCATAACACACAATTTATCACAGACTATGTCATTGCAGGAACACACTCTTTCACTGAGACCATTTATATAATCAAATATTACATGAAAAAAAATATTTTTAATTCTGCACATGCCAAAGATTATTAAAGAGTTAAATATAAGCTGTAGAAGTGCACATATTTTAATATACAGAGCCTCAAACATAAGTGTCCACTTTACCAATATTCATCCTATTGCATAACCAGCAGGATACACATTATACTGTAAATATACATTTATTAATTTATAAGCTTATTTTTTAAGCTTATTATTTGTTTAGATACATGTGAAAATCAGCTCAAGCTCCAAGAAACGGGCCAAATCAGTGAAGCAGTGGATATACGCGCTACTTGAAGAACTCAAAAACCACAACGTGAGGGTCTTTCTTCCGTGGCGCAGGAGGTACGGGCACTCACAGGAGTAGTGCGAGGTCTTCGTCCGACTGTGTCCACTCTAAAAACGGCTGTTCAGGCCCTCATTGTGAGTGACCACCGCACAGCGCATCCAGCTAGTGAGGAAAGGCACGGCACAGTGCGCACGGCGGCGCGCGAGGTCGAGGAGACGCCACAGACGTCTGGACGCACGCTGAGAAAGAGAAAAAAAATAATAAAAATCATATTGAAATCGCGTTGCATGTTGTCTTGTGTCTCCAAGCCATACTTTGCCTGTGAAATGATTTTAGAGAGCATTCCGTGCTTGCAGCAGCGTTATTTTAATTATAACCAGGCTCCTCCAAAACCTCACCACATATGATTATATTGTATTATATTATAACAGCATCATCTTGCAGGCCGTGTCTTTTTGCAATGTTGTGTAAGATGCAGCAAGTCACTACGATGTGAGCGGCTTTTTGAGGGCTGTAGATCCGCCGCAGTGCGATGAAGACAGCGAAATCTGGACAATAATAATCAAATATAAATAATAATAATAATAATAATAATAATAATACTTATTGTAAATTATTTTGTAATAATAATAATAATAATAAAAAGAATAATACGTATTATTAATTATTGTTATAATAATACGTATTATTAATTATTGTTATAATAATACGTATTATTAATTATTGTTATAATAATACGTATTATTAATTATTGTTATAATAATACGTATTATTAATTATTGTTATAATAATACGTATTATTAATTATTGTTATAATAATACGTATTATTAATTATTGTTATAATAATACGTATTATTAATTATTGTTATAATAATACGTATTGTTATAATAATAATAACAACAATACTAGTTATTATTAATTATTATTGTGACAATATTATTGTTCTTGTAAAACTATCATTTTAATTTAGACTATTACTATTATTAATATGAATGGCATGTGATGCACTGCTCTGTGAAATACCAGCAGCAACTGCCACTGTCCTCTGAATGAGCCAGATACCAGACGATAAAATGATATAATGAAATCTTCTTCTAATGTTTCTACATTAACACGCACCTCTTTGGTTTCTGCGTCTTCTCCGGCGGAGTATTACAGCTGCCACACCCTCGACGTTGGTTGCAGGCGCTTTTTAACGACATTTGCATTTCCTCCGCCTATATTTTGCGGCATGACGCAAAAATGCCCGAAATTACATATTCATGATACCAAAGGTGCTAAACTGGCGCAGCGCAAAACTGTGTCACGTGAAAGACGCTATTTCTTTTGCACATGCATGGTAAATCGGTTTGCTCCCTTTTTTGCGCGTGCAGTTCACTTTGCGTCTGTGCAAACGCTTAGTAAATCAGGGCCTTAGAGTACAGTTTCAATTGCTCTCTCTCCATTGGCCTAAAAGTGCAGTTAATATTGCACTCTTAATCAAGGTAACCTGTATTGGTCTGAAAGTCCAGTTAAACAATTGGACTCTTTCTTAAACTGGCCTTTGTAAATTTTGATTGCTGATCCTAAATTACCTAGATGTGTAGTTAATATTGCATTCTTCCCTACGTTTTTTCTTTTATAGTGATTCCACTCACATTGTGGCGACGTGTAATTATAATAAATAACAAGTATGACTTTTATTTTATTTTCTATAATATAATTTGTTTTGAACCTTTTCTACTCTTGCCGTGTTCATTTTGTTTTCTTTCACCATATTCACATCTTTAGTTTAATTTTGAGGACAATAGGTTTGAGCAGTAGTTACCTTGTCAACATATTTCCATTTTCAATCTGCGAGTCATCTTCAGATTTGTCCTGAAGATGGCAAACAAGTTTAGAACATTCACCAGAAAAGTTACATAGTGACCCTAATGTTCTGGTTAGTATTGTTTGTCTGCACACACGTTATTTCTTGGAACCAGAGTGAAAGACTTGCTCAACCAATGTGATCCTTCATTGACTGTTATCACTTTGACTGATAACATGAACAAGTCTGGTTCTCACAATGTTGGCCTATCCCTTTGGACAACCTGTTACATTTTTGACCCACTGTATTTGAGCTTTGGCAATACACTTTGGACTAAATCTGTACTGGTCTAAAAATTAAATTGAATGGCTAGAAAGCTTGGTCATTTGATCACAAATCTAAATTATGACTTGGCACCTTTATGCGTATTTACACTTGAGATTGATTTGCTGTAACATAACCTTAGCAGTAGCTTATTTTCCAGATCTGTGTATATAATTTTATAATGTTCTGCACAAAACAGCTGTCAGGACTGTCAAACCTCTGTGTCTTTCTCTACAGTGTATCAATTTGATGTCTGTATAATGTAATTATGTCCAGTCCTGCCAAACTTCCAAGCATTTGTCTCGGCAGGAAAGATGCCCAAGATTACAAAAGTCCACCAAACGTCACTGCTAATTTAATTTAATTGATACACTGCCAAATGTTTAAGTGCCCAAAAATAAATGGTGTCTGGCATTAGTGATTGTCCTAAAAAGAGTGTAAGCAAAGAGGTCCATTTGCAACACAGTGATTGGCAAGTTTCAAATTGACACTTCAGGCCAGTAAATGTTACCCTGATCAAGTAAAACATAATGGGCAAAGGCATTATCTTTCCATCATGGCACATTTTACACTTGGACCTTTTAAGAACGGGTACTCTTTCAAAATGTCTCAAGATGTCTTGAAGCCTTATATTATTTCACACACAAAAAAACCACAAAAACATTCAATAAAGCAATACCAGTGTTTCAGTAAATATTTTTGAAAAAGGAAGTTCTACATTTCTGCTAAACTTTTTATGTCCCACTAATGACCATCCAGACTCACACTTCTCATCTTTTGACAAGAGATGGACTATTTTAGCACTCACAACAGCAAAACGGATCATATTAAGGCACTGGATGAAAAAGCTACCTCCCTGTTTGATGAATGGCTTCCAACTATAGTTAAATTGGCATCTTATGAGAAAGTAACATACACTCTTCTGAATAAGCTCCACCAGTATGATGATACATGGTCCTTTACCAACTGCCAACATTATTTATAGATGATGTTATAGTTGATAAGAGAATGCTTTCAATACAATATTAGGTTTTGAAATAATAATTATAATTGAAATGGCATACTGTGAGGTACATTTTATTGTAAAAGCACAAATACTGTATTGTTGATCGGCAAAGGATTTACTTTGGGACACTGTTTTGTTTATGAAGCAGTTGTAAATTTGTTGTGACAATCAGTCTTCTTCCTGGCCAACGTTGGTCCATAATTCAACCATAAATCTGCCCACCAATCAAACAGCCCCCTTTGGGGTCACAACCTCCAGCTCATCCAATCAGAACGCTGTGCCAAAGTAAAGCCTGTAGTCAGATTTACATAAAGGAGACCCTTAAAGCTGACTCATGCTAGTGCAGTATTTGTCAAACATAAATTCATATGCCATGATATAATTATAAAAGCCCGCAGGTTGAACTTTGACTTCTCACAATTAGTTACCAGCTGATTTCATTACTTAAGGTGCATCCATGGAGTTTGTAACTGTGTTTAATTGGTAACTGAGCTCCATGTATCCTGCCGTTCTCACAGCCTTTTATCAGCAGATTTCTGAACTTCCTACTGTTTTTAATATCTTCACAGCTGTTCACTAAAATGCACACGTGGTTTACCTGTTGGAAGCTTACGAGAAGCTTTTCTACACTTTAGATATAATCAAAATATTTATGTTTAAAGGGGCACTACAATTTTTAGTGGAGGGTCTGCAATCACTTGTTTTTCCTTCAAGATAAATTCCATATTTCCATATTCAATCCATATTTGATGTCACCATGCATACAAGTATGTGGCGCTACAAGTTAAAGTGCACAGATTATTGCTTTTTTGTTGATATTTTAATATACATAATTTACTTAGATTGTATTTGTAGATATAATGAATATTCGTTTTGTGCCATAAACATTTTCAGCGATTATGAAAAACTTGATAAAAACATGCTCTTTCTGCTGCTGTGTAGCCATTTCTATAGCGCCTCCTGGAGCTGTGGTGATGACGTAAGGGGGTCAGTTAAGCCTATTAAAAAAATCAGCATCATTTTTTATGAAATGTTTGTCCTGTTTCTTGGATTTGTAAATAGTTGATAGTTATTTACAGTTGAATTAGATTGTAGGGTTCTATTTTAAGTTTTTCTTATTCATATTTTTTAAAAGTTTATTGTGAAATGGTTAAAATTTGTGAGACAATTGGAAGAGTTTGCAAAGTGGACACATTTTGTATTGCTTTCCAGACCAAAAAAAAGTAATTTTTTAAATTTTTTAATGAAGAAATAAAGAAAACCAGCCGTCAACATGTAAATACAAAGCCCAAACACAGCTTCATCTGTAAATCAGATTTTTTTTTTATGGCTTTAGAACCAGGGTTCAGATATAGTGTGTTAGGAATGCGACACAGCACAAAGCATTTGTGCACAGAAATCTAGCTTCACCTAAAACACTGTAAAATGTATTTACGCCTTCGGGGGACACTCTTGAGTCACAGCGGATGCTGCTTTACTCAAGGAGGGGGGCCCTTTCAAACTTGTCCCCTACACTCAGCTCGATAAGCCCCCCAGCACCTGAATACTCACTCTGTACACTGTCAAAAAGCTCTTTGACCGAGTGATGGTCAACATGGCACAGGCAAAGTAAAGTTATTTGGCTGCAAGAACAACTTAGCACATGATGTCCTCCATACTTTCATAAATAATAGCTTTCAAGTTTCCTAACGATACAATTTTTCAGGTAAAGGGTTCACCAAACCTGCTTAACATGGAGATGGTTGCCTGACCAGCCAGCCCCTCAGTATGTTTGAATGCAGAAGTGTCTGGAACCAAAGACAGAGCCAAACACTTTGTTGTCAAATATTAGGATGATCCGATCTCCCCATGTTTCCCCAATATTAAAACTTTTTTTTCTTACAGTTCAATACATTAAAAATGGCTGATGTAGCTGATTTTTATTTTATTTTATTTTTATTTATTTATTTTTTTATTTTTTGCTTTGCTTTTAGACAGTCAGCAACCCTTTCAATTCCTTAAAACTTGAGCAAGAAAATATCCGCATGCTATACATTTTACGCTAACATCCGCTTTAGCTTGTTGCTGTTTTGGCATAATTTTCAGGATTCTGTAATTGGTTGACTCAGCTCGCCTTGAAATTGAAACCTGGCAGTGTAATTCAAGACTCTCACTTTCTTGTAAAGTGGTCTGTCAAAGCATGTAGGGCCTGGCTGGTCAAGCAATGGAGATGATATTGTTTGCCTAAAACTGTATAAAACTGTAAGGCATTAAACTTCTCATAAGAAACGAGAAATAAGAAAGTTACAAAACCAAGTTGGAGGTCAGATCTGTGGAGAGATAATCTTATTAATAGTAAGCTGAGTAAATGCAGTGGTACTTTATTTGTCGATTTCAACTTTCTGACATTGTGACTTTTTAAATTTATAATGTATATTTGGCATTAAATTGGTCCTAACAGTCCTAATTTTTGCTCATTTTGAAGCTCATGGAGCATTCCAGACAAAACAATGACATCTCGATAAAACAACCACAAGTCAAACCCGCCACCAGAAAAGCTACATAATGCCTCTCAGTATTCACAGAGAACAACTCCCTCTTGACCCAGTTTTCTAATCTTTAATGACCTATAGTTAGTTAAACATATGGGTTGAGTTGGAGGCTTGAAGGCTTGTACGATAGTGAATCTGTCAGTCAGCATTCTGGGTTTTTATGTTAAATTTAATAAGTCACGCCACAGTAACCTCAGCTATTAGATGCCACACAAATCCTTGCTGCACACACACCCACTCATAGAGCACTTCTTAGGATAAAGCTACAGTAACTAGCCCCTACTGTAGAAATACTGAGGCATTCACAATAGCACAAGGTTACAGTGGTTTGGTGTTATAAGTTAATCTATCTTGGATAACTTTAGGTTGAGAAGTAAAGAAAGCTTGCTGTAAACTATGTAGACATTATATTAAATAGTATGAATGTACTGTATGTATTGTAGATACAGTATATGCATTAACCACAGATTGAAAGTAAGCATAGTTCTAACCAAAATAAAATTGGTATACACTGCTGAATGTTACTATACTTTAATGATCAACTATGTGGATCGAGCTCATCTTGTGTGTTGTATTCTTTTGGTAAGTGCTTAGATATGATGTTCCTAATCACATGTTTTCTCACACATCACAGTAAATGCAGCTTCATCTGACTCATCTACTGCACTGTCAACAGCCGCACCTCCCTTTAAAGCTTTTTCCCCTTTCATCCCAGCAGCCCTTCATTCAAAGTGGTGCCAGTTAAGCAGCATTTGTGACTGTATCTGCCATCCGCCATCTGTGGCCCCTAAACCAGCACCTTTCAAAGTCTCTTAGATCTTTTTTTTCTTCTTCTTGCCATCTTGATCCAAAATAGGAATTAACCGGCCGTGCTCAGCATTTTCAACCTCGGCCACAAAGTGTGTATAATCGCTCACTCGTACCCTGTTGTGCACCTGTGCGGAAGCCTCTGCATTTATTCATGTTTATGCTGGCCCCTTTGTAGTCGGACAGCTTAGTTTATGCATGTTAATACAGTTTATTATTATCATGCTTATCTCGTCTGAAATCCGAGGACGTTCATGTGATTGTGTGTGTGCAGGATTCACAGTTTACGGAAAAGCAACAGGAGAAAAGTTCTTTTGGGAGCTTGAGTGAGTGAATAGTTGAAAGTCGCAGGACGCCTTCCGTTGGTTGGTCTGAATGGGAATTACCTGTGGTAGTTCTCAGATTGCTTCTCAAACATAGCTCCAAGGTTTGGCATATACACTGAACAAAACTATCAATGCTACACTTGCCAAAGACTTGGAAATGTCTTTGGAGATTCAACACAGTGCAACAACTCTGCATGGTTCTCAAATGCTGTGCTATAACTAAACATTATGTCCTTTCAATGTGACCAACCTCAGGAATATTTGTGCAATATTCATGCTGTCTAATCAGCATTTTGATATGCCACACCGGTGAGGTGGGATGGATTATTTTGGCAAAAAAGAAGTGCTTACTAACATAGATGTAGACAGACTTTTGAATATTTGAGAAAGGTGACCAACCAACCAATCAACCAACCAACTAACTAACTAGCTAACTCACAACTAAGGCAAAATATAATATTACAGAATAGAGCATGACACAATCAGACAATCAAGGCAATGCATTACATATTGTTAGTTTAGTTTTATCGCCTATTGTAACTTGACACAGACCATCTTTACTTTGCACCATCTTTGTACCTCCCAAACTTATATCATGTGTTTGCAAAGATTTCCCTTGGGCATTATCAAGTATATTTTTTTAAATTTGAACTTCTTCATCAACGTTTGTGTTGCTAGATCAAGGTCAGTCTTCTTCACAGTGATGGATGCGGAGGGCTAGAGGCTGAAATACAAGACAAGTGCATACAAGCTGCAGAACAGAAGTGTGTGGATGTGGCAGGAGGACTATGTGCTATTGATCAGTGCAAAAGGCCCTTCTGAGAGGACATACTCATTTGTGCCGTTCTGTTCTATGGCACCTTTTGGTCTCCAAAGCATTTTCTCTCTTTCTTGCCATCACTGCTTTCCTTAATGGCTATCGATTTAGATTTAGGAACATACAGTAACTTTACTGTGGTGAGTATGGCTAAGAAAGACTTTTGTGAGCGTTTAGCCATGTAACAAAGGTCTTTACTTATTTTTATTGTTCTCAAGCTGACTAAAGTACTGTTTTAGCATGCCTCCTCTTCCCATCCTCATTCTAGTACTTTGTTCTGATTATTTGAAAAATAAGTCTTCAGCTTAAACACAAAAGATTTATTGATAGTGTGTGGACATTTTTCAACAAGATCATGAAAATTCACAACTTACTATGGTAAAATTCACCAAAAAATGTGTTCATCTTGTCCATGTCCTAAACAGTGTTTATATTTTTAGCAATATACTAGCTTCTGTTTGCATACTAACATGATTCCACTTACGTGAACTTCTAAAAGTTTTCAAAAGCACTTCAAAATTAATCAGGGTGAATAATTAGGTGACTCAGAATACATTAGATAGGTTAACAAAGCATGTAGATGTCTTAAGCTACGGTCACAATGACCCGTACGAATAAAATGCTCGTACGAATCTTACAGATCGTACGAAATCTGAGTTCGTACGTGGCTCGTGGAGTGGAAACTGTTTTCCTACAGTCTTCTTATGGCAGACTTTCAGCTCTCACCAACAACTCACGACATTCTTGGGGAAATGAAGCCGTACGGCATCCTTGCGTGTGCCCTAAAGCTTGTTTAATGCGTCTTTGCGGTAATCCTACATCTATTTTGTATCGCACGGGAGCTGCGCGATGTCCCTGCGTCCAACGCTAGCCTTTATCAAGTTGTTTCTAGTTATTAAACTTTTCGTAAACCATGTAATATCGGAATAGCAATAACCTAATTGCACACCAGCAAAACACAAATATGCTTATGATATTCTGTAGGCTTTGTCTGAAATCTGTTCTGATCGTTTGTCTCTCTCACTCGAAACACAACAAACTCACAAAGTCAAACCTCCGTAAGAACATCAAAACCGTTTTGTTTCTTACCTGCGTATTGCAGAGGAGACGCCAAAACTCCCAAAGCGAAGACGGATGCTGAAGACTAATCCACTGACATCATTGTGTTCATATAAAAAAGTTTGAAGCACTTCCCAAAAACAATATTCCACGACCAGCGAGCAGAAGTTTTCCAAATACGTCTGTTACAGCTGTTCTCCCCATGGTTGTGTCCATCTCCAGGCGATTTGCGTTTTCCCCGCGCGCTCCTGGTCCAGTCTGGCCGTGTTTCAAGCGATATTCCTGCACGCTCCGGGTCCATTCCTCTCCGTGCGCTCCTGGTCCGGTCCGGCCGCGTTTCAAGCGATCTCATCCCTTCACGCTCCGGGTCTGGTCCCCGCGCTCTGGGTCCGGGCCCCCTGCGCGCTCCGTCCTGTCTCCGTGCGCCTTGTCCGGTCCTCTCCGTGCGCCCCTTGTCCTGTCCTCCCCGTGCGCTCCTTGTCCGTTCCTTTCCGTGTTTAAAGCTAGATGCGTTTCCGTCGCGTGCTCCAGGCCCGTGGGCTTTCATACAGATCCCTCGTACAGGCTAAACTGCGCCTCAAGAGATGTGCAGTCTCTTCCGCTCAGCCACATTGTACAGGTTTTAGTCTCTGCGTTCGTAGACTGGTCGTAGAAAATCTTTAACAAGACCATCAACCTGTCTACGAACTTACGAACGAGCGGCGAGCGCTGTTTTTTCGTAACAACGCCTCAAGAATGACGTAGGAAATGAGAAAAAAATCGTTCGCAGAGAGGTCGTAGGAGGTCGTACGGGTCATTGTGACCGTAGCTTTAGATGTTCACGTTCTAGAGACAGCAAAAATTGAAAAGCTAGCTGTTGTTTCAAAGAGAACAACTAGTTTATTTTTCATCAAAAAGCCATCTCTAAAGAATAACATAATAAAACTTGCTCAAAGTGGACTTTAACATGCCTTACAGTCCCTTTACCTGTCTCACTGTAGCTTGCTGCTGGTGCAATAGGCCTGACGTGTCACAAGTTTAGCGGAGTGACAGTGATGTTAGACATTTTACGATTTTCTATTGGCTGTCAGCCTCTGAGGCCTAACGACCAATTATTGATCTGACCAATTAGCATTCACACCTTTAATTAATACTGAGACCTGAAGCCCATTCACACAGCCTCAGCCTGCAGGTTTTAATGAACGCTGAGAGGAGACGAGGCTGTGAGCACAGATAACACAGGGACAGAGAGACAGACAGGGGAGAGGGGTCACTGCACGGTGATATAAGGACTAATGGCTTGTCAAGGTTTAATTGTACAGTAACTTTCACAGGGAATATAAACAAGCTTCACTTTAATGGATGTGAATAGCTGGTGAGAGAACTTTGTGTCATGTTTTTTTTTATTAAAGATTTACCTGGCTTTTGAAAGGTGGAACACAGAGTATAGATAAAACTTCATAGTTTGAGAAGTAGAATCCAAATAGAAACTTGATCAATTTATGAATTAGTCTATTCTGAAGGTTGTAAGATCTTTTCACATTTCTCTTGACTTCATTCTTAAAATTGTTTATGCACTTAACCAAAGCAAGTGTGTTTTATGAAAATGTATTGACCAGGAAAGTACAGTGTTTAAATGAAGTCTGCAGATGAGTTTCAATTAAATGCACAATGAGAGTGTAGACTGTTTATCTAAACCTGTTTACATTAACTGTGTCTATAGCAGCCCAATGTGACAGTTTTCATTTCATCGACCAGAGTTGATGATTGCTTTCCTTTGTCTCAGGGTTGTAGAGGTCACAGTGAGCAGCACATGGTGGCCCGTTGTCGCTGAGTAGAGAATTTGAGAAATGTAGCTGATTGTTCGTTTGCTTGAGATTGTCCTAATGAATGTACACATCTCAGACATGGAGTTTAGGGCGTGGGTTCAGTAGTGCCACGTCTACCCAAGTTAAAATTTAACCCGACCTACGCTGCCCCAAAAAAATGTGTATAAAATTTAGGACCCGACCCAAATCTGAACCCACACAATAAAACTACATAAAACTGTTGTTCTGTGAGCTGCTGCGCCCGCAGTGTATGGTCCTAGACCTACGGTGTGCTGATGCTCAGTCATATTGGTGTATTTTTTATTTTTTTTTTACAGATTTTCTTATTTTGACCTTTTTATAATGTGACCTGAATAATACCTGTTAGCATGCAACCATTTTATATTTATATTAAAATGTTTCTGTTTAATAATGCAGTGGTTACACTAGACATATTTTCAATCCGTTACTATGACCACCCAGGTCCCAAAAAATCTGTTATCAAATATTTTTACCTGTCATAGTTTTTGTTCAATATTGCTTTTTCTTTGTTTTGTGACAGAGACCAAAACAAGAGAAGGTGCATTACAAAAAAGTGACTGAACTCTGCATAAATGGATACCTTTAGCAAAAAATATTGTCCATTTGACATTGACATTCAACAATCACAATATGGCTGAAGTTCTACATTTCTTACCTGAAACACAAAGTTCTTCACATCTTGCAGTTTTTGTTAAATCCTCACTGTATTTTTCTTACTAATTCTTTTGAAACCAGACCAACACAACACTGGCTGATACGTTATTTTTGTTGAATGAAGCTTTATCTGCACGCTTCATAGCTAAAGTGTGGTCCTTGAAACTGCAGTCTCCTGTGTGCAGATTTACAAACGTATTGGCGCAACAGGCAGCATCTTGCGCTCCGCAGGCGTCAGTCTCACAGTGACGCTGCACAACAACCCCACAGATGGGATTCAAAGCAGCACTTGTGCCTCGCTGCGTCCACATTTTGAGAGAGCGGGAGTCCGGTTGAGTTGCGAAGTGTAAGGTGCTTTATAAATACATTTATTATTATTTTTATTATTATTATTGTTATTATTATTATTATTATTATTATTATTATTATTATTATTGTTGTTGTTGTTGTTGTTGTTGTTGTTGTTGTTGTTGTTGTTGTTGTTGTTGTTGTTGTTATTATTATTATTATTTTTATTATTATTATTTTTATTATTATTACTATGCAGGTCTTTAAATTAGTAGTTTTTTTGTCCGTCAAAATGACGGAGAGCCTTGGAAAATTTCTGTCACAGCAAAATACAATCCGTAAGTGATGGGAAATTGTCGGTCAATGTAATCTCTGATGCTCACCCAGATTTACTTTTTGTTCCATAGCTTATGTCTCATCAAAGTAATGACAAAGACATGTGATAATACTACTCCTCACTAAAGCAATGCTCTGTAAACAACAAACAATTAAAGAGCAGAAAAAAGGTGTGTGTTGGTCTATATTTTCTGTTTGTCTCTGCGGCTGTATGTGTGCTTCTAATGAAGTTCTGTTGGCAGGATGTCTTTAGGGAGAAATCTAATGGTTTATTGACCCGTTCCTTGCAGAAACATTGATCACCACATCAAGAAGGTATATCCACATGGACTCACAGCCCCAACACACACATTTAAGCTGGTTACACATGAACATACTACAGGCATAGCTCTGAAGTGCAAGTAAAGTACTTAAAAATCTGTGTGTTCCTGTGTGGACAGTCTGACTGCCATTTCATCTGCTCATTCAATCACATATGGGGAAATTGCAGGGCTCAAAATGATGATGTTCAACAAACTGTCCTAAATTCATATTCACACTATAAATATATGGAAATTGGGTCAGTCTGGGTCATTGTCCTTCAAAATGATTATCTTGTTTTTCCTGTTCATTTCAAGTACATCTTCATCCTCTCGACGCTTATTGTTTACGTCTGTCAAAAGATCAATTCAGTCTAGGCCGCTATGAAGAGGTTGTTTTGCTGAAGCAAAATTAAGAGTCGATTACCTTGCTGTTTAACACACACTTCAAAATGGGGACATTAAAAAAAGGAAAACAAAGATGAAGCAATATTTGCATAAGTGAAGAGAACCTCTTTTTTGCCCTGAGTTCCCCCAGCTGGTTCAGTAAAAAAAAAAAAAAAAGCCACCTTGCTGTGGAATTTGCATTTTCTCTCTGTGTCTTTCTGTTTCATGAATCCATGAGTCTTTTGATTCATATATCAGTCAGTTGGACTTATTTTCTAAACTAAAGTTGAAGTTAGCAATGTCTTTGCCGAATATAAATTGCACGTTGATTTCAAATGTATTTAATGGGAGGATAAGCAACTTGAGATGACTCATCTCATTTTCGAGAGGGTTAAAAAAACGAGAACTTTTTACCTAAATGTATTTTCTAACGTCCACATACTGTACGTTATTCCTAATACTTCTTCATGAAATATAAATGATTTGATCATCTCCATCATCTTATGGACCAGTAGTAATTGTGTCCTGCTGTGAGTCCCAGCTCCAGGGACAAGGACAGCTCACCCCTCCAGGTGCTTCTATGGCTGAGCTGTGGTGTGAAGCAAACCCTGCAAAGTCTGTGTTGTTTGATCTCCACAAGGGGGCGCCCTCATTAAGAATGCCTTCATCTCTTCTGTTTGGTCTCACCTTGACCCAGATGATACTGTCTTCTGCCACTTAGTCTGTTTCTTTGCACTAATGTGCTGGTAATGAATGATAATGACTTAATTAGACCAGCACAAAGCAGCTACCAATTTGTGGTGTCTAAAGGGAGGAGCAGTTAGCATGTGCGTGGTGCAATAGTATACGGAGTGACAACTTATCAAGAAACACTGAAATATGTCTTTGATTTTATTAGAATAGGTTCAGAAATAGGAACAATTGCAAATGATCATGGCTTATAAATGATTATGTTCTAAATCTTAAATAACTCAGATAGAGCATTTGAGAGAAGCTAACAGACTTCAAACAACATTTACAGTTTTAGAGTGAGTGACATTTTGAAAAGGTTGCACTGGGTTTTTATGATTTATTTTTTCCAACACAAATATCAGAACATTTTTAACCTATGGGATATTAAATGTACTCTATCTTTCAAAGGTCAAAGCTGTTAGTATTGTACATTTAATAATATACTCTATAATGAAAAACTCCAGATAAAGCCCTATTCTCCACAATCATTTCACTCAATATTACCTTTTCTTTTTACTATTAAACTCCTTATTCTCCCTTAATTACTGACGATGCTGTGCATTTGCCGGTGCCAGCGATACTCAGGAGCTATTATGAATCTAAGGTAGCTCATTAGACTAGGCCAGGCAAACAAACTGGTGTTAAATGAGTAGTTGGGGAGCGAGAGATTCTTCAGCTCCTCTCTCCGCAGGGATCCACACTCCAAAGGGAATTAATGCAAAATAGTTTTCAGCTCTCTGTGTTAGGAAGAAAGAAGAGTCTGTTGAAACTATTTTTTTTAATCTTACATATCTTCATGACCATTTGTCTGGTATTGTTTCCACAAATGTAGTTATTTTTACTAATTTTTAGATCAGACATAATCACCAGCAGAGTGAAAACAAGGCACTTTCGGAGAATTTTGGTTCGCCATAATAGATTGGAATGAGGTTGAATTGGCCAAAATCCTACTTGTCAGGCTTCTCATAACTAGGTGGGGTAGCAAAAAACTTGACTTTGATTCTTTCTGAATAATATTACTTACAAATTTGTGGTCAAGAACTGTACTGATAAGAGAAAAACTATAAGTTCAGACTATTTAGCTTAAGACCATTTAAAGGAGGAATGTGATTTATTGGGTTATTCATTTGAAAAAAAAAAAACTCTGTCTGACTGTAATTTTACAAGCTGAAACTGGAGATGGAAAGCCTCAAAAGGACTTGCAATAAAAATGTAAAAATATTATCGTTAATTTACCTATGTTCTCACTCTAAATGTAACAACAGCTTACTCATTCATGCAAAGCCTGCATATCCCATATTCATAATGAGGGCAAATTACTAGTGCTCTTACACTTGACTTCTTAATGGTCATTATGTTATGGCTCATGTGGCAGTGAAACCTATGTTGCATTTAAATCTGCTAGTAATATGATTTTATCTTGCCGTTAAATATTTAACAAATACTGTCAGCTTTCTTTTGGGCGTTAATCGTCTCATAATACAAAGTATATCCATTGGTAATAATTCCTCTTTATCCGTTTTGTGATTGCTGGCCTGTCATATTTAGAGTTAAAGAAAATTGCCAGAGACCGATAGAGTGACAGTTAGCATGACAGCTCAGCGGCAACTTTCTAACAATGAAGGAATTATTTTGGGGGTAAAAAAATCCCCTGTCAATTTGACAAAAACACAATGTGTTACAGTTGACTGCTGGAGTATTTTCTACCTTTATACTGCATTAAACTGGCTTATTGCTAAACTTTAGCTGAACTTTTGTTTTTTTCCTCCCTGTCAATAAGCCCTGTTCTGTGAACATAGTTTGCTTCAGTATCGATTGTTAGAAAAACTTGTTTGCATTTGTATCATAGCAATTTCAGGGTTGTTGTTTAATCCGATTGATTCAGTACTGTAATATTTCTTTCAGAATATTCTCCAAGAGTAAAATATCTTTTGGACTCCAGTAGCGCTCGTGTCCATCCATCTTTTTGAAGGTGATATGCTATAAGTGCTCTAAACTTTTTTACTGGCCCCAAAATGTTTTACAGCACAGGATCCTTAAGTCTTTAAAAGGTGTTGTCCAGAGCGCTCCATAAATCTGGGTGACAGGTGTTGGGTTGAAAGTTGACAGCCAGTCGATGGTTTTACAAGTCGAAGTGGCACAAACACATATCAGCTGCTTACAGACCTGAGGACTCATCTGCTTGTGTCGTTGTAAACTCAAACTTTTTTATTAGAGAAGTCTTCTGGGTACATTTTCTCCAACTTGTTTTCTCGTTACACATAATGGAAAGCCATATACACGGTTGTCTTCAGCGGCTGTGAAAAATCTACTCTTTTACATTGTGTGCTGTTGATAAATCTAACTCCAATCTGGTTTTACGTGGAACAATGTGGCATATAAAGTGCTCTTTGCAGATGTGGAATGCTAAATGAAGGCTGCTTTGCATTTTGTATTTGATGTTTATGATTATAGACTATCACCACACTCACCTGTTCAAATGATACCCCAAAAATGATATATATCTTTTTGTGCACTTTCAGATCTTTGATTGATATTGACAGATCCATATTCAATACGTATTTTTAGTTGAAATTGTTAATCGCAATTTGGCAGAAATTAGGACAACGGGGATATAACTTTGGGACAAATCACTGGACACACTTTCTGAAACATGGGACATAAAGCTTAAAGGATTATGTAAAATTCGCTTTTCTGAATTTTTAACCTTGTTACAGTAGTGTTCTGCCATCATTAGTTTACCCAAAGTTGTATTTGGATTGATTCCTGCATGTTTGAGAATTCTTGTATTGTCTTGCAGCTGATGCTTCAGTGCTCAGAAAATTCTTGTCTTCACCTACCACCTATCCCCACCCACTTTGTTTCTATGTACTTGCAATTACTGAAGAAATTAGGATTGCAAGAAAACCCGTTAAGGTTTGAAATTGTCATGTAGACACTTTCCAACAACATTTTTTTTTTTTTTTTTTAATCTGTGGGTTATTAAAGTTAAATTTTACATAGAAGAGGTGGGGCTTATAGGTTCTGCCATTTTGAACAGGAACTCAATTAACCTGTTTCTATTTCTAAGCTGCTATAGTTTTTGTGTTTTGCAATGAACAAAATGTGAATTATTAATGTAGTTTTGCCATAGTTTTCTGCTAAATATACAGAAAGATCACAATAGGTCTCCTTTAAAACTGGAACTGTCCTGTGTGATTAGGGACGTTTTGTCTCCTTAGTCTTTTCAAACAGCATGTGCAATTGAAAGTGCTCTTTAACGCTAAAGAGCTGTGCAAATATACAAAATCCGTCTTGCATCATAAATGCAGCTATTACTATGTGTACTTAGCATCTCCAAATCCTGAACAGTTTGCTCTTTAAGAATAGTAATTTACCAGTTCCAGCCTGTACCCGCATTCCCAGGATTTCATCAGTGTTTCTTTTTATCCTTGCATTCCTTCTCTTTCTTCTACTACCATACCAAAAACTTCAAAAGCTCCACTTTCCCTTTTCCATGCTTTCCCTCCCTTTTCTCATGTCCCATAATTATTTATCCAGGGAGGAATAAAGCACAGTAAACGGCATCTGTATTAGCCGACTGTGGAGAAAACTCACTTCTGCGCGTGCTCTCCCTACAGTGTGTGCGTGACAAATGCAGATAGTACTACAGATGGACCATAAAGGCACTAGGTTGTAATGAAGCAACTGAGACTCAAATCATGGTTATGGTAAACTTGGGAGAGAGAAAAAAAGATTGTAGGATGGAGCAGAAGAGATGGATAGATGTGGGGAAAAAAAGCGAAGGAAGAGAGAATAAATAAGAGTGAAACCTGCTGCTATAAACTATGGGAAGTAGTATGGCGTTGCTGCTGGCTACCGAATAAACTTGTGTAATGAAACTATGTGATGTTCACCATAAAGTTGGGAGTGCAAAGGAAAGCGGATAAAAAGAATGGGCAGAAGGGGCTGTATATTGGGTAGAACAGGAGTGGGCAGGGTAGTGTCTGGTAATCAAAGTTTAAAATAAATGAAGAGAGTTACAGCAGAAGGGCTGTAAATGTGAGGATAATCACAATTTCTCTTGTATTGATCAAGCACAATTTTGGCTTCAATGTAATTTTGCTTTCAATTTAAAAAAAAAAAAAAACAATCCCTAAACAGAAAAGAATGCAGACTTTTTATAGTGGGCTGACAAAGCTTGTATTGTCAATCTATGTCTAATTTGTCCTGTAAAGTCCAGGAAGTGCACCTTGTTTGTTGATGTTTATGTTGTTAGCATCGTGCTAGCTTCTGTTAGACTCAGAATGCATTAGGTAACTAAACAAAATGGCTGGTTTAGTATGTGCTTTTAAATAGTAGTTGTGTATGTTTTTACATTTTTAACATAAAAATCAAGTATAAAAGCGCTTATCTCCCCAATTAACAAATATTGCATAAAAATTGTAACACAGATTCACTGTATTTTGAATCCACTCTTGCCAGCTGCTCTGATATACAGTATTGTACATACATATACAAACATTGTATTGCCACAGCTAGGTGATTAAAAAAAGTTATTTTGGACTCGAAATTCTGCTATTCTGTTGGACAAAATTGAAAAGTTTCATTGAATTTCTCACACTTTTCAATCTTATCCAGACTCATTCTCCACAGTTTTTGGAGAGAGTTCAGTAATTGGGGACCACAGTGTTGAGTCAGGTTGTGTACTCTGGTTGTTTTTTTCCTGTTAGTGCCATTGGCCTGGAAATGTGTGGGACCTGTGCCGGCTTTGAATGAGGGGAGAAAATCGTTTTGCTAAAGACCCTGATAGACCCTTCCAGTCCTGCTCCTCCTTATCTCCTCACAACTGCAGCCAGGCACACATGGACACGAAAAGCATTGGGCCTATACTTTTTAACACACTCAGACACACTCTTGAACCTGGGGTCATCCATCACCATGACGCCCCTCTCTTCTGCTTTCTGATTGGACGTCTGCTGGACTCAGTGTGGTGACCCGAGGACCTATTGATTTTGGCAGGTCCGTGTGGTCGCACTGAGGGTAAGGGTGTTTGCAGTTCAGTGGCCTATCAGCCGCACAGTGAGTGGGTTCAGCTCATACATCAGTAGACCATGCACCAAGAGCTAATGGCATGGTCATCCCAGTGTTAAAACGGAAGGAAATGACTTTGGTCTACTCACTCTTTTAGCTTTGCACTTGTATAAAAGTAAAAAAAAAAACAAAAAAAAACTAAAAAGTACTTCTTTGAGGCAGCCACTTTATTAAAGCGAACCTGTTATGTAAAATCCACTGAGCTTTTTACCATGTTAAAACAGTGTTCTGTCTCATTAGCGTACTCAAAATTGTGTTTGGGTTAATTCATGCAGGTTTGAGTAATCTTGCATTGTCCTGCAGCTGATGCTTGAGTGCTCAGAAATTTTTGGTTTTCACCTACTACCTATCTCCACCCACTTGTCTGTTTTTACTTACAGTTTCTAAAAAAGAAATCTGATTTCTGCATAAAATAACTTTATATTTGTTACATCAATCTTTTACAATGTAGAGACAGGTCTTCAGTTCTGAACAGGAGGTCAGTGTTCTGTTATTTCTAAACCCTTTGCATCAGTTTTGTGTTTTAAAATGCACAGAATGTAAATTGCGATCTGTGCTATAGTTTTATAATATACAAAGTACATGAAAAAAATCACAAAAGGTCATTTAAAATATTGTGAATGTTGTTTTGAAATTGTGCAAAATCTTAATATTTCGTTTATAGCCCTGATAATAGAGCATAGAGCAAATATTTCTGTATATCTTGTGGTTGATGTCAGACTGACTTTTCTATAAGAGTGGATTGCCCTGATCACAAAGACCTGCTATCAAACCAGCACTGCTCCTCTTGACTCTCACCCCCTTCTTTCACCTGCTACTCTCACAGTGCTAAAGGGCTAGCACTCTTGTCTCACAGTAAGAAGGTCAAAAGTTTGACAAGTGGCCTGGAACTTTTTCGTCTTTCTCTCTATGTCTATATGTATTTTTTTTTCTGAACAGTTTTGTTTCTTCCACCAACCAGAACATACACCAACAAACTTCCAGATGCGGTAGTTCAGACCAAGCCCTGTATCCTAAGTAGATTGGGTGTGTCCTCGAGTGCTGCACTGTGGCCCTCACTGCTCCTGCAAACGCAGAGGACAAATGTTTCTACAGGGACATAAAGCGCACCTTAACCTGCTTAATTTACCTTCTGTATTTCAAATGTGGCTGTGGTTGGAGTTTAGGAGTCATGAGAAACTCTTTAGACCTTCAAGGAACACCTTTATTCGGTGAGGTTTACCACAGTATGTAGTTCAAATTAAAAGTTAAAAAAGCCCTTTATGGTACCAATGTAGGCAAGTAAATATTGTTTTGTGCTTATCAATTTGCAATATTCCATTTGAGTCCTTTACGTAACAGCTTTACTGACACAACAAATATGAGAATTACTGTGTTTTATTCCTGTCCCCTAGAAGTAATACAGTCAAACTAGAAAAATACAATGAGCAGAAAGTACTCAGACTTCGGTAATAGAAAGGTGTAATAGCCATTGTCTAAATAAATGGATCAATCAGACTTACCGATATTAGAATCATCCAGTCGCTTCATTTGCCAACATCAAATCTTCTTTACTGCCGGCCGCATGGTGAATAATCATTGCACAGTCATGCCATTAGAAGTGAAAAGATTGCCTTTGGGAGTGCACTTTAGGTTTTAATTTGAAGCATAATTTCAAAGTTTGTGAACGATTTTGGAAAGTTCTCTGTGACATTTGTAAGAAAGAAGTCATCCTGGTCTAACATTTGGGAGCACAGCGAACTTAAAGTAGATATGATCAGACGGTGGAATGGGCACTTCATTTATTTATCTCATTTTATGGTTCTGAATTTCTTTTTTTGCCTGCATAATCTGGCTTTATTACTGTCCGATAGTTCAATTTTAGTCGTAGACTTTGTATATGCTCCAGGTCTGAGTCTTGTTCAGAGCTTGTTCATTTTCATACAGTAGACATGTTTTGCATGTAACTATAGTTTTATATAACTATATTCACCCAAAAGGACCCAACACAAACATATCAGAGCAGAACTTCCACACAGAAAGAACCCACTATGTACAACCCGTAAGAACCCGTACACAACACAAACCCCATAGTGGGCCTCACACTTGTCCAGAAATTACAAATGCGCAAATGCTAATGGTTTTATTTAGCCCTTTAAAACAAACATAAGCAAGTTTTAATTTCCAATGTAAACTCGTCTTGTCATTTTCTTTTATATTCCATAAAATGTAAACGTACTACTTTCTATTGTATTTGGGCTTTAAAAAATAATAATAAATACAGTTTGTGATAAAGCATACGAAAAACAACAACAAAAAAACAAAACTGTTTTGTTTATGATAAAATCTAAACAAAAACCTAAAAACAGGAAAAATTAATGCCAACTTCAAATTTAATCATTTCAAATAAACTAGTACTCTAACATATCATTGTAAATGTGTTTAAGACATGTCTTTGATGTCAATCACATGAATCTCAGTGATTTTTGCTTGCCATATCTTTTCTAGATCTTTATTGTTTTGTAGTTTGACCATATTTAGATAATTTGTGATCATTTTACTTTTACCTCCCAGTTGCTTTACTTCTGTACTTACGAGTTTTTCCTGTCAGCGTTAGCATTTATACACAAACACATCTCTTCACAAATCACAAAATTACTTCACCAAAGGACACTTTTGTGTTTACAAAGTTTTTAACATGATTTTCCGAGGCATCAACCAAAGTATACTCTTCACTGTCTGATCTTATGAATATTTATTCGTTTAAGACTGATCCAGTGAAAACTCCAATGAAATGAACTGAACAGGAAATACTCAAAAGTACAGAAGTAAATATAAACAAGCCAACTGACATTCTGTGCATAGAGTCTATTTAAAGTGTACTACTTTTAAAGGGTCTATAGTAGAGTTTCCTTCTTTCCACCTGTGTGTATATATAAATACTTAAGAGACTACAGTTTCCTCTTTCCTCTTCCTTCGAGCTCTATCTGTCTGTCCAAAGCTGCTTCCTCCTCGTATCAATCAAGTTCAAACAATAAGACTGCAGTTGGTCCCTGTTCAGCCATCTACTTCCTGGTTTATGGGCTGTTATAGCCTCGCCTTCCCTTCACTGCCTGTCTGCTGCTGTGGCTGCTGTGTGCAAGGATGGGGCTTGTGGGGGCTGTGTTTTGTGGACACAGATGTTAACATGCAACACTCGTCCATAAGTCGCACAGAATGGCAGATGTGTCCAGGGGGGATAATCTCATTAACTATAAAACACTTGAATTGTCTCTCCTCTGTTTGCTGGTGTTAGATTTCTATTGACTGCTGCCCATGTGAGATGCACTGCTGCCTATGCGGGATTCTACTGCCTTCTGCAAAATTTACAGCATGGTTTAAACACAGACAAGGTTTCATAAATCAGTACATGGGGGAAGTGTTGTGCAGTGCTAGAATACGGGTATATTTGAACATGCCAAGTTATTAGATTGTCTGTTTATTTTTATCGTGTCAATATCTCAAATTAATGTGTCGGGCTAGTCATTTTCACAAACATGCCAAGAACCAAGATCTCTAATGTTGAACCTGGCTATTTTCTTTGGACAGAAAATGTGCAAAGTGTATGGCACTGTTTGGTCACACCAACGAGAAAATTTAACATTTTGGTTGGCTGTGGTAAAACATACATTTTAAGATTTAACAGGTATTGGTAGCTTTTTTTGTAACATTTTCACTAAACTGATCAGCCTAGTCTTACAAAAACACATGTCTACTGTATGTCACACAATACCAATAATAGGTTTATAGTATTTTCAAATTTACAAAACCCATTTGTGTGTGTGTCATTTAATTTTTTTGATATCTTCAAAACAACATCCACCACATTCATTCCTGTATTGTCCTATTAAAAGCACTTGACTTTAAAGCCTTCTCCTAATCTTGCCCAAACATGCTGTAAGCCTTGTTATGGCTAAACTTTAATAATAGCAGGTCTTGCATGGATCATGAAACTATTGTAATTGCAGCCACAAAGTTAAGCCTGGGACTCTTTCTGTAACAATACTGTCTCTACAGTTTGCATCGCTGACCAAGAACAAAGGCTATTAATTTATTGGATGACATTTGCGTTCTGGGAAATGTTTAATTAAACCTTAAAAGATACAACCTCATTATGATTTTTCTTTCTTTTTTGCAGAACTTCAGAGCTCTTCGTGCGGTAACCCTGGAGTGCCGCCCAAAGCTGTGCTGAGTGGTGGAGGGAAGTTTGCCGTGGGTGACAGTGTACACTACAGCTGCGTACCTGGTTACGTTTTGGACGGCCATGCTACGCTTACGTGTATCACTAATGCTGGCAACACTGCGGTTTGGGACTTCCCCGCCCCCATTTGTCGAGGTACGTTATTTAAATAGTATATGTCGTTGCATGGCATGTGATTGAGTGGTGGTTTCTTACCATGCTGCAATAACATCTTAAAACATGCCTTGACTTAAAGGAGAACTAAGTGTGATCATATGCAAGTGAAATAAAAATGTGGGGCTAGTCTTTTCTATTCAGTTTCAATTCAGTTATTTTTTGTAGCAATCAAAAAGCAGTCACCTCAAATGACTTTACATGATTGCTTATTTAAAAACAGGAAAAGCAGAATTATTTCGTTGTACTTACCTAATGCAAAAGGTTCTATATTTAGATGTTGTAGATATAGACGAACGCACTGCGAAGTAATTTCTTCTCGAACACAGTATGTCTGTACTGAGGCAAATTGATTTTAAAGATGCACTCTGTAACTTTCTGGAGGTGAAAAGTCACCTACACAATTTGATAGAATTAGGAAGTTAAAACCATACTTTGTAACATTCTGAATAAATTTAGATACATTTTATGCCATAATGAAAAAAAATACCGCTACACTAACCACATTTCTTTAGAAACAAACGTGAAGAAGCAGTCCTCCTGGTCAAAAAAAAAAGTGCTCTTATTCAAATCTACTTTTTGGCCAATAAGTTACACAGTGCACCTTTAACCTTATACCATTTAGAAAAAAAGAAACAAATCAAAACAGGACAGCTGAAATTTTGAGAATTAAACAATGCAACATTAATTGATCAGATAAAGATGCAGATTAATAAGCATTCACAAGAAATAAGCAAACACTATCTTCAAAATCATGGCATGTCAGTAAATATGATATTCTTATTGTTATGATACCGTTTCACACTCTGTTGTATAAATTTGCACAAAATATATTGCCTATTTTGTTGCTTCTTCCTTAAAAAAAAATAAATAAATAAATAGTAAAACAAAATTTGCCAACAATTGTTATTCTAGTCTCAAACCTGATTAGATTCCAAAAACATTAACCTGCCTACTCACTTACTTCTCCTTTAATCACCAACTTTTCAAACTCAAAGTGTGCATTTGTTGCTGGAGTGTGCGTGTATGCGTGTGTGCGACAGGCAGTCGAAGAATGTGTGACCCCAATAGTTTATACTTGCACAATGTCCCTATTCCCAACCATTTAATTAAAGCCTGTGTGGGAGAAACAGCAAACTCGCAGCATTGGAGTAGTTTATTTTTAGCGTGCAGGGTAGGTGGTGATGGTCGGTGGGCACACTGCTGTTTAGTGAGGCCCTCTTGGGAATATACTGTACACAATGAGCACTACTGGCACTTAAAAATTACACTATATATACATACATATGGCACCCCCATACCATGTGAGTTTACAGAAACCCTTATATACCATGTGGGTTTATAATGACATCTCTATACCATGTGGGATAATAATGGCACCCCCATACATGTGGGATTATAATGACATCCATCATACCATGTGGGTTTATGATGACGCCTCTATACCATGTGAGTTTATATTCACACTTCCATACCATGTGGGCTTATAATGATACCCCCCATACCATGTGGGCTCATAATGATACCCTCCCATACCATGTGGGCTCATAATGATACCCCCCATACCATGTGGGCTCATAATGACACCCCCCATACTATGTGGGTTTATAATGACGCCGCTATATCATGTGAGTTTATATTCACACTCCCATACCATGTGGGCTCATAATGATACCCCCTCATACCATGTGGGCTCATAATGACACCCCCATACCATGTGGACTCATAATGATACCCTCCCATACCATGTGGGCTCATAATGATACCCCCCCCCATACCATGTGGGCTCATAATGACACCCCCATACCATGTGGACTCATAATGACACCCCCATACCATGTGGACTCATAATGATACCCTCCCATACCATGTGGGCTCATAATGATACCCCCCCCCATACCATGTGGACTCATAATGACACCCCCCATACTATGTGGGTTTATAATGTCACCCTCATACCATGTGAGTTTATAATGACCCCCCATACCATGTGGGTTTATAATGACTTCAGGCACTTTAGTTTCCCTCTCCAACCAAAACATTCATCATAGGTCAAATCTTCCAGCTGCAGTAGACAGATGGGTGCGGCAGGGATAACTGCTCCTGAGAAGAGACTGCAATTTCGCTACAGGGACAATGACGAGTACCTTAATCCTTACTTCTGTGATATTTGACTAATCTGTAAAATGATTCTTTCCATACAATAAACTGTAAAAAAACAAAAAAACGTCTTAAGCACATTCACCTGCCCCATGTGAGCGGCAGTTTGACATGCAGTGAAGAGGAACGCGACAGATTCTCCTGTGGACTGAACTGTATGTGTCAGCAGCATACATGTTAATGGTCCACTGAGTGAGTTCTGCTAGTGTGTGGGGGAAATGTGTTTTCTCTTTTAGCCATGCTGAAGAAATTCAATAGTGGGTAATATCGTCATTAGAAGCAGTAAATAACAAAAATGAATGAAGGATTGTCACATTTCAATGATGTTTTCGACCTGTATTGGGCACTCAAAACCACTTTACATCAAGAAGCCATTAGCCCATTCACACTCACATGCACTCACGCCTCCAAAAATCAATGTACTACATCTGAGTACTAACCAAGCAACTAACACTGCAGCCAATGCATCCGTAATACACATGCATACAACAAATTTATAATAATAATAATAATAATAATAATACTCATTTTCAACACGTTATTATTGTACTTTATTAAAATAGTTTTCGTCTGATGTAGGATAAAAGTTGAATAGTTTGAGCCACTGTAGCTTCAAGTCAAGTGCTTTTCTGTCAAACTGGCATAGGCTCTACTGAAGAAAAGTCATTATTGTGAAGATGGGGCTTCAGTGTCTTATTCAGCATTTCCATCTCCGCCATTCTTACTCAATGAATGTTAATACGACACACGCCTGACCCCAGCTGAGTCATCCGCAGCAGGTCTGAATTTTTCACAGCTCACTGGAACAGGTAATTTATCTCTGAGGAGTGCTAAAACGTCACTTAAGAAATAGTTTTTTTCTTTCATTCATATTTCCCTAATGATCTTGTTTTATCATTAGTCAGTAGTTGCTTGTTTTGTTCTTTTGGCTTTAGGAGTATTGACAGTTGCAAAATGCTCACATTCTCATATTTATTCACTGGAACATAGCAGAATTCTGAAATAATTTATTGTATTCACAGATTGTTTGCATAGAAATAAAGGCTAAGGAAACAAGTGTGCTAACTTTGCCATGGAATGCCAAAGCACATTGAAGCAACCAAATTCATTTTGATTTGGAGTTGTGGCTTCTTCACAAACGTCCACCTACAGACACCATGTACGTCACATCATTTGCATTTTTGTCAAATTAATATGCTACCAAACAGCTCTCTAAACTTCCATATATGGGAAGAACATGTCTGTGCGTATTAGTGCTGCTCACTGTTTGGGATTTTAAGAGCTCACTTTGTGAATGCCAAGATGTTTTTAAGAGGACCTAAAGTACAAATTAATCAGAGAGATGTAAAAAGGTGTCTCAGAAAGCCTTTATGCTTTTAGGAAATACCTTCTTCTACAATAGTTTTTAGATATGTACCAAAGGAGAATAACTTTGTTCTCCAAGTGCTTATTTCTGTCTCACATTAGTTTTGTTCATTATGGGAGATTGGTGTGCTTATTTGTCTAATTATTCACTCACCATCACCTCACCATATGCCCTGAGCTGCTGCAGACTCAAACTGACTCAGAGGTGAACTGTAATTTTGTTCCTGGAAAGATGGAGAGAACAGAAACAGAAAGGCAAGAAAGAAGGGAGCAGGCGGAAGGGCAACTTGTCAGTGCTGGATTAGTAATGTCTCTGTCACTCTGTCAGAGAGGCTAAGAGCAGCTAAGCTACTAATATGTCCACCGCAGCTCCCAGGCACAGCTTGGCTTACAACACTGAAAACTCAGGGCAAATGCCAACCATCCACAGTATAGATGGTACAAAATGTTCAACTTGAATTCACTACATTTGAAGAACATGGTTTAACATGGTCTAGTTGTTTTTCTGGTGATATCAATCTAATGGTAGTAAATTGTTGTTTTAATGATGATAATCTTTAAAATGCTGTTTTGTTCTGATGACTTTGCTATGATAGGTATTTGAGAATTTGTAAAACAGCAGCAGTTTTTTTTTTTCTAATTTACAAATGAATTCCCTGAATACACTTCCTTGATGGTACCTGGAATATAGGTTAACATGCTGGCATTTACACAGTTGTTAAATCAACCTTTATTGAAGCGATTAATCAGATGACATCACCAAAAGTGGTCTCACTAACAGGAACATGGATGACATCATGTTCTTGGTAACAAATGAGTAATCATTTGATTAATTCTTTATAATAGTTAGAAACAGGCAAGACACACTGTAATTTAAATATAAAGTTCACATTGGGACTAGATTCTCTCCATATTATTATTATTCGAGCAGGCAATAATTGTAAAATGAAATGTCTACAAAGTTGTTAAATTGACAGACCTCTGAGGAAAAATGAAACGTGAATTTGACTTACTTTTCTGCTTGCTTTAGCACACTCTGTTAAAAATGGTTCTTTCAGTCACATTCCGCCTTTTGGGGAAATGAAATGCTTTACTGTAATAGGATGCTGCCTGCAGCGCTGATAAAAGGATACAGAAACTAGAGGCTAGACATGTTCACTTGGTCATTTAGTTCTCTCAAACTCGTGCGGAAATCCACCTAATATGTCTGCACTTGACATGCGTCGCCATGGATGGAGTAAAGCCTATTTTGCAATCACTTCTCAGTATTAGAGGCCTGCTGCATCAGCACACTGGCTTTGTGTACAGCTCATGAGCATCATGTACTAGAGAAATACTGCCAGGCAACTCTATGCAATCTATTATGTATACTCCTGCAATGTGAGCAGCATTATGATGTTCACACAGCACTGCACAAGTTTACTGGAGTTTCAAAGCTATAGATTGACATTTTAAAATATTGTCCAAAGGCAAAACATAAATAACACATACTGGGTTCTAGATTCATTAATATATTTCAAGCTGCTTTTTCTTATAAAACTAAACTGTCTAAAATTACTCCAGAATTAAACAGCTTGTGAAGTCTTTGGAATTTAAACAAATAATTAAGCTGGCCTCTGCTATCAAACTCAATCTAATTATAATTATAACTATGCGCACAGGAAATCAGATTTATTGCTATAAGTAAACAGTAAAGCTACAGTTGGAAGATATGGTATTGAGCATTTGTTGTGCCTTGGCAAGTGACACAAGTATTTTATTGGGGGATTCAGTTAATCTGAAAATATCAAGTTTTTCAGTGGTATTTCTCTTGCTATAGAACTTAATGGTTCCTTTTTGACACAATTCAAATTACTGAGGCAGTTGAAATTAGTAGAGCGGCGGTTATGTTGTCCAAGAGATCTACATCTTTACTCAGAATATTTAGCTATAGATTCATAAGATGGAGGATTCGTTTAATCTGCATTTTCTGTTGATGGGAGGAATACGAGCAAGGAAGTTTGAAGTTAATAATATTCTTTATTTATTTATTTTTTGCCAAACACAATTTTTTTTGGCTCAATTCAACAAGTATGATGCATGAATCTTTTCCAGTTGGAGAGCAGGTCAGACCAGATTTTTTTTCCATACTGCACATTAAATCATTTTCTTTTCCAATATACTTTTTATTTAAATCCAGAACTTCTGCCCAGTATACTGAATGCTATGTGCTAAATCTACCGTTTTTTTCTTGGCACAGAATTATTTACAAGACAAAAATATCCTTCAGCATTCAAGA
Organism: Mugilogobius chulae; assembly: GCA_038363315.1. NCBI lineage: Eukaryota > Metazoa > Chordata > Actinopteri > Gobiiformes > Gobiidae > Mugilogobius > Mugilogobius chulae. The sequence goes on from CM076408.1 coordinate 28,047,665, forward strand.
AATACTAAATCCACCCAAAAACAGGCACATATGCCGAGTTGGCCTGCAGAACATTTCATCATGATCTCCCAGATACAGATTCGCTTTATGAATATTCATGGGTTTGTGCGAGTGCGAGAGAAAGATAAACAACGCCCAAATACGACTGTAGGAGAGAGTCAGATTTACCAGTAACCTCTGATGACCCTGATACATGTTTTGGATGCATAAACTTAGCTTGAAAATATCATTGGAGTTGTGTTTCCAAGAAACCCTAACCCAGAAATGCAGAACTTGAGACGGCGCGCAACATGAAGCTGAAAATAGAAGGTAAATGTTCAAATATTTAACCAAAAAGTCATGAAAGTTCTAAACCCGCCACTCAGTAGAGTAGTTTTTTGTGTAGAAAGCCTGTTTTAAAACCATCATGTTTCTGTGTTTCAGGACTATACAGTATTACTACAGGTGATTAACTAATGACTAACCCACAATTGTAATAAACTGTGGATAAATCAGACTTTAAACTAGGTATCTACTAAAGCTGCAGAGGAATCTGAGTACCGCCACATGTTGACAAACAGAACAATGGATTAAAATAAAATGCATAAGGTGCTGAACAATAAAGCCAAAACTACTGCAAATAAAGTGATCAAAACTTACAATAAAATATACCCAAAGTTCTTTACCCAAAGTTCTTTGCCCAAAGTCTGAGCTCTGCTTCAAACTGTAAAAAAAAAAAAAAAAAAAAAAAAAAATTACAAAAATTAGAATCTTGATCTTGATTAAATTAAATTGGTTAATTCCACAATGATTGAGGCAATACACATAGTTGTAACTATTACAATAGTTTGTGAATAATTGCAAAATAACCATTTTTTTTCTTCAAACTAACAAAAGAAAGTTAATGTATTTATCATGAAGCACATTTACATTGTTAAAATTTAGAAAAAGATGAAAAAATATTAAGGTGTAGACCTTAACATAAGCTGATTCGTGTTGGAATCGAAAAGTAATAATTCTCAGACGACACACCACATTTGACTAGCCTCGCAACGGAAATGAATGGAATGTGTTTTATGTGTGTACTCGAAGTAATAATAAGAATGAGCAGCAGATTTTTAGACAAATATTGGTGGAGCTGGTGCCACTAATACTGCCGAAGGCTCGGAAAACACTTGACATTTGTTGTGGAAAAATGGTGATTGCTGTCTCTGTTATGGCAAACTAATCCTGTGTCCTGATGTAACCCTGAAGATCTGTCAAAACGTGCCACACACTTTGGGATTGCATGGAGTTGCGTTGGTGTAAGATTGTAGTTTATACTGTACTTGACTACACATTCATACATAATTAAACACTCTTAGCTTCCTTCTTAATATGCAGAAAAGTCTTAGTTTAGCTTCTTGTTGATGAAGCTAATTGTAGTATATTGTGACTTTTCCACTCGGCACACAATTTATGATGCAACAGCTCTGTTAACTTACTCATGTGTAAAGCGAGAAAAGTTTGTAATTCTGAATTAAAACTTTTACACCTTCATAAACTGCTATATTTTCACAATATATTTATATTGTGGAGTGTTTTGCTAAACTGTGTCAGTGAATCAAAGAGTACTGAGTATTTACTCAATTACTAGTTTAACATGAAAAAATATATACAGTACATAGAGTTCCAGCTATTATTCATAAGTGTTTAAAAATCATTTTGGATCTGCTCAATGCTCTGGCCCTGTGTTTCCCAACCAGGGGTACACGGGCTGATCAGATTTAGAGGTGGAATGAATAAAAAAAAGGACAATTTTCTTTTTCTTAGTTGTTGGTATTGTCAACGCTTTGTATGAATATTATTAAAACTAAATGTAAATGTACAAATAGATAGAACTTTACAAACTACACGCTGGCTAATCACAACAACAATCGCAGTATCATATCACATGTTTGTAGATTTAGAAAGAAGAAAAAAAACATTAAGTCCATTGGGACTTTGATGCCTACTTCATTTGTAATTGTAGATCATTTGACTAAACTTATATACGCAATTACAAGTTAACAGTCTACACACTCACACAAAAAAACATTGATTTTGCATATTCTCTTTATATTTGTTTGGATTTAGTACTCAAATTACATCAGTCTAAAAGTGCACTGATTATAACCCACTTTGAACTCTGAGGTTTTTACAACAATGTGGATAAATTATAGATTCTTATAGACTTACAACGCTTTTTTACATGACTTTTTTTTTTTAATCTAGTTGATGCAGCTTCCTGTCTATCGGCACTCCTCGGGAACTTGAAAGATCTGTCCCCAGTATCAATGATAAATGAATCTACAGTAAAAAATAAAATATCTTAATAGGTGAAACAATAAAATGCATATTAATTGCTATTTAGTTTTCAAACATTGGTCAAATGGCAGCCAAGGTAAAAACACTTAAAGATACCAAAGTAATGTATCCTACTGCCATATGAAACTCATTACTTTGTTGTAATTTATTCTGCACGACAATCAAATTAAACCAACTTATCAGGGAACATACCACAGACTTTTTTGGTGATGAAGTTAGTTGATAAAGTTGATTCGAGGACACACTCTCATCCCCCAAAGCCTTGTGTATACATTCTATACTTATGCAACTCAAGTGGAGTTTAATATTTAATCCCAGTCATTTGACATTCATAGATGGAGCAACCATTGTCTGATAAGGCTTCACAGTTGTGCTTTTTACTGCTAAGGGGATTTTTCTTCAGATGAAAGCCATTTACTTTGAAATAGTCCATCTCACTGAAAATAATGTCGTTGATGGTATAAATAAAATATGATTTTGAAATAGCTGAATGGAGACTTGAATTTGATTTCCTGCTAATGTGCCCTTGAAATGAAGTTTCTTTCAGTCCACTAAATGTGACACGTTTCACACTTGATTCAGGATATAACTTGTTTTACTGTGTCAGCATTGGACCAAAAGTGTGTGGACAAGTTTGTATGAGTCTGGACAGAAACTAGTTAAATGGTAACTAGTACATTAAATACGGTGTCATACCATTGAGTTCTACTGAAGTTTGCCTTTTGATAAACCTTTTCATGGTCTCCAGGGTTTCTACCTTATGTGTGAAGGTGACAATTGCTTATAGATTTTAAGCAGCTTTTTAATGTGTAATGCATGCAAGTCTATTTAATGCTGAACCATAACAAGTAACGTGTACAATGCAAGTGGACAAATATACAATATGCACAAGGAATGTCAGTGTTTTCTGACCTTTAGAGGGGAAGAATAGCATCTCACAAACAGAACTCCAACAGTGTTTTTGGTGAAGCGATGCTAAGACATGATTTAAAAACCCAAAACATGAATTTTGCATACCATGAGCCCTCTAAGCCATGCCGCCGTAACCATTTGATAAGTTGTGTTTTTACATATGAATGACTGTAGATAGAGAGTAAAGTGCTTTGTTAATGATTTATGCAGGTGATTAAACCGGCCACACTTATGTCTTGCTTTAGTTAAAGATGTGAAACTGTGGCTGTGTCAAAGGCATGTGACCTCAGAGCCACAGTCAGCCTTTGTTCTATTATTAATAATACTCTGTCATAACTGATTCACTGGCTCATTTTTTCACATGACAGAATCCTTCTGCTATCAGAAACGACTGAAAATCACAGCTTTTTAGGGAGTCTGGCCAAGCATCTGGAGAAACTAAAGTCAGTGCTTTATAAATGAATATAGTTCTCCTTATTTACCAGCAAAAGTAACCCTATGAAATACTTGATGAACTGTGTAGTACACTTGTCATGCAAGCAGCTTTTTACCTTATAGACATAGTCAGCAATGTGTCATATTTAAGGGGCATGGCTTGTCGTGGGTTTTCAAGAGGACACCAAAATAAATGAGCAGGAAAATATACCTGTGACCAATTCAAAATATTATTAGCACCTCATAACTCTCACACCAACTATTTTAACTGATAAAACATTTGAACAGACTGATAACTGCTGTGAAGTCCAATAAGTGGAAGCAACTGCAAGCAATTAAACCAGAAGGCACAAGAATGTCTCAAACAATGACAAGATGAGTGTAGAAGCATTAACAATTCATCATCAATTTTCATCTTAGCAATTAATTTAGTCACCATAAAATATAAGCAATCACCTTAACTTTAAACTTTAAAATAACTTTTTTTTTTTTTTTTTTTTTTCAAGTTTATGTTTGCCACATTAGTTGGCCATATGTTCTGATAATTTTCCTTGTCAAACCTGCACATGTATGAACAATTAAAAGGGAATCATATTACTGACACCAGACGCATGTCATCTTTAAGTCCCAGGTGATTCATTAAAAAATTCACACATGCTGTTTACCTTCAGAATAACTCATCTTTCTAATAATATATGCACAATTAACACCTCAACAACACATTGGCTATACTTTCTGTGTAACTACAATAATGATCTACTTCTCACTTAGTTTAGATGTTTAGAGTCGGCCTTAGAGTGACCTCATCCAATTATCCAGAACAATCAATGAGCACGGAGAGGCAAAGGTCAGGTGGTTGTATTGTTGCACTCTTAAGGAGATCATTGGTCTGTCACAATGTCAGTCCACTCCAGAGCTGTATTTCACCTCTTCATCTCATTCAGCGTTGGGACTTTATGGCCAAGCTGTTGACACAAGCACTAATTCAATAGTTTTATTTGTAGAACATCTGCTCTTCACTTACGCTCATTATTTCATGTCCGTAAATAATCACGTACTTCCTAGTGTGGTTAATTTAATTTTAGCTCAACATGAGCAGAATGTTGGTGAACCTTGTTTCAAAAGAGATGCATCACATATGGGTTAAGCTTCTATTTAATTTATTTAATTAAAGTCCCAATAAGTTCAAATTGTCTATAGTGTTTTTTTTTTTCAGTTGTGAAGGCAACAGACATCTCTATGTTAAATGTGTTTTTTTTTAATTAATATAATTTTCATAAAATCAACAATGAATCAACAATGAAAGCTAACATTAAAGAAAGCTTTAGGTAAACATGGCTACATTACTACTATGTGTAATTGTGTGTCATGTCTCTTAGCATTATTTCATGCATTTAAAAATGCTCAATAAGCTTAAATACTCTGGTGTGCTGCAGGCTGAAATGGACAGTAAATATTTAAAGTGCAGGTAATTTATTCCTCACATGTACTTAAGATATTTGAACTAAAAATAGTAATTCATCATGACTTTTAAAAGTCATGCAAGATTATCATGATTCATTGTGAATTTCCTTCCCTAAAGATTCGGTGTAATCACTCATTCAACCAGCAGTGATCCATAGTAGAAAGAGTTCAAAATTGTCATCTGGACAATGTATTTGAAACATCTCCGTCTTCAAATACGCTGTCCAGATGACAACTTTGAAGCCTTTCTGTCTCACCAAAGATTCAAGCAAAGCACAATCTAGCCTTTTAGTATTACTTGTTGTGAAGAACATATAATAAACTCATGATATATTCATCATTATTTAGTAACTTGTGCTTCTGGTTTTGGTTTGTATATAACAATCCAAGTTTTTTTTAGCACCATTGGTTAGGATTATAAATAGCACAAGAATAACACAAATAGGTACGTACAGCAATTTTTTTGACATTTGCATTATAAATGTTTTCAGTGGCAGAACAAAATTTTATCAGTGGCACAGTTTTTGAGTCCACCCGTGGTCAGTTTTAGTGCAAATTAGGAATCAGCTATAATCTGTATCTGCCTTTGTCACAACTGAGAGAGAATTCAGCTGGAATGTGTTCGCAAATATATCACAATATTCTAAATGAAAAAGGTCCACATGTACAGAATTTCCTTTTATATCATATGAGAATGCCTAAAATTTGACACACATACACTCTATATAATCATGTTAGTACAATGCATAGTTTATCTCCATTTGGAAACCAAATGCAAAATCCAGTTTGTGCAAGTAGGAAAATTGAGGAGCCTCTGATAGAACCTGTTAGTCCATAATGAAATGGTGGAGAGTGCGGTTCTCAAAGCGAGTTGCCTAATATCCTCTTTAGCTGACATTTATTAAACGCAGGCAGACTTTAGGAGAGCTATTTATAGTAAATCAGTGGTCCCTGCAGATGGAGCCTCAGACTCAGCAGCCCAGTCTGTCTAAACCCAATCCTCTCAACCAACCGACACCATACTTCAACTGACAGAGCCAGCCAACAATAGTGGAACTTTTGACGATTGATGCTGGATTTGGACAGAAAAATACTAAAACTACCTTCTAAAAGACAGATATTTCACATTTAATTGTACTGGATTGTTAAACATGCGTTTATGCACTTTTTTCATGTTTACAAACTGGGAATTGTTACAAAGCCTAAAATTACCCATTAAACCTAAAGAAAATGTCCCCAAGTGGCTTCAACCAAAACTTGTGTGTATTTTACGCTTTGAAATATTGTGTGATTATTACTCTTTTTCATAAAGTGCAATATATACGGCGTGACATATACGCAAAAAAGGTGTAAAATTGTGATCATCAAATTGTGTCGTGGTGTATATGCTTTCTTGTAGTACTGTGTTGGACAATCACAAGTTTCACATATCTGGAATTGAGTTCTATTGGCTACATAAAGAAATGTGTTGAAAAGATTTTTTTCTTGATGTCTTATTGTAGAAGCCAAATGCGCCTACTATAGGCTCAAGGTAGCCTTTGGTTTTGGGGCCAATGTCCCTTTAAAAGGTCTAGAAAAAGACTACGCATGTTCTGCTAGGTTGAGAGGTACTCTTCTTACTGTGTCAATGTGGATTAGGTATTGTGGAATTGTGTTGCTGATTCATGTGGATTGATGGTCAAATGAGGCAAAAAAGAAACTTTAATACAATATTTGGATTGTGATTTGTGAAGACACGTGTTGGGAACATTCCTTTAAACTTTAAACAGGAGGTGAGCGTGCATCTACACTTAAAGTGTTTTGAACAGAGAGATCTTTGAAGGATAAACAACTACATTTAGGTGTGAAGTTACAAAAATATTTAAGTCTGGAGTTTGTTGGCTAAAATTAGGATTATGGTTTTTACATAATAACATCCCTTTATCCATGATACATACATACATGCATGCATACATACATACATGCATGCATGCATACATACATACATACATACATACATACATACATACATACATACATACATACATACATACATACATACATACCTTTTTCCAAATTTTTCTGCATAGTCAGAGTTTTGGGGTAATTAGTGGCTTAAATTAAACATCCATTTTTAAAATCCATTGTTGGTAAGCCCTCCAAACATGCTGAACCAGTGAGGACTTCCACTCCAGCCTGTCGAGCTTTAACATTTAATAGCTAGCTGTATTTGGGCTTCAATAGTAATTGCACTTGCGGATATCAGTGCATACAAAATTGAATTTCCACAAGACTCTCCAAGGGAAGGATTAGCAGTATGGACAGAGCAGATCTGCATGTGTGGTGAAAGGTAGGGCAGGGATATTAAATTATGAAATGTGTCAAATTGTGCGCATTGCTGGGAACATATGGGCAGGTATTACCTTAGTGTCTGCCGCTGTAGTGCATTGTATATGTGAGAGCGCGCGTTTGGAGTGTGCGTCTCTCCAGCTGCTTGGATCAGCAGAGCTTTACATCCACAGGGAACCATTAGCAAGATAATAATGAGACCATGGAAAAGCCTAGAGAGGTGTGTGTGTTTATGTGTGCTGAGAGGGAGAGACACAGGTAAAAACACAGGCAAGACACAGTGAAGAAAACCAACTCTCTCCTGTGGTAGACATAAACATCATGAGGAGCTTTTTGCAGTCTGTTTTATCCACAGCAGCAGCCGTTAGACAGGGTTGCCACAGGGGGACCAGGTAACATGGAGAAGCATGGAAGACACAGAATAACTACACTTGGCTGTGACACTGATATGTAATAACACATATGTGCTTTTCCAGCAGGGAATCAAGCATTAGAGAGTTATGCCTGATCCTCTGCTGCTGGAAAGAAACCTTCATGGATGTAATTATGTGAGCTTTTGTACACTTGCATCGCTTCAAGTACAATACATAGCTATGCACACAGAGGATTTGCATATTTATTAGTCAACATCTACTGTATGTAGAGAAAATACATGGACTTGTGGGTCTTTAGTGGACTGGCGAACATTTACATTTTATACACAGTTCATGTATTTGCAAAGAACTAAGCCAAAAATAAATAATTGTAGCAGGGAGTAGATGAGCAGATTAACTAAAAGAACATCTTTATTCTTTTTCTTCAAGGTAGTTGTGGTCATTTCAATTACAGCAATTGTTCCCTAAACACAGATCATATTTAATTTCCAAGCTGTTCAACATTGACTTCAGCTAATCTACTGAAATGATTCTTTTTAGTTTCAAACAGTACTGACTTATATACTCAGCCTTCATAACAACGTTTCTGATCTATTTGTAAAGAACATTATCAGACTCAGCGGTCTTAGATGAATGCAGGCGAAATCTGTTTGACAACATTTCCTAAAATTAACAATGAAAATACATCCGAACATTGTGCCGAGCCTGAACATAGATTTGCTTTAATTACCAACTTCTCTGTATACGTGACTCTAACTAAAGCTGAAGCAACAGAATTAACAAATTCCGACAAATAGATACAAAGCCACTATTGTGTTCAAACCAACAAATTAGGAAGCACACCAGTAACCATGTTTACGCCCTGCCTCCCATAATAATGCATAATATGATTGGTAATGAGTGTCTTTCCCTTCTCCTCCCAGGCTCCCTCGGATCAATATAGCAGACTTGTAGTGACACTCCAAGTACTCTTATCTCTCCTTCACAGACCTGCTCCAGTCCCATGCCCCACCTCACATCACCTACCCTGGGTTTTCTCTCCTCTCCTTCTGCTTGCACGCCCTGCTTCTCATTATAGTCTTCCAAGATGGTTGCTGTTTCCACAAGCTTGCTGAACGGAGAAGAGTGAGAAAAATCTGTACATACATGAAAGGACTAATAGTGTGTAACTAATTATGCAAAGTAGTGCTAAAACAAATGACTTATTTCCATAGATATTGTGTCATTTCTCAGCCATTCAGATAAATTTAAATCCATAAAGAGTGTAAACTGTAAGCTTGAAGAGTATATGTTTTGCCTCTCATCCAAGCAACTTCTTCATCAGACAAAGGCCTAGAGCGATAAGATTCTAGCTTCCGATAATGGTGCCAACTTAGGAAATTTTTCTCTATCGAATATTTATTCCAGTCAATATTTTGGTTGTGCCTTTAATTGGATGTAACAAGATAAATTACTGGCTTTATTCCATAGATCTTCATCCAGTTTTGTGCCGTTTTATTCTGTTATTTTTATGTCTTTGATGTTTTTTATTGTACAGTGTCCTTGGGTGTCGTGAAAGGCGCTTTTAAATAAAATGTATTATTATTATTATTATTATTCACACAAAGTTGTTCAGTAGTTCCTTGCATGATAAATATCAGTTATATAACACACCTTGATACATTTCTCATCTGTTTCAAGGAAAAATAAAGCCATTTCAATTTCTACTGTACATCAGTTGCCGGGAACAAACCAAAATGTAAAGCCAAGCTATAAATATTGGTATTGGAACGGAAAGGCTGAATTGGTGCATTCTTAAAGAAATGTATGCTAATGTTCAGCCTTAGATGTGTTGGAATTGGCTCATAGAAGTGTAGCTGTTATGCATATTTGCCACATAATCATTCACTTATAACACACAACATTCATGCAGATAAAGTGGATGTTCTGCCCACAAGGACAATGGTAAGTTATAGATTTCTTAATATGTCAATTGGCACTAAAGGAGAGAAGATGGAGAGGCTGATGAGGCTCCTGAGTTTGCTGCTTTGGTGAAGACTGCTGCAGCTCAAGGGAGAGAGTGGATGTTTATATGAATAGGCTGACTGGGTGTTTATAGACGATGACAATGACAGAAAATGTTTGACTGTTGTATCAGGGCACGAACTGGCCTTTAGGGAAAATAAACTTGTTGCTATTTTTGTCCTTCTGTCCTTTCTCTGTGCCTATTCTTTATTATTCTCTATTGGTTTGTCTTGTGTATTTTTCTGGTGGAAAAAATGATCCATAATTTTTATTCAGTGCAGCTTAGTGACCCAGGGCCGGCCATATAATGGTCTAAAATGTTTCTCAACAGAATAACGCAGTGTCAGTGTATCAGAGCTTATGGTGTCATTGTCATTTAAAATGGCAATTTAAAAGTCTGCCCACAGCCGCTCATCCTTTGTGTATATGCAGTTTGAGCGTTCGTTGTGACGGCAAAAATACTCCAGTGAGAGAGCAGAAAGTGAGAGAAAACCAATTTATACAGGAGCAATTTTGGGAAGAGAGAGGGGAAAGTGAAGGCATGACTTGTTTCCGACCTGCACAATGTCTAAGCTGGCAATTACAACTCTAAGACAGTAAAAGTCTGCAAAGAGGGGTCACTGGAAGGGCTCCAACATGATCACTTCAAAGAATGAACAAAGTCACATGAACTTAATGATCAAGTGAATACAACTATTCAATTTCTAACAATTTAACTTTTTTATTATTATGCACTTAAAATACTAATCATATTTCATACTAAAGCTTCATACTTTTCATTTCTGAAGTAGTTGTATATATATGTTATATATATAGATTTTGTGTGTGTATCTTTTACTGAGAATCTTTGAGGAACAGCAAAGCTTGCACAAAAATGTTTTTAATCATGAAGTACTGTCCGGTGTGTATAAATCTGACAGAATAGTTCAGATTAATCTACTAAGTACTATTTAAAAAGCAACTCTTGGGAAAAGTAGAAGTCCCATTTCTCAGACTACCGCCAACATTAATTTTCTCTTTATCAGTCATAAGGGAAAGGCATTAGATCCTGTGTCGGTTCAGTTTGAAGAGAGAAGTTTGCGTCCATACTCCAGATATACGTATATCGACTACCCGAGGCCCACTCTTGAGAAGAACATTCCTCCACACACTGCTTTCTTGTTCACGTGTGTCAGGTGTCAGTCTTTGACATTCTTGTTGTCTGACTGTGAGAAATGTGTTTTTGGCATGGGCTACTTTGCTGGAGTGTGTGGAACAGTGCTCAGAAACATCTCTACTCTCAAATATTCAAGCAAAAGCAAGAGTTTTTTTGTCTCAGGCACAGACTGTAGAGCCAAGGGAAACACATTTACACACTACTACACCATTCATAGTAACTGTGAATAACTGTGGCTTGTTGACCCAAGAATTGCCATATTTGGTACATCAAAATGTCCTCACAGCTTACATGTTACTTGACTGAAATAAATGTGTAAAAGCACACATAAAAATACATTGTACAACAGTTCTGCTGTACACTCAGTAGTAGAGAAAATACTTTTGCCAGTTAGATCAACAATGAAAACCATGCATTCGAACGAGGCTACATAACTGTATTTGCTGTTCCATAAACAGTATATAAACTTTATGTTCTGTTCACACGTTATCACACCATTCTTTAGGACAATACTCTTCACTACAGGTAGAACAGCTTAAATGACTATTGTCTAAATGTAGTTTATTTCTTTTAATGCAAAACTTTATTGGTTCTAGTCAGTAATAGAAATCAACCAAAAAAAAGGAAATGGCTTTTTAGATACTTGATGGCAAAATACAATCTAGCCGCACGTTCTACAACACAAATGCAACCTGCTGAATTATCCAGTAAACATAGTCTTCTTTCAAAGAGTTTCTTGGTTTGGCACCACACATTCTGAACATTGTCATTGTCACCTTTTGGCTCCTAAATGTCCCTTTGAGACAAAAGCAGTGCATTAAACTTACACTTTTCTTCACACATGAAGCACAAATGTAGCACTGGACTGCACTTACGTCCACAGATAAAGAGGTGTTTTGACGCTCTCACACTGCCATTAGAAGTCTAAATGCCACTGTCCAAGCTCACCTCTAATAATAATGCTACATGATGCTGCAATTTGTTTTTGTGAAAGACTGGGTGACAGAGTTCTTAAGTTAAAATCAAGTAATACAAATATTTATGTTTTCACTGTACATTTCCAGAAATTCTACAGTAGAAATGGCTGTTTGACTGTCAGATTGTAGCTTTGTTGACCTGCTTTATGGTTTTTGTCTGTGCAATTACTTGGTTTATCTAAAGGAAACAAGACCATTACTCTTGCACACTTGAGATACGACAGACATCACACTGGAACATTACTCTGACAAACTTTTAGTATAAACCTTCTGAACAAACCACAAGCTAACTGATCTAGCAACATCTTTTTTGTCTGTTTCTTTCTTTCTTTCTTTTATGCAGTAGCCTTTGTAGTGACTGAGTAATATTATAATATGATTATTGCCAGTTGAAAAGCCTCTAACACAGGGGTGTCGAACTCATTTTGAAAAAGGGCCACATTGGCATCGGGGTTGTCCTCGAAGGGCCGGTTGTAACTAAAATGAACCTTACTAATCTTTCTGTATTTGATTATTGTACAGTATATTAATTGAAGTGACAATTACTGAATATACATCTGCATTAGTCTGAAAAATGACTTACTCTTTAAGTTTCAGACAAATTATTTCATAAAGTTTGGACACCCACATTACTCCTGGCACTAATATAAAATTAAACTAAACCTCATAAGACCTTGAGGGCCACATAAAATGAGGTGGCGGGCCGCATCCTGTCCCCGGGCCTTGACTTTGACATATGTGCTCTAACACATGAAATTAAGATTGTTCAATGCCAAACAAATAGTATAACTTACATTTTTGGGTACTTAATCTAAAACAGTGCTCACCATCTGAGATTTAACATTGCCACATTCTAGAAAATAAACACAACCTCTTAAATAATGATTGTGTCAGTAATGGTTGGGAACTAATATCTTGAATAAAGTAGTAATTGGAAAATTAGTGTTATTTTGTATGTGCATGTTAACCGTTAGCTCTGTCTGGGTTTTAACTGCAAATGCTTTCTGTTTCTGCTTTTTGTTGCTGGAAGGAATCGCAGATTGAAGATTAGTGATGGATGCTTAGTTTCACCCATAAAATACACGCCAGCACCGACAAGCAAAGCAGACTTTTACTTGCTATAAAAGCACAAAGAAGTGCTGGAATATACTTTCTCACATAAGCCCGCTGATTCACACAGATTTAGAACCATACTGATATAAAGTCTATCTCTTAGAAGAGTGATATTTCATTTATTTCAACAATTATCCGTCTTATGTGTGCAAAGTTGTGCAGCTGTAGCTAACTTTTAACTGCCTCTGGAGCTGCCATAAGATTTTTTATAGAGTTTAATATCAGTCTGACATGTATTGCAGTAACTCATGTGGTAATAGTTTCCTTGGAGCTGAACTTTACTTCCAACACAAGATATGAATAGTTTTCTACCAAAAAGGTGATGATTTTGCTCTCCCCTGGTTCTCTAACAAGCGAGGCACCTCTCAAGATTGGTTCGCCCTTACACCTTTTTATCATTTTTGTGACTTTCTTTTTTATCACAAGATTTGCCACCTTTGACTAATTGTATCTTATAATTTAGTATGAGACTTGAATTCATTGGTAGGTCACTGTTCGTAAATGAAATGCAACCTTATAGTTAACTTTTTTCCAGCGCGCAGATGTAGGAAGAGGCGGTGTTACCATGGCAACAGAACCACCCCCACTGAAACCACGGCAACATGTGTGTGTTCCCGTTGCACCGACCCAACTCTCTCCCCTCCATCACCCAATCTTTCCATTTTTCCCTAAGCTTTTTTTTTTTTTTTTTTAACGCCTTCCGTCTGTCCATACTTTGACAGGTTAATGCTCAGCTGCCGTGTCTATCTGACTCACACGCACACACTGGCGCTGCCCGAGGTGGTGTGCAACAGGGGATTTCAAAAGGGGCAGTCGGATAGACAGTTTAATCTGAGAGACAAGGAGGCAAGCTAAAGAAGCATGGGAGGGGAAAAGAGAGATAGTCGGAGAGATAGAGGCGAAAGGTTACAGTGGGGACAACTCTGTAAAGAAGTGAAGAGGGGGGACTTTATTACTACAGTACACTCAGGAGAGGATGGAGAGTTGACTTTGGCTGTACAGGTGAATCATTCAACTAAGTGGACACAGGAAAAGGGTTTGCCCTCTAGTGGCCGGCTGCAATAAGTGCGATATAGATCTGTCTTCTTGATCCAATTTCATAGTTTAGTTTAGCTTATTTATTTATTTTGAATGGGACTGCATGTTCTAATGAACGACCAAACCGTAAATAGACAAGATTTTGCTGAAAGCTAATTTCCATCTGTAGTCCTATGAAGCCAGGGTAAAACAGGCTATACACAAGAAGCAAAACATGACACGACAGACAATTAAGACATCACACACGATTCAATATTAGACACAGGAGACATGATGACTGTGATTGGCAGTGTGTTCCAGTTTGAACAACCCTTGACAGAGATCACATTCTGAGCAAAGGTGCACTTTCTAAACTGGACTTCACAGTCTCCCCTTGTTGTGGATCTGGTGCTGGTCTCACAACATTCCCCCAAAGGTGGTGGGGCTGAGGCATTTAAAACCTTATACACTTGAAAACAATTTCTAAACATGTTCAGTCTATTGATAGATTGGTCGGCTAATAGAGACGGCAGCAAAAACCTTCAAAACTATTTTGTATCTGATTCAAAACTGGACTCACTTTATTTGCGCACAATAAAAAAACAGCCATCTTAAAACAAGTTAAAACACATATATGATTAGGCTTATATCTGTCACGTAAGCAGGGTAAAAATGCCAATGGAAAACACATAGGCCCATCTTTATCCTGATTTTTACAAAGTTAGTTGAAATAAAGCTACTGTATGAAAGCTATATGAAATATGCTTCATTAAAAGCTATAAAAAGTGTAACTTCTGCAATTAATGAGTAGTTTGTTGTGCTTGTTTTTTTTTACCTTTATTTAACCAGCAAATTCCCACTGAGATCGGTATCTCGTTTTCAGAGGAAACCTGGGGAAGCGCAGAGAGGAAAAGCCTATTGTACATATTTTTAGTGGTAGGGTAAATCGGAGCAACTGGAGAAAACCTAGACAGACACAGGGAGAACATGCAGCAGATGAATTGACGCAGTTTCTCGTATAAATTAACTGTTCATATTATAAAATGTTGCTCTTGATATGTTTGACTTTATTGTCAGTCACCTTGCTGTAACCTACCCCACATTGGGTTGTTCTTCTGCTCCATACAGTTTGTTGGAATCCTGCCTAATTGCACATACTTTGGTGTTTACATTGGCGAGAGTTTCCATCTGTAGAAGCAAATCCGTCGCAGAACTGAAGAGCACTAGAGTTCTCACCCATCTGTTGCGGGGCCCCCTGGTGGTTGGGCATCCTCTTGTTCCATGTCAGGTTATGATGGATTTGACCGTGGCCTGTTTGAATGTTTGTATGTGTGACAGTGTGTGCCCAAACTTGCGTGGCGTGCTCTGTCTGATGGATTGTTATGGTAAACAGCGTCGACAGCCCCTGCCCTCCTGTTTAGCTGCTGTGCTGTCGGCATTTGCCTCTGCAGATGTGGGTGTGTATAGGCTCATCCTCGGGTTCCCTCGAGATGCCCGTGATTGACAGCTTTATCCCCTGTTGTCATGGTGATGATGATGGATGTGTTTTGGGTTACCAGGGAGACCGCTGTTTAGGCATTCTATCTGCATGCATAATGTAGTTTTAGCATAAAAAGATTTGGTAGCTGACAGGGAGCAAAGGAGACGCACATATGAGACAGTAACAACTTCACTGAGTCGGCACTTACATGTGTTGCTTACCTAGCAGATGGTCAGTGCAGACACAGACTACTTGTTCACACTTTTGAAAGGAAATTCTTTGATTTGGTGTACAAAACTGAGTAAGGTGTAGCGACTCTGACACCAAATGCTACTGGTTTCCAGCTAATGTCACTGTAGCAATATGATAATCTCATTAACTAGTTTTTTAGAGAGTTTTGAGGCCAAATTATTGTGAGTTGGCACTTTTACAGCAAAGAGAAGTACGACTTTATTCAATTATTTACCCTACATTTACTCCACCCACTAACACATTTCAAATAGAGCTAGCTGCTGGAAAAGCTTGTTGGGAGGTGAAAGGAGGAAATAAAACTACAGAGGGACAATGTGTGTCTGTGATCAGCACACAGTTTTGTGTGCATAATCCAAGCTGATGTCTTTTGCAGTAAGATTTTGACTTGATACTTGCTAGTTTGCTTAGTTTGTGCTAATATTGCCAATATGTAAGTGTGAAAACAACCTACATTTTGTTAGTAAAATAACAGCTAAAGACAACAGTGCTTTGAGTGATCATCTGGGAGGAGATGACAGAGACTCAGACAAGCAGGCAAACCTTAAAAACAGTTCACGTCTCTCTCAGATAAAGATGAAAGTGTCCGATCTGTGGAATTATAGAATGTTAACTATGTTCCACCTGTAGTGCAGAATTTTAACACCTTCATCTACAGAGTTCTACAGAAGTTGTACTTTTTACAATGAAAGTGCTGGGAAAGATTCAACCCCCAGTGAGTTCAGAGACATGAGGTGTGTTAAAAATGAAGCTGCTGAAAAAGTTTGATGCACTTGAAGGCTGCACAGGTGTATTTTAACATTACCACACCAACACAATTTGAGAATAACTGCTTTAGATCACCATCTAGTGGCCGCAGAGAAGAATACATGGGTACGATACAAACCTACCTTGCTGTAAATATGCTAAAACTGATATGCAGTTTTTTATGAATGTAATTTGACAGAATAAATGCTTGGAATGAATCTAACTATTGTTTAAAAACTTCAGAACATAGGAAATCTCAAAGCCCTGTCTATGAAGTTGCATTGTTAAGGCTAATGTTGCAAGACATTAACTCTATCCTTACATTTGACCCATCCTTCAATGCCGCTGTGTCAACTTGTTAGGATCAGTGAGCTGCTGTCATACAGTGCTCAGGGACCCATCTCTAGATCTTCTGCTTCTGCCTTGTCGGAGGATTTAACCCACAATTTTAGGTTGGTGTGGCAGCCCATAAAGTGCACCCAAAGGCTTCTTTCTGTGAAACATAAGTGCTAGCTTTCAGCTACTGTGCTGACAAGATCATTCAGAAAGAAGTTCTTTCTGAAGCTCTAAAAGAGTCCGTAAACAGTATTCTTCAAACAATCATGAATGAATCAAAAAGCATCAGCAAATCTTAATGAGGGAACTATTTCATAGCATAATCAGCAGCACAGCAAAGGTTGTAATTTAAAAGAACCTTGATGAAGTCTATTGACTTATATTGACTGGCAGGCAATTCATTTTTATTTGCTTGCATTCACTGCTAGTGTTTTTCAACATTGAAGCATGTGAGTAGTTTCAGACAATCCCATAGGAACAGCTACTTCGAGTAAATAAACTATGACTGGATTGTCATGTTGTTGAGATAAAAAGGCTTCTGAATTATGCTATTGACATGTAACATATGACAGTCTTGCTCTTCAAAAGCCACCTGCAGCACAACAGTCCCAGGTGTACATATAAGCATAAACATATTGGCGGCATATGTATTTGTAGTCCGTTTGCATGGCTGCTTCATTCACTGTGTAGCAGGCAATCAGACTGTGCACCTAACCATGACTGGGAGATGCACACCCTTATCACCAACACATATTATCTGACATACAAATGAAGCTGTGTGAGCAGAAAACAACACATACTGACCTGTATTAATACAACATTTTCAATAATTATCAGTAATGTAAATGTTTATGCATGTGCAATGTTTTGTAGAGAATATTTGCAGATATTTTAAATGACCTGTGTATGTGCACTGTCATGCTCAATTTTTCCCAATATAAAAAAGAGGATGAGTGCAGTGTTGAAAGTACTCAATGTCATTACTTATATGGTATTACTCTTCAAATAACAGTGCAGATACAGGGTCAAAACAATTACTCAAGTAAAAGTATCACAAAACAAATCTACTTAAATGTTGGGGAGGGGCAGGGGCACTTTGTCAAAATATGCTGAAAATGTTACTAAGCACCTTTACTTTTTTTTTTACTTTTATTATGAACAGAAGCCAAACAGCTATAAGAAAGAAAAAGAAAAAAATGCTTTCGTTTTTGATAATTCACTAAATTTCTTTGTCAAGGGTAGAATTGATTCGCGGTGAATCAATTACAGAATATAGATTCAAAGTTCAAATTGTTCATGCAAAGTTCAAGTAGAGAAACCTTGTCTTGCTGTAAAAAAAAAAACTGCAGTGCTAACAAAAATAACACTACCAATCGGGTTTGACTGGTTTATGTAAAATATGAAGGTGCTTTTCGTCTAAGTTTTTTTTTTTTAATCTTGTTACTGATTACATTTTAAAGCAACTTTATACCTTGTGAAAACACATTATTAACATCGCCGCTCTGGTTTGGCAGTTGTCTGTGTATTGTTAATAACCTTGTAAACTGTCAGCTTGTACATTGTCAAATGATTCACCATATGGCGGGGTACTGCATATATCAAATTTTGTGTACTCTAGCAAGAAGAAGACTCTCATACTATTAAATAGAAATATTAATGACAAGCTGCTAAAAATAAGATGCTCCTCCTAGTTTTAACCATATTTAGAACGGTAAAAGTTGAATCTCCTTGGACCGTGCACGTTGTAAATATAGAAGACATGTGAATAAGATATTAAAGCACGTGTTGCTTTGCCTTTTTCCCTAGGGAGCACTTTGGGTTCATAAATAATTCACAAACCCACATCTCCCACACTTCTAACAAATGCATGCTACCCACTAATGCACAAACTCCCATCCACGCACACTCCAGTACATCATCAGGAACGACTTTGATCCTACGAAGTTAAAAACAGAGAGCTCACAATTGACTTTTGCGTCAAAGGGTGAAATGATTGGTGAAGTGAAGGTCAAGACAAAGAAATGGCGATTGTTACTTGTCAAGCATGGTAATAAAACTATATTAAATACTTGTTTCGCTTATTGGGGAAGTGACAGGCAAGGTATGACAACAGGTGTAACTTTGCTTATTTATTACTTTAAAATGTTGAAAATTCAGTCTGAATTCTCGATATAGTGATACGGTATGTGCAAGTTTTCAGCATCTGGCAGTTTGAAAAAGACATTGAGTAGAAAAGTTATGAAAGACAAGATGTATGACTATAAGATATACTCAGAACAAATATTTGCCCTGATATAGTTTGAGGAGCATCATAAAGAAATACATTTACCATAGTCAAGTGATTTGCCGAGGCTGTTGCTGTAATATGATAAAGTTTGCTTTAATGGTGCTTTTTATAAAACATTCCAAAATTTACTATGAACAAATCAATTAACCTGGAAAAAGAAACAGACATAAACAGCCATAAACAATGGGTGGTTATATTTGGATTCCAGAAACGTTTCATCAATTAAATATGTTTGTTGTTATGATTCTGTTTTCTGTATGATTCTTTTGTGATGGGAGGTTTTCTCCCTGCTTGTCTCCACGAATATGTTACTGCCATTAAGTATTTATATCTGGAGACAAACGGATGACTCCACAAAGCCAAAGTGTTATCTGAGAAAACATAAGCCCGCTCACAGCAAGAGTACATGTATTGTATTGTTGTATACAATGCCTGTCAATTATTAAGTTTTCAAACAGAACATACATAAATCATGGAAAAAAGAATGTGACACATGTGAACAGAATTTTATTATTAAAACATGAATGACATGTTGAATCCCAGTCAAAGTCAAAGTATTTTTTTCCTAAATTGTGCTGCAGCCCAAATAAAATATTGGTTGTATATGAAAGTTTAAAGGTAATATACTGTATCTATGAAGTTTTCATTTTGCATGCACATAAAAGTCAATGTTAAAAATAATGGGCCCTTGCCAGCTGTAGGTTCCAGACTTCTTCTCTTTAGTTCAAGATGTGAAAGAGACAGAAAACAATAAGTTAAATGGAACTTATTGTTTGTAAGTCATTCAAACTCACTATGAGTATTTTTGCAGCATTAGCATAAGGTCAGTTTGATTTTTTTCACTCATGTAACTTCCTTTGCAGCCAGTAGATGCAGCTCAAACACATTTCCTGATTTGGAAGCACATGACTATCATTTACTACACTGTTTTTCTTGATTCTTGTGCTTGAGATTCCAGTGTGAAGGTACAGTACTTGGAAGCATGTGAACATTGCAACATATGTGATATATTTGTCCTTTATGTTGGCCTACAATAAAAAAACCTAGCAACAGGATAAGAGCTGATGACTAAAACTCATTAAAGCTTGTCTTAACAAACATTAATTAGTTTATAAGGATCTCTCGACATTGTGAAGTTTTCTATAGCAAGCATGTTGTATAGGAGGTGTGAAACAACTGAGAACAACAAAACACTTTAGCAGAGATACATTACTTACACAGAGTTGACTTACAGAAAAAAAATCACCTGAACATAATGTAATGTTATTAATAAAAATAGCTAGCTCCTGTCCACCGTCATCACATTCTAGTGAACGTAATCTATATTTACCATCAGTACTTGATTAGTATCTGAGTATTGATTTTTGACAACCCTGAAACAGACTCCAATAAATGCACTTCCATGTTTGTAAAGTCATGCGTTGGACTCATTACTGTAGTATTCATGTAGGTTTTGTGTATTCCTGTGTGTCACCCATGGACAGAAGTTATAGGGTATAGGTGCTGCATAATGATGACCACTCTAACCAGGGTTTACACGCATGTATGAATAATGTATGTGAAAGTGTGGCATGACCAGGCTCCTAAATGTCAGCAACCATAGTCTGAGCCTGCTGTGCTACAAGACCTCAGAGTTTCACATTCCCATAAGATTATACCTTGTGACTGTGTGTGACATGAGACGAGCTGTCTGCTGCATATAGACACAGACTGAACTGAACTGCATGTCACTAACAAAACACAGATTTATCAAACATTTGCTCATGTGCAAAAACAGGTTAGGGGGGAGCAAAAACTTGCCGACAAGACGCAGAATTTGAGGTGGTGCATATCTGTTTTGTGTAATATGTAGTATTTTTCCAATATTAAAGTATGCATAAATTGTTCGCAAATAACAGGATTTTTTTTATTATTATTATTATTTGGCACCTGGCTTGATAAATCAGGCCCTTGGTGTAGGGATGGATCATGTGAATGTATTAAAAGAAAAGGGTCCATATTTTTGTCCATGTTTTATAGTTATGTCCTCATTAAAAAAAGGAATCAGGACCTGTGTTTTGTTTAATTCACCCATGCTCAACACACAAATCCTGCATATTTAGCTGTGTTCCTCTTTGGAAGTGGAAACTCAGTTCTACATTGATGTCATATTGTCTTAAAGCATTTGAATCATTTCAGCCCTGGAATTGCCCAAATTTGAATCTTAGCCTGATTGAAACATCACTTCTTGGCATAATTTTGTACTAAAAAGATTCAATAGAAAAATGATATTTTTTGTAATGACATCATAAGCTGAAACAGTCTATTTCTTTATGTAGAAAGCTTAGTGAAGCAGGATTTGCCCCCACATTAGTAAATTATTCAGAATTCATCTTTGTTTTTTGTTTTTTTGATGAGGTAACTACTTGCTAACAAGACTCAATCTTGCCTAAGTATTGCATAATACAGGGTCTTTAAAGGCACTGTGCTATAACTTAAAATAAGTACCCCCTCAACACATATGTATTGTTAATGTCTCTACCCGAGATGAAAATTAGTTCACAGTGTGAACGAATTCCTACGTCTGAAAATGTACTGTTTGTTCACTAAATCTACTTAGTCAGCATGCCAATCAATCAATCAATCAATCAATAACTATCTGTTTGTCCCCAAGGAGCAATTGAAATGTAATGGCTAACTGTGATTAACGCCTTGCTTCAATAGCTGTGAAAAGGCTCACAATGCATTAAGTAGGTCAGAAAAACATATAGACTGTGGAGGAGGGGCTGCACCTTTTAATTAACTTTGACTTAATTAACATATCACAAAATATGCATCGATTGGTTTATGCTTATTGTGACACATTTTCCGAGCCATTTTTAAGTTGTTGTGTTGCTATCAGTTCAGTTTCTTATATCTTCTGTACTTACATTCACTCAAATCGCTGAGCTTTGCCTTTCAATCCATATGACTTTTTCTTTCTCATTTCAAACTTTGCTCCACAATCTCATTTCCAATCGCTTGCAGAAATCATTTTGCATCACACAAATATTAAAAATCCCCAAATTCCTCCTTGTAATACAGTCAAAATGATTCTCCCCAGCTCTTCTTATTTTCCAATTTCTTTGCCACCTCTCCTCCATATCTGTGCCTTATGATTCCATCTGCCTCAGTACCTTTCTGTGTGCTGATGTGCATTCATATTCCTCTATGTCTTCTTATCGTCCTATTGTTCACTGTAATCCTCTCATTCGTTGTTTTGATCCATGTCTAGTCGACACTCATCCATCTTGCTCCGTGGTTCTCTGCCTCGCCGTGTCGTCATGGTACTGTTGTGTCCTTTAATTGCTTTCCTTTCCTCGCAGCCAGTCACTTCTTCATTAAATCATCAGTCATCAGCGTAGTTTGCTCTGTCAGACGGCGAACCCTTGTAACCCCCATATGGTTTCCTGTCTTTATTGGTAAAATTGTGTGATGGCTGATACCAAGTGGAAGAGAACATAGGTGATTGCAACTTTACCACAGTCTTAGAAAAATGTGAATTAAAGATAGAATAGCACTTTTTTTGATGAAAACAGCAGTATTTGAGATGCATCAGTTAAAAGATAGGTTGGTTTTGAAGAAAAGTTTGGCACCTTTTTATCTGTACTTTGGCTGTATCTCATTGCAAAATTTAGGCTTGTTACAAGTATTAAATTCACACCGTAAAAAATGTATATCTAGACTTGCTTAACATGACTTGGAATCAAAATTGTATTCAGT
Source organism: Mugilogobius chulae (assembly GCA_038363315.1). Taxonomy (NCBI): domain Eukaryota; kingdom Metazoa; phylum Chordata; class Actinopteri; order Gobiiformes; family Gobiidae; genus Mugilogobius; species Mugilogobius chulae. Next base: position 28,070,610 of record CM076408.1, read on the forward strand.
TTTGAGCTGTTTTAACTGGATAAGATTTAATCGCTTATGTAATGTAGAATATTTCACTGGTTTCAAGACATTTTCAACTGGTTATAAGAGAATTTGGCTTAGTATAAGAAAAATAAATGCCATTGGTGTAACAGCAATTTTCCTAAACCATTGGCAAATAATTTGGCTTGAAATTAGAAGCAATGTCTTGAAATCAGTTTAAAACAAGGAAAATAATCTATGTCTCTACAATAAATCAAGCTTAAATTAGTCAAAATGCTTGAAATTAGGTTTAATTCCTAGAATCAAGCAACTTTAACTTGTTTGAAAATAAATTTTTTGCAATGCAGATACTATGTGATATATGTAAAAAGTAGTATTGAAATTAGATAAATACATTCAATACATTTGAACAACAACAACAACAACAACAACAACAACAACAACAACAACAACGTTGAGACTTAAAATAACTTAAAATAAACAATGCACCATTTGAAAAGAGTTTTCGTCTTATAATTGGTGATAATAATAGTTTGATGACTACAATGTTTATTAAAGAAAGCATATTATGATTTTCACATTGAATTGTATTTTGTCTAAAACTCTGATTTAAAAAGAGTGTATAGTGTATGGTAACAATAATAATTTTTGTATTGATTATAAAGTCCACCTTTGAAGGTTGAAATTTTTCAATTTTTCATTAACGGCTGAGCAACTGTGTAATATTTTGCATGCAACCAAAACAAATATAGCATATTTACAGACTTTTTTTTTATTTTTTTTTTTTATAAATGATGGGCCAGGGCTGCACTTGGTCTTGTATTGATGCAGTTCTTGTGCGAAGGACAGCTCACATTCAGTCCACTGGTCCTGCAGCTGTGACCTTTTTTGATCTCAGCACATGCAAGACCAGGAATTGGTTCTTTGTGTGAAAAAAAAAAAACAGCTGAGGAGGGTACCGGTGGTCTGGTGAAAATTCCTTCCAACTGAAAGAATCTGGAGCACTGGACAACAAGGTGTGCCGAGTCTTTCATACTGTTAAAGAAACTAAAATCTGTGATGTCTGAGCCTGGGGTTATTTATTCTTCTTTTCAAAAAATAAATGTTCACAAAATAGACATGCCACTGAGCTAGAGAGAAAAGGCAAAGAGCTCCGTGACAATCTCGAAGGTGACAATTAGAAAATTAAATAGAGAAAACACACACCTACAAACATGCCCACACCAATTTGTTCCTACGCTGTTGTGACTTTTTCAGTGTGCAGAGCTACAAGTGTCAGTGTCATTATAAAGGAAATGACACCTCACTTTTCCTCCCACATAAAACACCATGTGCACTTTATATAAACACATAATGTGGGCCAAAGTCATGTGAAAGTTCTTTAAAAATAGTATTAAACATTTCATTTACCAAAGAAAGTTGTCTTTTTACAGTAGGAAGGAGTCAAGTTTTCTACATTGTTTCCTTTATACTTGGCAGGTTACATCACAGACATAATTCAGGCAGCAGTTAAAAAGTCAATTTGAAAACATAACAACAATAGATGTGCAGAGAAGTGGTCAGAAGCACGCACGAATCACACGCGGCCCTCGCTCACATCATGTTCCTCTTTATTTACAGCAGAGACAAGCTAATTGAACCAGACACTCAAAGTCATCACAGACGCTGCACTTTCCGCTTTTCTGTGAGCGCATTGTCTTTGCTTTCTATCTTAATCTGTCTTTTATCTGCAGATGATCGCCCTTTGTACGGCGGGCTGTTGTCTTCTTTAGCTTCACAACACTTTGGTTTTAGCTTTGACTTTTGTTCATCATTTGTGTCATCATAAAGGTGGCTTATTAGTCATGTTTGTTTCCTCATATAGATAGATTTTATTCTGTTTTATTTGATTTAACCTTTTCAAAAACAAATAAGAATGGCTTCTGGTAATGATTTCTAGAACATAAATTAAACAGACTTCGTATCTCTGCCATTTAAGAAAGAAAACAATCAAATTTCTTCTTCCAAATTCAGACTCCTGCTTTAAACCACATGTTTTTACCGACAGAGAAGCTGTTGTTCAAAAAGCACAATTAAATAAAATAACAATTTGACTTGATCTCTCAATCTCTTGATTACTTTCCCAGCCCATACATGTTGTGATATTGCTTTTTTCTATTGTTTTGTCTGTAATATTCCACTGTAAAACACTTAAAGACTTCCTACATACTTGAGATAAAGTTTACTGACAGTTTAATATCAAGACCAGCTATTAAAATACACTTTCTTTTCAGATAAAGAAACATGTTAAAATGTGATGCCATTAAATAATCTGTCTATAAGAGATCATATACAGTGCTAAGTGTTAAGTAGCGGTGTCCAATTAAAAGCTTGCCATTTTGAACTCATCAAGTCTTAATGACACTCACTGCACTGACAACATGATCGTTTATTTTGACAGTAACTCCAAGTAGTTGCTAAGAAACCGATTTTATGCACATACGCTGTTCCATTATCCTTTTCGCCATATCTAATTGCTGCTTCTAATTTACTATTGCAAAAGGAAAAGTCTAGCTGCTGTTTCTATACAAAAAGGCTTAAGTTTGCTTGGTAAACTGTTAGTTCTTATATTCTTATGAAAAGAAAACATATCAATACAACTATAGCTATGACTAAACCTGTATATGTACTGTATATTTTATTGGATGGAAACAATTAATAAAACGTAATGATTTTGTTTCAATATGATTAGTCAGTTGATTATTTATTTCTGAAGTTTTGCCATTTGTTATGTTTTGGTTACAAGACAAGTGGTTTGCTCAAACGTATTTGAAATTGGTTTGATTGTCTTTTTAGTAATGCTCTGCAGCTGTGATTATAATAGTACCATATTATAATAATAGTACCATATTATAATAATAGTGCCATGCAATAATTTGAATGAATGGCATGTTTATCACATTACTTTTGATGACTAGTTGGACACTGTTCTAGTGTTCATTTGAATTTTATAAGATGTTTAGCTATGCCACTTTGAAACATGATATTTTGTCGTGTAATGCCTCCTGACAGGACTTGAACTTGCCGACAATAATCTAATAATGTCACTTTTCAAATCACATCATGGTAATTAAACAGTTCTTTCTTTTGCAATTCTTATTTTAAACTGACATGTTTATCTCCACAAAGGCATCACTTACTGATGTTCTTTCATGTATTCCATGCATTTTTACACACAAAAGTACCTAGAAAGTCTGGTATTCTTTCAGCCATTGTTTAGTCAGATTTAAACAGCAAAACCTGTACAGACTGGAACATGTGAATAAGTAATCTTGTAGGTATTTGTTTTTTCACATAAAAGTCTTTAACAAACACATTAACAATAAAACACACACTTATTCTCTCACTTACAGTTTGTTAGTTACTATGTTCTAATTAAAATTTTTTGGGAGGGCGATGCGGCTAAGTAATTGTTCTTGTGAATTAGAAAAGTTTGCATAAGTAATAGAATGTAGAAATATAAAAGTTAGTTAAAAGTTAGTGTTTAAATGTTCCAGAAAGTTCCTGATGTGACTGAAAAGTACCTGCCCCTGAGGAAAAAGTATTCTCAACTAGAACTTAGAAAAGTACCAGGAACTGAAAAGGTTTCTACGTGTATCTAGGTGGTTGTAAAAATCCCTGCTCTATGTAAAATAATTGGGAACAGTCAGAAGAATAATACATTTTTTCCTACCTTCCCTTATTTGTTTACACTGTCAAAATGTCCTTAGGCGAAATGCAAAACCGACCTTTTGCATCAACAATAGGCCTATATGTTGGTTGCCAAGAAAATCTAGACATTATATTACTAATGCATATCATCTAGCCACCATGTTCATCTCATCTTGGTGTTACATGGTTTTAAAGTATAAAATACAATCCTGAGTCATTATCATTTGTCATTTTACCTTATTTGACAGTCAAAAATAAACTGCTCATTGCTCTTAGTGTTAATATTGTTTGTGTTTAAGGTCCAGGTAAAGAAGTGACTTTTCTAGGCTTGAAAAGACAAAGTCACATTGTATTTTGGTTCGTGCTGCCAAGCGTTAAACTTTGAGCATGCAGCTATTTGTTTAAGATGTCAGCGATGACATTTTACACCGGCTTGTACCTTGGTCCTGTGCTCAGTATGTTTCTCCAGCTCACACGCATGAGAGGACACAGACATAGATGGACAACAAATCTGCCGCACATATTATCCTACACACAACAAAGAAGGAGAAATACAAAGAGAGTGGGGCTTATAAATCATCACTTTTGAACTTTTGGTTATGGCTGCTTAGAAACTAGCTTTAATGACCTGAGAGGAATGGCGAGCAGAATAATCCATCTTAATACTGCTGCACACTATTTTGTAGTTATATATTATTTATGTTTACAGCTTATTTTCTACCAGTATTTTGCTTTTTCTTTTTACAGCTTTAGTCCATCTGCGAATGTTTGTATTAAAAATGTCACTGAATATATCAACAGTACTGTACTGTCTGTACTGTTATTAAGTAGATTCCTAAAGAAAAAAAATTGAGGGCTTCATTCCAATTCTGAATTTGTTAAAATTGTTGTATTTTATAAGTTCTGCATTTTAAAACAAGATATAATATGTGATGGTGGGCTAGTGACAGGATATTGAGAGGTTATTGGACGATAATTGACAACCAAAAACATTGATTCCCAAAACATTACCTCACTGAAGTAGGACAGCATAGAATACAGAAGACTACTCTGAGAACTTAACCTTGACCAAGCTTTTTTGGATGCATACTAACCACATTTCAGTATGATACAGTAGTTTCTAGATTTATTATGTTTAGATGAAAATGGCCCCTTCGACATGCTATCTCTAGAGTGGCATTAGTGTTTAAACAGATTAGCAGAATTAGCTCAAACCATGATGTATCTATAAGCGGTTACTCCAGTAATTGCTCGCCATATGCTGCGTGGCTAAATACGCTAACTATTCATCGCGTCACACATTATTTTCACCTGCCATAAATGACCGAGTGGACACTGGGGACTGTGTGAAACATGTGCAGCCAATAATCCAGCGTTTAATCTGGCCTCTCATCAAGTTCCCAGCATGCATCTGCGCCGTGTGTCTATAGAAAATGCTATTCCCTTTCGCCTTCTCAATGTCACTTCCACCATTGGGCCACGCCAGCTTGCATTAAGTGACAGTTCTGGATGAATAATAATCAGATATTACAAGGCCAGCGATAGGATCTCCAAGAAAACTAGTAATGGAATTGGTCTCTTTGTGATCGGAATCCATCTTAGGCTCTTGGAAGCAGGCCAGGTACAAAGTGCAATCTAAGCAATGCAAAGATGTCAGGGGAAATACAATAGAAAAAGCCATTTAGGTCCATGGAGGCGAATCTAAGAGGCTGCCTTACTGAATGTAGGAGAGTTTTATCTAGGATGATAAATATAGGCTCAACATATAGACAACAGGATGCTTGTAATACGTAACAATGGGCAGACTTTTCATGCTCCAACATACATATTACAAGCCTTGTCAGCAAAGCACTACATTCCTTTGCAGTGGGACTTTAAACTAGGATTTTGATTTTTTTTTTAATCAGGGCTGGCAGTATAACCTTGCTATAATAATTGCCAAATAAAATCAGTATAATGCAAATGTATTCATTAATGCTGTTTGTCAATAGCATGCAATAGGGTCCCATTGCCATTGTTAACTTTTCTAGTAGAGAAAAGCAGATTATAGTGTTTTGTTTTTTTTTTTAGATAGTACTGTTTTACAGGCCATGTAACAAGTCGGATCTGTGGAGAGGTGTTCAAAGTAAATATTTTGAATAGGGCTGTACTTGATCTTTCAGTATTGGGATACATCGTGACAAACTTGTTGGCAATACAGTGTTCCGTCGCTCTAACACGGTTCACTTTTCGCAGATGTTTTGTTTGTGCAATTTAGCTTTTTTTTTTACAGTGCGCGGTCCTATAGACGTACGCTGTGCTACGTGCTTTTCTCTCGCACTGTTTGGGGACTGTATTACATTGCAGCATTCACAGGCAACAGCACAGAAGCTCTTTTAGAAAACTTTAGACAGTTTGGATCATGCAGGGGAAGCTGACCTGACGCTCAAGGTTTCTCCAGGTGAGGATTTGACTCTCTGAGCTCGTAGTTTAGGATGATTAGTTTGTTCACGCTGGAACGTCATTTGTGTAGTTCAGCATGTTGTGACTTCGCTAGAGTTTGGATGTGTTTCGTGGCTCTCGGCCCTGGAGTCCGTGTGATCCGTGGTCGGCTGTGGAGCACAGCAAGACGGGCAACGTGTCAAAAACGACTCGCGCTATTGTAGCTCGCAGTGAATCATGTGTTCAGCGCAGTATTACATGTACAAAAGACACTAAACATCATAACCAGGCAGGTTATCAACTGTAATTACTAGTACAAAAAGATCACTACTTCGCGGGTTTCGCCTTTCACAGGTTATTTTTGGAACGTAACCCCAGTGATAAACAAGGGACCACTGTACACACATCGATACAGGGAGGTATAACAGGATACTTTAACTCATTTAAATGTTACACTTCTAAACCCGAACTGCTGCTTTAAGGCTGAAACAGCTGAACTAAAAATGTTGTTATTCACAGGACACTTGTATGTAACATTGAATGCAGCATGAAAATAAAACCCTGCTGCATTTCCTTATTGTAGATAATCAAAGGTACCTTCTTGAATTTGATTTTAAGGAGTCCTGTACTCACTTACTTTTCTATATTTTTTTGTACATTTTCTCATTTTGGTCAGTAAAATATATCTCGATGTGCATTGTATTGAAGGGAATTGTATCGGAACAAACAAAAGGCTCTTGGCAATATCCACCCTTAATTTATCCAGGTTGTATAATCCCTCATTTGTTTTGGAGTGATCCATTGTAGAAAAGGCTCCAAAAGTTGTCGTCAGCACAAAGTTACCATTCAAAAGTAATTTTCATTCTTTTTATAACCAAATACTAATTTCTTAAGGCTTTTGCATCATGTCATTATGGTTCTATGTCGTATGTGCTACGCCCTCTACGGGCTTCGCTATTGGCTAACACTCGAGGCAGCGCCTCGCACCTGAAGATCAAACAATGTACCGCTCCAATCATGAGGACGTGGTTCCCCCACTGGCCGTATATAAGGCCCTGTCCACTATCGCTCGCCCTTCTTTTCACTCAGCACTTGAAGATCTCTTAACATGTTCTTTAAGAAAGATTTACTCTCTACAATCAAGATTAGGGATTCGCCGTACTCACCAGCTCGAAGATTGTCACCCTCCGGTGTCGAGCACCGTGGGTACGGCAGATGTGAGACCCTCTTCTCCCCGAGGACCGTCTGTTTCCCTCTGCCTCTGTTGGCAGCACAACACAGGGATAAGACCGCCCCGTCTGCTGCTCGCTTCCCAGGGAGAAGCGAGAGTGGCGCCGTGGCTTCATGAGCCCCGAATCCCCGGAGCATCTCGGTCCGGACCCGGAGATGTCCGAGGGGAAGACCGTGCCTCCGGTCCGTGCTGCAGCCTTGCCGAGCAAGGCTCCAGCGCCTCCTTCCCTCCGGATTGTCCCCCTATGAAGAAGACATGGCGTTCCTCTTCTCCCGCGGCTGCTGCTTGGCGCCAACACCGTGTGCCAGCATACCGGCCGTATCGCTGTGTGCACTGGTGCAGCGAGTCGGGGGCTCCATCCATCGAGGACGGGATCAGTTTGGCTCTGCTTCCCTCTTCCTCGCTCTGATCTGGCGGTAAGCCTCTATTCCAGCCCGAGACAGGCTGACGGCGGTGTCGTGTATCGCTGCTATGCTAATGCTACACGGTCATAGCACTAGCTAGCTACTAGCGCAGGACGGGATCAGTCTGGCTCTGCTTCCCTCTTCCTCGCTCTGATCTGGCGGTAAGCCTCTATTCCAGCCCGAGACAGGCTGACGGCGGTGTCGTGTATCGCTGCTATGCTAATGCTACACAGGCCGTAGCATTAGCTAGCAACTAGCTAGCTACTAGCGCAGGACGGGATCAGTCTGGCTCTGCTTCCCTCTTCCTCGCTCTGATCTGGCGGTAAGCCTCTATTCCAGCCCGAGACAGGCTGACGACTGTATTGTGTACAGCTGTTATGCTAATGCTGCACAGGCCGTAGCATTAGCTAGCAACTAGCGCAGGGCCTAGTTAGCTGCGGACCACGGTGGCTGTTTTCCTCTGCATGTCACAAGCTTTCGCCATGGGCGTAGGTATATGTGCGCGGCACAGGTGGGCGGCAGACATCTCTGGCTGGGTCTGTCTTCCCTCTAGGACCATGAGAAAAGCAGCTCGCCCGCTGCTTCGCTCTTCTGCTCGGGTCAGAAGGAGGAGGAGCCGCTCTTCCCCGAGACACGCTCTTACAGCTGCGGCGTTCTGTTCCTCGGGCTCCGGCTCCCAGATCAGGAGCGCGAGTCCGGAGCGGCGCGCTCCTTTATCTGGAGCTTGTAAGAGAGAGGAGAGGCTCTTTATGTTATGATTTAGAGTTACTTCTCACCATGCAACAGACACGCACTGGTAGCGTTTCTGTTGCTGTTCTTGCTGGTGCTATAGCTCCGATGCTGGCTCCAGCTGTCCTGTCACTCTCATCCCCGCTGAGTGTCGCGGTGCGGATGAGTGCGTCAGGAAAGGGCAGAGGTTGACTGTGACCCCCCACTCTCGCCCAGGGAAGAAGACGTAGGTGAGAACCACGTACTTCACCACAGCCGCTGTCGTGAGGGCGGAGTTTCCAGCAGCTCAGATAGCTGTCCAGGGTAAGGACAGTTCTTTACCCACCGCTGCTGCTCTGGTAGCAGGGCACCGTGTTCTGCTCCTATCTGCGCTTGGAAAGCATGTGGGAAGAAGACAGGCTTCTGTGCGTCATCTCCATTTACTCATCTTTTTATGTAGATGTTTTTTCCCGCTCCTCGCTCTGCTTTGAGGATGCGGATTTGTGTAGTGCAGGACCGTTTAGGGCGCGCTCTGATGCGCTCCCTCTCACAGGGTCACACATGCACGAGCAGCGGAGCTCCCATCACGTCTCCGCTCCCTCCCTGGTCAGTGCTGCGCAGCGACAGGGGACGCGCGCTCCACCTGTCCCGGCTGCGGACGGTCCCCCAGCTGGCATTGCTGTTGGAGTTACACCAAACGCCTTCTTGCGCTGTCCCGCAGCACGCAGGGGGCAAGTGCAGGCTCGTAGGGGTCGCGCATCGACGCGCTTCCCCTCGTGCTTTGGAGGAGAGTCTACAGTCCATAGATCCTCTCCTCTTACGGTTAGTGTAGCGCCGCGGCATCAGACGCCTGCTCGTCCCTTCCAGCATTAGGAGCAGGGGCAAGTCTGTGAGCGCTCGGCCTCTGCCCGGAGCTTGACAGCATCTCGGCGGAATGCTTGTCTATCTCCTCATTCCCTAGGGGAGGCGCAGACTGCGCGGGTGCGACGTTATGACCGGTTCTCGTTCGTACGTCCCTTACGAGCACCCCCCCCCCCCCCCCCCCCCTACGGACATAGTGGGCAGGCCCAAGCTTCTGGCTCCCGTCCCTCCTGCTACGATATGCAAGCGGAGAGAACGGAGAAAGTAACTGCAGTTCTATGAGTATGTGCATAGCCCTCCTCGGGCTTCGCTTTTGGCCTTATCTACATGGAAGGCCGACATAGAACGGTTCCTATTCCCCGTACTTCTTGGTTGCCAAGAAGTGCGGCGGCATACGGCCCTTTTTGGATCTGCGTGTCTCCTCCTTCCTGTTACGTGGCGCAGGATTGGAGGTGCTAGCAGAGAGAGGAGAGAAAATGTAGTTACTTACGTAACTGTAGTTCTATGAGTTGGTGCGTAGTCCTTTACGGGCTTCGCTATTGGCCTCTATCTACATGGAAGGCCGACATAGAACGGTTTCTACTCCCCGTACTTCTTGGTTGCCAAGAAGTGCGGCGGCATACGACCCTTTTTGGATCTGCGCGTCTCCTCCTTCCTGTTACGTGGCGCAGGAATGGAGGTGCTGGCAGAGAGAGCAGAGAAATTTTAGTTACTTGCGTAACTGTGGTTCTATGAGTGTGTGCGTTGCCCTCTGCGGGCTTCGCTACTGGCCTTTATCTACATGGAAGGCCGACATAGAACGGTTTCTACTCCCCGTACTTCTTGGTTGCCAAGAAGTGCGGCGGCATACGGCCCTTTTTGGATCTGCGCGTCTCCTCCTTCCTGTTACGTGGCGCAGGAGTGGAGGTGCTGGCAGAGAGAGCAGAGAAATCTTAGTTACTTACGTAACTGTAGTTCTATGAGTGTGGCATAGCCCTTTACGGGCTTCGCTATTGGCCTTTATCTACATGGAAGGCCGACGACATAGAACGGTTTCTGCTCCCCGTACTTCTTGGTTTCCACAGATGCATAGCCTAGAGGCCGTTTCGCATGCTGACCACACGACACCTGTTAAGTGTGTCAGTCTGGGCGATTGTCTGACTCTGTTAACCTCATGGATGCTTGCTTCCAGGTTTCCATTGTTTCGGAGCTCTGAAGGTTCCACCGCTTCTCCATGGCTAGGAGATGCCAGGAATATTGCTGACTCCCGTTTGGCTGTTCGCTGGCACTTGGAGAAAGTGCGTGGAGGCGGCGCTGGACCTGCTGCGTTGTATTGGAACCAGCCATTGGCTCATCCTGGCCTCCTCCCATCAGGAGGCTCAGGCTCACACAGAGGTGGTGCTGGATTACATCTTCAGGCTGGGCTTTGTGGTCAACAGACTGTGTTTGAAGGACGCAAGTCCGGTCCCATCAGATTCAATCGCTTCTCGGATTGATGGCAGTGGCCCAACCAGTGGTACAGCTGGCCTACTGCCCATGAGACGCCTCGGTGGTACTCCCGTCTCAGGTTGCACCCGGCGCACGACAGGAGGACATGGCTGAGGCCCCCAATGCCCGCACGGAAGGATATCCAGTTCTGGACCGTCCCGGTTCTTCTGAGCCAGGGTGTGCTGCTGGGTTGTGTCCCCCATTACACGGAGTTGTTCACAGATGCCTCCCTGTTAGGTTGGGGGGGGGTCTTGGACCAGTGCTCGACGGGCGGCACCTGGTCTCCGACGCCCAGCCACATCAATGTCCTGTAGATGGAGGCAGTGAGGAACGTTCCTGCACGTCCTGCACTTCAGAGCGGAACTGGAGTGACACCACGTCTTAGTCCGATCAGACAACACGACTGTGGTGGCTTATCTGAACAGACAAGGGGGAACCAGATCTCCCTCGCTCCACAGGAGGGCGGCCTGAGATCTTTCTATGGGCCATCACTCACCTCCTTTCCTTGAGGGCCCGGCACATCCCCGGCATTCTCAACGTAGGCGCGGACAGAATGTCCAGGAGCGGAGCAGCCCGCGGCGAATAGAGCCTAGCCCCTTGGGTGGCGGCGCAGGTTTGGCAACAGCTCGGCCACCCGGTGGCCGACCTGAAAGCACTCTATGCCCCCTGTAGTTCTCACTCAGACCAGGGGACGAGCCTCCTCTGGGCGTCAACGCGTTGGCGCACCGACTTTGGCCGAGGGGTCTTCTTTATGCATTTTCCCCTCCGGCTCCTCCCTCCACTGCTCCACAGAGTCAGGAGAGACAGGCTACAAATGGCCCCGAACAGTCCAAGTGCCGGGTGGTACCCGGACTTGGTGTCCATGGCACAGGGGGGACCTTGGCCCCTCCCGGACTCGCCAGACACGCTGACTCAGGCCCAATGATCCCTTTACTCACGTCCAATCCTAGGCCACAGGCTCTTGGTTTGGAAGCCGAGAAGGAAGGTGGTTAGGCTTAGGCCTCCCTTCTGCTGTAGTCTCGACTATTCAAGGAGGCCGTGCGCCTTCGACGTTTAGGGCCTACAGGCTATGATGGCAGTTGTTTGCCACATGGTGCACGGAGAGGTCAGTGGATCCCCTCTCCTGCACTATTCAGGAGGTCTTGGGTTTTTGTCAGGGTCTCCTGGCCAAAGGTCGATCGGCTTCGACCTTGGGCGTCTTTGCTGCGGCCATCGCTTTCGGCCGCATTGGTTTTTGGTGGTTTCCTGGCCCATAACCATCCTCTCGTTAAGCGCTTCTTACGGGGTGCGCTCAGTCCGAACCCACCCCCCAGAAGCTCTGCCGCCCCTTGGGAACTGCAGGTCTGTTAGAGGGCCTCTCGGGTCCACCTTTTGAGCCCCTGGATCGCGCTGAGCTCAGCTGCTTATCGTTTAAGACGTTTTTGGTGATCGCCTCTGCCAAGAGGGCAAGGGAATTATGCGTCCACTCCATCCACCCTTCTTGCATGTTCTTCAGCGGTGATGGAGGCTTGGTGGAATTATGACCGAACCAGGCTTTCCAGCCTAGGATGTCCAGGGTCATCCGCTTGGGACAGCGTTGTCATCCCCCACATGCGTCAGCGGAGGGTGAAGGGTGTCACCTGTCATGTCCGGTCAGGGCATTTCGCCGCTTCCTGCACTGCACGGCTGGCTTCAGGTATTCTGACCAGTTATTTGTGGGTTTTGATGCGAAGGATCGAGGCACTGCTCTCTCTTCGCAGCGCTTAGCCCACTGGGTGTGCCAGGCGGGTCACATGACTGACGAGGCAGAGGGGCGTTCCCCTCCTGCACTCATCAGAGCTCGTTTTACCTGGTGTGTGGCCACCTTTTCAGCTACTCTTAGAGGGGTGCCCCTAGAGGAGATCTGTCTGGCAAACTCCTGGTCCTCCTTGTCGACGTTTGTGCAGTCATATCTGTTGGATGTGACAGTGCGGTCAGTGACTCATTTGGTCCTTTATCGCGGGCCGGATGAGTCGTCATGAGGTGACGGCCTAAGGACTTTCCTCTTTGTTGGCGATGTGCCTCAGGCGCTTTTTGGAGAGGCGACCTGCGCATTGCTTCCAGTTTCAGCGTCTTCTTCTGGAGGCTTTTGCCTGGGTGTTCTTGGCGCTCTTGGGAGAGGCGGCCTGTTCACCTTCGTTCGTACTCCTTCTGGATACTTTTGTGGTGGTGTCCTGGTGCTCTTGGGAGAGGCGACCAGTTCATCAATGCATTAGCACTCCTTCTGGATGCTTTTCTTGTGGTGACTTGGCGCTCTTGGGAGAGGCGGCCTTTCATCACCTTTGTTTCTTTTTCATGCGGGTGGTTGTGGCAGGTCCGGGCAGGACTATGTGCCTTCTCTCCATCCGGTTTCAACCTCGCCCGCTGCCTCTCTGTACTTGGTACGAAGTAGGTTTGCGGGTGCGCTCCAATCATGTATGCCTGCTGGGAGTACATTGATCCTACGGCCTTCGCGTAGAGTATGCCAATAGCGAAGCCCGTAGAGGGCGTAGCACATACGACATAGAAATCTTAGTTACCTAATGTAACTGTAGTTCTATGAGTATGTGCGTAGCCCTCTACCTGCAGGCCCAGCAGGCATGTCTTCCACTGTGCTAGAGTTCAAGAAGGGCGAGCGATAGTGGACAGGGCCTTATATACGGCCAGTGGGGGAACCACGTCCTCATGATTGGAGCGGTACATTGTTTGATCTTCAGGTGCGAGGCGCTGCCTCGAGTGTTAGCCAATAGCGAAGCCCGTAGAGGGCTACGCACATACTCATAGAACTACAGTTACATTAGGTAACTAAGATTTTCTAAGCACAGTAAGTAAGTAAGTAATATTTATTTGTAGAGCGCATTTCACAGACAGAGTCACAAAGCGCTTCACAGTGAGATGAACCCCTCCCTCCCCACTCAGTGACAGTAAACTGCCCTGGCGCAGCTCAGCAGAGGCGATTCGCCCAAACACCTGGTGCCTCAACCTCCGATTATCACCAAGTGTTCCCTAACCTGCATGTTATCAGTTGATGGGGAAACCGGAGTGACTGGAGGAAACTACCCAGACACGGGGAGGAACATGCAAACTCCACGCAGAAAGGTCCCGGGCCGTGCGGGAATCGAACTCGCGACCTTCTTGCTGTGAGGCCAGAGCGCTATCCGCACCGTGCCGCCATTATGGTTTGGTAGCAATAAATTACCCTCAATTGAATGATTGTATTATAGATACTTTAAATTCAAGATTAATGGATATTCCAGGCCAAGCAGTAACATCTCCAAAGAGACAGGCATACCTTCCTTTGACCAAAGAAGTTGCATTGTGCACCTTTGAGGGTTGATTTCACTTCATGTGCTTCTGACTAATGTAAAATTCAAATATCTTTTTTTTTTTTTTTATCCTCACAAAATTTCTTGAGTAACAGTGTTGACAATGAAATTTCAGCCATCTGTTCTGGGAGAAGTATTCTTTGCTCACCCCATCTGGCTATAGAAGTTATAGTTACAGTTATAGTTTTTGCCTCTACGTTCATCATACAAAAAAGTTGGATTTTAATGCAATACATATTTATTTTCTTGCTATGTCTTGAATATCAAAACATAACCCTCAAAAATAGTTGCGTTTGAACCTGCGTGTTTACTCTGGAGGTCTTTAGCTTTTATCAAGGTCACCAAATGCAAATGGATAAAGATAAGAAATAAATATTCAACCAGCACGTGTGTTTAGACAGCTGAATTAATTCAAAATGAAGCTCACGCGCCCTGTATGTCATGTGAATAACAACATCGGGTTTTTTTTTTCCTTTTGATGGAGATGCCAAAGGTTGAGTGAATAAAGTTTTTATTTTTTGTAAAGCATTATATCATAGAAAACAAATTGTAAATGAGCAAACTACAGCTCCAATATATTTTTGACATTTTATATATTCAAGCAATTATTATTTTTTTTTTTTTTACCAGTATTAACCATTTACATTTTCTAATCAGCATGCCAAGTCTTAAGCTATATGAACTGGTAACTATGGTGACCTTTGCTCCACCCAATAACGACCACAAATAAGACTCCAGATGCTTCCTGTCAGTCAGCTGCTCCCAACATTTCGGCCAATTAAAGCCCATGAATGATTAAGCGCTGTTGAAAAAGAGGAGACATACAGCAAGAGCCACAGACGGATGGACCCATTATCTCAATGATTATTTCTGAATTAACTTATGACCCCCAAAAACAGTAAATTACATCTAAATTGGAAGAGGGGAGTGATAAAGTGATAAAATTTGGCCACTGTTGCTCTGTGATTACCCACTATTTACTGCTAAATAGTGTTTGACTTTTATTTGACCTGACTGGGGCTTTGGACAGAGAATGCTATGATATAGTGGATGTTTTCTGTGGGGATGCAACTATCTGACATTTCTTCTAAACCAAGGTAAAAAAAAAAAAAAAATACATAAATGAAAGAAACAGGAAATATCTGTATTTAACATTAGCAAATAACCATCTGTGTTGCATTTACTTCATTGGCCAATGTGTTGTTTGTTTTAAAAATCATATTAATTAGGAATATTAATTAGAAATAAAAGGACAGTAGGGTGTGAGGTAAGCTCATTTAGCGGCTAAATTTTATCATTCAAAAAAAAAAAAAAACAGTTTGATGAAGCTGGTAGTTTTAGTGATAATCTATAGATAGTAAATATTAGTGAAAAAAAAAACACTTTTGCTCAACCATTGTGTCAGTCGCTCTGAATAATCGCAACATCATGCAATGTTTTATATTTTCACTTGTTACGTGTTTTGATGGTGGTCATTTTGGTCTGTACTATCTCCTGTTATCACTTGATACAAATGCAGTTGAATTGAAGAAAGGGCTGACTCACTCCAAACAAAATGTGTCTCTTTGTATGAATGAAATAAACCTTGAACATTGAATCTTTGCAACACAAAAGTTTGCCTTACTGACATCTCTAGTTTGTGATGAAGAAAGCACTGAATACAATCCACAAAAATACTTCTGGTTCCATTTAAACTGTGAGGTCATTATTTTTAGTTTGAGAATAGTTCCGCTTAGAAGTGTTCTTATGACAAAGACGGAGGACACTTGTCTTTCAGAGTTTCACGTCAAGTATCTCTGAACCAGGTTTGCAACATCTTAAAGGGAGAAAAATGAAAGCGCTGCATTCTTCACGTCACCTTGACACATTTACATACAGAGGCTGACCTAGAAAGTTGTGCTTTAACTCGTACAGTACCCCCACTTTTCTCTTTTCTCCTCTTTGGTCATTCATGGCGGGTGATCCCGGATATGAAATACTAAATGATGCATGCATGAGCCTCTATATAGAAAAGATAGCTCTCTATATATATATTCATCCTTCTGGTGTATGGGGGGCATGGAGGTGATTGATGGGCAGGCGGTATTGCGGATAAGCCAGCAGAAGGCATGGGATGGTCCCAGCCCAAAGGCAAAGGAGAGGGTATAGGATGATGTAGATGTCCCATAATCCTCAGCATCTGACAGCACTGATATGATTGAAGTCCGGCAGTGATAGTGATCTGCCTATCAAAGTGATGCCGGATAAGGAAGCGGAGTTATGGCGATAGGAGTAAAAAGGAAAAAGAGGGGATGAAGGAAGCAAGATGGCTGGAAATAAAAGATGGAGCGGAGAACCGACGGAGGCCAGAAAAGCCATTACACATAAAATCAATCAGGGAAAGAGATTCAGGAAGCCAGGGGGATGCCGAGAGGGGGACAGAGATCTTAAAAGGGTGGAGACGCTGTACTATAGAGTTGGGGATGAAGCAGAAATCCTCAGATGACTGTGATATTGATGACAACGCAGTGGGGTATACGGGACAGGCTGGAGAGAGAAGGGAGAGGCAGGATACGGAGGATAAGAACAGAGTGATCAAAGCACCCCAGGACACGAGAGAGGAGGAGTGTGAGTGCGAGAGGCGGGATGAATGAGGACATGCTAATAAGAACTAGAGGCAGGTCTTTCTCTGAGGTGTGTGTGGTTTTGTACAGTATCAAAGAGGAAGAAGTAGTGTTTTATTGTTTGTTGTGGCATAATACGCTAGTTTTGAATTGTGAAAGACAAATAATGATTTTAATTAGCATTTAACATAAGTCGATTGTTTGTTTTAACTTTAAACTTGACTGCTAGGAGCTTAGCAATAGATACAGGTTCATTAACTTCCTGTTCAAAACTGATAAGCTCCGCCCACTTTATAGTGACATTTCATTATCAGAAGCAGATTGACATTTATTTTAGATTTTTGTTTTTTAAAAAGTTGTATTTTAAAGTCTTATGTGCCTCTGGATTTTTTTTTTTTTGTCTTCAAATGATTAAAACTAACTAAAGACATATGGACGTGGTTAGGAGGTAGGTGAAAACGCTAGAAAACCTAAGTTGCAGGGTGATATAAGATTACTCAATCATACAGGAATTAATCAAAATATAAATTAATGGTTAGAATATTAATTTTAAGCTCATTAAAGTTGACTGAGTATGTCTTTTTGACGAATTGGACGTAATACGTTTAGCTTTTTTTGTTAGAAGAAGAAGAAGGATGGCACAATTGCCTCATAAACGTAAGTAATTAACATATTAAATTAGCATCGATGTTATTTTGGATGGATTTACCATCAATGGGTTAAAAGTGTGATTGAAAACACAAAAAATATTGGATTTCAACGTAAATTATATTCTATATTTGATTGTGATGCAAGACAAATAAAATACAAACACAACTATGAATGTGCTTTTTCGCCCAGTCTGTCAGGTTAGTCCTCAATGCAAATAAATCAAATTCTATTAAATGCTTGAAGGCGGGCTGTGAAGGAAGCAGATACTTATTTCTCTGTTTACTTGGGGAAGTACAGCATATGACATTTCCATAACCTTCTCATATCTGACTGTGCCTTATGTAGAAGTGCAGTTGTAGCGTTGGCAGGTACAACTTGGGAGTTGGGGACAGAAAGGCAAAGAAAAGGGCAGCACTCGCTCTCTGATGTGATAAGGAGCGAAGGCAAAACAAGCAGCTGCAGCTTTCAGTGCTTCTCCGGTCTGTGAGAGTGAACCATGTGCTACCCTGTTCGAAGGATTCCAGTCCCAGGGCAAGTTCACTTCAGTCTCCCTTGATCTTTTCTGAGAATACGTCAACAGAGAGAAACGTTCAGCTTAAACATAAGAAAAAAGGTTCTTATGTTTGGTGTGGATTGTTGTTAAACATCATAATGTGCACCATATATATTCGTTCTCTATAGAATCTACTACTTGCTTGTCTTCATGGAGATGTTATTCTCTGTCATGTTCAATAACGACAGTAAATTGTCTGAGACAAGCAAGCACGGCCAGCAGATCACATGAAGCTAAATAAAAGCAAGAGAAATAAAAAGAACTACATTTAACTGATGCATAGTAGAGCCATCTCCATAGATACAAATGTCACATTTTTATGCACATTTGTAATTTTTGAAGAAAATTTGGTAGCACTTTAAAAGACCTCCACGGTACCTACCAGTTAAGTACCATGTCAGTTACTAGTAACTAACAGTGACACTTACTAGTACTTACTCTGGTACTTACTGTGGTACTTACACTGGTACCTAGAGTGGTACTTTGAGTGGTACTTGTACCAGCAGTTACTGGTACATACCACTGGTACTTACTGTGGTATTTACACTGGTACTTACACTGGTACCTACAGTGGTACTTGCAACAGCAGTTACTGGTACATACCACTGGTAGTTACTGGTACTTACTGTGGTACATACACTGGTACTTACACTGGTACCTACAGTGGTACTTTGAGTGGTACTTGTACCAGCAGTTACTGGTACATACCACTGGTAGTTACTGGTACTTACTGTGGTACATACACTGGTACCTACAGTGGTACTTTGAGTGGTACTTGTACCAGCAGTTACTGGTACATACCACTGGTAGTTACTGTGGTACTTACTGCGGTACTTACACTGGTACTTACACTGGTACCTATAGTGGTACTTGTACCAGCAGTTACTGGTACATAACACTGATAGTTACTGGTACTTACTGTGGTACTTACTGTAGTACTTACACTGGTACTTAAGGTGGTACTTGTGTCATCAGTGACTGGTACTTACAGTGGTATCTATTAGTACACTTACCACTTTT
This sequence comes from Mugilogobius chulae, assembly GCA_038363315.1. NCBI lineage: Eukaryota > Metazoa > Chordata > Actinopteri > Gobiiformes > Gobiidae > Mugilogobius > Mugilogobius chulae. Next base: position 28,089,524 of record CM076408.1, read on the forward strand.
AATAATTTGTTGCACACACATATGTTTCAGTGGTGGTATTATTGGTACTAAATTAAAAAAGTAGAGCTTATAAATGATGAATAACAATAAAATGCAAGTGTTAAAAAAGCACCACTGTCTTTATTTGTGTCACAACAATATTGGGTATTGACAAATACCAAAGTAATTATTTGTTTCAGTAAACAAAACAACAGAAAACAATTTACAACAATCTTAGCTTAATTCCAACATTTATTGATAAATACCATGATACATAATGGTAAATAGTGGAACTACAATGGTACTTATTACAGTAGTTGACAGTTAACTACTGGTAACAACGGGACCTGTTCTAAAGTGACACATACTGGTACTTGAGTGGTACTTACTACAGTAGTTGACCGTCAACTACTAGTAACAACGGGACCTGTTCTAAAGTGACACATACTGGTACTTCAGTGGTACTTACTACAGTAGTTGACAGTTAAGTACTAGTAACAACGGGACCTGTTCTAAAGTGACACATACTGGTACTTCAGTGGTACTTACTACTGTAGTTGACAGTTAAGTACTAGTAACAACGGGACCTGTTCTAAAGTGACACATTCTGGTACTTCAGTGGTACTTACTACAGTAGTTGACTGTCAACTACTGTAGTAAGTACCACTGAAGTTGCCCCACTGTGGCACCTGAGGTTCTTCTGTGGTCTCCCATCCGAGTACTGCCGAGGCCCAACCCTGCTTAGCTTCTGAGATCTGACTGGATCAGGCTTTGGCATGCTGGTATGGCTACGACCATACCAGCATGCCAATACTGGTGGTAAAAGTACCACTGTAGGTACCAGTGTAAGTACCACAGTAAGTACCACAGTAAGTACCAGTTACTACCAGTGGTATGTACCAGTAACTGCTGGTACAAGTACCACTCAAAGTACCACTGTAGGTACCAGTGTAAGTACCACAGTAAGTACCAGAGTAACTACCACTGGTATGTACCAGTAACTGCTGGTACAAGTACCACTCAAAGTACCACTCTAGGTACCAGTGTAAGTACCACAGTAAGTACCAGAGTAAGTACTAGTAAGTGTCACTGTTAGTTACTAGTAACTGACACGGTACTTAACTGGTAGGTACCGTGGAGGTCTTTTAAAGTGCTACCGAAAATTTTTACTTTAAAAGATATACTGTACTGTACATCCTTGCCAAGACAAACACACATGCTGCCAATGATAAAATAAATGTTAACTCAAATTTGTTAAATACAATGACTTTGAAATACTTAGGCCTTCAAAATTCAAACTAATATCTCTCTTATTATTTTATACAATCACTGTTGGCAGAGTGGCTCGAGCCTAACTGCAACAACGTTTTAGGTTTGACATCTGCATGTCCTGGCTCTTTTTGTGTTGAGTTTGAATGTTTATCATCGTGTGTGGGTGGGTTTTCTCATTCCTTCCTTCCTTCCATTTTCCCCCACCAACTAAAAACATGCATGTTAGGGTAATATCCTTCAGCTGTAGTAGTTCTATCCAAGCCTAGAACACCTGGAGACCCATCCCTAAGCGCTCACTGCTCCTGAAGAGATCCCACAGAGACATTGATGGATGGGTCAAATGCAGATGACAAACCTTAGCCAGGAGTCTGGAAACAGATATTGTAATCAGATATGAATATTTAAAAAACTAAGACCCCTAAAATACATGTAGGGTTGTAAAATGTCACTTAGCGGCTTTTCAAAACAAATGATCTGCTACTCGCTATATGAAATGTCACAACGGAAAGGCGAGGTGTATCAGTTCTGCAGTTTTGAACAGGAAGTCAATAGATTTTTTTCTATTACTAAGCCATTTTCAATAAATATTGCGATTGTACAATGAACCAAATGTCAAATGATGATCTACCTTCAGTATGTTATAGTTCAATACTAAGTACTTGGGGAAAAGCACAATTTGACTCCTTTAAATGTCAAATAAATCCAAACTTTCAGATAGACAGGACACAAGAAGATCTTTATTTCCTGTCACATTGGTTTCTCAGCAGTTAAAATGGGAGGTAATGACTTTGGGCTGCGTCTGTGCACTCCTCACCGTTCCCATGTGAACACACTGCACACGTCACTTCACATCATCACGCCTGCACTGCTTCAGAAACACCTTAGTGCTTCTACTCGACACTCCACAGAATTAACCACGCTCTGAACCACGTTATGTGCCAAATCCAATCAGGATACAGACCCAAAGGAATGCTCGTCTGTAGTTTAATTATTAGAATGCATCTTGTCGTTTGTGTCATGAATACTATCTGGCAGTGGCTCATTGCTGTTCAAATCTAATTTCGACCAGTGTCCTTGGGCAAACAGTTCACCCCCTTTGCCAGTGTAGTATGTGATGCCATGTGATGTCTGACTAAAAGGGTTCAAGTAGTGATTGGGGCGGTAATGCAGGACAGTCACATTAAACTTATGTCAATTTGACCTAATTCTACTAATTCTTCTTGAGAGCACATGCAGTTCTAATTAATGTATGAAGTAAATGAATAATTTGTGAATTTAATCTCAAAGCAATCTCAATATAAAGCGAGTTTTTGTTTGCGTGCTCACCCGACCTACAAAAAGTTCATAGTAAAAGCACAGTTGTCAGCTAACTATGAGTTTATCACTGTGCAAAAACAAAAGTTATGCTGTTAAATCCACATTTGTGAATAAAATTCAACCCTACAACCCTTAAAAGTTATATTGAGTGAAAAAACGGTGAGGAAAAACACTTTCTCAAGCTTCAGGAGCCAGATGTTTGTCAGAATGGTTCAAACCTGATCGAAACGGCTCGCTCTCGTCTCGTTTTGTTGTTTTATTTAAAGAAGTTTGTCGAGCAAAGCAGATGGAGCATTACCAATATGCAATAAATATGCATTTTGCACTGAAAGCCATGTTGGACTATGCAGTTTCATTGAAGCAATACAAAAATACACTACAGCGAACATGGTCTCACCGAAATGTGTTTCTATACTACAACAAGGTCCATCATTATCCATCCATTATCCATCTATAGATATATCATGACCACATTTTTATCCCTTTTTGCGTGTCTATTACAGTATATGGTGTCACTATTTGACGCTGTCCTCAAGAGACACTTTTTTCTTGGTTTTGGTTGAAGCTACTTGGGGAAATTTCCTTTTAGTTTAGGTCTGATGTTGCAAAAAAGGGTAAGTTTAGGTTTGGGGCTTGAAGTTGGTTAGAATTAGGATTTTGTTAATATCCATAAATAATACATCTTTTACAGCCACCATATACATTAATTGGGGCAGCAACATGCAGTATAACAAACATGCAGAGAATGAATTGCTACAGGACCTCTCCAAACTCAAAATCCACTTTTTCTGCTAGTTATCCACCTTCCTGAGTTCATTTCCGTTTCTTTAACTACACGCTCCTCACGGCATCCTGCACCTGTCTGTCAAGTGTCACTGAAATGTCAATACCCTGTGAGGCAGAACGCACAGTGTCCTGTGGTTAAAGTGTGTTATTGCATTAGTGTTTATGCTGCCTGAGTATCAGCGGACACCCTGTTTTTACAAAAATACCTGCCACATCTGTCATAGAACCTCACGCTCAGTCTCCTGCAGTGTGCACACTCCCACTGCCCCATTGCTAATCCAGTTGGGTCCCAGGACATGATGGCTCACTGGGTTGGGTCGTTTACATAGAGTAGACATATATGAATGAATGTGTTATAAATAAAAACATTCTTGTTGGACTGCCTGTCGATCCTGTCTCTCTGCAACAGTGTGTGGATGATTGAGAAGACTTGTGTTTGGCCAAAGCATGCTTGGTTTTCATCTGCAGCCTGTCCCAACACACTGCTGTTCTAAAGTGTAAAATTATTGATTTGTTCATGGCTCCTGATTTTATAAGAGAAGGTGTAGAATTCATTTGAAAATTTTAGAATTCATTTCAATTTTCTTTCATCTTGTTCTTTGTTCCTATTTGCTACATTATGTAACAATATGCTTCCTATATCAATCTCTTTGTGTTCTCCTCTAGTTTTGTCTCTTAAGTTCCATTCCCTGTAAGCCTCTGTATTTCCTGTCTCTACTCAGTGCACTGTTCGTCCAATCCGAGTATATTGCTTATGTTTGAACTCATTACTCTGTTAAAGTGTAGAGGACCACAGTTGTAGTCCCCAGGGCTGGGGTCGAGACTGGCCTGGTCTCTATACTTATCACTGTCATCTGTACATGCATACCTCTGGGCGTGCATGTCCACCTGACAGTGCTGTCTGCACCTGTACTGAACATGTGTCTTTTCCTGCTTATCAGTGAGTGTGCTTTAGTTTGACTTTGGCGTCCCTAACTACTGATGATGTAAACATGTGGCATCTGATGCAGCCGTAAGCATCACTTGTCAATCTAAATTGCACTCACTGGTGTGTGGGAAAACATATGCTGAAGAGTCTGTTACATAGTTCTGCCGTATACGTATGTCTTTATATAAATTATACAGGTATAATTTATACCATGTTTAATGTTGGTTTTGTGCACTCTCAGGAAAAATGGTTCCCCACTGAATCTTTTTTCACTTGGACAGAAAACACTGCGCTGGCCTCAATTCACTTGGACAAACATTGCATTTGATTCAAGTCTTTTCCTGAATGGCTATTGTGAGTGAATTGAGCCCAGTGCTTGCTGTCCCAGTCGATCAAGGTCCAATGTGGAATGTTGATTCTCTGTGAGTGTATCTGTATAAATTATAAATGTATAATTTATGCTCTGTGCACAGCGCAATCCATGTGTCTTTATCTGTTATACAGTAAATCAGTTCTCCAATAATAGTCAGATGTGAACTGCAATTCGTAAAAAAAAAAAATATTCTAAATTTATAATCACATCTGATAATTGTATGTTTTCAAACTATTAATAAAATTGGTCTCTGATTTCAAAAGCAACCAATTGGATGAAGTCAAAGTTCCTCGGTGGTGATTGGAGGAGACGAGAGCGGAGCTCTGTGATTGGTGGACAAAGACAGAAGTTGTTACTGGACTTGTATTTTTAGCATCTCTGAGTGTGACAGGAACTGCAGCCTTAGGCCTAAACATCATGATTCCAAGTGGCTCCTGCAAAATCATTCAAATGAATCTATTGGGTATAACCATATTCCCATTTATATACTCTGTATCTAACATTTAATTGAGCTCCATTTTCCGTGTAGCTTATGATCTGACAGTACATTTCATAAAAAGTCATACATCGCTAACAAAATGCTTCATAAAATAACCTGCTGAATGAAGAGTGTAACTGCAGCCTACTAAATCTGAGGTACAGTCATGTGACAGTGGGAGAGAGAGGCGGGGAGTAGGGCTGGCTGACCTGTTAAACTCCAAAGATATTATGGTAGAACTTAAAGACAAATGCATCATCAAATTGGCAAAGAAACTAAAATGTGCTAATTTATTTCAATAATAATAATCTATTAGAGTAAAGCTAAATGATTTTGTCCAAAAGATCAAGTCCGCACCTCGGTCCCTCCTCCTCTCCCTAACCCAGGTTTTCTATTTGTTTCTCTGATTTGATTGACAGCTGAGGACACATGTGGGGGCACTGTGGGGGGCGGCAGTGGGGTGGTGACCAGTCCCGGTTACCCCAACAACTATGGTAATCAGGCCGACTGTACTTGGATCCTATTGGCCGAGCCTGGAGACACCATCTCTGTCATCTTTACAGACTTCCAGACTGAGGAGAAGTACGACTACCTGGAGGTGGAGGGCTCTGAGCCACCAACTATCTGGTGAGTCCACTACCTCTATTATTGCTTTACTGTTTGACATGTGCAGCTGGGGTTTTGTGTTAGATTACATGTATATTGTAATAATGATATTCTGTGTTAAATTATACTGTATATAAACTTCATTCATGAAGAAGATTGGGAGGAACTGAAAACAGAACAATCAAAATGTCAATGTTACTTGAAACAGATTGAATACACTCATGAATACAAATAAATAAATAAATAAACCATTTACACAAAACATACCCTTAAGAAAGAAAATATTTACATCAATGCTGGGGCTATTATCCCAAATTTTTTTGGATTTATGCAAAAATAGCATATTGCCCAGGTTTATAGACAGACAGAAACCCCACACATAATCTCGCTTGTATAAAGCTAAATGTATGTTTTTATGGTTGTTTGATCAAGACATTTAACGGCAGCTTTTTCACACTCTTGACTCACTACTAAAATATTGCTTAAATAGTATTACCAAGATAAGATTGATCGTTTTATTGGCCTTTGCTTAAACAGATAATCTCACTGCGATTGGCTGTTGTGGAACTACCCCCAAACCCACTTAAACAACAGGCCAATAGCACTTGGGGAAGATAAATTATCACCACAAGAATAAAAAAGTGCACCATGCCTTTTTATAGATTTGTATCAGAGCGGAATCAACCAATCCAGAATAGTTAGCTTGTTAGCCGTTCCGCGCTGTGTTCCTCTTTTACTCAGGTGGCTTCCCATGGTCTCTCATAATAATATTTTACTGTACGGCCTGTTTATTGATCTGTGCTAAATTAGGGTATTGATCAGGCATTGCTGTTGCTGTAACCAATTTAAATCTAATCATGAACTGGGACGTAATCTAATCATGGACTGGGACATTAGCGTGTGCATTAGTAATTGATTTGGAACTAATAACACACAAGAAACTGCACCGTGAGACTGTGCACAGGTGTTTTCACGGGAGAATATTTCGAGTTTGCTTTTTTTATCGATCAAATTAGGCTGTGTAATAGTATTGAAACAGGTAATAGCTGAATTATGCAGAACTGAAAAATACTCAAATACTGTATGTTTTATAATACTGCACAGTTTTTCTTAGTGCTGTCAAGTGATTAAAAAATTGAAGATATTAATTATGATCTGTAATTAATTAATCTAATTAATCTATTTTTAATGTCACCTAAAAATGCTGAGAAAAACACTCAACGTAAGTGTTTTTGCTTTGTTTTTATCCAATTTAATTAATTACATTTTTGTTGCAGATGGGAAATATTTATATATTGCAAAAAATTAGTCTTTTGTTGTTAAGTTGTCAAGTTGAACAACCCTTACTTCCCCTTTGCAACTCGCAGATGGAAACAATGAAGTTAAAGATTTCAAAATAGATTAATGCGATTAAAAAAATTCAATTAATATGTCTGTAATTAATTAGTCTCAATTAATAGACTAATTTGACACCCCTAGTTTTTATGTTCTATGTCAAACAGCTGAGGTAAAATAAAACATTAACATGAGTACAATGAGTTGAGTTATCGCCCTCCTGAAAGATTGTGCTTTTGAGACCTCAACTGTGGCCAAAGCCTGATCCCGTCAGATCTCAGAAGCTAAGCAAGTTGGACCTGAGCTGTACTTGGATGGGAGACCACTGGAGCAGGTGCCATAGTGGGAAACTCGTTGTGTCCTTAGGCAAGACACTTCACCTCCATTTCCAAGTCTCTGTATAAATCTATTGCATTATTATTGTTATTAACTACTGCTTTTGAAAGTGCGCTTTTCACTGTGATTGGTTGAATTTACCAAACACTGAATCACACTATGATCATTTTGAAAACAGTTATTGGAAATTTTGTCCACAGGCTTTACTGAACCATGGAAGACTTCAGCAAATTGTCTTGTCACTTCTTCCTACCGAACTCTTCCTGTTTTTCCTTATCCTATGCTGTAAATAATAGATTAAAATTAAACCTTGACAATGTAGGAGTCAAATTTGTGTATCTGGCCTTTTATGCAACTTCCAAATTCCATGCTCATTATTACTTACAGTTAGAACCTCTTTTAATTAAATATTGTACTTTGGAGATGTGTTATTGAAAAGGGACAAGATCATTTTTTGCACCGTGCTATGAAAAGCTTCTGGATGTTAAGTGAATATTTATAGCTGGTATTTAATGTGCGGGGACGTTGTGAGCCCTTGGGGTATAATGCAGGCTGAGTGTCGTGCATGATTTAGCCTGACTGCTGTCTTGGCTGGGCCGAGAAAACTCATGTATCAAACTGTATGCTTCCTGGATTAACTGTGGACTTGAGTCACTTCCAGCTCACAAGGTCGCTGTGTTGAAGTTTGTCTTACCTGTCAAGAGATTTGTCTGACTATAAAAGATGGCACATACAGTTTAAATACTTTAAGAATATTACAAATCAGCATCAAAGTGGACATTCACTCATTTTCTCCAAGCTACAGTGTGTCAGTAAAACTAAAATTTTGCTTGTTTCCACGGAGATGTGTCTTCAAATAAAAAAAAATTGTAATTCAGCAGTTTTTTGCCATGAAATAGATAGATTCACCATAGAAATGAAGTCGGGGACCAACACATTGAAATACACAAGCAAAAAATAGAAATTGCGTTCATATGCCATCTTTTTTGTAATTGTGTGGTATAGACATACAGTAAGGCTAAATTTAAAACCCAGCAGCAATAGCATTAAACCTCTTTGTCTTGCTATACTTTTTCTACTGTATATGACTCGACTCGCCACTCCATAGATGTGACTTGATTCATCTGCTTGTTTTCATGGAGCTAAGTTTAACTACTGTATACCATCTCCTTGGACAAAAGCAAACGGCAGACCCTCCACCAGAAAAGTTTCAAAGATCCCTATAATCAAAAGATTAGTCATAGTCCACATTAACACGTATTATATATATTTAGAAATGTTGCTAATGAAAATGGCCGTATTATTTTGTGGCAAAGTGACAGTTTGGACATTTTCGACTGCATATTGTCAATCCTTCCTTCATAAATCAAATCTGAATTCGGCAAAAAGCCGCAGCTAATGTTAGTTAATGGAGGAAGAACAAAGGAATCCCATGGCTCAAAGTTAGGAGTTGTCAGAAGCAGCATGAAATGTAACACCTGGTAAAAGGTTGCATAAGGAACAACTTTAAAACTACAGAAAGCGAAAGTGAGACTCATCAAAGTTGAAGACAGAAGACTCCACTTAATGTCAGCAGAACTCTGCCTCTGTGGGCCTGTCAAGTGTTCTGTGACTTTTCACATTTCTTCAAATTATTTTAAGTTATAATGATAATGTATAATCTGTTGGCTGCACAATAGCTATTTATATAACTTGAACCTGTGGGACTTGTTTGTTTTAAAGCCCTATAGACTTTTTCCCTTATATCATTAGATCAAATTGATTACGCAAATATGGATTTTCTAGTTGATTACTGCAGGTAATTCTTTCTAATGGGCTTACGCTTTAAACTTCAAAGTTACATGCTATACATTGTGATTGTAATCCCAAATAGATTAGGTTATGTATTTATAATGAAAACATTGTAAAAGCTCAGGCATGGCTTATATTTTGTAAGACTGACACAAAAAAAAAGGAAAAGAGCTATAATAATCTTTTTGTGCTAGTAGAACAAATACAACATTTATAATGAAATGACTCCTGCATAATATCAATAGTGTATTATGCTCACTTAATGTGTAGACTATTTAACCATAACATATGTGCTAATCATCCTTTTATAATACAGACCTCATAGTTGCAATTCTCCACTGCTGCTTATTGTCTGATTTCTGTCCAACGCATGCCTATTTATTAGAATGGCCGACGTCCATAGCACAAAATAGTGGAAGGACAGGACAAATAAATATTCCCGAAGATTACCTGCCAACTTAGAGATGCACTGGAGGATGACTTGACTAATGAGAATGTCCCGGAGAGGTCCCTAGACTCATAACATCAATTCAGAGCGGCGCACTGTGGTCTATGTGAAAGAAGCAAATGAGAAAATCTTTATTTACTGCCTGCATAATAAACATATAGCCCACTTGACAGATGGTTGCTTTCATTACAAGTTTTAACAAAACAACAACAAAAATGTCCCTTTTGATTAGCTCTAAATCAAGCCAAGTGTGATCTGGAATAAACAAAGGATTAGCTGTTGTTGTATTGGCCCCTTTCGTTCAAACTTGATAATAACCTGCAAACTACATTCATTAATATTTTAATTATACAAGTGATAGTCACTATGTTTACATGAACAGCAGACCTGACATGCAAAGGTGGGTCAAGAGAATGTGCAGTTACTATTGACCAGCTGTAGACGGATTGAATATAAGTCAGCGCTACATTTGTTAATTGGAAAATGTTGTAAATTGGACTAGGCTACTTTTGCCATTTTTCTGGAATGCTTGTAATTTTGGTGCTTAGATAAATTTGTAATAACAAAGCTGATTTTTTTTGGACAACTGTGGACAGCTGATTTTGGACAACTGTTAACTCCTTCTTTAACTTTATTCTACAAGCTAACAAGAAGTGCATTGCCAAGAAAAGTAGGCGGGGCAGAATAAGGTGAATACTAAGATATCTAAATGAAGTTAATTTTTTACTTAACTACTTACTGTCCCACAACAGCTCACTCTACTCATGCTGCAATATTGCTCAATCAAAATCTAACTACTGTCATTTCAAACAGATTTACTTTCTAAGCATCTTCTCTATCAACTTGCCAAGCAATGTGTGCCATCATACAAACCACTAATGTTCTGTTTTCTATGGCAATTTGCAAAAGACGTTACCTAGCAAATGATAATTGCCAGTAGCAATTAGCACTAAAGCTAATGAGCGATTTGTTAATATGTGAAGGTGTTGAAGGCTCTGTCATGTTGTTATGAGCTGCTGGGGGCTGACACGCATGTAGCCTGGATCCATGTTCACACAACACTCAGCCGTCACACACTTCACACACTTCACACACTTCACACACTTCAGCACCACCAGGATGTCTGTGCCTTTCTCTCCTCTCCACTCTCTCTCTTCTCTCTTCATCACACGCTGAGAATTGTGGGTAATCAGCATGCAGAGGAGTGTACTCGCGCCTATGAGAGTACTATACCGCTGTGAGCTAAGTAACCTATCCTCCAAAACAACACACACACACAAGGAGAGACACATAATTTTTGTCTTTTGTTGTTGCAGAATCAGTTGCCCTTGAAACCAAGTGGAGCATCTTAAACAGTCTTCTCTTCCTTTCTCTCTGCTCACGTCTCTCTCTCTCTCTCTCTCTCTCTCTCTCTCTCTCTCTCTCTCTCTCTCTCTCTCTCTCTCTCTCTCTCTCTCTGTCAGTCTGTCAGTCTGGCTTGTCTCCACATGACGCCAGAAAATAGCACGCTGGTTAAGTCCTTTTAGACACACCAACTTGACAGCTCATCTCCAAATTCAAACAGATAGGATTGGGCTGTACATGGTGTGAGTCAGCATTCCTTGCTTGTTGTTGTTTATTTATTTTTTACAACCACAAGAATTAATTTGATTATTCGAAAGCTGAATGACGCCTTGTCGACAACAGCCTGGGGTCATTTGTTATTCATGCCCAAATCCGGTTGCATGTATAATTATAGTTATGTAAATGTCAATAGGAATTTCAAAACAGTAGCTCACAGAGCAGCATGACTTTTGAATTTGAGAAAATAGTACTAGCACACTATACTTCTCTGTTGGAGTTAGAAAATGCAGTTGTTTACATTTCTACTTTATATCCTGGTCTTGAGTTCTATGTTGTCAACATATTTTCAGTGACAAGGATTAAGCACAATATGGGTCTAGACGTTTTGAAACATGGATGTTTATTTAAAATATTAGATTTCTTATGACCTGATCAAAGCCAGATGGATGTGGCCTTCTGAATCGATCGAGTTCTGCTAATACATCTGGAATCCTTCTCGCTGAAAAAAGAACAAAAAACGTTGGGAAAAGGTGGAGCATTATGATTATAACACACCCAGAAATATGATTTTGCATGTTTTTTGAAGTCCAATATAGTAAATATATCTGCCAACACGGACTGTTTTTGCTTTGGTCTTCACATTCGACTTCACATGTGACAAACCACAGTGCTGATGACTTATTACTGTGCTGAGATTGGTCTGAACAACTGTTGGTTCTAAGTATGCAAACATAGAAAACAGAACAGAGCCTAGATTCTTAAGAATTTGTGAATTTGCAAATGCTCCTAAAATCCATCTGGCTGCCCAGGTTAAGTCTTTTCTTTTCTTCTTTTCTTCTACATTTCTTTGTTTCTTTTTTGTTATTTTTGAGTGAGACGCCACCTGTGTTTTTCAACAGATTGTAAAGAGCACTTAACCCACACACTTTAGCTCTATGTAAAGTATACAACAAAGTGTATTTACTGCTGAGAATTGAAGACGCCACAGTGAGTCATTACATTATTGCTGACAATAGCAGTTTGCTCTGAGCCAAGGGCGTGCAACAACAGCTGTTTTATTAATAGTTTGAAAAGATTGACTCTTTTCCCAAATATACCCTCCTTTAGCACACCCACACCTCTCTGCCTGGGGTTATATGATAAACCTCAGGATCAATATGAGTGCATTACTTTCACATCTGTTACTGCTGCACCTAAAAAGAACCCTAAACAATAGACTTTATTTGGAGTAAATTTTGTGGAGCTGTGAGTGTAAAGAGAAAATGTTTCTGTTAATAAAAAGAAAACTCCCAAACGTGTTAATGAAAATATTCTATATGTGCATCCAAAATATAAGGCATGTGATCTTCTCCAGATCTTGAGTTTTGGTCAGGACTGCTTAATAATTAGCTTACATATTAGCTTGTGAAATCAGTTCTTTCAGGGCTTTTTTCAAGTTGTTCCATGTTGGAAGGGCAATATATCGACATGCCTTTTAACCTGTCTCTGTGCAGACAGAAAGCACCAGTAAGTCTTGAGATTGCATTGCATTCATGTCCATCTCTTTTATGCTGAATGCATGCACGATGGAGATGACACATAATGCGTTGTATGCATGTACCAGTGACTTAGCCTGTGAGTGTCCAGTGCTGGCCAGCCAACATGTTTGTACAGTTCATAGTGGTGAACATGCGTGTTATTATTAAAATAAAAAACACATTTATCTGGATGTTCTATGATGCGAGGAAATTGGATACCACTGCTGTAGAGTATAGCTTCTGTTTGCTTTCTTGTTTTCTTGCAGATTATTCCTTGTATACATGATGCTGCGGCTAACTTGCTGATAATGTTTGATTTAATAGAGAGAAACGACTAAGTGCTGTACAATTGGATTGAGTCCAAGTCAGTCCCTGGGATACAAAGCCATTTCTCCGGCATCATCAATCAAAATTTACTCATTGTGTGCAGTGCAGAAATTGGTTTGTCCATTCACTTGGCTCAGCTGTTACTGTCCTGCCGGCACTGAAGTGAGCAGAGCATGGATATTGCCTTCATGTGAGGCACCGTTTGTGTATTAATACCACTACAACAAGAATATGCTATCCTAGATAATCTTGCGCTGTTCATAGTCTTAAACTATTAAAAAGGTAAACAATATTACACATTCAGAAATATTTTTTTTAATCACTATGAGAGGTTTGCAAGCAATTTTTGTCAGCAAAAACATATTGTTTTGAATCAGAAACTTTTCTATTTGTTAAATAATTAAATCTCTTTGACTCTGTCTTTTAACATTTGCTTGCATATCCTTTCTCCCATTTTGATTTTATGAGTTTCCAAACTGTCAAAGCTCCTTTGAGTTATCTTTAGAAAGAGATCCATAATGAAGAAAAAACACACTGTATTTTCATAGGGTGCTGGAAATCCATGCTAAACTAATATCTGAAATGTTAAAGAACCTTGTGTAACTATATGCCTTCATTGAAAGATGTAGGGCCTACATATACAAGCTGTTATAAAAGTTAGTTCAGTCTTTCTGGGAATTCAAAATGTCATAACCCAGTTGTGTCTCCTAAGACAGTTCTGTGTGAGAGAAGAGGAGTGTGCGATGTTATGCTGGCAGAGTGCTAATCAATGCTGCTGGCAGAGAGGATGCTGGGATATCGGCACAATCCCGAATAGGAAATGGAGCAGTGACCTTGAACATAAACACTCTCTCGTCCCGCTGCTGTTTTTCCTCAAACAAACTCACATATCAGATGATTTCAAATGTGTATCTAAGAGGAACACAGTGGTTCATAAACTGTGCTAGACCTTTGGAGCGGAGTCATCACTTTCTGTGGGAACAAACAAGCCTCTAAAGTTTGTATCACAAGTTGGTAATGATTTTTGTGGATCTGCACAAATTCAGCTAAATGTTACAACGACTCTCAAAGTAAAAGTTTAGCAACCAGAAGAAAACAAAATGTATAATAACTGTATAGTATAATTTTATCTGTTTACAAGAGTAACTGTAGTGGTGATGTGTAGCAATTAATTCCATAACTATCAAACACTATTGGCAATTCAGTTACATGAAGGTTTAGTGCTAGTGCTAAAACGTGAATCAATCTACAATTATTTACCCTTATACTAAAATTGTCACACAGTAATAAAAATTGACATGTAAACCTTATATGTTTATGGCAGTTATCGATAGCTGGATCACACTGCAAACTGATATGTTTTATTTAGAAGTCAATTGAACAGTCACTAGCATGTGATTAATGCGGTTTATAGTTATGATCAGTGCATGTCCTGTATAAGGCCACAGGAAGGCTTCAGGAATAAATTCTGGCAATAAAAATAATAGTGTAATCAAATTAGCAATAAATGAAGGTGTGCCATGCTGTGATTGTGTTATTGTGCTGCTTGTTTAGTAGCATTTATACATTTGTAATTGCTGAAATTACTGCAAGTTATTTGTAGCTAAGTAATTACAAGTTTTAATTAAAACAAAACCTTTATTGACAGATATTAGCTTTTAATCATTGTTCCTCCATCAGAAACGTTGCAGGAATTGTGTTTAGTTTCAGTCACGTTTGATGAATCCTGTTTTAGTCAAAATACTTTTTCCACAAGTTGAACCATGACATCTGTTATATTTAACAGATTTGTTTTGAGCATTTATGTAAAAAAAAATCACATTACAACTGCGTGCTTACATTAGCAGCCAGTAGAAGTGCTTTGTGACTCTGTGTCTGTGAAAAGCACCATACAAATAAAGCTTACTTACTTACTTGGCTCAGTAATGTAATTTTTAGTAGAGACCTCCTATTACTTTTTAGAGTTTTTAACCATATTTCAGCAGTTTTCTCATTATTTTACCCGAAGTTGTATTTGGATTGATTGCTGCATGTTTGAGTAACCTTGTATTGTTCTGCAGCTGATGCTCAAGTGCACAGAAAATCACCTATTTCCACTTGCTTGTCTGTATTTACTTGTGATTACTCAAAATCCCAGATTGCGAGTAAAACGTGTTGAGTTCTATTAAAGTTAACATTTTATAAATCAAGACATGCCTAAGCAAAGGTACTTAACAACAAGAACAACATTGCATAATAATTGTCTATTAAAAACATGCATTCTGGTGCTTGGGGAATATATCAGGCAAAGCAATAACATCTCCTTGGAGACGAACAGCACCAGCAAAGGTTGTGCTCTTAAAACTATGTAATAAGTATTTGTTGACAATCTCCTGTACACTTTCTGTCTTACACGAACACTGCTGATGCAGGCAGTGGATTCTTGTTCAGCACTGGACTTGTACTTCACAACAATGACCTTCACACTATTTCTCCAGAGGTATCAATTTTTAAATCCAATTTCTGTTGGGCCAAGGCCTAATACTTCCACACAGTCTATTGTCAAGGCGATGCTAAGCAAATCTCTCCTGGTATTAACCCATTCTCTTTTGACTAGCCTTTGCAGAAATGTCTAAAGCCTTATGGGAAAGCACTTATACCAGTCTTATTTGTGAGACCACAGAGGAACTAACAGGAGGCAGCGGACGAATTGTGTCCTGAGCCTTAGGACTGGTGTGTCAGGTCAGGCAGAAGACGACAGGCGACAACGGGGGATTGCTTAGAAGAGAGGAGCACGGAGGGCAATTGGGGTGACAGGGGAGATGAAACATACGGCGGCCAGGTACGAGATGGGACAAAGGCAGAGGTGCCGAATTAGGGACAGGAGGTGGAGAGATGTGAGCTGACAGGACAAGAAAGGTGGAAGAGGAATAAGAGGTATAAAGGCATTCAGAGTAGACTCCTGTGGGATGAGCAAAGACAGGAAGAGGGAGGACATGAGGGTTTGGAGCGAAGGGCAGGCTGCAATGGACAATAGGTAGAAGTGGGCAATATATTGAATTTTAGATCATTTTGTTGTTGTTGATAATGTTATTTTGAAGATATGCGTGGTTTTGTGAGTGCAGTTTAGGTCAACTAATTATACTAGTTTTTCAACACATCATAACAATAGGACGGAATCATGCAGACGGTTCGAAACGGGAATGACTTTTTGCCTTGAATGTTGATTATTTTTGTCTTAACATTTTGACTCAAATATTATCACTATGTCATTAACAGCACTAAAATTCTAAGCTCTTAAGTTGCACAAGTTTACATTTTGTTTTTGTTGTCAAGCCAATTATAACATGCACTAGACTGACTTCCAATGACTTTGTAAAAAGCCCAAAAGGGGTTCTCCTGTCCTCAGTACATGACAGCAAAAGGCATCCCAGGTTTTAAAGTGAGTGTAATGCTGTTTAGTACCTGCAGGAGCATGTGGTCAAAGTGATTAAATGATGTCTTTAAATTGTTCAATATTTATGGGTTTCAGAATAAAAACCCAGCACTGTTGTCTCAACAATTACCGATTAATAACAAAATGTTGTTTAAAAAAATATAAATTAATAATAATAATAATAATAATAATAATAATAATAATAATA
Organism: Mugilogobius chulae; assembly: GCA_038363315.1. Classification (NCBI taxonomy): domain Eukaryota; kingdom Metazoa; phylum Chordata; class Actinopteri; order Gobiiformes; family Gobiidae; genus Mugilogobius; species Mugilogobius chulae. The sequence continues at coordinate 28,106,203 of CM076408.1, forward strand.
ATAATAATAATAATAATAACAATAACAATAACAATAACAATAACAATAACAATAACAATAACAATAATAATAATAATAATAATTGGCTAAGATCCTTAAGAAATCACAAAAAAGGTCCATAAAATGTTCATAAATTGACATGGGTATTAAAATTGATTCTCATGTAAAAATATCAGTACATGGCTTTTAAAAAGTTAAAACAATTACACATCATTGATCAGCACAAGCTTTCTTTCATACCCCAGTCAATCAAACTGATGAACAATATGAACTGACTGGGCAGTGAGCTTGATCCAAAGGGACCATACATTATTAATAATACTGTAAAGTTTATATGTACATATTATGTTATGTCCTGTATGTTATTTTGTATTAGTGACCCCCTACTCCAATCGAATTGCTCCGCAAGGATACAGGAAAATGAAGAACCCTTAAACTCTTGAACTGTATTTACTGAGAAACTATTTACTGGAACTAGAATGGAGCAAAAATAGTGCACTAGAATAAAATCAATGTGAGTTTCAGTGGTCTTCGACACAAAGTTCACTGGTGTCAATATCATCTTATTTTGATACAAAAATCGTCATTATCATCTATTACTAATGATGACATTCAAAGCTAATCTAAGCAAAGTGGATGTAAACTTCTTTGTGGTTTGCTCGGAGGTGGAAAGAAAGCTTTCACTGTTTTTTCTTCCCAGACTACAATGAACACTGCTAATGTATCATACTGTTACATAACTTGAATAATCTCCAGTGAAATTTACCTACCTGCTATAATTCCCTTTCAAATGCTGCTCTTAGCATACAATGCACACATTGTTCTGAAGTCACTTTATCTCTATATTCTGTCCACTTTACGCTAATCTCAGCCATATAAACTACACTTAATGTGCGTTATCGGTATAAATTGGCTTGAGCTGAACTATTTGTTATCGTAAATTGTGAAATGTATTGAAATAGTTGAAAGTATAGCTCTTCAGATAGAAAACGTTGGGAATCGGTATAGCTCTGCCAAATGAGGAACATTTGGACTTTACTCTATGATCCTCATTTTGCTGAGTACTCTAATTCTATTTACTTTCCATACTTCCACTGACATAATTTTCTGCACTGTTGATTTAAATACATGGAAAGCGCCTACATTACTGTGTGTGGAGGACTGTGAAATAAGACGTATTATGAGAAAATTGTCCTGAAATGTAAACACCATATGTTTAGCGCGTCTGCCCATCTGAGTCGTCCCAGGCTGCTCGTGCCGCCCATGCAAGCCTCTACAAGAGCTCTCCATTTCTATGGCACTCCTCCATCCATTTCTGCTGCTAATGTGACAGGTCGGATGAAACAGCGAGATTGTCTGGTGAAGCAGCAGACTGGGAGCAAACCATTAACATTTCATACATTTACAGCGCTTCATGACAAAAGAGTCAATCAAACACTCACTATAGAAGATGGAATTAAGATTAGTATATTAAGATAAATTTGTATCCGCTACGCATGTAAACAGCTTAATCAAATTACTCCGCGATTCAAAGTACGCTTTATAATTCGATTAGTGTATGATAATGAGATTAGCGAGTTTATTTATGCAAACAAAGTCATACACATTGACTCAGGTTCCATGCTTAAAATAGGTCACTCCAAAGCTCTGAGGCATCGTCAACTTCTGCACTTTATTACAGACGCCGCACCATGACAAGAGCAGAGACACAGTTAGCTACGACGCTGCTCCTCTTTGTGCGTCTTTCCTCTTTTAGCCATCGCTCTTGGCATATAGACTCTTCACGACACTTGTCAGAGGAAAAAAGAATTATAATGCCATCTTGACTGCTCTTGTTCGTAGTGGCTGGCTTCATTTGGATGTGCTCTGAAATAAATCAGACCCTCCAGTAAAACAATCACACAAGCCATGAGCTCTTGAACTCTTAATGGTTTTTGATTTTGTCTCTAAATGAAATAATTTTGCTCTCAGCATTTAACACGTAACATAAATAGTAATGTTAAAGGTGGGGTAGCTGATTTTCACATTCCGAACACAATTTAGGTTTTAAATTTGACGACTTCCTCTCAGTAACATCAACATGTATTGCAATTATTGCCTAAAAGAGCTCTTTTTACAAACAACAAAGTGAAACTGGAGTGGACCACCCAAGCACAGCCAATCAGAGCAGCGCATTCAGCTACTCATGAGAACTAAAAATCTTTTTTTTATTCATTTCAAACAGTACACAGTGGTCTAATTTTTTCACAAAGTGCTGCTTTTATCACTTTTTAGTGGAAGACACAAAGTTTAGTCATTTACACACAATAAAACAACTGTCAGGATTAGATACTGTGATGGAATATATTGGTGCAGATCCTGGTTGTGCCCTTAATTGGACAACAACGAGACTATTTACTAGCTGATGTTGACATGTTTGAAATGTTATTCTTATAAAGTTGTTAAGTTGTCATTTGCACAAGAAATTACTGCTAAATTACTTTATATGTAGCCACTACATATTTTCAGTATACGTTACAGTAAAATTGTAATTGTAATTGTAAACATTATGTATTACTAGTTACAGGAAGAAAAGTTTAATACATTTGTATTACAATATCACTGTCTCAAAAATGTAACTACTCTGAGTTACTTTGAGCTAATCAAACATTTGTTAGGACATTGTAAATAACTAGTTACATTTACATTGGATTACTGAATAATTTATGGAAATGTGATCTCACACATTTTCCTCATAATATTTTATTCTCCTTAAAGCCAACAGACAGAACGCTTTCAATAGAATATAAAACCAATTAATGTATATGCAAGTAACTTGAGTTACTTACATTGTAACTATATACCTGTTTATATTGTCAACATTTTTATAAGTAATGATTTACACTTCTTAGTGTGGCTTACTCCCAACACTACCCACTTTCTAACAAGCTAGCTGACTTTTGAGAAGAAAAAAGCTATTTTCCGTCCTTGATCAGTGGCATCTGTCACTATCGGGTATAGGCAGATACTTAACAACACTGTATCGAAATCAGCTGGATCAGTGCACCTCTAAATAAAATCACAGTACAGACAAATAATTCCACTAATAATGTTTACTTTGATGGGTCTTACAGTATAAAATACCTATTTCAGCTTTTCTTACTGAAATATTTTTTCAGTAAGAAAAGCATACAAACTAAAATGTTCAAATATTGTATTGTTGTTTTATTTTTTCTTATTTTAGAATTTTCACAAACAAATAGGAATATTGACAGCATTTCTTCTTAAAAAATAAATTTGTGTTTTCATTTTTGGGTTCTTCAAAATAGTGTGCACCACATCAGCCAAAGTTTATTTTAGACCTCCTGGGATTTGGGGCATAATGAATCCAGTAATGATGGCAGACAAATTTGCAAATTTTAATTTCAGGTTGTCTGGACCCCAGCCTTGTGAGACAAAATGCTATAATGAGTTGGCAGTTCTGATTCAAATTTGTTCTTCATTCGACAGTATTTGCTGGTTCAGAGAACACTGTGGTGCACTCTTGTTTTGTTAAAGAAGCGGACATAATTTACTCTTAGCAATGCGACTTACTTTGTTGAATAAAATATCATCTTTTGCTTTTACTTAGCACAGTTACTATTTTTGTACCAATGATTAAAAAAAACCAGTTAATTTCCATTTTGATCAAATTCAGCTTCTAGCAGATATTAAAAGTTTGAGTATCTACAAAATCCACATATTATAGAATAAACCACAAGTGCTGCATCTTATAGAGTCAGTCCAAATAAACTCAGCAGTGAAGTCCTCAGACAGTGGTGCTTGTTTATCGTAGAAGAAGGTGCTCAGTGTAAAACAGTTTTTACCATCTGCCGGGTAGTTTATGCTTGTGAAGCTTGTGTAAAGAATCAAGTCGGCCATTTTGGGAAGTGAAAGAGTGGAACAAAAAATATTGAGGTATGAGATTTAGCACCAGGCCGACTATTTGAATTTTAATTGGATACAGCGTGTCAAATTGCTCTTCAACATTACTATATCTGATTGCATTGTGCAATACAAACTACTATTTCACACTATTTTCTCCCAAGTGCTGCTGCTCTAAAGCGATAAAGACATACAAATGGTGGTATCTTATTCTTGCAATTGCATTCATTGGTTCCAAATCATTGTTTTGTTTTTTGTTTCCACCCATGTTTTTTGCACTTTAAGTCACCCTCGTAACACCACTCAATAAGATGATCATATTGCAAAGTGCATTAAAGTTGGGACACCCAGAATAATGACGCAATCGACCCTCTACAAAAAAGTAAATAAATAAATGATAAACAATGTTGGTAGTAATTTTAGAAAAAAGCGAACCCCTACTCTTCACACAAATACATTTCAAACCAAACTTTCTGATGAAAAAGCATGAGGAAAAGGTGAAAGCAGGGTCTCGGAGTGGAAAGCAGCAGTGTGATTGGTTGGATTGGTTGGTCCGCACATGTTTGTTATTAGCATCGTTTTGAGTGACGCCACATAAAATTGACACTACTTTCACTTGAAGTTTGATAATTTGCTCAGTTTGCCAAGAAAAAAAAAAATACTTAGGCACTATTATTTAAACACCATATACTCAGTTTAACAGCCAGAAAAACAATTTGTGTTCACTTTAATGTGAATAAAAGTAGGTTATAGGTTGTATTTATTTAGGACAATGTGTTACACTAAGCACAATGGCAGAGATGCTTGTACCAGATCGTAGCTTTTATAGCTGCAGACATTGTGCCAATCAAACTTCAAATCTCAACTATCTCTTGAAATCGTCTTGTTGCCCTCGCTCATGCCTTGTGACCCACACTTTGAGAACTCATACTCATCTAATTACAAAAATATGCATTGTTGTTAATTTTAGTGAATACAGTGTGAAAAGTTGTTTTGTGACCCCCCGCTTAACCCTCCTACACCCCCGGGTGCATTTTTGTCCATCGCAACTTTTCTTTTTTCAATAACTTTGGCTGTGGTGCACCAAATCTCATGAAACTTGGCCAGGTTATGTGTTTTTTGACGCTCTTTCAGATTCTGTGGTTATTTTTTGTGTCAAGTAATTTTTTAAGCCTATAATTCAAATACTCACACCCGTGGTCCTAGAGTGCATTTTTGTCCCATTGACTTCCATTATAAACACACTTTTTTAACACTACAGATTTGTTTTAAAATGTGATTTTAGACATATTTTTTTTGTTTCTCACTGATGAAAAGGGGTTAAATTTTTAAGATTTTTTAAGCATTTTAATTTTTAGTTGCATTTTCTTTTTTTCCTTGAATGCAACACAAACATGCATTTGTGCATTTGAACCTACAAATGTCTTTCCCACTTCTGCTCGATTTTTTCTTCACCTAAAATATTTTTTTTGTTTTGGGGGGATGCCTAAGGGTTGTCTGCTTGTACATGAGTAAAAATTTTTAGATGGGGCCACTATATGTAGGTGTGAGAGAGCCAGAATGCAAGTGCAAGTCTAAAGTGTGAAAATCCATCACAATCAAATCCAGTCAAAATTACACCCTCAAATGTATTCTTCTTTTATTATCCCGTAGAGCCTTATTTTGACTTATCCAGACACATTAACACTCTTTTTCACTTTTTCACTTCAAACAGAGTCAGAATTAGAGCCATCAAACACTTGTCCAGCAGATAAACCCAAACAAAAAACAAAGTACAGTTTTGTTTACACAGGTGCATTTGAACGTAAACTTCATCGGAACGTTTTTGCCATTTGGCTCATAGTTTTCTTTGTGACTCTCAAAATGAGTAGACATAGAGTAGAAAAGTGTTTCAGTATAAAGGTAGACGTCAAATGTATTGATCCCTAATCATTGTGTGTATTTGAGCCATTCTTCAGAGCCTCTAGGGCGTCGGTCAGGAGCTGTGAGCTGCTGCAGTACAGCCCTTAAAGGAACCATCTCCACATGTTGAGCTGGGCTTAGGCAGGTTAAAAAGTCAAAATATGAAATAAAAGTGAATATGTATGAATAGAGCAGAAGTAAATGAAGAGATTGATGTGAAAAAAGTTGAAGAAAAGTTTTCAATATGTAAAAAATATTGGGATATTGTTAGATGTTATTACTTAGCCAGAGGTGGACCAAGGGTGTTTTTATGTCTAAAAAATGGACTTTACGTAAAAACTAAAAAAGTGACCAAGTCAGTTTTGGCACTATTTTAGCACACCCCCAGCCTCTATAAATCCCACACTAAAAAAGTAAAATGTATTGAAGTATAATGCAAAAATACCAAATTTTTCATGTTTTTCAATCAAAAACATATGTATATACTTTTTCACTTACAAGGCTTTTATGGGGTTAAAATTCCAATAATTTATACAATATTTAGTATTTATGTTTAGAGCAGGAGTAGATAAAGAAATTGATGTGAAAAATAGTTTGAGAAAAGTTTACAATATGTAAGAAGTAGAAGGGTATTGTTAGCGGTTACTGCTTTGTCATAGGCGGGTTAAAGCTGGGCCAATGGTGTTTTTAGCTCTTAAAATGGACTTTGTGCCAAAACTATAAAAGTGATCCAATCAGTTTTCACACTATTTTAGGGCACCACCAGGGTCTATAAATCCCACACCAAGAAAGAAAAAAATTCTGAAGTATTTTGAAAAAATCCACTTTTTTCACTTTTTCAACATCAAAAATATGCTACTTTCTCACATACAAACAGCATTTAAGGGGTTAAAATTGAAATATTTTTTATAAAATTTATTATCTATGTTTAGAGGAGAAGTAGACGAGGAGATTGGTGTGAAAAAAGTTGGAAAAAAGTTTGATTTACATAAAAATAATGGGTGTTAAAAATGAGAGTGCATTTTTGCACTCTAGGACCACAGGTGTGATTTTTTCTTAAAAATTGAAATTATGCAAAAACTATAAAAGTGATCAAATCAGTTTTGGGACTGTTTTAGGGCACCACCAGGGTCTATAAATCCCACACCATGAAAGAAAAAAATATTGAAGGATTTTGAAAAAATCCACTTTTTTCACTTTTTCAGCATCAAAAATATGCTACTTTCTCATATACAAACAGCATTTAAGGGGTTAAAATTTTAATATTTTTTAAAATATTTAATATCTATGTTTAGAGGAGAAGTAGACAAAGAGATTGATGTGAAAAAAGTTGGAGAAAAGTTTAATTTACATATAAATAATGGGTGTTAAAAATGAGAGTGCATTTTTGCACTCTAGGATCACAGGTGTGATTTTTTCTTAAAAATTGAAATTATGCAAAATCTATAAAAGTGACCAAATCAGTTTTGGGACTGTTTTAGGGCACCACCAGGGTCTATAAATCCCACACCATGAAAGAAAAAAATTCTGAAGTATTTTGAAAAAATCCACTTTTTTCACTTTTTCAACATAAAAAATATGCTACTTTCTCATATACAAACAGCATTTAAGGGGTTAAAATTGTAATAATTTTTATAATATTTAATATCTATGTTTAGAGGAAAAGTAGACGAAGAGATTGATGTGAAAAAAGTTGGAAAAAAATTTGTTTTATATAAAAATAATGGGTGTTGAAAATGAGAGTGCATTTTTGCACTCTAGGATCACAGGTGTGATTTTTTCTTAAAAATTGAAATCATGCAAAACTATAAAAGTGATCCAATCAGTTTTCACACTATTTTAGGGCACCACCAGGGTCTATAAATCCCACACCATGAAAGAAAAAAATATTGAAGGATTTTGAAAAAATTAACTTTTTTCACTTTTTCAGCATCAAAAATATGCTACTTTCTCATATACAAACAGCATTTAAGGGGTTAAAATTGTAATATTTTTATAATATTTAATATCTATGTTTAGAGGAGAAGTAGACGAAGAGAATGATGTGAAAAAAGTTGGAGAAAAAATTGTTTTATATAAAATAATGGGTGTTAAAAATGAGAGTGCATAGGACCACAGGTGTGATTATTTTAAAGGGGTGCACGAGGGTTAATGTCCTGCGTCACCCTGAGGATAACAACCCCGACTCTGAAAACCACTGTTCTAGATCTTGTAGATAAAATACGTTCATGACCAAATTGAGATTGTATTATTTGAAACTGTACTGCAGCCTTTCTTTCAGTTTTTCTTATTTGTCCCAATTTTAGATTCAACTTTGTCCCAATTTTGTTTTCATCCATCTCTGCATCTCACCAATCCCCAAGAGTTTCCAATTGTACCTCTCATCTCTCTTTTTTCCCAAAAGAGAATACACGACAGGACGCTTCCCTCCCTCTCCACCCTCCGTTTCCTGTTTTTACTCCTCTGTGTATAGATGCAGCCTGCGGGACAGCTCCTCCAAAATCAGATTCACATGACTAGAACAGCAGGTGGACACTCCGAAGTGAATGTGTTGTTGTTATTATATTAAATTCTAATTTCATTACACTGGCTGTCCAATCCAAGCCACTGACTGTTCAATAGACTGGAACTACATCTGGGCCCACTGTGACCCAGAGCACATGCTAACACATACTCAGGCGTGGCGGGCAGCAGGCAGGTTGAATTTTGCAGCAGAATGACAATAGCTCTGTTTATAATGGTAGAATTAATTTGCTGTAGCCAGAGCCCAACTACATATCATGCTCCAGTGGTGCCTGACCCCTGGCTCTATCCCTGGGCTTTGGCTTAGCACCACCTGGAAAGGTTATTTGCTACGAGGAATGGCAAATATCACATTTTCTTTGCCCAGCAACAGTGGCCCGTGACAACATGCTAGCCCAAGCTGTCGTGTGCTGTAGAAATAATATAGAAATAAAAAATGTCTGTGATATTTTATAGGAGAGAGGCACAGAGAGCATAAGAGGCATTCTCATGTTGGCCATTGATTCATAGTTTTTATTTGTTTTTTCCTCACTATGTGACATTGAGGCTTAAAGAAGATCTGTTTATATTTTTTGAGCCGGTTTGCAGTTAATGAACACCAAGTTGAATGAAAATGTCTCAAAAAAATAAACAAGTCTATTGACTCTCTGTTAAAAATTACAGAACTGATAAGCCCCGCCTCCTTATTGTAAGAATTAACTAGCAGCAAATTTTAATGATTTTATTTATTTTTTTATTTTTTGGCAAAGTGGCTACAGGACAATTTTGAACCCTACACGTCTTACTTGGAATCTTGAGTAATCATGTAAATACAGACAAATGGGTGGGGAAAGGTATAGGCAAAAACAAGGCACTCTGGCATCAGTTGCAGGACAACACATTTTCTAGATATACATGAATTAAACCAAGTGAAACTTTGAGTAAACTACTATACAATAACCCTGTTATAACATAGTTAAAAATTCAGAAAAGTAAATTTTGCATAATTGATTGATTTTCGAAACAAGGCACATTTAATGAGTGCTTGGGTCACAACATTCTTTCCTCACAGCTAGAGGGTTCCCTGTTCAACTCACAGATGGTCTGTCTCTTCTCCCAATTAGATGTTTTTCTTGTGTCTCGATGTGGTTTCCCACTACATGCATCAACATAAATAAAATCCTCTTCATAAGGTGGTCGGCACTGCCGTCACCTACAGCTCCTGTAACTGTACTGAAGAATGGGTCAGAGGATACATTTCATCAAAAGGCAATAATCGTAACCTTAACCTTAAAAAATCCCTTGGCATTTTCTCCACAAACCACATGAAAGCACAGACTGTTGCCATGCAGTAAGTCAAGGTATTTCTTACATTGATAAGAAGAGATAAGTCATGATGAGAACATTTTGTAAGAAAGAGCAGTGTGAGTCACTATATGACTCTTTGGGATGAGTCCTGAAAAAGCTGCTTCACTTTTGAGTCAGAAAACACTATTCTAATCCTGTGCTAGTGAACACAAAATTCAAGGGTCTGTGAGAGCAAGGATTAACAAAAGTCTATATACAGTACCTACTTATTTTCTTCCTTATTTGGAAAGCTTTAACATTTCGTTTATTTAACATATCTACTTTGGAAATTCAGAGGTGTGGATTGTAGCTATTCTGGTTTGTAGTACTAGAGTATAATTGCTATTTTCACATTTTTTTCTGTAGAAAGAAAATGTATATACTGTATGTATGTTTTTTTTTCCACATCACATCATTTGCTTAGCTACAACATTGCTCCTCGGTCTTATGCGTGCTCATTTAAGATGCACTTTCTTGTATATGACGTGCTAAAACAGGAGGCTGGGCGGGACATTCAGATGATCTAACCAGGAGGGGTGGGTGAATCCTGTAGTGAGCACTGATTACTCTGTGCCCACTTGAGATGGATGGAGAAGTGGCACAGCGGGCACACTTAGCCATGGCACCACACTCCACACAAACACGTCTGTAGACAAAATACACTGTAGACTTGGCTGTATTCTGATTAATGACGACCATCTCAGCTCCTGCAGAGACTATGAGTTACCATCTCTTCCCATATATTCCTATCAGTGTGTGTGAATGCTTGGGATGTGCATGGAGCTTCCCACCTGTCTTAATTAGACGGAGGCTATTAAGACAGATTGCTAGATTAAGTAGCATTCCCTTACTGTCACATTAATCGCTCCTAGTACACAGCCCTGCATGAACAGTACATGCTAGCTCAGTACAAAAAGTCATTCGCTTGTCCCCTGGTAACCCACATGTCGACTTTGGCCTCTGTGAAATGTCAGCATCAGACAACGGGTAAACTCTTAACCAGGCCCATGTGTTAAAGCGAAAGGCTAAATGTCGAGTTGGCTGAGTCATTTTCAATGTCTATATTAAATTAGCTGAAGGCTAATATGACGTGCTGTATACAAGGGCAGAGGGAGCTAATGTTGTTAGTTCATCTTGAAATTATAAGTTTAAGAAAGAGAATCTCAGGTGAAGGGTATGCTACATAAAATGTACCTGGTTTTGTTTCCTAAAATTTCAAAATTGACTCAGGTAGGCTTTTAGTCATTTACAAATGTTTGTGTAATCCTACTTTTTACCTCTCCAAAGCTCAAAATGTTTGTTCCACCTTGTGATGTCATTATGTTGTAGTTTTACATTTAACAGCTAGTTTTAAACGGCTATAATATTGTGTACCTTAAGCTGACATCTTTTTTTTTTAAATGTCTTTTAGTTTGACCTTTTGTTCAGTATTGCCTCAGTCTCCAAACTCATTGCAGAGAGAAGTTTAAGCTGTTTAAACAAAGATAAATCAATAGCTAGCTTAAAAAGATGATCAATTATTAAAGTAAAGGTGTGTGATAATCACTTCCTGTATTGTGCTGTGATGCAAAGTGTTTCCAAGAGGAGAGAAAAACTCTAAAGGATTTTAATGCTAAACATAGAAAAATGTGGAAACAAGGTACAAAAATAATTAATAAAAAGCATAATATAAGCTCTTTAATGACAATATTCAAATTTTGACGTTAATAACATATTTAGATGCTAACTTTTTTCAAAAGAGATTATTGGCCTTCTCTAAGAAAGTTCAGTGTTGATGCCTGACCTCTGTTTCTTTTTGATATTTTCACCTTGTTGTGAAATTCCAATATCAATTTCTCCCAAACAAATGTTTCAAAAAGTGCTCTCATCCATTTGTTATGATTATTCATACAACAGCAGCTGCATGTCATGTGTTCAGCACGGCAGAAAATGACCTTTTTAATTTAAATGTTGTTTATGTTTTATTCATCAAATTACCCTGAGTGGAATCTGCTTTCGAGTAATACACCATTTGTGTTGTGCAGTGATTACACCCCGCTTAAATGTTAAAATGAATAATTAAGCAGTGAGCAAACGGTATGCCATTGTCTGCCTGTTCTGTGTTCCTCCTCCCTGCATTCCCATTGATCTTAGTCTCAACCATGCTTTTTCTCACTCTCTTAAATCAATCTAGGATGTTTTTGCTCAAATGTAAGCTGTCCTGGGGATGGGATGATGTGGAGTATGATAACCAGGCTGAAAATAAGGTATGACAGTATAGTGTACGTTTCTACTGCTCAACCAAAGCAAGACATTTCTGAAGTGAAAAGGTGATATTATCAGGACACAACAAGTAGCTCACACATTTTCTAAGATCATGACTTACTCAAAAGACATATTGAAAAGAAAATACATTCATGTCATTGATATACTGTCTTTGTGGAATGACCAGCATTAACGCCAGTTAGACTGTTTGCTAGAAAAAACATAATGCCCTTTTGATATAAAATTTGATCAAAGTGAATTATTTTGCAAAATGAACTACATTTTAAAGCCAATTTAACCTAATAATGTGCTTTTGCCAATAAATTTAACCACATGGGGATGTTTACTGCATCTGGCACAGTTCCAGTGGCATACAGCATTTCACGTACCACTACACCCCATCTAGCAATAGTAAACCTTAATAAAGCATGAATAAAGTGTTAACAATTTTGGATCAAATAATAAATTATTGGATGAAAAAGTTGTGTTAAGGCTTTAGGCTTGCTACTAAGTCTTAATAATCTTTTTTTTCGTAACTTCTCATTTGTTCATGATGTATTAACCCATTATTCTTGCTTTATTAAGAGTTTATATAGTGCATTTCATTATCTGAGCAGTTTGGTTGAGAACAGCTTTCTCCTCAAAATCAGCACACTAAATGTGCTCTACTGACACCGTCAAAAGCCCATCTTCATGAAATTGAATTGTTTCATCCACAAAAATTCAATATCAGGTCCAATGCAACAAGGTGGTACTGACTTGTTTTCTGTTATCATGCATTAGTTTACTATTCTTATATTGTTAAAGCAAGTCTTTCTCTCTTCATAATATCAAAAATAGTCTTGCTGAAATAGTTCTTCCGGTTTACAAGAAGACAGTGTCTTGTGCTTCATATGAACATAATTTCTGGAGTACACCCTCAAGGGGCTTTGAAAAGGGAGTGCACCCTGGTGTGCTGTTGTGCAAACTGTAAAGGAGCCATTCTTAGTGGAAACAATGACGTCCAGACCAGCTATTGGCAGCAGAGGCGTACAACAACAAGACTAGTGTATTTTGCCATTCTCTTTTCTGAGAATCAGCTGTATGAACAGGACAGCTCACAGTATGACACCCACTAAAAATATGCTGTATTGACAATATGATAGAATAATGGCAGCGCTTCTCTTCAATATTATATTTGCTGTAAAAAAATACTGCATGATTTGTATTCTTACTCTATAATTTTGTGATATTAGACTAAGCTGCTAACTACTCATTAACCAACGTCTATATAAAGCAGGCTAATTCATTCAAAAGTAAGTTTAACAACATTCTTATGCATTTACCATACTTAATGTGAAAGTACAGTGAAGTTCAGCTTTCCTCTTCCACAGTGCAAAGTTAATGAGTTGCTTACAGTACCACTTTAATGAATGCAGTACCCGAGCCTGCTTCAGTGGCCTTTATTAGCAGGCATTTCTTCACCTGAGATACTTTATAGCTCTTCTGTCCAACCTCTCCGTCTCAGGCCCTGGTATTAAAGTGAATCACAGGGGCCCATCTGAACATGATCTACTGCCGCCGCGGGCCGCTCTGAAGTGCTTTTACAGCAGATATCTGGGGAGAACACTTAACAGTCACAGACAGAAGCCATCAGCGCAGATGAATGATTTAATAATGCATTACAAATTGTTCACATGGGGAAAATCAACGGGCTTCTCGGCTGCTCTGAACCAAGGCAATGTTTGGGAGAAATAGGTTTGACTTCTTTAAACTTAAGTGTCTGGCAGGAGTATGCAGTCATCTGGAGACTTTATGTACTTACAATACTTTGGAAGCTACCTGAGCATAATGGTTTTTTTTTGTTTGTTTTACTAAATCTTTATGATTGTTTCTTTTACGTAATCATTTGTTGCTTTAGTTGTGTGATTGTGCCTAGTAACTCTTGTACTGACATTTCTTCCAAACTTTTGATCAATTTTAAATATTCAAATTGATCAACCTTGGTACTAGTCACTCTGCTGCCAAAAAGTATTTTTTAGTGATTTCCAAAAATAATATTTGTGAATGAATGCACCATATAACCTTTCTGGAGGAGGGTTCATTGCCTGCTTACTGTATCTCCATGAAGATTCTATTCCTTTACCACAGTATAAACAGTCACGTGACACCATCACGTGTCAGATCTATGGAAAGGTTTCTCACAATGTATGCTTTACTAAGTATTTTGATACCTCTGGAAGAATATGTTTATGCCATGTGAAACACACAACACATTCACAAACCAGAGAAGTTACATGGTGCCTCTTTAGCAGACAGGAGTGTGCTCAGAAAACATACAGCATCAGTAAAACCTGGGCCAAACTATTGTAAGGATTTCCAAAGAAAGTTTTATAAAGCCTGAGCTCTTAGAGCAAATCCAGGCGAGGATGATGTGAAAGAATGACTCATCTTTAGTCTAGTCTAGACAAAGTCTTCATATCCACAACCTCTTTGGCCCAGGTTCACTCCAAGTGTTGGGAAAAATGAGACGAGATTGGATTACTCTGTAAAGCCATGTCCAATGTTCCATACCTATTAAGAGCAGTTTTTTTCCCTCCTTTAGAAGAACTCAGAAATCTTTCCTTTAGAAAGATTTCTGAGTTCTTATACCCAAGCATGTACATGTATTCTTTGCTTGAGGGACCCAAATTGGCAACCTTTCCATCAGTGCCTTGTTTGTCTGACCTTGGATGTCTCTGCCTCCTCTAATTACCCGCTGTACCGCCCACTGCTCTGGAGGTGGAGAGGGCTTCCTGAGAAAAAGACTCGCATATATTTCTGTAAATTTGTTTTGATTAGAGTTGTTTTAACATGAGATGGGAGTGAATTAATGCCATTCCAAAAGCATGATACTAAAATATCCTTGAATTTTACACAGCAATTTGTTTTCAACTTTTTATTTTTACCAATTACTTTCTGTACTTACAAAACAACAACACATTTTCCCACAGTGCCGATTGCAAATAGGACAAGATGGAGCTATCCCGTAATTGCACTTGTGTGACTAATAGTCGACTTCAGAGCTTCCCACTGATCTGGGGCACAAGGTGACCCTCTGTGTCTCTTGTGTTACACCCATACAAATACAGTCCACTGCAAACCACCACATCAGCATTTCATTGCCCCACTTAACACCACTGTTACTCAAGGCTTTACAGGGGACGTGGTATTTTTGGTTTTTAAACATGTGTTCTCCATTCATTAATCTACTCACAGATGTACTGTATTTGGATTGATTTATGTGTGTTTGAGTATTCTCAGTGATCATCATCATGCTTTCATCATGCTTTGATTGCTCAGAAAATGTTTGTTTACCTCTATCACCTATCCTCACCCACTTTTCAGGAGATTATTTTAAAAATTCAGCATCACAGTGCAAGAAACAGGTAATATTTGACACTTGCAACAGTTCAATTCTACACTTAAGAGGTGGGGCTTGACAGTTCTGTAGTTTGAAAAGGAAATCAATGAACTTGTTTCCGTTTCTAAGCCATTTTAGATCAATTTTGTGTTTTATTATTGGCACGATCTAAATTATTGATACATTTGACATGCCTTTTATTAAATACATTTGGAAAAATGGAAAAAACACAACATGTCTCCTTTAACATTCTGTATGTTGCTTATGCCATACTTTTGTCCATGTTAGCGTGTACGTGTGTGTTGATATTAATGGTCTGCGAAGGTTAACAGCTGGGTTTATGGGAAGAGACAGGAGAACACAAGAGGGCAATACACTTCATAATTTACACTGTTTATACGAGGCTACATGTGCCGGAGGAAGCCAAGGTTACGCTGCTGAACAGATCCTATGGAAATGTGCTTTGAGTGGGAAACACCTGCTTGGTTGAAATGAAAGCCCAGGCATCAAAGGGAAGATGTATAGAATAGAATAGAAAAGAATAGTATTGTATTGAGGCTGTATTTGATGTAATGATCATAGTGGAAACGGTTTTAGCGCTGTTGGACATTTTCTCAGAGCTCACACATGATCTCTTCTAGCAAGTCGGGAATTATGATCATTTTAACGTGAAGCGAAGGAGTCATTTTTTTAATATTCACAAGTAAAAGAGACAAATGCAAGGGAATTGGTGGTAGATGAACACATATATTTTCTCAGCACTCAATGCAAGATTAATCATACATGATTAAATCTGTCCAAATACAACTTGGAGCAATCTGATGGTGAGAGAACATTGATTGATTGAGAACTATGATTAAAATAAACAGGTGTATTTGAACTGTAAAAAATATATATAATTTGAGTTGTGCCTTTACAAAATGAGGTACAAAATGTCTTTGCTTTTTTAACCAAACAGTCCACATGAGTCACAGAATAAGAACTCATAAGACAGACTTTGTTGTTGTCATACAGTAGTTGTAACTTTTAACAATACAATATTCCAGGAAACTGATATATTTTTATTCTATCTACATCTTTAACCCGACTGTATTTTTTCTTCCCTTGCCTCCTGTGAACTTTGGGACATGACTTAATGTGGCACATTTGATTGACAGCTAAAGAAGAAAGAAATAGAGGAGTGGAAAAGACGTGAGGAAAGAGAATTGAGATGAGCCCTGAGACATTTTACACACAACTGACACAAGTTTTGACTGTTCAGACAATCTCTTATTCTCTTAATATTGTATTTAGTGGAGTTTGGCATTGAACAGCTGTGGAATTTCTTTCTTTTTATACAGTATATTTGCTTTCCATGTTCAGCTAGTGCTCATTTCAAATAATCAGCTAAATCTGTTCATTTCTTTAGCTCTTACAAATTCCTACATAGTTAATATCCACATTTTTTACAACAATCACAGCATAAAAATCATCTATTTACACACAGCAAAGTGAAACGGAAAAATACTTTTTACCTCACAAACAATCATGTCAGATACTACAGCTTTAAGTATATTTTACTGGAAAAATGTAGTCTAACTTGTAATTATTTCTTCGTTTTAGACCAGCCTTACTTGATCTTGGTCTCTGAAATGATACTCGTAAAATACTCCAGAGTGGTGCTGATGTCAAAAACCATGCACCCCACGCCCTGTATCAAAATCCACAGCAACAGTAGGACACTTGACTGTGTGGTGAGAATGCCTGTCCTGCTCTCTGCCAGCGGTGACCTCATCCTCTTTTAGTTTGCCAAACACTAGAGCCCTGTTCAACTCCACCGCCAATTAGGAGATCTTATACAGCACACTTGATGAAAGACTTGCAAATTGGGTTCTAGCTACAAGTGCTGCGTGCCATCAAAGACTCAGGACATCGCATTCCCACTGTGCCAAAAAGCTAATATTGTTGAAAGTGGCGCTTTGGCTTCTCGCTGTTTGTTGTTGTTTGCTACAAGAGTATATTTAAGTGGACAAATGTAGTGAAGGCTATAATCAGAAAGCGCAAGCGACCTTATCCAGCCTCTAATAACCAACACTTTTTGATGGATGCTTCAAATCCGCTATGAGCAAAGCTAATCCAGGCCAGGACAATGACAAAGAACGCTGTGTGCCTATTAGTTAGATCTACATTCTTTACCTAAGCCATTTTAGTCCCCACAAAGCTTGTTTGAAGTGTATTTTATGAATGAAAGGCTCTGCTTGACGATAAAATGTATTTATTTATTGTACTTTTTTTTTTGCTAGTTCTCCTTTTCATAGTTTGCTGCAGTTGCTATCTTTACCATATTTTATTCATACAGGATGAATATAGTTCGTTGCCATATACAAACATAAAATGATTTAGTATAAAAAGAATTAATTTCCTGTTTGTTTGTTTACCATTTGCAACTTGACAGATACAAGAAATAGTAAAAGAAACGGAACAGAAATACCAAGGTGACAGAAAGCTTTATGTTTTGTGTGGTTTAAAAGAATCCAGAAATATTCAGAAATCCAACATATTTTGCCACGGTAATTTGCATAGTTAAATCTGCAGACGTATTCATCAACTGTTTGTCTATGTTGCACAGCCAATACATGACCTATTGATAAAAAAATAAAGATTGGGGAAAACGCTTATGAGTGGTAGAATATGTTCCTTTTTCCAAGTCGTTTCCAGAGTCTTTGATTTTGCTCTTTGTGTTGTGAATGATCAGACAGCTTAAATCCAGACGTGAAGCTATTCAGCACTGTTATGAGCTGAATACAGAAGTTCGACAATCTTACTTATACAAACAGTGCTGACCTTTTGTCCTTTTTGGCATAAAAAGTCCCTTGGTTTCCACTTTGGCTAAGCGCTCATGCTCTCTTTACTTGGCTCTGAAGTGAAACTAGGCCTCCTGTCTCCCTGTGCACTGCTCTGAATGAAAGGCAGCAGGTGTGGATAACTCTACCTTAGTCACTGCTCCACTGTGAGCTGCCTTCAGGCTAAACACCACCTTTGTATTTCTGTGGCTTTAGTGAAGGCCCAGCCAGAGCCCCATTGATATCGTGTGGTGAAAATAGAAAGGCCAAGTGTTCGATTCATGATCCCTTCAGCTGTGGACTAATACTAATTTGCTGCATCACAGAAAATAAGTGAAAAGTTAATTCCTATGACAAGTTGAACAACCCATATTACTAAAACGTAATTAAGATAATTGTATTAAATTGTACTCCACATTTAGTAATATTATGTAGTGTCTAGGTACAATATATGATGAATATTAAAAGCTTTCTACTAGGGATGGAAAATCGATTGAAACTTTGAAAATTGATCGAAGTATGCAGCAATCGAATCGAAAGGCCAGAATCAATGAGTTTTGCTCCCCTTTCAGTCTCTGAGTTAAACACACACTTTCTATTTGTATAATACACACAATAATACAAGAATAGTCACAATGTTTGAAGTGTGAACTTTAAGACCTGACTGAATGCTTTATTATGTTGCGTTAACAACTCGAAATATGGACAATAAATATGACAAAAAAACACAAGTTCTAAGCTCTAACAACAGTGTCTTTGTTTTAAACGTCATGTATTATGGTTTATTTTGTGTCTTAAGATAAAAAAAAAAAGTTATAGATAAACTAACAAAATCAAACAAAATCAAAAATCGTGGCTGCAATATTGAAAACTGAATTGAATCCTAACCTAACTGAATCGTCCCATCCCTACTTTCTACTGTTTTTAGTATTCTCATATGATATAAAATGATAATGTATGTCATGCACACATCCACATAATGCACAAATATGATGTTTGTCTGACTTCGAAGCCAGGACAGAGTCAACCACTTTCTCAAAACACTTACGTTGACACCTAGAACTCTCTGTCCCTTGAATAAATTCATATAATCTAAAAATGACATTTCTGTGTTTGGAGTTTGTTGTTTGGGAACACTGAAGCCAAATTGTTAAAAAGTTTTTGCTCATGAGTTTAACTTTTTGCCTTTTTTTTCTCTCTTTTTTCCCCCAGGTTGTCAGGCAGTAATATTCCATCGCCGATTGTGAGCAACAAGAACTGGCTACGATTGCATTTTGTCACAGATGGCAACCACCGTTACCGTGGATTCAGCGCACACTATCAAGGTAAGTTTGGGGATGGACTTTTTTCCTGTTACATTTGCATCCACTGAACAGGATACGAAATACGCCCGTCTTTGTCTCGCTAATGACAGGATTTCCAAGGTTTCTTTTTGCATTTTTCTTTTTTTTATCTATTCACAATTTTTTTTCTTCAGTTGTTGTTCTACTGACAGTTTTCCTCCACATGCTGCCACTAACTCGCTTTAATTATGCTTGTTGACTCCAATTTCCTTGCCTCTTCCTTTGCTCCCTCTGTCTCCCTCATCTCTAGTGCTTTTTGTTTTCTCTTGGGTAGCTCCTCATGGGTTTACAGTCGAATCTCTTTGACATCAAATCCTAGTTGGTGGGAAATTGTTTGGAAATTCATTTGGCAACATCCATGTCTCCCTACAGCGATAATGAGAGACGAATGTTTGGAACAAGCGGTCAGGGTAGTTATTTTACATTTCACTTTTTACTTTCTGCGCCGCTACCATGGCTGTCCTTAGATCTCCTTTTGTTTTTTAACATTAAAAGCTGGGAACCACTAACCCTGTTTCTGAGAGCTGCATCAAAAACGCCTGGTGGAAAACAGTCCAAAAGCACAAGGCCAAGGGCTATGCATTTGTTATTAACATCTGGAGCTGTGCAGAATAGCAGAGATATGTATGCATATTTCAAATAAAAAGGTGGCTGTAGTTGTAAATTATGACTAGAGGCAATAAAACGCAGATTGTTAAAGTGACTCTGTGCAAATTGGAACATTGTTTTGAATTTACATCTTCTTCACATGCTAGATTCTTCACATCTCATTTTGCACTGATAATCATACATTAGTGGGATAAACATGTATTAGTTGTGTCCCATTTTAGAACCCAGGAAGTGTATTCATTTTACTCTTGTTAGCATGTTTCGTTTATAGACTGATACTGTCCATTACTTAGCATCCAAGCAAGTTCAATATGATTCAAAAAAACTTTCTTAAACCTGTTGACATTAACTTAAAAAAAATCTAGTTTTAAATGGTTTAGAGTAGGGCTGGGCGATCTGTGAAAAAATATATTCACTTTTTTTTTTCTCATATTGATCAATCTTGATTTTCTTGTGTCAATAACACAAGATAAATGGCTTTTATGAAGATAAGCAATAACAAAAACTTTTAATTTTTTCACATTCATCAGACTTGTTTTTTATATGTTCTGCTTCAAAACTTGACTTTTGCTCCAAATCCCTATTTTTACTAACAAAAGATTGGTTTTCGATCTTTCAATTCAAAGCCCACAACCAATTTATTGATGATTCAATATCAATCTTTCAATTTTTTTATTAGTTGTCAGCTGGTTCAAAATTTTCGACCACATTTAGCAAAGCTCAGAGTCTCAATACAAGTATTTTTTTGAGTTTACAAACCTTTTAGTGTTTTATTGTATACAGTATGCATGTGAAACTGCAGTTTTGATCTTGTGCATCTTCTTCTAATGACAGCTTATTTCACATTTTGCTAATGAGAACAACAGACGAATTACATATATCAAGAAATAAAAGTTCATAGTTCAGTAAGTTCACTTCACATCTTCACTTCTCTGTGGAGGAGTTGTTGTCAGCTTTGCCAACTATACTTGCTTGGGCTTGTGATAATTGTGTTAATTGATTATTAATTAATCTTCATGAACAATTACGTTAGATAAGTGAGAAAATGTGAACCGCTGTAAAAGGTTTACATTTGAGTACATTTAGTTATGTTTTGTAATTTGGCCACCCTGTTTTTGCTCAAGCCAAGCACCAGAATGTCTGTCATAATTCAGTTCATTTAAATAATGAAGTCAGTCTTGAATTGTAATCATTGTTGCCGTTATTCTTTAGATATTCACTTGTTTCTTGTAACTTTGGTGTAAATAGAACAAACAGTCCAGTTAAGTATGTGCCTGTTTTATTTTTTGGTTAGAAGAAGCACTTCCATGGGAACAGTCCCTTGTCCCTCTGATTGACACAGAAATTGCACTGTGCTACTGCATTATTACTGACACACTCCCTCCTGCGCCCGGGCTCTCGCTCACATTCAGGTTCACAGCCAGGCGTCTCCATGTTCATGCAAGACCAAATAAGGTGTGCATCCATCCAAACTACCACTTCTTCAGCTCAACACTCGTGGGCTGCAGGGGAATAAGTACCACTGCTATTAGGAGCTAGCATGGCTCTGTTTGAGTGCAGATATCATACGCACCCAGACAGAAAACATGACACGACCCCAATGTTAGATTGTGAAATGTTTTGGACAGATGAACCAATCATATTATTATCTGCTTGTTTCAACCATAAATATTAATTCTTTCTATTTTTATACAAAATATCATTGGAACATTTCTGGCCTGCATGCTTTAATGGTCGTGTAAAATGTAGCATTTAGCAAATAGTCAGTGCTGAAATTAAACTCATTTGTACAATCTCAACCACCACATATTTATTTTAAATTGGATTATGTCATTGCCAGGTCAAGTATACTAGTTATGGCATAAATGTGTTCTAGCAAAGAAATATTAAAACTGCTTTATCTAATTAGCTAGTGCTGTGATTTGTGAAATATGGCAATATGTCTGGACTATTCACTTAACTTTTATTCACATTTTTTTTTAGTCTTATTATGGAATTTTTTCCATGTTAGAAATCAAGATCCGAAAGTTATCTGCGCTCAAATGTATGGTTTATTTACAAAAGTACAATTATGCAGAATTGAAAGTCCTAAAGTTCTCAGTCATAGTCAGTTCCCCAGTCTGGTGGTCGGTCCTTCCCCTTGTCGTCCGCAGTCTGTCCCTGTTTCTCTTTGAAAAACCTCTTTCATAGTGAAAAGGCTAGCTTCCTAAATAACACTTATAAAATAGAATAGGAGGATTTGAAAGGTATGCATTTACAATTGGTAAGAGACAAAGAGTCTCCTCTAAGGAAGACCCCATGATGCATCTTTGAACAATGGCTCATTTCACAAATTAGTCCTTAGATATCTGACAAACAGGTAAATATCACTCCAGTATAAAGATTTCCACAAGAGTCTGTTGCCTGCCTATCTTCATGGATATGTTCTTACCTTTCCTAAACATTTCTAACTCCATGAAAAGGAGAATAGCAAGTTAAAAATGAGATCTGTGGAGACACAAGTCATCTCACAATAACCAAGCAAGATTTTAAATTTAAGATATTTTTGGAGCAGTTCATCCTCTCAGAATTAAAAATCAAAATTACGACATCTCTTTGAAGACAAGCGCATGGTCAGAGATCTTGGCTGAAAAGTTACGTAAAACCTCTTTACATTGACTTTGTTTGGTCCAATATCACAAAAACAATTGCATTGCACAAAACTGCTGATATAATTTAAGTTCAGTAATAAAGAAGCAGTTTAGTGTTAAGTAGGCAAATGGACAACTACCCCATTCTTTGTAGAACTTTTTTTTTTTTCAGCGAGAAAAAAGGGACAATGTTCAACAACAGTGGCAGTTCACAGTGTCACTAAAATTGTTAAGCAATCTTGTGTAGTGGCCCAAACCTCCTCGCCATCATGACCATTTTGTCCAGTCTGAATCATTCTCACACTTATCCGCCCCAGCTGAGATCCACTTCTGCTCCTGTGTTTTGCCTCTTAAGCTCACACAACACTGTATATTTTCCTCTTGATGCTTGAACACTCAGATCCCTTCAATAGCCATTATGCTCATTTTACCATTTTTGTTAAGTGTTGCCAGCTGTGACGTCGTCATCGCTGTGAAATCTCTCTGAACACCTTTAAAGTAATATCCATCATGCTCCAGACAGACAAGTGATTGTATCTTCACATAGGATTCATGCAGCACAATTTAGCAGCAGAGACAGCCCTGGCTCAAGTGAAAATGAGTGCCATTACCTCCAACAGCTGTGCAGATTGATAAGGACCAAATCAATGCAAGAAATAACGGCGAATCCAAGGCATTACAGGAGGAATTAAGTAAGATTCTTTAGCAGTATATCTGCAATGGAACTAATGAATGGCTCCACTTAGTGTGTTTTACTAGCTTAGGGCATTTGCAGCAAGATTCAGCTGTTTCTTACTTAAAGCCAATTAATGCTTTTACTGCTGACAGTTAGCAAGTCCTTAATGTATGTTTCACCAAAGACAACATTTATTTTTGTGAATCCATAATGTGTTTAGTTTGTCTATTAATAGGAAGGAATTGTAGTTTTGGCAGCAGTTTTGAGACATTTAAAGTTGATAATTGAAGTATTACCACAAGAGGTCAGAACATTTTAAGCTAATATAAAGTTGTTAATTCATTTCTAAAATTGCTTTTTTATCAAAATCATTGCTGAAGTATTGTCTGTGAGATATCTTTCAATCCCCCCAAAGCACTGTTCTGAATGCCCTTTAGGGCGGTCAAAAAAATCGATTCCCCGATACTAATCGATACTACGTACATGTACAAGTAAGTAAAAGTATCGATATTTCGAAGCCCCACCCCCTCCCCCTCTCGCACGCTAAACCACTTCTTTTCTCATTGGAGATGGAAATGATTACTTTATATAGAGCCTATATACTACATAAACATCAAATATGTCTGATAATAGGCGAAGCTCTGTCTTAAAGTAAAGGTTCATAAATCAAGTTAATATTAAACAAATAATGCATTAAAATACTTTTATCTGAATATTATCAAATAGAAAAAAAAATAATAATAATAAAAAAAAAAAAAATTAAAGTTGTCGCCGTAGTATCGAAATCGGTATCGAGTATCGAGGTTTTTTTTTTTCAAGTATCGAACCGAGTTTGAATTTTTAGTATCGTGACAACACTAATGCCCTTGATTTGTGACAAGACCATATGTATTTATTTCTGTCTTTATAAATCCTTCAGCACATGCAATTAGGCTTACAAACCTTTTTTTTACAGACGGCAAAGTGAAACTGAAGAGAATTGCCAAGTTCAGCCAATTAGAGTGCTGCTTTTGTCTATAATTGAAAACTGAAATATTTGTAATTGGAATGATAAAGTACACAGCAATCTGATTTAGTCACAATGTGCTGTAAATACATTATTCATATAGCTGGAACAGATAAAGTTAAACATTTTTTAGACAGCATTAGCATATTAGACAACATCCGTTTGTTTACCTTGTGTCATTTATTTTGTTAGCCAGTAGATGGGGCTCTAACTCAGTTCTTGACATGGGAAGCACATGACTGTCATGTGCTTTAGCACACTTTTTAATGGTTCTGGTGCATGAGGTTGGGAGGACTGGAGTAACCCCCAAAATGCATCATATTTGTCCTTTAATCAAATTAAAACTCCATTTCTGTAACTCAGTCATAGTTTGCTGGAAGTCACCGCATGTGTCCCTTGGTCATATCTGTCTATTAAAGATAATTAATATACTGTAAATGCGGCTAATTTTCTATTAAGCGTGCGTGAGTTTGTAATGATGGCACTATGATGATGTGATTACCATCGGCCTCAAGTGACCTGCTCAGACCCTCACAGCTGCTTGTGTGTAGACCCGGGTGGCTATGAATATGCATAAGCTCAATATAGGTTTGGGATGCCACTCATTTACATAATGCATGAGGTCCACACACTGGATCTTGCATCAGCTGTGGTTCTTTGACTTACTTCAATGAAATATAATAGGTGCAAATTATAATACTTTGACTCTGACTTGTTTGCAAAATACTATGATTATTTTCTGTTGACAGAAAATAGATCTACAAAGATGTTATGCCTATTTTGTTTGTGTCCCTCCAGTCAGTTGGCTGTTACATGTAAAAAGTGAAGAAGTGTGTCATTTTCCCCCAACCCAGGTCTGCAATCATCATATTGAATGGGTGACTATACCAGAAAATGTAAATATTATACAATAATTTCTGGGTAAAGTAGGGTTAGGACTAAGATTATGGAACTTTTATTTATTTAAGTTTACAGATTTGGGAAAGTTATGGCAAACATGTAATGTAACAAAATAAAAGCGCTGCAGTAGAGATTTGCATATGTCTGGTAGGTTCCTACTGTGTTCTCCCTTTAGCCAATCAACCCAAAACATGCACAACAGGTCAAATTCTCCAACTATTATCGGTTTGTAATGACGGCTCTGATAAACCCTGATCAAGCTTAGCTCAATCTTTTAGTGTGGAGTCTGTGAGTGCTGTTCGGCAGCAGATCACTGGTCCTGACAGGTTGTCTCAATGGCACTGGTTGGATGAAAGATGAGTCAAATGCAGAGAATGAATTTCTCTCACAAGGGACTAATAAAGTAAACCTCAATCATGAAGAGCTCCTGATGGAACCAGAGGCTTGGGTTCAGTGGTATTCCTGTATTCATATCACAGCAAGTAAAATAACCTGACTATTTGTTGCTCTTAAATTTAGCAAATTTTCTCATAATATATATATATATATATATATATATATATATATAATATATATATATATATATATATATATATATATATATATATATATATATTAATCTAAAAAAGTCAAATTGAACCTTTTGTTTGTAATGAGCTCTTGTGCTTTTCTTCTTCCTCCTCATGACATTTCGAGAAAGTCATGATTGATTGACTGGCACAGCCGCTGCCTCCCTGGAGATTTGATTTTAATTTGTTTAATTGATTTTAATTAGTATAAAAGGTTAATCACCATGCTAATGAGAGTGTCTCTTTGACAGGTTTAGTTGATTAGTCAAGTCCCTAACAACTTTGCAATGCCCACTTGTGTCAGCTGTCACTCTCTCATTCAGTCCCCACTGTTTGATGCAGAATAGCAGAAAGGTGGCTCAAGTTACAAATACAGAATTTAGTCGTGGAAAAAGAGCGGTCCAATGCTCTTGGCCATAAACGGACATGAATAATTGTCAGAGAACAGTCACTTTGTTGATGAATAGAGCTCTACAGACGCATTACATTACATCGGCGCAAGATGGATGCATTTTCTCAATTTGCCTTATTATTAAAAGCATGTCAGAAATGTTAGCAGCCTGTGAATATAGATCAATGCTCGGAATATAACCTTTCTGCTGCATTTATGTCATTACAGTATGACTGATGGAGGCGTCATTGATTACCTTTGAGACCTGCTGGCAAAGACCATGTTAGTTTCCCCCCTTTTTTAAAGATAGGAAGGGGAATTACCTTTTCAAAACAACAAAAAGTAGTTGTGTATTATTAGGTCAGCAGCTTTAGCTTAGTGCTGTGAGATCAGTGGTTTTAACGTTAACTTTCATTTATGTTTTCCACACTTTTTTATTTCACCTTTATTAAGTATAGCCAGGGGTAATTTGCACATATTTAGCATTTTCACAATGTTAATTAAGCATACCACATCACAAACTTCTCTTTCAAACACACATTCTGACAATATTCCCTCTTTTTGGACTTCAAACTGTATCCACAAGAGTCAGCTTTTCTCAACTCTAATGGCACAGCCCCGAGGCGGTGTTGGTTTAGTCAGAACGCTGTTTGAAATCTATTTCAAATGTGGCTCCTTGAGACTAAGTGAACAAATGTGTTTTGGCTGGGTTAGTTTAGTTTATTAGAGCTCACAATGAGACCTCGGAGAGATGCAGGGTGCTAGGTCATATCAAAGCTAGTCTAACCTTCTTGTCAATTATGAAAAATCTCAAAATAAACTGTTCACTTGTTCTAAATGTGTCTCAGTAAGTTGTTATTATTTCAGATTCATTGAGCTCACATACAACTGCAGATGGTAAATGCACTCTAAGTGGACTTTCATTTAAATTCCAGCACGTGTATATAGGCGACTGCATGTTCTCTCATTTCATTATGAAGAAATCATGTTTTATTCACTGTATCTTTTCAGCATTACTTAGCCCGCCTCCAGCTCCTCCGCTCAGCCAGACATCATTCTCCGAGTTAATTGTCCATTTGAATTCTTAATTGATGTTTAGGTCAAATCCATTTACAGGAATAATTCACACTGGGTACATTTCTAAACAGCCTCTAGCTTGAAGACATTTGGTACTAGTTTAAAGAAATTAGATTTCTTTCTACAATTAAAAAAAAAAAACTAAGTAGAGTGATATTTAGTGCATTACAGTCACTTTTAAATTAGTTTCATCTTGATTTTAGTGCTAGCACTGATATCATGTTGCTCTGTTTTGTCAGCGGTACATGGCAACCCCATTTGCACACGCACTTCCATTTACAGCTCCAAAGCACATTAAGTTGTCCATTGCATGTTTAATTAAAGCCCAGTAGCTGTTCAGTTATGACAGTCCTCACTAAAGGACCATTTTATTATTCACACGTTTTATGTAGGATGTAGAAGTGTTAAGCTCAAAGCTTTTAACATGCAGAATAGTTGTTCTGTGAGTGACTGTAATGTCCTCTTCAATGGGGACAACTGGGAATTGGAAATTACATTCGCCAAAATACATTGCACTTAAATGTGGACATAGGGAAAGTCATTCCATTTAAGATGTATAGGAAATATGAAAAAGGATGCATTTATTTACATGAATGTTGGCAGAACAGCATTAATAATAATTGGAACTTTTTATTTCTGCCATGATAACAATCTACTAATTCAAACAATGACCTAAAATGACTTCTTATTCTTTTTTTCTATTAAGTTTGTGTGTGTGTTAATGAACGGTGTGCTCTAGAGGCGGACACTACGTTCCCAAACTCCATCACAGGTTTAGAGCTGTGTTGTGTTTGAGGTGTGAATCATATCTGCGTTCCCTTGAGCAAAGCACTGAACTCCAGCTGTTTTGACTTTGTTTGAAAAATGTGAAGTTTATTTTGTCTGTCAGCTATAGAGACGGCAAAAGTAAACAGTGGTAGATTTAAAGAGTTGCTTTTTGTGAAGAAGGCTTACTCCACATGGCAATTGTAAAGCAGTAGTTGCAAATGCCATAGTGACCAATGAATGTTTTGCCGTGATTCCATCTTCATGGAATATGGCATGTAAGATGGAACTGTCTTATTGCATTTCCCCTCGTCTCTTTAAAGATGACAGCCAAACATTTTGACTCTTGGCGTCTGACCAGTTAGCCACCCTTTCCCTTGACCAACGATGTAAGTCTAAACTGAATGTTTCACTTATTTCCTTTGGCTGATTACCAATTTGATGTAAAGGCCCACAAATGCCTAGCCTATCACAGTGAGGTTTGGCTTAGATCCAGTGAGCAGGTCAGTCACAGACGTACAATCAATGAGCGTTTGCCAGGGACTCCATTTACTGTACGTATTTAAGACTGAACACTGAGAAATAATGTCCCACTCTTATTAATGAACATTAAAGCTGCAGAAGCTGGAGAAAGAGTAAGAGACCCTGGCAGCGCTGCAAAGTCAGAGTGTCACAGTTTACCTGCGAACAGCATCTACCCTTCTATTAAACTTCCAATAGACTCAGAGCATGATCTTAGGCAACACTAAAAGTATAATCTCCGTCATAATGTTAAAATGAAGACAGGCAAACACAATTACAACTATGCAGTTTACCAAATGGTGCAAAATCTGAGCGTTTCTTCAGCTGCAAGCAACCATAAAGTTGTAAGTTTGTAAGTGGATCTGTTTGTATTTAGATTATGTTGCAAATACTTACATTTTAACTATTTACTGCACTTGACAAACACCAAGCTACAGTGTTGTTTACACATGACTTTTAAAAAGCTGGTACTTTGAAGATCCCTTATGTAAACATTAATTTGAATGTTGTATGAATACCTAAAACACATCAGCTGTTAACAGGAAAATACTGCACTTATCTGAAATGTGAAAGGTTTATTTGGCCGTGTGACACAACATTTTGCCTTTAGTTCAGTGAGAGTCTGGGGCACTTTAGATTTGATACACAAGTGTTGAAAGTTAACCTGTATTTGTAAGAAGTTTTTTTTTTTTTTTTTTTTTTTTTTTTTTTTTTTTTTTTTTAGGAGTTTTTTTTTTTTTTTTTTTTTTTTTTTTTTATTAAATCATAAATATATTTACAAACATATACCATGACTCTTGACAAAATTACAAACATAGGCATAAGATATATGAACATAAGAGAAAGGAACAAATAAAAATAAGGAAAAACAAACAAAAAACAAACAAAAAGCCAAGGGGTAAATATCTATTTAAAGCAGTTCGACAGAGGAAGCTTAACGTCCATATGACATTATTATTATATATTTTTTTTAATTATTATTCTAGTTTTCTTTTCATTTGGTAGATAAGTACAACAGCCATATAACAGATCATTACATATTCAGAGTTGAAAAAGGCCTAACCTGTCATACTTGATCCAAACATCTCCTTGAATAACTTTAGGACCTTAATAGCCTTTTTATTATGCATCTTGTCAAGAAGAGTAATGTATCTGTCCATTTCCATATTGAATTCTTTTATGCGTGGGATTTTCTTCGACCATTTACATTTATGGATATAATATTTGGCATGGATAATAAATAAGTTTAGAATATATTTTGCACTATAATGAATATCTTTGTTGTAACCAAATAAGACATCTATTTTGCTATTCTAATATCTTCCAGTACCTTATTGAAAAGGATTTCCATTTCACACCAAAAGTAACGTACATATATACATTCAAAGAATAAATGACATATTGTCTCATCCGCAGCATTACAAAATATACAGAGTGGGTCAATATCCTTATTAAATTTGTTTAAGAAACTTCTGCATGGATACACTCTGTGCATTATTTTGAAAGCAACTTCCTTTACTTTATTACCCATGCAATATTGTTGGTTTAGTGTAAAAGCCGTATTCCAATTTATTTCAGAGAACATAATATCCATCGATATTTGGCAATCACTGGTGACTTCTTTTGGTAAGTTTTCCTTAAATATCTATTATTACATTTTTTGCTTGTAAGGTCTATGCCCTCTAGCAAAAGGCGAAGGTCACACACTCCAGCATCATTTGCAGTTGGGAGCAGAGTAAGTAAACTAGACGGTATCGCCTTAATTACAAGGCATATTCTTTTTCAGTCACTTCAATACAGTTTAGTAAAAATTCTTGATATGTATATAGCTTCCCATTACAATTTGTAATTTGTTGTACTTTTAAAAGATCTTTTCGTACCAATTTTGTAAAAATAAACTTTTACGACGATATTTAATATATTGATTATTCCATAAATAGCATTTTTGCGGTGAAAAATTGTGTTTGTATACATCAATCCATGTTAAAAGAATTTGTTTATGGAAACTTGACAATTTTAAAGGTAAATTTGGAATATGGAAATTGCAATTTAATAAGAATTTAAATCCTCCCACTTTTTCAAATATGAGATTTGGAATATAATACCATAACTTTCCTTGTCTTTTAGATATTTTTGGATCCATTTAATTTTTAGAGTGGCATTGAAAGTTCCAAAATTGATCATCCCTAGTCCTCCGTCCTTAGTTGAATTGCATAATATCCCTTTATTATATAATGCTGTTTGTTCTTCCATACGAATCTGAATATTTCTTTATCGACACATTTTAGTATATTTTTTGGAACGTCCAAAACCATTGCTAGGTAACTAAGTCGGGACAGACCTTCGCCTTTGGCCAAAAGAATGCGTCCATAAATAGACAGGTCTCGGGATAACCAAATATTAAACCTATTTTTTATCTTAGTTAACAATGGTTCATAATTTATCTCTGCTCGTCGTAGTGGATTTTTTACACACTTTAATACCCAGGTATGTAACAGATTCTTTGACTGGTATGTCGTATAATTTCGTACCTTCTGGCATAGATCCTTTAAGCAACAGTAATTCACATTTATTAATATTAATAGTCAATCCTGATACATCTGAGAAATTCTTAAGACATGCAATAGCTTTTGGTATTTGGTCTTTATTTTGCAAGAATAACGTCGTATCGTCAGCAAGCTGACTACATTTGAGTTCATTTTTTCCAATTGAAATTCCTTTGAAGAGGTTAAGATTTATATAAAGACAGAGGGCTTGCATAACGATCAAAAATAAATAAGGCGCGATTGGATCACCCTGTTTTATTCCTCTATTAATACTAAATCTCCCAGATGT
This sequence comes from Mugilogobius chulae, assembly GCA_038363315.1. Taxonomy (NCBI): domain Eukaryota; kingdom Metazoa; phylum Chordata; class Actinopteri; order Gobiiformes; family Gobiidae; genus Mugilogobius; species Mugilogobius chulae. The sequence goes on from CM076408.1 coordinate 28,137,628, forward strand.
ACCACTGGAAAGCTTCACAGAGCTAGTACAATTTGTATACATTACATTAATACAATGAATAAATTTATTTCCAAAACCAAAAAACTCAAGTAACTCAAAAATGAAACTATGTTCAACTGTATCAAATGCCTTGTAGTAATCAATAAAAAGAATAGCTGGGTCGTCATCAAGCATTTCACTGTAATCAATAAGGTCTAAGACTAAACGAATATTATTACTTATGTGTCTGTTTTTCATAAAACCTGATTGACAGTCATCTATAATTTCATGTAAGCATAGTTTCAGTCTCTGTGCATATATGAGGGCTAAAAGCTTTACGTCATTATTTATTAACGTTATTGGTCTCCAGTTATCAAGTAGAAAGTTATCTTTATTTGGTTTAGGTATCAAAGTGATAAGACCTTGTGACAAAGATGGAGGGAGGATAGCTTTCTCAAGGGCTTCCTTATAAACAGCCAGCAGAAACTCTGCTACCTCTTCTTTAAATTCTTTAAAAAATTCCCCTGTCAAGCCATCATTCCCGGGAGCCTTATTGTCTTTCAGTTTGTTAATGTTATCTTTAATTTCATTAATGTTCAGTTCTTCTTCACATAAATTCTTTGAGTTATCGCTTATAAGCCGTGCACTTGGTTTTATTTTCTCCAGAAATCGAGTGGCTTGGACAGTAGTAGAGCTTGCACAATATAATTTCCCATAATATTCTTTAACATAAGACGACACCATTTTGGATCATCTGATAGTATACCATTTATACTGAGCTTAGATACTGATGAAAGACTGCCATTCCTTTTTTCTAAATTGTAAAAGTACTTTGTATTTTTCTCCCCTTCCTCCATCCATTTTTGTCTAGACCTAACAAAAGCCCCTTTTGCTTTGTATTCATATATTTGATCCAGCTCTATTTGCAGTTTATGTGCACAATTTATTTCATCATATGAGAGATTATCTTTACCATACAAACTAATAATATTTTTTAGAATAGATTCTTCCTTACTTTTCCTTTCCTTTGCCATTTCCTTACCTCTTTTAATTGCCAAGTTACGTATTTCAAATTTAGCATATTCCCAGTGTGTACCATATGAGTTGCTCCTTTTAGCTTTTTCAAAATTATCATAAAGTATTTTTGAAATCTCATGCCTGAGACTTTCATTTTTTAATAAAGAATTGTTTAATTTCCAATAGCAATTGTAACGATTAATTTGATCATCATTAGTTAAGTGTATACGTAGACAAACAACTTTGTGATCAGTCAACACAGAGGGCTCTATACTAACATCTGCAATATATTTATCTAATTCGTTAGAAGTCAACCAAAAATCTAATCGAGATTGATAGGATAAGTTTTTATTAGACCATGTAAAGAACCTTTTAGTGGGATTTCTTGTTCGCCATATATCCATGCAATTCAATGATGTACATAACATATTTACCTCACCAGCGGTACCTAGTGGTCTAGGTGGGCAACAATCAATTGTTGGATCAGCTATTGTATTCCAGTCACCACCTAGAATAAAGTTTGCGCTGGGAAATATATTTGTAAGAGTCTTAATTTCTTGTTCCAGCTGTTTAAGCAAATCCATATTCTTTTTTTTATTATTGTACCCATAAATATTGCTCAAAATAAACACCCTTTGATGAATTTCAACAACTAATAATACCCATCTTCCATTTTCACTAAGAGCAGTTTTTAACACCTTTCCACAAAAATTTCCTCTAAGAATGGCTACTCCAGCCGATTGGTTACTTCCATAAGACATCCAAATTTCATTACCCCACTGGTTTCTCCAGAAATTATAATCGTCTACCATAGCATGAGTCTCTTGTAAAAAGAAAAAGTCTGCTTTGTATTTCTTACAATAAAGAAAAACCGCCTTCCTCTTTAAACCATCTCTAATTCCCCTGACATTAACAGAACATAAAGAAAATGACATAAATTAAATTAAAACACCCCTTTAGCTGTTTTTAAACAAAAAGCGAAGTGTGACTGCTTGCACCTGATACAACTTGCACCTTTTATCGTTTTTTTTTTTTTTTTTTCCCTTCTCCTTTCTCTCTAAATCCTTCTTTTATCATTATGTCTGTAGCCTGAATTCCTTACCATCAATGATGGCTTTGGCCCCAACAAAAAAGGCCCGTTTTCCTTGTTTCCTGGCCGTTTCGATGTGAGGCCAGAGCTGACTGCGCGTCTCTTTATCCAGAAAGGTCAGATCTTCACCAAAGCGCAGCCTCTCGGATTCCAAAGCCTCGGAAGATTTTGCGTTCCTCCACACCGCGTCTCTGGTAAACCTCGTCGTGAAGCGGATTATCACGGGCCGGGTCTTGCCTTCTTCTTTTCGGCCAACTCTGTGACAAATGTCAATGTGGGGATTTATAGAATCCCCACGTCCGGCAGCACGCTGCGGCAAATTCTTACAACTTTTTTCTTTACATCCTCTCCTTCAGCTTCAGCGAGCCCGTAAAGCCGCAAGTTCCAGCGGCGGTGGTATCGTTCCATTTCATTGATTTTTGTTTCAACCGTACTGATCCGCTTCTCGTGATTCGTGGTCGCTTGCTCCACCGCGTTGACCGTCTCCTTCATTTCCTGAATATCCTTAGCAAGAGCTTTGGATTGCTCTTTCAGTTCGTTGATCGTCTCTTTTATACTTTCAGCACTCTCGGTTATTTTTGCAGAAACCAGCTTGACAATGTTTTCCTGCAAAACCTCCAAACTTGTCTCCATTTTCCCTTTTTTTGGTTCAGGCGTAGAGCTAGCAGATTCGGGCAACGGAGGCAGCTCTGGGGCAGCTACACTGGTAGTGCTGGCGACATCCGCGTATGAATGAAATTGTGTCACAATATTTTTCTCCGCTGTAGCCGAAGTCGCAAGGTTCAGTCTCTGTTTTACTTTATCTTTTCCCATGTCTCTGTCTCGTTTAGCCATTGCCCCGTTCCGGGCTGTCCTCATCAGCGCTGGGCACTCACAGGTGTGTTCAGAGCGGCGTTCCAAAGTGAACACAAAAAGTGCCGTTTAAATGTAAAAGCTCCAATCCTTTGTACAGAAATTGGATTCCTTTAAGTTCTGAGATAGTCCATAGGCGTTCCAGACAACAATACAACAAGTTTGGTGCCGAAGTCAGTCAAAATTCACTTAGCCACGCTTACACGGGGCTGTGCGTGTCGCCATCTTGGATCGTATTTGTAAGAAGTAGGCGTGCCGTCACTAGCTCCTCTACTGTAGGAATGATGGATGTCCTTTAACCCTGTTTAGAAATAATAACAATAATCCTGCTTTCGATGGTGTCCATATCCTTAGTCCTCAAAATGCTCAGTTCCACACACTGATGCCATTACATTAACAGCCTTTCTGGCCTCATTTGAACTGGCTTTAAGCTAGCAAATCACTACACTCGGTCGTTGCTATTTTGAAAATTAAAGATTGTCACAAAAAGTTTTCAGATTTTGTATTGAATTGAAGTGAAAAGTTTTCAGCAGGCTAAAACAGTAGCTGTGAATTCAGATCCATCCAGATGATTGTAGGGGAGGTGTGTGAAGCCTGTCTTTTAATGCAACACACTTAAAGATATTATGATGTGGAACAAAATGTTTTAGGTCATGTGAAGAACCCAGCCTACTGACCTGCTGCATTTTTATATTAAGCAAGATATCTGTCATAACATGCTTACTCCCCTGAAGCTAACCTCAAAGCCAAAATGACGCTTGATAATATCTGTAACAATTAGTTATAAGCAGTGACAATATTTTAACAGCAACAGTAGCAGCAACAAATGATTTTGTGTTGAAAAATATTATCACTGCAATTAGTACATCTTCTTTGGTGCTGAGTGAACCAGCTCCACCTGTTACTTTGAAGCAGATGTCTTTGTTTTCTCTTTCAACACACGTCAACAGCAAAACCACAAGTTAAAGTAGATAATAGTTGATTTGAATCTCTGTCATAATGTTAAAATGAAGACAGGCAAACACAATTACAACCATGCAGTTCACCAAATGGTGCAAAATCTGAGCGTTTCTCCATCTGCAAGCAACCATAAAGCTGTTTCCTCATTGCTTTTTGTAAGTGGGACTGTTTGTATTTAGAATATGTTGCAAATACTTACATTTTGACTATTTACTGCACTTGACAAACACATCAGCTAGACATACCAGCAGAGCGTGGCCATTCCTATCGATGTCTTCTTAATATTCCTGGTGGTGTCTCCAAATAAATCAATAGACTGTTTAAACATCCAAAATTTGATGTTTACAAAGCAAATTTTCTCCTAACATCAGCATAATTCAAATGTCACTGCATATTTGTAAAGCCTGTGCTGGCATTTTCACCTTGACCTTGTGGCTGCTTTGCCAATAACTTGCACACATTTATAATTAATAACTAATTGGTTAATTTATATGTTAATAAGCTTAGATTAACATGTATGCTAACATACCTTAAATATATAATGATGAACACAGTGAAACTTGGTCGTTGGTCACGGGGTAGCTCTCATTTCTTGACCAAGAGCTTTTTAACCATCTCTACTTTTTCCAGTCAACTTGACAATACAGGAGTAAACAGTGCTTTTATCCTGAGGCTTAGTAGCATTGTTGATTCATTCTTTATGGTGTGTGTGTAGAGTTCTCACTGTACTGTCTGTGTCCACAAGTAACACATATGAAACTTAAGGCTTAAACTCGGACAGTAGAGCAGATCTAAAAAGTTACACTTGTTGTGTTTGTAGTGTGGATGAGTCCTTGGCTTTTGTTTACATAGCCTGCAAGACATTCCACATTTGTTTTTATAAAACAACTTTTTTAGGAAGTTTGTGGACCTTTGTGTGTTTTATTTATCAGATTCTGGTGACTTAGTAATGTAGTGGTAATCAATTTACTAACTGTAAGTATTGTTTTCTCCTTAAAATGTTTTTGAATTTACAACAGTAGTTTTAGTATAGACATAATATTGTGTTTTCATTCTTTCATCTGGTTTATTCGTTTAGCATTTTTTCTGACTAACTTTGGTAATTTCAATAGAGATTGTGCTGATGTTTGTGTGCATATATTTGTTTAGTTTAGTGAGGTAAAGCTAAATATTAATTTAAGACTGTTGATTGTTTTTTTTCCTCTTGGGTTTAGTTAAAAGTTTCATGGGTTGCTATCCATGTTTATTTATTTATTTATTTGGTTTATTTGACAGGGACAGTGTACATTAATCAACATTTCTGTAAATGTACCAGAATTAGCCAGAAAGGCTATTTTACATCTGTAGTCCCTGGACAGATGGTGAAGTAGTCACCCTGAAATATAATAATAAAATTTACATGAGATATGCATACAAATGTTTAAAGTATATACAACAGTGCAAAAGATAAACAAAACACAGGTAAGGACAGTGAAAAACACAGACAGTAAAAGCCATTCTGCACATAGAACACTCACATTGCAAAAGGACAAGACACACACAGTACATGACACAGCGCGCTAGTGTTCACAGACTTGGTGAGTTATTAACCAGTTTTTAACATGTCTTTTGAACAAATTGTAAGTAGCTGTGTCGCTAATATTGCCAGGAACAGAGTTCCACTCCTGAGAGGCTTTGACTGAAAAAACATTCTGGCTAAAAGCACTTTTCCTCAATGGAACTATGCAGTCCCCACGAGCTGCACCTCGAGTGAGACGGTGTGTGGTGGACCTGGTGCAGATAAACTGAGAGAGTGGAGGAGAAGATTGGCCATGGACAATTTTATAAATTAAACAGAGATTTGAGTACTTAATAAAATTTTCCCATGTGAACAGGTTGTGTTTGTGTAGAATATTGCAGTGATGATATCTTGTTCATTTGATCATCATACTGTTTTGCAGGAAAATGTAATTTGTATAGTATTATGTTAAGTCAAATGAGATTACTTTTACACCGAATAGCATTATATTTATAAAAACATGACATACAAATAGTTTTTGACTTTTGATTTACAGTTTTGATGTTGTTTATTACGGTAAGAAAAATTGCACATTATTACAGTATTGATGTATATGTATGAAAGCTAAAATTTTCTTGTGGTCGGGCATAACTTTATATATCAACTTTTTTTTTATATACATGACTAAACAAAACCAAACTTTTAAAAGTAAAATGCCCTCCAGTTATGTTTTGAATTGGAAAGATTTAATCATATCTTCTTAAAGTCAAAATTTGGCAAAATATTATTGTTTTAGCATGCCAGGTATTTGTCCTTGTCAACATGCGCGTCAGGTACCACCACTCTGTTCCCCCTCAGGCAAAATCCACCAATCACAGCCCTCCATCACCTCACCTCATTACGTATTCATGAGCGTGTATGTCTGCTGCCCTGTGATTGGCCCTTAATGAACAGCTGACGGCATTATCAGTCAGCGCCGACGCCATGGTAACAAATAATTCAGCACCATACAGAAAAAAAACTGTGATTTGGGAACATTATTCAACTCGGGAGAGGCAAGACAGTGTTTGCCCCTTGGGGAGGCTGACATATTGGATATTATTGATAACGTATGCTAGCTTTGCATGCGACTTGGTTTGTGATCAAGTATGCACACCTCGAAATGCTAATAGCGTTGGTTAATTACAGGGAGGTAGAAAATAGCACACGGCAAAGTATAGTTTTGTGTAAATAAATCCCCCGTCCTCTTGCATGTCATTCGTGGATTAGCTGCCATTAGTCAAAGTGAGTAGAGAGAAGCGCCGGGGCCTCAAGGGCTCACAACGAGCTCATAAATCTACTAAACAACTCTTTATCATCTTTTATATTATTTTTGGTGCTAGCGCTACAGCAATCTGGGCTTCATTGTATGTTAGGATGTTTTACTATCAAAAAGACCGTGAGTAAAAGCAGCTCATTTGCATACGGACTCACTGGTAATGTTTTATGATTATTGGTTTGCAGTGCGAGAGGAGTTCAAAATGGAGAGGGTGTCGGCAGAAGCGACGCTGACGAGCCAACCATTAATTACACTTGCAAATTGTATTCATTAAAAGATCCTCAATAGGGATAATTATCAAAAAGAATAGTTGCTCAAGTAATATTTTGTTTCATTTGTTTTGGGTGATTACATTCTATTGCATTCAACGCACTGTTTGTACTATACATCACAATACTAAATGAAAACATATAATATAGGGCTGCTCTGCTTGTCTTGGCCAAAGGGAAGGTTTGTTAAGTTGCCAACAGCAAAAAGTGGAAACATATCGTAATCAAATATCGTATCGAGAGAAGAAGAATAGTTTAAAAAAAAAAATCCCTGCATTGAATGTGTTGATTAATGTCTGTGAAATTGTGCCTCTTTGGATTAAAGGACAAATATCTCATGCTGCTGTCCCGTTGGAGGGCTGTCCCAGTTTTTCTTGATTCCTTTTTGTTCAACATCTGATAAAAACAAACTATGATGCACCTGGAAAAGAACACTGTAGCCCTCTGAGTCAAATGAACCATTCTGGGATGAATCAGACTCAGTTTCTAATGCAAAAAAATAAAAATAAATAAATAAATCAGAATTTTTAATAGGACTTTTGTATTGGCTCTGCCTAAATTATTTTGAGAAATTATAGGTTCTGTAAACTTATTTCTACCTCAAATATCTTCATCTTTTGCAGAGGAATGGATAAAACCCAACATATGCTAAATCTAGTGTCTAGGTTTTTTATATTTCTTATTTTTACTGCAAAAAATTTTGAAAATTAGATCTTGTTTTTCTTTTTTGTGGAAAAGGTTCTCACTTAAAGAGTCCAATCATTTGTCTGGGCTTCAAAGTGATCAGAAATAGTTGTAGTTTGAATTCTAGACAATATTAGTAAGGCGTGTTAAGGAGAATAGGCTGGAATGATAAGGGGTTAAGGTCCAACAAGTATCTTCTGGTGAGGAGTCCATGACCAGCTAAGTTGTTTCAATTTTTAAGAAAAGTACATTTTTTACAGGCATCGATTTTCTTCCTTAGTGTCTCCAAAAAGTATAATTGCACATAGTGAATATATTATGTATATATCCATGAAATATTTTAATCCACATCTTCATTTGGCTCATAACGTACTTTGCAAGCTTGTCTTCCTACAGTAGCCTTTAGTAGTGAATCAACACAACACATGTTTTGGAACTGTTTTTACAAATCCTTCCACAATAATTCAGTCTTGTAAATAACAAGTCATGCACAGAGAATATTTTTCCTCCTCACGTGGGTGCGTTTAAATTAAGCCGGGGGCGCCCTGCCTATATCCTGGCGTCTTCAATCAAAAGTATGCAATGCCTGTCTGTTCCAATCATCTCCATAGAGAATGTCTCAGTGTTCAATCCACCGTGCCCAAAAATTGGGAAATCCAGATGCTATTGTGGAAGTGTGACTAAATAGGTGAGTCAGTGATTTGGATACAGGCTTAGGTAGAGAAGCTCATACTGAAAATCCACTGGTTTTGGGGCCCATTCATTTTTGTTTTCTTTACACAACACTGTGAAAAAGTTTGAAAGAGCTACTATCCTCACATGGTCAGGTGAGCCATGGGTCAAGAACAAGTAGCATTATTTATGGCGCCTATTCAATTCTGAACATAAAGAGCTAATTATGTATTTGTACAATGTATGCTTTGAAAGTCAGTGCTGTTATGAGGTTATTATGCACTTTTCATCACAATTTTCTCTTGTAAGAGCTATTGCCATAACAACAGAACTTCAACATCACAACAACAACAGCCAAAAAACACATTTTATCAGGTTTTTTAACATGTTTTTGCTACTCATTTAAAATGTTGAGATGCATTTTTTTAAAAGAAAATTATGTGAGTGTATCTGTAGATTGTTACCTTAATGTCCGTATATTGTGGCTGTATGTTGGAAGGATTATTTATAATGCAGCACAGAATTCTAAACATTTAAAAGAGACCTATCGTGTTCTATTTAGTAAGAAATTTACCTTTTGTTCTTTGTAAAACACAAAAATTAATCTAAAATGACTTGAAAATAGAATCAGCTCTATTCACTTCCTGTTCAAAACTGCAGAACTGATAAACCCAGACTCTTCATTTTAAATTTAACTTTAAGATGCAACAGATTTTAAAATAACTAATTTTTTCAGTTGGAAAGTCGCTATGGGACAGTTTTGAACCATTTATGCTTCACGTTGATTATTAATATTTTGAAATATATCAAGTAAACACAGACCAGTGGGAGGAGATAGGTGGTAGGTGAGAACAGGGATTTTCTAAACACTTGAGCTCCAGCTGAAGAATAAAACAAGATTATTCCAACATGCATGATTCAATTCAAATAACTTTGAGTAAACTAATGGTGAAGGGAGGCCATTATAGGTTAAAATCTTTAAACAATACATTTTACATAAAAGGACCCCTTTAAACAACCATTTGCCTCACAATTTTTACTTGTTGCCTCAATAAATTAATTAGGAAATAAATTTGACTTTAGGCTTTTAGTGCAGCTATTCCAAACCCAAAATCTGATAAATTCCTTGGTAGAGGTCTAATCTAGATCAGTTTCTGTTTCGTACAATGACAGATCTGTTCTGCTCATAATCTGCATGAAAACTTATCTAAAACACTTGCCCAATATGGCATGTTTGAGAATTAGATTTTGATTTATGATTTTATCTCCAGGCTTGAGTTTCTATGGTTACCAGTAAAACCCACAGTCGAGGTGTGAAATATTGACTCTGTAACATTATAAATATGGTTTGCTTAACTGCAGCTGCCCTTCCATCTGCTGCTTGCTGCTCGTAGGCTGAATATTAGCATGGGTGTATTTAACTTTGATGCATTTTCACAGGGCACTTTTTATGATCCGTAGCAACACACACATAATATAGTCACTGCTATGTGAAGAAATAACTTTGCCATGAAATATGCAGCAACCACATTTTTATTTCCAATATCAGTAATGTCAAAGAAAACAAGACTTTTTATACATTTTGGAAAGTCATCTTTTTGCACATCTATAGGAGAAATAAATCTTCTTTCCACATATTCACCACCCACTTGCTGCATGTCCAAACCATCCCATCTCCAAAATGCAATGATGTGCACTTTCCTAGACCAGCCCACTCTTCACTCCCAAAGTAGCAACACATTTAAATATCCAGCCCTGTTTTTGTCGTTGCAAGTCTCCTTACTTTCTATACATATATGTATATGCCTTTTTAATATTCTTTCATGTTTTGTGTGCTGACTAAAAACATTTTGTGAGTAGAGTAAATCATGAATCAGTGTCCTTCATGGAGATCCTGCTTTTTCTGCTTACCTAGTAATAGACTACAACATATCAGTATTTTACAAACTATAATACACAAAAAACCTGACATAAAATGGCTTACTTGTTTTTATTGTTGGAAAGAGACATTTCTGAACCGTACACGCTTTATCTGAATTTCTGAGCAATTGCAAATAAATATTAACAAGTGGGCTGGGATAAGGGGAAGGTGGAAACAGGTATTATTTGAGCCTCAACTGCAAGACAGCACAAGATTACACAAGCATGCATGAAACAATCCAAATACAACCTTGACTAAACTAATGATGAGAGCACTGTTATGACATGATTAAATACTTAAATGATTAAAGTCCTTCCAAAAAACGTACTTAAAATAGTATGTTCCTTTTAAACATGATAAAAACCAGGTGAAAGTTTCTTATCATAGTTCAAATGTGGAGAAGGGGAGATCTGGCGTCAGATTTACTTCCCCCTCGTCTTGTATCTTGCTGACACATAAGGGAAACAGAGCTGTTGTGTAGGTGGATTTCAAGGAAGGGGAAATGTTTTGCATACGGCAATGAGACAAGTGCAACATCTGTGATACTAGAGTTCCTCCAAGCAATCTCATTAATAAGACACTTTATGGCAGAAGCGTGAGTGTAATCCACATTAGGTGAAGAGTATTCTTATTGATAATAAGAATTCCTCCCTGGAAAATGAACCACTGAGTCCATTATTAGTTATTACATTTTTTTATTTTTTTTTTTGCCGTTAAAAAAAATAATAAAATGAAGTTCATTTTATGGGCTTCATTCACATAATTTCACTTTATCAAAATTTGTAAACTTGGACTAAGCTCAAAACTAAGCCTGATTTAGTGATACGCTAGGTTTACAAGATAAGTACTGAAAAAATACCTACAAGAAAACAAATGAAATAGTGCTTGAAATAAGAAGTGTTCACATTGTTTGTATAAGTATATTTGTCATAATATGACTTTGACAAAGGAGCAAGCATAACATATCTATCTAAGATAAGCAAAATTTAAATGGTTACTGTTATAGACTTTTATTTACCAAGGAAAGTTCCACCAAGATAGGAATCTTTTCAGGAAGCTGGATAAGGGCGGAACCAATGCATGTTATTTAGTGATAGGCAGACACAAGAATGTGCAACTCCACATAGAAAGACCCTGAGCCACCCAGGGATCAAACATAATGGTACGTTCAGACATGGGGCGTCAAATACGCGCCAGACGCCTAGCGTTGAACGCAGAAAACAAGCCAAAAAGCTGCGTCAGACGCGCGAATAAAACGCGTTGTTCACAGGCGTCTATTCGCTTCGACGTCATAAAAAGGAGGAGCTCTCGGTTCTCTGGTGCGAGCCGATGCGTGGAAACCAAACCAGGAAACTGGAAACTGCAGGTGCGATTTGTCGCCAAGTTTATGAATCTGAATAAACATCAGTGTTTGTCTGTCCAGCGATCCTGGTTAAAAGCACAAATCCTCTTGAAATCAGACCGTCAAAACTCTGTCCATTCAGTTGTTTTTGAGAAATGAAGCCTTATCCGCGCGGCCCGGAGCTAAAGTGTGGTCCGTGAAACTGCAGCCTCCTGTTTACGGATCAATAGGTTACGTAATTGGACATGCTGCACTTTGCGCAACACAGGCGCCAGTCTCACGGCCTCCCTGACGGAACAGCAGCTCGTAAAGCGGCATTTGTCTGTCTTTGTGTTCTAATTGAGAGAGCGGGAGAGCGGAGGAGCGGTCGGGATGCAGCTCTCTAAATTAGTAGACTATTATAGCCTGTTTAAAAATAATTTTCAATCCGTCAAAATGATGGAGAGCCTTGGAAATGTTCCTTCAAAGCAAAATACAATCTGTAAATGAAAAGTGTCGGAACCTACTGTAAGCTTTTGCCGCTGCCTACATGTTCATTTAATTGTCCTGAGGTCAAATAAATGGAACAAATAAATTCGAATCAGACAAACATTTATTGTGCCTGTGAGGATGAACACTATATTTGCAAGCAATGAATTTGCCTGGTGCAACTTCAAGCACTGCCTGATAACCTTAGATTTATTTTATCAATCATTATTTATTTATTTTAATTTGTGTTATTTGTAATTTTTAGCTATATTTTTGCATATTTGGGTTTATTGCATATTTCATTAACAGTAACATTATTTTATTATTAGGCCTATAATTTAGAGGTACACTTTAAGAAAAATAATAGCATGAATTTTGTCTGCTTATTAAAGACTTTTAAAACAGCCTATTTACCGCTAAACACAGAAGAGAAAATAACGGCGGTATCAGCATTCAGCTTGTTTCTTGATGGCAGCAAAGCGCGTACGTTTCTTGGTGATAAAGTGCGTAAAATGCAGACTTTGTTCATGAGAAACACAGTCAATAGACCAACCCAGTCTCTAGAAAAATATGTTCTATATTTATATTTTTGCAAAGCCATTTTACGTGCCCACTGAACGTATTTATAAGCAAATTACGTAAAATGACCGCTTCATCAAATTACGTACATTCCCGACATTTTCAAAGCTTTTGCGCAGTAACGGCAAAACGTACGCATTTTTAATAAAACGGACTCATTTTACATATAATAAAATAAGTATGTTTCATTATATAGGCCTATGTAAAATTAGTAGGCCTACGTTTTATTAAAAATGTAAAATAAGTACGTTTTATTAGGCCTATATATGTAAAATTATTACGTTTTATTAGGCCTATATATGTAAAATAATTACGTTTTATTGAATATGTAAAATAATTACGTTTTATTATATATGTCAAATTTTATTATAGGCCTATATGTAAAATAAGTATAGAACATATTTTTCCAAGGCAGGCAGCACTCGTGTCTGTAGTCGGAATATTCTTTTGCAGGAGGCTATTAAACAGACTATCATCATGACTGGAGTGACGCGGTCTACATTTGCAGATGAGAACGCTGCACCTGCAAGGACAATGGACAGACCTATAAGCTTTTCAGGGCTAGAGCCATTTTAGCCACTTTTGTAAAGAAAATAATTTAGACGTGGCAAGTATAAGTGTTATTACATTTGCTAATATTTAGGCTATACTTTGCACACGAGTGGATCCTGCTATGCATATGTGACATGTGAGCGCGTAAAAGAGAGAGAGAGAGAGAGAGAGAGAGAGAGAGAGAGAGAGAGAGAGAGAGCGTCTATCTTCTCTCTGCTCTTCGGCCGCTGTTTGCCGCACAGTTGCTTTTTTAGTTGCACAGAAGAACTCCGGCGGCCGTGACCCTATATGGCCAATCCGCCCTTGCTTTGTAGGCCTACTCCCTATATTTTAAAATCAGTTAGGCCTAATTCTTACATCCACAAACTTTTTATTTTATTTTATTTTTTCAAGCACTATTCTGCCAAAAGTTTGTACTTTCAAGTACAAGGCCTTATATCAAAATTAGGAGAAAAATTAACCGAATTCAATAAAAAGTTTCATACATTGACAAAATGCAAAATTAAACAAAAAATGTTATGCCCGACAGATCAAGGCCTTCAACCGCAAACCTGCCGCCTGTGCACAAATAATGGCCAAGGGTTGTGTATGTGAATATAGGCCTGATGCGAAGGGATTGAATAAAAAAATAATGTGTCTTTACACGTAAATGTAAGATTATATAATATTACGACAGCTGGTCTAGCCATCATGCGCTCTTAATTTATAGATTGAGGCAAACGGAACCAAATGAAAATGATGAAATACATAGCTAAAAAATAACTTTTCCTCTGTTCATAAACCTATCAATCACAGAGGAACGAGCGATTTACTGTTGCAGGCCACGTGTAGAGGTCGAGTAGGCTACGTCTTGTGCGAGTATGAACAGTTTTGTTCATGTTACATTTTTTGTTTCTCACTTATAGGTGCATAAATGATTATCATGAATGGCATTATATTTGCTCATGTACGATAATTGGGCTGCAGCCTTGCTATCAAACTGTAGCGGATAAAAAAACATTGGCTATTTTTCATACAAGTTACGTTCATGCACGTATTGAGACTCTAATTCTTTTTACCGATTTCCAAATACAAAACGTGTTTAACTTGATTCAGTTTCAATAGGCTATAATTGAAACATCACTGTATTCTTTTAAAACGGACCAAGTGGACTATGGGTCTAAATATTCTAGGGTGTGCTATTATTATGAACGCTTAAACTCTACAGCCTGGTGGCCTAAATAAACATTTACCTGGCTGTCCAGCGTGGCGCTGATTGTCTCCAAACTATGATGTGTCGTACTTTCCTGTTGCTTACAGCGTGAACGAGCGTCTCCTCCTCACTGCTCGGCTCGGTGCTACACCTGTTCACATTGCTGCCGCCACGTCCAGTCGGGGGCGTGTACATTCACAGCGACTGCTCTGCTTCTACCACTCGCAGGCCATGCCCACTGCTCGCTCGTGGTCGCACTAGACGCTCGTTTGAAACGCTCCACAGTGAACACCGCGCCGCGCCGCCAGTGTGAGACGCTTCGCAACGCTGAAAACGCTCCTCTTCGCGCGTCTACATAGACTTTACATGGGACGCGTACGCCCGTTCGCGTTATATGTGAACGTACCATCAGACCTTCTTGCTAAGAAGCCATAGTGCTAACTGCTACACCACCATGGCGTTCAGTTACTGGATGTGAACAAAAAATAAAAAAGTACCTGTCCTATTGACAAATCTTATTGTACGACACTCAAAACATACCCATAGATAAGATTTCCTAGATCAGAGATAACATTTAAGCACTTTTCTTTCTAGTGAAACCAGTTCATATGAGGACTGCTCAATTTAGGAATAAATAACAACACAGCATCAACACATCCTATGTCCATCCTTGGTTCTACACAATCATTTGTTTTCATATATACAGACCATTTACGCTCAGGAGATAAGACAAGTGCATGTCATTGTAAGGCATGAATTGTGACAGACCTGCAAATCTACATTATCATGTGAAATCATACTTCCAGAATGAGTATTGTTAATTATGTACTATGCTTTTTTTTGGTCACACTATTAAACACTAAATATTGCTGCCTGTGTATATGTGAAAAATGATTTAACCTGTAAGCCATTTGTCTTTGAAAATGAAAAGGCATAGGCCAGGTTTTTGGTCAAAATACATTAATATAGCATGGACCTATGGCTATAATTATTTTTGTACAATGTTACATAGTAAATTCATCATTTGACTATTGACAGATGGTGCCTATAATGTTGCTGAATCTTGTTGTGTTCAGCACACCACAGCTCTTGTATGTTGTCTTGATAAAATGTGGGATAATTATGGCCCATTAGCCCATATGCAATTTGTCAGCATTCACATCATTACAAAAGAGTTTCTGTCAGCCTTTCCATCATATAGCCATTTGCTAAGGTCATTTGTCAGTGTATTTTGTCATGCAGGACAAGATATATTTGTGTTTATGTATTCATTATTTATGACACTGATGCTTTCATTTGTTTTGGCTGGCCAGGGGGCAAAAAAGCAGAGTCAAAATGTGATTATACTGTGGTCATACATAGCACACTAATTACATCCATCCATTCAATTTGTTTTATTACCAAATTGTGTCTCATGTTCATAACAGACTTGGCCTAACAACACGTGTGTTATTATTCGTTTAAAAAGCAGGACTTTCAAAAGCATCGCTGGAGGCTTATTCCAAATGCTAATAAGGTAACTATTTGAGAGTGCAGTTTGTGTTAATGCACTGACTTTAATTATATCCTAATCACCTAACTACATATAAGGTGAATTAGGGAGTCTAAATGGCCAGGAAATGCAGTTGCTATAATCTGTGTCGGTTACTCATCATATCTGAAGAAGCTCAACTTAGATTGCACATTAAAGGAAACTGTGCATAGTTTTAGCTATGTTGGGCTGGGATTAAAAACTGGCCCTGGAATCTTTGGATCAGCTCTATATTTTGGAAAGAGATGGGAACATGTGCCATCACTATAGTGGGTGGGACTGGATGCTTTTTGTTCATGTACTGTCCATTCTGACCGTCCCAAAGTGCCCAGGCCCAATGGGAATACGTCTGATGCTCCTGCTCCCGATTGCCAATAGAAATCTTATAAAACAAGTAGCAAAAAAGCATTTTGTGTTTGTTACATGACTGCTCTGGTATTTCTAAGATTACTTTTTATATTTTTGCCCATGCAATTATTTTGTTCCACCAGATGTTGACAAATGTTTAATAAATATATTTTTGAATCTGAGGTTTTATGCAACCGCCCACCGCCTCATCCCACATCTTGTCTTCTAAAGGTCACATATTACTTGTGTTATATATGCTTTTTTTTCTGTGCACTTATTCATCATTTTGTGCTGGAAACATAATGATATGCACCTCTGGGGAAAACTAACAGCAACAGTAGCCACGTAGAGGGATGTTCCACTTGCTGCTGTACAATACACTATGTAATGAACAATGAGCAGCCTGAATGTCATCTCCTTTTGTCTTGGGCTGATTAAAGGGATGGGTTTGCTAACAGGCCATTATCTGAATGTTTTGATTTCTGAGCTGCAATGTTTTGATTGAAGTTACAATTTTCTTTTTTCTATTTGGTCTGTGTTGAACTAATTTGTGACAAGGGGAGCAATGGATGTGTGTGGAAAATGTTTTACCAATCATAAACATAAGAAAACATCCTTCTCATAAGACAGTTATATGTATTAGTCTCTCAATGTCCTGGCTTGGGAAAAAATGTCATGAAATCTTGAAAATTCCCAATCTTGTGTGATGTGGGAAGACAAGCTTAGTGTTTAGTACTAAGTGTTGGCTAGTTGGATGGGAGACAGCGCATTCTCTTGTTACAGTCTCAACAAAACGTCTGAAAGCGCTGTCCCATACTCATTTGTCAACCCCAAAGAAGCCACTTATGTAGCCACAGCTGCCTTGGGTCAGACTGACAGAAGCAAGGTTGCCGTCAGTCCCCTGCAACACCAAGCATGCAGAGTGAGAGAGAGAGAGGTAGAGAGAGACATCACTTTCACATTAGGCAAGATGGGTCTTTCTTAAGGACACAACAAACTTGCACAGACATGATCAAAGACCGAGCCACTGCTGTCCCAAGTAAAGATGGTCATTACAAGAGTCAATGTGGTGACACATAGTGGCGGCCTTGCCTTTCTGTGGCTGTGTCTGG
Organism: Mugilogobius chulae; assembly: GCA_038363315.1. NCBI lineage: Eukaryota > Metazoa > Chordata > Actinopteri > Gobiiformes > Gobiidae > Mugilogobius > Mugilogobius chulae. The sequence goes on from CM076408.1 coordinate 28,155,012, forward strand.
TTTCTGTGGCTTACTGTGTGTTACCAGTTTGCAGTGAATAATGCACTGTTTTGCTCTTTGGATAACTTGAAAGTAGCTACAGAATGTAAATTAGATGTATTATTTCATGTACTTTTATTTGCAATACTTGGTGTGAGGAAACTAGTTCTAATAGAAAAACGATAATGGGATGTTCTTTTGTAATAAAATTGTTCAAGTTTCTTGCTTAATTTTTAATTTCCATTTTCAACATTTTTTTATGTTTTTTTTTGCTGGTTAAATGTTGATTTGCCTCTTCTTTCTCCCATTCTTGTGAGAGAGAAGAATTTGCTCTTGTTATTATTTAAATCCCTTTGGCTCATGTTTTTCCTTCTCTCAACCTAATTTTTTCTCCTCCTCTCTTTTGTGTTCTCCTTTTGCAGTGAAGCGATCAGTAGATTTTAAATCCCGGGGCGTTAAGTTATTCCCTGGCAAAGACTCCAGCAACAAGTTTTCAATATGTGAGTTCACATCTCAATGTCACTATATGAACTAACATGTGATAGCTTGGTTTCGCTTGGACCTCTTATTTTCAACTTTGCATTTTGCTTTTCGTTTGAAACTCTTAAAAGGGCTGTGTGGATATTCTGTTAATAAAAATGGCAAAAATCACACAATTTCTCAATCATGTAAGAAATTTGGGGGTCAGCCCTTGTAAGAGTTCTGCTTGATTGCTGTGTTGCTTTGTAAATGTATTTTGACTTCTGCATGCTTTGTCACAGCTTGCTTTGCTTTATATTTAATCACTGCTTGTTCTGATTAGCATAACCACAGTAGATATTGAGTATGCTTTGAGCTTGTTTGGGGATATGTGGATTCACTGTTGTGCTATTGTCATGCATACTTGTCTTTCAGTTACTACTAAACATAAAACTAAACATGTAGTAAATATTTATCGACTATTTTGAATATAAAAAATACATTCATTGTAAAAAGTGTTTAGTCTTATTGTTATTAAAATATCTCTGTACCTTTAAGTGGCACCAGTTTGCATGAATAAAAGTAGAAAATCAGTGTAAATATAAGGGTTGAGGCCTCTTCATCTGCCTAGATGATTTTGGAATCAAAGTCAGATTTTAACCTTAAATACTTTTAAAGACTGCAACTATTATCATTTATCACAAAAATGAGATTACTAAAAGTACTACTAAATGTAGAAATAGAGAAACAAATATTCTAACTACAAAAATGTTCATCTTATTTGTAGTCCCTTATTGTCTCGTGGCATTCGTATAATTCCTTTTGTGCATCTGTCTTTCACAGACAAATGCACACAACTTCAGTCTCTCTTTTGTCTTCGAAGGTCACAATCTTATTCAAACCACAGGATTTTAAGTTAAATGACAAATGGCACATTAGTGTATTATGTAATTCAAGAAATGTCTTATGCAAAAACTTCTGTGAAAATGTGAGCACAAGCAAGGGCGTCAAAAGGAGGACCCTACCTTTCCAATCATACAGAAAGAAACTTTTGAGCGTAAGTGAGAGCAAAGATAGAAATCAAGAGTGGAGCATTTGAAAGAGCAGATATTATAATTCATATATATGTCGTAAAATTAATTCAGAATGGCAATGACAAATTTCATGAACTCAAAAATGTTTTACTGGTTAAAGGTAAGGAAAATATATGTTTATCTTCATTAAGATGTTTTCCTTTGCCTCAAATATTCCAGTACAGTATTAAGCTTTTTTCTGTCTTTAACGTGGCCTATTTGCGCTGCCTTTTTCCATGTACATAAAGACAATTAATGCTACACTGTGACACATTTGAGGCAAAGCAATTACATCACTATGGAGACCAGCAGGTGGCTACTAGAAATTTTAGAGTGCACCTTTATTTTCACTTATAAATCTCAAGTTAATTACTTTGAGTCCATATTCTAACTCAGCAAAACAAATAATGTTAGTTAAGCAACTGATTTTAGGACTTTTTAGGACTTCTTTTGTGTGAAAGTATAGCACAGATTTCCAAATCAGAATTCTGTTTAGAAATGTATTTGAATGTTGTGTTGTGCATGTTGTGGTAATGGTGCATTTTGATCTTTTGGGACCTTGTTGCTTGTTCTTGTTTGCTTGCTTCTGTTTGTGCTTGTGTGTGACAAACTGAAAGTCTTAAATAGTTGGTGTGGTTGGATCAGATCTTTATTGTCCATTTTCAGTTGATGATTGTTGTCTTTGTAGCACCATGTCTAGCTCGTGTTAACATTTCTGTCGCCATGTTCTTGTGTGTGAGTGTTGTTCTAATCCTGTTTCCTGTCTGCTTGTGTTGCTCTGCGCTGATACTGTTAGCAGTCCCTGTGATAGTGTTAATAGTCCAGATGGTCAAATTAGCCGCTTCAACAAAGCAACAAACTTCGTGCTCCAACAAGCACTGGAGCGCTCGTACACACAATACCACCTGCCGGTCTGGTGATGGACTAAACATGTACGAGTAAAAATCCTCTGTCCTGGACCGCCACACTCAACTGACTTTTGGTGGCTTTTTGTTTAGGATAAGATGAAGCTGCAGCAAAATACCTATTGCTTTAAATGTGCTCTTCTCCTGTTTGTCACTGAGTTATAGCATACTGCATTCACTCAGTTGCATGTGCTTGAATAAATGAATTCTTACATGCTCTCTGACATGCAACTTGGCCTGCTTATGTCCTTAGAAACAGCAATAGTTTAATGCCATGCTGTACAACATTAGTCATCAAACTTTTCTCATTTTTCTCACAAAAATATTTGACTTTCTGGGTACCACTGAATCTAAACAAAGTCTACAAAAAGACTATTTTCTGTCAAAATTAGGATTTTTTTCCCACTCTAAATTAGTTCCAAAACAGCTCTATTCCTACAGTGTATGTAACTATGTGTATGTACTGATCAACTTAAAAGACAAAATAATCTTTACTTCACTTAAAAAAGTTGAAGCAGTGGTTCACCTAAAACAATTTCCGAAGCTTTCTTTGTTTTGGAGACAGAAAAGTCAGAGGTCATTCATCAACAAAATTTACATTACTTTTGGCACATCATAGGTCACTAGCACAGTTTTTGAAATGCTTTTTCTGATCAAAAGTGAGGCAAAAGTACCTTTGCACAACTAATCATCTCTCATTCAAAAACTGACTCAAGTTTTTTATCCTGTTTAAAAAGATAAACTATTTAATAAATAGATAAAGAGGTCTGCTTTGATAATTGAGAGAAGAGGAAAAACTCCAGCTTTGATTTTTAACCATGCATAGCTGATGAACACAATTGTAAAGTGCTTTGCTTCCAGTACAAGGGGTAGCAATTCCATTGTTGGCCAGCTAAACAATATTGCATTATATTCAGCTACTATGGCAGTCAACATTAACTAAATGCAACTTTCACTCAGCAAAATAATAAACTTAAATATTAATGCTTTCGAAAATAAAGATATCTTTATGCTAAAAGCAATAGTAAGTAAAGATGTTGAAGCTTAACAATATAATGTTTTTCTTGTATGAAAATACAAGAAAAAAAAAACATAATAAAGGCATACATAAATAATGGGGGCTTTCAACAATTGCCAATCAAAATAAATATTTTTTTATTCCTTCAAATAACTATTTTCTCATTTTCTCTCAGGCAAAAAGTAGTGTATCTGTGCTGCTCAGTGTATAAACCATCAGTGCTTCTATATACATGTCATATTTGAAAGGCTTGCCCCCCGCCTGCCTCACAGCACCTGAAGGTTGTGCACCCACTCTCCCCCACAGAGCGGATACTGCTCCAGCTCACACTCAGCACACCAGCTTTCAGGTTTCCATGTGGGCAGTGCTAAGTCAGGCTATTTATAGAGTAAATAGCCAAAACACAGAGGAAAAAAACATGAATTCCCTAATCTTGCACAGAATTATTAGCTTAAAATAAGAGGCACATGCGGTGCAGTATATTTGTGTGACAATAATGAGGAATATCATAATAACATGCTCAAACTTTCCAAAAGTGATGTGATTTAATGTGTGTTGTTGTGAATGATGAGAAAACTCAAGGATTATTCAAATAACTTCACTTGAGCTTAAGAGACAATAGTTCACTGCCAGCTTGTGCGGACCAAAAGTGAATTAAAGTAGGTAATGAATTGGACTCACACGATTACTTGAAGTAATTTTACAGCCTGTCGACTGAGCTATTAAAACGCACAATAAAACAGGATTTTTTTTTATTTTTTTTTTTGAATAAAACTGAACAAATTTAAATTGTGAATGAGCTAGAGCTATTTTTCAAAAAGGAAAAAGCTTTTGAATTGGAAAGTTGTTTTTGTTTTGCATTTCTTTCACCCCCAAAAGCAGCGTTTCTTTGGCCGCCTCACCATATTGCAGATTATTCTTTTTCATCCACAAACGTAGGAACATATCGTCCATGGTTAACCCCAAAGCTATGTTTGTTGAACTTCTCAAACGGAGAACAAAGTTGAGTCAGGAGGCTTTCACACCTACACTATTTGATCTGCTTAAAGCAAACTTAAATGTAGAACACCTGCAAGTACACTTTGTTTCAAGCAGGTAAGAAAATGCCTACAAGGTGAAAATAGTATTCTTCTGACCAAACATATTGCATTTAATAGCCTTACAGCAATTTTCTGAACCATCAATACAATGTAGTAACTATGAAAAAATGTCTAAACACTGCCATAGCCAGAAGAGGGAAAAATAATTTTCCAGTTTTCAATGACACAAAAAAGGACAATCTGAACAATAGTGAGCAGCGCCATGTCATATTTTGGATTGTATTTTATGTTTTTGTCGTCTTTGTCTGTTGTGAAAAGAATTACTGTCTAGATGAGCCTTTGTTTCGTTGGGATTTTGTGCGTGGTTCAGTGTCTGTCTCATTTTTTGTCCTATCTCCCACATTGTCTAACCTGTTCCTCATCCCAACTCTCTAAGCTGTGATAAGTGACAAGCAGAACTAACAGCAGGGAACACCAAATCCCCATAGATGACAGACTTATTTTCGTATGGTGATATGGTTCAGTGGAAGCTTTGGCTCAAATTACAGCACTATAGTCCTAGACATCTTAACACTTTTTATTAGTTTTAAGTCACTAACTGTTGATATGTCTTCTCTGTAGTAAATGAAGGAGGCGTGAGACAAGCTTCAAATTCCTGTCCCGATCCAGGAGAGCCGGAGAACGGGAAGCGCCATGGCAGTGACTTCAGGTACAGCATTTAACACATTATACAAAATATTTATCATGGGCAGTGATGATACATGAGAATTGTTGCCTTTGCGATTATTGTAAATTGTGTGTTTTGAGCGTGGAAAAAATCATCTTCACAGGAGGATAAACCCATGAAAAGACACACATGCACATGAAGACAATAATTGAAGATAAACTGGTGCTAGGATGATTGGATGCTTGTTCACAAAACTAAGGCTTGGTTCTGTAGATTTCTTTCTAATCCGTCACAGTGACGTTACAGCTCTAGCCGGAGGCAAAAAAGTTAAAAACTCATAATCTACGTATTAAAAGTTTGAGTTTTTATTGTTGTTAAAATACTCTTTTGCTGTGAACTGTAACTAGAATATTGTTGTCTAATGTTGGCCTGACCTGACCCAGCTGTGCAAGTGCAGTTTGGTGTTAATATTGATTGTATTAGTTAGAATTCTAGCTTAAAATGTACGGTTGTCAATCATTCAAGTTTTATTTTATACACTAGACCCTTATTTTCTGCTTTAGCAAAGCGTTCGACCAGAGAAAAGATTTTCAAAGCTAAAAGCAACTATGTCTTGGACAAAAAACCCCAAAAGAGACAAAATTAAGTAAATTATAAAATAATTAATATAATTAGTAATAATTAGTATTAGTAATGCTGTGTCGTCTCTGAGGCACTAATGGGAGGTGCATACATTAGCATATTTCGCATTAGCTTCAAGACAGAAATGAACTTTTAAAAGACAGCATTTTAGCCACTAATGGGTCTAGCAAAGTAAAACTACACAGGCTCAGACAAAATGCTTCCATCCGCCAGAAGTAATTCACAAAAGTAGTTGTCACTCTGCCACAGAGTAAGCCCCGATACATTTTCTGACACTTCCAAACAGAATCTGACATGTTTTTTCTGTTGTGTTTGAAAAACACTCAGGCTAGTTTACACTTCTGCATCCGACTTAGCTCCGCCCACCAGAATTGGTCGAGGGCCGCATTTTCAAATTGAGGCCTAATACCGATGATATATTCAAATATGACAATTGTGTCCATATTTACATTGAATTACATAAAATTTTTTTGAATTGTATTTTGTTGTATCCTTCCAAGAACAAATTGTATGCAATTTTCAGCATTCCAATGCATTTTAGAGATTTATTTCCATAGTCCAATCCAAAAATAAAAAAAATAACTATTATAACATTCAATAGACGCTTTGTAACCAGATTTGGGACCTTATTTATAAAGTGTAGAGGCAAATTTATTATATATTAAAATAAGCATGAAAAAAACATTTTATGCTCAAAGATAATTAAAAAATAATATGAATATCTTCCTGTTTGAGGAAACTAATGTTTTCTGTCTAGAAGGAAATCTATATAAAGATTTATATGTTCTAATTAGTATAGCATGGTTTGGGTACACGGAGCCAAGAATGAGATCAGCTATGGCTCCTAAATAATTTACCTTTTAATCACAGATTTACAACCACAAACAAGTGACAAATTAATATGTGTCTTGACTTAACTGTAAGATGAACCTCGGTCTTTTTTTCTCCTTATCTCAGATTAATTATTTTAGAAGCAAGTTAAAATATGAGACCAGTAGTCCCCCTAACTTTCAGGGTTTAGTTTTATGTCCACACAATCCACTGTCCAAAATAGATTACTCAGTTTGGTTGCTAGATGCACTAGATTCACACAGGATTTGGACACACGTCATCAACAGCATGTGTTGAATAGGGGGTTGTTGCTTGAATAATAAATAAATAATTAAATCCATGTGATAACTGGAGAGAAGTCTACCAAAAAAGTTATGCAGAGTGCCCTTAAAGTTACTTTAAAAGTCAAAGTAAACAGAACTTTGGACAGAAGTTGATTCAGACTTCTGGTTCAAGTGCTTTTTTTGTCCTAAAGCAAGCCATAAAATACTTCAATATAGCACACTATAATAAGCTTACCGCGTAGCTCCACTTCCACCTAATACATTCTTGATTCTTACTTGCAGCATTGGGAGCGAGGTCCACTTCACCTGTGGAGAAGACTACGTTCTTCAGGGCAGTAAAACCATCAGCTGTCAGAGAGTGGCTGAAGTGTTCGCCGCCTGGAGCGACCACAGGCCAGTGTGCAAAGGTAAGTAATCCTCTGCATTGCTACGCTGCTCACACTGTGAATATACAGACTGAGTTCATCGCATTTGCAAGGGCACTGGCCTCTCCTCGCTTTCAATTTGAGCTGATGAGCACTTGGTTTACTGTGGAAATAACCCACTTCAGTGTCTGGCTTTTGGGTGATAAATTATGAAACAAAACACATTATGGTTCAGTGTTTGGAGAGAGGAGCCTCATTTTCATGCTGCAGGTGTAGGATTATTTTATTTGGTCATTTCTGAAAGTTGATTCACAAATGTTTGCAAATGCTATACTGTGGGCAAAAGTAAAAAGGTTATATTTCATGTGCTCTGTAGTAATGTAATTTTATAATTACAGAACTTATTGCAAATAACTAATTGATCTTCACTGACATTCTAATGTTGCAGAAGTATCCAAATCATGTTTGGACTTGAAAACTGTAAAACATTGCAGAAGTTTTTGGATATCTACCTACAACATCACAGAATTTAAACCTTCAGAACAGTGTTTTCTGAGGCTCAGGGGGGAAAGAATGGTATCTCAAAGACAGAACTACAGCTGTCTGTAGTTCACATTATTTAACTTAACCCTTCTACAAAGTTCAAAACAGTGTGAACTTTGAAGAAGTCTCAAATGAAGCTATAAGATTAGCTGTAGTACTAATTAATTGCAGAATCACCGAGAGTATATTTAAGATATTTTCTTTCTATTTTAGTGTACAGACATCGTACAGGAGAAAGAGACAAAGATGCACACAGAGGGGAGAGAGAGAGAGAGAGAGAAGTCCTACACTGGACTTCACACTGACGCTCAGACTCACATTTTAACTTAAACTCATAAACCCCTTTGGTCATTTTTCCACATGTGCAAGGCAGAATTACTTTTAAATTCAAGCTTATAATTGCTAGAATTAAATGAATTTGAGATTTGAGGGAGGAAAACTGAAAAATATCTCACCTTTACTTGTGATACTATTCTTATTAAATCTGCACTTTGGGAAAGTAAAGAACAAAAGCTGGCTAATGTGTTCGGATGAATTTTAATGTGACTATTCTAAGCTGTAATTATTTTAGTGAAGTAAGCGAGAAGAAAAGATTGAAATGTAAGATAATACTTTTGCATTTGGGGGTCTCAAAACCTTCAACTTTGGATAAATATTGATTGATTTGAAAATTCACATTCTAAAACATTGTCGCATTTTGCAGTTTGCTGTGTGCTAGTCCAATCCCAGTTTGCCATGAACGAGTAATAACCAATTAATGATCTATGCTATTTTCACACAGCTGATGTTTTTTTTGTAGTTGTAACTATAGCAAAGTAGTTGGTGCAAGACTAGTATACAGAAGTCAAACGGATTATTACATTTTAACCATATGTAGTAATGCATCCCTTGAGACACTTTTGCAAAACTAAATCTAAAAAAGTAAGTAAAAGAACAACTGCAACAGCATACACAGATTATTTCAAGTGCTTTCCTTAGCTCTTCTTCTGATTTTTTTTTTGTCAACTCAACGTTATTTATAAAATGCTTTAAAAAAACGTTGACCAAATGTTGTACATGTAGCATAAAAAGAGTAAAATAAAGTAAAACAAGGAAAAATAAACTAAACGAAACAGAGACAATCGAGAAAACCAACTCATAGGTAAAAAGCCAAAAAGAAAAAAATTGTTTTTTTTAATGAAGCTTAAAAACATTTCTTGACTCAGCCTGACAAACTAACTGAGAAATAAGCAGAATTCTATGTACATGCATTGATTTGCACAATTATATTTTATTGTGTAGAATACTTTTCTATTTATTAGCATTTTAAGTCTAAACTTAACAGAATTCATTTGAAAGTATCAAAAATCAAATACAAAGTGACATTTTTTTGTCTTGAAAATACATTTCTTGCCTAGAATAAGTTTGAAGCGTTAGGATCGTAGCAACAACATCGGCTCCCGAAGAGAACATCCCGAAGATACCAAGACACACCTTGCTGATAATAATAGCTTCCCTGACCCTTATTTCCCCCTACCGAAAGGTCGTAGGTCAGGGCACACACTGTATATGAAGCACCCCGGGAGCATATAGGGATTTGACCACCACCTCCAGGGAGATCAAAGCAGTTCAGATCCAATTTGTCCCCTGGTCCTGCTCTTGTGCCTTTAGGTGAGAGGACCACTGTCTCCGGCTGCTCCTCCTCTGCTCCTGACCCTGCAGTGGATGACCTTCGTTAGGCTTTTTATAACAACACACATCCTGGTACAATGGCTGGAGGATGTGGTGTGGTAGTGTTGGCGAGCTCATGCAGAAGTGTGATTGGTCCGCACCAACCAGGCTCGTTAAATTGCTCATTATCAAATATGAATGGGTCCTGTGCCCTTTGATTGGCACTCAATGATTGCTAATAGAGTCATCATTGCTAAATACTTCATAATAGAAGTTTAATACTCTATATCTGCCGACATAAAGTCACTCGTGTGTTAAAAATAGCTACTGAAGACAACTGTGATAAATAGAGATAGCAAAAAGAGCAAAGCATGCCAGTGAGATCTTGTACAAATATAATGAGTACAATATTTATACATATCCTTGAAGAAATAAAACAAACTATTAACACATTTAGCTCATTTATAGCAGGAATTTCTACTCTTCACCAGGCAACTTTCAGACAAATCTATGACGATAATGCACCACGCAGCTCATGTTGTTGCTTAGTAACTAGTTGATACTGTATTTGGCATTTTAAATATTTCACTATGGAGGGCAGTGTAACTCCAGGTGAGCTATATCTACCTCTGTCACCTGCATGTGTCATACATCTCTTACATACTGGTCGATCTAAAGCTAAAAATTACTTCTTACGTAAGTGGAAAACATGAAAAACTATAGAATGTGCAGATTCAAAAACACTAATAAAGAGTGATCAATATGGATAGTCAATAGAGGCAAAGGTAATGTGCATTATGTAGCTGTTTAAGAAAGCCATTTGATCAATTAATAATAAATAAAAATATATGAATTCAGTATTATTCAGACCAGGAGCTGGGTGATATTTTGTGTATTCCAAGCATAAGGGGAAAAGGACTGTAGCAAAAGCCACGTCTAAATCCGAGAGCTATTTCTTACCTCTTCAAGTTTGTGTTGTCATTATTATGCAGGATTCCTGTGTCCCACTTTAGTCTGAAATCCCTGAATAACCACTTTGAGGTTGTGTGAAGGACAAGATCCATGTGACTCTGGACCCGTATTGTTTTGGCTTTTTGTGGTGCACTTTGACATCACTTGAGACAGAAAAGACATTCTGCACTTCTGTGAACAGGTTAAATATTATTCAGTTGTTTTGATGGGAGTTGCATTAAAAGCGGTCCTTTTTCAGATATTCTTCTGCTCATATATATTCTAAAGACACGTAGTCAGGAGAAACTTAGTTTGCATTGTTGTATCTATTCTTTTATTCTCTGAAAATCAGGAAGTGTGGTATTAACATGCTAGGATTATAATAGCTTTAGAAAAACTGATTTGTGAAAGTTGTCTAAAGCACCTACAAAGAATTTGAGGAAGAATAATTAGGAGACAAGTTTTATTTATGCTTTTGAAACAGCACACATCAGATACAACACACTTAATAAAACATTAGGATAATGGTGAGAAAACTACATATTGTGCTCATTTGTGCACAAACTCATATCTCTCTATCAGCTTCATCATCTCATTTAGTGCTGCTGTCAGTCTCAGGATGCACAGTATGATAATTTAATCCCAATATAGCCTGACAATTCTCCAATATCCTGTATTTCTCTGAGGGGAAAATGACAAAATATTGTTTTAGATTGCAGTTTCGCTCTGCCACATAGCCACAATGTCTCCAGGACCTTAGTAATGATATCGCCCTCCCTGCTGGTTGGCTTTATTTGTGTACCCACAGGTAATGCCAAAAATATATATCTTGAACAGTGCAGTGGGAATACTGCCTCTGGTTACACAAACATACTCATACAATTCATTGGAGCAGCATTGCTTTACAAATGCCTGTAATTTCTAATACACACACTACAAGTTATCTTTTCAAGGAGTTTTTTGTAGCTAGGTTTTATAAGATAACGAGTTAACATTTGTCTGGAAAGCTTAGGAGCTGAAATTAATGTGTTCTCAAGCTTTGATTCTTTCCAATGTCGTTTACAAGTTTTGGCACCTTCTCCCCACATGCCTTTGCCGCTCACATTGGTAAGCCTGAGAGTGGTGCTCATTTGTCTGCTTGATGTAGTGTTGCATGACTGTCTGACAGCTGTCCGTGACGTGGTTGATGCCTGGGCCGGGCTCAGTCTCACGCAGCAGAGCCACAAGTGCCCTTCACTGTGTTCTGCATTGATTTCTGTGAATCTTCAACCGGCAGCTCATGGTCTCAACCCACTTCATTTCAACGGAGCGTCCATGCCCTGCCTGTAAATCCAAGTCCAAACATGCTCCTTTGACATGTGGTTTATTGAACACAACACAACGTAGTGCCATCCACTGTTTTATGGCTAAGAAACTTTATAGTACTTTTCACATCAAGCACCAACTTAGAAAAAATGTGTTTACATACTATTAGATGTAACAGATCTATGGGACGATTTGAAGTAAACGCTTTTTTAGCTTTCAAGGTGCTCAAAACGTTTTCAAGAACAAGTTCGCTGCATGATGTATTTATTAATTTTTATTATATAATTTTGGAGCATTCACTTATTGCCTTGCATTATATATTCAGTACTATAATATCCTCTCAACATTTCCACGCCAAAGATATAAGTCACTTCTATCAGAAATATACTACCTCTTCTGCACATATTTATTGTTTGTTTGGGTCTTACGCATATCTACATTGTATCATCATGTAGCTTTTCGCTGTGGTGTAAAAGTGGAACAAGATAAAGGCCACTCAGATGTGACCTTTACATTTGGACCAGCCCACAGCTAAAATGGAAACTCATGAATAACTTTCTAAGTCAATGTGCCAACAAACAACGCAAGCCAAGTGGTTTTATTAAACAGTCACTTTTCTCTAAATTGATATTAAGTGAGAAACATATTTAATCTGAAAACATGTTATTTTTTATCACTGCTGAAGTCACGCTGACAGAAAAAGATAAACAACAGGGGCGGGGATGGAGTAGTAATCACCTTTATAGACGCATTAAACAATTAGAGAACTAAATAAAAATAAACTACAAAAACAGTCATTAATTCGCAATGTCCTTCTGCCCACTGCGGCGCTGCTTTATGAGCGAGATGGGCAGAGAGGCACACAGTCCATGTGGCACCTTGATTAATGGACAGATGGTTGGGCCACAGAGCCAGCCCACTCCCAGTCTGCGTTGTGCAGTGTGTGAACTCAAGGAGCTGAGGAGAGCACTCAACCAAGGGGCTTCAGTCTACACAGCTTCATCTTTACATTTAGAGTGTAGTCTTTAGAAACATTTTGTAGAAGTTTAGTTTATCCATAATGAGCAGAAAGCAGTTTGGATAGCTTACCCTATGAAGATATTTCAGTCAATTTAACATAAATATAGGTTTAATATAGAATTTGCTTTAGTAGATTTTGGAAGCATGAAGTATTTGTATACCCACAAATTGGGTGTGTTTCCTCAGATTTGGGTTTGCTTTTATTAAAATTAGCTGTCTTTATTTCACCCATCTTTCAATGCCAGCTCACACACAGTGTGGCTTGAACGGTTTTATGTTGATGGTTTTCCCCTTTAATATGAACTAAATCCTTGCCAATTTGTCCATCTAAGTTCTGTTGACTAGAAATTTGGTTCATGGTCTGGAGATGGTTCGCTACAAGGTGCAGCTGTGGTATTTGTTGACCACTATCCCTGTGCGTTGCCCCAGTGGCGTTTGTTGAAGGATGAGTGTGTAATCTAGTTTAGGAGTAATCTAGTTTAAGAGTAACCTGGTTTACTCTTCACCTGCATCCTTGCTGGTCTTTTGGATGTGGGATTTTAATAAAGTTAATCCCTTTTAGTTGTACTGTAATTTCACCATCTTTGGTGAAAGCCATCTACCCAGCCTGTACTAATTTTTATATAACGTAAGATTAGTTTTGGCATAGTGCTAAGATATTGTTAAACAGTGATTTTGGGTCTCTAAGTTGAAAAATATTTTGTTCCTTAAAGTCCAACCTGTTATTGTTAGCATGTCAAGTTTTTGTCAGCTTTCGAAGCTCCAGAAAGGTTATTTGAGTTTCAGGCAACAGAAATTAGGCACTTTTAAGACCAGGACATACCGAACAAAATTTCTAGAAGACAAAGAAAATGTGATATCAGCTTACATCAACCAATTTATGGAATGAAATGCTTAAATATGGCCTCAGGGTTTAGCAGTGCACAGATACACAAGACAAAATGACAATCTGTCTGTGTATGTCTGTGTGGTTGCCCATTAGAGCTCCGAGCACAGACAGCCATAGGAACGCAGTGTGCCAGCCTAATGATGTCATCAATCATCCTCTGTGTCCATTGGTCAATCCATCTCGACCGCAGGCAGCCTGTTAAAACAGTCTGTCTGGGCCAATCTCCGCTGTAATCTCCAGCTCTCTGTGATGCCAGTACTTCATCAAAAGTTTCGAATTTGATTGAACACTATTTGAGCATCAAGTCCGGGGAACGCTGTAATATTCGAATGACGTTTTTATGTGGACTTAACAGTTTCATAAAAGCTGTCATGTATTGTAATTAAATGTGAAAGTGATTGCCTGTCGTCAAGCGTGGAATCCAATATGCCCTCAAAGCATTTGCTGTCAGAATGAAGGCGTGATATGTTCATTTTAGCTCACCTGTCGACTTAGTTTGATATCTTGTAACTTTATTAGCTGATTAATCTTTAGAGGCATTTCTTGTAGATGGCTAGACTTTTGTGTTCTATTTTGGTTCAAGTTCAGTTCAGCGGTTTACAGTATGTGGTCAAATATAGACTCAGTCAAGACTAGCTGCTAGGTAATGAGTGTCCTGTCAAGTGCAGTTCAGAATCTAAAAGCTGCCTGAGCACATTACAATTCCTTACTCCTTTTAAAAGGATTTTTAGGATTTCCATGTCTGCATCTGCATCATTCCCACTGGGACACCCTGTCAGGAGCAGTGCAGCCCATCCACAGATCTTCTTGCTAGACTTGGTTAGGAGTAACGTAGCTGGGGAATTTTTCCTGAATGTTTTGGTTTGTGAGTGAAACCGAAGGAGGAAATCCAACTGGACATGGGGAGAAACATACAAAATCTGGACAGAAAGGCCGGGACTGTGCAGGAGTTGATCCATGTTTTTCTGGCTGTAAAACCATTATGTAACAATTTGCCACTAAACATTAGAAGCGGAGACCCTCTATATATTGTCAAATTTTTATTGAAGATCCATTTTTCCCCAGAGGTCCCACTCAATGTATACTGTAGATGTTCTTGTTTTTTAATAGTATGCAGTATATTAGCTTGTTGTCTTCTCATTGTTGCAAATTTGCTATTAAAACTATAATAGTAATGCATGTGTCGATTTTTGTTTTGATCCCAGTCATAACTTACAGTAGACTGTATAAAACAGGCCTAAATTTTAAAGTCTAGAAACATGCTCAGGTACTGAAGCTCTGTCGACCAGCAAGCTATCATCACTGTGGAATAAAATGCAGTCTAAGCCACAGGTCTCTGCAGGGCTGCTCACTGTGTGCCATTTCCAAATGAACCCTCTAGTAGTTTTCCTTAGAAACTCATGCGTATGATTTGATTTTATTTTCGTTTTGAGTGTGTGTTGTATTGTTCTGTGGGTTCATGGACATCATCTTCAGGGAGGGTTAAGTGTCCCTGGTATGCTTGGGCAGCTTTCGCCCTATGGATGATTGGACCCGAGCCCTCCGCCACAGGGACGACTCGCACGGCGCAAAGGCCATCCTGCTGAGAGAGTGAGAGAATGAGATACGATTGGAGAAGAGCAGGCACACACTTCGGCTATGCTACAATGGAAGGCACTTTGTAACCTTCTAGTGCTGGTGGTGCGGATAAGTTATGCTCAAAAGCTATGAAACAAAACAAAAAAAATCTTGGAAGAACTAAGCAAGGGCGTTGGAGAAACACTAAGAGCGTGAGCAGGATCATTAAATCTTGGTTTGAATCCCAGTAGTGTACCCATTTTAAGAGTCCTCAGGGATCCCAGTTAACTTTATCTGATCAAGTGGTAGTTCACACATCTGCCCTCAGCATCTGCTTAATCATGGTTATGATTTCACCTACAAACATTGTATTCTATCCTTGAATTGCAATGATCAGAAAAACCTAATTTGATGGGTTTTATTGTGTCTTAAATAGTGTGGGCTTTTTTGGCTGCCTGCCCTCCATTTAATGTGTGCCAATATAAATAATTTCATAACGAGACAAAGGTTGGAACAGAAAATGTGTCAGAAAGACTAATAAAAGATTGCATTTAGAAACTGAACGTTGGCAATTGTCATAATTTACTTGTCTTTTACTGTTGGCAGTCACACTTCCCTTAGACCTAATTCCGACTCATATTATCTCAATAAATGGACAGTAGCTATGCTGTAGACTTTACAATTCTTGCATATTTTTGATAGCAAAAGAAAGTCTTCAGATTGAGCTAGAGCAGGGGTTCTTAACATTTTTGACCTCGAGGCCCGAATATTCATGTAGAAAGTAACCTGGGGCCCAATCTCATATTAAATGTATTGTATTTTATTGATTTTGTTGCCCTCAAGGAGATGCTTGCGGCCCAACTTTGGGCCCCGGCCCTATGGTTAAGAATCACTGAGCTAGAGTAACATATTAGTTCCACATTGCTACACATTTTTTCCATCCAAACAAACCTCAAGGCTATGATGCAGAGGTTGCTACTATGGCATTAAGCACAATCCATATTACTATTACTTTATTATGTTTCTTATATATTTCATGGCAAAATGCAAAATTATTAAAAGGAACCTTTTAATAATTTACCTTATGACATCATTATATTCTAATGTGGTATTCAAGTGTGTTTTATTGCTCACTATTATTTAGCTAAACTTGACTTTAATCTTTGATCTGACTTTCCTCACCATGCAATTGCCCATGGAGAGAACTTAATTTTCATATGACAGGTTTCTACTAATTTTCTATTTACATTTAATTTAGTAGATTAACCCAAATTGCAAATATAACTGATAGTTTTACATGAATCATAAACAAGTTTAGAAAATATTTAACAAAAATGTTGGGGAAAAAACAAGAAGTTGAGGAGAATTCTAAGCTGATGACGCCATAGGGACATTTTTCATTTTCTCACAATGAACATATTTTAATGACCCTATAAACATAAATGTAATCAAATGAGCGTGTTGTTGTGTATTTTTATGTCTCAAGAAGTAAAAACTTATTACTTTAGAAGAGTTTTGGCCCAATTTATTACATGGTCACTAAGTGACTCCGTATTGTGATGTCATCATCTATGAACAGGAAGTAAATTTGTATTCCAGAAAAACGGCTAAACTGAAATGAACTTTGTAAAATGTTTGGTAAAACCTTAAATATAATTATCTTAACTTTGTTTTCGTGAAATGAGTAGTTCAACTTCTTACAGGCACTTTATGATAAAATGGAACATTACAAACTCAGTAACAACATCTCTATGGACTTGAAAAGCAGAAAAGTTGCATAGTGTATCTTATTCTCAGCACACTATCAATACTGGTAATCCTGCAGAATAGGAAGACAGTGCATCACTTAAAGTACATGAATAAAAAAAGGTTAGAGTGGAAGGCCGAATGAGAGACGGCAGCAGGCCAAAGAGAGATGGCGTTTAAAATAAATGATGGGATGTTAGTTCCTTTGGTAATTCTAGTGATAACTCTCCTCACACTATCGCTAAAGCAACACGGTGCCCATTCCGCTGCTGGCACGACGGAAGGGCCGGCCATTCGTCCAAGCCACGCTGATTGAGCTGTCAACACTCACGCATACACACGATCACACGCACACACGGACCGACAGATAAATCATTCCTCACATGCAGCTTCAGCGCTCACTTCTCCACAGCTATGTACAGTATTAATGATCGCAGGAGAAGGTCAGCTGCAGATCCATGCAGAGAGGAGGGTGACAGTGTGGAATCTCCAGGGTCGTGTACACAGAACGCACAATACTTGTTAGAGGCGCTACATTAAACATAAGAACAAGCAGTGCCATTTATCGCACACCAGGGCCGGTTCTAGCCCACTGACTTTGGGTGGGCAAGCAGAATTTTTGAGTGGGCAAATATAAAATTAACACGGTCCCACTTTTTTGTGGAAAAAGTAACTTGTATCCATCAAACAGCACAACAGTAGGTATTACACAAATGTTAAAAGTAAATTGGATGTGGGGTTTATTTGCTTAGACTGTGCACTTACACTACAGTTTTTTCAATCATGATACAGTTTGCCATTCTAAAAGTCAATTTACAAAACAGCTCACAAGGAAAACTAAACGAAGCTTCAGTGTTTCATAACTAACTTTTGTCTCAAGGTAAATTTAGTTTTACAATCAAAACTCTCACACATTCTTCAGGTGTTTTCATGTGTTTTCTCCTTCATATGACTTTACAGCTCAGAAGCTGTGAATATGATTCTGGAAAAGTTGTGCTTTTTATCTACAGTAAATTCAGACATATTTGTACAAAGAAAACAACAAACATGACTTACATTTAGGAAGACTTTCTGATTTGTGATGGTATTTTATCCAACTATTTACAGTTTGTGGTGCATCTGTGTGACTGACAAACCATTAAACAAACATCACACTAGAAATATAGTTTATATTTGATACATTCTACAGCCTGTTTTCTTATCAGACCATTATCTCAATGTCTTGATGTGAGTTAAAAACAAACAGTGTTATGGCTAAAGTCCTTTACCACCTGTGAACAGGTCTGTAGTGTTGGAGAAACCAACTAAACTCACTGAACATGTGAGTTTGTGAATGAGAGATAAACATAGCAAATGATGAGACCGCCTCAGCTTTTGATGAGATAAATGTTGGAATCAAGTGATCAAACCAAAGTTTCAAAAAGTGTGTCAAAGCAGTTGAGAAAAACTCTAAAATGCACAGTAAATGTTTAAATCAAGGCTTAAGATTGTCCTTTTTAAATGTGCCTATGAATGAAATTGTTTTAATTTATATCTTAAAGATTTTGCACTGTTTCTATGTACTTTTATAGTTTTAATTTTTTATAGTTGCATTAAATGTATTTTATTGCTGGAAAGTTTATGGGTTGCATTTGTAGGAAAAGTACTTTATTATTATTATCATGATTATGATGATTTCACATCTGCAGATACAAGACTAGGTTTTCAATTACTTTATTAATGCTTGCTTTCACAATTTTATGTAGTTAGCAGTTTTAAATGCAGCCTAGGTTATAATAACAAATAAATAATCAATTAAGATTTACATTCCTCATTCCAGTGGCATGTGTCTATTGGCGTGACGTGACTGAGTGAAAATAGTTTGACACATGAGTTTCCCACAGTACGCGCTGCTCCGCACAGGGGGCGGGTCAGGATCTGGCCCGGGCCACATTGAACCATCCGCAGCTCGCCGGGCTTGTGCACCGATTCCAGCCTCTTCGTATAAAACCGAGCCGTGGATTAAGAGTTTGGAGACGCGGGTGCTTTGCTTTAAGTAACGAACGGCACCGATAGCGTCTCTACAGAAGTTCCAAACGAACTCAAAGCGCAACGCTCACCGCACGCACGAGGATCGTGGGCACGCACGGACTGAAGTGAGGCGAACACAAAGAAATAAATGAACGCGCTGCTTTGGATACTTTGCTGGCCTTTGCTTCTCCGCCACGTTCCCGCACTTGGAAAGTTTTACGATTTGATTCACGGAACAATGCGGACATGGAGAGCCAACGCGAGGAGCTCATCAGGACAGCGTGAGAACGAGGTCTGGACTTCAGTGCGGGGAGCTACATACACACGGTAAACCACACACACACACTCTCCTCTGTTCTTTGTGTGTCTGCGCGTATAGAGAACGATTCCTGTGGCGTTTGTTTAACCCAAATCGGTCTTTAAACCGTGCGTAATGACGCACCGCCTCGACATAAGCCCAGATCAGTGCTCTTATGAATTACACGAATGAGGACTGACAGTCATATTTACACCAGCAGTGTTAGAAAGTAAAAATATATATCATAAAAGTGTGGACTGCAGTTGAACAGTGCCATGCTTGTTGTGTTGACACTCTGCACACATGCGCCTGAACGGCGGACAGACCGGTTTGTTGCTGCCCAATCTGATATGCGTTGCATCTCGGCGGCAGAGGGCGATTGGGTGGGCAGAACATCCGTCTGGGTGGGCACTGCCCACCCTTGTCTATGGCTATAGCCGGCCCCGTCGCACACTGTCTCTTTTTATGTCACGAGAAGACTTACAGCAAGTCATCTGACAAGGCACATTATCCAAACAGAAAACTTTGACAGGAAAAGTAAAAGAAATTACTAAGACATTAAAGTGGCCGTACGTCTTGTTTTTTTTTATTTCCTTTTATTGTAAATGAGTTTTTATTGCCCTGTATAAAAAGTCTAACAAAACTTTTATTCTCCTTAACCAGGAAGTGTGTTCCAAATAACATGCCATTTTTTGGTCGTCTTATACTTTAAATGTCGCTGATCGGTGGTGTCATAGATAGATTTCTGAGATCTTCTGCGCTTGTTTAAGTCCATAAATCATCCAGACTCGTTTCAAACATTTCTGCAACATCAGCATATCAAGCAAGATTGATTTGATTGCTTTCCCAGTGTAATTTCTTTTGCAGCCAGTAGCTGGAACTCTAACTCTGATGTGAACAGGAAGTGCTTTGTGAGCATGCCTGTTGTTGTTAGCCTTTAAGTGATATCAAGTCACAATGGTATTTAGAAGTTATGTGTTCAGGAGGCTCACAGTGTAACTGAGCAAAACACCTGGACTGTAGCTTGAAATTGTTGTTTATACTTGTACTCTGCTTTTAAAATAGTTTAAAACACAACATTGTTTATAAAATAAACCCAATATGACTTCCTAAGAGCATTAGGTCCACAAGCTCGGTGCATTCATACTCACACAGTTACTGTGAAATCAATTCCCGCCTCATGCCATAATTTATGCATTTACCAGGTGAAATATGGACTCTACATTACCATTGTGATTGACTGGGAACGTGTCCCCTGTCAGTCTCTGCAATGATGAATATTGCCTATAAAGACCTCTGTTGCAGGATTACAGCATCACTTTTAACATAAACAAAATAATAATAATAATAATAATAATAATAATAATAATAATAATAATAATAATAATAATAATAATAATAATAATAATAATAAACAAACAACATATTTTCTGTTCATAATTTTACTTCCTTGTTTTAAATGAGCAACAGATTTGCCATCGAAGTATTTCCATAACTTTTATTTATGAACACCAATGGAAAAGTTACCATGGAAAACTACCATTTTTGCAGTATGTATGCTAAAAAGATACATTATCCAAAACATTATTTTGTACATTTGCTTCAAAATTATTTAAAGAATGCTCATTTCAGTGTTTAGCATTTTAAAATCTCCATTGGTTTAACAATTATGAGCTCTACAGTATGATATCAATACCAGATAATACTTTTGTTTTGATCAATGGTTGTCAGACAGACAGATTTTGTTTTTGGAACCCAGCACTACTTCCTGTAATTTAAGCTTTTTAAACTTTTTTTTCACAAACTTTACAGCTCTAACACCAAACAAATTAAAAAACAAATAGCCCTACTGTAATATAATGGACATGGACAATGCAAGGTTTTCCAAGACACCAGGCTAATAATGTGTGTAATACAATAAGTGATCCACGCCTTTTTTCATTGCTGTTTATGTCCTTATATTCTATCTAGGTGTGGTGCATGAGTCTGTTTGTATCGAGTAAACACACGGGTGAGATAAGCTTGTGTACTTTAGTGTTCCTGTGTGCGACTTCCTCATGTGTGCGAACGTATCTTCGGCCCACCACTGAACAAACTAATTAAGGAACAAACGCCGCTTCAAACCAACCAGAAAATTACCTTCCAACTCCAACAGGACGACCCAAGGACAGACGCGCAGGTTTTCTATCACATCGACTCAGCGTACTCCGCCTAACAACGGCTTAGGTGCTTTATCGAACGTGGAGCATGTGTCATTTGGAACAGCCCACTGAACGCACTGCCTCAGTATCAAAGACAGGGATGGCTTTGTTTTCAATGGCTGCTTGATCACTGGCACTGATACTGAGATACTTGGCTTTGTTTAGATTCTAATCATTCTAATTGTACCAATATTCTCTTTGATGTCCTAATCAAGTTCCTTTAACCTGGCCAGCCCGATAGACTCTCTAGCGATATTTGTGAATTCACAAACTCAAGAGAAATCCATCTGGCCCTTTACCAGCCCCGAGTATGAACATGTGGTTTCCACATGGCACCTGGGGGCTGTTAGAAAGACGACAGCAAGTAGCACCTGAATCCAACAAAACAAAAGTGGCAGCTCCCATGCATAAACGTTTCTGCTGCTTTTGATTCTGTTTTTAGTAGAAAATTGACATTGTTGTGACGTGTAATGTTGCTTTGATTGGTCAAATACAAACGAATCTAGGCGCTAGCTGACAAGTCATCCAATCAGCTCAAAGTATTTTATTAAATGTCCCAACAGAGGAAGTTCCAGATGGTCACTGTGGAAGAACTCAATACATATTCATCTGGCATCAGCCAGGTTGCATTTCTTTGCTTTGATGGTGAAATTTGTATAAAAACTGGATTCTTATTTGAAATATCGATGCTTTAAAAGCTCAATTAAATAAGGCAAAAAAAATTAATTTTATTAAAAGTCATAAAATATTCTTGAGCTTTGAACTAGTCAAAGACCTCAATATTTATTAAAAATTTGTGTCAACATAAGGCACTATGCTTTGTGTTGTTAAAGGTTTCTTTATTAGAATATTGTTGAAATGTATTTTAAAATGTTACTAAGCTTGGACAGTAATGGTGGTAATTCTATTTAAAGTGTGCTTTTAAAAAAGATTTCAACACTTGCTACTATAAAACAATGAGTTACAGTAAAACATCTTTTTTATGTTCTTTATCAACTTTGATCATTCAAAAAAATAGTTAAACTTTCCTTTTGAATTGCTTATTGTAATAGTAACCGTTTCAGTTTCTCCTCTTTTTGAAACCAGATGGCTTACATGTATTGAAGTGGTCTTCGTGACAAATCTGCTTTGATTTTGAAGTTTTTTGATATTCTAAAGTTAACATTCTGTCAATGCAATTTCACTTTTGGCTCCTGTTTGGTTCTAAGAATGCATTTGTGTACTAACTTTCAGTGGGTCTATTTGATCATGTTTCTAACAGACCTCACTGTACCCCTTTGCCTCTTACAATTACTTCCGCTGAAGCGAGTGATTCCAGACCTCTCTGAAGGCCGACTTCTGACTCTGGTACTAGTCGTGGGGTGTTGACTTCTAATAGATTTTAGGAGTAAATTGTTAGTGACTGTCTGCACGGATCAATACAGCAACTGGAGCTAATCCTGTGGCATTTCACGGCCAATGGGTTCCAATTAAGTAGCGTCATGTGGTGAGATGTCACTGACAGTTTCAATGACATCCATCTGACCCTCTATTTGTGTCTCTACTCCTTTCCTTTCTTTTATTTTGACTGTGAACATTGTAGGCAGTACTTCTGCAATTGATATCAAGCTTGAAAAGTGTTAGGGGCGTGTCAAGGGAGTGGCCAGAAGTAGCAAATTCTCTGCTCCCATTTGAGAAACTGAAGCAATATTTAATTATTTACAATTCACTTACAATTTTTCATGAGATCAGAAAAATAAATTGACATTAAGTAGTTCTAAGTTTCATTTAAACAGTTTTTACTATTTTTATGCAAGCACAAACATTTTATGCTACCTTTGTACCTCCTTCATCCAATAAAATGTACATTATATGTCCCCATAAAGTTTTGTTGTGCTACTTTTTACTGGTGATAGTAACAGTGACTGTGTTTTGTCTTTACAGTAAAACTTGTGGTAGTAATCTTCAAGGACCTTCTGGAAGCTTTGCGTCGCCAAACTTCCCAATCCAGTATGAGAGCAACGCTCAGTGTGTGTGGATCATCACTGCTTCAAACCCTAATAAGGTATGTAAGAAGAGAAAATAGTTTATTTTAATAGTGATATACTTCAAGTTCTAAACCATACTTCTGAAGAGAAAAGTTTATTATAAATGATCAGCCATTAGAGGTGGATAGGACTATACATTTCTATATATAACAAGTGTCAAATGTTGCATGAAAAATTCTGCCATTTTAATACTTACGTTTATATCACCTCTCCTTCTGATACGTTTACATTTTGGACTAGTGCTTTGTGTTACTCCAACAGAACTCTCACTTAGTAAGTTTTTAGCTATGCTACCAACTTCTACTGTCTATAACTAGGTGTCTCCATGTCTGACCAGCCTGTCCCTCCTACACACTTTGAAAGACAACTTTACAAATACATGAGGGTCTGGAATTAGAGCGCCAGGTTTCAATTTTGAGAGTGGGCTTTGCATGCGCAGAATCAACCAATCACAAAAAACCCAGAAATTAGATCGACACAGCAACACGCCAGGATTTTTTCAGTGTGACGGTTTTAAGGAATTGAGACGTTCCTAATTGTTCAAAATCGAAGCAGGAGCCAAAGAAAATAATCTATCAGCTACGTCCGCCATCTTGAATGCTTTGAAACAGAAAAAAAGTTTTGAAATATATAAGGGGTGAGAGAAAGGAGCAGACTTTAAGATTGGATTGTCCTAAGTTTGGATGACGAAGTGATTGGCTCTGACTTAGGTTCCAGCCCCTTCTACATTCGAACAGAATGTAGGCTGGCTGGTCATACAAGGTGTCTCCAGACCTTTTTTCCTCATATTTTCCATAAAATTACCCAAATTACAAGTAAATTGAAGTAATGTTGAATTTCTATGTTGATCTTTGCGTATGTGTTGGTGATGATGGATTCAAACATTTTTGGGGTGCATTGGTCATCCTAACCAAAGCCCCCATGGTTTGTCCCTTTTTCAGATCACCTGTGCAAACAAAATAATATGGAAATCTTACCTTCACTGTAAGGAAATGCAGGTGTTGGTTGCATGTTGCCTCTTGAGCGGTTGTGGCTGCAAACGGATTTATCTTGATTCCATTACCCCACACAAGACGACCTGAGCTAAGTATCCAGCGGTGCTGATAACATACTGCCCCCGGTGGAGTTTAGGTGGATGTGAAGGTGGAAGTAGAGCTTATTATGTTGTGAATAGGGGATTTGGCCTGGAAATGACATGTCAGCTTAAACCACAAATATTCTTAAAGAGATATTCGACTTATCCAGTAACAGAACTGCAGCTTAACTCGATGTTCAAGACCTGTTTGTGGGGCATTTCTGGACAGTCTATTGATTTATTTAAGATCACAATGCAAATAGACAAATTATGCCGACACATTTTTTTTCTTTTCAACACTAAAAATTATATATTTTTTCCCATCGAGGTGTGTGGTTTCGGCATACTTTAGTAATATACTTTGGTAATGTTTTGTAACTAACTCAAATAGATTCACGTAGCTTAAATAGATTCAGTTTAACTATTTAAAATCATGAAATCATGTGAGTGTTTGTAAAATGTATTAAAATTCACAGGCTGACATTTCTGCATAATTGAAATCTGTAATAATAATTCATATAGGGCAAACCTACAGGACACGCTCTTCACTATGCATCAGTGTCAGGCTCTATGATTGGTTAATCCCACTGTGGCTACGTTAGGCATACATTTCCCATAAGCCATTCGGATTGGTTACAGTGCTTTGTCCCACTGGAGAAGGAATTTGTATTCAGGTAACAGCGCCTCATTCGGCTCAGGGTCAGTGTGGTGACCGCGCTGTCGTCACTGGCAACACCTGCGTCAGCACCTCTGGGACTCGCATACATGCTCAGGCCACACATACAGTAGCTATACATGTAGAGGGACTTTTGTAGAGGAGTTTTGCTTGTTTTGAAATAGACTGTCATTTTGAAAGATGAGGTTAAATGTTACTTCAGACACGTGAGCGGAAGGACTTTGTAGCTTGCTGGAACAAGCATGAACTCAAGCACAAGAACCTAACATTTGTACATAGTATAAAATCTTAAAGGATTATCCTGAACAAGTGTTACAAGCTTGATTAAGTCTCTCAAAGTGTTTAGTTTTATTCACTCCACTGTGACGATATGCTCCTTTTGTAGATCTGACCACTATCACTCGTACCACTTTCAGACTACACAGAGAGGGAATCAAATCTTACCTCTGAGGAAAGACACATTATGCACAATTATTTTCTGAATAATTTGCTGTAAAGCTTTTTTTTCCCTTTTTCATCTTTCTCCATTTGGTATTTTTGTGTGGGTGTGTGTGAATAAAAATACAGTGGTTAAAGTGGGATTTGGGAGGTGGGGGAACTCTATTTTAGGTTCAGGGTCGTACGCAAGATTTTTAACATACCAAAGTCCAAAACGATTTGATTAATAGTCTTTTCTTACATTGTCATTTATATATTTGCTATTGGAGGCTGCAGAAGAGAGATGTGTCTTGATGTGTCTTGACATTGACTCTTTAAAGAAAGGGGGGTCTGGGGAATTTTTAAAAATTCAATGCAATTTCCTGCATTTTGGTGAGTTTTAGATGTGATATTCATATTATGTGATATAACTTTGCCATATTTAAAAACACATCAGGCAATAAAAAATAAATAAAAAGAGGCAACCAAAGCCCAGATTAAGATTCTATCTATCTATCTGGTTTTCTAAAAATGCCCACAAAAATAAGACAAGAGAATTTTCTATAGTTTGGTGTACACAAGCTTTTGTAACCCACACTAGCTTGTGTACACTGTACTCCTTCAGCTCCTCTCTCCTCCTTGGGTCCTTCCTGTCCCTGTCATTGCTCCTGCCCCTGTCACTGCTCCTGTCCTGTCTCTCTGCCCTCAGTGCTGGACTGTAACATGGGCTATCTGTGCCAATTTATAAGTCAATTTTTAGCGCGGTAAAACCACACGCGGTTATTTGGATGCATATATTGCTCTCTCCCGTTTGTGCGTGCCGCGCTGTCGGACTTCCTCACATTTGAAACAGCACCAGCGGGAGAGGCTCGCCCTCCGCGGCCGAGTTGTCTCGTGGAACACGCGATTATCACGTCATCCATAACGTCGCCTTTAGCTTTGAGCTACGTGTTGATAGTTGAAAAGAAAAGTCCTTATGGTTTTGTTTTGGGGTCAGTCGTCCCGCTGTGAGATGAGCCCTGTCCTCACACAGACACAGCAGTTTCCCTGAGAGTGACACGACTCTGTCACTGGACTCTGCGCTGTGCAGCGAGGTGCGCGTGTAGTTCAGGGCCAGTTGTTAATTTCGCTGGGGCCGCTGTAACTTGATCACTTATCAAATATATCCAAGCTGCAAATAAATGCAACTGCAACTCAATGCCTTAATTACTATAATCATTTTGCAGTGTTTGTTTTATTATATCAATGTTATTTTTAATTACTTTTTAATTATTTTTTATTTTTTGAAGGGCATTGAAGGTGCCGGAACGCCATTCCTGACGGTTACGGCCCACTTTAACCCCTGCACCTATATGATACTAATGTTCATTCCCCAAACTGATATTAAAACAATCTGAGTAAAAAAACAAAACAATAGACACATAGCAGCAGAAGTTGCCATATAACATCTGAAACAATTTAAGCTCAAATACAGCTTGTTTTACTTACCCTGAGGCTAAACCCCTTCATCTCTCTTGCTACACAATTCCAATACTCTAGTTTCCTGTTATTCTCTGGCGATACATCCTGGACTTGACTGGTGAAGGCTGAGGTCCTAATACCCTTCTGTACCCTTGGGGGTCGTTGAGCTCTCCTGCATGCTTCCATATACAGCATGTAACAGCTTGACAAATCACCCCCTATGTACTAAGTATGATTATGGACCCACCACAATCTTAAATGAAGACTCGGATCTGACGGATACCTTTCATTTTTATGGTGCTTTATCCCAAACTACCGCACTAGAAATTTTCATCAAGCGTGATAATGTACCGTACTCCATCACAGCATGTTCCTTACTGCGTCCCATAAATGTCGACCATACCTGAACACACGGCCCATGTCATCGATTACTACCACTGCATGTTACGAGATGTACAAAGCACTTTATTAACTCAAGGACATCAAATGTGCTCATTTTGTCCCGAAAATGAAGGTAAAAGTAGTAGAAACAGTGGTGATTTTTTAATGAGAGGCACCTACATGACCTGTGATGGATGCTATAAAGACCAATGTGGACCTCTGTCCTACAATTATGTTTTAATCAACTGCCTTGACCAGATCTGACCTACCTAGAGTTAATTGAATTGTACATGGTTCCATTGTAACAGCTAGACTAAAACAAGAGGATAAAATGTGCTATCTAACAAGTTGCTGTAAAGCTTGTTCTATTGAGATTTAACCATGCATATTCCGCTCATGTAATGGAATTATAATAAAGGATTTAAAGTAGACTTACTGTATGTTAAAAGCAGTTTTTAACCATGTTATACCATCTACACAGTCCTCTTGTTTGTATTTTTTTTGTGAAAATCTTCCAATTCTGACTAAAACATGGTTCAAAATTGTCTTGTTGTCACTTTCCAACAAAAAACAAAAGTATCACTAGCATGTTTCAGAAAGAAGAGGACTGGACTTATCAGTTTCGAACAGGAAACCAATGGGCCAAGTTTGTGATTTACAATGAACAAAATCTATATTGCTGATCTACAAATGTTCTTAAGATCCAAAGTAATATCTTTCCAGTCTATATTGCTGGAGAGGATCACGGACTTGGCATAGTTTTTTTGAGTAGCTACGTATTTCAAACTATGCATGCACCCTTTTGACATTTTCTTAATAACTAGTTTCAGTTTAAATGATCTATACTGATTCTATGCATCAGAAAATTTGTTTTCAAGAACTCTTAGTATAGTTATGAAACATTTGACTTTTTTTTCACATTTTCTTCTATGTCTACTTTAGTTTAGTCATTGCTGGCATGATTTGAAATTGAAGCTGAATCATACAAAACAGTGGGCGAAATGTGTAGAAATTCACAACTAAAAGACAGTTTCTTGAAGTAAGTGTCACTTTTTGACCTGACGACCCCAAATCTTCTATTTTTCAAGATGTGCAGTCAGACGTGTCAACCTACAGGTCATCGTCAGGGTTACGGAGCAAACTATGCATTCTAAATGAACTAGGAGCAGAGAGTAAGACAAAGCAAGAGATATAAAAGACTTTTATATCTCCTTTTCTTGAATGTTAAGCTCAGTTAAAAAAGTAGCTTGACTCAACAATCAGACTTAGTGGCAGATCTTACAATGATCCATTTGAAAGCTAAATACAGTCATAACGTTGACAAGTGTGACAATGTGATCATGCTGATTTCTTAATCTCTGTTTTAAGATAACAAGAGGATTATTTTCTTTGGATGAATTTTAATATGGAAAATATAGTCAACAAAATCTATAATAGATATTGGATTAACATCTCATATGCCAGATGAGTGTCATTGTATTAGATAAATGTCAGTGAGACTTGCATAATGTGACAATATAGACACCTAATGAATACCACATTAAATACCATGCAGCTTTAGTTATCACAGAAATGTAGCTCTTTTCAATATTTAGGTTTATATGCCAGAACATCTCTCAAATTTCTGCCCCTAAAGAAAAAAAAGTACAGAAAGATGCAAATGAGATAGTGGGTGGATGTCTTTAAATGTGCACTATGTAACCTGCCCTTGCAGCATTGAATATATATCTGCCATTTATGTTGCAATGAGCTTTTAGTTGCTCAAAAAATATATTTTTTATCACAATGAGCAGCCATGCCTCTCCAGAGATCTGACTCGTAACATTGCCTGGTAGCTCCACATAACTGCTTACACCAGATTGATATGTATATCTCTTTTAATTGAGTTGTGCACATTATCAATCAGGAACTGTTGCTGAAAGTCATCATTTAAAAATGGAACTTCATGATGAATATTTAAGGTTGATTGGTCACATCGTTGCAAAAAGTCCCTTTTTTCTGTCTTTTTTGTTTGTTTGTTTGTTTGTTTTATGCGCACGCATTATTTTTAAGTCAAAATTGTTTATATCTGCTGCTAACATAGAACATTATTTGCCTGTTGGTGCCACCATGATGTTTTTTGGTTCGAACATGAGCTTCCGCCCAAGCCACAATGGCTGTGGCTGTCTTAAATCATACAGAAGGGGTGAGAATCCATAGTGCCTGGTTAGGTGTCACATGTTTCCATGGAGATATCCATGTTTAAAGCTATACTTTGTAACATTATGTAGGTTAAGCAATGTCACCTCCATAGAGAAAAGATAATCGCAAGCAACCTTCCAAAAAATCTTTACAACTGCAATCTAAGTTTGTGAGTTACATAATTTTCAAGTTACTCTATGTAACTTTTCTTGTCTAGAATCTGCCATTTGCTTAGATATCTTTATGGAATTGTTTTTCTATATGGCATTTCACTTTTTTACCTGCACAGAGACAAGCAGGAAGCTGCAGAAAATCATCCAACACACTTGCAATTATTTGTTTAACCTTTGTCAATAAGTGTTACTGATTGAGTCAAAAGTTATTTCTTGCCAGTTGTTTGAGAAAGCCGCCGTTGAGGGCTGTATTGGCACTTAGACAAGAGTTAACAAGCGAAATGTGTGTGAGTGAATAGAACCATCGGCAGTGTGGCAGTGAAAAGCCCTTCTCAATTATGAGGCTGATAAAGGGAGGAGGGGAGGCTTAGCGGCAGGTGAGTGGTCATTTGAGCACTTGAAGAGAAGAAATTGGATTGGGGAAACAGTGGGAAGCAGCAGACAAGAGAAAGGGATATGCACCAAAAATAACAACACTTCTCGGTTAATAAGGTGTTGTGAATACACTGACTTGAAATTGTAATATTTTGTACAAAGTGATTGGACAAAGGCATCATTTCATCCTTTCAGCTTAATGGGTAATTTTGATTTGACTCACTTAATTTGGATAATGGAATAAATGAGTGTATTATCAAGTCAGATTGTATTATTGAAAGTCATTTATTATCAACAAATATAACTGAAATGTTAAAATGTGTTATTAGTTATAAAATGTTCTCAGATTGTTCACTTTTCCAAAATGATGATTTGTATTTTGTATAAAGCCTCTAGCTCCTCTTTTCTGTCAAAATTGAAGTTGCTCTGTGTTACTGTTTTGGTGGAACTTGCTTGTTTTCATGGAGATGTTACTGCCTTGTCTCGAATAGTCCACATTAGGGCATTAAGCATAATATATCTTCATGGTGACCAGCAGGCCGCAGGTCAGTGTTGAATTGACGTGCATGAGTGAATAAAATACAAGCTTCTGAAAAACTTGCTCATTTCTCCTTTCTCTCAGCATAAGTCTT
This sequence comes from Mugilogobius chulae, assembly GCA_038363315.1. NCBI lineage: Eukaryota > Metazoa > Chordata > Actinopteri > Gobiiformes > Gobiidae > Mugilogobius > Mugilogobius chulae. The sequence goes on from CM076408.1 coordinate 28,185,843, forward strand.
TTTTCTGACTCATTTCTGAAACCTTGGAGACACAAAATGTAGATTTTCTTTTTTGAATGATTGCTCATTTCTATCTCAAGTTTTTTATGAATACCAAAGTTAAAGTGACATTGTGTAACTGGAGGTGCAAAGTCAACTGCAAAATTCCAGAAAAAGAAAAGTTAAAACTCAACATTAGAATGTTTTATGCCAAAATGTGTGAAACATGGCAAAAGAAACTACATTTCAATAGAAATTTGCCGGATAAAACTTTGTACAAATCCATTTTATGCCCATGCAAGTTATTTAGCGTAACAAAAGCACATAAACACAAACAAAACAAACAAACATGTATGTAGCTAAGGCTGGAAAGTTAATTAAAAGCTAAATTTATGTAGGGGTGCACAGTGGCAGAGTGGTCAGACCTCTGATTTCCCAAGAAGGGGATTATGGGTTTGTGTAGTTTTGCATGTTCTCTCCTTGTTACTGTCTCTCTCCCATCTCTAAAAACATGCATGTGTAAGTCAATGTAAAATTGCCCGAGTGAACAAATCATTGACACAGTGAATGCTCAGCTGTCTGCATCGGTCTCTGTCTGTGTCTATCCCTGCGATGAGTTAGTTGCTGTTCTAGGTCGTTTTCCCGCCTAAGGCCCAAAGTTTCTGGAATAAGCTCCAGTCAAGCGATAGAAAATTAATGAATGAAAATTGCTTTATAAATGAGACCCAGGATTTGTGGAGAGGCTCAAAGTAGAATGAGTAATTTTTAAAACATTTTAAAAACTAAAATCATGCGTAAAAGCAGGATGTTTTAATGGACGCTTTCCAAGCAAAGCATTAGTAGTTTAATGGTAGGGATGGGACGAGATCTCGTGCCGCGAGATCTCGCGAGATCAAACTGTCACGATACTGTGCGCACACGTACTGAATTGTCTCGTGAGATTTTTCCATGGTCATGAAATTAAGTTTCGTATCTTTGAGCAGCTGTAGTAAATATTCTCCTCCACACACAGACTTGTAGCGACTTATTCTGACAGAAAACTGTCTAAACTCTGTCTCAGTTTTTATTTCGTAAAGATAGGACCAATATTGACAGAGATAATTAGTCCTAAACATTGTAAAAGTTAGCGCGAAAAATATATAATCGTCAAATATGCGCGCGGACATCGCGGGAACAGCGCAGTGTTTTTCACACTTAAACATAGTTTAAAATAGATCCACAAAGATATATTTTGGCCTCTGTCATGTAAAAAGTAGGAAAGTCTCCTCATCTGTGTGCGTCTGGTCCCTGCAGCAGCAGCGGCAGCGCTGTGGAGGAAGGGGAAGGGGGCGGAGTCTGAGCTACACACGGAGGAGTGGATCAATTTCAGTCAAAACACAGATCGTTCAAATAATAAAAATCCAAGGTGATACACATAATGAAAGGTAAAGCTAAACTAAAAGAATATAAACTAACAATAATAAATAATACAAATCAAATTTTGTAATTTGCCTTGTTTAAATTCTAAATTGAAACAATTAATGCAAATTATTTAAAAATCTTGTCTCGTCTCGATCTCGTGGACCCAATCTCGTGGCTCGTCTCGTCTCGTGAAAATTCTGTCTCGTCCCATCCCTATTTAATGGTGACAAAAAGTGGTGACTGTCCTTTTAAAACCTTAGTGCACCTCTATCTTCTGCCACAATAATATTAATGCTTTTCAGTGAATATCTTTTTTTTGTGATTCCCTACCTGTCTCCCACTGGCAACACATTTTTCTACTACGAGAACATCTTTCCTCCAGTCTCCATTTGCTCTGTTTTATGCCTAATTTCTCCCTTTTTACATGAGCCTCCCACCCTCCTCCCTCCATCATCTCCTCCCCCAGTGTCCCAGGGGCAGTGTCCTCACATTTACCCACATTCTCCATTAAAGAGAGCTGCCCTGATACACTGCATTACAATGGATGAGAAAGAACAAGAGGAAGGAGGTCACTTGAGGGATCTTATTAGACATGTCTCAGTGTCCTTTCCCACAAAATATAATCTCATGAATCTTGCTTTTCGGTTTCCACATTCACAAAATTCTTCTGAACGTTTTTGCGGGTGAACATACTTAATGTGTTTTATACTTTCTTACAAATGAGAGTTAGAATAATATTGTGGTTTGAACCAGGACACGGCTAAATTAGTGTTTGGGATATAGAGCAGGTAATGTACTTGAAGACAGGAAAGAGAAAACTTTGAGGTAGATTTGTTAAATTTGTAGGGTTTGACCACTCAGATGGCATCTATAAAATTGTTTCTTTTTGTTTTTAGTTTTGATTATGCATACATATATACGCATGTTTTTATCCTCTCACTTTGTCTGTATTCTTTTAAAGTCCCTGTGTATAACTTTTGCACAGTGTCGTCTCAGTTGCCACCTTCCCACTCAGGTTAAGTGTTAATGGTCTTCTATAGCAGTCTGATGGTATTGCTTCATTTAGTTTTGGCAGAATGAGCCGTTAGAGCCAATTCATTCTCTTCTCTTCTCATTTAACCTTGGGGACGTCAGGACGACATAGCCATTACTACACTTTTCTGTTCTCTTCTTAAAAAGATCTAACTGTACTTCTGTGACTCTTTGCTTTCCAAGTAATTTGCTTTTTTCTTTTCATCTCCTGTGATGTCTGCAAATCAAATCAGTTTCATCTTTTGTTGTGGAAATGTCTGAATGAAGCAAAGGCTCTGTGTGAAATTAGTTTAGTTCAATTTGAACTTATAAATTTGGTTTAAACAATATTTGCAAACATTATTAATGTACAGTTCGCTAAACTAGATTCAAATATTGGCCAAAACTTTCATTTTCCAACCAACTCACAAGTTAAGTTATCAAACTGTTGTTTTACAGTCCAATGTTTCCAACATGTGGGCGTCAATACTAGCAAACACAGCCTACTTACATTACCTGCAGCTGCAGGGCTCTCCTGCCCATCGATCTCCTGACAGGAATTTACATCCAGACAGTGGACACAAGTCTAATATGAGATAAAATGACTGCTGCACTAAAGCAATGCTGACTATTTACTGAGAACCATCATGTCAACATGGGACCAACTGATCATTATGCAGCTACACACAGGTCAGTGTAATGAGCAGTACATCTGCATCTTAAAGCCACCAAACACAAATTTGAGGACAATGGCCTCTATCTTGTGAAATGGCGCAGTTACCTTGCGCAAGCAGCTAGTCCGAAAAGTCGCCGCAGGCGCTTTTTGAAAGACTAGGCGCAATACGAAGTCTAAAAGGCGGAACCAGTTGGCGCTGATTAGAATAGGGTGGAGTTAAGCTGCCTGCAGGTGGAGCCCTGTGAAGAGTGTGGCCTTCCGCACGCTCTTAGAAAGAAAGTGTGAAAATGTTAAGAAAATGAACAACAGGTTATGGGCCTAATTAATAAAAATATGTAGGCCTCACACATTGTTTTTCTTGAATTAGGTCTATTAATTATTATTTTTTGTTTGTTTTATAGGCTGCACAACAAAGGCTGCATGATTCACGAAACGTGTAGGCCTAGCTTATGTGAGGGTCTAATTCTGACATAGAAGAAGTAGGTTTGTGTCAGTGAAAAAAGATGAAGTTGTCCTCTCAGTCAAAAGCCTACAAGAAGAGTTTTCCTAAATGCGTTTTGCCAAAAACTAGGCCACAACTCGGATTGGTCATATGGAGATATCAACAGAGTAAATTATCACCTCTATGTCAGTTTTTATTTTTTTGAAATACGTTCAGTAACCGCGTAGTTACAGAACAGCAAAATAACTAAACCAAAAGCAACACAATAATGAATCTAGCGCGAGTCGCGGAGATCGCTGCCGCTGCGTCTGCTGCGTGAACCGTGTAAAGGCGCTCCGTTTTATTATAAAGACAAGCAAAAACAAGATGTAAAATGTTCATTACGGTTAGCTTTGTTCGTGTCATGAGCGGGTTGTGGAGTCTGCGGAGGAGCTGACGCAGGCACAGAACCACAATCAGACAGACCGGACTCATCTAGAACCAGGTCTAGACCAGGACCCAGGACTAACTGCGGCAGGTCTCACAATGTATTTCTGTGTTTAAGAAGAAGCCTTTCTTATGTATTTCAAAAGGTTATAAGCTGCACTTTTACTGATCACATTTATTTACCAGTAAAACCACGTTTAAACACAAGCATGCAAATACTACACTTACCTTGTGTCAGAAAGCAGCACATCCATGTCAAGCGTTGGTAACTGTCCTCACTGAAGAAAATTTAGGCTAATAAATCCAAACAACGACCGCTGTCCAGAGCGTGTCCTAAAGTTCTGTCAGACTGCTGTCGCTCTGTCTCTGGGTCCGTGTTTCTGCTTAAAGCGCTCCAAGTAAACACAATCCTCCAAACGCATTTGCTTACAGGCCAACTTGCTCCTTGTTCCCGGTGTGATGATGTCGTCATTCCTTAGTCACGCGCAAAAGGTTTTGTAAATACAAGTTATAATAGTAAACTATAAAAACTAGGCCTATAAATCAGCAAATATTGTAGGCTTTCGGCCAGAACTCATCCTCAAACTCACGAAGCTCCACCTGCAGGCAGCTTAGCTCCACCCTATTCTGATCAGCCCCAACTAGTTCCGCCTTTTAGACTTCGTATTGTGCCTAGTTTTTCAAAAAGCGCCTGCGGCGACTTTTGGCACTTTTGCCTGCGTCACGTTTTGCGCCGCTTTCACAAGATAGAGGCCAATGAGGTTAAAATCCTAAGCAGGGAGAAGGGATGGCTTGAAAGAGGTGTAAAAGAAACCATCTTTGTGAAAAAGATAACCCCTCCCTAAACATAAATGGAGGTTTAAGATACAACTTACCTGGAGTGTATTGTAGCATTCTTAGTCCCTGGTCTAAAGGGAAGGAAATGTAGCTTCTTAGCACAGTCTCAGTGACATATTACTGTGACCAGGACAGTTGTTTGTCACACTAGTTTGTTCACAGGTAGCCAGGGCAATTAGCATGTGACAACAATAGGAGGAGAGGAGACAGACAAACAATAGCGGAAAAAGTAGACAAACAATAGAGAGGAAGCAGATAATAGAGAGGACGCACAGGACACACAGAGTCAGTTTAAGAACAGTTTTAGGGTGTAGTCCTTCCTCAAAGGCAGGGCTCCTCTCAGTTTAGTAGAAAAACAGCCAGTCTCAACATACTTCCATCAGATTGAAAATTAGCTTCTGATGTGAGTCGAAACATCTCGATTTTCGAATACGCTGGGCAGATGACAACTTTGAAGCCTTTTTACTATACAGCTACATACAGTTTTTACCTTTACAGTCATTATACTGGTAGTGCAAACCATTAAAAGCTATGAAAATTTCATTTAAAAATGGCTGATTCAAAAATGTTACTTACCTGTCCTAATTTATACTTGACATTTTTGTCTTGATGCATAACACATGATTTAAAATATTGTGAAACCATTAGCACATATTTTATTAGAAAGAGCTGAAATAGACTGCATGCATCAGTCTTTCTGAGTCAAGCTGCTCTGAAATGTGGCACTTTGTCCAGACCTTGAGAAATGTTGCACTAATGACACACAGTGACAGTAATGTGCGAAAGTTTTACTCTTTTAAATACAGTTATACTAACTTTATTTACAGTGCGTCCCTTGTTCTTGTGCTGTGTGGGCCTGTGGCTGGGAAGGGCCTCCTTCACCTCTGTCTCCACGACAACCAAAGGAAGTGCTTTATCAAGCAGAAATCCAATTCTGTCGCCTCATTGGCTGGGAGCCATAGATGGATGGAAAGAAAGAATGCATGAACCAATTAGAGGGAGCGAGACAGAGTGGGTGACAGGGGAGAGAGAAAGAGCATAGGGAGATAGATGTTTACATGAGCGCTAACCAGTTAGATGAGGGGGCTTTGCACTGTTTAGTTTGATCAAGCCTTAGAAAGAGATGCAGAAGTGTTACACTGTTAGTGAAAGGGTTAGTGTGGGTGACTGGAGCATACTCTGCATATTCCCCACACATTACACACGAGGCCCTGTGTTACAGCAGAGTGGACTCTAGACTCTGTTTAATGCTGTGTGAACTGTGCTGAGAAGACATTAGTGCACAGACAAATGAATAGGCTATTCTCATTCATAGAGTTACTTTTTATATTATGGAATTCTGCAGATTGACATATTGGATTTTTCCTCAAGAGTCTAAATAATAGCTCAGACCATTAAAATGCCTAGATCAGTAAAGCATTTCTTTACTGTCGGTCACTTATTCTAAGTTCAAAGTTGTCAGAGTCAAAGCCATGTAACCACATCATCTACTACTATTTTGAAGGACAAGTATACTGAAAAAGTGAGAAATCTTAAAACCCACCACCTCCTTGTATAAAGGCAGCACCTAAATACCTCTGTCAGTACTGTGCTTTAGTGTAGTGCTGCTGGGAGAGACACATCGCCTTGAGCTTATGGAAATATGGTGTGAAAATGGTGGCTGGCTAATTACACAAATAGACACATAAATCTCTATAAAGCCTCTCCTGTCTCAGAGTGTGTAATGTGCACAAGGAAACAATGTGTCTGCATCTTTTGCCAGCCAGACTTTGCAGGTTTTGCAGGTAATGCTTTAATCCAATCTGTAGCTGAACACGCCGATAACTCTTGAGTCAGCACTGTGAGCCATGAGAGCATCACTGCTTCATCTTCACTTTTCCTCATTCAACTATTTTCAGTCCATCTCCAGACGACGGGCGCGCACACTTATCTTACTTTGTGTTTATTTACTGGCTTTATAGGGGAGCATGTAAATAAATCCTTGTCTAAATGTAGTAATGTACTAAAGTCGTTTTGTCCTGCAGGAATTGTTTTTCTCCAAATGCTCAGGCCTGAGAAAGTTATGCTGGACTCTAGGATATATTTTGAATGGGTTACATGGCATTTTTCTGACTAAATAAAGTGCAGAAAATACTGAGCAGTAAATTAAATCTTTAAAACATACCTTAAAATTAGCCACAAGAGAAAAGGAATATCATTTCACTCTTGTTAGGGAGAGATACTAAAGATTTGGGGATTTTCTTAATAGATTGGTTTATAGACAAGGATCATCTTACGCGACCGTACCAACTTTTGCCTCCTTTGCTGTAGATCCAGCTCCTCCATTGTAATGGCTTTTCCTGCTGAATGAGAATTCAGTTTTTGTAAGTCACTTATAAAGGAAATATACTGCATGAAGTAAAGTGTTCACTCTTCAAGCACATTAACAATTCAACAATGGTTACAAAACTTACAGAATAAAGTGAAAGCTTTACTGATATTATACATTCTTGCTATATCTTGTATTCCTATGCTTTTCTGCTACTGTTGAACATTTGCCTTCAAAGCCAAGGCTTTTTTGGCTTTATGCAGAGTATAGTAGGCTTTTTATGAAAACTTTTCTGTATTTTTGCTGAAAACCAAAGAGAGTAAGAAAAATATTCTTGACTGCAAAGAAGAATGTCTGTTTATCCTTTTGCCCTGGTTTGGCCTTGTCCCTAGAAATCCAGGTCTGAGAACTTGAAACGAAGAGAGTGCATTGATGGTGGGGGCTCAAAGAGAATGTTTGAATGTAAAAGCTCATGTCAAAAGATATGCACACAAATACAGCACGTTTCACCACTGCTGAGACTGTTGTTTTTGAAGTTCTCCTGCAGAATATCACATCTGGAAACATGACATTCCTCCTAAGACCAAACAGCGTGATTGGAGAGTTGGGAAGGAAGGGCAGTTGTCCCCAAAGGACAAATCAGAAATCTGATTTGAAATCTTTGAGAGCTTTTCATTGCTCTCATCAAAGACCAGCTCATTATAACCGGATCTGTCCTGTTACCTCCGCCTCCACTTCTCCTTCTCCCCCATCTGCCTTTCTCTTGTCTTGCCCTCCCTTTTGCTTTTGGTCGCTGCCAAACTGTGTTTCCTTTTTGGTCAAAGATGAAACAGGAAGTGTAAGTTTAATAATTCCTGATCAGGGGTTTGTAGAGCGCATGGTACTCCTCCTCTCATCTTTATTTTTTTGTTTTTGTCAAAGTGAATAAAACACACAAGGTACACAACACATCATTGCATTATGTGATGTTTTAGAAGTTTGCTGGTTGATAAAGGCAACAAGTAAATAGTGTGATGTGTCATAGTATACAATGGTAACAAAATAGCATTTATGTGAAAGCTTCTTGTTTTGCTTTTTGCTTATCCATAGTTCTTGGCAACAAGACGGTGTAGTCCCTCATTCATCCTGGAGTGATCCATAGTAGAAGTCTTCAAAGTAGTCATCTGGACAGTGTTTCCGAAGATCAAGATGTTTCGACTCTCATCCGAAAGTCATTTTCAATCTGAGATTGAAACTAACTTTCGGATGAGAGTCGAAACGTCTGAGATCAGATTGAAAATGACTTTCGGATGAGAGTCGAAACGTCTTGATCTTCGGAAACACTGTCCAGATGACTACTTTGAAGACTTCTACTACTTATCCATAGTGCAACAAATTCGGATGACATATTACAAAATGTCAAAAGGTCAAATAGTAAATATATTTACTTTTCCCAATTTTTTTTTAGCATATTCTTAAAACTTTTACTTTAGCATCTTTTTTTATTAGAGTGTAAAAAATGGTCATAAAGCATACATGACAGTTTCCCACATCAGAAATTCAAATATAGCTCCACTTACACAAGAGAAATTACACAAATATTGTGATCTTGCCTAATATGCTAACGCTGCAGAGCTCTACCTATGACATTTGGGATTTTTTGGAGTGTTTTCTGAGGCCTAGAAGAGAAAAACTAAGATCTCACAGACAAGTCCAGCAGTGTTTTTGATTAGGTTAGAATATGATTAAAAACACAAAAAGTAAATTCATCATTACATACAGTATGTTCTTTAAGATATTTTGGATTCTTTTCTCTTCTCAAGTTCTGTTTTACTGTAGAACATCTGCTGTTTGTCTGGCTTATGGGCTTTTATAATGTATGATCTGAAATGTCGACTGCCCTTTCCCAGCCAGTAATATTATCATATAGATTAACATGATCCTTGAGCTCCCAATGATAAATGTAATGCACTTTCATCCATCACGCTGACAGCTATGTATTTGTGTTTGAACCGTAGGTAATTCAGATCAACTTTGAAGAATTCGACTTGGAGATTGCGTATGACACTCTCACTATTGGGGACGGAGGCGAAGTCGGAGATCCCACCACCATTTTACAAGTGTGAGTATTACAACCGTCATCACTCTGGACGAGATGTAAAACCTACAGAGAACAGCTGCAACGCTACGACTCCAGCCTTTTATTGTGCGTTTAACATGTCGAAAATACTCCTATCCACTTGTAAATTTGAATGGCGTCCATTTTGATTCTGCTCGTGTTGTACGCTGTCAGCTGCCTGCATAGTTTTAAAACCCTGTCTCGCAATTAGACAGATCGTAAAAACAGCAGTGAGTGTTATACATGAGCCACTTAGAAAGATTAACTGTTCTTGACTTTTAAAAATGCTCAATGATGCCCAAAAGCATCACACGTGCACAACCTTTGCAAAGTGGGTAATTTTAATTCAATTTGGCTCAATTGCCTGTCTCTGTCACTACCTTGTCTAAAAGTTATAGAGGATTTTCAGATTATATAACAGTACCTTTGGTTGAAAATTCCACACTTATAATGCCAATGTCTAAATTTATTCTTTATCTGTCATAGTTGGTACGATTTGAATGTTGCTACTTATAGAAAGAATAGCCAAAGATGCAGGATGTCAGTAGTTCTCAACATGTTTCACTCGCGACCCCCCAAGTACCAATTGTAGACATTTGCAACCCCCAAACACAAAATCTAATACACCTCCAATGCAATAAAGTTTATTTTTATCTGTGACCTCATTAGAAAGGTTTCAAACCTAGTTTTTCTCAACTGATCAACCAGTCAATCAATCATTCAAACTTTATTTATTTAGCCCTTTAAAACAACAACGTCGACCAAAGTGCTTTACACACATATAGCAAAAACAAACGACAAACAAAAAAACAATAAACAAGAACAAAGATAAAAACAACCAAAGTCAGCATTTCGAACTGTGTTACAAAGCCAAAGTAAAAAGGTGCATTTTTAAAGAAGACTTAAAATCAGACTGTGACTCTGTTTGCCTTAGGCTGCAGTGTTGGGTACTTATATTTCATAGATGCCTACTATACCTTGTTGAGCAATGTAGCTTCTACATAGATCTGACCAACTATATAACTTGACCTTCTTTTTTATGAGCTGCACTTAGCATATATGTACTTTTAAGGCCATACTGTTAAGTTAAAAAACCTTAAGACTAGTGTTTCAAAATCTTCTATCTAAGTTATAAAGACCAGAAACGATAGCATTTCCAGTTTGGGGTATTTTGAAAACTGTTTACTGTTTTCCCGTCAAGGTAGTGACCATGTGCTCACTGCTGTAGCCAATGACATTTCCAGTTTATACAGTATATGACATCATCATGGACTGCCCTGATTACAGCCAACTGTGTTTAATTACAAATACATGCTGATAGACCAAACGTCACTCTCAATTTCGGTTCTTCAGCACTGCCCAGTTTGATAATGGAGTGTCAGACTTTTAATGTTACTTATAATGTTTTTCTTGAGTGTTATTAATAATACTTTTTATTTTTTTTGTCCAGTCTTTCAGGCAGTTTTGTTCCCGACTTAATTGTGAGCATGACTCATCAGATGTGGCTCCATCTACAAACAGACGAGAGTGTGGGCTCCATTGGATTCAAGATCAACTACAAAGGTACGTCCAGTACTTCGGTGTGCACATTTACATGATCTGTTCAAGCTTTATTAGACACTACTATTGTCTATTTCTATTTCTACATGTTGACGGTAGCTTTATGGTAACGTCTTAAAACAGTAGTTCATCTTTGCGGTGGTCTTGATAGTAAAAGCACTCATCTTTTTGATCAATGTCAAAGTGATTGGAGTCGGTGAAAGCTGGAGGTGAGGTTTGCAGCAGAAGTGAACTTTGTGAGCCTCGTTTGAGTTCCATCAGGAGCAGATTTATGGTCCTAATGAGGTCACAGGACGGACTGTGGTTCAGCAGTGACTTACAAGCTCCTGAACAATGGCACTCTGGTTCTGATCTATCTGTGCCCTTTAGCATCAGCCGACCTTCATCGTTAGATTCAAATGTGACTTCAAGCAGAAGAGCAGGGGAGGCTTTTTCTTTATACATGTATCAGTATCTACTTTATTTATTTAAATGACAGCTCAAAATATCAAGATTTTTTTTCTCTACATTATCATTCCAGTTTTCATTTCTGCTTTATTTTGTCCTATTAGAAACAAATAGAAATTTCTTTCAATTTTAATTTTCAGACTTTCATTCAGAGTCATTTAAAAGTCAAATTTGTTTCCAAAGTCTGAACTCCAAACCACATTACTTTACTGGCAGAAGATTGGATGAGGTCCTCTCTATTGAGCATAACCTTGACAATTAGAAATTACTTAATTAAAATGGCTTGATTAAAATGTGATTCTTGCACTGCCCTGTTTTATGTTTTGAAAGGGGTTATGATTTTAGGGTTGAAGCTTAGGGCCAATACAGTAGTTGTGGTGATAATGGTAAAAATAAAAAACCTTTAATTCACAACTGTCAGAATTTTGTAAAACTGTAATAATGATTTTAAAAGCTTTTCCTTTAAAGTTGCACCATGTAACTTTCATTCTACAGTTTATTCCCTACAACATTCTACTGTATTTTCATCTAAAAGGAGGAACAGAAATAGGTTAATTGATTTCCAGTTCAAACTGAAGAACTGATAAACCTTGTCTCTTCTAGTGGTGGCAGAGTGGCTAGCACTCTCGCCTAACAGCAAGAAGGTCATAGGTTTGACTCCTGCACGGCAAAGAGAAAATGTAAAATTATTAATTGTTTAGTTACTCTTTTGTGCAATGATTAGCGAACACTGTTATAGCATTGTTAAATAAAAAAAAGTTTAGTAAATTTTAATGGTGGTTCAGCTTTACATTTCAACTGTTCTGAAAACTTCTACTCTGGTATTTAGCAGTGCTTTTGTTAAAGTGCGGATTTGGAACCTCATACCATAGCAGTTAAAAATAGCCTTGAAGTCAAGCTAACTCATAATCCATAACGGACGTCTCCTCTGGGATTTTGCTTTAGTTGCACATATCCCCATTCAGTGGGTCTGAGCCATTTCCTTAAAGAGATCAATAGAGAAATTAATGGAGAGACAGTCCATTTAAATGCAGCCATGCTTATGTAGTATATGCTCCATTGGGCGGCCATGCTATTCTTTCTCGCTTGGGATTAAGCTACAACAGACTAGAAGTGTGAAGACACTAATGCTCTCTTAATGCATATGACACATCACATACAATATACATTATGTGCGAGAGCTGCTTACAGATGGAGGACTGTTTGTTTACATGTTTTGTACATACATTATGCACTCTTATGTAGAGTAAAACTGTCTGTTTGTGTTGTTGCTTGTTTCTTTCTGTGCTTATGACATTTACAGTCACAGAATAAACAGTGTTTCTCATGTTTAGAAGAGAAAAAATTGTTTCTCTTTCTATGAGAAGAAAAAGGCCTTTACAGTTATTACAAGGGTCTCCATCTTCTGGTAGCAGAGAAAGTTATATAGATGAGATTCAGAATGTTCAACTTGATGCTAATGGAGGCATGTGGTTATAATGATGTGATGTAACAGTTCTGGAGATCTGGCAGGTTTGAACAGGTTGATTTATTGACCCAAAAAACTGCTGAGATCGCTAGAATCTTCTGTCCTTTTTTCATTTTTGAGACTGGAAATAAACAAGAATATTCAAAGCTAGAGCGTAAATCTGAATGCTTCAGGTTTTGATGAGATAGCATTATTAACATGGTGTCATTAAATTGCATAGTATGTCCCCTTTAATGAAGCATGTGCCTCTTCTAGATTCTAAAATACAGTTCACAAAAAATTGCAATGCTGTATTGCTCTTTTATTAGAGGGTAATAACATTGGCACTAACTATGTGCATATTTCTTCCACTCCATTGGCCAATATTGCTTTCTACAGCCAGTAAATTGTGCATACCTGAAGGACTGTGTTACAACATGGAACATATTTAGCCTGAAAAGCAGGAATACAAGATGCCTTCTCTGCTGACCTTGGCTTGAAAACCCCACATTATCAGGGGCTGCAGCCTTGCTTCAAAGTCAGCCATGCACTGTACAATGTATGTTTTTGTGTGTGCGCTGGATTCGACAGCTCTTCCATCAGCGCGCCAACCAAGCCTTAGCTCACAAGTCACTCACCTCCCTCTCTCCCTCCCTCGTCACTCTCTCCTTCTCTCCCACCCTCTCCATGTCATTTTTCCTCATTAGGCTTCTCTCTATATCTTCAACCATCTAAAAATCACCACATTTTCTCCTGGTTGTGCTATAATGTACCTTTTTAGTGTCTCTACCATCTCTGCTCCAAAGAGGTGTCTGCTGCAGTAATGGGCTTTGGACATCTTTTTGGGCTGACCACTTCTGTTGAGACGCTTCTTCACTTTTCCTCTGTCTTGTCTCCATTTATCTATTATTAAAGACAAGGTCACAACTCTACTCCCTCTTGTACTGAACACTGAGGAGTGTTGACATTTCCTAAAAGATGATCCTTGATCTTGATCGCCCCCTACAGCGATTTTGTAGTACAATCACAGTGTGAATATATGGGTGTCTAATTATATCTCAGCTTTTGATTTAGCTGGTAGTGATACATTTAGCATATCAGAATTATTACTCAAAGAACACATGCAGAATTACCTTGTCCAAAACATACCTCAGATTGCTTTTAGCTTTAATCACACTTGTTGATGATCCTTTTGTAAGTCTCCTTCTTAAAGCCTCAAAAAACCTTATTCTAAATGTACCTGTTTTGCTATGTTGTAAGTCAAGTTCCAGTCCTTAGTGTTATTTTTAACCTATAAATCCAGTATTTCTGCCATTGCATTCATTACAAGTGAGTCTCAGCATTAGCATGTCGAGGGCAAGCTATTGTTGTCTATCTTACATTTGTAAGCCAGTCTGCAGTCATTGAATGAGTTCTAACTTTGTGAATTTTGCAGATTTTTTTTTTTTTTTTTTTTTTTTTTTTTTGCATGTGAGTTTGCAAAATTGAAATGCCTAGGAGAATATTTTCAGAACAACAACAATTCAGAAAAAGTATAATCTTTGTCTGATAAACAGTAAAATCATAGACATCGGCCACTTAGCTGCAAAGAAAGAAACTCCAGCAGCCATTCAAATATATAACACATTGAGAGGAATATAAGGCTAGACTAGGCATTGTATGTACATTTATTGAAGTTTTGTCAGTGTTAATGTATTATTAACAGTAAAACAGTGACAGTAGAAGACATATGACTTCTCCAGGCTAAACACTTCCTGTTTATGTAATATATTGTAAAGGAAATTGGATCAAACTGAAAGACGATGATATGTTGTACTACATTTCTCTGTCTATCCATAAACGCTTGTATCTGCAGCTTCATGCTGTCAGAAGAGCAATTTTTCACTCATGTCTGATTTAAAGTACTGCACATACTGATATATTTTACATTACAGAGAATTTCTGACTAAGCCCTGAATAAATCATGTTATCAAAAGATTATATGTGTCTTTGCACAGGCCGTAAAAAGTGCTCGTCGAGGTTTGAGATCCTTTTCTGCCTGTACATGTGCATGATTATGTTTGAGTTATTCTGCACCTAAGCACTTCCAAAGCATAATATTACCTTAATGTTTTTTATGGTCCGACTTCGGCGACAATAAAACAGCGACTCAGTCATTTATTTTCATTTTCGACGCAATGGAAAGAGATATGGAATGCGTCGGAGGCAGGGATGCATGTCAGACTTTCTTTATCACCAAGTCATTTTTGAAAAGGGTTTTTTGGATTGAAGGCTAAACAAAAAACGTAGTGTTACAAAGCTCTATTTCTATATATTATAGTTTTGTATTACATAAATGGGTACATTTATAGTTTTCAGACAAGTTTCATTCATTCATTAATTTTCTACTACTTGGTTCCGTTAAGATTCACGGGTGACTGAAGCCTATCCCGGTGACTTTGGGCAACTCGTCACAAGGTTAGACAGACAACCATTCACTCTCTCATTCATTCACATGGGAAATGTGCAGTGATGCCCAATCAACCCAAACATGCATGTTTTTGGCGGTGGGAGGAAATTGGAGTATCCGGAGAAAACCCACAGTGACACGGGGAGAACATGCAAACTCCACCCGGAGAGATCGTGAGATGCTGATATAATTTGAACCAGGAGTCAACCCCACGGCCTCCTTGTTAGGAAGCCAGAGCTCTAACCACTCTGCTACTGTGCACCCCTGCAGATATATGGTTACGAAATTATTTTCAATGCCAAGGATCCGCTGGAATCGTTCTGGCTCCATACAGATACTACTCCTACTATAATTTAACTCTTATGTGAGTTTTGGGTTCATCTTTTCACCGGGACATGAGACAAATTTGCACTGCTGCTTCCTTTTCATGCATTTCCTTATAGCATCATTGTTTATTGTTTTATTCTTAAAAATACATAAACTTCAAAGTAAAACTGCATTTTAACTTTTTTTTTGTAGATGTACTCACACTTTAGTGTTTTTATTAGTTTCTCCAAATATTTTTGTTAGTCTTATTTTAATTGATTGTCTCAGCTCTTTATTTATGCTTAATGTTATAGTAGAAGTAGTAGCAGTATATTATTAACATCAACATTATCATTAACATCTCATTAACATAACTCTTTTTTTTTTTCAAAATGCCTTATTTGGAATTTTGTTTGATTTGACCAGAATTCATCAGTCCCAAGCAAATAATTTATCAATTTAACCTTTCTTCAAAAAGCACCGTTAAAATTATATATTCATCTGTCGACATAGCACGATGTTATGTTTGCAGTAATACTTTTATCTAGTGTAGTTCAATTTTTGAGCTACTCTTTATACCTCTGCTAAATTGTCCAACATAAAAATAAACTTTCATGTTAACGAGTTTGTAATAATTTTAAAGTTAACTTGAAAAAGCTGTTGACTACTATAGTTGTAAAGTTTTCATCAAAAGAATAAAATATGTAATAGGCTGCTGTTGTGCTCTTACTCATCTCGCTGGCAGTACTGTTTTAGCCATACGTTTCGAGAGAGCATTTTGATAGTTGGTTACCCTTGCCTTGCCTCACTGTTTACCAGCTCCAACTCGATTTTCTTCAGAGATTTCCGAGCTGCCACCGTGCGGGATTTTGAGCCGTGCCATTACTTTCTATAATTTAAATGCGGCAGCTGCCAATTGGATTGATGCAGGATTCAACGCAGCACACAGAGTAAACCGTCTGTTCCAGTTAGTTACCATCCCAATCGTGCCAAGTGAAAAAGGCACAGATGCTGGCTCGCCCTCGCTCACCTTCCCTTTGCACACAAAAATAAATTAAATGTTAGAAGCTGGCGAGCACGACACCTGTAGGTTTCGCGTTGACGGTCAGATGGACAAGCGTCTTGAGAGATGCCAGTCATGAGAAGTGTGAGGGAGACATATGGCAGAGCATGGGTCACTGCACTAATAAGGAAGCTTCAGTCGGTTCAGAGCTGCCACTCAAAATGAATGAGCTGAGAATTTAAATGACTTCAAATTACAAAGAAAATCATCTACTATGTGTGAATTTAAATGTGAAAAATCAAATGTGAAATGTGAAATTGTGTGACCCAGTTTTGTAATCAGTCTTGTCATACTTTTTTATAAGCCTGTCTTCGATTTTAAAGTGAGTGTACGAGATCCAAAAGTGCAAACAAAGTGAAAAGAAGGATCTGCACACTTTTTTGTGTGTGTGGTGAGCAAAATAAGAAAAAAAATGGGAGCATTCAGAGTTGTGCCATGACACTTAAGCTACTACTTGTTTTTCAAAAGTACCTTTGGCCTATTTCAAACATTTTACTTTTTGATTGTAAATGATAACACTGTAGTGCACCATATTAACGTTAGCTCAATTTTAGGGGTGCGGCTTGTTCTTAATATTGATAATTATCTATTTTGTTGAGCTTTATTGCTTCTCTTCTGTATGTTGGTGATGTTTAATAATAGGGATGCATCGATTCAGGTTTTTTCAGTCCCAATACTGATTTCAATATTTAGGAAGAACCTCGTTGCCAATACCTAATATCAACATATACTAGTGTATAGTCTGAAAAAGCTTTATTCTCTTCTCAAAGTAAAAGAAAGTTGGTTAAATGTCAAATAGTTAAATTGACCATTGAAAAAGTATAAAGTACTAATTTGCTAGTATCAATGCCTAAAGGGTCAGAAAATGTGGTTGTTGGTGGAAATTGAGTTTATCTTGTATTATGAACTGGACACTGCTCCTCTTCTTGTTATTCTTAAGATATTTTAATATTTTTTTTCACAAACTAGTTCATTTTACTAGTTCACTTCATTCTTGTAAAGCTAACATTTACTTTTAAAACAGGTATTCCAATAGAGTGAAAAATAGAAACATATAAAACCTGCTGCATATAACTGAGATGAACTAGTCTGATAGGTAGAAACCAGAGTATTATCTATTCATACAAAGCTATTGACGTAGACATTGACCTCACTTTTACAAGCATCTCCTAAGTGCAGTGACTCATTTTGCATTCATAATAAAACATCTTTTCATATTGCTTACCTTATCATGTTTCCGCTATCATGACCTTAGTTCAGATTTGTTATCAAGTTTTCCTTTGCAAATATTATCTTGTCTTGTTCATGTAATGATTATTAGTTAGTGCAAAATTAATCGTTCATCATATGTAAGCTGTCTTTGTCTTCAGAGTTTGTCTGTCTCACCCCAATTGTAGGCTCTTTGTTTTTTATGTCTGCAATTCAACAGATTTATTTTGATTGACACAGTGTTCTAAGATTATTTTAGAAGCCACAATAACAAATATTAATAAAATAACCGGCCAATATGTGGGTTTCAGATGACATCACAACATTCTACAGGCCAATGTAATTTCAATGGAGTGGAGGGCAGGTAAAATGAATACTGTTTAAAAGCGGTTTATTTTTTTAATACAAATGAGTAATGGGGCTAATAATCCTAGAAATCTCCACTTTTTAAATTAGAAAAATATTTTTTGAATTATTTCATAGCAAAGTCCAATGTTATTAATAGGAAAAAATGCCTCTTGCCCTCCACCTGGCTTATAATTGCCAAGAATTCTAGAATGTGAAACCAACCTATTTATTGAATTGCATTATTTGCTCAGGTACTCCAAACTCATGTCCTTCAAACTAAAATCAAAAGAAATTGTTTGTATATTTATTTATGCTGTCATGTCTTTTATCCCTTTCTCAGTAATGACTAATTGTGTATTGGTACATAAAATATGGCTTCCGGTGATGAGTCATACTTTCAAGATTTCCTGTTTTTGTAAGTGCGTTATGCTTTTTGAGGATTTGGCAGAGTACAGTGCCATGCTTGGTGCTCACTGATTCGTGTGTCAAAAAACTTGAGATCGATTTGGTGGATTTTATTTTAGATATTATATTTAGAAGCCATTTATGTTCATTTATTTTTTAGCTCAGCGTAGCATTGTACGCTGAACTAAAATATAATGGCAATGAAAATGTACAATAAATTTAATGCCCCAGCTATGGCAAAATGTCACATTTTACATCTAACATTTTATTTTAGTCTTTACATCTGCTCCTTTATTGTGATCAATTTTACAAGAAAGAAATATGTCAAGGGGAATTTTTACTGCAAAGTTGACCCTTGGGTTTAGCTGTGTCAATTTTTGAAACTTGAAACTAATTGCATGCATAACTTCTGGAGATGGTACACTATCTGCTTATTTCCATGGAGCTATTGCTTTGCATGGATTGTTTGCAAAGTAAGGCGCTTAGTGTACCTAATTACAGATGGTTTCATTTTTTCACAAGATAACGTCCCATTGAAATTGAAATGCCTTTTTGAAGGATGACTTGGTCTAAAAGTAGACGGCAACACCCAGCTTAACAACCTGCATAAATTTGCACTTAAAATATTTAATACACTGAAAATTGCTTAACAATAGCAGCTCACAATCAGTATTGTGGGAGCAAATGAACATCTGCCTCCTCAAATCAGTCAGTTGATCAATTTACATTGTTAAAGCCCATCTATCCAAAACTTGCAATCAAAAGGTAAAAGAGACAGTGGGTTCAATTTTGGGAGAAAGTATAGATTTTTTGATAAACATGGATGATTTGCACAGGACCGGAAACACAGAAGATACAGTATCTATAATCATTGTAATTTATTTGATGTCCCTAAAGGCAAAACTAATCCCATGTGAATACTAACATCATCTGCTTGTCTTCATGGAGATTGCTTTAATAACATTCTGAACATCTCTAAACTCATGAGACAATAGTGTACCTTTAAGATGGAATTGAAGATTTTTTGTCTTCATTGTAATTCTGACCTGCCATGCGATGCAACCACGCCAACTCTTAGTATTAGTGTAAATGTCCTCTGTGGATGTGGGAATTGTGCTGGCTGCTGTCGAACCGGTGGGACTTTCGTAATCCAAGAGTGCTGTCCAGGTACTGAGCAGCACTGCCTTAATCACACCACACTAAACAGCATTACATTCAGAGTGGAGGAAAGACCATGAAATACGAATTCATTAAATATTCATCCTCAACATGACCAAAATGTGGTGCAATTTTACACTCTCTAACCTCGACAGGAGTAGCAGTAGCAGAGAAGTGCAGAGCTACTACATGAGTGTGTACAGGTGGGCGCATGTCTGAGAATCCAAGGACAGACGTTAGTCACAAGAGTGTAAACATCATTTCTTTTTCCTCTCATGAATAATTGACACAATGCACACATCGGAAATGTGTCACTAATGGTGTTTCTGAATCGGGCCAAAAGAGAATCAAAATGGTCCCTTAGAGTGTAAAATTATTTAAGATTTTGCCACTGCTGCTTGTTGAGAAACATTGTACTGTGTATTGTACAGATCCCAAAGTGAGCACAATCCAACTGTTCCCAAAGTGGGGTCTTGGACTAAAAGGGTTGCCTGAGAAGGACAACTGTGAGCTAAATCATACTATTTAAGATTATTACAGAAAGTAACACTCTGTAGACTGTTATAACAGCTGGGATTAGGGTTAGGGTTAGATCCACGATCTTATTTGTTAGCTAAATCTATCCTGTGGTGCATGACCCTTTAGCATGTCTTGTAATCTATTCTAAATTTAGTTTAGCTGGAGATTGTGCATTTGACCTGTAAACATTTTCAGCAAATAACACAACTACTTGTATTTTATAATGGAAAAAGGCTCTAATATATATATATATAAAATAGCCAGGACAGGACAACAGAATTTACCTTTGTCAGATTGTTTGGTACACGAGAGGGCTGGATGGCAGAACAAAGAAAGACACTAAGCACTATATTGTTTGAGCAGTGCTACATTACGGAAGTGAAATATGGAAGGTCAAAAGAACTAAATACAGTTCAGATAAGAAGAATTTAACAAAAACTTCAGTAGCCAGTACCATTACACACAACCCCCCGAAAACAAAAACATGAACTTTATGACAGTTGTATCCTTGTAAATAACAACAACAACAAAAAATACATGATTTATAAAAAAAAAAAATACTGATGCAGACTACTCTTGTGGTGGTGGTGGTAATCAGTAACCACCTCCCTTAGAGTGTTAACAGCTTTTAAAGAGGACTCAATGGGCTGGAGCGGTGCTGTGCTTAACAACAAGACACCATTTTGGAACCCGTTTGTCATGGAGTAATTGTAAAGCAGCTCCAGATGGTTGAGAGATCATTAGAAAGGGAAGGGCTTGTTTAGCCTTAGTAAAGAATGGCCAGGCATCTCATTTATTAGCTTAATTTCCTTTGATTGGTTCAGTAACTACTACTCAAAGCACCATGTAAACATTTGGGGTGTTTAGGATTTTAAAAGTTGTAAATGCAACGAAGAGAATAAGGAAATGTTTGAAGTCTTAGTATAAAGTGTGTCTACAGGTCTGCAAATTGTTGTTTTGTTCAAATTGGTCTTTCATATGGAAAAATAAAAGCCTAGTTTAGCAGAAAAAAGACTTTCCATAGAAGCCCATGTTCTTACTTACTGTTCCTTGAAAATAGATGTGGAATGCTTATTAAAATATGTGACAAATTGAGTCAAAGATCAAAGCAAAATAACAAAATTCTGAAATTCATTGGAGGTCAAAAGAGAGGGTCGACTGCCAAGATCAAACAGAGCATCTATTAACTGTCCAATTTTCAGCCGAGTTGAGCACATTTGAAAACTACAAAGTTGGGAATAAAAGGCAAATGTGTGTAACAAGACAAGACAGGGATTGTTTAACTTAATGAGAACAGAAAAATTGACAGTTTGCGCTTACACTATTCAAATCAATGCCCAAACGCTCCTCAGAGGCTTGGTTTGGAAACAGGGGTGAGCCGGAAAGAAATGTCAGTGTTGTAATTGTAATAAATTAGATCATTTTTATTCAACGAACCAACAGAGCTGATGTCCACACAGTGAACAAGTCAATTTCAGCCTCTCCCAAATCATAGCCACAAGCTAATAAGACAGAGTGCTCATAGACGGTACAAGTCAACTGTGTAGAACCGTCTGATTTAAATGCATTTGTCAATCATTTACAGTCAGAAATGTTGGGTGTGCAAAGCCTCATTAGACAAAATGCTTTCAGAATACATTTACTTTTTAAAATCTTGGCAAATGCTGATCGCTAATTTTTCAAGACAAACTTAGATGATCGCAGAAAATAGCTGGCAAAAGTGAAATTCTTTTAATAATAATGAATTAGGACTGCAGCTAACAAACATTTTAGTAATCGATTAGTTAGTGAATTATTATTTCAATTAAAACTACAAACAATATACATTTTTTCCCAAATTTGAGCCACACAAAGCCCGTATAAGTGTTCATTTTCAAACTTTTTTTTTTTCTGGCTTTGCTCAACTTGTTTAAAAGCCTGTTCAAAGACCAGTCAATGAATATTTTATTACTAAGTTGTTAGTTGACATGTATTTCAATAACTGATTAGTTGTGCTTATTTGATCAACTTCTTGCCGCTCTAAAGACAATGACTAAGAGAAATATCACTAAAATCATATTTAGCATGGACAAACCTTTAATAGGGAAGTGCCGAAGTGCATTTTTGGCAAATGTGTTCATAACCTTTTTCATATCTGTAATGTATGGTATACATTTAATGGTGCTGTCACTTTAAGAGACTTGGGCGCAAGGTGTGGGGGGTGCTGTTGTTTGTTACGCACATTATGCACTAAGCTAAGCAAGTAAATGCACGTTAAGCAACCACACGCTGTCGTCTCATATTTTATGTCTTGTAAGAGAAATACAGACATTACAATATCCATTTAATTTATAATGCATTCTACATCCTTGTTGAAGATTTGTGTTGTACAGTAGCAACAGAACACTCTCACTAATCCCTGTACTAATACAATTTGCAACAGCTGCACAGCATGGAACAGTTATTGCAAAGGGGTTCGCTCCTAAATGTGCACTGCTTTTAAATAGAACTCACTGGATTGGTAATGTGCACAGCAAGTAAGCATTTAGTCAAGATAATTGTTGCTTGATTGATGAGTCAATCAGCTGTTTCCATGCTTATGTACAAGACTATTTTTAAACCGGACCTTCCACTAGAGAAGTTCACCACTAAAGATGTGGTGTTTTGTTTTTTCTTGTATTTAATGATAAACTGTGACATATGTGCAGCAGTAATTTATGTTTTGTTCACTGTAAAAAGGAAAAATCTTCAATAATATACAGAATATAATATAAACAGGTCTATTGTTTTCATATGCAAAACTGCAGTAGTGAGTCCTCCCTCTTCAATATTGTATTTAGCCGTAACAAGCAGCCAATTTGAAACGAGTCATGTTCATTGTGGAAAGTGGAAGTCGAGTTCTTGGAATCTGAATCTGAATTTGAAATGAGCAATGATATGTGGTAGGTGAAACCAAGAATTTTCTGAGCCGTCGAACATCAGCTGCAGGGCAACACAGGATTACTCAAACATGTGTGAATCAATCTGAATGCAAACTAATGATGATAGCACCTTGATACCATGGTTACAAATCTGGTGAAAGTAGATTTTGCATAATATGTCCCCTCTTAAGATCAAAGTTTTCAAGAATATCTAGTACATTTTGTTTTGTTTACGGACCTTGTACGTGAAAAGTGAGAAATCAGCTGGCATTATGGTAACTTCCATTCCCAAATGATTTCTGCCTACTCAGACCATTGATCTTGATTTAAATCTGCCGTAACAATAGTGAAAAGCAGTCGATGTGTCCCCTGCTGTGAAAGTACTTGAGCGCTGTATAAGGTATTGTGCGGGAATGTTCAAACTGTGCCTCTCCAAAGCAATTTGTTCCCCATTCTCCTCCATGGCTCTGTGCATAGCCGTATGTGTGCCAGCCTTGTGTGTTGGACGTTTGTGATTGGTCCAAGCAGCGTCTCTCATAAAGGCGATGTCATGATGGAAATTAATGCAATACATCACAAGCACAAGGCCTGAGCAAACCAAAAAGCACACTCCCACGTACACTAACAGCACAAAACACAGACTTGGACTTTGCCATGGGCTACTCTTGTAAGTAATTCTGGAAATGGGAAAAGGAGGACAGGGGAGTGAGGGGGGCAGACAGGGCCACAGAGGCAGGGGTTTCTAAAATACCTAACACAGAAATTCTACATCGCCAGTTCAAACTTAGAAAACCAAGCATTATGAAAGTGATTATTAAAGTGCTCCACAAAAGAATAGTAGTGGGTTTTGAAAGGGTGCAAAATTCTGCTAACAGTAAAGATTCTGCCTCACAAAGCAAAGTACCAGCCATTAGGAAAAAAAAGAAAGAAAGAAAGAAAGAAAGAAAGAAAGAAATCTCACCAGTGGAATGGAAAATCTAACACAGCCTCAAGGTTTGCAAAATGACATGAAAGGTTTTAAGAATAATGATTCATATAAACTCACAATATCGTATATACAGTAAAGTCTTTGATAATAGTACATTTTACTAAAATATAAGGTCAATAAGAATTCAAACTTCTCAAAGGAATGCACTTAAACAAGACATATGTGCTATACTGTAACTCTATAAGTCTATGATTCTATGGTACATTATTTTAAATTTTGTGCATTTTAGGTTGCAAAACTGAGCAGAGGTATCAGATTGGATAACGCTCCTGCCTTGTAGCAAGAAGGTTGCAAGGCCCAGGCTTTTCTGTGTGGAGTTTGCATGTTCCTCCTTGTGTCTGGAAGGTTTCCTCCAGGCACACCGATTTCTGCACTAACCAATAACATGCAAGTTACAGAATGCTTGATGGTGGTCAGAGCTTGAGGTGTCAGGTGTTTAGGTGACTCGCTTCTGCTGAGTTGCCCTAGGGCTGCTTGCTGTCACTGAGTGAGGAGTGAGGGGTGCTGTGTGAAGCACTTTTGAAGACATCTGTCCATGTAAATGTGCTATATAAGTAAGCACCATCACCATCAGAATTGCATGGCAGCAGAGTGTTTGCTCTGGCTTCACAATAATGAAATAATGAACCCTGCGAAAGGCTGACCACCGCCCAAAGTGTTCCCCCGCCTAAGGCCCAAAGTCACTGAGATAGGCTTTAGTCACCCAAAACCCCAAACAGGAACAAGTTGTAGAAAATGAATGAATGAATATTGAGCGTAAACAATATAACTGATAAGAGATCACAATGACAGAATGACAGAATTTAATCTCGAATTACAACTTTAAGAGGTTAAACAAAAGGGGAGACATCTAGAACATAACAGTAGGTTTTGCATAAAAATGGTAAATATGTAAGATATCGACATATATCAAGCAACTTATTTGCTTTATGAAAGTGTATTGCCTGGATGGATGTGTATTTATACTGTCTTTAAGTATTAGAAAATGTTATATGTTTCATGTGATGTTAGCGAATCAACTTTAAACTTCAAGGTAGAGGGACAATCCCTGTGTATTTACATTTGTTGCGTAGGCTTGCTGTAAATTATGTTCTTGTGTGTGGGAGGTGTATAAAATTGTGCTTAATGACTGATGCTAAGCTAATGAGCAGTGTAGACTACAATTAGCGTGTTAATTAGCATGCTCGGTGATTGAAAGTAGCCCTGAACAAAGAAAATGGTCTTGTTGTTTCTGATTTAAATATGGCAGCTACGTAGCTTAAATGTTTTGGATTGCTGGGTGGATTTTTTTGGCCGATATATACCAGGTATCGACCAAACCATGTGTAGCTTCAGTTACTACACATGGTTTGTTATTTCAAAACTACTTGAATTGTTCATATAATGTTATCTAGCTGCAATTTTCTATTTGTGTGAATGAATCTCAAACCCTATAAGACATTCTGGGTGAATGCTTGTTAGCTAATGTTTAAATAAGGGCATAAACATGATATTGACTGAACCTATGTCATGTGGCCGATACTCGATCCGGCACAATCTCATAAATCAGCACTGATATTCGATCCCAGTACCGGATCGGTGCATTAACGTGACTTAACTATTTGTCAATTTGATTTTAGTTCATTCTTTACAAAGACTTGGACAATTTTATGCAAGCTTTCCTCCTATTGTAAGTCTATGAACATGTTTTATTTTGGTAGTAAAACAAATCGACTCTCTCAGTAACCTTATTAGGCAAGGTCAAGATGGATGTTATGGAGGGTCATTTGTCCTGATCAGTGAGGATGACACACAGGTTAATGTCTACTTATAAACCTTTCTCTTCACAGAAATCGACAAAGAGAGTTGTGGAGACCCAGGCACGCCTCTGTACGGGATACGAGAGGGGGACAGCTTCTCCAATGGGGGCATCCTGAGGTTCGAGTGCCAGTTTGGGTTTGAGTTAATTGGAGAGAAAACCATTTCCTGTCAGGACAACAACCAGTGGTCCGCAAATATCCCTATATGCATATGTGAGTATTTTTAAACATGTATCATATATAATGGACGCGATGGGGAAGATTATACAGTATACAGGCTGTCATGGGGAAAACATTTGGGCTGACTTGTTGCCATGGTGATGCTGACAGCTCTGTGTTTATGATGGCCTGGAGCAATTGATGACCAGTGACGCTGGTGATGAATATTTAAGAGGATTCTTCTTCCTCTCTATCATTATTGTCTCTTGCTATCTTTTCCAGTTTAGAATAATTTCTTTGATGTTTTTGTAGTTTTCATGCTCGTTTAATTGAGGTGTAGTGTGAGGTTATCTTACAAAGCATCTCTCAACTCAAAACATGCAAAATAGTTCAAGATTCAATTTATTTGTCATTTTTATGCCCACATAAAAAAGAAATACTGTTTCGCAGGACAATTTAAAAAACAGGATTAAACAACAATATATAAACAATCATATAAATAGCAAACAAGCATAAATAATCATAAAAATGCTGTTCTATTTTACTAAAAGTAGTTATTGACTTAAGTTATTTTTTCTATTTGCTATTAATAAACCTTGCTTACTTATTCACTAACTTATTTACTTACTTGCTTACTTGCTTACTTGCTTACTTACTTACTTACTTACTTACTTACTTACTTACTTACTTACTTACTTACTTACCTAACCCAACCCATCGAATATATTTTGTTCTATGTAACAAAATGTAAAAGAAATGTGCAGCAAAAGAAAAGTGCAGCAAAAAGTACAAAATAAAATCTTAATTTCTTCTCTTTGTTTACAGTCCCTTGCATGTCCAATTTCACCGCGCCCTCAGGAACAGTGCTCTCCCCTGATTACCCAGAAGGCTACGGGAACAACATGAACTGTGTTTGGCTTATCCAGTCTGAACCAGGCTCCAGGATCCATTTGGCCTTTAATGATTTTGATCTGGAGGCGCCCTACGATGCGCTGACGGTGAAAGACGGAGAGACCAACGATGCAAATGTGATTGGGAGGTTTTCAGGAGCAGAGAGTCCGTCCCATCTGACGTCCACCACCCACACGCTGAGGCTGGAGTTTCAGGCTGACCACTCCATGTCCGGCAGAGGGTTCAACATCACTTATACCAGTATGTGCTCTCTCATTAAACCACTCTTCTTTCAACTTTAGGCCCATTGTGCTGAGCATCGAACGTGTAACTGAAACTCTGATTATGTGGTTGCTTATAATTTTTCAGTGTCAGCAGAAAATTTTAACTGCCTGTCACACTGAAGTACAGATAAATTGGTGAGAAAATTGAGAAAACATTATATTATTTGAATATGTTTTATAATCTAACAGAATCCACACACAGATTTGTGCAAATTTTCAACTGAGAGGTTAATGAAATCCTATATGTCGCTCAAAATGTTTCACACTGACTGCAGTAATGTATTTACAAAACTCATATAATTAGAAATTCAATGTTTAATCTAGTCCTCTAAATGAGAATAAAAGTTTTCTGTGAGAATATCTGACCATCAGGTCATTCTCTAAACTAAGAATAGAAGTGTAGGTTTCACATCAGCAGTGTAGATCAAAGGAATTCAATGAGCTTTGGTTTCTTATGAATACTTATTTTTGATATAACTTGTTTTTCAACTCAATGCAGAATGTGCTGTTTTGTCTAATTTAGACAAAAGAGGAACAACATGACTTTCTCAAACTGCTAAAATCATTTTGTGCTTTAACCTGTGTCAAAACAGACAGCATTTCAGTTCTGTCGCATTTGTGTCTTTTTATGTGATGTTTAGTGGACTAATTTAACAGACATCAGTGAGCAGCATGTTTGACAAATACAAAACATTTACTTTCTTTTGAAAACATTGATCTTGTAACCTTGCTTGTTTATGTAGTTTAAATACTTTTATTGTTGTCAAAAATTATTATTTATGCTTCTTTCTGAGACACAGATGAAAGATATATTTTCTGACATTTTGCTCTAGAAAGTTCCTATATTTTTCCATTTTCATCTAATTTTATTGTTTTATTTGGTATAGGAAAAGCAAGGCCCTGAAATGTACAATAGAAAAATAGGCAAGTAACATGGGCATTCAGGGAATAGATAGTGTAATTTTACATCGTAGCTGCCATTTAAAATAAAGATATATTGGTACATTAAAAATGACAGTCATTTGGAATTGAATAATTTAGCTGTTCATCGGGTACATTTGAAACACTTTTCAAATGGAGCATACAATAGACACATTTTGCTGTGCACTCAAAAGTTGATTGGCTAGAGAACACAGAAAATGTCAGTACTTTCTAGCAATCTTTCATCAGTCATATTTGAAAGAAAAAAATATTTGGAGAGATGGACCCATTAGCTGGAGGCAGGACACGCTCAAATCATAACCAGAAAGTTTTTTAGTTCTTTATTAGAACAAGTATGATGATTAGTGCAAAGTACAGTCTAGCTTCGTATTTTCAAAGCTCAACCTTTTTCAATATCTTCCTAATGATACATTTATTTGTTTTTTCCTCAGCTTTCGGCCATAATGAGTGCCCAGATCCCGGTATTCCCATCAACGCACGGCGCTTTGGAGACAACTTCCAGCTCGGCAGCTCCATCTCGGTGGTGTGCGAGGACGGATTCATCAAGACTCAAGGGAGCGAGACCATCTCCTGTCAGCTGGAGAAAGGCAAAGTTATGTGGAGCGGGCCCATCCCAAAATGTGAAGGTAAATATTGACTACATAGATTTGCCATTTAGGGTGTAATATATCAGATTCCCATATTACTGTTATTAGAAATTAGAAGATCAACAACAGATAATGAATTGTTGTGTATGCTTCATTCACTGCACACATGGAAAGAGAGAACTTGGTGTAGATGATCTTTAACCTAAGTATCAATAATATTATAGGAGTGCCTAGTGCTTAATTCTATTCTACATAACATGTTGACTTTGCTCATGATAGTCTGACATTTTCTTGTTGATACCTTTGTCAGTAGATGCCACTTAGAAAATGAAAAGTGCATTGCTTTCAACTCTGAGACCGGCACATAATGATTCACGCAATTGACAATTGAGTGAAGTTTTCAAGTTCAAGTGAACAATCTCCATTATTATACTGTGTTGTAATCTTGTACATGTCCTCTTTCTCTCACTCATAGCCCCATGTGGAGGTCACTACTCGGCCCCTAACGGTGTGATTCTGTCCCCTGGCTGGCCTGGTTACTATAAAGACTCCCTCAACTGTGAGTGGGTCATTGAAACTGAGCCGGGACGCTCAATCAAAATCACATTTGACAGGTAGGTGGCACGTCCTGTATGCTATAAAGACCTAAATGTCCCAAAGTGGATTCATGCATTAAAACAGCCATCAATTACTGAACAGATTGACAAGTGGAAGTCTAAAACTTTATGGTGTTCTTGGGGAATGTAATTACGGCCTGTTACTCTTTATTGGCTAAGCTATTCATCTCAAAAGACTGGATATATATGCAGATCTCTATGATAAAACATACATCACTATAGTTTAATATAGGGTTAGACTTGTGGGAATTTGCTATTGTTAAAATAGGAAGCTATGATCGTGTTATGATGTGTTAATATTTTGCGCACTCTTGAACTCTAAATAACCAACATTGCCTAGACTGTCTGAGATGTAAAAATGTATAATTTTAAACTCCCTGAAATGAGAATATAGTTTTCAGGAAAGTTCTGGTGGAAGGGATAGAGGTAGAGCCTATTGAACATGTTTTAGTGGTAGGGGAAACCGCAGAACAGGAGGCGATTACGGATGGTTCTGGCCGACACTGGCCTGTGGTGGGTCCCAGTGGTCTCGGCTACAGACCTGGTGTCGGGCCGGAACTGACCGTCACAGAGATGTGCCAGCCGGCTGGCGCAGTCTTGTGCAGCGATCGCTATATGGGCGACCAGTATGAGGGCGATCGTCAGAGGAACCAGTGGCTTGGTATCGCTCCGCAAGACGACTAATGGTAGAGCGGTGTACTCCAAACACACTGGCAACAGCAGGACAACACCGTCCATCTTGGAGCATGCCAATAGCTCGATCCCTCTCTGGTTGCAACAATCGTGGCATCGTGAAGAATTCTGTTTTTGAAATCATTCTGGTGGCCTTTTATAGAGAAGACTTGAGCACAGTTAACCATCAGTAAAAGTTTCAAACATGAGTTTGTGTGAATAAATGACCCTGTAATTCACTCTTTATTGTTCTCACAATCAGTCAAGACAAACCAAGAAATCTGTTCACATGTCTTCAGCTTACTATGGACTGAAATCATGATGCTAACCCATTTTTCCAAATATGTTCGTTTTCTAAGGAATTTTCGAAAATTAAAATGTTGCGTTTCTTTTTTCCTTGAGTGTATTATTATGGATGAAATGCATTATAATTCCCACAAGATAAAATTGCAACTGCAAGAAACGACTATATTTTAATGTAATTTATAAAATAAATTAGTTTGGTTAGTTTTGCTTTCATTGTCAGTGTATCATTTTAGTTTTTTTTTTTTTTTTTTTCCTGTCAAAATAAACAAATGGAAAAAAATTAGATCTTGTTCCATCTCTAATACACTTTTCCTTGTCTTTGTCATATTGTATACTATAGGTATATAGGTTTGAATGTGTAAGATCAGGTAAATAGTCCTCATCAGTTGCGTGTGGTGTTCTATTTTGAGGGGATGCACATACATAGATTTGAAGCACTGCACTCATTTCTTTATGTTTATGTATGTATTATGTATACTAGGTTTCAAACAGAACTTGGATATGACTTCCTGGAGATCCACGACGGGCCAAACCTGCTTTCTCCTCTGGTTGGCTCGTTTAATGGCACCCAGGTCCCCAGTTCCTGTTCAGCAGCAGCAACTTCCTCTATCTGCTCTTCACCACCGATAACAGCCGATCAAACGCTGGCTTCAAAATACTATATGAAAGTATGTTAGATATGAATGCAGTGCATTTATTGATATTCACGTGTGGACATGCATGCTTCTTCCATATCTGCTGCCATGCCATTTCTTCTAAAGATAAGTGTAAATAAATGTGCTTTTTATTTATACCATGTGTTGTAGCATAGGATTTTGTCTTTAGTGTTAAACTGCTCATAGCTTCCAGACACCAGGTAACTGTAACCGTATGCTATTTGACTAGCTTTGAAGATAATTTTTAAGCCTTGAAACAAAGAATCACTTGCATATTAATAGGTTTTACCTGGGGAGTATAATGCTTAATCCCTTGAGTCTAGATTATGCAAATATGTGAGATGAAAGTAGAGCGGCTTAATGCGTATTTTATGATAGTTATTTAATTTTGTGTTTTTGTTCAGGTGTTACGGTGGACAGCTATTCCTGCTTGGATCCTGGTATCCCCGTCAATGGGATCAGATATGGGCAGGATTTTTCCATTGGTTCCACTGTGTCATTCGGGTGTGACTCTGGCTACAGGCTCAGCCACGAGGAGCCACTGGTTTGTGAGAAGAACCACTGGTGGAGCCATCCTCTGCCCACCTGTGATGGTAAGATGATTGGATTAGATTTGTCTCATGATACTTATGGTTATTGAATGTTTTTGCATGTTTCGGACATTAGTAGCATTGTGTCATTGTGTGTTTGAAAAGAAATCCTTTTATATGTTTATACAATTATTCACCATTCCCCATGCTAGGCCAATGCTCTCTTCTAATAATGGGAAACATTGCTCGTATTTGCAAAATTTGTCTGTCTTTACTCTTGTCATGCACTGACTGCACTGACAGATACTTTTTAAGGTTGGGTTTACTGTTACTCTGGGAACTTTTGGGATTACTTTTATCCTGTATTTCTTCTTGCAATTTGATCAAAAACGTGGTGTAATAAGAGTGAGATGATAGGAGTTTAAAACAGTTTAGAACTACTGTGAGTTTGAATTCAACTTCAGTGCCATTTTAGATGGAAAAGTTCTACATATTAGAATAATATTTTTTTATATATATTACATTTCAAAATATATGAAAATATAATTGTATTATTAATAGATATTTCACATTTTGTTGAAGCATTTGATCTCAACACTGACCTCTTCAACTATTTCAAATGGCAGTATTAGTGATGCCTAGGGTGGTAAAGGTCTACTTACTGCAGAATGAATTGGGCAGTGTGTTTCGATGAGAAGCCACCAGTTGAATTACACGGCTGCATGTGCACTGAGAGCATGCTGAGGCAATTTGCAGAGGAAGCGCGGCGTGGCTGATGGGGCTGATTTGAAGATTAGAGTGCCGTGACCACATGTATGTCTCCGTCACATGTTCTGTGTCCCCCGTGCACTGCCCTTTTATCCTGTCACCTCCTCTCCTGTGTGAAGCGCCAACTCGGGACGCTTTGACTAGGCCCTGTGTTGCCTGTCACCTCCTCTCGCTTCTCTCTCAAATCAAGGAAGCAGCGGTGGTGATGTGTGTGCGTAGGTAGTGGGAGGGGGCGGCGGGGCTGTCTCTTTGTCTCACTTGCAGCCAGGGCAAGGGCAGAAGAAGAAGAGAATAAAGCGCTGGTAAATGCTGTGCCATCGGTTTTGCAGATTCTCGCTGTGTGCGATTTGCCGGCTTCTGTGCTTGTTAACCACATTTGAATTGCACTGTTCCTGGGAACGCGAGACATTTCCTCGGAGGAGCCAGTTTGTGCAGATAAACATCAAACAGACTGGGATTCTTGGACGGCGTGTCATTAGGCACTGTTTATTCACCATGTAACCACATAAAGATAGGCAACGCTGACAGCTGTGGTTGGTAAGGAATGGTTTAGTTCTTGGTAACATATTCCCAAGATGGCAGCTTTCAAACCACATAACAGCTGTTTATTTACACTGGGCTCTGAAATGTTCTCCAATATTGATGAGAAGGTCACCCTCTTGTCAAAGGGGAATCGTTCCAGTGAAACTGCTCATAATTACAGCAGTGAACAAAACAACAGGGTATCAGTAGTGGCAAAGATGTAATGAGTGGGGTTTTCACACTTCTCAAATCATCGACGTCAACATTAAGACATTCCTGGCAAGAAAGTATTAATAATTAAACATTTGTGCATGAGCGTACATATCTGATTATGTGGATAGAGCGTGCTCTGCATCTTTATGTCTGTGTTTGTTTAGAAGCATTCTCCAGTGTTCAGTTTTGGATTCTGCTGCTGTTGTGGTTAGAAGCTGAATGGCCTGTCTTATGTCCTTGTAGATTGTGAGTGTCTCCCAGTGGTTTGCGGTTTGTACTTGGACTTTGTAACTCTTCCACATAAGAACCTTTGACCTTCTCTATTGTGCTGCCCAGCTGTATGCCAGTGCTGCACTTTTGAGTTTAGACTTACTGTAAGAGAAAATGACAAGGAACTCAACCAACAGTAAGATGATCTAAAAAAAAAAAAAAAAAAAAAAAAACAACTGTGAACATTAGCATGCAAAGTCTGATTCACATATTCAACCAAACTACACCCAATTCTGAGGATATGAGCACTGCCCCAGACCCCAGACTTAATGAGTGTTTGCAGTTATGAGGAGTAAGGCTGACTGCACATTATGAGGCCCAGTCCCACTCGAAATTATGTGTGGCTCATGTAATTTTGTGTTCACATGCTTAAAATACATCTACAAGTTAAGGTCAACACAGTTTGAGTGTAAACAATTCACTGTTGATAAATGATTGTTTGATATTTTGTGACCAATATTCAAAATCATTCTAGAATTGTTCACATTAATCATTTGCAATATTGTTTTGCATAGTCCTTATTCTAAAGTTTTTATTGTTGTATTTGCGTTTTTTCATTCAATTTACAGAGAGACACTTGTTTTGATGAATGGCATCATGCTAAAAAGTGCTTAAAGGGACTATAAAACTTGTTTCAGGTTAGCTTTTCATACAGCTTTAGCCAGACTGCTGTGAGTAGCCACCATATTGGTGTTTTCTGTGGTCATTTGTTCATTTTAGCTTTCAAATGTACATGCTTAGTGCACCTGACAGAATAGACATACCTAACTCCACAGGGAAACAGTATCTGTTTTGGCTATCAACAATTTGATCTGACCTCTTTGTCCCCTGTCACTGCATTTCTCCATCTTCCATCTCTCTTGTTTGGTCCAGCTCTGTGCGGAGGTGATGTCCGGGGCCCCTGGGGAACCATCTTGAGTCCTGGATATCCAGACAGCTACCCGTCGTCTCTTAACTGCACCTGGACTGTGGAAGTCAGCCACGGCAAAGGTATGTCAATCATGCATACACAAGTACATACTGCATTACTTCTGCACTACAAGTATGCTGAAGGAGATCCTTACCAACAGCATATAGTTTAAATATTCTGAGAAAGCGTTGGCCACTGCAGGATTAAGAGTCAGCACTAACCGTGCATGAATAAAGTATTTTGCATTCTCGTGCTAATAATATAACACCACAAGCAGTAACTCCTCAAATGTGTATTTAGAGGTTCTAGAGCTAGTATATTGGCACATCTATAGTGGATCCATAGTTTCACTTTTGCTGACGTTAAAACACATTGAATTGTGTTGGAGTTGGTGGCCTCATGTGGATAGTAATAACAGCAAGTTTTGATCATGAATCAGGTCAACAAAACTGCAGTCTCACAGGTGGGCAACAAATTCCACCACAGAATATGGTGGGACATTTTTGTCCAGCTCAGTTTTAAAGCTTTTTACAATGCCTGGATGCTCTTGATTCCAACCAACACAGATCAGGAATGTGTCAGGAATTTCTGTTAACCATAATGTTAAAGCTAAAGAAGGCTGCAAATGTCAAAAAGACATTTGGCATGGCATGTTTTCATATTAAAAAAATTTATTGAAGTGTAAAATTGTACATATCCCAATACGTACAGTTTTACATTGAAGTTTACACGTCAATACATTTTCTTTTAGTATGAAAACATGCCATGATGAAAAATGAACAGTCCACTTTAAATGTGCTGATTAATTTTGTTGTGATATTAAATACAAAGGTTTTGCTGTGGGAATTTTAAATATCTTATTTAGCTTTTAAGTAGGGCCCGACCGATATGGCTTTTGGGAACCGATACCGTTTCCGATATAGAGGAGGCTGGGGTGCCGATAACCGATATGACAGTCGATATAATAAGAAATAGAAAAATACTTTTTTTATTCGGAGCAGGTGTTAAAAAAACTCTGTATGACTTTAGTGATCTTAATTTGGGTTAATTTATGGTTACACATAGTGTTACTTCGAATTTTATGGGTAACTTTAAAGGCTTGAAACTTGTTTGTATCACAATTTGATAGTCTTGTACTACTGAAGTGAGTTTAATTTAAGAGGCTAAAGGTAATTAATATGCGTTAATGCCGACCATTAACACCTTTTTTCATGACTAATTTACATGTCAGTGTATCTCCTGTAATCATCAACACAGACACAACACTTTACAGTCGCCAGAGAGAACGAGCTGAGGCAATGTTATTGTTGTCGCAGCTAACTACAGTGAGCAAGAAAATACATTGAAAGGTAAAGCGAACAGGTTTTAGACACTCACCGCCCAGATAACCTCTTCTCAGATCCCAAGTCTTCACAAAAATAATTCCTTTTATACAAACGAGAAAGTAGTGAGAAAGACAACTTCTTTTCTTGTTGTTAACAGCAGCCGTGTCCTTTCTGACGAGGATCGTCCCTCTTCTCCATACGGACATTTTGATAAAATAAAAATTCTTTTTGTTGTTGCAGGTGTCATTTATGAAGAAGTTATTTCCTTTCCTTGCGTTAGTAACGGAGTTGAGAGCATTTAAATCCAGCGCTGCCCCAGAGCGCACTAGTAATGCAGAGCAGCAGTCTGGTGCTGCGTTCAGGTGCAGTCTGACAGTAAAACACCTCCACAAATAAATGTAATAACTGCGCTAAATATTGATCTGATTGGGGATTGGATCAATGGAATGGTTGTATTCTGGAAGATCTAAGCTT
Source organism: Mugilogobius chulae (assembly GCA_038363315.1). Lineage (NCBI taxonomy): Eukaryota > Metazoa > Chordata > Actinopteri > Gobiiformes > Gobiidae > Mugilogobius > Mugilogobius chulae. The sequence continues at coordinate 28,221,745 of CM076408.1, forward strand.
TAAAATGGGGTACAACATGTCATAAATATCAGCAAAATATCGGTGATATTTCGGCCGATAAGTGATACACATATAGTTATTTATATCGGTCATAAATATCGGTCAGCTGATATATCGGCCGGTCCCTACTTTTAAGTAAATGTTAGATACTGATTTGGATGAAGGAACATACATTTTGAGAAAACATCTGAGAAATGTATGTCTCCATACAAAAACTTAAATGACTTAAATGCCAGTATTCTTTGTTTTTAACTTTCTATCACCACTATTGTGAGGAATAAATGAATGCATCTGGCCAATTAGTTAACAAAATAGAGGAAAACAGCATGGATATTCAGGAGAGCACAAATTCCTCCCAGAACTTCATCCGAGTTGGTTTTGTTTTTCCTATTCCACCAGGAGTCCAGTTTCAGTTCAACTCGTTTCACCTGGAGGACCAACACGACTACCTGCTGTTGACGGAGAACGGGAGCTTCGTGCAGCCGCTGGCCCGTCTCACCGGAAACGAGTTACCTAGCAACATTAACGCCGGTCTCTATGGCAACTTCAAAGCCCAGCTCCGTTTCATCTCTGACTTCTCCATTTCCTACGAGGGGTTCAACATAACTTTCTCTGGTAATGCATTTAAAGTGGGAACATAGTTGAGTTGAATAATGTCAGCTTCAAATTTTTTCATATTCTAATAAGTGAATTTTCAAGTCAGCTGCTTCTTGTTGAAACTAGACAAATTCACAAAAGTATAATGATTGGTTACTGTAATGCAAAATCACTTTTGCCTCATTTAAGGTCATAAAGTAAAGACTTCTATTTGTGAGAAAATTATGGAGTTCATAGTCTCCCTTTGACGCCTGATAGACTGCATTCACATTCTGTGTGATGGCCAGATGGTGGGCAAAAACTTTTCTGTTAGTGACTCACATCATCTATTCACTTTTTGCATTACACTACAAAAAATAAATAACAGTATTAATTAGCCGCCTCCCATCTGTAATAAATATAATTGGCTTTTAGGTTTTTATGTCATTGAACCTATTATAAAGCATTTTACTCGCAGATGTGAGCCATTAGCTGCTATGTTGTTGTTAGCTTTATCATACTATCAGTCTTGTTCAGGCCTCTGAAAGTTTTCTTTTCTGAAAAGTATTTATAAACTCAATGTGATGAATACTTTGGAAGTTAATAATACATTTGGTGAGTGTAAAATCAAACAGTTCTGCTGATTTAACTAATTCTGTGATTTACAAAATCAGATACAGTGCCTTTACTGAAGATATGTCTTACAATTTATGAAGCTAATCACTACCAGCTAAAATGTATTTTTAGTGGTCTACCTGTACTCTGTTGTTAGACAGTAGTGTTGTTGGCTTTAGAGTTAGTGGGTCAGTGCTCTATTGAAGTGAAGGGTTGAGGCCAAAGAAAGACACAGCCTTGAGATACAAGTGTCTCTCATAAATCATTACACTGTCACACTAACTCTCCCTTTAAATTTGTAGAAAAAGAGCGCAGAAATCTGAATGTACTAACACTACATTTTTACTGCCTCCCAGATGGCGTAAGGCCGATACTCTCCATATAACACATGGCAAGTGTCACCAGAGATGGGACGTGCCAATTTCCAACATGCTCTACATGCTGGGCCAAAATGCAGCGTGTTCACAAAGCTAACAACCCATGACTCTGAGCATGATAAAAATATATTTGCGCTCTCATGGTGAGCGCAAAATCAAACAAGTACATTTGAAACTCAGCGGGACACAATGTCACATGTCGTTAGATATTTTAGGTAATGTTGAAATCCAAATCAAAAACATTTAAATTACTGCCAAAGTACTCAAAATGTTCTAACAGGAAATTTACTTTGATTACACCTACTACACAGAAGTCGAGCACACAATGCAAATAGGCAATATGCCAAAAAGAGTTAATAAACTGATAATTTAATGAAAGAAAATCAGGTAGCACTTTAAAAGACCTCCACGGTACCTACCAGTTAAGTACCGTGTCAGTTACTAGTAATTAACAGTGACACTTACTAGTACTTACTCTGGTACTTACTGTGGTACTTACTGTGGTACTTACACTGGTACTTACACTGGTACCTATAGTGGTACTTGTACCAGCAGTTACTGGTACATAACACTGATAGTTACTGGTACTTACTGTGGTACTTACACTGGTACCTACAGTGGTACTTTGAGTGTACTTGTACCAGCAGTTACTGGTACATACCACTGGTAGTTACTGGTACTTACTGTGGTACTTACACTGGTACCTACAGTGGTACTTTGAGTGGTACTTGTAACCACTATTAGTACACTTACCACTTGTAATAATTTGTGGCACACACATGTTTCAGTGGTGGTATTATTGGTACTAAATTAAAAAAGTAGAGCTTATAAATTATGAATAACAATAAAATGCAAATGTTAAAAAAAAGCACCAAGGTCTCTATTTATGTCACAACAATATTGGGTATTGACAATTACCAAAGTAATTATTTGTTTCAGTAAACAAAACAGCAGAAAACTATTTACAACAATCTTAGCTTAATTCCAACATTTATTGATAAATACCATGATACATAATGGTAAATAGTGGTACTACAATGGTACTTATTACAGTAGTTGACAGTCAACTACTAGTAACAACGGGACCTGTTCTAAACTGACACATACTGGTACTTGAGTGGTACTTACTACGTTAGCTGACCGTCAAATACTAGTAACAACGGGACCTGTTCTAAAGTGACACATACTGGTACTTCAGTGGTACTTACTACAGTAGTTGACAGTTAAGTACTAGTAACAACGGGACCTGTTCTAAAGTGACACATACTGGTACTTCAGTGGTACTTACTACAGTAGTTGACTGTCAACTACTGCAGTAAGTACCACTGAAGTTGCCCCACTGTGGCACCTGAGGTTCTTCTGTGGTCTCCCATCCGAGTACTACCCAGGCCCAACCCTGCTTGGCTTCTGAGATCTGACGGGATCAGGCTTTGGCATGCTGGTATGGCCACGACCATACCAGCATGCCAATACTGGTGGTAAAAGTACCACTGTAGGTACCAGTGTCAGTACCCCAGTAAGTACCACAGTAAGTACCAGTAACTACCAGTGGTATGTACCAGTAACTGCTGGTACAAGTACCACTCAAAGTACCACTGTAGGTACCAGTGTAAGTACCACAGTAAGTACCAGTAACTACCAGTGGTATGTACCAGCAACTGCTGGTACAAGTACCACTCAAAGTACCACTGTAGGTACCAGTGTAAGTACCACAGTAAGTACCAGTAACTACCAGTGGTATGTACCAGTAACTGCTGGTACAAGTACCACTATAGGTACCAGTGTAAGTACCACAGTAAGTACCACAGTAACTACCAGTGGTATGTACCAGTAACTGCTGGTACAAGTACCACTCAAAGTACCACTCTAGGTACCAGTGTAAGTACCACAGTAAGTACCAGAGTAAGTACTAGTAAGTGTCACTGTTAGTTACTAGTAACTGACACGGTACTTAACTGGTAGGTACCGTGGAGGTCTTTTAAAGTGCTACCGAAAATCAAATCATTTGATAAAGTACACATATTATGCAGGTTGTTCTTGCCTTTTAAACAGACCCATGACTACCTCTGTTTTGGTATTTCACGTTGTAGAACTTAATTTAATGTGTCTACTGAAAGCAATCCTTTAATCAGGAACTATGTATGGATTCCATCCATTGGCAGCAGAGGAAATTACTCTGTGAAAAAACTATCTTGCCTCTGAAATGCTACAGTTTGACAACAGAACTTTTTCAATCTGGATTTAAAAAGAACTCAAAAGACTTGAAGCTTCGATATCACAAAGCTTGGAAATTTGAAACTTTGTGTTAAATAAATAAATAAATTAATTAATTAATTAATTCTACTGACCTCACTGTAGCTACAAACTCTAAAAGTCAGTTTTAATAGTATCTACTTTTGACTTCTCAAATATTCATTTTTGTTTTTGAATTGTTGCAGAATACACTTTGGAACCATGTGAAGATCCAGGGATGCCACGGTTTGGACGAAGGAATGGTTACAGTTTTGGAGTTGGCGACACGTTGACATTTTCCTGTAATGTGGGGTATCGACTTGAGGGGGCGCCAGAGCTGGTGTGCCTGGGAGGAGGGCGGAGAATGTGGAGCGCTCCTCTGCCCAGATGTGTTGGTATGTGGAAAACAGACTTTGACATAATAAATCTAAACCATTTTAGGCTGCGTGCAGGTATTTCTTTTCTTGAATTCTATCATGGAAAATGAAAAAACTAAATCCACTGCCATCGTTTGGTTCTGTGTCAGAAGTTTTTTTTTTTTAATCCTGCAATTTTTCTTTTGAAGTTTCAAGGCTCCCTGCAAGTGTGTGGCCTCTCCTTCCATTATGACAAGCAAAGTGATTCAGCCAAAAGTTGGACTCCATTATGTTTTATCAATCCAGATAGTTCATAAGCCAAGAGCTTTCTGCTTTTACCAGACACTGAAAAAGAAATCCACTTTTGATAACTGCAAAACCCATCCTAAATTTCCATTTATTTGCAAATGCTGACTTCCTTTATTTGAACATCTATACAGAACTATACTGCCAAACCGTTTTGCATAGCCTGGTGACCCAAGCTGACACTTTTACAGTATAAAATGTGTATTCATTTGCAACTGGGTCAGCGCACAAACAGTAAATGTCAGGAAATGCTAATGTGTGGCAGAGCTTGAGTGGGTTGGGATTTTCAGCCAATACAAATGCAATAACACTCCCTGTAACTATTGAAGTACAAGCAATAAATGTGATAAAAAGTCCAAAATCACATACTTATCGAGCATATTATGAAGCAGTTTACAATGAGACTCTACTGTCTATGAGTCCAACACAATGCTTTGTTAACAATGCCAACACAAGAAGATTCACAGAGAGAAGTTCACTCCACAGATCTAAAACTCCTTATTAATCGGAACACAAATATAATATCACAGTACTTGAACCACAACTATGAAATCAAAAGGCTCAGTTTTTAACTTTTTGGAATATTCTTGAAGATGGCTAATCAATATACATAATAGTCATGTCTGTCCACTTATTGCACGCTATTACATTATATGCTTAGTTTGTGGAGATTATTCACATAATCAAAATTACATATTAAAACATTTGGTCTGAAAGATAACTTAAATAAAGTTTTAATGTGTGCTGAAAACTTAAATTTAAACTTAGCTTTTTGAACATTAAGTACTTCATCATGGCGTTTTGATTTGCAATTGCACACACAAGTCTTTGACAGTAGATAGGATTAGCCAAATGAGCATCTCGACACAGATAATACCTTGTACCTTTAACTTCAGGCTGTTTGAGAGAGGATAAAAGTGTGTCAAATCTAATTCGATTTGGGGTGCAGATTTACAATCAATAAACAGCGATGATAAACACTTCCCAGCAGAAAACAGGAAAATGGGTTTGGAAAAAAGCAAGTATATGATTTTAATTTTAGATCACTTCAGAGAGTCACATTTTATTTTTAACATAAAAGTGTGTTTATGGACATTTTTTAGATTATGCAAAAGTATGAAAGTGTTACAGCCAGGGTAGATAAAAAAAATCTCACTCGAGTTAAAATACTAATACTACTAAAATTTAAGTAGAATTACACAAAGTTCAAGTTACTTGGTGCTGATCATTTTTCTTGGCTTCTTGGAGTTAGGTTAGATGAATGTATTAATCTTGGTACAATGTAAGATAGAACTGTAATGTCACCATGGAGACTAGCTGATAGCAGGCTCTCCAACAAAAAAGTGACTCATTGCTCTTTTAATTAAAACTTTTGAAGACTTGCTACCAACTATAGATCCATTACTGCACTTTTTGAGTCTCACTGATATTAATTTACTAATTGAGAGACTTAAATGACCTAAAATCTTTCAATGGAAAAAAAATCTAATTTATAATCCTGTGTTTTAAATCTGGAAGTTGATATAAAGCTTCTTAGCCCACACAATTTTTATTTGTAATTTATCTTCCTTGTCCTTGCTTGTAGGTCAAGCTTTTCACAAGTTTGCACCAGTGCCAAGTTCTCCTCTTTATAATGCTATTGCTGCTTTTAGGAAATTTACCATAACTTTTTTTTAGAGAATTTATAGTAATACTACCCAACATTTAAAAAGCGAACCAACACTATATGGAGATTTTGTGGGGAACAGTTGATTGAAACGGACGAGGACAGTACTTATCCAGCGGGATCGAGAGCGCGGCAGAGCAGAAGGAAGGGAGTTAAAGAGGGAGAGGGTGGAGAGGTAATTTTCTAAATGGAAACTGTAGCCTTGTGATTTATTGACGATATGACAGCTGTAATATGACTATTACACCAGCGGAGACACGCAGAGAGCGGGCGAGAGGGAGCGAGAGAGAGGAATGAAAAGAGGATAAGGGACAGTGTGCAGATAGAGGGCACATGTGTGAAGTGTTCGGATCTTTAGGTAAATTAGCTTTGGACTTTTACAGCCGGTGCACACTTCTCCAGATGGACGTGGATGGCTGACAGTGCAGGTGTTCAAATGTAGACACACATACACACACACACACTCATGCAGAGCTGTTAGGGCAGTTGAGCTTTAGTCTACTTTAGACTGAAGGGCACCATCATTTGTGTCAAGTGTTTTCAAAGTGGTTATGTGAAGACAGAGACAGAAGCCAATTTACTGGAAATCATAAAACAAATGACAGTAAAACAACATAAAAACTCAATATCACACAAAAAATATTTGGCTTGAAAATGGAAGGGAAAAATCCTATTTCTTTATATTAATTTCTTCCTTCATTCTTAAACAACACAGTCTGAAAATTACACCCAAATTCTACCCAAGCCTGTAATGTTTTTTTTTTTCTTCTTCTTCAAAAAATTGCATGAGTCTATGCCATCTTAAGTGTGTAGCAAGTTTCCGAGACTAACCAAAAATGTTAATCTTATTTTGTTATCAAACAGCTGAGTGTGGTTCTTCAGTCATCAACAACGAAGGGATTCTTTTGTCTCCGAACTATCCCATGAACTATGACAACAACCACGAATGCATCTACAGTATACAGGTAAGCACAAAGTGTTAGTCACGTTACAATGCAGTTGTAATGATTATTTACTGTATCACTGTGATACACATTTCAGGCAGAGGAATAGATGTGCCCATTTCTGTAGTTGCAACCTTCCCTCTCTAAAGAGTATAACTTCTCAAAATTAATATTGGGTTTATATGTGAGTCCTGTTATTATAATTACACATCTTCTGGCTGTTTACACCAGCCTCAAAAACATTTCCAATTAGCCACGGATGAAATATTGGTTTAGTTTGCAACCCGCTAGCAAGGAATCCTTATTATTATCTGATGATCCAGCAACTAGGCTTTTTTCCCCTAAATATTAACAAGGAGATTGATATGATTATGTTGATGATTATGTATTGTATGTACTAGTAATCTTGTGGACCGTCTGCATCTGGAAACTCCATAATTACCATAAGATTATCTGATGACACATAATGTAGCCAGTGAGTTAGCAATTGATACGTAGCATTTTTGGCATATTAAAAGCAAAGTATCTAATGAAGTCTCCTACATCATTACATAGAAATAGAAAGATAACATTCTCCATTGTGATAATTAATTTATATGCTTTATTGTGCAATCTTAATGCTGAAGTAGCAGCATTTCTATGGAAACACAAAGGTGCATACTTCTTCAAGCCTTAAACTAACATTTTATTATTATTATTATTTTTTACCTACCTACCTGTTTTTAATAAACAGTGTTCTGATCAATTGCCCCAATGTATGCATTTGTTTATTTATCTGTTCATTTATTTATTTAATTGGCAGTAGGGGAAGATTTGTTATCTGCCATTTTGTCAGCAATTTGTCAGTGCTTGTTAATTTGGTTGAAATCTCTGCTATTTGATGTTTGCCTCAGGTGCAGGCTGGCAAAGGCATCAACATTTCAGCACGAACCTTTCATCTGGCCCAGGGGGACATACTCAAGGTAAACAGGCAGTTTGTGATGTCTCTTTGTCATTCTGCACGTCTGACATCTGCCTCTACTACCACTCATCACCACCTTGAAAAACAGATGCAGAATCACATCTTATTGACTTGTATTGTGCTGTTTTTGCAGGTGCACGACGGTAAAGACAACACCGCCCATGTTCTCGGGGCGTTTACCGGCACGTCTATGCTGGGACTAACTCTCATCTCCACTTCCAATCATCTATGGTTGGAGTTTTTCAGCGATGGAGAAAGTACAGGGGAAGGATTTAAGCTTGTCTATTCAAGTGAGTGCATAGAGCTAGTGTTATGCTCAGTATTAAGAAAAGCCATGCTGTGAGGGTGACTACAGAGCTCTTTTTACATATAAAGTCAGTCTTGTGTTAACAGAACCAGGTCAGATTTTGCAAGCAACACGACGGGAGGCTTTTCACTCGCTGTGTATATTTATTATAAAATCTTACAATTCTTTTAATAATTCAGAACGTAAATAGGGTTTATTTTCCTTTCAGAAACAAAAGAAAAACTAGACTCCAGTGTTTCTGATAACATCACATTTTGCAATATTAAACTCTTTGTTCTTTGTTTCTTTCAGTATTCAAAATATATTGTTTTCACTCATCTTTGCTATAAAGGATCTGGTGTTAAAGGTAATGCGCAGACTTCCTGGCAGAATCCTACAGTAAAATGTGTGTGGTTGAGGGCACAAATGAATGCGCAGGAGGACTTATAATGCAGGCTGCACTTGTTGATAGCTGCTGCATGAATTTGAATTCATGATTAGGTCAGAGGCTGTTAAAAGGAAACGCTTCACCTCAGAAGACATCTTGGTTTATTATAGATTGGCAAGGTGATATGTCTTTAGATAAACACTTCATTAGTTACAGTTTCAGCTAAGACGAGGTTTAAGTTCACTTGAGAGCAAAGAACTGCAATGAAATCGAAAATGATTAATCTATTTACTTCATACATTGTATAAATCTGTGTGTTAGAAAAGTTTTGTGTTGCAGAATGAACTGAAAATTGAACTATTTTGATCATTTGTTAATGTGAGGGGTGCACAGTAACGGAGTGGTTAGAGCTCTGGTTTTCTAATAAGGAGATCGACTGTATGATTGTCTCACAGTTGCAGATGAACCTTGGATTATTCAATCTGCTTGTAAACTGCTCTTGTCGTCACTTAGCAGTGGAGCCTGGCACTGTATTGGCTGTTCTAGTTCCTCATAACATGTTGGAACCTTAAGATCTGCAAGACCTGTTACAGAGTCGCTCTGACTGACATTGATATGTTACTTCAGCTACACCTTCTTGAAGTCATAGAAATTCAACTCAGGCTAATACTCAGACTTAAAACCCTGTAGTGTGTGCCAGGGTTTATGTTACAACTTGCAACCCCACATAATCTTTTTTAGGATAATTTTCTTAATATAACCTTTCCACTTTTTGTTGATGATTTTGTGGTAATATCAAGATTGCCCATAATTTAGATTAAAACAAAAAACAAAAAAACAATTTCATTAAACAAAACCATGTTATTTTTATGAGGTATGGTTTAGGGTTTAAAACTCTCTAGTCAATACACCTGCTCAGTTTGGTCCAAATTTCTTGAACCAGGAGTTATTCTCAGTCTGTGATTGTCACAGGCAACCAGTTACTCTTAAATTGTTACATTTAATAGTTATAATATAGATTTATCAACAATCAGTAAATAATAAAAACTCTTTTTTTTTCTTTTTTTTTGCAAACACATGTAATTGTAACCTGTAACAGAAAATGCAACATATGAAAAGTGCATCTTTAAAAAGCCCTCCCAGACCCACAGTTGCTGCTATAAATTCTAACCACTTGCCATTTTAAATGTGATAATGATCTTTTCAGGAATTCTTAAAGCAACTCTGCTTTATCACATCTCTGCAGAAGCAACATGTGCGCTTGTCTTTGATTTATTGTAACCCTAAATGTTTCTCATCATCAGACTCATTGTACATTCCCCAAATGCAGCGATCAAACAAAACATGTCATCACTGATTAGCAAAGCCGTGAGAGAGTGAGCTCTAATTTTCTATGTGGGACGAGGTTTTTAAAAGGTGCATCGTATTCACCAAAGCACACCCACAGTCATGGTGCAGATCAGCCGCTGAATTAGAAAACCTAATTGTTTAAATGGAGACGTGTGGATCATTTGCATTCCTCTGAAGTTAATGTCTCCCAGTTTCTACAAGCAGGGCATTTCTTAATTATCTCTCCATTGCTCACCCTTTCCATTGGCTTTTACTGTATTTAATTCATTCTATTTTTGACAATGTGACTGATTCTAAAAAAAAGCTTGTGGGTGTGTGTTTTTAAATAAATAATGCTTAATGTTTTCATTTGTCAAAGGTCTTCCAATAATGATAATTATTCAGTAACTTAAAAAACATGAATGATATACCTGTAAAAGTCACGTTTCTTTTTTTTTTTTTTTTTTGGGTGGTGATGGTGGGGGGTAAAAAAGTAATGTATTATTCATTGACTTACTTTATACCAATTCCTCATACATAAACATATAGTTATGGATGCATTTGGGGCCATCACTGTTTTAATGTAGCTGAGTGGAGTGGCACATAGAAGGTCATACCATGCATTTATCTAGCCTGAATTCAAATTACATGTGGGTTTTTCTCACATGTTCCCCTTTGGGACATTGACTCTTCATAAAGTTGTACTTAAATATAGATGTTGCCTCTGTAAAGATTGTGTTAATTAACGTGTGCTTTCATCAATGTCATGTGTTTTGCTGTAGTATTTTCATAAACTTTGAAAATGTTATTCCCCTTCCATTCAAATACATATTATGATCCACAGATTTGCTCTAGTGATTTTAATAAGTTGCTATTTTCGGTGCATTTCTGTTGGTCTAGAAGAGAAGTTATCTTTGATCACATTCTTACCGTTGTCATCTTGGGATAAGTTATTTATAGCACCTGTTTGCCTTTTGCCAAATAGTACACAAGAATAAACAAAATGTCAGGATTGCCATGGTAACTGAGACTACAGAGCATCAGCATCACTTTCGTATAATTGGATAAGCGCATTGAAGTGTGCAACTGATATAGTATCTCAAGTATATTTTTGTCTTTAAATATAGATAGAAGCATAAAAACAGATTGCACCATTTGGAAATAACTATCTACTCTAAAATTCCATACATAAATGTTTAACTGCTATTACAATAACCCAGATCTTGTTTTGTTGATGTTTGGGGTTAGATTTCCTACTGCTAGTCTCCTATTGAGCACACTCACATGAAAAGGATTTGCCTCATTTTCCTCTTATCTTTCTAGGTTTTGAGTTATCTCATTGTGAAGACCCAGGGGTGCCGCAGTTTGGCTTCAAGGTCAACGACCAAGGGCACTTCTCGGGCAGCAGCATCACATACCGGTGTGAGCCTGGGTACACGCTGCATGGAGCCACCACTCTCAAGTGTATGACCGGAGAACGTCGGGCCTGGGATAATCCTCTGCCATCCTGTATTGGTATGTACCATATCTGCTGTGGGAAGGTATTCAAGGGGTCACCGTATGGAGCTGTGAAATCACATTCAACAGTGTGTGCAGCCCTGCTTGTCATATTTAGGTTCATAAGAAATTGTATCGTTATTTGAACTAAATATACTGAGTATTACGGAGTTTGCTCCATACTGGTGGAGCAACTACAAAAAAAAATTTGATCTGACAAATACCCAGCTTTTTTCACCTACTTATCAATAAAAAACACAGTGATTAAATAAATCATTGCACTGAGTCCCTTTGGGGATTTTTATCGGTGCTTGTGCGCCTGCAGCATGTCCACTGCTTATAGGTAGAAACGGTTGCACAGTCTGTTTGTGCGTGTGAAACGAGTTTTCCTGAGGGGAGCCTGAAGAGGAGGCAGGATGTTGGAGTCAATATCTGTTTTCCAGCTTCTAGAAGCTCACTAATTTAAACATTTATGTCATTTGATAAAAGAAATGTGAATTTCATAGTCCAACTGTAGCGGCCCACTATGTGGTCTGGTGTCTAGCAGTTATTTAGTTTTGGCACTAACTGTTACTTTAATTTTCAAAGAGTAAAAAAAAAAGGATAAAAAGTTTTCAAGCGTTCCTAACTCACCTCCTTGCTCTCACAAAACCCTTTGACATATCTCTAGTTTCACATGCATTGATTTTTTGGTCACCCTTTTTTCCCCCTGAGAAACATATAATAACTTTAATGGACTATTACATTTGTGTTCTCTCTAAGGTTGAAACAGTAATATTAACTTATTTTTGACAAAGTTTTGGGTAACACTTTAAAGTACCGCCCGCTAGTTAATAGGTAACTACGGGGGTACTGGTACTTCTGGTGTTAGTACCAGTGGTACTTAGTGGTAACTACAGTGGTACTTGTAGTGGTACTTAGAGTCACAAGTACTGGTAACTAAAGTGACAGTTACCGGCAAGTTAAGTATTAATTATAATGATAGTTACTGGTAATTACTGGTACTTTTGTGGTACTCTTGGAGTGATAATTGGGGATTATGGTGGCATCATTTGTACTAATTAGTGGTACTTATACGGGTACCTCTTGTGATGCTTAATTGTGTACTTGGTGGTTCTATTTGTGATGCTACACAAACAAGGTAAAGACTGTTATGAAACAAGTTTATTACTGCAAATATTGTGTATAACACAGATTATGATAAAAAATCAAACACTGGGCAATCTAATACAAAGAGACACCTCTTTATTATGCTCACAGCCACAACAGAAATGAAACACATATTAACAATTTACAAAATGTTTATCGACAAATCCCAAAAAATATTTACATAGTGCAGCTGGTTAAGCTTTAAACAGTAGTTACTAGTAAATAATGTATTGAGCACTAGCTAAATTACAGTAAAAGTTGGTAGTAGTTAAAAAAAAAAAAAAAAAAAAACACTGACAGCTGGTCTTCTTGTACAGTTTAATACAGTAGTACTTCACTGGTAGTTACTGCATTAATTAACTTTTAATTAACACTGACAGCAGGTCGTATTTTAAAGTGGACAATGTGGTACTTCACTGTATTAGTACCAGTAAGTACCCCCGTAGTTACCTATTAACTAGTTGGCGCTATTTTAGTAACTATCAATTAAGTACTAGTAACTATCACTGTAGTTAATACTAAATATACTGGTAACTGTCACTTTAGTTACCAGTACTTGTGACTCTAAGTACCACTACAAGTACCACTGTAGTTACCAGTAAGTACCACTGATACTAACACCAGAAGTACCAGTAAGTACTCCCGTAGTTACCTATTAACCAGCGGGCGGTACTTTAAAGTGTTACCAAGTTTTTCTTTTACAAGACACTTTCTGAGGGATACCTAAATTATCTAACTACATATAGGGGGAAAAAGTTGTTGGCTCATCCAGGTTTAAGTTAGGCATTACTCTTGTATATGCTGTTTGCTCTGATGATACTCACAACACCTTTCATACTGAAAAAAATCAGACTTTAGAATGGAGGTGTTCTACTAATAAACTTTAGAAAAAGTCTATAAAAAGAAAGAATGACACCTTTTGCACATGTTTTTATGCTGTAGAAGAAATTCAGGTAAAGAAAAACAAAAACAAAAACATGACATACTGATCAACTGTAGCCATACTTGTCAAAAAGAAAAGTGAACAGTCACTGCCACATACTTCAAATGTATGTTTTTGTATGCAAAACATAAATGCATCTTTGAGAAAGTTCCATAAAATGTCATAATGTGCAAGCTAAAGGTATTTGTAAACTGACAAAGTGACTCTTCACCAGCTACAAAAACTAAACGGCTGCTATTGTACCTCATGTTTGCACAAAGGCCCAATGTCATGCACCTGAGCCCAATTAGGTGTGAATAGAATTAGTGCTCTCTGACCTAGAAATGCAATGCTTTTTCTTTTGCCTCTGTTAATGGCAATGAAATAAAACTCAACAATTTTTCTGAATGAAAAAATCAGAATAATCTATTGTCTGTTAAGTTTCACCTGTCAAAAACAACTTAAATATGCTCTTCAGAAAATAGCACTATCTACAGAGGAAAATTTGCATTATAATGTTAAATATCTCAACTACACTTTTGTTCTGTCGCTTTTATGCAAAGTCTTTCAAGAACACTCAATATTGTGGAAAGACAAAACAGCTGGGGCACCAATTTCTCTGAGGATCAGATTTTTTGATTTTCCCAGGATATTACACAGGGTCATTTTAGAAACTGTATGAAAAGCCTATTTATTGCAGACAGTTTACCTGGATGCTGCCCAATTGATCGGTTTCCTCTCCAGCCGCGGACGTTGTGCTGTGTAGTTTTGCTGACAATGTTGTGTTGTCAGACATTTACTTTGAGTGCACTTCTCTCGTTCTCTCTCTATTTGATTGCATGTATAGTATTTCTTCCACTGAATCTCATTTTAATTGATTCATTCATGTCAAACAGCAGTGCTAGTTTTTTGTCGTCCTCAGAGTTGCATGCTTTTTAAAAAGTGTCCGTACAGTCATGCAAGATTAATCTTTCAAAAGACTCATGTTCAGTTTGTTTGAGTGTACATGTTTTTAGACATTGCAGTCCTGTAATAATGATAATAATACAACTTCTTCAAATAATAATATAACTTACATTTTTGCAATATGGTGTATGTCTTTTGAAGAACTGATTGCTCTGTGTAACAGAAACAAACATGACATGCATTTTTGCTTAGCAGTTCTCTATACTCATATTCTACTGTATACTCTTTGCAATTCTTTTAAAGTGACAGGTAATAGTATTATAACCCCTAAAAAAATGGAAGATTAAAAATATTTTTCACGCTACAAGCTTAAGCTCAAGTATAGATATATTTGATCAAATTCTGTAAGTATAACATGGCATGCGTTTAGAGGCACTTTTTTTGTCAACAAAGCAAAAAACACATGCCATATAAGTGTGCTATGAAGTAATTAACAGTTTTTGCTATGTGACAAAATCACTTTATATTCACGTGACCTCTTTTTGAATACTGAGTCATAACAAATCTCATTATAAAAATAACTGAATCTGGAACACCACATTTTCTCACCTGACGGTGCACCACTTCTCCAGTGTTTGATTCCAATTTTAGGCCAGTTTCCTCCACAAATTCTACTGTTTCTCTGCTCCCACTTCAATCTCTCCAAGGCACAACTCAAAATAAATCTTAATTAAATATAGCTTAATCCAAATTCAGTAACAGCTTTCTATAACTGATTCGTACATTTGTACATCTGTGTCTTTAAAGATGTCTGCAGTCCCTCCCAGTAGGCCTCTGCTTGACTGACTGCATTCTCTAATTAAACTCAAACAAATGCCGGGCCTGTATACAGCAGCGACATAGAAATGGCTCCTTCTGCAGCTGCTCAACAGATGGGTGCCACAAGCATAACGCCGGCCTAATGTTTTAACCACCTTTCTGCTTTCTTTGCTTCCTGTGAACTTTGTGATTTCACATTCAGCTTAATAAGTCTCGCTCCTTCTCACTATCAATAATGAAACACTCATAAAACCAGTAGCTTATATTCGGCGACTTTATATTTTAGCAGCATGACCTCAGCTAACCTCCAGTCTTAATATTATATTGCGTCTTATTATTACTCGTAAGGTTTCCAATTTTTACTTTGCAGTTTTTCTTCCTATTTTGCCTCGTTCACTTCACTCCCAGCTCCTAATATTGCTGCTATTATTCCTGATAATGTATTCTGGTGGAAGAAAGAGAGGGGCAGCCTGAAGCGGGATGAACAAGCTGAGGGTAGAGGAAGCAAAGAGAGGATGGAGATTGTGAAAATATATAACCAAGAGAGACAAAGAGAGAGCAGGGAATTATTTGGTAGGGCGGGGTTATATAATGTGCAATGATTTTATTTTGGGGAGAAATGCTGGCTCAGCGCTTTGGCTTCCTCCTTCAGAAAAACTTGGACTTTTAGCTTCTTTTACAAGTTCAATTAAAAAGATTGAAAACTGTGTAAAATGAGAAAACTGAATGCAGCAGTTTGCCAATGTCATATTTTATCAGCAAAGACAACACAGCAAATAAGACATTGTGTTAGTGCCTGTAAAATGTGTTGTTTTTATTAGATAGCAGAAACACTTTACTATTTTAATTGTGGATGTGTTAACTTTTGCATGTTAATGAATTTACATGCTGTTAACAAGCCAGATTGTGGCCATGGACTAATTTCCATCTGGTGTTCGACATTCACTCTCACAAACACACTCTCATTCATACATCAGTGCTTTTGTACACTGGAGGCAGGTGAAGCGTCTTGTTCAAGGACACAACAACAGTATGTACCAAAGCCACTACTGCTTTACTACAGCACTTAATATTTCTCTTGGTCTCCTATCTAATACTAACCAGGCCTTTTCCTGCTTAGATTCTGAGAACAGAGATGAAATCGGACATTATCAGAGTAATGTGGCTGACATGTGTTCCCTGATTGAAGTCACTGTGTCCTAAGTTTTTCACATGAAATCTGTGTGTCTCTCTTCCTGCTGATGTGCACCCAGTGTTTCTGAGTACACTGATAAACCAGTACAAATAAAGACTTTGCTTGTCACGTGGCATGCTCATTGGTTGGAGTGAGCAAATCATACACTGTATTTGTGAACATGTGCAGAGGATATATTGTATGTTAATATTGACTCTGGCTAATGTCTGTGTACTGCTGTGCTGCAGCTGAGTGCGGTGGTCGTTTCAAAGGCGAGTCTTCAGGACGGATCCTGTCTCCTGGATACCCATTTCCCTATGACAATAATCTGCGCTGCACCTGGACCATTGAAGTCGACTCTGGAAATATTGTGAGGTAAGATTGAAGGAATCAACAAACATTGAGGACACTAGTATTTTTAGTACTTAAGCTATGCAAATTTGCAAAGTTTGTTGTTTTCAATAAGGGTTCATTAAATAGTTATCTAAATATTGAAGCTATTGTTATTTTGCAGTGAACTATTGAGTTTACTAACCCATAATGAAGAAGCCTATTTAATGTACAGAGACAACAAGTTTGAAAACGTTTTAATGCTTGAATTATTTCTTCTCACCCAACAGCCTGCAGTTCCTGTCCTTTGACACTGAGGCCAGCCATGACATGCTGAAGGTCTGGGACGGTCCACCTGAGAATGAGATGTCTTTGGCTGAGCTGAGTGGCTCTCTGCTGCCCGAGGGAATCCACTCCACGCTCAACACTGTCACGGTCCAGTTCGAAACTGATTTTTACATCAGCAAGTCTGGATTCGCTATTCAGTTTCGAGTAAGTCCTGAGCCCACAGCAGCAAACAATGAAAAATGACATGCAATTTTGTTTTTTACAGCAGTGTTATTGAGAATGAGCTGTGCGAGATCTTGAGTCTTTCTGTTTGCCAATCGTTCTTGGACCCATCCAAAACCTTTAGGCTTTGTCATATTGTGCATGGTACTGGGTTCAGGAATGACATTACTTGTCTCTCAAGAATACAATAATTCATATTTCACTTATGTAGTTTACATACCTTTCATTAATTTAAACTTTATGCTCATGAGCAGCTTTCACATTACCAGTGCACTTACCTAACCTTCCTCTCACTATTCTCTGTCATTTGTCCATGCCAGGCTCGGTGGCCACTGCCTGCAGGGACCCTGGTGTCCCCATGAATGGCAGTAGGAGCGGGGATGGGCGCGAGCCGGGGGATTCTGTGTCCTTTCAGTGTGACCCGGGATACGAACTCCAGGGGGACGACAAAATCACCTGCATACAAGTGGATAACAGATACTACTGGCAGCCTAGTCCACCAGTCTGCATAGGTGAGGCCACTACTCCTTTGAATATATGAACAGTAATATGCACTCAAGGACATTTCCGACCTGCAAATGTTTTCTAAGCTGGAAAATCTTTTAATGTAAATTTACTACACACAGCATCAGTGAAGACAGTTTTATTTCATTGCTTCAAATAATTGTCCTTTGTTTTATTGTAACCATTATTGTTTTTATGGCATTGTTTCTGGTCACATGACAGCTCCCTGTGGAGGAAACTTAACAGGCTCCAATGGATTTATCCTGTCGCCAAACTACCCACACCCCTATCCCCATTCGAAGGACTGCGACTGGCTCATAGCTGTCAACTCTGACTACGTTCTTTCACTGGCTTTCATTAGGTAAACCACATTTACTTCAGCACTAAGCAAAAGACTGATGTGGCATTAAGACAATAGTGGCATTAAATGGAAAACAAGGGCATGACAACGACGAAGATTCACTCTCAATGACACTGTTAAAATGTCATTGTAATCCATCAACACCAAACACTGTATAAATTATTGAGTATCTAACAAAAGCAGCCTTTGTAGAGACTGCATTATATTACCAGAGAGCAATTAATAAATACATTTACTGTTAATAGGTGATGTGAATCTAATAGGCACTCCTTGTGACATAAATGAAGCAGCATGTGTAAAGGAATAGCAATGTTTAAGGTGGTCCTGCACTTAATTATTTGAGGAAAAAGTGAAGATACAGCTCATCAAAAATTACCACAATACAAGTTAAAGTAGCACTACTATTAAGTTAAAAGTATTTACTCTAGAAATTACTGGATTAGTTTCAATATATCTTTCATTTATTCGCAGTAGATGCACCAGTAGGTTAATTCTAAACCAGGCGAATGAATAGCATTTTGCCCTGATCATGTGCAATTTGTAAACTGAATGTTGTATGCATCCATTAGCCTACAGTGTATTTTGTATCTTTACTATCATAACAAAAGCAAAATTGAGCCATCTGAAAGCTTGATAGGAATGCAGACAGTGTTAGTGACCCATAAAA
Organism: Mugilogobius chulae; assembly: GCA_038363315.1. Lineage (NCBI taxonomy): Eukaryota > Metazoa > Chordata > Actinopteri > Gobiiformes > Gobiidae > Mugilogobius > Mugilogobius chulae. The sequence goes on from CM076408.1 coordinate 28,240,620, forward strand.
TCAATTACAGGGCTTTAATGGACAAAATATGTAAAACTGCTCCACAAAACTGTACTTAGGTAGTTTTTACTTAGTGGAGTAAAAGTATTATATTTGTCTTTCAAATGTTGTGGAGTCAAAGTAATAAGTACTAAACTGAAATACCACTCAAGTAAAGCCCATCTTCAAAAACTTTTCAAAAGTACAGCACTTAAGCAAAATTACTTTGTTGTTGACCACATCACTTGAAATGTTTGTGTGACTGGCCTATAAAATAACCATTTGTTATCTTTTATTTTGCCAGTTTTAACATTGAGCCAAACTATGACTTCCTGTACATTTACGACGGGCCGGACAGCAACAGCCCTCTGATTGGTAGCTTCCAGGACAGCAAACTTCCAGAGCGCATCGAGAGCAGTTCCAACACGATGCACTTAGCATTTCGCAGCGATGGATCTGTGTCCTACACTGGTTTTCACCTGGAATACAAAGGTGCTTTTGTATTTCTGAAAATAAGTTTGAGCATAAAAGATCTTTTGTTGCCTTAAATAGGACTTGCCGGTTTATTAGAACTTAAGTCACTTTTTGTTGCAGCCATGTTATATAGTAGATTTTATTGTGTGTTTTGTAAACAACAAATACAAATATTGGTAACAGAGTCTTTTAGATCTCTCTTCTACATGCAATGTAGAAGAGAGACTTTAGCAGCTCATATCATCTTTTTTTTTTTTTTTTTTTTTAAGCATGTTCTTTGTTTGTCAAATATATATGGTGCATGCACAATTTTGCAGTCAGTGACCTTTCTTTTTACTCAGATGTCCAGCTGACTTTGGCACAGCACTGTCTATTCACATACAGTAAGCAGTGAGCACCACTGGACGTTTCATGTATATGGAGAAGTTGCTCACAGGTTTCAAGTCGATGCAGTGTGCTCCATAATCTGTTGGGAGGGGAGCCAAATCCATAATTCACAAGGTTCATGCGACATACAAAAGCCATGGGATGAGGTCCTCTTTGTGTTCAGTCCTTGAGAAAGTCGGCTAAGTCAAAGAGACTGTTACAAAGGCTAAAGAATCGCCTGCCTTGTTCGATTATACCCAAGGGCATGCATACTTATTATTAATTCTTCTTTATTATGCATGTGATTCTGTCACTGTGTGTTAGCTCTGTTTTTCTTATTCAAGCTAACTAGTTTTATTTTTGTCTTTGCAGCCAAACTGAGGGAGTCTTGTTTTGACCCTGGTGTTGTTTTGAATGGGACGAGGCTGGGTTCTGATTATAAATTAGGATCCACTGTGACTTTCTATTGTGAAGCTGGATACGTTTTACAGGTACAAAACAAAAAGGAATAAGATAAGTTGGTTTGATTAAAAAGCTGTTAATATGTTGTTATTTATCTTTTTCCATAATTGACTGACTAGCAATGTCGCTAAAATGAATGCATTATATTGTTGTATCAGGCTTTCTGCAAAGCTATTGAAGGCATTAAATTAGATGTATATGTTTTTTTGAAAATTATTAATCCTCAATTGGGCCAATTTACTTAATATATTTACTTAAATAGCATTTTTTTTTTCCAAATGTGCTGCTGCCTCAGTAACATGTTCAAGGCAATACATTTACATCTTAAAGAAAATGTAATTAGTGTTTCCTTGTGGTGGCTTACCAGTGTTCTATTAATGTTGTAAAATTGTGACTTCTTCACTTCAGGGATACTCAACTCTCACATGTAGTATGGGAGATGACGGTAGACCGGGGTGGAACAGGGCTTTGCCAAGTTGCCAAGGTAACGATGCAGACAAAAACATAAAAAAATCAATTTACATAAGACTTTAACATTTCGTGTGCTGCTGTTAGTTATGTGTGCCCTGTGTGTACTTTCGGTTGATAATGGCTTTGTGTTTTGTCTGTAGCTCCCTGCGGAAGCCGGTCGACAGGGACGGAGGGCACAGTTTTATCTCCAAACTTTCCCAGAAACTACACCTCTGGACAGACCTGTGTCTACTCCATATCTGTGCCCAGAGAGTTTGGTAAGTCCAGTATCTCAGCTGCTGCAAATACAAAACATTTCTAAACATTGAAAATGTATTCAGCAAAAAAAACCAAAAAACATTTCTAAATCAATACACTCATGCTTTCATCTATTAATTTTGCTTGTTGGTATTGTATTGTATTGTATTGTATTGTTGTTTGAATCACCCAAGAGTGAAACTTGTTTTTAATATTGGCACTTCTTCAATAGGAACCAGTAAATGACAGAGTCATAGAGTGTATTAAGAAAGCAGCTGTCACTCTTCAATAAACCTTTGTTCTTTGTAATGGCTGGCCACATTTATAAAGAAAGAGTGTTTTGACATCCTTCAAATATCTATAGATTTTCCATTTTTATGAAAACCGTAAAGTTGTAATTCTTTTGGAAACCAGATATTGACAATCCATGTTGGGGTGTGAAGTTGTCACGACTAAGCCTCTAAAGACATCATTACATTTATAAATAACTGTGCCTTTTGTGATCTTCAGCCAATTAAAAGTTGTGTGCGTTTAATAAGCTAACTTAATCTGTTAAGCTTCTAACCTCTGTCTTGTGTCAAAGATGGTACCTCGATTGATTTAGATGCTTTTATGTCTCAGTAGGATACCACAGAGGATGATGTGTTAGACGGTTCTGTGGGTAAATTAATGAATAAATATGATTCATAAAGACACATTATAAAACCTTTCTGCTCATCAATAATGTGAGCTGTAAATTGATTTCTCCAGGCTGAGTGCTATCATTCAGCATGCTGGTGTGGTGCAGAAAAATATTTTTTTAAAGAAAGCATTCTGACTCAGAGTTTGGGTTGTTTTTAGGCATGTTTTCATATTTCTAAATTTGCCATACCATTTTGTCAATGCTTGATCCCGTCATAGCTCTGGTTGGGCTTGGGCAGTACTTGGAAGGGAGTCTGCTAGAACCCCAAGTGCCACAGCAGGTTAACCAGAGGAGAAGGTGTTGCTATGTACATAAATACTGCAAAATGGCAGTCTTGTTTCTATCAGTGTGCTCCAGAGCAGCTGTGGCTATGATAGTAGTATATCACCAGGGCGAGAGAAGTCAATTCATCATTTGTAATATTTTTATACAATCAACATCAAACTATATTGCTTAGTTGGCTGTTTCATAGTTATAAGCACCATTGTCTCAACACTATATGGAAACATGGACTAAAAAGATTATTGGCTTCCTGTGTTTAATTGTAAACCAGACATTGTGGCCATAGCTGCTTGTGAAAGCCTGATCCCTTCAGATCTCAGAATCTAAGCAAGATAGGGCCTGGTTAGTACTTGGATGGGAGACCATTAAAACACCAGGTGCCACAGTGGGACGACAGGAGTAGATTGTCGTTGTGTCCTTGGGCAAGACACTTAACTCACATTGCCTCAGTGTCTACGTACACTGGGTGAGTGGATGCTAGATTATAAAGTGCCTGGAAAGGCAGAAAAGCGCTATATAATTAGAACATTTACCATTTACATTTGGTATCACATTACACAGTGTTTTCAGTGACTTGGGCATATTGTGGCTTAGTGTGTTGCTTGTAAAACGCTACATACGAGTCCTCTCCATTCATCTCTTGTCCTTTATGTCACTTCAGATATGTGTAGCTTTCCTCTCCTAAACTGTGAGGTTCTGGCCCACAGCAGCCATCACTTGTGTCTCTGTGTGACTCTAAATAATGACTGTGATGCCACTCTGCTCATATCACCGCGGCATAAATCTAATGAGTTTTGCGATGGCTTACACTGTGAACTGCGCCACCTGCTCAGCACCGCATCAATGAACCAGCAGGGGATGATGGAAACCCTAATCACTCACATTTCCTTAAAAATCTATACGCCGTGGGAGCTTTTAACTATTTTCTGCTGACAATGACATTTTCTTTATGTCCACTCGATATCCTGCCCCCTCACCTCTGTGCATGACTATGACAAATCTACAACTTATAACAAGAAACTCCTACTCCACTTTTAATTGACTCATGGAAGAGGTATTTTTAAACGCTAGAGAGTGTATCATCATCATATTTACTGTACACAAATGAAGTACTGCCCTCATACTTTATATTTGGACCACTTGCAAGTGAGATGAACATTTCAGATGAGTTCATTTAATGCAGTATAGTGCATTAAATGGACTTTGAGGTAGTGCGGATTGGTCAGTTTTGTAAAATAGTCTTAGCACAATAACACATTAAGCATTACTGATATAAAACCCCTGAATCCATCTAAAGCTAATAAACCCTTTTGAAGTATCCCACACAGTAGGGTTAGGTTTAGATGTTTAGAAGTTATGAAAACATAAATGCAGCTAACCATAGAACAAATATCAAAAATAAAATCCCTTTTAGTCCAAGGCATACAATTTTGATTAAATATGAACCCTGAAAAATATATTTTCATCAGTCAGTTATTGAAAATAAAACAGTGTTCTGATGAGTAAATTTGAAAAATGTTCTATCACGAACAAATGAGAAATGACATTGCCTCCTAAATCAATGTAGAAAAGCATAGAAGTAAGTATAGTGGTCCGACAACTAAAGGAGACAGAAATAACATGAAGCAGGTGCACATAAGGAAAAATGACTGGATACTGAGGTTTGAATTGAGGTTTGCAGAGAGCAGCAGTCTGACCAGTGACCTTCTTATAACTCAAATTCCTCTGCCATGTTCACATTTAATCCTTTACACCTCTCCCTCTGGGACAAAGGGCAGAGTGTGGCCATGGAGTGAAAGAGTAATAGAGTGAGATCTAGTCCTGAGTGCACATAGTGCATTCTGCGAGGCAAAATGAAATATACCGTAAGTCATATCTTACATTTTGTTTTAAGTACCCTCTAAGATCTGCTTCAAATATTGCCTCTAATAGGGCTGATAGCCTAAGATGGAAAAGCTTCTATGGCTCATGGATGTTTTCTCATAATGTCAGCCACTTCAGCTGCCGAAAAATTGATATAGCTTGGTCTTTTAAATGGGACGCAGGAATAGAAAGACTACTTCTGTGTGAGCGTGTGGTATGTGCAATGTGCATAATGACACAGACTGAGCAAAGACTTGATGGATTGAATAAATAAGCCCTCACGGGAATACTTTGATGCACCAAACTTTCTCTCTTGACTACTGAAAATCTTGCGCAATCAGATAAGATCCAATTAAATGCTTTGAAGCTCATATATATTCTATGAATATAAGTGTGGATCTTCTGTCCAATCAGCATGCTTATTTCTATCAATGAGTCCAGTTTAGATTGTACCAAATGTAGAATTTGGAAAGTCAGTTAAATTCTAAAACAATTAATATGTTTTTTCTTTCTGACTGGCAACTTTCAAAAACCTTCATCAGCATTAACTTATATGTTCTAAAAGAGTTCACTTGAATTGACTGGATAGATCATTGTCATCTAGTTTACATTTGACATATTGCAGTTTCATTTCACCACAATGAAAGCGGCATATCTGTCTCTAAAACTAATGTGACAGAATGCAAAAAAAAACGTTTATGCCCAGCTTACCTCTCAAAACAGTGTATCTGCCACAACAAATTTGGGTTTGTGCACAAATTACAACTCACATATTGAATTGCTATAAGCCAAAGAGCATTTTTTTCCAATTAACAATGATTGCAATTATAACTGCGCAAATTGGTATATATTATCAATGAAAAGAGGCTCACTACTTTTGTTAAAGCTTCCACATATATCTTCACCACTGTATTACCAAAATGTCTATTTCTTAGGCTTATCACCCATCTTCATATATTACATTCTAATATCACGCAGCACAGATTTCTGTGTGTATGTTATCACAGTTTCATAGAGACATGCGCCCGGTCAGAACAAAGTAAAGCCATTTAGCCCTCTAGATTGTGGGAGTAGATTGAGAGAGCGTTGGTTAAGCTGAAGACAGGGTGATGTTTTGATTATTAACTGCTCTGATATGTAATTTGGTGGCTTCAAATAGAAGTTGACACTGGAGCTTAATACAATTTAAATGAGGTATTGCAGGTTAATTTTATCATTTCAAGGTCAGTTTCCAAGAGTGGCACAGAATGGTAATTTGCCACCGTTCAGACGCTGTTAAGGTGTTCTTCTATCTTCTTTATTTTCAGTGTTGTTTGGGCAATTTGTGCTTTTCCAAACATCTCTTAATGACGTTGTGGAGATCTACGATGGTCCCACGCAGCAGAATACGCTCCTGTCTTCTCTCTCGGGGTCACACTCTGGTAAAATTAATAACATAACACTAACAATTGATCAAATAAACCTATAGCAGTATGGTGCATTAAATGGACTTTCTTGTATGCAGGTGAATCGCTTCCTCTGAGCTCAGGAAACCAAGTCACGGTCAAGTTTACCACAGTCGGACCAGAAACTGCAAAGGGATTTCACTTCGTCTACCAAGGTTAGTGTGTAACTGAATGGCCTTGCTCACATACAAAGCTAAGGCATTCTTTTCACCATCCAAACATGCTAATAAATTGTATCAGCATGAATATATTTTTACTATGACTGATTTTTCTTCTCCCTACAGCTGTACCAAGGACAAGTTCAACCCAATGCAGTTCAGTTCCAGAGCCACGATTTGGGAAACGCCTTGGGAATGATTTTGCAGTGGGTTCTTTGGTGCAGTTTGAGTGTAACCCCGGGTATGTCCTACATGGGTCGACCGCCATTCGCTGTGAAAGTGTCCCGGATAACCTGGCCCAGTGGAATGACACACTGCCAACTTGCATAGGTAAATATAATACTTCATGTAGCTTGCTTGTGCTGTTTTTCTTTACTATTTGTTTAGTTTGTGTATACGTTTGTTTGTTGTTTTTATAATTCAAACATGAAGATTGCAAAATAAAAAACTGTAGTAATGCGACTTTGCTCTTTTTACCTGAAAGAAGAAGTTCAGGCAGTTGTCTATGTTTTGAATAGGAAGCATTTGCTTTTGCGTCTTTAATTTATTGCCCACTTCCAGTCTCTACGACGCAGTGGCGCAGCCTTTAGTACTCTCACCTCCTAGGGCCCAGGACCTTTCTATGTAGAGTTTGCATGTTCTGCCCGTGTCACACAAGTTTCCTTCGGGTGATACGGTTTCCCTTACCACTAAAAACAAGTCCTGTTTTCCTTCTCTCGCCCATCCAGTTGACTACATATGGAAATTAGCTGTAAAGCTAGAATCTCGAGCAAGCATCTCTGCCATTGTGCTTAATGTAATTGTACATTGTACTAAAGAAACATAACTTTTAACCTTCTAGGGCGTTACCATTCACACCTTAATTTCAGTCTGTTCTGAGTGTTTTGTGAGATACCAATTTTCCTATAGCCCCAAAACAAATGTTGCATATTGAATTATATGTTATAGTCAAGACATAGTTCTTTGATTTAGTTATTTATTTATTTGATTATTTATTGTAGACCTCTACTAGCCCACTACCACTACCACTACTATGATTTATTACTGTAATAAAACTATTATTAGAAAGTGTCCTCTGTATATAAAAAAAGTGCAGGTCATAACCAACACAGCGTAGACCTTGTTTCACAGAAAACACTTTGACCTCTCCCTCCTGTTCCCTCCCTCTTCCCTCTGTCCCATGTCAGTTCCCTGTGGGGGTGTCTTGACTGCTCGGCGTGGGACGATCCTGTCGCCCGGATACCCCGAGCCCTACGATAACAACCAGAACTGTGTGTGGAAGGTCTCTGTTCCCGAGGGGCCGGAATACAGGTAGCACCATCAGGCGCTTCCTGCTTGACCTCTGTATCATTGGCTTGAAAGCTGAGCAGGCAGGATGTCAGTGGAGATAAGATATTATTGGAGAGGGTGAATGGATGGATGGTGTGTGTGTGAGAGAGAGGGCCATCCACAGATAAGGAGATAGGATCTAATCGAGACAGATAATGCCTGATTGTGTGTAAGCACAAACACAAAGACGACACACCTGCTGGTATTCACCTGCCCGGGTCACATCACATCAGTATGACCTCACATATTTAAATTTTAAGTTTCATTTGTTGCCTATTTAAGAAAAGTCTGCCAATTGTTTTGGTTTTCCATGCATATGTGTGTTATTATTTTATATATTGTTCTCTCCAATCATCATAGTAATATCAATATGCATTTATGCTGTCATGAGCTTTTTTCTTCATTGCTTTGTTTCTTTTTTCAGATTCAAGTTGTGAGCTTTGCTACAGAACATAACTGGGACTCTTTGGATTTCTATGATGGTGCCGACAATCATGCACCACGACTTGGCAGCTACTCTGGTAAAAGCACTGCTGGATTCTTCAAATTCAATCTCCTAGTTGCAATAGTAACAGTTACACTCATGCTAAATTTGGTTCTACTAGAATAATTCTTTGATGTAGAATGCTAAAACAAGCTTTAGACTTTTGTTTTTGTATTGTTTCTTATCAAACATGTACAGTTTTTGACAACAATGTCATTTCACAAATTGCAAAGATGAAAAGATTTAAACACTTGTTTTCCAACACTAATAATAACAGAGCAGAGCTTATTGTCTCAATGTTTTGAAGCACAAAATATGTTCACGTTTGGCCCCCTGCTACGCACTGAGCTGGTCCCATTCTGCACATCTCTGTGGGGAGGCACCCACTGACACCTGCTTGTTTGTCTGCTGTGCCTTCAAAATTCTCACGAGAAATGTCTGGCACACTGCTAATTGATCCTTGTCCTCTTCGTGGTATTTGCTGGAAATAGAAACTGTACTAGAAAAGCACTGGGACAAGATGTGCAAAAGTCTGGGAATGCAAAACAATACTAACGCAATTTGCAAAATTGCTTTGCAACATTTGCTATTATTTTTTTAATATATTTTGAGAAAATATGTTGATTCTGTTGCTTTAATAGAGGTTTAGCTTAATAGCTAACAAAGTTAAAAAAACACATTCCCTGTGACAAGGTGAATGTTTACCTGTGCAAACAGTTTAAAATGATCCTTGTTACTTATTAACTGCATTTGAGCCATACATAGTATTTTATATTAAGATTGTATTTGTAGGGATATGAATGAACATCTGCATTATTGTATATAGTTATATTTAAACCAAATAGTGCACACAACATTTGTGTGATTAAAGTATCCAAATGTTTTCTAATACAGCTTGTATTATCATTCATGGTCTAGTTGTTTTAAAACTCAAAGATGTAATTAATAATCTATGGATCACTATAGCTTTTAATAAATAAGTAGAGCATAAGAGACAACTTTGTAACAACTGCTAATTAATACTGTCATATATCTGAAAATAGAAGTTATGGTTGAATCCATGCAGTTAATTTTTCATCATCATTTATTATTAAGGAGAAAACATTTTTTATTTCGCTGTCTTGATAATGAACAGTTTTTTGTTTTTTTTTTCTCAAATGTGAACAGCTCAGCAGGGGAGCTGTTGAAAAAGCTGCTAATGAATCTCTCTGATTAGCTTGCAGTGTTTGTTCAGAAAAGTTTGCTAACACACCTGACAGACAAATGCAAGCTAACTGTCCTATTTTGTTATCATTAAAGGGGATGTGTTATGTTAAATCAGCTACAAGGAGCCTTTGTTACAACTTTGTTTTGTCAAAATAAGTTTACTCAAATTGTGTTTGAATGATTTAGGCATATCTGAATAATTCTTCAGTGTACTGCAACTCTTTAGGACATTTTGTATCCCCCTATCGCCTATGCCTGCTCTCATCACTCTATTTAGTTAGGGGAGGAAAAAGAGATCCATGTAGATTATACATTGTCCCATAACTACTTTTCATGAATAAAATTAATTAAATAAAAATCATCTGATTACTATTAAGAATTTTTATTATGAAGATGCATTGCTTCTGAAGATGGACATGTTTTATTACCAAGCCGTTTTGCATCAGTATTGCTATAAAAAACTGTAAAATTACTATAATGCTAACAATTAATTTGCATAGTATGTCTCCTTTAAGGATGTCACTGGGGTTTCTACCTTGTTTGGAAACAACAAAATTTAATAATTATGCAGTAGCAGAAACCTCTCCATCTGCTCCTGCTGACAACGACTAATGTCTAACCATGCATTATATATATATATATATATATATATATACATATATATAGATAGATAGATAGATAGATAGATAGATAGATAGATAGATAGATAGATAGATAGATAGATAGATAGATAGATAGATAGATAGATAGATAGATAGATAGATAGATAGATAGATATTTATATTTATTATATATATAGATATTATTTTTTAGTTTTACTTTGAAATAGCTATTCTTCCACCGCCTTTGCATTCCTGTGTAATAACATTTCCTTTAATAAGCAGATCAGAGCTGCTTTTAGTGCCCTGCATGTTGCTTGTGACTGCATTGGCCCCTGACACAGTATTGCGCCTCTTGAGTAACTCTGAACCACTTCTCACTTTGTTCTCCCCTTTTCCTCGCCACGTTAAGTAGGTCAAGCAACATTTGAGAGGTAGACTCAAATAAACTAGCTGTCTGCAATAAAAACACAACTTTGCCTCTTTCTTAAGCTTAAAAAGAATCAAAATGTGGGTTTGGGACAGCTTTGTTGTCCCTGTCGCTGTCAGAAAACTAAGATCATTTTATCTCAAGCCCCAGTTAAAGCACAACATATATGCTCAGTATATTTTTTTCTTTTCTGTACAGGAACAACCATCCCTCAGCTCCTCAACAGTACATCTAACAACCTCTATTTGAGCTTCAGTTCCGACATCAGTGTCTCGGCGGCTGGATTTCACCTTGAGTACACAGGTAGTATGCCGACGTGTATGGGATTTCTCTCAAAAAATATCAAAGTTTGCTCTTAAAGTTGTTTAATGTAACTTTATTCTTTTCAACAGCTATTGGCCTGGAGTCATGCCCAGAGCCACAGACTCCAAACTATGGGGTCAGAGTTGGAGATCGGTTCATGGTGGGGGATGTGGTACAGTTCTCATGTGAACAAGGATACTCACTTCAGGTAAGCAAAATTAATAGTAGAAAGAGGAGTGGCTATCTAGTGGTGAGATAGTAATAGCAGGGGTAAAATGGCAGTAGCCCATAGAATAGTTCTTGCAGGCACCCTGGTGAATTGGCCCAAATAATTATATGGCAGTACCACAAATTTAAAGGTTGTATGGAGGATTTTCAAAAATTGTTTGTTGTCAGTCTTGGTCAAAAACAGTTACATAGATTTGTAACAGCCTTGTACTTATGCTAAACAAAAAAATAATTATAAAAATATATAATCTGTGGATGTGATGTGTCCAGTAAAAAATTGACCAATAGATAACGAGGTACCTCGTTATCTATTGGCTTGTGAACCTGTCAAGCAAACCCTCAGTGTTCCTAAGTAACTCATTGGTCCAGTTGCAGTGAAGGGCGTGGCCCTGGGAGGAGAAACGCATGTGCATCGTTTGAAAAACAGCAAACGGTTGTTGGATTTGAAAAATCCTCCATACAACCTTTAAGTAATGGTGGTGTCTTAAAATGAATAAAATTATTCTTTGTTTTCACCTTATTCCTTTAGAGTTAGTCCCACCCATTTTTTTCTGGATCACATTTCCTGTTTTAGGTTGTTTTTTTTTTTTGTTAGCTTGTCTGTGTCGCGAGGCAATCTCAAATAGATATAATGACAATTAAGATAAACCTAGCGAATTCTACAAGCTCAACATAACTAAGCAGAAAGTGCACTACCAAGAAAAGTGGACGAGGCAGAATAGGGTGATTAAGGATTCTAAACAGTGGGGTGGTTATATTTACTGTATGTTGTATACTCAGGTAAAATGAATGAAAAAAGTACTTTTTATGCACATATTTTTTTCGTGAAAAGAGTCTGCTAAGTATCTCAAAATAAGTCCAGCTCAAAGCAGACTTGGTTTTGTAGCACAGTGGAGCAGAAGGACCACCTTATACACACAGTTAGTGCCTAACTGAAGTGAACAACAGTATACATGTCTTTAAAGTGAGTCTCATTTCTCTGATCTCGATCCATTCACTTCTTTCATCCTCCACAGACCCAGAATTATTTAAAGCAAGAATGAGAGGAAACCCCACTCTTGGGTGTTTCTCTGCAGTTGGGATAAAAGAGCGCACAGCCGTGGTGTAGTTTTCACTAACTTCTGAATAATTAATGCTTTGAGCGTGGGCTGCTCCCAAATTCTGAGCAGTACAAGACTCTAATGGAGTTTCCTTCAGTCTCATATACAACTTAGTACATGATTGCAGTAGTTCAGACGCCAAGCTTTTTCACATCATTCACATTGGTCTTGCAGAGGAAGTGCTGTACACAAGCTCTTTTTCACAACACCACAGCAACATAATGTAAGTTTTGTGCGGTTATCTTTTGTATTAGATTAAATGTATAAGTTCTTTGTTATTTTCATCACAAATCGCAGATAAAATGCATTCATATTCTCCCAAACAATGTTATGAAAGTCATTAAATGGCTATAAAAGTTTATTCTGGCTAAATATTGGATTGTGGATTGAAATGTAATTATATATTCATTAAGTTCTTTGCTGCAATTCTCCTCAGAGTTGCATCACATTCCGCGATAGCTTATATAAAGCAGGCCGTGACTATTATTTCTACTTCTATGATTTTCTTTGAACCTTTAAATCACAATTAATTTGCAGTGACATTAAACAAAATAATGTAATTGTCAGATGCATTTTGATCTTTATTTCTATTAGAATGCACTTCTGATCAGGAAAGTCGGGGAGGTTTTCTGCTCAGATTCGATTTAGATATTCTGCTGTTCTAATCAGATCATATATGAATACTGCATACAAGAAGTCAGATCTCATTTGTGTGATGCGATGACTCAAATATTTTCTCTATGTACAGGGTAATGCCCACATCACATGCATGCCGGGGCCTGTGCGCAGATGGAACTACCCGGTGCCTCTGTGTCTCGGTTAGTATTCAAGAGCATACTTCATGCTCAAATACACGCACCCTCACAATATGCACACTCCATACACTCTCTGTTGGCCATTACTGCTGCAGAGATGATGCAAGTATCCTATTCCCTGACTCAGAAGAAAATAAGCAGTTTTATCAACTTACAGTTCCTACTTTGAGATGATTATTTTAGTATTCTGGACTGGAATTTGAGTAGGCTTTCAATGGGTGCATAGAGGCAGAGGCAGCCACAGACATGCACAGTGTGTGGAGGCATCAGCATGCACCAGGGCGCACAGGAGGAAGCCCAGTCTGGACACTAATCAGCGGGCACAATGCTGATTTATTCACCAGGAGCGCCTATTAATGAATTAGAATATGTATAGGGATGAAGATAATGCAAGATGTCAGGTTTAAGATTGTCAAGTGGAGATGAGCAGCTTCTAGGACTTTTTAATGCAGTGTTCATGTCTTATGGTGATTTTCAGATTTTACTTTGATGTTGTGTTTCTATTTTCAGTATGAAACAATTTATATGTACTTAGTCTTATGTCTTATCTTAAGGGGACTGCTAGTAGAAGCTAATGTACACATATGCATAAGCTAGTATTTGCCTCATTGCTTTTTTGACAATTGATCACTTATTTTGTGAGATGAGGTGGCTTGAAAATACTACTGTATGCAATATTTACTCTAAATGTTCTACACATGGGCAATCGATTATAAATTATGCTATTTAAGCTCACAAGCTAGCTCTCTCAGGATCACTCGTCTGAATGAATTACAGACTAATTGTACAGAATTTAGCCACAGGGGGTCAGTAAAGTGGAATGCCTATGTTTGTATTCTATTGGCGTCATTTTATGCCCTAATGCAGTTCCTGTTTCTAAAGCCATAACCATCATAATAACTGTCCCTTGAGCTTATTACTATTTGGTAAATTGTGTATTGCTAAAATTAGGATTTGTATTTTAGATTGTTTTGATGAACTGCATTTGTTTAGCACTTCCAAACATATTTAACGTATTTATCATATTTACAGTCAGCTATCCGTTTATATAACTTAGGCCCATTCAAACTGTGTAATATTAGATTGGAAACTGGTAATTGCTATGGCTAGATTTTGATCATTGTGAAACCCATGCACACAACTCTAAGCTGCCTACAGTATTTGAGCCCAGCCAGGCTTTGTGCTAGTCCTAATCTTGTGTCTCTCTCCAGCCCAGTGCGGCGGGTCCATGACAGATGTGAGTGGAGTGATCCTAAGTCCTGGTTACCCTGGCAACTATCCCAGTGGATTAGACTGCACATGGACAGTCAACCTACCTGTCGGCTTTGGTACTGAAATGACAACTTTCTTTTTGTGGGGATATACTTTCTGCTTAAATATTTTTTTGCTGTGATTTTTACTTTGGTTGGCTGAGAAATAGTGAGAAGTAGACTAATAAAGCATTTTTGTCAGCCCTCAAATTAGTAATTAACCTTTAAGAGTGATTATTTGTGGGTCTCTATTACATTTTAAAAGAATTTCATCCTGTAATAGAATAGAATATGGGGTTGATGTCTGTCTACTTACTATGATGTGTTGTTTTGCAGGCATCCACCTCCAGTTTCTTAACTTCTCGACTGAGGCGATCCATGATTACCTGGAGATCCGCAGTGGTTCTCTGGAGACTGGTTCTGTGATAGACCGGTTCAGCGGCCCCATCCTCCCCAAGTCTCTCTTCAGCACCACGCACCAGACCAGCTTCTTCTTCCACAGCGACTACTCCCAGAACAAACCTGGCTTTCACATTACATATCAAGGTACCCCTGCTACCAGATGCTTGTCTATAGTGGGAAGTTTTTGTTATTTTTGTGATTTCAGGGACTTCCAAAAGAGTAAGAGGTCTATTATTTTCTAATTGTGTACTTTACACTCTACATATAGAATAAGAAAATCGAACAAAAACACAATCTTCAGTGGTTATAATTGTGTCTGGGTTTTGTAGAAAAACTAGGTATTTGACCCTGAAAAAAACATGGCATTTCAGATAACCATGGTTAATTTTTACTGCAGTCAGGCATTTTTTATAGTTTTTCATCAAATTTGCCCTAATCTCTGTTGGATTTCTCCTCCTTGTAGATTTTTTATGGATTCTAGATGCTGTGAGATTTAAATTTTTCTTTATATTTTAATATGGTTAAGCTCAGGAGACTGGGCCACCTCATGCACTTACTGTCCTTCTTTATGAACCTCTCCTTTGTGATTTCATTGATGGCGCCCAAAATGTAATGTGACATTACACTGTTAATCTTGCCTTCTATACGATGAACTCAGCCTGTTCCCTTGAAAGAGAAACACTCCCAAAGCATAATGTGTCTCCCTCCATACTTCACTGTTGGAAGTACTCAAAATCGCAAAATTAACAGGGAATTAAATGCTTATTTCTGGCATTGTGGTTGAGATTGTCAAGATGTATTATTGTACGTAGATGTGTCATTAGGGGTGTTTGTCGTTTAATATACAATTTCTGATGTCAAACCTGTGCTTGGTTTTGAATCATGAACCATTTATTCAGAGTTAACCGTTTGCCCCGCCCACTTTGACCTGCTTTGTCACTCTATGTTGAACCGTGGCCAACAATGTCTTTGCATGGATAAATGCTTTTGATCCAAGTGAGATTATCTTGGTTGAGTTATGTAAACTTTCTAATTACAATCATTTCCACATCATAAGACATTTAAGTCTTTTTGTTTTTAGTTAAGAGCAATGCTTTTGACATTTGTTTTGAATAAGGAAAAGTCATTAATTTGCCTTTTTAACAAACTTATTTTAGAAGCAAAACACTAAACATCAAACTCGTACACTTTTTATTCGGATGAAAATTGGTTATGTGATAAAAGAAAGTTGTTAAGTGTTCATTTGTCAGTTACTTAAGGCTTCCAACATTTATTTGGACAAATCTATTAGCTTGCCTTATTCAATTCATGTGCAAGCTACGACTACTGGTGAATAATGCATTTACTTTTTCATTATCTAGAAGAAACATTGGAAAGAGATTTTATGATGGAATTTAAGAAAAATATCACTTTCCGAAAAATATAATTAGACAGAACTTTGAACATTAAGAACTTAACAGTTTTAATATATTCCTGTTATTTTGCAGCATACCAGCTCCAGAGTTGCCCAGATCCTCGCCCGTTTCGAAATGGAAATGTGATAGGAACAGACTTCAGTGTGGGAATGACAGTGTCTTTTGAGTGTCAGCCTGGGTACTCTCTCATCGGTGAAACATCTCTGACCTGTTTACATGGGATCAGTCGCAACTGGAACCACCCTCTGCCAAGATGTGAAGGTAAAGTCTAAGCCAATCCAGTATTAGGACAACTTTGTAATAGTTTGAATTTTACATGATTAAACCTATACTAAATCTTAAAGGTGCACTATGTAACTTTTTGACCAAAAATAGACTTGAACAAATGCAAGTTTTTGCGAATTGTATTTTTTATTGCACTAAGTAACTAATAAAAATCAGTGTTTCCATTTTAAGTGGGCTTGCATGGCCACAAAATGGACTGTTATTTGGCCTGAAAGAGGGCCTCTTCTTGTATGTTTCCATGGAAAAGCTGCTCCTTTTGTTGTATTTTTCACATTATGAAATAAAACGCTTTTATTCTGCATTCAGAATGTACCAACGTATAGTTTTATCTTTCTATTTCTGTTGTGTAGTCAACTTTTCACCTCCAAATAGTTACACACTGCACCTTCAAAGTAAAAACATCACAGGCAATGCTTTAATTGTATGTGTGTCTGTTTGCTTTCTCAGCACATAAACTTTCATGCAGAAAAAAAAACAGTTTTGTCCAGTCAACTCCTAAAAAAGTTTTATTTTTTAACTTTGCTCACTTCACCCATAAATTTGTGGAACTTCAAAAAATGTTTTTTTCATAATGCATTTTCTTCCACAGAGGTAGCAATATCACCACTAACTCCCACACAGTTTACAAACTCGAACTGAACAAAATTTTGAAGTGTTGTTAATATTTGCTTCTCAACCAGATTTATTAAAGTTTTACGACTGTAAAATGTTATTAAAAAAAGATAAGAAAACAAAATAAAAATAATTTATCCAAGAACTCAAAAACTGAATCAATATAGAAAGATCAGAAATTGTTGGCAAAACTAACCTTTACATTTAAAAGTGGTTCTGTTCATTTTACACTTATTGATTCCCCAAAATATGATTACATTTTTCTTTTTTCTTTTTTTTTTTTACAAACCAGCCTGTTAAGCCCTGGCCTTCTTTTTTGGCGCAAAACCCTTGAGGCGACATGTCCAAATTTATCAATAAAGTACAAGACAAAAATAGTCATCACAAATGCATTCTTGGTGACTTTAAATGCTTTTTTTTTTTTATTTTTTTTTTTTATAAAAACATGAGATGATGAAAAACGTGTAATTGTTTTTCCTTCTTATTATGGGAGTAATTACTGTAGTAGTTTCATACTGATTTAAATTCAACATTTGTTCCTCTGTAGTGTCTTATCTTCGGTTATTCTTCAGATATGGTCAAAAATTACTAATGTTTAGGTGTAATGTATTATGGCATCATAACCTGATGTGTAAATATTATACAAAATGTGGACCAAAAGGTCAGTAATCCCATAATCAACATACTTTCATTTTTAACATGACGTTTGTTTGTTTTTTGCAATAATATAAATATTTATTACAGTAGACTCACCATCAAATCCCTGTATAGACATAATACACCTTGTTGACACTAATAAAATAAATCCTTGCATAATTCTAGAACCAAAAATAAAAGTATGTATTCTTAAAGACTAGCCTGAGCTGCAAAGCTGAAATAAAAACATAATGACAGTTTGTTAAAGTTATTAGTGTAATATTAGGTGGTAATTATGCAACTAATGAGGACCGGTACTCTTTCACTCTTCGGAATAATTACCAGAGACTCATATTGCTAATATTCATTTGCTGCAGATGCATCAAGGTTTAATTCTGTTAAATGTCCTTTGTTGGATCTAGCTCTCTGTGGCGGGAACATTACATCACTGAATGGGACCATTTACTCTCCTGGACATCCCGAGGAGTACCCAAACTTTCAAGATTGTGTGTGGAGCGTTCGAGTGCCACCTGGACATGGAATCTACATCAACTTCACTGTTCTGAGCACTGAGCCCATCTACGACTACATCACTGTCTGGTAGGTGGAAATGAAGCTGTGTTTTGTGACCAGACATTTTCTTCAGTTCATATATGTGACTTTTTTTGGGTCTATAAAAATTTACTTAGACACATGACCATTTTTAATGCATACTTTAAACTATGAATAAATAGGGAAAGGAGACACAAAAACTGAAGCAAGTGTAGTTTTTTTCTCATTCCCAAAATATAGAAAAAAATTATACAAAACGGCTGCATAGCTAATATATGAAGTGCTAGGAATCAGGACCCATCAACCTACAAAGCCCGATGGGTGTCAGCTTAATAATGGTGTATCACTATGAAAAAACTGCGGATTAGAACAACTATTATACTTTTACAGAATTAAACATAATAAAACTTCATTGTGAAAGACATGGACATGCTTCATGATTCAATCAGAATCAGAAAAGTTTGTATTGCCATGAAGGAAGATAATAATCATTTTCTTTGAGCACACCAGTTAAAACTCATCAGCACGAGAGAGGCTAGCCTAGTAATCACAAAACAAATGCATGTTTTCAAGGGCTTTAGTGTGTATGTACATACGCTATTTTGTTTTTGTATGTTTTGGCTCTAATTTTATAGAAGCGTATCTACATTTTTATATTTCAGCATTTATTAAAAAATATTTGAGTGTATTACATAATAATAACTTCACAACCTCAAATGTGTATCTGAAGGCTTGGTTTCAAAACTATACAGGAGATGTAGAAGAAAACAAAGTTGTGTATTTTTCATGGTAATATTGTTATCTTATTATCCCTGCAAGTGAGCTATTGCTTAGTTTGATACTGTGTCTTTGTGCTTTTTTTGTGTGTGCAAATTATCTTTTTATAATATTTTTCTTAGTTTGAGGTTCAGAATAACCTTGTGTCCTGAATAAACGGTTAATTTATTAACATTGCCTCTGCATGCATTGTTTATAATAAGCCTCTATAAAACACTACACTTTTATCACTTTATAAAATTGTCCTTATTGCTGGAGGAGGATTAAAAGTACTTTCTTCTAATAGGTATTTAATT
Organism: Mugilogobius chulae; assembly: GCA_038363315.1. Lineage (NCBI taxonomy): Eukaryota > Metazoa > Chordata > Actinopteri > Gobiiformes > Gobiidae > Mugilogobius > Mugilogobius chulae. The sequence goes on from CM076408.1 coordinate 28,259,758, forward strand.
TGCGTGACATTTTCTTTCTTTTCCTCCCAGGATGTCATGCTCTTTAACATCTTTTCAGAGCTACCCACTAATTGGCTAAATTTCTCCAAGAGGTTACTATGACTACAGACATCTCCTTGAAACATTAGCCACTGTGACATAATTACATAATAGCCTCCTTGCATGTTTTTTTATTCCATTTTTTTTTTTTTTTTTTTTTTTTTTCATGTTGCTACTTTTTATTTCTTTTTGCAGCAATTCTTATATAACTGTATTTTTCTGACCTTGACTCAACCTCATTATTCTTCCACAGCATGGTAGCTTATGGAAACCCACACTTTGTCAGTGTAGGTAGCTAAATGGTGTGCAGATTTTGTACGATGTTGCACGGAACATAAGTGCATTCAGGCTACTCAGTAATCAGTGTAAGTGAGGAAAAATAGTTTATGGATTTCACAAGTTCTAACTCAACATTACAATATTACTCAAAACAAGTTCTTTTTTTTTTCTAATCCTGCTTCCATCTAGAGTTGGTCCATCTCCTTTGACTGACTGTCTTTGCATATAGTAAATGTAGCAAAATAAAATTGAAATTGTGACCAAATAATTGTGTCAAAATATAAAACAAATTGTAAGTAAACCGCATTGTTCAATACCTACATTGAATAAACTACAAAGTGCATTCATAAGACATCTAAAACAAAATGTAATTATAGGGAACAGTTTTTATCCAAGCAAGTAAAAAAAAATTCACAATCATATAGACAAAAAAGTCCTCCTCTTGTAGTAACATAACATTTTATCTGAATACTTTGTAGAAACCTTTTAGTGGGGCGTGGTCTTTCCTGTCCTTTCCTTTATATTGGAAAGGCACGTTGGAGCTGGTTAAACCCACCACAAACAGACTCTCTTAAATTGGCTGCGCCCTTGGTCTCTGACCCTGGAGTGAGCTAGAGAAGAGGCTACAAAAAGAAGATGGCCTCCAGACTCATGCCCACACACAGCAGTGATGGTCAAACTCCTGTTCTTAGTCACAGCCGCAAAGTTGGCTCCCCGCGGAGAACCCCTGCGCTTGTGGCAAAGGTGTGATTTTCTCAGCGGTTTCCTCCAGTCCAGAGCCAGTCGACCTGACAGTCAGTTAGTCCACTAATTGGTCTCATACTGTGGCGTACAACTGGATTCTTATTGTAACAATAATCATATATGTCAAAGATATGGGATTGTGTAGGCTGTATCTGACAAAGTGCAGCCCACACCACCTCTTACTGACTTTATATTCTGCTATGACATATACTAAACTGTTAACTGCTGCAAACTTCTTAGAGACAAAAACAATCTATACAGAATAACTTCTGTAACAGTATTATTATTATACCCCATTTGCTCCACATATACTATGTTAGACTTTAGACAGTTAGTCTTTCTAAATAGAACTGGGAAATTAATCAATGTTCAATTAAGAATAATTTGCTATGAATATGCTATGAATAATTTGCTTTTTATTCTTTATTTTTCTTCTGTCAGTAAAAAACATGTGGTTTCACACTGTGAGTGAAGAAAAGTGGATATTTTTGTTTTTGACTTGACTCATTTTTGCAAAAAATCATTTTTAGCACATTTTCTAAACAAGACACAAAAATAAAAAAAGGTGTTTTATATATCAATGTATATAATTGTTTGTCAGGTCTCTTGTATCTCCATTCTGACCATTTATATTGTAAAATTATTTGGAATGGAGTGCATTAATTCTTCTCTTTATTAAGAGCAACTTAAAAAAAAAAAAATTAAACACATTTGAGAAAGACCACATTGTGTTGCATGACTTAAAAAAGCGAAAACACTAGTGGGACGTTACCAGTCTGCAGTGTATAAACAAATAAAATGAGACACTAGCCCATCAAACTGATTACACATAGCAATATAGCTATTAACATGTAGCAGGCCATAGGCTAAAGGACAAATATTATGTCTTTATTGTTTAGAGACCATTTAATCAGATCTACTGACTGCAAAAAAGACAGAGAAAAGAATCAAAGCGTTCTTGTCTGTTATGCTAATGCTGCAGAAAGACCTCAAATGAATCTGGAAGATTTATGGACGTAAAAACGGTGCAGATCCCAAAAACATACCAATGCCATCACAAATCTGGGTCATTCATAACAGTATTTTCTGAGGCTCAGATGGGAAAGAATATTACAAATAGAAATCTAGCTCTGTTTTTGATTAGGGAAGATATATAGGTTTTTGCCTCTTGTGTCCTTTAAGACTGCTTGGCCTAAAAATGAACACCCTATGATAATATATTAAAAGAGTGACAACTTGGTTGTTAATTAGCCCTATAGTGTGCTCAAAGATACACACTAATTCTTTTCCTGCACAAGATGGATCACTTCTGTCTTACCCACTATCCTAATCACAGAACTTTCCTAAACCACCACTGGCAAATTGTATTCAACTTTTCACCCACAATAGCATTTGTTATTCTCATAATATGACAACATTGTAATCAATATTTATGAACATCCCATTGCAGATCGGATAAGCAGGCGCTTGCTTTGGGCAATACTGTGATCCTTAGACAAAGGGGAGTTTGTGAAGGTTTTACATCAAAATGAGCTCTGCAACATTGTAGTTGGGATTGTTTGGAGAGGCAAGATGGAGCAATATCCGAGCACAATCACTCTTGGCGCTTGTGCTTTGTCACATAATGTCCATCTCTATTTGCAGTCAATGGAGCAGCCGCAGGCTTTGTCTCATAAATATCATTAACACACTTCGATCTTTGTTCCTAGCCTTCAAGCAAGCATTTCCTGTACGCAATACCATTTAACTGTTGCAGATAATGAGACTAAGTTATGAATTATGTTTAAGTTGGCTTGTATAGATCCATAAAAGAAGCTGTTTAGTAGTTAAAGATGTTGTTTTTCCCACACATTTTCAAACACTTTATATTTAAAGGCAGTGTATAACTGAATTCTTAAAGAATAAACTTAGAAATCAGCAACAGATATGTTGTCAGCTCCTTCAAATCAGAAGCCATGGTTCTAGACCGGAAAAGGGTAGTTTGTCCCTGACGTCTGGGCCTCTCTGCTCAGACTGCTGTCGACGCAACCCAACAAGCATTACCCAAAAGAGACTCATGCTAGAATTTGGTGATGTCAACAGTGACATCGTGTCCTTGATGTTTTCTCAATGATCTGCCTGATTTTCTTGCGGCACTGCGTTGCTGTGTGATAAATATCGAATTGCGTTAGCTCATGCTCGTTTGTTGAACACTCTTCTACATCACTACATTATTCTCCACGAAAAGTCTGCTGTGATGTAGCTGCCAGAACTAAGAGAGCCGAGAGCCTCGAATTAGCTAGGAGCTGAAAAAGATTACAACAAAATGTCTTTAAAGTGCAAAAATGCATGTAGTGCTAGCTTCTATTACCGATAGGACTCATCTCATTCTGGTTTCTGAAAGTAGTAAAAATCGCATTAAAGTACACCATGGCAAACATTAAGTGCAAAATGCAAGTGAGCAAAACATACGAACAGCTTTAAAAAGTTAAACATTGAATGTTTTCTTTTTGTAGGATAGCAAAAAATCAGGTATTGTCTCTCATGTACTTATGAGACCATTACACTGTCTGCGCTACGTGATTTTAAACTTACCTCTTTTCTTGATAATTTTGCCGACATCCAACTGAATTGTGTATGTGTGTTTGTTTTTGTTTTTTTAACAGGGATGGCCCTGACCAGTCGTCCCCTCAGATTGGACAGTTTAGTGGCAACACGGCTCTGGAGTCTGTCTACTCCACCTCCAACATTATCCTCATTAAGTTTCACTCTGACTTCTCTGGAGCTGGATTCTTCGTTCTGAGTTATCATGGTAAGACTGAAGACACATTTTGTACAACTCAGAGTAAAGGTTAAAATGTTCTTAAAGCATATACCTTTGAGCACTATTACTTCTTTCTCCTACCTAAACACAGCGAGTTGGACTGGATGATAGTGCCAGTGTCCAGTGTGCTGATTTGTTCACTCTCCAGTTAATTGTTCATTTATAAGTCAATTTGTAATTGTTTTTCTGTCCACTGAACTTGATTTGTGAGACACTGGATTCTGAAGCTTCAGGTTTCTACAGTAAGCCGGAGACAAAATTGTTATTGGATGGTGGTGACTCACTTCTAAATACATTTTTAGTTGGGTTTCGAGGCAGCTGCCAGCCTCAGGTTGTGGGGAACCAATAATGGCATCATTAGTTGTAGCCACAGTGATGCCATCGATCTGTTTGGTGTTGTGTAGCGCTGTCTTCTACAGTACTGAATCCTCATTAAGTTTACCTCACACCAGCTCTCTCTGACACACACGCCAAATCTGTTCTCCAGTTCCAGATTTTTATTTACTTTGCCATGTCCAAGAGAAACAGAAATGTAACTGTACAAAAGATCAGCAGTAGTAATGTTGGTTGCTTGTTGGCTGTTACCACCAAATGAGCATTTTATGTTTTTAATACAAGACATGCGTTGAAGGGTCGTTGTATTCTTTCACTGCCAATGAATAAAAATAACTTTTATGTACAAAGCAATAGTGCTGTGGAATAACCCTAAATTATTCAAGCCTATAGGGAAACTAAAAAACACAATGATATTTGACTAGGTTAATGCCAATTTGGTTGTTAGTTAGATTTTTAAATGTAATGCTTTGGAAAAGCTGGATATATTTTTGCTAAATGTTTACTGTTGTAGTGTCTACTAGAACAAGACAGTGTTGTTTTGACTTGAACTTTTACTGAGTTATTGTGATTGTAAAGTTTTCATTGTTTAATAAGGGTCTACTTGAACCCAAGGAAGAGTAGTATTTACTTTTACATAAACTGTTCTCCAAAAATAATAATAATAATAATGAAATAAGATTGCCAATATTTTGTAACAATGTAATGGAAAGTGTGTTGAACAAATCAGTTTGAAATGAAACATATTTTTAGAGACATTACTTCCTTTCACTTAGATTAAATCATCGCTGTATTATTAAAATCAAACATTTCAAGCATCAAGCACATTAATGGTACTGAATACACACTAAATAAGTGAAGTATTTCTTTTTATATACCTAACCATTTAGTGCTTCAAAAAGTAATATTTCCTAGTGCTGAAATTAGGCACTAGAAAAGCCAGCCTGTGCCTTTTAGATAGGTACACAAGAAAATAAGCTCACATTGAATTAATTTTGTTTAATTTATGCGCTGGGCATTACGTTTTCCTCTAAACATCTTCTGTACAAAAGGTAAAAGGAGAAACTTGCTCCTGTGCACACAGTCTGGACATTATGTTTGTGCAGGTTTGCTCGTGTCGTGAAGTTCACTTTTTCATTTCCGCTCCATCGTTCACTGTGGCCCTCAGAAAGCTTGCATTTGTCTTCTGTCTGTGTTTAAGATGAAAGCCTTCAACATGGGCCTGCTTTTTGTTTAAGCCCAAAAAACATCACTCTTAACCCTTCTGGGCATCCATCTTATATTGGTTTTAAGAGTTTTCCTTGATGAAAAATAGTGTGTTTTTGTAAGCCATCAAAATGCATCTAAGTTGAATTTTGTAGGAAACTTTCAATGGGGAGTTAAAACTTTCTTTCCTCCTTCACTTGACAATTTCACTTGCTGCTTTTTTGAACCAAATGTGTTATACAAATGGCTTATAATGAGTTTCAAAAGTGGCCATTTTAAGATTTCAGCCTGTCACTGCTTGATGTTCTTTTTCCCTCATCTTCTCTTTCACAACATACATGTAGATCATCTGCTTTTCCGTTTGTGAATAGCATATTTGTCTTTCCAGAAAACTTTCCTTTTTGCTTTTTACATCAAGTTTTTTTCCTTTTTTGTTTGGGGCTTTACTTTTATAGACGGCTGACATGTTGTTAATGAATTTTTGCTGGCAGATTTTAACTGTCAGCTGTCACACTTGCACAGGAACAGTACATCAGATGGATTCCACTTTATTTTCAGTTCTGGGTTTATTGAGACATGTAAAGTTGAGACTGAAATGTGAGATGGATAAGAAGAACAGGCTGTGATACAAATGATGGGATATTTATTATGATCTTAGGATTAGTCCCTCATTACTGCACCTGACAACAAGTAGAGTTTCAGCTTCCCAATCCTCCCTAACCCAAAACCAATAAATCTATTGATTTATAATGGTACGTTTATCTTGTCTTACAGTTATTCATTTATTTGTTACAGAATTTACATAGCAAAATGGCATTAAAGAGAAAACAAAGCAAAAACGACAATAAAGCATTGCAGTGGATGTGTGTGTTTCCTTCTGTAAAAGGCTTCAAGAGGAATTGTGTTTTAATGGACATCTGTGAGCCCATTTTTGAAAAAGGAACATTAGTGAGAGAAATTTAAAATAACATTTCTCTAAAATGGCCTTCTGCCGTTACAAACTGTCTTGACAGCTCTGGGCAAAGTACAACACAAATCCATTGTGCAGTTACATTTACCAGGGACACACATCTGCACATGTCAGAGGCACAGCTAGCCGAGTGTGAATTCTACAAGCATTTCCATGTAATTGTTTTGGTTGACTCCAACACTTCATCAAAAGTGAATTTGAGATTCTAAAAGTTCTAAAAGTTTAAAGGTTGTCTTAACTCCATTAAAGTAATTTAGCTTATGCGATATTTTCTCAGTGTAAATGTTGTAGCTATGTTTGGAATGTTCCACTATATGGCATTAAAGTATGTCTTTTTGTAAATCCCCTTTTCATGCATTCTTTTCATACCTACAATGTAACACAGTAAATTAAAACTGCCCCACATGCCCTCAAACCACCTCCAGGCTCCTGAGAATTTACCCAATTACATACACAGACCAATGACTAAAAGTTTTCTGCCCTCTGAGTGTTGTTGTTTCAAAAATACAGTTTAAAAGAACATTACTTGCCATCAAGAAACATGAAGATGTGAAACTGTGTATCATCGGCATATTTGTAAAAGTTGAGTCCATGTTTCCTGACGATATCTCAAAAGGGAGCACGTACAAATTTAAAAGCACTGGACCCTTGGGGAACACCACATTGTAATTTTATGGACCACGTATCTAAACTTGCCAAAAAGTTCTCTCTGTGTGCACAGTACCAGAGAGGCCAACCACATTTTTGAGCATATTTAAAAGAATAGAGTGGTCAAGTGTGCTCTAAAATCCATATTCAGGTTGTTAACAATTGGCTAACTGTTGTTAGCATGACAACACAACTCTGATTGTCTTAACGTTTTATAATTGTAAGTTGCTCTCTGAGATCAGGTTAATTCCAAACTATCGAACTTTCCAGGCAAATCAGCATTTTCATGTGGACCATCAGGTGATGGAGCCAGAGAAGTGAAAAGAGGAAAAAAAATTACTTATAGATATAAATTAAGGATAATTGCATATTTTAAGCTTTAAGCTTCTTGATTTCTGCTTCATCTTTCATAAAACCTGCCTACATTCCCACTCTTACTACCATCCAAACATTTGTCATTACTCTTCTATTATAATATTACATTGTATTGTATTTGTATTGCTACTCTTCAGTTTTGTACTTTCTCAATAATGTATAGTGTTTCACTGCTGTTGCTAATGTCATCACCTACAGTGACAACAGTGAAATCCTGCTGCGGGCAACCATCCTCAGTTTACCAATATTTATTCAGGCAACTTCCTCTAAGTCAGTGTAGGTCAGTGATTGTCACTCCCTCCTCACCACAACCCTTTGCTCTGTGTGTATGTGGCTAGAAAGAAATGTTGAGACCAGGTCATTGATTATGTTGTTTAGCTGTTTCTCATATACAGTAACAACAATGAAGAGGAGACGTGGGTGTGTTTACATGCACCCACACATACCCAAGGGCTTTGATATGCACGAGAGCAACAGATACTATTGGCAGGTCTCATTTTCATAGTCAATTTCATCTTGAGTCATAGCCAACAGCACTTTCTACCGCTCTCTTTCTCTCTCTTTCTCTGCTGACTGATCTATGGTCATGCAGTTATATTGAATACAACCCTCAGCTCAGCGGCTGTGAACTCGCTTTCTCTTTATGATTCAAGTCAGACTCATGAAATGGATTGTTTTAATGTTAGTGGGACAATAAGATGAATTTGCCCATCCACATATGTAAAACAATTATATAGATGCTGGAGGAATTTGGATGCACATATCACAGAATATTTTACAAAAGCATTACTAAGTCGTATTGGAAATATGTGTTGAAGGCGCAAGCAATGCTGGAAACACATTGGGCATAAAGTTGCAAATCTATATGAACTGTGTACTAATAATTGCCATGACCTTTGAAATTTAAATTTATTGTCCTCTATTGTCAATGCCTATAGGTCACAACAGTAAAAGATTGAAAACTGCACTATCTCATATCCCTTCTTAGACTACATATATATATATATGCGTAAAAATCTAGAAAATACATTTGTTTAAAAAAAATAAATAAAATACCTATTTGTGCTTTCCCAGGTACATAAAATTAAATTATGACATGCTTAGATCGTCATTTTACATTATTTATTGAAAAGTGGCTTTGTGACCTTTTACAACCTGCATGCATCACTACTAGTCTTTTTACAGGAATGCGGGTAGGTGATAGGTGAAATAAACTTTTTTTGAGCGCTAGAGCATCAGCAGTTGCAGGACAAGATAATCAATCATGCATGAACCAGTCCAAATACAACTTTGAGTAAATTAATGATGAGAAAGAAAATTTAAACCTATTGAAGGTTGATTTTGCATCATACAGTGTGTCTTTGAAGTCAGGCTATTCAACTAATATTTCCCAAGGGCCAGATTTTTCAGAGAGTCAAGATCACTGGGCCGAGTAGTTCCACAGCACATGACCAACGTTGCCAAATAATAGGGTAGTACAAGATATCCATCTGTTACAGTATTATTAGTCACTACTGCTAAAGTATCTGTTTGACTTGAAGTGATCTACAAACTGTCCAAACCAGAACTGAACCAGAAATAAACAATAACTAGACAAGAACTAACTAACGCGCCAATCCCACTACATGCAGCTCCGCTCCGCTCCGCCCCGCCCAGCTCCGACCGTCGGAGTGACTGCACAGAACTGTTGTCAATGAGGACCGTTCCACATGCTGCGCGTCCTCTCCGCAGGAATCCGCCCAGCTCCGTCTCTCCGCCGCCGTACGACCAAAATACGGATCAAGGCTATTTTCTTCTCCGCCCGAGTCCGGCCAGGTCCGGCCAAGTCAATCTCCGCCAATCAAAACGCACCAAACAGGAAAAAGAAAGTGAACTATATCCGGATTTACAAAGTAAAATCACTCCGCACGTACTTTGTATTGATCAGATAACGAAAAGTTCGTATTTTTACATAAAGTTTCTTTGATATTTGGACACAGCAGACTGTTAACTACATAATATGTCACTGACACATGGACAGGACGACGTTCGTGCTCGTAACAGTTTAAAGCCTCTTTACCCTCCGCGGAGGAAAGCACATCCTACTGCGCATGCTCTTATTGAACTCCTCGGGGCTACGCAGCCCTGCGGAGAGGACTGGAGCGGAGACAGTGGGCGAGGGGTCTGCGGCAACTTTCGGAGGCGGACCGGGGCGGAGCGGAGCGGAGCGCAGCTGCATGTAGTGGGATTGGCGCGTAAGTCTGAACCAGGAGCAACCAGTACTAGGCCAAAACTAGGTCTGGTCTAAAGCAGAGTTACACCAAAACTAAAATGGGACCAACTCAGGTCTAAGATACACCAAGAATAAACTCTGCAAAATAATGTACAATGATGTATAGTTACAATATTTAAAAGACTGGTTGAGGGCCAGATCAAATCTTTGACGGGCCAATTTAGCCCCTGGGCCGGCCTTAAAGGGGTCCTATTAGTTTTTTTTTAATATTTAGTAAGAAACTAGAACAGTTGTCCCCAACCTTTTTTCTTGTATGGACCGGAACAGTCACAATTTTTTTTTTCCGGGGACCGGTTGAGGTTGGGTAGCGCCAATAACGTAACATGCATACAACTGATTATTGTGCATATTTTAGCTATTATTGTTTTAATTTGCAGTTTATTTGGTTAAATGGCACAATATTTTCATAGTAAAGCACAAGGAAGTAGTGATAAACTATAAAATAAAAAATAAAACACAACTTAAAAGATCCTCTGGGGCCCGGTAGCAGATGGCTTGTGGACCGGTTTTGGGCCCAGGACTGGTGGTTGGGGACCCCTGAACTAGAACATGTTCAGATACGTAATTAAAAACTACATACTATAGGACAATAACGTCATGGCCACAAGCCACTATAGGTCTACCTACAGTTCACATTAAACATCAAAAATTAACAGATCGACTTAAAAACAGGGGAAATAATTACCGATATGAGACCAAGCAAAAAAGTCAATGGGACCTAGGTAATATTCTGCAACAACTAGCCTCCAAAGGCATCTGAATCTGCCATTCAACTGCTATGGTAATTTTTACATCATGAGAATAAGAGCCCTGGCAGTGGTCTGAAGGGGAAATGCGTTGTTCAGAGGTTGCGGCTCGGTGCCGGCTGCGTGGCAGGGCGGTTGCGTGGCTGGCGAGAGCTATCATCGCCGCTTTAGCGGCTTTTTTACCTTTTGTTCATTGTAAAACACAAAGTTGATCTAAAACGGCTTGAAAATAGAAACACCTCTATTGACTTCCTGTTCAAAACTGCAGAACTGATAAGCCCCGCCTCTTCATTTTAAATGTAACTGTAAAAAGCAACAGATTTTAAATAACAAATTATAATTGTTGGAAAGTGGCTATGGGACAGTTCTGAACAATACATACTTCACTTTGAGTTTTAATCTTTTGAATTATAACAAGTAAATACAGACAAGTGGGAGGGGATAGGTGGTAGGTGAGAACGGAGATTTCTGAGCACTTGAGCTCCAGCTGAAGAACAAATGAAGATTACTGAAACATACATGAATCATTTCAAATATAACTTTGAGTAAACTAATGGTGAAGGAAGGCCATTATAACAAAGTTAAAAACTTAAAAAAGTGAATTTGTTATAATAGGTCCCCTTTAAGTTGAATAGGCCTGGTGTAATATCTTGAGATCAAAACTAGTGGATACACCCAATTTTAGTAAAATATGTTTGTGCTGTAGTCATTAAAAATGTATTCAGACTTTCTACTAAAATGTTTCTATTTGTTATTTTGCAAATTCAATTTTTATGAGCTTCCCAAAAACAAGCCATTTGTTTTTGTTTTTAAATGGTACATGGTTGTTAAAATAATCATAGACCCAGACGTGAATCGCCGTCACTTTGGGGTCATGTAAGGATTGTTGGGGCAGTTGTTTGTTACTTGCACTCATTTCTTACTTTTAAACACCTGTCCACATTTTTCTCCTTTCCGCATGTGTCCTAGCGTACCAATTACGGGTGTGCCAGCCTCCTCCTGAAGTGCCCAACGCTGACACGCTGATGGAGGATGGGGAGCTGGAGATAGGTGAGTTGTCCTTCTGTTTGACACGCCGCTCTCAATTTGTGTCAGTTTGATGGAGCATGAAAACTAGCCCACTTGTTACTTTTCTATGGCCCAAGTTTATCAAACACTATCCCAGATGCACCACTGACAGTAATGGTATTCAAGTGTTAAAAAATTAATGACATATTTTAGCTTTGTTGGGTAAGCAGAGTTGCATAACTGTGTATCTGGAAATGAAGTAATGATGTTTTTGACTCTTCTGCTTTTACTAAACTTAAATTTGATACAACAGGTGACATCATCAGGTACAGATGCCATCCTGGATTCTCATTGGTTGGAAGTGAGATTCTTACTTGTCGCCTTGGAGAGAGGTTACAGATGGATGCTCCGCCTCCAACCTGTCAAGGTTTGTAAAGCTTATACAAATCAAAATATGTGAGAAAGTATTTTGTTTATACTGTTTTCAATGTATTCGTTTGGTATGTATTTTGTACTTTATGTATTTTTATGTCTTGTTTGTAGTACAATGTCCTGCCCATGATGTAAGATATGACTCTTCTGGAGTAATTCTGAGTCCTGGTTGGCCCGAGAGTTACCCCAATCTTCAGATGTGCTCTTGGAGTGTCACAGTAGAGAAGGGCTACAATGTCACCATAACTTTTGAGAGCTTCCACACAGAGAGGGAGTTTGACGTATTGGAGATATTTGATGGTAAGCCCTTCACTACATTTTGTATGAGCGATAGACTGTAAAAAGCGGAGTGTGGGTCCCTCCAAATTTTAAATGGTTGAAATCTGCTGTGGTCAGCAGTGTCTCCTCTTGAGACTGGACAGACTGTTACAGCCAAAGTTGCTGGTCAGGCTGAAGGCCAGCACAACTATAATACCGTTTTTGGCATAAGAACCCTTGGCAGTTTATGCTTGACAATGACTTGACAAATTGGGTGTCATCATCTTTTTATATTCAAAAAAGTTAACCTACCAACTGTTAGAATCACATGCGTTGTAAAAAGTTGTAATATTGAAATAAATGACATGCCAATTTCTATGCTATAGGAACATTGTCCTAGACTAGACTATTGCTTAAAGGTGAGGTAGCTAACTTTTTTATTTGTAAATTACCGTAATTAACTTTGTGCTTTCCACTAAAAAGTATATAGTAAATACAGATCTCTATGAAAAAATTAGACCTCTGTGTACTGTCTGAACTGAATAATAAAGAATTTTAGTTTTAATCAGGAGCTGAATGGAGCTCTCTGATTGGCTGAGCTGAGGTGGTCCTCTTCAGTTTCACTTTGTTTGTAAAAAGAAGTTCATACGTGTTAAATACAACCAAAATGAATACATGTCGATATTAACCATGTGTCGAAAAGATTTATGAGAGGAAGTTCTCAGATTTAAAACCTACATTGTGTTTGCAGTATAAAAATCAGCTACCCCACCATTATTTCATTGTTGGAATACTGTTCATTGCATGCACTTATGATGTGTATTAGCATTGCTTGGATAATTGTCTCATGTTGTGTCCCATTCCCACAGGCTCCACGGCCAACAGCCCAACATTAGCCACTCTGAGCGGAGACCTGCCCACTCCCTTTAACCTCACCACCTCTGGTCATCAGTTTTTGGTCCGCTGGTCCTCTGACCATGGCACCAACAAGAAAGGCTTCAAAATTCGCTATGTTGGTGAGTACCAAAGTATGTATCCAATCTTATCTTACTACTACTTTACAATATCAGTTGCATGGAATAAACACAGAGACAGACAGAAGATAGCTTTAGATTGTAAATGATAGCCTGCAATTATGAATTGTGTTGAAAAATGTAATATAGTGAAAGAGGCCAGATGATTCGAGCAACCCGCTTCTGTCTGTCTCCTGTTAAATGGAAATTGCATTGTAGCTATATATTCATCTACACAGGCACAGATGTTGTTTTGCAGCTTGCATTGCACTTCCACAGCCCTGCACCTGGGCAAACTGAGCATAACGCTAAACGGCTGGGCATTAAGCACCTTCACTTTATATAATGGCGTCTGAGTGTTTTATTCAAGGGCATTCCTTGACAGGCGCGAGGGTGGATTGCCATTTTACTTGTAGCGTTTTGCTCATTCTCTCCATACTTGTAACCTTCCAGTCTGAAGGCTGCTTCTTTAACCTTTAATTCACCACTGGACTGTGTGATGAATTATATACTCAATAATAACAGAAATGCCTCCCAGGATGCTCCTACTCTAACCTTTTTTGATAGCTATGATTAATGTGGGCATCTGGACGGTTTGTAAAACATATGTTGCAAACTGGTTCAACTTCTAAAGGTGCTTCATTTACACTCAGCCAGAATCCATTTGAAAAGAAAAGAAAACGACTCAATTTCCTAATACAAAGTGACTATTTAATTGCGTGTGTTACTCTTATTAGGAATGAATGAAGTTTGTTGTCGTGGAAATAATCCCCTTAATCCTAAAATACTGTGGAGAGAGAAAACTGGACTAGACCTAAAGAGTTTTTTCTTGGCTGCCTTCCAACACGCTGGTTCAGTGATAGTGCCGCTTTCTCTGGTAATCATTTGTGTTTGGCTCCAGCAGGCTCCACTTTAGAAATATGCTCTGTCAGAGATCCTTAATTGGGAAGAAGTGACAAAACCTTATTGACTGGCAAACGTCTGTGAGTTTCTCCATTTACCAAAAAATATGCTTAACTTTAAAACATATTGCACATATATTAATTAGGCATATATGGACCAAATTATTGTGCAATACTTTATACGATATATTGTAAGTTAGTACTGTAAAGGACTGCAAAAATAACAACTTCTCATACATTGTTATGCAGAATAAAGGCACTCTATAATATTCTTATAGACAATACACCTTCCTGCTTCCATTGGTACATGTCAGGTCCCTGGCCACAGTAAGAATGTATGTTTTCTAATTTATTTTTGAATAAACAACATAGTACAACACGTTTCATGCCTTTCTGTGAACATTCCAAATAAAGCAATAGAATTTTCTAGTATGAGTGGCGTAAAGCAGATTCCTACCGTAAAGTTGCATAGTGTGCCTTTAATTTTGGCTTAATTAAACTAAATATGTGAGTTTTGGCCAACTGCTGCACTGAGCCAGTTCATAAAGGACACAGGAACAACTTTTATTTCCATTGCCAGTTGAATCACAATCAACTTGTGTAGCTCTTTGTTGCCAAAATAGTCTTTAGTCTTTTTAATGAAGTAATGCTTCATAAAGTAATTTTTCATATGTCGTCTTGGCACTGTGCATAGACAGAAATGATTCTTATTGATTATTTAAAAAGCTTCTTTACTTTATTTGGCTTTGGTGCAGAGACCCACTTGGTAGTAATTATAATTAGTTGAATTCTTTTTAAAGTGGTGCTGGGCAGGTATAATCATTATAATGAAAGTTTGTTTATGTCTTTAAACCAAAGCTCTTTATTGTCTAATTGGCCCAAAAGGCTGTTTTGTTTTATACAAATGTATTGTTTTTGCATTTACATTATCTTTGTATTGAATGTTTGGAGTCTTTAATGGTTACTGAAGCACTGTAAGTCGTAGTAGCATACTCGCATAGTGAAAATGCTATGTACTTTTTATTCATCTATTACGTTTAGGCCTTTAGAAAACTGGGAGGCTATTTGGAGACACTTCCTTAATAGATAATTTCTTCATATTCTCTTGTCATTACATTGCAAGTCTCTATTATTAAACTTTTCTTGTCTTCAGCGCTTTACTGCTCAACCCGGATTCTCCATTGCACGGGTCAATCTCCTCTCAGAGTGGCGGCCATGTTAACAGCGTTGTACGGTGGGCTTGTGATCGTGGTTACCGTCTCATAGGCAATGCCACAGCAACCTGCAGAAGAACAATATTGGGCTATCACGCCTGGGACTCACCTGTGCCTGCGTGTCAAGGTAATGTATGAATGATCAATAGGCGAGTCAGATACAAAAGCCAAAACATATAGCAAAGATGCTTAGAGAAAGTAGTTTACCAAGTTCAGTTTATGCATTTTGTTAAAATGATTTCAATAAGATTTAAAGATATCTGTCTGTAAGTTATATTGTGTTACTGAGACAAGCAAAATGTAAATGATTGTTGATTTGATATGTGTTGAAACAGTTACAGTGGGAAGTTGTCAAACTCCCTTTACCATTTCATGTTAAGACAAAAGTCTTACACTTACTGGTAATTAAACTTTAGCCAACTGCCAAAAAAAGTAATGACTCAAAGTTGTGTCTGGTCAGTGGAAGTTTGTTTTAAATTCTTAGCACTGTTGACTGCAGCTGATTGCTCAGCATCTGTTCTTTAATTAAAATAAAAAAGAGAATCCAACACATGGGAATAAACAATACATTTATTTGAATCACGTAAATGCATCCTTCTGTCCGCCTCTGTACTTGACTGCTTTTAAAAAACACTGCCATACATCAAGGAGTAGATACATATTAAATATTTGATGTGCTGCTGTCTAATCGCACACATCAAATAACCGCAGGCACAGCTCCACACAGTTACTGATAGAAAGTCAAATGAAGGATGTATAGCAGATTGTCAACACTGTAATAACATGCTGCCGTGCTTTACAAATGAGACTATTTAAAACCCTGTGGAGTAGCTTTTAGCAAAATGTGTAAATTTTGCTAACACCGGCTGGTGCTAGCTTTTCTGCCTGGGTATTTTCAGTACATTATACATTATTATACATTATATTATTAGAACTGAAGCTAGGCTTATGTTGATTGTGTGCATAATGTTCTGTATTATTACATCCCCTTGGAGGCTAACAAATCTAACAAAACA
Source organism: Mugilogobius chulae (assembly GCA_038363315.1). NCBI lineage: Eukaryota > Metazoa > Chordata > Actinopteri > Gobiiformes > Gobiidae > Mugilogobius > Mugilogobius chulae. Next base: position 28,276,016 of record CM076408.1, read on the forward strand.
GCAGACTTGTGTTCTGATCATGTTTGGCTAACCCTGGGCTCTGGATGTGTGCTTCCCTCCAGCTGTGTCATGTGGCGCACCTAAGGCTCCCATAAACGGTGGCGTTTTAACAGCTGACTACTCTGTGGGAACAAGAGTCTCCTACTTCTGTAACGATGGGTACAGACTGTCCAGTAAAGAGCTCACATCTGCCATCTGCCAGCCGGACGGCACGTGGAGCAACCACAATAAGATCCCACGCTGTTCAGGTTAGACAAATATATATAACTAATAGCATACATGTTCTGTAGCATCTTGTTGTCATTTCACAGACAAAAATAGAAATTAATGAATAACAAAAAAAATAAATCTTTGTTATGATTGTTTCTGCTTTATGTTTTGCAGTTGTAGTGTGTCCAAGCATTGGTTCCTTCTCACTGGAGCATGGGCGCTGGAGGATTGTAAATGGCTCTCACTATGAATATGGCACCCGCATTGTGTTTACATGTGACCCTGGCTACTACAGATTAGGCCCCGCCCACATCCAGTGCCTGCCGAATGGGGTTTGGAGTTGGAGGAACGAGAGACCTCATTGTCAAAGTAAGAGGCAACTATGGGCCTAGAACAGGATATATCTCACATAATGACCAAATAACTTTTCGTACTTAAGATTCATTCAGTGTTGGTATATATGTTACATTATGTTATATTTTTACTGTCATGTATACAATAGAATTACATCATGGGATGTTGGTGCCAGCACATTCTTGCTACCACTTGACTTTTTTCAGCTTTGCATTCTTGCTAAATACCAAAACACTTTTAGAAAATAATGACACCCCATTTTGTATTTGTCTGTCTTTAGTGTTAAGGGGATTTAGTGACAGTGGAGTATTAAAAATAATGAAAGAGCATTCAGTTGTGACTTTGAGCTTCTGTGAAGGCAGCTACTAGTAATATCCATGATAGACGGCACAACAAAACTGAAATCTGTATTTGTTTCCAGGCACAAGTTAGTAATCAAGTGTCTGCATGGTAGTGTGTTATGATTTTCAATTTTTAGCTTTATTTAGAAGATTAGTAACTGTTGTGAATATAAATGATAGTTTTACACGAATCAGGAACACACTTCTGAAGAAAAGTAAAAAACATAAAACGACACGAAAGAGTTCAGACAAAGCAATGCTTATTCAAATTTATGATCCAAATTTTACAATTCTGTAAATATAAACTTTTCAATTTTTTGTTTAAAAAAAAAAGGGACATTAGAGGAGTTTTGGTCCAGTGTATAACATGGTCACTGGGTAACGCCATAGTGTGATCGTCAAGTATAATCTTATGATATATAATAGTTAATTGAGTCCAACTTAATAATTTAACTGGTTCTAAACAGCTGGGTTCTGACTGTGTTGCAGTTATTTCATGTGGAGACCTGCCTTCACCGCCCAATGGAAAGAAGATCGGAACACAAACCACATTCGGCGCTACGGCCATTTTTACCTGCGATCTTGGCTTCATGCTAGTGGGCTCGGCTGTGAGGGAGTGCTTGTCATCCGGGCTGTGGAGTGGAACCGAAACACGCTGTTTGGGTACGAGCATACTGTTAATGTATGCACTGATATATAGTCTACATTTAGAGTCATTTGAAAAGTGTGCGGAGAGAGTCACTATGAAAAGGTCACTTGGTAAAGGAGTCGCCACTAAGGTTGGAGTGTGGAGGCTGAGATTCCCACATCAGTCCTAATGAGGGCGAGAATCAGAAAAAGTTAAAACCTCTAAACCTTTTCTTTGGCATTGCAACTGCTTCGTCCTGGCCTTGTCCACTTCCTGAACAAAACTGTAACAATTATCAAACTCTCGCAGTGATACACTATTGCACTTTTTTAATTGCAACATATTTAGCTACAAGGATTTTATTTTAGCTTTATCGTTATTGACGGGGGTAGCAAAAAATGATGTAGTGATTGTTTTAGGGTGGTAGTAGTTATAGTGTATGGTATGTTAAACTCCTCCTATGACTTCCTCAGGATTCCTCTGAAAAAGTTTTTTAACAAAAAAAAACAGAAAAATTACCTACAAAGACACCAGCCAGACATTAAGTTAGTAGATGCACAATCAGCACCTTTGTTCAGTTGCTACAACACGGACATCGCAATGCCATTTTCCTCCAGTTGACGTGATGACGCAAATCAACTGAACACAGCAGAAGTTGCACTTTTATGGATAAAACAAGCGATTTCAACAAAACCATGAGCGAAACGGACTTATTTGTGCCTTTTAAAGCTTTTTAACAACATAGGCAATCTTGTGTTATATTTCTTAAACTGATAACTTCATAGGCAGGAAATTTCAACACAAACCCCATCACTTGCCATTGCAACCTGAACGATATTTTTAGGTGATACGTTTATTTGGAGATTTTTATGTAATTTTTCTGCTGATGTTCGGTGGTCAATAGAGTCTTAAATGAAGTACAAGATGACAAATCTCTAGTTGAAGTTTGCCAACCGTTAGCGGTTTTATAAACAAATTTTATTTATACCAAAACACTAAGCGGTTTCAAAACTCAACAATACAGTAAGTTGTAACAAGGCTCTGACCTTTTCCAAACGTGGTCGATAGGTTTGTACCAGTACTCTGGATCATTTATAACTTAAAAAATAAAAAATAATCAGGGAGTTCTTCAAATCTAGCTCAGATGCTAAGTGTTTGTCGATAGCATCAGAGTCTAACAGCTTATCTATTAATTTTATGTCTATGGTTACTAAATCACTACCAAAGCATTGGTGCAAAAACTCCAGCTTGAAGAAATATATATTGTGACTTATGCTACTTTTTCTTTAATCCCTGCTAGTTTCCCAGAATAATTCAGAATGATTTCATATACAGTTTATGATTGGAAAAAAAGACCCAACCTGAACTCTAATATACTGTAGAAACAATGCTGCTTTTACATCACTGATTGCTAAGTTTCTGGAGTTATGCAAATCAAGTTTAAACATTAAAACTTCAACAGACAGAAAAAAACAAAGTGAGATGACAAAGGTAAAACGAGGCAACCATTCCCATGTGTTGCTTTTGAACACTTATAGGTGGATTTAATACAGCTGCATGTTTTATCTACAATAGAAAATTAAATGAAAGTAAAATATTTGAGCACAACACAAAGTTATTTTTACAAGATGAAGTCTTAGTGTTTTATCTTTGATATAAGGTTGATTTGAGGTTAGTAAATGTAATGTTTTTTGGGGTTTTTTGCTCACTGCAGCTTATTTTACAACCATTAAAATAAAACCTTGAGGCTTTCAGGTATGGAAGGTTCTGATACATACAAATCAAATTTCATGAAAGCTAAGGTACACAATAGTGAATAAAAACAGCACATTAACACGCAGAACCAAGACAATAATCAACTTCCAACTGGACTGCAGAATGACTATGTATATCTGCACCTTTGATTTACCATTTCTCAAGTGTGCTAGACAATTGTTATAATTTTATCATTCTGATGCAAATATCTGACGCAAAGTTAATAAGAAGACTTTTAAATTGATTGCACAGTAAAATCTACCAATGAACATTTTGAATAAACTGTGTTTCAGCTGGTCACTGCGGTATTCCAGAAACCATTGTGAACGGCCAGGTCATTGGAGAGAACTTTGGTTACCGTGACACTGTGGTGTACCAGTGCCTGCCCGGCTTTCGGCTAATAGGCTCCTCGGTCCGCATCTGTCTCCAGGACAACCAGTGGTCTGGACAGCTGCCCGTCTGCATACGTGAGTAACATACAGCAGCAAAATACTTAACTAGTGTGCTTATGTTCAGTTTATTTTTACAACACTAAAAAGACTGTAAAACACATAATTACACAAATACTAAGCATACTATTGACTGCAATCATTATTATTTATTATTAAAGTGAAAATAAAGTTAAGTCTAGTACGATGACGTTTTTGGTTTTCTATTTCGTGAGCAAAATGTACAATCAATAATTCACATTTTTCATGTCCTCAAACAGACCTCAAGCATGGAGAATGGAGATGTTGTGACTCACTGTTGTATATTTGGAAAGAGTGCTGTTCAAACTTTATAATAAACCAAATTATTTGGAAAATCTGTACTTTTACACATAACATTCAGTTTGCAAACTGTCCATAGAAAGTACAAAACAAAAAAATGTATCGTAGCCGTCATCCTGCTGAAGGAATAAGAGTGAGAGACTGTCAATGCCATTATTTAAACCACAGATTTTTAACATAAATGATGTTTTTAATAAATAAGGCAGCATTGATGAAAGTCAGCAAAATAGTAACATCCTGTCTTTTTTTGCAGAAAAACATTTTTAATAAAATTGTTTATTTTGTTTTTTGTTTTTTTTCCCGCCATGTTTGATCCAAAGAATTATTTTTTCCTAATTGAAGGGAAAACTGCAACCACAGCCAAATGTTTCATGTGCTCACCACATTAATTTAAAATACCACACGCTATTTGTGAAGCATCTGCCAAAGTATCCTATGTTTTTTCTCAGCTAGGCACGAGAAACAAAAACATTACATTTATCGGCAGCTTTTAAGTAAATAGGCTGCACTCTGGCCAACCCTCGGCTGTTTGTAGCACAGTGGTTAGAGCTATGTGTCTGCTGCTGCTGATAAACTGTGCTTAATTTGTATTTAAAACACAACAAACATGTGGAACTTTTAATTTAAGAATGACCTTATTTGAGATTTGAGCTGTGAAAACTTTTGATCCGGTCTCTGTAGACTGTAGATTTTTTTGTAGATTCGCACCAAATGTTCTGCTACATTTAAAGGTCTGGACCAAGAGTATGTTTTGCGTGAGATAAATAGCCAGGCATAAGGATAAAACAGAAGGCTGTGTTTTTTTGGCCGACTTTGGATAGTCTAAAAATGTTCATTTGTTAAGAGCAGTTGGAACAGTTTGGGTAGCAACTGGCACTGTTAGCTATACTAATGAAAGAGACAATGATCAAGATTACTTTTTTTCAGAAAGCAAGATAAATTAGAAATAATGTAAGTCACCATGTATTTTATTTTGGTTATACTGTTCATTGCTTGAACATAATTTTAGTATAGCTATCGAGTATTCTTTGAGCATCTTGTTAGGATCACGTACACCTTGTTATATTCTATTTTTTCTGAATTGTTTTGTAAAATATATCAACACAAATAAGAAACAACAGTAATTTAAACATTATATTTGCTCTGTAAGGAAATTAAGTTGATACGTCTTAGGCACATCGTGTACCTGACGTCATTTGGTTATCATTTGCCAAAACATGTTGTTGATTCATAATTTATGCTTGGCTAATGCTAATATCTCCATTAAAATGTAAAGCAGTCTATTCAAATGAATCCACCATCTTGCATGTTGTTTACAAACACAACCAGGATTTATAAAAATGCACCAAATAAGCCAATAAAACCCCGCTGTCCTAAGCAGACGTGGCTCATGCATGTTTGGCACCAGCTCTTCATTGACATTGCTCTGTTTGTGTCTCCAGCTGTGTGCCTTTTTGTCTTCCTCTCCAACTGAGTTTTTTATTGGGGTTATTCATGGTGGAGTTATTGAGGCAAATCATTTTACAGCCAAATTATACTGTAATTACGCAGATTAGAGTCTCTTTTTACCACACAAACCCGACGATGATTAGACAACAGTGCGAGCTTGTGTGCGTATACAGCTGCAGAGAACGCTGAAGGTGTCGACTGAAGTTGTATCTAAAGAAAACAGCAAACTTTGCTGATCTACTCAAATACAGTATATTCTCTCTGTCTGTTCTTGTCTTCGTACTTACTGTGTTGTGGTTATTGCGCTAAAATGTACAGTTTCATTTTCATACATCAAACAAATGCATGACACCCCTTCACAAAACACACACACAATTAATTATTTTTTCATATTGTAATAATTGTTGAATGCAAACTGTAATTGTTTTGAAGGCAAGGGAAGTTTACATTCCACAATTTGTAATTCAATGTTCAGAAAAAGTCGCATCAAATAACAGTACTAAAACAAGGCAAAGGAAAATAGAAACAAAATGTACATATGTTCAATGGTTGTTTCACATGATTATTTAGCATTAGATTCACTATTAAATTGTTCACATTAATTCTCGTCACCACATCTTCATTCGTTAGTTGTTTAATTACCCTAATAGCAAAACCATGCCCATTTAACAATGCAATTAGTTTCAAGTCTTATTTGCCGTATGTGTTAGTGAATTTGCAAAAATTACAATCTGGATTCTTCTTAGATTTTTTTTAATAGCAATATTGAGACTGTAATGTGTCACTTGTAAAGAAATATTTTTTAAACATGTCTTTACATGTAATTGTTGTGCATTAAAGGGGACTTATTGAGTTTTTTTCATGTATATTTTTCATGTAATATATATCCATCAGTAATTTACATTTTGTTTTTTGTAAAACATAAAATTTATGTAAAACAGCTTAGAAAGATAAACTGCAGAACTGATAAACTCTGCTTATTCAATGTAAGATTTTAATGTTACAAGCAGCAGATTTTAAATTTGCAATTTTATAGTTTTAATGTAGCTATGTGACCATTTTGAACCATACATGCTTTTTTTTTTTTTTTTTTTTTTTTGCATAAACACAGTTAAACACAGACAAGTGGGCGGGGATAGGTGGTAGGTGAAGATAGGGCTTTTCTGAGCACTAAATTATCAGCTGCAGGACAATACAAGATTGCTCAAACATGCATGATCGAACAAAACTTTAAATAAATTAATGCAATTTTTTTTTTTTTTTTTTGTTGAGTTACAAACTAATGTGAAATAGCAGTAAAAGCATAACATTTGCTTGTAGTTGCTGCACTTTTTTTTTTGGTATGTTATCAAAACAATATGCATAATATATTGATTCAATGCACCACTCACCTGTGTAGAGCTATCATAAAGTGATGATATGCTATATTGGCACTCCACAAAGAACTTCATTTTCCATCTCATCATTTAAATACTGGTGTTCATATCATTTCAATTTTTCTTTCTCATAATATTTTTGAACAAGACTTTAGCTTTCTCAGAGTTTACAAAAGAACAGTTATGCACATTGTTTTTTAGACTTGCACACAAAGAAAACCTTTAAGACAGTGCAGGTGAATATTTTACAAGAAGCGTGACCCCAAATTGTAATCCCAGCTTGATGGTCTGCGTCCGCTGCTGTTCTCATAAATATGCATGGCCCACTGTAGACACAGATATTTGGCCTGAATTTAGAGAACTATGCAGCATCTAATTTTCATTTCAAAGTAAAATCACACTATTTGGTGGGTTCTGACTGAGAGACAGTCTTGGAAAATAGGGTTGCTGTAATCAATTGAGGAAATGAAGCGCATGGAGAAAGCATTTTGTGAAAGTGAGTTCAAATTAGATCAGTACTTCCATGAATGAGTAATCCTGCGTCTGATCTGGAATACTCTATACAAGAACTCGAATGATTTATGATTTATCAAACGTAATTGAATATAATGTTTTAGTTTGTTTACCCTCATGATAGTTTTTATTAAAAGTAAAAATTGATTAAATTGATGAAGAGAATGAATGTTGAAATTACAAGTTTGGTGGCACTTATAGCTAACTAAATGGTAATTGTTTTGCTAGTTAGTGGTGATTCACAAAAATGTAAGCACTTATATAAAATAAAAAAGATCATACTTGGTAAATTCTGTTTTGTCTCCAAAAATGTTTGCCTGTAATTACATCTTAAGAACGTTTTTATACAGACAGCAAAGTGAAGCTGGAGCATGTAAGAGCAGCCAATCAGAACGCTGTTTTTCGCTTTCAATTAGAATTTATTCAATTCAGACAAACTGGTTTTATCAAAGACAAAGTTTACTAATTTACAACAAAGTCAGGTAGTTTTTATGTGCATTTTTCATGGTTATCCATAACAATTTTCAATTTTTTTTCATTCTCTTAGCCATAAGCTGTGGTCATCCAGGGAGTCCTATTTATGGCCGCACTGTTGGAAACGGCTTCAACCTCAACGACGTGGTCAGTTTCGTGTGTAACCGCGGCTACGAAATGGAGGGCCTTCTCGAGCTCAGTGCCAGGCCAACCGGCAGTGGAGCCATCCGCCCCCAACGTGTAAAGGTGGGGAAAAAAGTTAAGTGTGTCAAACTAACCTTATTTATCGGTTTGTCTTCTTATCTGGTGCATAAACTATAGGTGCATTGAAGCCATCGATAAGTGAAATTGGGCAAAATGTGTTCTATTTCAGTATAGTTTAATGTCCCAAACTAAACAGAGTTACTATATATGCCTGGTTACTGGCTTCATGGAGTGTTTTCCCCAAACCTTTGCTATTGTCTGTGTTTGTAACATTGAATCAGTATAGAAGTCAAGTGTTCATTGCAAAGCTTTTAGCAATATTTTGAACTAAGGTTTATTTATATAATAAATGGTTGAACATATTTTTGGCTAAGCTGCCATGTTGCGACTCCAACTAATTACTTACAGTACCAATAATTAATGAGACTGCCAGTTCATTATGTCAACTACATATTTTCTTTTCTTTTTCTGAAGTATGAGGATTGACTTTCAGATTCCAGTGTCTCTTGGCTCTGCCCCATTGAATGAACCGTTTATGATTGCTGTGTAATAAAATTAGAGGTTCTGATTGGTATCCAGCAATTGCTCCTCAGGCTTTCGGCACACTGCCTGGTGTCCATTATGATGTGGCTATGAATGCAGTCAGATAGAGAGTGTCATAATGGTAACAAGCCGTTTCATAGAAGTTTCAATCCAACAGTCAACGGTCTGAGTTTTCCATAGACTTTTTGTGATTGTTACCTAGCTGTGACCGATAAAGTCTATAATTTTGGGGAATCTAGTTACTTAAATTCAGAACTAACTTTAATATCATCATATTTTTAAGCTAGGTTTGATTTTTACCATCTTAAAATGTAAATAAACAATTTGCAGGTGTTCATATGTATGGCTGACATATCTAATGTCCTATGAGCCTCATAATTATACCACCTAAATGAGGTTATTCACAAATGATTGAACCCTGTATAAGGCTAAATTTCACACAAATGTGTGCTTTGACAGTGTATTTGTCCTGAGGAAAATGTATGTTTAAGTTATTACATTAAAAACATCAGGTAAAAGTTTTTAGTTTTTGATTAAGTGCTGCGTGTTATTTTTCAGTGAGGTACTGCATAATAGTGACTAGAAGAAGTCTTGGTTCTGATGGCACTTGCAGCTTCCATGGATATAATATTCAGCATGGATATTTAAAAAAAAACCATAATATTGAAAAAGTTGAATTATCCATGTTTTTAAGGGAATCTCATAACTAAAGAATCCAGTTTCCCGTTACTTTGTCTAAGTTCTTTAATATAATTTTCCAATCCAATGGCACTGCATTCTCTATCTGCCCACCATTTTTGCTGGTTCACAATTGGATTACTTATTTCTGGTTTAGCCCAGATTTAGCCCACTTTTACTTCTCATATTGTCCAAGGTAGTGAGATTAAACCAACATACCATATACTGTGCACTTTTCTATTTTCATTCGGTATTATAAATAGGGCTGGGCGATTTAGCCAAAAATCCTAATTGCGATTTTTTCCAGGAAATATTGCGATTGCGATTTTTTCGCGATTTTCTCCCACAGCATAAAGACAAGAGCAAAAGTAACACAAAATCAACAGTTTATAAGAATTTTTACATTTTGCTAGAAATGTACCTGTGAAATGATTTTTGACTAAATTAAATTCAGTGTTGGGTGTAACTTAGTTACTGTAATTACATGTTTGAGTAACTAGTAGTGTAACTTAGTTACTGTGAAAAGACGTGTAAATAATTACAGTTACTAACAAAATACTCTTATTCACTTTTAAGTAAAAAAAAAAAATCGACAAAAGTGACTTATTGTGTGAGATAAAACAACAGAGACACAGATCTGCAGCTGGAACAGTGCACAGAATCATTTTTAATATTGATTTTATTACTGAATTTGAATCTAAGCAACTCTTTTGTTGTTTGCCTTTGTTTAAATGCCAATGATACAATTTTAAATCCCATTTTTGATTGATGTTTGCAATAATGCACACAAAGTAATCCAAAACTAAGTTGGGGCAAACTATTGAGGCAATAACTATAGTTTAACTAATTACATTTTCAAAAAGTAGAAAGTAATGAGTAACTAATTACTTTTTCAATGCATTTCCCCCAACAGTGATTAGATCAACAAGATTAATTAACTCATTTAATTGTGAAGGTGGATAAAACTATATAGGCTATAGCCTAACCAGCTCTGCTTTTTACACACATGAACCAGTTATACTGAACTTGTGCAAATTCATTCACTGTTCATTTTTATTTAAGTTCAAATAAGTGATATCTGTAACTTATATTTCATTCCAGAGCTACTCAGTGTAAAATATGCTTTCATATCCAAACTAAGCGTTCCCCTTTAACTTTACGCACACGGCTCCCGGCTCCCGGCTGCTGCTGCTGCTGCTTCTCCTTCTCCTCCTCTCCGTCTCTGCCCCTCGCTAGCTCATCCCCCGCTCCACAGACAGGACAGAAGGCGGGACGATTACCTGTCCCTGTCCACGCAGAGAACCGGAGTGCTCCGTGTTTGGAATTAAATAGTTTATCCTTCGTCTGGCAGCGCGTCACCGCGGACCACTTCATGTTCAGCGCGGGCGGACTCGTAACGCGGTGAGATTTCGAAGTCAGAGGCTCACGCACATACGCGCTAAAAAGCAAAGAGAAGCGATAGACATTCACCTGAAACAACTATTATGTCTTTGTTTCGTGTCACTAACGAAGAGAGTTCGCGAGGAGAGTGGAGAAAAGAGAGAAAGAAGGCAGTACAGCGCTGGCTCCAGGCTCACCTCGTTCACCGCCGCTTTAAGCCTAAATCCTTTGCTGTAGTATGACACAAAGCACAGTTTTACACCGGTGAGCCTGGTATTGTCATTACATGTCGTTGATCTCATGAGCACACGAATTACAGAGAGAAAAGTGAGGCACAAGCACACGGAGGTGTCGGTGGAGCGTAACATGAAGCTGCAGACCGGAGGCGCTGCAGTCAGACGGCCGCACTCACACGCGGCGCTTCAATTACTTCCAAAACAAAACGCACGTGGGCAATAATCGCACGTCTCTGCGATTACATAATCGCGTCCTGTCATATCGCGATATAATCGCAAATGCGATTAATCGCCCAGCCCTAATTATAAAAGTAGCAGAGGGACGAGAAAAAACCCTCTTAGGTGAGTCCCAAAATAACACATGCCTTTCCATATCTGTTGTGTATTGTTTGTTGTGTGTCTGTCTGCCTATAGTGGTCAACTGCTCCGATCCAGGGATTCCCGCCAACTCAATCCGACAGAGCAAAATCGAACATGGCAACTTTACTTTCGGCACTGTAGTTTTCTACGACTGTAATCCGGGATATTACCTGTTCGGATCGCCTGTTCTCACCTGTCAACCGACCGGCCAATGGGACAAGCCGCTACCAGAGTGCATAGGTTTGTGTTGAATATTTTTCACAGAAAACCTTTTAGCTGTGTCTTTTCAAATAATGAAACAAGAGCACAAACTGGCATGAAACTACTTTTGTAATGAAGCTTGTGTTTTTGAAAATGGAGGTGTCACGCATCACATCACAGTCTGCACTATATTTGTGACTTTGAAATAAATACTTTCTTTTGCATCATTCTGCCAATAGTTATGAGAACTAAAATCCACATTTAAACTCTGTCTGTGCTTGAATGAATAAACAAAATATGCACAATAAAAGTACTACTTTTAGATTATACTAAGAATAGAACTGTCAATCAGTTAATGATGTATGGGTCAGCAAAATGTTTATTTTATTGACTAATTATTTTATAATTGTTCTTATTATTTTGAGAACAAATCCGATTATTATTGCAGATAAATACTTATTGCATTAGAAAATTTGTGTCTAAATATTTGTCATTTAGTGATTTCCTTCAGTTTCAGGGTTGCGTTTATGTACTTTGGATCAAATACATGATTAAACCACAGGCGTCTGAATGACATAGAGCTGCAAGTAAATCAGTTAATCGCAACTAATCGATAACTGAATAAAAAAACAACAAATTTAGTAATCAACGCATTCTCAACTGATCCTTTCATAGGTTTCAAAACATGCCATGAGCAGAGAAAAGTACAAGATTGAACAGCGATGGCAATAAACTCTAGTTTTGTTCATCAATACTTCCAGAAAACTCTCATTTCAGATTTTTCAGAAATCTTGTAATTCAGTGACTTTTGCTTTCTTAACAACTAAAAAATGAATCAGAAGTATTAGTCTCAACAAAGCAAATACCAAAATAATGGCTTAAAGGTTGTATGGAGGATTTTCAAAAATTGTTTGTTGTCAGTCTTGTCAAAAACAGTTGCATAGATTTGTAACAGCCTTATACTTTCGATAAACAAAAAAATAATTATAAAAATATATAAACTGTGGACATGAGGAGACCAGTAAAACGTTGACCAATAGATAACGAGGTGCCTCAAACCATGGTAAATATAGATCATAAATATGTATTATGTATTGTTATTTGTTCCCTTCAAATCTAAGTGCCAGTTTTCTTCTTTGCTGTAATTTCTCAGGCTTGACAGTGCCCACTCTGCTGTTGTTTGGCAAACGAGCCTTGACTTGAAGCTGTCTGCTCCTGCCTTCATCTCTCTGCCTTTCTGTCTCTCCAGTTGTGGACTGTGGTCATCCCGGCTCTCCTCCGAACGGTGTGCTGAGCGGAGATAAGTTTACATTTGGTTCAACGGTTCGATACTCCTGTCTGGGCGGGAGACAGCTGAAAGGGGAATCATCCAGGACTTGTCAGCTCAACGGGATGTGGAGCGCCCCCATGCCCTTCTGCTCTGGTAACCGTTTTAACCTCTATTCAATATACAGCCACTAAATGTGTCTTATCTGAAGGGGAGACAGATGGATACAAGTTTTAAATGAGGGGGAGAAGGTATTGTCAATGTGTAGCTGACTACGCTGACTGACTGTGTTCTGGCTGTACATGCTCAGCTTTTTGTGTGCTGTTGAATAGCGAAAAGGTAGATTTTGCTATACTATATACAATTATATGTCAGTTCAAGTAGCATTTACCTGAAGTTTTTGCAGACATTCTGCTTTCCCACATTAAGGATAACAAATCAGTAAGAGAACAACTTAGTGTGTTGAGAATATGAGAATATAATTCCCGTCAAGACAGATTTGATACTGCAAGCCTTCAGCACACACTGACAATTCATTTTATTGCCTTGTTACTCATAACGGATTCTGGTAAAAACTAATCTCCATAGCCCAATTGATTAAAAGTTAGTAAGACCATCTTTTATACAGAGTTGTTTATGCAAAATGGTTCTGGCTGAGGTTGTAAAATGCACAACTTTTAGAAACTTATGTAGCACAACTGTTATTGGACATAAACGCAAAAGTGTTTTCTTAGCATGAAAAACTGCTCTCACAACAAACATCAGCTTCTAGGAGTCAGCAAATGCACAGCAAAGCACTTATTGTAATTAGCATACATACATACATCGTGGGACTTTCATTGTTTTGTGTCAACAGAAACAAGAATATTAGCAAAACATTACATACAGTTCATTAATATTTGAGATTTCTGCATGAGAATTTCCCACGTAAGTATAATGTAAAGAATCACAAGCGTAATGTTTTGAAATTTGATTATCTGGTCCTTCCTCTCTAGAATAGGATTTATTTCTCAGAGAACTTTAGCTGTAGGCTCTTTAATTTTACATGCATTATCTTCCATAGACATAGTACCCTGTGTATACATATCTTTTAGCCCTTAGTGTAAGATAATATAAGGAAATAATGCTGCATAGATGCTGGTGCTTTGGGGATCTTGTAAACTACAATTAGGCTTGCTTCTCTATTTTTGATTTCACCTCCAATTTTACCACTTAAGCCCACCTTCCTCTCCACACACCCCCTACTTTGTTACATTTATAAACAAATAAGTTATATTGTTTGCTTGCTGGGGGCACGATTACGGCTCTCCACATTCCCAGCAGCCTCTTATACAGCAAAGCAAGTGAAAACACATTTGAGATGAGTAGACTAAGAAATCATTTTGGTATTTACAGTGAACGCCTGGGGAATGAGCGAGGGTGAGAGAGGCTAATAGTTTGAGCAACAGTGATTCATGGTTTCTACCTGCCAGGTTTGTGCCTGAGCCCTGAAGACATTACAGTTCATCTAATGCCAAGAGTGAAAGACCAAAAAAGCTACAGTTTATGGCTTATTTTTAAATGATCTTATTATTACTACTATAGGTTTTAATGCAGAGGCAATTTCCAAAAGTCAACATGGATTAAAATTACTGTTGCCATCATTGTTTCACTGTTGTACAATGGAATCTTTACAACAGCTTTTTTAGCTCATTGTTCACTGTTAGTGTCTGTACTTCCTGTCTAACTTTAGGTCTGTAGAGTTTTTGCTTAGTGAATTTAAAATTAAAAAATGCTATATATCGGACAGTAAATAGTCAGTTGTGACAGAATTTGACTGGGTTATGGTTATAAACTTTTCAAATCAGGTCAGTAGATCTTCAAATCCATACAAAATATAAAAGTGAAACTAACTAAAATAAACCTGAAACATTTCCACATAAATACAATTTGCAGAACAGGAAAAAACATAGGCTACAATGTTTAATTAGGTGCGTTAATTAAAAAACAAAACAAAAAAAATGTCTTTGGAGTTAACAATGAATATGACAATTACTTTTTCATTGGTAAAACTGGACAAGTTTTGCTTTGAAAAGTGTAACTGTGTGTGGATCTTGCCCTGTGATCTAACTTGGAGCTACACATCTATGTCATTAAGTGCATCTTTTATTAAAGTATTCAGTCCTAACATAAATTAAGTCACTGAGTTAGCCTTGATGGAACCTTTCTTGATGTTAATTTATGTTTTAAATGAGCTTGTACTCCCAAAAGCACAGAGCAAACCCCTGTTGTACATTGTTAGAGAAGTTACAGCTGTAAGTTCAGGTTTATGTTAGCATAAGAGTGTGAAATGTGACAATTTAGCTTGATTGAGAACAACTGTGTGTACCATATGCCCTGTATATATTTCCCCCTCTATAACAGTTTTCCAGTTGCCAAGATGAGTTGTATTTTCAGCTGTATCTCTAGTGGCATAGAGGTGTTTTTGCTCCTTATTAGAGGCGCTAACAGCTTTGCAGCTTTGGAGACAGATGTTTATACCAAGTCAACAATATCATCAATGTAAATATGGCACTGTAGTAGCACTCAGTGTACTGTGCTCAGGCAAATCCTATCTGCTAAAGCCCGGCAAGTAATACTACTACCAGTAGTTAATAGCCATAAATAATAATATTTATAATCGCACATCTATTATTACCGTTTATGTGCTTGCTTCTGCCATCTAAAGGTCACTTTTTAAAATGTCTCTAAAAAAAAAGTCCAGGTCACCTACAGGGATATTTGCTCCAAGTATATATCTCACATACGCAGAAGAACTTCATTTTTTGTTATCTGCCTAGAATTGTTGTGTTTTTGTATGCTGTTTTGGTACATTTTTAATTTTAGGAGCCATCACAAGGCAGCTGAGCCTTGTGTGGTCTGGCTGATCTGTGTGGTCCTTGTTAGATAACACTTGAACTCACACTTGACATAGTACTTGGGGCACACCTCCTTGAATTTGTGAAGGCAAATTAGACTAAAAATCAGGCTGAAAACTGTACTGTAATTTTTGGCTATGGCATTATTTATAGAGTTTTTATGGCCTCTCATATACAGTATATATGTTACAGGCAAAGTTGATAATCCAGGCATTCTATAGAATGCCTAGGCATTCTATAGAATGCCTGGTGTTTTCAGGCAAAGTAGGAAATAGATGTGTTATTATCTACTTTGCCTAGGCATTCTATACAATGCCTAGGCATTCTATAGAATGCCTGACAACTTTTAGGCAAAGTAGATAATCTCTGACAAAGTATAATTTTCTGGAATACAAAACAAAAACACATACAATTTTAATTAAATACAATTCAAACTAGGGCCCAAGGGCCAAACTTGGCCTTCCAGTGGCGTGCTGATGTTAGAGTATTTATTTTAATACATTTTACAATTTGGTTTATTTTTTCAAATATCAAGTCTATTTCCCCAAAACCCCATTAAAAGGTTATTTTATTATAAATCTCAGTGCAAACAAATGATTTACTTATTCAAGTTAAAAAAAAAAAAAAAAAAAAGTATTCCGCTCTTGATATGTTACTATGTATTTATTTGTCCATCTGAGGAAATGTTTTGGCACCTCTGTAAAGTCTTGCCTGGTTGTGGTTGATTTGGTTGGTTGCGCAAGAAAAAATGCAAGTAAACAAGATTTTGATATGTTAAAAAAAAGTTCATTTTCTAAAAGAAATTTTGTTAAGACACCAATGAGTGAATGCAAAAAATAAAATGGATGAAAATGTCACCTTTCTATAGCAAATTGAGATTTTTTATTATTATTTTTTTCATTTGTAATTTTAATCAAATTATTTCAAAGCAGTTTTTACTATGATATACTCAATATCCAGTTATGCATATCTTCAAAACAACATTGATTGTAGTTAGTGCTTGATTGTGGTTGGCTGTGGTTGGTGATTGTAGTTTATGGTTGTGGTTAATGATTCTGGTTGTTGGTTGATTGTGGTTAGTGATTGTTGAGGTTGGTTATGGTTGGTGGTTGTGGTTGATTGTGGTTAGGGATTGTTGAGGTTGGTTATGGTTGGTGGTTGTGGTTGATTGTGGTTGGTGCTTGGTTGTGGTTGGTTGGTGGTTAGTGGTTGTCATTGGTGTTTGTGGTTGGTTGTGGTTGGTTGGGGTTTGTGGTTGGTTGGGGTTTGTGGTTGGTTGGGGTTTGTGGTTGGTGGTTGTGGTTGGTGGTTGGTGTTTGTGGTTGGTGGTTGGTTGTGGTTGGTTGGGGTTTGTGGTTGGTGGTTGATTGTGGTTGGTGGTTGATTGTGGTTGGTGGTTGTGGTTGGTGCTTGGTTGTAATTGGTGATTGGTTGTGGTTGATTTGGTTGTTTGGTTGTGGTTGGTGGTTGTGGTTGGTTGGTAGTTGTGGTTGTGTGGTTGGTTGGTAGTTGTGGTTGGTGTTTGGTTGTAATTGGTGATTGGTTGTGATTGGTGGTTGTGATTGGTTGCAGTGAGAGAGGTTGGTTGGTTGTTTGTTTGTTCTGGTGAGGGTAGTTGTGGGAAGGGTTAGTTGGGGTTGGTTGTGGGATGATTGTAACGTCTGGTTATGGTTGGTAGTTATGTTGGTTGTGGTAGCTAATGTCCATAATTCAATTGTTTTCTATATATAAAAAAAAAAAGTTTAAATGCAACTTTATATAAATTGTATATGGTCTATTTATAAAGCACTTACCAGGCACTCAAAGCGCTTTACAATCGAGTATCCATTCACCAAGTGCACACCAACACTGATGCAATGTGAGTTAACTGTCTTGCCCAAGGACACAACGGCAATCCACTTCTGTTGTCCCCCTGTTGCACCTGGTGTTCCAGCAGTCTCCCATCTAATTACTAACCGGGCCCTAACTTGCTTAGCTTCTGAGATCTGATGGGATCAGGCTTTAACAAACACGTATGGCCTTCAGATAAAGGTTTGCCAATTAGCCTTAGAAAAGAGAAGAAAAAAAAAAAAAAAAAGAGAACCAAAACCATGTCTACAACTGGCCATAACAACAAACACAACAACCACTACAGCAACAAAATAAGGCTTTGCAGAAGTGTCCAACCTTAGATGGACAAACTTATTATATAACAAGAGCAAAACCTGCTTTTTTGGCTCAATTAAAACAAATTCATAATAAAATTATCTTTTATTAGTCTTTTAGGAAAATAGACTTTATGTGGCCTTCTTTGTAAGAAACATGTGTAATCAAATAGATACTCGAACATCAGCACTCATTTGCAGGCAAAATTAGTCCTCCAGGATGGCCAAGTTTGGCCCTTGGGCCCTAGTTTGAATTGTATTTAATTAAAATTGTATGTGTTTTTGTTTTGTATTCCAGTAAATTATGCTTTGTCAGAGATTATCTACTTTGCCTAAAAGTTGTCAGGCATTCTATAGAATGCCTAGGCATTGTATAGAATGCCTAGGCAAAGTAGATAATAACACATCTATTTCCTACTTTGCCTGAAAACACCAGGCATTCTATAGAATGCCTAGGCATTCTATAGATTCACGTAGCATTATTCACTCCTGTTCCATCAACCCCTCTAACCACTCATCACTCACTTTTACACATACAAAGCACATTAATTCAAAAAGCAAGGTAGCTGAAGTGTCTTGCCGAAGGACACAACCCCATAATGCACTGGTCCAAGATTGAAATGCCAATCTTTGGGTTGGTGGCCAAAAGCTTGAACCATCCAGCCACTGTCAGTATGTAAAGTCTAATATTGTTATTATGATGCGATTTTGGATTTTAGGCAAGCATGATGATATTTTATTTTTTTTTCTAAATGTTTTGTCACATAATCACAGGCCAATTTAGAGAGTCTGCAATATAAAATGTTATTGTTGCAATTTTTGTGAGAAACACGTCTTAATACAACCATTTAACAATTCTTCACAATGACCAGCAAAGAACAAACAACAATAAAATCCTTAATTTTCTTTCATTCAGTGTTTAGTGTATTTCTAATGTATGTTGGCCAGCAGTTTTAGAAATCCGTCAATCTTTGCTGGAAAATAAACTAAAGTTAATGTGACATAAACAGGCAAATAAAAAAAGCACTTTACGGGGGGAACAACAAGACTTGTGCCAACACATCTGTCCCACACATTTACACGGATAAACACGCACACAGCCTCGCAAACGCAGCTGACACGAGGCAGATTGGCTGTTCCCCACTGAGACCAGATACACCTGAGGCCTCCTGGTGACTTTGGTGAGGTGAGAGCGAGTAGGCGTGTCTAGTTTCCCATAGGAGCTGTCGAGATGTAGATGAATGAAGGTTCTACAACTTCTAGTTGCTGTCTATTTGTTTATGCTTTTTAGTACAAGATTGACAAGTATATATCTACAACCACAGCTAAGCGATTCTATGCATATCATCCCTAAGCCATTATCTTAAACCATTATTGTTTAAATAGGCTTATAGCATGTGTCTACTGTTTTAACAAAACTTTAATATTTTAGTTTATTCCTTATTTTAATTCTGTGTACTTTTTTTAGCTTCTACCAGAGCATGTACTATATCTATCACATTGCTTGCTCACTTACCTAATGCCTTTTGAGCTTTTTAATTAATATTCACAATACCTTAAAGCACTTTTCATAATCTCCAACATACTTTATGATCACAGAAAAGCTAACAGCAACATGCTGAAAACAAGCATGTGAACAGTTCACTCCGTGGTTTTGAGGAAACTAACTAATTGTCACTCAAACACTGTGATACTGTATCTATGATTTGCTATTTCATTAAACAGCGGGTCTTTTAAAAAAAAATGAACAGATTTTAGATACATAGCAGCAAAATTCAGTTAGACCTTACTTTGCATCTTGTCTTAACCCTGATCATTTGTGTTTGGCATATTGATGCTTTTTGGTTGGATTTTGTCCGCTCCCATAAAATGCTTTGTTATGAGATTTGCAGTTCATTGCGTTTAGTTTTTGTTTATATTTTTTCACAAGTATTAAATGTTTTTGTAGAAACCCACAACTCTTGCACCCTGAGGCGTAACAACAGTTATGTCATTAAGAGCTGTATCTGTGCAGTGTGTAAGCTCAATTTAGCAGCAAGCCCCTAGATATTTGAGTGTAGTACGAGTACAGGCTTTCCAGAATGAGGTTATTTGTCAAAAATATGTAGAAAACTCACAAAACGCACTTGAGTAACTCCCTCTGTGGCTGTTTATCACGTAAAATATTATGTGGTTGTTGTTGCATATTTTATTTATATAATGACTAATGATTGGGTGTAATCTGTATGCTTATTTCAAGTATTAATAGCTTGCATTTTGTTATCCTTTTTGCTATGCAGAACAGAATAAAATCTTGTGTGTATGGGTGACAGTGTGCACTCCCAGAAGTGTGCTCTGTCTGTCAGGTTGAATCTGCTGACCATTCGCTTCCACAAGGGCGAAACTAGTACTGTCTACCAAGGCGCATACACGTCTGTTTTTGGCTAAAACGCCATGTGGACTGTATGTTTTTCACTTTTTAATAATAATTTATTGTAACTAAGGCTTTTACAAACCAATACAAAACCACTCATTACTTATTATTTAAATGTCCTTCATGAGTCTTGGGCAAACTTATTATATTATTCATACCACATTTTATAAGAGGGACAGAAATATCCAAATTAATTTGAGTTTTTAGCTGTTGGTAAACCTGCTGAAATGTTCTTGTGACAGTTGGAAGTTGAAAATAAAAGCAGTTGTTCTTAAAGCATTGTTTCCATAAATTATTTTATCATCTTTGCTGTTTAATACTTCTAGTACTCAGGGACTGAAGTGTCTTCCTGTTTGTCTGTCTCTATAGGCGACACAGCTGGCTCTTGTGGCGATCCCGGAATCCCCTCCCATGGCTCTCGGGAACAGACAGATTTCCGGATCCGCTCCAAGGTTTTTTTCAGCTGCGGGGAAGGCTACGAGCTGATCGGATCAGCAGAGAGGATGTGCTTTCCGAATGGCACGTGGTCCGGAACGCAGCCCTTCTGTAAACGTATGCCAGCACACTTGTTTTTACACAGTCAGTCTTAACCTTCATCCTTGACTGTGGCCTAGTTGTGTAAAGCTATAAAGGCTTCTTTAAACTAAATGCAATGAGTCGAGCGGACTCATTGAAATGCATAACAACATCTCCCTCTCTCCAGCTGTCCAGTGCGGTAACCCTGGCACTCCCAGTAATGGCCGAGTCTATCGCTTAGATGGGACAACATTTTCACATTCTGTCATCTACTCCTGTATGGACGGATATATACTCACCGGCGCTACCACCAGGCTGTGCCAGGCCAATGGCACATGGTCAGGACTGCAGCCCAACTGTACCAGTAAGCCTTTTTTCCTTGTTTTAATAATATATTTGAACTTAAATTTTCAGTCAAAACTTTTGCAGTAAATGAAATATAATTTTGAACTTGAAGGGATTTTTCTGCTATCCCTTTGACCATATTTATCCCTTTTGCTCAGTGCTTTTGAGCAGCCAGTGCTGATACTAGGGTTTCTCTTTTACAAATGTAACATAGTGCATTATACCAAGAAAAAATAGCAATTAAATTTTATTCCAGCGTTGAGCATCAGAAAAGAGAAAATAAAGCATGACTACACTCCTGTCTTGTAGTTATCTGACATCTTTATAATAACACAGGGCTGTGGTTGAGTTTGCAGTCCATTTAAGTTTTGCTCTTTAAAGATTTTATCTACTGTATATATACTGTATATATTGATATCAGCTTAAAGATGCACTGTGCAACTTTCTGGAGGTGAAAAGTCAACTATGTACACAATTGAGTAGAACTAAAACTTAAAGTCATCCTTGGAGACATTCTGAATCAGGACCATTATGTTTTATGGTGTAATGTAGAAAAAATAAAAACAGTTTTTCAATAGAACACTTTCCTCGAGTCTAGGCCAAATAAAGGTAGATACATTTTGCAATCACACAAGCCTGATCAAAGTAAAGACACAGATTTATTTATTTAATGTAACAAAAAACATCTAAATGAAAAAATACATTATTTTATTCAAGTCTTTGTACTTTGGATCAATAAGTTGCACAGTGCATCTTTAAACTATTGTGTATTGGTCATTAATTTCTTGCAATTCTTATAATAATCACAAAACCTGTATTATTTTTGAGAATTAGACTTGAAAGTTTGAGAGTTTTGTGTTTGCCCTGTGTTCAACCTCAAAGTTCAATTGAATGTCTTCTCAAGCAAAGACTTGAAAGCTACACTGAAAAGCAGTCTTTCAGCTCTGTGTACTATTGATTTTATATAGTAGTCGCCCTAAATCCTTTCTGTGACGTCAAGTCTGCAGTCCATAAACAATGCACAACTCCTGATGTGTGATTAGGTCTCCTTCCAGCCTTTTGCGACCCTACTTTATGCCCTGCGTTTAAATTATTCACGACAGTATAGGCTCTAAGTAATGGAAACAGCCTCAAATCTTCATGCTACGCCACTGACTTTATAGAGTGACATGAATAACCTTGATCGTTGTTTACTTTAGCTAATTTGCTTTCCGAACTTGGTAGCAGAATCTCATGGCATAAATAACCATAAAATAAAGCCGGCCCCAAATGAAATGTCACTATGAGTTGTACAAATGTTACTGCATGCTTAACGGATCTCAAAATGTGCACAGCTTTTTCATGAGCACACATATCTCCTTATGGCATCTACAGGCTTTAATTGACAAGAAGCAAAATTACTTATTTACATTATGTGTGGAATTCAAAAGCTTAGAGGATTTGGATTAGCTTTTGTTTGTTTAAAGCTAAAGTCTGAAAACAGCATTTCTCAACAGTGCTATTTTATCAGTTCAGTTTTAGCAATATGTAAATAAATTAAAGCTGGGATACCTGATTTTCACTTTGCAACACAAGACGTAAGTATCTAAATAGCTATGTCCAACTAGTGACACATGGTCATATCCACATGCATTTGTTTTAGCCTCAATTAAGATTTAAGAACATCTTCTTCTGGTGAAGACCACCTAAGAACAGCCAATCAAAACGCTGCTTTTGGTAAGCTGATTGACTAACTAAAAATATTTGAATTCAATTTTACAACAGTATGTTCCAGGTAAGTGAAGAGAAAGCTTAGTTCTTTTAGTTCTTGTAAAACAGGACTATGGTTGAGTTTGCAGTCCATTGAAATTTTGTGATTTAAAGAAAACTGTTGTGCCCACCATATAATGAAATATAAATATTGTATCATCAATCAGTTCAGACGTTAGAGTTTCTTAATTTACAACTAAAAAGGTTAGGTACCCCAGCTTTAAGGTATGTAGTAGTACTATTGAAATTCACAGTAGAGTTTTGTTAACAGAGGTAATTATTACTGTGAGTTTTTTCTATTGACCCTATATAGTACTTGATGTTCAATACTTTCCAATCCAAGAAATCACCTATAAAATCTAAAACAAAGAAGAATCAGAAATGCTGAGAACTCATATTTCCTTCAATACAACCTTCATAAAAGTTGATGAAAACCTCTGACTGAAAGGAAACAGCTTTTACCATAGATTGCAGCGCATCTATTAACCGCCATGACGGTATCTGGGGTGGCTTTAAGAGCATTTAAACTGCCTATTAGAGTATGAAGGACAGGGCTGTATAAGTACAGTCCAGGGAATCCTAATGTTCCCTAAAAGAGTCCCGGGACAATGGCCTTCGCGGCTGTTGTTTCATTCATGACTGAAGCCAGTAAAGCACATGGTGATAACGTCTTCTGCCACTTTGGCTAATTAAAGGGTTCATATACAGTGTAACTTTATTGTATTGTTCCGTATGCTGACCAAGCAGAAGGAAACACTCCCTTTTTTCAATTTAGGTATAATTGATCTGAAGTTCTCATAAATGTATAGTATGTTTTCATGCTGTCATCAGTTTTCATGGTCTTTTGCTAACCTGTTAATAGCTAACATGCTATCAGTTTGAAGAAATACCATTTTCATCCACTGTTATCAAGAAAAAGTCTAAAAAAAATGCATTAACTTTTTCAAGCACAAAAATAGTAATATTTTCTTTCTAGTGATAAACTGCGGTGATCCTGGCGTCCCTGCAAATGGCCTTCGTTATGGAGAAGACTTCACCATCGGTCAGAACATCACTTTTCAGTGCCAGCCCGGATACAGGATGGAGGAAGACGGCTCACCTGTGAGAGCATGCACTCAGAATGGGACGTGGAGCGGGAACATGCCTCTATGCTCCGGTAAGCACTGGTTTTCTAAACTTTTCTATTGAATGAATCAGAGTATGCTTGTTGATGCTAGATGACTCACTAGTGCCAAAAACAGCATTTCAAAAGATGACTCAGGTGACAGTTCACACTTTCGGCTAGTTCAACAGGCTTAACAGATACATTTTACTGTACAACTACGGTTGGTTAGTCTCCAGACAGATATTTTTAACCAGTCTTGCAAAAGTGCAATAACTTACTTACTTTCATTACTACATGGATGTCAGTTAAAAAACAGGCTTCATGAAAGAGTAATATTAGTAATTTTCAAGACTAAAGCTAACACTTGTGTCACTCACTCAGATGAACAAAATTTGGCTAAGAAAGAAGAGAGAAAGGTCTAAAGTTGACTGTTTCAATGTTCCGTACACAAAAAAGTGTTGTAAGGTCTTGTCATCTTGGTAGATTTTTACAGTCACATTAAAAACATGAAAAATGTATATCTCCCCACACATTACTGATCTTAAAGTTGAGTTGTCTCATTTTCATGCTAGGAAACAGAAATTCAGTTTTCTAATCTGTGCAACTACAACTAATTCCTACTCACAAATCTTTTGGCTCATGGTTAGGGTTCCACATACATTCATTTTGACTACAGTTATGTTTTGAGAACATCTATTTTCATAATAAATGTACAAACAGTCATGTACCCCAGCTTTTAAGATTTAAAAAGAGGTCCTTTTATAGACAGTTGACATGGGACATAGTTTACTTATCCAGTCATAGCCATGTTCACTATTCTGTTGTAGAAACATCTGCCTAAGTTTACAGTCTGTGTCTGAGGGTGTGTATTTAATCCTGTTCCAGCGGTGACCTGTCCCTCCCCTCCTGCGATCAGTAATGGCGTCCTCCAGGGCAGTGACTTTGAGTGGGGCAGCAGTGTGAGTTACAGCTGCTCGCCAGGATACGAGCTCTCATTCCCTGCGGTCCTGACCTGTGTGGCCAATGGATCCTGGAGCGGCATGCTACCACAGTGTTTACGTAAGCTTTGACAAACCTCTGACATTCACCAACACACATACAACATGGTGCTATTACTCTGTCAGCAGGGGAAGACCTGCTGTGGGCTAAGGAACGGATGTAGCAGTGGTGGGATTAACTATCTGCTGGGCTTTGTAAATTTTTTATTTGTCTCTATTTCAGAACTGTATAGTGACAGTTGAGTAAAAAAAACAATGATTTAAAACACAAACTTGCAATCTATTTATTACAACAACACATTATTTTTATATTATGTTTTTTTTCTTGTATTTGTATTTTTTTGCTCTTATTATGAAGAATTCAGACTGCCAAAATTCAATCCAATGAAGTCAACAATTGTTTGATCACCCTCTGATTTGGCAAGTTTTCCCACTTAAGGGTCTTTCACACCAACACAACTCCCAGTCGCTGACGGTAGGCAGGAGTGACACAGTGTCTTTTCAAGTCTCTTTGAGGCGCATCAATATAAAAAAGCATTCACATTTCACACAAACACGATCCAAACAGGCAACAGTCATGTTGATCAAAAACGACAAAACATAAGCTGCACGCGAGTAGTTGTCAAACTCTGTGGCGAACAGACGTTTCTAATCCTACCTTACGGATTAAGCTCAACTTCCACAGTCCAGTCTTCGAACTGCAATCGCTGCAATTCTTCCGTCTTTGTTTTCCTCGGACCAAACAGTAGCTATTCTCCTCTTTACGTCCCGTTTGAACCCGGGTAAATAACAACAATCCATGCTCGACTAAATACTGTTTTTCCTTAAGGGTTATTTTTGGTTTTCCGCGCTATTTTCCTGGACACTGATTCGCTGGTTCTCCTGTAGCCAGAGGCCAATCAATTAGCTGCATATGCCGCAACTAGCAACTATTGGCGACGCAGACTATACATGCAAGTCTTCTAAACCTCGCCTCCACGACCTGCTCCGTGCTCCTGACCTCAGACAGCGCCATTAACACCAAACATATGAGAGCCACCGATTGCCAAAAGTTGCCATAGCCTACCCTCGATTTTACAGAAACACTTTTTAGTGAACTCAGTGGATTCTCAGTGGCTCATTATGAATCATAACAGATAGGGTTTCTGCAATCACAATGCCCTGATGGCATGATGGGCAGATAACACAAAACAAATTTCCCAATTGTGGGACAATAAAATTAATCTTGAATATTTTGTTATATTTATTTGATCTTGCTAAGAAAACAACATTTACAGTCTTTTTTTTTTAAGGTCTCACACGACATACTTCCAACATACATTACAACAGTCCACATCAAAACCCCAGCGGCAAACTAAATCTATGTCGCCCTTGACCACGAGCCTTTCACAGTTAGCATTTCAGACTCAAGTGAAAATGTCTGTTTGCAGCAAAGTTTTGTGGTGACCCCGGCACACTAGTTGGAGGATTCAAGGAGGGACGGAGTTTCATCTATCAGTCAGAAGTGTCCTTCACATGTGCCCCTCCCCTTATCCTCGTCGGCACAGCAACCAGACTTTGTGAAAGTGACGGGACCTGGAGCGGGACTCAACCTCGCTGTATCGGTAAGTGTAAATAATTCTGTTTACTTAGTTTTGAAGAGGCAAGGACGGCACACAACAGTTTGGACCAATTAGTCCGAAATTCAAATGCATTTTCTTTACTGATTACAAAGGTTATGTTTTCAATCTTCCATTTTCAGATAACTGCTCATTTTGTGTGAAAAATTTAATAGCGCTACAAATTTTTGTATTTTTCAGTTGCAAAAATGTGCAGTCAGTTTGTGGTTGTGTCATTTCATGTTGTACTTTTCATTCTAGAATTCTTATTAGTGTTCTGGGTAAAGGAAAAAGGTTCCTTTTTGAAGGTCATTAGATTATTATAGATTAGCATAAATATTTTCAATGCAAAATATTTGCAGTATGCCAAACACAAACACATTAAAAACAAAGAAAAAAAACATCTTTTAGCAAACCTTTGTAACCTTTTTGGAGGGATTGAGAGTTTCCCACATGGCAAGTCTCTATAAAGATGTTATTGCTTTGCCTAGAATATTTGAGTTTGAATGGAGACCAGCAGGAGGCACAATCTTTGTCTTTTCTGTGTTTGCTAGTGATGCGGTTTTTTAGAGAGTTGTACATCTGTGGTTGCTGCTATGTTATGTTCTTGGGTGTTTTGACAGGTGTCTTTCCCCATTCTCCATTTCATGCAATATAGCTGGGGATAGAATGTCAAAAAACAACTGTTACCATGGTAATCTGCCATTTTTACAGTAAGTGTGCTAAACTAGGAATACCTTAACCAAATCGCAGAATTAAAAAAGTAAACAAAGGTACTTATTCTGTGGGACCAGACTATGTTTTAAAGGACATTGAGTTCAGTATTTAGCAAAAACTTCATTCAGGTCAAGTGACCAATTACTTACTGGAATCAGTCCTAGTGATTCACAAAAAGACATAATAATTCCATGTTTGTAGAGCTGTTACATGTGGGTCAGGCTGGTGTATAAAAGAAACTACTTCTGGTTTATAGGTTATACTGTTTAGCATCACCTTTATTTAACTTCATCAAGGCACCTTTCGGCTACATTTTAACCTTGTTTTATTGAATGCATTAAGATTGGATTATGTTGAATGCATTATGCACAGGATTTACAATTTTAGAGTGTTTTACCTCGATAAACAGGAAACAGCTGATGCTAATGCACTAGCGCTAGGGTCCACTGTAAAATTGGACTAGGTGCGGCTCACTTTGGACTCGTCAAGCGGGGCGGATCGGGTCGCTTTGCACAGTGGAAACAGTATGACCGTGCCATACTGCTTCAAGCTGAGCGTATGGAAACAGAACTGACGAGCACCTTTAACAAAGGCCCTAATATCTCTTTTATGGAGTAGTTTATTAAGTTACTAAACAACTTCAAATAAACCACTGTGCATTCCTAATACGCTTTTCGATGAACTCTCTAAGTTGTTTGGTATGTACCGAGGCTTTTAACCTTCACCAAAAATTGTTTTTAAAAAAAAGTTTTTACTGATGGCTTTTTAATAGTCCCTGATGATCTTCATCAATCATGAAATCCCACATGAGCTGGTCGCGTTTCCTCAGGCAGGATCTCACTCTTCAAACAGTGGATCAGCTGAACAGACAGAGATGGCCTTTCTTCACTGTCCTCTACCATACAACCAAAGACTCACCTGCTACTGTGGAGAACAACTTAGAACTTAATTAATATACACTATCAAGTTTTTGTAAAATGACTTTATTTATCTGCTTAACTTAAAAAACCCTGCACCAACATCTTAAGACAATTAATTTTAATGTTGCATAACCATTATATTAAGATACACTTTAAAGATCTACTGCCTTTGAAGCCCCATCTTTTCTCCTCTGCAGTCTTTATTTTTCTCATTTAGAAACAGCTTTTATTATCCCATTAATCAGTGTGATTTGGATTAACGAAAATGTTTGGCGTTTGAAGTACAGCAGTTATTCAAACTTCCAGGCTACTTTTAAGAAAATAAATATTATGGCCTTTTATGAGTTGGGTTGGCTTTTGATGTATTTTATGATAATGGGAATCCAGAAAAAATACTGTATCTCACTAAAGCTGTCCTAATGCCATTTTTATTCAACAAAGCTTAGCACTCAATTTCATCACCTTCACTCACAGCTAGTTAGCAAGTAACAGTTACAAATGACTGTCCAAATTGGCAGAATTAAAAGAAACCACAAATGTATTGATAAAAAAAAAAATCATAGAGAATGGACCCGTTTTAAAAATTGGAGGAATGAAAGTTACTTTATTTTTTACATTACTCACACCTTATGAGGTAAATTCATTCCCTGCATTTGACCCATCCTTCAGTGTCTCTAGGGTAGAGTGAGCACTCTAGGAACCCATCTCCAGATCTTTGTCTTCGTTTTCCCTTTGGTGCATGTTTTGGTTGAGCCCAGGGGAATTCTTTTTTTAAATAGACAGAGCCAGGTTTAGGCCTAAACCTTTCTAAATCTCTGGTGTGTGTGTAGGAGTTTTTAGAGGCTGATTTTGATGACTCTGTACTGGAAAAAGCTGTTTGAAAATTTTGAGAAAGTTACAGTGTCTGATAGGATGGATGAAGTGGATTAAATTAGATAATAAAATGTCTTTTGAGGTAGATTGGACAATTTTGTGGCTTCCAAGTGAAAGTTTGTATACTGAGAGAACATCCTGATCAAAAAATAGAAAAGGAAAAAAAGATCTCACCTGTCAGTGTCTGCAAGCCCGAAAACTTATGTTGCACTCATGTGATCTTCGGAAATGCTCATCAGTGACACAAGTTGGAAAAAGAATACAAGAACTTTGGTCTAAAGGAGTTTTCAAGACTTCCAAGTTTTCCAAAGAAAATAGGGTGTAGTTGATTTGTTAGCACTATTAAACACAAAGCACAGTTTTATTTCATCACAACAAAGACCCAACTTTTGTCAGATAAAAGCAAATGATAAAGTTGGAACCCAGACTTTTCATCTTCTCATCTTGGAAGCCTGAGCACTTAAGATTAGTGAACAATGTATTTTATGGATTTAGTGTTTTCTGCTCAACCCGCTGACCAGGTTCACCATATAGATTATGTCTCCGCCGATTCAAAGCCCTCGATATACAGATTAAAGGAGCAAATGAAAGGAGATATTCAGCCCACAGGCTGAATACTCCCAGTGGGTTCGTCCAGCAGCAGCATGTGATGTTTAGAGCACCACTTTACATGTCTGATGCAGAGCAGGTGCTTAGACATCAAGACAAGCTCTGAATGGCAATAAACCGCATCCTTTGTAATGCAAACGGCCTTTCTGACTTTTATACCTCTATAGTGGATTAAATGGATATGCAAGTCACCTACTTCTTTTGCAGCTACCTTAAAGAACAAACTAAAAATAGGTTTTGAAGTAGGTCTTGGTCGGGTACACGACTAGAGCGTATTATTGTTCCTTTTGGGAAATGTTGGGTCCTATGTGAAAGTGATTTATTAGTGTGTTTGTGCCTGTTTGGGTCTCAAGATGTACACAATGACTTTTGAACCACTGTAATTTGCACTTTAAATAAGTTGGACAGAGGATTTTGCAGATTGGAAAGAAGACGGGTAAAAAGCGAGCTATACTGTAAAAGATGTAAAAGAATTGTGACTAGGGAGAGATGTAAGTAAAAAAAAAAAAAAGTGGGGAGAGGAAAAGGGAGAGAGCTCTGCGTCAGGATGTGCTCTACATGCTGATGACACACACAAGACACTCCAGGAGAAAGTGGTCTCCTGGCTTCGTTTTACAGTGAAGCGCCAGTGCCCCCTGCTGGTAAAGGCGTGCATATTAGAGCTGCTGTTACCATGACAACGCACAGGATGGGGCGGGAGACAGGAGAGCGGTGTAAGGCTTTAATTGTTCAACTTTTTTGTGTGTTTTAGAGCCTACCAAGACGAGCTGTGATAATCCCGGCACCCCACGATACGGGTCGTTGAATCGGACGTTTGGATTTAAGGTAAAATCAAATATTAGTGCAGCCTAAGTGCTAAGTATTTAAAGTTAAATTTAGGTGTCCACAGCCAGTCAGTCTGTCACAATGTGTTATTTGTAGAAAGTCTTCTATGGCGATGTGGAAACTAAGCAACATACAATCATAATACTGTCAGGGTTAACTTAAGGTGAAGACGGTTTGCGTAAGGAGAGCTGAAAAACTGTAAATGACACTCGAATCTCGACTTCACTGAAAAGATGTTGAAATATAGTATTTTCAGACTAAAGGAATGTCACCGGGTGGCTCATTACGCTCTTGGTTTTGACACTTTTTAAGGAAAAATTTATCAACCTGCCAGCAGCGGTGCAGTGTCTGTCAGAGGGCTGCTGCATACATTACTATGATAACCTCTTCTTCTTGTTTTGTTATAGTAGAAGCCAGGGCCAAGCTTAAACCACTGGCTTATTTGTATTAAGTATGAGGAACAAAATAGGTCCAGACAGTAGAGATACAAGTTTTGTTTTTCCTTCCACATCTGAAGTACTATTGATGCAATACTACATTACAAAATGAATATTTAATTCTATATGATTTTTCTAGCTCTTGGTTGTCACACCAAATCAACAGTAGAAACTAATTAGAAAAAATATCCTTGCAAAGCATTCATTTGAACAGGACAAAAAGTAGCTTTGTAGAATGAAAAATGTTGAATCAGCTTGAACTTTGGAAGACACATAGAATAAAACCACAAAAGTTTAATAAAGAAATTGTGTCAAAATTGTATTTTAATTGTGTAAAACCTTAACAGAAATAGAGAATTTTTAATTATGGGATCAAAATACCTTACCTCTACCAAGCTTACCTGTACTATAATTTGAAAGTGGGGTAGGTCTTTTATAAGTTCTTTGAACTTCCACATACTCCTTTTAAGTGACACTTTTGTTTTCTTCTTTCTATTTACATGTACACGCATGTCATACATGTATTTTATGTTGCTCAAATAAAGAAAAAATGGAATGAAATGAAAGTTTAGCATTTTCTTTAAGCATTTTCTAATTTCTAAGATTCAGTGGACTTAGATAGTATTTGAATTGAATAAATAATTTGAAAAAGTAGTATTTACTGGTATGTTATAATGGACCAAATAGTACTTCTCAAAAGCCTATAGTACTGATTTATTCTTCTATCTTTTTGGCTCCCTCTACACCCTTATCTTTGTCCTGTCTTGTCTGCCTTCAGGTGGGGAGTGTGGTGTCGTTCCAGTGCCAGCCGGGTCACTTGATACAGGGCTCCTCGTCTCGAACCTGCCAACCCGATCTTACGTGGAGTGGGACACAACCAGAATGTATACGTATGTACAAGAAAACACTGACCCAATGTGACAACCCTTAACCTGCAAATTTGATTTTATTTTTAGCTGTGAAGTGATGGTCATGTTTAAAAGCTTCAGTCTTGTATTGTTTGTCTTGATGCATTTCATATCTAACTTGTAATCTAACAATTCAATAAGATGCTATATTTAAACACACTGTGCCCGTGAAGATACTTTATCTAAATTTCCTGGTAGAGACTCCACTCCTTCACCGACTACATGGTGATGATATTGCTTTGCCTAGTATGTTCCAAAGTCAGCATTAAACATACAGCATTAGGGTACCATTATTTTGCTGTCTCACACGTATCAGGCTAACATCAAAAGCTCTACCTTATAGGTACTAGGTTCCCATGTCTTGCTCCTTCTCTAACTCTTCTCTCTTCCTGGCTCTGCTCTTGGCTGTGTCTGCTCTAACACAGAACTGCTCTGCTAAGATTCTGCTTCGGTCCTCTTCCATTGCCCGGCCCTCCACTCTTTTTCTGACACTCTTGTGCAATGTTTCTACGATTTTACCTCGAGATCTTTGTTTCTCTGTTCTTCTGGGTACTCGGAGGGCCTGTGTATTACACCACCAATAAGCTTTCTCGCACACATTGAGCTTTGGATTTGGGGGCG
Organism: Mugilogobius chulae; assembly: GCA_038363315.1. Lineage (NCBI taxonomy): Eukaryota > Metazoa > Chordata > Actinopteri > Gobiiformes > Gobiidae > Mugilogobius > Mugilogobius chulae. The sequence goes on from CM076408.1 coordinate 28,308,430, forward strand.
TTGTTTTGCTTTTAGCAGTTCATATATTGTCTGTTCCGCCATTTGGGGTTTTCTTTCTGTATGTTGACGTTGATAAATAAGCTACTTGCTTCAGTTTTTTTGTGTATTTTCCTTCTCTCACTGTATCTAGAATTTAGGTGCCTTTGTTGCTCAAAAATACCTTGGAAAAACATGCTTCACTGTAGTGAGCAAGCACGTCTCGCCAAAGATCAGTCAGCGCTACATGCTCATCTCCATAGAGATATGCATGCAGATATGTTTAAAGCAGTTATGTGTAACATTCTATAGGTAAAGCAATATAATCTACATGGACAAAAGGTGATTCTAGACTTGCCACCAAAATTCTTGCAAGGTGTGTCTTTGCAGTGGTTCAAAGGTATGCATCATGTTGTCACATTTTCCGAGCATCGTAATTATCGACTACAGGTACTAAACAAATCATGATCGACTGTTTGAAAAAAAAAAGTATGCCAAAAATGTGAATCAAAATACACTTCAGTCATTGAAATTGTAAAGTGCCATTCACACATGCAACCTGACACGGGAATGTTCTTAGTATGTGAGTCAAGTGTGAATGGATTCAGAACAGAACATTTTGATCTGGCAATATGTTCCGTGGTCACTTCCCAGTGAAATTACCAGGATTAGTGGTACCCGGTTGGGCATGTGTGAATGAAGAATGTGACTGCCGGTACAATCCACATGGCAACTCAGACTCACAGAGAACAGAGCACGATCTGCATTTTTGTTTACTCTGGTGGCCATCAGACCAGCCTTAAATCATTGAAATTGAGATTGAAAACAATACAATATTTATGCCCTTTTCTTGAATCAGCAGAGCTTGTCACAAAAAAACACAGGTATTATTTAAAGTTGGGGTAACTAACTTTTTAGTTGTAAATTTTTAAACTTTGTATTTTCCACTAAAATATATATACAGTAATAAATGCAGCACTTTTTAAAAAACAAAAATGAGATAACTATGCACTGTCTAAATTGAATAATAAATAATCTTAATTCTTACCTGGAACCACATGCAACACTCTGATTGGCTGTGCTTGGGTGGTCCTTTCCAGTTTCACTTTGCCTTTAAAAGAAGTTTTAAGGCGGTAATTGCAACCAAAATTGAATACTTTTCAATATTAACCATGTGTTGAAGGATTTATAAGACGAAGTTGTTAGATTTAAAACCTAAATTGTGTTTGTAGGGTAAAAATCAGCTACCCCATTTTTAACTTGGGCTATAAAATGCTTCTGTGTGTACAAACTCACTGAATGTAGGCGTGGCCAGAGTAAAGCTCAGTAAATCTCTCAGATGCAACACTTTTTTGGCATCTTGCGTACAATCCTTTGCCCTGTAAAGAGCGAGCAAGTCCCATAAACAGACTGCAGTTCTGGTTCAGTAAACCGCGGCAGTGTGCGTGACTGCTTGCATCGCTTTCTTCGACTCTTGGTACAGACGAGCCATAACATCCACAAGTGCGCGCTAGTCCCGGTACACACAGTACGTTGCATTCACACTGAGAAACACATTAAAAACGCTCTCTGCATTTGTTTCCGCAAAATATGATAGGCCACTAACAAGTCAATAATCCCAAAAAATAAATAAAATAATGTTAATCAAATAAAAATGTTTAAACCAAAAAAAGAGTGGAAATTGTGTTTTATAGGCGATTTTGTGCCCAAGCATTCCATGTTGCCGGCTCAGGTGTGAATGGTACATAGACAGTACTTTACCGGGATTAATTTGCAAACGTAAATGGGGGCAAATGGTGAAGCATACCAGCAAACAAGACACTATTTTTATGGATGAAATGTGTGAATGGGGCTCTTGTTACCCAAATACTTAATCATTATAATGTATGGCAACAGAAAACACACAAGAAAATGCTAATTGATTTGTCTTTGTCTAGTGTCTATTTAATTTATTTTGCTATGCATTCTAACATTTTTGTAATTCTTTTAGCCCATGCCTGTAAGCAGCCTGAGAGTCCGCTGCATGTGGACGTGGTAGGGATGGATCTGCCTGGCTTTGGCTACACCCTGGTCTACAGCTGTCAGCCTGGCTACTTCCTGGCTGGAGGTTCAGAGCATCGAGTGTGCAAAAGTGATGGCACGTGGACCGGAAAGATGCCAATATGTCGAGGTAAAACGGTTAAGTCTCTCATCTACATCACACAGATTTAATTCTGATCTTATCGCGGCCCACTTCCAGAAGGTGCAAGTCTCATGCCCAAGGACACACTGTCGGCAAACACACTCACAGACATATTGGCCATCTGGAGAGGTCTAGCTCTTCCTGGTGAGCTACTTGGCTGCACAAAAACAGACAAAAGAATTGGAATTTAAAAATCCAGACTACCTAATTTTATGTCTGAAAAAATACATACAGTAAGTCTCAAATGTGATAATTTTGGAGGGAGATTATGAAAATATCTGTAATGCAGTTGATAGTTTCAATATGCCAAACGTGCTTCACACCTTTTAGATTAAATAATGTTGTGCTCTCTATCTATAATACTGTAACATCACAACGGACATACCCCTACAGTTGAAGGGTAATACAGTACTTATTTGCTTGCTACTTAATTAGTTAACCATTTTTGTCACAAAATGCTGCTTTTACAGTAGCTCTTCTTTTCGGTGGAAAAAAGAAGAGTTGACATATTTACACACAAAAAGTTAGGTATGCCAGCTTTATGTTACTATTAAGTTCTGCTTCCATTGCATTTTCTCTTTCATTGAGTTTTCAGCCTCTGCCAAGCTGTTTAAGTTGGACTAAGCTTATTTCAGTTTCCTTCCATTTGCAACTCAGAGGACAGGTAGTTACAGTGCATTAAGTCACAATATTTTTTGATTCTCATATGTCACTTGCGATGTCATATGTGATGCCTTACTCAATGTGACCTGAAACTGTTCAAGGTTAGAGAGTGTTATGCTTGTGGGAGTATTCTTATATATGTGCTTTTTGGCATAAAAATGTAGGCGTGCACTGCAACATTTTCATACAACAATACTACAACTTGCTAGTGTTCGTTTTTCCGTTTGTATCTTTACTAAGAAGCCATTACATTTTGCTGTCACTGTTGGTCTCATGTGCTTAAACTCGGTTGGTGTTTGCATGACTTTTTTTGTGTGTGGCTATTTTAGAGAATTATATTTGAACTTCAAAGCAGGTTGGTTCTGGAGCTACGTTGACATTTCTGTGGAGGAGGAGCAGGTGCACAAGAGCGCTATGATTAAGAGTTTCTTCTGTGCAAGCGCCAGGCCAATCAGTCTCTCCAGTGACACTGAAAGATCTCAAAAAGTATCACGCTAACACAAAGCTAGTGTCACACATATTTTTGCCAGTCTTTTTCAGCCAAAAGTGTGGGAGGAATAGCGATTTAGAGTGGATAAATTGCATGCAAGAAACCAAACATTACCAAGAAGAGTTTAAAAATGCACCCTAGAGTGTAAATGCAAATTGTATCCAACTTTGACAGCAAGTTTTAATCTATTTGAAGTTTTAAACTTTGGAGAAGATGAAACCACCTGAGTCAAAACAAAAAGTGCATAGGTCTGATTTTTTTCCTCAAGGCTGGTGCCCTTGTGCCCTGTTAGTAGCCTTTAAAATCCGAGCACTCCCTGATCCAATTTGAGATTCTAGGACAAATGCTCTTTTTCTTGCTTGCTTTTACTTATTGGCAACAATGGCTGCATCTTCAAGCAATGGCAGATGCTGCTCTGAAAGCCTAAGCAGTCTAAAGATCACTTTTAAAAGTAGTTTATATGCTAGACAACTGGTCAGTTTTGCATTACTTTGCTCCAAATGAAATGAATAAAATTAATAAAACCAATTGGAATATATGCTCTTTTTGATTGAGTTAGTTTTTTCTCCTCAAAAAAGACTTGACTAGAAATTAAAGATTTAGATTCATGTTACAAAGACAAAATAATGATGATAGGACTAATCCAGTCCCTTCAATAATCTTTATAATAATTATAAATATGAGCTGTGGAGGTTGGCCCTTGTGCCTTCTAGTCTAGGAAGGCAATATTAAGTGATGGGTTAAGTTTTAGATGGAGAGCCTAATTGTTCATGTCTGACTTCTAATGACTGACCTTTCTGTATAATTGGATCATTGCTCGTAAGTGGTCACTTTCCTTCGTTTTTACCTCCAATTAAATAACCACTCGCCATTCTCTCACCCATTCATACACAGTGAACACGAACACTGGAGGGGAGGTGGGTTCAGTGTCATGCCCAAGAATAGAACAGCACCTTGCTTGGACTTGCACCTCAAAAGATTTAATCAGTAGATGAACACTGCTGAGCCACTGCTGCTGTATCATTCAGTAGTTTTGTGACTTCTATACCTCAAGCAGGTTAACAACTAACTTGTACACTTTGACTGTGTTATTTTTGCAGCTGGAGAGAAGAAAAAGCCAGTGAAGCCGGCTACAGGGACTCCGAGCCCAAAACTAAATGGTCAGTTCGGTAAAAGTCCATTTTATCTGATCCAAACTTTCCATATTTTTAGGACATTATGTTCTGTTTCTTGTGCATTTAGAGATTCACACTATATTCAGTCTATTCACTCTTGAACAAAACAGCCACTTGTTTGTTAAGCTTAACTGCACTCCTGAGTTCGTTTAAATAATTTATTTTCTCCTTCTCACAATGGTAAATTACGTACTGAGAAGTAAGTTCAGACAAGCATTTGTTGTTTTTCTTTTTGGCTCATAAGTCCTCTGTCAACTGCTGCAGATAGTAAACTCTGCACAATGCACAACTCCATAAATATTATATTTTATTACTACAGAAAAAGCACATAAAACAGTAGTCTAAAAATACTGCCTCAAAGCAACTTGTTTTGAGGTATTTATTATTTATTAAACTATACATACCAATTTACCAATCACCAATTTTGTGAACACTCAAGCCTTAAATGCAAGACAATAGAGAATTTATCAAACATGCATGAATGAACATCCAAAAATGAACTGATGTTATTTATTTATTTCTGACTGTTGGACTGTGGATTTTATGTATTTTAACTGTGGTTTTGAGCAGTCGGTCAGACGACGGACCTGTATATGCAGCAGCAGTGCATGTATTTGGTGATCGAATGTGTTGCTTGTAAGACTGTATATGATTTTAAAGTGACGCAGCAGTGGGCACTGTGGCCCAAGACAAATTTCCTTTCGGGGACAATAAAGTTTACCTTACCTTACCTTAATCAATTAAAATACAACTCTGCTTAAGCTTATAATGAATGAAAAAACATTATGCAAACCTCATAAAATGTTGAACACATAGTTTTGACACTGAAAAATAATCATAATTCTTATGGAATTAGAATGTGATAGTACATAATGTTAACAAAAATGTGTTTTCTATGTAATAAATGTTTAATTTGATTTTTAACTCTCTCTCTTGCGCTCTATCTTCCTCAGTCCCTCGCTCATGCTCAGTCTCTCTCTCTCTCTCTCTCTCTCTCTCTCTCAAAATGACACAAAATAACACAACAAAATATTTAGCTGTATTGCAATAACTTACAGTAGCATTTCATAACCTGTTTGATTGTCTAAATATATATAATAAACCTGATCTCTTGACACCTGTCTGAAATAAACTCTGTCCTCCTCTTCACCTGTTGCAGTTCCTGACGATGTTTTCGCTCCTAACTACATCTGGAAGGGTTCCTATAATTACCGTGGGAGGAAACAGCCTATGACTCTGAGCATCACCAGCTTCAACTCAAGCACGGGTCGAGTCAACGTAACCCTGAGCAACGGCAACATGGAGCTGCTGCTATCAGGCATGTCATAATTACCTGCCCACTTGTACTTATTCTGTAGCCTATGGCCAGTGTTGCGAACATTACTATTCTTAATAGTTTTATGGAATAAACAAGTGCTAACTTTTAGAGCCAGAACCAGTAACTTTCTGTTTGTGGTTGATAAAAATGCATCATAGTTAAATGCATTGATATTATGACCCTCAAATGCTCCTTTTTTTTTTTTTTTGCACTGGAGCATATTTTCAGAAGCAGAATCAGATTTATTGTCACTGTCACAGTTAAATGGCGTCTGTGCATGCTGCAACTTGCACTTCTGAAAGTTTAATACAAAAAAAGAATACAACCATAAACAAAGATGTCATAATTGTCTAACTTCATAATCAGTACTGCTGTGACTAAGAATAGTTCATTAGATGTAAAGGTCCAGATGTAATCCAGTCTTATCTGTGCCATTTTCTGATCTAATTCTTCGGTCAGGCATTCGCACTCTAGAAGTGCTCTTTAATTACCACAGACAGTGTTTGGATTGATTTGCTGACAGCTGAACAAAAGCCAAAGGGCCAAACAAAAGCCAAAGGTAATGCAGGTGTCCCCCTGTCCATAATATCAAAAACCTCCTCAGATGAAGTCACCAAGCACTTGACTCACTAGATGTTGTAAAAAACACAGGAAAGAGAGACATAAGAATCCTGTTAGTAGCTTTTTAAAAATAACAATAATAATTTATGTGTTATTTAATTAGATTTTGCCGCTTGACACTATTTTATTTTCATTGGTAAGAAAGTATTTGAGCATTTTAGGGCCTTTCTGTTCTGTCCCTCTCAGATCCAAAGCAAATTATCACTTTAGGAGCTTCTTTGACATTTTGAGTCATTGATTTGTGCCTCAATTAAACAGATATACCATATGCACAGTATACGCTTGAACCAGAGTAAAGGGTTTAGATGTATATTAACATTTAGGGTAAATAAACCTTGCCTTGGCAGAGATCTATACCCCTCAATGCCCTTTCCTTTGTCCATAGACTTTACTAAAACTGTCTCTTGCCCCAACACACTACGTCTGTGAGCAGTTTTAATTATATGTGCTTATCTCCACTCTCCTGCAGCTGTTGTTATTTCATCCAGCACTCGATACACAAACAGGCTTCTATCCACACACGGGTCTCCCAGAGCTGTACACTGCAGGGGGTTAAGACCCTATTAAAACACAAATCCTGCTCAAGACAGAATTGGTTTGTGGAGTTGAGAGCAAGGAGCACAGGCACCATATCACAACCCATGCAGCTACTACCGCGATGGTTAACATGTGTCTTGTGGCTTAGAGAAGCAGCTTTAGATCAATAACTGCTAAAGCCACACTTGCACGGGCACGGAAAGGCCAGCTGTATGAAATCCAAACTCAAGATTAAGATGTCTGTTTGCTTCAGTAAAACACGGTGCTTTTGGAGAAACATGCTGACTGATATACTCGTCTGATTTCCTTCTGAAAGCAAGAGAAGAAAATTGTTATCTATGTTTGGGAGTCAACTAGTATTTTTCTTCATTGCTGTTTTCTGGCTCGCAGACAGAGAGTCTAGCAAACACAGCCAAAATGCACTTGGGTCAAAAAAAGTCACATAAAGTTGTTTAAAGGATGAAAATGCATGCACCCAATCTCACAGTGGATTTGTCCGGGTTCCTAAAAAGACATTTGATACATTTCGTTTTTTTTTTGTCACAGTCAGTAGTTAGTCAGGTACTTGGTGAATCTTGATGTTTTGCAAAATAACTAAATCAAAATAGACAAATAAAAAGTGGAGGCAATTGAGGACAAAAATAAAAAGTGTTTAGAACACAGTCCTAAAGTTTGTAGTGAAAGCAATTGTAAAAGTAATTTACAAAGTGCACGGTCAAACTTGGCCGACACAAATAAACCACTTTGAAATACATCTTACTCTTCGCTGGGATTGTATTACAGTTCTGTCTACTAGTTTTTGATTTTGGAGTTTTTACATTGGTGTGATAAATGGTGTTGCTTTTAGGAGTGTACAAGGCTTCGGAGGCCAGGCTGCTTCTTCTGATGTACCAGGTCAACTACCCAAACCAAGGAACCCAACCTAAGAACTCGGCCGTCTCACCTGCCAAAATCATCGAAGACTCCTGGACCATGGACGGATTTGTAAGTGGCATCTTCAGTGCTATCTTCACAAAACCTTTCTAATCTAATAGTGAATTAGATCGAATGTTGCTATCAAAACGTCTGCAGAGACGAAACAAGGTTAGCAAAGTATGGCAACACAATCTTAAAAACAAAATCTTAAAATAGGCCACAAATAATGACTGCAGCGATCACCCTGTTCAAACACATTGATGTTCCTCCATTTATCTTTCTAAAATGTAATCAGTTATAATTTCTTCAGGTTTCTGCTGAGCCTGATGGTTCCAGTTACGTGTTCCAAGGCTTCATTCAGGGAAAAGACTACGGACAGTTTGGACTCCAAAGACTAGGTAAAAGACTTTATTACATGTTAAACTTGAGGTAAGGTAATAATGAACTTATTATTTTTGGTTTGTGACAGGTCTAAATATGTCTGAAAGTCACAATTCACCACCGCCTCAACTCGGTACCAACAGTAGTTCTGTGGCTATTGCTATTCTGGTGCCTTTTTTCGCGCTGATCTTCACCGGCTTTGGCTTTTATCTCTACAAACAAAGGTAGGAGTCATAATCAACATTAGGAACAACATGATGAGCACCTGCTTGAACACATATTACTTACTCACAAGGCAGTGGTCACAAATTATATCTTATTTGTTTGGAAAATATTGTTTTCAAGTGATATTATTTTCCTAACTTTTCAATTTTAGAAAAATTTGCACCACCTGTTTCTTTGTCAAAAACAATCACGTTACTTTGTGAAATAGCATCCATTTAAGAGGTAGTAAATTGGATTTTTAACACAATTGGCCAGTGTCTGTATTGCGAACATGTGATTTGACTATGTGGCTTAAGTATCTGAAGGCCTGCTATAAAAGAATTAGTTTTGGATGGGCAAATTTGAATCACACTAGGCTTCCTAAAAAGTCTAATCCTTCTTTAAGCTTGTTTTCAGTGTTTTCAGTCTGTTTGCCTGTTAACTCGTATGCAGAGAGGAAAACACAATGGACTCATGACTAACTGCTGTACAAATTAAAAATTATGATATATATGTTTTTTTTTCATTCTTGAGTTGTCCATTGCTGTACTTTTTTAGCTGTGTAATTAGGCTTTTATATTTGTACTCATTTTCAAAACTAATTTTCAAGACTTTTGTCACCTCTGCCTATATGCTAACCTTTGTTAAATTTTTGTTGTTACAGAACAACACCAAAAACGCAGTATACGGGCTGCTCAGTCCATGAAAATAATAACGGCCAGGCTGCCTTTGAAAACCCTATGTACAACACCAACGCCAAGGCAGTGGAGGGGAAAGCAGTGCGCTTCGATCCCAATCTAAATACTGTCTGCACCATGGTCTGAGGATTGATTATCTGCACTCGAATTAAATGACTCCAATATCTAATGGGACCACAACTGGTACAAAGTTGCGGAGGTGTGAGCAGCGTGCTTCAACTTGGAGCTGGCCGCAAAACTACAAATGGATTGGAAATATTTTTCGGTCCAAATCCCCTAAAGTAAACGGAAAACCACTCTCTATGTATAAAAGGTATTTTCAATCTTCTGATGAAACACCATGGAAGAAAAAGTCCCAAGTGAAGTTCAGATAGCTTTCTACAGAATATCACAGACCAGGTTTATATAACACCAAGTACAGTTTGTGGTGTTATACACAACTCACATATTCAGCAGCAGAAGTCTTGAAGTCATGACCCAGGAGTATCAGATGAGGACATGTCCCAGTGTCCTTAAAGATGTGGGCCCGCTCTGCTCATAGTCACACATCACAGCTCCACACTGTTGTCTTCCCACTTGAACAAACAGCTGTGTGGCTCAGTTTGGAGCATGACATAAAGAGAATGTCATTAGAGACACTGTGAAGCAAGAAATCTGCTCTGTCCAACTCTGGCAGAAAACAACACTAATAAATCACTCACAAGTTTTGAATGCGAGAAAACCAGTAAAGAGGGTGTCTCCATGACAACTGATCCTTTTCTATTTAAAGAGATAAGAAAGAACAAGCTGTTTAAAATACGCACTACAAAGTATTGGGAAATAAAACCCTAAAGACCGGAGAGTAATCCAAACTAAAGTGAGATTAAAGTGAAGCTAAACTAAAGCAGTCACAGAGAGGAGTTTTGCACTAAAAGGACAAACTCAGCTGAGAAAATGCTCCTTTGTGTCCTATGCTTAACTGAGAAGACAAAGATGAAGGAAAGTAAAAATCAGATGCATCCCAGTCAGGGTGTGTCCACCAGAAACATTTCAAAATTGGGTTTTCTCCCCACATGAAGAGGTGGAGATGTTCTTGACCCTGTGAGCGACACAGAGGACTCACAGAGAGCTCTGGCACTAAAGCACATTTTGCAGGAGCGCCCCCTGTTTGCCACAGAGTGGACTGAAGGTCAAAGGTCGCAGGCCAGGAGCTAAATCTGAGGTTTACATGCGGCTTCGTCCTAACAGGGAAATATGAAGACAGAGACTGGTCTAAAAGCAGGGTCTCCAGAGTCCACTGTCCCGTGTGTCCTCCTCGTCCAGCACAGATGGACAGTTTGACACTAACTCATAGACAAACAAGTGGAGAGGAGACTATTGAAGGTTTTGTCCTACTACTGTGGACATAGCTCCACTGTGATTCTGCACTCTATGAGTGCTTCTCTTCTTTCTTGGTTATTGCTGCAGAATCTTCTGATCTGTAAATCTATTGCATATATAGTCGGGAGCATTCACCCATCTATATTTTTGTGCTATATATTTACCAGAAGGGTGGGGTGCGTGGAAAGGCTGGATTATCAGAGAGATTTTTGAAAACAAAAAAGAAGTAACTTCAGTGTAAAAGATGCCACAGATATGTGATATGAGAAAAGTCTGGGCTTTTGTAACATTTGAGTTTTTTGTGAAGTTTCTCTCATCGTTGCTATTGTTCCACTGAGGCAATCAGGAGTGTCAGTGGTACTGTTGTTGTCATTATTGTTGACGTTTAAGGTTTACCAGCAACAATCAAGCAGGTTCAAACTTATTCCAACCTTTTTACATGAGACAGAGCACTTCATACAACTTTGAACGTTCAAAATAGTCCTTGTCCTTTTCTTTGAGCTAGTGTCCATCACAATGTCCTCATGTCAGCGTCTTAATGATCAGCCAAAAACTGCACTTTAAACTTAACGTAATGTGATGCTGCCCACATTGTACAGCTCAAAATTTCAAAGTTGATTTTGGGAGATGTGTAGAAGCAATGGTAGCCCTATAAACATATACACTATATTTAAAAAAGAAAGATGATAATTGCTGGTGAACTGCCCAATATGAAGTGTGAATGATGTCTGATTAAGTCTTTTGTAAATTTATCTGTTTTGCATTTTTGCTATTTCATTTTTGTTACTTCAAAATGGTGTATGAGCAGATGTTAAAATGGAATCTATTTTACAGATGAATAATAGATTCAAGATTATTTACAAAGAATGATATGTAGGTCTGAAGTTGGGTCTTCTCTTTTACCCCCAAATATATAGTTTTATCAGATTATCAAAATTAAATTTATCATGATTCAAGAAAACAATGGGGAGGAATAGCCTTATCAACTCAGCTCAATGTGCCATGCGTTGCTAGAACTTCTCATCTAAGCTCTGTTTTGTGCCATAGTTCCAGATTGTCGGTTGTTACCTGATAAATGACTACTCAGAGAAGTCGGGCATCTGTGTAAAATTATGACCACTTTTATCATTGAAAGTTCTTCTGTGCCAACGAAAACCATACCAATTCATTCTTTGCACTTCAAAAGAGTGTTCAGTAATGGTAAAAAAAAATAACAATAATCATTTTCAAGCTCAAGTCACTCAGTGTTCAATAGTTTCAGTAATATTTTTGCAAAAATCTTTGCTCTCAAATCTACAACTGACCAAGTACAAAGTCTCACTTTCACTAATTTGAAGTATAAAATGTAATAGTACGAAGCTTTTGAACTCTAGGTGCCATATTCAACATTTTTAAACTGCGTAGTGCCATAGTGAGTGAAAAAGTATTGTTTTTATAGATTCACAATCTTTGATCCCATCATTCAAACAAAAGTAGCTTAAGGATTTCATATATGTTCCTAATGATGTTGCGTTGCGATGATTTATATTATATTGACTGTTGCAGCCATTTTTGTCATTTTGTGTCTTTTTCTTGGGTATGAATCTGACACAGTGCCTACCAAAACCATAGGACCCTCCCTCATCAAACACGTCACAGGCACACACACTCGACAACTGCGACAACACCTGCTACAACTTCTCCTCATCATCGAAAGCCTTTTGTTTTGTCTAGTTTGCCACAAGCTTGTCCTACTGACTGACTGCAATAAGACCCATGTGAATTAGAAGACTTGACCGCTTCTGCCTGGGGACATTGGAAATATTCACCATTTGAAGAAAAAAAACTATAAAATATAGAATAAAAAGTGTTTTGTACAGAAATATATTTTTATGATGAAATATTTGTAAAATGTATGAATCTATTATGTAAATTTTCAATGCAATGTAAGATTAAAAAAGGCTAATTGCTTTTTGTAAAAATGTGTCTTGTTTACTGCGTCAGTAACTTCTATTTGTTATAATTTTCAACTCATAAATCATTCTGAGGAACTAAAAAAACAAACCACTTCACTCAAATGCATTATATAATTGCATTTCAAGTGGTAGAGGGCTTATCTTGCAACCACAGCAGACTATGGGTGAATCATAGTGTGCTGTGTGTCATCCCCTTGACTTGCCAGCCTTTGTCTACAGTTGGGCCTTTAGAAGCAGCTAGACCTATTACACATATCCGGTAGAAACATAACAAAAGTGAGGTCCATTGTCTAAATTTACCACAAAACAAAAACACTTATGCTTTTTGACATCTACTCAGCTGACACTTGCAAAAACTATAAACTACAATGTTCAGTCTCCTTTTCCTGCCTTCACAATCTCCTGAATTCTCTCACAGACCACACACTTCATCTCTTCCACATTTTCAAGCTGCAAGTAACCAGTCCAGTACTTACTACTCTGGACAAGATTGCTCTATTGAGGCACATGTATCCTGTCATTCAGTGTGGGTGAATGAAGTTGAAATATGGCAAATAAAGGCATATATTTAAAATGTTTACAATGAGGACAAAATAGAACAGAACAAATAAAAAAAAGTCCTGACCAATAGCACAATAGCAAGAAGACTTGGAGATGGGTCCCCAGGCCCAGCACTGCTGCTCTGGACAGGTTGCCCCAATGCCATTGGAAGGATGGATTCAATGCAGAAGACTAATTTTTCTACAGGAAAAATACATTTTTGACCAAGGTGCAATTTGGATTATGTGGTACGTTTTAAAAAGTGGCCCATGAAGTTCTTTTCAAATGTTATGAACAATGCAGGATCGAATCAGCATCTGTACAGGCCTTAATAAAGTGTTAGTGATAGTGATTGGTCAAAGCAGACTGATGTTTTTTTTAAACTTAGGCCTATGAATAGATTATAATTGATCCAGACCACGGGTCTACTACAGAGTCCAGGCAGTGTGGCTCTAGATTTGAGAGATGGAGGAGCACAGTGCACTTACTGGAAGGACACTCTGCACAGAGCACATAAGGCCGTGTATCCATCCGCGCTCAATCACCCGCCCTATCTGGCAACCCGCGCACACATGGACCCGCTCCAGCTCATTGTGGATGTGTCCCGACGTGGCTCCAGAGTAATCCTCCTGAAAGCATTCAAAGACGTCCAACAAGCCCTGTGCTAGCAGCACATGCTTTATAAAACTGTATGTCAGCGAAGTCAACTGTGACTATAGCTACACTCTGGCGCCATGTTCAGATTTGAACAGACCAGTGACACACGTGTTGATCATTCGAAACCTGTTGAGTTATAATAAAGTAATGCCACTGAGTCAGTGGCACTGACAAAGGAAAAGTTCGTCAAAGTGGATTTGGTAGATCAAAGGTAAGTAATCGTGCAATACTGGCAGGCACTAGGCTATATAAAAAACCGTTTGCAGACACTGTCAAACAGTGTTCATGTAGCGTGTGGGGAACAAGATGTGTTCTATTTATAGTAGGCTTAACAGGTTGCGTAGAAACCATTAATTTACAGTCATTAGTGTTTCATTAGCTAGCCTTTTTGAATTATGATTAGCTTAATTCATTACCGTGTGTGCCCACTAGATGGCATCTCGAAGATCCTCCATATTTAATCAAAAGTTAAAAAACATACGCTTCTTTTCTAGATCACTTCATGGTCAAAGTGGAGAACATTATGCGTATACCTATATATATAAATATAAAACATAATTTTTTATTTAATCTAGCGGAAAAACACTTGAAAAAGGTATTTCCTTACATTCCAATGGTTTCATACTTGTACTTTACCAGAAGGTGGCGCCTTGCCACCAGAGAAAGAGTCCCCTCTTGTTAAATTATTTGAAATTTGGGAATTACGATCAAGACAAATCAGACAAAAGATAATGTACCTCAAAATGACTCTAGACATATGTAGAAAAAAAAATGTTTACTGCAAAAATAAATAAATAAAATAATATCTTGGCAAGTTAAAATTTCATGAATTAGGAACATATTATCTTGAAATGAGCAGATTTCACCTGTTAAGTAAAATTATCTTCTAGTGTCAATGAAACAAGGCATTTTGAACTGCAAACCTGTAAAGCTAGAATCTGGTACAAGCATTGCTGCCTTTGTGCTTAATGTAATTGTACATGGTCCCAAATAAACATTACCTTAAGCCTGTATGAAAATAAGAAAGCACATCTTGTTCTTTAAAAAAAAAAAGTATTTATCAGGAAGGAAGAAAATACCTTTATGCTTCCTGCATCAAGAGTCTCTTGATCCTCCATTTTACTTGAAAAGCAAAATCTGCTCATATTAAGATATTTATACTGTATGTAGTTTAGACAGTTTAGCCCCCCCTAAACATTATTTTTGCAGTATTGGTCAAATTTTATAAAAAATTATTTATAGGCCTTTCGCAACACAAACAACTAATCGATTAATCAAAAGTAATTTTAAAAAAAATAACGTTACTTATAAAAATAATATATACAACAAAATCATGGATTATCTAATTAATTGTGAGCTACCTTCACACACTGAAATAAAAACAACAGATACTACTAAGTGTGTACTGTAACTATTTTAAATGTATTCCTGAATATTTCCTTAATGCTTGTATTTCCTCTGTTAGAACAACAGATGGCACTAGCTGCATTTGCAAGCACTCAGCTATTTGAAATAAGCTTTTGGAAACTATTCACTTTTAGCATTTTAACATCTGCTGTAGGCCTATTTTAATGTTTAGCATTTCACTTGTTGAACATATTTTCTCTTGATTAGGTATTTAAAATTTCACCTTCTCATGAATGTTTCAGACTGTGCTGCTTTTCAAGGCTGAGGAGAATAGCCGTCTTCAGAGCCTCCATCTTGGGGTACAAACTGGGACAAAGTGAGGGTCTAAACTTCCAGAAGCGTTCTTCAGCTCTCCTATTTGTGAGTAAACTATCCAAAGACTCAAAGTTTGCCTTTAACAATGCTTTACACGAGATTCAATACGCAAACACTGAGCTTATAAGAGAACATAATCTGAAAATATGAGTTTTTGCTCTTACTTGAACGATTGCAAGAGTCATATTGAATAGTTTAAAAATTGAAGATGCTCTAAAGCTAGAAAATATTAATCTAATTTTACATATATTATTTCTAAAATACAAATACAATCTAACATTTCTTTACATTCAGGATAGGAGTTCAGCTCTTTTCTGTTCACATGGGGACAGAGGGATCTTGGATGGCTACATTTCCATCTTTAGAAAACAGGAATATTATGATATTAGTTCACGAAGAGAAATACTTTGTTAGAATTGACTTTTTGGAAAAGATTGCATCAATTAATATGAATCTTTTGCATCTTCTTTTTAATTTTAAAAGTTGAGCTGAAAAGCCCCAGTCTCCAGCTGTATTATTGTATCTGCTGAACTCTCTTCTCTCCCTCTCACATTCTCCCATCTTCTCTCTCTTTTTCTGTGGCCTCGCTCAGATCAATCCGGGATTAGGCTTGATTACACGGACTGCCCACTGGGACGCTTTATTTCAATGAATTAGTCGAGCGCATGAACGCAACTGCAACAGAACGGTATTTTGTAGCAGCCACATAAATTATGCATCGTGTGTGGATATTCTGTGGGTATCGGGGCGCCTTGATCAGCTTTTATATGGCTCAAATTGAGAGTGAGAGAAACGGTTAATTGCCAGTGTTGTCATATGTAATCGTGGCTGTGTTTGATGTGCAAAGGCAAGAAAAGGCATATAGGTGCTTATTTATTCATGTGTTGGTCGGAATTATTCTTATGATGAAAAGGAAACCCAGACAAAATGCTTGATTCATGACTTACACTTTTAATAAATATCATGTTTTTGATACAATATTGCAAGCACTGAGATTACTTATTTTTTCTGTTTGAGACACAGCCATTAACGATACAATGCAATACCAAAGATGAGAGTTGTTGAAAACAAATGTAATGCCATAATTTGCATAATTAATACTAGTCTTTTTAATAGATAATGCCATGTTGTTGTTAATAACTTAGTATAAATTAAGTTGTGTGCTCTCAATAATTATTGAACTAGATTTAATAAAACATAAAAAAGGTTAAATACAATTTTGTGAAAGTTTGTAATCAGCTACTCACTTTATCCTAAGCCATTTTTTAATTTTATGACAAAGACTTTATTATAATTGACCAAAAACACACCTTTAAAATATTTTCACAAGGAAGAACTACAACCTCAGACAGCATACATTTATTATTTATGAAGATAACGTTCATGTATACAGAGGTATGTGTGATTGTCAATAAGTGCCAATCACATCTTCAGAAGCCCCTCAAAGGCCTTTTTCTGAAGAGAGGATTGGCACTCCAGTTTGTATCCTCATCAGAAGTGAAAAATAGAAAGAATGAGAAGAAAAAATATCAAAACAAGGGAAGGGTGAGTAAGACATATAAAGTATAAGACGAGAGCTATGAATAGTGTCCGGACAGAAAGAGGCTTGTGTGAGGTGTGGTCCTGCTCCCAAATAAAACATAACTCCACATTTATTAATTTATTATTAAAATCTGGTCACTCACACATTCACATTTTTTTTCTCTCCACTTATTTTTACATACTCATTCAAGTTGGTGTTTGCATTTACAAGATAATAAGCCTTTTAATTACTACCCATATTGTATATTTACAGTTTCTGTCAGTTTTCTTTGCCTTTTATAACAGGATAGAACTCATTATTATAACATTACCCATGGTTAGTGACCATGTACTAGTTGAAGCATTCAAAACCATTCATTTGTCCCAATTGTTTAAGTTGTCCCAGGTTTAACCACTTCTATCAAAAGAGAGGCAAATTTATTGTTTTGCCAAAATTGAGATACATTTGCTTAAGTAATATGCTCTCATTATTAGTGACAGAAGTCTCTCAAATTAACAAGAAGTTTGAGAATGGGCCATGAACATAGCTAGCAGCTCTTTTCTCAAAATTTAAAGACTAGACCGAAGTCTGGATCACCGTGGAAAAAGCACTGCTGCTGTATAGCTAGCTTTCTTATGCATCTGCAGTTGTTACCATGTTCAGAGGTAAAGTTAGCGCCATGCTTGCTGTGACCAATCGATTAGCAAGACATGGCCAGGCTTGTCCTACAGCACCAGGCTACAATGTAAGATTAAATACTGGCTAGATCCTCATCAGGATAGAAATCAATGGTTGCTGTTAAGGACAAATGTGTGCAGGACTGTGGGGGATGGGACGTGTAGAGTCACTTTACATGGAGGATCCCGGGCTCTTCTCACTGTGGCGCCTGGCTTATTGACCTGAATGGGAACAGGATGACACCAAGGTTTGTCACCATCTACACTTCCTCATTGACTTGAAACTGCACGTATATAATCAAAGCACCGTTCAGCCTCTTGTAATTCAAATTGTTAGATTGGAATGTGTTTTAAGTGTATATTTTTATTTATTTTATACCCAAAGCCAAATCTGTTGGATGTGAGATTCTACCAAGCAATGTTTTCTATGTTTTGCCAGAAAAAATTTGAACTGATTTCCCTAGAATGTTGGCAATTTATGAATAAATCTTGAATAAAAGCCCATTTTGTGGCCATAGTTTCCAAATATTTGCCCACGTCTATCACAAGTCTTTAAAAGCTGCTCTATTTATGATTTAATTCAAGATACCTTTTGTACATATGTTTACCGACCATTATGAATTTCTTATGGCTTGCTGTTACAGATTGTTTACAGTTGCATTACTAATGTTTTTAAGCCCCTATGTAGTCCCAATTGTAATAATGTTCACCAAATTAATTTATATTTAATACAAACTTACCCACAGCCTTTGTTGACCACAAACCCACAATGGAGCAGCACAATCTCATTTTGTGCAGTTCTCTCTTTGCACAAGTGTTCAAATTAAGCTTTATGCATTTTCTTTACCCTTCATTTCACTGATGGTCTCCCACCCACACACATACACAACATACGCACAGTGATAGCAGCAGAAGCAACGAATCGTCTAAACACCTGGCGCTCAACCTCTGACCATTTATACTATTTGTAATCCATCATAATACTTGAATAGTTTGCATTAGCCTTCTGCACTGTAGAAACTACAGGGGGGTCTTAGCTGGTTGTATGTGCGTCTGTCTCTTCTCCATTGTTATTTGTAAATCCATACAGCCAGCCAACATTCTTTCTTCCCTTAATATTTAACAAGTGTTACACCTCACGGCTTTAGTTTGCACAATACAATTAAATCCTTCTGCAAAAGTTTATATTTTAGGTGTTTTATGACCATTTAGCCCTGTTGTTGATGTCCAACAGTTTGTGTTGTACCGGAAACACAAGGAAAAATTTTCATCTTGAGAGAATACAGTCAAACAAAAAAACATTTTCTCATGTGTATTTGTATTATGCCGGCTTCATGCTAGAGGAGTTGAAGATATTTAGACTTGTAAAAAAAAGAACAGGCCACAGACTTAAGGACATTTACAACGACTGTTTGTCTCACAGTCGCATCATGTCGCTGGAAGAACAGAGACGAGGCAGACTTGGGGAGTGCAGTAGCGGTAGTAGTCGTGGAGAATAGTGGGTTCGTCACGTGATCGAGTGCAGTGTTTTCTTTTATTTGCACAATTATAAAAATGAAATAACAATGATAAAAAGCGAGTGGATTAAACCAGGTTTATGAAGGTCACAGGAGAGCGGAAGGTCATCAGAAGGAGTTGTTACACTGACTCCGTGTGGGCGTGAACTTCCCACATACTAAGTGTTGGCACATCATTTGAAGAACAGGTGCGTTGGAGATGACATGCATAATGCTGGTAAAAAAGAATCACATAGACAGAGTGCGGGATTCTTTTTACCTCATCATCTGTAAATAAATGTCTTTACAGATGATGTCTTGCATTTATTTACAGATAAGACAGTGTTTCTTTATTTTACGTTTTTAAGAGCCGACGTCTCAAAGCAGGAGCACAGGATGCTGTCTGTTGTAAAGGTCCTCACGCCCATGCTGCATGTGAACCTAATGATGATGCTCCCTGACAAAAAGTTGTAACAGAGTCACAGTGACACACAAACATAAGGAGAGAAACAACAAAAAAAGGCCACGCCTTCCCGGACTCTTAGAAGTTTTGGCACATTGGGCCAAAACTCCTGTAGTGTCCAGAAAGCTTTATGCATAGCTGTTCAAAGTCATTGGTATTACTGTGGCACCTTCCAAAGTACACCTCTTGTGTAATTTTGACACAGACTGATTGGAGAAGTCATGTGGTGGTGTACATGCAAATGTTCTTTTATGTGTTTTTTAACAGGTGTGCAGGTGATGCACCAGAGCATAGACAGAGTCAATGTAATTTAGCCTTTAGGCAGTAGGTTGGCCCAAACAAACAGTGGCCTGAGCTTAAGAATTAAGGCTGATGGCAAGTAGAATAAAGCTGGGAACCATTGTCCTTTTCCTTTGTATTGCTATTTTTAAAGCTGTTTTATTTTTATTATTATTATTATTATTATTTTTTTATTTATTTATTTTTTTTACCACAGATTACTAACTATTGGTAAAAACCCATTGAGCCCTGAAAGCAGACTGTTAGCTCAGAGTCGTGAACAGTGTAGCCTGCTCTGCTGCTTGTCATAATGTTATGTCATTTTAGAAAGCTCACACCACAAGCCGGAAAACACTAATTAAGCAGCATTAATGCAAAATAAAAATAAGGGCGACAACACAGACAGACAAACAAAAAACAATAATGGTGTGTATCCAACGCCACAGCTTGAGAAAACACTTACAATGAAAATTGTATGTTAATACCATCTTTGTACTTAGCGTTAGTTGATTACCGTAGGTTTTTTTTATTAGGGTGAGAGTATTTTTAGGATCTTCTCATTGTTCCCATATTGTACATTCTCTGTATTTCTTTAAAATGTTTATTATGTACAGAGTTTGTCCATCATTTGTTTCTGGAAGTACATTTATTTTTATAGTTTTACGAATTTTTAAGCTTAACTCTATTTTCTGTGCTATGTGTACCATTGATGGTACTTGGGTTGCCTCTGGTCTTTTGGTTTCTATAATTTGAATATTTGCTTTATTTCGATCCAATGGTTTGCTCTTCTTGTGGGCTAAGCATCCCTTAGAAAAGCTTTATCTATGACTTACTGTTGTTTTAAGCCTGGTTTGGTCTAATTCTGAGCAATTTTGAGCTATCTTATCTTGTGGTACTTTCTATGCTATATTCTTTTGTGTGTCTAGTTTAACTTCGGTCAAAAATACTTGGGTTTTTGGTCTTTTTTACTTTTAGAAATACTCTTAATTTCTGCTGACTTGCTTAAGACCCACTTACATTTGATTGTGCTTAAAAATGTATTCCGAGTCTTGAAAGATGATTGATACAGTGTAAGGTGAGAATAAACAGCGAAAGTGCTTCTCTTGTTGTTTTGTTTGCGGTGTAATTAGTGCGTGGCCTTATGCGGACGAGCTGAAGCAGCAGGTCAGCCTCTGTGAAGTGCTTGTTAACTAGTGATTTATGACTCTGCCTTATTATAGTGAGATTTCATTGATTTGTGGAAATTGCCCAGCCCCCAGTTATTGTGCGCCTTTCACGATGAGAGGGGAGTGTGGTCAAAACTGATTTACTTAATGTTTAATGAGTTTGGCTCTAAATGTTATGGTCAACAGCACACATGTATCTGTGGGTATTGGACTGAGCTGCTGCTATTACAGACTGTTTTAGAATAGACAAATACCTTTTTTATTAGGGATAGCCGCAGTACAGTGCAATGCAACATACCAGAGTGTCCTTTTATTGTGATCAGAATCAGAATAAGGCACACTTGTAGAATATTCCAAGAAATACACTGAATTAAACCAAAAAAAATTCTGAAATGCCTTTAGAAATTCCTTGTGAACATTCAAACATCTCTGGTGGCAAGGGTACATTCCCTCAACTTTTGTGGCATCGTGTGGCGTGCTAATGCTGAAAAATTCAGGGTTCTTTTTATTTGTATTTATTTATTTTATTCTTTATTTAACAAGTAAAGTCCCACAGAATATTATTTTCAAGAAAGTCTCGGGAAACAGAAAAAGGAGGAGCCTCTGCATATTTTAGTGGTTAGGGCAGAACATGAAAATGAGAAAGTCCCAGTAGTCGAACTAGGGACTTTCTTCATACAAGACGACAGTTAAACTCTGCTTTTGTGGTTAGCTGAAATCTTAGGACATGCAATATTTATGCATTCTAATCAGCATCTTGATATGCCACATCTGTGAGTTAGAATGGATTAGAAGTTCTCACTAACACAGACATATGGCTTTGTAAACAAAATTTAATAAAATTGGGTCTTTATTTTCTTGTTTGCATATAGACCACTTTGTCATCATAATAGATACTCTCATTACCCTTGTAGTCCCTTATTTTCCTTTGTCGACTTCATTCCTGTCAGGAAAACAACCTTTTTCCAGCCCAATAAAAGATCTCTGGATGCATCGGAGATATAAAGGCACGGTGAACTCGAACAGGTTGCAGTTTTTCTTGTACCGACTCACCGAAGCTCTTTCTGGGGAGCGGGATTTGTTTGACTAGGGTAATTGAAAGTGTTTTAAACTATTATAGCAACCAGAGGGCTTGTTTAACTGTCGAACTGCCAGTCAAGCGGGTGGGCCGAAAGCACGCGGCCGTCAAGCGCTGTCAGTCAGTGGAAACGAGAAGTGTCGGCTTAATGCATTGCCCGGCAAGCTACAGGAGAGAGAGGAGAAGAGGGAGAAGGGAATCAGTGCATTGTCAAGTGGCAGAGTAAGAGCCATCAGAAGAGCAGGTGGATAGGAGCTGTCGTGGGCCGCTGTCAGACGGAGGAGTAGCGCTCAGTGCACTATTGGTGTCGAGATAAAGGGTTGGAGGGATGTGGGGATGTGTGAGAAGCCGATGGACAGACAGACGTTTTGTGGCTGTCTCTAGAGGCTTTTGTTGTGATTTGAGCCGTAAGAGGGGTCAAGGCACCTTTACAACAAGTTTGATTTTCCTTCATTCTCTCAAGAGGGAAGAAATGTATGCTGTCGCTCGCAGTTGGACGTATGAATGCTGAACAGATGATATGTTTTGAAGAAAAAATCTGCAGATTTTGTTGTTAGGTAGTTGCAGTAATAGTTTTACTAGTGTTTGTGGCTTGACTGATAACTTTAGTTGAGATTAATGAGGTGTAAGAATTCTACGTTTAGTTTAGTATCTGGAGTAGGGCTGGGCCACATAAGATTGTTGGTGTCATAGCACAATTAATTAAAAGGATGACATGAAATTTGGTATATCGTGACATAATTACATGTTCACAAAAGCTCAAGGCTAAATACCTTCAAAGCCTAGAGGATGATGACTTTAAAGACGTCAGTGCTGCTTTTGTCATTGTCATGGGATGTCATCATGGGAAGAAATATAATCATAAGTTTATCCCTCATATTGGCTGATCTCAGTTTTCCATTCAATTTTTTTTTTTAATAAATGAATTAATAAATCAATTAGTTTAGGAATATAAACAAAACAGACATTTTTATCATTTCATAGAAATACTTAAACTTTGCCTCAAAGTTCCAAACTACAAGTTTTTACTAACAAAGGAGTGGTTATCAATCTTCGATTCAAAACTCCTATTTGATGATTTGACAATATGAATCTTGATTTCTTGTTTGTTTGTTTGTTTTTTCAATTAATTGCACAGACCTATCGCAAAAATAATCTAGTAAATATATTTGGTTTATTCCTCTGCCCTAATTCGGTGAAAAATAATTTAATAAAATAAATATAAAATAATATAATATTATAATAAAAACATAACCTCTGAAGCTGATATGATACATAGTCAGTTTGGCTATACATATTTTTATTACATAATTTAAACTTGATTGTTTAACATGTTCAACACCATTACACTGACACTAGATAGTCCTCCTAACTTATCACACAAAGGATGTACACACACATATACACCCGTTATTTTGGTGTAATGATGAAATCCTCCTAAACAAACTGTTGCATCTTCCTAGATGTTCACCAGCTTAGATTTTTTTTTCTTAATTATCCTTAGTATAATAGTTAGAAAGACATACTGTACATTGAGTCCGTATGAATGTATAAAGTATATTATTGTATTCTTTTTGGTCTTCCATTCAATGCTGCTGTGGAAAGAGAAAATATGGCTACTTTGCCCTGTGCTCCTCCTCCCTCTCAAACTGCACTTGTCTTGCCTCACATATATTTATTTTATCATTTTGTGCCTAGGTTGGTTGGTTGCAGCGGAGGGTCGTTGTGGCACATACCTTTGTTTCGTCTCGACACCACCTCGAGTGATTTATAACACGCACATACGCTCCTGCACCATCTTTTCCTTACCGCAGTCCCTTTTATCTCCACCAAATGATCACATTAACGACTAACACTAACACTGGGAACTGGGAGATGTCTGTGTTGAGCTAAACCAGACGGCGTCAAATCATTTCACCATGTTGAGAGCCCAAAAGAGGTAATTACCTGTAATTGGACCGGCGTGTTTTCTCTGACTCGTCTCTCTTTGCTCAGAGCTGAGTATTTTCCCCTTACAAAATATTGATAGTTATAGAATATATTTTTGGACTATTATTTATGTTCAGTACGTTTTTCCGTTGACATTTGACTCAGAGAAACTTTAGAACTACATTACCTAGGACTCTGCTTTTCATGTATTTAATCGAGCAAATAGATCTTGGTAGAAATTAACTTTACAGAGCTGTGAAAATTCATTAAAATATCACAATGTTGAGTCATCAGAGTTTTTTTTTTAGCTAGGAGGATAAACTTGTAAGAAAAGAAAATTTCAAGTTTTGTCATTGCGTCATGTTTTATATAGAATAAGAATAATTTTTTTGTGTACAATTAACAAAATTGCACATATTTCACAGAAAATTTAATAAATCAAAATGTTAAATGTTTAAGCTTTATTATTACAAGTTTAGAGTTTGATACAAATCCTTTAGTAAATAAACATTCAAAGTCTCGTGTAGGCCAAGACTATTAAGGTATGTCTGGAACATTAGAGGCTGATATTGATGACTCTGTGAAGGAAGATGAAGGTCAATTGTTTATGATGTCCTACTGTGTCCCAAATATGTAGTGGAAGTGCTTATATTTTGTACTGGTTAAATACTAAAAGGAAAACACCACCATTAAAAACACTGCCATTATTTTTTCTATAATAAAACAAGACATAATTTTACTTGTAGCCTAATAGAAGTCTTAGGGACAAGCTAACACCAGCTCACACTTTCTATAGTCTGAGATGCTACACACTGACTGGACTTATTTTAAGGTTTCTTATGTTTTCTGCAAACCGTTAACCCTTCTGAAGCTATTGAAATAAAAAACGATTTGAGTTGTCTCTGTCTTGTGACAGAACAAATACAAGTTACAGAAAAATGATAAAATGGTGGCAATGTAAGAAGAAACGCCACCCTGTAGAAGTAATGGGAATGTGATACTTTAAAGTCTGATGATTTAAAGTCTGATTTAGCATGGAGCTAAAGAGCATGTGTCCCGTCAGAGGTAGGACTTCAAAGTGGGACGTTTGGCTGAGCCCATAGGCCCACAGTGGAAAAACACGATGGGAGATGTTGTTATTATAAGGCTGTTTTGGGACCATTATGTGGAGACTCTCAGTGGGGGTGAAACGGCACCGCCTAAATGTTAATAAATCTTTTCAAAACAACAGTATTGTAGGCAAGTTGCTGAAACCCAAACCATTCTAAAAAAAACAAGATTTTTTTCAGATTCTGTTGACGTTTGCTGTGCTGTGGACTCGTCTACACTCGTACACCTCTCGTTCAGTGGTAGGCCTGTGTGCCTACGTGGCAGAGGCTAAATCGCAGTGACACGGTGGAGGTGTGGCCCCTGACACCGTGCGATGGGACGCGCCCTGATGCATTACTGTCCACCAGAGCTTTGTGTGTGAAGACTGCTTATGCCTGTTTACATAAGCCCCCTGTATATCCCCTCTGTGAGCCTCTTTACTGCAATGTTGTGAGCAGCCAATCACTTTTTCCACTCTAATTAGCACAGATGTAAATGCAGGCGGAGCCCAGATCGTTGCCAAAGCGACATGGGAAGGGTCCACAAAAGCAGATTGTGGCAGGGATTACGGGGAGATGTCCTGTCTCATGTCGTTGACCAATGAATGCCAGTCCTGCCCTGTCACCACGCGGCACTCAGGCCAATACCATTATAACCTTTGACCTTCCACCAGCCGCTGACACACTTTTCACACCACGCTCAGGCACACACGTTAAAGGAAAACAAAAAGCTCATTCAATCCTTATTATTGCAAGTATTATCCTGCATGATCTCTACTATTTTTAGCTAATATTTTGATATTTTACTGAATACTTTAAATAAATATAAGTGAGCAGGTCATTCTGGAAAGTTAGACAAGCTTGAATCATATTTATAATCTTTTTTTTTCTGATCTACTGCTTATTATATATATAAAAAAAAAAAAAATTAACTCGCATTATGAAGTATAGTACATGTTCTGCTGTACGCTTAATATCTCATATAGTGTAGTCTATATTGAGCACCATTTACACATTTACCATAATTTTAGCACTTCTTTCCACATGACTGAACTCTGAAGGATTGTTTGCGCTCTTATATCTCCCGGTCTTAAACATTTTTTTCCAGAATCTCTCTCTCTCTCTCTCTTGTATAATTCCCAAAGGAACGCTATAGGGATATGTTTCTTTAGGCCTATCTGTCTGTGCACCCCACATCTTCTATACAGTGTGTGTGGCGGACTCCAAACCCACCCTTTGAAGTGCAGTAACGACGAGGGGAAGTTAATTACGTCCCATTATGCAGGCTTGGGCGCGACCATGCACCAGTTAAGGCCATGTTTTTCCCTTTAATTAACTAGAAAGCCGCGCGTCGGGCTGTCAGTGAGCTGCTAAAAGAGCATTTCAGAGGCAGGGGAAGAAGAAACCCTTGCAGCGCTGATGAGAGGGCGCTAGCACTGGCCACATGTTAATGGCGAGGTGTTAGCGACTTAAACCGCGTTAGCATTCGGCGCTCTCAGTAGTAAATGTGCAAAAGGGAAATCTCGGAGATGGTCTCTAGGGGGAAAACTAGCTTCTTGACTTTGAGAGCAGTACAAAGTGAACAGGACTCCAGGAAGTTAAGGAAGTTTATAAAGTCCTTAAAAGTAAAAAGATAAAGTGCCCAAGCATCATCTTAATTAGGAAGTCCCTTGCATGACTTCAGCCTGGAGAACTTTGGAAAACTTGATTATCATTTGAAGCCAAAAGGAAGATACTGTCCCTTCGCTGAATAAATTCAGGTCAAAAATTGTCCATCAAAGACATAAAAGCAAAGCAAGTAAACACTCAAACTTTGGGTCAACGACATACAGTATTTACATGACATATGTAAATGAAAACTTTTCAAGTTTCTGTTGACTGTGGATGAACTAAAAATATTTTGCATGCATAAACAATGACAATCTAAGTAACAAAATGTATAAATAAGCTAATATTGATTGATATTTTTTTTAGTTAGTTACTTGTGTATATGATTTAAAAAATAAAACAAAAGTTGGGGCAAAATTGGGCCCACAAGAACAAAACAGAATAGAAAAAATATTCAGACAATTTGTAGAAATTGTCAAAGAAATATTTCGTTCCAGTTTTGAATTTTGAAGTTTATGTATTTCTGTGGGCAGAATATTATTATTATTATTATTCATTCATTCATTTTCTACCGCTTAATCCCGTTAGGGGTCGCGGGTGACTGGAGCCTATCCCAGTGACTTTGGGCCTTAGGCGGGGGAACACCCTGGACAGTGGCCAACTTGCCGCAGGGTTAATATTATTATTATTATTATTATTATTATTATTTTTTTTTTTAGGCTTTTTACAGGTTGTAGATTCTCACCAATATGTAGGATTGCCACTGAAAATTCAGAACCTAATCTGAGTAAACATGTCTCTTGTACTGAAAAAAGAGCATTACTGTAATATTCCAAAGTTATGACTTCTTTGGTATTGTGATAAATTTTTTTCCACTGGAAAAATACAAACACTGCATACACAACTCTGTGTTAGAGTCTGCACAATATATGGCGTTTTAAATTACAGATGGCATGGCATCTGTAATTTAATATTTTCAATTTAGTTACCTACCTTATCTTTAGCCTGCTTCAAAAAGATTGTGTCAACATGTAGCCATTTTTAAAAATATTTATTAGCCCTTAATCAAGACAAAAGTATTGTAAATAATATTTGTATCATCTAATATGTACCTCTTTCTCGTCATCTACCCCATATATATGATGCAACTCCAATAAAAAACAGACATAGAAGCATGTTTCTATCCAACACTGGACTACAGTACTGATCATGACCAAAGGGTGGCGCTAACCTCAAACCTCAGAGCTCCTATTCTGTCATGGCCTCCTTAAGCAGATCAGTGCAGTCACACAATGAATCTATGTTCAGTAGATCACATTAATATGACTTCTCTTTATTCTGCTCCTCTCTGCGATGTGATTTAACCTTATATACCATTACACACAGACAAGCTGAAGACTCCTTTCTCACTCCGCTCGTATTGACCGGTCTGGGGTCATCCACTGTGCATACGGCGACTCGCTTGTTATTAATGGCCACTGCGTTCCAATATGGCTCTATCAGTGCTGGGAAAAT
Organism: Mugilogobius chulae; assembly: GCA_038363315.1. NCBI lineage: Eukaryota > Metazoa > Chordata > Actinopteri > Gobiiformes > Gobiidae > Mugilogobius > Mugilogobius chulae. Next base: position 28,336,644 of record CM076408.1, read on the forward strand.
GGTGTGGATGTGCCCCTCTCTACGTCCCCCTCTCCGGGCTCCAGCTGTCTGGCTCCACGCTGTAAAAAGATCCAGACTCGTCTCTCCTCTTTAGCTTTTTACACCAATCGCACGCGCAGGGAATCAATGGAAAAAAATCCTCCTGGAAGTTTTCAACTAGTTTATAAATAATAGGAGTGGTCATTGACATACTGGGATTGTCCTGTTTTTAGTTACAGCTCTGCGTCGAGGATATATTTTACACCAATAATATACTTTTAGTAGATTTTTGCTGGCTCAAATTTCCTCATCGGGATAGAAAATGAAGTAGGAAGCGCTGTCGTTTTATTGGAGAGCTGTCATCTGTGGTCAAACTCCAGCCATTTTCTTCTCCTCTTCTTGTGTATCTGAGCACAGCCCCTTCATCTGATCATCAGCAACCATTAGGCTCCCTTTACAACAGTTTGCTATGATTCTTATTTTGACGTCTGCAGCTTTGTCATCCCTTTCTTCACAGTGGTAAAATTCAGCTTGCTTTGAACACTTTTGCGACTGTTTTAAAGATGGTGGATGTGGTGTTGTGGGCAGTTATGAACAATTACTATGTGATATTCAACCACCTAATTTAACATTTTGTTTGCTCACTTACCGTTTAGAATAAATTGTGTTAATCTTGTCCTTGATTGTGACTGCTTTTTTTCTTGTGTGTGTTTTTTAACTGTCTCTCCTGACTCCTCATATCTCTCTATTTCTACTGCCGTGGAGATTTGTTTTTATGTCCTCTTTCAATCACAGAAATCATTTTTCTCTGCCTTGTTTTCTTTTTGGACTAGTTAAATCTAGTCTATTTTTAAATAATTTTAAGTGTTTTAATTGTAGAACAATTGAATACATTTTCATTCGTGTTAAGTTTTGGTCACTCATTTAGCACGTTGTATGCAGTTTGTCAATTGTTACCCAGTAAGAAATTAATGTTCTACATGTTCTAAAACTCGCTTGTCTTTTCATTTCAGTACATCATTCAGTCAAAACAGACCAAGTGATAAACTGGAGAAATTTGGCAAAAAGATTAAAAAAAAAAAAAAACAAACTCACTGCCATGTAGACAAAACACAACATCGCAGTGAGAAAGAATTTAAGGCACTCATCAGATAGAATTTGTATGATCAGTCCACAAAATTTGCCAATTTGCTTTAGTACTAAGGTGTAGCACAAAACAATGAATAGTAACACTAGCATTATGTCAAAAAACAAAGGAATTTAAATATGTTAAGTATAAAACAGGCTTTAAAACAATGTGTACATCACTGGACTATGTAGTGTAAATTAGCCCTTTAGTAATTTCATCAATTATTTGGTTGATCGAATCTTTGTTGATCAAAATGTGTCAACTAATTATTTTGTTTAGATTATAAATATTTGTATTGAACAGTAACAAAAAAGAGTTAAGATTTGGGAGTGAAATATGGGATAATTCTGTATTTTTATGCAAATACATAAAAATTTCCCCATTACTTTTACAAACTGAATTGTTGTTGTTTTTGCACAAACTCCGAAACATTTCCAAAAGAAATGTGGTTTAAGTTAGATATATGGCCATAATAAAAACGTATTTCTACAAGAATACTCTTTCTACAATAATTTCTTTAGTCGACTAGTGTAAAAATGAAAACTTCTCCTTTACAGCATTAGAAATGAATTATTACTTTCTGACCACACTGGTTCAAGTAACATATTGAGCACTTGACATTACAGGACAATATGTAAAGGGAGTAAATCTGAAGAAACATGTATGTTGTGGTCCGTGAGCAGGGTCTGGAGGAGCTGGTGGCGCTGGTGGCCGGTGTCGTGTGCGATCAGGCCAAGCTGGACGCGGAGAGGCCAATGGGAGCTGAGCGGAGGCGCCTCACTGCAGGTCACCTTTCACGGGCGATTAGTGTCGGAGCAGAGGCGCGCTCTCGTCTGTCGGCCTTGCTTATTGTGAAGATCAGCGGCAATCAGCTTCTCCTCCGCACCCGCTCGCTCTCATCCACGCCTCCGAGCCTCCATCGGCCCTCACCCTGTCCGTCTGTGTTGCTGCTCCGTATCTCTGAGTTTTCCCCTGATGTGCATTTGCAGCTTTCTGGCTAATGCTTGCTGTCTGGCAATATGTTATCCGACTGCTCAGCTCTCTCTTCATTACGCACTCACTGACTTATTTGCCACATCTATTGGGCTGGATTCTTCTAACGCTAGACTCCACTAGGCATGCTATCCTCATATCTGCAATTTATTAAGTTTTCTTCAATTTCTCTAAAACTCGCTTGTCTGCTCACTGTCTGTAGTGTTTTTCCTATCAGAGCTTTTGATTTCAGTGCATCATTCAGTCTAAAAACAGTCCAAGTGATTACCTGGAGAAGATTTGGCGAAGAGGTTCTTACATAATGATTCCTCAGGCAGACAAGTGGTTTTGGGGTTTTATTAGGATGTGGTTTAGGCCACACCATCAAGCATTGTCTTCAGGCTCAATCAGTAACTGGTTATGGTCAGTAAAATAATGAGTAATTACGTTTATAATCATCACAATATATTAATATGGTTCTCAAAAGATAGATTTTTTGTTAATACATCAAACAGCTTTCTTATAAAGGCTTAGTTTTGTCTGAATAACAATATTGCAGCTAAACTTTTTACCAAGGAACACACTGCAATTATGATACACTGTGATATCCATGACATATTGCTCACTATTTCTTAATGTCATGTGGTTGGAGACCAGTCTAAAAGATCAAGACCGTTTGTGAACTAGCTCAAACTTTTCCTTGTTACATTATCAATGCAATAATATACCCACTCAGTTGCAACAAAGTAGCTTAATAGGTCCATGGTACTACTCCAGCACCATTTGGTAAGAAAGTGCTCCATACAAGCCTAACTCTGCCACTGTTTATCCAAACCAAGGTGATACAGTGTAATCAAATTACTCTGTTAGTTCATACTAGGCATGGAAAAAAAAACAACTAATATTGTTTTTTGTGTTTTGATTGCTGAAACATATAAAATTTATATTATTGTTGTGGACCATGTATCTATAATAATACAAGAAAATGTATCTTTGCATCACTGATTTTAATTTTGATTTATGTATGAGTATTGAATTGTATTTACCTTTTTATGTTTTGAAGTTTTTTAAGTTCATAATAATATTACACAGAAGTGAAAGTCAGTTTGATTGCATTTGTCTTAAAACCGAACATATCTCAGAGTAGATGGTGGATGGTGTCACACTAGTGTCTACTACGCTTGTGTTGTGCGTTGTTCGCCTGCAGTTGTATGTGAGCTCTCCCAGTGCAAATGTGTAGTGACACTATGGTGCTATTTTGTCAGGGCCACAACCAGATCCCGGTCTTCCCCTGACCTTTTCATCTACATTCGCCCATATTACTGTGAATAATGAGTTTCTCACATATGCACACTGTCAAAGAAATGTCCCTCTAAAAGCAATATTTTGAGCCTCCTCCAATAATCAGGGTAATATTTTTATGGCCTCAAGTGCTCTATAAGGGCAGGATAAGTGATTGCATTCTCTTATAACACTAGTATATGTCATGTCGTGACCTGTATAGTGCTTACTTGAACTTCCTTTTGTCTTTTGTTTTTCTTTTGCAATGAACAAACAATACATGACACAAAATAGTCTGTTCGTGCAGGTCAGTGTAACAAAATGTACAGTTTTAGCCACTATCAGACCTGGGCAATACATAATGATTAATCATAATGTACAAGCTTCTTTGCATGCATTCATGATTTTAATTTAGGATATTGTTTATTGTGAAATTTGTGACAAAATGATCGTCTAGTTGATAAATCAAATCATGTCAAATTATTTAGACAATCAAGAGCTTTGTCATTACAAATCACATGGTTTGGAGCAGAAGAGGTCGGACTTTAAATAAAATGTCTGATAAATGACACATTTGTAGGTAAAATCTTTTTTGCTGTTCATAAAATTGTTACTAAAACATGACATGTAAAAAAGTACACTTTAAATTTGAATGCAAGAAAAAAGTCATTTTATTATAGTCCAAATCACTCAGCCCTTCAAACCAAATTTCTGCATTTTTATCTTTTTTTCACATCTCAAATAGTACATTTAAAATCATGTTTTGCCTTTTAAACTATGGTGTATAGTTAGTGTACATTGCTGGCCTGCATACATACATTATACTATAAATTTAGCCTGCCTTTGCTGTAACATTGCTACTCGTATTGTAAACGCCCACTTTCTCTCACTCTCAGCCATAAACACAGACAAGAGAAAAAATCAAGCAAAAAGGTTATTTGGATTTGCATATGGAGCTTCATTAGGTAAAGCTAAGGACAGCAGTGCGAGCATCTCCAGCTCCGGTGATGAATCGCTGCTGCATCACAAAGTCATCTCAAAGTAGACTCGGCGTAACCCTCATTTGCATCTCTGCTCTTTTATATATTTATTAACACACTTATAATGGTGGACATCGGCTCGTCCTCTCGGGGAACCTTTACGAAGCGTTCTGCAATTTAAATGGGCTGCGTTTGATGAAGTTGGAGAGGGTTTGGGGAAGATGGCAGATGAAGAGACGGAGATTAGCCAGGTTTAATCTAAAGGAATAGTGTTAATTACATGGACCTGTTTGAGAGGAGATGTAATCAAAGAGCAGAGGAGTAAAGGAAAGAATGAGTTGGAATCAATCATGTGTGACAGCGTCTGCAATCCAATTGTTAAAACAAAGGCAGGTATGGATTAAGATTGAAAAAATGCATCTGCAGGTTTTTGATAATGATAGGAAAAGGACTAAAATTGGCAATGTCAATATGTTATTTTACTAATCAACAGCGACTTTATACATACAGTATCATCCTTTTAATAAGTCGATAATTGTGTTGAATGTATATGAGCTTTTCATGACATCTATATTTTGCATTATTGCTTTATTCCACACTTGGTAAGCTACAATTGCTGCCACAGTTGCCTTGGGGCAGATTGATGTAAACAAGGTTGCAGGTTTGCGTCATCTTTTCCTCCGGTCACACACCAGATCCAAGTAATGTGGGTAAAGTGTCTCGCTTAGTAAGGACACTACAACAATTTCTTTTCTAATCGCCCCACTGTGGCACCTGGCTTCCAGCGCTCTCCCATCCAAGTAGTGCCCAGACCCAACCTGCTTAGCTTCTGAGAGCTTTTTATTGAATGGCTACATGAAGAGAATAAAACAAATGGTCAAGCTCCAGAGGGTTTCACGTACAACTAAAGGCACACAATTTGAGAAACATCCCAACATTGTAACCTTATAAAAATACTGACTAGTCAACTAGTCAGTAATAAGTATTTAATGACTAATACTGGCTATGTATTTACATGTACTAGTTGAGATATGGATAAAAAACTAAATGTGGAAGAACTGTAAAAAGACTCACAAAGTGCAGAAAAACCTTGTTATATCAAAAAGATATCACAAGCTGCTCATTTTTAATAATCAGCATCTTTATTAATATATTAAGACTCATCACATTGTGACCTATCAACGACTGTAACATATAACTTTGGCATAAACTTGCTACAACTGAATCATTAGACACTTAGGAAGAAGAAAAAGTAATCGTTTGTAATAATTAAAAACACTTTTTGGGAGAACAAAATAGATTTACAAATTAGCCATACTTACTCAACTTTTTGTAAATTGTCTTTTTGCCTATATCCTTCATATTTTTGTCTGTTTTTTTGTGTTATTGAAATTGTCTGTTAAACTTTGATGGTTAAAAAAAAACTTTGGGTAATTATGTTTTGTAGTTAGGTTGCACTCCTTTAAAAGACGTGTGTGTGTAATTAAAATTCCCAGCTTGAGTGTATTTTTTATCATTAATAGTAATAAATCTTAGTTATGCCCGTGTGATTACAGTTTTCTGGTGTGATGTATTCTCCAAGGAACTTTAATTATCACCTGAACATCCACTTTCTCCCCCTCTTTTTTTTTGGATTGCAGCAAATTGCACTGATGAAACTAAAACCAACTTTATCATTAAGCAGACCAAAGTTTTCTTATAACAGGTGATCCGTACTGGAGCAAAACTTCCCTGCGAAATTCAGTTGATCAATTTTAAGTGTTAAAAAATGTATCCTCTTCCTACGAAAAACAGTAAACATGCTAAATAAATCATATTTTTTCAACTTCTCTTTGCAGTTTTTATTTATTTGCTGTAAACGGACCCAAGGGCTGCTGTTTGAACCCGGAGCTGGTTGGATGGGGGCTTGAGCGCTTGTTTCATCTGGTTGCCCCGTGCCTGATGGGATCTGACTGGGCCCGTCCCGAGTGGGCAGCCTCTCTCAGCGGCTCGCCATCAGCCTCCATAAACAACACAGGCAACGGTCACGTCAGATGTGCTGGACTCGTGTGGAAACCAGGTGGGTGTGAGCTCCAGCTGCAGCTGAGGCAACGCAATCACACACACAATAAAGTAAGAGGAGTTTTTTAAGTATGTGTTTGTGTCGTTTAATACAAGTTTGAATGAGATCCGGGCACTAGACAATCATCAATAAGACACCACTTGGTAGGACTGTGCAAGATTCAAATTAGCAGTAGTCATTGATAAGCGAAGTTTTATTTGAGGATGGCTTGTCCTCTTTCAAGAAAAGTGTGGCTTGGAACAGTGTTTAGACTTTTTACTTTCAGTAAATTTTAGCATTTTTCAGTACAGTGGCTATAACTATATGTTTATTTTAATGTTTTGCTGCCTCTTGGCCAGGACACTCTTGAAAAAGAGATTTGTAATCTCAATGAGGCTCTCCTGGTTAAATAAAGGTAAAATAAAAAAAAAAAAATAAAAAAAGGTTAAAACTTTCTATTTTTTTAAATTTTCTTTTATTCCAATATTTATCTCTTTTTTTTTTTTCAGTTTTAGCTGAAATTGCTAATACCATCTTAAATATGTTTAAAAGTTTTTTGTGTGCACTTTTGATATATTTAGTGAACACTTGCAACATAATGAATTCAACAGAAAGGCCATCTATTACAGAGTAAATGTTTTTTTTTTTTTAATATGTGAGAAGTAGTTCATTTTTAATGAAAAATAAATTCACAGTGAAGCATGGTTTATGACTCCCAGGTGAGGCACAAAAGCGTAGCCTTAAGTATTGCTGTAAACAAAAAGTATAGAAAACTCCTTAGTGTGCAATAAGAAAGGCCTCTATTTTTATGCAAAATTAGCAAAGCATTGCTTGATCAAAATAGCCCTCAAGAGTATAACTTACCATGCTTTCGGAAACGGTCTCCTAATATGCACCACATACTAAAAGCTTTGCATTCACTGTATTGTAATCTTTTATAGATGTGGGAAAAAAAAGCTACATATTTTACTAAAAGTATGCTGTATTCAACGTACCACTGAGCACAAATTTAGCGTGTTATTTTGTTTTATCTTGTTATGTATATTTTTCGAGAAATATAGCACACTTAACTCAATAATGTTTTACTTTCTTTTCAGATTTAAACATAAAGTTTTAGTATATGTTTAGTTTCAAATGTGAAAACGCAGTCGTTAGAACTTTCTGGTGTACATCTTGAGTTTGAGTAGAGTCTGTATTTGAGAAGACAGAAACTCCCTCCCCCTCTTCCCCAAAAGCTGCCACACTTTTAGCTCCTCTTTCTGTGTGCTGATTCATTTGATTTAGCTGGAAGTTTGCTAAGCGGGCCAATGAGAGCGCAGTGCTGTTGAATGATTTAGTAGTGAGATGGAGCACATACTGAGAGCGTCCTGAAGACAAATTTTCTTTTTATTCGCTAATTGGTGAGAGTAGGAATGAGCTAGCTTTGTTATAGTGATGACAATTACAGAAACTGTGCACACAATGCCACATAAAACAGGCCAAACAAATGGTGTTATTTTTTTCTTTAGATATGTTTTTTAGTCTACAGGAAAGCATTTGCCTAGACTTAGCATGTCTAGCTCTGTTGAAGAGGCAATATGGTGTCTCCTGCTAAAGTATTATCTTCATCTGGGGCTGAATAATTCTGTCAGATTACTGATAAACAAATGCATGAATTTGAGACATTGTAGAACTTTCCCCACTGAGTTCGATTCAAAGTTGAAAATCTGAGTTGCAATTTCACTAACCTAGCATTTCTAAATTCTGCAAATGAATGAATCTCATAGTTTTTTCCATGACTAAAGCTGGAATGGCAGTCATGGATGGTGTTATTAAAATCCATATGTCTGACATCTGCATGTGTAAACAAGGCTTACACACTGTAGCTGTAAAACACATTTTGATTGTGAGTGGATTTGCTGTTCTTGTAAATATGAACTTTGACCCTTACAAGTGTAGCGGAAGCAGGATTAGCCTCATGTTTATTCAGCATGTGCACCAGCCCCTGGGACAAATCACACCGGAGAATGGCTGTCACCCCTGGAGACGAAAGATGCACCTCGGGCTGGGCAGCTAAATATGGAAATCACAAGACATGCTCCAATATGCATATTTACTAATGTTGCACTTCCTCAAAATGAAAACTACTCTTCCTCTTTCTTAAACAAATAGTGGTATGAAACTTATCCAAGTGAATGTTACGCTAATATAAATAACCCAAGTCTTTGTTGAGTTTGTGAGTGAGAGCTGAGTGCCTTCCTCCTACAATGCTGTTTGCTCAGGTCTGCTTAAGTGCGGCTGAAGTTGTCACAGCTAATATGAGCTTGTATTCAATCATCCTGTCAGCTTCTGAGAGGCGTTTGAGTGACAGATATAAGAGGCAGGAGAACTGGGGCTAAACTCAAGGAGAGCCGCCCGCTTCTTTTCTGCAAACGTAAGATCTCCAAAAGACAGGAGCTCAGACAACAACGTCTAGTCCAGTAAACGCATTGACAGTGATCAACAAAGCACTGTTGTCTTTCACATTTTTTATTTTTAAATTGTCTACTCGCGGTCTCAGAGATCAACTGCTCATTCCTTTTCTTTTTTGAGTATTTGTCAAATGTTGGCTGTCTTTTTGTGCGTAAAAGCTGTTGAAGTAAATGAGATTTCCCAAAGAGCTGTGTTCTCGGAGAAGCGCTCAAAGTGATATTGACATGTTGTCAAGCTGGCGCCTGTCTCCGAGGACGTCTTGGCTTGTTGACGGGCCTGAGCTGCGATCATGATTTTTTTCCCCTTCTGCCGTTGAGTAATTTCAGCTTGTCTCGCAGAAATGATTTGTTGCTCCTATTTTTAGTGCGAACTCCAATCTTCTTCAGTCAAGTCAGTCAAGAGCTGTCGAGAAAACACCTGCTGTGTGGCTCCGCCGAGATCACCTGTCGAAACTCTGGTCAGTGGAGGCTGCTGTGATGGAGAGGCAAACGATCATCGTGGGAGATTAAAGAGGCAAGGTGAGTGAAGTTATCAGTGTAAAATTGTGACGGAGATGTTGTAGAGCGACTGTGGACCCTACGCTGATCTTCAAACTTGTCTTTTCATCACGACGTGCATAATGGAGCAGCCTTTGGAAAAAATAAAGGACAATCATGATGCTCCAGCAAAACTTTTTAGCTTTCCGTTAGGGATGCACCGATCCAGCTTTTTCTGTTCCGATATCGATCCCGATATTTGGCTTTAACTATCTGCCGATACTCGATATCCACCGATACTAGTGAAAGGACTGAAATGGCTTCTTTTTCTTATAAAAACTTAATACATTTGGTCATATTGTGTTATTTAACTGATGTTTATACTACAAGTCACATTTTAACAACTTAATCTGAATAAAATGCCCAATATTATGATTTGCTATGGATCAACACCAGCCTGTAAAATAGTCTCATTATGTCCAGTTAAAGGCACAGCGACGATATCGGCTGAACCGATATCATGGAGCCGATACCCGATCCAGCAAAATGTTCTGGATCGGCGCCGATATCCGATCCAGGTATCGGATCGGTGCATCCCTACTTTCCGTCACTGACACAGTTGTATTGATTTTGATTCTTATTGTTTAAAATGCTATAATAAAATGTGCATTTAGAAGCTGTAGTGAGTTTTTTGTTTTGTTTTGTTTTGTTTGTTTTGTTTTTTCTATATCAGTAGCAACATAAACAGCACAAATTAGCTCTGTCTTTCTGTAGATCAGGGTGCTCAAACTTTTATTCAGTGGCTAAATTGAAGTGTGTTGAGGGCCAAATGTGATCTGTTTTCCATGTAAAACGTTTATTTGAGAACAGTCTTTTATTAGCATCTTTTATAAGAATACACATGATTTGTCTTCAGCATAAATGTAATCCAAAAGATAGCACTTACAAACTTTTGCAGGCCAAATTTGATTCCCTAGGAGGCCAAGTTAGACTCACTGCCCCCACTTTGTAGCAGACATTCTGCTTTATCATAGGTTTGAATCTGATTTGCACAATGGGCGACACGGTGGCACAGTGGTTAGCGCTCTGGCCTCATAGCAAGAAGGTCCTGGGTTCGACTCTCGCGCCGCCCGGGGCCTTTCTATGTGGAGTTTGCATGTTCTCCCCGAGTAGGTTTCCTCCGGGTACTCCGGTTTCCTCCTACAACTAAAAACATGTCCATTAATGCCTCCCCTGCAAAAGAGATCCTGAATCTCAGTGGGACTTCCCTGGTTTAATAAAGGTCAATTAAATTAAATTAAATTAAATTAAATTAATCAGTTTGAATTGTTTCTTTGGTAAATGCTGTTGATCTAATTTAGTTCTATAGCTGAGCATTTGTTGGACTGCAGAATATCAAAGAATAAATAGTTCTGTTGAATATCAGGAGTTTAAAATCTTGGCTTGATTAAAAAAAGATGAATGGTTTGACTTATAATATACAGTATATGAACTGTATGTCTTTCAAATGGGAAATTGTTAAATCATGTTATTTTTAACCTTCTTACTTTCGTTTCAAATGTTGACTAACTAAATGTATAATCTCTGATGGCTTGATGTTTCTGCTTCCATCAGAATCTACTGGCTGACTGGTCTTGGTCATCAGGCAACCTTGGGAGAGATTTCACAGATGGTGACTGCTCTTCTTCCACACATGAAACCAGACTGACTCAGGCAGAGCCAAAGCTGCAGACCATCAAAACAGCATCAGGGCAATGAGCCATCCACAAGAGATCGAAGGTAAATCAGGAAATGCGTGCGTGTTTACAAAGATCAACTCTGTAGTCAAGATTGAACAGTAAAATTCAATAGCCTAATGCACACATGGTACACTAAAATGATTCCTATAATGTTGAATTGGTCAGAAAGCTGTGGTTTAGTCAAAATGAGTAATAAGGTTTACTTTACATGCTGTGACTAATGATGCAACCTTACTTGAACACTGATTCTACTTCAGATTGTCACTAAGCACAATTTCCCCACATCTTCTTCTGTTGATTGTTAAAGTCAAGTTTATTCACAATTTTGCCAAATACATTTTAAAACAGCACCCAACAAGCTTTGTGTACCAACTTAAACTTAAAACTAAACACATCCCTCAGAGTTTTAGCAGCAAGTGGAGCTGTCTTGTGGATGATGGTGTGACAGTGGATGAGAGGTGCCACAGCGACTCCCTCCAGGTGCCTCCAGGGCTGAGTGAGCAGGAAACATGGCACTTTAGAGCTGCTGCTGCTGCTTCACTCACTCTGCCTGTGGTAGATGTGTTTTTATGCCGTTAGCACATGTTTTGAACTTTTTCCTGTCTTTTTCTCTCTTGTCGTGGATGGCTGAAGTGCCATAGTAGTGCAAAGAACTACACTAGCTTTTACTTTCTTAATCTGTACGCTTATTTATTCCAATGATGTGAATATCAGCAATAAAGCAGTGTTTTATCATCTACAAACAAGCTTAGCAAGTTGGAGAGGTAAGTTGTCAACAAGGAATGATTTTGATATGATAAAATAAGACGAGCAGTGTAACATACCTTAGTTTGTCATAAGAAGATCAGATTCCAGATCTTATAGATAGGGCTGTGTAGTTTGTTCAATTTCATGTTCAATTTCATTTTCAATCATGATTATTACTCCAATCAATTACAAAACTTGTGCAATTGTGTAATCGTGATTATAGTTAGTATCTGCACATGGTTTTCTTGAGTGGAAAAGTTGCTCACAGACAGTCCTTTTATGTCTGTAGAGTAAGTATTTCTATGAGGTATAGCACTTCTTTATCATTATTTAATTTTATTTGTTCACTTTCAGCATGCAAGGGGCAGTTTTTTTGTTTATTCTTTGCTAAGCCAATAATTCTTTTGATTTGATTTCTATTTAATACATAATCGAGCCGACCCTACCTTAAAACATACTTTACCTGCTTTAGACAAGATACAAGGTTTATCTTTGTATAGGGAGCTTGCACAACTTAACATTCCCTTCATCGTTCGTTGTCTTGAGTAGTGCGCACTCTATAATGCAAATTACCATACAAAACTTTGTAGGTTTGAACATTTCAGTATAAACCACTCACCTTGTTACCCTAACTTAGTTACTGTACCACCCGTCATCCATATTTCTTAACCTGGGTCAGGTATAGTGGGGACAGTCTGAGCAGAGTCTTCCCGACTTCACGACTTCTTTCATCTAAGAAACTTCCTCTGACTGTAAACTGGTACTTTGCTCTATCCATAATGATGTACAAACAACTTTTCTGCTCCAAATCAATCCAAGCTACCTACAATTGTGGACTTGGAATAATATGATGTACTTTCTAAAAGTTTTAAGTGATAAATAGTTGTTGGGTAAACCTTTTAGTTTCATTCCTTGCATAAATACACTATTATATCAGTACACTGTTGTTGACTGGTTGAGCTTGTTAGACGCAGCTCAGTTCAATCAGTGCTATGAGAAAGGCTGTGATGTGGATGATCTTCCTGATTCTGTTGTTTGGGCCGTGGCAGCTCGGGGAGGCCTCTTTACTCTTTGTGATTGGCCTTTCACTGTCGAGTCGAGTCTTTCCCCCTCTGCGGCCTCAGCGGGGAGCAAAGTGGTGCGTACAAGCATGTCATCCCCCTGATTCCCTTTTAAAAAAGCCCGACCCGATGCTTTTTAAATGCATCATCAAGGCAATGGGCTGTCCAAGTCGGTTACAAGTTAACCAAATAAACCCTGACAATGAAATTAATAATGCATATTGTTTGCGAATGCCTCAGCTGGATGATTTGACTGATGTATGCAAAGATGGTAATTTATTGAAAGTAAATTCATGTAATTGTGCAGCGGAACTTGATGAAGCAAAAGGAGGTGTCAGCACGGCTTCCATCATCATCAGAAGAAAGAAATCATTAAAGAGCACAAACAAATCCAACTTCAAAGCACGCCAGACAACAAACACTTATTTTATAGATGTGTTTCATTTAGTCCAGAGTTCAGAAAGCCTGTTATGGTAAATATGTCAGACTTGTTGTTAGTTGTTTGTGGATGTGATCGTTGTAGATTATTTATTTTTCTCGCCGGTCCACAGGGAAGCAAAAACTCACTCCCAAACATATCAAAGTAGTCAGTGTAAATTTAATTCGAAGATGAGGAGGGGAACAAGAGTCTAAATGTACTTGTCATCGTCAAGACAAATTGCCGAGATGAAGAGCTCAAGTTGCAACGTGATCCCAGCGCCCGGGTTGGTTTAAGTAGTTTATGACTTAACTGTCTTCATGATATCTGTAATGTCGGCTCTTTGACATGATTGAAAAATTGTGCATCTGGTTATGAGCTTTTGCTAAATGGAAGTGACTAAGTACTTTTAGTTGGATACAATCTACTCTTGCTGTAAGTAGGGTAAGACTTTGCAAAACAAAGAACTGCTTTAAAAAGAAAAGTTGTGAGCGCGCACAAGCAAAATTGAGCTTATTCGTTTTTTTTTAAGTGCATAAACCTTTCTAGCGAGCGGTTCACATACTGCATTTCTCAGAGGAGAAAATATAACTATCCGTTTTGCAAAAACTCTCCGCTCCACTGATCTGACCTGTAACTTGGCCTGATGGTGGTGGGAGAAATGCTACAATTATTTCTATATTTTGGTGTTGGATTCGGTTAGCTTTTGTTAGCACACTGACTGGCTTAACTCGCTTTGACTTCTGAAAATTGTGAAAGGTGTTTGAATTCCAGGGATGTGAATAGTAGCATTTGTGTCTTTCCTTGACTGAAAAAGTAACTCCCAGTGTCTTTACACTTGTAGCGTACATTTACAAGAATCTATTTCTGTGGGATTTGTCACCTGCTTCATTTTACTCTCTGCATTTACAGTGTACTCTGTCTTCTCTAAGCAAAACATCTATTGATTAATGGTGATTTCAAGTATTAAATCTTGATTTTGTTTTTGTTTTTTTCATATTTGAGCAGCTCTGTTGTGATCAAGAATAATGCAGTTCAGAATTCATTGGATAAATCTGGTCAGATCTGTGAAGAGGCAAAAAAGTTGAAGACAAAAAGCTTGTTTATTCTTTCTAAACAGTAAAAATTATGTGTATTGCCTTTTTATTATTACTTTTATGCCATGGCAATAGTTTATCAATAAAATAAACTGTAAAAAATGTGATCTATGACAATCATCAGTACCAAAGTTGAGAGACAATTTATTTGAAAATATATTGTCTGCACCGTTTATAACAATTCCACTAAAAACAATCTTATGTGCTCAAACCCAAATGACCTGGATCTGAAAGGCGTCTGTCAGAGAGATTGTGACAATTGATGTAGAATATTAATAAAGTACACCATATGTTCTGGAAAACCATGTCTTTGAATTATTAACTGTGATTCAGTGCGTAAGCTGTTATCAAATGTTTGTTAAAAACATTATAAAAGAATAAGTTGTTGGACATGATTAAAGAAAGTGAAGTTTGTTGTAGACACATGCTGTGTAAAAATGTTTAAGAGATGAAAAGGATTACATGTGCTGTTATCTAGTCTTCACTCTGTCTAAGGAGACTTGTTCTGATTGAGGCAAGTCTTTTGTTTTTCATTGCCAATTACACATTTGTATTCCCAGTTTTTTGCTTAGATTACAAGACACCAGTGATTATGAGTAGGCCAAACATGTACCTTGTAAACAAATATATGAGGAGCCACCTTATTATTTCACATACAGTATATATTAGATAAAGGAAATAAAGGATTGGCTGATAGAGTTTTTATTTTATTTTTTTGGAGCCAGTACATAATTGTCTTCTGCTCCTGTCGATGACTCACACTTCTTTAAATAACATATTGCTTGCCATAATATTACTTTAATTTAGAGTGTTTTAGAACAGTCTGTTATTTTTTTTAACCCCATTTTTGTTAAAGCAGAGTACTCATAAGAAAATGATATACCTGCCCTCAAAACATTGGGAAAATTAAAGTGGGTCACTTTGAAATCAAGCCCCTTGGGAATCACTACTTAACATTGCACGATGTGACAATATCATAAGCTTGTTTTTGTGAATCTACTTTACCTAAAAACAAATAATAGAGATATCAGACATGGCTATCTTACATTCTGTGGCATATTAATTTGATTTCCAAAGTGCCAAACACTGTGTCACGCTTTCCTGACAGGGCCTTGGGAGAGAGTTTATCTCATCATTAATTAAGTATCATATTCCCTACATACTGCCTGTGCTTAATTAGGAAGAGGGGGTCAGTGGGGAGGGCTTATTAACTGGAACAAATTTGTTAAAGGAAGGCGAGCAAGACAGATAAAAGAATGTGTTCCTCTGGTTTGGCCGTCCCTGACAAGTCTTGGCTCGCGGTGATTGATATCCTCTCCAGTCACGGGCCGGATTCAGAACTGGGAAAGATGAAGTAGGAAGTGGGAACGCCGAGGGGCTGGGGGAGGGGGGTGGGGTGGGGTGATCGGAGACATATGCTGGCTCTCAAGTAAGATCGAGTTAGACAGAGAGGGAGGGATGGTCCAAAAGGAAAACAAAGGGAGGAGAGATGCTTTGAGATGGATTGTACCACTGAGCCACGTCACCCACACTTTTATTTATCAAATCCTACCATTCCCAGGATATTTTTAGATTTCGAAAGACGATCTGTGAATGTGTCATTGTACAATCCGGTTTGTTTTGTAGTTGAGTTTAATGATTCAGATTTTTTATAAGTTCTTTCATAAAAAAAACCCAAAACATTTGTATTAAGTAGAAATTGTGAAAATTACTTGAATTTGTAATTTTTGTGGAAATTTTATGTCTCCATATTGTTTGTGCTGTTTTTTTTCAGTCTTGCTTGTTATGATTGAATTTGTTCATATTGAAACAAATATACCTTAAAAAACATGCTTTCTCATTGTTAGCGGGTTTGCCACTCACAGATCTGTCCTTTAACGTGCTTGTTTCCTTAGAGTATATAGTAAGTTAGTTTAATACTATACATTGTTTAAGAAATTACATAATAAATAGAGACAAACATGTTGTGGACTCCCTACTAAAAAGCTACATTGTGTACCTTTTAAAGTGCTTTTTTTAGTTGTGAAAAAACTGTAGGGCAATCTTATCAGTATTGATTAGATGATTGTGTGCGAGGTGTTTTCTTATTTATTAAAACAAACTAAGCTAAACTAACCATACAATAGGTTATTGCATGATGTGCTTGACTTATAATTGGCAAGTTTATGTTTTATATTTTTTGTCCAAGCATGGTCTGCTCCTTTTTATCATTCTTGAATATAGAATAATGAAATTGCCTTTGTTATCCAGAAATCTGATTAGTGAATGTTACAAGTGATTTTGCACAGCTAAAGGCAATACAAATAACATCAGGTGAAGTCTGGTTCAGCCTGTCTTTTTGTGACAGAATGAGACTGGCCAAGCTGCTAAAATAACAGCTGTGGCGCTCAAACATGAGTGTTGCCAAAATCCTCCCTGTAAGAGCATGTACGTGAGCTGACCTCTGTGGGTTTGGCAAACTGGGAACAGCAGGCAATGACATGACACCCGGGTATTTCAGAAATCTTTGTCAGACAAGACCATTCCCATACAAGAAGTTGAAAAATCATCCAATGTTTGCTTCAATTGTCACTTTGAAAGAAACATGATGACTTTGTGGACAGTATATTGTACGTTTTGGCACGTAAAAGAATGTTTTGACCCACTAGCGCTTTGTTGATTGTAATTATAATAAAAAATGACTTTCTTGGCATTTTGATTGGGCTTGCTTTGAAAACATACCTGCTGCGCTGTGTTAAACCTTCATTTTCTAGATCTAAAGCTAAAACAAACTTTATTAGGTGGAACATTATCACTTTTAGTCATGTTGAAAACTTCTGAGAGCTATTAAACCCCAAGTGGAGCGTCTTTGAAGGTTGGGGGCCAAACGCTGCTGTGTGATTGACAGGGTTGGCCTTGCCCTAATAGAACATAATTGGGCAATTTTGAGTGGTCCGTGAAAAATGACCAAATAATAACACATGACTTGACTTGAGACTTGTTTTCTCGGGATAATTGTGCAAAAAGCATCTGGCACACTATTAGTTCCATTTTCACATTACAATAATAATCCTTTTCAGCTAATAAAGTCGCTCAAACGTCGGCGTCTGGGTGGTGGAGAGGGAAAGCAAATACTGTATGGAGAGAAAAAGGTAATTTGGGCCTTCATTATGTCAAGTTGTTTTATGATTTGTTTAAAAGTAATATTGCTTTCCATTCAAAGAACATGTTCATTTCTCATCTGTTACAGTCAAGTACATGGCATGACTTCAGTTTTGCCATAAAATCATTGTTGTCATGAAATCTAATTTCATTTACATGTTTCAAGCTGTGCCAATTAACCTTTTTACCTAAACTAGTCACTCATTTTTTCATCCAAAGCTGGTATTTTTCTTACCTTTTCGAAAACTAGGGTCAGGACAGATTTGGAAAGTATTTTTTGTTTTCTTTGCAAAGTAAAGTTTTTTCCACTGTGCTCAAATGATATAGCATATTTATTAAAGTAGTCCCTTGCATTTTCTTGTGGCTTCCTACCATTTAATGTGTACAACAATAACATTACCCTCGGGTGTCGTTATCGTGTGGTCCTTTCTTCTTATGAGAAATTACCACAATATCACCCCTTAAATTAAACATAATTAAAAAATGTTATTTCAAAATTATTACCAGCCATGAAACTTTTATTAGGCAAATATTGGCCAAATTAGGGCTTAATGGTCTTTGCCCCTGTGATTACGGCCAATGATTTCAAATGCCCCTCCTTTCTTATAAAGAAATGAATAATTAAGCATGCAACAATAGGCTTTAAACAACATTACACATACCTAATGCTGGTTGGATTTTGTTGTAGAGGCAAACACAGCAGTCTTAATAAAAAACACATTACGTTGGAACGATTATGTACTGCAACTTAAGGATTTGGTAGAAACAGGATCATTATTTAAAAGTGTGACTAAGCTCTTAAGAGTAGAGATTTGTTAGTAAATGGTAAACCTTGGGGATGAATCGCAATGTGCAAAGCTGCATCCTAAGCAAGAATAATAAGGTGAAAGTATGATTGGATTTCAGACCTATACTTTCCCTTAAAGATGCTTCTGTATTACAAAAATGACTTGCTTTTGTTGTCTACTTTAATATTAAACCATAATCTTTTAGGCCTTTGAATGTCAAAATTGCTTAGTAAGACCTGAAAGAAGTGGACCTTTAAAGATTTGTATAAACATTGTACAAATTTCATTCCAGCTTAGCCATTCCTAAGATTTTAGGACTAATTAAGACTACTTCCTCATTATGAAAAAGATGACACGGCACTAAGAATTTGCCTTGTAACCATGGGCCAAAATTTGTGCAAAATAAAGTTAAGCGAAGGAAACATCAGAGATAGCTGAACTTTTTCACTAAAGATGCAAAATTTGAGCTGGTGCATACTGTATCTGTTTGGTATAGTATGTTATATGCCCATGTTTCAATAATAAACTGAGGGCAAAATGCTCACAAATAAATCATGTTGTTGTTTTTTTTTGGATCCTCAATAAATCAAGCGTTGGGATATGTATGCTTACAGAAAGTTAGATTTTTTTTAAGCTTTTCTTCACAAATTAGTTTTTATTTCATGTAAATATTTAAATCAAAACTATGGTTTAAATACTGAAGACAAATATTAAAAGTTCTATACCCTATTTTTGCTTCCTTAAAAATGTAAGCAAACAGAAATTATTAATTTCAAACTTTCTACATCAGTCCACATGTTTTGCTCACTTACCTAATGCATTCTGAGCCTCCCAAATGTTCATATTTAAACTTTTTCACAGCTGTTAGGAGCCAGACATGCTTGTATGCTAACTGTAATTTGTCACAATGCTAACAACAACAACAACAACAACAACAACAACAACAACAACAGACAAACTTATTGGACATTAGTGAACTAATGGGACATTAATAGATGTAGACATTGTAGTGCATACTAATCTCCACCTGAAAAGGTACATTAATAAGAGAATTGTGCTTGGCAGAAATTTTGAAAATCTATTGGCAGAAGTTATTTCATAGCAAAAAATCGTGTATAATCCCTTTAAACTTAAAGCATAACTAAGTAACATTTTGACCTTGTTAAATGTCTTTGTAAGGCTTTGTGACGCATTTGAAGCATGTGTTGGCACTCTTCGCTGCATCCCACATTAAGTGCAGCAAATGCAACTTGTACGTGTTGTTACCGTGCTGACCAAACTGAGAAACTCTGGCTCTTTGTTTTTTTTTTATTTAGCAGTGCAAAATGTGCTAACACCTGTTTTTGCTGCCTTATTTCAATCCAAAAGGTATGCAAAAAGTTAGTTCTGCTTTGGCATTCAAAATTCAAGTAAATTTATGAAGATCATGTCATGCGCAATTTTAAATTTAAAAGTATTTTATTGCTGTCATACTAAAATTAAATGCATAGAAAACAACTAAAGTACCTCACAAGTCAGTTTCTGTTATAGATGCATAAATTATAGAAGAACTATACAATTTTTTGCAGATGCATCAAACTCCACTCCAAGTCCACTGTCTTTGTTAAAGTGTGTTCCCATGTGGTATTCTGCAGTGGTGAGCAATGATAATTTTCTTTGTGTTGAAATGCAATATTAATTGTGCTTTCACGTCTCCTCACTGTGCTAATAAAGCAAAAGGCAGTGTTCTTCTTCCAAATCACCTGAAAAATGAGTCCAAGGACGACGGGCCATTGCTGGGAAAGGCGTGGCTGTCCACTTTGAGAAACGATGCAACTCCACAACCAAGATTAATGAAACTCAGATGGCTTTTAATTAGTCCAGCTGTGCCCATTCATTATGTGCCCACAACACAAATATTTTTATATTTGGGGAAAGTGTTGATTTATTTGATTGTGTTTGCCAGCCGATCAAGATGAATGACGCGTCGTTTTGAGTTTTGCCAGCGCTAAAAGGTGCCAACAAGAGGGGAGTCTGCGACTGACTTCACTTGTACAGATGATGCTATAAACTATGCCAGCCATCATAAACATGCAGCAGTCTGTCTTTGTGAAAGAACATTATAGATGTAACATACTGTAAAATAAACGATGCTATAAATTTACTTTGAATATCCAATTGGATGAAACAGTTGTGATAGGCCAGGTCTACAAAATTAGTATGTGAAACTTGTATTTGCTAGTAACATGTTGTATCTGAAGGCAAGATTTGTGTGCTAAATATTCTATATGATTGTGTTTTCAATCATAAAAGAAAAGATTCTTGTGAAATATCCAGTGAAAAGCTTGAAATTTAACCTTTCCTATCTTTATCAAGCACATGTTGACATAAAATAAAAGTAATAATCTCAAATGTGTTAACTGGATAAAATTGTCTTTTGCTAGCAACATGACATTACAAAAAGAAAATTATTAACAAAAATTGAGCAGTATTACATTATTTTTATGACCGGAATTACAGTTCAAAGTGCACTAGGACTGTATAAACTAAAGTTTAGCAGTGCTGCAAGAAAACAGACATATACTTAAATCTTTATAAATTTTAATCTTGAAATTTTGCACATGTAAACAGATTTTTCAGAAATAATGAAGCAATTGCAAAAGCAGCCAAGCATAATGTGATTAGTTATTGGTATACAGGGGTTCCTTAATATTGTGTTTGAAGGTCTCCAATTCAAGTTGATGGTAGGCATATGGTTTTAGGCATAGACATGTAATTAGTAGACGCGCAGTCCGACTCTGATGCTATCGAACACTTAGCATCTGAGCTAGTCCGGTAAAATTTAAGCTAGTCCGGAGCGTTCTCCTGTTTATTTTCCTATAGCCGTTAGCATTAGCTCGCAAAAAACGCGAGTTATGAAAGATCCAGAGCGTGTCAGCTGGTACAAACCTACAGACCACATCTAGCAAAGGTCAGAGCCTTGTTACAAATTATTGTTGAGTTTACAAACCGTTTAGTTTTTTTGTTGTAGGTAAAATGTGTGTATAAAACTGCTAACGGCTAACGAAGTTATGCATCTTTTGATACTCCAGTGACCACCAAACGTTCGCTTTAACATATTACTAGTGAGAAAAGCAGACAAATTACATAAATAACACCAAACAAAGTTATAGCTTCACTTATCTGTGGAGGCGCGTCTGCCGCATCGGCAAGTGATGGAGCATTTCCAGTCTAAGAATATAGTAGTTTGAGTACAATTTCACATCTCCAAAGTTGTTTAAAGAAACTTCATAAGACACAATACAGTCCGTTTTGCTCGTGGTTTTGCTGAAATCGCTTGTTTCAGCTCATTTTATCCATAAAAGTGCAGCTCCTGCCATCGACTTCAATTGATTTGCGTCATCATCTCTACCGGAGGAATATGACGTCGCGCTGTCCGTGTTGTAGCAACAGAGCAGAGACGCTGATTGCGCGTCTACTAATTTAATGTCTATGGTTTTAGGTTCTTTCATTTTGTCATTGTTTTTATATACAGTAGTTTCATATGGGTTTTTTTGTTTTTTATGTGTTTAATGTACAAAATTTTTTAAAGACAAAAACATGTTTGCTTGGTTAAAATCTGTAGTTTTTCCTCACACACATCAATTTCCAAAGTAGTCGTGTCCCCTCACCTCTGTGTCTTTTTCTCTTTTTAAATGTTTATTACGAGATTTCAAAGCAACTCATAGACCACTGGGGCTTTTTCTCACAGGAACAAGTTGCTTTTGATATGTAATAAATTGCATCGTCACACCATTATATCTGTTTTATTGTAAAAACATAGTGGTTCTTGGAGCTGAGTTCATGCTCTGTCGTCCTGTTAGCTCATAAAGCAGCCACTTAGCACTTTGATGTCCCAACACAGGGTTTAAACTGTTGAAATACACGTCCCAGCTGCAGATGTCCGTAAAGCATATGACTGGTGTCTTCCATAACACTGTACACCAGGGGTGTCGAACTAATTTTGACAAAGGGAAACATTGGTGCTGTGGTTGTCCTCGAAGGGCGATTTGTAACTAAAATTAACCTGACGACCTACTATTTGACATACAAATATAATACTACAAATAATAAATATTTGTGACAATTAAGTGACAATTACTGAATTTACATCTGCATTAGTCTGAAAAATGACTTACTCTATAAGTTTCAGGCAAATTATTTCATTAAGTTAAGACACTCAGATTACTCCTGGCACTAAGAATAAAGTATATCCTATAAGACCTTGAGGGCCGCATGAAATGAGGTGGAGGGCTGCATCTTGCCCCCGGGCCTTGAGTTTGAGTGATTCCTCTGAGTGTAGAATGAAGTGGGGCCTCTTTTTTAAAAAAAATACTAAATGCTAAAAAGATAAAGGTAAATGGAAAAAAAAACATCTTCATTAGAATACTTTCAATAGATCAGGTTTATGATTAGTAATAAACAGAAAATGTGTTCACTTCAAAATTGAAAAATTGTATATACATAGAGGAACAACTTTAGGTTATGTCTGTAAAAGAGAATTGAGTAAATCATCCTTTGAAAGTACTATGTTCCATAAACATGTAGTGACTTAGATATATTAAAAGATAAGAGAGCCTATTTCCTCGCTGTGGGAGTTGACCTAAGTTTAACACACCCTTCAGGTGGAGCAAAAAAAGGATATAAAATTAAATAAAAGAACAATTCTTACATTCAATAAGTTTCCATTGTAGCTGAGAACACTGCAATATATAGTAGAAATATACTTTCTTGTTACATTCTGATTCCTCTCATTTTAACTGATGACATGTCTTGCCTGTTGGGTAGTGTCCTCTACCTCATCTCTTTTTCTATGAACACATATTTTTCGAGGCCTTACCCTGAACATAAATGAAGAAAAGGCAATGGCAGGAGCAGAATTAAAATTGCATTATTTACCGCACTCTAGTTTGGGAAGGCAATTAACATGTGCAGTGTGTGGCCCTGGGATATTTACAGCCGTTGTCCCTGTGCTAGTCTTTATTGTGGTGGTGCTTTCATGCACTGAGCTGCTGCTGCTGCTGCTGGTGGTGGTGGTGGTGGTGATGATGAGGCTAGCGCTCGCTCATTACCTCTAGCTCCGGGAGACACACTACAATTATGTTGTGTCCCTGGGTTTAGCATGGGCCCGGACACAGACGAGAGATCAAACAGTCATCATTGGATAATTGGACACTTGCCAAAAAAAAAAAAAAAAAAAAACTCAGTCAGACTTCAGAGAAAGAGGATTTTGCCATGTGATTTATATGATTAAAACACGTTTGAGCAAATAATGTAGGAATTACACTAATATATTATTAGTGGACGTCACACTATTGTTTCCTCTTTGTTAGTTGACATGCTTTTGTTGATGCATTTTGGTATAATCCTGTTTGTCTTGCAACTTGTTTAAGTGCTCAGAAAATTTCTATTGCAGCCCACGTTTATATATTAATTTGCAAGTTTTCAAGAAATTAAGTGTCCAACTTAAACATATTAGATTTAGACAGGTTGTGTAGCAGTTTTTCTCAACAATAAATCCAAGCAAATTAATGTTGCCTGCTTGCTATTGTAAACTAAAGGTGAGATAGGAATTATTAAGACTGTATCAGTATACTGTACCAGTATTTTGATTTGCAATTGACACAATATTGACACAAAATAATATTACAATCTGCATTTATATAGTACAAACATAGATTCTTTTATAGGCATGTTTTGTTAACACTCACAGCAACACTATCTGTAAGTGAACTTAATATCTTCTAAGTATGCATTATAGATTTTATGGTACAGTAATGGTCAATACTTGCTCCCATTGGCATTGGAAGGCTTCCTTGGTACACACATTTTTTCTCATTAACAGATGTTTTTAAGGGACTACAGTTCTGTTTATTCTTCTGTACTTTTTGCGCACTATTATTTAATGAGGAAACATTTTTTTACAGTACAAAGCAGCATGCAGCGACCAAGTGAAAGCCTATTTACATACAACAGTCCCTAAGCCACCGCTTTTCTCATATGTGCAATTAAGGCCAAAGCTCCAAGTCTTAATTTGCTTGATGTGCACTTCTTGCGGCTCAAACAAAACATTAGCTTCGGCGACTAGGACAATAACAACTACAGCCTTGCTTATAAATGGTGTTTTCAGTGCACAATTCCTCAAACATTTCCATTGTTTTTTCCTAATCTTGTTTGCCTGGTTTTTCCTAAAGCGCGCACAGTTTCAGAAGCCTGTCGGGTATAAAATCACACAAATGCTGGTGAATTGAGATCAAAGTGAGCAGTCTCCTCAAATAAAAAGTTGTGAAAGTGTAAAAACGAGACAAAAACTGGCTTGCGTAATTTATAAACGGCATTGTAAGCTCTTTCATAATGCATGATTAGATGTTTTATTGAATTTCATGTCTGCAATAGGTCTTAAAAAATTGACATATGAAACTTAAAAACTGGAGAAGATTTCTTCACTAATATGCCTACAACACACGATCGATGCAATCAGTGGTCCACATACGATGCCTTTTTTGGTGAAAATTAAATGTTGTCAAAAATAACCCAAACACATATACGAAGTATAAAAATTAGATATTCAGATTACTTTGAAGTAATGCATTTGAAAAATATATTTAGACAAAAATAAAATATTTTTTTTTATGTTTTTGAATGGTCTCATATCCAATCTATTATACTAAAAATATATACGAGCAAGATTTGATTTTTTTTTTTCTCCCATAGTCATTCAGTACCCAAGCCAATCCCTGTTGTAAATGTATTTATTTTCTTGTGATTTTTACCTGTGTTTGTAATTGTACAAGTTTGTTCTCTAACAGAAACAGAAGATGTCTCTTACAGTACCAGAAACAAATACCATCATTTTTTTTTATCTGGCCATGAATAAAATTTATTTTTTTTTATATTGGACTACAGTCACTAACATTTTTCATTTGGTTTTATTGATTTATCGTATTTTACAGGACACTATACAGTTATATAATGTTGGTTGACAAAGGCACTGGTGCCAGATTATTGCTTGGAAAATGATTTCTGACTGTATTCTTTAATAGGAAAGAGTTGCTAATTTTGTTATTTACAGTGCAACAACACGCTTGTCTGTAGCGTCGCTGCTTTTGCTACTAAAATCTGTATCAAGCATTGGGCCTCTTCTTAAAAACAGAGTTTAAAATTTGTATAAATACAGTATCACTAATCGACTAATCCACTCTTTTTTTTTTCTTGCATATATATACTACATCAATTCATCTGTTTTGCTCTATTATTTTTATCGTTGATATAGTGATCACACAATTCAGATGATTTCATTTGCCACAGGATTGAAAAATCAAACTGAACCAGAAAAATTTAAACTGCTTGGGTTTCCATGTTTTATGCAAACAGCTGGTTTGTTAACTTGAGGGCAAAGAGCAATAAACAAGCCAACCACTGACACCAGCATTCATAATCCTCCCTCTTTCTCCTTTCATTGTTTTTAGATCAGCTTGTTGTCACCAGCATTTTCATTAAAGACAATTGTAAGGTAAAAATAACCGCCTTGTCAAGTGCTTTGAGCTGCTTGCCTTAGGTGCGTTGTAGAGTGATTTAAGTGGGCGTCTCTAGTGTTACCAAGTTTGATTAATAAGTACTTTTCAAACCTTTCTCCATTCAGGGCGATGGCTGGGGTTTCATCCACCAGTTAACCTTCACACTATCATTACTGTCACTTTGGCGTTGAGACTTCACAGAGCAGTGTGCGAGACTCTAAACTCACTGTTTGTCTTTAATGTTTCTCAATTACAGGTTCCCCATGTTCTGAAGCGTGCCAACCCGGGTCCAACATTTGTCTTGGTAAGTGAAAGCAGCTGGCAAGATTTCGTGTTGCATGAGCTATGTTTCAGCTTTAGCTCAAATGATACTGTAAGTGCTGTCATAGTCCAGATTAAACCAAGAAGGACCTTGTCATGATGAAGTCCAGAGACTAGTAAAGACATGGACACTGTGAGGTGGGGAAAGAGGCAGCAGGCTACTAGAAACTAATGTTGGCTTTTTAAACAAGTTTGAGCAGAGATAATGTAAGTTTCAAAGTTTTGCTAATTTCCCTATCTGTTATAACGTGACCAAAATATTATTAAAAGTTGTGCTAATTTCTCAACACAAACCCAATCTGTTTTTCAAAAATATTATTTACTCAAGACTGAAGCATGAAGTGGTTGAAATCTATATTTATTTAAAGAGAATTCTTTAAAGGGGTTCTATTCTGTCAAATGTATTGTAAGATTTTAACCTTGTTATAATGGCCTCCCGTCATCATTAGTTTACTCAAAGTTGAATTGAGTCATGCATGTGTTGTTCTTCAGCTGAAACTCAAGTGCTCAGAAAACTCCTGTTCTCACCTATCACCTACCCCTCCCACTTGCTTGTATTTTAGAATAATACTCGAAGTGAAGTAAATATGGTTTAAAACTGTTCTATAGCCACTTTCCAACAATAATAATTAGTCATTTAAAATCTGATGCTTCTCACATTTAAATTTTAAAATCAACAGACGGGGCTTATCAAATCTGCAGATTTGAACAAGAAGTCAATAGAGCTGTTTCTATTTTCAGTCCATTTTAGATCAATTTTGTGTTTTACTATGAACAAAAGATAAATTACTCATATGTTCTAGTTTATTACTAAATGGTTGGAAAAAACACAATAGGTCTTTAATAAAAGTTGAACTGTTAGCCTTGCACGATCATCATTATTTTTCTTTGTTTCAAAGGTCTACTCAAATATATATAAATATTTTTTTTTTCCCTCATGCTACTTCTATTTGTCAGCCACTGTCAGGTTCTCAAAGAGTAATGGTTGGGTTTAACCAATTAGCAGAAAGTACCTTCAGAAGAAGCAGATCACTGTATGGGCTGCTTCAATTACAAAATACAAAAAACAAAATGCATATTGTGACCTGGTTTCAATGTATTTTATTTTATTTTTTTTGCCACAATGCCTACCCCTACTGTGTTGTTTTTAAAAGAGACATAAAAGCACATATTAGCATACAATATCAACAACATAATGACCATAAAACAAATCAATAAATGCACTTGCATACATTTTTTTGGTAATGAATAGCTGTCATTATCTCTACTATATGAACTTTATGCCCATTACCTTGGTTGTCTATCAATCCAGTTATTTCTCTTTGCCAAGTGTTTCATGTGATAAATGTTTACTCCAAATCTGAGCGTCGGCAGTGAAACCAGGACAGACTTGTATAGGATGCTGTCTGGCATCACAACAAGTGAATCAATGGGACAGCGGTGAAAAAGAGAGACTTACAACAAAATCAATGTGCCGCTGTCAATAACACCTTAACAAACTTAGGTCTGAGTAAAAGTACACTCCATTGTGAACAGACAGAAACAATTCAAAGGCCAACGGTGTTCTCTGCACTTTCTCCTGCTGGACATGACAGGTGCTTTTTGGGAGGTATGGTGTGCAATTATTAGGATAGAGATGAAGCTGCTCCACTATTTTTTTCATCATTCTTACAACTCAAATAATGACATATATACAGTTTGAGTTTGCGTATATATCAGTAACCTGTGCTACTGCAAACGTAACATTTGAGTTCTTGTCTACAGCTAAATTGCATGTTTTTTTTCTCCAACCATTTAAAAAGCTAAAGATAGTATCATGAACCAAGTGACCTTATATCTGACATCACAGGATTACGTCTTGCTCATATATTCATGATTTAATGTGATCCCACTTTGTCTTTCTACATAAAAATAAGACGCTCAAAATGTGCTCATGGCCATTTTTCTTGACATACGTAAACACAGAAAAACCTATATGTGCACTTTGCAATTATGTTTTATGCATTTACTGTGTGTAGGAATTCCATTTTATTCCCTAACCTTCTACCAAAAAGAATGTTTTGTAGGACAGAGTTATGTTCACCAAACTTTGTTACACCATTAAAAAAGAATATTTACAATGAATGAATGAATGATTGAATTAATACATTTTTATTATTGTGTCTTGCACATACACTTATAAGACACCATAATTAAACATCAGCCAATATCCAGACATTATCCAACCATAACAATATAGTAGACTTTATGCCGATAGCTACTAAACCCCAGACTCTCACTGGTCCCAGTCCTGCTCCAGCTGTTGTGTTGGAGAGGTTCTTTTCTGAAGATGGCTCTCATGAAACCTGGAGATCTTTTGATGGTGGTGTTGTCACCATCTTTGATCATGACCCTTGAGACTACATGCTTTCTCTGTAATAGTTTTTTTGTTATAGAAAAACGCTTGTGACAAGCCTAGATGTAGTGAAACTTCATTTCATCTTAAAGAGCACTATAGCATCTCCACAGGCAGCATTGGACTACACAGTGTACTTGGGCTTTTCTCACATTTTGAATGTGCTTTACTTAAGCTTTTTTCTTGAATTTTTTTTTTTTTTTTTTTATCTCTGCAGAACCGTCATAGTATATGTTTTGGTTGATCTTCACTTAGGCATTTGCTCAAGACAAAAATTGCAGTCTGATCAGCCTAATCGTAAAATTTCACCTCATCAATTAAATTATAAATTAACCTTTTCTGTAGTATTCTGTATGGTCTACAATTTGCAATTGCCCAGTCCTAATGTATAGCGTTAGGTAGGTGAAGGAAAGTCGCCTATGAAAATCAATATGACACTGATCATTTTAAAGTTTTCTTTTATATTTATTTTCAGAGCTTTATGTCACTCATTTCTCCTTCTTGTTTCCGCAGTGGGTGTCCGATATGCCTCCTCCTCCTGCTCTCGCGTGACACCGTCCTGCCCTTGTTAAGTGGCCGCAGTGGCTCGTCTGGTTTACAGGTGAAATCTATTCTCTCACACACAGATCCTCTAGGGGCCCAGGCCGGACTGTAACAGAATTTCACCATCCCCGCCGGGCCACAACCACAAACCTGAGAATAAATGGCGGAGGTGCCAGTGCTGGACAGAAAAATCAATGCCTGTTTATACAGACATGACAGTCCAGGCGCCCAAGCAATTCTCCCACTTCGAAGCGTTTTGTTTTTTTCCTTTTCTCCTTTGCCTTTTGGATGAAATGTGTGCCCTCTTGAGAGCGCTAGGTGATGCGCGGTGGCCATTTTGTCCTCAATTTGTTCTCTCTGTGTGGTGAAGTACGGCACATTAGGGGTCAACTGAATGCGTTTGATAGACTGACTGTCAGCGCGCCTGGCTGGCCTGTGCTGAGCAGATGAAATGCAGACACATGGGGTCATGTGTTATAGCTGCGTGGTGTTTCTCTACCAAAAGGTCACAACCTCAAAATGTTTAGCAGGCACCGAGCGACAGGGTCACTCTGTAGATACAATCATATTAAAACTATTCAGCTTGCTGCGTTTCTCCACCAGACACAATAAACTAAGCTGGTTTGATCACATCTGACCCTTGAAAATTACATGGAATAACTGTGGTTTACTAATGCTCCACTAGTGCTGCTCTCTCGTAACCTGGCATAGACAATAAATTTAAATTGAAGAAATGTTAAAAGTCTTTTCTCAGCTTAGTTTTACATTTAAATTACTGGCTCAGTACTCACTAGGCTACACAAGGTTGCAAGCATGTTGTTCAGAGGCCTGTTCTGACTCTAGATAAAAGAAATTTGCAATCAAAAACAGAATTTGAAGACATTTAGTGAGGCATATATTACAGTATACAGTCATATCTTGGGGGGAAAGAGACATGAGGAACTGATTGGGGAAAAATAAAGCAGAATAGCATAGTATACTTGCTTATTGTAGCTTTTAGGATAAGCAGGCCATTTATAGATCATACATATATTTTACTGAGGAAAAAAATTGTGTGAAACAAGTGAAATTTAAGCA
The DNA here is from genome assembly GCA_038363315.1 of Mugilogobius chulae. Classification (NCBI taxonomy): domain Eukaryota; kingdom Metazoa; phylum Chordata; class Actinopteri; order Gobiiformes; family Gobiidae; genus Mugilogobius; species Mugilogobius chulae. Next base: position 28,366,815 of record CM076408.1, read on the forward strand.
CTTCAATATGTTGTGATGCCCACATGAAGAAAGTACATAGCATAGTGAAAAAGAAAGAAAGGAAAAGGAAGTAATAATTAAAGCAGTTTTACCTTGTAAAATGTCTTTGTAAGTCTCTGTGATGGGGCCATCTTACATCGGCTCTTTGCTGCCTCCCGGTGGAAAACCTCCTCTTGCGGTTTCTGAATCCCGACCCAACACAAGCTCTTCTGAAAAACACTGGGTCTTTGATTCTTCTTTTTTTTTTAGTTATCAGTAGGGATGGGACGAGATCTCGTGCCGCGAGATCTCGTGAGATCAAATTGTCACGATACTGTGCGCACACGTACTGATCTGTCTCGTGAGATTTTTCCATGGTCATGAAATTATGTTTTGTATCTTTGAGCAGCTGTAGTAAATATTCTCCTCCACACACAGACTTGTAGTGGACTTATTCTGACAGAAAACAGTCTAAGCTCTGTCTCAGTTTTTATTTCGTAAAGATAGGACCAATATTGACAGAGATAATTAGTCCTAAACATTGTAAAAGTTAGCGCGAAAAATATATAATCGTCAAATATACGCGCGGACATCGCGGGAACAGCGCAGTGTTTTTCACTTAAACATAGTTTAAAATAGATCCACAAAGAGATATTTTGGCCTCTGTCATGTAAAAAGTATGAAAGTCTCCTCATCTGTGTGCGTCTGGTCCCTGCAGCAGCAGCGGCAGCGCTGTGAAGGAAGGGGGCGGAGCCTGAGCTACACACGGGGAGCGGATCAATTTCAGTCAAAACTCAGATCGTTCAAATAATAAAAATCCAAGGTGATACACATAATGAAAGGTAAAGTTAAACTAAAAGAATATAAACTAACAATAATAAAAAATACAAATCAAATGTTGTAATTTGCTTGTTTAAATTCTAAATTGAAACAATTAATGCAAATTATTTAAAAATCTTGTCTCGTCTCGATCTCGTGGACCCAATCTCGTGGCTCGTCTCGTCTCGTGAAAATTCTGTCTCGTCCCATCCCTAGTTATCAGTATAACATGTGTTTGTTTGTCCCACAATGGGGAAATTCCAGTGTTATAGTGAAAATACAAACATGCAATTAGACAAGATAATTTTAAAAGAGACTTAAAATATATATTTAAAAATTTAGTTTTTGCCGCCTTATTTTAATAGTAAATATACACCAAAACAAGAAAATTTTTAAAAATGCATATATTGAATTTGAGAGTATTTTTTACACATGAAAGCTGTAGAGGGTGCTGAAGTTGCTTAGTTCTGCATTAATAGATTGTGTCAAGATCACGTCAACCTAAGAAACCAACAAATTCCAATAAGTATCATTTTCACCTCCCAAACAATGTTGGTTGCTGGGACTGACTCTCACTGTTCTACTGCGTCCAAATAGTGCCGTACAGAGGTAAAAATCTGATGAATTGATTCACATTTTTACTCTATCATTTTTTTTTGTCTTGTGTTGGCTTGTGACTATATTAGAAGAAACATTAGATGAAATATCAGTGATTCAAATTAAGCTAACCAGTAATCATCAAAATAATCAGCAGTTGAGCAAGAGAAAGTGGGGGAGCTGTTTCCTGATCTCTTTTTCTAATGCCACTCCATTACCATTCACTTCACTTTTTGCTCCAGCGTTCAGTATTCCTCGCTGTGTTCTTCTTGTATTGATTTCCGAGGATGCCTGATGATATCTCAGTTGTTTCCTTTATTTGTGTCTGTGTTTTGTGTGTGTTGAAAGCTTGCTGAGTGTATTGCATGTGAATTGTGCCTTGGCTGGTGTGTGCCTCTCAAGGGGAGGCAGTAGCACACTTGTAACTCATTCTGATTTATGCCCCCTGTCTAAATAAAAACATAAATCACCGCACCTGCCACCGAAAGTCAGTCTGGCAGTGGTCGTGCTGGTCCTCCGCTGTTTCGGGGGTTGCGGCTTTTGCGCCCTCCGCGACACAGACACAATTGATTCCCTCATTGCATCAATTTGTCGCCTAATCTGGTGAAATGTTGATAAATTTTTACGGCTTTGTCAATTAATTTTGCTGAAAAATGGGCCTGGCACCCATGGATACATCAATACTGCGGCCGTGGAAAATATCAGTGACAAAATTAAGTGATAAAATTAATCGCCCCCTATGCCGTCTTGTGAAAACATAACTAATGAGGGAGGCAATTATAGTTGCATGTGGTCTCCTTCGGGAAAGATGGAGGGGGAGTTTGAAAAAAGACTTGTATGGTAATTAGACAAGTGGGAGACGAAGGATCTGGGGAAAATGGTCATCGGAAAATACAGGGTGACTTACACACAGAGGATGTATGTTTGCTTTCATTCACTGCCACAGAGGACAAACAAAGTGTGGAAATATTGAAAAGATAAGTCAAATCAAAAGTATATATACGCCAAAATTAATACTGCCAAGCATGTAATAAAAGACAGAAAAAGCTCATTGGTTTGTGGTTAGCAACAAACTCAATGTCAGTAAGTGTTTTCATCTAATCACACCTGCTATTTTTGTCATTTGAATTTGTAGCATAAATTACACATAGACACCACTGAGGTGTCATTGCTTTTAAAAGACAGTTTGTTAGTGGTAATGTAAGTTATTCCCACATGTAAAACTCAGACATATGCAGAAAAGTCTCGTATTTTAGCTGTCTGACAGGAGCAGTACATCATGTCAGCAGACTTACCAGTGTTTGTATTCATATTTAAGTCATTTGTTGTAAAAAATAATGGCGTCCATTGTCCCATTGGTAATGCAAATCACGGCAGACGGGCTTCTCAGTCAGTGATCAAGGTGGAGATTGATGCTGGATATAAATAATGATGCTCCAGCAAACATCATAAACTAAAGAAATTTGTTCCCTGATAATGCCTGTCTCTGTATATGACAACAAATCGACTTGAGACTCACTGTGCTGCCAGAAAGACACTCAGTCACTGCTAAAATACATAGTCGCACACCTTTAGTTAATTTATTTGAATAGTGAATTAAACATGTTACTAAATAATTGCTTTTGTGCTCTTTGCAAATGTCAAAGTTTTTTTTCTTTATAACATAGCACTTTCTTTAACATTTTGCTGCTGCTGCCTCTACTCTTGAATATTTCAAGCTGAATTGTATTTGTTTTAGCTATTTTTTTTTCAGGACAGGCGAGTAAAGAAGTTGGTCCGGTTGCAGTAAACTGTTTTGTTTATAGCACTTAAAAGCCCTTTGCAGGGATTTCTCACTTAATTATTGAAAATAGTATAATATATTTAATATATACAAAAAAAAGAAAACTGACTGATTTTTTATTACAATTGTTATGTAAAAAAAATGGAGATTAGAGTTAAAATTTGCACTTGCTATCAATTTGCTTCACATCAACTTTGTTTTGTAACTGTTTGCATTTCCTGTACCAAGTAAATCAATAGGCAATATAAAGCGAGTTTATTCATTCATTTTCTACTGCTTGTTTCCTTTTGGGGTTGCTGGTGACTGGAACCTATCCCAGTAACTTTGGGCCTTAGGCAGGGAAACACCATCGACACCAATCTCTCTGTTGTTCATTCATTGGGAGAACGTTACAGTGATAAAAATTTTTTACATGGTTTGTTAGCTCACATCATTTAACATTTAGTATGCATCAAAGCATCACAAAATGGCTATTCATTTCTGATAGTTTGTGAAGGAACTTGCTGAGATTAGTAATACAAAATTCTTAATTAGTTGGAAACACAAATTTTTTGTTTGTTAATTTTGTTTTAACATCACGTGACGTTGCATTTCTTTCTGTTTAGCTATATTTACATGTTCAGCTTCTAGCCTGAGTTTTATTTGGCGCTGCATCTTGTATTGTAAATCATTGGGTAGCTGCATTTCCTTGGAGGACCATGCAATTATGTTAAAGCAACTGGCCATATGTTTTGACGTAATTAATTTGCCCTACATTCAGTTGTATGCTCACTATTTTGCAGCAATGTTACACACTCATGTTTTTCTATTGTTAGTTTTTTAGTTTTTTTTTTTTTAATTTAACCCAAGTCATTGGTGCAGAATAAGGGAAGGCGACAGGAAGCAGTGTGCATGTCAGCAGAGAGACAAATTTGCATCAAGTCAAGGCTCCTTCAAGATTAAGCAGATGCTGCCATTAAGAATAGGTGTCTGTTTTAAATATGAATCAGGCTCTTCTAGTTCAAGTTGTTAGTTAAATAATTCAACAACAGGAGATGCATTATGGACTTGATGTAAATGTGATATGAGTGGAAATCAGGATGTGTGACTGAGATGATAATTGATATGATAATGGGGTAAGAGAAGGTAGGAACAATGGTCGCAAATAACAATGACAAATTTAAATAAAATATGGGGTTAAAACTGTTAGTGAAAGCAAGTGACACGCAAGAGAAAATGATGAATAGTGAGCTGACAAGTGGGATAGGCAAAGCATCTAATGTTGTAAGCATTGTGATTGGATTTTATAATAACCTAACAATTTAAGTTTATGTACTAATGTGTAAATTTTCATACTCAATTGATTTTAAGCAAATGGCTCGATAATTGTTCAAAGTTATATATACACAGACAACACATAGACAAGACACAAAGTAGTTTTCGTGTAGTTCTGATAGAGCAATTGATTAATCAAAAGCTCGGGAGATCAAAATTAAGTCACGTCATATCATCACTTATCAGGGTGTGTGATTTTTTTTTTATTTCTTTTTTCATCAAGAGGTCAGATTTACTACCAGAGGTCAAGCTCTGGATGTAAAAACATTAGAGGAGAAGTAGACTGAATGAAGAAATTTGATTATTTGCGTTAATGAGCTCAGAGTACAAGTCTGCATTCGCCTGGCCTCCATTCTAATCTCCTTGTGTTAATCAACACAACGAAAAGTTGTTTTGAATGAAAATACTTACATCATAGAGATAAGCCAGACTCTTCAGATTGCCAGTCCCTTTTCAGATTGAAGTCCCTTTGTGGTCTTGATTTCTCCAACATGTTGCTTTAGAGTCTGATCAAGTAATATTTTGTTGCAAATTGCAATGCAAAGTATAAAAGTTACTGTTCCGTTCTCTGATTAGCTCGTTTGACTTGGACTGCAGACTATTTGACTATTCGAAGGAGCCAATACCCACTTTCTTTGAGAATTGAAAGGGCCAGGGTAAGTCTGCATACTTTAAGTTCATGACATTGTTAACAAAAGACTAAACAAATTTTAATCTAAAATCAAGATAAGGAAAACGATTTTTTTTTTCCAGACACGCCAGCCCTAGTTGTGATATATAGATCTATTCAAAATCTAAAACTATTCAGGAACGGTCCTATTTGTCAATGTGCTTGCCTTTTTTTATATATATACACTATATACCTAATATAAATTATAGCGATACTGTATCAACAACTGTTTCAGTTAAAATTTGTATTACGACTACAATAAGCTCAAGTTTGGACAGTATTTCTAAATACAAATGAAGAGCTCCCATTACTGATACAACTTTATTTTATGCCCATTCAAACTTGCACATTGCACTTACTGGCTTTTTACAACATACTGTATAAAGCAGGAGATGTTTGAAAGTTAGCAAACTGGGGAGTTGAAACGTGGTGAAAGATGCCCCCTTGATAAAAAGAATCAAATCAAAAGTACAAAGAGAGCAGTGAAACTGGCCTCTCAGTACTGCCATCTTTAACATCTCCAACTTTCTGATTCCAGTCCGATTAGGTTCACAGCGGAGGGCAGTCTTATCATTATTATAGAGATCAAATGTTGTGCAATCAGCTGATAGGCCCTTTAACTTTTTCTGTCATCCCCAGAATATGATGAGGGTGAAAGAGGGGTGGCAGCTGCATAAAAACCACTGAAGTGCATAGAGCAAGCCCATCTGGAAGACATCCGCCCCCAAATGAAGTTGTACAAAACCATCCCATTCATAATAAAGCTAATTTTTATGGCGCTGACAAGTATGTAATTATGTGCAGTGGTGCTTTTCAGATTTTATCACAGTCAATAAACTGCCGACGCTAATTTCATTCCTGTTTTGACATATTTACATGGGAAATATTCGATTTAGGGAGGAATTAGTGGTCTGATAGATGGCTTTTAATGATTTGTGACCCCTGGCCCATGGACTCATCTGTTTGTCGGGCCGTCGATGTCTAGAGGGAGATGTGCTTGGAGTTTTGATCCCTTCAGAGCAAAGTGTCGAGCAGTAAGCCCCAACACTGCCCCCTTTAGCTCTGGATGATTTGTCAAGTGTGCTGATGTGGAAAGATTAGGAAGAAAGATGTTAAAGTTGGCCTTTTATCTGCTGTTTGTACTTGAGACTTTATTGTTGCACTTTTTGGCATAGACATTTGATGTCACTTTTAAGTATATTACTATAGCAAAGTTAATGTGAAGTTTGTTTAAAAAAATATTAAAAATAAAAAGTTAATTGATACTACTTTAATGAATATACATAAAGTATCTGTTTTTGTTTTTTTTTGTTTTTTTTTTACAAAATAGTCAAAACAAGCTTGCTAATCTCACTCATTGTTTTTGGGATACTATATCAGTGTGTTATACATTACAAGTTTTGTAGCACACTGACTGGAATGTTGTGTCAGAACAATATGATTTAGCTTGATTCCTGGTCTGAATGTGTAATATACAGTGGAAGGGCAAATATATTGGCAAATGTAGCAGGTTATCTTGTAAATTGACAACTTTTTTTGTTCAAACATGGGTGCATGACTCACGCAGTATTTGTAGAGATAAGTCATGATTGTTCATAGGTTGCAATAATGAATCAACTAAATGTCGCCAAGTAGTCGATAAACATTATTTAAACCAATGATTTGTAACCATAAGGCCGGGGTCCAAAGTTGGGCCGCGCGACCACCTCCTTGAGGGCCCCATAATCAGTAAACAGTACATTTAATATAAGATTGGGCCCCAAGTTACTTTGCACATGAATAATCGAGAAAACATTAAGAACCCCTGATTTAAACCATACAGTTACATAAAACAATTACAAAAGACTCTTTATAACAATAACTATGTTAGTAAAGCAAAATGTCAAGTATGAACTGGACATTGTTTCTGATTTTGTTTCAGTGGTAGAAAATATGTGTACCTATTCTCTACCTAGAACCCTCCAGTCACCATATTTTATCTAACTTTGGCTGCTATTGTTTAAAAGAAATCATGATTTGACTAGTTACTACTTGCAACAATAATCACTGACTTGTCAACTATTTTAACTATCTGTAGCATCTCCATGGAGACAGCCCCATTATCTGCTTGATTACTGGACTTAACTTTCATCTTTTTCCTCAAACTTGCCTAAATTCTCAGACACACAAAGAGGTCATGGTCCAGTTGACCCATCTTGGGGCTAGTGATGCGCGTAACATACAGCTGGCCTCCGTGTCCTGCTGCTCTGTGCAGGGGCACCACAGGGGTCAGGCCTAGTGACAAGCTTCACTTATGGGAAGGAGGGAATTGGTGTCAAAATGTGGGTCCGGTTGCCCCACACACTGCCTCAGTTATGAGCCCATCCAGCGTCTCACAGGAGGGAGCCGCTGTCATAAAAAGTCCATCAGAAGCACCAGTAATTACCTGGGAAATTGACAGTGAAATTGAAAAACTTTGTGGTCCCTGCTCTGTTCCTTGTCCATGTTCCTGTTATGTGACAGTAGTGTTTTAGCAGCTGTGATAATAGGCTTGTCCCTGCTACCACACTTGTACAAGCAACTGTAGAAATTGTTTTCTCACAAAAACATTCATTCTGTTTTTGCAGGTCCCTCTGTGTCTCAGTGTTACGCGTAACCCCTGTCAGAGCATTTCACAAGTATTAAAAGAATTGTCATGTAGTAAAAATAAAATAGTTTGGCCTAGTAAAGCAACGTACAATATGAAAGCATTAATTGGGGTCAAAATAATACTGTTTTGCCTCACACAAACAGGCTTTATTCAAGTTCTATAAATGATTTAATTACAATGAAATCCAACATATTATGCAATATATTGTGTTATGTATAATTTCCCAAGTAAACTAAATTGAAAAACTTGGATTTAACCATTGATGCCTTTTAACATTAAACTTTTTTTCCCTCTAAGCTCTTTTATCGATCATTAGCTGATCATTAACAATAAAAAAAAAAGTACAAAATCATTATTATTTGCAGTGACTTTCCACCTCAGGATAGTAGTTATGTACATAGTGCCACTTTAATCATTATAATGTTTTACTAAGCACATAAGCAACCTTCTTACAAATACTGGACTGACACTGCTGACAAGATTGCCATTTTGGAGAGAAACGGAGCATGCTGCACTAGAATTACAGTAATAGTTTTCTAACCACATGCTTATATAAGTGTCCTGTTTGGATAGGATTGTGCCAGTGTTAAATATAGAGTGCTTGTCTGAAGGGCACGTAGTGTTTGGCTGAACCCCGATAGAGACGCAGAGGACACATAAGTACATTATAATGCAGCTTGTCAATAGTAATGAAATTGTGACATCTGGAAGAAGCAGTGAGCGCTAGGAGGCTGCATTGTTCTTCTGATTTTAACGCCTATCTCCATAATCAAGATGAAACCACGCTCGGCCCAAACTGGCATAATACAAGCGCTCGCCGATGAGTGATTGATTGAATATGAAATAATGAGGGTTTTCCAGTGCTCTGCTGGTCATCTAAAATTCAGAATACAAATCAAATGGAAATTTTATGCAATGAGATGTATTAATGGGATTCTGGCAGTGTTTTAAGGTCTTAATGTACAGCAATGAGCAACATAGGTTGTCTCAGGAAGATGAACAGTTGTTGCTGTTGATAGGCCATTTTAGTGCATTACTGTCAAAATAATGCATGTCTGTCTGCATATATTCAGCCTCTCGTCTGCGTAACTTTGGACAATTACAACATAACCTTTTCTGCGCATGCATTTTCTTTTTTGGCTAATAAATAATCATTATCAGCAGTGCCATTTCTGTCTGGGAACCCATTGTTCAGATCCTTTAATATTCATATCAATTCTAGATGCAGTTAATGTCTTCACCGATGCATTATTCTGCAATAGTTTGGACATTTGGAAATCCTGGCCATTTAAAGTAAATACCTATCTATTAAGGCTGATTGAAGCTAATATGCAATCTTCCTGTAATCTTTTGACGTTAACGAGTTTTTACAGATTATGACCAGGAAAGACAGACTATTAGCAGCACAATTAACATTTTTGTAGCCCAAGGCGTTGTGGGAGTAGATCTCTGCTGGTATTTCCTACGCAGCCGGAGAAAAACATGCAGATGGAAAGAACAACAAATAGGTCAAGAAATTGTCCAATTGTATCTGTCATGTAATTGTCCAACGCTGCTGTTAGGGTTCAGCTATTACATACAGTTAAGAGGTTAATTTGGTAGACTGACCAAGAAATGCCTTTAATATTTAATTCACACTATGCAAACGACTTAAGGGTTTCTTTCTTTGAGGCGATGGATTGACAAAAAATGTAAATTGTGTATAAAGTAAAACAAATTAAAAATACTAACTGATGAAGACTTTCACTAAGGCACTGAAAAATCTTGGGAAAGTTTCTACATTTGCCCCCTATATTAACAGAAATCGTAGATTAAAATGCAAGACTGTGTGTAGTTATAAATTCATAGCAAATGCCATGTTTCCCATTATTTCCGTTGTTTCACAATACATCGTTGTTTGTTTGTTTTTTTTGAAAATCATTTGTCGAGCTGTTGAATCTTTAATGACAATGCATAAATATGAATTATGCATCTCAGGCATTCTCTGTTGTGCTACGTACAGATCTTGCACTGATAGGACAAATAACAATGAACTGTAGAAGTTGTATAGATTATAGCAGGATTATGAAAGGGGGAACAGCAAATTTAATAGTTTTTTTTTACTTCCCCTATAGAATAAAAAGTGCACTGTTTATGTACATGCAGTGATTATCATGCCAGGAACCCACTTGAACTCAGTAATGTTTCTCTCGTCACATGTGCTCATTATATGAGCCTGACTAAGGCTGAGTCTTATATACTACTATGCATGTTTTATGAGCATTAGACCAGTGTGATAGTGATCCCAGAGGACACATGTGATGCCATTGTTCCAGTGTGTGAAATGGCATTGTATGTCTTCAATTTAATGTAGATTGTTGACTAGGGATGTCACGATAAGAAATTTCAGTATTGCGATTACTGCGAGACAAAATATCACGATTTAGCGATTATTCACGATTACAATTGATTTGACTCAACAACAGTGAAATCATTTTCTTTCATTCTCATTGCCTAACACATCACTTTTCCTCAAGTTTGTGACCATTTTTCTCAATTAAAACTTCCTGACAGAAAATTTCTAAATGTGCTAAACTCTGTTTTGAAAATAGCCACTTCTAAAAAAAAATTCTAAATCTAAGACTCACATAATCACAAATTTGCTTTTCACATTAGAAAAAAAAACAACTAACCGTTTTTATCTGGGAAATGAGTGTCTGTATGAAATATCGCCCATGTTTTATATAAACCTGGCCAATACCAGCTGGAACCATTATCATTAATTAATTAATAGAATGAATTAAAAAAACAAAAAATGTTGCTTCTAAAATATGCATGATTTCTTTTTACAATTATATATATTATTATATTATTTTACGATTATCGATTAACCTAATAATCTTGACATCCCTATTGTTGACATAGATAAGAAATATATACAGTATAGTATTCTCTATTATAATCACTCTGTGTTAGGATTTTTTTTGTAGTTGGAGGTTTATCTAAGCAGAAATAGCAACATTGGCATCGTTTACCATGTTTGTTTATAAATGTTTATTTAAGCTTAAAATATGTTCTTAACTTTTTCTAAAGGGATTTCAAAAATGGCAGGTAGAATTTTAATTTTGTTTAAACTTCTTTTGCCACAGAAAGTAACTCAATCATAACATATCCAACTAGTCAGCGCACTACAGCCGGAAAAAAACAACTCATTCTAAAGAAATAAATGGCACAGCACAAGTTCAGCTCAAAAACTATTTATCACTTATGACTTCTTTCATCTTTCTCCAAACTTCCAAAGTCATTAAGAACTTTTGACTGACTGAAGAAATCAAATAAAACCTCAAACCAACTTTTAATAGAAAAAGATTAACCAGATAGGTGCTATTTTAGCCCATGTATGATTGCGTCCGTCAGAATCTTACTCAAATGTCCAAGGAAGAAGCGAATGATTTCTGATGGCCATTCAGGCGTTCCACACTTTGAAAAGCCCAGATCAAATAGGCTCACTCTTGTCAGCGCCGCAGTCTGGAGTCTCTCATGAACAGACAAGTGATTGACAGCTCGACATAGACGAGCTTTTTAATTTCCATGGCTCGCTTCAAATTAATACTCCACCTGGGATAAAAGCGCGGGGCTATCCTGCATCAAGAACTCCCCAGTGATAGGAAATGGAAATTTTGATTAGCAAAAGAATGAGGGATTTTCACTTCCAATAGTGCTGATGGGTGACTTTGTATTTTTTGCTGATAAAATAGTGATGACAATTGTCCTTTTAAGGATTTTGTCTATATTAGCAAAACAGGGCCTGATAAGAATGATGAAGTAATTGGTCTATAAAGATAAGAATCTATCTACACAGGTCCATTAAGTTAAATAATGATGTCAGATAATGTAGCTAGTAGACTCTTATCACAAGTAATGTGGCTGTTTTTAATCCCTTGTATAGGATATCAACTGATAAATAATGTGTCAAAACTGGGAATGCGCAAAATCTAATTTTTTACACCCTAAAAACTCAAACAATTTGTTTTTTAACTTTTTACAGCAGTAACGTTTTACTCACTTAATGCATTCTGAGCCTTCTGAATATTCACCACAATGTATTTAGAAGCGTTTTTCACAACCTTTAGTAGCAAGTTCAGCCCGGTGATCAAAGATGGCCGCCGCTTTGCGTTCGTGGCTGCGCTCATTGTGTTGCATTGTTTTGAGGTAGCTACCTTGGATTCAGCTAACCTCCGTCCACCAAACATGAACAGTTCTCTCAGTTATTAATAATAATAATAAGCCCTGACGAAGACACCTCGGTGTCGAAACCTTTGGCCTGTCCATGACTTAATAAAGGACTTTTATATATTTTTCTACTACAGCTTGCCTCCGTTTTTCGTCTCTGCCTTTCACAACACAATTTGCTATATGCGCAGATAGTCTCCTTTTCAGCTTAAAAAGAATAATAATAATACTTGGATCTCCAACATAAAAACCTTTTATGTGGCAAGGCTGAACATCAAGTTTTTGAGTTACCAACTACAAATGTAGTGCTTAGAATCAAAATCGTATAGGCTTTTGTAATGCTTTAGCCAGTAAGGTAAGGTAAGGTAAGGTATACTTTATTGTCCCCGTAGGTAAATTTGTCCCCTGCATTTGACCCATCCTTCAATGCCTCTGGGGCATCTCCTCAGGAGCAGTGATCGCCGCAGTGCAGCGCTCGGGGACCCATCTTCAGATGTTCTTGCTAGGCTTGGTCAGGACTACCGTAGCTGGAGGATATTACCCTAACATGCATGTTATTGGTTGGTGGGGGAAACCGGAGTGCCCAGAGGAAACCCACCCAGACACGGGGAGAAACTACACACAGAAAGGCCTGGCCCGTGCGGGAATCAAACCCGCGACCTGCTTGCTGTGAGGCAAGAGCGCTAACCGCTCTGCCACCGTGCCGCTGTGTAGCTTTGGTATTTGTATAAAACTAATGATAAATACTAACCAGGAATGTCTTAAATAGTCCTTAAATCCTTGAAGCCTTATCTTTTAAACAAGCCTTCCCATACATGTCTGTTTGCCGTGTGGGCTAGAGCTCATGTGACAAGACTGAACAGCCACCAGAGAGTAATAGTAAATGTGCTGCTACTTTTATTGTGTGCTGTTTATGAGACAACATACATTAAACCTGCGATAGCTGCAGTAAATAAAGCTCGCTGTAAAACTGTGTTCGTCAAAGAGCTTGTAAACATAAACAGCCCCAATGAGGTCAACATCAAAGTAATTGTAATGCTGTATGAGCTATGAAATACTACTTAAGGCTGCGAGAGGAAAAGAGATTTGTTGGATAAACCTGGAAAGGCAGAGGGAAAGATTTAGGATTGTAAAGCAATGATAAAATGGCAGCAGATTTTTATCAATGGAATATGTGTATTTGTGTATATACTGTATAATAGGATAAACATGAAAAGTAATACTTGGAGAAAAAAATCAATCTAGCTTATTCCATTTCGATACAGATTCTGATACAAAGTGTTTGCTGATGCCCATTATCAACCAATACTAGTATAATGGATAATTATAGTGTTGTTAAAGTAACAATCTAACAACTTTATTTGACAAAAATTTTAAACATTATTTGTCATTGTATTAACTGCAAGACAGAGGCCAAGATTGGATTTAGATTTATACTCATATTCTACAGTAATATCCATCCACCCATTTATTTTCAGCTGCTTATTCCTAAGTTGGATCTTGGAGGCAGCAGTATGAGCACTTCCTCCAGCTCTACCAGGGAATATTTTCAGGCCTGTCAAAAATATATAGTCTCTAAAGTACTTTTTACAGTAACAAACAAGAAATACTTTTTTCTATAAAAGTGACTTGCTACAAGTTTGCCTTATCTTTAACCAGAAAAGCACCAGGGAAACACACAAAGACATAACAATCTGGCTGTGACTAGGATTTTAATACTGACACCTGCAAGTAGAATGCCATGCTGTAGTACTTTATCACTCTTTCCACTTTCCCTTTTTAATGCTGTACTCTTAAGCTGTCAGTTCTTTCAGGCTAAAAAAAAAATGAATCTGCTTTTTCACTTTTTCTCCCAAATGGCTTGTGTTGAAATATTGTAATAAACAACGGATGCTAATTGATGTGTATTGATAAATGTTTAAAAAGCTCTAATCCACTTATGCGTTTAAAAAATGTCTCAGAATAAAATCATACTAACAAGATATGATTTGTTAACTTCCTAAATGTATTCACCGAGACAGAGATGACAGCCAACTTTGAGATGCCTTCTACTGATCAGCTTTCATTATGTTTGGCAAAAAGAGCCTGCACCATTACCATGAGTAATATCATAAGTTATGGATGAGGCAAAAGGCAAATGGCACAACACATCAACATTCGGGGCATCAGCACTCATTTGGAGCTGTTTGAGTGTCACTGCAAACAACATGAGCAGAGACAGGAAAAACACACCAGATATTCTCCTCTTCATGACTTCATTTGTGGACATGACTTTGGCCTTCATACAACTCAAACAGTGTTTAAATTCACATTGTTTTGGAGAAGTACAAAGTCGTGATGTGAGTTTGTTGGATCAGATTGTGCCACAATTAAATACATTAAAGGGAACATACTATGTAAAATTATCTTTTATGAGCCTTTAGTCTTGTTACAAGAACTTTTCTTCTCATTAATTTAGATTTTATTTTATTAGTTCATGCATGCTTGAGTAGTTTCCTGTGTTTTGTCCTGTAACTGAGGTTTAAGTCCTGTTAACATGTGCAAAAGTGCATTTATTGTAGACATTTAGACTCTAGTTCAATCATATCATGTTCAAGAATGTTGTGTAGCCATTTCAAAATAATTTTAAATTAAAGTCCACTGCTTGCTATGTTGAAATATAACTATGAAGATGTGCTCAACCATGACCCAGATCATCAGTGGACCCCAGTGCCCCAGTTCAAATCAGATGTTTTGTTTTTCTAAAGCATGTTTTAAAGATTAGCACATTAAAGGCAGTGAAGGCTGTGGTCTGTCACTCTCTCTGCAGGGGACTTTTAAATTATTACACAAGCTAGCGCGTTAACATGAGATTTTGCAGAGAACGCATGGCCCCCTGCCAGGAAACTTTGTCAGGGGCTGAAAAAAGTTTGTCATTTGACACATGTTGTATGTTTTGTCATTAGTGAGTGCCTTTTGCCATTAACATGAATGACTTTTGGAGCAGTCCTTTTATATGTTAAACCTCTGTGTTGTGAGCGCATTTGCTGTGAAGTGAGATATCAGAAATACGTTTTTTCTCCTGAAAGCCAGTTAAACATTTTGCACATGACAGTAATGTATTATATGCATATAATACTTCAATTTAGATTTTAGAATGAGTGGTTGATCAGTTGGTCAGGAAAATGTCAATAAGGCGTAATGTGATTAAGGTTCTATTTTACTGTGGTGGGCCACATGCAAAAATAACATTTAGTGATTCAAATTGATTATGTGCAACAGATAACTTATTCATTGATACTACTGATTGTTCTTTTTTTTTCTTTTATTGTAACAGAGCCATTAGTTTCTCTTGTATGATTCTTGTTAATAGAAATCCAACAGTGTCAATAATTATAATCCAATTAACCTTTGCTGCTTGATTTTTCTATAATTAGGACTGAAAGGCAGAATAGTGAAAAGGCATGTACCAAAAGCATGAAAAGACGAATGGTGCTTGACAGTGAGGGTGTTGCTGACGGCAGTGCGTGTGGTACAGGTGCCTGCAGCGAACTGCCTCAGGTCTAATTAATAGGTTAAGAAAGATGCTCAGACGAGATTACGCTAAAACTGAGCCAGCAGGAAGTAGCTCATTCTCACTTCTCCGAGGTGTAGGAAATGAACTTTAGATAAAAGGATATTGAGGAGAAATTATTCTTAGATCTGACTGTTGTAACTTTTTAACCTGAAGTAATTAGTAGCTTGTTGGCTACAGGCTAGGGCAACTGTAGAACAAGCTTAAATGAAAATGTATCAATTAAGAATCGATTAATTAAATACTGTGAAAGTTATATGTAATGTCATTGTATAGAGAGTGTCCATAAGCATTTGCCATCATTCATTTAAAAACTGAATATAGATGTGATTCATGTATTTTGACTTTCTAAAAACATTATATTCTAACGCAGAATACTATTGTATCCTATGTGGTCATCTGAAAGTCTTCTTAAAACTAATTCTGCTTTCTTAAACACTTCCTGTTCCCTGGCAGAGGCACCTGTGCAGGCTGCCAGTCTCAGTGAGTGACAGTTCTCAAGTCACAGAGTCTAATTTGTGCCGCTTTCTGATTGGTTTGTCGGCTTTTATCTGGGGACCTTATTTGGAAGATTTTCTGACTCTGAAAGGACACGTCTGTCAGTATTATTGACAGCTCTCAGTCTGAACTGTCCTGGACTCCCTCAAAGCTTCTTATCCTCAAAATGATACACCGTCACTCAGTCGGCACAAAGCAGAAAGTCGACTTTTTATTCTTATGCTTGTGGCAACACCAGAGGACACACTGTGTTGTACAATATAACAAAATTCCACAACATATTCAGTCAGAAATACTGTAATTTAGAATACATTGCGTATTTTCAGTGAAGTCGAAAACCTGCTAGGTCAATGGGCAAAACAGCAGTGGCTGAATAGAGAGACTATTCAAATTTAGCAAATCACAATTTACTGCAGATAAGAGCATAATCTGTTATTTTGTTAAGGGTAATGCTGTAATTAGCTTAATTAGGTGCATCGTTGGTGTTAATATCACAAAAAGTGTCTTTCATCATTGATTGGACAAAGACTGTGTAATGAATTGTCCTGTGAATATCCTGATATTGCATTACGGACACATTGTGATTTACTGTGTAACAGACATTACTCCCTGAGTCCCTGCCAGTCCCTGCTGCCCCTCACGTCTGCCCCTGTTGTACCAGACTCAGCAGACCTGTTCATTAGTGATGTAGTAGGATCATTAACATAGTGACACTATTGGACTGAGCACCGAACATAAAGCGTCCAAGGTGAACTGGTGCACACTGTTCGATTTCAATTAATATGTTGCTCAACTTGGATTTGGGAATGGACTTTGGGCATGCATCAGTGAATGAATTTACTTGGACACCTTGAGACAGATGAGGACATCAATGAATTGAATTCCTTTGTGTTGTTTTCAGACACAGCCTCTCAGCCTGCCACTATCTGTGCAACTTTTGAAATAGACTTAATGTTGCAGGTGATAAATTATAGTACTCTTATGCAAAATGTCCTCCTATAATTAAGAAGGCACTTTAAAATGTCTCTATTAACATTGTTTTCACCTTTGGTAAGTTAACAAGTAAGTGTCATAGGACAGCTACCACATTAATTTGTGAAGGTGCAACACAACTGCATTTTTTTTTTTTTTTTTTACAGAATGTCTTTGTGGTTCCTTGCTAACAGTTCTCTTCCTGGTTTTCTAAAGTAAAATGCTTTATAAATCAACTTAGATTGGACCGTTTTCTGCCAAATAGATGCATTTGCAGTATGTGTGTATTAGAACAAAACTGATTTAGAGTTATACATAAAATACATGATACATAAAGGCATTACGTTAAAAAAACATCCAAAAAGGCACATACACAAGAACAGTACAACTCTTTCGCCTATAGTCTTGTGAGATTGTGTTAACCCTTTAAGTACCAAATTTGGTGTTCTACACCAGATAATTGCAGGCTCTCCGGTTCTCCAGGTTCTCAATTTCTAATATTATATTAACTTTGAATTCGACTTTGTATCTTTGTGCCTTTTGTACCTGTAGCCTAATGCACAGAAACGGCAACAATTGCTGTTACACGTTTGTACTCTTCTTTCCCTCCTACTGTGGGGTGAACAAACTCCAATGATTTGATGTCAGTCAGACTGATTTCAGTGAAATGAGTGAAATGAAACAGGCTGATGCATCAGGCTAGCGGTTGTACTTGTATATAATATTACTTAAAGATATCAAAGGAGCAACCTTGTTGTCCGCTTGTAGTATATTAATATTAATATTATTTGATTTGACCAAATTATTGAGAAGCAAATAGAAGCCAACATTTAACATGGCGATTAATGTGGTTTCCTTGGCTGTTTGTGTGTCTCCACCTGCATGTGCGCTCTTGTCTGTGTGTGTTCCCGTCAGCAGCAGGGGGGGAGGACGTTCTTCATGTGACCCACGGCTCCACTGGGCTTTATCTGCGCCACTGTTCCACATTATTGATAGCTGCAGCGATATTGACAGGCGACGCGCTGGTAGGAAGGGGAAAATAGGAGTTTGATATGACATATTGTGCTTCTCAGCGGGTCCCATAAATAACTTTGACACGTTTTTGTATGCATGGAAGGCCTCTGATTCAGCCTCCCATAAAAAATAAACTTCTATTATGGAATGTATTTGTCAAGTGGTGCAGTGATGGATGGACTCGTGTTTAGCCCTTGGCAGGTGGATGGGACCCAACACAGCGAGCGGTAGAGCAGACTTACGGGGAGGATTCACTAAGCAAGTAAAGGGGGAGGAGAAAGAGAGGAGGAGGTGCAATTATTCAGCATGAAAGGGATCCTTTCAACACCTGTTTTCTCTTTCCTATCATGGATTTGGCAAGAGGGTCTTCATGTGGACCACAACAGTAGTTTGCATGGAGAGCGACGTATTTGCTTGTAAACTTTATAGTAGACAAATTGAATTAGACCATCATTAAACCGGTGTCTATTGTAACGGGAGCCGTGAAACAGGAGGTACATAAGCTAAAGACACTAATTGGAAATGTAGTGTGTTTGCACAGTCTTAAAACTTGTTTCCAACTTCAGTCATTTTGGTCTTCCAATCATCAGGTCAGGACTACATAGCTGGAGGATAGCTTTATGTCCTGCATGTTTTTGCCTTCTAGAGAAACTGATAGCTCGCCGGGAACCTCATCTAGACACAGGAAGAGCACTTTATTGCCACACAGAGGTTTCAAACAACTAGAGATTGACTGATCAATTGGATGGCTGATGTTGTATTTGAACAATATTTGCCCTTTTAAACATAGTGTTTAACAGCTTTAATTTTCCATACAAGTACGACTTTGGCTAGACTACAGTCTAAAAAGCTAGACATAAATGGTAATATTAGCAGTTTAGTGCCACATGGACAGTGCACAAAACTTGACTACACTGTTTACATGTTTGTGATAAAACAGAACTGTTGGAGAGTTTGTCGTCAGTGTTAGCTGGTGAATACAATTTGGTCCCAAAATATCAACAGAGAACTCAAACAAATCAGTATTAGCATTTGTCATGGAAAATCCCATATTGGTCAATTTTCTCTTGTAACCTTATAAAAACATAAACAAATAGCCGGTGATTTTTGGACCAGAAAGCTCCACATTAAGCTTAGTTTTAATGTACTTTTAGTTTTAAAATACCTGCATTCCAGACTGATGAACATTTTTAATTTTGACTTTTTAACTATTAACAAGGTCTTAGGTGGAACCATCTTACCTCTTTTGTCCAAAACCATTGACTTGTGGCATTGATTTATTGTTCTATCTCAAGGTCCACCTGACCATTTCTGCCACCACTTTTTGGCATCAGTCGCGCGTTGCAAAGATTTAGGGTTTGATCTGCTGTGAGTTGACCAATTAACCACTAGTTATTTTTGTTGTACTTTAATTTAATTCTCAATAGTATGTACTGTAAATCTGAAATGGTGATACCTACACATATTTTACCCAAACTAGTTACTCTTTGTCTTTATCGCCCGGTCTGTGCAGAGTCCTTCTTTTGCTCTGCACAGACCAGATGATGTATAGGACCAGCTCATGTAGTTGGGACTTTCTATCTGAGCAGTCGCCTGTGAACTTGCTCAAGCAGAAAGCGTGTGATGGAGAACACTTAGACCCTCTCATCCATTTCACATTTGTTCCAATCAATTATTGAAGCAGACAGCCAATTACAAATGAGAGGATTTGAGTGCTGGGGCTTTGCTTTCTCTAAAGGCTTGCATTAAATGTCTCTTGGTGGTGAATAATTGGCACGATTAATTTACTGTTGGCCGCGAGAGGTATTTTCGTCTGTCCGTCTCCAAGCGACACTGTCTTATATGATTTAAAGCATTAAGATCATGCATGGGGGGTGGGGCTCATCAGCAAGCTATAACAGGTTGAGATGAAGTTTTAATTGTGTTTTGATCCATGCGATTACATATAGCATTCCCATTTTTAATCTGCAATTACTCCCTTCTTTGTCCTTCTAATTGGGGTGGTTGGGTAGTATTGCATGCAAATGAGATAGTAAAAAAAACATTGAATATTAATGCACTCACGCCATATTGATGAAATAAGGACTTGCATGTTTTGCTGGTCTTGTTTGACAATTTTTTAATTTGATGACCAGATTGACGGCAAAGTAATTTACGTGTTGGCGCTGACTGACGGGCCATAACACACTGACAAGTCTGGATCATTTCCAGTTCATCAGAAACACAGATGACATGACAAGCTTGCAGCAATTTGATGATTTTACACTGTGTTGTTTAAAGGCGTAAATCTTTATTAACAACTCTGATAAGATCAGACAACTGACAAAGGTTATGAACAGCACAAAACTGTTGAAGAATTAAAGCATTTTTTTTTAGTTTGACCTGACAGGGCTGTTAAGGCTGTGCACTAGAACGATACGATACATTTCGATATGAGGCCAAGAAAAACGATTACAAAACGATTTTGGAGTTTCAGGGAACGATACGATTCAGAACGATACAGCAGTTTTAAAACGATATTTCGATTCAGTTTGATAACTTACAACATAAATAAAGTAATTACCAAGATTTTGCATTAAATCAAAAACTCAATAACAAATAATAAAATGATAGAGTAAGGATAAGGGTAATAAAGATATTCAGCTTAATGACACAATTATTTTTCATTGCACTTTCCCCAATTCACAAGTTTAGTATCATAATAAAATAAGTGACTCACATTTCACCATCTTATTGAATCATTTTCACACAGATGCAGAAGTGTGTTGAGATGGGAGTCTGTAACTTACTGTATCTTCATGACTTATCATTAGATTAAATATTAAATCCACAAACATGTGCAGACTCGAAGTTTTGATCCAAAGCATGGTGATGTTGCGTCACCATGGGGGGGCGGCGGCGTGTTTGCAGCTCGTCTGGTTCTTTTCGGAGCTCGCTCGAGTCGTTTCGCGGCGTTACCTCCGTGGGCCAGTTTGGTTTCGCCTTTACGGCTTTGTCCCTCATGGTCTCCGCTCTGTGCGCTCTCGCGGGCCCGCGGGATGGGCACTGTCCGTCCCCTCCGCTGGGCTGTGCGGCAGCGGTTCCGTCCGGGAGCAGATTCCGTGTGAAACAAGTGCTGCAGGCTCTTGATGATGACGCAGCGCGGAAAACCAGCGTATTAAACGTGCATTTAATGAAACATTTATGTGAAAAATAAACTACTAAGAATGTTGTTTGTCTGCATGGTTTATGTTTCGCCATATATCTAAATAAATCGATTCTTTGGGCTTAGATTCGAAGCGATTCAAAGTTGCATCGATGTGTGGCCTGGATTGAGGCCAACTAGTAGAACGCCGATCGATGCAGCGGATCGTAAGGGCTGTGTATCGATACTTCGAATATTTAGGTGAATCGCTACACCCCTACTGTGCACTTTTTGAGCCAGTCACAAGTTGATGTGAAGGAAAATATGAGCGGCATTCAGGTTAGAAACTATATGAAGTTTGATGATGGTATTGAACTGGAACCTATTATTTTGTAGAACTGAGACTTGATATTGACATTTTTGTAGACTAGGACGGGGTCGGAGGTAAACATTTGGATCATAAAAGGTACAGTTTGCAATAACGATTCAATTGTCTTGTTAAGGTATAACTAGAGGATTGTTATCAGTTCTACATCAACTCCACTGACCTTTTTTTCAGTTTGCGTTTTAGCTACTGGAAAACCTCCACGTTCATGTCAATGTTGATAGTCATTAGCTGTTAATGTTTTGCTTATTTGTCTCTCCTCTTCTTCTATACATTCAAACCAACCCCTCTTACCTTTAGCTAGATATCATATGGAAGGTTTTCTTAGTACACATTTTACTTGGCTTTGTGTTTTTGTACTGTACATGATCCAGTTTTATCAGTTGACAAAGCTATGAAACATTTCAGGGCGGTTTGTCCTTGTTCACGATCGTTACCCAAATCTTTGGACCAGTCGCGTAGAGGACAGGGTTAGTGAGCGTGGCTGGTCCCACACTGAGCACAGGTGCACAGGGTCAGTGCTGCCTCCTCCTGAGACTCCCTTAAGGGCACAAATATGAACCCATGATGGAATAGACTGGCACTGGAACAGACGGGACAACTGCTGCCGGCCCGGGGCACTCCATCACTCTCCTGCTCCACAATAGAGCTGTATATGTGAGTTTCTGCAGTGCCGATATGCTGCTCCACCTGAGAACTGCACTACCTCACTTCACAAAGAGGCTGATGATAAAACCTGACCGATAAAGTATCAAGATCAAAACTTTGCATTTTAATCTTTTGTTTTTTGCATTGAAGAAGAAAAGAAAGGTTTTGATAAAATTAAAATGCCTGACTTTTGTGAGTCAAGATTGAAACAAAGAAATCGAGATCATTTGCAACTAAGATTAAAACCCAGTATTACAAACAAAAACATCAATTTTGTGACTTGACAGTGTATTTTATCTTCTCAACATGTTCTTTCCATTGTAAAATATCTGGCAACAAAGTTGGTAGCAAGTACAAAACACATGCTTCTGCAGTGTGCAATTTTAAACACTTTTTTTTTTTTTTTTTTTTTTTTTTACATTTAACCATTTTTATTAAACATTAAAACCTCACTGATTTTAAGCCCTTGCTCACTGGAACTCAGGTACCCAGGTTAAAATAATATATGAATCACACATGCCAGGCTGTGAATGCAGATGTGACACCATATGTCTTCATTTGACAAAGGGTATACTCCGTCAGAAACTTGCATGCTAATTTGAACATTTGGACCATCAAAACCCTCTCATGTATGCCATGTATGTGACTATGCAGAGTGTGTAATGGACACACACACTGCACATCGACCCTACAGCCTCCTCTTTTATTCACGTCCCTGCCTTCGGCGCTCCAGCATTCAATCATTTTGATTAAAAGACTGATTTTTGTCCTGAAACTGAGCAGGAGTTACAAGCCCTCAGCAGCCAATGACATTTGAGGATTCATATATTTTCATAAACTTTTAACAATGTCAATGGGACATGTATTCAATCATAGCCTCAGGATGGCACAGGCACTCAATCTTTCTTTAGCTCTCGACAGAACATTTGAATATGAGCATAGCATTATTAATGTGACAGTTGATGGGGGAGGTGTCTAGAGACGCAGAAGGACAGAGTGATGCAGGTGGATTGTTTAAAGCTCCACACTTAAAGGTTTCTGCTGTTTCAATTTGGATACATTATGGAAAACTTTATGTGGGTCAGTCTACTGAAAACTTCAACAAACTTAAGCAGCGAGAACAAACTTTGAGCAGCACCTCAATTGCCTTGTTTATAACTGCAGATTTACCTGACCTTTTAAAGTCGAATTTGTAAGTTTAAGACAAAGCTATGTTTGTGTTCAATCTTTGCTGTTTGTGCTCTTTAAATGAAAAACTGTACTGGAGACATTCTTGCTTCAGTGACCAAAAGGTTAGTTTTTTTATTGAGGCATATTACTGTATGTCTTTTTCTGGTATTAAACAAAACCTACATTGATTTTTTTTTATATAACTCATACTCCTTGTAAATAAGAAGCTTAGTCCAAAACTGCTTAGTTATTGAAACATCCATTCATTGTCTTCTCAAAATTGCAGAACTGAGAGGCCTCTCGTGTAGGGTGACCACCTATCCCTCTTTTGGTTGTACTCTCACTTTGGGCTCCTGTCCTGCGTCCACACATCACAGTCGTGTCCCGCTTTCTCACTGTTGATCGAACACGACAATTACAACACTTGAAGCACTAGGGCTGTACTCAATGTATCGATATCGGGATATATCGTGATAAACTCACTTAAACTCATATAATTGACACTTATGAACCTGGACTGCAGCTTTGAAGCTGAAACTATTGAGCTGAACAATGACTTATTTGTATCTAACATAAAGAGCAGTTTGAAAATACAATTCCTCTGCACCAATTCAATTGTCAGTAGCTTTAGACATCATTATACTCAAAAACATGTTTTACAGCTAAGAAACAATATTTTTAGTTATTTTCTACATCGTGGATAAAAAATAAAAAAAGATCAATGCATTGTATTTTTTTTCGAAAGTATACTTTGATTGGTAACATATTGAGGAGAGTATATCGGGATATACTCTCCTCAATATCGAGTTATGTATCGTGGCGTGACCTCTGTATCAGTATATGTATCGTATCGGAAGGCTCTTGGCAATATGTAGCCCTATGAAGCACCGTGTTAAAATGAGAATTTTGTTTCATGTTTGATAAACAGCCTACCGCACATCAATCAACAGTCTCTGCGTCACTGACTCAGTTGTTCCCGCCCACCGTGAGAGGAACTACTAAGCTTCATCAACAAGGGAGAAAGGCAAATGTCATGTGCGTGAAAGGGGACAAAACTTTTTGAGGTGGTCACCCTATTCACGTGCGTGACAAGAAGCCTGGTCTGATTTCTTTTATTTTTATTTTTTTTACAAAATACAATGCATTTTTAAAAAATTGCATCACTAATTAGTACTAAAAGCTTGACCTTTTATAATGTAAGCCTTGAAGGAGGAAATAGGTGCACTGAGTGGAACCCCACCAAGATTTAAGCAGAATGTGCAACCTCCACTCTGTAATCCTGTCCAAAACCTGGCCCATTTTATGCCTCATCTTTTTCTTCACAGTTTTGCGATCACATTTTGACCCCCTTCATATCTCCTTCTTCTTTGCTTCTCTTTATTCCAGTATATCGTACATTCCTCGTCAAAACAATGCATTGAACATGTCCAGTCCGGAGAAAACAACAATGCTTATGCCGAGTGGACCCTTCAGGAAAACAAATGGCTGTGTTCTGTCCCTGTTGGGGATTGTATGTGCGTGTGCATGATGAGGGTTCAGACTAGCACTGCGCCTATGCCAAAGAGACACTCTGGGTCATTTATTAACATGTCATCTTCACGCCGTCTGTTGGACCAGCAGGAGATGCAGACAAATGATGTTAATAAGAATAAGTAGCCTGCAGTGAGGCTAGAGGGGGCTCGCTCCTCCCCTGTCCACCTGATGCATATGTAGCTGCAGTATGCTAATGCTAACACCACATGACAATGCTAAATGTAGCTTGTTTTTGCCCTTACCTTGTGTAAACTGTGTGTGTGTGTGCCTTGAGGTCTTGCTCTAGGACGGTCCGTAGGTGAATTCCCAAGAGGGGTAGTTTGCTCTATATACATTAATTTAGTCTAAAGATAAAATTTAAGGCACACATACCTTTCAGATGAGGACAAGAGATGTCAGTGATCCATGACCATATGCTCCATTACGTCGAATGAGATGACCAACCTGAAACACGCAAGGGCAAATTGTGAACAGCAAAATACTTTGTGTGACTTAAACTTTCTGGTATAAAAATATGGCCAAAAGTTTGCAGTGCCAGGAAAAGTTCTTCTTTTCTCTTTTAATAATTTTACCCACAATGTATTTGAATTTTCCTCTAACTTCACTGTTGATAGATGCTTATTTGGAAACCAGGAATTGCAGTGAAGTTACACTCAAAATCAAAAACTGTTGTGTATGTGTGAACAGCTCCTCAAACATTAAAATAGTTTTTCTTGATTTCTTGATTATGGCATCCATAAATCCTCTTTGCTCTTCATGAGCTTTGTTCTAAATCAGAAGGAGAGAAGGACAATAATTGAAACCCACTCCCAGCATGTTGTGCTATTTTGTCTGAACTGCCATATTGGTGCTCAAAAACTCCTATATGATTCTATTTTTACCATTATCATATACCAAAAACGCAATTTTACTTTATCTGTGACCTGTATTTATTGGCATCAACAAATGTTGGTTATTGACCACAAAAGCAAGGCAATTACTGTATATTTGTCAAAAAAGACACTTGATAGAATACATGACAACAAGTGCAAGAAGAAATCATAAGGAAGTTTAGACCAAACATGAAACCCAACGGTGTTAAAATTGCCCAATCATTGGTCATCCTATTACCCCATACAAAAATTAACACAATAGAAAGATTAATGCACATGGGCCAAACACAGGTGTAGATTAATATGACCCTACGTTCTTAACATAGAACATTCACTAGAGCCAGTCATCTTCACGCAACATTCATAATCATAGGCTTCAGTACAAGAGGGTGGCCAGCCTGAGCTAATTCTCACATAATAGGTTAAATGACAATGTTGTAATTCACGTGCAGGACCAGTAAAAGTCTAGAATACGACTTTTATTTCAAACTTCATTGAATAGCTGAAGAAAGCCAGACAATAGA
This sequence comes from Mugilogobius chulae, assembly GCA_038363315.1. NCBI lineage: Eukaryota > Metazoa > Chordata > Actinopteri > Gobiiformes > Gobiidae > Mugilogobius > Mugilogobius chulae. The sequence goes on from CM076408.1 coordinate 28,393,111, forward strand.
AGACAAAATTACAGATATACGGTAATTATTGAGTTTCAGATGACGTCATGGAAACTGTGCAGGGTGCTGACTGGAGGCAGGAAGTGCCATGTAGAGCTGCAGCCAACAATAATTTCTTATTAGACCAGAAAAGTTGCCTAGTACACTATAAAGTTATTAGTATTTGTCGATAAGTTGAGAAAGTAAATTCTCTTGCCTATTCAATAATTTGGCCAAAACATTGATTTGCAACTTTCCAGACAATACAAAAATGAAATGTTTAGTAAGCTGATGGAAGTTGAAACCAAATTAAGGCTTTTATGCAAAATTTGCATTATCAGATATCCGTTTCATTTCTTAGGCAAAAAACTTGGTCTGCCCCCTGGCATCTCGACACAGTTTAGCATTTCATTAGATGCTGCATTTTACAGCTGCCATTCGGATTTACCTGTTGTTATGTGGAAACGCTCCATATTTCTATTGTTGTTCTTATCCTACAGCACTAAATTGTATGTTCATGCAAATTAGCCAGGCGTTGAGTGGTGATTATGATAAGTGCGCTAATCTCCTTATCTCCTCACGGTGTCTTTGGTTCCTCAAATGTGCTATGAAATGCATCAATACACACAGAAATTGAGCAAAGCTGCAACTAATACCACAGTATCTTTCCCTTATGTTTCCTTTTGCAAAATGATGCTGATGCCGTGGAAGGAGCTCAGACTACATCAATCACTAAGTACAAAATTTGCTAAAAGTGCAGTTGTTTTATCGCAGATGCAGAAATGAGTAAGGCATGTCTCACACTTGTTTAAACCAGATGGTGCTTTGTACATTGCAATTTGGCAGTGACAAAGCCATGCTATAAGGACACTAACTGATTATTTGTTCATTTGAGGCATATTTTTAGTTGACTAGTTTGGTTTTCCCTTTTTATTAGGATTTGAATGTTTATGTGATAGTTCATTTGAAGGTTATTATAAACTTTTCTCTTAATTATTATGCATGTTGATTGTATTTTAGTGTGCTTTTCCCAAGATGTTTATTTTTTATTTTTTATTTCAATTAAAAAAATCTAGAAAGCTTATATCATAAAATAATCATAATCAGGAACAAGACTAGTCTTGGGAGTAATGCATTACAAAAGTTGCTAGCTCTTTCCTTTTTTTTTTTCCCCTAAGACTGGAATGCACCAATATAACTCAACACAACACACAATGTTGTGTTGCATTACCCAAAAAAGTTGACAAAATATAACTTGTTACAATCTCATTTACTAATATTACGACCCAGGAAGAATAGTTTTTGCTACTGTAGAGACTAATGGGGATCCTTAAATAAACAAATAAACAAAAGTTACATGCAAGGTGGATGATCAGGACATGGTTGGTCAGGTAGCTGTAAGGATGTTGTTGAGTTGATTCAAATGTTAGTTTAATATTATAAGGAATAGACAGCTTTGTGACATGACATTTTTATGAAATGAGTAATTAAATATACGTTTTTGTATGCTTAATTGTATGTATGTGTGCTAACATAACACAATTGTGTGATTAGTATAACTGATGGTACATTTTAGATACTGTAATATTGTAATGCAAATATATTTTACATTTTTAGACCTGTAACTAGTAACTTAAAGTAATATTTTTCATCTTTATTTTATTTTTATTTAACCAGGTAAGAAGCTTTGAGGCTAAGACCTTTTTCATGGGTGAGGTAGGCCACAGTGACAAAGACAGTACACAATAAATACCACTAACCAATATGCACTAAACGATGAAAGAATATAAAAAGCTTTGCAAAACTACATTGAAAAGCACATACAGATTTAAAAAAGATTCTTGCACTTTGTTCTTTAAAGTTGAGGTAGCTTGCTTTTTTAGTTGTAAATAGGTAAACTTTGAGTTTTCCACCAAAAAGTCTATGATAAATGGAGCACTTTGTAAAAAAATTAGACCATAGAGTTCTCTCTGAATCGAATAATAAAGAATTTTTGTTTTAATCAGGAGCAGAATTCTGCGTTCTGATTGGCTGAACTTGGGTGGTCCTCTCCAGTTTCACTTTATAAGAGAAAATAAGAGGGTTTTAAGTCAAAATTGCAACCTAAAGTTAATACATATTGATATTAACAATGTGTTGAAGGATTTATGAAAGAAAGTTGTAAGATTTTAAACCTAAATAGTGTAAAAATCACCTACCCCACCTTTAAAATAGAGCAATAACTTCTGAGTGACAACAACTCACTTGCAAAACTAGTTGACAACCAGAGCTAAATATAATAAAGGCTTAGTTTTTTGTTTTAGTCTCAAACTGTATCTAGTTTTTATTGTTTCTCTACCGTCAAAACAAAAGCTTTTTTCTCATTCACTTACTTGCCACTGAGCCAGTCTGCGATATTTAACCTCACCATAAATCACACATTTCCTTCATTATTAGATAGATATCTGTTATAACATCGGCGCAAGGACACTGGCTCCCTCTGCGGCAGAGTGGCAGACACAATAAATATATTTAAGGACTCCCATGTCATCTGTAAACACCCATAACTGCCATTACCTCACTTCATTGCATGTGGCCATAAACAAGTGATGCATGTGAGCCTCTGCATCAGTACAACAGGTTTGTACCAGCATTGATTTTGGATTTGCGTTTATGTCGAGCACTTAGAACAACTTGCTGACAATATCGCTAACACTCGTGCTCCAAGGCTATTAGCGCCTTGTTAATGCCTGCGATGCCTTCTCTCATAAGCCAAGGTCATGGGTACTCATCATCGGGTCTGTCACGTGTCACCAGCAGTCAGCCACTATATACACAGAAACACATACAGTAGCAGGTTAAAAAAGAAAGTTTTTGTGGTTAATTATGCCGCATAATTCAATTTTGATTAATAATTAATGTCTCCTTTCCTAACTAAATATGTATAATTAATCAACAAGTCATAGCGAGAGACTGGGCTAATTGGTTTGAAAACACAAACCTGAATACTTAATCCATGGAGAAGCTTGACATGGCTAATTGTGGGAGTAATCAAAGCCCCGCCCCCTGGGACTTGACGAAGAGATGGGTAAATGGGGGTTAGCGTGATCCGTCACAGCATTGGCATGACGGCTCCATTTGTGGCCAGATGAATATCAGCAATGACAAAAACAGTAAACTGAAAAAGGCTTGCTGCATTAGGTTGTCGACCTGATAAACTTCACGTATTGAATCATTCAAGAGGTTCACTTAATGGTACACTATGCAACTTTTCTCTTGAAAGGTACACCGCCTTCTTGTTTCTTTGGAGTTGCTGTTTTGGTGATAATGTTTCACAGTTTGGAAATACTCAAGTGCAGGTGCTTTTTATTGCTCAAAGCATGCTCTGCTATATGAGTGAGCTGCCTCTTCAGAGATCTTACCAGCAGTTACCAACCTGTTTTCATGGCTCTAAATTAGTTTAATGCCAGATAGGCTATAGTGCATTTTTAAATGTGAAATCAGCTGTATCCCGTTGAGAAAATTTACCCTGAAGAATGAATACTACCTCAGTGTCTGCTGCAGTCTTGTAAAAGTCCTGCCACTTTAAGTAAATTTCTATTATAATTTAGCAAAATAGAAGCACACAAAATGCCATGTATGTTTTTGCCTAGAGTTGACTTGTGGAAGTCTTTATCTCTTTCTGTAGAAAAACAGTTAACACATGGATCCAGCTAATGGCTCATTTACACTGGATGAGTGTCTCCCAAATTTCTGAAATGGGACTGTCAAACTGCATTTATGTGTTTCTGCCGCAGTAAAAGTCCACCATCCGTTGCCCATAATTTTAACAGCATTGGGAGATGGCAAAAAATGTGTGAGTGGTGTTTAAGCAACGTATGCTGTTCTAGATAGTTTTTCACTGTATGTGCAATATGTATATCACATGGCAAGAACAAAGCTCTTAATATATGTGTAAATTATAATATGATTTGGTATTTGTTTCATAAAAGCCCCAAACACCGACACAGCTTAACTTACATTTGCTTCTAAAATTTGTGTAAAGCTCTTCTGATCTCAAGTATAGTAAATGAGCAAAACTTGGCAGCTGTAAAAAAGTTTAATTTAAATAGTTCTGTTTGTTTACATTTTTAAAAACTAGGTTTAGCATCTTTGGTTACTATTTTGTATATATACTGTTATTTGCTTCATCCGCTTTATTTATGTCATCAAAGATTTATAATGCTGCAGAGACAAGCACATCTTATTTTAGAATACATTTTGTCCATGACACACTATTGGAACTTCCATGGAGGACCTTGCTCAATGTGGCTGACTCTGTAGACCTTATAGGAGACCAAGTATAGACTGCATAAAGTCATAGTGTGTGTGTGGTTTCTAGAGCAGGTGAAAGAGTGAGGTTGAGGTGACACTTCCTGTTTCTCATTGGCCTGGATTCACAGTCGGAGTGTTGGAACATCTCGGCGGTGTCACCTTCACTACCTGGCAGAGTAAACATGTGTCATTAATGCACTGTATTATGCAGTGATAATGTAAAGCAGAGCAACCGATAAGTAACTCTTTGCTGCTGAAGATGAATATTCATTTATGAAGAAAAATACATATTATGCCTGAACATACAAATACAGACAGATAAAGCACCACTGGCTTTTCCTGAATATTCAACTCACTCAAATACTCTACATTCTAATGCCTTTAGTAAACTTTTACCCATGTTGAAATAATGTTCTCTTATCAATATGCAGTTGTGTGCTGCTTTGTTAGTTAGTTAAAGTTAGGTTTGTTTTTTTCTTCCACCTGCCATATGCGAAAATAAAGACATTCTAAAGGATGTTTAAAGGCCAATAAAAATACAGTTAATCCATAGTATTTGTTAGTCTAATATAGAAAGGCATGAATAGAAACACAGTCAGAGTGTACACTTTTTTTTCATTGCCACTTCAGTCTAGTCTTGCTCTGCTGTCTGCCTGTCACTTGTCCATAACGTGCCTTTGTCCACTCGGGGTGAAGGGGCTCATTTGTGTAATTGATTGTAAGTGTAGTATGACAGCTCCCCTGATGTGGCGCTTAAAGACCTGCCGCTGATTGATCTGTCTGATCGATAGACTGCTGCTGGTGCAAACGCAAGGGAACTTTGAGAAGGCACATGACTAAAGCTAATGGTGACTGACGGCTGAGCGGACGGCCTACTGGTTTAATGTTTCACAACCAAACAGCTAGTCAAGTGGCTATTGCTTTGAGAATGTACAAGCGATCAAAATATTACTTAACTATGACAAAAAAGAAAATGACCATCGTTGTTGAAGCTGAAAATGACAATATTTGTTCAGTAGAGCAGCAGGATGAAAAACTGTCTGTAAAAGCCATTTGTATATAGCCCCTTGTCATGACGTTTAATTTTTTTTACTTAATTATTCAGATTTTTGTATGTTTATGACTGAAGCTTGCATACATAAGGATTCTGGCATACACTTCTTACCTTATGCAAGGCACAAGATACAGTATGATAATAAAGCTGCTTCTTACACGAGAGGTTGAAGTAACAGTCTTGGCTTAACTATTTAAGAGCCATGTTCTGTGTGCTCTACATGTTGTAACTTTCTGCCACAGCCATTGTAAGCGGACAGTGACAGTGGACAGTATCACAATGAAATGTAACATGTCCCCCGAGCGCTCATTAATCTCCTTTGCACCTATTCTTCATCACTAACTCCTCAGGCATCAGATTACCAACAAAAGAGGCGGCCTTCGTCACAGCTGAGGCTCTGGCTGGCTGGCAGGCTGTGGGCATGCTTCGAATGTGTCTGCTTTGATATTTCCCCTCTATCTCCTGTGACCTGATAATGCAAACCCTCTAATGAAGCTATTGTGCGCCTGTCCGAAGCCATTGTCTTCCACTGGGAACTTTCTTTTCTCTTGGCGACGTACGTTAGCCTCGCGATGAGCGAACCTGAAATGGCCACAGCTCAGTGTCCACTCTGCTTTCTTCTAAAGTCTTCAGTCTTCCACAGCCTAGTCTATCGTTTCAGTCTGTATGATATTTGGTGTTTCAATGGATGGTTACAAGAGTAAATGGTTCTGATTTGTGAGCACAATCACAGTTAGGGTTTCTAATTATGGAGTACAAGGCAAAGCAAGGCAAATTTATTTGTATAGCACAATTAGTACACAAAGCAATTCAAAGTGCTTTACAAGGCAGGAAAAGATACATCAAAATTACAATACAAAACAAAACAACATTATTTAAAAATATTAATAATCAGCATAAAGTGTACTTTAAAAGAAATAAAAAGTGCAGACAACGATTTTTCAGTCATATGCACAGATAAAAAGAAACATTGTCACAGTAGAGGCCTGCCTTACATCAACAAGAAGACACTGATTCCCCATGTTTAGTCCTGACTCTGGTCCATGTTTAGTCCTGATTCTGGTCCACGTTTAGTCCTGACTCTGGGCACCAGCAGGAGGCTGGCCCCTGAGGTCCCCAGAGTCCGAGATGGTTCATAAGGCACTAACATGTTAGAGATGTACTAGTTCTTCCTGGTTGTAGTTGGGACATAAGCAGCAGCGTTCTGGATGTACTGCAGCTGTTTTACTGCTCGTTTGGTAGGCTGTAAGTAGGTCTCTCCAGATCAGGCTTTGACACTATACCTTTGATTTTGGCAATGCTTTTAGATGGTAAAAAGCTGCTCATGTTATTGGCTTAATGTGACTGTTACCCCGGGCTCACACTGCATCCAGTCCAACTCCGGTGCAGTCACCGGACCGGTCTAGCTACGGTGGGTGACTCACATTAGCTCCAGTGGTCTGCAGTCCTGCTGCAGCCACAGGCTCTGCTGCCGACCTCGCGAGACACCGAAGTCACGGAGGTTTACGCTCAACTTGGGAGATTACGTGATCGCTGAGCACATGTATATGTAAACAAAGAAGGATTATAAACCAAAGATTTTTATTTACATCCTATTTGTTACATAATCGTGTAAATGTCGTATTTTGTATTATTAGTGGTAACGTAATGATTTCATTTTAAAAACTACCGGATTCACTTCACCCACGCTCGCGTGGTTTCCTGTTTATCGTGTCTTGATAAGGCTCCGGTGCGCTCCGGCGTCTGGCCAAAATTTGAAACAAACGAAACGCTTTCGGAGCGCCGGATTAGCCGTACCGGAGACACTGGACTGGACTGTACGCCGTGTGAGCCACTCTCGGACTTTTCAAGTTAAGTAAAGACTCCGGTGGCTGCACCGGAGTTGGACTGGATGCAGTGTGAGCCCGGGGTTAAAGTTCAAGTCTGAGTTCATTATTACCCTTCAGATTTCTAAATTGACAATCTATAAAACACAACAAAAAGAATAATAGTAAATGAAATCACAACTAAATTACCCCGGTCTCACACTGGATCCGGTTCCGTTTCTTGAAAAGTAATGAGAGGCTCTCACACCGCGATCCGTCCGGTCCGGCGAGCCGCGCGGCTCTGCTCCGTACGTCCGGATTGTTTCCGTTTCATTTAAATTTTTCCGGACTGCCGGAGCGCTCTGGAGCCCTTTTTGGTAAAGTTGTGAAAAGAAGGAAACCAAGCGCTCGCGGGTGAAGAGAATCCGGTGGTTTTCAAAGTAAAAACATTACGTTTCTGCTACTACAACAAATACAGCAAAATGCTCGACATATACGCGACTATTGAACACACAGGAGGCAAATAAACTTCCCGTACTTACCCATTATGCGTCGAAAAATCCAACAGAAAATGAAGTGACGTGAAATAAGCCCAAAACACGGCGCAAGTGTTCCTTGTTTACATATCCATGTGCCAGAGATCACGTAAACTCCCTGAAACTCCCAAGTTGAGCGTGAATCCCCGTGAACTCGTGGTCTCGCGAGGCCAGCAGAGTCCGTGCATACGCATGCATATTCTGGAGGCAGTCCCCTGGTTCCGAATAGTCCTAATTTATAGCCACTAGCTTCTAGTTCCTAGCCTCTAGCTCCTTACCAGTGGAGGTCGTCATGAGGTCAACCGTAAGAGCACTAGACAGCTGAGAGAAGAGCTCTTAGCTCTGTTTGGTGAATCCGAACGTCCTAACCAGCGGCGGGAAACAACGAGGGAAATGACGCGACTCTAGAGCTGTTTATGAAAAACTACAACATCCACCAGCGGACTACAAAACACGCACCTACTGCGCTGATATGAATGACACGACAGTTACAGAAACAAAGCATTTGTTCATTAATCTGCTGCTGTTAAATAAAAATACTGCAATAAACCTCAGACTGAGTCATCTTTGTGAAAAGTTTAAACACGAAGCCTTAACACTTTTCATCATAAACAGTAGGCATATATGCACAGCACAGGACAGAATAAATATAACAGACTCACCGTCATCAAACTGTGAGAGAAAAGACAATTATATTCCAGTAATCCTTCTTTGCCTGCAGCAGCAGCAGCAGCAGCGCGTCTCCCCTTTTACCCGCTGCCAGCGCGGACTTTATGCAAATGAGCCTGTAGCTTCTTCACACGTAAATAGTGTTAAGAGATGCGGCAATACATTTAGTGACGGTGATGTGGCAATAAAACCTTATATTTTTAAAGTTTATAAAGTTTGTTTAATGTAGAGAATTGTTTTATGTGTCTAAAGTCAGAGGCAGCAAAACTTTTCATTCATTACAAACTCATCATTTACAGATCATATGTTGTCATAAATATCTGCTTATTTGCGGAGCGATCTGCGCAGTGCATTGTGGGATGTCCACTAGCTCCTTACCGGCAGTAAGTTAGCATCAGAGGTTCCTATGCTAAAGGAGCCAAGTTAGTTAGCATAGAGGCTCCTAGCTCCTAACTCCTAACCCCCAGTTGCTCAATTCGAACGGCTCTTAATATGGCGTGTGGTCACGTGCATCCGGTCTGGCCTTAAGTGGCTAGTGGCTATGGGGATAATTGATGAATTCGGAAGGAGCCAGTGTGAGTGACAACCGGACCCAGACGGATCCAGATCTGGATCTGGAAGCAGTGTGAGCCCGGTGTTAGGCATTTTTCCCCTTGCCTGGGTAAATAGAAATTGGGCATGGCATCTGTCTGTCAAAGTAGCTTTCCTTAGTAAGGACCACCCCAAAACAGAGATAGTTATACATTGTTTATTGAATAGATATTGATGTTGAAGCTCCGTGGAATCAGATGAGCAAGGAGACTCAGGCCTAGTTTACAAGACAACGTTCCCAAGAAAACCGTCACAGTCGTAACGTTTTGTGCTCACAGTTTATATGGTGTCGTGGCGAACTAATCTTCCTTTACATGGAAACGTAGACAGACCCAAAATGGTGTAGTTCTTATGCCGCGTCAGGAGGTGGCGGTATTGTGCTAGGACTCCAGATGACCTCACCGTGAACCCACGCAGCCTACGATAACACGAGCATTGACAGGTTTACAAGTTCTTCATATAAATAAAATGACAAACGAAGCAACAAGGACCAGCGCGCGAGCAAAAGGGGAGATTGCTTGCTTGAAACAAACACGGAGGTTCGAGGGCCAGTGCGCGAGGAAGACACAGATCGCCGAGAGCTGGACACAAACACGGGGAAGACGGCTCGCAAACTTTATTTTTTCTGAACACACGGATTTGAATGGACTCATTGAATCAACACCCGGAGAGGCCTTGGATTAGTTTTGTGTCTCCTCCTCTGCACGCAGGTAAGAAAGCTGGACGCATTGGCTTTACTTTATGAGAATGAAAGGTGCTTTGGTTTAAGAGACATTTTTGGTGACTGGGCAGTCTTCTTCTACTGTGTTAAAGTAGCGGCTACTACACGTCAGTGACGTGACCGTCTTCATTGAAACCGTGTTTTCCTGTTTACACCGCAGTGTCTCCACTGAAAGTTCTCGGTGAAACTACCTCTTGAATCGTATCCAGTGGAACGCCGATTCAGTGAACACGGAGCTCGTTGTCGTGTAAAAGATAAGCCAATTTGACATGGAAACGTCACGGATTCGTGAAAACTCGTTGTCGTATAAACTGCCCCTCAGTGTGGGGGTTCTGTCTCGGCGATCTGCCCGGCCGATTCAAGACACCCCCCCCCCTTCCTAACTGGGTGCTAGAATGTTGTGAAAAAGTGGAGGGGGGTGGGTCGAGAGCGCAGAGTTGAACTGAGATGAGGCACATAGTCAAACTGAGACACAAGCATGAGCTGGGATATGAAGGCTTCCGGTGACGTAGGGGTGTGGTTGGAGTGCGATGGGGGCGTGGTCCTATTCATGAAACTAAATTAACCAAGTCAATTACAGCATTCAATATCCAAGGTAATGCAAATATTTATTGTTTTAATAGTTTGTTGTGTGTTCTCTAACAAAATAATAAATAATGGAAGACAAGTGACTTTTTTGACTGTTGTTGGTGTTTGCAAAATTCTGCTTTTTGCTTCATTTTTGTTTAAAATATGCTATCTTTAACCCTTTGGCCTCTGGTTTTGTTAGTTTGAAATGCAATCTGGTAACTATAAAGACTTGAATCTTTAGCCTGGGGATTCCAAATTGATCTCTATTGATATCTGTTTGCAACCACTCTGAACTTTGCTCCAGACATCTGTGAGTAAAACGGCTTGCACTGACAGACGATTTGGATTTACAGTATGTTGATTAAAAATTCCAAGCAAATTATTGATTATCTAGATTTGATTAAATTTGTATTTCTCATTGTAAACCTGCTCTGTATATGCAGTCTTATATTCAACCAACCTGTCACACTATAAACTGAAGTAGCGAACAGTGATACTGACATTAGACTGCGTTTGGCCCTTACACATTCTGACTGCTAAATGTGAAACTCTGCTGTTTGTTTTAGATATTTGAAAACCATAGTCATGGCTAACACTGACCATCATGACATAAATATCTGATAAAGCATGTCTCTTTTCAGCACACAGACAGTTGTATCATTAGGCTTGATCTGAGGCAATGACAGCTGAGGATCAAAAGTTTGTCAAAGTGCCGCTTTGCACATCTCCAGTTTGTCTGCTTAAACTTATTGTGCCGCGTGACTTAAGTAAACATGCTGAAACTAATTTATATTCATGATTCAGTCCTGTCACCGGCTTCTTCTTAAACGTCATCTCCCACTACCTTCGCCCTGACAAACGCCCATATCCTTTTAGCCCTAAAGATATAACCATGTAGTGTGTGTGACTACCTTCTTTCATTTTTCATTCCCTTATGTAAACAGCGCATGTGGTGGGAATATCACTGTGTCTCAGATACTATACCAGACGAGAATTTTCTTTCATGCCAAGATTTCCACAAACTCTTAACAACTGTGACACGCTCTGAGCCGCTCGTAGACAGTGAGCGCTGAGACACCTTTGATGAAACTAGCTAAAGTGCTTTGATGTAGTGTAGGTTTATAAGACTGATTCTAGACGCTTTGTGCTTCTTGTGGACGTTCCCGCCAAATTAAAAATGGCACCTGCACACCTCCTCATTCCTAAACAATCAATGTGCGCTGTTTCCCCTTGTTTGCCAAGCGCACAACACATTTGTTCCATAATGTACTGTGCCGTGTGGGAGTTGAGGAAAATTGACTAGTGGCAAAGAGAGAAACACAATGATGACTGTTGAATGAATAAAAACTAAATGCCTACATAAATCAAACTATTACAATCGCAAAAGCGAAGCAAACCCCATCTTGATGTAGCAACTTTTATCCGCAACTAGCTGCAATGGACTAGGACATGTGGTTAAAATGTCCAAGGACTCACTGGGTCAAATCTGAAATCTATAACTATCCAACTAATAACATAAAACTAATGTATACTATGCAATTAATAAAATCAACCAAGAGATTATGTAATCTATAGGTAATAGTATAGGTAATCTTGGGCAACCACATTTTTTATTAGGATTTAATGTTTGTATGAACAGTGATAGAATTAACTGGAGTTCTGGGCGAGACTGGACAGTTAAATGTATCTGTGTTTTACATTTGAAGATGATGTTTATTGGTTTGTAGATTTTGTGTGATCCTGATTAGTTTTGGGAGCTTTGCAAGTACCACACCACAATTCTCGTCCACTAAAACATGATCAAATGAAACCCATTAGAGGCACACAAAAAAAAAAAAAAGTAAATATCTGTGTCACTGTGTCTGGCACTTTATTTTTGAAAAGTGGTAATTTTGGTGTCTTTTCTAGTTGAGACACTCCAAAATCTCAAAATATTACATAAATTAACTGTGTGAATCAGTTTTATTTTTTCTCATGGCACACCTGACAGTCCTTCAAGACTGTCAGGTGTTTTTTCTTTTTATTTTTTTCTCAACAAATGAGTTGGCAATTTGTGCATCGAAACATTTGTATTGGGGGTGTTTCAAACAATATAAACCAATTAGAATTGTTGACTTCTACATTAATTAACCTGCTGATGATGCATTCTGGTAGAATTTGCTGATCTGAAGACAGACATCTAATGTCAAGATAAAATTACAATACATTTTGGTTTCTGCAAACATCTGGACACTTATCAAGCTCAGAAATTGCATTTTGAATAGATGCCATCTTTACATCTTTGAAAACTGGTGACTTTGATGTTTAAGCCTGTTTTATCTATTAAAATAGATGTGAGTCACTGTTAGTTTTGTCAGTTTTATTGGATGCAGTTGAAAGGAGAATTCTATTAAAACCTCCATTGCTAATCTAATCACAATTTATATATTTTTTCTTAATTGTGCAACACTGCTTCAACCCAAACATTTACATTGTATTTTACTTCTGCTAAGACAAAAAAAATGTACTGTATAAATATAACACATTGATTTACCCATGTTGCCCTCAGTGTCTTTTGAAGTGGCCAAATGTTATTGCTCAGATGGGAGTGCTTCCTGAAGTCAGTGAAGTTGTTTACCTCCATAGACCCAGACAGCAGTAGTGTATTGTCTCACCGCGTGTATTTTTCAGGTGGACTGTGTGTGATGAAGCCACTATAGTCGTCTCCTCCCTCCTAACTCCTGCCTCCTAACTCCTGCCTCCTATCTGAAACAGGTGTCCAGCTCTAATCTCTTTATGAGCGATATGCTGTTTTTAATGAAAGCCCTCGCAGCTCCACACAATCAGCTGGCCATATCAGAGCTTATATTTCATCCTGCTATTGTGATGTCATCAGAGGGCGCGGGCATAATACATAATTCGCTGTGTTATGACAAACCGTGGCCCCAGGCTCCGAGAGGTATATGAATGCTTTTGGGCCCATGTCAAGTCCATGCCATTTGTACTGGAATAATCGCTGTGGGCACGAAGCTGCGTCGTATGAAATAAAGGCCGACAACGAACAACAAATAGGTCAGGGCTATTTGAATACAATGCAGGAGTGGAGGGAGAGGCTTCCACTTCCACTAAATCCAGTTTTATCACAACATGTTACATTAACTTCTTATTCAAATCTTCTGTGGATGTGTAAGATACTGTATCTTCATTATAGAAACCTGGAACAGAAGGTGTACTGTCTGGTACAAGATAAATGGTAGAAATGTGAAATGATTCTATCAAAAGTCACACAAACACATCACTTTAACATTTCAGATAACAACACATCACAGTAATTTTAAGTAATTCAAGCAAATGCAAATATAGAAACAAATTGTGAAAACAGTTAAGGCTGAAACAACAATTAATCTCAATTAATCTAAACTATTATAGTAATCAGATAATGATTTACTTAACATACACAAAAAACTTCAACTTTTAGGACAAGACAAATCAGTAATCAATCAAACATTATACTAGAAAAGTGTATAAATGAGTCTATGCCAAGAAAAATAGTTCTATGTTTTCACGTTTTTGGCGATCTAAGCAACTAATAAAATTAAACAAAACACAAACTTTATCATCAGAGTAATCATTAGTTGTAGAATTAATAACTACCGTAATTTCTGGCCTATAAGCCGCTACTTTTTTCACAAACTTTGAACTCTGCGGCTTATACGGCAATGCAGCAAAATATAGATTCTCATAGACTTACTATTAACAAGTGCGGCTTATGTATGTACTTTGTCACTTTTCTTTTTTAAATCTAGTTGGTGCGGCCTATATTCAGGCGCGCTCAATAGGGTGAAAAATACGGTATATAAATTATATTATATTGAGTAAAATAAAACAAGCTCAAAACAATTATTTTAAATGGTAAATTTTGTGTGTTTGTTTTAGTAAAGCGGCATGTAAATTCAGTTTGACTGAATCTGTATATGCCATTATTCATGAGGTCCACTGCCAATCTTCTGTTGGCAAAAATAATGTTTTTTAACAGTCTTATTGACTCTGATCAAAAGTGTATCACCATGTAGTAACCATAAAAACCCAATTTTATCAAAGAAAAACAACATCACCAAGAGAAGCTTGTCAATTGACTTCTCATCTTCAGTTTTTTTATTTGGTTTATTTATATTTATACATAGAATGCTGCAGTTTGAAGTGTCCGACTTGGGCCACCTGCTTGTCCTCATAAACATACCTTACTTTGGTCTGTACTTGCTGACATTACTGGGTTGTTGTGTTTGCAGTAAGTTTTATATGTGGTCCCTCTCTCAGATGAGGATTGAATCAGCCGACGTTGCACATGGAATCCTCAGTAGTCCTGCTGTAAAAGTATCCCTATTCATCTCCGCTGTATCACCTGAATCTGGTATAAACAAGTCCAGATGGCGTCTCTCCAGGAGCGGGACCATCTTCTCCCTCCTCTCGGCCCCAAAATCTTTATCTGCTACATGATGCATGAAAGCGCACTGTCTCCTCATACAACTTTACTGGACCTCTGACCCCTCTGCACAGATGCAATATGACCCACGCCGCCACCATCCATTTTGGTCTGAGCTGGAGATTCAATGAATTTTTATTATGTTGCATGTGCTTGTCACCACGCTTTGTTTTTGATCGTCATCGCTGAAATATAGCACTGAGTAAAGACTGCTGGAGAGAAATGTGTCTCCAGAGCTCAAAGGTTTTATATGTTATGATTTTGCCATTGAAAAGTAATGAGGTTGGTAACACTCATCTCATTCATATGCCATTTTGTGTTTTTTCAAGCTTAAGCAAAAGTCAGATCTGTTCATACATGATTTACCTTCTATATAGCATTGCAAAGATGAGTCTCATAGGGTTCGTAAAATACTGTACATAGACTTGCTCTTGTAAGCCAACAGTATACTAGTGTTGCAAGATTGAATTGATGTTGACGTTTGGGAACAACAAGCAAATCGTATAGGTTGTTAGTTTGAAGTTCCATAAGTTTCTCCACAATCAAATAGATACTTTTTTCTTCATGAAAATGGCTAGCTCTGAAGTTCAAATTTGTACAAACATCTTTCCATATTATTTAGCCCTGTATCACAGTTAGTGCTTTTTTAATGTTGGATTGCATAAAAATGGTATTATCTATATCAATAAAAACAAACATCAAGATTCATATGTAGTAAATCTACAGAGATTA
The DNA here is from genome assembly GCA_038363315.1 of Mugilogobius chulae. Taxonomy (NCBI): domain Eukaryota; kingdom Metazoa; phylum Chordata; class Actinopteri; order Gobiiformes; family Gobiidae; genus Mugilogobius; species Mugilogobius chulae. The sequence continues at coordinate 28,408,523 of CM076408.1, forward strand.
AATCCAAAAACCCTTTTTCAGAGACTATTATAGTTTTGCAGCAATCAATTATCCTGTAATGGCCATCAAAGAATTTCTCAAAGCCCCAATTGTTGTTTGCAGTATTTACAAACTTCAAAACTCCAGAGAAGAGGTTTGAATTAAAAAATTTAGCAAACCCTTTTTCTTTTTTTTCGTTTTAATAAAAATGTATTTGTGCTCAATGTACTCAATCAGAACGCCTTTGATTTGAATAATCTTACATTCACTCATCTTTTTGATCTAACCATTATTAGATTAAAGATTAAAAAAAAAATCACCATCAATAAACAATGCAGTGATGATTTATTGCAGCTTTGTAAAACAACAAACATTTTACTGCCAACTAAGAAACTTACACGCATTGTGTAACAACTCGTTCAAAATGCAATGTAACAGGTCAGCTCTGTGGAAAGATGACTCTTCTCACAGTGAGAATGCTTGTAAATCAAGTTATTTTCAAGCAAAAAACACATGTAAGTGACTAATCCATTATAAATATGTTTAATGCCTAAATGTGAGAATAAAGGCGAAGTTGTACATCACCATTGGTATAAGGAGGTGAGCTACTACCCTCCTGAAAAGTTACATAATGCTTCGACAAACTCAAACGTATCGAGATGAGAACTATCTTGATCTTGTGTTTTCTTTCTTTAAACTCAGACATGTATTAAATAGGTTTAGTCTCTTTTCTGTCTTCGTAACATTTACCATCTTGTGATTGTGACTGTATTCCAGAGGATGTTGTGAGTTGCTTTAGTGCACATCTTCTGTTCTCTCTCTCCTCCCAGTGGACTCTCAGTTTGTTACTGCCAGGAAACAACTGCTGCATTTGTTCCCCTGGGGAGCCCAAACATCCAGGGAATCAGGCATCATTTAGCCCAAAAGACACACTTCTGTTTTCTTCTTCCATCGCTCCTTTGTCTCTGAAGTGTACAAACACTTCAATCTATGCATTTTTCAGTGTGTGGTGGTCTCAGTTAGGCTTGCTCCACCACTAAAGGGTAAATGGTGGGTGACATTGTAATGACAAGATATTGAATTTACATAATATACTGGCTTGTGTTGTAAAAGTTGTGATGTTTGATTGTCTTTTACTTTTTAAATTTGCTTTAAAAATCTAAAATATTGTTCAAACTTGTGTGGGTTTGTCAACAAAGTATACATCAATAAAATCATTTGGAAACATTTTGGATCTAATAATAAACAAAAGCATAAAAGTAATATTATACTTTTTTAGTCCAAACTCCAAGGTGAGACAAATTTAGGAGATACTTGTTTGAATATCGATTATGAACATGATGCTTTAGTGCCCTTCCTTTGCAAATATTTATAATTTAGTGCATCTGGTTGTTCTTTTAGACACAACTAACTAATAACTCTACATAAACAAAGAGAATGCTTAAATTTTCATGTTCTTAAAAAGATGGGATCAGACTTGTATCTGTCATCTTCTGTGCTAAATAAATGAATAAACAACGACTCCGGGGGATTTCCTTATGACAAGGGTGTAGTCCTAGACTGATAAATGACAAATTTGTATTCACTGAATAGATGCGATGTTGTGCCAAAACATGCCTGTAAAAATCCTCCCATTTTGATCAAACCCCACATCTTTTGATAATTTGTCACTCATGTTGATTTTTCTATCAATTTCTGCTGCTTTATTTATCTGTTCACATGCATTTAATCTCGCCCAATTTAATTTGTGTTTGACTTCCACGGCTTGTAGGAGAGAGGCGTCTGTCAGAGCGTGATAACTCAATCTCAGGGCGAGTTTGGCACAGAGCAGTCATTTGGAAAGTGAAGCAGATCCAGTCTGAGGAGGAACTGTCTCTGCCTGTTAATGTGGGGAAAGGGAGGTGCATTAGGCTCGTGTTGAATAGATTTAGAGAAGATGGGATGACATAATACTCTAACTTTTGTCATATTTTCTTGGAAATATAGGTGTATGTTTAGGTATTCATTCATCAACATGTTAAATGAATGCGTTGAATGAATGTATAGTACTGTACATGGAAATAGGAACAAACAGTATTTGCTTTTTTAACATGTTGCCATTGGTATTTTTCCTTCAGTCACTGCCAGTTCTGTAGTTGTAATTACCTTTGTGTATGAACGTGTGTGTCCTGTTCAAGGACAAGTAGTGCTGTTGCTCTTTAGTCATTTAGTCGATTCGCCAGTCGATGTAGTCTTGGTTGACCAAAATGTGCATGTATTATTTGGATTAAAATGGAATATTTATCAAATTGTAGATAGTATTGAAGATCATTTACATTAGTTATTGTACAGAAAGAGCTAATTAAAATCAAAATAAAAAAAGAGAAATATATTCGGTAAGTTTTCAAATAAGGTTATGCTGTAATGGCACTTTTGTGACAAAATTAATACATACTTTCATATTTTATTTTTTATATCTCTACAGATTAACTAAGTTAGAAAGATTTCATTCTGTTTTGATAAACTTATTATCGTTTTAATATACAAATTGTATCTTTTGTCAAAAATAACCAAACTAAATTATAAGAAGAACAAAAATGAGTGAAATGGATTAGCTGAAAATATGGGACCAAATCATTGGTGTACATCTGCTTTTTTAGTTTTTGCTTCATTTTCTGTACAAGTTGTTGTTTTTGCTTGAACTTAGCATTTATATGACCAAAAAGTGTGTTAGAAAGGACTAAAAATGATAAAACCAAGAAGATACTTTTTACTTCCAAGCTTTTGCCACTCCCTTTTTAATCAATTGATCTGTTGATGTCTTTAGTCGACCAAGAATTTCTTTGGTCAACTACAGCCATAAGAACAAGTGAGCAGGATTTCAATCTGGTGATTTCTATTAGTGACATGACCCATTCACATCAGATTGCATTTAAACTAAATAAATTGTAGCTGTTCTCCATCTATATTCAGTATTGTTTCCATGAAGATTGTTGCAATGTTACATGAAGGAAACTTGAATTTCCTTTTGATAATGTTGTACACATGTCTCATTCAAGGTCATATTGTGTCCTAGTGGAGTCCTCTTGTTCTTATCTTCACTTCATTCCTGTATCACCGCTGACACAGAGAAAATAGACCAGCCATAACTCCAAAACCACCTTTCGATCTGATAAACCACACTTAACACACAGCAGATCCTGAACCCAACCTGGCAACCCAACTCTTACTTTTGTTAATTGTTCTTTCTTTACATCTTCTCTCTCACTCACTTTAGCTCCCTCTTTTCCTTGAAGGCCTGCAATTTAATAACCTCAAGTGCTGTCAGAAGAGGCATTGAAAAATGGCTTCTATAAAACATAACGGCCTTAATCAGAGTGTGCTGTGGATCTCCCCCTCCCGAGCCACTTCCTCCTCCTCTCTCCCCTGTCTCCCCCAGTCCCCGCCTCTAATGAATTAATGTTGAAATATGCAGGGACTCAGTAGTCATTAGATGCGCACCGTTGAGACATGATTTAAGATGGCCGTTTTTTATGTGTCTGTAGTTGGAGATGGGATGGGACTGGCACCGATCAACAGGCAAAGTTCTGATTGACAAAGCAGCTTCTTGTCAGTAACTGCGTGAGGCTTTTGCTAACAATTTTCCCTCAACTAATCGTGGTTTCAATAACAGGATGCCACAGTTAAGTTTTTGTTCCAATAATTTAATGTGACGAAAGGTCAAGTTATTGAGCTTAGACTGGCTAGGCAGATGCTCAACTGCCTTATAAAGTGTGTTTTGGATTACAATCTCAAAAAATCTTACAATTTAATGTTCAAGAACCTTATTATTTATTTGCTTTTGTTTTTTTTTTCCTGCATGTTCTAAATGGCTTAAGCCTGGAATTTCTTAGTGCAGAATTGCTGCTTTAGAAAAAACTAATTTTCACCTAAATAAATACTTTGTCTATATATCTATGCTGGTGCAAATTAAATTCGAAAGGAATTTGTTTAAAAAATGGTACAGAGCTTTTGAAGAGTGTGTTTAACAGCACCTTCCAGTCAGGTTTTTTCTATTTAAAAGCATGTTGTTGTTTTCTGTGGTTTGTATGTTTTATATTTACCAGTCTAGTGCTTATTGATGGGCACTTTTTAGAATGTAAACTACCAATTTGAGATTGAGAGCACTTCTCTTTATTTGATTATTCAAACATACCTGAATCAAACTAAACTTAACTAAATTTCTATCTGGTGAAACAGTGTTAACATACTGTATCAGAGGCTGTTGGGCTCCTCTACCATATTACTAATCATGGCAGTTTAAATTACATTACATCAGTATTATTGTTTATGTTCAGACTCTACTTTTGTCTCAGTCTTACAGTAGAATCCAAACAAATCCAGTTTCTCTTTGTGCGTTGTTGGTTTTATCGGTGAGCTGTAAAGTATTTATGAAATCTATTAGCTTCAAAGATTCTTCAAATGTGTGCTTAAAAAATGAACATCAAAGTGAAGACGCCGTAACTTTTCTGAACATTTTTGACAATGTTTCATTACCAGCAGGCAGGTCTATAATCTGTTTCCTCTGAGACTTCTTCTTAAGTCGAGATCACACAATTATGAGAGCTCTCATTCTGACGCTTCGACGGGAAATTAATTAATAAATAAACACTGCATTTTTACATTCATCAACATGCGGTAAGAATAGCTCTAATTATCACAGGTGAATTAACACTTTCATTTTTGTGTCAAAAAATTAATTGTATCCCTTAACAGCTATTCCCAGGAGGAACTAAGGAAGAGGGTAGGGAAGGTAAAAAGGAGAGGAAACACAACAGCGCAGACCACCAGGAGTGCTAATTGCTGCTTTCAAAGCCTTGCGTCAGTGTTAGCGCTTTTGTATGAGAGAGAAGCGTGTCCCACTGAGAAAACCCATAGGTACGACCCTGTTACACGCACACCCATGTCAAGTCCTGATCCACGAGACCCGGCAGTGAAGTTCTTTGTCTTCACTTAACCAGGCTGTATTTAGATCAGCGACAGCCTGAGGTGAGCTGTCTGACTCTGAAACTTTGATTCAATAGATTAGAATTACAACTTTGTTCAATCATGGAAATACAGGAAAAAGAACAAGCTCAAATATTTTTGGGAAGGACTGGACAGTACCACATTGTTAGCGATTGTATTGTAATATAAGTGTTGGTATGAGGTAATGTGTAATATCGTTATTGTTGCATATGCATTGCAGCTGATTTTCTACAGTTGTATTGACATTATGTCTGGTTGCTCCTAAGTCATCAAAACACTGACAGTGAAGGCTCTGCAGAGGTGAAAACACATCATAAATGAAACAGTGGTGTTTGGAAGCATAAGTTGAGTCTTTATCGAGTATCACATTATGCTCTGTATCGGCACATTCTTGTGCAAAAAGGTGAGAGAAAAAAATTGCCACTTTAGAAAGCAAAATGTAACTTCTTTGACTAATCACTAGTCCTTAAGATCTAAAATACATTGGAACATTCTGACTCTAGCTTGTCTGCCATCGTTTAAATGTGTAATGCACAAATGAATGAGATATTAGCCAAAGTGGGTGCTTAATTCACATCTCCTGTCTCAGTGTATATTATCTATGAGTGACAGTTCGAGGGAGGCCCTGGGTGGATGTCTTAAAGCTTCATCCCTGTTTTGCACGTTAATGTCTGAGTGAATATCCATGTACCTCTTTGTGACTGAATGACGGAGAGAGCTGCAGCCTGTGTGGTCATTCCCGTCGTGGATAGAGCTGCATTAGCAAGGCCATTAGCACGTTTAGCTGTGTGTAATGCCCAAGTGTTAGTGACACAGATGGGTCCCTTCTCTACTTAGGCTGCTGCTGACGGACAGTGCTGACATGCCCGCTGACAGGGCCGCTGCCATAGTGGTGCCGCTGCTCCAGAGACCACAGACCGTCAGCATTGGTGGGTTAGTGTCTTATTTGTTCTGTATTCATTGTATTCACAGTCTCATTTATAAAGCAGATTTGGAAGATGGTTTATGCTGTAGAAATTGGGATTGATCCTAAATCACCGTGCAAATTTCAAAGTGGAATTCATGTGAAGTTTAAAAGCTGTTGTTGTCAGTTTTTTTACTTCACTTTTTTGACATTTGCACATCTGTGTCATAAATTGGTTTATCCAAATTTACTATCAGTTGCATTTCAGTATATAATAGGGCTCGGCCAATTAAATCTGGCCCATGATTCAGCTTGCAAACGCCAGAAAATATTTTTGTTCTTGTTCACTTCTGGTTTACTTTAAATATCAATTTTAATTTCTAGTTTAATATTTGAATGTCTTTTGTATTTTTCCACAAATATATCTTACAGCTGTAGTTTACGATGTTAAAACAGATCTAATGTTAAAAATATTTTGTGTAACCTCAAATACAGATGTTTTTTATCATGCACCTAAACAGTCACCATCCACTGAAAGATATGGACCTTGGGAGCAAAAAGTTGAAAAGCTCTGATAGATACAGTATGTCTGTGTCATGGGCTAATAAATAATTTTTGTTTATTAGAGCCACAGTTGTTGAGAGTAGCGTTGTAGACTCACAGCCCCATTTTACAAAAGTGGAGTAAATTATTGAAAATTCAAAATGAAACGGCTGTGTTTGGTGGAATTATTTGAAATGGGACACAGACTCAGGTGGCTTTTGCTGTTGGCTACCTGTGAAAAATAATACTGGTTCTTGCCAGACAAACACAAAATGTGTATTTCTGCTTTCCCATGATCACCTTTTCAATTTTTTTTTGCTAAAAATATATTTGCCTCATTGATTTCTTTTGTCCCAGTGTCTGACCGCTGCTCTGCCCTCTTTACTCTGCGAGTGTAAATCCAGTCGTGAACGATGTGAAGTAGTTCTCAATCTTGGCTCAATATACTGCAGACTGCCAGTTAACCATAAATGAGGCCATTTGATGAGCCAAGTTTGGACACAGAAGCGTAATGGCAGCATTAAAGAGGAGACCTGCAGAATGGATGGTGGAACATCAGTCATTTTAATCACCTGTTTCATTATTCAGTGGATGGGTGCCACCTGGTCACACATGAAGTCTGTCAATGTGGCACGCAGACCTCAGGAAGTGTGCTGTTCAGAGTCCAGTCGGCTAAAAGCTTCTCTATTTCAGGAAAGCCATGGTACATTTGTCTTATGTGCGGCTGTGGGCTTTTTCTAAATTCAGGAAATAAAAGAAATTGATTGTATCCGTGTTGGCCCAATTCATCTTTAGAAATGAGGTCATTTTTAAAATCTAATCCACTGGAGATTGCATCGTTATAAAAAGTATGTTCAGTAGGTTGGAGGGAGCTGCGGTTTTACAGTGTGTGTCATGCTGATTGAATGATTGGGGCCAGAGGCAGGCACCAGTTCTTTTGGTCTGGAGGTCCAAGTAGTGCTGTTGACAAACTAACATACATCACAGAAGCACATGTCTTTGATTACAGAATAAGCAGATTTAGTTTGTAAACATCTGAAAAGAAGAAGGTCAGAAAAGAAGGAAAGGTATGTTGGAGGATGATCTATCCTCTCGCATTTCAATGCAGCTATGGTCCACTTTTCACAGGCACAACACAGAGACGATAAGGCAGAATAAGCTGTCAGCAGGCCGCTTCAGCAGCCCCTCTATATTCTTCACATTACTATAGAAGGAACAATGTGTCTGCGGTGGCAGGTGGCCATAGTTCATAATGTGCTGATGCTGACCAAGTGTCAGTTTGATCCATGGGAGTGGAGAGTGGGACAGGGCTGTGGCTCCTGAATCCTTAAGCAGCAACTGTGTGCTGCTCCTATGGGGCCAGTGTAGACATGATACAGATGAGAGGGGCAACTATCTGCCTAATGGCACCACAGACACTGCACAGAGGCGTGTGGAGGGGCAGGACAGGTGAGGGGTTGGGGCGGTATTTGCAAACAAACATGCACAGATAGGCTCCTGGCTGTGGCATTATTTATCTAAAGAGGATGTGGCATTTACTTTACAACCTGCATCTTCTGGGGTTTCTATATGCTGTCCATTTATGCAGAGCTTCAAACTCTGTTTCTGTGGCTGAGGTTTGCCACACATTATAGAGCAAATTTCAGTTTGCAAATTTTGAGAGCCACATTTCTCTTTACAAATGTGTTGCCAGTGCCAGAGGTGCAGTCCTGTATCCAGCGCTCTGTGACATGTTAAATGCAGACCACAGCAGGCTAAAGCACGGTTACTTTTTACTGCTGACATGAATAAATTGAACTTAGGAGGGACAGTGTTAGGACACAGTTGTTTACACGCTCTTCCTCGAGGCGGGCTCTGCTGCAGTGAGCCGAGAAAACGTGATCAAAGCCACACAGAACCGTAACAGCGCTGCGCCACGTCTTGAGCAAAAAAATACATATCACTTGGACATTTTATCAGATCTGAGTGCATTTACATATTCAACTAACTGTCAGCCCTAGGCATTTGTTTGTAATACATTAGGTGATGAGTAAAATATTTACTGTGACAATATAGTGGTGTCACCTGAGCAAAATGAGCAGTGCCAGACAGTATATTTTTTACAAGGTATGTGTGGATTTAATAAAATGTTGTAATGATTGTACTCTATGTCCCCTGTGTGTTGTAGATCTAATAGCTTGTCAATGGCTCCATAAAGTACATCAGTGTTTTAAGATAATTAATGTAAGGACTGTTAGCAAGCCAGACTATCAGACACACATTTATTAGAACAATGCATTGAATTTAATGTTGTACAAAAAGTAAACAAAGTAACTTATTTGCGTAGCATCAGTTTTACTGGTAAAAGAGGTTTCATTAACTATCAATGAATTTCACGTTATTTATTCTTGTGGGGTTTTTATAGAAAAATACAAAAATCAATCGATTAACTAATTTTTAAACAGAATTTGCTAAACACTTGAAATAAAGTGATACTGGAATATATGTATTTTAATTTACTCATGCATGTTTTTTTTTACAAAAGGGCCACAATGTGCTATTTGTGAATATTTAACTTAAGTTGCTATTAGACCGGGTGCACGGTAGCCAAGTGGTTAGAGCTCTGGCTTCCCAATAAGAAGGTCGTGGGTTCGACTCCCGGGTCGGACCATATCAACATCTCACGATCTCTCTGGGTGGAGTTTGCATGTTCTCCCCGTGTCACCGTGGGTTTTCTCCGGGTACTCCGGTTTCCTCCCAACGCCAAAAACATGCATGTTTAGGTTAATTGGGCATCACTGTAAATTTCCCTTAGTGAGTGAATGAGGGAGTGAATGGTTGTCTGTCTGACCCTGCGGCAAGTTGGCCACTGTCCAGGGTGTTTCCCCGCTTAAGGCCCAAAGTCACTGGGATAGGCTCCAGTCACCCGCGACCCCTAACGGGATTAAGCGGTAGAAAATGAATGAATGAATGAATGCTATTAGACCATATGCACCCCCCAGTTAAAGCCTGTGTGTGAGACAAATATCCGTTGTGTCAGGTTTTTGCTCCCCCTAGCCCATTTTACATGCCTATAGTAACAGTATATAACAGTATATACTTTCTACATCTGCCTGTGCATTGTTTGACTGTTTTTAGGACGGTTTTGTTTGACCTAAGACCTTTGAATACTCTCTTTCTCGACCACTCCCTCCTCTTCGCCTCCTCTTTCTTCTCTCTCTCTCTCTTTTGGTCTTCCTGTAGGATTTATTGCGCGGGGCAGGCGGACAGCGCAGAAACCTCCCTGTATGGAGCGATCTGTCATCTCAACATTATCAGCCCAACACACCGCCTTCCATATTGTGCTACAAGGGCCTGGGCAAATTGCTATTTTTATTGGACATGATAAAGGAAATGCTACCTTATGTTCACATTTTTTACAGCCCCATGTTTGAGTGGGACATGCAGTGATCCACTATACTAGAGACTAGTTTATGTCGCCTGTATGTGTGTGTGTGAGACATGTGTTTGTTGCTGGGCGGAGAGGCTAAAAGAGACGAAACTAAAAGGGCTCATGTAAAGCTCTAAAAGACTTTGTTTAGCGTGGAAGTTACAACATATTTTCAAGATGCTAAGTGCCCCAGACATTTAAGAATATTGAAATGTTTTTAGATACATCTAATACACAAATTTTAAATGGCAAAAATAAAACAATGTTAAGGTTTGCATTTTTTTATTCACTGTACAACAATAACAAAACATAACATGAAACTGCAAGGATGAGCATTTTGATTTAAAACATTTACAAAGAGACTTCATTCACAATTTTATGTTTTGTAAAGAACTAAAGCACGCACTTCTTTCCGCATTAAATATGCTTATTCATTTTTTTACTGCTAAAAAAAACATATTGAAAATGAAAAAACAAAATTGTGAGCGTGGTCATCTCTCCACAGATCTGACCTGCAACTTGGCCTCTTCTACTTGTCTCCACAGAAAAAGGGTTAGTGACTTATGACATGTTGATCTCAGTAGCGTTTCAAGTAAAGCAAAAAAAGACAATTATGGACTTTCCCACATAATAGTTCTATACTGTACAGTGCACTAAAGGTGCTACTTCATCTTCAAAACATAAACAAACAGAAATACTTAATTTTTTTTTTTTTTTTTACAGCAGTCCACATGTATTGCTCAGTTACTTATTGTATTCTGAACTTCCAAAAAATGCACCAAGATGTGTTTGGAATTCTTTTCACAATTTTCCAATAACAGTGCGACCAGAGCCCTGTCGCTTTGTTAACAGAAGCAAGTCGTGTTAATAACACAAATAAGCACACTTCTTGGATTTTAGTGAACAGTCTATTACCTGGACTCTCACTGCATACATTACAATTCTGGTGTAATCACAAGAGCTTTTACATAACTTAAAAAGTCCAAAAGGCACTCACGCGGCATACAGAGCAGTCCAATGTCTGCATTTCCGTGAATTTGTTTTGTTGAATTAAAGTTTAGTTAGCTTAAAATTTTAAGCTAACTAAACTTGCGATAAACTAAGAGTTTATCGCAAACTTTTTTTTTCATAAGTAGTCAATATCTGCGAGAAAGCACAGTTCTGCGTGTGCCTGGATCAAAAGTAGTGCAGTGGCACTGGAGGAGCAGCCTCTGTAGGAGCTATTCTCTGCACGAAGACTCGATCAAGTCGGGAGTGAAGTTGTATTGTATGCGGTGTGTGTCCCGGGTCAGAAGTAGACATGACCTTTTTTAAACGGATAGATACTTTGAGAGTAAAGCACAGTTATTTTCTTTAGAGAATCAGGTGAAGTATCTTTAATGTAGCTTGTATTAGCAGGGGTCCCCAAACATTTTTCCTTGTTGGGCTAAAATTCGCAGATATTTTTCCTCAGCTAAAATGTATTACATTGAAGCTTTCAGAGGGCCAAATCTAATTTTGTTTTGCATTTACAACATTTTTTTAGAAGATATGAAGATTAAATTGTCTTTTATTGACATGTTTGAGCAGATTACACCTGATTTGGTGTCATTTGACAGTCTTCACAGGCCAAACTAAACCCCCTGGCAAGCCAATTTTGGCCCCCGGGCCACACTTTGGACCCACTATTCTATAGTAAAGAGACCAAGCTGTAATTTGTAGCCAGTTTTGGCACTTTATGGTGCACAGTGGCTCTAGTATTTACCGTATTCATGAATCTTGTATAGTTTGTGTTTTTTTTGTATATTTAGGTCAGGTCTTCTGCACCACAACATCTAACATCAGCAAAGGGCAAACATGAGGCAGACCAAACACTGAATCAAAGACACACTTACTCAAATGTTCCGGTGCAGCGTCTTCTTGTTGACTTCATCAGTCTCCTTGTTTTCTCTCTTCCTTTGCTCCTCTCTTTCAATCCTTCTTTCGGCAAAACCCTCGGCGTGTCTGACAGCCAGCACCGCACAGAACTGACAAGGCCTTCAAATCGCGGCCAAGAAAGCGAGCATTAATTAAGTCATTGCCGGACTGTAATTTCCTTCGAGAAGTAAAAAAATTTCCCTCACACGCGAAAAGGTTACCAAGACCTTTACTGTGTCAAAATTACCATGCGTCATGAATATTAATGCGCCTAATGAAGACAACCTTTGCTTCATCAAGAATGTTCCAGAAGCAGGTGCCAAGCTGATAAACTCACTCAGGCCGGTGTGTGCGATGTGTGGGTTACTCTGTTTCCATCGTTTTCTTCTTTCTCATTTTTATGTCAGATCCTCCCAGAAATATTTAAATCAACACATCTCATAGCAAACATCAGCCTGATGTCTAAATATCAAGACCGTATACATATCCCTGTATGAATCTACACTGCATAAAATCACTTTCTATTCTGCTGCTTTTGTGAACACTTACATTGACTCAATGTTGATCACGTTTTATAGTCACTCAGTTCTCCATCAAAATGTTAATATATGTAATCACAACATAATGATTACAGAGGTGGTACAGAGGATTGTGCAATTGTGCTTTTTGATAACTGTATTATTTCATTATACTCTGCTATCTAACAGGTCATGGTATAAGCTTGAAAGTTTTCCAAATCACCTAACACACTGTACAAGTTCCCTCTAGTAACTGGGGAAATACACAAGTGTGATTTTTGCCATTTAAAACACCTTGAAACTCTTTTCGTTGTGATTTCCTCTGACTAATTGAGATTAAGAAACATTGACAGACCTCATTTAGTGTGATGGAGGAGTGTGTATATGTGAAGAGGAACGTAGGTTACATCAGTACTGTAGGGCTGAACCAAACGGATATGACACGGAGGACAATGTACTTTGTAACATTACATAACCCATTTTGTACCTAGTTTGTGTGGCATTGTTCACAAATGAGCAACAGCTTGTTATATTTGTGTTTTTGTCCAGTACTGAAAGCAATGGACACAAGCCACACTTCTCCAAATGTTCAAACGAGCTTTGAAGAAGCTGCATATTCAGAACATGGGAATATTTTAAAGCTTGTTGTAACCAATCAGATCGTAAAGCCATATGTGCAATCCAAAAATACCATTGAGCATATGGCTGTTAATTAGGCACTAAATGCACAACTCTTCTGTTCAGTAGATTGTAAACATATTTTTCATATAATCAGTTTGTTACTCATTCATTTGAGACCAAACCTTGCCTCCTCCCTTTAGAATTGCACTTAATGTTTTTTGATAAATGCTCATCTTTCTTTGTATCATTTGAGTTTTTGGTCAGCAAATTACACGTCTTCAATCTCTGACATTGCCTTTCATGTTTACCCACCTTGTCAACTGTTTAAATTGTGGCAGAAAACCTACACATACCTTTACATAGAGCGGACATATGTAACTCTGAGTGTGTCAGAATGTCTGTCTGGCAAAACTTTGCCTTATCCCCGCGTCCCTTTGTTCAGATGTTCTTGCTACGCGCGGGTGACAAAGAAGTTGTCCTCTGGAGACAAAGAGACCACATCCTCACATATATGGACACACTGTCTCTCACTCCCTCTCACACACAGCGCTAGGGTCTGCCGTCATACACCTCTCATTAATTCCTACCTGTCAGCCGGCTCCCCCTACCGTGACAGCTTCCCAATGACTGACAAAGGCTCTTTAGGTGATACAGAAGATCCCTAGCAACCACTGGCTTCTGTAAAGTGCCCCTCAAATGTCACTTGTGCTGCTCACACACACCCACCCGCAGTATTTTTAAAACGGGGAAGGCCTGTGCTCTCAAGTCTTCAGCCATCTTTGACATCCGCGGGCTCCGGGTGTCACCGAAGCCTCAGCTCTTAAGGCTTTTAACATCCGAGAGAGATGGCGTTGTTTGACAGTGCTATCGCTTGGATGCTATTGTTCCGTGTCGTTTTCAGGCCCCTCTAGTGCATTGGATTTGCTTGTTTTTTCCAGTGTTAGAAGCAGATAAGGCAGAGCAAACTTTTCCCCGCTTGTCCGTTGGGTTGTCAAGTGCTGAGTGGCAACGGCGACTGGTGTGTATCTGTGTCGGCTGCTGCTGCTGAAGTCGTGTTCAGGTGTGGAGAAACAGGCATGTTGTTTTGATGGCATTCAGCTGTCTGCAGTTATTCCACACTGCACTGCACTCAGTCCACATACAGTTATTTTGCTGGAGAAGAATCGTCGCATATATAGCAATTTTCTACTGCAATAGCTATCTCATGGTGCTTTTATGTGATTCAATTAAAGTTTAAAAATACTTAGGTTTGTAAATTACCACACGATTGTCCAGTAATGAATTGCCTATAAGGTTAGGTATGTACAGCACCACCTGCTGGGAAATTTGTCTTCTTGACCATTCAAATTAGTGAGTGAATGAAGGAATAATTTTATTTATATAGCACATTTACACAGACAGATGTCTTCCAAAGTGCTCCATACACTAATCCCCCCTCACTCAGTAATGGCAAGCAGCCCTGGAGCAGCGCAGCAGAAGTGAGTTGCCTAAAAACCTAGCGCCTCAACCTCCGACCACCACCAAGCGTTCCCTAACATGCATGTTATTGGTGCGTAAACCAGAGATAACAACCCGTACACTGGGAGAAACATGCAAACTCCACACAGAAAGGCCTTGGCCGTGCGGGAGTCGAACTCACAACCTTCTTGCTGTGAGGCGAGAGTGCTATCCACCCTCTGCTCACAGCAAGTTTCGTTTTTTTCGATAGGTAAAGGTACAGATACAGGAGCAAGCAAATTACTCTAGTTAAAGATTAAAAGGTAAAGTCTAAAGTATACAACTCTTCTAAAGTATTGAAATACAACTTTTGCTTTAAAGTATTTTGCGCTGATTTTGAAACTCTTCTTCTTCTTGATGAAATTTGGAAAACAGGAGTGTCTCAGCTCAAAAATGTAGTTCATGCTTTGTACTTGCATTGCAAGTGAAGTATAAAGTACAGACACCAGATCTCAAATGTAGTGATAAAAAGAAAACTAAATGCAAAGTTTACTTAAGTAACACAAAAACTTTACTGAAGTTGTTTTTGCTTTTATGCTTTCCGTCACTCATCAAAAATCCTTTGAGGCTCTTTGTGTAACTGGATTAGTCTACTAACGGGACCAGACCTTTTTTTTTTTTTTAATAACTCCTAAATCATAAAGTTGTTCCTCTGAAATTATCTTTGAACTTTGCAGGTGGGCCCTCCATTCATCTCCCTTTACAGTAACCACAGTTAAACCTTAAAAAATGAGGCAAATGTCACAAATATATGGCTCTAAGTCCAGAGCTGAAATTAATGATGTCACTTATTGTAGCGTAGCGCCAAAGTTCACGGTGCATGAAAACTTAATATGCGTGGCCTTCACCTTTTACAGCCTCATAAAGAAGACTAGAATTGTGCTAATTTTTGGGGTGATAATTTATTAAGAGCGGCATATGTTAATACCAGGCCACATGGGGTGGTCTGTAAAAGTTAGGCTTCAAGTGCACTTGAAATGACCAGACAAAAGATATTAAAATGACAAAATACCACTTTTAATTAGCCTCAGTGGACAACTACAACAGAGTCTTCAATTAACTGAAGAAATGCAACTAATATAATAGATGAAGTACCTGTGTTATGTACTTTTAAGTGTGTATTCTTCCTAATTAGTTGTTGTATTTTTGTACTTTAGCCTTGCTTACCACGAACATTACTGTTACTGAAATTATGGCAACACTGTGGCGCAGTGGTTAGCACTCACGCCTCATAGCAAGTAGGACTGGGCGATTAATTGCATTTGCGATTATGTTGAGATTATACAAAACGTGATTATGTAATTGCACAGACGAAAACATCCTGACCCCCACGCTGAGCGACTGCATTGCATGTTTCACTCTTTTCTCCAAGTTTAAAACTTGCTCTGCTAACGACCTTCTTTAGTGATACAGGATCCATAGACATAATAGTTGTCGCAGATGTATAATTGTAGCTGGATAATAGGACGATAAACTCATTTTCAAACTCTGAGCACTACAGCTCTGTGTGTGAACAGGGACAGGTTATTGTCTCACTCTCTGCCCACTGTTCATTTAGCTGGGAAACATGAGCAAGTACAAACTAAAACTAGTACAGTGATACAGTGCTGTGTTACTATGGGCCTAAATCATACTGTATATGGACAACTATTCACTCTTGTTTTCATTCATTCATTCATTCATTCATTCATTCATTCATTCATTCATTCATTTTCTACCGCTTAATCTTTTTAGGGGTCCTAGTAACTTTGGGGCTTAGGCAGGGAAACACCCTGGACATTGGCCAACTCATCGCAGCGTTATACAGACAGCCATTCACTCAAAGGGGAAAGGGGAAATTTACAGAGATGCCCGATTAACCTAAGCAAGCATGTTTTTGGAGGTGGGAGGAAACCAGATTACATGCAAACTTCACCCAGAGAGATCGTGAGATGTTGACACAACTTCCTTATTGGGAAGCCAGAGCTCTAACCACTCTACCGTGCACCCTTTTTAAAAATTATTTATTTATTTTATTTGTACAACTATTTTCAGATGCCAAATTTCTTCTTCAGTGCATTAAAAAAAAAAACTCCCCCAAATTGAATAAATGTATCTATTGTAGATAAATCAATAAAGGAGAAACGATGGGGAAAGTTAGCTGTGTTATATTCAATAAGCATCATATCACAGCTCCACTTTGAGAGCTAAGTAGATAATTTGATTACTTCAATGAACAAACTGACGTGCAAAAAACGCTATTCTTTGGTTTTTAAATAGGAATTAATTTCTTGTAACAGGCCAAGATCAAATTAAGTGTATTTTTAGCCTCCTTGGCGATGTGACAGCTGTCTAATCTGTGTTCAAAATGTCTCCGTTTGTGTGCGTCAGTTGTGACAGTTGTAAAGTGTTGTTGAAATAGACGCCCGATGTGGACACTCGAGGACGGCACGCGAAGAAAGATTTGCGGTCTGTGATGTCTGTGTGTCAAATTACTTATCTCGCCGAGCATATGCCACCACTTCACAATCAGATACTTCAAAAAGCGTCAAATAAGGGGGAAAAAAATTGTCTCATTCAACACATCAGTCATGTAGCCACCAGCAAAATGAGCGACTTGTCATTTGCACTCAACAAAACGCTCTTGACGCTGCTTTCAATTTGGAGAGACTGCTAATGATGTCTCTTTTTTTTTTAACAAGTAAAAGACAAAGATGCACTTTAGCAAAGACTTGTCTGATTTTTAATTTGAATGTGACAATTAGTAAATCATTACACCAGCTGCTTCTCTAAATTTCTGCATCGAAGGTCATTGGCAAAGTTATTTCTAGAACTAAAATGGCTGACCTGATTTGAATTGTAGCAAAAACATCAACTATTCCTCTCTTTTGTTTGGGAACCCTTTTGCACCACAACCCCCAACACCGCTGTTGGCTCATAGCATTTCAAGTGTTACTGTGGGCTAAACTATTTCATTGCACTAATTGGCCAGTGTCAGGCCTGACGTTTGGATAAACACAGGCAAAGGGGGAGAGCTGAGACAAATGCTGCCTAATTAAACTTTAGAAATGTGTGTGGTTGTGTGTGTAAGAGAGCAAAGAGGATCCAGCTGACAACAGAATAGAGTGACGAAACACTCAGCTTGACAAAAGCAACAACTATTTCTAGTATTGAAAAAGTTATTGAAAAAAAAAATCATGTTAATTTAGTTAGGATTAGATGTAATTGTAAAAAATAAAAAGGTAGACTAAAAGCTAGACTTAGAAATGTCTATACATAGAAATAGAAAAAAAAATGTGACAGAGCACACAGTGTGGACATGCAGCAATTTCCTTAAGTCCACACTGTTTTATTCATCCTGTTTTCTTCCAATGTGCTTTGTGAGGATTTTGTGACTAAGTGACTAAAAGTTTTAGTTGTCATTTTGATTGTACTTGATTGTAGTTTCTGATTCTGAGAACACTAGGTGTCACAGTGGGACAACTGGGGTGAACTGTCATTTGCGTCCTTGTGCAAGACACTTCCGAACTCTGCCTCAGTGTCTACGTACACTGGTTGAGTGGGTCCTTGATTGTTAAGTGCTTTGAGTGCTTTGAAAGGTGGACAAGCACTACATAGAGACATTTTACTTCTCAATTCACAGTATTATCTTAAATACTATTTAGTAAGAAACTAGAACATATGCAGATCAGTAATTTACCCTTTGTTCATTGTAAAACACAGAATTTATCTAATACAGCTTCAAACAGAAACAGCTCTTGACTTCATGTTCAACACTGCAGAACTGAAAAGCCCTGCTTCTTCATTTTAAAATGTAACTGGAAGAACCAACTGATTTTAACCCTAGAGAACCCACGGGGTCAAATTTGTCCGCAGGTAATTTCTCCTACCCAAAATGAACAAACATAAAAAAACTTGTCGATTTTAACTTTAAAAGCCCATAGTGCCACTTCTGACCCATGCAAAGAGACACCTAGTGGATCATAACTAAACTACAACTAGACAAAATGGTGGTGTCAAAATTGTGGACCACATGCTGTTTTTTTGAGCTTGAAATTTACACAAACAGAATCGTCTCCTCAGCAACCCAGTGATTGAATTTTTTAGTTATTTTTTGTTAATCTGTTTTGTAAGAGCTTGCAGAATCACTAGAAATATGTTTTATATATTTTTTTGATAAATCAGCAACTCTGAGCCAATTCAAAAAATTATGGGTCAAAAATGACTCTTCGGGTGTATGGGTTAAGAAGAGGTTGGGTCAAAAATGGCCCTTTGGGTTTTTGAGAGATTTTGTAGGAAAATAATGATGACACTCTTTTCTTGTAAAGCCTTAAAATAAATTCATTTCTATGATATATTTTATTGAGTCACCTTGATAGATCAGGGCCAGTGGCTAATAAAGTAAATAACTATTTCTTTTCAAGGACTATGGTCCTTTTTGGTCCTTTTTCGGTACAGGAGAAGCAACGGGGAAAGTTCATTGCAAGACAAATATTGAAACAACTTAAAACTGATTCTAGTGATTTGGCGCTTAATTTAACAGCAATAGTAATTCGGATGAACTGTTTTAACCACAAAAAAAGTGATGGTGCTGAATCTTCTGCCCATGACAGTAACTCGTCCAAAACCTCATCCAGTGATGAAGATGTGCTGCTTTTCAAGAGTGGAAGCCCACAAATAGAGCCAAATCATAATGGAAAAACTTACAGGTGTCTAAAAAGGCTTTGAGCTGCCCAATGTGAACTTTCAAGGTAAACAATTTGAGTTGTACCAAGATACCATGGGAGACATGTCACTGATTTACTCTTAACGCTTTGGTTCCCTTCATATGTTGGAAAATATTGTTTAGCATACACACCGATCTACACAGTGTTCAAAAGTATGTGACAGGTGTAGATATTTTGATAAAGGAGATAGAACAAGTTCAAGAAGTTTATCTGAAGAGAGAATTTGTTTTTTATGTCCCGAGTACGGCAAAAAAGTTCAATATGGGCCTATACAGCAAACGTAATGAGTTGCAAACTTTTCAACCTGCTGCTCTCTATCATCCACCTTGTAGACAATCATATGACCAGTAAAGAAGTAAAAAAGATTTGGGTTTAAAATAGTTTGTAATAACAGTATTTGTTACTGTGATTACTTGAAAAGATACACCCAAAGCTCGATGGGTCAGATTTGACCCCAACCCTAAATTAGGGAATAAAGGGTTAAAATTAAAAAAGTGGATATTTTGGTGATCAGTGAACTCAGAGCAATCATTTAACGCATGTTTCATAATTTTCCAAAAAAGAAAAGGGGTCTTGGGTTCTCTAGGGTTAAGTAACTAAACTTTATTGTTGGAAATGCTTCACTTTGAGTATTAGCCTTTTGAATTATGAGAAGTAAACTAATGATGAAGGGATGCTATTAAAACACAGTTAAAATCTTTAGAATTATACATTTTACATAATAGGACCCCTTTAAGGCCCTGCTTCTGATAACTTCAAATCAGCCTTGTACAAGTACAGCTACAGTATATTGACAACATAGCTATTCAATTGAAAATGTGTTGAAAATGTTCTGTCACTGTTGCATAATAGAGCATTTTGTTATTAAAGCTACAGAAAGTGTACTTTTTATTGTTTTTAGAGACTCGTGCTGCCTTCTAAAACTTAGTTTGCTGAAAAAGTATTAAAGTTAGAATGCATCTGATAAGTGAGCAAAAACATTGGCCTGATGTAAACAGATTTTTGTTTGTTTAGGTTTTTAGCAGGTGAAGCTAACAAATACATTTTAAAAATTCAAGCTATTCTAAATGTAATTTTTCTGTTTGTCAGATGCTGGTCACATATTGTGACAAACAGAACAGAATTTCATCATTTGATCATGGACAGCATTTCATCATTTGATCATGTCTATAACCAAGAAGTACTGTTAAAATGTGATGCCTGAATATTGGTCTGACAAGGGCAATTCACATTTACCAAACTGTTCATTGTTGTGGGTCATTGAGTTTTGGCCCAAAATTAACATAATGCCCAGTCAGGTTGTGACCTTTTCTTCCTTGTCTAGAGTGAAGTTTTTGGCTGTTCTGTCATGTGGGGTAGTGCGTTTCCGAATACTAAACAGAGCTTACCACAATACCTGCACTTCTGTTAGTGTGAAATAGAAGAAATTGTTTTCAGTAGAAATCTTGAACATGACATCTTTTTATGTATTTTTTATTATTATTATTATTATTATTATTATTATTATTATTATTATTATTATTATTATTATTATTATTATTATTATTATTATTATTATTATTATTATTATTACCATTCAGTTTCTTGTGGATAAATATAGTTCAATATAAATATAATTACTCCTCCTTGTGAACTGGGATTTACAACTCCTCTTTCCTACATTTTAGTGTCCTTTAAGCTACAGTCTGTTAAAATACTCCTGGTGTCTTAGGTTGAGATAACAAGAAGAGCAGAAAACAACCTAAGTGGACATGAATTTGAACTTCAACCCATGGTGGGGCATTTGTTTAGCAGACGGCACATGGAGCAGCACATTAGCCTCCGGAGATCTCCACCTCTTTGCCCCTGGCAGTGGTTGACTCCAGCTGCCCCGCCCCCGCTCCTCTCCGCTCTCTCCTGCGTTTGACCACTTGTCAGGGGATGTTTATGGCCTATTGTTTGCAGTGCTGATGATCATTGTCACGGGTTGATTCCATTACCCATAGGGCTCTGATGGATGGGTCTTACCCTGACGTCCAGTGATACGTGTGTCCTTGACCATTGGGGCAAACACAATAGAAGACCAAACCAGGGGCCGAATACAACTGGCTCTGGTTTTTCATTTTATGTTGAAAAAGGAATACAGTTACTGAATACTAAATAATTGCTATTTAAATTGTCTGTTTGCTATTGTTGTTTTCAAAAAATGTTTTATTGTATTGGGCCTCAAACACCCACAACAACAAAAGTAAATGTGTGTATGGGTTGAAGGCCTAATACAAATGCCAAAGGAATATCAAACCTTAATGAGTTAAATTGCAATTGTGTAGTATTTATTGATTGTATTCCAACATTTAGATTTGTTTCCTTGGTTTCGTTTGTCAGTGGCCAACTCATCGAGGAAGACGCACTCTCCTATTCAATCATAGGTTAATTTTACTGTGTTGCCAATTGGAAAAAAAAACCTTACTGTTCAGATATCATGAGGAGAACATGCAAACGTCACCCAGAGAGCATATGAGAGTTTGATTTGATATTTACTGTATACACATTATTCTTTCTCTGTACTGGCGTTGGTTCAGGGAAGACCTACTGTATATGGCCTAAAATGTTCCCAATATGACAGATATATCTAAAGCTACTGTCTTCACTCTGTGCTTAGGTTGTTCAAAATTAATCAGCGATCACGATTGCGGTCTGCTTCACAGCTAAGGGAAGAGTCACCTGTGTTGTGTGTCCAAAATTATATCACAATAAATGTAAGCTTTTCTGCATAAATATCACAACATATTGTCTAGATCTATGTTGGTTTATTGCAAAGTTCATAAGGTTGAAGTTGAAAAAGTAACTTGTGTGTGAAATATAAATCCACACATAATATTGATAATCCTTCAGACTCTTATTTGTTCCCTGGTGCTATTTGGAGGTTAATTGAAGAGGGCTTACAAACATTTAGTCAATTACTTTTTGTGCTTGTCATGCTTGTGAGGTGGAAATCGTGTCAACTTATTCTTTGATGTTACATTGACTGATACTGACCTTACCCCACTTAATATAACGATGTTAGCATGGTGTTAGTGCCAATTAGCTCTGCTTTACACTGGCCCTAATCACATTATTACAGTGCTTGTAAACACACTTAGGGGTTGCCTGTGGTCGGGCCTCCTGCAGAGCCCGAGTGTCACAACTCTATTTATAAAATCCCCATGCCGTTTCTTTGGATTGCAAGTAGAGGAAAACAGATGAGCGTGAAGCTAAGGAGTCATTCAGAAGTCACACATCAGCCGCAGACAAGTGCAATTACTGATGGGATGAGATGGGCCGGGATTTAAGCAGTGATGTAGTGTCAGTGCAGAGACATCCATGTTGGCTCAAAGGCTGTTGATAGCCAACGCATTTACCCACAAAGACATAATTTTTCTCAGAGTACTTCCATAGATCAGGATGTTATCTACCGAAAAACAGTTGTTAGAGAAGCTTTTTAAACAGCTTCTCAAACATTGTCCAAAGCAGCTGCTGTGGAAACAATGTGGTATTTTACAAATACATGTATTCATTGTTTATCTAATAAGACAATCTGTCTGAACGCAAAGGGATGATTCAGTGGAACAAAATCTGCTGATGAGCTATAATTTGGCAGAATTGTAACTGGGGATAAATTATATACGGTTATCTTTATTGTCATGTCAAACTAAACTGACGTTTTAGATTATTGGTGCTATATTTGAGTAGATATTTGTTTCATGTTTTGTATAACTTACTTGGAAGGCCCAATACACTGTAGACAAGTACAATTTGTGATGGGGTGGGCCAGGATTTAAGCAATGATGTAGCTTCAGCACAGCTGTGGCCATTTTGGTTCAAATCCGGTTGATAGTCAAAGCATTTCATCAGGAAGCCATCGTTTTTCACAAAGCAGACCACCATTGATCAGGATGATATCTGCTGAAAAACAATGTGGATTTAAAGGTTTAACAAGCGTTGCTAACATTTTCCCAAAAAATGGCCACATAAATACTTCCCATTATTACTGTGAGCCAAGACAGACGTGTTTTCCTTTGCTTAGATCTGTCTTTTGTCAACTGTCCTCTCCAGACGCATTCGTTTTCTAAGGAAATCGCTTTTTTCAGCATCAGACAAACTAAGCGTTCAAGGCCAGATGGAGGTCTTTTGATGTAGAAATTAGTTCCATTTTGTTAAAGTAACCATTGCTCCAACTATCATCCCGTTCGCTACAAAAACACACACAAATTTGTCCTTGTCCCTTTAAAACAATGCTAAAAAAATAACAAGGTGAGACGGACAATAAAACTAACATTAATGGTGTAGTGATATGCAAACTTATGCTAATTTTATGCATACTGTCAACCTACACAGGGCCGATTCCGTCTCATTTCAAAAGATACAGACACAATTAGGCGACAATTGATTGACTTGCGTTTTATGACTGCAATACTTTTGTGCCTTGTGCAATTTTTGACAGTGTGTTCACAAGATGAGTGGCCACTTCTGACCCCAAAACGAGCCAATACATTTCAAACACACTGTGTTCTCCCAGTGAGATTTGCAAATAGCCATAAGCCTTTATCTCTTGAATTATGCTTTGAGAGACAGAGGGCTCTTTCACACAGTTTTTCTTTTTTTTTTTTTTTTTTTTTTTTTTTTAGTTTGAACAATGACTGCTTTGCTAAAGCTGTGTTTATCATATTGATTAAATGCCTGAATAAAACCCTTAATAATTTATTTTTGTGAGGTTCAGATTTATAACTGAAGTTGTAGACTATAAAAGATCTCCCATCCAAAGACTACGCAGGCTTGAAGCTACTTGACTTCCAAGATCAGACAATCTTAAAGTGTGTAAACAAATGGTAAAGGCAACAATTATGTAATGTACATAGTAGGTCTGGGCCAATAATCAATAAAATCAAGAGATCGAATCTAATCGAATCGTCAATTATTTGGTGGTGGGTTTTGGATTGAGGGATCGAAAACCAATTTTTGTCTGTAAAAATGTGTGGTTTGGAGCAAAAGTCAAACTTTGAGGCAGAATATTGTTATGTAATTAAAAAAAAAAAAACTTGTAAAAATCTAACCTAGTGTCCAATGGGAGATACTCAAAGTTTTGGTTTCGTTTATGTTCATGAATGTCATTTCTTATTTGTTTTTGAAAAGGTTAAACAAAATTGAATAGAAAATCGAGATCGATCAATATGAGAAAAAACAAATTGTGATTATATTTTTTCCCAGCCCTAGTACATAGTTTCTTTTTTTAAGCATGTGTTTTTTTTTTTTACAAATTTTTTTGCTTTAACACGTGAACTTGAACCTAAATTAGCTGTTTAAAAAAACTCAAAATCTAAACAATGCTTCTTCTGAAACTCATATTAGATATATTTACAAAATGAATCATCTCTAATATTAATA
Organism: Mugilogobius chulae; assembly: GCA_038363315.1. Lineage (NCBI taxonomy): Eukaryota > Metazoa > Chordata > Actinopteri > Gobiiformes > Gobiidae > Mugilogobius > Mugilogobius chulae. The sequence continues at coordinate 28,432,985 of CM076408.1, forward strand.
TTCTTTCTTTTGTTTTAATTATTATTTATTTATCCTGCACTGTATGACACCTAGTAAAAGTAAAAGGATTGGGGCAAAAAGAGGACTTATGTGTTAGCTTTATGTGGGGTTTTATTCTGTCTCTCTTTGGAAGGCAGGGGAGCAGTTGATGAATCCTTAAGCAGATCTTACAGATAATTGTATTTCATATCTGTCATGTGGAGAGGCACTGTCCACTGAGAAGCTATTTGTGTCACTGCCTCCGTCGTCTCCTGCCTCTTTTTCCTCTTCAATAAAACTCAACTCCACGACACGGATTGTTAAGTCTACCTCCGAGATTATTAAAACCAAATGGAGAATTTATGGCTGACACTTGATAACAATTAATCCTAGATGCTTGATTAATAAAGTTGGCTCAACCCCCCGCGTTCGTCAGTGAAGTTGAGTGGGATGGGGAGGTGTGTGGAGGGGGGGCAGAGTGGCAGAGATGCTTGTCAGACACGACGTGATTGTCATTCTTTTTGATTAATGGAGCATTGTGACCCCGCCCCCAACCCTCCTTCTTCCTTCTTCTCTCTTTTTTTCCCAGCATGCCCACTGCGCTCACCTCCAAGGAGAACCACCTCTTTGCCAGCCCCCGTCAGGTAAAAATAGATGTGGGCCAATGTATGCTTGTAAAGATGATTCGGAGGTTGATATAGCAAGGCACTTTCCTTTTTTCCTTTTCTTTTCTATTAAATATTAGGTGGATTAACTGGGATATACTGGGAGGGTCAGAGGTCAGAAATCTGGTCCAAATCTTTAAAGTGGCACCGTGCAACTTTCTGGAGGTGAAAAGTCAACTGCACAATTCAATAGAAATGGAAAGATAAAATTATTCCAAGATTCTCATTGGGTATAAAATGTCAAAAAATCTTGTTAAAGGAAACATACAAGTAATAGTTAATTTTCTGGCCATATAAGCCTGATCAGAGTAAAGTAAAGTCACACATTTTTATTATTAATTTAGTACCATAAAGACAAAACTAGAAAAACTTGCTTTTATTTAATTTTCTTTTTTGGTCAAAAAGTTACACGGTGGAATTTTTAATAAACCGAAAATGGAGATCAAGTCATTGATCTCAGTTTTCAACAATATATTTTATTTTGAAATGTTAACTGTTAAGGCAATCATTTTGAAACCCACTGGTAAGCTCTCACATCAGTACAAGAAAGACTGAGAACAAAATCAAATAATGTTTTAAAAGCCTGCTAGTTCTAAGAATGGATCATCAGTTTTGTCTATTTGTCTTTTGTTTTTGTGTGTAAAACATATATAGTAATTTAATATAATTTTTCCACAGCACAGAAATATTGTATAAAAGAAATCAAATTCTACATTATTCTCTGAAACCAGGATGTGCTCTTGGCAACCTAATGATGTTGTTGTCAGCTTTATCATGTCCACAAAGCTTGCCCTGACTCCTGAAAGTTGTGAAAAGAGCTTGTAAAGCCAAGTGAATAGCATGTGCTTGACAGTACTGCTACTTTTAAAATTGTTCTGTTTTTCTGATTTTGGAGATACTAATGATCAGGCATCACATCTTTAGGAAAAAATGTGTCCTCACAAAAACGTAACAGCAAACTCCTATTCACAGTTTTGATCTGTTTCATACAAAACCACTTTTTTAGATAGATTCCTGCGCACACTTTTTAAATCGAATAGGTTATTAGATATTTTGAATAATAAAGTTGTCAAATAGAAACCACATTGAAGAAAATGCTCATATCTGGGGCAGAATGACATATTTTTGGAGAGTGTCACCTGGCTAACCTTGTCATCATGTTAAGTCAGCTGCGATTAATCAAGTGTGCCTGAACAATTGGGTCATGTGTTTGGATGCCTCCTGCACTTCTGCTCCTCGGATGAAACTGCTCCGCAAGCTAAAAAAACAGACAAATCCTGGAGATGTATAGATTTTAAAGAAAGGGAACATTGTATTGGAGGGAACATCCATAATTTCAACCCAAAACGTTCCAATTGGAAGGAAGATAAGAAACCCTTAGACAAATCCTTGAAGTAGTAAAGGCTTACAAAAGATCATATTTAACAATGATGGCTATATATTTCCCTTTTTGCAATTAAAGAGTCCCTGTGTGTAATTTAATGCGTCTTTTCAAGTGTCGGCTCCCCGGAGACTTGGCCTGTAGCTACGCCATCGCTCTTGGTGATTATCATTAATGAATGTCGGAGAGGACCATCCCTCAATGTGACTGGGGAAGGAAACACAAGCCCTAATTAAAGGTTCCTATTCATAAATATATGCCTCCAACTACTCGGATCGGGGGCTCGGGCGAGACGCACACACACAAGTCATTTTAATGTCACAAAAAGCACCTTTTTAAGAGTATTTTCTTGCCTTGATGTACGGCGCAGTGGCAAAGGCGGTGACAGATTTCACAGGCAAAAGCCCACAGCGAGGCAGCCGTGCAATATGAGATTCACAAGATTTAGATTTGGGAGAAAAGCTGAAGATTACGATGGTGTAATTTCACTTGGAGAATAGGGAGAAAAGTGTTAACTACTGCTCACTTACTGTCTGCCTGCCTGAACAATGTATGTACGATTTTACTGTAATCCACAGGGAGGCCTGTTTTGAGATAATGAAACGTCTGCACTGTAAAACCTAGATTCAAACTCAAAAGACACATACTATGCACACATATGTAAGAGTTGTTGTTTGTGTCAAAAGATTAACCTTTTTATAGTCAAATCGTCTACTTAAAACATTTTCAGCATGCATTCCTTAAAATGTTGATACATGCTTTATTTTACCTAGTCTTCCAGGGATCTCTACATCATTTTACACCTAAGTTATTAAATAATGATTTAATTTTATTTTAGCGTCACCTATAATATTCGGAAGTCACTTTGCCTGTTGTTTGTTTTGTTTACTAGGGCTGCTCAGTTATTATGAAATAATATTCACGATTATTTAAAATCACGATTATTCAAACGATTATTTGCTTAGAAAGAGTGCAGAGAATTAGCGCTCCTTAAATGCAGAATGAAGAGATTAGATGACATAAAAAAATGGACCATTGCAAAATGTATTCTACAAGTGTAAAGAAACAGTCTGAGACCTACTTTTACATCTTTTACTACAAGGAAATAACTGAGCGCTTACAAGCTCACTTATGAGTCACGGACAATAATCATAATTACTCAATTACACCACTTTTGTAAACAAATACAGCAATAATCATAATCATAATTGAAATTCGATAAAATGCACAGCCCTATATACGGCACTATCCTCAGACAAAGCCCTTGACACTTATTGTACATAATACCTTTGTAACCTTGTGTTTTTGCTCTTAGACTTAAGCCTAACATGGTGTGTTTGTTGTATGCTTCTATTCTCCTGGTGTTCTTAACTTGTTGTTGAATTTTTCCATTGTATAATAAATATGAGTTCACTTATTTTATAGTTAGTGCTCATGTATCAATAGTATTTATAAAACATTTGTTATTGTGTTAATGCATATTGATATAGCATGCACAGCATTCATTAGATTAGGTTTTTGGGAAATAGCTGAATAATAATTTGTAAACACCTGAATATGTATGTATCTACCGAGTATGCTTGTTACTACTGGTGGTTATTACGATACGTGATCTCTGAACTAAAGTAACACTACATAGACATCCATGTGAAAATATTCCACAGAAGTTTAGGGAGTGCACCTTTTCCCCTGTCCCTTCTCTCGGTTTTACAGTGTAGAAATGGATGAAATTGTTTAACCGAATCCAGGACGTCACCTAAATAGGAGCTCATCATTTGGACTTAATCATTTTAATTGCTTTGAAATTCATGCTGACAATTCCTCTCATAATTGGGTGTTTTGAAAATGGTAATTGTTGTGAGATGTTAACATTGACAATGATATTGAATGTGCCTTGACTGTTTTGTTTGTGTTTTTTCTACTCAGTGGGGCTAAAAAAGTCTTGTCGGTAAAAGACGAGACAAACATTGGATTCTCTCTCTTTTTCTCCTTAATGGCTGAAAATGCTAATTGGGGTGCACGTGTCAGGGAAAACAAAAGGGAAGGAGGTGGAGAGGAAGGAGCAGCATGTCAGAGGAAGGCTGGTATTTGTAGGGGAAAATCTGTCATTTTGTTTTGCTGACTTGGTTAGGAATTTCTGCAAGTTTCAATGCATGGCTGTGTGCTATTGCGTACTTTGGTTATTGTACTCGTACTATGTTTATTTTTATTTGTAGTAGAATTATATTTGTAGTATTTTTTTCCCCCAAAATATGTTACTTATGAAGTTGGATAAGAACTTGAATGCTTGAAGGGAAATGTCAGATCAATTTTGCATACATGTTCTAATTCTGACAAGAGCTTTGGTGGAGATTTAATATTTTTGTATTTTTTATTTATTTACATTTATATTATTCACATTACAATACGTTGACAGCAACATTCCATTTGTTTCTGTTCTTGTTCCGTTCTCATTCTTGTTAAAAAATGAATACTTTTTTTTTTTTGCGTAGGCATGCAGTCATATTTTATGACTAAAATGGTCCTCAAATTTTATTTAAAATAATTTTTCTATTTGAAAACACTAATGCACTAAGGACACACTGATTTATAGTATTGAGTCATGTTTCAATATAATATAAACGTTTGGGGAAACCTTTTAACATAACAGAGCTACTTTGCTACATATGCAAAAAAAATAAAATAAAGAAAAGAAATAAAAAGCAAATGTTTACATCAGCTAAAATTATAGATCGTATAATAATATTTATTATTAATTCTGACATATACGGCCTAATGTTAAAATAGATAATGTTACTTGTTTCAAGGTGTTTAAGATTTTTATCATTTCATGCTAAAATAAGATTTGCCAATGAGGCAAAACATCTCATTGGCAGATTCAAGGTAAAAAAAAATCTTTAATCAGAAATGTATTGAAAACAGTGCCACTTAATTTGAAATAGTTCTTATCTGCAACTACTCAAAAATATGTTGAGTATTCTACTTGGGTCAAGGCTAGAGATTTAATGTTCACAGTGTACAGTATAGATAATGTTGATTCATGTGCTGTTGTGTTGTTATATGATGAATTTTACTACAAGATTCAAATGTGACGTGAACAATTTCTATAAGAAGCTGTGACTTCTCATACACTACTTTCTCGTGGCCCTGCGAGACTGAAAACCTTTAATAAACTTGCATCTGTCTCGGCAGCGCAGTATCCGTCTAGAGTGACAAATTCAAACTCAGGTGGGGATTACAAAGCTTTAATTGCATTGTCAAAACTCACTGCAACATATCGTTTTTAAAGCCTACACATTAAACAAGTCACCGCAATGCAAATCTTCATAAAATATCAAAACCTTTTTCTCTCGGTGCTCCACACTTGGCATTTTAATTATGCAGCCTTATCTGATAGATGTGGAGAGATATAGCTCATGTCAAAGTTAGAGGCTTCTCTTTATTAATTTTTTATTATATATTCTTATATTCAGGCTGTCAATGACTGTCGACAATCTGATAAGACCCTTCGATGATGGAAGATTATTTAAGATTATGAAGAGGAGGTGCCTGCTTTGAATGGCATTAAGAGAAAGAATATGTCTGTGTTGGATAATGCCTTTTCTTAAAAATATAACCTTAAAAGTTGAAAGCCTAAGCTTATAAGTTGAAAAACTTCTTTCACACAGCATTTGAGCCGATTTTAACATGCACAAAGTTAAGAGGGATTGTTCAAAAAATAAACCCTGCATTGCAAGTAACACTGAGTTTAAATTAGCATATGTTAAGACATTAAATAGAATTGTTCTGATACTTATAATAGTATTAGCAAAAAGTCATATTCTTTTTTTTTTTTCCAGGTATCTTATCGGCGACTGCTCATGCCAAATCACTGATCCGATACTGCCCTGTGTTTTTGTAAATCAAGAGCTGCAGATGTGAACAAGACACACCAGCATGGAAAGGAGGTAAGTAAAACAAAAAAGTACTAAACCAGCACAAATATTTATCAGGATAATTACATTTGACTGAGAAAGAAACCAGATGTTTATACTGAAATGTATATAACCTGCTTTTATTTTTGTAGCTTAAACTTTTTTATTTTAGTTTCCTTTAAATTAATTAATTATTTGTTTTGCAGAATTCAGAACATACAGTTTAATTTTTTATTTTATTGACAATGTGACACAGATTGAGGTATCAGACTGGTATCAGACTTGGAACCTACTTTGAGACTGTATGTTTTGTCTTGGATCAGGTTTTAAAAAACGTATATCAGAACAACATTGTCATAAATACATAAAAGACACCAGTAAAGTGTTTTAACAAAGTTAAAGGCGAGAATAGTCCAACAGTAAACTGCAGCAGCACCAGTGCAGAGTGTGTGGAGCTGAACCTTCTGACATGAGAGGTTCCCGGCTCTAAACCAGCTCTGACTCTGCGCCACGGGCCAAAATATGAAGCAAGGCATTAACTATGTATGAGTATTAAAAGGTAGACATTAAACGCTTGGTTTCTGTCGACACTGTTTTAGGTGGAAATGCTTCGCCAAAGGGGAGAAATCAAACCCTAAAACTTTACACAGTCGCTTCAAAGAAAATCTCTTCACAAGTAAACCCCAAAGGAAAACATTGTGCACTTTTTTTTCCAAATCGTATATCCATAAAACTACGCTTTCTATTGTGTGTGGAAGTGTGGAAAACTTGACATAAAAATACAAAACAAAAGCTACAAATACTTAGGACGACTACTTTAGCATTGTCTTTTATTGTGAAAGCAGTATTCTTTTGTAAGACATAACATTTTTAATTTTCAGTTACACACAATAAATAGTAACTAATGTGGTTTATAAAAACCTTAACAACATCAACACTTCAGCAACTTAGCTCATATTACCAAGCTTACATTTTCACTTTAAAGTGGATGTATGCATGCCAAAAAGTAATTCAAAAAAGTACTTTTGCTGTTGAAACTTGTTCCTCACCTTGTAGGCAGCGAGTTGAAAATTGACGTTATCTACTCGAGCTGGGCACAATTCTGAAAACAGGAGACAGAAAGTGTCGGTCTGTAATTAAAATGTACTCAGAAGAACAACATAATTGCATTTTTGTTAATTAATAGTTGATGTTGTTTAGTATTAATATAAATTATTGTATAAAGTTGCTACACGTCAGTTGCAAATGCCGTAATGGTGTACCTTTATTAGACTGTTAAAGTTGTTTTTATAAATAAAAGAAATGACTAGATTAAAAATAACTGTTAAACTGGAAACAAAGAAGAAAACCCTTTAATCTGCATATGACACTTTTAATTCTAAGTGCATTCCTCCAAATCAAATATTTTTAAGATTGAGGGTAATGATTGTAGATTTATGATGTTTAATGAGAAAGTATCCTGTTGATTTTAATTTTCCCATCTGAGGACGCAGAGATAAGAGAGCGCTGCTCCTGGACCACATGTCCCCCCTGCTGGCACATCTGAGGCAGCCTGCTCTCTCATCTCACACACTGCTGCTGCTGCTGCCAGGGTGCGCAGTTCACTAAACACTGGTCTTTTCATGTCACAGCAATACACTACAAGCTCTGTTTTTGTTTTGAAGTAAATGAACATCCGGCGTCTTTTGAGGCAGCTCTTTGTTTGAGAACTTAATAAGCTACATATTTACAGAGTTTATGCAATAATATTTCAATTAAGCTTGGCAACATATGATTGAGAGTATCTTGTTAGTGTTGCCTTTAAAGCCTGCAGGATATATACAACTTCATAAAAGAGATGTTGTAGAGTTTAAAATAGTCAAAATATAGTGATTCTTTTCAGAAATGTAATTTAGTTAAACTGGAATTTATCTATTGTTGTGCACACATTTGTACCAAAGTATATTGTAATGTTCACCCAAGTGTTTAAGCTACACATCATGTTAACAATTGATCCGTTAATGCGTAACCATACGTCTATTCCATATTGCATTTGATCATATTTCATTTTTCATCATTTAACTTCCCTCTTCCCGGGACGCTCTCTCGCGCGCACTGACTTTAGTGGAAACACGGTGACGTAAGTGCTCTCCATCAATCAGCGCGCGGGTCTGCGTGACAGACAGCGACAGACAGATGTTGGGGCGGTACTTTATTTCTTTCAGCTCGTAATAAGCGACTCCAGACGTGCTCCCCGTGTAGATAATCCGTTTTGAAGACTGCCCGTCGCCCCAGAAATACCCCATAGACAGACGGAGACGGAGACAGAGCAGCTTAGAAGAAAGAGAGAGAGAGAGATTGGTGGCCACTTACCGGTACAGCTTGAGTTTCCAAAAGTTTGTTTCCAGCCTCTTCTCCGGCTCTTTTCTGTGTCTTTATCTTGAGAATTATGTCGTGTAGTCCCAAAGCTTTTGTGAGAAAATATTCCCCAGTTTTGTCGTACTTTTTGGTGTAAAATCTAAAAAAGGTAAAAGAGCTGCATCACGCGCCTCGTTTAGGTTAACATTTCATAGCCCGTGCCCTTTATAAACACTTTACGGTGCATAATAGTTAGGATGGAGAGTAGGCTATTAATGGGCGCCTCTTGTGGATTCAGAGCCCCTCCCTTCCCCAGAAGCCGCTCTAAAAAGGTGGAACGAATCGATCCGCAGTCTCCTTTGTCCCACTAAAGAGGTCACCCCGAAATATCCACGTTTTTCACAAGTTTGAACTAGAACGCAGCCGGCTCGCACCGCTCAATAAAGTGTAAAGTGCAGTGAAATTTAAACGTGATAAAGTTATATCTCATAAAATTAGAAGTTTACATTTCAAAATAAAATTCCCAGATCAGAAGAGGAAACGTGTGAACTTTTGGCTCAAATTCTATTCTGGTTATAGTTCTCACTGTGAGTTTACGCGTAATCTGTGTTCAGTGCACACACTCACACACACGGCTTTGTCTTCTGTTGACAAATGTCATTTTCTCACTAGAGTGTGTTATAATCGCCAATAATTCAAACAACAATTGAAAATTTGAAGTTTATAATGGTTTAAAATGCGCGTAAAGTGTCTTCTGCTGAATACATTTCTATGCGCAATATGCCTAATGTTGGGAAACTGAAAAGTTGAACTTTATTTTTAACTAAACCAAGAATGCACCCAAATTGACACATGTATAGCTCTATTGTAAATATGAAGCGGATTTGTGATCCACAGTGGGGCAGAGCGCACGGAAACAGTTTGGGGGGCGCGCTCACACTCGTTCACAAACAAGCTGCATTAGTGATGGTGGCGGGGACAGCAGCGAATGAAAGCTCGGGATGAGGAGCAGATTGACAGGTGGGCTCTGACTGTCAGGGTGACGCTCGCGCGGAGGGGTGGAGTAAAGAGCCCGGGCCGAAGAGAGGCAGCTGCATGTGTCTGTCGATCAGAGAGCTGTCTGAACAGAGCGTGCATCTCCAAATGTGCGCAAACCTCGCTGCGGTGCCCCCGAAATCAACAATAATCAGCAGAAGAGTGAGATCGCGACTGTGCGTGCTGTTTGGATAGCGGGACAGGCTCGGGTGTGTTTTGGGAGGAAGTGTCCGTGTCGACAACAGCGGAGATGTGAGTATTACGCTGATCGCTGTAGGCTTGCTGTTTGAGTGATTGACGTCCACCTAAACCGACTCAAGTGTCATTCTTTTCTGTCTTCCCACGCTTAGAAAGACCTCCACCAGGACAGAGACAACACGGCGTGCTCCAGACTCAACACTGTTTAGTTTAGATGCAAAAAGAGGAATGAGAGATTGTCCAGAAAGCGCGGCGAAGCTCTTCTTTTCGGCGCGGAGCTCGTACGGCAGCAGCCCGTGTCTCTGCCCACTCTCCGGGGCTTTCCGTGTGTTTTCTGCCAGTCAGCCAGAGACGAGTTACGACAGAAGTTAACGAGGCACTTCCTGTGATAATAACACGTTTGTATACCATCATAACGGGACTTATGACTAAGATGGGCAAGCGTGCGTAAAGTGTACACTTATCAGAACTTCTCCGCGGGACATATTTCAGTGACTTTTCTGTTTTTACCTCGTTTGAAGAAGCGTGGACGAGGCGCCACGGAATTCATTTTGCCCTGTCCAGGTTTCCTCGTCTGCCCGTCCACTAATCGTGGTCTTCGCATGAAAAGTCCAGCGGAAAGTCCTGCAGCAGCATGCCGAGGAGAAAGCAGCAAGCGCCGCGGCGGTCTTCAGGTAAGCCCCTCAGACACTGGCACCCACGACAACTTTAGACCCACGTAGTTGTAATGGGGCATGTTAACACGGCACACGGGGTTAATGCAGCTACCACACGACCTCATATAGCCTTCGTGACTACGTTGTAACTTTAATAATATAATCTACAACTCAACACTACTACATTATTAGCAATATCAGCAATAGATTTCAGGATCAAGATTTAAGTCATTAGAAAACTGCTCGACTTTATCCAACTTTGCTAATACTTTAATGAAGAGACTTAAAACACAAAGCCAACATGCAGATGGTCTGTTTATCACAGACCCAGTCCCTATGTTTCAGGAGAGTTTTTACAAATGGGTCACCCCAGTATCTTGACAGTGACAGTGTTCATTTCAGTAAATCACTTCAGCTCCAATAACCTAACAGTTTAAATTCTTTTTATAAGGCTATATCTGAAGCTATAAATAAGTTTGTTTGCACATATCTGCTGGGACATGTTTGACTGGCAGTTGTATTGTTTCATTTACAAGACTATGCTTCAATGCCAATACTGCCTGAGAGAAATGAATGCTACACTTCAGTTTCAGTGCTGTAAAGCTGATCCTCGACTAGGTGCCAGCATCCAAGTTCTCCAAACAAAGCCCATCTTATCTCATTTCTACAGGCCAGCGTGTTTGATGTGTTAGTGCCAGTAAAAAACACTCACATAAAGAAAGAAGTGGCGTATTTTGAGCTTGTGTTCCGCTTTGGGATTGCCATCCCTGATTTGATGCTTGATTGATCGCCTGTCATGCGACTGCCTTTGATCTATTCATTCCTGATAAACATCAGTAAATCATTCAGCATAGAGACACGCATGCGCCGGCAGCTGGACTCACTCAAAGGATAACTTTTTTCTTTTTTTATTTGCCCCCCAGCTGAGAGGCAAAAGAAAAGACAAATTGAAAGGAAAAAGTTCTCAAGCAGGGTAAATACTTTGCGATTAATGCCCAAAGGGGGAGGGCCCAGGGGAGCGGGGAGTGCTGGTGCGGAGCGAGATCACACAGAGGATCATCTATTAGGAACTGCCCCTAACACCACGGGCTGAAGCTCTAATGGTCACTGCAGGCTCTTGACTTGCCTTTTCACAATCAGGAAGTGTTTGTAAATCCTCATTCATGCTATCGACAGACTGATCTTTGTTGTGTCTAGCTACAAGCAAGTCATTAAACGTTTAAAGTAGTCTTGCGCTTCACTTTCTTGACAACAATGTTTTAGCATGTTAATCTTTTTCAGTCTTTTTAGAATTGTATCACAAACAGCTTGTTGGGATAGAATAGTGTTAAGTATTCATGGCGAACTTTACTTTTGCATACATATATTGAGTCCTCCTTGCTACCTCAGTGCTGACCGGAGTGTAGCCCTGTTCTCTTGCAGAAAGAGGGGGGGTTGCATGTTTTTGCCTGAGTCTATTTGATGTTCCTGAGAGATGTGCGTGATTGACACACATTTCCAAATGACTTGCCTTTGAAGTGTGCGGCGTAATGACCAAAGCCGCATAAAACCGCCACAGAATGCTAAGCAGTCGGTGGAAATGTAAGGTTAAGCAGACTTAATCAAGGTTGTGACGAAAAAGACTTTGAACTCTGTGGGGCTGTAATTTCTAATTGACGCGAGGCTTTAGTGACGGATCTGGAGAAATGTGTTTGAAGAAGCAGAGAGCCGTATCACCGAAATGAATTGTGCCAGTTTAGAGCTTGGACACTGGTGGAAACTCTTTAGCAGGAAGACAGAGCAAAAGTGTGTGTGTGTGTCTCTTCTCCCAAATTGACTGGTCATTCACTCAGCTCTGAAGTGGCTCATTCTTCCTTTGCTTTTCTATAACTAGGATATACATGCATGGTACTTAGGGATGTTGAGATTATAAGGTTAATTTATGACTGTGATTATGGTCAGTAAAACTAAAAAATATTTAGAAGTAAGATGGAGTATTTTTGATTAAATGTATTTTTAAAAATAAGGGTGTGGTAAGATCTCGTGTCACCAGATCTCGCGAGATTCAATTGAATGTAAATTAAGTAAATGATCTTGATAGATTTGCTTTGACACACAAATAGGGGCAAACACTGCTTACATGTTTTGAGCATTTGTTCTTCTAAATAACAGCATTTTTTAACATACATTGGAAATACTGATATCAAATTTGTGAACTGTTTTGCGAGTATGCTATTTAACAATTATCAATCCTGTCTCATTCTTGTGGACCCTAATCTCGCGTCTTTTTTTTTTTTTCTTTTTGATTTGATTGTTTATGTCACATCAGCTTTATTGGGTAATTCCTAAAGTTTTATTTTTACATAGTTGCTGCTCACAAACTTGAGAAATTGTGAAAATTCTCTAATTTGATGTTTTTTTTTTATATCATGACATTCGTTACTAGACTACTTTTATTGTATTGCTACATTTTCAAAGTTGTCTATGTGGCATGAATTGGCTGTCATCAAAGTGTCACCGTTCATTGGTTGATCAAAGAACATGTTATTGTGTTGTTGTTGAGTTGTTCTTTCCTTCTAGATATAAATATACCTGTAGTACAGTTGATATTTTGTCACACTTGTATATCATTAAAGAATAAATGCCTGTTCTTGCTAATAAACTCTTATCTAAGCCTATACTTACACCAGATTTGTTCAAAACCTAAACTTCTGAAGCTAGAGCCATTTGGTCCAGAGACAGTTTATCACAATTCCATTTCATCTAGTTGCTAAGGAGACTCCAAGCACTGATATTACAATAAAATAATCTAATCATCCCTGTTTCCATTAAAACAGACTACAAATGTGTCTTTTTTTTTTTTGTCCTGTGGTCACCCAGCCCAGCTCTGAGGTGGCCTCATTCTCGCTGCGCTTTTTGAATATTGATTTAATTGTCTGCTTGTGTGACAGACACATACATCACAGGCAGTAATGGTCAATCCAGGCTTGGCAGGCTTTGTCTCTATATTATTTCCACAGCTATTTGCAGCATCCAAAAGTTTAACACCTCCTCTGATAGCAATACGTGTGAGCTGCTTCCACCTTCAATCCAGTGTATGTTTTTCATAACAGATTAGCAGATATTTTCACCAACCTAGATTCGTCACTGAAACAAAGTGTTGCATGCTCCCCGGTGACGAGGCTTTCAATGCTTCTTTGTATGCCAGTTGAAATAGGTTTTGTTTCATCACTCACGTTGATGATTTTTAGACCCGGTAATGGCGCTGCTCCCTATCTACTTTATGACCAGTGACAATACATCAGTGTTCTTTGGTTTGGAACGGCATTACTGCATCTGTTAGTTTTGGCACTCTGGTTCAGTGCAGTGCAATTTGAGCAGCACCGACTTTTGCTGCAGTCATTTGTCGTCATTTTCGATGTTTTTTGTTCCTTCTCCTCTGACGGAGTTTGTGGCTTTGTGGCATTTTCTACCTTTGTAATTAATGTAAGGTAAACAATGCAATGATATGATGTATAGTGGAGAATACAGAAGAAAGAGAGAAGCAGTGGAGCGTGTTATGTTAGTAATTGTATCTTTTTGCATCTCACATAAGAAAGGACAGTAGGAAACTCAAGATAAAACAAATTATTTTTGGAGACCAAGTAACTTTTGCATTACAAAAATAGATTTGAGTTGAATTTCATATTAAAGTTGACAAACTTTTATGTATTATATGCTACTAGTATATACAATATGCTACTAGCTGTATTGGTGGCTAAGTCTATATCTGTTGACAATATTTAGACAGTATTAAGTCAATTCAACCGAAATGTGCTAAAACATGTTACACTACACGTTAGTTGAGGTTAAATTATTAGACAAAAGTAAAAAAAAAAGCATTAAAATGTATCACATAATTGCAGAATTATAATCTTTACAGCCTGATTTGAAAGTTTACTACATAACTTATTTCATTGTTATGTGTAATCAGTTCTTTTTGTAGCATCTTTTACTAGAAGCAATAAACTTGATGTGCAGTTTCTATCTTTAAAACAACATTGACTTAACCATGTTTGTAGAAAACTCTTCACATGTATCTTAGTCTTCATTTGAATGTAAAACAACAACATCTAGCATCACCTTTCATTCTGAATCAGACTCAAGCAAGTAGTTCTTACAAAAGTGTTTCCAGGGACGCACAATATGCAATAATTTAACACAAAGGTCACATATTTTTATTAATGGCAATGCAGTAACTTCAACCTTCTCTGGCGGGGCACAAATCACCGACTGTCAGCAGCAGAAGTAATGAATATGTCAACTAATCACTCAACTTGTCTCTGAGTTTGCAAAGTTTGAATTTCTTTATAGAAGTTCAAATGGTCAAATGGCAGAATAGAAAAGAGAAAAATGAACTGCTTTTGTTCACACATAAAAGGTCCTGCAATGTTAGGGTTTTGTAAAGAATGGCAATAAAGAGGAATAGTGAGGCAAAGCAGACTGCACTGTGTAAATAGTCACAACTTATATGTATTTCATGGATCTATATGTGGTATTTTAGAGAAATCTGTCAGTTAAAAGGAATAAACAGTTTAAACACATTTATGTATTGTGTTACTTAAACTTAATCTTCAAACTCTGTTTTATCTTTTTCAGTACAACACTGATGATAATGATAGACAAAACAAACAAAATAATGTAGATTCTGTACATTTTCTTATTGCTTTAAACTGATTCAGTGCAGCCTTCTTTTTAAAGTAACTGCACATTGTTCTTCAAAGAAATAAGTAAATACTTAAGATAAAGGTCCAACTAGGGCTGTGCAATTAATCGGATTTCAATTTTAATTATTATTTTGGCTGTAATCATTTACAAAAGTTGTGAAATCGAGTAATCGTGAATATTAATCGTAACTCATAAGTGTGTTCTTATATTTTGTTGCGTTGGTAAAGTAGCTACCACACAGTGTCCTTACAATTGTAGAAAACATTTACAGCAGTCTATTTCTGTGAGATATGCCACCGACTCTATTTTATCTCCTCACGCTCTGCATTTAAGGGGCACCAACTCTCTGCAGTCTCTTTAAGCAAATAATCTGAATAATTGTGATTTTACTTAGGTTGTAAACAATCTGGATTGTTATTTTCATCATAATCGAGCAGCCCTTGGTCCAACTTCATAGACAAGACAAGATTGTTGTGATCTAACATAGCACACTTATCAATACATTGTTTTATAATCTTTTTTATGCTTTGCAATCTAAGCTCCCTGTGAGGCCATAAGTAGTTGTAACACCAATCAAAAGATCATTCTGATGTATGTAGGGTTCCAAAACAAAATTAAACGTGCTTTTTTGCGTCTTAGTCTGACTTTTTTGCTATTTCTCCATCTATAGCCTGAATCACATGGCATATTTGATCCCCTTCTCATTTCTCATCCAGACAGCATTGGTGCAAGTCATGAGAAGAAGAGAAGTGACACACTGTGATACTGTCAAACTCTACTCTGACTTTTGGAGATGCGTTTTTTTTTTCAAGCTTCCTCAGTAATTAGTTTGCCTTTGTCTCTGCCTAGAAACATCTGAGTAGCTCTCCATACATCACACACACTGCTATTGCTAATTAAAAAGTTGTTTACAAATGTATACAAAAAACGTGATGCCAATAGATCTAACCCTAAAAAGAATGTCCATGATGGGTTTACTCACTTAGATCACTTAGTAAAAAGTAGAGTGACATTAGAAGATTCTTTTACATGCCACCTTGATGCAAAAAGTAGTCTCTTAATTACAACTTGAAGGCGGTTGAGGGGGAAGTGTTTCTGCGTCGTCTTCTTTTTCAATGGCATCGTTAGCCGCGCTCCCTAATTATCCAGGTAGCTGACGGATCAGTGACGGGGCCCCAGAGATTAATGCTGACAAATTCTGCAAAGTGTCAAGTCTGCAAGCTGCCTTTATAGAATCAACTTGATGTTAGCCACTTCACAGATCTCCCAGCATTGGTGTGTTTCGCTGTAAAATTGGCAAATTCCTGTGGTTGCACTGATTAAAACATAATAATGTAGCAAGTGAAAGGGTAGTAGCTGCTTTGGGTATCGGAAAAGTGTTGAACATGGAGATGTGAGGCTGGAAAATCTCTTTTAGGAATGCCTTGGCTCATTTGACACAGTTTTTATTACTGTGTTTATGCTGTAGTTAGCTTTATCATGACGGCAAAACTTGCTCTGGCTTCTGAAAACTGAGAAGTACTAATTGTAGTGAGTAATTAGGAACTTCTTCTGACTGGACTTTTGTAAAAAAATAAAATAAAATAAAATAAATTAAATGGCATAGTAAAAATTAGGCACAGTGCTCACTGAAGCAGAGTGGGCAGCTTTAAGAGACATCAAAGGTATTCATCTTAACAAAGTTTTTGATTTTCATTCAAAAGTCATTTTCAGTCTGATGGAATTTTGTCTTTCACTGCACATACAGTAGACTGGTGTGAAACAATTCTCATTTACTTAATTGAATTGTACAAATTACTCTCTAATTTATTCACTGTCAAAAAAGGCCATGCTACATTCTAATCTGATCAGTGTTGCCAAATTTTCAGAGAAAAACAAGCTATAAAAATATATACAAGTGCTGGTCAACGAATTAGAATAATTTGAAATGGTGCAATCATGAAATTCTTTGAATGCATTTGTTGTGCAGAAAGAAAATCAGCTGTTCACCGCACCTGTCCTACTCGTTAGAGTAATCACAGAACTCGTTACCTGTAAAAAACCTGCTCAGCTGAGCTTTCCAAAAGGTCCATTTAGGCCATTTAACTGTGACACTGTTGTTCCATTGAATTAGAATAATGGAGAAACCGTTTCATTGAATTAGAATAATTTTTATTATAATTAGAATCATCACTTTCTCAGTATTTTTTTGGCTGCCCCTTGGCTTGTATGACTGCCTGAAGTCTCCGCGGCATCGATTTGACCAGCTTGTCGCAAGTTCACGCACTCACAGCTTCCCAAGCAGTGGCGATGTTCTGCTTCAGTTGGTCCAGTGTAGTCGGCTTTCTGTCGCAAATTTTCCGCTTGATGATGGCCCAAAGGTTTTCAATGACTCGGCTTCAAATATCGCGTTCCAGCAGTAAAACCCATAGACATACTATGGTAAAACCGATGCTGAATAAGAAACAAATGCAGAAACGGCTGAAGTGGGCCAAACAACACGGCGAATGGACTGCTGAAGACTGGCAGAAAGTGGTCTTCAGTGACGAATCACGCTTCTGCATCTCCTTCGGTGACCAAGGTCTTCGTGTCTGGCATCGTGGTGGCGAAACCTACAACCACGAGTGCGTGAAAAGATCCGTCAAGTTTCCCCAGAGCGTTATGGTCTGGGGATGCATGTCTGCTCGAGGTGTAGGGAAACTCTGCTTCCTCCAGAAGACTGTCAATGCTGCCGTATATCAAGATGTTCTGGAAACGTTCCTGATTCCGACTGTTGAGGAACAGTTCGGCGAAGAAGACTTAATATTTCAACAGGATCTTGCACCGGCTCATGCGGCAAAGTCGACCAAAGATTGGTTCACTAGAAAACAGCTTGAAGTTTTGGCATGGCCGGCCAACTCGCCTGACCTCAATGTCATTGAAAACCTTTGGGCCATCATCAAGCGGAAAATTCGCGACAGAAAGCCGACTACACTGGACCAACTGAAGCAGAACATCGCCACTGCTTGGGAAGCTGTGAGTGCGTGAACTTGCGACAAGCTGGTCAAATCGATGCCGCAGAGACTTCAGGCAGTCATACAAGCCAAGGGGGCAGCCAAAAAAATACTGAGAAAGTGATGATTCTAATTATAATAAAAATGATTCTAATTCAATGAAACGGTTTCTCCATTATTCTAATTCAATGGAACAACAGTGTCACAGTTAAATGGCCTAAATGGACCTTTTGGAAAGCTCAGCTGAGCAGGTTTTTTACAGGTAACGAGTTCTGTGATTACTCTAACGAGTAGGACAGGTGCGGTGAACACCTGAATTTCTTTCTGCACAACAAATGCATTCAAAGAATTTCATGATTGCACCATTTCAAATTATTCTAATTCGTTGACCAGCACTTGTACAAATAATAAATTATTTGGAACATTTTGTCTCACTGCAAAATAAGTTTCAATTTCAAAACAAGTTTCAGTCATAAAGTGATATATTTTGTAGATCAAACTTTAAATATTGCTAAAATTCACCTCTGTTATGACTTGAAAGTGCAGCTCAAAAAAATCCCACAACCTTCATTTAAGACTCATAAGAGAAGCCCAAAGTCGCTATAAAGAAGCAGACTCTGAAGCTAAGAGAAGTAGGCTGAAAAAAATAGTCTGTATTTAAACTGACAGAAGCTGTAGATATCGAAATAGGAAATCAAAATATGACAACTTCATTGAAAAATCAGATTCTCACAGGGATAAGCTCACGATTCGATTTTGATCACTATATTGACCAACCCTAAGGTTAACTGTGCTCAGCTAATCTGCACATCAGATGAAGGGCATCTGACACAAACAAACATTTGCATAATTTATCTTCCCTTTTGCTGCAGTGTAGGCTTGTGATTGACTTTGATTGAATTTCAGAAATGATTCAATATCCAAAAGCACATAAATTATTTCTTACGTTGCGTTATATTTGCAACTCACAGCAGCTGTCAAGCACTCCTCTGATGACTATTATTCCTGTTGGTTTTATCAGACGCTTGTGATCAAGTATTTAACGACATTTGTCAGGAGCTGGCTTGGTCGCGTTTGTGTTATTAGCGCGCATATATGAGCTCCGAACAAGTTTATGTATTTTACTATGCATCAGCGACCCTGCATTTGCGAAGATGGTGAATATTATGGGATAGCGCGATAAGGCAGCATGTGTAAAGTGTCATTAACAGGTGACATTGACTGAAGGAGTCGCTGGATATATTTGCTATCACACACTTGGCTAATCCCGCTATTTCATTTGCATGTAAGGGGGAAATCAAAAGACGCAGACCCGCACAACTGCACGGCCTGTCCTCGTCTTCATGGAGGTTAAGTGACAAATGAAGATCGATGACTGCTCTTATGGAAAAGAGAGGGACCGATTGAAAATATGTGGTGAATTAGGTTTGGGTAGTGTGTAAAGGGATTGGGTGTAAGAGGAAAAACTATCCCTGGGCTTAATGAGGTTCAGAGGAAGCCGGAAAACCTGGATTTTCACTCAAGCAAAACGCAAGGAGCTTTTGATAGAGAAATAAAGAAAACAAGGTCATTGAGACACCAGCGTCCTGCAGTAGAGAACGTCTTTGGGCTATGTTTTTCCATTGACAAAGATCAGCTCTTGGCCGTGATTCAAAACAGCTGCAAAACAAAAGCACAATGCAGAAACCGGGGATGTAAAATAATACGAGGATTACGACTATGAATGAAAGATCGCTCTGATTGCTAATTATTCTGAAGCATTAGAGGGTCCAAATCCGCCCGGTGATTGAGCGAAACAGGCTGTGAGGAAAGGACAAAAGTAAACTGTATTTGACCCGTGTTTACACAATTGGAAACATGCTCTGTTGATGGTTGCTGAGGATTGTGGGATATTTTTTAGGTACATTTGGTGTATTGGCAAAAGATGTAAATCCATGCCAAAAACCAGAAGCCTTCATGTGATCGCACAACGATTTTGCTTGACTACATATTTGATAAAGAACATATTGGGGTAAATTACACAATTAGTACATTTTTTTAGGATTTAAAACTGCCATATGTGTTATGTCTTCAGCACACTGCTCTCTAGATCATTTTTGTTTCTAGGGTTGATAAAAAACTGTGATTTTAACTCATCCTCACCAACATTTTATTGAAACTAGACACATTTATACAGATTAAACACATGACTCCCTATCAAATGGTTTCTTTTGTATCAAGATTTGGCCTAAAATTGGGTATCTTATCACATTGTTAACCTAAAAGGTGTCAAGTCTATAGGTTGGACAGTATCAGAAAAAAACTAGATGATGATGAAGTATGTTAACATCTGGCGCACTGAGGACTTTGTAAGGCAGTTCCAATCCTCACACAGAGGTTCAGAAGACAACAAAAGATGAGATGAGTGTGTGAGAAAAGCGTATGAAAAGTGACAGATGAGCAGTACTCCCCTGCAGCAGCTGCGAGCTCCGCCGTAGCCCTGACAGGTGTCAATTAAGAATTACAGCAGCAGCCCTTCCAGTCATCTCCCTGTGCCCAGCTGTCTGTCTCTGGGCCTTTTGGAGAAATAACACTTTACCCTTGTCACTGCTCTACTGCTTAGCCACCGTCGCCCTGTGAAATGAGAGCAGGCCGGCCATGCTAATCGATAACCAGTGTATTAGCAATTATTTTGAGCATTGATTTATGGCGGGCTAGCGACTCTAACCCTGCTGTTATTAGTCTCTGATAATATGGGCTTGTGCTGCACATGTTCTCTGGACTGTTGCCAGGTAGATGTGTGCTATTGTGTAAGGCTTCTTTAAATACAGAATGCGCACCACAACTTTCACCCTATTGTTGGTTTGACCACTATGGCTGTGTTTAGTATGTGATTGGCATTGATACAAGGAAAAATGTTGTGATTCTTTTGATAATTCGCTGTAATTTATTCTGCTGACTACTGCAGAATGCATGAGTTTGTTTAGTTTATCCAAATAATAAGCACAAAATAAGAAAAATACATTTTGTCAACTTTAAAGACAAATATAATGTCATTTTGTCTGGATATTTAAAGTGTAATGGATTGTATTAGGATGTGCATTGAATTGTGAGGTTCTTGGACATACCAAGTCTTTGTGATTTCTATGTGCATTTTCAGATGGTTAATTTTGACTGAAATGCACAACTCAGCATTAGGCCTATAGTGTAAGAAAGCTGATAAATCTAAGGTGCTAAATTGTGTCTTGCAAATGTGAAATGAGAATAAATTTACCCCCAAAATTCTAAAAAGAATAGTCACTTTATAGTCACAATAAAATGCTCAGTGCTTTTTCCAATAAATTTCTGCAAGACTACTTCCTCTGATCAGTCAAAGTGCAGCAAGGCTAATAAACGGAGGAGGAGAAATGCTGAGAGGAGGTGAATGTGTGGTTCAGTGCACAGCTGGAACGGCCAACAGACATCTGTGAATCAAAGTAATCACGTGCATAATGTTGGTGCTTAATAGAGCATAATGATGGATGAGTTCATTTACACAGAAAGCGCCACTAGTTTATTATGCATTTGTTTGCTCAAAATTATAAAAAGGCTTGGACCCATATTTATCATTCAGACCATCTACTATTAGGATCGACAGGAAAGGTGCTTACATTTTTGTTATTTCTATTTCAGCTCGAGCACAAGTGTAAACATTCTCAAGATCATTAATATATTTTTTGCTCAGAAATACTAAATTGTACATGAAGTGTGATCTGTTACATGGACAGCTGTAATGTTTTCGTTAAAATGTTTATAATACTATTCTAGTAGCTTGGTTTAGTCAGAAAGGTGTGCATAGGTACAGTTAACAGATGACATTTTGTCCTTGAAGATAGTACAGGCAGTCTCTCCATCTTTATCCAGTCTCTCTCTCTTCACGTTTTTTGGGAGGGATTACTGGCCTCCCGCCTGCTCCCTGTAAGCCTTTTCTCATCTTCCTATCTGTCATCAATCTGGATCTTACTGACTCAATTCTCCCGCAGCCCGCTCATATTTTCTTTCATCTCCGCGGCTGTCTCTAGGCCTCATCTAGTGCTCTCTCGCCGGATGCTCAGGAGTCAGTGAACTGGTTACAAGAACATGAAGTCTGAACATCTGAAGAGGCAGGGCCGTAATACTGCCAACTCTTATGGGCCCACTGGCTGACTGTGTTAACATATTTCCAGAAACTATTGTTGCGATGGTTTCATTTTGTAGTCACAATGTTGTCTGGTGGAAACTCAAAGGTCACGGGGCAGTGCAGTGTGGTGGTGTCATCTTTGAAGTCCAAACTCATGACTGTCACATCTACGAGGGCTGTTTCCTCAGACAAGTTGGTTGTCTGTTAAGCTTCCACTCAAGACTGAAATATATTTGTTTTATAATGTTTAGCTTAGGAGAATCAGTGCAAGGCAGGTGCAAATACAATTATCAGAAGCTATTTAGATTTGTCAATTCTCAAAATGTTAAGACTACGGGTCAAAGTTTGAGTTCATAAAGCAACTAAACCAAGTTCACATATAGCAACTAAACTAAGGCTATATCATACCTTTTCTCCTTGGTTACGGAATAATAGACAGTTTAAATTTCAATTTTGTTCTTTGGTGACAAGCAATGTGGCGCTACCTGGCCAAGTCAGATCTGTGGAGAGGTGCGTTCATCTGTTGTAAGAAAGCATGTTTTTCAGTGCATTTTTGAGCATTAACCAGGCAAATAAATTCTAATATACTAGATACTAACCAAAACAATGACTGCATCAAAAGAGTCAAGTAGGAGGTGGACTTAGTGCACCATTAACAAATATTTATTGGAAAGTTGACAACATTGACTGTATGTTATACTTTGCTTCATTTACGCCTGTTTGGTGAAAAGTTGTCTCTATGAAGCTAAAAAATTAAATTTTCCGCTTTGTGACCGTTTATGACCTTCTGCACTGTTAAATCCATAAGTCTTCATAATACTTGAGCATTTTTGCTGTCTGTTGTTCATTACAAATGCAGTTTATTACATTTTTTTCAATAGCCTCATAAAATATATTTTATAGTAGAATCATTTTACTATCTAAGCGTTTCATTATTACACAAACAAAAGACCGTATTGTAAACATACTCTGTTCATGCCATACATTTTCGTTGATGTCTTATTGCTTATGGGCAATTGAAAGAAGCTAATCTGTGTCTCTATGAAACTGTACTTCCCAATCCCCAGATGAAACTTACTTGATCCCCTGTTCTCCCAGACAGACATTCACAGGGGGTCTGAGCTGAGCCCTGTCTAGTAAAGTCGCCTGTTTCGTTGGGACAGCAGGAGGCCTCATGTACCCCAAATGTCCTGTCGACATGAGTCTGTCCCACACTAAGATGCCCACCTGTCTGTAAGTGTCTGATCTGTCTGGGCTTGTCTCTTCAGCAGCTCATGTTTTGGAGCTGTCTGCGGCTGGACTCTGTTTACCTGTCCATCACCATCTTTGTCCAGCTTCTGTCAGTGTACAGCCGTGGCACAAAAATGACAAGATACATCAACATTCAACAAAATGCATCTTGACAAGCTTGTTTTTTAGTTGTTTTTTCTGCAAGAATTCAGAAAATGGTAGGTTTTGCTACAGGTATGTCACTAGATACATTTTAAGTTGTTGTTATAGTGAGAAGAAAACCCAAGATAATTCTGGTAACTCACACAAAATGTCTCGCATTGCTAATGTTTTATAGACGGCCATTTCTCTAGTGTGTGAGCAGCAAAAATCATTTTTTTAAAATGATAAATTTAAGTAAATTCAACAAAACTTTTTACACGTAGACACCAGACCTAGTTTTTTTTTAGAATAGTTTCAACTGAAAATACTGTGCTGTAAGTTTTTAGTTGTCAAGGGAATCTTCAAATTGTGTTATTTTAATGCCATTATAGAAATGTAAATAGAAAAGCAACTTAAAGGATTGAGCTCCTTGAAAATTTGGGAGTGCAAAAAATTATTGGGGTCTTTTTATATGAATACTCAGTCCCTATTTCTTACAAATTGTTGTTTTTGCATTAACTCTAATGCATACTGTATGTGGCACGGTTTGGGTTAGATAATTAGTCAAATAAAAGATACTTTTTAGCTTTTGCCATGCCCCCTTTAACTAATCCAATGACAAGATGTTTTCAGTCGACCAAGAAGTTCTTTGGTTGACTACAGCCCTAATGTTAAGCACCTTTAATGACAACATTCCTTAACATTGTTGACTCTAAGTTTGCAGTGGATTAGATTTCTCTTGAATGGTTAAATATTTTCCTCAGCCCATGTGGATGTTGTTTAGATTGGTGGAGCCCTTTTCTGTTCATCACTGTCTCTTTGCATCTCTGCTTACTGTCTCCTTGCTTGATCGGAGCTGTAAAAGTCCCAGGGCACAGTACCTGCTCCACCATGACGCTCTGTGCACTGGATTTGTCAGGTCACTCGATACTCAAGTTAGGAACAAAGTGGAACTGTTTTAGAGTGAAGAAATTGTCTGTTTTTGAGCTGCATTCAATCATAAAAAGATATTTGGTATTGCTTTCGATCTTGTATCAAAATGACTCCCTTGACAATTTTTTTAGACACTTGACTACACTACATTACACTAAAAGTATTATTATATAGATGTAGTTGCCAGAGAATAGGTAGATTCAAGTTTAGTATTATTTAAGAGCATTACCAGAAAATAGAAATTAATGTGACTGTACAATTGTGGAGAAGACAAATGTGCAAAAATTCCTTCTTTTGGGATATTTGGCATGTATAATGTATTATGAGAAGCTGAGTGTCTACATGACCGGGCCAAGTGAACTCTATAGACGGCAGTCTGAGTGAGACGCTATTGTGTGTCTGAGGCAGTAAAAAATGTGAAGAGAGTGACAGCAGACAAAAGAAGAGAAAGGGGAGTGGAAAAATGGCTGGAGGGGTTGAGCGATGGAGGGAGGTGAATAAAGTATCAAGAAAGAAAAAAACGAAAGAAAGGAAGAGGGGAAGATGTCACCCATGGCTGCCACGCATCACTCACAGCTTAATGATGTCTCTCTCTCTTTCTTTCTCTCTCTCTCTCTCTCTCTCTCACTCTCATATTTCTCTGTGCAGAAGGGGGAGGGGCCTGGGAGCTCGGCCAATCAAATGGGGTCATGTAAAGTTCACAACCTCCAGGTGGGACTGTCCTCTGCTTCGGGACTCTCATAGCTGTGTGCAGTGAGTCAGGGGCAGTTTTATAATGCAAAGGAAATATGGACGAATGGAGACTTAGTTTTCACTACTGACAGTTCTGTAAACATAAGTAAAAGGTTTGCTTGGATCATGTGTCAGTTTTGTTTCTAAAGGTGCAAATACCTTATCTTACGAGTTATGTTTCATGTCGAGTTCATTTCAAGCAGGATTTTCATTGCTGGATGTGTTCCATGTTTAACGTCATTGTGATCAGTCAGTTGTTTGTGATAGCAAGGCAGCACCACTTGTCCTCGCTCTCCGGGCTGATTCTGGGAAGTGTCAGCCGTTAAAACTCAAGCTGCAACATTTTTTTTTCCTTTCTGTTCCTACCCCCTTTGCTGGACTCCTCACACCAAATTTGGAGAACAGCTGGGACAGCCATGATGATAATTTGTCTCTTTCTGCCCCTCCGACTGACAGGTTGAGAGCAGCTACACAGCAATGCACAAACTCTTAGTAATAGGTTGTGTTTATGTTCCTTATATCAGTTTGATGATAAGCTCAAATGGAGGTAAAGCTTGTAAACACAGTGATTTTAAATGTTCCACTCATGTTTAAACTCTGTTTCACTGTCACAAGTTTGCATTAGGTTTCTTGCTGTATTTAACTGGGATTGTCACTCAAAGACATTCAACTTTGTGACAGTTTTACTTTCATGTGTTTTATTGCGTAGACCCTTATTCAACATTTTAATATTCTTTCTTAAAGGTGCACTGTGTAACTTTCTGGAGGTGAAAAGTAAATTATACAATTCAGTAGAAGTCACATTACATTTGGCACATTACGAATAGGAAATGAATACCTTTTATGCCATAATGTGAAAGAAATACAGCTAAAGGAACAGCTTTTGTTTTAAAACATACCAGAAGAATCTCTCCTTTAGGCTAAATACTGTAACTGTCCAAATAAAACTAAATGACAATAAAAATGATTTTATTCAAGTCTCTTTTTGGTCAAAAAGTGCACCTTTAAGGGGCAAATGTTAAACTTGTCCTCTTTGTCAGTCACTCCTCCTTGTCCCTTCAGAACATTGTGACATCACATGAGCACAACCTAAAGGACTTACATGCTCAATTACACCCAAGTTATGGACAGACAGAAACAGACAAAACTGCAGTGAAGAGGCCATGTTCTTGGGGCGCTGCTAAAACACTCTGATTTCCTTTTTGCCTGGGAGGCCATACATCAGCGTGGGGCCTCCCAGTCCGGACGGCAGGGGCTGACAGAATGACATGTGTCATTTATCAAACATGAGGCTCCAGGCCTGAGGAAAAGCACAGAGCTCCGCGTGACAAGGCCCCAAGAGAGCGCTCCTCCTCTGGCTGTGAGGAAGTACGTCCCGGGACAGACACTGACAAATCTGCACAACAACACACTTCGAGAGGAACTAGCTAACCCATGACCACCATTGCCTTGTGAGAGCTTGTAAAACAACCCAGGCAAAAATAAATATAGTTTATGAATTTGAATGTTCTGGCAGGGAATCCACACCCACACATATGATTCCCCTGCAGCCAGAGAGAGCTGTAGCCAATGCCGCTGTGGTTGCCAGCTCAGAGACTACTTAATGAATGGTCACTGGCGACAAAACACAACTCCCTTAACTGGCAACGTCTCCTCATCCATGCCACTGCAATAACACCATCATGTCATTTATTAGCTTCAGTCTCGCTAAATGTACTTAATTGAACTCACATTTTTTGAAAGTTCAGCCTTAAACTTATAAAAGTGTTACTAAATTATTGCTAAAAGTTATAATAAAATAAAGTGAGTGTGTGTTTATAAAATTATTGACTAGTCTCTGCCCAATAAAACTCTATCCATCAATCATTTGATTTTTTTATAGACAATAACAATGTATCTTAGCTTGCATATTTTATCACTCTACACTTTTGATAGCTCTTTGTTTATTCAAGTTGCTTAGTGAGAATTATATCATCACTTTAGTATTTTTATTTTAGACTCAAGTAAAATCACGTCTCTCGAACACGCCTCCATAGCGTCTCCATAATCCCCCGTTCTGTCCTGATCCCCTCCGCCCCCGGTTTACTCTATCCACGACCATTCATTTGTCTTCATAAGCCTAATTTATTTTCTCTGCCAGATGCTAGCTGACAGCCATCACTCTTCCCCCGTCCCTCCCACGTACAAAAACACACACACTGGACCCCTTCAACACAAATGCTAATCCATTTCAGAAACGTTGGAACTGTGTGTACCATTTAAACAGAATGTAATCTCACAATAGAATTCAAACAATAGATCTCAGGAACAAACATGTAAAACTTTCTGTTAATGGAAAATGAATAAATAAAACCAATGAAGCTGTAGGGTGACTATATAATATATAGTTATTTCACTTTAGTGTCATAGAACCTTTGAATTAATGCTAGGGCTGCATTTATTTATTAATTTAACATTTATTTTGTAACTGATTAATTGGGTGATTATTCTTTCAATTTATCGTTTCGTTTTTTTAGAACAAAGAGTCACATGACGACAAGATTTTTGCCAAATTTGAGCTACTGCAGCGACGCTTCAGAATGTACTGGAGATGGGTTAGAAAATCAAAAACTAATCAATCTGAGACTTTTCCAGAGCTCATAGCTCATATGGAGCTTTTTTTAAAAAAAACAGTTAGCTATTATTTGATGACTAAATTAGTTGCCGACTAAATCGATTAGTTATAATTAATCGATTAACTTGTTGCAGCCCTTTGAATTCCAGGTTTAGTATTTAGCGTCTCAGTGACTTCCGTTTTATACTCTCCTCATTTTCAGATTTCAGGTTTCTTCAGTAGCTTCGAAATGTCAGACTCAACTCTCTACCATTGGTTGAATACAATAAAACAGAAAGATGTTTGAAATTTGGGCTCTTCTGGCTAAAGTTGCAAGTTTCTATGCTTACAGGACTGAACAGCCCAGGTGCCCAAAGCGTTAACACTATCAGTGTCTGTAGTGTACGCTGAGTTATTAGATGTTAATTATTTTGTTACATGCATGTTAAGATATTGTCTGTATTTGACCCATCCTCGTGGACTTATTATGACTTTCAATAATTTCCAACGCTCAGTGCTTCTCCTACGTTTTCAGGTTTGGCAGGGCTGGTTTGGCCTATAGAAGAAAAATATAGGCCTCTGTAATTGGTGAACTGCTATAAAACATTTTAAAAGGGTACTTTGTAGCATGAATCTAAATTTCTCAAATGAAATTATGTGATAAGCAGGGTGGTGGTGTGGGGCGCCCTGCCTGTAAAGTGGTAGGAGAGATACTGCTGTGAGCTTTTACTTACTGTGACAATAGTTATTCTCTATCAAACTCACCAGGTTAAAAGATTTGTGAAATTATCTGTTAGATATTGAATGTCTAAGTGTAATGTCATTAATGGGGAAAAAACTGTCTATTGCCCATGATCTAGCCTTATGACCTCATTAAGGCCCAATCCCAATTCCACCCCTTAGCCCTTTGCCTTAGCCCTACCCCTCGATTTTGCGCGTTCACGAGAGATGAAGGGGTGTCCCGATCCTCTTTAGCGTTAAGGCGGAGGGCAAAGGGGAAGGGGTGTACACCCCTTACAGCGAAGCCAATTCGGATGCACACTTACAGGCAAAGGGGTAGGAGGAGTTTGTTGAAACCAGGAAACGTGCTGCTGAAATATACTCTCAAATGTAAATAATAAGCACTTTAATGACATTTATTAAGTTATAAGACCGTTTGTGTGTGTTTTATTCACTGTTTGTTGTTGTAATATGATGAAAGCGGAACAGTTTATATCGCATTGTCGTGTCTCCTGCAGTTTCATCGCCTCGTCTGCTCGCTCTGTGAATGGGCACAAACTTTACCCATCACAGTGATAGACCCGGGCCGTTTGTTACATGTATTTCATTTTCCTCGCACTCGCGAGTCGATCCTCGGAGGTCAAGCAGTCGTTCGAGAGAGCTTCAGTGTAAGCGGGCTGCCGGTGTTGTCCCGCGATGTCACCGGGTCTGCACCGGCTTGAGCGAGCGAGCACGGCGGGAAGACAAGCACTGTTTCCCCGCGAGGTCAGCGGCTCTTCACCGGCTTGAGCGAGCGAGCGCCGCGGGAAGACAAGCCTTGTTTCCCCGCTGTTGCCCCGCGAGGTCAGCGGCTCTTCACCGGCTTGAGCGAGTGAGCTGCGCGGGGCTTCACCGCGGTGTGACCGTCCTGTTCCCGCTCTCCAGCCGCAGAGAGCTGGGCCCGGGGGAGGAGCTGTGAGCCTGCGCTGCTCTGTCGCTCCCCGGCCAAGGTTGATTCAACACCGCGGGGTGATAGACACTGTTTCTCCGCGGTGTCATGGAATCCACACCGGCCGGAGGACAGAGCTGCCCAGGCTCACAGCTCCTCCCCCGGGCCTGGCTCTCTGAGGCTGGAGAGCAGGACAGGATCTGTCAGAAGCCACAGAGCTCCAGTCACGCTGCCACGCACAGAAGATATGTATGAAGCCAAATGAAAGTGAAACAGTTCGTGTTTATTTTACACAAAAGTCCTCTTGCAAAAAAGTTCATTTCAATAACTTGCCCAACTGTGTTGCTGGACTGAGATTGGTCTAAAAAGATAAATTATCATAGTTTAAAGGTCAAAGCTGTCTGCATAATAAAAGAACCAATAATAGGCTAACAGCCTAATAAATAAACAAACAACATTTTAATAGTAACTACTTACAACTTACAAATTAATATAGCCTGTTTATAAAAAACAATACACAACAATATACAATATAATAAAATAACCTAGTATCTATAATAATAGTAGTCTATAATAGGCTATAGTAAAACTTGATAAATGAATATTATAGGCAACTACAGTATATTCTATTATGCTATATGTTGTTATATTATTAATATTGCTAATACAAATATGTTGTATTATTTATTATAATGCACTATAGCCTATAACCATATTTTATTATATTATTATGATGATCATAATTTCATTATACCATCACACGTCTGTGAGCTTGTTCTAAAAAAAAAAATAAATACATACAAGGGCTGTCCCATTTCGTAGGGCTGTCCTACCCCTTAGCCCTTGTTTTTAAGGTGTAGGGGAAGGGGTAGGGTAGGGCTAAGGGGAAGGTGTAGGGGTACAAAAGAGAATTGGGATTGGGGGTAAATCAATCTATTTAAAAGATTGTTTTGAACTGCTGTGACAATTGTGCTAATACTTCATAGCTCTTAATCCCGTAGTTACTCTCTCTTACATATCTCTTCTGTCTTTTTATTATGACTGTGTGAATCTACATTACCTCACACTGATCTGGGGTCAGCGTTGTCACCACGTAGCCTCTGCTTCACCCTTGTCCCCCACCAGTACCTCCCATTAACATGACTGAAGATGGATACGTCTCCTCAGATTGATTGCGGATATGGAGTTATGGTGCCGTTCTTCTGCGTATGTGTGCGCGGAGGATGAAGGCACTTTGGGAGGGCAGGCATTTTCTCCCATTTCCAGAACCTTCCAGCCGCTCATTGTCTGTCCGCAGCCCGATATTGTGCTCCGCTGACGGATGGCTTCCTTTCTGACTCTGTAGCTTCATGCACTCTCTCTTCTCTCTCTCACTCACACAGGCATGCATAGTCTTACACACAAACGCAATTAGGCCTTAGATGGCTCCTGATACAAGCCTACTTTAACACACTAAGACATAATTTACTGACTTTCTCAAGGGACATTTTTCAACCACTAATCCTTCCTTATGATAATTTCTTTCATGGGTATAAACTGGAAACTGAAAATTTGTTTTATATCTAGGATGACGTGAACTGAGTGATTCTCAAATGTTTTGCTGAAATAAAGCTAAGATTAGACCAGACTTAACCGAACTAACCTTAATCCAAGCATTTCAAGGAAGCAAGTATGTTACAGTTTTGAAAATTAGTGTTGCATTTATAGACAGAAGAAACATCAATTTTTTTTATTAAGAGGTAAAGTTTACTCTTTCCTGTGATTGGTTGAATCAAGTTGTTACACACTCGAAGCTGACCAATAGACCAATAAGATAAGTGGATAGGCAAAGTAGTCTGTGTATGAGCAGACAAAAAGAAATCATGATACAGCAATTTCACCAAAAAGCAGATTGTCAAGATGAGCTCACAATTCGAAGAGAAAAGTGACATTTCTAATTTTGTGCATTGCCATTCCTCTTGTATGAGAACACGGTTTCTCAATTTTATCTTTGAAATAGTTCATTCAATTACATACAGTATGTTGATATCCATATTTGCACTTTAGATTTAGGCTTACTCTAGGACCTTTTTTTTCTCTACCTTGGTCATATTTTTATTTAAGAAATAAAAACTAGTAGACTAAGTAAGACTAATCCAAGTCTAAAACTTCAAGTTTAGACTCCAACAAAACTAAAATAGGAATAAATCCACCAGCGTTGCCGCGGTTACAGTTTGAGAATCCATCTAGTGTTGTCTGTTTAATAGATTTGAGCGTTGGTCTCGTGTCTGCTGCTGAAACGAAAATGTGGTGATGCATAAAGGATAAGCATTTGAATCGTGCACAATGGAATTTCCCCCGTGACACATACAGTTAAAAGCACTAAAATGTTTGGGGACATTCAGTCGCCTGTGCAGGCGCTCTTCTGCCCTGAGGGTTTGTGGATGGGAATCTAGTTAATTATTTTCTTTATAGACATTGTGAAGTAATGTTTCTGTGTTGGGTCTCAAAGGTCCCGTTCCCACAAAATAGTCTTGTTTATCTGCTTTTGAACATAAGTGGCTGGAGAAGTGTACAGAGCTACAGTAAGTTTATTATAGAACTATATTTTCTGTGCTATAGGGGATAAGGTCGCTTTTAGCACACAGTTGGTCCTTACTAACCAAATGTTATATAATATATAATCAAGCAAATCAATAATGTAAAATATCTAGGAAAAAAAGAAACATACACATTTTTAGGCAGTCAGTTATTCAACAGATCGTCACATATTAGAAAAAGGATTTTGCTATTCTTATCCTACATTGCAACTACAACGATAGAAAAATTATCCTCAGTCATCTTAAAAATGATACATTGATTTAAAAAGTCATCTGGATTCTAATATTGAGATTTTAAAATTCATTGATAATTATATTCCACCCTTATGTATAAGTTGAGGTGTTATTAACAATTGTCAATCACTGTGCATAAAGAATAGATACTAAAACGTGACTTGTTCATAGTTTGTCACTCTCCAGCAAATGTGTAGAGAACATGTTGATCTAAACTCATCACGGCAGTAAACTCCCCACAGCGAGTCGAGGATCACATTAGTTTAAGTGTGCAGACATTTTTTTGTTCTGTGTCTGTTTTGTTGCCGTGGTGTACAAAGTGGATGGCCTCTGTGAATTGTGGAGGGCTGACAGCGCAGAGTAGCTTGATTGATGGCTTATTGTGCAACCGGACTGGGCTAGACCGAACTGGTTGGGTTGTGACCCTGTTTTGGCCCTGTGCCCTCTCATTTTCTCAGCTTTTCCTCTTGTCTTCAATTTTTTTTTTCTCTCCATCTTGTTTGTCTGCCTCTACTGTAAATATGAATGCACATGGGAACTGTACTTCCTGTTCGTGCATTTTGGCCCTCGCCCCCTCTCGTCCCGACTGGATTCATCACTCTTGCCATCCGTCAGTCTTGGTCGTTTCCTCTCTTCCTTCCTCGCATCAATTTGTTTTCTTTGTTGCAGCTCCGTCAGGACTGTTTTTTGTCCCATGTGTCATCTTAGCTCACTCAATAGCCTTAAAATAGTGGTTTAATAATTTAGCAATGTTCTTCTGACCACACAAGGCAAGAAGGCACGCTCAATAAAGTTAAAGTTCTTTTCACAGGACAAGAAAACCCTGTTTGGTTTGGTGTGAATCATTGTTTAACTTTAGCCTGCTATAAATTAGAGATGTCGTAATTCAACAGTTTGAAAAGTATCTATTCTATTTTTTTCACTTGAACTTTACTAATCAGAAAGTTTGATTTAATAAAGCTGCTGACATACTTGAGGATTGGTAATAGAAAATAGTGTCACGCATTTTGTCACGCTTTGAAAAATTTCCTAGAACAATCTTGTGCAACAACATCATAATTTTTGAATGCGACAACTGTGCTAATAATTACCTAAATGTAATTAAATGTTTCTAAATAAGTGTATGGCTCAGAGAAGTTGAAAAAATTTGACTTATAATAGTCAGGTTAGCAATTTTAGTTTTAGAGCCCATAAATTCACACTTTATTGTATGAGAATTTTGAGTTCACTTGGTCACAAACGTCTCAAAATAAGTCCAGTCAAAGTTGGTCTAAACCGTAGACACGATGTTTTAAACTGTGGTTTGGCCTGTTTTTCCTCCCTACAATTATTTTCTGCTCCTATTCTCCACACAACCATAGTGATTTATGGTAATTATCCATCTTTGGGGTCATCCATCAACTGGTTGTTGCTAGGCGATGGGAGCAGCTGTTGTTTCAGGGGAGGCTTCACTGTCAGGGCCAGTGCAGGTGAATTCAAAATGATGGCTTCTATAAAGAAATGGAAAAAGAAATTATTATATTAATTTGATTATTACTTTAATTATATTATTGATTTTTCTTGTTTCATTGTTCATCTTTTTGATTCTGGACTCAGTAGTTGACACAGTAAATTATCTGCCTCTTCTTTTTGTGCTTTGAATGTTTTTGGTATTATTTTTGTCTTTATTTTTATATATTTATTAGGTAGGAGAATGCCATTGATGCTATTTATGGATTTAATGATGACAAACCAGGATTTTAGGTCTTTTAAGTATTTGGTTAAAATATGATAAATAGGCTATTAAAGTTAAAGTGAAGCTCCAAAACAACCACAAGTACCTTTCAAAACAAAGCAGGTGTTTGTGATGACCACACGGTCTGTGTGTGGCACCTCTATCTGGTGTCAGATAGTGAAGAAATGATAATGGCTTTTACAAAGAGACACAGTCAGTTTGTAACTACTTTGACCCAGAACTTGCTAATTCTCAACTTGCGCTATAATTGCTAAAAAGACTCATTGTAGTAGGCAACGCGTTTTGAATACTATATTAACAGTATAACATAAAAAAAAAAAGTTTCATTTTTGGCTTAATTTTATGCATATATTGACAAATATATAATAATTCTAAGCTATTTGGAAAATTTCAGTTGTCAAGTGATTTAAAGTAAAGTTTACGTCACTGCTGCCACTTTTACTTCCAAACTTAAAATGAGACATATGCTGTGGTTAGTAATATCTCTATATCAAAGGGGCTGACGATGCTTCCTCTTCATCTGTTTGACGTGGGATTCATCAAACTAAACCTCGGGATGTCTTGAGTACTTCTTAGCAACATCAGCTTGAATTAGCATTACTCCACTTTGCTCAGAAAATAAAACAGATGGCTGGAAATATCTTCGCTGCAACGCTCTTCTATTGTTGGGTGCAGGGTTTTGGCCGAGGTAGTTAAATAGTGCTGGAATCTGTCGCATTGATGACCTAATAGCAGTTGTTTGGTCTTTCAGACACGCAGCAATGACAGTCCAGGAAAAGGTGATTTATAGACCGCAGTCACTGTCACGACGTGTCAAAACTAGCTCTTGGGATCTTTAACGTATTGGCTGAAAGGGAAGAGAAAGGACAGAGTTACCACAATATGTGAAACTTAATCTGAGGCAGAAATACCTGTACTTTGTCAAAATGCACTGCTCAGTGTGCCATCGCTATTTGATCGTAAAAGAAACTTTTTGTGTTTTTTCCATGTACTTAGTTATAAGCATATAAAAATCCAGATTTTATTTTAGTCAGAAAATTAATCTAAAATGGCTTAGAAATTAAAACCGACCCTTTGTTTTCCTATTCAGAAGCCTCGTCCCTTTACATTAAAATTTCACTGTAAAAAGCAGCAGATTGTTTTTATTATTCTTGTAAATATTGGCAAGTGAGTGGGGAAAAGTGAAGTTTAGGTGAAACTTCTAAAGCATCAGCTGCACAATAATACAAGATTACTCAAACATGCATACATGAATCCAAATTTTATTATTTAACACACCTTTCGAATGTATGCATGACGCTTAAAAACCTCATTCCAAGCAGCTTCAGCTAAATCAGAGAAATGGTGGAAGATGAGATGTTGGGATTTGTACAACACATGTTATTAGAAACCCTGGAGCTGTGGTGCCATATGGCGGATTGTTCAATGCGGTTATGGGTGGCTAGTGGGTGGTGCATGGGGCCTATTAGGTAGGCTTTTACATGTCATGGCGAGCAAGCTGTGAGCTAAAATATGGCTTCCACTTTAGGTCTCTAGAGTGGCATTTCCCTTTTTCTCATCAAGAACCGAACACATAGTAGCAGTATAAAGTTGTGTCATGTTATATTCAGAAGAAGCTAGATCGCTGTGACAACATTGGTTTGTAGACCTATACACACATTTTTATATTTCAAAGTTGTGTTAAACACTATGGTTTTGTAAAAGAATGTTTTTGTTTAGAAACCAACAAACTCAATGGCCCATAAGCTCTGACGATATAATTGGCAAAATTAGAATTTGATAAAACTTGTTTTACTAACTGGATAATTGATATAAGTGTAGTCACATATTAAACAGAGCCATCTTCACACTAAATAATTCATATCATGCCTAATGCATATCCTTTTGGCAGCTGGTTGGCCTAAACAACCAAATGTGTGTTGAAGTTTAAGGTCAATAACTGATACGCAAATATGATCCTTAATTTCAGTCAATCAATAAATCAGCTTGTATGCCAAAAGTGATTGCAAGGGCGATAATTGATGTTCTGTATAAAGTTGGGTATATCTACTGAAATAAAGGATCTCAATCCATTTTGCAAATAAAAAAGTGAAGTTTGACTGAAGATGGCCTCTTATAATTGAAGACTTGTGTCAGTCCAAAGTCTAGACAAAGTCAGTGAAGGTGCTTTATGCCAAATCAATCGTAGGGGTCCTGATACGCCATAGCGCCCTCTGATGAATGTGTTTTATTAAACTGAATGAAAAGCTCCATATGTCCATACTTGTTCAGACTTAAAACACACATCTTGTCTCTGCCAGCATTGTTCAATGTATGTCTCCCAACGAGTAGTCCATAAAGGGTGTCAGCTCGGATGAAACCACAGCCACAACTGAGGGAAGAAAGAAAAAAGGGTCAAAATGAAGTGGACGGGGCGAGCGGAGAGAGACAGAGATTGCCTGACATACTAGGCATTACCATAATTGGCTTTTCTACATGATAGGACAGGGGAAATAATGTCATTTTATTTACAGCCCCCTCCATTCGGAAACACACATACACACACTTGTGCACAGCGAACAGGTCAATGACACACACTGATCAGGCCTGTCCAAAGCCATCAGAGGTGAGTGGCAGCAAATGGAGAGGCCGGTGACAAAGCGAAACGCACAGAGAAATAAGACTGCCGGGCCCCAGCTCCTGTTTTGAAGGGCCACTAAACGGTGTGAGGAAGACCCCGTCCTGCAAACAGCGCGGGGCCACGAAGGCTAAATCAGCAGGTGAAGGCTGGAGGAATTGGACATTAGCACTGCAAATGAGAGCCAGGATTGCCCCTCTTCTCACAGACAACATGAATAAATGAAGAGGGTATAGGAAGTGAAAGACTTTGCTGTCGTTAGCAAAGAGAAGAGAATAGTTGTTGCAGAGTTCTGGCTCATTTTATCTGTTTGCCAATGAGGAAACTTCTTTTTTTGTTTTTTTACATTAGAAAGCTATGTTGTCCCCATACCATTTTTATTAAATGTAGTTACCAGTGTGATTATGATGCAATAGTTGTCTGAAGCTTTTGGTTTAACCTTTGGTTGAACATCTTTATTGTTGAATCATGTGCCGTTTAACAGATAAATGGCTTCACTTTCTACTTATATTATTTTGGTCACACTTTAATTTAGTTTGCCATTCCAATATTCACCATGCTTTTGTCTTTTCAGCTGTTTGTATAAAAAACGCTAAGAAATTCAGCTTGAATTCAGCAGACAAAATGTTTATGATGTTACCAAATTCCTATGTACCAAATTTCCAAACAAAAACCCACTTCCTTTGCGTTTCTGTATAGTAGCTCGCTTATTTTAGCCTTGTTTCACTTCATGTCTATGTATGCCATTGCGTTTACAGACCTCACACAGCTCCTGCCTTGGGGGACTTTTGGAGTTTTAAGAAAGGGAGGGGCTGAGTGGTATGTGCGTCTGTGTGTGTGCGTGCATGACTGGAGAGATGTCCCACTGAGGTGTCACCTGTCTGCAGCACGAAATCCTGGACTCCGGGCACAACAATAGTGACAGGCCCTCTCCCAACGCAGATGGCTTTGCTTTTCCCCCCACTAGCCACATTGCATCCCCTGCTTGCACCTGACACAATGTGGCACTTGACTCACAAACATAAGTGATCACGCTGCACCTCTCTTGCCCTACCTTCCACAGAAAAAAATTTAAAAGCATGCATCTTTGGCAAATTGGGTCATCTAATATTCTGTAATATTGCAAATAGGAAAATGCATGTTTCCTAACCAATGCTAGAGTTTAATTTCGGGCTGGAAGAATAATTAATATATTTATTTTGTAGGAACCAGGTTACAGTTTAAATTCTATTACATGTACTTTTAAGAAGTAAATTACTCTTTTACATTGGGATATGGGCTATGATTAAAAAATATAATTAAAATCATAATCTTTTTTAATGTCAGTCTTAAATTTAGAGTAGATTTCGTAAAGCTTATCCCTCTGTGAATCATAAGCCTTGTCTTTCACCCATAAATATTACACATTTTTATAGCCTTACCATATTCAGAGCAGAACTTTTTCCCAGTGCACTCCCATCCTCCTGTTGTGTACTATCTACTGAATATGCATCTATTCAGAACTACACACTACTTATTCGCTGGTCTAAACAAATCTTTTTTTCCACTCTTTTCAAAACTTCCCCGCTCTTCTCTATCCTCTCTGACAGCACAAAGTGGGCTTACATTTTTGACTGACAACCACAACAGACACCTTCCTCCCCTGCACCCCTGTGTTAATCCCCCCCTATCCCGAGCACCCCCCTTCTCTCTCTCTCTCTCTCTCTCTCTCTTACTCTCTATCTCTCTCTCTCTTCTTCTTTTGTTCTGAGTGACGCTTGAAAGCCGCCGTGTCAGCATCTTTTCCATCTCTGATTGCCTTATTAGCCGGCGGTGGCACCCGCAGCTTTTCTGACACAGATGGTGAAGGAGGAGAAGAAGCTCTGGCTGGGCAAAGTGAGAGAAGGGAAGAGGGTAAAAAATGGCTGACTCGTGTTTGTTGTTGTTGTTGAGTTCCCCTCCCACCTGCATTCTGGCTTGTTTGTGTGGACACTGACACCTTGGGGCTGACACATGGACACACTCCTGACACTGAAGCCTGTCAAGTGAACATATGGAGTATGGCAGAGAGCAGTGCAGTTTAGCGTTGTGTTGTGTGAATGTGTTTGTGCTGCTGTCAGCTCTCCCTCACTCTGGGCATTAAACGGCTTTGTTTTAACCACACTTTGACTTTGAAAGGGTCTGATTTAAACATTGTCTCACTGGATTACAGACAAGAAAACTACAAGGCTTCACTGGCCAAAGTGTTTTTTAGATTTCTTTAGCCTTTTAGTATGTTGCTGTAATGTGCAGTTGCAGCTGTTGTGAATCTTCAATTGACTATTGTTTATTTATGTATTTATAAGTCAGGTTTTCGAACATTTTGCAATATCACTTCACATTATTAGTTTAAACTCAGTTGACTGACTAGTGTAACCAAAGTGTCTAAAATACCTAGTTGCTTCATCTACCTTTTTGTTTAGATTTTTTTCATGGTGGAATCCATTGTTTATCATGTAATAATAATAAAAAATAAAAATGTTTGACAGCATACATACAGTGCATTGATTAAAAAGAAGAAAAAAACATACACAAATATTTTCCATTCAAATCATTTTCAGACATTCGTTACTTTTTCAATGGTATAGTCATTGTACAGACATGAACTTTGGATTGCCGTTTTATATTATCTTCACATGTCCATCTTTGCATCATTCATCAAACTAGTTTAATTAACAAGTGTCCGTCTGTGTCTCAGTATGTTTCACACACACACATACACAATATAGCAGGCAGTGTTGCAGCTGTTAGACCTCCAGCTTCTCCCAGGCAGCAGTAACTGGCACCTCACAAACATCAGGTATTATGTCCATTCCGATTATGGATAGAGAGCTACATGCTGTTTGAAGCTGACAGCACATCTGCCTCCTCACTGGAGACTGACACTGGCACCTCAGACAAGCATCTCATGAGCGATGGATTGTGGGAGCTGCTGTAGCATATTTAACCCTGCGCTTTTCCATCTCTCACACTTCATTCTTTATCAGCTTTCACTATCATATTTAAAACTCGAAAGTATGTTGGAAACTGGGTATAAGTTTGACAGGATAGACAGCCATTTTCTCTGGATGCTATAAATGTCTGTGTCTCTCCTCTTTCAAAATGGCACACTCTAAGCTTTGAGTACTCGGGAGCACAGGCAGTAACAACATGGCTTGTCATGTCCACTGGCCACTTCCTCATATCACGCTGTGAGGACTTCCACAACTGATGCCAAGTTGACTCCAGCCAACCATAGCTTGGCTGGAGCTGATGCAGCTGGCATTTTCTCCTCTATCTCTTATTTGTACATTCAGCCGACTGTATGTGTGGTATGTTGGCAAACTGAATATGTAATCTGAACCATGATGGTCCCTCTAATAAGCGGTGGATATTTGAATAACTAAAAAGATTTGGCTTAAGAAATGCTGATATTTTTGTTAGCAACAGAGAAATCATACTAAAATATATGCATATATGAAAAATAATTGGTGATAGTAACACATTTGCATCTTCTCACTCGATATATTTCTAAAACTGACTTTGGTTTAATTTTGCTTTTTATTTTTGTTTATATTTCAGTGCAGCAACCCTTTTACCTTTGTTGAGAAGTGTTCAATACCTTCATTAGCCTGTGCAAGGAGGAAGACTATCTGTCACTGTCAAGATATGGATGTTGCCATTTTATTACAGCAGACTTGTGTCCTCTATAGAATCTAGTGACAATTATAGGCTCAGGGTTATAGCACCTTCCACATTCAGTTCATTTAAGGGGAATGGGAGTCAAGGGCGTTCTTATATTTAAATAGATATCATACACACGGTCCAAATTATCTATCTAAATTTAGTCATGTCTTTCTGTGTTTCAGCCTATGGATCTGAGGATGAACTCAACAAGGCGGAGGAAGAGGAACACATGCAGGATGACGGGCTCTCTCTGGACGGCCAAGACGCTGAATATCTGTTTAATGATGAAGAGGACCGCGACCATTTCAGCTGTCAGAACTCTCCACTCAGCAATGGCACCAATCCCGATGCTGGGTATGCGTCCCCACTTAGCAGCACCAGCGACCATTTGGGAGACCTCAAATCCACCCCATCCGTCACTGAACAGGAACACACAGAGGAACAGCATGGTGAAAAGACTGAGCTGGTCAATGGCATGTCAATACAAGATAGTTTGGAAAAAATGAAAGCCGTCTATGCAAATCTTATCTCTGATGCCTCTTGGTCTAGCATTGCGCTGGACATGCTTAAAAGTAAACAAGGAAATAATTTTACGCCAAACAATAGCAATGGGGGGAATCACAAAGGAAGCAATGGGTTCTTGAATAGTCACAACCAGAACAGCGTCAATGTAAAGAACAAATGTAGCCCCAGTAATGCACCAACCACTTCAAACGTGACCACCAGCAGCACTCCCACCAGAACAGTGACAAGCAACAGCTCCACCTCTGCTAGTTCAGGTAACTCCGGTGGGCTAGCTTATGACTGGCACCAGGCAGCGTTAGCCAAAACTTTACAGCACACTCCATACCAGCTGCTTCCTGAGCCAAGCCTCTTCAGCACTGTGCAGCTTTACCGGCAGAACAATAAACTCTATGGGCCCGTATTTACAGGGGCTAGCAAGTTCAGGTGTAAGGACTGTAGTGCTGCCTACGACACACTGGTTGGTCTAACAGTGCATATGAATGAAACAGGACACTACAGAGATGACAATAAAGATAAAGAGGATGACAGAAGCAAGAAGTGGTCCAAACCACGTAAACGCTCTTTGCTAGAAATGGAGGGCAAAGAAGATGCCCAAAAAGTACTCAAATGTATGTACTGTGGCCATTCGTTTGAGTCGTTGCAAGATCTTAGTGTCCATATGATCAAAACTAAACACTATCAGAAAGTGCCTCTAAAAGAACCAATGCCAGCCCTCACATCAAAGCTGGTACCTCCAACCAAAAAAAGAGCTTTTCAAGATCTGATGTCCCCGAGTTCACCAGAGTCAGTCTCATCTAGCATTCCCATGGGTGAATCTCCAAAAGATCCAAAAGTGTCCAACCCTTATGTAACTCCCAACAATCGCTATGGTTACCAAAATGGTGCCAGTTACACGTGGCAGTTTGAGGCCCGTAAAGCTCAGATTCTAAAATGCATGGAGTGTGGCAGCTCACACGACACTTTACAGCAGCTCACTGCCCACATGATGGTCACTGGGCACTTTCTGAAAGTTACCAACACAGCATCAAAGAAGGGAAAGCAGTTGGTTTTTGATCCAGTGATTGAAGAAAAAATTCAATCAATACCTCTTCCTCCCACAACAACCAGGCTACCGGCTCCTAATGAGAAGTCACCACTTGGCTCTCCTCTACAGCCTGACAGTCCTGAAGATAAAATGGAGGATGAGAATGAAAAAGAAGAAGAAGTGGATGTGAAGGAGTTTGAGAAAAAAATCAAAGAGGAGAAAGAAGATGTGACAGAAAAGGAGGACAAACCTGAAAAAGCTAAACCATACGAATATTTGACTGAGGAGGATTTGGAGGAGGCACCAAAAGGAGGCTTAGACATCCTGAAATCATTGGAGAATACTGTGTCAAGTGCAATCAGCAAGGCTCAGACAGGAACGCCAACCTGGGCGGGTATCCTAGCATTCATGCAGCCTACCAACTACATGGATCCATAAAGTCTACCTTGCCCTCATCTACACAGGTTCAGCCCTTGTTCAGCAACAACAGTTTAAAAGTTTTAACCACAGATTTGGGGAAGCTAATCCAAACATCAAACAGCCCTTCACCACCTTTGGGTCATAAGAGTAATGTGTCAGCCATGGAGGAGCTTGTGGAGAAGGTGACAGGAAAAAACTCAGTAAAAAATGAAAGAGAAGAAAAGGTCTTAGATAAACATAACAGATCTGCAAAGTCACCAATGACTTCCACAAAAGACAGGCGTAGCACTCCCAGTCCTGAAAATCTGTCTAAATCAGCATCTAAAATTGCCCTTGATGACAAACCTCTGATAAAATGCAAAGAGGAAGAGAGAACAGACTCAAAGTCTGAACCACAAGTCAAAACAGAAGTTGGTTCACCAAAAAAATCTCTGACCAATGGCTCTAGCAATCTGAGCATCATCACCGACCACTCTTCTGAACCACCAGCCGTTAATCCTCTCAGTGCCCTGCAGTCTGTCATGAACAACCACCTGGGCAAAGCCTCGAAAGTTAATAAACCTTTTGTGGACCCTTTTGCTGCATTATATAAACTAAACAGCAACTCTGCTCAGATTAAGCAAATAGAGCCTGTAAGTCCATATCCAGAAGAGGATGATCAGCCTATTGACTTAACTAAATCTAAAAACACCAATGGATGTTCAACAAAGAGCACTTCTGCCACACCAAACAACAACAAGTCTATTTTTAAATCTTTCTCAAAGTCACCATCTCCTCTTCGAGAAAATGCTCTCATGGATATATCTGACATGGTGAAAAATCTGACAGGCCGCTTGACACCAAAGTCTACCACCCCCTCCTCCATCTCTGAAAAATCCGATGTTGATGGGTGTACCTTTGAGGAGGGCCTGGAGGAACTGTCTACGATCCAAAGACGCAAAGGTCGACAGTCAAACTGGAACCCCCAGCATCTCCTGATACTGCAGGCTGAATTTGCCTCAAGTCTTAAGGAGACTCCTGAAGGAAAGTTTATAATTAATGACTTAGGACCTCAGGAAAGGGTCCACATATGTAAATTCACTGGTCTCTCAATGACTACTATCTCACATTGGCTGGCCAATGTAAAATACCAGTTAAAACGGACAGGAGGAACTAAGTTCCTCAAGAACATTGACTCTGGCCAGCCCTTGTTTCTGTGCAGTGACTGTGCGTCCCAGTTCAGGACTCCGTCTTCTTATATACATCACTTGGAGTCCCATCTTGGTTTTACTTTGAAGGACCTATCAAAACTTTCAATTGATTTAATTGAGCAGCAAGTAAACAGGTTAGAGGACAAGTCACTGACTTCCTCTGGACTCACAGACGACGAGGCTGGCTCAGTGCATCAGTGCAAACTCTGCAATCGGACTTTTGTCAGCAAACATGCAATCAAATTGCACCTTTGTAAAACTCATGCAAAGTCTCCAGAGGACCACCTGGTCTTCGTGAAAGAGATGGAAAAACTAAGTTAAATTGTGAACTCAAGTTAATTGCATGACAGATTATTGTTGCACTATAATTCTTAGTCTTAAATCTGTCATTTAAAAATAGTGCCACAACTGGATCAAGCATTTTACAACACAGTGGTATAAAGCTTTATTGCCACTTAATGTAAGTAATGTAAGGTGCACAGTGGTAAAAAACAGCCATGGCACTAAACATTCACTGACTGATTGTTGCTTTTCTCAATACACTGCATTTGATCTGAGCCTTTGGGAGATCCTCTGATAAAACTGGACATGCTCTTATGTTGGTCACACTTTTTGAAAATGTTTTGATTGTTATTCCAACAAAACTTGTATTTTTCTTATGACTGTGCATGTTTTATGTGAACATACAGTATTTGACCCAATCAAAAATGTCCCTTACAAATTTGATGTACTACCTGCTCTGTAACAATGAAGGATTATGGATATGATGTGTTAATGGAAGATAATGCTTAAAATCTGATATTTACAATGAA
This sequence comes from Mugilogobius chulae, assembly GCA_038363315.1. Lineage (NCBI taxonomy): Eukaryota > Metazoa > Chordata > Actinopteri > Gobiiformes > Gobiidae > Mugilogobius > Mugilogobius chulae. The sequence continues at coordinate 28,477,043 of CM076408.1, forward strand.
ATTAGCACTTTAAGAAAGTGTACATTATTACATGTATGTATGACAGACTTGGTGTGACCTGAACCCTGAAAAATTCTAATTTTGTATTTGACAAAATTCTTGCAACACATTTCTTTGTTTTGTTGTACGATAATTATGATTTCTGCATTGTTTGATTATGTACAGTATTTGTGTTAGTAGGTTAAACTCATGTGAAGCTGCCGTTTGATGAAGTTAAGATCTAATGAGTACTCATCATGTACTCAACATGTATGTCTGCATATCTTGCTCTTTACAGCTCAACATTATTTGTACTATGTGCATTTTTATAATGTTGTTTTCTAAGCCAATACTAGAATAAATATAAAATGCTTAAAAATATTGTTGGGACCAATACGTCCTTTTTCAATGAATATGGTCCCTCTGGAGAAAATTACTTGTCATGTGTACATGAAGTGTACATAAAATGGAAATTCTGACACAATAGATTTGCAGATTTTATCAATTCAGTTATTCAGAATGACTTTCTTTTATTCTTGGTTGTAAAATAAAGTCCATGTTCTGAACTGTCTTGGCTTGTCATTCTTGTCATTCTCTGACTACTACTAAACAGGTCCACTGACTTCCTGAGTTTTCTCTAAAGATTTCAGCTTTAATTTTTTAAGGAAAATATTTGTCAATTTCTAGAAAAATGTATGAAGCAGATATATTCTATGTATATTATAGAAATAGTTTCACCCTCACAGGACACACGCACTGCCCACTCAGGACAGGAGCTCTCCTGAAGGAGCAGTTTCCCTCTGGGCTTTCCAAAAACAAAGAACCTTCAAGCTCACATGCACCAGCACAAGTCCAGACTCTGGGCTGGCTCCAGTCTCCCCAGGTGTCAAGCGTCTCTGTATAAATGATAGTGACAGTCCCAATGCAGTGGACCCTGCGAGCTCTGAGAAGAGGGGCTGCTGAGGGGCAGGTTTACTGGCTGTGCTTTTGAATCTGGTCCAAGAGAGAGACTGGGGGGCCAAACCAGTCCTGAAGAATGGCTCTAAATCCTTCGGCTGACAGATACAATTAACAACATTATCTTTGCAGCACAGCCTCAATATGAACTATTTAGGTCTCAATGATAAACTGAACATTAGTTATTGAAAGTTGCATCTCAATATTTCACTTAGTGTAACTGTTTTGCTGTGGATGGTTTGTGTCTATGGAGTTAAAAATATTACAGCTTTCATGTAGTGTGTGATTTCAAGGATTAGCATGACCACTTGAATACTAGGTATTTGAATTATCAAGTTATATCAAACTTGTATGACAAGGCTGTTAATTCTGTTAATGAGAGGAAAAAAGTCATTTGAAAATCGTATCTTCTACACTCCAGCAATACCTATTTGAAACGTGAAAAAAAAAATCAGTATTAGAGTTAAATACGTGTCAGCGCATATGAGGTTTTAAACATTACAGAGGGCTTAAGAGAGACACCTGATAAAAGAGGCCATGGCATGTCTCCACTGAAGGTATTTAAGTCGACATGCTCCCACCTCACGCTGCTCTTGAACACTAGCCTCAGGCACTTTTTTCTGTATTGTCAAGAAACAATGGAGTTTCAGTGCCTGGCAGCGTGCTGTGTGGAGCAGAAACATTAGACGCTGCACAGAGGAGCTCACAGGAGGGACCGATGATAAAAGTCAGAGAGAGAGAGAGCAACAAGCAGGACAGACTCGCTGCTTGTCCTCAAGCAACTTCCTCACAGTGCAGATTTACCTTTTAAATCAAGTTTTATTTTATAAATACAAAACAAAAAAACTAAAGAAATAAAAGGATTGGTGAAAATGATTGTTACACGGCTTCATCTGAGCTGCATGCTACTTACATTAGTGTGCACATATAATTGTCATTAAAGTTAGGAATAACCAATATAGAAAAATATTTAGTCATTATGATTATTTTTCCACCTCTTGTTGAGCATTTTCATAAGATATTTTCCAAAGTTTCAAACCACACTTTTTCAATTTTAAAGGATTGTCTAATAGTAATTGCTGACAATCTCTCAATTATAAAATTGTTCTTTACATCTTCTAGTGCTCTAATTCTAGTGAATAGCCAATTGAATTGTTTTGCTTTTTGCTCCTATCCAATTAAACAGATTTTATATAAGTTGGTTGGTTTTCCAAGCAGTTACCATCCACTTTTGAATCTTTAGTCAGTCCAGAGAAAAATAAACATCACATATGTGCATTTGTATCTGGGCCACTTTTTGCTGACAGCTAAAACCCTAGAGATCCCAGTTTCCTAATGTGATGTTACACAGTTTGAACTGCAGCTCCATGCTAACAGTGCTCCCTGTCCTGGTCCCATCACTTACTGCGATTACAGTAACGCTGCTAACACACCACAGCGACATGTTTTTGTATCTGTTTCCAAGACGTACTTGTGAACATCTTTGTCTTGTCACTGCGACACAAAAGCTCCCGTATGCCTGTGTCAGACTCTCCATGTTTTGTTTGTTCTCTCTTGACTCTTGTTTGCTTTAAAGCGAACACAAAATAAATTGGCTCAGTGTCATCGCCATTAGCAGCCGAACAGAGGCTCGTGAGACAGCCGCACCAATCTGACGCTCCACAAAAGGCTGTTTATGACAAGAGCCGTCGGGATGGAGCCTGTTATCCCTTTACAATAATCGCAACGGAGAAGCCCTTAGCCGCACTGAGCCGCTCCGTTAACATCTGTAAATCCATCCAAAGTATCACACTCAAGAAACTGCAGCCAGAGAGCACAGCTGAAGTGCAGAGTGCAGTCAGAGGAAGCAAAAGACAAACTGGAGAATAAGGGTTGTGGTTCATAGGAATGAGGTTGTAATCTCTATCCAGTATCATGCAAGGTTTTGTACCAGTCAACAGTTAATCTGGCTGTTAGTCAGTAGTAGTTGTGTTTTGGCCAATTCTTTTGGAGGGAAGATTTTGTGTGTGTGGAAAGATGTGTGAATACTGGTTCTTTGAATTAGCAATAGTGGACATTGTTTTGTTTTTTTCAGGTTTAGAATAGCTTGGACTTTCAAAGATATTCGTAAAACAACATGTTCTCATGAATTGCGTGTTTTATAGAGTGTCATTATAACTCTTCTTCCTTTCTTTTATGCACAACCATTTTCTTGGCATCGTATAGACACATTTTGGTTGAGGCCACACAGAAGGTTTCATTTGGGGTTAATGGCTAAATTCAAGTCTGAAGTTACAAAAATGGCTAAGTTTAGGTCTGAGGCTTGGAGTTGGTTAAGATTAGGATTTGTGTAGCACTCATGAATAATAGCATGTCTTTACATCCTCCATAGAAATGATAAAGGCAGCAACATGTGAAATAAACACGCAAATTACAGAAATTGCGTTCATAAGACAAGTTGTATAAATTGCATTGTATATACACCCATATTGACTTAAAGGGGTCCTATTATGTAAAATCAATTACCGTATTTAAAAAGTTGTTATAATGGATTTCCTTCATCATTAGTTTACTCAACAATATATTTGAATTGACATATGCATGTGTGAGTCATCAGGTATTGTTCTCCAACTGGAGCTCAAGAGCTCAGGAAATCCCTGTTCTCACCTACCACCTATCCCCTCCCACTTGCCTGTATTTACTTGTTATAATTCAAAAGATTCATATTCAAAGTGAAGTGTGGTTCAAAACTGCCCCATAGCCACTTTCCAACAATAAAAATGTGTTATTTAAAATCTGTTGCTTTTTACAGTTCAGTTTTAAAGTGAAGAGGCGGGGCTTATCAGTTCTGGAGTTTTGCACAGGAAGTCAATAGAGCTGTTTCTATTTTTAAGCCTTTTTAGATCAGTTTTATGTTTTACAAAAAACAAAGGGTACATTACTGATCTACATAAATTCTAGTTTCTTAATAAAAAGTTGGAAAAAACATAATAGATCTCCTTTAAATCATCTTGCGACCCCACTCTGGGAAACACTTTTGTTTATAGCTTTTTATTAGGCTAAAGAGATTGGAGACGAGACCTATTCAACATATGACCCAGGGGCCGGATCAGGCTCTCCAACTGAAAATATCTGGCTTGCAACGCTTTTTTCAAATATTAGAAACATTATTGGAATGACATTTTAGAGCAGTGTTCCTAAGGCCTTTTGTATTTTTCCGTAAAAGTCTAATACAGTTTAATCATTATTGAAACATATCTTGTGTTGGGGATATTTTGCCCTCGGAAGTTGAATAGCCCAGCTTTACACTGTAAATCTTTTCTCCATCTCATATGACATGATGTGATCACTGATTCTTCAGGCACCTCAGGCTTTTGAGGAAGAGTTACTACTTTTTGACCTGGTGTTTTGTAATTTATTTATTTATTTTATATCGGTATTGGCAGATAATTTCTCCATTTTCTTTGAATACATCTTTTGAGAGCAGTAACACTTAAACGATGTAAGACAATAGTATATTTTTGTTTTGAAGAATACTTAACTTGTTTGATATTTATTCTAGTCATTGTTTTCATGGCAGCTGTCTAACCCAGTGAACTTGTTTCTCTCACTCAAATGTGTACAATAAATGTGACTGACTTTTCCCATTTTCTGACAGCAAGACAATAATGTAGCACCTTGAAATTTGTGAACACATTAAGTTTTTGATAGTGAAGGATCTAAATCATGGGAGACATCTTGTCATGGACAGAGAGGCTGAAAGTTGTTGCTTTGTTGACACATTTGTCCCACAGAGATCGGCAGCAGGAGAAGCAGTCAGGAGCGTCGTGTAAAGTGTTGTGTACCTGTCAGGGATGAGCCTTGTTTCCAAGATACGCACGACATAATTCGTCAGGCCAGGCAAGAGCTCCTGAAGAATGGAAAAGTGACAAAGTGGATTCTTAGGAGAATAATGACGGCTGCCAGGGCCCTGAATGGATTGAGTGTCTTTTGGAAGGTATCAAAGACTGGAGTGTTTTCTGTACTGACGGTTTGGTTTTGACCCATAAGTGAGGAGTCGATGTAGAACCTAGAAGCAAGTGGCATTTTCAGTCATAAACTAATTTCGATATATATTTAACCTAAGTTTGAAATATTGATCACATCAGTAATAACTACTGACATAACAAAATATGCTTTTACAATTATTTAACTATCAGCGTATTTTATTATACACAGCAGTGCAATGATGCAACCAGAATTAGGTTTTACTATTCTTTTTGTCTGTTTTTCCCTAGTTTTATGACAGTCACGATATTATAGAGGGATTATTTGTTTATGCTGCTAATACAACATTTGTGAATGAAATTCGACCTTACGACCCATTTATGCCATAATCAAGTGAGTGAAAAAACAACAAGAAAAACATTGTCTCAAGCTTCTGTCGTTGTCTGACGTCTGTCAGACCGGTTGCAAACAGCTGCTCTCGTCCTGTTTTGTTGTTTTAATCAAAGAAGTTTCCCCAGCTAACCAGATGTCTTTCTGCATGAAGCATGCACAATAGTGGAAAGTGACGTTGACTGATAATCCCTGTATTGTTTGAACATGGACAGCAAATATCAGACATATAATTAGTTATACGTCTATGACAAATGCTCTGATAGGTTGACATAATTCCCCAACTGTTACCAAGCAACTATATTGTAAGCAATGGCTAAAATTCATGCAATACAATAGTTTTGACAAGCAATAACTATGTACCATGAGTCTGCAACTGTACGTGTATTTTAACTTTAACTATTTTTACAGCTTGACTGATGTAAAACTAAAATATATATAGTACAGAAACTATCCCAACTATGTCATAATTAGGTTTAAGAACCTTTCATGCGAGCATTAACTATTTAATCTTCAAAATATCTCTTTTTTTTATCTGGGCAGAATTTTCATTACTCTAAAAGCACATCTGCTACTAATTGAATAAGTGTTTAACACCTAAACTGAATTGATGAATGTTTGAAATACTCAGCAAGTCAGCATTATACTGCAGCTTTATCACAAGATAACATTATTAAGTGACAGATACAGTCTCACACTGTTCATTTATGCACGTGACTCTAAGCACACTTGTATTTTTGTTTTTTGGGGTGTTCAACTCAGTGCATCATGTTGTCAAAAAACAAATCGGCGTGTTCCTGCTGGTATCGCCTGATTCAGGACCTGAGCACGAGGTAAATAGGTTACACTGCCGCTACTCTAGTTCTATTCACAAATTCCTCATTATTTTCAACTATTCCTGGTTACAGTTGCCAGGTTTGAATGTCAAATGTCGTATTTATTTCATCGAGAGGAACCACTGGCGGCGTATACACTGCTTGGGTTTACCTCCTTGGACAGTGTGACGAGTCTCATTCACATTCTTGTCCAAAGCTGCCATCATTTGCATTAAAATAAGCGCCAAAACTCTGCCATGGTGACACGTCCCAGACAGGGGATCACAACTCGACTGTCATATTAGGCCGGTAAATTCAGGTGACACGAATCTGCTGTCCTCGTCGTAGGGCCAACCTGACAGTGGTTCATGTTCCCCGCTGTCTCAGTCTTTTCTGTGGGGAGGGGGGTATGCTTTTTAATCAGCATGACGAACCCTGCCGCCCCCAGAGCGCACACGCACACACACATATATATAGGGGGAGAGAGAGTGGGCATATGGGGGCAGTGGGCTGGACGCTGTGCCATCATTAGTCCAAGTTCCTCCACAGCCGGCTCCTGACACATGTCGAAGCAGCGTCAGACGACCTACAGAAGGTGCATCCGCATTATGCAAAGGCAGCAGTGTCTTTGTGCGCGGCACGGCTGTCACGGGCCTGAAGGAAGTGGGGAGAGGAGAAAGAGGAGCGGGTTTGAGCCCAGAGGAGGGACAAGATGGAGGCGCAAATCAATACGAACAGGAAATGCTGATAATTTGTTTGAAATTTACAAAAACATACATAAACTTTGTGCGCAGTTGCCAGTTGTCTTGGTTTAATGGTAAAATGCAAACATTTTATCAACATGATCACTTCCTGTTCAGTTCATTTTTATTGGGTTTTCACTACTTTAGTCTAAAACAAATAAATTCTATAGGATGAGACAGTGACCAGTGAGTTGAGTGTATTTCTCAAACAAGAGATTAAAGTCTTTACAAATCAGGATACTATACTTCACCAGAGGACATGGTGTTTGTCTAGCAATGCTAAAACTAAAGTTTGACTGCTTAAATGCACAGAGTTACCTGAATGTGAAAATTGAATGAAAAGTTATTTTCCCATTATTGATACAGTATGTTCATTAATACATCAGAGTACTCTTTGGGTCATTCTTATGCTTGGATAACTGAAAGCAGATAGGGCATGTTTATCCAGCATCAGTATGCAAATTATTATGCTCTGTAGACTGTACATGTCTGATTATACAGTCTATGTTATGCTAATTTGCAAAAACTTTTGTAGAATTAAAACATGCCCTAAAAATATACTAAATATATAAAGTAAATAAAACATACTTCTAAATCTTATTTGTTCGAGAGTGAGTAGGGAAATTTGAAATTTTTTCAGCAAATTTGCCGGGGTATAATTTTAACCCTGCTCCTTGCCTTACGAAAAGAATATCCCAGATGAGCAAGAGGAGTCCCCATGTGGGTTGGAAATATTCTGTAATGGGAGACTATAATAGGCAGAAAAGTGGGCAGACATATTTTTAAAATGAAGTTATGGGGACCTTCCAAAACTAGTCCAAGTTCGTCATGCACTGGAGCTTCTATAGCTAAAATGGTTCCTTGCATATTTTGGGGGGAAATGATATCTACTTTCACAGTGACTTTAAGTAAAGAAATGCAAATACAAAACTTGGGTCAGATATCGGCACAGATCCATGCAATTTTCTTTTTTGGTTGTTGTTGGTTTCTTGTTATTTTTTTCTTTGAATGCAATAAAAATGTTTACTGGCTGATGTGGACACAAGTTGTTACCTAACATGTAACACACTTCGACCCATTTTGACTCATAGCTCATTTTTTTTTTTTTTCAGTCTCTATTATCGTTCGATTTTACCAGTAGTTAATAATAAATTATAGTGGTATCACAATTGGAAAAAATAGATGCAATACTAACTCTTTTGCAATATCTAGTCAAAGTCTATAACTTCCAATTGACTGTGATTAAAATATTAATTAAATTATGAAATACTGAACTATGACATATAAAAGCCATTAATATACATTCTGTTTCTTACAAACCACAATATTGATCTAAAGCGATTTGAAAATACAAGGAAGTCTCTTGACATCCTGTTCAAAACTGCAGAGCTGATAAGCCCCGCCTTTTCAAGGAAACATTTCATCAGAACAAGCAGCAGATTGTCATTTGCATCTTGTATTTGTATGGCGGTGCACTGTAAATTTCTTAGTGAGTGAATGAGAGAGTGAATGGTTGTTTGTCTAACTCTTCGACAAGTCTGCCACCGTCCAGGGTGTTCCCCTGCCTAAGGCCCAAAGTCACAAGGATAGGTTCCAGTCACTCGCGACCACTAACGAGAATAAGCATTAAAAAATTAATGAATGAAAATTAGTCTTTTATTTATAAAAGGGGATGTTTGCCATTTTTTACCCCTTGTGTGATTTGTAGTCTTAATTCAAATATTCAGAATAGATAAGGGGATGTGAGCAGAAATGGGTGGTGAACTTTTTTGAACTCTTAAGCCTTAATTGCAGGACAATACAGGATGACGCAAACATGCAGGAATAATCAATACAGTTATATTGAGGAAATAATGAAACTGTGTTAAAGCAAAGTTAAAACTCATTAACAATATGTCCCCTTTAATATGCCCTTCTAATAGCTCAAATTTAAAACCGTTTTACAAATCTACAGATGAGTTTTCTTTGGCCCAGTTGGTGCAGTGATTTAGTAGCACTCCCTGCCAGTCCTTTGTCACTTGGGCATTGCAATCCTTCTCTGTCAGTTGCCAAGGGGGTACGGATTCAGTTTTTCCAATAACGCTAAATGCATCGCTGGTGGCACATGGTCCGATAGCTCATGAATATGAAAATGCACATATAAATAGACACGCTGCAGAGGAGGTAGATAGATGTTGGGTTGTCACTCCTGCCTTGGCTGTCACATCTCCACTGAGACCAATGTGTCCCGAGCCGGAGTTGGGCCTCCTCACGCTACAGTGTAAAAGACGTATCATACTTTTATTTTGTAGCCCCAAATTAAGGCGCTATCATTAGCCAGAGTTTGACAAGTCGTTAATTAACAGTTTCCTGACAATTCCGATCGCAGTTTGATTGGAGTGACAGTATAGGGAGGAGGATGGAGAAGTGAATTCTTGGTGTGATGAGCTCCTCACTTAAACAGATGTTACATAGCACACTGCCTACAACTGGATGCAGTAGATTTGAGTTATTTGTCGGATGTTATGTAGTTAATGATAATCAACAGATCAAGTGATAAGCCTTTTAAATTAATGGTTTCTGCAGGAATCGCTCATCCTAAATCAAAATCTCATGTTTGATCACACACCAAACAATTTAATTGTTCCACTGTTTTCTTAATTGTCCAAATCTTCTGAATTTAAAGATCACTGAGTTTATCTTCAAAACATCCAACTTCATCTGTTCGGCTTTAGAAGTTTGAGTTTTTTACATGTTTGATTTGTGACTGGAAAATTCCCAAATCACAAACGACTTGTACTTGTACTGTAAGTTGATTTGTATTGCCTTCCAGAGAATATTTCGGCAGTCAAGTGGATTGAAAAACTGAAAGACATTTCAGTGTATGTACCAGACTCAAATAAAATAATATGATACATTTCTAAGTTATAGATCACCCTTTGAAAGTGAATTTCTGCTCTTGTTGTAGATCTTAGCAACAGCATAAACAGCATTTATAACAGCAGAGACTGAATGGCTGTTAACTATCTGAATTTCACCAAATGCAAGGTGCAGCCTTGTTGGACTTTTCAACTTTGAGTTGTGACTTCCCAAGATGTAAACTTGTTCCAGTGTGAATTTGCAAGTCATTCAGAAAATGTGCCACTGAAGATGCTTAGAATCAAGCATTAGGGGGAAGTGGGGTAAGATGTGCCAGTTTTTACTTAACATGACTTTAAAGTGAGACTTGGGAGTAATTCTTCAAACTACAACATGAACACATATTTCAGGATGTGGTGCATCTTGGAAACAATAATTTGTGATCTGAAGTACAGTATTTAAGAAATACGGCTTTCTGAAAAAAAGTTTTCTTGTGGCACAACTTGCCCCAGGTGTGGGATAAGTTGTGCCTTTGAAGAGATTGCGCTGGGGTAAATAGTGCCATTTATTATTACAGTAAAATAGTATATTTTAATTTCAGAAACAGATATCTTCAGCAGGTTACACTCATTATGCATTTTCCACGTATATTTTAGATTAAACATAAAGTTACTTAACATTAAAGAGAAAAAAGGCCGAGCATCACATGCACATATCTGCTCAGAATTAAACGCCAAACTTGATTGATTGATAAGTCCAATTTCCTTGAATTTTGGTCTTATTTCCTAATTTTTCTATCTCTGTTTGGTGTAAAATGAAGAATTAGATTGCTTTAGTGATAAAATGACACAATTACCAAAAAATCACATTTTTTCAATTATTCATTAAAGTGGTGTCATTGGCACAACTTAACCCAGGCTCTTTGGCACAAATCACCCCAGGCCCACCATTTTGGAAAAAATGCATCATCTGTCAGATTTGAGCTAACATCATGCCAGCTATATAGATTCAAAATGTAGCCTACCAAAGCACTAACACATTGGTGATATATTACAAACTTGCCTATAACTGTTCAAACGCAACAATCAAAAAAACCTTGATCATAGAAGGGAAAAACCTATTTTTTTCTACTTAAATGCCCTTATTTCTCATGCAATCAGCCTCCCATCTTTACAGGATGAGTGAAATGGCTAAACCTTCAATAATGTAAGGTCACATGACCAATTTCTTCTATGGTTCTGTAGAAACAGGGGGTGGCACAACTTCCCCGCTGGCACATCACCCCACTTTCCCCTTTGCTAAATCAACTTTATTGAACAGCTAACCTTTTTAAAATGATGAATCATGATCATTATCTGACCCAAAGTATTATTAATTCAGGCATGTTTGAGTAATCCTGTTTTGTACAACTGAGACTTGAGTATTCCGAAAAATCCTGTTTTCCTCAGCTCCCTATCCCTGCCCACATCCCTGTACTTAGTTATGATCACAAATTAGATCCCATGCATAATGCAATACTAGAGGTGAAGCTGATCAGTTCCGCAGTTGTAAACAGCCAATGAACCTGCCTCTTCTGTTTATTTATTTTTTTAGATCAATATGTGAAATAGTAAAATGCACAATTATGATCCATGAAAAAATATCTACTGTGTATAGATTTTTAAATACAGGTACATTGTTATTAGTGATAAATGTATGTTATTGCATAATTTAAAAAATATATACAACTTTTCCGTAGAAACAAACAGGAGGAGGCCCTCTTCCAGGCAAAGCAATTATCTCTTTTGTGGTCATGCCAGTCTGCTCAAAGTAAAGACCAACATTTTTTATATTAATTTAGTACATTAAAAACATCAAAATGACAAAAACATGCTTTTATTCAAGTCCAATTTTGTTCAAAAAGTTACACATTTCACTTTTAACTCTCATTTGCACATTCCTCCTTCACCAGGCCATAGCTTCTCTTATTGGTGCAGGAGTTGTGCTTGCGCTATGGTAGCTATACATATTACTTGTGGCACACCTGTCCGGTACACAATGCGCGGAGTAGTTTTCTTGCTTTGTTTGTCAAGTCTCTCCCCAAACTCTGCTTCTCCTCCAACTCCTGTTTAACTCCCACACTGTCACCGCGCCACAACTCCTTCCGCAATTCACCGTGGGAGTAAAAAACGTATGACATCTACAACGGGCCGAACATGCAGAGATTGAGTTCTTCATGCCGCCTGCCTTCTTACCTTCACTCCAAGTTAAGCCCACTATTTCTCAGTGACAAACCAAGAGGGAAGAGATGGGGAAGTAGGAGAAAATGTGGCAGAGCATAAGCTGGGGCCTGCCACTCCAGCGACAGGCGTTTTGACAATCATAGGTTGTCATCGCGATCAGAAATGTCGGTGGGAAAAGGCGCAGACAAGACGAGAACATCATACATCCACGTACATATTTTCGAACTGCGATTATTTATGTCAAAGCATCAAACATGTCAAAAATAGGAGCGGGTTTGGGCTAGTGTACACAGAGTTGTCTGCCACTGCCACAGGGATATTCCAAAAACACAGCAAAAAAAAAAAAAAAAAAAAAGAGCCGAGGTCTGCACTGGCGTCGACTAGTGAGCTGATGGAGTATTTTAAGAAAAGGAGAAATAGTAATTTGAAAACAGTGAAAGGATAAGAAATACCCACCAGTCTATAGTCCATCAAATCATAAAGTGGAACTTATTATAAATCTTCTTTTTTTTTCTGGGGGATTGGAAAGATTTCATTGTTTATTGTAAATAAAACATTTATAATGTAAAAACTATCTTAGTCAAATAAGTTTATCAATTCAACTAAAATTTGTGCCTCTTTTTTGTTTTCTTAGTTTTTTTTTTGTTTTTTGTTTTTTTGGAACTGTAATTTAACATATTTATGGGACTCAGTGGGTGAAAATTCCCCTGTTGCCATCTGTCACTAAGCCGTTAGGACACAGAGCTTTTTCAAGTTTTTCAAAAGTCAAATTAATCTTGTGCTTTTTGGGAGTTGTGTTTTATTATCTTGTGTTTATTTGTAGGGTTTTTGCACGGCAACAGCAGTCCACAGCAGGCCTTAGAGCCTGTGGCATTAAACTTCCACTAATAACGCGGACAAATGTGTCATGAACAGTGTCACCGATGAAATGAGAGAACAGGCTGGGGTGCAAATGATAAATATACCAAACATGTATCTGGCTAGTAGACTTAAATTGTTTTTAAATGGTTAATAAAATAACAACTTTTAGAAACTGTTTTATTGCAGATGTATTTATTTCAGTGTATTTTTTAGTATTGAAAAATCTCTTGTTTTGTATCTATTGACCCTTTCTTGTATTTTTTTTTCTTGTGCATGATTCAGTAGATAACCTCTTTTCCATATGTCGACTTTGTGGAAACAAGACTTCACCTGTGTGCAGATCAAAGCGTAGTGTGAGAAAACAAATGTGTTTCTTGACATAATTAAAACTTTATTTTCTCTGTCAAAAAGTGACCAAAGCCAAACAAATGAACCTGTGTGTCTCAGGATGCTGCTCTTTTCCTCACAGCTGTGTATAATTATGACAGGACGAAGTACAGTTGGCCTGACACAGACTCAGTCCTGTCACAGAGGTGGAAATGAACCCACAACAAACCAAGGACAAGACAAGACAAGGGGCTCTAAATTAGGGCCCTGTGGCACCCCTCAGCAGCTGTCCCCAACCCCCTTTTGATTGTCCCACTGTGGCTTGTTTATATTCAGCCACAAACAAACAAACAAACATGACCTCACATCCTTCAGACCCGGGCAGACATGTCTTTGGAGCTAGACGTCACTGATAATGCAGACTCAGGGATGCACAACTTCTTTTTCTCCATGCACTTAATAATGCATTTGTTTTGTTTTACAGTTGTGAGAGGTGTCATATCTGAGGTTCTCAACATGATGTCAATGAACCTGAAATGATAATCAGCTTATCATGTGGTGGTTGGATTTATATTTTTACTTATTCAATATTGAAAGGAACTAAATCAGATGTATTGTTATTTTTATCATTATCACAAGTGTTTCTTAAATGTATATTATCATTAAACAAGCCTATAAGTCACATATTTTATCTCATGTTAAAAGCTAAATGTTTTATTTTATTAAAAAAATATATGTTTCATCTCAATTATTTTATGTTTTTATACTTAGACACATCATATTAAAAGTTACAAATCTACTATCTTAACTTTACAATGAAACAACCTCCATTTTTAAGCCCACATAAGAACGCACTTACAAAGAACTTTTTTTTCTTATTGCCACAATCTCCATCAGGCTTTTTAACACATAATTTACAACATATAAATACAGTATAAGTTGCACTGTATTATTTCGGTGACTTTTTTCCATTGGGTCTAATTAAAAAGGTGCATTTCAGTCTCAGTAAATGAATATGCAAATGAACCGTGTGTTTGTGCATGTCTCGTTTTCTGAAGTGATGATAACAATGTGGCTCTAAGCCTTTCTCTTAACTGCAATTTCCACTGATCCACCGTGACAAACAAACAAAACGCTAATCCTATTATATTTTAATGGCACCATTTTCTTTAGGCACTTGATGTGCGACACTGTGTTGTGTTAAAATTCTTCTGACAAAACCTAAAATCAATTTTTCAGTCAGTGTTGTTGCTAAATCTTGTGTCTTTTTGTGTCATGTTGTGATACTTGTAGCGGTCAATGAAGTGTTACTGTCGGGGCAGAGTTTACATTAAGCAGCTTACCGTCATTTTCTCTTTTAAACAAAGCTATTTTTGTTTCTCTGGGAAGATGTGTTGTTTTTGGAGCATTCCTAAAGCTTGGCGTTTGATATATGCAGTTGTCTTTTTATTTCAAAGAAAATAACCGTTTTTCAGTGAAATGTGAAGTTTTATCTTTGCTCTTTTTTGAACAAAGACAAAGAACTGATTTGTGTGCATAAGGCAAAAGACCCAAATTGATATTAAAAAGGACTTTTTCCTAAAGACTGAGATTAACAATATAACATTAAAACATATTAAAAAACAGTGTTTCTATTCAGAATGCTTTTAAAGGTGAACTTTCCTATGTTTTGCCTAGACTTTTTGACATGACATAATTTTACCTCCATGGAAATAATACAATTTAAAATTTCCATGAAGGTCAAATCTGTGAAGATGGAGCCAAGCACACAGTAAAAATACGTGCTTTTCAAAGTATTTTTGAGCAATAAAACATACGTAATAGACTACATGTAAGATAAAAGGCCATATGTTCCAGGCAAAACAATTAAATTAAGCAGTTAATAAAATGAAATCAATGGCGTACAACAGTACAGCCGAACATTGAAAAATCTAATTTTGCTTATTAAATTGTTTATTTTTAATTGTGGTCCAAATCTTGATACAAATCCAAAGCTTTTGAATTTGAACAATTATAGATATGGTATTGTATACAGTAAGAGCAGTCAAATAGCTCCACTGAGCCAACTAAACTGCTATGACTTGTCCATGATTATTCTATCTATGTATTTTTTCAAGTGTGCTATAGAGTTTGGATTTTAAAAAGTAGAAATGATGTTGAACTTTGAAATATTTTGAGAGACGATGAGAAAAAATAAAAATAAAAAAACAGTTTTTCTTGGTGCCAGAACAGTTTTATCACGATTTATGCACATAGTATTTCCTGTTCTTTTTGAGGGGAATAAAATCACCTGCTTCTTTAGAGGGTTCTTTGCACACTGGGATTGGTTATATCCAGCTGTCACTCAGAGCATAACAAAGGCTTATGAGTCTGTCTGAACTCTTCATAATTGAACAAATCGCTGAATTAAAGAGGAAAATAAAGTATCACATTATATGACACTTTTGTCACGAGGAAGCCCTAGAAAGGCGGTCTAATCTTGTTCACTATGATCGTTTTGAATGCTCTGAAGCTAAATCGTCTGTTTCACAACATGTTTTAAAGTCCACACTGACCTTTTAAGTTAAGACAAATACAACATCTTCCTCAGACAGTGATGGACAGTGCACATTGTTAGAAACTCTGTCCGTTTTGCATTTCCCTGGACAAACCTGTCTGCAGCCGTCAGACAGGTGCCGTATGTGCCTTTGACAGTCACCTTTCATCCCGCCACGTTCAGACAAATGGACACTGTGTTTGCATTCAGTAGCAGCGGTCACAGCTGCCTGGACGTCTGACGGCTCCTCTTCGGTTCAGCACCCTGTCGGCCATGACAGTTCCACAGCTTCCCACCGAGAGCTGAGGTTTACTCCAGGTGGATCATATGGGCACAAAACTTGAGAAATATTGTGCACTGATTTTCATAGAGACTGTTTGATTGACTTGAGTGGTCAGATGTCAGGTTTTGGAGTTGCCACTTGTTTTCAGATGAACTTGAATGATTCTATGAGATTTTTATTGAAGATCTTACATTAAAAGTCATGAAAAGTGATTTCAAAATGAATGTGACGTCTTCATCCTTTTAGGCAATTCATGTGGCTGGAATTAAATCTATGTAAATGTACAATTTAGATATTTTTAATGAGGATCTCTTTTTAATATGCTCTTGGCAAGTGTGGGAAGGAAGAACTTTATCTTTAAGCATTAAAGACTGACAGAATAACCTCTCCTGGACTACAAAATCAAGTTTTAGGAGCTATTGATCATGTTGTTATTTCTCATTGACTGCAAGTTGTATTTAGAGTGTTCTGTGCACATTTGAATAATCTTTATTCTCTGTTGTACAGATGCCATTGCCCACTCAGTCTGCTTTCACCAATCTCATGAAGACACACTCACTGCTCTGTTCTTAGTTCTGCCATTTTATTTTCATAAACAGTGATACGTGCATCATTTGTCATTTTATAACAAAAAAAAACAACATTTAGTAAGTTAACAGCAATATATATATTTTTTTTTATTAATATTTGTTATTTATAAAGAGAAGGGCATCTGGAGTAAAATTTAAAAGTTGCATCCTAATAACCCCCAGACGATAAGGAAAAGACATTTTGCTGTGTGAAGTTTGGAACATTACACTCAAAGTCAACATCCAATGTGATTTAGTGAAGCTTTTGCTGAAGTTTTGAATTCTTTTTTATTGGTAAGTTCTAAAGTGAGTGTTAAGTACTTTACACTTCAAACATTTCTAACTATCACTTGGAGTCATGTCTTTGGTCTAAGGCGAATCCTGTCTCCTGCTTCTTCCCGTGACACCCAATGGCACCTTCATTTCGCTGCTAATACCTGAACTAAGAACTTCATTCTTCTATAACATCAAATACTGGCTGCTTTTCGCTGCCATGAGCCCTAATCAGAGAATAATAGCTTCACATTTCTTCTTCTTAAATAAACACAGACTTACGCTGACAATGTAGGAGTTCCCTTTCCAAAAATGCAAAGAATAAAGTCAACATGTAATTATTGTGGATGTGTTTGTTTGAATCTCCGCTGACAGGGGTATTTAAGAACCCAAGCTAAATCCTCGCAGTCTCCCTTGAACCAGGCAGGAGGCACCGGGACCCTTTAATCTTTGAGGTAAAGCAGTGACACGCTCCTCTGATGCACCTCGTTTCAAATGTTTTAGCGTCTTTTGGCTCTCATTTGGCTTGGTCCTTCCTCGCTCAGTAGTTAGGCGAGGTGAAGGTGTTGTCAAACGTAAATCGAAAGGCATGAAACTGAACTTCAGAGAAACATCACTCTGAGTTTAATCAAAGAGTTAATTTACGCTAAGAAGTGGCATTTGGAGCGCTAATGTGGGTCTTGTGTGACAACTGCTCTCTTATTGCAAATTACTGTCTCTTCTATCTCTTCTATTTTGAGATTATTTCTTGGTCTTCGGTCTGCTAGCAGTCTCACTGGAAATGTCATTCCCTTTTCAAGAATGTTACACACTATGACATTGACACATATTATTACCTTGAAAAACATTTTTGTAGCAATTCTAACATTGATCAGGGTTGCCTCATCACAGACCTGACCTGTAAAAACTAGATCTGTTAATTAACCTGTTAAGCCCTAGCCTCGTTTTTCGGTGCGAAACACCCAAAGCGACATGTAGAAATTAAACAATGAATTACAAGAAAAAAAATACTTATCACAAATATTTCTTTGTGTCTATAACCATTAATTGACCTCAGGAATATATTCCCAATGCCAAAATAATTATAATTACTGATATATAAGAAATTCCAGTTAAATAAAGAAAAAAGGATATATATATTTTTTTTAATTCTCGCCTAGTGGTTTTGATCTTTAACAGTAGATAACATCAAGCTAATAAGGTTTTTATGGCCAGATATCTATTGCTAAACATACAGTGACTTAGTGACAACAACTATGCCAAATTTGAAAAAATGTATTGAAGGGCAAAAACTCAATTAAAATTTTAGCAATTATATTAGCAGGCAGAAATGGCATTTGACACAGGTTGGCACAGTTTGGCACAAACTACGCTAAAGAGGTTATTTGGGGTTTTTTTCAGTGAAAATTGGTTGAATTTTTCCACCGATGTTCATTATCTGGGTAGATTACCACTGGAGCTTTTGGATACGTTTCATCCAGTTTTACAATTGTGCACAAAATAAAAGATGACATCTATGACATTATAACATATTATATACATACAGTATATGTATACATATTTCACATTTACAATCTAAAAACTACACATAACCACACAAACAACTTCTCATTTGAGACGCTTGAAGAGTGTTGTTTTCACACAAATCCCTAACTTTGCTGTTTTTTCGCTAATATTTTGTTCATGTCCCATTCTAGATGGCAGATTTAGTTTTTTTCTTGCCATTATCAAATTTTTTCTGTAAAAGAAACAGTCAAATTTCCTAAAAACAAGCTTTTAATGTGTGCGTTTAGCAGCTAATATTGGCATACGAAAATGGAAATACATTGTGGCCTTTACGCATGGCATTTACATTTAATAGAAATTATAGTCTGCATGATTTTTTGTTATTGTTAAATTTAATAACCTTTTCTCTTTCAAAAGACTACAGACTCTCCACATGAGCTTGAACTACTTCTCTAACAGCTCACGTTTGTGTCAAAATATATACAGTATTTTTAACCATTAGATACAAATATCTATTAAAAAAATGAACTCCAGAAAAGTACACTTATTGTGTATTTTTAAATATATTGATACATTGCTCAAAAGCAGAAAAAGACCATCTTTATCAAGTCCAAAAAATTTTGTGTCATGTGACATATTTTGGGCCCACCGGAGGGCTATAAAGGCATAACCTCCACAGTAAAAAAGCCTGAATGCTCCTCCAGAAAAGAAGAAAGCACATGCAGCATCTTTAAATATAGAAACCCATTGAGAAGTTAGCTTTTATGATAATGCCATTAACAAAGAGAGTGATACAGAAAAAACACATAATACAGCATATTTGTTGAGATTGCGATTGAGAGTCTTGTACTTGTACAAAAACATAACTTTTCCAGAAACGTGTAATTCTGAGATACCTGCTATAAATCCTCTTTTTACTGTATTGCTTGTCTATGTGGACAAGTATCTCTGAACCTTTTACATTAATCTCCCCAGATCTAAACGCACACATTCAGATCAAGATTTCAACTAGACATGCTCTAAAATGAGACTGATGATTGAGATAAAAAGACTTGCTTGCAAATTAAATGTGCACTGTGTAGTGAAAAGTCAACCACACAATTCAATAGAAACAGGAAGTCAAAATAGTTCAGAATATAGTTTACAGCTAAAAGGACATCCTTTCCATGAAAACAAACAGAAGGAGGCCTTCTTCCAGGAAAAACAACAGTCCTTTTTGTAGCCATGCTAGTCCGCTGAAAGTACAAACTTAAGTTATTTACTTAAAGCAACAAAATTCAAGTTTATTTCTGGTCATATAGTGCCCCTTTTAAAAAAAAATTCTCCGTACTCATTCCACAGTTTGAAAACACTACTCTGAATAATATACAGTATATGCATAGTAACACTATTAGGTACCCATTTAAACTGCTTAATTAGCCTTAATAAAGCAAGCACTATTTATTAACATCAATTCAGGCTTTTGATATACAGTAGTTATGACGTTATACATAAGTAAAATAGAAATGTTCTATCAGTAAATGTTGGATTTTTACATAATCAAATAAAACATAAAACATTAAAGTTGCAGTAATGCCCATTGTTTAGCTGCTACAATCTTTCATCTTACTTTTATGGGCCAATCAGTAATCTTAAAAACCTCCAAAAAGGATTATATCTTTGTAACAGTGAAATACGAGCGTCGTCAGGGCTTGCAGGTTCATTAGTGCTGTGCTTAATGCTGCTCTTCTACTCTTAACACCATAAAACAGACATGTAAGATAATTGACCTGTCTGTGTCTCCTCCTGCGGCGGTGGAGCGCTCCCCTGTGATCCCTAATCTCACGCACTTTGTTAATTGGACCCTCTTAATTGTGTCTGTTGCTCCTCAGACATTTCTAAGAGGATTGAAAATCTTCCTGTTCTGAATGAGAGAGGAGCGTGTTTTAGATGAAGGTATCAGAAGGGAGTTGAAATGTCGGGTGTCCCACTGTGTCGTCCTCTGCAGGGGCGCACACCAGAGCATATGGAACAGAGTCTGTATGCTGCTGCTGTTGTGGTTACCAGTGTGTTAAAAGTTGTTTTCTTTGTGTGATCTGTGCACTTTGTAGCTAGGTTCAGAGTGAAGAAAATTAACTAATGAAACTAATAATTCAGTTTGAAGCATTCTATTTTTTAGTAAGTAAATATTCTCAAAATGTCACCAATGAAAAGGAAACTAAGATCTGACTAGTTCCTAGGGCACTGCACTTGCTAAATAATAAAACTGCAGTAGTGGATACAAATGATAAATGGAAATTATATGTTACTATAAAAAAAAATAACGCTATATTTGCGCATTGCAACTTTGCTTTACACTCTTTCTTTGTGAAATGTATTCTTGTGAATAACAGTCTTTTTGAGCATTTTGCATAAAAGCAGCACTATGTGATAAAATTAAACTACAGTCCACTCCAGTTTCACATGCTGCCTGAAAAAAGCTATCATTGAGGTTAGGTTAGATACATTTTAGTTTCTCCTTTCCTTTCCCCGTTCCATTGTATTTTCTAAACAAGCAATACAATGTGAAATTACTTTTACTAAAATGTTGACGATGATATGTATCAAGACTACAGCCTATCACATCTATACTTCACCAAATTAAAGTTAGTGTAACTAACTTTTTTAGTTGTAAATAAGCAAATGTTGTCTTTTCCACTCAAAAGTGTACGGTAAAGGCAGCTCTTTGTGGACAAAATTAGACCACTGCGTACTGTCTGAACTGAATATAAAATAATTCTAATTACATGTAGCTCTCTGATTAGCTGTGCTTGGGTGGTCCTCTCCAGTTTCACATTGTTGTTTCAAAAGCCATAACAAAATTAATACATGTCGATAAAACCATGAGTTGGTTAATTTAAACCTAATTCGTGTTTGCAGTGTGAAAATCAGCCACCACACTTTTAAGCATCCAAATAGATTGATATTTAGGCAAATCATCTTGCAGATATTACACACCATTGTATCGTCACTTATTTTAATATTGAACAACATCAATTGGACTTTTGGACATAATACAGTTTATTTAGACTTACATCATACACACGTCACACAGATTATGGACAATCAGAAGCATGTTGTTTTTACAGCAAGCGAGAAGGATTCTGCACTCTAGATGTGCCTCTCCACAACTTCAGGAAAATGTAGCCTAATTGTCAGATTATACGGTTCGAAATTATTTTGAAGAGTGTAAACAATCAATTAGAGCAGCCAGACAGTGCCAGGCTCTGCAGCCTAAAAACTTAAAATAAAAAATAAAAAAAAAGTAAATAAAGGCAAAAACACAGTGTTTACAGCAGATTTAGCAAATGCCCTTCACTTTTGTTTAATGTTCATTTATTTTCATTAGCAGGTGGATACAACATGGCTGCAGGTGGCACATACAGTATGTGTTTGGCATTAAATGTAAGACAACACAGCAGATAATGTACAAAAGTTTGTGTTGTTGAGGAAACATTTTCATATGAGATAGAATGTTTCCTTTTACAGCTCATTTAAATAATACATTTTGTGCAATTCATTTTAATCCAACAGTGATACACTTAATCCCTCCTGCCTTGGAACAAAAAACACAGCATAATCTTCCCTAAAGACAAATACACTGATGATTACACTGATAAGCATTTAGCGACTTCACTGGGCCACAACCTCTTGGCCTCTCTCTTCCGACACACACCAGCCGCCGCACACAAATCATTAATGTATTTCACTTCAAAGTCTCTGCAATTTTCTGATGACATTCACACTCCTCCAGGGTCAAACAACATCTCACTGCCTTTCGTATCAATTATTAAATATTTTCCCCCCTCCACCGTCGCCCCCTGGAGACCGATGCTCTTATCATTTTTGTCAGAGTCACTTTCCATCTGCATTTGTCATTTCGCTGCACGCATTTACAACTTATCAATCGCCGTGTCAGGATGCAAAATAACTGATGTTCTTAGGGGCGGGATAGGACGGGACTATCTGGGGCTTTCAATCAATGCATATTCGGCTCCTCTCTCTCTCTCCTCTACTACTAGTCACTACTTCCTCATAAATCTCTAAGCATTGTGGGGTAATGTATTTGCGGTGGGGGGTGTGGGTGGTCCCGCAGCCGAGGCAGTAGTTATATTATCAAACATTGCACCTTAGGGCGAACACGATATCGAGGGCTCTGGCGGTGGCAAAGGAGGAGGAAGGGATTACTATGTGTCGTTCATAAATCAAGTCTCTCAGCCAGACTTATCATTGCGTTGGGCTGGATGGCAGGGTAAATAGTCGGCTATAGGCCTGTAATGTGATGCATGCTGAAGGAGTGAGAGCAGAGCATGTACAAGTTTGTTAATGTATACTTAGCCAACTCAAAGATCCCTCTCTGTCTTGTTGTGTGTGATTTAAACTGCAGAGGAGTGGCAGACCAATAAACATGTGCAACGATGTGGCATACCAGATAAAGACTAGATTCGGAATTAGAGAACAGACATTACACTGTAAAAGTAATACGATGGTTTTACTTAAAATGTAAGTATAATGTCTGCTTCTACGTTTTAAGTTAAGTAAGCTGATACATGGTAGTTGTCTGTCATAACTTTATACCATAGTGAGTCAGAATTCCAATGCTAACTATCGTGCAATATTTTCGTATACACGCACATGTAGTTTGGCAGGTTAAATCACCTACATATCAGTGCGCTGAATACGTCTCCATGGCAACGTGCAAGTGTTAACAGCTCGAGATTGAAGAGCAAGAATCTGGTGCTCTGACTCGTTCATAATAAAACTCTGCTTTCAGTGTTGAGGCTTTTATTGTGTAGAAGCCACAAGAAGTGATACTTTTAAGTGGTTGAGCTTTGACAGCACAACTAGCACAAAACTTTCCTTAGTTTGGATAGACTAATACCCAACTAATGCATTGGGTATTTTAAACAACATGAGAGGACAGACATCACATTTTATGGACTGTGATTTTAACACAGACACACAAAATGGTAATACATGGCCTGCAGGCTTTGAAAACTGAGGGACTGCATCCTCCTCAATCGATTTTTTTTACATGTATTTATAAGTTTTTAGACGTGTGACCGTGGTATAAGCAGATTAAACAGCTCTGAGCCGTGCATTATACACATCTCTGTTGCCCTGTTGTGGTATTCTTGACTCCACAACGTGCATTAGATCATGCACTGCTCCTATTTATGTTCCCTCATGCAGGTGCCTTATAACTTGAATAAGTTGGCAATTAATTTTTATATATTTTATTTTTATTGATTAAACGTTTTTCAAGTCATGAACACAAAGAGAGTAGTTTGAGTTGTATGTAATCAAAACATTATGATCACTCCTACACTTGGCTCATAACATGAAAAAATAAATTGTAAATGTTTAATTCACTATGTCCAGTTATATCAACACAAAAACTAAAGTTCATTAAACCTATTAGCCTTCTGATTTTACAGTGCTATGCTTGCTTTTTTCTTGTATTTAGTAATAAACTATGACATATGTAGATCAAAAATTTACATTTTCTTCACTGTAAAACACAAAATATGTCTAACACTGTTTGGAGTTAGAAATAGTCCATTGACTTCAGGTTCAAAACAGAACTGATTTATTTACAGTTGTGTTTTAATTCTTTTTATGTAATTTATTGAATTTGGATCATAGCGGCCAATTTTTCTTGAGTCTGTTCTAGTGCAAAAGCAAGCTGACAGCTGACTAAATGAAACATTTACCTCTTGCAACCATCTTTGTTTTACTTAAAAGGTTCTGTTCATGGGACAGTTTATTTTTGCAGTACATAAGGTTAAAAGGTCTTGTCAGCTCAGAATCCCACATTTTAAATTGGCAAAGTAAATTTTTTTATAGAAAATTTGACTGTTGCCCCCTATCTGGAAACATGTCAAGGTAGGGCTAGTCAATGTCTGTCATGTCCCAACTAATAACTGTCTTTTTCTATCTTGCATTACAATTGCTATTTTTAATATTCTGATTAATGCTCAAATGAACATTAACGTTTTTAGACAAGTATTAGATATAAAATGCTAAACGAATGCAATAGTGTTTGACCTTCACAATATGTTGTAGATGTCTAAGCAAGCATTTTTAAAGAACAATGGAATGCAGTTATCTAAGTTAATTTGCTTGCTTGAATAACTGTAGTCCGTGATTTGCTAATTGAGTCCATTTAAGTTGTGATTTTTGTTTGATTGTGATAAACCTTGGACCCTAAAGAAAAATGAAGCTCAAGAGAGCAATGTCATTTTTATAACCATCTAACAAAATAGGTCTAAAAATTTGAATAATTTAAACAACACTGGAACTTTGCCCAGAAAGAGACCACAAATTTGAAAAACGAGGGCAAATTGTCCTGACTATTTTGTGTGTTTTAAGAATTTTCCAACAAATTTACATATTAATCATTGCACTTTCTGCACTCGAATCATCCTGAAAATAAGACATTTAAAGCCAGGGCTGCCGTGTGACAGCTGATTTTGTGCTAGAGGTGAGGCACGATGAGGGCATTACTATTGGAGGATACAGTGGAGCAAAGACTGGTGGCAACTTAATGAGGAGCCCAGCCAAGTCTTCACAGTAGCAATTTAAGCTGAAATCAGAAGAGAGGGAAACAGAGAGTAAGCCCTGTGACACGTGGCTGCTAACGCTAAATCACCTCCTGCATTAGCCTGGACTCACCTGATAACTTCTGCCTCTTTAAAACCCAACAAAGGGATAGTACTAGTCACATTCTGGGCTCACCGCGCCTAAATGACTGTTTTAAAAATGGTCGCCTGAACAACCATGCATCATTGTTAAGGCTGTCCAGTGCAAAAGTATGATATGACCTGAATATATCAAATACGGCTCACACAGTCGCTGTTTGACAATGGGGAATAGACTTGTGGCAAAACAAAGGATGGTGGTGTAGTTTTTGCTTGACTAGTTCTGGTCACCTTTAGTAAAGTCATTTGACAGCTTTGGCAGACTAGAAT
Organism: Mugilogobius chulae; assembly: GCA_038363315.1. Classification (NCBI taxonomy): domain Eukaryota; kingdom Metazoa; phylum Chordata; class Actinopteri; order Gobiiformes; family Gobiidae; genus Mugilogobius; species Mugilogobius chulae. The sequence goes on from CM076408.1 coordinate 28,502,297, forward strand.
TTACCACTTTATCTCCGAATTGTATAACAAATAACCATGTTTTTAACCAACATTTTTATACCACGCTTTTTGGTAAATTATACCTTTATGCCAAAATCCACTTCTGACTTTTCAACCATGTTATAACAGTGTTCTCCCATCATTAGTTTACTCAAAGTTGTATTTGGATTGATTTATGCATGTTACTGTTTGAATTGCATGTGATTGTTGTCGGGTTAAAAACATGTCATGTGACAGGATATATCACTGTTTACAAAGAAAATTATAATTATTAGAAAAATCAGCCTTTACAATTTGATTTGTCAAACTTCTGAAAGTCATCAATAACAGAGAATCTGAAGTCTGAATATTGAGAGGCTGAAATGGCTTGGTGCTGAATTGGTACTTTGGTGCTTAAAAGGTTAATTATTTGCAAAATATCAATTAGTATTTATTTATGAATATTTAAAGATACATTGTTACCATTGCAAGATAGAACAATTGGCTTTTTGCACGTTAGTCCTATTTGAGATTTTAAGTAAATTCTATTATACAATGAAATTGTTAACGGACATAATAGTTAGACTGTTTAGGGTTGAAGGTGGAGGTAAACGGTGACTGTAGAAACATCACCAAAACAGTGGTGATCTTTAAATGTAAAGTAGGTGAAAGGAGCAGCTTAAACAACAGCTGGATCAGACATGTAACTATGATAATGAGCTGCTCCTTTGTGCATGTCTTCTTGATTTGGACTCAGACCTATAATTAAATGTACATTCACGCAGAAGGCTACATTATATACTACACACCTCTGTAGAATACTATTGTCTGGCACATAGACTTGACTTAGAACAATATGGACCCAAGATGAGTAAAGAATTATTCATTTATTACGAAAGTAAAAATGTATGCCATATTGACTCAAAGAAATTCAAACTCAAAAATGTATTATTTTGTCAATTAAAAGTGTATCACCCACTTTTTTTCTGACTTTAGAACTGTTTAATTTAGTTATGTGAATGGAAAACTGTGAAGTAATTTTTACTCACAGAGACATAATGAACAGATTGTTTAATTTAAATCCTTGGGTACAAGGCTTTTAGGCTCCTCATATTAAGTTATTTCTTATACTGATTTAATTTGTAATGTTCATGTTCTTTTTTTATGTATGTATTTTTTTGTTTGGGGATCAAAGTCAGGTACTTTTTGAGCCAGTACTAAATATGAGTAAATATAGAAACTGTCCTTAACATTAAAATTATCGTAAAAGTATGAAGTTACTTCCGACTTCAGCTTGAATAAACAGTAACATGTATCAACTCTCCTAACAGAGTTGTTTCATGGTCATCAACTCTTGTATGTCTGGACATCAGTGTCTGAATCCAGCTGGCCACTCGCGATATTGCATTATTCATAAAACACAAACACACAAAATGGATTCCTCCGGTCCACTCCCCTCCAAAGTCACAAGATTAATGAGTCACTCTTTAGGTTATAATTCAAAGTTCATCCTCACATACATCATATTTTGAAGCACATAGATTATGGGAGAGAGAACATTTATCATATGACAGGGCATACACAGGCGCAGCACATACAGCACACAAACACAGCACACAGGCTGGTGCAGTCCGCCTCCTCTTTCACATCCACTTATTCTAATTTTATTTCCTCTCATCTCCTCTCGAGCAGTAAAGCAGAGATTGGTCAAAGATAATGTCCTAAAAACTAGAGGTTTCAACAGTCTGCTGGACCCAGTCGCAACCACAGAGAGGAGGAACATTTATCACTGTAATCAAAGGGATTTTGTTCTGTTTGTGAGACCATGCAACATTAGAACAGTGGAAGTATTTTTCAACAGATTTATGTATAATTGTCTAAACTATTTATCTACAAACCCAATAAGGAAAAATAATCCTTATTAAAGTACAATACATTTTTCTTTTTCAAGGTTTCCTGCCATTGTGTATTTTGTTTTTATGTATTTAGATTTTCATTAGTGATTTTAAAGGTGTTATTCTTTTTACTTGTTCCACAGTATGGTCATTATATTTACTGCGTGGAAATTAAAACAAAAAACTTTTTTTTTCTTTGTTGATGTGTTGTTTATTTAAATCCAGATTTTTATACAATCAGTGATTATGTTCAGCAGGTGGCCATATCTGCTCATCAAAAGCCGGATCTCCTCCAATCTCTAAACCTAGGCAGGACCTGGTCAGTACTTGGATGCATGGGAGACCACTGGAACATCAGGAGCTACATTGGGATCTCGAGAGTGATCCCTCCCTGCCCTGGGTGAGTGGATCTTTGATTGTAAAGTCTTTTATAAAATGAAACTGTTTACATTTACCTTACATGTGAAACCTGCTGAATAGTTGTATATCATAATTATAGTGTTCAAATGTCTGATATTTCACTAAGCTAAACTGGAACAAATGCAGCTGCGAGGAAAAGAACTGGCAAAAGCCCTGACACTGCCAGTTATATTTCTGGACTGTACAAACACGCATGAAATTGACAGAGAAAGAGAATGACAACCTCATCAAAAATAATTCACTGCTGAATACAAGAGTGCATTGGATTAGCTGAAAAACAGACTTCATCAACTTCTCTTGCAATTGAGCCTGACAGCTGATGACCTCTTCAACATGGCCGCCGACACTGACCCTGCTCTCGGAATGATCGACTGTATTATGTCCTAATCTCCGCTCAAATACATGATAAGAAAGGCTAATTTGAGAAGATGATGGAGTCTTGAATGTTGAACTCACATTTATAGATAAATATTGGATCATAATCACAAAGAGGCCCATCTTTGCACATTTATGGACAAATTACTTTCTGGTCACAGTTTTGATGCAGGGAGATTGAATTCGCTGGGAAATTGGCATAGCAATGTCACAGATGCCACTTCAAATGAGCTCTGAACATATATTCACTGTGTAGCTCATTGGCTTATGCTAATCCTTCCCATTTGCCACTTGTCAGACGAAAGTGTCATTTAGCTTTGCCGTCTTTTAGCCATTCAGTAACTCGCACAAAACACACCAGTCTTTCAATCAGAGCTTTTGAGTGCAGCTTCAACTTTTCTGGTCATTGATTTGATTGTGAGAGATGACAGAAATGTATCCAATTTAGCCACGAGTGAGCGTATAAAATGTAGGATTATTTGTCGACAGTTAACTAATCACTGCATCGTTCAATGTCAACTTCTATTTGACGGACAGGATATTGCCTTTGACCACAACTTTTCTGTTGAGTTGTCAGTTCGCATCAAGGATTCGGGGATACAGTGTTGAGTGCCATATGATTAGGAGGTTTAAGTGACCTTTTAGTCTGGAGTTTGCCTTTTTCTCTTCTCAAAACATGCTCAATAGGTACTGTCCTTCAGTTGAGATAATGTCCAGGTCCACTGTTTGTCTGGATGAAGGATGGGCAAAATGCACAGGAGAAAGGTCTCTACAATCTTAATATATACAAATCTGTATGTGGTTCTTTAGTGTGTAGCAAATATGTAGTTTTGGAGTACAAAAAGATGATTGCTGTTATGACTTTGGGTTCCACCTACTGAAGAATAATTTGAAATTGACCAACATGATCCCAGCCTGCTCACCTCTTCTCTAAACTTTGCGTAATAATTTTATTGCCTTAGCAGACATCTGTGCTCTTGTCTCTGATAAAATGTTCACCGAGCAGCCCTCTCCTTCTCCAGCTCTGATTGGCTACACACGGACACGGCGTTCCCTTAAGGAGCATTGTGCAGGGGTCACACCATCTCGCTCTCCTCATCATCTTCCCTTTGATGAACAAATGAGCAGTTCCTCGCCCTTTGAAACATTTTTGTGCAGCACGTTGAGGCAATTAGTCCAGGCGGTAAAAGCCAGAGCAGAGCAGACACCGGGGCTTCAGGTGTCTCGTCCGCATCACTTCATCTGTGAACCGCAATCAAGCCCTTAATGAAATAAGTAATTAACATATTATAATTGTACTACAGTTTGATTTGACAGAAATCATTTTCCATATCTAATACTATGCTAATTTAATCTGTTCTATTCTCACCAACATGACCTTTTGTGATTAAGTTTCACGGCAGACTTCTCCTGTGTGTGCGTCAGGATTACTCATGGTGACAAAATCTGTTTACACACCCACCAACGCAGTCACTACAATAGAAAATGAGATAATGTACTGATTACAATAGAGCTCCGACAATTAGGCTTAGTTCCAGCATCAGCTGGAGATGCCCTGAACAATATTAGCCACTGTTGTGGAAGTTCTTTATTGGTCCCACAATGGGTTTCAGTTTCCTGTTACAGCTGCCATTTTGAGGACTTTAAAGATCATCTTTCATCATTTTGAAATAGGGCAACGATACCACAGTAAATAGACATCTTCAGGGTGTTCTTTTGGCAGCAAAGAAGGTGGTCATTTCTAGAAAATGGAAGATAATTAACGTTAAAATAGTAATGGACTAATTATTTTGGACATATTTTGATGGAATTTGTTTGTATTTGTGCATTGGTGTAATTGATCTCTGTGTCTTGTTCATTAATAGAACTAGTATTTGACTTGAGTAGATAGCTGACTTGTCAATAAGAATCTAACAAAAAACAAGCATTAATCAATTACTTTTATTGCACAATGATTTTTTTTTACAGTTTATTGGAATAATGAAATTGTTTTTGTTGTAGAATGTCGTATTAAGTTTGTATAGTCAAAAAAATTATCAGTATTTCATTTTTTCTAGGTTAGTCTCAAACACATTTTCTGTTATTTTTAAAAACTTTTACTAAGATATCTTTGGAAACAAATACTAACGACAAAAATTGTCTAGCGCTCATCAAAACTAGAAAAACTGATCTTTAATTCATTCATTTTTTAATTACTTAAACATTGTACCAGTGGTCATGGATCTTGGTCTTGCTTCAAATTGGCAGCAGCTTTGGTATCAACATACAAATACTGTATACTTGTATATCAACAAAATGACTATTTCAGCTTGAAGTAAACAAGTCACTCTTGGCTATCAAAAAGACAAAAAGACAAAAAGAGTGCACACGATGATCACACAAACACAGCTATCTGCACGATGCGCTTATTGCCACAAACTGGAGACACATAAACCCTTTTTAATGTAATGAGTGACGGCCAAACACTGCAAGAGAAAACAGGAAGTGAGGAGCAAGCGGAGAGGAAGTAATCGTAGCTGAACCCAGGCGTTATGAGACTGACAGAGAGCGCAGAAGCTGTAGCAAGACTGTGAGGCCCTGAGGCCGCTTGACAACATTACCATAGTCCTCACCTCTAGTACACAATGCACTTGTCAGCCGCGCCTTGGCCCTTTTGAGACTTGACACTGTTGCTATTTTAGAGTGTCACTTAAGGTTTCAGTCATGGGCTTATTAGTTCAATCAGACTCAGCGCCAGGCTTAGTGTGCCAACGTCAAATCTGGAGAGCGAGTGTGCTGGGCGGGCATGCCAACTTTACCACATTTAGGACATGTCTCATAATGTGTTTTAATCCAGGTTGCTTCACTTGTAATATAGTATAGATAGTCATGTTTACAGTGAAACTCGTGAACTCTGAAGATGTTTCTTTTCCTTATGCTTTATTGCATTGCACAGATGCAAAAATAAAGAGATGTGAAGTATTTTATAATAATAATAATAATGCATTGGATTTATACAGCGCTTTGTCAAGACACCCAAAGACGCTTCACATTATGCATTATTCATTAATTCCATACTGGGTAGTGGTAAGCTACTATTGTAGCCACAGCTGCCCTGGGGCAGACTGACAGAAGCAAGACTGCCATTTTGCGCCATCAGCCCCTCCGACCTCCACCAACCATTCATACATACACACACCAGAACCATACTAGACAATGTGGGTGAAGTGTCCTGCCTTAGGACACAACAACGAGTTTCTCCTCTGTTCGTCCCACGGTGGCACCTGAGGTTTGTTGTGGATTATTTTGGTATTCACATTTAAAAATGAATTCCTTGAGAGTTGCCTGAGCTCAAAAGTATTATTTATTAACAAAAGTACAATTATGCATAATCGATAGTCCAGAGAGTCCAGGGTCCTAGTCATTGTTGTTGTGAGAGAGAAGTCCATAAATGGAGGTTTCCCAGTCCATTGTTCTTTAGCGCATGCTAACACATGAGCTAAGGCATGGTAGGCCATGTCAGAGGCCTGCTCTTGCAGCCCTCTCCTACATCTCAGTGTCCTTGCTCCATCCTCTGCTCCCAGTGGTATCTCCAAGTGCTCTCCCCTTGCCCTGTCCGCATGCTGCTTAAAACAGAGGTCAGGGAGGCGTCACCGTCTGGGGTGGGGCAGGATACTATCTTGACAACATCAAAGCTTGATGAGTGTTAAACAATGTCTCAGTAGTGAGACAAAGGGTATGTTACCGACAGAAAGATTCAATCATTTAAGACAAAGGCTCTCACTCTGGAAGTGTGATCTACATTAGCACATGTAAAGACTTACAGGCTCCAAGAGTCCTGTAGCACGGGTTTTCCCAGAGACTTCAGTTTCATCAAAGTTACATTTTAAGATTTCCATAACAGGTTCCTCCATGGTCTCCCATCTGAGTACTGCCCAGGCCCAACCCTGCTAAGCTTCTGAGATCTGACGAGATCAGGCTTTTGGCGAGCGCCGAGCTGGTATGGCCACACATACCAGCTTGTATGTTTCTCAAACTCGTCAGTTATACAAATCACTTGGATTGGCAGAATTTTATCAGTTCATTCTGGCCTAGGTGGTTCCTCTCATCAGCGCTAAAGGCTGCAGTGTATTCAGGGACCTGTGGTTTGAATAGTTGCGTGCTTTTATCAGGGGCCACTCTTAGTAATAATCAGAAATCATCACGGGTCACATTAATTCATCTTTTAACCATGTTATAGTTGTTTCTCACTTACAGTAAGCTTTCAAAGTTTAAAGATATTAGAGACACTTGTCAAGACATGAAGAGAAAGAAAAGAACTTGAAATCAGCCATAGCAGATCATATCAGATCACTGCAAGAGAAATCACTTATGATTTTAGACAGAACAGCAAATTCAAACGCCTAGGCAAGAAGGCAATCGAGATAATGAAGTGAGGTACCAACAGCTTTGACCACAATGACAATGTTCCTTCTTTCCCACACTTTGGACACTTTACCACCATCAGATGACAGGAGACCTCATGTACTAGCTGATAAACAGCAAAAAAGGGGACAATTACTTGCAACTCAAACATAACAACAAATTGCTTACTGCTGTGATAGTTTTGGAAATGATGATACACATAGGATACTGAATTGGAGCAGGTTGCTATTTTAAACTCAATACTGTGATTTCAACTTTCCAAATTGTAACTAAATGAAATTGAATAGATTTACCTACTTCCACCAGCTGTGGTTTGAAGTTGCACAGATACATGTCCAGTGCTTTATATGTGGAGAAAAAAAAACATTGTCTTCTTTCCTTATCTTTTTTACCCTTTGTGTCCAGTGAGATTTTTATTTGCCACAATATTTTCATCTGCCTGCCACTCTTTCTTTCTCACTCTGCACTAGCACAATCTGGCACCTGGATACACTCTCCTGAGACTAAGATGACACCAAACTGCAGAGGTGAGAATAGATTTGTGTCTGATACAGGCCCCTAATGTTTTTGTTTCGATTTATTTTTGCTAACATTGACAGTCAATCATTAGCCTCAGCTTGTTTCACGATTTGCTCCACACCAAAGCGAGGGCATTTTTTGCTTCAACCGGTCACTGCGTTTTGGTAAACATGTGTGTCACTGATTGTTGTCGTTTCTGTTCGGTAAGCTTACAAATTGGCACCATATAATTTTTAAGTTAATATTTGACACAAGGTCCATGGAGGAGAACTTCTGCTATCTCACTCAGGTTGATTCTAGCTAATTTTTGTTCTCCGATACCTGACCTGTTTTTAATATGGCACCACCTAAGGTCATTATCGTGCCGCTTTTAGCCATCTATATTTTATTTAATCTATACTTATTCACATGCTGTTTAATGTTTTTAATCAATCATAAATGCAGAAGTGGCATTAGTGCACTGTTAGCAGACTAGTTGTTGTTGAAACTAAACACAGTGAATAATTGACATGCTTGAAGTGAGTAATGCCAATAACAGTCAATATAAGAAATGGGTCAAACTGTAAAATTACCTCTAGAATGTAAATTAGATGTTCGTTTCATGCAGGCCTATACAAAAATAAAATGTCAAACTCTTTTGCATTTTATTCCGACTCAAATGAGAAGTGACTTTGATGTGTCTGTCGTCAGAGCGTCATGAAGACAGTGTTAACATTAAGCTTTAGATCACGATGCTATTCTGAATGTGACATTTGTCAACTTGTCAACAGGACAAATATAACACTTTCTATGAACCCCTCATTTCTACTTCTCAGCAGCTGTCAGAGCTTCATACAACACATGGCAATACATAAGTCAGTTTACTTTTGTCATTAAACTAAAAGTTACACATAATATAGATCATCAGTAACAAAAGAAAACATCAGGTGTGGCAGAAGAGAAATTATAGTCAACAACTGAAGCAAGTAGTTTGTTTTTTATTGCCAACATACAGAAAAACTGACAAAAAGACTGAAAAAAAAAGGTTGCTGGGGTGTCGACCTCATGTTGACGAAAGGCCACAGTGGAATCAGGGTTCAAAGGAGCAGTTGTAACTAAAATTAACCTTGCTAATCTTTGACATACAAATAACAGTTTCTTTATGTGATTATTGTGTATTTATTGAAGTGACAATTACTGAATATACATCGTCACTAGTCTGAAAAATGACTTATTCTTTAAATTTCAGACACATTTCATTAAGTTAAGACAACCAGATTCCTCCTGGTATTAAAATAAAATTAAAGTAAACCTTATAAGACCTTGAGGGTTGCATAAAATGAAGTGAAGGGCTGCGAGTTTGACTTGTGTGCTAGATAGTCTGGTCTGAAGGGGTGGAAGAGCTGTTGCCATGATAAGAGGTTCATTTCTGTCACTAAACTAGCCTAAACTTTCACTAAACTGGTCCAAACTGTTAACCCTAACCCTTATTTTGTTTGTTAATCTCTACATAAACCCTGTCACTAAACTTACCCATTCTCCTAACCATTTTCCTAAACTTACCATTCCCTTACAGTACTCACCATGCCTCCAGACCTGACTAGCATTAACCATACAGCACAGAACTGCTAGGAAACCACGCCCCCAAAACCAAAAGCCTGATGGGTGTCAGATATCTTAATAGTGAACCACATAGGACATTTTGCAACATTTATTTAGATCACAGTCGCAAAAGGACTTTAAAGTATTTAATCTTGTAAGCTCTGCGTTTTTGTTTGCTTTTTTCCAAAAACAAAGTCACTGTCTGACTTTTCTGAATGACTTAAATTTCCTCACAACTTGTTGGAAACTTACTATCTGAAAACCAGTTGTAACAGTCGCACTGATCCACTAACAAACATTTACAAATCAAGAAGACAAGGTAATGTATATGATTTACTTCACTTCGAGTGGCAAAACATTCAAACTGTTCACTAAAACATATAAAACATATATTTAATTTGCATCTCAGTTTGTTCATGCTTCATCAATCATTCAACTTGCTTTCTTTCATAGATTTACACGGATAAAAATCTCAGCCTCATCTGAGACTAATCAAATTAAGAGTGAAAGCTGTCAGTGCTAAAACGTGTCAAAAGCATCCTGTACATTTAGCATCAGAAGCCGCATCTTGCAGCTTTATGTTGTCATTATGCAGCAGACACTTTGGTGCAGCATGTCAGATTGGAGAGCTGTAAATGTCTTTGCGTTCACAAGTCGAAAGTGTTGGCATCAATCGAGCCACGCAATTTCATCATGAGTGACAACATGCTGAAACATCTGCCACTGAGTGATCAGAAAACGCAGAGATGGTGAAAGGGTCTGTGAGCAACATGAGAGACACTGGAGGCTTAATTTACCACTCTAAAGGCATGCTAGCTTTTTTCCATCAAGTTTTTATTGTGTTGTAATCCTCTGTTTCACTTCCTGCCAAACATATCTTTCTCTATTTAATGGCCTGTATGTTTTTTTATCCCATGTGTAGTTGAGCATATTTACATTTCATCCATTACAGATATTTTGTGAAAGCAGATGTTGCAGCCAAGAATAGTGCTTTATTCTGCAAAAAAACAGGAAGTGTATATGCCAGTTGTTAAAGTTGGTTTTGCTAACTTTTTTAGTTCTAACTCTGTGAACGTTGTGTTTTCCACCAAAAAGTATCTGAAAAATGCAGCACTTAGAGAAAAAAATAGACCTCTGAGTACTGTCTGAACTGAATAATGAAGAATGTTAGTTCTCATCAGGAGCTCTGATTGGCTGAGCTTGGGTGGACCTCTCCAGTTTCACTTTGCTGTTTGTAAAAAAGGGTTTTAAGCCATAATTGCAACCAACAATGAATACATGTTGATTTTAATCATGTGTTGAAAGATTTAAGAGAGGAAATTGTCAGATATATTCATGTATTGTGTTTGCAGTGTGAAAATCAGCTTTAACTTAATCATGAATAAACTGGCCTTTGTTTTTTTAGAATACAGTATGATAAGTATGATTATCATACAGTATGATTATAAAGTCATTGCTTAGACTGATGCACCTGGAAAAAAAAGTGGAAAACTTTATACAAAATACTGTGACAATAAGTAAACTTAAGCAGTTTGATTTTGTCTTGTGCAGAGGAGCAGTGTGATTGGTTTGACAACAGCTATTTGTGATCAGAACTGACACTGACCTCTGCAGTGAACACAGTAGCTCACCTTTTTTTTTGACTCTATTGTTGTTTGTGGCACTAAAATAATGACTCGGAGCAGTGTCGCTTTTGTGCATCATAGGCCCCTATATTCATTGCACAATATGAAAGCAATGCATTTATGCTCACTATAGTAGTCTATTCTAGTTTTCTGAGGTAAGCTAAAAAATCCAAAACTTTTTTTTTTCTATGTGCTTTTGTCCTGACCTGAGCTTGCCTGTTTCCTCTGCCTGTATCACAGCCTTGAGCAGAGACTGACAGAGCAGTGTGGTGTGGTGCTCTCGACCCTGGCCCCTTCTTTCTCTCTCCCTTTCTCTCTCTCTCTCTCTCTCTCGGCAGAGTGTGTGAGTGCCATCCATCTGTCAGCCGTCAGAGCCAGCCCGCCATGCCGAGAGCTGTCACTTCTCGTCAGGACGCCATGCTCAGGCCTTTTGCAGCTGCCCTGGATCACTCCGGGCCAGAGGAAATGTGCGTATCTGTGTGTATGTGTGTGTAATAGAGAGGGTAAGAGGGAGAAAGGAGGGAGAGAGAGATGTTGGCCTGGAAACAAAGAATGAAAGAATGTAGATGAACTGAGCACAACATGGAGAGACTATCACCTTTCACAGATACTGCAAGTTCGTTCATTCATGACTTTGATCAGCCTCTATTGGTCGAAATCTGTAACTACAACTGTGGTTACACCAGAAATTTAACCAAGATCAGATCTGGAGTTGTCATCAGATCATGTGAATGTGTGCATAACCCAAAATTCTGCACAATTTGGGTTTCTAGGATCAAATAAGAAGTTTATTCTCATTAGCTGTACCCAAGAGTCAGCTTACCTTTCTATAGTCCATCAACAAGAATATTTACACTTTTATTTCATACAGACATCTCCTTGAAACCTCTGTAAACGCTGTTCAGAAAAGAAAACTGATTTGTAAAAAAATAAAAGTCATCTAAACAGAATACAATATTCACATAAAACCAAACTCATATAGGCTATCTTTATCTTTATTTTGTCAATCTAGTTTAAATACTATATATTTGTTTATTGTCACTCTACACTCTGAGATGACTGATTTTAACAATCCCTGTAAATCCCTGTACATCTTGTCACGATTGTTATTACTGTGTAAGATTTACTGCATCCTGTGTTAACCCTGTGTGCTCATGTTGTAGCTTCAGGCCTGTAGCAACCAGTGTTTTATGAACATCTCCAACGTCAACTCAGAAATATCCCTGTCTCATTAACACGCAAAGGCTCCCGCTGCAGGGCATGATGGGAAGAATGGTCTAGCATTCAAGTGTATAGTGACATGTGTGGTCGACTATAGAGGTAAATATGATAGCAGGGCTGTCACGAACATTTGTTTTAGTAGTATTTTGTAGCATTTTTTGCAGTCAACTAATCATGAATAGTCATTTTTACATTTCATTATAAAATATGAGGCACATATGAAATTACTGATTTGTAACTTTACACATTCATTATCTGTCAGACAACAATACCTATCATCAGTCTGGCTTATGTGGTTTTATTAAAAAAGGACAAAGATTTTAATTTATTGTATTTATTGATCTTTATTTAAGCAGGAAAATTTGGGAGTCTCTTTTTAGGGGTAGTCTAGTACATCTTTTAGCTTTAGTTAAAACTAGAGCACCTGGAACAAACCAAGTCAGACACAGGGAGAACATGCAAACTAGGTGGAACCTAGGGCGTTCTTGGTATTGTCAGAGCATTAACCGCTGCGTTACCTTGTCGTAAATGTTTTCCTTTATGCCTTTAATGAAAAAACAGAACTAAAGCTTTAAGATGACAATATTTAAGCGTTGTATCAAACAACATAAGAATAACTGGTACCACTTTATATTAACTATATCTTAATTTGCCTTAGTAAACCATGAATAAAGCATAAATAAAACCTTAATTATTCATTAACAAATGGTGAATTAATCAATAAAAAAGTTTATTAATGCTTAGTAACTAATAAACTAAGGACCTATGGTTAGGATTTAGGGTTAAGGACAGGATTCGGAGTAATTAACTAGTTACTACGCATTAAAAACTTTTTCATCTGTTAAATAATAATTTCTTCATGCTAAATTAAGTCTTTATTAAGGTGTTATTAATGATTTATTAAGTCAAATTTTTTGTAGTTATTAAGTGTTACCGAATAACAGAATGTCAAACTTGGATGTGGCCAGAATTTTCCGTGATAGTTTTGTTAGATATTAAAAATAGCACAAGTATTAATTCACATTTGAGCTCCTAATTAGTAACTTCAGCCAAATATTAAAACCTAAAATCTAGGAAAAAAATCTTTACTAGCTATAGACAGTACAGATGTAAGTAGAAATGAAGTGATAAACCAAAAAACTCAAGTGTAGCTAAAGACATGGTTTAGGTTAAAAAGTTACAATAAACAGAAGTAGTCAGGGATTTAAAACAAGGCATTATATCACACATGACTATAATATTGCGATCAGTTCTTCCTGTCAGCAGTCAGAGAAAAGAAAAATGCTTGTGAGCCTTTATGATATTTAGGTGACAAAACTGTTAGTTATTGTGCGCTGACATGAGATCAATATAAATCCTAAGCGTTTAGCATTTATTAAAAGGTTGCCGTTGTTTCATCCATCTTTGTGCTGTCTGCTGCTGTAGAGGCATTAGACAAAGTGACCAGTCTGTGTGATCTCGTGCATTCACAATCCAAACTAATGCCTTTCATACAGCACCCTAATGTAGAGACTGTAAGTGGGTTTTTTCATCTTTCATTGTCAGGTTATTTATTTGTACTCAGACATCGGGAACATTTTTTGTTCACGTCTTTGGCTCAGAGCTTTGCCTGTGGGCGACCTTCATGCAGAGGGGTGAGGAGTGTGATGGGGGAGCGTGGGAGACGAGACAGATCAGCTCAAGGAAACATCGGGACAATCGAGCACTGTTCACTTTTTTCCCCATTAAACCAACAAGAAGCAGTGAGGAAGTCTACTAGTGCCTTAAACATTATATCATCTAAATTAGGATTTCAAAGTTTTTTGTTTTTTTTTTAGACTGCTCCTTTAGATGATTTTCCTTCAAAATGCTAGCTTTCTTTTGCAGGATATTAAGTATGTTTATATCAATAAACATACTTAAAAGTACAAATCAGATGTTATTTATCTTATAATTAGTCTTACATACAGTACCATCCTTGTGTACAGTTGAGTCTTTTGCATTTTCTACTTCACATGAAAAGCACTTCTGTTAATGAAGTATTGCAGTTCTGTCTACTATTTTGTAATATTACTTAGTTTTAACTAGTTTTAACTAAACTTTTATACCTGGATCCATATTTTTTTTGTAAATTAATATGCATTTTCACGCTAAAACAATTTCATTAAAAAAAACAAGTTTGCTTACGTTGACAAAGTTTTTGTTCTGTCTTATCATGTTGTTCACTGTATAGCTTCAGTTTACAGTATTAAGCAGCGGATTTTAAAGGGCCCCTTTGTTTTTGTTTTTCCAATTTAGTAAGAAACTAGAACATATACAGATCAGTAATTTTCCTTTGTTCATTGTAAAATCCCATATTGATCTGAAACAGCTTGAAAATAGAAACAGCTCTACTGACTTCCTGCTCAAAACTGCAGAACTGATAAGCCCCACCTCTTCAGTTTAAAATTGAACTGTAAGAAGCAACGGATTTTAAATTACAAATTTGTATTGTTGAAAAGTGGCTAGGAACAGTGTTGAAGCACACATGCTTCACTTTGAGTGTTAATCTTTTGATTTATAACAAGTAAATACAGACAAGTGGGAGGGGATAGGTGGTAGGTGAGAACAGGGGGTTTCTGAGCACTTGAGTTCTAGCTGAAGAACAACACAAGATTACTCAAACATGCTTGAATCAATTCAAATATAACTTTGAGTAAACTAATGATGAAGGAAGGCCGTTATAACAAGGTTAAAATATTTGAATAATACATTTTACGTAATAGGACCCCTTTAATTTCTTTTATACTAAAGGATTTTGTTCGTTTTAAATGTAACAAAAGCTAAATTAGATAAAACCTCGATTTTCATCAGTCTGTTTTAACTAACAATACTACCAATTTTTTTTCTCTACAATACAATCATCTCTGAGCTGTGCTTGATGAAGAAGAAAAAACATTTATTTATTCTTTTTACTTACAAGTAAAAATAAGCAATGAAAAAAGTGTTTTGTTTTTTGCAGAATCGATAAGTGAAACTCTTTTAATCTGAATTCTAGAAGGTGTAGATTTCACTCTGAAAGCTGTTGTGAGGAAATAGATACCACATTGAAAGATTTTCACTGAAGCAGATGAAGCTGATGTATTGTCTACCTTGATCCCAAACCTTCTGCATTCAACAGAAAATTGGAGAAACTGGAGAGCCATTGATATAAAAATATTATAAAGTAAAAAGTATTAAGGTTGTGTTTCATGGTCTGATCCCTGAACTCTAAATCATCTTTCTATAAAATCTCCAGTCGTTGTCAGCCTCGTCATTTTCTCTCTTTGTCCAATTAGGATGACTAATTCAGCCACATGATTGCCACCTTCAGCGGCGCTATAACTCAGAACAGGGCTATTACGGAGAACATTTCTGGAGAAAAATGGTCACATTTCGCCAAAGTGCGGACTCAGCACAGTTTATGAATCATTTGGTAACACTACATGAACACAGTCACAGCACCTGAGTTTTATAGTCGCGCTTCCCGGTGATAAATAGCCACATCTGGAGCTGGATGTGGCCCTATTGTGAGGAAGCGAGGAAGATGATGGTTAGTGTTTAAGAGAGGGTTAAGAGGGCCCTCTGTTGTAAAAAGGCTCATGTCTTTTAACATGTTTCAAACGTGTAGTGAGCGCTGAATATTTTTAAAGGATCAGAGGTTAAAATTAGGCTACAGGGACCAACACATCCTACGAGGCAAGATGAAAACATGAGGTCATCATAATTTAAATCTTTTCATTTTAATTTTTATGCTCTCTGTTTGTAGAAGTTGCACACATTAACTAAGCTGTAATGATTATTTATTCTTAGGTAATATTTTTATATTTCTGCTAACCTTGGTGAACATAAAACAATCCTAAAGTATTTACATGAATACTGGAGACAAGACAAATGTCTTCCAAATTTCTTCTTGATCATTTGCTTTAAAGCCAGTCCAGTGTGGAATAGGGACTGACCACTACATTATCAATGCTGGTTCAAAGTAGTTTAAGATTATATTTATCTTTCCTTAAGGAGAGACACAAAAAAGGCCAGAACTATTTATCACATTTAAATCTGATTTAAACTATTTGGTTAGTTTTTCTGACTTATTACAGTAGTTACAAAAAAATTACGGAGAAGATTTTGGATAAATAATTTAGTCTTTGAGAAAACCATATCTGATTGAGAATTAGCCTATAGTGTCTCGTCTTAACTGCCTCTGGTTTTACAATATATCATCTATATTTCAGAATCCAGCGCTTGCCTCTTTTGCTCCATACTGCATAAACATGAAGCTTTTCTCCATCAGATTGCTGTGATCTAGGGCTGTGTGCGTGTTTGCTCCTCAAAATAAAAAAATCAAATGCAGTTTTCAGATACCAAGTTTCTTAAAAAACACACATACCTTGAAGAAACTGTTCAAAGCCTCAGCAGAGCAGTCACACATTCCTTCCTGAGGCATCGCAAAATCAAAAACAACAAACATGGCGCTTACGCGCCTCTTTAGTTCCTCAAATGTTGTTTTTGGTAGTGGTTTAAAAGAAGCAGTGCGGCAGTAGGGGGTAAAACATGCTCTCTAAAGTCTCAAAGAGCTTTCAAGGCAAAACACATGCAGAGTTTGGGTTCATAGACGGTGTAATCGTCACATTAGTTTAGTAAATACTGACAAATCACTCTTAGCCTTGTAAGGCCTCACCGACAAGGATTAGTTTCATTCTGATTTGACTTGATTAGAATTTAATTTTAACATTAGAAGTGATAGATTAAGCAGCTACTAAATTTGAGCCTAATCTTGACTTTTTATTTTGAGCAAATGATCTAATATGTGATCTTTTCGGTCTTTATTTTTCCTAGACCTTAAAGACCTTTAAGTTCTTAATACAAATTTTATTCCTCTGAGTTTTTAGTTTAGACTCGTACCACTGTGTTGTGTCTTGTATCTGCATTTTTAATCTGTATATAGGGCCGCTACAAATTTTAAATGCTCAGTTTCACCTTGTGATTGTCATGATGTTTTAGTCTCAGTTGACACCGTACATCTTCAGTTGTTGCCCTTTTTTTGAGTCTGGTGATGCCTTAAATCATTATACAAATAATTAAAACCTTAAATAATGAAAACAAAATGTACTTTAAAACAAGAGAGTGCAGATGGAATCCTTTCAGTCATATGTGCAAACAAACTGAGGCTTTTTGAACATTTTCAGAAAGACCATTTTTTGCCTATTTCCCCATGGTTCAGCATCACTCAAGATATAGTATGAACATATAGTAGGAAGTCTTAAAAAGTCAGTGTGTAGTCCCAAGCCTGGATAAACAGGCCTGGGACTGCAACTAACTCTGAGTTTTGAATATCTAATTTTTCATTTTCTACTTTTTGAGCATTAACTCCTGATAGAGCAGCTTTTTCATTCTTATATCCAGCTGTTTGCATATCACTGTTGCTTGTTTACCACCAGACAGAAGTGTGCAGCACCAAAGAGCCCCACATAGACACACAGCTTCTCCTGCCCTATATAGACGTCCTCGTGGGAAGGGCTGGCAATCTTTATTCTCTTTGAGTCGGCATTTTGTCATGTTTTATATCGTTCAACTAATAAAACAGCCATCCTGGGCTACAGCCTGGCTCCCTCTGGACGTGTGCTCTACATGACCACCATTGTTCTCCGCAGACGCTCTGCTCCATCTCCTGCTGCTGCTACAATTACCTAATGCACAGTTTACAGCCCAAACAAGCACATTCACTTTGTTTTAAGACAGAAAGCTGCTCTAAATGACACAATGAATTATAAATGTGTGAAAATCTGAGAAATTCGCTTTTAATGGGAATTGTGTGTAGTTTATGTGCCCTCTAAACGCCAAGCAAAGGTAGAATAGGATTTGTTTATGACTATGACTTTCCTTATCCCTCAGATATGATATAAGTAAAGTACTTAAGCTAGTAGCTAATAAGTAGGGCTTTTCATAATATAAAGTAAGACCCAATAATTTCTTTCTCTGGACTGTCACATTCTCTCGCGATCTCTCTTTAAAGCTATTTTTTTCTGAATATAATTATGTATTTAGGCCTATGTGTGAGTGCTGAAGACAGGGTAATGTTTGAATTTATGAAAAAAAATAAATGCAACTTCCTATAATCTAGACTGGAGTACTTTTGACCAATAATGCATTTTTTAAATAATTGTTAAGTTATGTGTTCTTTTATACTAGTTCATCAACCATTTGTGGTCATACCTCAATGAATATGTGTCCTATTGAAAATAAAAACTGGCTAGTTGCTTATCCATCGCCTTTTCCTCTGCTTTGTCCAGAGTCTGGTCGCAGAAGCAGCAATCTGAGCAGGGAGGACCAGACTTCCCTTTCCACACACACTTCCTCCAGCTTTTCATCCCACAACATTCTCAGGCCAGTCCGAAGACATAGTCCCGCCAACGTCCACCTGAAGGTCTCCTCCCAGTGGGACAGGCCCAGACCATCTCACCAGGGAGGCGTCCAGGAGGCATCTGGAACACATGCCCAAGCCACCTCAGCTGGCTCCTCTCAACATGGAGCACCCAGCCACCTTACCATGGAAATGAACCACAGCGGTTCGATACAGAGATCTCATCACTGTAGATGCTGCACCGATCTGTCAATCTCACACTCCGTCCTTCCTCACTCATGAACAAGAAGTCCTCCACTTGGAGCAAGGACTATCAACCCACCTCAAGAGAGCAAGGTACCTTTTTCCAACTAATTGCTTATGAGTGATGGACTTTTTTTTTTTTTTTTGTAGGGCTGCAATTTGGTGCCATCATCTTGTAGTGCCTTAGGCAACCACCTGGTTCGCCTTTGCTCAGAGCCGTTCCTGAATATGCACTAATATTGTGTGGTGCTAGCAAAATGTATCTGGCCTCTACTTTCTTGCACCTCTCGTCAGATGCTAAACTGCAATTTGTTGCACTGTACTTACAAGTAATGACAATCTAATCTAATCTAATCTAATCTAATCTAATAGTGATAAAAAAACAGGTATGCTTTGAAATTGAATGTTAAATTGTAAGGTAATTATGACTTTAATAAATAAATAAATACAATAAGCACATACAGTATATTGTACCTAAATATTCAATTGTATTCAATTTTTTAGTAGGCTATTTAATCTATTTATACTGACTTTGTCACTCTTAGTTCTTCAGCACTGCTCACCTTGTCCATCCTAACATTTTGTGGTCGGTAGATTTTATGAAGATTAGCGTCTTAAAACAAATTGCCAAATACATCTTAAAAATCTAGTATTTAATAAATGGTTGCTGCTTGGTAACTATGGTAACAACTGAGGCATCTTCAGGCCTGATATAAGTTCACAAATCGCTCTGTTTTAAGTCCAGTGCTCAGGAGGTAAGAGCGGAGGGACTTTTATTGTTAAGTGGGCTTGGACACTGTTAAAGGCGAGAGCTGGTGTTTAACAGGACTATTAACAGCGAGATGGGCGATCGATGCGGCGAGGGAGAGAGGGAGGCGCGTCTCTGTCACCCTGATGTGTTATTAGACCTACACCTGGCTCCTGTCCAATCATAGCGCTCCCTTAAAGCACCTCACCCCTCCTCTGTCTCACCCTGGACCTGTAAATAACCATTTCATAAATTACTAAAGCATTTAACAAGTGTCGCTGAACACATGGATCTTTGACATAACAAATCAAATCAAATAAAGTCACTTTTTTATTTTAGTGCTCTTCTGTCATAAGCCAAAATATTATTAGAATTTCATTTTTCTTTTCTTTTCCTTTCTTTTCATTTTTTTTTTTTTTTTGTAAATTGAATTATGTCAACAACGATTGGATATTCTCAAACAGTGACAGTAAAATAATATCTTTACATATACATATCTGTTTAATGAACTTTAATTGACATAGAAGTCTTTACTGTGATTTTATGTTTGGCTTAGCTTAAACTGGCAAAGTTTGCATGTTTATTTTGCCACTACACAAACTCTATTGAGGGAAATTATTCAGTTGCTCACAATAGAATCCAATAAGTAACCAATAATAAATAAATGAATAAAATACATACCTAAATAAATAAATAAAATTTCAACAAAATTCCAGAAAAGCTTAAAAATAGAATTGCTTTTTGGTCATTTTGATTAATTTTCCATTTATTTTGAAATTTTTCCTAAAGGTTTAAAATAACCAAAACATCAGCAAACAAAAGAATTACTTGGTCAAGAGATAGTTAAAGCCATTCTAAATGAGGCTTATTAAACATTGCATAGGACTTACATTTCTAAGAATGATCATCATAATTTGTGGGAAAACCCCAGTCGTTCACCACGTCTGTTGTTGTTGGAAAGATTAAAACAGCTCCTGAAGATACTGCACATAATTATGTCACTGTTGTAAATGTGAGAAGTGTGTGGGAAACAGCAAAGCACTAGAGTCCATTGTGAATTTACTGATCTGCTTTAGGCCACTTGTAAATTCTGTCAACATTTTCATTCATGTATTGTGTCACTTTGATTTTTCCCACACTGTATAAACAAATAGTTCTTAAAAATGCTTATCTTCTTTCATAAATAGTTGTAGTTGTTGTTTTGCAAAGTGAAGTTAAAGCTTAGTAGTAATGTTGTTATTAATATTATTTTTATTTATTTGTCTTTTAAACATGCTTTTGAGAACCTTTTCTTTGGCATCTTATATAACTGAACTAAAAAGTGTAATAAAAAACACATGACAAGTCCAGTGTTTCCCTCGTCAGGAATTAAGTTAAAGCTCCCTCTACTGGCTGTAAAAATATACACTGGGGAAATGATCAAACCAATCTTGTCTGATATGCTAATGCTGCAAAACTGCCTTATGGACTTAAAAACTGTCGTCTCAGATCTATCTATGACAGACCTGGGCAAACTGTGGCCCAGGGGTTTAAATGTGACACATTTTTGAGAATAAGTGTTACTATAAATTTCTTTTATTTGATTGTCTTTGCTATGGGGTATGTGTTATTGCTTGTTGTCCTAATATTATCACAATAAATGGTTAAAATAGTACATTAAAAAGCCATAGTTTTATAAAAAAAAGTGCTTGCTAAAACACTTGTTAGACCAATGACCGCAGTTCTGCCCTCCAACTCTGGTTCGGGTACAAATATGGCCCACGAGAAAAAAGAATTACTCTGTCCTGATCTATGACATCCCAAATCAAGAACATTTTGGAACTCCAACTGTGTTTTTAATGAGGAATCTGCTAAAAAATCACCTTAAAATCCCCAAAAGTGAAGTTAACCTTACATGGGTCTTTTAAATGTATTAGTGACAAACACTACGCACACATTTTGGTTGTATATAAATTAGTGAATGACAAATAACTGCAGTGGTAAAAGATCTGTCTACAATTCTTCACTATGACACTTACTTACGCACTAATGGCAATGCTTTTGAGTGCACCCGTTTTGACAAAATGTAAGGTTGTACTCCCCACAATAGTATGAGGCCACCCATCATATGAATTTGTCTGTTTGTTGTTAGTACTTCAGCCCATTAAATCCCTCATATTGATTTTCTCACTGCTTTATAAGTGTTGCCATAACTGAATGTTGAGGTTTTGTCCTCCACGTGTCTCTGTGAACTCCAGATGCCCTCCCGCCTCGCTTCACACTGTCATCCTTCCTCATTCGCACTAACAATTAGGTAATGAAATATTGATTTTTAGTTAGATTCATATTGATGCTATTAGCTTTGCATTGATAAATCACGGCCACTGCAGAGCCAGAGCAGGAAGACATTACTGTGTGTTAATCTGATGGATATGACTTCTGCCTTTTTCCTCTGTGTCTCTGCGCCTGCATCATCATACTTCATCTGCAACATTCACAAAGGCAAAGCAGCACTTGTTGAGTTTACAAGACTTTTTACTGCAATTGACTCTGTGCTCAGAAGTCAGCTTTTCAAAAATGCTAACTTCCTGTTTCCTGTTTAGTTCATTTTTATGGCGTTTCACTGCCTCAGTCTAAAATGAAAAAATACTTTAACATTTGACAGTGAACAATGAGTTGTTTGTGGCTTTCTCTGAAAACATGTTAAATACTTTACAAATGAGGGTTAGGGTTAGAATCTTTCACCAAAGGACCAAAGTGTGTTTATAAAAAGATGTGTTTGTTTGTCAGACAGACAATTTGAAAATAAACACCTTCTGTGCACAGGGTCAATTTTGCCTCTTGCTATTTGCACTGGCATCCAAGTGGATGATTGAGCAAGAAAATTTCTAAAGCCAAAGCTACTTTGAAGGAACCCTATCTAGTCTTTATTAAACCACAATTAACATATTTACCTCGACATGTTTGAGGTTTACTTCAAGGTTTTACATACAATGCTGTTGCCGGGCAATGCATTACAATTTTGAATAATGGTAAATTATTTATTTTTATTCCAAGTACCCCCAAGCTTTACATCACTTATAGTACTTCCCCTAACTCTGGGTTTTAGAATCAAGTGACATGGGATTACTTTATGGGGTAACACATCAGATGCATGAGCCATGAGGGATATGCAAGCCTGCTTAGAATTATAATGTTTTTAGTCCAACAAAAACATGTAAGTATAAAGCAGTCCTTTTGTTCAAAAGTGTAGGCCTACTTTTAATTATCTTTTTTTATAGTGGTATTTTTCCAACTGATGTTTTGGTTGTTATCTTTTTTTTGACATTTATACCCCCAAAAATCAGCATTGACAAATAACAGTTTAAATTGGGACATTAAATGTCACTGTTTTAGAGCCCATACCAAATATATCAAGTCATATGTTTTGGGATGTTGATATGTTGTTATATTGAGTATTTTGCAAAATGTATTTCACAATGATTTTATCACAGTGCTACAATGAGGAAATGTGTTTATTTGATTAACAGTTCTGATGATTAGTGCATTTTCTTATCGAGTAATTATTATGATGGATGTTTGTTTGTGTAGATACATGAAAATAGAGGTTATATTATTTATTGCAGGATTGTGATAATATGAGTCATGCATTGTGTCATATCAGACCTGAGAGACTCAAACCCTGTTATGCACTGCTGTGTTAACTTTTTATTTCAATTTCCTCTATGGAAATGAATACATTTAGGTAAACATCAAAACAGTTTTTGTGTCTTTGGGGATTTTTCAGATTTTGACATATTGTTACAATTTCACCCAGATAGACTTTTTTTTTTCTTGCAAAGACTTTACCCTTTTCTTCAACTGAGCACGTCTTTTTTGACACGCACAAATACACAAATGTTTTCACAGTAGCACTCCTTATCTCTTTTTTATTATCAACATCAAAACAGTATAAGCATTTAATGTGACCGCTACACTCTTTCTCTCATCCTGATACATCCACTGGCTCACTTCTAGTAACTGTTTTGCCTGTTAGTCCAATCCAAACCACCACCAGCTCAGTTCTCATGAGGACACGTGTGGCAGCTGTCACTCCCATCATGCACCAGTCCTTCTCCCCACTCTCTGCATCTTTTTCTCTCTGTGTGTTTCTCTGTCTCCCTCTCTTCTCAGTGCCCCCCACTGCCGGGTCGTCTGGGCTGCCACAGAACATATGCCAGGGCCCGTCCGGTCCCTCAGGCCCGGGACATGATCCACTCTGTAGAGGCAGTAGCTGGTGGCAGTCCTGATATGATCTGCGTCGTCTCTCAGGCAGTGAGCGGAGGCTGTCACTGCACCAGATGTATCACGAGAGAAGTGACAAACGCACAGTGACAGGGCAGGGGCATACACACTGTTGTACCAGGCTCGTGTCAGTGTGGGTTAGACAGAGACCACCACAAGAGCATTTCTATAACGGCAGCTGACTGGCAACATGTGCTAGTCAGTCATGTTCACCAGCAAGGGACCGGTTTGTCTTGGCAATGCAAATATATCACACAGACGTCACAGAACCAGATTTTTTTCCTTTGGGTTTTGAGTGTAGCAGAGTAATACACCTAATACAGCTATATCCAAACTTTAATTATTTTGTGTTTGCCATTTACAAGCACTGTAATTTCTGTAAATACAGAGTTTAATTGCAAAGATTATCTCTGTTTTGAAAAAATTGTTCGCTACAGTCTTTTCTTTTTGTTATTTTCTTCAACCAGTTCTATCAATGAAAATAATGTTGTGTGGGTTTTCACTAAATTGCTATTGTTTTTTGAAAACTAGAGTACATGCAAGCCATCAGTGACTTTTAAAATGGCACTTATCTGTCATTATCTTCAAATATTTATTCAGATTTAATTTCTTGTTCATAAATTCATGATTTATAGATTTTATCTATTTTCACAGGAAAGATACCTGCTGAAGCAATGGATTTTCATGCTGCAAATTAGGAGGCAAGTATTTAAATCTATTTAAATCTCCCCCTAAATAACCTCATAACCAATGTATGACCCCCAAAGCAAGTCTGTAATAATTTCAAACCATTAAAATTGGGTTAAAATGCAATTATTGCATGATATGAATACAGTCAAACATGATGCTTCCAGTTAAAAAAAAATTAATTGTTTAGTCATAATAGTAAAATAACATCTTAAAATTATCTCCTGCCCCTTAGGAGCTAAAGACCATCTTTGTACAGACAGCAAACTAAAGCTAAAGTGGACCACTCAAGCACAGACAATCAGAGCACTGCTTTTGGCTGTCTATGAAAAGTAAAATACTTTTTTTTTTTTTTTTTTTTTTTGCTTTGTTCACACAGAGGTTTGAGTTTCACTGAAAGTGCTGTTTTTACCATATATAAAATAAAATACTTTTTTTGCCCCCCAAAATTAAACATCAACAACTATAGTTTAATTTCAGATATTGAATTTCACCTTTTTTAGCGTCTTATAAAATTTTATACCAAGTAGGCCTATTGAGAATAGCACACTAAGATGCATAAAGAAGAGTCTTTTCTATTCTACTTTTACTAAAATGTATTAAGTTGTTTTGATTGGTATTTACAAGGTCCCTATCGTCTATTATATGCAACCAAAAGTCATGTATCTCAGCTTTGTAAGACATGTGGGATGAATAAAAAGCACGTTTTAAATAACTCATTTAACTGTGTTTTAAAAAATTGCGATAGTTTCGAGGTGGAAATATCAATCTACTGTATATTACTTGGTAAAGGCTGCCATCTGCTGGTGGAACAGAGAAACCACAATACGGATAGCTTTATTAATACACATTTACTATTATTAATATTACTATTATAGAGTGATAAATAGGTCAATCAAAATTTACATAAGTATATATATATTTTTCTTTTACTAAAGCTAATGTCGATTAAACAAAGACAAAAATATTTCACAGTAATCTTTATTGGATAACTTTACAATCAGACAAACTGTGAAACAAACAATAGAAATTTGGATCTTTTCATACTTATAAACTATGAAACATTGTCACAAAATTAACTCAAAACAGGATCAAATATTACGTCTCCCCTCCAAAATGTCTTTATCAAATCATTGCATCATCACACACTTGAAGAGTTGCAAAAAAGACACTTAAATTAAACTATCAACAACATCTTAAAAAGTCCAAAAATAAATTATCTTGTCCCAAAGTCTCCCATTGGCCCGATGGCTTATTTTCTCAGTACAAATAAAGAGAACTTTTCAAGGAAAGTTAATACAATTTGAACTAAAACACTAGAAAATATAACCTGCAAACAAAACAATGAACACAATCAAGGCTTTCTTCCTTTTGCTAAAAACTAAATCACAGCATTATAACAAAACAATGTGAAGCAAGTGCACGCATTTATGAAGAAAATCGAGGCTATTCTTGCTCGAAAAACTGTCTACAAGATTTTTAAGGCAGGGCTCTATATCTTAATCAAGGAATAATTTGACACAGAAAAAAATGGCCATTGATTTTATTTAGAGGTGCACTGTGTAAGATTTTTGAAGAGTCTGCAATCAACTTTTCTGCATGGAGATAATATGTCTTTACCTGGGCTAGGAAACAGGGGTCCCCAAACATTGGTTTGGGGCCCAAAACCGGGCTGCTACCATAGTTTATAGTTTATCACGACTTCTATATGATTTACTATGAAAATATAGCACCACTTAACCAAATTCAAGCAACAAGAGAGCTTAAAATACATACAATAGTCAACTGTATGCTTGCCATTATTGGCACTACCAAACCCAATCCCTACCAATCCCTGGAAAAAATATTTGCGACTGTATCAGTTGGGAACAGCTGTAGATTGTAAAGCAGTATAGCTTTAAACTTGGATATCTCCATGGAGACGAGCATATGGTGCTGCCGGACCAAGTTAAAAGCCAGTTCTGAGGAAAGGTGCATCCACTTGTTGTAATAATGCATTTTTGACAAATAAAACACCCATAGTGGAACAATCTCCAGATACATGGTTAATGCTGTTCTTTCGTGCTGGGTACCCAAATCGAGATTTGCATCTTCTTGTTTAAAGTTAAAGACCCAATCCTCAACTTAGCTGTTGAATTATGTCTAAACGTCATTGTGAACAGTCCCAAAAGTCAGTGAGGGGTGCCCATCTCGACAGTTAGACTGTCTCAACACTACACCATACTAGGGAACATTCTAGGCAAAGCCATAACATCACCATGGAGTCAAATGGGGTACAGACTCTGTTGTCATCTATCTTACACAGTGCACTTTTTATTGTAGTTTATTTTTGATTGTCCAAGATCGTTTTTTCCAACCACATGGAATTTATTTGTGTAAAAAAGGGCAAGTTTAAAACTCAAATGTGAAAAACTACTAAAAAATGAATTGTCTATTTGTTGTGGCGCCCTCTGCAGGAAAAATGTGGCTTTGATTTGGCAAGAATGGCTCCTTTCCTCATCAAATGTATACTTAGATTGTAATACATAAATTCAAGATCATATTTTTGCTCAGAGGCACAACACATACCTTAGATGTTTTACATACAGAGTCTGTAAGATGAATGCTAGATTCTATGTTAAAGTACAAAAAAATATTGTTTCATCCCCATTAAAACATCTATTCTTTTAAATGTAGCCCTACATTGGAAATGTTCAGTTAGTGGCTATTAAAGGTTAGCATTACCTTGACTTTGCATTTGAAATGGCACCCTATTAACATAATAATTACTAAGTTTCCAATGATTTTTCTCTATTTAATGTTGTTACCCCTTGTAAATACAAAAAAACCCCAATATTACACACATCTTGCTTCTTCCAGAACTTAAAACAAATGTCGTTCAATTCAAAGTGTTTTAAGGACCTAAACATGTGAACACTCGTAACAAAAACATGCAAAACACTTCAAATGAAACAAGCTACAAATGAACAACTCCAAGTCCATTCATTGTTTTGCATATGTTGTGCATTATCAGGCCATTTCCAGGATCATCTTTGTTCAAGAGGACAAAAGTCAACAGAAACAAAATGGAGATTCACGTTCCTTTGTGAAGAGACCCTGAGGACGCCGAATGACTGTTTACCTTCGAGAAACAAACAGAAAGAACTAGGTAAGATGTGAAGAAGCATTTTTGTTATGTCAGTGTTTCTTTGGAGGTATTGTTTTGTTAGAAAAAATAGTAAAAAGTAACAAATTAATACTAAAATGCAATAGCTCTCTACATAAACATAAGACAAAAGAAAAAGAATAGTAGGGACTTTGAACTGTAGATTGCTTCTTATAAAAATAAAAAGAAGACAAAACATAAAAATTAAAAATAAATAAATGTGTGGCATGTTAGACATACAGTAATTGTTCCACTTATTGTACGTCTGAAGGCCTTTGGTCTTTGAGTTGATTAATTAGTCAATAGTTTTTTTAATCAACAAAATGTTGTCTTAAGCCGGCTGCACAAAAGTTGGGAATTTTTAGACATGTCAAAAAACAAAAAACATAGACATAAAGACATTTACAACAATTATTTGTTTCACAGTGGCATCATGATAGAGGAAGAACAGAGATGACACAGACTTTGGGAGCTCAGTGCATGCGTCACGTGATTAAAAGTATTTTTTTCCATGTGCACGGTTATAAAAATTAAAAATTATATTAAACCAGGTTTATGAACATCTGAGGAGAACGGGCAGTCATTAGAGGCAAGGAGCTGGTTACACTGAGTTATTGTGGGATGAAAATTGGCAGAAAAACAAGAAAACATTTCTTGCGGAAATTCTTACTCTGACCACGCCTCCCTGAACTTGTAGAGGGACACTTTACACTTAAAATCGAGCCAAAAGCTTGTGTAGTGTGCAGAGGGCTTTAGTTTTACATTAAGTATTTAAATGCACATTACTAGAAATGTTTGGACTGAGCTGGCTGAGAGTGAAATCGGAGTTTATACTTTTACATATAATTGTATTACAAGTTTGCTATTCTCCTTGAAAATTATCTTTTTATTAGTAGAAAAAGGCTTAGAAGATCAAGATGTCTTTGAAGTCTTTTTCTACTATTGATCACTCATGGACGCATGAGGGAGTACACTAAATCCCTCATGTACCCTGTCACTGACTTCTTAAGAATGTTTGTAATGATTAAAAAAATAATAATAATAATAATTAATTTAAAACAAAACAAAAATTGTGTACATTTGTCAGGAAAAGTGTGTCAATTGTTAACAAACCTGCTTTGAAGCTTCAGATGTAGAATGGACTTCATTTGCATAATGCTCATTCAGCTGCAACATTGCTGAAAACAAATCGCAGAATGTATTTTGCCATTCACACATTAAATGCAGAATTCATCAATATTCCACCACATAAGCAAGATAAACATGTCCTTACTCCTTACCTTGTGGATCGAGTCGGGGGTCGACAAAGCCCCAGTGCTGGTACAGAGCAGCCAGATCATGTGGACTGTAGTTTTTTAAGAGGCTTAAAATATTTATATCCATTGGCATTTGTCCTGTTGATTCACCTTTTCCCTGAGCAAATAGGAGTGGGTCCAGATAAGCTTTGCTCCCATGTAAACCCCACATGTTCAAGGCTGCCCACAGGTCGTGCCCTTTGAGACCTGAGGTGGGGTCACATAATTGTCTTTGAGGCTGGAGCCTATTTGAGTTTGAGGAAGTGCTACTGTGGTGGTTTCGGGCCAACATAAAACCCAAACCCTCTTGAGGGAGATTTCCTTTTACTCGATGGCTTTTGTGTTTTGGACTGGACTGGGCACTAGATGTACTCTTGCTTTGCCCCACAGTGCCTGAAGAAGTAGTGCCCTTATTGCCTCCAATTAAAGAGGATTTCTGCGGTGCCACTCTCCCTGTGTCATCCACAGAACGGGAGTCCTTTGGATGAGCGCTCTTGGGTTTTGGGACAGTTGGTTGGCTTTTGGGGCCTGAGTGCTTGCTGCTACTGTTACTGCTTGTGCTACTTCGGCCACTGCTGTTGGCCGTAGAACGAGGAGCTTGTGTCCGCTGAGTTCTTGGTGTGGGTAAAGCAGGACAGTCTTTACCCTCCAGAAAAGGGGGAGGTCCTGTTCGTCTCCAGGGGGTAGAACTGGATTTAAAACTCTTAAAGCTGATTGGACACGGGGCCCATTTTGGTGCCATAGTGCTGCTGCCGTCCACTCTGTGCGCCACACGCTGGTGGATCCACATTACTTCAGGGTAGTTGGATGTGTGAGAGCAGTATGGACACTGATTTTTGACCAGACCTTCTGATTTTACTGAGGTAATGGCATTGCCCTCAACAACGGACAAATTAAGGAGCATGCCTGGTTCTCCTTTGATGTCCGAGGATTGTGACTTTTCAGTTTTGACATTGTGTGGCTCCGAAGACCCCTGGACAGGAGTGTAGGTGTAAGGGTTCCAGTAGGATTGACTCAGCAGTGCACTTCTCGTCCTGAGGTAGTCCATATATCTAGCAAAAGAAAAATATATACAATTTAGTGCATAAACATTTCATTAAATACCAGCACTTACATTTGAAATAAAAATACCTTAATTTTGGACAGTCTCATTTTTTAGTTTTTCTAATTCTGTTGCACAAAATCAAAAATAATAATAAAATGACTATGAACAAAATGTTAAATTATTGAACTGATGCCAATCTTGGGATACATTAAACAAAAATATAAACACAACACTTGAAAAATATTAATTTCTCTCAATATTGTTCACAAATCTTTCTAAATCTGTGATATTGAGCACTTCTCCTTTGCTAATATAATCCATCCCACCTCATTGGCCACAACAAAAGGCCGCTCTGAAAAGTTCAATTGTGTCACACAGCACAATGCCACAGATGTCGCAAGTTTTGAAGGAGCGTGCAATTGGCATGCTGACAGCAGGAATGTCCACCAGTGCTGTTGGTCGTGAATTGAATGCTCATTTCAGAGAATTTGGTAGTACATCCCACCATCCTCACACAGACCACGCATGTTCACCTCCTAGACTGTCTGAGACCAGCCACTTGGACAGCTGCTGAAACAATCTGTTTGCAAAACCAAAAAAATTCTGCACAAACGGTCAGAAACTGTTTGAGGGAAGCTGATTTGCTTTCTCATCGTCTTGACCTGACTCTAGTATTGCACAGCCATTGCAGAAGAGTTCCACAGGATTCCACAGGCCACAAACCACAACCTGATTGACTCAATGTAAAGGAGATGTGTTGCTATGCATGAGGCAAATGGTGGTCACACCAGATACTGACAGGTTGTCTGAGTCCCCAGACCCCACATTTCAGAGTGGGCTTTTATTGTGGCCAGTCCAATGTCCTACTTGCACGGCATAATAATTACGGATATTATCTGAATTTCTACTACCGTGCATGTCGCCCATATTTATAAAAATATTTGTAAACTTTCCCTCGAATCTGACCTACTGTAATTTGCCTCACGTAATTCTGATACAGTGCGAATGCGTATGTCTGTGTTTTCAATGCATGAACTTTATATAAATGAGTTGAATAATGACTCAGCTGCCTATTTTACCTTAAGATTTTAACAAAATTATTACTTGCCACGGATCATTCTCAAATGAACCTGCTAAAAAAAAACGAAATATTTAACAAACTGCAATAACCTCGTTGTTGTAACAAGGGAAGGTTGAAAAGATGAGTGTTTAAGGACGGTTGGACAGGGCACTGCAAAGTTTGGATGGAAAGACTTTATCATTGTAAACGTATTAAAAGAGAGACTACGGCTGTTTCATACCAATGTGACAAGGAGCCACATGCTGCTGCAACTCAGGTAGTTCTTGTTAAAACAAACCAAAAATACATGAAATGCTCAAGGAATGAAGGAATCGGATGGTTGTTGTCATAAAGCAAGGTGTATCTGTCGTCATTTCCGGAATAAAGTCTGAAACAAGCAAATTACAGGCCTCTAATATCCCTGTGGGAATCCTTGTAAAAAAAAAAAAAAACTCAGATGTCATGGGGTAATGTAAAGTTTACAGGCATCCCTTGCCAAATATTATGCTGTGTGATTTGGACATGCCTGTGCAATAATTATGCTGTTTAATTAGGATCTTAATGTGACACACCTGTGAGGTGGGTTGGATTGTGACAGCAAAGGAGAAGTGCTCACTATCACAGACAGTTTAGTAAACAATTTTGAGAGAGATGGTTGTTTAGTGTACTTACAAGCTGTTTTAGATCTTTGAGTTCATCTCATAAAAGTGTTGTTTTTATATTTTTGCTCAGTATATTATTCATCTCTACTAACAGTTGACTGTATCATAGTTTTCAGTTATGTGAAAGAAAAAAGGATTGTCAAAAGTAAAAAAAAAAATCTATACTACTACAAATAAGTAACTAGATTATCAATTTAGCAGGCGAAAATAAAAAATATACATTAACAGGACAAAATTTGACTTATTTTTGATCTTGAAAGACTTTATTAGAACTACAGCAGTATAAGACAGTGTGGTCACCTAAAGAAATGCTGTTATTTTGTGCTCTGAAAAAGTCTTATTTGATAAAAGATGTGTTTAAATTAGATTAGAATTTTATTAAAATAGGTTTAAAGTCTTTTGCTCTGAATCAAAACAGTTTGAAATGCTTGGATTGTTGCACAAATAGAAAGTTAATCAGACAGGTTTACACGCAATATATATTTTTTTGTAAAAAAAAAATTCCATAGGAAATATAAACAAGTAACACTTTAGGACCAGAAAAGCGCGCTCTGGGGTGGTCCTTGTACCTGGAGGATTTGGATGAAGTCTGTTTTGGGGCCAGGACGTCCTGATGTGTCTTGAGTAGGTGAGACCTGAGCAGAGAGGCGTCTGCGGTGTGGAAATCACAGTGCTCACAGAAGATGGGTTTTTCATCTAAGAAAGAACACAAACACATAGACGTACGGTACATGCAAAATTCTTGAAGATATTTATATATATTTCTCTTGTTGTTGTAACCGATAACTGGTATTTTCCAGCACTGATATTAAGGACACACGCTTTTGTTCAATAATAGTATAGTTCACAAACACACAGACTGTTGCAGTGCAAAAAAAAAAAATATCGATGCTAAATGTTTGCAAACTTTATATCAGGTTTATGAGTTTGATACAACCAGTACAACTTTTCATATTATGAAACCCTTCTGTAGTACAAGTCAAGAAACACTAGAGGGCTCCCTTTAAACACAACTTACTTAACATTAGCCTTAGTGATCTGCAAATATCACCCAATGTCACTGATAGAATGCATAGCAGATGTATTATAAGTTAAAGTACTATTTTCCAGTTTGCATTATAATTGCAATCGTACATAATTAGAGACATGTGAAAATGTGTGCGCTGCACTGTGGTTTACCTTCATGCTCTTGGCTCTTGATGTTGGCTTTAGCTGAGCTGTGAGTGTCCTTGACTTTCTTGGCTTGCAGAGCTTCATAAAAAGCATGTCCCAGTCCGTTGAGCAGGATGCGGTCCTGGCAAATCTTTTTGTCCAGAGGTTTATTGCTGCAAAGACCTGTCTCTGTCTTCTTCTTTTTAACACTAGACGAAGTGTTTTCTGTCTGTTTCCTCTTTTTGTCTTGTTTTATAGGAATATATTCTCCCTTCTCCATGTCATACACCACCTCAGCATCTGCCAGTCTCTCCTCCCATCCCAAACACCTCTCTGTAACCTCTGCCAGGCGCCCTCTTGTGGCCAGCTGCCATGATTGATAGCTACAAACAGGATCCAGTTCAACAATTCTTTTGCCTTCTCTTTTTTCATCTGTGTTCCCCTTTTCTTCTGCAGAAATGAGGTTTAGACTTTTCATAAATTGCTTTTAGCAATGTCCTTTTCAGAAAACTCAGTGTCTTCTTTTGGGGGATTTTGTTTGTGATTACGAGTTTGATACAACCAGTGCAACTTTTCATGTTCTTGTAATGTCTTTAAGTCGTCGAAGAAATTCCCACAGCTGGCACAAAGCTCATACAGGCACTCGTCGTTTATTAGCGACACCGGGTCCTGGGGCACTCCGTTAATTGTGGCCGGTACATCTTTGCCTCCTTTCATCTGGGCTTTGACTCTGTGGATTCGCATGTGGCTTTGAAGGAACCAGGCCTGGCGAAAACGCCGCCCACAGATCTTACAACCATGATCCTGAACACTGCGATGTCTTTTCATGTGGGTCTTGAGCAGTAATACCTGAGGGAACACCTGGCCACAAATGGTGCATGTAAATGGCTCTGAGTCATTGCCATCAGTATCCTGACTTTTGACCTTCTTCTTAGCAGCCTTCTTCTTCACCTTGCCATTAACGTTATGTTTCTTGTCAGCCATCTTGTCTATTTCAGGTGGATCAGGTGACTCGGGTGTATTGTCCTTCACCTCTTGATCTCCATCTCCCTCTTTGTCACTTGAACTTTGGATCAGCAGTCCCAGTTTATGGCTTCTTATATGTGCTTTTAAACTGCCTTTCTGTGCAGTCCGATGCTCACAATAAGGACATTTGTATGGCTTTTCCCGTGTGTGTCTCCTCATATGTTGAGACAAGGAGCTGAGGAGAGGAAAGCTGCGTCCACACACCCCACACGTGTGACCAGACGACCCCTCTTCCTCTGGATCGGCTTTAATTTTGTCTGTGCATTTCTTAGTGTTATCCTCTTTCTCTTCCAGTGCCATAACTTAGCCTCCAAAAATATAAATCCTCAAGAAAGTTTGATTTTCCAAAAGTTAACAAGTTCTCACTGGTGTTTTCACAAAGATACAGAAAATCACAGCACTGGTCTCCATCCTGGTTTGTAGAGGTTTTTCCCTCACATGTTGATCTCAAACCTGTAAAACAAAAAATAATTCAATAAGTGAGCTGTCATCACCAAATGTACATAGGGCGCATAACTGAAATGACAATTATTCAGACAATTAGAGAGATTGTAGAGCGTTAGTGCCCCTTAAATGCAGTGAAGAGATCAAATTAATTATGTGACAAATCTCACAAAAATAAACATAAATGTATTCTACAATTGTAAAGAAACCACCTAGTTTCCATATCAAGGAAATAAAGCACGTTCACAACAGGAACGTTATGGTCAATAATCATAATTACTCGATTACACAATTTTGTAAAGAATTACAGCAATAATCAGAATTGAAATATGATTAATTGCACAGCCCTACATGTTCATATATTATATCTTTTTAAATGTTCTATATTTGGTATAAACAATCTTACTTGTCAACTCCTCTAAACAATATAAATACAAAGAACACCTCAAAACAAATAGGCTAAATTGGCATTTAGGCCAAAAGAGGGTGCTACAGGGTCACTGATTCTAGTAACACAACTTAAGAACTGTGAACCAATATAATAGTGAAACAACCAAATAGAACATGTTGCCGAAAATAAGTACTTGAATGACAGTGACAGACCCCAATATAAACTACTTCCAACAATGCATTCCACATTTTAGGTTTCTATCTCAGACATGCAATGACAAACACCAGCAGAAGGAACATAATATTGTCCTCCTTTTGTCCGGTTCACAAAGCACTCTTTCTGTCTAATGCACAGACATAGTGTTCATAGTGTGTCTGTCTGAGTCTCCACATGCATGTCCCGGGTTTCCTCTCCTAAATTGAGTGTGTGACATGAAGCATGAAGGCTTGTATTCATTCGCGGCTGATTGGGATGAGCCCTGAGGGGCAGGCCACTCTAATCCACAATCAATAATCCATTATGCACAAACTTCATTTAAAACACACATCTGTATGTACCTCAGAGCATAGGAAGGTGTTGAATTTCATTTTAAAAAGGAAGTGGGTAGATAATGAACATTTGATTCATGATTTTAAAAATGTTGCAAGGAATTAGGAAAAAAAGGGCTTTAGTTCTGCACTTTATTGGGCAATTTCTGCAAGCATTTCACATTTGTCTGATAAGTTAAACCTCAAGTGATGTTTTGATTTATTTAAAATAATCAGAATATTGTTATCAGGATACTTAACGTATTGAGGCATTATTTTGTTTGTCAATGTTCCCAATCCATGTTTCAAAACAACATAAGCTGTCTTTACATCTGGACTGAAATCTTCACAACCACAAGGCAAATTATCATCAGCTGACTGCTCTGCGTGGAAAGACTGAAACACTTCGACCTCAACCTGGACATCTCACAAAAATCTTGCCTCTTTTGTAGTGAAGTCCTCGGGCTAACATGATCATATTAGTGTTTTAGTGAAAGAGAAGTACTCAGTGGGGCAGTAAAGAGAAAACCTGCTATTGTATGAGTCGCACTAGAACTGTCACATCGACTCATGTCTGCAACTCCGCCCGCACTGGGGGGTCGACAGAGTTATTGTTGGGCCAAAGAGGTCCTGGGCGTTCACGTCACAGTCTTCCAATACATGCCTGCACAAAAAGTCTGCACAAAAGACAACTCTTGTTTGTGTTGTCAGTGCTCGAATGAGGGAAAATAGAGGTGCGGCCTGCCTGTGAAGAGTAGAAAGAGGTCGAAGCTGGTATGGAGTGTGTCGGACTAATTATCTGTGGGCGCATCTGCCTGCTCCGGGCAGTCACACGGATATATGGGGATAGGGACTGGGAGGAGTTTCGATGGTTTTTCCGAACGTGGCAGGTGTTTTGTGGGCAGACGCCATCAGATTAGTGCACGGCCTATGTGGCACACTGTCTCTGAGGGGGGGGATGTGCAAGAGAAACTCGAGGGTGGCAATTATGGGGTTAAGGTTAAGGCGAACGTAATGAGTTAACACAATGGGGATGAAGTCAGAGCTGAGGGCAACAGATGGGAATAAACGGGCCATCAGTGTGGAGCCTACAGTAAGAGCTTATGTCTGTGTCAAAGACCTGCTTAGAGTTTTTACAGCTTAAATATAATAGATTGAATTTTTGTTCGCTAATAGCTGAACCTTTTAATGTGTTAGTAACTTCTCTATCATGGGAGCAATCGAGCTATCTATTTTTGTTCCATTTTATCATTTCGGTATGTTTTATTGTGTTCAGAGTGGTTCTGCTCATAGAGAATCACAGTAAGCCATTTCAATTTTGCTATTTGTTCTGCATCTTTTGTGCCTTCGTCATTGCCGGTGAGAAGAGTAGCGCAGAGTGCCAAACATGTTGCTCTAGGGGGTTAACTCATTTCTTTTCGAAGGCCCTTTTCTCTGTCTTTCTTTGGCAGATGAATAGGCATGTCCAGTCAGCTGTCCTGGCATTGATTCGTCCTGACGTCCCAACCAGCTCAGCACAAACTCACTGTTGCTACTGCCGCTGCTCCAAGCCTGTGTGCTCACCCGAAACAATTCAGTCTTATGTGTGTAATGTAATGTGTGCACCAGGCTGCCAGCTGCACCAGGGAGAAGTCCAGGGCCAACTTCCTGCTCGGGACCTCTCCAGGTTTGATTAAATATAGTGCAAGGCAGCTATACACTTTTCTGTATCTCTTTTCTTTACAACTGCCAATAAAAACCTACAGGACATATGCATCAATTTGTAAATTGCAATCACTGGACAAATGGTATTTAATAGCATGATTGGTTGCAAATGACAAAGGCGACATTTATATTATAAACTGGCCAACTGTGTTCTTGACACCTCTGCAATGCTGTCCAGAAATGAATGTGAGTATTAGTTTGGGAGTTCTAGTTCTGTTCTAAGTAAGATTAATGCTTCTGAAAGTGAACTGAAATGGGGTAATCAATTAAATAATTTTTATACAGACCAACTCATGTCTTGTCTTGTGCTGAGAGGAAATGCTATACCCAAAAAGTGGAGCAGGAATTAGTGATGCCCCAATACACTTAACAAATACATTTTGGTAGTTTCTAAATCTCAATATCAATCCAATACAAATTTTCTTTTTTAATTTTTTTTTTTTTTTCACAATTTAGTTTGACTACAGATCAATTAAATAATTACCTGTATAGAATATAAGAAAAAGACCTCCCAATTGTTTGTTATATTGTACAATTACTTCTAAATGACACAAAAAACATTCAGATGTAGTGTTTTAGATTAAAAAAAACAGTACAGGTCTTTTTATTCTGTAAATAGACTTGTACTCTTTTAGGATTACTTAGTTTCAATCATATATTTTAGGTTTTATCACTTTAAAATTTAGTAAAAATATCATATCTTTTGCAGTCCAAACAATTAGTCTATCCTGGATGTTTTTCAATCATGTACTGAAATACATATTGATTTTAAAACATAGATTACAGTAAATAATAACTGATCATAATTAGGAGATATTTGTCAAAATTAGCTTCCATAAAAACTGTAGGATTGCTTTGTTGTATCAGAATGTGCTACAATAATGTGGTTTGTACTGATAGTGTCTGCATATGTGCCTGCTTTGGCGTATGCTGATGTCATCCAAATATTTCCAACTAGCAGTGGTAGGCCGGTTCTGTGCCAGAGGACCCCTGACTGGACAGAGCATGTGACCGTCCTTATGCTAGTGCTCAAATCCATAGTCCCTAAGCCTCACCTCCCATCCTCTGTGTTCTGTGGCCAGTAATCCTATGTTTTCGTCAACCACAAATACAACATCAAATAAAAGTCCAAAAATAAGGATTACAGAGGTTTGCCTTCTTCTAATGCAGCTTAAAGACAAAGGGGTCAGAATTTGTGATTGTGGAAGGAGGATTTGGGGATATGAAATAAATATTTAACTGTTACCGACGGCAAGTAGTCCCAATGGAAATCACCCTGAAAAACAATGGAGGACACAGATGTAGACAGCATTAAAGGGAAGCCTCTTGGACTTAATGTACTAACTACATAAGTATATTCACAGTAATTGGTTCATTCTGACACAATAAAGCATACTGTGAACATCTTTTGACTCCTCTGACATTGCCACATTTACAAAGCAGCTTTTTTCTTTCTTTTGCTAATACTTTTCAAGCAACAAACACCCTTGTTCATGGTTTGCTTTTAGATAAATACCATTTCTGATGTAATCCACCCAAAACAGTACATAAAGACATTGTTTCATAGTTCATATTTGCACTTCTGAATATGATATTGGAATTTACTGATGAAAAACAGAGACTCTTTATGTTTGACAAGGCTTGTTGTCATTTCACAGCTGTTGGAAAAACTGTATGCAGTATTCTTATCCTTTATTGATCTCTAATTGATTTGCCACACAAATACACACAAATACAATCTTCAGCTCTAAGAATAAAGCTATGCAACTTCAACCTCATGTTAGTCAAGCCAAAACAAAACTATTGTCAATTTTCTTTTATGGCCATTTTTAGCTGCAGTGATTTACAAACTCAATATCAACGTCGCTAAGCGTACAATAAGACTGTAGACAACCTTGTTATGTAACAGAAATCGGCAAACATCCTTCTCTGCTTTAGCCCAACCTTTTGGCCTACTCTTTTGTCACACATGAACTGACATCTGCCTCGCTGCCACTGCTCATCCTTCATGTTAACGCAAAGACAAGCAAATTACCCACAAACTTTACTCAGCCCTAGTATTCCATTTCCTAGAGTCACTAAATTGCAGTGAAACGCATAGTGGCGGGATAGAGTGCCCTAATGTACCTAAGAGATTAAGACAACCATGAGCTCAAGCAGAACGGCAGTCAAACTTGTGCACAGCGGTTGCCCATCCCCCGTGTCCAACTCTGTCCGCGGTTACACAACATATACCGGGATTACCATTCTGAGCTGCTCAATGAGTGGCCTTTTATCATGGAAGTCTTTTAATGCAACACATCGGGCACTCAGATCAAGTACAGTAAACGATAGGGCAAGAGCTGAAGTCTGATATGGAGGCAACAAGAGCCCCAGTCTGGAGGTGGGATACTACCAGGAAAGTGAAACTAAGAAAGGAGGCATCTAGCTAGCACATTGTCAACAATAGGTTGCATTCACTCATGTGGAAAACTCAATTTGAAGTCAGAGGCTACAGACATTTCTAAACCTTGTGGTATTTTAGCAATACAGCTCAAAATGCTCTTTATTTACCTACAGATAACCATAAAACCTCTAAAATTAAACAAAAAAAAAGACACACTTTCACTTTAGTTAAACTACTGATGAGGTAGCTGGATTTTGTGCCACTTTAAGTTTCATGTAATACTATTTTTATTGTAGAAATTAAAGCTGGTGGAAAATCTATTCTGATTTTATTCTTATTAATGTTTGAATAATAGGAGAATTGACAAACAGATTGAAACAGACGACGCAGGAATTGACAAACTAAAACATCATAAAGCATTGTATGTACAATTATGTAATTCTTAAGTTCAGGGTTAGATTTTTCAAGTGGAATGAGACATGATTTGGATGACGTTGAAGCTTGTGGAAGAAATTATTGTACTTTGCTAATTGTGTCTGCTTAAGCTGCAGTTTGATTATATTGCAACAGATCTTACCACCCAGTGGAAATATTACCAAAAACTACATCATTATCATATTGTTACATAACACTCTAATCTGTTCTCATCTCAGTGTTATTTGCTTACAATTGTTAGAAAATCTTGAAAACATGACTTCAGTGTTGTTTGTTGCATTGTTTGACACTGCTGATGACTGACAATGGCCTTGCTCTCTATCAATGTGGATTGGCTAGTATGGAGACACTGGAGTATAATCTGCTGGCATTAACTTGCTCTCTAAAAAAAGCACTCTCGACAGGGATTAGATTATCATGGCAAGGTCAGCCACGACGCACTGTGGCCGTCTCCCTCATCTTTGTGACACCGTGCTGTTGTTGGTTATCAATTTATTTATACCCTGTATCCAGACTTCAGCTTGTAAAACTTTGAAGGCTACTCACACCTGAAGGACACTTCTTTGTAAATAATTTGCACTGGCAATACTGATTAAATTAACACATCGGCTGAATATGAATAAGTGTTGAATAGAACTACAGTCTACGATAGACAGTAGAGACACAAATGTGACAAAGTGTGATCTGATCTAAGTTGTTTCTTTCAGGGTAATTTTAAGGGTAACAGAACAAAATTCAGTTTCTGTGCAGAGGTTTAAAGGGGACCTTTTGTGTGTTTTGTTTTTTTTTAGTAAGAAACTGGAATATGCAGATCAGTAATTTACCTTTTGTTCACTGTAAAACACAAAGTTGATCTAAAAGAACTTGAAAAGAGAAACAGCTCTACTGACTTCCTGTTCAAAACTGCAGAACTGATAAGCCCTGCCTCTTCATTTTAAAATGTAACTGTAAAAAGCAACAGATTTTTAAAAACAATTTTTTATTGTTGTAAAGTTGCTATGGGACAGTATTAAACCATATATGCTTCACTTTGAGTACTAATCTTTTGAATTATAACAAATAAATACAGACAAGTGGGAGGGGATAGGTGGTAGGTGAGAACAGGGATTTCTGAGCAGTTGAGCTGCAGCTGAAGAACAACACAAGATTACTCCAACATGCATGAATCAATTCAAATATAACTTTGAGTGAACTAATGGTGAAGGAAGGCCAATGTAACAAAGTTAAAAACTTACAAAAGTGAATTTGACTTAATTAGTCCCCTTTAATACTTGTAGTGCTCAGATTTTAGTTACATATGGCTCTCTTTTTTGACATTTACTGTTATCAGTGAATTTAGGCACAAAACATATTAAATAAGTACACATTAATCAATTTATTTACTTAGGTCGGAATGTAAAGCAGTGGTTCTCCTTTCCCATTCATATGTGTCCCAAGTACCCTCTAACATCTGTCTCACACTTCAAGTATCACTTTATTTGAGTTTTAAAGATCTTTAAAACTCATGAAACTATATCTATAATAATATAGTTTCATAGTGGTATATTTTTTATTAATACTAAGATATTTTTTCATTTTCCAAAAGCCTTCAAAATTTACAACAAACATAACTGATCCGAAATCTGAAAGTCTGAAATCATCAAGTACCCACTGTCAACCGCTTGCGTACCTCCAAGGGGCCTTGTACCGCAAATTGGGAAACAATGCTGTAAATTATCATTTAGAATCAATTTATATACTTTAGATGGTTAATACTAAAGACATTTTAAATCTTCCTAATTCATAATATTACATGACATTATGCTTTGCTTTGTGATGAGCAGGGTTTAACATGTACGATAACATCTGTTCAAACACCTTCAAATCCCTCAAGTGCAGCCTTCACTTGGACTAATTCTTCCGCAGGTTCTTTTATGTGCCGATCAATGCTCTCCAGTTTCACTGTAGACCCACTCTGTACTACTGTTTGGCAGAGTGTGTGTGTAATTTTGCATTTCCTGCCACGGTTAAGGTAAGGATTGGTGAGGAGTAAGGCGATACCTGCTTAGCGATTTTACCCAGGAGCATAAGAATGACAGCTGGCAGCGGGGTTGGGATTAGGTTTCCCATTCGGGCTCTGCATCTTTTACACCACGGCTTCTTTGGAGTAGAATAGGCCCATGGTAACCTGACTCTAGCCGGGCCCATCCAATCTCGTCTCTCCCTGTGTCTCCACGGGCCGAGCAGGAGGGATCTGTGAACGCCTCGCACTCAGCCCATCTTCCATATGGACGCTTTGCCAGGATCTGATCTGCACTTCCTTTGCTGCACAGTTAAAAGGAGACGCGTGTTCTCTTTGTATTAACATATGATTCATAGGAGTATCATGCTCATTCAGTTGAAAAGAAGAATAAGAGATTACAATTCTTGATCTAACCAGAATTCTACACAATAGAAAAGAAATGTAGCTTCTATTACGGCCCATTGTCATAATTGTCTCTACAACTACTACAGTACCACTTTGAAATATGATCATCAAACACATCCTGGTTACATGTGTGATTTAATTTTTGAATTTTTAGAGTTATCGTTGTATTTGGGAGACAAGGATTTATTATTAAAATCTGCACAGGTGGGAACAAGAAAGGCACCAGATTACTCTGAGCAGATGTTTACATGTCATTTCAATAAACTGATAACTCAGAAATGAGATAAGGATCAGATTTTTTTTGTGCATGCCATGACTAAGTTTTTATTTTATTTATTTACTTTTTCAATATTTATTATTATTGCTAGTCCTAACTAAGGCTGGGTGATATTGACAAAAATCTCGATCATTTTTTTTTAATCATATCTTGATTACAATATTCAGCCAATTTTATTTCAAACCAGGTGGAAAAAGTTCACATTTAAATGCATTAACTGAAGTTTAATGATCAGAAAAATTAGGCTGTAGCTGACTAAAGGTCGACTTAAAGACATGTGATATCAAATCCATTAGGTCTCTCTTTCTCAATACTAGGGAGTGTCTCACTACTTAGTGTGTTCTGACCAAATATTTGACCCAAACTGTCCTGACAAGACCACAAACTCAGAGGTTTGAATACTAAATTACTAACCATAAATAAAAAATGCAGCAAAACGAGATTTTCTTGTAAAAAAAGTTTTTATAAGTTTGTTAGTTACTAACTAATAAAAAAATTGTCAGCTAAGACAGCAATGAGTAATTAAGTGACTAAAATATCACCTTCTACCTGTATTTGAACATTTACAATGTTGTAAATAGTTGATAGTTGTTTATAGATAGTTGATAAATGTTTATAGATACAAATGAAAAAGTTATAACTTGTAACTTTCTTCATTTGTAACTATAAACAACTATTTTTGAAAGATTTTTTGTACAAACGATATACTCGATTTTCTATTTTTGCATAACTTCAAAGCAACAATTACGATATTATCTAAAATTTGATATATTGCACACCTCTAGCCCTAACTACTATAACTTACTTAAATAATTAGTAATTAGCTTATCATCATACAATATTTTTTTTAATGTATTCCATCACAACATGAATCCCATACAGCAGGGCTGCATGATTTGGGAAAAATATCTAATTGCAATATTTGTGAGCAGTATTCTGATAGACATTTGATTTGCGATTTATGTTTTCATTATAGAATCCACTTAAGAATTTATTTTTTTACTGTAATTGTGGTTAGAAGAACTGATGAAATTAATAAGTAACTAACATGACAAATTAATAAAACAACCAATAATAATCAGAATTTCAAAGAACTTTAATCTATTAGATTAGCCGTTTCCATGCAGAAAGTCACACATTTTGTTGTTTGTCAAGGAACTTTTGCATCCAATGACATTCGATTTCATTGAGCAGCGCTACTATACAATCACAGATGAATTAGGAGGCACTGTTTGTGTCTCAAAAGTTACAATAACTAATAGTCAGTGTCCAGATCTACCCCTCTGCATGCAGCTGGACCAGAGCAGCTCAAATGGCTCCTGCTCAGGGGAGACGGGAGACGTATGCAGTGAGTGGTCCATCTGCAATGGTCAGTTAGGTAACAACATCACAGCAAAGGATGCATACTCAGCACTGTGTCCGTGTACTCACTGCCCAAACAGACCTCAGGAGTCCGCTCTATCACAGCTGATAGACAAACACAAGCCAATGATAAAATCTGAGAAGTTTAGTTAGGACAGAAGCTCGTCAATTGACACACCTCCAGTAAATAAATGTGGCACTATAGTAAGTTTATCAATTAAAACAGAAACATGTTTTTGATGTTTTTAAATAGGATGTTAGCTGTTATAAAGTTGTTAGTTACGTAGTGAAGTAATGTACCTAGAATTAGGCCTAAGCGATATGGTAAAAAATCTATATCAATATCATGATTTCCTTGAAGCCAGAAATATGATTTTTGATTTTATTACAATTTATTACAATTCATCTATACTATTTTCCTACTGCCTTTGAGCAAATTGTTAAAGTTATGATCTAACAGTTTGA
The DNA here is from genome assembly GCA_038363315.1 of Mugilogobius chulae. Classification (NCBI taxonomy): domain Eukaryota; kingdom Metazoa; phylum Chordata; class Actinopteri; order Gobiiformes; family Gobiidae; genus Mugilogobius; species Mugilogobius chulae. The sequence goes on from CM076408.1 coordinate 28,546,401, forward strand.
TTTAATCCTGATATTGCCCCAACTACGATGCAGCTACAACAGTGTTTTAATATAAAAATAAAATGCCCTTACACTGCTATACACTAATTTTACAGCCATTTTCAGTATGACAGTGTTAATACAGCATATGTTTTCCAATTGACAATAAATAACCCCCCTTTTCAATACATGAAGTTGATTTAACCAATCTAACAATTGTTTATCTTGCTATTTTAAAATATACTTTTAAATTGACCATTTTATAGCCAATTGCTACAGTAATATTCAAAACAACTGAGCTACGATATCAAGTCTAGAGCTAATTAGCCAACCTCTGTATTACATTACATACTGTTGCTGGTGTTACGCTGGTGTTTAGTCATTGTTGGTCTGTATTGCCATTTGTCATTCTCTGAACCCATTGTCACTGGGAGGAGCAGCCCAAAGTGGAGATGTCCTAAAAGCTTCACTCACGTCTTCCTGCCTTCACCCCTCCCCCGCCTCAGACCACAGCCTCCTGACCTAATCTGGATGATTAAATCATTTTTCCTTAGCACAATTTTTTACTCCCTCTCCATTCCCCAAACACACTACTTGAGTCTGGTTAGTTGCTGCACACCCTCCCCTATTGATCGTCATGCTGAGGAGATTACCCTAATAGCTGGGATTACCTCCCCACATGTTGGTCGGCCACAACGCGGGAGGAGGGAGAGAGGGAGGCCGGAGATGGTGCGTGTTGGGCATGATGTGCAAGTGTATGGACAGAGGGCAGGGGGAGGGAGAGGGGCGAGGACAGAGGGGGAGCAAGAAATCTGGGCCTCTGTTTGTTTGCTGTCTGTGGCCATTGCTGGGACTTAAAAAAGCCTGGATCATGTCTGGTGGGTGTAATTAGACTTCAAACAACCCACAGACATTTTAATACATCCCAAAATGTTCACAAGCGTATTAAGCTAATAAACATAAATGTATAAAACACACGCAACCTTCAAACACACAATTATTACGTTAAGCTCACATTTACATTATTGCATGTTGTCACATTGTATGTCCTATTGAGATAAGATGAGATAAGCAAACCCTTTTTGTCCCACAATGGGTATCTGTGTAATCCCTTAGTACTCCGGTCGTCATTTGTTCTGCAATGGAAAAATTACAGCCTCGCATGTATAACAGTAAAAGACAACTATTTAAAATATAGGCTACCTAAATCTAGATAATTAATGAGTATATAGGCCTAATTCAGTTCTAATACAAAAAAATTAATACGTCCAAAGTTTCAAAATGTACATACAACAAATTGGTTGATTTTACACTTCTAATGGATAGACTATCTCAATTGAAAATATTCGTATTGTATTAATTGATTAAATTAACTGACCACAAATATCTATAATTGTCTTATTACTTAGCCTTTGTGTAATTAATGATCAGTCAATAAGCCATTTAAAGTTCAATTAGACTTTTTAAAACTAAAATAATAGACAAACGTGTCCGAAAAGCAGTGCTTTTCAGTGCTTTTGCCTCAACGTCATTGATTGCTAATGACCACACAGCTCATGACAATACCGCCTCAGTTGTCAGTCCACATGTTCCCCTATCTCCCAGTGGGACAGCTTTGGCTGTGTGTCCTCTCGTGATCCAAGGGGCGCTTTTACAATCGGGTAACTGCGTCTAACAAGTGGCAATAATAAAGACCTGGTGGTAAAGGTGAAGGAAATAAAGATGTGATCTCCCCAGAGAGATGCAGAGAGGCTGGAGGCCATTGAGACGGTGCAGAGAAGAGGAATTTCGATAATCCGCCGCTGATCCCGTACAATGGCAGTCTTGTTGTTGTCTGTCCCGTTTGCACTCACTCCACACAACTTTGCGAGCCATAACTACACTTAATAATTGTCAACAACACAGCTAGCAATGAATGAAAGTAGATGGACGTACGTTTTGGTGAAGGGGAGCCGCGTACCTGTGTCAATCCAGTCGTGTCAGCGCCTCGACGCACTGGACACGAGTTGACCAAATGGCTTTACTAAAACTGCAACCAAAAGAGCGCGCTTACCACTATTTTTTAGCACACTTTCAAAATCCAAAACCTAAAAACTAAACAGGACGGGTCGCAAAACTTGAAAAGCTAGCAGCCCAAAGCGCGTTTCGACACGTTTAGATGAGTATATTTACCTCAAAAAGCTGTGATGGGATTCTTCCAAGGATCCAACTTCAACAATGGCGCTCGGGCTGAGTAATCTTCTCCAAACGTGGACGCATCACCTTGAGGAGATCCCCAAAAGTTGAATCAGAGTTGCTGGCAGCGGTGCACCTGAACTGCAGTCCCCGGACAAGTCTGCTCCTCCACCTCCTCCTCCTTCTCCTCCTCCGCAGCAGCATCAGCGCAGCTCAGGACAAAAGTGACGCGAGAGATAACGTGATTAGCGCGGATCCACAGCAGTGAATGAACCGAGAGGCGCGCGAAAAAAAAAAAAAACTACTGCTGCTTTGTCTGAGGGGCTTATGATTGAACCGGACACGATAGAGAAGCTATATTATCCAAGTAATGAGCGATTGTTGCTTGAAACGAGGAAAGGCTTTTAAGTATTTTGAATGAAATTAAGTATATCATTAATTAGGCTGTTATTCGATACACATTTCTAGTTCATTTAGGCAAAACCAAGTCAGCCAGATGGTATCCACCACGCTTTTTCAGTGAGTAGATAGCCTATGTGTTGTTGTTGTTGTCACCACAAAATAAATGCTGTACTTTATCGTTTTATTAAATATTTGCAGTATTTTATATTTTACATACTGTGGCAGAAGCAATAACATAATGTGATTTTTTTCTTGTCTATCTTTAAGCATAGATGTCCTTTCTTCCCATTACATACAGAATAAAACAGCTACTTTATGTATATGACAATACCACCACACCAATATAGTAAACAGTATTATTTACTGTTCATCTTTTTATTGTGGCAAAACTTAGTCTCCTTCATTATCGGTAAACATTGCATTTGTTTTATGTGCTAACTGTTCTTAAGTCTTAAATGGTTATGTAATATGATGTGTTAATTACAGACATGCGTGCAGACTCACATGTTTGACAGCAGAGGGCCCAGTCAGCTGGAGAATCAGGAGCCACTGAGCGGGAGTAGCTGCACCTCACTGACCTGTGGCTCTGACACGTGCCATGAGGACATTTGTCCAGAAGATGGCGACAAAGACGGGGGGTTTAAAGGACATCTGACAGGTTGGACTACTCATTTTACTCTAATGTAGTTAGATCATTTGATTTATTTATTTAATATTTGGACATTTTTCAACATTTTGCAAATTGTTTCTCCAGTGTAGCCATTTTGCAATCAATTGACTTCCTAATTATAAAGTACAGTTTTGTGTTACACTAGGACAGCGGTCTGCAACCTTTAACAGCAAAAGAGCCTAATTCAAATAAAAATATAGTCAGCAAGAGCCACACTATAGTTTAAAAACCATATACCAGACAAGACTTTATAAAACACAGACCTATCATGCTTGGTCAATTAATCAGTCACTTTCTGCACTCTGAGACATTTTAGATGCTATATGTATTGTAGTGATTTTGTGACCTGCCTAGGGACAACAGATGCAAAATAGCATCTTTGCTATAATCTGACATATCTACATGTGTATTTTACATGTGTTCATTAATATGTACTGTCCCTATCAAATAAATAAATAAATACTGGTGAGGAAAAAAGTCAACAACCTTCTAAATATCTGTGTATATTCTTAAAAAACTTGGACTACTGAGATGAGATTGGCTAAGATGGAAATATATATCACATTTTTTTTATTTCTTGAAGTATCGGATGTTTATGTTAGATTCCCTCAAGCTGAGTTTTTGTCATATTTGAACATAATTTCACATATTTCACATAAGTCATATGCTACATTTGTATGGTTTATTATGCAATTATTACAATGAGTGTGCAAATAACGACAGAAGAGCACAATTGGAAGACTTGACGGTTTCAGAGACAGTCCTCAGTCTGATGACAAGTATCACATTGACACACATTAATACCATATAATAGAATATTCTTTCTTTTTCTCTTAACAGTGCACTTCCCAATTGTCAATGAGAGCCCAAAGAGCCACATTTGAGCCACAGGTTGCAGACCCCTGCACTAGGAGGTTCCCCTAGAAACCATGTTGCACACTGGGTTAAAACTGGTTTAAAAACATCATAAAAACCATCACAATGTCATGGTCACTGTAAAATATATATGGCAAGAGTCAGTAGTGCTGTGTTATTCTGGTGGGAGTGTTGTCACTTGTTTGTCTTTATAAAGATGGTATTGCTTTATCTCAGATGTTCAGCAGTATGGTATTAAACATATTTTTACTGAGTATATAGTAGTTTTTTTGCTAGAAAAAACAAAACAAAAGTGGAAAAACATGCATTCTCGCTGTGATCTGACATTTGACCTGTCACTCGCTTCTAGTCAAAACAAAAGCATCTTCACAGAGATAAAGATGGCAGACACTCCTCCAGAAAAGTTACATAATGCTTCATTGGTTGTTTTTAAGCGTGACACATATTTTTAATTTTTAATACATTTCTAGTTTTGTTTGTTTGTGTCTTGTTAAACACAAACAAACAAAACTGGTAATATAAATAAACTTGCTCATTTTCATCTGTTGTTGATAAAGCTTTCAACCCTTTTAAAATTATTCTCAAACCTTTATGTGCAGTACTTAAGTTATGAATCACAAAATCATTCTAAACAAATTTGAAACAATGTTGAACTGATTTTGTGAGCTGTTGTGAAATTGTAAGTTGGAGACACACCTGTGCAGTAATTGCTGTCTTCAATCAACATCTTCGACAATCTCTACTAGTCTCTACAGGAGGCGTTTGATTAAAGGTGAAGCGCTTCAGAGTGCCAGCCTGTACCGTTTGTATTTGTTAGAAAAATTCTTTCTTTCAGATCAAACAAGCCTTTAAATACAAATTGTGCATAGTTTAAGAGAGATAAGCAAAGTAAAGCATTCATAGAGATACTTATAACATGACGTTGACTTTTCCATTTACATAAGAACCACCATCAAAAGTCTTTCAAACAAAGGATCTATAAAACCTTTCAACCACTTTACTTATGTTTACCTAAAAGAGACTCCTTTGAGGGGGCACCATAAGTTAATTATAGCTCACAGAATAGCAGCTTAATTTGCTTAGGTCATTTAAAGCCAGAGTTTTTTAACCAGGAAAAACATAGTGTCCATATAGTATTGTTTGTGTCAGTCAATTAATCAATCAGTACCACTCTATCTGTCCCTGGAAGGCATTTCAAGTACATTTAGCAGTCAAATTCAATAATGACAGAAAAGCTCAAGAAAAGGTCTTAGTGAAGATCAACAAGAGCACATGTACGTCAGGACCAGCAGCTGATTAATGTTTGAGGAGAGTAGCGGCTCTCAGTACAAAGGTGAGAGTGATGAGATGAGATGAGATGAGATGGGCTTTCGCTCAAAGTATTCTGAAAGGTCTTTTGTTGCATTTTGTATTTAAAGCCTCTGTTGCACTGGTGTAACACAACAGCATTTGTCTGTTTAGTATCCCACTTTTTGTAACATTAACTTATTCTTTCCTTATGCAAAACATCTTCCCTCACAAATAATACGTCCCTCAAATGAACCTGTTACAAATAGATATATTATGAACAGATTAGGTTACCTCAAAGTCATACCTTACAAAGATGGCTTCTGTCAGACAGGTCCGCATCCATCAACTTGTCCACTCTTCCGCCTGTTTGAACATAATCTCATTTGGCCGTTCATCGCTGATGTTCTTTCGTTCTATGAACAAATGATAATGAAGAGTCATTTTTGTCGCTCAATTGCGTTGGGAAGCAACGCCCAACTCCATCTACAGCCCTACAAAATGTGTCTGATTAACACTTACATATACACATATAACAAAATACAACCACGTATCATCATAACTGAGAAATCTAACTTTCTGAATGATACATTATAGATAATATGACATTACAATAAAAACACTTTACACTAAGAATCACTTTTTAAGGCATAGATTGAAATGATAATGCTTATATTTGAGTGTAAAATCATTACACTTTTTACATCGTGACCTATAGCTGAACATTTTTTTGGCAGCCAAATCAGTGTTTCTGTTAGGTTTAATGATTTAACATTTGGTATTGGTAATAATTAGTTGCTTTTAATGCCATTTACAGCAGTTAAATTGCTATGAAACATTTTACAAGAATATTGTAGTACATTTGTAACAGGAAACTAAAAAACTCAAATGATTAAAGTAATGTGATAAGCTGGGTGCTGGGTGCTGTTAGCAGGGTGGTGCACCGCACCCTGCCTGTAGAATGGTTGGAGAAACACTGTAAATCATTTTGACATAGTTACTGCTACATTATAAGGTTTTTGAAAGGAGAAGTAGCACAAACGAATTGACCTCAGTATAATATTGTTGACATTAGTGATTTATAAAGTGTTTCCATTAGTTGCAGATGTATTAGATGTTGACATAATTACAATGAACTTGTCCTTGTTTGGCTTCGGTTCATGTTCAGTCTATGGAGACAAATGTTTCCAGAGTGAAAGAGCAGAGGAAATGGGATTTAGAGGAATGTGAGCAAATAAATAAAAGTTGAGATCTGATCAAAAAGTCAATCTTAGCTGTACAGAGGCCTTAGCCCATAAACATAAATAATAGGTGGCCTTTATTTTATTTTTTATCTTACTTTTTTTTTCATGTATTTTTCACAAAGTATTCAGTATTTTTGTGCTCAAGAGCTGTATCCTCAAGTGTCACCCACATTAGCCCCATTAGAGGGACAGAGATGAAGAGATGGGGGCGGAGCTTCAGGGTTTGTGACATTCTGCACTCTTCATCTTGAGCAGAAAAAGAACAGCTTCCTGACAAGACACCATAGAAAATGCTCACCCCTCTGGTAAGATCTTTTAACATAAATATATTTATATTTCTGTAAGTTGTTTATGTAGTAAGTTCTGCTCTTGTAAAACAAAGTAATATTTTTAGCTGCGTAAAATATGTAAAATATGCATAATGTGTTATTACATTTGATTGTATTGGCGTAAAGTGGCGTAAAGTCCGATAATAACACAGCTCAAAAACTTAAATATGAAATAGTGTTTTTCCTCTGCTTGTTTATCAACTTCATGTCAGAAATATTTGCTTTGTTTAACATTTAAAATAATATGTTTTATCCAAGTAAGACACTACTTGAAACTGTACTTGCTATTTTAAAAGTCAGGATAAAGTGCTTGGCTGAATAAATAATAATCAAATAACAATTTAGAATTTTTTAAGCACTTCTAAGCTGTGATATGAGCTATATTATTTATATATATATAAAGCCAGAACTACATTGAAAAGCTTTTCTCAATTTACATCCAAATGTTTTATCAGTGAAGTTAGATTTCTGTAAACTGGATTTAGTTGGCAGTTAACACTTCTTGCCTAATTTGTTTATGTGACAGGGCTAATTCACTTATTTACTGCATGCAGCTATTATGTCATGATAATTTCCTCTTTCTTCCTTGCAGAAATAGACCGCTCCCAGCTAATACAGACAAACCGCCGTCCAGAACTGTGAATTTCTTTGTAAATACATTATTAGTCCTTCAAAAAAGCAACTCCAGACTCATCTCTTCAGACAGATTGACTCCATCTGATGAACCATGTCTACTATAGAGCTTTACAAAAGACTACTGGACAGCTGTGGCCAAGAACTCAATTGTAATGATTCCTTTAACACTAGTTTTGGAGATCTTTTGGAAATTTCTGATGATGGTTCTCCTTGGCTGAGAACAGTTATTTCAGTCGTCTATTTTGTGGTTGCAGCAGCTGGAGTGCTTGGAAATCTCTTAGTTATGTTCCTGCTATATACGACACGCACAATTACTACAGGCAACATCAATTTCTTTGTGTTTAACTTAGCTCTGGCTGACTTCCTGTTCTCTCTAGCGTTACCGTTTTGGGCCGTTGACATCGCCATGGACTACAGCTGGCCTTTTGGACTGGCTGCGTGCAAAGCTGTTTCCTTGCTTACAGGCCTAAACGTGTTTGCCAGCTGTTTTTTCCTAACAGCTATGAGTTTGGCAAGGTACTGCTATGTAGCCACCGCACTCAAACCCAACTCCTGCATTGGGTCGAATACGTTTCCATTGGCAACAGTTTTGATTTGGACAGGAGCGCTCATTGTGTCAATGCCTAGAGCAGTATTTGCAGATTTAAAACATGTTGGAAGCAACAATGACACAGCATGTCTGCTTCGGTTCCCTGGAACGACATGGCTTGGACTGAACCAGCTTTTAAGAGTTGTTCTTGGATTCCTCCTTCCTTATGGCATCATGATCCCATCCTATCTACTTTTACTTCGATTTCTCTGTCAACACAAACCCAAGGGTACAAACTCTAGAAGAAACGCAGACATTTCAAAGTCTGTTGCGGTGGTGGTCCTGTCTTTTTGCACATGCTGGTTCCCCTACAATGTTCTCACCTTCTGGAGCATCCTCATCCAACTAGATGTTGTAGATATAACTCCATCTTTCTACTCGGCTCAAACATACTTTTTTCCTGTTGCAAACTGCTTGGCATTTGCGAGTAGTTGCTTTAACCCAGTCATCTACTGCCTAGTGAGGAAAGAGTATCGTGTAGTTCTTCAAAAGTTCAGTCTGGTATCATTACTGTCTAAAGTACCCTTCAATATACACTCAGAGCCAGGTCTTGGACAAACTGGACCGCTGGCTATCCAATTAAACAATATGTACAGCCAGACAACAGACTCCAAGACCTACGAGCCACTTCTGACTCTGCCTACAACTGTGTCCAACATGTAGTGCCACGCAACAGAACTCTTTATGAGAAATGGACAGTAACAAGATCTTCATTTATCCTGATGATCTGTCATCAGTATTGCATGTTGTGTGCAATGGTGTGAAATAGTTTTTCTGTTGCAACTTTTTATGAGTATTATCTTATTCATACTAGTACACTGTGCATGGTATGGCTTATCTTCTCAATGTCACACTTTAAACATTTTATGTCTGAAACTACAATGCAGTTATACATTGCAGAGGTGCACTTTGTGACTTTTCTGATGGAGGATCTACCACAAGCTTTCCTGAGAAGTTAATACTTTAACTGAAATGTTCCAGAATATGGGATTACAATATATGTCCATCATGGAGACAAGCGGGTTATGTTAAGTTAAAGGACAGATTTACGGAGAGGTCATGTACAAATGCATGTTTTCAATATTCAAACTACTATTAAATATTTGTTGTATATACATGTATATACAGTATATGGTTTGCTTTATTGTGTTTGATGTGAGAGGGCAGAGAGCACTTGATTTCCCCTCAGATATTAAAGTTGTAAAGGTTAAAATGCATGTATTTACAGAATTTTCTGTGCACGGTAACAGCTGTATGAAAATATTGTAAACTTAAAAACACAATTATTGAATAGATCACAGAAATACAGAGTATAATTGTAGAATTTATTTCTCAATTTAAATCACTCAGAATCACCTGAAAAATGAATACATTCCCTTTGTTCAAACCAAAATCATATCAATCAAGTACACTGATAATAGTAATCATAAATATAATTACAAGCGCAATCATACCTACAATAAATACCATTTTAAATCAAATTACCAACATTACACATCCACCTTACAACACCGGGGGCTGAGGGTATGGCTTATCCATGGGGCATGGCTTATTTCAACTGAAATGTCCAGTAAAAAATAAAGTATTACATCCAGTAGGCCCAATTCAAGTCAGAAACCTCGCCAAGTTCAATTGAGACACAGTTGATCAAATGTGCAGAATAATAGCTGCCAGGAACAAAACTGTAGATTCATCCCCAAATGCTATACATCTATTTTATAAACATGAATGTGATTTAATAAATATTATTTCAGTAAACAAGATATAATATTCCATTATTAGGTCCATAGATTAATAAGGATTTATATACTGTACTTTATTACACTCAATAAATAGCAATCTATTTTAATAATAATATTTGTTAATTTAGTGCTGAAAGTCATCTATTTGTACAAGTACATTATCGCATTGCAAGTATTGTGTTATATTTTTGTGCTTTTGGGTTTTAAAATATAAAGAAACGCTAAAATATTTGTGTTTCTACTATCGTCTAAGCATCTGACAAATACATTTGAGTCTGAATATGAATGTACAGTAATGGCACTTAAATACTAGCGTAAACAGGACACACTTTATATGGTCTGGTGATCTTTAAAATGGTAAAATCTAATATATCAAGAAAGTTGTGAATAAATAAAATTCTGCTAATAGTACTGCCTCTGTTTTCACATAACAAAATAAATAGATGATCAAGCTTTAGTGATAAACATTTGTATTCAGAGGTAGGACTTTGCTTAGATCCTCACTGTTTACACACAAGCTCCATTTTGGAAAGGCCGAGAAAGCAGGGTCGTTTCAGAGATGCCAGTTTAAACTTACATAGTGACCCGAGCTACAATGGGATGGCTTTCAAGTTTTTCATTTTGCATTTGTCACAATTTTATCACTTATGGTGCCAAAATTATATCAATATACAAAGATCTATAAAGCACCAAAGTGTTTTTTTATGACCTTTCCAATATGACAGCTATTCCCATAATGTGTAGTCTGTTCATGGGACAATATCACTAGAGTTTGTTTAAATAAAGCCAGTTGAGTATATGAGAGTATATATTTCTATTTGAAAGATTTTAACTTGCAGCCTTTCATAAAACAAATATGTCATAAATTTTAACTGTATTGCAATGCAGGCCAAATAAACACCTAAAAAGGAAGTGCTTAAAACTGCAACCCAGTGTTGTTCAAAGCACTTAACACTTAACAGTTGGTGGATATTTGAGATAATACTTGTTGAACTAAAATGTGCTATGTGCCAAGTAATGTAATTTCTCATCTCATGAACGCAGTCACTCCATAGCACTGTAGCAGTTTCTGGATTGCAGCATTAAGAGTGGTAAATATTAAGTATCACACAACATGCCAGAAGGCCTACCCTTTGATATGAATACATTTACATATAAGAATAGATATACATGAAGGTATTTTATACATTTGTGGTAAACATTGATACTTATTTTCAAATAAATTAATCTTTTTAAAGGCAAAGAGGTTAAAATAAATTATAGTAACCATGAAATTTGTAATAAATGGTTTGAACATAAACACACTGCTTTTTGTTTCATCACCTGACTACAAAAGACGCTTATTGTACAAATTTTACAGGTTGTATTGGCATTGTTATTTCAGGCCATGTGGCATAGACTGTAAGGCAGTCATATCCTATGCACATATACTACATGTTTGAATACTCCTGCTGTTTTTGTTCCTTGTTGGGTTAGTCTGTCACTGTGTCTCTGCCGCCCTTATCATTAATGTAAAAAAGTCACTTCTGATCAGCAGTCAGAATGGTTAGAAAATGTGTAGGATGCACATGCAGCACCTATCCATGAGTGTCACTAGAGATGAGCATTTCCATCTCTATTGTATGATTGAACTTTACTCCTGATCAGATTTGTGGTTCTCACAGCCATTAAACAGAACTAAAATGGCTCTAATGAATTGTCAAAACATGATGGTACATAAAACCCTTAGCCAAAACAAAAGATGGAACAATGGCTTCAATGATGGTCACCAAAACTGGTTTTGGATTTGTCAACATGTAAAAACTCTCCATTTGATTCAGTTCTTGTCGACTCTGCAAATTGTTCCAGGCGTCTCACTTTAGACATTCAAATCTCTGCTTACCCTGATTGTACAACACCAGTAGTGTCTCTTATACCCTGTATCGATAAAACTAAAATCATTTTTGATTTGATTTGTATTTAATACATGTTTGTTGTGTGCTATGTCCTAATACTGTGTTCAGGCAGGAAATTTAGCAAACACCTCTGACTACTGCAAGCTAAGCTAGTTAAGTAGGAGAAAATGTATGCATTTGTCAAAAAATGTTAAATTGTTAAGCTATCTCTTCAGGCAATTTTTTAACTGTACAGATGTTTAGTGGTTAGTGTAAATTTGGTGAACACATGACAATACACTCTTGAGTTACCGATCTCTTTAAATACTAACTGATCACTTCATATTTTGTTTTTGTTTGGTGAAATTTAAAGTGATTTCACGCATGTTAAAAATATGTGCATGCATGTTTCTGTATGATAATATAAATGTTTTTTTAATAAACAAAAAATATTCTTAATTGTACCACCTCCCCTTTTATTAACTAATGGATGCCTCTAATAATTCTAACAACAAGCTTGTTGCATGTCACAGTAGTCACCATGTGGGGCAGTGTGCTTATATATTAACTTGTTGAATAAAAACACAAAATGGCCATGCAGTTGTTACGTATATGTTACACAAAGAAACATTTTTACGTATTGCCATTGATTACAGTGGCATTGGCTTTTATTTGAGTGAACTCTCATTGGTCCTCGCACAAAAGTGATTGTCAAGTTGTGGTACAGGCAAATTTTGGATTTGTGCAAAGTCTCTGAAAGATGCGATGAGATGAAGCCTTCAGGAGACCCCCTGGATCCACTGCAGAGCTGGAGTTCTTTACACGCGGGTGACCATCATGTACTCTGGCAGTCAGGATCCATAGCCCTGGCTGATAGACTGGAAACACAGAGGTGCAAAATTATTACAGTTGTGTCTACAGCAGTGGGTAAATATCATTGCTTTAGCTTTAGACTTTGAACTGGGAGGGAAGTCCCACAGTACATGCTCAACACACATTTATAAGGTGTTTCTGAGTACACAAACACAAAGTTATGATCAAGGCCACTGTGGAGGACTAGCATCTTTACCTCACATATATAGATACAACAGCAGTAAAACAGCACTGCTGAACATTTTAGAGCGATAATAATCTTTTTCTCAGTCGTTTGATGAAACAATAGTAGCGTCACTGACTGCAGTGGCGTTCACATTCTATAAACAAAGTCTTTGGAGAGATATTGTCTGTTTGCCTGTTATATTGAAGTAAAGAGACAGGTATTAGTAAGCTGGAGAGACAGCAGGTTTTGAGGATAGCAAATGTTGTTCTCTGGAGCTATTTCGGCATAAAGATGGCGCATAGACAGCCTCTTCACCCGCGTCACAATCCAGCCCACATGGAGCAGCCCTGAAAGAATAACTGTGACGTACTATGAGTCATGCTCAAGGCTTTTCCATGAATACACAATATTCTGCAGCAGCCGGTAAATAATTTTTATCTTTTTAGGTCTTCACAGTCCCCTTAGGCAAAGTGGTATTTTTAATACAACACAGTGGGTCAGTGGTGAGATGTCAAACTCATATCATTTATTTGATGTTCTAGTAACCGTCACCAGATTTTTACATCCCCACAAAGAACACAAAGTGACAGTTTAAAATAGGATAGTATGTTTGAATAAATGTTTTTTAAGATACTAATGCTTGTTTGTGTTGATAGGGATATTCCTTCACTGCATTTGACAAAGACCACTCAACAACTGAGCATTTGATCCCCTCCAACAGTCTGTGCCAGTCAAGGTAAGATGAAGATGGAGCATTAGCCAAGTGCACATGCTTTCAGTTTAAAAGCACTATAACCATGGAGTGAAAGTCAGTGAGAACGAACCACTGTGTCTAAGATGAATCAGTGTTAATAAGGACTTTTGTTATAAAGAATGAAAAAGTCTTATCTGAAACATCAATGATAGAGAAAAAGATTATCGAACAAACTCAACAGGGCCTGCTCTAAGTTGGGTGAATGCTGTGAATGTGATAGAAATGATGCAACTGATCTGAAAAGATGGTGAAGATGTAGACACAGGCACAAACCTGGTCTGTGAGGATTCGAGGCTTAATATCAGGAATGGCACCCACTCTCAGCTCATCCTCCACAGCCATGAGTCTGACAACAGGGAGATACAAACAAACATACCGGTTGACAAAAATCAAATTACAAAGCCGGCATTTTTCCAATTGATATGTAGCCATTTGATGATATTAAGATCCTGACTTATTCATTTGTCTGCTTGACTCAATGAATGTGAACTGGTTTGACCAAAGTTCCCTTTCAAAGTGTTGAAAATGTATGGTTTAGATCCAGTTAATTAAAATACTTTTTAAAATATCTTATTGTTTATATTTTGAGAGATAAATTATTGTAAATTATGTTTATTTTAGTGCCGTGGCTGCAAGTTGAAAATTGTTTAGGACAAAAGGCCAAAGGGTCGACTTGTTCCTAAGCTTCTTTTAAACATGGTGGTTCGTTTTTCATTGCCCCTAAATGGTGATCTTCTTTGTGGGACCCACTTCTCATTGTCATTAATCTTACTCTTTTAACCACATTCCTTTTGGTGGTTATTGTGTATTTTGTGTATTTCAAACCTTGTAAGCCTTTGCTATCTGACTCCTTACATCCCATAAAATGACACGTGTATTTACACCACTTAATTTATCTTATCAATTTTTTGCATTCTCTTATGCAAAGAGAATGCATTGTCTTATGCAAGAGAATTTATTTATGTGTTGTTGTTTTTTTTTTTGTTTTTTTTTTTAATTATTAAATTGCTTAAATGTTTATATTTAATATAATGTTTTATGTTGTACCTTATCAAAACAAGTTCATAGTTTGTAGTTTTTGTTGACTTGAAATATATATGTAAATAGAGTATATAAACTTACTGTTTACATTTTATAAAGCAGAACTTTACTCTTAAGTATAAGTCTAATCTCCACAGATGTCTTTTTCAAAAATTAATACAATTAATTAAGCTTGTGCAACCTATAATTGTTTGCATGCCATTAGACCACATCGTTCATATTTTAAATACTCAATGTACAGGCATCAGTGTCCCATTTGCATTTAAATAGATGCACTATGCTTTTTTTCTGGTAGAGGGTATGCCACTTGCTTTATGTTTATGGAGAAGTTACACCAGAAAAGTTACATAGTGCAACCTTTATTAATATCAGCTTAGTAATAAATGAGTGGAATGTGCATTGTTGGGTGAGTATGGAGATATTTCTACCAAAAGCCAAAGCCTCAACTCTCTTCTTAAGCAGTGTGTCAGCAGAAGAGCCATCTCGTGTGTGAGTGGTTGATGCAACAGTGAAAGATAAGCAGTCTGTCTCAGTCTCTTATTGCAGCCTGGACACCACTTACCTGTTGATGATGCCTTTGATTTGTGAGTCCTTCTCCTGCTGCTGCTGTTTGAGCCGCCTCTCGCTGTCCTCCAGGCGGTTTTGGTACTGCTGCAGGATCTTGTTGGTTTGCTGCTCCTGGGATAACAGACGCTGCTCGTACTCCTCCAGCTTTCGGTGAGACATCTTCAGGCGCTCCTTCAGTGAGTGGATTTCCTCTTCATATTCTTTTACCTACAACAGTGAGTGAAAGAGTGAGAACAGATGTGGCTCAAAGTACACAAACATGTTAAAGTATACATTCTCCACTTTTTATGATTTTGTCATTGTTATCTATTTATCATGGTTCTATAACAGGGCTATTCAAATTGAGGCCTGCTAAGCAGTACATTTTGGCCCGCCATGAAAAAATTGGCCATGGACCGGAGCATTTGACTTGATAGCAGTGTAGTTCACTATGTTAGCTCTTATTCATCAGCTTATTGTACTATGCATCAATTGATCCAGAATTGGTTTTGCAATTCACATGGTTAAGACTTAAGGGTTTAGCCCCGGCACAGATTCTGTGGTTTAGTTTTGTTCAAGATGAGGTTTACCTCTGTCCAATTGTAGACTATGTTTAGTCTTGGTCTTTGTCCCACTGCTGCTCTTTTTCAACTCTGGTCGTTGATTACACTGCATTTGCTTTGGTTTTGTCTTGTTTTTGTATTTATTCCAGTGAAAATAGTTGATTTTTTTACAAAATGGAATGGCAGTTTCAAGTTGTTTGTGGATAGTGGATGTAAAACACACTTTTTCACTTTTGTAGTCCGGCCACGAGATCACAGCTCTACGACAAATATGGCTCACAGGTAAATATAACTGAATAGCCCTGTTTGACAAAAATAGTTTAATCTACATGTCTTCAAGTATAATTATGTCCATAAATAACGTTTGAACTAGATAATTATGGTAAAATTACCTTTTGTCATTTCCTAATTTGAGTCAGTGCTGAACTATAGAACTTTGAATATGCCTGAATATATTTAATACTTGCATGTATTTTAAGTTAAATTGAAGCTCAGTTTTTGAGATTTTAAACATGCCTATGCATATAAAAACATTATAACGAAGCTGACTTAACAGACTATTTACTGGTAACTTATATGATTGATGATCTAAGGCTACAACAGAGCGATAACATTTCAGTTAATAAGTCAATAACTAGTATGATCGATTCAAATTGTGAAATGACACATCTGCCTATGTCATTTTTGTTAGCCATGTTTAACCAGAAAGCACATCATCAAATTGAGAAAAACTAATTGAAAGAAGCACTTTAAAGACCTTTAACTTGTTTTGAAAAACTCTTTGCTCCATTCAGTTAGATACTACATATACTCTTCTCTCACTTTGATACTGCACCATGTCTAATTCCAAAAAGTATTTATTGCTACTCAATGGTCAAAGTAGATTGCTACACTCTCTTATTACTGGTTTTCATTCTGTATTATGCATGTTTCATGTGGTTTCTGCTTTACTAAAGACACCATTGTGCAAAAAGCAGTGCCATAAATCAGAAGAGAAAGTGTGCATGTGCATTTATCCCATTGTGGCAATCAAAATAATAGGGACTTGCCTCCCTTATGCAGACAAAAATCAGGTTCCCAGAACGTAAATCTTTTATTAATAGATTTACAACATGATAAAGTGTTTAGATATGAATAAAAATAGATTTTCAGTCAGGCAACTGTTTATGGTTATAGGATATTTCTTTGGGCTTAAATTGCCTCTTTGATGGTACAGTGGGTTCAGAGGACAGCTACATTAATGTCCCAGTTAGAATATTTTTATATATATATTATTTCCATTTAATAAACAATTATATTTTTTTCCTCCACTGAAACACACTTGTATAGAATTAAATAATGTGATGATGAGTTACAATAGCAAAGAAAATACCATATCACTTGTGTATTGAAATATTCCCAACTGAGATGTTCATTGGAAATCTTTGCACAATCTAACAAATTTCAAAATCAAGCTATTTGCTGCCTGCTATTTCACAAAGTGAGAGTTACATCCAGCACTAATGGATCTTGTTCCATCTTGAAACATGATTTCCATTTTAAAACCTTTCTTCAAAGAGACCATGTTAGTCTAATAATCTCAAATCCTGTATCACAGAATAATCTTAAAAGCAAATGATTAGGGAGATGCATTTAGAAATACTTTAATGTGGCATTTTGAGAATTTCTAATTTGTTTTTTTTCTATTTTTACTGAACAGGAAATGTGGGAGTATGGAGAGGAAAAGTACTGACCCGGTCTAGCCTTGATTCATCCATGCTTTTGGAGTACTCCTTCAGCTGCCCCTCTCGGTCCGGCCTCAGACTCTCAATGTCTGCAGACAGGTGAGGCATATTGGACACCCAGGCCACCGTACGCTCATTCATGGTGGTCAAATTAGACTGAGATCCCTGCAATTACAAATAAAGGTGTGTTGTTTAATACAAGGAAGGACTTTCTATACAGTAGTTACAGTAATAATAGGCTTGGAGTGTGTGGAGGAGGTCAAGCTGTGAAAGGTTAAAGTCATATTGTTTCAAGTGAGACTGAATAGGGCACTTAACCATACTATTGTAATGCACAGCTTTCAGCCCACAGTTTGGAGGACGGAGACAAGAGCTCCAAAACATAGACTAAAACTTCTGACAATGGCAAAGAGTAAAATATACAGTATTGGTATAAAACAAACAATTTATTTATTTATTTCTATGAAGTGTATTATTAGATAAACAATACATATAATGATGTTTAATTAAAAACTCCTACTGCTACTATTTTTAAAGCAACTGGCAAACTAAGCAAAGTTTCAGGTCAAAATAGGCACATTGATAGGCAGCCACTGACAGTGTGCTTAATGCAGAGGCCAATATCATCTCTGCTATAGTTGAGACAGCAGTGTAGATTGCCTAATTGTTTCTGATCACCTGTCAAACCAACCACACTGCTCCTCTCCACTCTCACCCCCTTGTTTCATACCCCCATGTACTTTTACTATACTACTCAATTTACCAACTCTCTTTAAAATGTGTTTGTGGATGGAGTTTAGTAATCCGGCTGGCGCCACCTAGTGCTTTCACACAATTTCATTTCACTCCAGCTACTAAGTCAGGTATCGCAGGACTGCAGATGGTTCACAAAAAGCATAACGTATTATTGTCCAATCAGCGAACAGGAGTGGAGTGGTGTGTTTGTCAGTACCAACCCGAGTTGAAATAGCAGACTGTATATATTCTATTCTTTTGACTTTGTGTCAAATTGTAACTTATAAAACCCTTTAGTTTGCAAGTTTACCACATATAAATGGCAACAATCACTGACACACATGTTTATGCTCTACTTCCAGAACAACAAAACTACCAAAAAGCGAAGATTGGTTAAATCAAAAAAGTCCCCGCCTCCTGTGAAGCGAACAAGCCCCAAGTGAAATGAAACCACCTGATGCATAAGGCTTGGAGTTTAGAGCTTTAGCATCACATTATTGATGATATAATATTTGACATAAAAATAAAATACATGGTATGTTCAGATTTATTTTGCATATGTTTGGGTCTCAGGTCTGTCTCTTTTTGAAAGTAGGGTACTCTGGATAACTTGAAAATGAAACAGCTTTAACAGGAAAAAATATTTCGAAATTAAGCACATTTTAAAAAGAACCACTGAATATGATTATACATACAACAGTTAGACCTGAACATCTGATTTCATGAACTGTAAATTTGCATAGCTATAATTATACATTTTAAAGAATTAATAACTGGGACGTGCCTGTTTGTTTGAGACCGGTTTAAGCAGATGCGGTTGTGGAGGTTGCAGTTGCGTCGGTTGAGACTTCTTGGTGCTTTTAGTGGGGGTGTCAGTGGACTCCTCTGCTGCGGTTGGTGGTCCCTGGGTGTCTTTGGCGGAGCTGTTCTGGTACGGCAGTCCCGGGGCCGGGCTGTCAGTGACTGTCACCTGCCCATCCTGTTGCGGTTGAGGAGGCGGTTGTTGTGGTTGAGTTTGTTGGGACGGCACCTGATTGTGGCGTGTTCTGGGTCCACTGCCGCTGAAACTGGGCTCGCTGGAGTCCAGGAGAATGTTTCGACTCTGGGGGCGGGTCTTGGGGGGTGTAGCTGTGGCGGGGTTGTTGATAGAGCGCTGAGATTTAAGATGCTGAGCGAGAGAGGACTGTCGGACTGGGTGCACTGTCGTTGGGGGCGTGGCCAAAGATGCAGGGGTGCCTGTGCCTGTGGCTGTCTGTGCAGTAACGCCATCAGATGCTGCTGCTGTAGTGACTCCTGTGGCAAGAACAAATGAAGGAAAACAGAAATACAGAACTGTGAAATTAATATTTACCCATGAATACTATTACAGCTTATTATCAAAGAAGACTTATGCAATGGGTAAAACAATTAATACATTTTGCGGGGGTGAGTTCTCAGTTCCCTTCTAAATTAAATAGATTTAAACACAAAACAACATACATAATGGATCAAGTAATAGCTTAATATAATCATGATTTAAATTATAACCATAAAATGTATTTGACACATATTCAAGCATCCCAGAGTGAGCCATCTTGATGATGATATCTTACATTTATCACTTACATTTTTTTGTATTATCCCTAAAGCATGATCATAACCAGACTTTTGCAGTCCATTCAAAATGTAGTTAACTACCCCTGTAAATGTGTTTATTAAGATCAAAAGTTCACAGAAAAAGTTTTAACCATTTAAATATTTCTATTATAGGAAAACATACTTGATGTACAAACCTATATTTTAATATATTTAATAAAAATCATGTTTTTGAGAATGTTTTCATAGAGGTTATGTCGGTCTGAATGTGAAGCAGTCTGTGTATGTTAATAATGTTTTTATCAATGCCAAAAACATTTTTATAGACAACAGTGAGGCCGTCAGGGGGTCTAATTTGGCTCAAGTTTGTTTGTACTATCTTTTTGTTTAAATTTTGTGTTGAAAAAATTACTCTCAATCAAGTGTAATCTCCAAAAACATGTTAATAAAAGAAAATTTAATCTTCGTATCTTCTCAAACAAACTTTTTAAATGCAAAACAAAATTATGTTTGGTCTTCAGTGTGCTTCAACTTAATAGACTTTGGTCCACCAAAGAAAATCTCAGCTTATTTTGGCCCACCGAGGAAAACCGCTTAGGCACCTCTGATAGACATTACAACTTTATAATCAAAGACATATTGTTTGCCTAAAAAATTTAATGTTGGAGCCGACCTGAAGCAGTCCCCTACATTAGTAAAAGGCCTGTGACGTTTTGTTCCATTAAGGCCCACGCAGCAGACAGAAATAACTCTCCATGACAGTATCGTTAAACACTACCATTTACATAGACAAACTGTAGTAAACCACTGTGAACTTCCCCTTAAATTCAGCCCAAAGGTGGTTGAAATCCAAACCCAATATTTAAAGGCCCAAGTGAAAAAAACTGGACTTATGAGCTATGTATTTTTCAGCAAGAAACCAAACAGAAATATTTTATCAGCTGTGATTTAGGAGTTGCACATTTTTTAAGCAACTATTTCCGGAACAGTTCAACCCTTCAGACATTTTGTTATTAAATCAATATGAAGTAAATGAACTCTTTTTGCAGTGCTTTACTGTGGCCTAGGAGTTTGGTCACAGCACACATATTTTGATACAGACCAATGTCAACAATTCAACGATTCCCTGCTGAGAAAATGCCCACTATTTGATTGATGATTTTCTTTGTCAACTCAGAGGAACCAAGCAAAAGAAAAAAAAACTGTTAAAAAAAAAATATATATATATATACATTATTAATAAAAAAATAAATAATTATTTTAGCTAGTGCTTGTAAATGTATTAAGTAAAAATTGAGTGAATTTGACAGAACCTACTGTATGTAAATGAGATAATTCATTTTAAAAACGTTTTTTTTAATTATTGGTTGAGAGAAATCAACATGCAGTTTTATCATGAAATAGACTTTTGAATACTAGTTGCTGCTACTTGAATAAAAATTGGTAGCAGCTATTTAGACTTTTAATTTTAATCACATGAACTCAACAAAAAAAAATGCCAAAAACTTTTATATTTTAGTGAACTGCAGTGATTATCGGATTAATATTGGCAATAACCAAGTACAAACCACAAAACTGAGATTTTTTAGGACTATTGGTCTATGGTGACAAACTTACATACTCTATCATACTTGTAAAATTGTAATATAAGTACATGTGTTGAATATTTAGCTGTACAAAGATGTGCATAATAGTGTAATATTTGATATTTAGCCTAAGATATCTTGCACTGACACAATACAGTCCCAGGAAGTGATAATGGCGTCTGTAGCCAAGGAGAAGGCAGCTATTACATAACAGACAGTGGGCTGTAAATAGACAACAATTAACTGTTTGTCCACCTGGTGGTGCTCTTTGAAATGTTTAAAAGCCTAAAGAACAGAAAGGGGAGTACTAATTCTCAAATAAAAGCCACACTTGCTGCACTTGTATGCTTAGTTGATTAATTTCACATTGTCCAAAAATGTAAAGATATTTGATCTTTGACAGACAGGGAAGTGATGTAGAAAGGAGAGTGAATGAAGAATGCACAAAGTGGCTTAAAAATGAACCCAGACCAAATTCAGATTTTTTCATCATTAGAGCCGGTTACATGATGCATTATTCAAAATGTTATGATTTATTTTCTAAATAATGGCAGAGTTTTCAAAACTTTGTATTCAAGCCATAACCAGCCAAAATGAGAGCCAGGTGTGTTTATGAAATTAAAATCATCATGTGTATAATATTGTGCGCACTCTACCTGCACCTGTAGTGACAGCTGGTGCCAGCCGTAGTCGTTGCTCTGATTCTGCCGTGTGAAGTCATCGCTGTAGCTGTGCGAGTGCACGATGCTCGGCTGCACCAGACTGTTCTGGGAGCGCAGCGCCGACAGGTCCTCACTACGGGAGAAGGCGCTGTTGCCAAAAGCCGGCGCGTAGTCGTGGTGACCGTTCTCCGCCTCCGGGGCGAGAAGCAGAGGGGGCGGAGCCTGGGATTGGGCGGGCGAGTTCTGAGCCGCCAGATGGAACAGAGGATTTTGGAAAGACAGGGGGAAGTTCATGGCTGCTGCGGCTTGCTGCTGCTGCTGGGACAGGGACTCGGTGGGACCTCCTATGTGTCCCATCTGGCTTAACCGCAGAGCAGAGCCGGCCGAGCCTCCGCCCAGGTGACCTCCCATTCTCAGGGGAGCGCCCAGGTTCCCAAAGCTGTGGCCCAGGCCGGCTATAGAGGCTTGAGAAGAGGTGAGCATGTCGCCCACAGAGTTTAAGTTGGAGATGCTGTTCATGCGAGAGTCCTGCAGATCCATCATAGAGACGCTCTTGTTCACACTGTGCACCTGAACGACACAGACAACAAAATGGATCAATCATTACATCATGGTATGGCTTAGATATAGAACAAAGGGGAAAATGTGGCTTTTTTTAAACTTTAATTTATTTTAAATCCAATAAAATTTTTAATGCATATTTTGTATTGTACTTTCTGATTACCCTTTATAATTAAGATCGGTCACAAGAAGTCAGTAGACATGATATAACTGATTTGATTGTTGCATAGCAAATCATTTATTATAAAGGAATATTGCCACTATTTGACTACCAAGTGCGTGACTAGATTAGAATTCTGAACAATGTCTTTTCTTTAAACTTTTGATTAAAATGTTGGTCTTAAAAGACACTGCAGCATCAGTAAACATAATTTTTCACAGCTTCAATTATTGCTCCAATTATTAGTTTTTTTCACCACAGGCCAGGCTGCATACTGTATTCTTACATTAACGTTTCTCAGAGGTTTGGAAAGTGCTGAGTCTGACTCACAGCAACATCTTATTTGCCCGATTTGTCAAGGTCCTTTCAAATGTACTGTATTCTGAAGACAGCAATAGAAAGCGCTTTGTAACTCAAGACTAGAGTTGTCTGAATTCAAGCACAAAGGCAAGAGAATACAATGCCACAATTTTATTTTCCAAAGAGTAAGCTTTGACCTGTGTGAAGTTGGCCTCCTTGTAGTGTCTGACTCAACCCAGAAAGGTGTGAAACGTTTGAGCTCGCAAATTTAGCTGCACTCTGTTTTTGAGATATTGATGATTCATTGGTCATTGGTTACTACATGTTGAACCTTGTGGTCAACAATAGTACACAATCATGCAGCATCATTGCAAAAAAATTAAATAAAGATTATCTAATAGTTACTGTATGTCACTTATTATTATGTTATACTTCTGGGAGATTAGAGCCCCAGATGGGACCTTGACACATGAGAGCCATAAACTTTTCTCTATCTGATGTGTCGTTTGCTTATACCACTAAAGAAATGGTTCAACTATAGTGGTTTATATACTAAGAAGACTTAAATTTTTGTTTGTCCTGCCCACTTATGGTTCATTTTTGTCCATAGTCAGTAATACAAAAAAAAAGCCAGCAAAAAATAGTACATAAGTTTATATGTGTAACAAATATAATTAGGGCTGGGCGATATGAAAAAGAAAAAAGTATATCTCAATATTTTTTGTCATATCACGATAACGATAATTGGTCGATATTCTGTCAGTGCAACATAAATGCGTTAGAATGTTTTCAAATACATTGCTTGAAGTTTTAATTACAGAAGAATGGGAAAGTGCAGCAATCTCCCCTTAAGTTTATTTTCCTGTTTTACACTGGAAAAATGCCCATTTAAATATAAGTTGCAAATGATGATGTGACTGAAATAAGCAGTATTTCAACAAGCTTTTGCTAGACTTTTGACTGGTTTAAAATAAGATTACAAGCATAAAATATCTTGTTTACCTAAAATACACATTTATTTTACCTTGAAATGAGCAAATCTGCTTCTGTGCTTGAAATAGGAAATACATTTACCGGTTCTATTGATAAATCATCATAAAAAGTCAAAACATTCTCAAATCATGATAAATATGACTTAATTAAAGGGGTCCTATTGTGTTTTTTTTTTATATTTAGTAAGAATCTATAACATACACAGATCAGTAATTTACCTTTTGTTCATTGTAAAACACAAAGTTGATCTAAAACAACTTAAAAATAGGAACAGCTCTACTGACTTCCTGTTCAAAACTGCAGAACTGATAAGCCCCGCCTCTTCAATTTAAAATGTAACTGTAAAAAGCAACAGATTTTTAAAAACAATTTTTTATTGTTGGAAAGTGAATATGGCACAGTATTGAACCATACATACGTCACTTTGAGTTTTAATCTTTTTAAATATACCAAGTAAATACAGGAAAGTGGGAGGGGATAGGTGGTAGGTGAGAACGGGGATTCTGAGCACTTGAGCTCCAGCTGAAGAACAACGCAAGATTACTCAAACATGTATGAATCAATTCAAATATAACTTTGAGTAAACTAATGATGACGGGAGACCATCATAACAAGGTTAAAAACTTAGCAAAGTGAATTTGACATAATAGGTCCCTTTAACAAATTTTTTGTTCATTATTTTAAAATTACGGTAGTAGTTTTCCTGAATTGAATAAATCTTAAAAAATAAATAAATAAATAAAAATCTCTGTTTGAAAGTTTACATCCTCACTTATTTATTTTATTGTTACTGTAATTATAAGCTTTTTTGGTAACATTTTTCTCACGATATTCTCGATAATGGAATTTTTGCATATCTTGAAAATAACATTCACGATATTATCTAAAATTTGATATATTGCCCACCTCTAAATATGATGTTGCCAGATTCTATGACACTAATCCTATGGGCGGTACATGTTTTGGTACCTTTGGGTCTGGTTCAGTGATGTCTGAGCTGCTGGTGCAGTAGGCTGGACTGGAGCGTGCGAGAGGGGCCGGGTGACGTAGAATACCTCACGAGACGAGCGTAAATCCCGTTCCGCGTGGCGCCTCATGTTCAGGTTATTAGACAGAGATTCCACCGCTGACACTCCGCCGGTTGGAGAAGGTAAACGAGAGATGTCTATTGAACTGTGGAACAAACAGAAAATTAATATGCATTTATACCTTTCAAATGACATCTAATGACAGACAAAATACCTATTGACTCTGGGAACCCAGCTTTACTCAAAATGCATTATGAAACTTTTCTAATAGAATATCTACCACAAGCTCCTCTCCATAGAGATGTTATTGCTTTGCCTTGAATGTTTCAGAGAATGGCATTTTAAACTAGTGCATTGATTCATTTACATGTGTTTGATTGCCTAAAAATTACCTTGAAAAATGTAAGCAGACTCTCTTTTATACAATACTATACATTTTGTCTTAATTAGGATGCCTTTAGTTTGCTGATACTAAGACTATAGCAATAAAAAAAATCAATTGTTCCAATGCCATTGCTTCATTGAACAGTCATAAATGAACCCTGGGAACAGAACTGTTGTCTCATGTATTGTTATGTTTTTATTGTGCTTTTTATGAATGAGCTGTGGATGAATGTCTAGAGCCTTGTCAAAGACAAATTTCTGCCACTTGTTGGGGCAGACAATAAAGAGACAGTAAAGTTTTTCTTATTCTATTCTATAACTCAAAAATTCTAATGTTGTGATGACTCACAAAAATATTAGCTATATTTAAAACTTTTTTCAATAATGCATCACAATATAATTTCTACATTTAATTTACAGTGAAATGATATCTGTGATATTATTGTTTCAAGCATTTAGTTGCATCCCTTGTAATTAAACACACATCTTATACTATGCAAAAAACAAATATTGACCATATGAGCCACATTAGCACACAAAACAAGAAGCACCAATGTTTTTTGCTTACTTGGACTCCAAAATGGATTTATGTCTGACTATCCAGCAACAATCTAACAATGAAATAGCACCTAGCTCTTTTTTTATCTTTCTTTATGGTTATTTTCAAGCTGGATGAAAGCATGGTGTGTTATGCAATTGTTATATAATAAAACATCTGCCAGAAGAAGAAAGATGTGATTCTGCTCTGTCAATCGCTTTTCGCTGTTGTTTGCGGCTGCCCAAAAACAGGTGTAATTATTAATGCTGCGTACTGCGCTTGCTTCTTTTACAGTAAGTTTTTTTTCTTTCATAAAATTGTATCGCAGTAAAGTTTGCTTCAGGAGGTTCAGGTGGGATTTCAAAATGACATAGTAAACCAAAAATAATTCAGTGTGGTTGCAACAATCTCTTGACAATAACAGAGTGAACGCACGCACTAGTAAATTGACACACAGAGGAAAACAGGGTGGAACAGATGGTGCTGGCAATTACTAATAGATAGAAGACTATTAGGGAACTTAGAGACTGGTTTTCATTTTGTGCAAACAAAATTAATCACGTTCAGCTATTTTTAAATGAATCAACCCTAGCATAATGACCACCCACAGTATTAGTGAAAGTGTCGTATGTTTTAATATACTATAATAGTTTATGGTTCAGTATAGTGTATCATCTGTCACCACTAGAGTTGTCGAAACAATCACTAGTTACTAATCAATACTAAGCCTAGTTACACATTTGAACTAGTATACATTATTATAATAAATATTAGTTATATTTATAGTTATATATAAGTAGGGCAGAATGTTTCCTGTTGGGCTCCATAAGATTTTATTTTATATACATTTTTTTTTTAAATGTTCCAAAATAATAATAATACAGAAGCAATTATTATGTGTTGAAAATTGTGTTCTGCTTTATTTATTTATTTAAAAATGTATCAACATTATGCAATGTTTTCCCTTGGTTTATTGCTTTTGCAGGGCTGCTTGGGTCGCACACTATTGGAAGAAAATAAGCTTACATATTGCAGATTTATAACTATTGGTAGTAATTAGTGACTTTTAATGTCACTTGGAGCCGCTACATTGCTATAAATTATCTTATAATTATATTTTTAACATGATAAGTTCTCAAATGAAAAAAGGTGGGAACCCATGGCTCCCCCACCCCAAAAACAGCTGACCCCTAAAATGAGATCTGTAGGCTATACAGTAGACATGTTGTAAAATACATGTGACTTCTTTATAAGTTTGACAGATCATAGGCCTATTACAATCTTTTGTCAATTCTCTGGGACATTTAAAAGGTGAAGTCTGAAAAAACCTGATTTTAAAACATAAATTGCAAATCTCTTGATACTTGCTCATCACTGCAGACTGTTACTTCAGAAAAGCTGCTCTTTTTTTGCTCTGATGTAGTTGAAATGATAATTAGGCCTATGCTAAAGTAGTTGTATTTCTTACACCATAACATTTATTTTGCTTTTAAATGTTAACATCTATCATTTGAGGACACTTTAGATCTCAGTTGTTCTCGTCCTTTTTTGTCTCAATTTCCCTTAAGCTGTTTCTGACATTTAAAGTACCCTCTAAGTCAGTATGTGTACTGCAGCAATATAAACAATTACTCTAGTTATATTTTCTTGTTTTCATTATATTATATGTCATATTAAAATACAATTCAAAATAGTTCAAACATGAAATCTTTCCAAGTTGCCCCTGATGTTGGCATTCCCAGACTTCTGATTGGGAAACACTAATATTCCGTTAAAAGTGTTTTTTGTTGTGTTTTGTAGACAATACCTGTTTAGATCTCTCATCATAAGGCTTTGGAAGTCGGATGACATGAGGCGATTGAAAGATGGCCTGGAGAAGAGGCGGTCCTTCGGCCTCTCTGGTTGATGATTGGTCGGCATGTGGAGCTGCGGGTTTCTCAGAGCAACGCTAATGTCGTTCAACAGCCGAGGTAAAGGCCCAAGTTTAAGAATAGCATCCTGCAAGAACAAGGAAATCAGGTTCCATTTGGTCATCTAATTATAAAACGTTTTTTTACTAACAAAGGGAAACTTCATGCTGCTAACCTACTTTTAGTCAAACTTTTTGTTAATGAGTGTCGGGGAATACCACAAGTAGACTGAAGTGGGATAATTACATTTTAGCCATTTTTGCTGAGTAAAAAAGTGAATTAAATATTGTTTGTTTTTTCAAGTTACATACACTGCCACAAATCAACATCATGTAACTGCATTTGATGCAGTCCCAGTGGATACAAACAAACAAGCCCTTTTGCTGGTTCAAATCTCATACCACTTGAAAATGAAATGCTAAAATGCATTCATTGGCTCACCCTAGGTTGCTAGACTCAATCTAATCTTATTTCTGTTCTGTCTAGTTTATAGGACCAAATATGCTTTATATTTGGTCCTATAGTTTTATTTTAGCCAAGGCTCTAGTTTAAAAAAGGGTTTATTTCCCTTCAGTTCCACAGAAATACGTTTTTGGTGCATTGTACAGTAAAAGCTGACTGTCTGAAAGTTGATTTACGCCTTGGGACTCTATAGTTTCCACTTTGAGCTCTTTTAGTAACTGACTCTGCTGCTTAGAGGGACTATCAAGTCACTAAAACTAGATCGAGCATGCTGATGCAAGCATTTGTCCTCAATGATTAGTTCTCAATGGAAGAAAATAAAATCTATGAGCTTGTACCTTGCTGAGCTGGCCCATGACCTCCCAGAGTAAACTGTGGAGCATGGATAGCTCCCGTCCCAGGTCGATGTAGCCCTCGAAGCCCCCTGCGTTTCCCCCGGTGTCCAGGTTTGAGATCTCGTACAGAAACTGCTGCATTGAACCCCACTCCATTTCCAGGAACTCATTCATGAAATACATGTACTCCTCTTTGGGACCAAACCTAAGCAAATAACACAAACATTAACACAAATTAATGCTGGTGTAGCTAATATTCAAACTCTGACTAGGCATTCTAACTCAGTCCTCTCATAAATCCTTTGGAACATATTTGCATAGATTTTTTTGGTCACTAACAGTTTTTGAACAGGTTTTTCAGACACTAAAGTCAAGCAGGCCTACCACTCTCTGCATAGACAATCAGCTCTCATCCCAAAGAGTCATTTAGTGAGCCACATGGTATTCAAAAGATAAATTTTTTATTAATAATGATGAGATATAATAACTATAATAATGAGACATAGACACCATGCTGAAGTCTTGCTTTTTAAAGAGTTGTGCTCATACAATCATTTGAAAATTTGACTGTTACGAGAGAAAAGTTGAATACTTAGCCTTTAACTACGTATTTATATCATTTATTTAAATAGGGTTATGGTGGCAGAGTCTTTTAATATCAACCATACAACAGCACAACCCTTGTTTGACAATAAGTAATTTAGTAAACGCTTTGACATTTGGTTAATTATTGAATAGCATAATAATAGATGTGTTGTGTCAAGATAAAGATACATTTAGCTTTAACTGAAAGCACGCTACAGTATTTTAAAAGGTTATTATGAGATATGCAAATTAAGCAGCTGAAGTTTAGTTTTGCCTAAAAGCTGTGTCATATTATTTCAATATATCAAGTCAGACTGAAAACTTTATCTGACAGCATCTATTCCTCTGAGTCTATAAATACCCTGATGATGCTGTGGTTGTTTCTGACTCACTTGCTAAAGCTGGCCAGGTTCTGTATGACTTTGGCGATGAGTGTGAGTGTGCGGGACGTTCGCTCGGCGGGGTACTCCTGCATCAGATTGAAAAGCGAGGGGGACATGATGGCGGGACACATGAAGCGGAGGAACAGGGAGGAACTGATGAGGCTGTCAGCGAGATCCTCCCGGCCGCGCTCTGCACATCTGGCTCTCCACGACGCAAACACTTCTTTCAACTCCCGTGGGAAAATGCTGAAATACAAGTACAACTTTATTAGATAGACAGCAGCAAGATTAAATCACATCGCTTATCTACTGCAGTGAGTCTGTAGATTTAATAACCAAGTAATAATTCAGAAAGGAATAAACTTGGAAAGAATCATATTTGATTGTTCTTTTCTTGAAGAGTGGACTGCAATTACAAACCATTTAGAGGAGAGGACACCTACTAAGACACGGGGAGGACATGCAAACTTTACACATCAAAGCCCAACGTTGAGTGAGAGTAGGTCTGGGCAATATTGTGATAAAAATCAAATTGTGAGCTCATCCTTGTGACAATCCGCTTTTTTGATTAAATTGTCATTGTGATTTCCCATTTCTCCATTTAGTGTATCAGTCTGTCCCAGTACACACATTTTTTCCAACTTACATCTCTTAACCTCAGAAGATTTTTTGGGCTGCACTTTTTGAGTCACAACAAAAGTTTTTTTTAAGGTTTGTTTTACAAAAAAAAAAAAATTCTATTTATGACTAAAACATAGATTTTTAGCATTTTTAGGTCTAAAAGTTGTTAAAAATATTGGTATGCCAAACTTGTTTTACAGCGACACACATTGTTCTAATTAATTGAATATTTTATAAACTGAGGTAGTTTGTTTTGGGATTTATTTTCAAAAGTTTGATCACTTGTTTCTCTCTGAAAACTGGTCAGCCTTTGACAGCTGGATTTAGCCATTGACAGTGAAGAAGCAACTGTCTGAAAAGCAGATGATTACCTCAAAGCCAATAAGAAAATAGTCTACAAGAATCATGATAAAATCAAAATCTGGTTCTACGAAAGTCATGATAGAGTTGACCTCAAGAGTGTGAGGTTGCTGCATTGACCACAGTCCTGTACAGTGTTGCCCCGGTATGATACTGGAACTGGATATCGGATGTAATTTTGATGTATTTGACATTGATATTTGAAATTTCATTCACTTTTAGTTGTTAAAGCCGGGTTTACTTGATTTTCACACATAGATACTGTAGTATTTTAAAGTCTGTCCAACTACTTCCTCAATCTTAGTCCTTTAGTCGATTATTTTGTCGATGGACTCTTTAACCGACCAAAATTTTAAATCATTGGTCTAATCCAACTTGTTCGATACTTACACATTGAACTCCATTTCATTCTGTTTTCATTACAGATTGGATCAGATAATTGATCAAATAAAAAGAATATTTGTTAGCTTCAGAGCTTTTTCCGCTTTTTAGACGAATAATCGGTCAATAGGACACATCTGAAACAACAGTTCACCTGCTCCACCTGGACCTGACTGTGATGTGTCTACAGAATCTACTTGCTCCACCTGCACCTGACTGTCATCTGTCTCTCACTCCGGTTTCCACCTCCAACTGCTCCTGCTCCTCCAGCTAAGGCCCTGACGAAGCCAAGCACAACATCATGGAGATTGTCCCCGAGCGCCGTTCAGCGGCAGCTCACTGCTCCTGACAGACGCCCCAGCGGCTCTGCAGGATGGGTCAAATGCAGAGAATGAATTTCCCTCTCGAGGGATCAATAAAGTATTATCTTATCTTATCTTATCTTTGATAGATCAAGAAATTTTTTGGTTGAATACAACTCTGTTAAGAATAATTCTCAAAATGAAACTGGAGTAAACCACCCAAGCACAGCCAATCAGAGCACTGCTTTCAGCTATCTACAGGAAATAAAACAAATAATTATTTGATTCAAACAGAACATAGAAGTCTGATTTTGCCATAAAGTGCTGCATTAACAATAATACATTTCTAAGCAGGTATTGGCAGACACCATAAAGACAAATGATCAAAATCAGTTTTGGAAATGAAAACACTGGATAAACGCATTCCTAGTGTCATGTGTACGCCTTCCAAAAGGGGCCATGTCCTAACACAGGACCTAATGTAACCAGAGGCAATCTGTGACTAAATGTATGTAGTCATTAACTAATGTGACTCGTGCTGCAACAAGACCAGTGACCCACTGGTCAAGGATAAACAGCCTAATTCCTTCACACGAGGTCAGCAGACACCAGCAGCATATGGAAAACCACTGAACCGTGCGCTCCTCAGGATGAAGACTCACTCATCCTTCTGCTGTTCATAGAGATTATGTTTGCTTCTATACATCTGCGCGGTGGTAATTAGAAAACTCTCTTGAAGGCTGTTAGTGTACAAAGTGCCCGGGGAATAGACTCACCAGAGCGAGTTGATGATTTTGCAGAGGAGCAGCTCACAGCACATGCGCAGGTTTGCCTGGTGGTCGGCCAGGACGGACGGAGGGACGCGCATCGGGTCCACCTCACAGTTCTCCTCTGACTCGTATAAGGCGCGAATAAAGTCACCTGCAATACAGAACACAATTACTGTTATTATTACTTCTGTACAGCAATGACAGGAACTAGACTGACATCATTTAGTTTTATTTAAAGAATTATGGTTCATACGTGTGTAACCTAAGTAATGTATTATTTACATAAAGTGGATTAGATGTATTCAGTAAGTGCATTCATTTTCAAGAGGCAGATTACTGTAGAATGCAATACTACTAAAAATAGAAACAAGTACCGGTATTAACATTTAGGTGAAAATACAGAAGGTCTACTCATTTTGAAAAAGCTCAAAAATTGCCCTTGTGTTTATCTTCAACAAAGAACTGCACTAAAGTCTAAAAAGCGGAATAAAAACAGATCACCATTTTTATTATTTCATTAAACTATAAATACACATACTACACAAGTTTAGTCTAGTCTCATATCTATTCTACACCAAAGTTGGAACATATCTAAATGACATAATATTGAAATTTTATTCCCCTCTGTGCTGTTCCCTGATAAAATCACAAACATTGGTTTAACAAGCTGTTACTAAAA
The DNA here is from genome assembly GCA_038363315.1 of Mugilogobius chulae. Taxonomy (NCBI): domain Eukaryota; kingdom Metazoa; phylum Chordata; class Actinopteri; order Gobiiformes; family Gobiidae; genus Mugilogobius; species Mugilogobius chulae. The sequence continues at coordinate 28,579,181 of CM076408.1, forward strand.
TAAATGTAAAAAAAATTAACCGTAAAGTGTTGTGTACAATATGTACATCTGATAAAAGCATGAATTATGATCATTTTAATTACAAAAAAAGGGAAAAAGGGACTAAAATAATTGATCATTTGGAGGTAATTTAACATTGAAACCATACACTTGCTAATGCACTCTCGGGTCCTTACTAAATAAACATGTACAATGAAAAGTATATGTGCTGTTTACAAATCAATAATGCCAAAGAACCTGGGGAATAACTGTTAAATTGCAATTTACTCTTACTAATAGACTTCTAGATGATCAATTTCGATAGGGTGTACGCACCATTCCCCACGTGATAAGACAAGCCCACAAAAAATCAATAAATAGTGCAATGTGAACAATTATTTTTCAAGAGTAAAAGGAAGATAAGGTACTTTTCATTTAACAAATTACCTACCAAATTAACCTGATTTTGCAAAATACAAAACAATGCATACTGTGTATCGTGTTAAAACAAATCAATTAAATACAGTGCTGGTCCCTCTCTCCCAGTCCTATTTGTGCGTAATGGGATAAAGACTGAAAACAACTGGCTCATCATTCTTTGTGTGTGAGAAAATCCTTAAATCAGCTTAGACTGCTTTGCATGAGTTTCATATCTCCTCAACACAGCCCAACACTAATGCTCTCTGTCTACCGCTTTGTTATGAAAGAAATTATGACTTCAAAACATGGGCGCTGTCATTCACTTGCCTTTATTGCTTTTTTTTTTTTGGCATAAGTACAAGTTGTGAATGCGTCGGTCAGTAAGTAAAATACTAACAACTAACTAATTGAATGTCAAATCTCATAAAAGAATGGCAACATAAGTATGTTATTAAAATCTACTGATAGCATCAGAATCAAATAACAGGACAGCCATAACTAAATTACTAGACACAAACATTTACTAAGATTTTCAAAGTCATTTTTTTAAAAAGAGGACAAGACTCAATACAGTACTCAATAACAATTTAGATACTACAATCATAGAACTATTTTTAGACAATAGAGTTCCTTGGGACATCTTCTGGAGGTGCACATGAGCACATGAAAGTAATCAGTCCATTGTTTGATTACAGTAGCATCATTTATCGGCATGCCTCTATTAACCTTGCAAAGCCGGATGCACTTTATCATTCTGCGATTCATTTTGTCACAAATACTTCCTACAGAACACACCACTGTTTGCTGTACTCCCAGGTGAACTGGCTTCATACACTGGCTTCATATTCACATATACAACCATGTTAGGAATCGTACCCGCTTAGCTTAGTTATTTCGATGTGCTGCTGCTAATGATTGGAATTTGGCTCAGAATTTTCTTAAACTGAATTCTAGAAATTGTTTTACTGCTTTTAAATGTAAAGTGAAGGACATATGTAAAGACTCGTGTAAATGTTTTACTAAATGAAAGTAATTTTTATGTATTTATCTATATTTTTGCTTGTTTTGCTAAGGATTGTTTTAGTGTTTCGTCTGACTCCGTCTCCCCTTCCCTTGGTGCTTTTGCGCACCAGGCCAACATTGTAAGAATTTGTTCTTAATGTTTTGCCTGGCAAAAAAAAAAAAAATCTAATAAAAAAAAATAAAGTTAAATCTGCATATTCATACTTTTCAACGTCTTGTTTTTTTTAATTTCATATTTATTTATTCTGAAAAACAAAGTAAAAAAGGAATTGATTAACAAGTTAAAGAAAATTTAATTTACTAAACACTTGAAATAAGCAAATAAGCCTCTTCATCTGCTAATTTTATTCGAAAACTTTTGACATAAATTTTGAAGAATTATTAAAATTATGTTTTTTGTTTAATAATCATGCATAATTTTTACAGAAGAGGTCACATTTATCAATCCCGGTGCTAGGTGAACTTATGATCTCCTTATTGAGAAGCCAGAGCACTAACCACTCTGCCACTGTGTTGAATCAGCATATAAAATCTGAAATGTCAATATAGCTCTACTCTGTTAAATACCTTGTGTGTATTCCCTGTTCATACAGAGGATTGTTCCCTTACTGTTCAGAACAGAAGGTTATGAGTTCAAATCTAAAGTGCTAAAATCTCCAGACACATATTGAAGGCGTCAGGAAGGGCAGTCATCATTTCAGTTTGCCAAAGCTCGTGTGAATAGCGCTTTAAACTGTCTGTGATCTCGTCCACACAACAATTTAGTAGTTGGTTTTGATTATGTCCACTGATCCAGGGTAAGAACGTGTTGTATGAGTGTAAATACATGTACAGAAATCAAATACTTAAAATAATAACATTGTGTAACTGTATTCTGGTGTAATTACTCTCATTACTTTCATTTGATTTCAGCTACTTTCCTAAAATCAAAGAAATTTACTGTGGTGCTTCTTCACGCACTTTTGGATTTGAGCACAGAAAAAGAAAACACTCTTTTATGGTAAGTGGGTGTTTTGTTTTTTGTTTTTTCTCTAATCAGCGATAAAGTCAGAGCAACATCATCTGTGGAACAGCATAAAACTGTTTTAAATTTTTTTGTTGCACTTTCATAGTATAATGTAATGTAACTTATTGTATTTGAAGTATTCATTAATGACTACCACTTGCACAGTGCCCATTTGAAGTGCCCTGTTCTAATTCAGACAAATACAGTTAGAGTATTCCATAGTGTGTAAATAAATACATTTTCTTTTCAACACAAAATTTAACTTGCCACAGCGTCTCCCATTTCATGCAGTACTAGCCATTCCATTAAAGCCTTACAGGTCAGTGGAGTAAATATTTAAACTGCATGCCCTGGTTTAAGATGTGTTTTTAAAATGTAATCCCTTACCTATAGCTTCCTTGAGGTATCTGTGACCTATCAGTTTGAGGTACTCTTCCACAGCCTTCGTCGCGAGTGTGTTTTCTCTGAAGATCAGATGCTCCCGGTCCATAAATCGATCGACTTCACACATTGCCATGTCAGACAGAAACTCCTGAGAAATAAGAAGAAACCATTATAATAAGCATGACATACTTCACTGATCCAGTCTATTTCCACAGAGACTTCAAGGGCAAGATATTCACATGGTTATTAAAGAAACCTTTCACACTGACTCAGAAATAATTTAGATAACCTAGGTCTTAACCAAATAATAAAATACTGTTGAGAGAAATCTATTGCTAAGAATACAGGGGATTTGATTAAAAAATGCCAGCTATAAATAACAGGTCTGAAACTATAATCTGGAAGTAAGTCTAAACAGTAAACCAGCTCTGAACCTGGGTACAAAATAAGGCCTAAAGCACAAAAAGACTTGCCTTAAATATATTGCTAAAAATGTTTTTGTGTTTAAAAGCCCCATAAAATTGCAACAGAAGACTATGAATATATATATGAATGACTTATCTACATTAAATATGATATTAAAATGAAACTAGAACACTTGGATTCATCTAAATTAGTAGCCAGCTTTTCAGATAGCCACCAAGGAAAATGTAGCCTGTACACCAGTATATATTATGTCTAAACTGATAATATCGTGACCAGGAATGTAATGATATGCAAACCTCACTATGCAATATTTTTCGATTTGAAGCTCACAATATGATATTTATTACAATATTACAGAAGGCCCATGATTATGAGATTATGATCATTAGATTATGCTAACAATAATGAACATTAAACATATAGTTCTCAATCATTCAGTGATTAGTTTTCTTGGTGCAAATTCATAGCTTCAGACTAAATTGCACTCATATTAGCTATAAGGTCTTGTTTCTTTGTTTGTTAAAAAAATATATATTTAATAATAATATTTAGATAATATTTAATCATGTTTTTTTTTGCATGAAATGTGTGGTAATGTTCTAACATGAATTATTTTTAGTGCACGACATCATGCTGTTTATCATTGTTTCGTGATGACAACAATATTAGTATTGCGATATTATGACATTATTATTATTGTTAAATCCCTAATCATGACTTGAACAACCAAGACTTCCTGAGTACTTTTCACGGCCACATTTTAAACTTCAGCTATAGCTCTGGTTCCCAAAGCGAGGTAATTTCGTAATGTCTCAAAATATATTTGAAGAACATATCTGCCTTAAAACATATCTCTTTCATTAAATTAAGAGTGCACATTTACAAAATTAAGATAAATATTACAATACATGGGTTAAGTTGATGCTGTTAATAATTTGTCTGACTTTTCTGCAATTTAGTAAAATGTGCCTTTTTCATCAAAAGATACATTGTAAATGCAGCACTTAGTAACAATAACAATAATGAAATCATGTATTTCCCACAGATAGTTGACAGCAATTTACTGATTTTACTTTGCTTTCTATCAAAGATGTTTTTAAGCCATATTTGTGGACATAAGAGAATGTATGTGAATATTGACCATATGCCGAAGGATTTGTGCAAGCTAGGAAGTACATATTTGATTACTTATATTGCATGAAAATCAGGAACCCCATCTTTAACTTAGCTGGGTCAATTGCATTGTTCTTTTAGTGGTTTTGGCCTCAAAGCCTTGACTGAACTAGGACATTTACCTTTGTTTTGCCTGTGCTTTGCAGGATGTGCACCAGGGCAAAAGCCACCTCTTCTTTACTCTTGACGCTCAGCAGTGGCTCCAGGACGGCGCACAGTGTTCGGTAGTTATTGGTGATGTACTCTGCAAACTCCTTATACAGCTCCATGGGCAGGATGTTCATGGTCTGGTAACGGGACTTGATGCGGAGAGAAGCGTTGATGACTTTGGCACTTCCGACTCCGCCGCTTTTGGCCAAAACGCTTGACTGGATCACTGGATACCACTGCTCCACAAACTGCCGACCGGTGATGCTGGAGATGGGAATGCTAACCAAGCCAATGTATGTGCTTTTCTCCTGCAACAATTTAACAAGTCAGTATTAGCTGATAAAAAAGAAAAGTGTTGACTATGAAATTCTGTGCAAATAAATAAGGTCTGTTATCTTAACTGAACACATTTGCATCTAGTGTCTATATCTAGGCCTATAGCAAATGAGAACTAGATATCCAACTTAAAAAATGCACTGGAATGCCAATCGAACTGGTAAATACTACTTGTGAATTGGGAGCTGGTTGAGGGCCTCCCACTTCACAAAATCAACAATCACCACAAAAAGTGAATGTGAGGGATTTAACTGCCGCAAAACTACGCTAGCATTGGCTACAAGTTATTTAAAAGTGTTGATTTTGTTTAGCCTGCAGGTTTGCATTAGCCATATTGTTTACATATGAGTTTAACCATTTACTTTCTTGAACTGGGAACTGATAGGTTTCAACTGGGAAATATTCAGCTTCCCATTGACTGGAACTCAGTGTTAAGTGTGACTGCTGTCACTTTTTTTTTCTTCAGTATTGAATTGTTTAAAAAAAATTGAATACGGCATTATAGGCTTGGTAATAATTAGATCTACAGCTACATGTAATAATAGTTTTTTATCTTCTGAAACTAAGAAGTGCATCGTTAGCTTGCATGTGGTTATACTCAATTATTTACAATAATATAACTTAAAATCAATTTTATCCCTACACAGATCTCTTGTTAATATTATCATTCGGGTGAAAATTAGTCCACAATGTCCCAACTCAGTCTAATAATGTCTCGTTTGTTCATCCATCGCTGCTAAGTTTGTCTGTTGTTGTTGTTAGCATTATGGCTAACTGACACTAGCATACTGTCATGTCTCTCTCTTAACAGCAGGGCTCTCAACTCTCACGCAATGACCGTGTGACACACGCAATTCACCTCCTTCACACGCTCTCACGCCACACCTGGCATTTCTCACGCTGAAAAATCAGACACAATTTTTTTTTAAACCAAAATTAAATAGTCTCAAATGTATAGAGCCTAGAACGGCCGAGCAGTGCATCTGAATTTCAGATGCGCTGTCTTAAAATCGCTCTCTCTCTCTCTCTCTCTCTCTCTCCCTCCCTCGGGAAGCTGCGCGCGACTGTCAGGGCAGCGTCACATCAGAGCTATTTAACAGACATATCGTTTCTTTGAGACGCATTTCAAACTCCCAGTGATATTCTGTGAAACTGAAGCTTCATAGTGATCCATAGTTTGTACAAATCAGCCTTATATTTACGGAGAAAATGCCCAAAATGTACAGTGAAAGATAACGTGTGTAAATAACAGCTGAGAAAATCGCGTAAAACGGCGCACCGCGGAAATGTTTGAAGAGTTCTTTACAACTTTTACTTTTCCCTGAATGTGACATAAAACAGACACTAACCTTATAAAAGCAGCAGCTCCCGTGTTTTCCCTGCTCTGATCACCCAGGACAGTCCTGTCAGGCCGAGTTGTCTGCCTGACGCTCCTAAAGCACAGTTTTACAGGGGCGGAGCTAAGGGCATTTGGGGCTTGGGCCCCCTAAATCTGGCCTCAATGGGGGGAGCCTATTTGTATTTTTGTTTATTTAACTGCCTCATGTCTTTTTAATTATATAAAATTGACCTCACACAATAGGATCATCACATCTAAAACTCACCAAAATACAGGAAATTGCATTGATTTTATAAAAATTCTCCAGGTAGGAGAATTCCCCCAGACCACCCCTGAATTACATCTGAACCTTGTTAGATTTAAATTTGTACAGGCTTATGGGTCTGAGGGTCTAGAGTGGTTATCTATCAGGGGCGTGATTTGATTTCTCGCCTAGGGTGATAAAACAGCTAGAGCCCACACGGTTACATTTTTATTTGTCAGAGGGCTGGTCTATTACAAAAATGAGTCCCACTAAGGCCCTGGACACTGCAGATCATTTCATTCACTGTCCCAGGACACAGGACACGTAAAAGAAATACTAAGTGTGAGTTCAGACGTTCTGATCCATGTTTGTAAAGTCTGTGGAGTTTTAGAACCTCTACAGCCCCAGCTCCACTGTCACTGCTGCATAAAGGCTGACTCCACGGTCTGCGGTGGGAAGTGCAGGGCCGTTTGAAAGGGATTTAAGGACCTTTAAAGGGGGTGTGGGGGCTCAGCAGCTAACATGAAAAACTTCTAATTAATATTACAATGTTATAATACTTTCATGTTTCTGACATTTGTCTTTGTTACACCAAATAGATAATTTAAAAAAAACAGACTTGTATTGCCACAAAATGGACTGTTATTTGCCCGGGAGGAGGAGGGCCCACGCATGTTTGTTTTGATAAAAAAAAGTGTTGTTTTTTTCATATTATGCCATAAAAAGTATTTATCAACATTTAGAATGTCTCAAACTGTGGTCTTACTTTCTAATTCTACTGAAATGTGTGGATGACTTTTCACCTCCAGAAAGTTAAAGTAAATTATGGTGACGGAGCATGCACAGCAGATCCAAAATCCTGATCCATATCCTGAATAGAAAAAACAACATAACAAACATAAGTCCACGAAGTGTCTGCACAAAAGGTTTAGGCAGAACTGTTGTTGGAGGAGCCTATGTGCATTGTCCACTGTGAAGTAGCAGCAGCTCAGACAGAGGCAGCTCTAAAGCAGCAGAGGTAGAGCTGGAGGCTGCAGTCTCAGGACCTGGAGTTTGAACATCTGCAAAACCAGGAGCTGCAGTCTGAAGCCCCCTCACTGACATGTCTCCCACTGAGCAGGACAGAAGAGTATTAGGACTCCACTGTGAACCACTGACACAGGATTTGGACATGTGAAGGCCTAAAAGTAGAAATTTCAAGGTGAAATTTTCTAACAAACAGCTGACTTTGTGCCAGTGTAAATCTGCTAGAAAATAGGATCTGTTAGTTAAATACACTTCAGATTGCAGGAAACTACATATATTTTGACCAAAATCTCCTGGGGAACTCCCATACTCGACCACACAGGGCCACGTGAACAGAAGGCCTAATTGCCATTTATCTTTTATTCACTTGGTTGTTTGACCACCTGTTTTAATTTTTTATTTTTATAAAATAAGCTCAGAGTAATTGAAAGTGTTATCCAATACGACAATTTTAGTCTCACTTTTTTCAGTCACTTGAAGCCTGTAAAATGTCTCAAAATGCACCAAAATGTGTCTGTTTTTTCAAAAATCTCTGGGGGAGGACCCCCAGACCCCCCGCTCATTCTTTTCACCATGTGCGACATGGTTTCCACACTGCTGAAATACGTCTGATGCCCATCAACCTCTAAAAAACAGACTTTCAATTAGGTCACTGCTTTACAAATTCTCCATGTAGATTTCAGCGCCTCACTCCACCCCAGAACCTGCGAATGATTGGCACCCTCACAAAAAATCTCACTCCAAGCCAAAATCAAAAGTTGAGAGCCCTGCTTAACAGCTGTGATAAAAGCTTAAAAGACCTCCTCGTGAACAAATCGAAATCTCAGAAAGCACTAGGGAAGTGAGAAAAACGGATGTAGGAAGTTTAAATCTAATTAATTCTGTTTACATTTTTAAAGACCCAAAAACCAGGTACAGGACCTTTAGCTTCACCGTGACGGCAAAGCTTGCTCGAGCTTCTGAAAGTTGTGAGAAGCACTTTTAAACTAACTAAAAATTTTAAAATAAAATGTTCTTTTGCTTATGTTGATAAAACAGTACAAATCAGGTACAGTCCCTTTACTAATGACATGTTTACTTTACAAAAATGAAAGAAAAATAATAGTTAGAAGATAGTGTGGAAAAAGTGACTACTCTAGTGCTCAGATTAGCTCCTTCTAAGTGCGTGTAAAAATAGTCTGTGTATTGTCAGTTGTATCAATCACAGCCTTTTACTGTCAGCTAAAGGAAGTAGATTGGCATGTTCTATTTTCTACTCATACATGATTGTCAACACTAGCCCATGGCTCCTACATACACATTATGGTATTATTATGTCACTCCTACCTTGCGTCTCTTCTTGTCCGTCTCCTTGTATAGATGCAGTCGCAGGCTACGGATGGTGGGCAGGTTGTTGAACTCGAAATGCTCGCCCCAGAACACAGTGTCGGTGCGGGGCTTGCTGGTGGTGCGCGCATACAACATATCATCCAAACATAACTCACAATAGTAGCGTTTCTTTGCAGGCAGATCCCGAGCCTCAATGATCCATAGCTTAAGCACGTTGTCCACCCGTCTGCTGTTGTCCTGCATGGGCGACATGGAGTTCTGTTACCACAATATAACATAAATCCATCAACTGGAACTGAAAAGTCACAAATAGTTTTTCAATCAGCGGTTTACCTTGTTGGGTTTGACGGCCCGCTGCAAATTTTCAATCCACTTGTCTCGTTCTGAAGCAGAGCGGCAGGCAAAACATTTTGTCCCTGAATTGGTTGTTACCTACAAAGAGAAAATTATTTATGTGATTAATTAGTCACCACAAAGCAGTAATTGCATTTTTCTGTTTAAAATTAAACTAAAAAGTGCAGTATTTATTATGGAAATTTTAAAAAAGTTAATTGAAAATAAATATTCTCCCTTCAGATAGATTTTTATGCAGTGTGGATTAATTTGCTCACATCATTTTTTTTTAAATAAAAGCATCCAAAAAAAAAGACAAGTTCAGTAGTGGGCCTTTTCAGTACAATTTTAGTTATTTGGGATGTTGAAATAGAAATCTATTCAGACTAAAGCTTTCACTTTATGACATCACAATGTGTAACGTAGCATTTAGAACTTTGGAGATGTAACCAGCCTAATAATGCAGGATTATTCAAATGTGTGACTGAAAAAAAATACAACTAGGGGTATGTTTTTGTTGAGGAAACCAAATTTGAACAAGGCTAAAATCTTTGTGCAAAAATCTACATATTATTACAGTTCCCCACAAACAATATTTAAGCCAAAATCTGTCTGAGTTGTACCTCAAAGCAGTACTCTTGCCCTAGGATGCTTGAATGGACCGGTTTGATGACGGCGTCTTCATCCAGAACCAGGTCTAGTGCCTCTGCAGCGGTGCTGGGGGAGAGCAAGGACTCATGGGAGTGGGACTCTTTGAAGCTCTGCATCAGCCGCGTCCTGGAGAAAAGCACAGGCAAGTTCAAACACACGGCCAATTCTAATTAACAAGTTTAATGTATACGGTTCATTTAGATGTACAAGTACTGTAGGGAAAGCTATAGTAAGTGCTAGTGTTGTCATATTGTTAGGGTTAGGGTTAGGGTTAAAGTCAGTTTAATTACAAAGGACAAGGTTCAATATATTCCACATTTAATTTGATCCCACAATGACAACATTACTAGAAAAAAATATTCGAAAAAAGAGATAGATAGATTTTGTATTATGATTGCATTTAGGAATAGTGAATCATTATATAACATTAAAAATAATAAAAAGCTGATTCTGACAGAAATAGATTGTGTTCACTATCTAGAATATGATGAAGGTAAGATGGTGAGGCAAGTTATTTCTATTACTGGCATCGGACTTAGCAATGAATAACATGAAATTTGTTTCATGTGTTGCAGTTTTTGTATTAAAACAAAAATTGCATTAAAACAAGATATCATTTTAGCTGCTCTACATCTGTGTTAAATATTGAATGTGCTAAAATTTTGTAGGTCAATATGAAGAGAACATATGAGATCATGATTCAATTTTCATCACCCACATTACCCAGAAATAGTTTGTACTATGTACACATTTTGTTTGGTTTGTTTTTTTTAGTATCCAGCCTTCTGAAAAGTATCTTGTCTTATAGCTTAATGTCTGCGAATTTATTTACATGACTGTTTACATCAGGGATAAACTTTAGCATCATTGTGGTGGATTGTTCCCCAAAGAAATTTGAAGGGTCACTGCTATTTTCCCTTATTGACCCCTTGTGGTTTGGGTAAGAGGATCTTTCATACCCTGGATCTTATATGTTCTTTTACAGTAAAGTTAAAAAAAAAAAATCTACAAGAGCTCACTGCAGTAGTTGTTGCATCTTACTGTTACATAATTGTTTTAATAATCTTGTTGCTTTGCTTTGCCATGAGGCGACACATTGCCAACTGATAGAGGCACCAGCAACTCGAATCACTGTGGTTACAAGATGACTGTAGGGGGAAAAAAACAAACATCTATTACATTTTTGTACCGAGTGACTTAGACATGTTTCAGGCACTTTTTGTTTTAGGAAAGCTTGAAGGAACAGTTGTTTATGCAAGTTGACCTTTGGAGGAGGCCAAGTGTTGCTCTGAGAAACAAAAGTAGCTGGAGGTAGCTGGAGGTGGGAGCATGAAGCCAGGAGGAGAGCTCTCTCAGGTTTAGTAAGGTCACGAGGCCAAATAAAAACACACATAGCCACCAAAACAGATCACTGCAAAGGACTGTGACAAAAGCAGACTCATTGAATTAAGTGTACTGTATCCTCTGAACATGTTAACATTTCCGAGGCTGTGTGGATGAATGTCCAGCCTGCCCTTTGAGCCTTGCAGCAGCTTTGTGTTTTCAAACTGATTTTGTGCTGAAAAAGCTTCACGATCCAGACCTAAGATTACAGACTGAGATGGAAAAAACATACTTATATGATATTTATGACTAATAATAGAGAGATAAGCTAAAGCTGTGCAGACTTGGTGCAATGCAAATAATATACTCTACATGTAGACAAGCAGAAAAGGTGTTTTTGATTTGGTAACTCTGTAAATGTTAATCTTTCAATGTCACATGTTAAAGCTAATGATGGGTCGATATGTCTTTTCGGCTGATACTGTAATCCAATAGTTGGCCTCTGATACCGATATTTGGGCATTAAAATTTTTAGTAAGGCTCATAAAACCACAAGATAAATTTTCACTGTAGTAAAGAAAATTCTAACAACATGCATCTGTCTTGGATTCTGTGGCTTTATTTTTATAAATGCAGCCATATTTTTGCTTAATTTTTTTCCATTTTACAAATTTGAAGTTTTGTGATCAAATTAGGACTGACACGACACACACAGTAGGGATGCACCGATTCAGCTTTTTCATTTCCGATGCTGTTTCCGAAACTGTGGCTTTAAGTATCTACTGATAACCGACATCAACTGATACTAGCATAAGAACTGAAATAGATATGAGAAACTTGGTCATATAGTGTTATGTAACTGTTATTTATAGCGCAAGTCAAAAATTAATAACTTAATTGCAATACAATATCAAACAGCATGAGACATTCTAGATCAACACCAACCAGTAAATTAGTCTCATTATGTCCAATTTAAGACACAACCAGGCTATTGGCTGAACTGTTATCATGGCACTGATATCCAATCCCAGTATTAGATCGGTGCATCCCTAAAACAGAGACTAGAGAACTTCCTCAAAAAGATTGGAGCTGTTATTTTTCTATATAGCTACTGATATTGACAAAATATACCAATACTGATACATGTAGTATATTGCCCATAACATATTGCTTTCAATGCAACAATGCTTTCAATACTTGTTACCAGCTCAAAGAGGGCTCTGTGCATGGAATGTCAGTAGAGTTGTTTATGTTCGAAATAACTAATAGTTTTGTACTTATGAGCATTTCTTGTTAGGACTAGCATTTAGACACAAACGCGTATCTTTATAAACACACAAGTGTCCTTTAGTGAAGTATACTCCTGAGTGGTAAAGTCTCTAACATGTTTTCTGAGACATTCACCACAACTCACTGTTCACTGTTTGATCTTCAGAATATTTATTCACTTTAGAGTGATGTAGTGAAAACCCAATAGAAATTAATTGAACAGGAAATGCTCATAAATACAGAAGTTAGCTTGTATGAATATAAATAAGCCAACCGATGTTCTTTGCACACAGCCTATTGTTTTAGCATATATACTTATACTTATATATACAGTACTTTTACAAACAAATGTGAAACATAAGCGCAGAAGATCCTATTTCTAGCAAAGTGTTGATGCTTACTAAATACACATGAATCCCCTGCGAGTAAAAAATTTACAGAATTCACATTTACACATAAAACAGGTGAACTGAAAAAGCAAATGTTTTATTATAAACTCAAAAGGCAAGTGTAAGACGCTGCACTGTCGTTAGCATCCGCTTTGATCCTCAGAAAGAACATGAAGACAGCACAGGAGACAGCTCTACCTTTGAAGACACGTAATAATTATTCAGGATTCGCAGAGAGCTCATTTATAGGCAGATTTTATGTTCACTGGTCAGCTCATCATGTATAGGGCTGACAGTGGCACCACAATCACAGCGGCAGAACTGAGAAATGTTTGGCAGCCGAGGGAGAGCAGCTGGGTTGGAAAGCTCGAGTGTGAAGTTGGATCTGGGATTTACAGAAAAGTCAACTTAACAACACTGAGCTCTGAATTAAGTGAGTGTGGGCAGGACGGGAGCAGCCTGTGACGGCAGCTGAATGAGGCAGCGTTAACCCCAGAGCTCTCTGAAGGGAAAAGGTAACACGTTTTTACATTCAAAATGAGCTCTGGCTTTGCGGAATGTGAGAGCGAGGGTTTGCTTAAAACACGCGAACTGGAGGAGTGACCCATATTCAAATTAAAACATTCTGACTGAAAAAATACACTATTGCAATATGTCATGTCTGAGAGTTAAAGTTTCCTTAGTTATAAATGCTCTACACTAGGTGTCCCCAACCACCGGTCTGGGGCCTTAGACCGGGTCGCGGGCCATCTGCTACCGGGCCCCAGAGAATCTTTTAAAATTAATTTTATTTTATAGTCTGTCACTACTTCCTTGTGCTTTACTATGTATAATAGTTGCACTCAATCCAAAAACAGCAAATTCAAGCAATAAGACAGCTGAAAATATTCACAAAAATCAGTTTTTATTGGTGCTACCTAATAGCGACCGGTCTTTGGGAAAGAAAATTGTAACTGTATCGGTCCTTACAAGAAAAAAAAAGGTTGGGGACCACTACTCCAAACTGTCATTATAGGAAGTTACTAATATTACCAATATTTATAAACTTGCCTATAGGCCTACTTTTATGTTTTTCCTCTAGAGCACACGGCCAAACCAACAAACCAAGGACACACACTGAGCTGTCATCCCTAAGAGTCATACAGTGACTCGCATGGTTCTTTACTATAGGTTTGTCAAATTGGATGACGCTTGTGAGCAGGTCTGATTTTTTTATTTTTTTTTCAATGCTCTACTTTTGAAAGAAGCTTTTTGGGGAAAAAACAGAATTGACTAATAGTGAGGGGGAAAGTTGTTCTTTCTTGCTCGTTTTTTTACGTCACAGTGTGCTTTTATGGTTGAAAATTATCTTACCAAACTATTGCCAAATCACACAGCTTAGTGAAATGTAATGTTAATAGAGTAAACTATAAAGAAAAAACTATAGCACAAAAAAAAAAAAAAAAAAAAACTATTGCCTGTGCTACAGTACCTGTATTTTTGGCTTTTGGGAATAGCTTTGCTTCATGAAGAAGTTGACTCAGAACACAACATGATAAATTATTAAATTAAAACCCTAAATCTGACATCTGGGCAAAGCATATGGGTTGAAATGTCAATATAATATTATAGAAATATACCTACTTATATACTGTTTGTTAAGTATAGGCTGGACTAAATGCATTTTAACATTAGTATGAAGTTTTCAAATACAGGTACCGTATACATGGGAACTATCAATTTCAGTAATAAAACAGAAATTACTGAATGGGGTTCAATGCCAGAGCAACTATAAATAGACATATTTTAATTAGAGCAGTGTTTTTCAACCAGTGTGCCGGGGAACACTAGTGTGCCTTGAGCTACTGCCAAGTATGCCTTGAAAGTCAGATTTAGATAATTCATTTTTTTAAATTAGACTCAAGAAAAAAGGGGAAAAGGGAAATGCCGAATTAGAAAACAGAAAAGTGTTGGGAATTTCTTTAAAATACATTAACATATTACAGTAAAAAGGATGTAGCTTGTGTTAAACTCATTGACAAGTCCTTTTATTGATTAATAATCAAATCCACTGTGTGTATTCATTTGCTGCTTCTAGCTTTGCCTTCAACCCTCAAATCTCTCTCAGGTGAATCGCAACTCTCTACATTCAGAACAGGCTGCAGTCTCGCTCCATTAGAGAATAAAGAATGAGCTAAACGATGGCTCCCTTGTCTTGCCATATCGGACACATTTTGCACTTGCCCCAAAAACGTCTTTGGTTTGTCTCTGGTGGCGTCGGGAAACTGTTCTGTCAGCAAACACACTTCCTGCCTGCCTGCCTCCTCTCCATCCTTACATTTCCCATATGTGCAGCGTGACTGGAGTGTGTGAGGACTGCATAAAATTTTGATCACAATGCAAGATGAATTCCACCAGGGCGTGACCCAACGTCAGGACCTTAAAACAAGGAGAGGCTGTCACGAAGCCACGAGCACTTTCAGAAATTCACCTAAGAAAATAATGGAAACAGCACAACACCAGTGTAGATCCTGTCCATGTTTTACTGTTGTATCACTCAAACCTATTCTTGTTTGCATTAGAAGTGAGGAAAATGTAATATTTTGTGGATTTATGCTACATTTGCATCATGAGTATTTCACATTTATTATTGCCGCCATTCAAATTGATAAATATAAGTAATTTGTTGTATTTTCAGTTATTGGGCCCTAATCTAGGATCTATAGGTATATTTTCCAATTCACTAATCTTATGTGCATTTTTGTGATAGGAGCAGAAAGCCAGTACAGGGCAAGAAGGCAACCCCCAACCAAAGACTGCAACCACATAATTGTAAGTAATTAAGTGTATCAGGTAAATTAATCGCATCAATAGCACTTCTAATTGATTCATGTTTATATACCAATGAAAGTCTAAATGCAAACCTTTCTTGATCAGCGCTCCGAAACCGTGGTAGAATCATTTGCTTGAAGCTGCTGGTGCGGTCCAACTTAGGCTGGCTCTTGGCTCTCTTGATGGAGCCTTTGAGCCTCCGGTTTAGGAAGCTCTGTAGAAGTAAAGACAGTAGATGAGGAAAAACAGGAAACCATACTCGTTTGTGGAAGAAAAACGAAGTGTACTCACCGGCTGCCTGAAGGGCTGTGGGTTGGTGTTGGGAGGTGTCTCCATGCTTGACTGTCTTACAGAGGCAAAACTTGCCCTGCGAGATTGGTCTAGAGAAAGACAAATTGATAGATGAAAAGATATGAGTTGATGGAAATATATTGCAAGGTTGACACAGATGAAAAACCATTACACTTGACTTTTGTAATAACAAAACAAAGTACAGCGCTAATTAGTAAAGCTTGCCACAAGGACAAACAGCTACGACCTCAGAAGACAACACACAGTCAACACTGACATTTTGAAGACGCTGTGGAGAGACTTTATCCTCCAAGGCCAATGCAATGTGAGTGATGTGGCAGCCATATTGAGCCTCTATATAAAAAAGGATATGAGTCATGTGTTCACTCTTTCACGTCCAACTCGATCTTGTGCAAACTCTAAACTTGGAAGTATCAATAAAAGCACAGACATCTGACTACACAGAAGGCCTTTTACATGATATATGACCAGTGTAGAAGCAATGCATTCTTCTTTATCAACAAATGTACATAATTATTTATGATATGCAAATGGAGAAGAGCCATGTTCAATCGCACACTTCTACATTTAAAAACAGCTCTTCTTGACTACCATCTGAAAACAACAAAGTACATTTATGACAACTTTTCATTTAGAGTGTAATTTAGATTATCTAAAAATATCTCTTTTCCAAGTAAACAACAACAACAGAAATCGCTCAAGCGTTAAGGACTAAGTACGAAGTCCTGAATTCCTCAAAAATGTTTTTGAGAAATTCAAAGAAAAAATACACCAGCTATGTACTAGTTCATTAAAATCCATCAGTGAAAGTAAAACTTGTTGACCCTTTAAAATAATCCATCAGCAGAAAGTTCAAAATTCCAGAACGAAATCAATTGAAGACATACACAGTGAAATAATATAAAATGAAAAATGAAAAAATAAGCAACAATTTTCAATATTCAAGGCAGAATGTTTTGTCTGGCAAACTAAAGGTAAATAAATTCAAGGCAGAAATGTCTGCTAGGTTGCTTTTCTGTTGCAAAAAACAAAAAAGGCAATTTGCGGTGAATTATGTCATCTGTGGACAAAATTCAAAATTATTGAATACTTTGTGAGTATGTCTGTTGACTTGTAACACAAGTCAACAGACAAATAAGTAAAAAATATGTGAGTACTTTGACAAACCACCTGGATATTCCATGTTTTTTTTAAATACTTTTAATACTACACTTATGCCTCGAGTTACAGCCTTTCTGTAATTTACAATGTTTAGCGCACATATTTTAAAAGATCTATAGACAATATACACCCAATAATCTCAGTGACTAAGTTCCAGCCTTCTTATGACAAAGTAAAAAACCTGGTTGCATCTGTCCTTGCCATTCTCACGGCAGTAAAGCTTGATCACGTTTCCTCTCATCTATTTGGGTCTGTGATTGATTCTTTGGGGCATTTTTTCAGTCTTTACCCATAAAACCGTGCGCTTTTTCTCCCCCTCTATTCTCCTTTCATAACCAAGACTCAAGGCACTCTGTCATCCTATGATTTCCACGCTCCCAAAGCCTGTAAATAGGCTCCTTTCCAGGTCCTAATCTGAATCCAGCTAATTGTTTGGTCTCCATGGAAACTACTCCAAGAGCTTGTACTTGAATGATAAAAGTAGTATAAACAATATGGACACAAAACATGCGTGAGTGAACTGAAAGGACCTCGTTTTTGTTTAGAGGGGAATCTTCTTGAATGAGACTGAAAAGAGAGAAGGCAACCCACAATCAATTCAGTGACAAAACAAGCAGTGCGTTTAACATATTTTAGATTTTAACCCCAGTGTGTTTTGACAATGTCCTAAAATATGCAGCTTTTGAAGTAAAACGGGACATTAATCCACGGATATGTTCACGCAGGGCTATTCTGAATGTAAATTGCTGTCAGGAGCAGAGTGTGTGGGCGGCTGCAGCCTCTAGCTAACTGTGATACAGAGAAGACGCGGAGTGGGTGTAGGAGAAACATACTCAACCCTGAGCATATATCTCTCTATTAATACACATGAACGGACAGTTTTTAAGGAAGGAAATTAAATATACAGGATTTCAAAACATGTATGACGTTTTCTTCGCTAAATACGCAGCGCTGAGAGCCGGGAGATTAGCATAATATTGCATAACGTGTATTTACATGAGCAGCGAGGTAAAGAATCAACCTGATGACGTCCTTGTGTGACCTCGAGCGCTTACACGGCTTCTTGTATTTATGTATGGACAAGATTCAGCATCTGCCTTTGAACAGTTTATTTGATTTTGAGAAGTTTAAACCGTTTGTAGACTAGACCAGGAAAAAAATATTGTAGGAAAATTGAGATACTTAAACAGTGTTCTTCTGTTACTGCTGTTGGTATATGCAAAAACGGAATTTTGTCAAGAATAAATTGATTAGAAGTGAACTGTGATGATGATTTTTTTATGTCCTTTCCTCAGTATCAGTTAAATCAGCAAATAGGTTAAATTCAAAACAAAGATCATCTTAAAATCTAAATTACAAACAATTAAATAATGAAAGAGAAAAAGTTGATTCTATATACTCAAATGATCCCAGCGTTTCAAGAGGGAAGATTCACATTTAATTGAACAGAAATTAATATTAATACGGCTACAAGCATTAGTTGACCAATATGTTTAGCTCACTAATTATTTTAAAGGGAATATGTAGATTTGGAAGTACAGCACAATGTTGTTACACTAGGTTTTTGTCTTATAAGTTCTATATCGTATGAACTTGTGGTCTTGGGATATCGTTAGATGTTTAGTTCACTTTTTTTTACTGGGATTATATGGATTTGGAAGTACAGTACAAAGTAATGCTATATTATAACTATAACTTGTGGTTTTGAGATAGGGCGCCTCATTTTTTTTCTACGCTCAACTAATCGGTCAATAACGCATGACTTACCCTATTAATCAATAGGGTATGTGGAGTACAGCCTATGCATAAGGTATTTTAGTAGTATCCTAAATAGACCTGCTTATAGCTCTTAATTACTCCTAGAATAAATCCTGTCATTATCACGTTATGACTAGGTATTGATAGCTTATTATGTTATCAAAAGGCACTTAGCACCTGTCTATGTTTACTCAAGGAAGCTAGTGACCTCATTACTTTTTTCATACATTGACATATAGTGAGTCCTGTGAGTGCTGTCCTAAGAAAAGCAATTTTCAATATTACTTTTATGAAAGTAAGCAATATAGGTTTTAAGATTTGTTCCAAACTCTGAACTCTGCTCACATGCTTTTACTGACAGAATAACACTAGCTGTAGTTCTTGAAAAAACAAAACAAAACAGCTAGTAATTGATGAAAAAAAATGACTAAATCTTAAAGCTCAATGAAACCTGATTAATTCTACAGCCTTACTAACCAAAGACATAATATGAGCTGTTTTCTATATCTGCTCATTGCCTGCATGCACTTAGGCCAGACACTGTCCTGAAAAAGTAACTACAATTTAGCTGGTGCTCTGTCTCTGCCTTGATGAAAAGTTCTGTAATCTCCCTTTAAATAGTGCCTGTTTGTCATCCATAGAAATGTTGAATACCATTGAAAGATTGGAAGTCTTCACACGTTTTATGAAACTGCGAACATCCCCACACAGTCTCACTGAGTTGGACACTTAGAATAAAGTGTGATGTCCTCTTAAGTGATGTCTCATCTGTGATCGCAATAACAATGATCCTAATCTATTTATTACAATGTTCACAGCTCTGAAAGGTACATCAGCATATAGAAAGGTTCAGACAGCATTTTATCTCTTTGGAAAAAACACTTTGTATATTCTCTTTAAGTAATAATCACATGCTCTTATGCTCTTTGACACGGTGACAGTCATTTACTGCGATTACGCCGCACTGCAGAGACAAGCTTTTTAGGTGAAATTGAGCCTTCTCTTTCTCTCTCTCTCTGTCTCTTATCGTTTCTCTCTATCTCTCTTACGCTCTCTCGCTCTCCTTCACCATTGTTCTCTGTTTCTTTCTTTTTTGTCTCTTGCTCACTTTCTCTTTCTCTGTCTCTTTGCCTCTCTCTTTCACTCTCTGTCTGTCTGTCTCTCTTGCTCTGTCTTTCTCTCTCTCTGTCTCTTATCATTTCATTGCCTCTCTCTGTATCCCTGTCTCTCACCATTTCTCTCTCTCACTGTCTGTCTCTCACTCACTCTTTCTCTCTGTCTTTCTCTATCTGTCTCTTATCATTTCTCTCTGTCTCCCTTTTCTCACCATTTCTCGCTGTTTGTCTCTCTCTATCACCATTTCTTTCTGTCTCTCTCTTTGTTTGTCTCTTGCTCACTCTCTGTCTTTTTGACTCTCTCTCACTCTTTCTCTGTCTGTCTCTCCCTCGCTCTGTCTTTCTCTCTCTCTGTCTCTTAACATTTCATTGTCTCTATCTGTATCTGTCTCTTTCACCATTTCTCTCTCTTGCTTTGCTTGTCTCTCACTCTTTCTCTCTGTCTCTCTCTGTCTTTCTCTCTCTGTGTCTCTCATCATTTCTCTCTGTCTCTCTCCTTCTCTCTCTGTCTCTCATTATTTCTCTCTGTCTCCTTCTCTCTCTTTCTCCTTCTCTCACTGTTTCTCTCTGTTTGCCTCTCCCTCTGTCTTTCTCTCTCTCTGTCTGTCTCCCTCACTCTCTCTCTCTCTCTCTGTTTGTTTTTGCTTGCACTGTTTCTCTGTCTCTTCATATCTCTCTTTGTTTGTCTCTTGCTCTTTCTTTCTCTGTCTCTTTATTTCTCTCTCACTCTTTCTCTTTCTCTCTCTCTCTGTCGCAGTCTCTCTCTTTCCTTCTCTCTCTCTTCTGTAATACGTTTTGGTTTGGGGCGAGTGCATTGTTTCCAGTAAGAGCCATCAGCTGTAGATCTCGTTATGGACTGGTCGGACTCTGGGGCGTTGGGTGACTCACAGACAGTGTCATGTGGGCCTCTGTAATTGCCATATTCCTCTTGTAAACGCCGGTCATGTCAGCGGCTAACTGCTTATTTTGGATGGGAAGATGCTATTTTTACAAAGAGTATTTTTAACTGCTGCCTGATGATGCTATTTCCAGACTAATGCACTGGTGAAAGTGGGGTTTTGTGCTTTGACTTAAGTCGCAGTGACGTTGTAAATCTATAGTGGCTTTTAGGAATGTCAATAGTACAGACGAAAAATGTAACTGTGGCCATTTTAGAAGCAAAAATAACTTTATTGATTTCCGTGGACTAAACCTGAACCTAGAAAGCTTTCATATTTGGAGGTAAAAGTTAACTTACATTAAAATTGACTCTATCATTGTTTTTTAACCATTTATTCATAACATATTTTGGCATTCCTTGTCACAAAAAATCATGCAGAAATATATTTGTGACAATTTTAGAAGCAGAAAAAAGTACAAAAACATTTAGTACAGACTATTTTGGATGCAAAAAGTTTTTGTAACTGTTAATTTTATTGTGGTGTTTCCTTTCACAATATTCACTAAAACTTCATATTGCTATTTCTAGCGGCACTAATTTACACCAAGAAACTTGTGGAATTAAACATTGTAGTAAAAGACCTAATATGCATTTAATGGTATTCATAACTTAAAATGTTTGCATTCTGTTAACTCAAATCCTTATGTTTAAATCTGGGTGCTAAGACTGTGTCTGCTCGCCTCATTAAAAGAGAAATAGTCTTATTTGAAGTGAAAAATAGTCATTATGGCCTAACTGTTTGAGCAGTGGAGGCAATTTAATCCCATGTTCAAGGTACACAGACATGCATTTTGAGAGACTAAACAGGATTACTGAAACAGAGGGAAATGTTACTGATGTATAATGGTAGCTACATTTAGCATAATATTTGTCATTATTGCAATAGATTTGGAAAGTTTTAAAACTGGTTCATGCCAATTAATTTCCAATGTACACAGTGACTTTTTAATTTCAACATCATGATACTGAACTAATTTAAAGTGGCTAGTTTATGTAAAAATGTAACAATAGTTTTGTATTTGTACAGACATTACAAAAGAATGCAGGAGAAAAATCCCATAGAGCTTTTTATTGTCTGAAGCCAGGAGGTGTGCTGTTAGCATGCTTTCTTGTTGTTAGCTTTACTGTAATGACAAAACTCTATTGTGTTTCTGAAAGTTGTGAAATGTCTTCAAAACTCATTGTGGTGAATAATTGGGAGGCTCAGATAGTTAACAAAACATGTACTGCAGTGAAACGTTAAAAATAGTTCTGTTTATGTTTTTTATGATGGTAAAAATCAGGTAATTTTAATGATGCTTTGCTGTTCACGGGATTCGATATGTATCTAAAAACAAGTTACAACATACTTTCTTACTGCATCATCACAAATTCGCATCACGGCCCAAAGCGCAAAGCAAACGTCTGTGCAATGTGGAGGCTACTCATTAAGCTGGAGCTGTCCAAACAATCAGGAAGTAGACTGACAACAGGAAGAGCTCAGCAGCAGCAGTGACAGGCCCACAGCATCACCCTGGGAGATCTGACAACAGTTTAGACCAGCATGCATTAACCACACTCACAACAACAACAGGAGAGACAAACTACTGGCTTTTAGAGAATTAGCATCACAGGCAAGAGGTGAGCAATATTCAAATTAGGGCAAGTGTTTGAAGACTGGTATAACTTTGGGAAAACGTTCAGGTATTTTCTAGAGGATTTGTGAGGACGTGTTTTCTCTCATTGTTATTCTACTCAAAGTAGTATTTCCGATTACTAAAAACAAAACAAAACCATGACTAAAACATGTAGGGTTTAAAATGGGATGGGACGATTCAAGTAAGTCACCATTGCATTAAGTATACAATTTTGCAGCCAGGGTTTTCAATTTTCTTCAATTTTCTTTGATATTGTTATTTTATCTTAATTAACTTTTTTTTACCACGTCTTGCACAAGTTCACGCTTTGTTTCTTCAAACATTGTGGCTAATATTGTATTATTATTTGTATTATTCAGCTATAGTGTGTGTGTGTTTGTGTGTAGGACAGTAGCTGCACGTGTATTCTAGCGCATCAGAAAAACTGATCGATTCTGGTCTTTCAGTTCGATTGCTGCAGGGCTGTAGTTGACCAAAAAAGTCTGGGTCGACTAAAGGCATGTTTTATCAACCGATTAATCGACTAAAAAGAGGGAGCGGCAAATTCTCTGAAGCTATTAATCAACACTCATTTGAACAAATACTGATACTAAAATATAACAAAAACAAAACAAGTATGTTTTGATCTGACCATGTATCTGACGTAAACCGTGCTCGAAAGACTAAAACGGTATGCAGTTTATGCAAAAACAATCATTTATACAGAAAATTTATGTGAAACAGTGACTGCGGTTACATGATCAGGTAAATCAGACTAGGCTAGAAAACCGGACTCTACTTGGTTTTCACCTCAAACCGGTTGGACCAGTTTTGCTCCTGTTTACATGAGAGAGAGTAAACCGATTACCCTGGAGAGACTGGTCCTGCTGTGTCAGATTCACTACTGCATGATTGAGGCTGTAATTTTTTGTACTACTTTAACATTATTAATGTTGTTTATTTTTACTAACTGTTTGTACTACTGCTTGTTTTAATGACACAGTTTTTTTCTGGAACATGTAGGACCGTTTAAAAAATTAAGACCAGTGTTAAACATGGAGTTAAATGTAAGATTGTGTGAGCCACTTTGTGCAAAGCACTTTATAGTTCTAAAATTCTTAATTTATTGTTGGAATGTGCTGTGGACAGGGGTTGTGAGCATGCTCAGTTGCATTTGTCCAGCTGCAGTCCGATTGTCTGTTTATTGTCTGAAATCAGACTACAATCGGTCGGGACCACATGCGCCAACTGGTTTTCCGAAAACCGGTTTACGGCTCCTCAACAGGTCTGCCCGGGTTTACATGCGCTTTGGAAAACTGGTTTAAATCGGACTAGGCTAGTTATCCAGTTTTCCTGGCCTCCATGTAAACGCCCTGAGTGTCTTCTGTTGGTGCTGAATGCAAATCCTTGTAATTTAAGATTCATGGACCGATTAATCAACTAAATACCCTTAGAATGCTGCATACTTCGAGCCATTTTCAAAGTTTTCGAACTCATTTCCATCCCTAGCTCTAAATGGTCATGTATCAACTTTCCAATTTAAAATCTGCTGCTTGCCACAGTCATTTTGTTGTGATGCCTTTTGCAGTTTTGAACAGGACATCAGTACACCTGATTGTATTTCTAAGCCGTTTTGGATGTGTTTGCAATGAGCAATTTGTAAATTACTGATTTAGATAGGCTTTTTAATAAATACAGACATGCAAAGAATAATAATTCTCCTTTAAAACTTATATTGCCAAATCTATTGAAGTTTAAATGCAATTACCTCAAGTCAAGTCAAGTCATAACTGAGTTTCAATGAGGATTGTAGATGTGATGTTTAAAAATGTACATAGTTATCAATGAAGTACTGAATAAGCAAAGGACTTATACTTTTGCATTACACCTTTTCAATTAAAAAAGGTGAAATCACATGTGGAAATAATTATAATAACATTGCATAAATAGCAATAAAAAAGTAATAAATAAATCATTGGTGTCAGTAATGTGAGGTTATAGCGGTTACTTCTGTTTCTTTATGGCTACAATGTTATCAGTAACAATAATGCAATTGTAGAAAATAACACTGCATATTGGAAACTAAAATTAACCGCTTCTTTACAGGGAAAGAGGGCAAGATGGTGCAAAATGTGAGTCACTCTATTATAGATATTGTATTGCCTTCAAAGATCATACGACTTCAAAGAAAATGTGTTGTTGCCAGATTGAAGGCACCAAACACAGGGAACAAGTGACGCGTTTGTGCTGAGAGCCACTCCGATGCTATGTTTAGAAACAGCAATATAATAAAGTAAATGTAAAATGCGGTGAATAGTGGAGCAGCGGTGGGTGTAGGGGTGAGGAAGCAGGGCTGGAGTGGGCGCGAGGAGCCACTCTCAACCTGCACAAACTGAAGATATTTTTGGACAACAAGGGCGATATTAAGACAGTGGAATTCATCCTCGCAAAGATCTGAAGAGAGTTTCAGTGATAAGATCCGCTTCATCATCCGAACATTTGCAGCAGGGGTAAAATACTTTTCAGATTATTTTAAAAACCTACTCCCTTATTTGATCTCCTAATTCCTTCATTTGCTCTCACAAATCCTAGGCATGTCCCACATATTCACATGTTTTGAGGGATAGTAGTAAAACTTGAGAATATTTGTTTTTTCTGACACCAAAGTGAAGCAAGCTTACGTAAATCCATCTGCATAACCAATCAGCTCTCACCCTAAAGAGTTATAGAATGACTTCAATGGATATATATCAGGGATAGGACGAGATCAACCTGTCACAATACTGTGCGCACACAAACAGAACTATCTTGCGTCACTTTCCTTATACAGTACAGTACATAGCAGGTGTAGTAAAAGGTCTCCTCCACACACAGACTTGTAGCGGACTTATTCTGATAGAAAACAATCTAAACTCTGTCCCAGTTTTTAATTCGGAATGTTAGAACCAATATTGACAGAGATAATTTGTCCTAAACATTGCAAAAGTTACCGCGAAAAATATATAATGTTAAAATACTGAATTGAAACAAATAATGCAAATCGTATCTCGTGACTTGTCTTGTCTCATGAAAATTCTGTCCATTCCAAATATATAAGTGTAGAAAAAAGAAAACAGTTTTAATTAATATGCTTGGGTTTGGGTTTGGAATTGATTTTGAAGGGACCTGAGTTTCTTTTTTCTTCTTCTTCTTTTTCTTTTTTACACCTGGGGCTTGCGTGTGTTACTTAAATTGTAACACAGGCTGTTTGCCATGGCTTAGATTAATTTACTCTACTGCATTAAACACATGCACACCAGAAAAATGTTGTTTGCAAAAAAGGATCATACTTTCTTTTAAACCTCTGATAACTACTGGTTAATTACATGTTGTCTTTGTGTCCGCTATAGTTATGACATCTGTGTAAATGTATATGTACATTGTCCTTTTAAAGAAATAAATACAGTTTGGTATTTTAATACAGAATACTATGCTGACATCGCCACCTATGAAACACAGTAGCAAACAGTAGATTTTTTAAAGTTTGTCCCAAAATGATAACAGGAAGCTGCTAAATTAAACATGTCACAGATTAATAGAAAATAATAGTGATCAGAGAACAAAGTAAAAAGTAAAAAGCAGGGTTCTTAGTCGATAGGCACATGTCTTTACACGTATATGGTTACTGTAATTTCTGCCCTATTGAGCGCACCTGAATAAAAGTCGCACCCACTAGATTTAAGTAAGAAAAATGATAAAGTACATGTATAGGCCGCAATAGTTAATAGTAAGTCTATGAGAATCATTTTGCGTCATTGCCTTATAAGCCGCATAGTTCAAAGCTCATGAAAAAAGTAGCGGTTTATAATCCAGAAATTATGGAATTACAAAAAAAAAAAGACTTCACATAGAAAGGAGTGACCTGGTTCATTTTTGAACAAAGGTTTTTACACTGCAAAAATATATATCTAGACTTGCTTAAAATGAATTTTTAAACCAGATTTTAGTTGTTTTAACTGGATAAGATTATAATTGCTTATGTAATGTAGAATATTTCACTGTAATGTAACAAAACATTTTAACAGGTTATAAGAGAATCTGTCTTAAAACAAGAACAAAAATTTGCCAACGGGGTAAGAACAGTTTTCTTAATCCATTAGCAAATAATTTGGCTTGAAATAAGAAGCATTATCTTGAAATAAGTTTGAAACACTTTGAAACAAATAAACTATTTCTCTACAATGTTAAATTTGTCAAAATGCTTGAAATAAGTTTAAATCCTAGAATCAAGCAACTTTAACTTGTCTTGAAATTCATTTTTTGCAGTGTAGAGACCATGAAAGGTGTGGGAGGTGAGAAAAAAGCAAGTTTGAGCCTGATTTTGAATGTAGCTTGGCTGTTTTGTCTTTACTTACATCTTTATTAAGAATCTCATATAAATTACATCGCAGATTAGTGGGCATGCACCAGGAATCAGTGAAAATGGGGAAAGTCAGAACAACAGTGTCTTGACTTTAGAAGAATGTTTGGCAGACATATAA
The DNA here is from genome assembly GCA_038363315.1 of Mugilogobius chulae. Taxonomy (NCBI): domain Eukaryota; kingdom Metazoa; phylum Chordata; class Actinopteri; order Gobiiformes; family Gobiidae; genus Mugilogobius; species Mugilogobius chulae. The sequence continues at coordinate 28,606,214 of CM076408.1, forward strand.
ATCGCTCTAAATGACAAACTTTGAGGATAGAAGAAAGAACGGCAATTATAACTTACAAGCTCATTTCTCAATTTTAAATACATTTCTTTTTGAAAACAAGTATTTATTTATATAGTTGTATACACTTGTTTTTACACTGAAAAAAACACCTAAAAAGCTATCAAAGCGAGTTGAATCAATGTCACGTGCTTTACTGTAAGCCTGTCTCTGCTGCCGATCCTTCTGCCGTTTGTGAGTTTGCCAGGAGCTCTGTGGCCCGGTTACCATAGGAACATGTTTGTATCTGCAGCACACTACCTTTGCTTTTTACCAATATATTTAATGCTTTTGCTGTGCTTGTAAATGAGCAATGAATTCCAATAGCTGCGATTTGGAGCTCTTACCGATCCTCATTCAAAGAAAACGTCGCAACTGGCTGCTGAAGTATGTGGATGGAAGCTTGTTTACTGAATTCCAGGATCTGATGTGTAAAAATGCATTAATGAAGTTGAAAAACAGAATTTCGCCAAGTTACTGATATTTTTTAGTATTGGTATGATAGAGTGATGACACCTGGACTACAACTGAATTCAAAGATCTTGTCCAAAGATAAATGCAACTTGCTAAACGTACTAAAAGAACAACTACAGTCGTACATGTTTAGCCCAATTTCCTTAATTCGCCAAACTAAACTGTTAATGAACTGAATTGGTTGGATTCTTTGTAAAGCTTAGACTCTGTATTTGTGTCTGATTGACTGTAAGTGAGAACAAGCTCTGCACAAAAGAAAAATTGAATTGAATTTCCACCTGAATTTTCTTTGGTAAATGTCACTAGTTTGGGCGTATTTGGGGTTTTGACAATTCTTCTTCAAAAGCTTAAGATAATTTCCTTGAAAATTAATTATAGAGAGGTGTTATAAATTATAAATGTACATGTACGCAGACAGATTACATTTTTGGAGAATTTTGAAAGTATTTGTTTGATTGTAAGTTTAGACAACAAACTGAGTCTGATTAATTTCCTAATAGTTGAGATAAGATTGTGATTTTATTTTTAACATTTTCAGAAGCTTGATCTAATGGTGAACAAAAATGAATTTAAGAAAAATGTAGGATGTCCATTGGGAGGAATTTGAAGGGTTTAATTGGTTGATTGACTCATTATTTTTATTTAGATTATAGTAATTTTCATGAGACAGAAGCAGAGATTAGAAGTCATTCATTAGTAGCAGATTTAGAAGTCTAAACACCTTACTTTTCTGAATAAACATGCATTAAGATTTTGAATACAGTTGATGCAAAATACGTGGTCACATCAAAAAGAAATTGAAAAGTTTTGAAAGTTTTTGCCATTAAGGGAACAGAAAATAATTTTTCTTTTTCGCCTGAGGGAGCAGAAATGCCTTTCATGTTTCGATGTAAAGAGTGGGATGACTTAGAAACCTATCAAATGTGGAGCACAAGGCAAATGGAGCTATCAAACCAGGAGGATGTCAAAATAACGCTCTCGGAGTTTGACAAAGCTAAGCTAAAAGTGTAAAAGAGGTTGATGCGGGACAGAGCGGTGGGAAAATTGCAGAGAATAAAGATTGTTTTAGACTTAGTATGAAAATTGCACTCATTTCCGACACATGAGCTTATTTCCCACAGCTGTTGACAGAAAAATACCTATTGTTGTGACTGATCGAAACTATTGTTGAGTTTGAAAACTTTCAGAAATATATTCTGAGCGTGGTAGATGCAATGCTCTCTTGTAAACTTTCCAATGAAGTAATATTTATGCTCTTTTGTAATTCATTTTGCAAATATTTCACAATTGCATAATAAGTGAAACATTGATCCGAGACTGCTATCAAGTATCAGCGCTGATTCTTGAAAATTTGCTGGATTGAGTATCAGTCCTATAATGTTAATTCAGCCGATCTGACTCTGCCTTTATTTGGACATAGTAAGACTGGCTGCATCTCATGCTTGAATTTTATTGAAATAAAGCGGTTATGTTGCTTTTTGCAGAATAAAATACAGCTACAAAGCATCCATTTTCTAAGGAGTTAAACTGAGATTTTAAAAATTTATTTTCAGTTACTTCTAGAGATTATGCAGATGATGACATCACAGCATTCTAAATGTTAGAACTAAAAGTACCAAAAAATAAAAACAGTCTGGCACCCTATCATTGGGGCTCATTCCCTTTACAGTAGGCGAAAACTTGATTTGATTTAAACAATCATTGCTTTCTGGTCGTTTTGTCGTCCAGGAAGTAAAACATAAACGTGTGTCAGTGACTGTTACCGTTTCTATGTGGTAAACTTGCAAATTAAAAGGTAGACAATATTGTATTCTATGGTCATATTTGACACAAGGTCTAAGGAGGTGAACGTATACGTGTGCTTTTTCAACTCGGGTTAGTTCTGGCCAACACACCGCTCCGCTCCTGTTCGCTGATTGAACAACTGTACTTCCTGCTTTTTAGGAACTGTCTGCACTCCTGCGATACCTGACCTAGCAAAACTGAAGTGAAATAAAATTGTAGTGGAGGCACTAGGTAGCACCAGCCTGGCTTGCAAAATACAGCTGGAACAGGAAAAAGACACAACAGTCTGAGAACAAACTGAACCCACCAGAGAGCTACTGAGTGCTGAGTTTGTAACTGACATGTAAAAAGAGAAAATCAGGCAAAGCGGATAAACAAAACGACTTTAGCTTCTCTCACATTTATGACAAACACTGAGATCACACACACAGTTAAAGTTATTACCTTTTTCTTCTTAAAAATATGTCAACTGTCATTAGCAAACAAGCTGTTGCCACAACAACAAAGAAATACATTATTTTGCTTGTAATTTTGCCACTCATTCTAAATGTTGAGAAGCATTTTTTCCAAATAAAAGAATCTCCATGCATAACCTCTATAGGCAGATACCAAAAGTCAAATTATCAAAATGTGTCGAAAGTAAAAAAGCTGGATCAGAGCATCAAGACTTTTCCTTTGAGCTGGCATAATATTGTTTGAAAATGATTGCTGAGATGGAGTATACCACATAAAATATTGTCATATCCATTTTCATTATCGTTTCATTTTGTAATTTTGGCTATTTTTTGCAACAAGAGTTTTTACTTGGTATAGCTAAATGAAATTACTTGCAAAGGTGTGTTTGTATGCATTTTTTGGGGGAGATTCTTGGTGAAACAACTTGACACATCTGCATAAAGACCAGCAGCACATTGAAATCCAAATATCTCATGATGACCAACAGAGGCATCAGCAAACATCACACAACATAGAAAAGTGACACTGATAAACACGAATGACAGAAACCCTTCAACACACGACCCACAAGAGCACTGAGATCGGCCCACAGAACAAGAGAAGCCCGGGCGGCTAACTCACTTGGGGTTAACACTCCTGGAGGACCACAGCAAACCTCCGCTTGACCAACCAACCCAAACTGTGCCTGATGGGGCAGCCACGCCTTTGACGAAGTGTCCATGCAGCTGGATGGCAGATACAAGTTGAAGTTTTAGATTTGGATTCAGTAACCACAGTCTGGACAACAGTACAGTTCAGAAGATGAGTACTGTATGTGTGAGGTGATAAGATGAGCAGTTCTCACTGTCCAAAGAGAGTCACAGGCTCTGACCTTAGCAAAGAGATTGGATTAGTTTTATGGTGAGCATGTTCTGCACAGGCGGTCAAATTAAGGTTTTAAAAAAGGATAATAACTGATGTAAATAGTGTAATCACAGCCTGGGAGAAGAATGCACTGACAATGGGATCAGAGATATCAATGCAGAACTAAGAAACTGCTGGATTTGAAGTATCGGTTTTATGATATTGGGTCAATCAATATCCTGGTTGGACCTAAATTTGATGCAATATGACTGTGTAATTGCTGATGTTGACCTATTTATGAAATGTTATTCATGCTAAGTTGTTCAGTTTTTACTTGCATTTTAATAACATAATCTGTTACTCACTGGTAAAGTATGTTGAGGAGAAATAAAGCTATTTTCAGTCCTGACACTGGTATCAGTTGATATCGGGTATCGGACAATATATAAATTAAAATTATTGATCTAGATTTCATCAGAACTGGTAAAGCTGGATCTGTTTTTTTTTTCCCAGCCTGAAGATAATAGTAAATGACAGTAATGTTGTTTGTAGAAACCATTTTGGTGAAGCCAATTTGGCCTATTTGTTCCTTTTGCGAAAACAAGTAACTGTAACCTTTTTTTGGTTACAGTGCCTATGGCCCTGTGCCTGATGTGGTATTGAGAATGTTCTGCGGATATGTGGAATTTTGTGAGTAAATCATTTCAAAGCAGTACACTTGTGGAACTTTATCTGGTGGAACACATTATGCACTCACTGTGGCGGTATGCACTAGGTGTACTGTCACTACACTGTTACTGGTATCAATCTTTGGTTTCTGCACAGGTTCACAATCTATTTGCGCTATGTTAGCTATAATGTACATTTGTTTTGAATTTTTTATTCTATTAACATTGCAAATTTCTATTTTAAATTTAGCTTGATATCATAGTTCATTAGTTACATATGTCTGATTCTTGATAGTAGTATAAAATAGAAATATAATGTTATTATTATTTATTATTGTTATATAAATATACGTATGTTGTTATTATAATATAACCAGCTGTAGAAGCCTGCAGAGCTGTTCTCTTATGTGCCTTTCTAGTCTTCAAAAAGAAATGTCATCATACTCCTTCACATGATACTATGATTAATTGATTGGTGTCCTGCTGACAGATCAATGTTTATTTTTCCACATAGACTAATTCTGTTATTGTCTTCTTCTGCACAATTTAATTCAAATATATGTAGTATTCAATAAAGCTACATTCAAGGGGTTGCATACTGTGTTTTAACCAACTGATGTGCAAAAGGAAAAAAAGACAACTTGTGAGCTATCCATCAGGGTTGTCAGGGAAGTGGCATAAGAATAGATTTTGAGAAGGTTGTGGGACAGCAGCCTACTGACAGGAGTGCCTACGTTTTTAGAGCAAACGTTCAAACAGACTGACAAAGCCTTTCTGTCCTTGGCAGCATTGGAAAGCCCCCTCCGTGTGGCGCACTGAAGAAGCTGAGGAGCAGTGGAACTGGTTGGATGGGATCAGCTGACAACTGTGCTGTGGACACCATCTTAGCACCAAAAATGGGTAAAAATACACTGACTCTTGGCTTAGATACTTTCACTAATTTCACATAAAACTCTCAAGTTGTAAAAGATCTCGCCTGAACAAGAATATCCAGCAATGGGATGAGTCACACTTCTCTGGACTTATCTTGGTCAGAGATTTGAGTTGGACATTTCATTAACTCCACAGCTCTGCAGTATAAGCATGCTTTAAGATATTGGTTTAAAGGCCTTTACAAATCCAAAAATGCCCCAACTTCAGTGCTGTCCAAATTACTTTAAGGTTTTAGCCTGCTTAAATTTAGATATTAAAACACTGTTCATAACTAAATGCAGCTCAATATTATAGAGGACATTAAATGCACTTGTTCTATTTATACCTAAAGCACCATTATAAACGTCTCTTCTAACAAAAACATGAATGTTTTGAGATGTAACCAGTGAGCCACAGTTGTATATTATGTAGGTCAATTGAATTTAACCAAACAATTATGCACATTGGGAATTAATAATCACTCTCAACTTCGGAAAAAAGCAATCAGTGTTAATCAGTTCTTGTCTTCTGTGAGAGGAGCAGTAGGTCTGGGCTGGGCTCCACTTTGAAATAACACATATGAATAAATAATATCTTACACTCTGTAGGACACCTGCCGAACACACGCTGGGTTTTGTTCTATTTAGGGATTTACTGCTCTGCCAGTCTTTAGACTGTCCACAGAGGGACAGCTGACAGGTTTGCATTAATATACAGATCTAGACTAGCAGGATGCATAGAATAATTAATTTGTCTGTATCTACTAAGTGGTAGGATTGCATTCATAAACCACTGAACAGAATTTACACATGTATGCTGCACGTATCCCAAAATGCAAGAATCTATTGTAATCTGGCCGTGAAAAGTTAGGTAAAGCAGATTGACCTGTCAATAGCTGATAGTGACAGCTGTATCTTACAAAACATATTAAAGGTAAATTGTGAGCGTCTATGCCAGGGAGCTTACTTTGATCTCTCAAATGTCTCTGAGTGGGTTGGGATCAGAAGATTGGTTTTCAAAAAGTTGATATATTTGTTATAGATTTACATGTTTCACTCCTTTGAAAGTTAATGCTCAGATAGTATGTATAAAAATCATCTTTGGAACCAATTAACTTAAAATATCTGTTGATAAGTTCATCTTATGAGGGAAATATAAACAATGCATTCTTTATGTAGGTGTTGGAATTTGTGTGCTAGCCTCTGTTGCAGCACTGAGCATGATTGTTTACATGGGAGGAACATTTGTGACGTTTAGTCTTCAGCCTATCACAGCTCAGGAAAATATTACTACATAATGTGACATGAACATCCAGGTTCTTAAAAAAGAAAAACATATTAGATTATGTTTTAATATTAAGATATGTGAGTTATTTCTCTGTGTAAACACTGTACAGAGTTAGGCTGCAATTGTAATAGTCTTACTTGAAAAAGGCATATTTTCAATACAAAGACAAGTGACAATTTGCAAGAAAAACTAATTTACCACCCCACAAATTCAAAAAGACAAGTGCCACTTGTCCCACAGATATGATCAGACAATGATAAGGTGATCCCCATGCACTTACCCGAAAACACAGGACTCCCAGAAGATGAAATCTTAAACACTTAGGCACATCTGAGTGCGCAGGGGCAGAACTCAGGACTGGAACCCACTTGGGCACTTAATTGGATCTTTGGGGCTGAGGTTCCGGGATTCCTTTTTGGGGGGGCAAAGGTAGACTCAGTTAGTGTGTACCTGAAAGGAGGAGGTGAGTGAAACTGCTGGAACCGTTTTGTGTCAGAAATAGAGGTGTTTTACGCATTAGGCCAAAGTGTGCTCTTCACGCTGCAATGTGTCCGTACATGCCTTTGTCAAGTGCTTCTAAAGAGGATAAGAGGAGACGCTCAGTCCATCACTGAAGCCTGGACCACATCATCTCCTCTCTGCCTCTCTTCAGCCTCAGCTCCCGGGCTCACAACTCCAGTGCAATCCAAGTGCTCAGCGGTGATACCGTCTATATGGCTTCCTCTGGAATAATAGGCACCATCTCTCCCATTGATGGTGGTGGGTTTTGTCATGTTTATGCGTTTGCTCCGGGCACATGCGACTTTAGACAGCCCCTGCGTCGCTTTATTATCTTGCAATATTACGAACTCCTGGTGGCGCGTTCGGCGTAATGATCCTCGGAGCCAATTAGATGACCATTTTATACCCTACATAGAGATGAACGATGCTGTGCGTTTGAGTGGTTAGATCCAATGCACACTGCGCTTAAAATAAAAATAATTACAAGGATGAAAATAGAAGGCAATACCAACTCCAAGCAAACAACCTAATGCTCATTGCGCGCACTAATGCACCGCCACAAATATCCCAGTCGTATATTCACAGCCACAAGTCAAAGCAAAAATCATCCACGGACGTCTTCTATCAAGCGGTTTTTACCTTGGGTGATTGAATCTTGGAAAGCGCACGTAGTTCAACGATGTCTCCATAATCCAGCATTTGGACGCAGGGAACAGGGAAATTCTGTGCCGGATAAGCGTCCGTCGTTTTCCCTCAAATATCTGATTTAACGACAGCGAGGCGTGAAGAGAAAGGTGCCGTATAAACGCTGAAGTGCGTCCCTTGGGGGCGGAGATTGTGCGTAAGATAGACGGCGAGAGGAAACGGCGGTGCACCGTGCAGTAGTGGATCAGGGAGAGATGGAATCCGTCTTGGAGAGTTTGGGGCAGTCCAAATGTTGAGAGCAGAGTTATTCCGCCCACTGTGCCCAGTATTCACCATGCAAATGAGTTGTATCAAAGTTCATGTGAGTCCTTCAAGAAACGGGCGTCCTAACGCATTAGGGTGTATTTTAATTAGGAGCCCACAAATCCAAACCCAGTGGACTACAGGGGGAATGAGTCCAAACATTAATAAAGATGCTAAAAAAGGTGAATGCACACAAAAGTTAGTCACATCAGCACGGCTGTAAATTCTCATGGGACAACCCTGGATCCTCTTTAAAAAGCAATCCACTCTTTTCAATTGCATAATAGGCCTACTTTTTCTGGTCGGGACATTGTATGTTTATAGACATACCCTAGGCCTGTAAAATATTCTGTAACATGCCTGTTTTTGGACAAAACTTCCATCAGGTGTTCAAGCATTCACTGTCCTAATCCTAACAGTGGTCTCTCATCCAAAAACTAACCAAGCTCAGCCTTGCTTAGCTTCAAGCTGGTATGTACTAACTACTAACTAACTAACTACATTGAGGTTCTTTTGAGTGGTTAGCTAAAAAGGATACAGGCATGCAAAAAACTGCTCAGCTTTCCCTTATTTTGTCAATCCAATCTACCAATTCTTTTACCTGTATGAGCATGCCGTGCAGCCTATGGTCCCAAAATTACAGAGTTGAAACAATTGCATACTTAACAATACAAAGCCCACTCAGGCACAATCAGGGGATGTGACAATCTAAGAGTAACATACAAATTACTATCAATCACTATTCAATATCTCATCTGGTTCTTAGCACAATACATTTTGAAGAAGGAAAAAAAAGACTCTTTTGATGTTCACTGCTGCAATTGCTCTGATATTATTGTCCTTCAAAGAAATTAGAACAGAGTGTGATTTTGGGCTATTTATAGATTCCAGAGTCTTATATAAGAGAACCTTCAACTTGTCATAATAATTGTGGACGTAAAGCTACCATCCATCATGCTGGTGACTCATTTGAACAGTAATATTTTTCCTAAATGCCTGCATATCTTCATTGTGTGGGTTTTTTCCATTGTTCCTGGCTTTGTTATGATATCTGCTTTGTAAATCTGTTGTAAAGTTGTGTAGTTAATTGTTGGATCATTGTGTCATATGGGGCATTAATGGATATATTTTTAAAACGTCCGTTACATAAAAACTACACGTTGCCTGTGGTAGAGGGCTCTTGTAAATAATTATGTTCAGTATGTGGCAAATTATTGATTTAAAAAGAATACCCACAACATGTTCGTTTTCATTGTTAGAAACTACTAAATTAAATTGATGATTGTATATAAGGCGACTTTCTTAAAATAGAAAAACATGCTTCTACTTATATGTTATGGGTAAACATACACAAGCTGAAGGCATGACCAAGACGAATGCATCTCAGTTTGGTCAAAAAGCATTTGCATTAATGTGGCACAGTTTCACTCACAGTGCTGTAGTTTTCACAATCCTAAAAATTTAAACTCAGTATTGTTTAGATATTGGCTGATTAAGGTTTTTTATGGTTTAGTGCTAAGAGTTCTGAGAAACTGATGGCCGATAAGCTCTGTCAATAGTTTAGGGTCGTTTATATATGCATATGCATAATATGAAAAATGAAATACTACTTTTTCCCACTACTTTTTGACAAGCCTTTGTGTAAATTGTTGCAGTAATATTTAAACATTCTGAAATGTAGAAATGGATCCTGGTGGTCCCCAGCCTTTTTTGTCTTGAATACCCCTGCTTGTTAAAGCCTGATCCCGTCAGATCTCAGAAGCTAAGCAAGTTAGGGCCTGGTTAGTACTTGGATGGGAGACTGCTGGAACACCAGGGGCCACAGTGAGACAACAAAAGTGGAATGTTGTTGTGTCCCTTGGCAAGACACTTAACCCACATTGCCTCGGTGTCTGAGTACACTGGGTGAGTGGATTATGATTGTAATGCGCTTTGAGTGTCTTGTAAGGTGGAAAATCGAGACCATTTACCAAGTATGGTCTCACACTCTCATATATTGTGCATTGACTTGTATAGCTTAAATCAGGATCAGTCAATTTTATTATGTTGATAACATTTATGTCAGGTCCCCGTACCCCTGATTGGGAAACACCTGTCTATAAAGTTCATTCAGTGTTAGGAGAATTTTGACAATATTATGTCTATAGTCCAGTTGTTGATACATAGTTTTATGCTGGGCTGATTTTGATAATTTTGTTCATATTACATCACTTAATTTGTCTAAAAGTTCACCCACAGTCCTTATTAGCACAAACATGCAAGACTAGAGTATATGCAGTGTCCTCTTCGGTCAAACCAAACTTTAAAGTTTTATGAAGAGGTTGTGACTACTGTTGTGTAATTAACAGTCACTTTGCAAAGAATAATATTTTTGTGCAGTCTTTAAGTAGTTTTGATAAAGCTTGAGATGCTTCTAAACCTGATATTTAAGTGATTGTTTCTGAATAGACACTTCAGTAAAATAAGCATCTAGTTTCGATACTTGTTTGAATACTACTTAGCTTGTGAATGTCAGTACTTTTGATAAACTCAGTACTACATTGTTTACAGTCGACTCACTCTGTGGTGTCACTTGCTGCTCATTGATTTTCCATGTAAGGGACATTCCCACTGAGAATTCATTGAAGTGAAATACTGCAATGGAATCCACAGCAACCTACAGCAACAAAACAATATATTCTGCATAAAATTTATTTAAAACTGTTAGGGGGCAAAAATAAATGTTCTCTCACACAATATGCACCAGTTTTACCAAGATTAAAAACCAGATTAAGGGATTTTCTTGCACAGATATTAACACACATAAAAATCACATTAATGCTGGTGTACTGTACTGTTTTTTTGTTGTTGTTGTAATTTACCAAACAGCCTAAGAAGTATATTCTTAATGCAGCACTTTGAGATGTGTACAATCAAATAATAAATGGTTTTATTTCTTATAGACGGTCAAATACATTGCGCTGATTGGCTGTGCTTGAAAAGGACATTGCTAATCTGTAATTGCAGTCAAAAGTCAATGAATGATTATATTGATCATGTGACAAAAAGATTTGTTAAACATTGACTTTCTGTTTTAAGTGTGGAAATTAGATATCTTAGTTCAAATCACTGTTATTCCTTAAATACAGCATCAATTATAATATGTCTTGGTGCTGTCTCAATCTATTTCAAACTCCGTTTTAATAGGAAATAGCTCTAGCCTTTACTTGTTTCCAGTTTCAATACCAAAACAATAATTTTCTATCTTTTTTTATGCTTTTTTCCAACAAAAATATGACCATGTTGGTTGTTCTGGTAAGGATCAAGGTCTGTATTCCGCCAATGTATGTCCATTTAGTGTCTGATTTTTGAAATTTCTCAACCCTAAACGTGTGGTTTCAATACATTTTCTAGAGAAAATAACACATTTTGTCTTCTTACAGTGCAGTTTCCTTGGCTTAGCCCCGCAAAAGCCTTGTTCCCAAACCACACAGATCGCATCTAAAAGTCAAAAAGTCAAAAAGTCTGTGTCTAAGTTGGGACACAGGCTGTACCGTTTGCACAAATAAAATGACAAACCTTTCTTTCTCTCTCACACTCACACACATACACACACACACACTGTACAGCCGCACTCACTCACACAGAGACACATCGCCATGGAAACTGATAAAAGAATAGTGTGCTAAGAGATTGATAAAGCAAATATGCTACCAGTGTGAGGGTCACCAAGAAACTGGGCGAAACGAGGGCAAGGAAAACTCAAAACGGCTCCCTGTGAGATCATTTGCAAGCTAAATATTGCAGAATTATTGTTTGCAATTCCAAAGGATGAACTAAAAAGCAAGAAAGATTACAATTTCCATTCTGTGCTCTCAAAAACTGGCAATGCTGATATTGTACAGTGCGTACTGTTAAAGAAAACCCTGGCTTGGAAACAAATGAAGGCTGATAGTACGTATTTTAATACATCGAATTAAGACACATTATTGGGCCAATGAAAATGTAGTTATATGTTTAAACAATGCATGATTTTAGGAATTTTTAACCATGGTTGTTTTAAAATTTGTTGCATAAATATGTTTTTATTTGATTGATTGACTGAGAGAGACATCAGTACACAATGTATGGGATTAAGACAAAAAAAAAAAGATTGGAAGCCATTGTGGAAAAAATAATAAAACCTCATAAAACCTATCCAATCTAAAATGGCTGGTTTTCCTAAATATTTTACCAACCGGAAGCAACAGTTGTAGGCTCTTTCATAGATCCAAAAAGCAAAACTAGCAAAGCACTGAGTCTAAAAACGCTTCATACAAGTTCTTATCTGATAAAGTGTAAATTGGGTTCTCTTCCTTATTATTTTTCTTACTCTAAATCCCAGTTGAGCGAGTGAACGTGAAGTTGCGGGGCTGTTGCAGATCGCAGGGCACAGAGTGGTACAGCTCCGAGTACAGCGAACCACCTACACTCGTCTCCATGGCAACTACCACACGAGAACCAGCCATAATGCAGTTGCCTCGCTTCCTATTCTCAAAACTGTTCAAATGCTGCCAATTTGTGCTCGTGCGGAAGACAAAAGACGTTGCCAACAATGCTACAAGTTGTTATTTAGTGCTGTGTTTGTTGCATTTTGAGTGTATGGTAACATTGTCAGCAGTTTAAGCCCCTGGAGATGCTCTGCTGTTGTTTTTTTATACAGGAATCATTGCCATAGCTTAAGGGATAATTTGTTATTTTTGAATTATAATGTGTTGTTTATTTTATTATGCGCTAAAGCAAGATGTGGCACAATGAGTAGGCAGCAGTTGTTTCAATAAACAGAGCATTATGGAAGCATATAAGTGCAGTAATATGAATTCCCTGCTGTGATTTGTGACAAAAGTACAAATATGATCTGACTCCATGGCAACTAAAAAAAAACACATGTATTTTCACATTGTCCCGAAGCTAAAGATGGAAGAGAGGATTTTTGAGTCGTTTTAGTATGATGATAAGTGTTAGTATTATGCAGACGACAGAGTATCAAAAGTGTAAGAATCACAGTTAAGTGCAATGTCAAAGCTCAGAGAGATGCTGACTACTGCAATATGAAAGATAATGCCTCCCAAATAAATTAAAATGAGTATGAAATGAAATTAGTAAATACTGAGATAATGTGCAAAAGATCTTACATTCAGTAGGCTGCAATAAGATATGGCTAACATGGGTACAGGGTAAATAAATGTGTTCACAATAGTAGTAATATCAATTCTAACTTAACCTAAAAAGTGCTCAAGTGCTTTTTCAGATAAATGGGGCATTCAATTGATTTTGAAATGACAATGAAGTTATGTCTGAGCATATTATATAAACATCAACAATTATTATTGGTCGAATATCAATTAAATCTATAGATACAAATAAAAAACAGACTTGAACAAAAGCGTGAAAGCTGACTGGGACTCAGCAAAACTGTGTTGGGTAAAATAGAGATGCGGCCTGGTCAGAACTTGGATGGGAGACTACTGAAACAGCGGGTGTCACAGTGGAACGACTAGAGCGGACTTTCGTTGTGTTCTTGAGCAAGACACTCAGTGTCTCTGTACACTTTAATGTGGAAAAGTATAATATAAATATTATCTCAGTGGGATTATGCATTTGATTTTCCACTTCCAGAAAGTTATAACATATTACTTTACGCAAATATTATTTTTATGATTTAAACGTTCATTAAAACATTTAAATACAATAATTTAGGTGTCGTTTTTTGTTGTATTAAATTGAAATTTCTTTGTTTTTAAGTCTCTTGGTTTTTCTTGTACTGCATAATCTTCACAATTATTGGTGAATCAAATCATCTTGAATAATGTTTGGCCTGCTCTGTCCTGTCTTGGTTCATTTCAGTCCATTATGTGGACAAAAATGTGCTTGTACTGAATGAAAATTAATCTTTACCCATTCTTCTGTGTTGATTTGTCCTAAGCAGTTCAGTATGGCTCTTGTTAGCCTAAACATTATCTGGCATATTCACTGTGGTATTTGATTTCCTATGTAAACGTTTGAAGGCAGACAGTGATTAATGGGCCGTCGGATCAGTCTGTCAGCTGTAGCGATGACACATACGCACAGTCAGACGAGGTTGGTGTCTGGAGAGGGCCCTCACAAAGACTTTGCAGATGGAGGGGCCAGCTCTGCTCTGTTCTCCACTGCCATTGTTCAAACTGCTCAAGCCATTCTCCTCTGATCTCTCGCCTCGGTGTCATTTTAGCAGCGTCTCCCACTTCCAGGCTTCTCTAAAATGTGACGTTTTGGTCTTTATGGTAATTTTAGTCATTATTCTTCAGGCACATGTTAATGAATGGTGTAAAATGTCTTGAATGGGATTTGTATTGTCATGGAGCATTAGAAGTCAGCAGAAGCCATTTGGATGTCTATAAAAAGCTCAATGAAAGGGAAATGACAAAAGACGACAGTTTGTCCTTGAATGACACAAAAGATTGGCCTATAAAGAAAACAAAGAATAATATAAGTCTCCTTTTTAATTTTCATTATAAAGTTATTAGATATTGTTTGATTCTTGGAAAAAGGGATAGTTTTTCTCCACACGGTCCTATAAGAAGTTAATGGAACAGTTCGTTTTAAAAGTTTGTTAACAAAACACTCTATATTCCAAAATGGAAGTGAAATTAAAGTTGAATATACAGTAAGACGTTTCAGCATACAATGTGAATGCACTTTACAATGTGACCAATCTGTTTTGAAGCTCTCACTGAACGAATATCCTTCTAAATCTATTAACTTACTTTATTAATGTATTTAATTATATATTTTTTATTTTACTGTTACATTATCAAAAATATGTTTTTTGTGAAACTTAAAAACAAAGAAAATAATTTTTATACTGTTTGTAATTGAAAAATGAACCCAGATTTTTGCTTTGTAAATTCAAAATAGAAAGTTTTTGTTCTATTATACGAACCATTAAATTAACCTATTAACCATTATATTAACATCAGATATCGTAGCCAAAATGATGGATGATGTTGGAATTGATTTAACTTTTTTTGATATTATGGATGAACACAAACATCAAGCCAAATAATACTTTTTCTCATCTCATTTGTGTTCGTCATTGACTCAGCTAATGATTTTAAGATTAATACGTAAGAAACTCATTTTGAAATACAGTCATTTATCGGCAAATACCTTGCCTGTTGCGTTGTATAGGATTTTTCTCACTTGTGAAATAGTGATGAATGTTTTAATTAGAACGTCAATTCTTGCTCAGAATCATCAAGACGTTCCCCATGACATCTCTGGGAACAGCATGAGAAAATACGCTTGAATGCAACATGATCCTTTTGGCACCGACAGCAAACCAGATTTTGGGGAGCATTCCTGCGAAGGTGCTGTCAAAATTCAGTCCAAACCATCTGCTCAGGCCAAAAACACACGACAGATCATTTTTGGTTAAAATTACACACAAGAAGTCTTCATGGATGATTTGTCAGTGCCTGTAAATAAATCTTTATTTAGTAACAAATAAGACATTGCATGTGTTTGTCACTAAAATTAAGCTAGTTATTGTTATTGTCATAATTTTTTGTTTTATTGTAAACCTTAATATTGCTCTATTGTTGATTTATTTATGAAGAAACTCAAAGCTGAAGAACAGACAAGAAATTTTGCTGTCATTGTTACTATAGTAAGATATTTTTAAACACAAATGACATTAGTCTCATTTTTGTTTTTTATATATATAATCAGAAGCTTGTGTATACAGTATGTGGATGGATATATAGGCAGACATTTTCTGACCTTTCAAGCCTCAGACATACAAAATGCAACTTTGAGTAAGCTAATGGTGATTATAATGTGGTAACTCATTAAAGTCAATTTAGCATAACATCCCTTTAATATAAAAATGTACCCCTTGTCTCAAAGTTGTCTGACACAATGTGGGTGCTCATAGCTTGATCTGACAGCAGAAAGACAGAGCACTGTGGGTTGTGCTTATTTTAACTATTTGGTTTAAAATGCCAGGTTTCTTGAGAAATAATAATAATTTAAATGACTTGTCCCCTTTCAATTTACACTAATAAATTGTTAATTATGCAAAAGATGTTACAGAGGGTGGAACATTCTGCAATTTCTGCAAACTTAAAACATATGGAAAAAGCATTGCAGTTGGTTTGATTTGCATTGATCAATGTTGATCTTATTTTCTTTTTTTAATTAAGTCTCTAATTAGCATTTCTTGTAGTCTTATTATTGACAAGATAACTATTATTTTCTTACAGAAATAGCTGACACTTGTTGCAGTTGCTTGTCTAAGAACAAAACCTCCCAACTGTATATTTCTAAACCAAGTCTTTTATTATTACATTTTGTTACTAAATTAAATTAAAATTAATGTAATTGGAAGCAAACTGTTCATTTGGGCATTTATTTGGAAACATTTCAAATTAACTGTGTTTGACAAAGTTACCAGATGAGTTGCAATGAAATACTGAACTCATAATCAATACAAAAATATACAGAAAAATGTATAGAAAACGGAAGAAAAATGTTTGTTCAACACTGAATGAAGACTGAAAATGCAAATAGACAACAAAAGTACAAAATGATGAACAGGTATTGAACGTGAATAACTATGTCTTATGTTGCCACTGCAGTCTGTTTAACAGGCACTTTTTGCCGAGCCCCCTTGGAGGCTGCTGAGTCCTGTCCTGAAGCAGTTGCTGATGTGTTTGGAAACCCGTGTGCCGCCACATATTTCCGGTATGCCTCCCGGATGATCCTGAATGCTCGTGCATTGGCGTAGGGTATATCGGTAACTGGGTCCCGGTACAGAGCAGTCTTATGAGTGACAGGACACACCTCCTGAATGGGAATCTGGGGAGCAGGCTGAGCTCTGTTAGGAAAAGCTGCTTCAAACGCGTCATCGTCACTGAATGTTATGTAGGTACGAGAGCACAACCCCCCTGTCGGCTGCTGCTGCTGCTGCTGTTGTTGGGACGGTGTGCCTGGGTTTGCTGGTGTAGCTTGAGGGACATCCTGATCCAGCCTTAGAAATGAAAACAACAATTATTTTGCAAACTCTTTAAATGCACGCTACATATATGATGCCATTTTAGAGACAAAAGGTTACACGCACCCTTCCACATCAACATTTTCTTCCTTCAACAATGAGGACGAGACAATAGGCATTAGGACAGAGTGGTAGCGGATCGTTGGCCCATCAAAACGACGTTTCTTGTGAACTTGTTTTTTCTTGTCTGCCTCCAGTCTTTCATAATTTTCTGCAAGTTAAAAGCACAACAAAAACTGGATTACTTGAACACAAGGTATTGCTAGCTCTATTTTAGTGTTACTATACTGACTAATCTAGACCTTGAGGTGTCTCTCAAAAAAAAAAAAAAAATAAGTCAAATGCATTATTCCACTTAAAATAAATTAATTTAAGATAAATTTACTGTGTTTTTTGCACCACTTGTATGAGATAGTTTTGTCTGATATAATAAAAAAAATAAAGCAGCAGTACAGACTCCTACCTAATGATCGGATGTTGAGCTCAGCTGTGATTTTAGCCTCTGCCAGCAGCTCCTCCTGAGTGAGTGGTTTGTCCCGGTGAGCGCCTCTTCTTCGACGTGGTGCATACTGCCGTTCTTGGAGACGTAGATTTGTTTTCCGAGTGTGTTCACTTGTGGACTGTCGCACTGACTTACGAGCTTAAAAAGATGTTCACTGTTAGACACTGACATTTAATAACATAACACAATATGAATGAGAGTGTGTTTGTCTTACTTATTTTGCTCTTACTTTCACCAACATCATGAAACTCTTGTGTCACTCTTCTTTTATGTTCTACTCTAGTTCGCTCTGTCTTTTTCTGCTCCTCCACAGGTTTTTTGGGCTTAGGTTTAACCACTTTTATTGGTTCCTTTGGATAAAGTAAAATAAGAAGTTACAAACTACATAAAATTTCACTAAGTGTGAGAAAATACCTTACCTTATAGGCCTTAGTCACCACACGGCTCTTTCTCTTTGGGGCATCCTCTTCCTGGTCACTGTCTGGCTCATCGCCTTCATCAATATCAAAGTCACTGTCCACTTCATCTTCTGTGTCTGAATGGTCTCCATGATACTCATCATCCCCTGATTCCTTCAAGCAATAAAACAGATACACACGTTACTGGTGAAACAAAAATTGTGGCAATTTTGCAAGAAATATTAGTTCTAATTTATATCATTTCAAATTACTCTCCAAATAAGTAAGCCTAAATTTGAACTGCTCTTTTGTTTTGCTTTTATATGTCCCATTATCATTCTACTGTTCACACACAAGGAAAAAAAAAATTATAATTAGAGGTAATGTAGGCATATTAGCATATTGGAGTCAATTATTGAGACTTTTGCGCTGCTTCTTCCGATATCAGTTCTGCAAATTGACATTGTGGCATTCATACTCACAGAACATTACTTTTACAACATCGTTCGTTCCTCTAATTAGGTTAATATTTACTACAGATACATGAACAATAATAATACATGTAGAATATAAACTGTCTTCCCTCAAAAACTTGAAATCAGTTATGTTTAGTTTACAAAAGCAGTGTGCAAGAAGTTTTGTGAGACAGACTGATGCATTGTGTTAAATTCTCGTTCCCAGCGCAGCTCCCATGAAACTACTCACATCATTGAATCCTCCGTAAGTTGTCTTGTAAAATTCATCTTCTTCTTCAGCATCCAGAAGCTTGGACATACGGTTTCCCGCAGTCTTTCGAGGCTCACGACCAACAGCTAGTGTCATCTTTGTATTTTATCTAAACAAAAACAAAGCACTCTGCAGGCTTTCCTTCTTTTCTATGTTGCACTATGTAGCTATTAACGCCAAGTGTTTTAACGTATATACCTATTCAACGAACTGTTAATTCACATTTTTTGCCTAGCGCAAATGTACGTTTCAGTTAGATAAAAGAAAATCTTACAAATGGCTCAATTTTACTGTTACTGGGAGGAAAACAGCCAAGTGCTAGCTTTAGCTTTAGCTTCTGTGATGCGTGTTCAGTCTACTTCCGGGGCGCTGTTCAAACTTCCGGCGACACGGTATTTTCAAGATAATGGAATTATTTTTTCTTTTATGACATTTTTCCTTCCGATGCTTAACACCTGACATCAAACCCGACAATAAATCGCGTCACAAAAAATATCAGGTAACCCTTTTAGCCCTTTATAGGATATAATTGTGAGCTGTGTTGCATCATGTCCTAGCTGAAATTCTGATCCTTGGATCTCAAAGTTAGAAAAGTGCTATATAACGAGTCGAGAGACCTTTTACCATATACTTTTTATGGCTATTGCACAGTCTACTACAGATGTCAACAAAGATGATGAATCAGACCACCATGTGAGCAAGTAACATTTTATTATTACACATACACTTTTCTGACAAACCAAAGCAATAGGCAGAAATATGAATGAAAAGATACTACTTGATTTAGGTACTACTAATTAGCTTTTTTTTTTTCATTCACAAACTCAAAGATGATCTAAGAACTACATCTACACACATAATATTATTAATGCACAGTAAAAGGCACTGAAGGTTTCTCTCAGCCAAATGTGCAGATTTTAGATAAGGCTACCTGCTTGTCTTAATGGTGTTGCTTTTGCTTTGCCTGAAATAATCCACAGTATGTTAAATCTCTTTTATCTATCTTTCACCTATTATAGGGCAGGTGTTTTAATAGCTAGGAAATACCTTTAAAAAATACATCCTACTGTAGTGACTCTTCTCTCCATAGATAAGACCAGTAACTTATCAGTATGGCCTTTCTGTTTTCATAGAGATTTAAAGTTGAACATTCCAGACAAAGCATTAAAAATCTTTCACACTTGAAAAGTATTATAGTTCAGCTTTAGTTCACATATTTATAACAGTTTCATTGTAAACCTGCTTGTCGTCTCAGAGCAGTTCCCACTGTTGCTGCTGGACATAGCGCTCCGAGGCACATATGCTATTGTGGCTGTGTGTTTTATCTGCCCTTTACTTTTGCTCCAGAAAAACATAAAGATGAAACACAGGCAGACTGAGCTGAAGAATGACAAAAAGCCTATGGTTGCTGCTATCAGTAATGTTTTGACATCAAATGGGGGCTCCTGGGTGTTGCTGGCATCTGGAGTGGCAGATGGCACAGCGAACCATGACTTGAGACGGAAGAGCTTTTTAGGGGCTGATGATGGAAAGCCCCGAACATTGAGGCTGATGCGGAGGCTGTCATTTCCTGCTGCGTTTGATGCTACACAGACATAAGTGCCGCTGTCTTGTGGCTGTGCATACCGAACCTCCAGTGATCCATTGGGCAGAGCTCGCAGCCTTCCAACAGACGATAAGGACCTGAGCACAGGGTTGAGCCAGGTGACAGATGGCACTGGGTCACCTTCTGCATTGCAATAAAGCATCACTGTGTGCCCTTGGTCCACACTAACCTCCTGCTTTTTACGTCTTCTTATTCTAGGTCTACGACATGTTAGCAACCTTGAGAGCTCCTCTGGAGAAAATTTAAGAAAGTTCAGCCCCTGTTCCTGGCTAGATTTGACACAGACTGGCAAATTTCTACCAAAATTCAGGTACAATTGCATTTTAACCATCCATAGCAAGCGACAATCACACAAAAGCAGATTATTGTCA
Organism: Mugilogobius chulae; assembly: GCA_038363315.1. Lineage (NCBI taxonomy): Eukaryota > Metazoa > Chordata > Actinopteri > Gobiiformes > Gobiidae > Mugilogobius > Mugilogobius chulae. The sequence continues at coordinate 28,626,779 of CM076408.1, forward strand.
AGTCCAAGCACTTTTAGAGAATTAACTGAATGAAAAATTCCAGATTCGAGTGTTGTGAGATAGTTAGTTGATACATTTAGCACCCTGAAATATGCAAGACCTTTAAAACCTTCAAGTTCAATGTGAATCAAGGATCCACCAACTAATTTAAATTCTTGTAGACGAAGCAAATCTCCAAGAGCGTTTTTGTAAATATGTGTAATTGGGTTGTACGACAAGTCCAAGCTTACAAGATAAACCAGATGATGTAAAGGGATGTAAGGGAAAGTACTGAGGTTGCAATGTGTGATCGTTAGAGAAGTGAGATTTAAACCAAAGAGACTATTGACTGAAAGTGTCTCAAGCATTGCCCACTGTGAAATAACAAGCTGTTCAAGATGATCAAGTGGATAGAAAGAGAAATTTGGCAACGTAACCATCTTAAAATAGTAAAAATGTAGCTGTTTTAGCTCTCTTAGTTGACTTATTGCTGTAGTTGGCACTTCTGTAAGATTGCCTCCATCTAGATACAGCTCTTGTAGACTGGTTAAACCTGTAAACGCATTATGAGAGACAAAAACCAAGTCATTTCGTGATGCTTCAAGACAGCGCAGGGAAGGCAAATCACGGAAAGTAAAAGCCAACAGCACAAGGATCTCATTGTCGCTAATATCTAGTAACTGCAGTTTGGGTAAGCCACTAAACACCTCCACGGGAATAATCTTCAAGTGATTGCGAGCCAGTTTTAGAGTCATCAGAGCTTGCAAACCAACAAAAGCTTCAACTTCAATTATCACCAGGATGTTGTCGCTTAGATCCAACTCCTGCAGGCGTGTTAAACCTTGAAACTGTTTACTACCCAGGGATCTTATTTTGTTGTGGGTTAAATTGACTGATTTGGCATTCAAAGGCAGGCTGTTTGGGATTGTGGTCAACAGGGTGGAAGAACAGTTCACTGTTTGTTCGGATAGATTGCAAAAGCAGGGCTGCGGACACTCAATTTCAGACGATAATGCTACACCTGCCCCTAACAGGTATAGAGCAGCCCAGGCCAGCCGTTTGTCCAACATAATCCTCATAAACATCTGGAGGCCTGCCCGCATCTGTTGGTGAGGGGCAGCTAAGGAGAGGAGAAGAGAGAGAGGATTTCAGGCAATACAGTAACAGTCAACACACAAACAAATATGGGGAATGAGTGGGATTAGTTTGTAATAGAAATAAATAGGTGAGTGGTTATACTCACGTTTTGGTTAAACAGGAGTAGTTTTTCATTACCAGACACACACAGTTAAGAGGTGTTTTTTAATCCCTGTGAAGAGGAGAGACAAAGCATCATAACAAAATTATCTTTTTTTACTTTCAATTTGAATTTACTGGCCCATTATTCACTATTTTCACTATTACTTTTTCCAACAAATTCCTTTTTTAGAATGGTCTTAACTTTTTGTTGTTCCAAATCTCACAGATGTGCTTGGCATAATCCTAAAATTCTATACTGTAGTTCAAATATTTAGAAATGTTGTGCACTGTCTAAGTATTTGACCAACAATAGACTTGAATTAAAGCACATTTTTGTCGTTTAGCTGAATAAATAAAAAGTAAAAAAAAAGTGTTTACTCTGAAGGACCACAAAATTAATTTATATTTGGCCTAGAGGAGGATTTATCCTGTTTTTTCCAAAAGAAAAAAAAAAGTCATACTACTACTACTACTACTACTACTACTACTATTACTACTACTAATAATAATAATAGTAAGAACAATGATCCAAAATACGATTTTATCTTTCTATTTCTTCTGAATTAACCTCCAGAAACACAGCTCACCTTTAATTAAATATCAAACTCAATTTTGCCACAAAATACCAGGTTTATATAAATACATAAAAAATGTATTAAGTCACTCAAAACTGTTCAGTGTGAATTGATTTTATTGGTTTAAGTAACTGTTGCTCTTGCATGACCAGTTTTAAGAAAATCTGTGACCTCTATAGGAGCAGCATATTTACTTAAATCTGATCACCTCCTTCTGCTTTAGCCGAAGCTTAGTCTTTATCTTTTGGTGAAGCTCTGTCCTTGTCCTCAGATAACCTCATCATAGCATTGTGTTTACTGTCTTGTTATAAACTGGACATGCTCCTGTGGAGACTAATAAACAAAGCAACAGGGGACCAACAGTGCCCCGTTCTGTAAATATCCAATATCATATACTAAAAATGTAAATTATGTATTGCTTCAATAAACAAAGTGTCACATTTTTAAAGGACAAAAATGATGTATTGTTTATTGTTCTTGTCTTTTAAACTAGTTCATTGGCATCTTATGTATTAAAACAAAAACATGTTTACAAAGTATTCATGTAAGGAATTTGGTTAGAGCTCCATCTACTGGCTGCAAAAAAACAAAACAACAGAAAACTAAATCAAACTGATTTTGGCAGATATGCTAATGCTGCAGAAATGTTCCAAACAAGTATGAATGATTTATTAAATAAAAACAGTGCAGAAGATTTCAGAGATCTAACCGGGACATTCAAACCAGTGTTCAGAGTTTCAGTGGGAAAGAATATTATCTCACAGACAGAACTCCAGCTGTGTTTTTGATTAGGAAGCAATAGTAGAAAAGATTAAATACTTAATAGTAGAGAAATTACATGGAACAAGAAATCTCACACTGCCAAAAAATTAATTGACTTTCTATTAGTTGTTTTTTTTTTTTTTTTTTACAAACCCTATAAAAATAGCTTTTTTCTTTTTTTTTTTTATTTAATGTTTCAATCTGTTTTTAATTTATGTCAATAAATAAAAAATTGAATAAAGATTTTACCCCTTATAATAACAATTTTTATTCTTAGCTGCCATATAAAAATCACATAAAATAATGAAAATGCTCAAATAAACATAGCAGACAACATGGAATTTGTATGTACCATAGTATTTACATTAGGACTACCAGTAGAGGGCAGCAAAAGCAAGACTATAAGTCAAGCAGCTTGGTTACCAGACATACTGTGAGATGTCAGGGTTTTATTATATGGGTTTTTCATCTGATAAAACCCTAAAATAACTCAGTAATACTTGCTTGTTTATAACGGAAGACACACTAACACTTTACAGAGCCAACTGAGAGGAAGCAGACCCACTGTGGCTCCCAAATAGTCACTACAACATGATCTGTTCATGAAAATGTGTCATTGTCAGCACACAGTTCTGATATAAAAGGAAACGCTTTGGAGTGCGATGTCACCTTCAGTCGTGTGTGGTGCTAAGCATGTGGCGAAGGGACAGAATCACACTATTATTCACATTTATAGTTGACATTTTCTACTCTGTGATCATAACAGTCTCATAGTCACAGCATTAGAACAATACAACTAATAAGTATTGTATGTGTTATGTTTTTTATTTAATTTTGACTAAAGTTGTAGATTAGTTTAACTGTGTTTATTATTGTCTTGCAATAATCTCAGTTTACACAACACTTTTCTATCTCTTTCTGTTTCTCAGTAAATTACTAACATGTTTGACTTATTATTATTTTTGTCAATAGTGCTTGTAGCTTAAATCTGTTGAAAATACTATGTCCATATGAAGCAAGTAAATACAATATGGTTGTAAACTGTAAGCAAAATAATGCCTTTTTTTGTTCCAACAGAGTGACAGATTTAAGTCGATTAAAGTTATTTAGCATGTTTTTTTTGTCTTAACAACAACAGAAAATAAACAAAACTTAATGCATGTTTAAACAACCATATCGTAAGTTACCCTATGAGGGATTATACAGCTCTGTGTTTATAGATTGTCCACTTTGATCATTGTTTTTTTTAAGGACATATTCCTTCCTTGAGCCTTGGAAAAAAAAAGTAATTTTCTCCATTGTGCATATTACCTCTAAATGTCCAGCCAAATTTTGAGTACATGTATGTCCTCTTTATCAAGTTCTTCTCCAGGCAAAAGGCCTGACAAAAATATCTTTGGGTTATTTAGCATGTTTCTATTGCATGCATCTATTCTCATGCTGTTCTTGAACTAGACTTTCCTCATTGCCGAACAAATGGTTTTATTTTATCTTATCCTATTAATGATATTCTCAATAGAACTACTACTGTTGCTGTATCTGCTCTGGGGAAGGCTAATAGAAGTGAGGCAATTTGTAATGTCAAAATATGTAAAACAATTTTGCACAAAATGATTTAAACCCGTGATTTCCAACTTAGGGGAAGGTCCCAAATTTAACTTCACCAAAGTTTCTCAGGAGTTTCCAAGGATTTGTAGAGACCCTTGATGTTAATTGCTTCTATGAAATATTTGTAAAGAATTTCTGTCAAAAACAACCGTATTAACCATAAAATAATTACATTTGTAGAAAAGGGTTGCCATTGTTTCAAGAAGAAAGAAGGTAAAGAAGGTATTACTAGGAGAAAAAAGTTGGAACCAGGGTTGTAGACTGCAGCACAAAATCAGGGTTACAAACTCATTTAAATGCATATCTCCAACATTCAATTCTAAACTAATTTTGTTATATTGTTTACATACTATACAACCTATTTTTTAATACATTTTTTATCACCTCTTCTTGTGTGTTTCCTTACTGTTTTAAATGGTCCTCAGCAGGTAATTGAGTTGCTTGTCAGTTGCCTGGAGACAGAAGTACACAGCCGCAGTGACTGATGTTGGCGACAGATCATCCCAGGAGCAGTAAATGATAGACTTGTTCAGGACTCCCCCACGGGCGCTCAAACTAGAACCAGAAAACAGCAAACAAAAACTGAATCACAGTTATTGCTGCCTCTGCGACAGCTCCAGCTATTGAAGAAAAGACGGCACAATTTCATGCTGTCAGCTTTTGGAAATGAAAAACTCACCTATGGCACAAGTCCTTTCTTTAAGCTTAAAACGTCTAAGTTAAAATGTTAAACTTTTTGCTCAGGACCTGCAGGAGTATCCTCTGGTCCCCCTCTTGGTCTGCGGATGGAGGCTCGCTGCTCGCCGGAGGGATTATAAGCGCTGTCTCGTGGATCTTTTCCAAAACGCTGCTCTGGACGACAGGATGTAGCCACAGGTCAGCCAAATATAGAGATTTAGGAGCAAACACCAGATGGGGATGATTTAAGGCAACACTTAGGAATAAAGAAATCAGCTATCGAGGGTTGAGGGGTGGACTTTGTTTTAACTACTGATTCTAAAGGGGGTTTTCTAACAGTGTTTTTGCATAGAATTTGCTCACAGGATGCATAGTTCTATAACAGTTTTCTTCAATGGCATACTTTCACACTTTTGCAAAACATTTACATTATTTTTTATGAGTAGTTTGATTCATGCACTGGTTCACTCTGTCTGTTTATAATCAAATTGATTACATTCACTCATTATACTCCAAAAACCAACAATATAAACACAGTTTATGAGACCAGAAAGCAGTCGTCAGTTCACTGGATTTTAAAAGAAAATGTATTCAGAAAATTGGTGTGCTGAAGGGAAGGTTTAAGAATATTAAAAACATATTTATACAGCACTGAAAAAAACAAGTCTCTCTTTTTTATAAATTTAGATCAGGGGTCTCGAACCATTTTGTCCAGGAGAACTACTTGGCAAAATAAAACTGGCAGTGAGCTACTTCTTATAGCGATGACCAAAAACTGAAGTTGAGCGTGGCATAGTTAGGTGGCCCCATATGAAATAATAAAAATAAAATTTAGCCAATATCTATTTAGAAGTGGATTCAATTAGGCTTCTAAAGATACATTTACAGTTGAAATAGGCACGTAATAAATCAAATTTGAGAAATAAAGTTTTATTTTTATGATTCTAAAATCCTTTGGCGAGCTATTTAGAAGGTGGTGGCGAGCTACTGGTTGGAGACCCCTGATTTAGATGGTTATGGCATGTTTAAATGGACCTCACTGAGCTCCACTGAACCCAAAGGTCAAGTTTATTATTTATCACTTTATTGCCTCCACAGAGAAATGTGTCCTCTGCATTCAACCCATCCTTCAATGCCTCTGGGGGTTATCTCCTCAGGACCAGTGAGCTCTACAGTGCAGCGCTCGGGGACTCATCTCCAGATGTTCTTGCTAGGCTTGGTCACGACTACTGCTGCTGGAAGATATTCCCTAACATGCATGATTTGGTTGGTGGGTGAAACCGTAGAGGAAATACACCCATGCACAGAAAACCCGCAACCTTCTTGCTGTGAGGTAAGACTGCTAGCCACTCTGCCACTGAGCTTATAATAAAGACTTAATTCTTAACAAATCAAATACAGTATGTTCAAATAAGAAACTGCTTGTAACTTGTGCCGTTTTCTTATTGAATTGTTTTGTTAAACAGTAAAAAAAAAAAAAGGAACACAACCTATTCAATAGTTTCTTCCTGCTCATATTTGCCATGGCAACAGTGCTTTACACCCATGGATAGACAGTGGGGCAGTGGGTTGAGTGTGGAGTTGGCAGTGTAAACCTCTCTCAAAGTGCTAACTGTTCTCGTGTCCTTGAACAAGACACTCTACCTCTCATTGTGTAAGCCAAATTCACCGGTAAAAATGGTAGACCTAGAGCCTTTTTTGCTTTATTTATTTTTATCTTTCAGCTGTAGCTAAAACTCACATAAACTGCAAGCCACATTTTCATTCAGAAGTCAGTCTACTTTTGTTCATCTCTATGGAGAATTGCTCTGTGTGACAGACTTACAGAAAACTTACACAGCACCTATAAGAAGTTGGTGCCACATTGTCCGAAAACGTGACGTTGTCGTATGAATCGCTCCCCACACGAGAAAGGCCACGCTGATTCAGAAGCTCACCATCTGCTCCCACTGAACCTGCCTCCATCAGCAGATCTCAGGCCAAACCCGGGACTCAGGAAGAGAAGAGAGCCCCCACATGAGCCAAAAACAGGGACTGCCAGTGGACTTGCATAACACGCCCGCTCTGTCCATGAACACTGTGTCGTCAGAGGCGTCTCCAGTCAGGGACATCCACTGAGCTGCGGAAATACTCACTACACTCAACTATTGTCCATGAGTGACTACATTCAAGCAATAATGATTTATATATTCCACAAACTTTGATAGATTTTTAACAAATGAAAGCATAATTAGCTTCTTATTATAGCTTATTATTGGCCTCATCATTCAACGATCCATTTGGGAGGCAAATTGCTTTCAGTTAAAAATACACCTAAATCAAATTTGTCATCACTGGTGAGTCATTTTTTGGTATTTTGAATGTGTGAGATCTTCTTCGTGTGAGCTTGTCTCATCTCTAATTGTCACTTCAACCACAAATACTTCTCAGTTTACCTGTGCCACTGTAATGATGATGTATTGGGAAAAACATAGTATTGGAAAACAATCTCAATTTGTCTTCATTTATGTCTTCAAATTAGATTTTTGATATTTATATCTTTATAGTTCCATTCAAATGCAGTTAAATAATTGTATTTTTAAACCTTTTTTTTCATAGATTATTCTCAATCTGAACAATGTTGGGCACATATATAAATTAACTAATCTTTAATTCTAGATTGATGCCTCATCAAATGGGTTACAGTTAAGTTTTTTTTGTTTTGTTTTTTGTTTTTGTTCTCTTTGATGCTCTGAAAACTCTGGTCTTAATGACTGACTTGTAATGCTCAGGTAGGTCTCTTAGATTTGTTTTTAAGTGCATAAATCATTCAGACTCATTTTGAGCATTTCTGCAGCATTAGCATATCAGACAAGATCGATTTGATTTGTGTCCCTTGTGTTATTTCCTTTGTAGCTATTAGCTGAAGCTGGAGCTTTAACTCAATTCCTGGTGTGGGGAACACATGTCTGTTTTTATTGGTTCTGTTGCATGAGAAAAACTAAAAAGTCTCTTTTTAAAGCTATTGCATTGCAACACTGCAATTTCCCCCTTGTGGGACAAAAGACTATTTACCTAAAATAGTCGTTCAGTTGGTCCACCAAACATCTAAAGGTGCGGTAGCTGATTTTCACAAACATGGTTTAAAATTTAAATGACTATTTTCTCTCATAATCCCTTCGACACATAGTTAATATCGACATGTATTCAGTTTGGTTGAAGTTATGGTCAATAAACATCTTTTTACAAACAACAAAGTGAAGTTAGAAAGGATCACCCAAGCTCAGCCAATCAGAGAGCTGCATTTGGCTCCTGATTAAAATGAAAATTCTTTATTATTCAGTTCAGACAGTTTTTTTTCTCACAAAGTGCTGCATTTACCATATACTTTTTAGTGGAAAACACAAAGTTTACCATTTTACAACTAAAAAGTTAGTTACTCTATAACTTTAATTGGCCAACCCTTCTTTATATCTGCAATAGAAGAGCACTTTTGATCATTATTCATAGATGGTTTATTGCATCCCTAAAAATATTAGAACCTTAGAATTCAAAGCATCCATCCCTCATGTCTTATTTATTTAGATACATTTCTTTATGTTCTTGATTCAACTTGGTGTTTTCTCTGCTTTGATCACACTGGGGTAAAGGTATTACAAATAGCCTTGCAACAGGTCTTGACAAAGATTTTTCAACACTTTTTTTGCAGCAACAGGAAACTTTGTAGAAGAACTGGATATGGCATCAAAACTACCACAGGTTTCACATTCCACCCACATCACAATTATCAAGCGCTTACACAACAGAAAATAAAATAATATTAAAAGTTTGTAGCTTGCATCCATCCAGTATCTAGTGCTTCTGCCTGAGTGAGACTGCTGAAGGAGTATTTTGGGATTTAGAGAGGCCAGCTTGTTGTAAATTGGTTTCTTGTGACAAACTTGAGCGTCTCAAATGCACAAAAACATTACTTCCTCTTTCTGTAGTGAAGGACCTTTGCAACTGTTGAACGGTTCACTCTGCTCCGAGACATGAACCAGGTACGACTGACTTTGTAACAGGGTTTCATACAGTAATTAGCTGACTTAATCACCTATTATGGTAAACATTATTATTTAAATTAACTGTGCCTTCGTTTTTATCATTTTTAAATCACAGCATTGTCTACTTTTTTACATTTTCAGTAAAGTAGTTGCACTGTTTGTTTTGTGTATCTGTATCAGTAGTATGACCTAAATCCGGCAGACTTTCATTAACGTGCTTTCGATTTTATGAAATTAAGTCATGTTCTGTCCATGGCTGTAAATAGTTTATCTTGGAAAACACATTTGCCGAGACTTGTTTATGTCGCAAACATCTCATAGCTTACTTCTGATCTACATACAGGATGCTTCTCTACCTTGTTTTGTTTGTTGCCTTCCCCGTCTGCTGTCATTCCTCATTTACCTTGAACCAAGCCTGGAAAGAGTGGAGAATCAAGCATGAGAAAGTCTACGACAACAAGGTATGAGCAGAAGTGACAGCTTTGTACAATCAAAATGGAGCTTTGCAATATGTGTCTTTTTTTTGTCAGACTGAGGTGAGCTTCAGGAGGGGTTATGGGAGAAGAACTTGGAGCGCATTTGGAGGCACAATCAGGAGACAGCGGCCGGAAAACACAGCTTCACTCTGGGACTCAACCACCTGGCTGACATGGTACGACTTAAACTGATATTAATGTCAAGCAGAAGTATGTACTCAGATTACTGTACATTTACTTGAGTATATCTTGTTTTAGGGCTGTGCAATTAATCAAATGTAAATTTTAATAATGATTATTGCTGTGTTCGAAAATTGTGTAATTGAGTAATTTCCCTCAGAAATGTATTGAGTTGTTAAAGACCCAGATTGTTTCTTTACAACTGCACAATACATTTACAACAGTCCATTTTTATAAGATATGTGAGATATCTTATAAAAATCAATTTAATTTGATTCAATGAATCAATTATTTTTAAATAATCGCAGCAGCCCTACCTTGTTTAAGAAATTGTACTTTTCATAGTACTTTTCTTGTAGCTTGCTTTTGCTCTTTGTCTTACTTGAGTCTCCTGAAGTAACAATACTTTCTTGAGTCCTCTTACTGTGAGTGAATCTACAAGTGACAAAAGATTCATATTGACAACATTAAATGAATTGAATACATTTGTTTATTAAAGCGCTCTTTCACATATGATCATGTTTGGTTTATCTAATCAACTAAATCTGTTTTTGAAAGGACACAACATTATAAATGCACACAATTTGGTACTGCATTCACTTCATATTATAGTTTTTAGTATTTTTATTTTGAAGTATAGTTATTTTGAAGTTACTAGTTGGCTAGTTTTCTGACCTTGGGACTCAAGTGTGCACAGAATGTTACACTGGCTGAGGAAGGAATTTAATAAGCCTAACAACAATGATTCAAAGTTAAATTAAGTAATGAATAAACACAAAAAAGCAACTGCGCAATATAAGCTAACAAAACAAATTGAATAATGACAAAACTATGAACCATTTTCATATTACATTACCAGAAAATACTGAGAAGCAGTGCACTTTACAACACAATTATCCTATTAGTTTTTTGTCTGTCTATTACAAGGATTATCTGTAATTGTTTATTTATTCTTGCACAATTTTTGTAACTACTCAGTATAATTCCTCATTTGTCCAGGCATGACCAATAGTAGAAGCTTCAGTTGTAATCTTGACTATGACTATTTATAATAATGGTGCATAAACCTTAATTTGACTATTAAATGTGCCTTATGTCTTTGTTGATGCAATTGGTTGGCAGTTTCTAACAATACATAATAAAATTAAATTCCATTTCCTGCTGGCTCATTATATAAAGTGTTTTTAATTGCTGTAGTTTTGTGTAAAGAAGTGGCAGCATCAGTGTAAACAGTTGTCTCCATGGGTCTTCTGTAGTGAGACCTCTGGTGGACATCACACACATAACATCATTAATCTGTCTGTCTTTGATTGTAGCTCTAAGACTCCAGTGCGTCTGATGTTTCTTGTCAATAATCAGCTCTTTTAATCAGCAGACAGGGTTAATCTGAGGCTCAACTGCAGCCAAAGCCTTAATCTAAAGGCAGCATATAGAAGCTGCTCTAATCCCATTCTGTCAACCTGATTAACTAATGTGGAAAAGGTCACCCATTGGTTATTTATTGTAAGTGTCAGACAGCATCAAATCAAGACTGTTCTGTAATTAAGAGGAATGCTGTAAGAAATTAGACATTTCTGCTGTGGTTCGTGTATGTGAAAGTCAACAAACGTACATATATTTTATTTGTTTGAGAGACATGGGAATGCTAATGTTTGTTAGCATTCCCATGTCTCCTTGGATTACATTTTCTAGGCTCTTTTGACTGAGCTTTATTGATTCTTCTTGAGTAATGATATTTTAAATGACATAATGGTGCACTAAGTCACTTTTCTACTAGAGGGTCTGCTTCCTGTTTATCTCCATAGAGAAATCACTGCTGCAAATGTATCTCTCTTACAAATAATAACAAACAGGTGCTTTAACAAAAAATATCTTGAAAAACATGTTTTTTCTCACAGATCAGGGGTTTTATTCATAAAGCGTCCGTACATGCAAAAAATTTTACGTACATCTTTTTCATGTTACTTTGTCATTTATTAAAACATAACTTGACTCTTTATTCTTTTTATGAATCTCATTTGTTTTTTTCCCCTCTTCTTCCTACTGGTTTTCCTTTTTTAATCTTTTTATTATACATTTTATTTTAATTTACTTGTCTTGCTCTCCTTAATCTTCCTTCTATTCTTTTTCTAATTTGTATTTCTTCTTTTCTATTTATCTTACTAGTTTTATTCTCTTTGCTCTTTATGTTATTTTTCTACTTCTTTTAATTCTTACTCTTATTATTGCTTCTTACATTTATTTAATTTTTAATTGTTTTATATATTGTCATGTGTGTGTGTATAATTGTTTGCCACGTATGTCTTATGTTTTAAACTCCTTTATCATTGCCCATCTTCCTGAAGAAGTAAAAAACACAACTTGACAAAAATAAACATGTATTTCAAAATTTCTCAAGTTTGTATCTCTGAGGTTTTGTTGATGAGGCACAAAGAGATTTGAGCTGAGAGAAAAGAGAAATGTTTCAAGTTTGTGGAAGTTTGTGTTTTGTTCATAAGTACATTTTCAGTAAAAAATTACATGCAATTTTTAAGACCCCTGCCCTGTTACTTGGCCTGATGTCACCTATTTGTCGCCATAGAAACATACAAGTTTATAGTGCTTGTTACAGATTAAACTACAATTTTTCAGTAAAACATAGTGGACATGATTATACTTAAAATTTGACTAAGTATTTAGCTTGGTTTTACCCAGTTTGTCTGTTTTGATGTGGTTTATAATCATATTTTGTCCAGTAAATATGACTGTATGTACAGGTAATTTCACAACTGTTACTTAGCAACCGTATTGTAAATAAGAGCTGGAAATGACCCAGATGTTAAGGTTTGACAGATGACAATTATTGTAGCACTTTAATTGTGTTAAATGTTTGTTTAAACTCCAGAAAACTGTCAGTTGTGTATAAATGGTCTTTGCCTTTTGGTGCTTTTTAATTACATATTGTGTTTTAGAGCTCACTCACAGATACTTCCTGTAATTTTTCACTTTTATTCAACAAATTCTTCATAATTTGCAACTTTACTGCTGTAAAATTTTGATAAATAATTAACACAAAGATTTTCACATAAAAAAAAGTCAAAATGCGATAATTGTTGGCATCTCCATAGAAACAAACAAAAGGCAAACCCCACAGTAACCTACACAGTTCACTTTTTAGTTAAATATCTGTATCTAAAGCAGTACAGTATTGTTCAGATGTCACAGTTTTGTAGAAGTTGTCTAATTGTGTGGCTTTTGCTGCTTGTTTCCTGTTGACTCTCCCAAAATGAGCTTCAAAGGGGAAGCTGTCGTCTGATAAGAAACACACAGGATGTAGTGGTTGTTTTATGAAGCTGACTGGTGTCAAACAGCAAGCGAGGCGTGTGGGACGAAAATGCTCATTATTTCTGAACTTACTGTACCACACGCTGACTCTATCTTCCCTTCTCATCAGACGGCCGACGAAGTGAACGAGAAGTTAAATGGGCTGAAGCCAGAGAAGCTGAACACAGTCAGAAATGTCACTTTGAAGAATGTGTCTGATTTGAACATCCCCCAAACGGTGGACTGGAGGGAGCATGGGCTCGTCAGCTCAGTGCAAAACCAAGTAAGTCACACAAGCATGTTCAATGTACACCTCTACAAGTTTAACAAATAATGGGGTTGCATCAAAAGTAACCAACTAATAGATATTAATATAATAAACAGAGCAGCAATAAAAAAATAAAATAACTCACAAATAAGAGACATTTTTGAATTAATTTTACAATGATCTTTTAAGTCTTTTCCATACTAGGGGTGTCAAATTAGCGCATTAATTGAGATTAATTAATTACAGACATATTAATCGAGTTTTTTTTTTTTTTATCGCATTAATCTATTTTGAAATCTTTAAGTGGTGATGAGTAGCAACGAGACAAAATAAAGAAGCAGGCGAAAGTTATTGGACTGATCAACGAGAATTTTATGTTCAAAACATTCCTAAAGTCTTCATTTTTGCAATATATTAATATTTGCCATCTGCAACAATAATATAATTAATTAAATTGGATAAAAACAAAACAAAAACACGTCAGTTGAGTGTTTTTCTTAGCAATTTTTATGTGAGATTAAAAATAGATTAATTAGATTAATTAATTCCAGATCATAATTGATTAATCTATTTTTTTAATCGCTTGACAGCACTAATCAAAACTAAGTAACACTAACAGTACTATTTTGTGTTGAAAATGTCTATTGTCCTAAACATTGCCTTCAAAAGAGACAATTTAAACAATATTTGGGGTATCAAAACTAATAGGGAAAATAAAGTGTACTTGTATCTACATTAACTTCATCCGTATCCTATGAATTGTATCATATTATCAGTCAAACTAATTTTTCAATCTATATTTAAAAATACAGATGACTTAAAATTCCTCAGTCATATCTCCATAATCAAATAATAAAATTGTATATTTAGCAAAAAATGAAAAACTTGCTCTGAAAGTATGATTATGAGTGTTCCACAGCATTAAATCTCTTATCTTTACTCGATCGAGGTACAGGTCACATCTGTGGAGCGACAAGAACATCCACAGTGAAATAATGTTTTTCAAGTAGCGATGGGATGACATTTCTATGCTATTTTGTTATGTTTGTAAACAGAAATACCACAATATGATAGTATATTGGACTGCAGAGTTACATATTCTGTATTATGCAACAAAAGGGACTTCTAAACAGTCCCATGAAGATATTTGGGAAATCGCAACACTATTCAGGGCAAAAAGGTGACCTGTAATTAAAAAGGACACACATTGATAGATAGATTTAAGAGTTTTCATTCTGCTATTACTTTGTACTACTTGTATAACTAGTTTTATATATAAAAAAAACATCTATTTGTAAACCAGTGCTGCATTCCACAGACACAAGAACTGTCAAAAGCCCATGTTATTATTGTCTTGTCTGTATTTTTAAGGGAATAAAGCATACATGAATAAATAAAATCATGCAAGATAAAAACAAAGACACACCAATAGTCTTCAAAAGTCAATTTGTTCTTCTTTAGGGCATGTGTGGGTCGTGCTGGGCCTTCAGTTCTCTGGGGGCTCTGGAGGGGCAGATGAGTCGACGCACTGGAGTTCTGGTGCAGCTCAGTCCCCAGAACCTTGTGGACTGCAGCGTGATGGATGGGAACCACGGCTGCAAAGGCGGCTACATCTCCAAATCCTACAGCTACATCATCCGCAACCAAGGCATCGACTCGGAGCACTTCTACCCCTACGAACACCAGGTCAGACTCGCTACATGTACAAGTATATGCTTATCTCAATAGCCCTTTCCTAATTAAACCATGATGAATCTGAAACGGAGAACCAAATATGTAAAGATTCACAGTGTAACTTTTCTGTTGATTATTTTGATTTAGAAAAGTAGCATCTGAGGTTCAAAAAAAAGGCGAAGACGTGGCTTTTGTAGCTTTCATGATGTGTCTTCATTATACACGCCTCAAATGAATGCATTACAAACACAGCTTGTGATGCGTTTTGCACCCCATAAACATCTGATTGTTCTACAGTATGTCAGTGTATACGGTTATCATAGGGCTGGGCAATATGGACAAAAATGTATATCTTGATATATTTTTATATATCTCGATAGACGATATACTGTATATCTTGATATCTTTGAAATTACATTTCTTAAGTGAAATTATTTTTATTTTAACCCCTTTACATTCCGGCGGCCCTTTAAAAGGTCGTCCCACTTTTTCTTAAAAAATTGTATTTTGTTCAGTGTCTTAAAAATGCATACTATGAAGAACCTGGAAAGGTTAAATATAAAAATCCCATTGTATCCCTTTTACTTAGAGCAAAATCAGCCATTCTGGGACTTTTGCATTGGCATTTCTGTCTCCGCTGTCAACACCAGCTTTCCAATTCCTTATATCTACCAAACAAAAAATTAGGCGGATTTTAGATTTTGTTTTTCTTTTGCTTGGAGAAAGTTCTCACTTCTGATGAGAGCCTGTTGGACATCAGAAGCAAAAACTACAGGGTTACAGCTTTAAAAAGACTCCAGCCATTTGCCTGTGCTCCAAAGTGATCAGGAACAGTTTTAGTTTGAATTTTTAACAATTTTAGTCAGGTATGTGCGGGGGAAAAAAGGCCGGAATTTTAAGCTTGTAGTTTGCTGATTAGAAAGTAGGGATCTAACTTTACATTGAATAATTACATTTTGGTTATAGCTTTTCTTGAGTAAAACCAAATAAAACAAAATTTTATGCAAACCTTATATCAAGTTTATAAATTGATTTTATAACAAGTAGAAAATGTTGCTGATCTTTTCATTCTCTTTGTTACTTTTCTCTGTAAATGTAACTGCTTTTCATAAATTTTATTAGCACTTTTAACCCAGAATAAAATTATCTCGGTATGGAAAAATTCATTGTAACGTGGCCTGACTTATGATTACTTAAAACACAATGAATAAAATAAATCACCTGATGCTTGTTAGAAAAGAAAAACTAATTTTAACATGCATGAAATTGCTATTTTGCTGCGCTTATAATAAATGAAATAATGACCCCAAAAAACTAGACAATTAAATATGTTGGTAACACTTACTACACCTTAATTAGCCTTAATAAACTTTTAATAAATCATGAATAGCTAGACTCACTTAATTATGAACACATTTTTTTAAGCTTAGTATCTACTCAATTACCTTAAGCCCCTCAACAATAAATCCCAACATTTAATGAAAGCCATAACAACATTTTTCTCATACTAACAATTTGCTTTATGAATAATTAAGTCTCTCTTCATGCTTTACTAAGACTTTGCTAAGGTTAAGTAAAATGTAGTAATCTAAAATGGTAAACATCTTGTATGTAGAATGCAATGTGTTAGTTCTTCCTTTTCTCTAGAACAAGTCACTGGTGTAAAAAGGAATAAAACAGCTGCATTTTTATGACAAAGAAAGAACCATCGTTGCATCGTGTGCTTGTTTTTTCTTCATATACAGTGTGTGAAAGGTGTTTTTATCTGCATCAGAGCTTTACACGGCACATATTCAGTGTTTGAACGTATAAATAATTCATGAAGTGCAGGTCTTGTCAGCGCAGTATGAATTCACAACACGTTTACCTTGAAATCTATTCCATCTGTGTATTTTTCCAGAATGGGATCTGTCGTTACTCCGTGAAAGGGAAGGCGGGTTACTGCTCGAACTTCCACATCCTTCCTCGTGGAGATGAGAAGATGCTGGAGTCTGTCGTAGCAAATGTTGGGCCCGTGGCTGTGGCTGTGAACGCGATGCTGCCGTCTTTTCACATGTACAGAGGAGGTAGTATAGACGAGTCTTGTTTTAAATGCACGTACAGATAAGAATTCAACCAAAACATTCATGACCACTGACATTAAAGCGTGAGATCAATACTGAAGCTAATCTACTTTACTTCACACCAGTTCTTGCTTTAATCTGTGCAGAAAAGATTACAGAACAAGCCAAAAACTAGAAATACACAATAATAATAAACATACAAGTAAGTAGGACAGGACAGTAATATATTGTTGGTGATAAAATTGCAATAAACATGAAAATTATACATAATTTAGACACAGCAGCTGATTTTGTGACTTTAACAAACTACTTCTAAAGTCTAGAATTGAGTGAATTTAACACTGACTGCAGAGGCTAAAAACTGTAATAATGAACAAGAGAAGAAGAAAATGTAAGATGTAAATGCACCTAAATACAAATTTATAAAAGCTGTCTTTATAAATGCCATGTTTAGGCAATTTTGAAATATCGTCTATTATATTGTTATCGCATATTTTAAACATTTTTTGGTGGTAAATTCTTTTTTTGTAGTAACAGATGTGGTGTAACAGATCGATGGTTGTGCCCATTTTGCACCAAACATGAAATAGCTCTGTAAATGTTAATTCACAGGAAAAATATCGAGACACAAACAGCAGGTGCAGATCTCTACATTATTAAGACCACAAACATATATATTTTTAATTATTTAATTAGTTGATTTAATGCAAAAACTGCAACTGCAACATGTTTTTTTTGTTTGTTTGTTGTGTTTTTTTTTTTCCAAATTTTGATTATTTTTCTCAAGCATCTTCAAATCAAATCAAGCTTTATTTATAAAGCACATTTCATATCACAATGTAACACAAAGTGCTTCACAGTGCATTAAAAACAATTCCACAGGCCAGTAACGTTTCGTTTTTTGGCACCATGTAAATGGAATAATTTTCAGAAACATGCTAGGTTGGAATCATTGCTGTCAATACCACGTTTTAATGGTTTTGTGGCAGATATTTTGTTTTTAATGTTGCTTTTAGTGTATTTATAGTGTTTTAAATGTTTTTTATTGTGTTGTTTTTAAACATGAAGAAGAGGGTCCTGTACCCTGATATACCCCCCTGTAAAAATAAATAAGTAATAATAATCATAATAATAATAACTACCAACCCCCACACATCCCCAGACCACCCTCACATTATATTTTCAGATTGTTCTTACTAACAATATTCATACTGGCCTTATCTTTAATAATAGTTTAACTGACGGATGGTAAATTGTGTTGCATTATACTGCATATAATATAAAATTAATGCATCATTTAATTTCTCTTCTTTTAGGCATCTACAATGATCCCAAATGCAACCCCAACTCAATAAACCATGCTGTTCTTGTCGTTGGCTACGGCACAGACAGAGGAGAAGACTACTGGCTCGTCAAGAACAGGTTGGTTTAGGATTTTGCTTAAAATATTGTGAAAAGTAACAAGTATAAAGTGCAGAATGTTATAATTGTCTTTATTTCAGTTGGGGAACGTCATGGGGAGAAGGAGGATACATCCGCGTTGCTCGTAACAAGAAAAACGCTTGTGGCATCGCAACATTTGCTGTTTATCCCACAATTTAGTATTCAAAAAGAGCTTTTTGGGTTTTTTTTGCAATCTTTTTTTCTTCTTTAAAGTTGATATGTAGGCTGTGTGTGCTTTTGAAGTGAAATTCTAAAATCTATTCATAATGCCGGTACCACATACTGCTTTCGTTTTTTATTCAATCTGATGTAAATAAATTGTTTATGTCAATGAAGCCTGATGTGTGACCCAAGAGTCAAACTCGGCCCACCAGGAGGTTCAATTGACCTGCAAAAAGGTGCTTTAGTTTGTTAGAACAATCTTTTTGATTCAATTTTGTGTTGCAAAAACAGATCAGAGTAATGTCCTAAAACATGGCCCAACGAGGAAAAAAGATTGGTCATCCCTGTTCTATGTGTATAGCATTTTTTTGTTTTGTTATATACAAAGATTTGTTTTTACTTGTTAATTGCTTTGATAACGGTGCTAAACATCATCCTCCTGTAAATCACAAATCTTTCATGTTTTGAAAGTGATATTTTCATGAGCACATTCCCTCGAGTGTGTACAGATGTTTATGAGTTTGTCGATTCAGGGACTGGTTTGCAGAGACATGTTGCTACTGAAGAACTGTGAAAATACATAAAATAAAACTGCTTATTGAAGTATTCGGATGTGTATATTATGTTCTTTGTGCATTACATAAAGACTGTGCTTCGGTGAAACAATAATTACTGATGTTTGGCTGCTAAAATGAGTATTGGTTAATAGCAGTTTAAAAAAACAATCAAATAACGTATAATATTATAGATAACAAAAGAAAAACTGGCTCTCACCATCTGACCTCATGACGTCATTACAAAAACGTGAACACAATTTATTTACTGTACTTGCTTTTGAAGTAGAAAGTACAATATACTCATTCAGTTGGCATTTTCAAATCTAAATTCAAGACACACTTACATTAAAGAGCATTTTGGCAGTGATCTCTTACGAATTCAAGGCTTTTGTTTGTGCCTATTGTAGTTTGGCCCATAATTGTATGTGAAAGTCTTTGTAACTCTGCTAAAAGAATAAGCAAATTAAGCTGATATTAATTACAAAAACTTACATTACATTAAATAAAATTATTTTTAGGGGCATTTGTTTCTTATTTAAATATTTTTAAATGTGTAATTTTAGTGCAGCTCAAATTTCAGTTCTATTCAGGAGCCAAATGCAGCGCTCTGATTGGCTGAGCTTAGGTGATCCTCTCCAGTTTCACTTTATTATTTGTAAAAAGAAACCTGTAACTGCAACCAAAAATGAATGCATGTCGATATTACCCATGTGTCAAAGCTCACATTCCAATTGACAAAATGCATAGCTGGTCTCTATTTAGTCTCTTTTCACTCAAAACATTATTGCATCAGCTGCTCTTACTGTCCAAATGTGCCAATTATACTGTATGTTGAAATCAGCTTAGTTCTGCCTAAGATAGTTTAATTAAGATTTGTATAGCCTATAGTTTTAGCAGCAGTACTGGTTCTTATTTAGTAGATTTTGGCCATGTAACTGTATTTTTACTTTACTATCACTGCATGTGCTCTGTTGATGCTGCAATAGGAAAAAATACTGTTTTTTTAGCAGATAAAACATTTGTTGTTTGAGGTGGCTTTATATCTTCCCTCATTGTGTTAATTGACTTCAGCTGGTGACAGTGGCATTGAAATCAGCCAATCAGGAGACACATGTGTTCCTCAGTCTAAAACACTTGACACCGTTTACCCCTGACAACAACAAACCTCTACTTATATTTTCCACTAAATAATGCTGAAACTCCTGCTTCCTCTCATATTCCTGTGGGTTGGATTTGCTTCTGCTTCTGTGAATGTGAATCTGGACCAACACTGGGAGCTGTGGAAGAAGAAGCACAGCAAAGCCTACTCGCACAAGGTAGACAACCTGAGTTATAAATACATTTATTAAAAACTCATTTAAAATTCAGCACAAAGTTATTTTCTCTGCTTGTCAGATTGAGGAGCTTGGCCGCAGGAGAATATGGGAAAACAATTTGGAGTTGATTAATATACATAATTTGGAAACTTCCCTGGGTTTGCACTCCTTTGAAATGGGCATTAATCACTACGGAGATCTGGTGAGTGGCGCATCCAGAGGTAATTATGTTTTTTACCTTGTCATCTCTGCAGTATCTAAAGCTGAAGTTTGTTTTTGTAGACTGTGGAGGAGATCAGGAGAAACTTGACTGGTCTGAGAGTGCCCAAGGATTTAGAGAGAGGTCCGTTCAACCTGAATGTGGCCAATGTGTCTCTGCCCTCTGCTGTGGACTGGAGAAAGAAAGGACTGGTGACTGAGGTCAAAACACAGGTCAGATAGCAATCTCTCAATAAAACAAAAACATTTTTTGTCTTGTTGACAGTTATGTTGGGTAATGCAAAATGAAATACACGTCACACACAAATTATTTCCTTCTTGAATCAGTTTCTCTAAATGTAAAAGAGATTTTAGGTTATTGTAGTAGTATCATGTCAAAGTATCCTTGACATACCTTCAGTGGAGACACAAAGTAAATAGGAAAAAAATATATATATATAAAGCTACCAATGTGAGACTTCTGCTGTAGTTTACTCGGATGAATGAAAGAAAATGTGTTACATGTTTTGCATCATGTAATCTTTTATGTAGAAATAAGACCTTTTGTGTGTAAAGACTCTTTAAAGAGATCATAATCTTTTCTGGTTAAATAAAGGTCTATAAATAAATACATTTTAAGCAAATCGAACTTGCAGTTACAATATAAAACTCATCTAGATAAACTGGATTCATTGAAGTACAAAATACAAAAACATCTTTTGGAGCAAATTGGGCAATTTAGTTTTGCCACATGAACGCATATATTTGGAGACAAACAAACAAAAAGGTTCTACCTTCCTTTAGCAGTGTAGTTTGCCATCTAATCATCAGTTTAACCTCTCATGTAAGGTTGAAAAATCATGTATAGTTCAGCTCTGTGGACATTTCAAAATTGCTCTACATTGCATCACTGACAAAAGTGTCTAAAAGCAACTGAGAATTTTAAAAAAAATGTCCCACGAAAAGGCAAATGTGTGGAGATGAGCCTTCATTCATTGTAAGAATCTGTTTTAGCTCCATTAAAGCCTGTAATTGTATAGGTATGATAATGTGGCTCTGTGAACAGAACAATAGCTTCATGATGAGGATGGTGTATGTGTAGATCTTCACTGTAAAAATGACATACAGCCTCTTATAAAACGGCATAATTTTGATCTCCATTGTATTTGTTTTGCAGGGCTCGTGTGGCTCGTGCTGGGCCTTCAGTGCCGCTGGAGCTCTAGAGGGGCAGCTGAAGAAGTCAACGGGGGTACTGATGTCTCTGAGCACCCAAAACCTGCTGGACTGCTCCAACAAATACGGCAACCGCGGCTGTGAGGGGGGCTTCATGTCATACGCATTCAAATACGTCATGAAAAACCAGGGCATCGCTGCTGATAATTCTTACCCATATCACGGCAAAGTGAGGCTGAGTAGTCCTATCATTTTATTCAATTTAGATTGGATAGATTTAAAAAATTCTTTGCTTTTGTTCAGCGTGGTCATTGCAAGTACAACCCCGACTATAAAGCTGCAAACTGCACTGGGTACACTTTTCTACCAAAAGGAGATGAAAATGCTTTAAAGTTTGCCGTGGCAACAATTGGTCCAATTTCTGCAGCTATTGATGCTTCAAGACCCAAGTTTGTCTTCTACAAAAATGGTAAGAAATTATGAAGCATGTCTTGTATTTGAACAATTTTATAATTCTTGTGTATTACAGGGGTGTACAAGGACAAATTCTGCACCCATTCAGTGAACCATGGGGTGCTGGTCGTGGGCTATGGGACAGAGGATGGGCAGGACTATTGGCTGGTTAAAAATAGGTTTGCTTATCTCTATTCATTCAGTTACATTTTGAGTTCATTTCAGAGGAAAAATCTATGTTATGATTAAGTAAAACTGGTCCCTTTTCTGTTTTTTCATCAACAGCTGGGGCACAGGATATGGAGAGGGCGGTTATGTCAAGATGGCCAGAAACAAAAAGAACCTATGTGGCATTACACTTTATGCATGTTTTCCAATCATGTGACACTGTACTTATGAGATGACATTTTAAATACATTTTTCATTTATAGTTTTGTAAGTCTGGACTTTCATGTCTAAGAAGGAGAGTGCAAATGCATTGCAGATGTAGTTAGAATTTTATTTCCATATGGTTTATAGTTTTCTTCATAGAACTGGATAAATGGCACCAAGTGCAAACCCCAGCAAAATGAACAACTCACAGAAAATAACAGCACCTTTTCAGCATCACTAAAATAAAGTCAATATCCAAGAAAGAAATACTGAAAGTACCAAGAAGTTCAGTCTTCATTTACAAAACACAAAGACGATACACAATAGATCTGTGCCATAATGAGCTTTTTTGGAAGTGGTTTTCCTTGATCTTTTTGATCCACAAATGCCATACTTCACGTACAAACATCTAGAGTTTCTACACACGGTACACGGATTTTGAAGTGAGCTCACAAGAGTTTTGAATAAACAGGCTTGAGTCAAACTAAAGGAAACTCTTTCAGTCCAACAACAGGAAGAATCCACACTTGAAGCTTTTATTTTGAAGGATTTATGTGGGACAGGGAGCAGCGTCTCGCCCCTACAGTCCCCTGTTCAGCAATGCAACAGGACATCCTCTGCAGGCTGGTGTTGGCTTAGATCACTGTCATCGTTACAGGGAAGAAAAACTCAAAACCAGTTACCATTTGATAGTCTATACATATATTTATATAGAATTTAACTTTACACATAGTCACATTTAATAGTAAACTTTTACATTTTGGACAAGAGCTTCAATTTGACCGAGGGCGCTCTTTTGATGAGTTCAAATCTGCCCCTTTCACTTTGAGCCTATAAGGAAAAGCTTGACCTTATTGCTGTGACTTTCCCTTTTGACAAATGAACCGTTACATATTTATACTGTGTCTCTGTGTTTAATTGCACATTTTAAACCCTCCTTAAATAACTTCAAGCAAATATATATTTATAAGTATATATATATTTATAGTATTTGGGTCTGGGGTTGACAAGGAGCACAGTCACTACTAACTTTCAGTACACATACTCATAGTGTTTCACCAAATTTTTAAAACCCACTTTTGATTAAGAACAATCACTGCAAGCAACATATCTATGTTGTCATACAACAATGAAAAACACTAGTTCTTTGCTTTTTAGACAAAAACGGCTGGCATACAGGACGTCCAAGAAGTCAGACAATACAGTTACAAACATGCGTCACAATCAGAGTACAGAAGGTTCAAAAAGGGGTGAGTTTTGGGTCGCTTTTGTCCTGTTTTAACTGAGGAAAGTGTGTGCTTTGTAACTAAGACTGAGGTCCACTGTCTTTAAATGGACAACTGATTAAAGACAATGTTATCAGCAAAAGAGCACCCAAGTCTTTCATGAAGAACAATAAAGTTGACACTGCATATATTGCGTTCTCCTCCTAGATAAAATCTGGTCCCCAAACTAAACCGTATTTGTCATCACAAGGGACAGAAATACGGCAACAGAAAAAGTACAAAAATATGTGTGAGTGTTTCGAGTAACATACACACTGTGCACAAAGCATTCAGACGTTAAAAAAGGACAAAGGTAATGTGCTTGTTTGATACTTTCACAAACAAGCAATTACACGAGGAGAGAAGTCACAAAGACACTGAGGACACGGCTGAAAAACAGTAGCTGTGATTTTGCTTCAATTTTGCAAAAGTCAATTTAGACCAGAGGGTGGTTATGGTAGTAGTGGCGTTGTTTCAACCACCAGGGGGAATCCTGAGCTAGTGCTACAATCTGCTCCTGAGCCAAACAAGTAGATACTGTGGCATAAGGAGGCTATGTTTGGAAATCCTTAAACAAAATAAAAAAACTCTTTAGTTCCTCTGCTGACCAATCCCAAATATGAATAAAGTAGTAAACATAAAAAGAATGTCTGTGATTCTAAAACTTTTCACATCCAGAACCATTTATAATATTTGGCTTTGTAGCTACCACCAGGTTAAAACTTTAAACTATATCTAAACTAAAGATCAAAGTAGTTTAAAATGATACTAAGGACTAAAACAATGGTAAATCATGAATAAGGCAGTTCCAAAAGACACTTAGCCCAAAAGAGGACCAAACAGGAATAGATTTGTCTCTAAATAAAATATTCAAACTGCAGAAAGTATCAACAGAGACAGCCAGCGTACCACCATTGGGTCGTATATATCCTATTTTATAAAATGACAATAGCATACTTTAATTATTCCATTTACGATCTCATTTCTTAAAAAGCAAAAAGAAGAACTCTTGAAAATATAAAAAGAACATTGTGTAATTTCAAGTCATCTGAGTCTATTTTTTGTTAAATGAACAAACTCAATTTTCAAGGGCTGTATATTTTATAAAATGATAAAGACATGGACTACATCTTGAATAGTTTTTGTTAATATTCATAACATAGGCCATTACTTAGCAGCAATACTTTGATTCTGTTGGTCTTGTTTCTGTCTGAATAATATAATAATAACTTGCTGCATTTTTTTACTGATAGAAATTAACCTACAAAAAAACTTCTGAGGTCTGAACACTTCTATCTCTTTCATAGGCATTACCACAAAATAAATAAACCCACTGGTCCTTAGATAAGTGTTTTCCATCAGTAACCTGTGTGGTCTTAATTGCGTTTGCAAAATCACAACAAAATCACTTGATCACCCAAGCAGTAGGACGTCTTCAGGTCACACACATTCATCCAGCATTTGAACGACAGGTGGCACCCACAAATGCACACGTTGATTGTCAGCACACAAATCGATGTACACCTTTGGAGAAATCATACCTAAGGCGTGATATGTATAAGGATGGCACTGACCTAATAGTGGCCAAGTCAAAAAGATATCCCCCTTTGTGTTCAGTAGGGGATTGTTTTAATAGGCCTGGCAAGGAGGGGTGTCTTAAAATGAGCCCTTTAATAATTTAAGTTCTTTTATTTTTGTGCTACAAGTCAAATTCAAAGGCTCCTCGTTTTGGTTTAATTTGTGCTTGGATGAATCGCTTACAATCAGAAATCTGGGGCAATTTCTGGAATGTGCCATTAACATTTTAGTACAAACAACAAAGCTATAAAACTGAATGGGAGATCAACAAAAAATAAAAAGGATAATTATAGTTGAACAAGTGATTTAGATGTTATGAAATCCAATACAAAACAAGCTTGCGAGTGAAACGCTCACACAACATTAAGGCTAAAACATTCCAAATGAATTAGTATAATTTCTTCCAAAATGAGTTTTTGCTAACTAGCATGGCTGTGTTAACAATATGTCAACATTTAATTACACCTGAGTGAGCTAACGAGCTACAACTGTTACAACTCTGAGACATTTTTAGACATTGTTAAAAATGTCAGCTAGTTAGCATAGATAGATGGCTTAGCTCTATGGACATAGCTTCAGTTAACTCCATTGAGAGCTAACAAGCTACAGTTGCTAAGTGACTTTGTTGAGCCTATCCTCTTTGTATTGGCATTATAATGGTGGTCATCTGTTCCATTATAATTGTCAAATGCATACTTTGTTGTGGGGTATGAATGGGGACATTTAGGACTTTCTTCAGCCATACAAAACAAAGCCTGTCACAATAATTATAGCCATTGTGTCAACTTACTCAATAAATGATAGAACAACCTATTAATAGTATTGTGTATTGTCTATTTTTTCTATTATCGCACTTCCTAATTTCTTATTGTGACAGACCTATGCAAGACACACATGTTCAACCATTCTCACATCAACCATTATCTCCAACACAGTCCTACATATATCACACTGCCACGGCTTTAGACAACAGGAGGAAGAGACAACATTTGACCAGACGAAACACAAACTAGTTCCCATTTAGGACAAAGAATCCTGTGAAATTAATCGTTGAGGTTTTAGGTGAATGTAAACATTAGAAATGTACATAAAAGGGACCAGGCCATGTAGGCTAGTACAAGCCTATATAATCATTTCTTAATATATATTCAACTTATGTGGAATGTCTTAATAGTATTTTGTAAACTCAAGCAGTGGTAAACAGTCAAGGAGATGTCTTAAATAACCTCACCCTTATTTTTACATAATCAACATAATTTTACAACTAAGAGCAGCACTGTAAACCAGAGACAAGTTAGAAACATTGCAATTGTATCCGTATCTTAAACATATTTGCCCTTCCAGTGGCTTTTATCAGTCCAAACCTTTCACTTCTTTCCAAAACGCTCCCAGAAATGAACAGTTTATTGAAGCAGCACACAATATCTTGCCTTGAAATTTTTGCGCAGCTAAAATAAAGTCTCCATTTCGAACGATGATGTGTGTGTGTGCTCTTCTGAAACAATCTTTATAGTGAAAATTTGATGTACATTTCAAAGGATTCTGGGCTTACAATGGGGGATGGCAGTCTTCTTGCTCTGGTTCGATGGTGGGGCAGCTCTCTCAGATGTCCAAAGGCTGTAGTAGCTGTAATTGGGCCCTTCACTTTGGGGCTCGCCTTGGTTTTTACTGTAACACTTGGCCTCTCGTTTCAGGTAGCTTTGTGGCGAGGAAGCTGCCGGCCGCAAGCGCACCGGCCGCAAACAGGATGGGGACAGCTTTGGTGATGCCCACGAACGACTGGAAAATGCTGATGCCCAAAACGGCCGCCAGTTTACAGAGAGCGTTCAAGAAGCCAAAAGCCGTGGTCCTGCACAAAACACAGACAAACGATGGCCAACACTTTATATCGATACGTCTATATCTTTTCAAAGTACATCAAATATATTTTTATCTACTGTATGTTAGAAATACAGGCTAACATTACTTGCTGGAATATTGTAATAATACTGAATGGCCTTAAAGAAAGTTAATCTATATAAATAATGAAAATAGGTTTCACATTCAAGACCTGATTCATCGAGTCAGGTGCTAAACTGTGGGTGCAAACACAAAAAAAATGCATGTGCTACTTGTGAGCGTTTTGCACTCAGTTTAATAATGGAAGATCCACTATAACATATTACATAAAACAGATATAAACCACCTAAAATTTTGCATTTTTAGTGTCTGTGTGAGAGAATAAAGCTAAGTTTTTGCTCCCCCTAACTTATTTTGCACATGAGCAAATGCTTGATAAATCAGTCCCTCAGTGCATAAAATAAAAACAAATCTAAACAATTGAGGTTTAGTTCAAAACACAATTATACCAAGAGCTAATGTTGCAATTCAACATCTGCAAAAAAGCCTCAAAAGGCAGAAAATGTGAGTCGTTTTCACAAAAAATGCTCTTTGGAAAATAGCCGAAGCTCATTCAGTAATAAATAACACAGCGGAAACTGTATTGTGGTTTATTAAATATAAAGACATCAAGTCATAAGCGTATGTCAAAAGGCGAAATGTAGGCAATTTTTCTAGCCTCTGAAATACACATCAGAGACCTAAAACTGTCTCACACATACAAAAATCAATATTACTTTTATGGGAGAGACTTTAACAGCTTTGTCTCGGTGCCAGACGCCACAGGAAGGGACAATTCATCACGGAAGGTTGGGCAAGCAAGTAACGATCTTGGCTCAGTCATGGAAACATCCGCTATTTTAGTAGCAACACAAATATTCTAAATCATTTTTACTCTCTAAGAAGCAGAGGTCATGATACTACATAATTTGCTTCACTGTTGAGCCCAGCATGTTTTGCACAAAATTCTTTTCGTTACCACTAGAGAGAACAAGCTATCACTCACTACAAGTACCAATTAAGACAAACAGCAGTGACTAAGTACTGTTATTTAGGTAGAGCGTTTTTAACCCTTTAAGTGCCGAGAGGAGGATTTTTTTTCTTTTGTGGCTTACCAATTATAAACAAGCTTGACGGAAAAATGCTAAAATCCCCCAAAGATGCCTGAGTTTTAAGAACCCCCTATGTCTGTCCATTTTATGACCTGGGTTTGGTAAAAAAAAAACATTATTGACATACAGTACAGACCAAACGTTTGGGCACACCTTCTCATTCAAAGACTTTTTTTTTTAATTTTCATGACTATGAACATTGTAGATTGACACTGAAGGCATCAAAACCATGAATTAACACATGCGGAAGTATAGTACATAGCCAAAAAGTGTGAAACAACTGAAAATATGTCATATTCTAGGTTCTTCAAAGAAGCCACTTTTTGCTTTGATTACTGCTTTGAACACTCTTGGCATTCTCTTGATCAGCTTCAAGAGCTAGTCACCTCATATGCTCTTCCAACAGTCTTGAAGGAGTTCCCAGAGATGCTTAGCACTCTGGAAATAATTTTGCCTTCACACTGCAGTTTAGCTCACCCCAAACCATCTCGATTGGGTTCAGGTCTGGTGACTTTGGAGGCCAGGTCCCATCACTCTCCTTCTGGTCGTTCATGGTGTTTATATCTTCAGTGTGAATCTACAATGTTCATAGTCATGAAAATACTCTTAAATGAGAAAGTGTGTCCAAACTTTTGGTCTGTACTGTAAGTGTTTATTGAACCTATGAAAACAATTCATAGATATAGGGTAGAACTTTTAGGTGTATGTATGGATGCCTAAATGTTTCTATTTAATGCAAAGCTCAATGTTTGTTGTGCTAAAGAATTTGAAACTACTTCTCTTATAGGTAAGCCAGCTTCAAAAACTATAAATTACTTATTATATGTTTGTTTGGTCTCTCTCTCTACATGGCCCATCACAGAGAAACACCCTGGATCTTTTGCCGGCAAGTGTTTTTGATGTAACCTATATAAATTAAACAATGTTGTCATTTTTAAGACCCCTGTGGCCATCTCCAAGGTCCAAGTTGTCAGTTTTTGATCAGTTCTTTAGCTTTGAAAATGTCAGACTCAGCTCTACCAGAGGAAGCATAAAATAATACAGCTTCAATTTTCCGTGCCAAAGTTTCAAGTCTCTACGTTTGGTGGATTCTATTTCAATTTAACAACCCCGCAGCCAAAGGAGTTAACATTATAGTAGGGATGTTTTTGGCCCAGAATGGTTTGTAATTACTATCTGCATGGATTGTGTGGGTTTGATGACTACCTTTTGTCTGAAGGGTAGAGTTCCACTGTGAGGACGTCCAAGGCGTTCCAAGAGGCGATGCTAATACCTCCAAACAAACACAAGAGGGCGATCATCCCTGACTCTGTGTTTCCAAACATGAGAAAGAAACAGCTGACACAGGAGATGACACTGGATCCAGCTGTGTGGAGGCAAAAAGACCATTTCAAAATAATCCACTATCCTTCATTTACAAAGAAATTGAGCTGTCTGATCACATTTACCCACCCAGCATTCTTAAACGACCAATTTTGTCCATTAATAGAGCGGAGACAATGTTGCCAGGCAACACCGCCAGGGTGCCGAGGAAGTTGACGAAGTAAATCATGTAGGCATTGTTGAAGTCGTCGCTGAAGTCCAACATGCAGCCTTCTTTGTTGTGAATAAAGGAGCTGTTCACAAGCTTACAGTTGACAAACCTGTATTTGAACAAGTCTGGGAAGAAAAAGGGAAACTATTTAGTCCAACATTTGCAAGCACTGAGGCATCTTTTATAAAGCTTCAATTTATAATCCTTTAAACTTCCAAATTGCTGCTTTGACAACCTAATATAACACATTTGCAACTAACTTGGTGGCTCAGGAAGGAAAAATTATATTAAGGGAGATTACAAACGTTATAAACAAAATCCATCAAGCTGCTCCAACACTTGTAAAACGTCCATAGAGATGCATTAGCCAAACAATATTAAAAAGATAAACAAACCGTGGAGCCTGAAAAGTTAAATATTTTATACATTTATCCTTTCAAAGTCTTTTGCAATACTGAATATTTTGAACTAAGAAAGTTTCATCATTTGTATCTAAGGCTGGGCGATATGGCAAAAAATGTATACCACGATTTTCTTGGAGCCAGATCACGATGTCGATTTTATCACAATTCATGTCTATTTTTTTCGGTAAAAACAAGTATCTGATCTTCACTGTCACTGGCTAAACCCAGCTGTCAAAGTCTGTCTTGTTGCCAGATTTTCAGAGAGAAACAAGTGACCAAGCCTTTGAAAATAAATCCCAAAACAAGTAACCTCAACCCTTCAATAAAAAGTAAAAAATAATCGATTAGTTTGAACATTGTGTGTTGCCACTAAACAAGTATTAATGACTTTGGCTTATTGTATTAGTTTTTCTAACATTAACAACTACTTTTAAGCATGAAAATATGCTAAGAATTCAAGTTTCAGTCATAATAGATATTGTTTTGGAAATCAAACTTGAAAAGTGGCTAAAATTCACCTCTTTTATGACTTGAAAGTACAGCCTAAAAAACCACAACCTTCAAAATTTGTAAGAGACTTTAAAAAAAGATTGTGGGAAAGGGAATGAAAAAAGCAGATTGTCACAGAGATGAGCTTACAGTTCGATTTTTATCATGATATTGCCCAGCCTTATTTGAATCTTTAAATTTTAATAGATTTAATCACATTTCATTGACTAAATTAAAAACAGAAAATAATTAACTAGTTTAATTAATGATTAAAAAAAACTCATGTGGTTTATTAATAATTTCTTAAACACATTTTGCAGCAGACACACATCTGTTGCTTTGGAGGCTGAAACACCTCTGCCAGATTCGCCTCAGATTTGTTTACGTTGCTACAGTGACACATGATGAAACGTCACCATGGAGACCACTAACAGATGCTGCTGTGGTAGTTTTCCAGCTGAACCATTGTTTCCACTTCACAGAAAGAGCAGATGTTAAACAGCTTGAAAATATCCTAATATCTTACTGTATCAATATATTTCTGGACTAATTTATTCATAATTTAGCATGTTTGTTTAGACTTTACACACATTTCTTCTCCAGTCTTAGTTTACAGTCATTATCTTTCACAAATTGCTTTCCAAATTCCCTCTTTTGTGTTTTTTATTTATTTTTCAGTTTCATTATAAACCTCCTTAAAAAGTCAATTACCATTACACGTGAACATAATTGATTTATCTGTCTGCACTCTTGATTAAAGTAGCTTACTCAGTTCTAAGCAAAATAAGCAAAAAAGATTACTGTGAAGGGACCAGGCAATATTTTTCTATTTTCTTGTGTAAAAATAGTGGTAAATAGACAAATTTGACTTTTTAAAACACTGCCATGTTCACACAGATGTATGTCTTCAGCTTTCTTTATAAGAAACTTCACAATTTGCAATGTAAGAACAAATAATTAGATAAGATAATAATAAGATACAGCATCACAGCTTGGTATGGGAACTTGTCTGTTCAGCTCAAAAACAGGCTGCTGCGTCTCATCCATACAGCATGCTAAATTATAGGTGTACAGGAGCACCTGTCCTTGCAGAGCATTTATGAGCAGGCCTACAAGATCCTGAATGATCCTTCACATGCTCTGTTTTCAGAGTATAAGCTTTTACCTTCTGGGAGAAGGTTAAGGGGCTCAAGATGTGGCAGAAACAGACTTAAAAACTCTTTTGTGCCAGTGTCTGTTAGACTACTGAATATGGACCTAAAATGCTGTATTGTTTTTTTTCTTTTTCACTGTGAATTGAATGTATGTGTTTATCAAAGAACTGTGCTGTATGGACGGCAACACAGGTTGACAGCCCAAGACAAATTTCCCATCCTTGGGACAATAAAGTTAATCTTTAATATTGAATAATAAATACAATATTTTACCTGAAAATATTCAAAAATTATTTTCGAAAAGGGACGGAGAGCATATTTTAAGTTGAAATTTAAATTTTAAAGTCAGAAAGGTGAAAAGTAAGCGAACATGTTATTGTGTTTCTGTGCAAGGAGTAAAATTATGGAATAAGTTACAGAAACAACTTAAAGAATGTCCTAATACGAAATTGTTTAAAGAAGGATTAAAAACCATTATTTTTGAAAAGTATAAGAGTGAGAGTACAACACTTGAAAGATGAATATGAAATGTTAAACTGAATTATGAAGCTTTTAAAG
Organism: Mugilogobius chulae; assembly: GCA_038363315.1. Lineage (NCBI taxonomy): Eukaryota > Metazoa > Chordata > Actinopteri > Gobiiformes > Gobiidae > Mugilogobius > Mugilogobius chulae. Next base: position 28,659,252 of record CM076408.1, read on the forward strand.
GAAGCAGTATTTATAATTTTTTTAATTCTAGAAAGGAATAAGGAATAATGGTGAGAGATAATTAGTTTTACTTCAGCAGACTCCTTTTCGAGCTAAAGAACATATGATTTATGTTTGCTCACTGTAAATGTGTAATATTCTGCTCTAAACAAACTAAACTAAACTAAGAACTTGTTTTTACATCAGTATTACCTGTGTTGTAGAATAAGCTGGCGACAAAAGTGCAGTTTCTAAAAAAGGTGTGCGTGGATGTGATGTCTTCAAAGTAGCACTCCTCAAAAACGGAATCTTCAAACACCATCGATTTCATCTTCAAATTCAAAAACCTGTGATCATTTCAGCCAGAATTAGCACAGCTTGTTGCAATATTTGACATTTAGCTCATTCAAAAGCACCACTCACTTGTCGTTGAAGTAGTATCCCTGACGGTGGATTTGGTTTTCTAATGTGAAGTTGAAGGTAACGTGCTCCACTCGCTCTTTGGTGAAGGTTTTTGTGCGAGACTCGTATTCCTGCTTTTGGATGTACTTGATCATGTCCGGGAACCAAACTGTCAAACCGTAGTAGCTGTGCACAGACAACAGAAAAGAAAATGAAATAAACGTCGATGGGAAGTGAGTGCAATGCAATGTCTGACACTGATCGTACCTGAAAGACATGCTAAACCACACAGCCATTAGCATAAAAGTGGTGCGTTTGTATTCTGGGTTGAAGCAGGCCACGATGTTATTACGAATCTGTAAAGACATGAAGAGAAGACAAAGATATGTTAAAGTTATGCAGTGCTAAAACTATGAATGCTTCCTTAAAAGCAATAGCAAGATACTGATTTAAAGTGTCTACCTCATTTTAGTGAAACATGGTTAAAGTCCATTATACAGATTGGAATATTTTTCTAAATTTGACTTAGTTTGGTGTGATAGCCCTTGTGGTACAGAGCTGCCAAGCTTGCGACTGTGGGCTTCTTTTTTTGGAAAGCTGCTTGTGAATTTTGTCGCGGGTTGCGTTTTTTTTTACATCATAAACAAAAGAATTTTTGCGTTTTTTCCAAATTTGATTCAATGTACAGTACTCATTCAAATATACTCACTAATGACTTTAAGCATATTTTCACGCAATAAATCCTTAATTAATGATCAAATACTATTCACGTCAAAACCATTAACCTTTGTTCTGCTGTGACACCTAATGTTTAATTATTTGATTCATTTAATTACTTATTATTGAGGTTCTGAAGTCGCTTGTTTTGGGCTTTTTTTCAAAGGCTAGGTCGCTTGTTGCTTTCTGAAAATCTGGCAGTCCTGTTGTGGTAAATATTTATCATCTTTTTAAAGCAGTTAAGTAGCAAGAAACTGACAACTAAAAGAAGAAAATTACAGGACGTAATTTTAGTTCTAAACAGAATCTCTTCACGTGTTGTCAAAAAGCGCCAAAACGCAAAGACAATTTACACACAACTGACACTGTTCAATAGGAGTTTAAACAATCATTTAACACAGTTAAAGTGTTATAACTTATAATATTTTGTCACATTGTCATTCCTGTGTTATATTTACTGGACAAAAGATGATAATGAACTTCAACAAAACAACCAAATTGGGTAAAAACAAGTTTATTGTTTAGGGAAATAGTGTAATAAATCAAAATCATGTTTACTATGTTTTACTAAAAATGTAGTCTAACTCAGTGTTTCTCAACCATGGGTAAGTGGACCCCAGGGGGTACGTGCCAAGGGGTACTAGGGATGATTGTAGATTTAAAAGAAAGAATTGCAAAAAAAAGTGTTGTAATATGAAAAATTGTTAATAGGCAATTGTTTGACACAGAACATATTAAAACAAAATGTGATGATTTTAAATGAAAATAAATGAGGAAAGATAAAATACCCTTAAAAAAAACATGAAATAGGGGGAAGGTCATGTGTCAGATCATAATTAGGGGGTACTCAAGACAATAAACAGGTGGGAATCACTGGTCTAACTTGTCAAAGGCACTTTAAGGTAAAGGCTAATGCTGCATTCATGAGGTTCTCAGGACCTGGGATTTCCTAGTTGAGAGGTCGAGGTTTGGACCTTGTTTGCATTCATGTGCTCTTTTCACTATTAATAAAATCTGGGATACAGCACTTTTAACAGAAGTTCATAACAATGAGATTTGTTGTTGTTAGCTTGTAAGCATCTTGATATGATAAAAATAATTGGATCTTCAGACTGAATTTAATGCGAGGTGTTGAAGTCTGGCAGCAGCTTTTGACCTGAGACCCCGAGTAGTATCATCATGAAAACTTGTCAGATACAAAAGTTCATGGGTTAATTATTGAAACATTAAAACTTCACACACAATGACCCACATTCATCAAAGGAGCACTTTTAAAATGTCATGGTTTTTCTGAAAAAGGCTATCACAAAATATTGAAGTTTAACCAACAACACTGGACAGTGAACTAAGTGTTACATTTATTGTGTACTGCACTTTAATCGAATGTTTTTGGGGCTTATCTTTTGCACAAAAATAAAAATGAACAAACAAAACAAGAAAAAGAGAAGAGATCGTGTTTTCCATTAGGCTGCAGGTTGATAGAAACATTTTAAAAAGAATATGTGGGCGTGTACAGTGGGAGAGCAAAGCCTGAATACAAATTACTATCACATACAAAACACTACAGCTCTGGAGGGAGATGCTAAAACAATTTTTTACCAAACACGATTTACTCCTACACACAATTAATCTTTATTGCGAGAAATAAGTCATGCATTTTATGTGCATCTTTTATAAGGAAGCTCATTAGTTTACATGGAGTAGTGACAACATGGGAAAATTTAGGCTCTATTGTGCAATTGTGATTCGAGGAGCAGCAAGTCGTTATTTACAATCAATAATCAATGCAAATCAATAGGCGCTGGTGCACAGTGGGTCTAACTTTGCATTAAAGGATCAGAGCTGAGGGATTGTGGAGTCATACATCATCAGAATTTTCAATTAGCCTAATGTTAAATCAATGGAGACTTAAAGTGTCAGATGTAATTACCATCAGTGACTGAGCAGTTTATCAGATTCATTCACGGCTCTTATAAGAACTTTTGTATATTAACTTTTCACTTTCGCTACTGTCAGTGGACCATCTTTTGTCATTTGATCAAGAGTTCAGTGGTTAATTGAGGTTTACAGGTATCTGCAGTCAGTGGCTAGGCAACAACTGTCGCTATGACAACGGTTCTTATGCCTTTTACATCAGGAACATCTTCAGTTGTCTTTGCAGTGAAAAGTGAAATGCCATTATGGAAGTCCGCTCTGTTTGCTGCTAAATGTTCAAACAGATACATCAGCTATTGACTTTATTCTGACGCACCCATTTTTCTGAGCAGCGAACCTCAGATTTACCCTATTTAGCTCAAATTGTTAACATAGACATTTTTTTTTTTTACAACTACTATATCTATTTGAGATCGCCCCGCAAAGCAGACAAGATAATAACTTGTTAGTTACCTCAACAGAGCATATAGTGTTAGAAAACCAAAGAAAGAATATAGTACTTGTGATATTTAAACTTTTTATTGGTTTAATAATAAATCATATAAATAAGAAATACATTTTAGGCCGGGTATTTATTCATAATTTGCATTCAAAATGTATTTCTAGACCAGGACACTGAATATTTTTATTGCAATATTCCAATTTGAAGCGGTTCTTTTCAAAACTCTGGAGCAGGCTAAAATCACCAAACTGACATTATAATAAGTTCTGTTCATGTAACATCACAACAGTCTTGGTAAAAGATAGCAAAAATTGTTTAAATATGTTTTTGCTTTTTTTTAAGTTGTCAAACAAAATGTTTTTGGGTCTAGTCAAAAATAGAAATCAATTGTTTGAAAATGTGTGAATTAAGCGTTTATATTCGGATCTTGTGCAATAGGGCTTGTGCAATACATATGTATACCCTAGGACTTATTCAGTACACACAACACTTTATTACATCTGTATATAATTCCTTTTACTGTTGCACTTTTTTAAATCCACAATAGCACTTTATTAATTCAATGTGTTGTAAATAATGAATTGTGATTTGTGAGACCCTCCTGTTTGTTTTTGAATCACTCCTATGAGATTATAATGTTGTTTTGTTTGTGTGTGGCCTTAAATGGCACCATCAACCTGTCAAGGGACCACAGATGGAAATCAGTCAATGGCTAAAATCTGGTATATTTACATGTGTATATATGTTCATTAATGTGCATTGTCCCTTTCTAAATAAATACATAATATATTTCATGGCTAAGTACATTATAGAAGAATATATAAATATTATTTATTTTATAAGATAGGCTATACAAGAAAAACTACTTGCTCAACGTGAACACAACCTACAGAGGGATTATCGGTCAACATCACTTTCCGCTCTGCTGTGCATGTTGCCTGGGGAAAGCGATGCTGTCCATCTAGTTGGCTGGGGAATCTTCTTTGATTAAAACAATAAACATTACAAGGGTATGAACCGGTATAAAGGAAGTCTACCTCCTGAATCTTGAGACAGTGTTTTTCTCACGTTTTTTTCCCTCACCTGAATGTAACGTTTAAGGGTTGAATTTCATTCACAAATGTTTGTAGCTAGCCAATAACAGCGCTGCTAGCCAATAGTGTTGCTGCTACAGCTTGTGTCAATCAGCTGCAGCTCTTTCTGCATTCTGAGTGCACACGCACATCTCCTGTGTTAATAAACAAATAATCCTTCTATTTTTCAACCCCAGAGCAGACAAAGCAACTAAACTGATGGTGTTGTGTTGAACCTTTATTATTCTCTCTCATCGATCGGGCTTTGGGAGTTTGGGGTGTGTGGTTTGTTACTGTATCTTGTTATTTCAACCATTTTGTCAAGCTTTCTGTTTATTGTATTTCAGAAATAAACAATACTTGCCTTCAGCTTTCAAAGGTACGATCCCCGTTGCTTTCTATATGCACCACTAAATCAAACTTGGTAGTAATGGCTGGGACATTTTGTCAGGGAACAGTGTGTGAAGTGTAGTGACTGACCTGTTGGGACAGACTCATGATCTTGAGGCGGTAGCGTTGCCAGACCGGTGTGTCGGTGCCGGTGTCCACCAGCTCGTCCATCTGCTTCACCGTTTTAATCGTGGTGACCTTAGAGAGACAAAACAGCCCTCAATCAACGCCAGACGACACGCTCCAAATTTAGACCAGCCATTTCTCCCCAGTGCGCTCAATAAACAGACAATGATAAAACACTGATCACAACACAGAAAGCTTAATATCTCACTTATGATTTAGGACTTTGTTTTTCTTCAAATGTGCATATTGATATTTTAGGTAAATATTTTAGGTTTTAAGCTTAAGTTTTCTTTCTTTGTCTCTGTCATTTGTCATTTGTCTTTAAAAACATATTTTTGATGTGGCAGCTCTTAAAATATTGTATTTTCTGGATCAAAAAGTTTCCAAAAAGGTACTTCTTTCCTCAAATCTTCTCCAATCCAAATTGTCCAACCTTTTCGATGATTATAATACAAAATGGAAACATAACTTTCTGAAAAATGTCTATGCTAATCACCATGCTAGCTGAGGGTTAGCTGACTGTTAGCCGAGTTAGCGTCAGCACTTCCTGTCTAATTCTATCTCTATGGCGACGGTGGTAGGTCAAAAATCAAGAAAACATTATTTAAAATAACGTGAAAAAACTCTTTTCATTTTTACAAAAACACAGATAGTCTTCATTTTAATATGTAATTGGTTGTTTATTTTATATTTCACATTTTGATAAAAGTTAGCATTAGCTTTAAGAAACAACGTTCTAAGCTAGCTTGTGTATGCACGAGAGCATTGCCCTAACTGTTACTTCAGTTAAGTGTGGTAAAAGATTATTAAAAGATTAATAAACAGTGCTAAAAAAATATGAAAATATACTTGAATTGATTCATGTTCAACGTAAAGATGCTTTGAATACTCACAGAGAAGACCCTCTCTGGATATCCTTTGGCTCTCATGTTTGTGTCGTGAATTTGCTTCAGTATCATCCAGCCTTCGTCATGCTTCCCATTCTGCTCAGATAGACTTCATTATTAACATACACAGTTCAAAGTCCAGTCACACAGATGCACGTTGGGTGTCTGACCTCCAGGTAGTAGCGCGGGCTCTCGGGCATCGAGCTCAAGGCTGCGATGGCTGCAACAGATGGAAACGCGGCCACGAGGACAAACACTCTCCAGCTGTGGAACTGATAAGCTGAGCCCATCTGGAAACTCCATCCTGAGCAACAGAGAACCAGCTTTACAAACAAAAATAATACATTTTGAAAAACATTAACCATTTTCAGAGATATGACCTCTGAACACTGATATGTTAATGCCATACTGTGGAATGTTCAAGACAGCACAATAATATATCCAAGGAAAAAGCAATGAGCCACAACAAAGTTACATAGGCCTACTTCCTTGAAGTAAAAAACTGGATGAAGTGCAAACGAAGGAATGATAAACTTAGCTATAGCTACATTATGCAATTCTAAAAACTTTTTTAGATTTCTATAGAGGGATTTTTTGTTTATCAACACGGGCGCCCAGCCCAGAAAAAGACGCCGCTCATAAACACAAACATTGGAAACAAGTTGAAAAAGCTCTGTTGTCAGCTAACTACAAGAGTTTATCACTGTGCAAAAACAAAAGTGATGCTGCTAAATCAACATTTGTGATTGAAATTTTATCTTACAATCTTTAAAAGTTACACTCAGATGAGTGAAAAAAACATTGGGAAAAACACTGTCTCAAGCTTCAGGAGACAGACGTCTGTCAGACCGTTCATACACCTGATCGAAACAGCTAGCTCTCATCCCGTTTTGTTGTTTTATTCAAAGAAGGTTCCCCAGCTAACTCTACTGAGAGCTGCTCTTTCTGCATAAAGCATGCACAGAAGGGACGCCGAGTGAAAATCCCTCTCTATAGGCCTAATTTTTTTTTTCATACAAATGGTAAAGAAAAAATACAACAAATTAATAAATATATTATAGTATCATTGTTTTGAATATTGAGAATTTCGATTTTGCCAGGTCTGATACTTGCAGAAACGTAATCTGAACTTTGAGACAAAAATATCGATACATTTCATGTCTATGATTTCTTAGTTCAGTAATGTCCAATTTTACGTCAGATAGCACTCATGTAGCACAATTCATCTCTTGGCTTTGTCCTTGAGCATAAAGCACAGACCAAAATCAATAAATAATGTAAGTGACGCAATGCAAGGTGCCTTCAGGGAGGTCAAAGGTCAGAAGGAGGCAGAAAGGCAGAAAGAAGTCTGTAAACATGAAGACTAATAAAACAGACTGCGGACATGTGGCCCTGGAGATACGCTTGTCACGGCTGCAGCAGGACTCGCCTGTTACTGAGATTTTGTGTCTTGGAAACAACAGTGTGAAAGGACAGTGTGAATAATGTACTGTCAATGTGAAGACCGAGGAAAAGAAATAAAATCTGTATCATCTTTGACTGTATTCAGTCAAATGAGATACTGTCATCATTATATACTTTCAAATATGTACAACATCTGTTCATCATTCACAAATTACATGTATTGGTGTGTGCTTTCCTCCAGAGCATTGGTGCAAACTGGCTGTGAATTTATGAAGCTATTTGGGTTAACTAAATGTTTCAAATGTGTTAAACTAAAATTAAATTGTAACTTGAACAATGCTGTTTTGGATAAATAGATCCTAGAGTGGGTTCAAATAGCTTTCTTCACAGTAATGGGATGCGACAGCAGGAGATGAAGAGATGATTACACTTCCTCGGACTGGACATTGTGTATTCAGAAATGAAGGCTTTATTAGCTCACCATAATGTGGAATAATGGCCCAGGCCATAGCAGAGGCGTAAATCCCTCCAATCATCCAAAACATGCAGAGCCAGCTGAGGTGCTCTCCGCGCTTCTCCTGGGCCAGGAACTCAGAGTAATAGGAAAACACGATGGGGATAGAGCCACCAATTCTGTAATGCAAATTAAAACAACTTAGACAACCAAAGATCGCTAGAAACAAACATGGATAATAAAAAGATAGCTCCAAACAAAATACAGGTACAGTTAAAAATAAATAATAATTATCATTATAAATTAAATATGTCCCATTTTCTATTTCAATGTTTTGAATTGGTCTAAAACAAGTAATCACTATTCTAGCTGATGTGAAATACAGTATTATTACAGTATTATAAATACAATATTATTTTTTATATATATATTTTTTAAATATATATTTCTATAAGGACCATAAAAGGAAAAAAGTTGGCAATATTCAAACAATATGTTTTGAAGAAACTAAACAAAAGCAGAACTTTTGTGAGGAATCATATCAAGTAATTGTTTAAAATCTTCTGAAAGAGTCATGTGAGTCACTGTATAACTCTTTCAGGTGAGAGCTGATTGGTTTTGCAGAAGGTTGGGGTTCACTCTGGGATTTGAAACGTAAGTTCTAAAAATGTGCTAGTGGCCAAAAAAATCTATATTATGAAAACAGAGAGTGGGGAAGGAATTTCCCAATTTGAAAACAAATTTTAGGTATAAATAATATCTTCTGGTCTTTACCCGACTCCAGACAGCAGTCTGCAGAACAGGAAGGTGCTGTATCCCTGCACGAAGGAGGAGAAGAAGGAAAAGATGCTGTTGATGGAGAGAGAGATGAGGAGCGCCTGTCGACGTCCGATCCTGTCCGCCAGAGCACCCCACAAGAACGCTCCCACCATCATCCCAAAGTACACAATCAGACCTGTGGAGGAGCAAAGGGACGTAAACTAAATAGATAACATAAAAAGCCTTTACTTTAAGTGGACTTGAATGGCCACAAATTTGGATATTATTTGTGCTGGATGAACCTCCCCTTGTGTGTTTCCATAGAAACGCTCACTTTAATGTTCAACTAGATACATTTTCACCTGCAGTTTGTAGTTGTGCAGTAAGCATATAAAACATGTCATCTAATGTAGAGTGTCTCTTGTTTGTTTGTTTGTTTGTTTGTTTTGTTACAAGTACAGATATTTTTGTTCTTTGAAAAGCAAATAATACATATTAGGATTGTACTCCCATAATTTCCTCAAACTAGAGGCTCTCTTAAGATATAATTAAAAGTAAATATGAAATCACATCTCCTTAATTATTCTTAGAAAGCAATATCTTTTAATTTGCTTTTAATTTCTTTTTGTGTGGATCTGCTTCACTCTTCGGAAGTGGAAGCTGTTTTGTCCTCGTTAAGAGCTTTAATGATTTGATTCACTATATTTAAATTAAACTAAGACTACGAGAGCTTTGACGTGCTCAATGGCGCAGCGTGGCACTGGCAAAAGCTGTCAAAATGACTAGCATTTCACACAAAGACTACTTTATACACAGAGAAGTACGTGTAAACAGTTTTTAGACACGAAAAGGCAGATTAAGCAGTTAATTCCAAAACTTCAGCTACCATTCTCTGTTTTGCAGAGGTCCATTTAGGGACAGACTTTAATTAGACAAGTCGCACAAACCTGGAAGGCCCCTAATGATTTCCAACAATCCAAAAGGGCTGAAACACTTGCTATCCTCAAAGTTTCATAGTATGACAAAACAAAATAAAGGTCAAAATGTACCACTAACTTTGAGAATATCAAATGTATTTTAACTACTCAAAAAATACATAAACATAACATAAATTATTACAGAAAATAATCTAGTACTATCATTTTATAATAACTACGCTAATTAAAAAGCATGAATAAAGTATGGATAAATCCTTAATTATTTATGAACAATTCATGAATTAATGATAGAAAAAATGTATTGAGATTAGAAAGCTAAGGTTAGAATTTAGGGTTGGGAAAATAGCTCAGTAGTTACTAAGGCTATACTTTTTGATCTATTCATTAATCGTTTTTTTTTTAAGGTTTTATTAGGCTATATTAAGGCTAATTAAGGTGTAGTCATAATAAAATGTTACCAAAAATCTGTAAACATGCTCTTGCTAAATCCACCTCTGACTGTATAAGAATTCTTATAATCCAGATTAAATAAAATAGATAATGACAGCTTACTAAACCAAACGACCAAAGGATCTCCACGTTTGTGCTTTATGGTTTAAGCTCTAGAATATCACCAGGGTCTAGAATTGGTCTGAAGCAGAATTAGTCAAGTCTGGGCTCATCTTGACCTGCTCTTTATGAAAATAATGCAAAGTTACACATTCCTGATGCAGGACTTGTTTTACCAAACCAATCAAAAACTCAAATTCTGTTTCAACCACTAATATTTCTTGCATCATGTGAGTTATCTGTTTGTATATGACACTAAAGCTCAGCGGTTATTTGGTGCTGTTGACAAAAGCATCAGTGAGGGCTGGAGACTATCACCTGCTTCTCTTTTGTGTATTAAACAAACATCGCCACAATAGCAGTGTTTGTCAGCCTGGCCACTGCTCAAAATGCATTTTCCACTCTAGGCACACAACCGACGCTCATAGATTTCCTGTTCGTGGCCATAGATTAAGTTTGTTACATCTACATTATGTTATTAATGAAGACCGCAGTAGAGTGGATTTGACCAGAGAGAGATGCTAGAAAGTTTCATTGCACTATACAAGATATGGAGTCGGGAAGTATTTCTGTATATAGCAGATGTGTGCGCTTGGATTTGAGTCGGACTTGAGTCACAACTATTACTTGTGACTTGGTGTGAATGACAAACCAAGATGTGACTTGAAACACCTTGACATGGGATTAATCACAACTATTCAGTTATTAAGATAATTGTCAACAAACAAACAATCAGTCACTTTATATAAGAAAAACCTCAAGACGAACAGCAGTGACATGAAAGTTGTATATTTTTTGTTTTTTTCTATGCAAAATCTAGTCTGTAACCTACAACTCCAAAATATGTTCAAGTGATCCTACCTTAGCTCATACTTTGAATAAATCAAAACAAGTAACATCTTGTACATTTCTGGGGTTCCAAAGTAAGTTGCAAAATCCCATAGACAGGAAATTACATTATACTTTTAAATATTCTTTCTGGATATACATGTTTTATGCCACATCATGGAAAAAATTGCTGAAGCAACAAACTTTTCACAAAAGCAAGCAGCTGGAGGCTTTCCTACAAGTCATATGTGGGAGATGCTAGCTCTCTCACAGTAAGGACACATGCTTGTATCAATGTTATAGTGCATCAAAATAATAATATGAATTGATTTATCTATCATGTTATGCTTATACATTGCACATTCGGCCTTTTAAGTTAAGCAATGTGCAAAAACCTTAACTCAAAGCAGAGAACATGGACGGTCCAATGTCTTGACATTAAGTGAAGCTAAACACAAAAACAGCTTTTCTTTGGCCATAAAACTGTGGTGTTTAGTTTTTGTGCAGTTTTAGTGCAAAGTGATCAAATTAGCATGTTTCGAGTAAAAATAGTCACAAACCTCCAGTGTCTCATTGCAAAGACCATTGTCATTTCTAAACTCTGTGACATCAGCGTTGATTTATCCACTCAAAGCTTCTTGTAAACACAAACACCAACTGTCAAACCAATCAATCTGCTCCTCTCAACCTCTCCTTTCACCTTTTCCTAATTCTTTTCCAGCTGACAGTTTAGTTTGAAATGTATTTGTGGATTGAGTTTAGGGGGTTAGCTTCACTTTAATGCCAGAGACTCACTTGAGAAACAAAAACTCAGCTCTGTTTTCAACTTAAAACTTTTAAAATGTATACATACCTAGCATGCTTTTGTTGGGCTCAGAGAGACACATGTCCTTTTCGGCACTGGGCAGGACAAACCCCACCACAAAGATCTCCACTCCATCCGCCATCAGCGCCAGGCCCAACACAAAATACAGACTCCACTGGAACTTCCCGTGACCACACTCCTGCAGGATGGTCTCGTACTGTTGGGCCAGCTCCTCCTGATCTTTCCTCCTCTCTGCCTCGGACACTCCAATATCGGTAAACTGTTGCGCCCCAGCCTGGACTGACCCGGGACCACCAGCGATGCTCCCTTTCCCAGAGTCTGCCCTCGGGATGCCTTGATACTCGCCCTCGTAGATCTCATCATCCTCGTCGTGGCCCTCTGTGGAGTCGCTGTGGCCTCCTTCGTCATCATTGGCCTGAGAAAAAGGAGACTGTCACTTGGTTTGAATGCACCACACAAAGACAACAACATCACTATTCTGCAGATCTAGTCTAGAGGTGAGTCGATATGGATTTTCTGAGCCGACATCAATATCCAGTATTTAGCTTGCTGCAGCAGTATTGTTCGGGGTCGCGGATGACTGGAGCTTATCCCAGTGACTTTGGGTCTTACACCCTGGACAGTGGTCAGCATGGAAGCAGATACACATCATTCACTCACTCTCTCTTTCATTCACTTGGGGAATTTTGCAGTGATGCCTTTTTAACTTAAACATGCCAGAGAACATGATGAGAACCTAACACGGGTAGAACGAGGAAACTTCACCCAAAGAGACTGTAAGAAAGTGATTCAAAGAGAGTCGAACTCACAATCTCCAGAGCCCTGCTGTCTTCAGAAAATTGATCATGTGAACATAATGACTACATTAATATAAATTTACCAAAATTAGCATTTTATTGTGTATTTTTGTGTCTCAAGAAGTGAAGACCTGCTACATTAGAAGAATTTTGGGCCAGTTTAATACATGGTCGCTAAGCAACTCCCTGGCGTGATGTCATCATCTGTGAACAGGAATTAAATTTATAATCTGAAAAAAAAAAAAGCTAAAATTTTTATTTAATTGTTCTTTTTTTCATGTTTATACCTGCAACTGAAGCATTTGCAGTATTTTCTCTAACTGTCAATATCATTATCGTACCCATGGACAAATGTACAAAAGTTAAAATGTCATAGAAACCCCTTTCAGGAGGAACTTTTATATACTTAAGCTTTCAGATCAGCAGCAAAAAGAGCACACAGGACTGAATGACCAAGATTCAATCCAATGTTATTCTTGTTTTAAAAGGTTGTGTGATGAAAAGAAAGTATTGGAAACTCTTCAGTGAATATTGCAAGAGAACAGAGAGCTCTAACCTGGCTGTCTCCACGGTAATATCCTCCATCTTGGCTCCCCTGCATGGGATAATCATCGTCATCATCCTCCTCGAAGCGGCTGTAGGAGCGTCTGGCGTACTCGTCGCTCACACGGTCAACAGAACGACCGACTTTCTTTGCCGCTTGTCGTTTGACTTCTTTGGCAATGTCTTTGGCACCTTTAATGAAGGCAGTCCGGTTCTGGTAGTTGTCCTCCATTTTGGAGAGGTGCCGTGAGGACCAGCAGAGAGACTGAGGTCAGCTGGGTGCAGTGGGTCACCTCACTGTCTAGGATTTTGGCTCAAACAAAACCGCTCACGAGAAAGTGTGAACCTATGGATGGAGAAAAACACAATGTTGTCACAAAAAGCATTTTAATACCAGTAAAAGTTGCACATTAAAGTAACATAAGCAATGACTTAAGAAGATTTACACTATAGTTGGGCAATTAATTGAATGTCTAATTGTAAATTATTTAGTTGAAATTTTGAATAGAGAGATTAACAGCTAATCCTCACTCAAACAGAAGTAAGCCTTTGGAAGAAGAAAAGTATTCTTTTTATTGTTAAATGCCACAGATTAAAAGTCTGCATAGTTTACAAGTGCAAGAAAGTATATATTTTGTTAATAAGTTAATAAATAATAGATTTTGTTCCCCATTTTAATTTTCACACACTCTTTCACTTACATGTAACAAACTGTAATAGTCTAGGCACAAGCAGCTGAAATCAATTTATTTCATATTGACTACGGTAAAAACAAAAATCAACTTTGAAGGAAAGGGTTTTTTATTTGCTTTGCTTTTTCAGTGTTTCTTACAAAATAGACAGAACTCGTTTCAAAGTATCACAAAGAAAGAAGATTCCCGTTTGGGCAACTGTTGCTACTTTTTGTATTGTATGTAATCCCTCAAGTTATTTTGTTCAATTATTAAAATGATTGTCACAATTTTAAGCAAATGGTTAAAAAATGTATTTAAGGCTGAAGATGAAGAAGATGAATGCTGGCGATGTTTTTATAAGGATTTAGAGCAACGTCTTTACTTATCTCGTAACATTCTACACAAGTACTGTAGTCTATTAGTATTTCTCAAACTGTTGTACATGTTGAGTATACATTTGCAGTTTGAATCTTTGATTTATGGAGAGACAAATCTATCTTCTTTTGGTCCTCTTTAGGCTATGTCCAGTTTGTGAGCAATATATACAGTATCTATGGTTTATCATTGTTTTAAACTTCATTTAGTCATGTTTTAAACCATTTTCAATGCTAATTTTGGCCTAAAATTGACAGTTTAGATCTGGGGGTGCATGGAGAGCCAAAAAATAATATTAAATTGTGTGAAATGTTTGTGAACCACATCTACAGTAAATCAAATAATTAATCTGCAGTCAGCTAGTATCTTTGGTCTTGCTAGAAGAAAACAAAAGTGCTTATCTAAAGGCTTAACTATAAAATTAATAGAAAAAAGGGTGTTATAATAAAAAGTGAAAGTGAAGGTTTTTTTTTTTCATCTATCGATTTGTTAGTCAGCCAAATACACACCCTCCTTCTACAGTTTATTTGCAGCCTGCACCTGTTGCCTCGTCGCATGGGCCCCGCAGGCTTGCATTACACCCCAGATGGCCTCTATAATAATTAGTGGGTGACACATCAAGCCCTGAATGCGTCAAAAAGGAAATGAGATTCTGCCTTTTCTCTTTGCAGCAGAGAGGGAAGCCCTGGACTGCATTTGCTCGACAAACGATGCTTCAAAATAGCATCAGTGCAGGGACCATTACTCTCTGTGCGGTGGGTCTGATGGCTGAGAGAAAAACCTCATCAACAGGTCAGCACTGCACGGAGAGACGAAATGTCACGCACGGACAAGACAGGGGAGAGTTTGGAAGGGAAAGTCTAAAGAGCATGGAAGATGGATCAGATCGCTGTAAACAGTTTGCAATTAAACGCCAAGCCAGTTCAAATGAGGCATGAAATTAAAAAGGATTCAAGTGATATCCACATAAGATACAAGTCTATAAATGTAGAATATGATCAGAATCAGAAAAGGTTGTATTGCAGTTATCGGTGAAGAAAATGTATAAACGTGGAGCTTGCTTCGGTGCAACATAAAACACTGAATGATGATAATGAAATTTGAACATTAAAGAAATATGGTATTGCAAAAGTAAAAAACATACTTAAAGGTAGAGAACTTTGTCATTTCTCTTAAAGAGTACATTGCATGAGCAGCAGATTGTGACAAAATCAGATCACTGTGCTTTCTCTTTAAAATCATAAAAGCAGTGTAATGTTTGGCTGTGCTTGAGTGGTCACCTCCAGTCTCATTTGATTTTACTGTCTGTAAAAATGCGTTTTTAAGGTTTAATTGCAGACAAAATAATAATGTATTTGGTTATTATCTTCTGCTGAAGGATTCATGAGAGTTTGGAAATAGTTGGACCTATAGCTTCAGCTTTTGTGGTGTGGAAATCAGCTGCCCCACAAGAAAGCGTGCATTTATCACGACATTATGCAACATGTAAATTACGTATCATTACCACGAGTTCACGGCTGTTTTGCGTAATTATGGTACGCGTCGCAGTCCCAGTTCATTTCTATGGTGATAGCTAAAGTGTGTTCTTTATTATGAATATTAATGAAATAGCCCCAGGCCTAAACTTACCCATTTCAGTAAGTTGAAGCCTAAACTGGCTTCAACCAAAACTTGTGTAATTTGTCATTTGTCGCTTTTTCATATCGTGCAAAATGTACGGCGTAACATACGCAAAAAAGGCCTGAAATTGTGCTCAAAATACGCAATTTTTGTGTCGTGGTAAATGTACACTTTCTTGTGATACTGTGTTGAAGTATACAATTAGCCTGATTGTAGTTATTAGTTTATCATTCTGTTTTAAATTATCATATCATTGGAACCTTACATTTTATGTAACAAATCTGACGTAGAATCTATGAGGTCTGCCTGACACCATAAAATAATTTATTACAATCAGATTTTAAACTCACGCTAAAATGTAACCAGGGTAACATGAGTAAATTCAGCAGTAAGCCTAGCTAAAACACAAAAAACTGAGGCCGAGCAAGTCCCTTCAGAACATTTTAATTCAGCCCATGTGTCAGTTTGCAGCTCTAATGTCATATTGTTAAAACTACACATATCTACACTCAGCTGACACCTGTGGACAGGTAGTTTTAGTTATTACAAAGGCACAAAATGTTACATTTATTAAAATATTAAAATATTTTATTGTTGGTGCCAAGGTTGTTCCTTTGAAATACATTTAAGAAACTTGAAACTTTAGTCTGGAGAATCTGATCTGATATATTCTATATTATTGGTGCAGAGTTGAGAGTGAAAATTCCAAGTTAGTGAAACTTATCAGAAAGAAACAGAGAACCTGAAATGACTTTTGCACTTAAAGGGTTAATATTCACGTCTATTTTATCTTAAAATACAGTATACTCTATATTTAGCATATGATGATTTCAGAGGCAAACAACCTTAATTCTCTGCATTTCATTACAGATCAATAGCGTAATTAAAGCAATCAATTACTGTTCCAACAATAAATCATCAGTCATTCTCGATGCAGCATCTGTTTTGTTTGAGCAGTGTGAGTGAGCCTTAGGGGCAGCAAAGCCACAAAATAACATGTCACTTGATGTTTGTTGGAACGAGGCAAAGTGAGAGACATCGAGCCAAGTTTTTTTTTTTTTTTTGACCTGGCTCCAGAAACAAACTCTGACAGACAGCTACAAAAACCCAGAAAACCAGGCAGAGGCAGGTGAAGAAAAAGTCCTCAGCCGACAGTCAAACATCCACACAGAGCCATTCTGCATCAATATTTAAAGACGTAATAACTTTTATGACCACCTGCTTTTTTCTTGCTGATTTGTTAGACTACAGAAATTGCAAGTAGTTTCGCCATAGATACAGAAACAAAATTCTTGCATTCTTGAATTGAATTGTTGAAAATAAACAATTTGTGAAAAGTAAACTATAGTTTTAATCAAAAATAATAAAATGTACTGCCATTGCTCATTTTCAACACTGTTCAAGGCTAGCTTATGCAGTATGGGTGTATGAAGCTCAGCATTATACACATCGGTAATGTCTTAACCAAATACTCAACAGACATAAACTTTACAAAATACTAACCTCATTCATTGAAAAGTGTTAGATGTTATTACAAGTTGTAACCCAGTTGTCACTTCTCTACATCATTTTGGTTTATGTAACGTTGCTTTGTAACTTTATATTCACTCCATTCTCAAACTATAATGTCCTGCTTCTTCTGTGGAAAATGCTTTTGCCACTCGTGTCTATCCCACAAATAATATACTAAATGCAAATTCTTTGTTGTTGTACTTGTAACTTTAATGGTTGTGTAATTGTATTGATAAAATAATCTTCATCAACATTTTGACTGAGTGAAAAGCTTATTTGCCAGGGGACCCAGGGGGATTTTCGCTTCTGCAATACTTTCTGAAGAGTGTGTCTGGTAACCTCTCGCCCCAAAACGTCTCAAAGTAACTCCCCCACAAACAAAAGTAAATTAATTAATTTAAAACATGAAACATAGCAGCTCATTGGTCATTTTTGACTTAGAACAAAATATAACTTCACTCATGTCACTTTGTTTATTGATTCTGCAGGAAACCAAGATGTTTTTCATTCCTCTGTGATACTGTTTCCATTTTTTCCCCCTTGTAAGCAACAATGTTTGATTTCGCACTATAAATAATGAATGCTCTTGATTCATCTGTGTCATCACCTGGATTTTACACACAACAAAATTATGAGAACACTTGAAATTTTTATGACGCAAAACTGAAACTGAAACTAGCTTTTCCGTTGCAGCAGTAACTGTGCAGAGCTTAGCTAGTTTATTTGTTAATGCCAGTTGAGTTTTTAAACATTTCTTTATCAAACAGGCATAAAAACATATATTTAGAGAGAGAAAGGTCATGGGAGTAACCTCAGTCTGTGTCATCGACAAAAAAGAGAAAAGCCTCAGTGTTCCTAATTTTTATGTGATATTATTAATTCCATTTTTTATCCTTGATTATATTTATTATCAGACTGTAGCTTCGTCCTATTTTAGTTCATATTTACCCCCTACAAGAAAAAAAAAAAGTTTTCTCATCACTCTCATGCATTTTTGCCACTCACTGCAAACATTCATCTGCAGAATCTCTTCAGTTATTGATTATAAAGAGTTAACAGCTGTTGTTTTGAGTATGACAGTATTATTTGGCCCCACTGTGTTTTTCTGTGTCAAACTGACTCACTGAATATTTCAGAAAAGTGCATCATTAGCCTGTGCCCATCAACAAACAAACAAAAACAGGCTCTACATCACACTGAGGGGAACGTGGGCTCATATTAATGGCGACAGTGAATTATCTACCACTGTGAAGTATTAGGCAAAAGGCTACCATCATGACCATTAATATTGGCTTTCTTACAATGGCTTATGGGAAAACAAATATTTTATGAGCGAGTCTTATCGGCAAGGCTTGGGAGCAGGTGAATTCCAGTCTAACCACAGTCGCAGTGATTTTCTGCACCATTACCGAGGCAACAGTGTGCAAAATGGTCTGTTTTAAACCCCGTGAAAATAAGACATCACAAGAAACACGCTTTTACACTAATTGGACGTCTTTCTTACACAACACGTGCAAGCAATCAGCAAATATTACTCAATATTTTGACTGAAAAAAAGATCACATTTGATAGCAGCAGTTACTATAAGCTACTATAAGCTTGAACATGAAATAACAATATTGAGATGCTTTTATCAGGGTATTTACAGGGAGTGAAAATTCAGCCAATTACAACTTGAAGTGAATTTAACACCTTTATAAAGACTTTTTAATAGTCCACAACTCGGTCAAGGAGACTACTAATATTTTTGAGACACATTTTGTTTAAACTAATGTATATAACATCTAAAAAGGCGGCTGACATTAAAACTAACTTTCACACGAGTATTATGGACTAACGCAGAAGAGGATAGGGTTTTATTACATCTAATTTAGAGCATTTACATCCAACATTTGGGGCTGCATGTCAGATTAAACACAAATAATATAATGTTCTATTAAGAAGAGCTGA
Source organism: Mugilogobius chulae (assembly GCA_038363315.1). Lineage (NCBI taxonomy): Eukaryota > Metazoa > Chordata > Actinopteri > Gobiiformes > Gobiidae > Mugilogobius > Mugilogobius chulae. Next base: position 28,678,432 of record CM076408.1, read on the forward strand.
CTTTTTATTAAATTATTATTATTCAATGTAACTTTTTAGCGTGAGTCTGTGTTCTCTTTGTCTCTTTGTTTGTGTAGTCTGTTTCACGCTCTTCACAAAAAATAAATAAAATAGACTTTAAAATATTCTTAAGAGCCTCATTTTAGGCTACTTTAATCAATCAACTTTAAATGCTTTTCAAAACCCTACAGAAACCATGTCATTGCCATGGTGACACCAATTGTTTGTAATATGTATTGTGGGCAATATCTCACAATGACACAGTATAGTTACATCCACACTGTATAAAATACTGTATAGGCAAATGTACAAGTTTCAAGTCAAAATAGGCCCATCCTATGTTTATTTTATTATACTGTTCTGCCCTGATTGTTTCTGATTACAAACGCCTGCACCAATCACGCTGCTCTTAGCTCCGCCCCTCACTCTCACCTTTAGTCCTCAGGCCTCTTGTCATTTTATCAGCTCTGTTTGAAATATGATTATAAGCAAAGTTTATTTCATGTTTAAAGGTGTGCATAATGCCATTTTCCTGGTGAATGGTTGAAGTCACCTGCTTGTTTCCATGGAGACGTTACAGCATTAAACAAAACTATCTGCATATTCGGCTTGAAACATCATTCTTTATAAAGCTTACTATTATTGAGACCACATACTGACAACACAAAGAAATTGCACCAGTTTGATGAAGGTCAATATTGTAAAATTGAAAGATTTTATTCAGTTCAGATGATTTCTTTTTAATCTCGAAAATGTACAGTTTTAGGAATTTGATGCTTTTGATAATCTTAAGTGTTTTAGACAGAAGCCGTTTGCTTTTTGTCATTCTAAAAGCCTCCTGTAAACCTGCAGTATATGTTAGTGTCTTCAGCGGTGGGTCTGCGGTGGGTTGATGGACACATTGGTGTGAATTCAAGCTTTACCCCTGGGTCTGCTCAGAGCAGGCTAAAGACCAGCACTTTAACCTAATCATACCCACAGCAAGAGCTCTGAGAGGGTTGTAATCACTTTGCTAGACTCCCGAAACACAAACACACATTAGGAAATGCTCTGGACTAATGCAGTTTCAACAGAAAATGTTAAAGGAGATGGAAAAAACAATGAGCTATCCGAACTCTGCATGCCTCGCTGGACCTGTGTGTGGGTGGCCATAAAAGCAGCAGGACTTTATAATGTAAAATCATCACAATTTGAACAAGCTCACAAAGACTCGAGGAGCATTCAGTTTTGTTTGTTAAGCCTGTAGGTATGTATTTTTGCCACTGACTGATGTCGCCCCAATTGAAAAGGTCAGTGATCCCATGAGAAATGTAAATATCTCAAAGCCCTGCAGCTTCAAAGGGTCAATATTATTACACACACTGAGAAAAGATTTCTTTTAGCCAAGGAAGAAATGACAAACCAATTTTACAAAAGCCTGCTTCCAAATCTATATTCAAATAGTCTAAGTAAGCAGTACTACCGAGTGGGCTCGCCCCTGCACAGATCTGACCTGTAATTGGTTGGTTTTTGTCTCTATTGTGTGATGAATAGCTTTATTGCTCTGGAATATTCCATTCGCAGCCATCTCATGGAAAGCAAACAGGTGACTTAACCTCCACCAGAAAGGTTAGCCTGCATAAGATGTCTAAAAATTCAATAAGATCTGCCAACTTAAAGTAGTTCTACGTGATGTGTGGGATTTAATTTAGATAAAACTGTAAAGCTGTAGTCTGTAGCATTTTCCAAAGATAAACACTACACTGGACCATGAGCAAGAAAAAAGCATTTCCATGGAAACAAGCAGAGACCTCAGACTCTATAGGCCAAGTGTCAGATTTGCTCACAGCGTGTTTTTCAGCGCAATAAAACTTCCTAAATGAAAAGAACATGAATGTAACCTTTAAGCAATTTTCAAGAAACTTGAAATTAATGTTGTGGGCGCCTTATGCCCATCTCACCTCAACAGGTGAAACAATGACCCGATCAGACCAATATTTGTGCAAGATTGATGCGGAGAGGACACGGAAACACTTTTTCTGTTGGTCCCTGTTGTCAAGTTGACGAGCTGTGTCCAGCAGCAGCAGCAGCAGCCTCAGCACGCAGCGCTGTCAGAGCAGGCCTCGGGATGCGCGCGGGGGGAGAGCGGCGGGGGATGCACAATTCACTGTATTTTTGAGCAGCTCAGCCAGTAGCAGCTCATTTGTGATGCCTCCTTCCTCCCTCCTGCTTCCTTTACCCGTTAAAAAAATCAATCGGCGTCGCCTTACCTTTCTCTTTTTGTTCCGAAGCCAAGAAAGACAATCGCATCAAACAGGCCACTATAAAAAGCACAGGGAGATTACAATCTGCCAAGTATCGCGATGATAAATCTTAACACCTGAAGATAACGTCGTCAAACACACACAGTCTTACTATTCAGTTCCACAGTGTGAGAGAACCATATAATTTCCCCAATAATACTTTCAATTGAGCACAAACTAAATCTTAGGAGGCTGCAAAAGGCTTATGCACAATTTTAAGTGGCTTTAGGGCCCAACAGGCCAATTTACCTTGTCTAAAAATAATCCCGGATTAAAAAAACAAATCTGTCGCAAATCCCAAGCGATTATCAGACGATTGTCAGCTTGATATCATTCAGAAAAATCTCGCTCAGCGCGAACAACCTGTCACGATCTGAATTGAATTACAGGCCATCGTGTCCTAATATGTCTTAATTGCTGTGAGAAGAAACACGCCCATCGCCTTTTCTCTTTTTCAAACATGTTCATTCACAAAATATTCACCGTAGAAAACAAGAAAAAGCTAAAGAACATTCAGTCTTACCTGGACCCGTGCGACGTGTCTCCTGTAGACCAGAAATGAGATGGAGAGGACAGGGAGGAGGATGGGGAGGCGGATGGCTGTGTGGCTGTGAACCGAGCCGAGTGCTGCTGCTGGTGATGCTGCTGCTGCGCGCTAAGGAGGCAGGAGAGAGAAGCCCACGCCATCCACACACACTCAGTGATGTACAGGGGCCCCCTCCCCCACGCCTCCCTCCGAGCGCACGACCACAGAAACGCCTTCATACGAGCCAGTGAATGAGCGCGTATTTTTGCGCATCAACATGACTTACTTTACTCACTTCACACAAGCTGCTTTTATTCAATTACGCTAATAACAGGCTTAGATGAGATATAGTATAAATGTCTGCTATGGAGTGAATGCAGGTCCTTTTACGCATGCGTAAGGAAACACCTCTCCTATTTCCATCTGCTTTTACAAATGACTCTCGTGATGAAGCGCGCGGCGGTGAAATACAGCTCACGCACGTGCAGCAACACCTGACTCCTGTTGCTATGCCGACCACTTGCCGTCTTCCATCAGTTTCTCTTCTCCGCATCACGAAGAAACGTGAGGCACTTTGACAAGACGCGTCATGACGTCACCCACCATTAGGAGACAGTGCGTTTTGTTGTGTAACTGGGCCAGACTCTTTGACATGTTTGTGCAGTGAAAACTGTCTGAAGCAAATGATCAAAGGCAAATGAGGCCATATTTCTGTCTACGAAAAATAAATGTGTGAATTTGTAGTCTTGAAAGCATAGCAAAAAACCCAAGAACACAAGATTAGCTAGATTAAGTTTTGTTATCATACATTTATGGATTGGTTTTGTAAACTTAAGTGACCATATTGATGTGCAACATTATCGACTTTGACAACACGGATTAAATTGTCAGTGGAGCAGTCCAACTTCAAATCAATCCAAGATTGATCTCTAATTAAGCCTTTAGTCTTGGTGGGCCGTTTATTTTACCCAAGAATAGCCTAGAGAGTTTTACACTGGTTTAATTACCTGATTCTGACCGGAAAGTTGTCACTCCCCGACCAATTAGTCAGCAGATACAGCACTGTCTATTTTCATCATTCTCTTTTCTTTTATAAAGATTTTCTGGCCCGAGGGTTTTAGTGTGACAGGACAGCCATAGTGTGAAATGAAGTGGGAGACAAGGTTTTTCGTTATTATCAGACAATTTGTGGTAAATAACAGTAACATTTTCTATTAATATATCCATAGAAATGGCATGGAACTTTTAAAGAACTACATTTATTTTTCACCCTTTTTTTGTTTGCATTTTTAATATTGTAATCTTCCAAGATAATATGTTACTTTATTTTGCAATGTTACTTGCACAACATATTGAGTATTACTATAGTTTGTATTAAAAGTTTTATTCTCCAAACATCTCTCATCTGTACAGTGACTAGAAAAACAAACATTTAAATTATTCATAATTACAAAACAGAAGCTGAAAAGTTTTATGTGTTGCTTAAAAAAATGTTAAAGTCGAAAGTTGTATTTGTTTAAAGATTACGGTGGCATTGGAGCTCTCATGGGGGGGCCGGTGGGGGGTCTAGGCGGCATGGGCGGTCCCCTTTGGAAGCCGAACGGTGGAGGCCGAGGTGGCCCAGTGGCGTAACCAGGAGGAGGCATCGGAGGTGGCGGTCCTCTCATCGTTGGCACTAAAATAGAAGTATATTTTGGCTTGTGGGACATTTCTCCAAACAAAAAAACATTTAACAAGACCTTTTTCTTAGTGTTTTAAAGTAATGGAATGACAAAACAGACAACTATTGACTATGGATAATGCTAAGCCTGCTCCTTTCTGCAAAAATTGTCAGTAGCTTGTGAACGGGCAAATCATTTTTCCATGATTTAATGTCATAGGTCTTCAGCTGTACCACACATTTCATTTAAAATGTTACAAACAAACTGCTTTGCATGTGCATTTTCTTGTGTAACTGTGGATTAAGGCACAATTGATCAGAATCCATTTCAATTTCAATTGATGCAATCAATAAATCACATAGACTGCAGTTTTTGAAGTCGCATAATTTCCTTCACTGAAAACAAAATAAGTGACTACACAAATTATGTGACTACATAAAAACTGAAAATGAAATGAAAAACCAGATTTAAAAATATCTCACATGTGATCACTTTTTTCATCTAAAGTGTGTAGATCTACTGTAAAAATTTGGATATTGAATATAATCCCCGAATAGACCTAGGCAAATTGCTCTTTTTGCCCAGTCAGAGCCAACATGTTTTTTGTCTTCATTTTACTCTATGATGACTTTAAAACAGAAAAGATTAGGATAAAGTAAATGAAATTCAATTTGACAACAAAATGTGATGATAATATATATTTACTGACTATAAAAAATCAGTTTTTAATTATGTTTTTGCAAATTTTTCATCTTTGTCAAATAAATTAAATAATGATATTCCATGCTGGATCATTTACTGTTCATGTCTTACCCATGGGAGGTCCATATGCTCTGGGTGGGACACCCATCGGGGGAGGGGGCATGCTGGGAGGGGGAGGAGCTCGGGGCTGACTTGAGCCAGGGGGAGCCGGAGGTGGAGGTACCATTCCAGGAGGAGCTGGAGGATGCATGGGCATCTGAGGCATGCCTGGAAAAAAGGGCAATATTAATAGTATACATATTGTGCAATTAAGATTTATTACGGGCTTAATTCTGCATAATAGGCACGCAGTTAGCATATGTCCATGTAAGAATAAAAGATGATAAAAGTGACACACTTAGTTTAGAAAGACATAAATATAGAATACCTATTCTTATTCAGAGCTAAGAGCTTCTAAGCTACCTTTTATTATATTATCACTTCTGTCTACTCTATGAATGTAGTCTTTTCTAGTGATAAAATAAACTCACAAAATGGCATGAAATACAAAAACATAAATAAAGTGACTATTTTCAACTTAAAATGATTACAAGTGCTTAATTTATATAATCTCCCCTTTCCAAAACTGTTGCACAGAAAAAACTTCTCACGTTACGCTGACAAAGTCTTGTTTACCTGGATGCATGCCAGCAGGAGGATAATGTGGAGGGGCACCAGCCTGTCCGGCTGCATTGGGAGGCATTCCCATTGTGGGCATCGCAGGAGGCATTGATCCTGGAGGAGGAACAGGGGGAAAAGCCGGAGGCATGCCTGTGGAAAAAAGCCAGATATAAGATATACAAGATACTGTAAAACTGAAGTAAATGTAAAACTTCTGCTACTGTAGTTGTTGCTTCAGATTGTAAGTATTGTCTCAAACATAAAGTGAAATTTTGGTCTTACCCATACCCAACCCAGCACCGAGTGTTGTTAGGACGGGTGTTGGCACAGAAGGGGGTGGTGGAGCATCTGCGAAAAGCTGGTGAGGTCGGTCCGCCTGGGACAGAGGGTTCTGTGCAGCAAGGAGCCTTTCTGCTGCTGACCCATGACGTTCCCCCTTTGAATCTTTTTTGAAGGCGTAGGACACTGTGATTGGTCTGTTGCAAAGATACTGGCCGTTCATAGCTTCTATTGCAGCATCTGAAGCATCAAAGCTGGCATAGTTGATGAAAGCATAGCCCTTAGAATTGCCTGTGTCTGGGTCTCGCATGATTTTTGGAGTCTGAAGGATTACGCCGAAAGCACTGAATGTGTCATAGAGCAGTTTCTCATCAATCTCTGGATCCAGGTTACCAATGAAGATGTTTGCTCCAACATCCAGGTTTTTGTTGTGAGCTGAGGCTTTGTTGACTCTTATAGGTTTTCCATAAAGTTTTATCATATTCATAATTTTTATAGCATAATCAGCATCTTCTTCACTTAGAAACTCCACAAACCCATAGCCTATTAAAAAAAAAAAAGATATGACATGATTGTGTAATAAACATGTCCCGATGTCTTAAAGGGTTAGATCATTGCAAACCTTGGTGTTGACCCGTGACTCTATCTTTGGGCATGTGTGTGTTGACCACTGGACCAGCCTGAAGGAAGAGCTCCCACAGTAAAGGCTCAGAGACTTTCTCATCGAGGCCACCGACGTAGACAGTGGCATCTGATGGAGCACACAGAAATTACACGTTTAAATATCACAAGATTAGCACATAACAGGCCTTAGAGTATTAATTCATGTTATTATATAATGTTCATAGTACCGGTATTCACCAGATCAATCAGTGTAGTAATACTATTTGACACTTACTACAGAGTCACTAGCGCCTATACTCATTCATTCAAAAATGTTGCAGTTAGCATAAGCTAAGTTTAACTTTAGCTAGGAGAAATATCATGTATAATACCTTAATAGCATATCTGTTTCATGTGATAATGTTGATGAAACAATTAAAGATACCTTTGAGGTTAGGCTTAGCTGTAAAAAATAAACTTCTTTACTCTATCACTTAGAACAAAACGATTAAAAGAAGCTAGCATCACAAGCACTGAACACTTCCATGTGATAGACCCGGATCTTTAAACCAAACTGTAAACAACCCAATCGTTCTCTTCTTCAAATCAACTACTGGCAGACACGACAATCACGACCACACAAACTACCTTACAAGCGTTCAAAAAGCCATTTACCTTGATTTCTTTCTGATATTGGTCCCGCTGCCATGTTGAATGAACAACGGAGGAACAGCGAACTGAAAGTCCCGCCTCTTCCGGCACGGCACCGGAAGTAAAGTTTTCAGTGTATTAAAATCATGGAATAATATAATACATCCATGTTTAAAATACAATAAATCTATGGATCCGCATAAATCATGCATAAAACACACACAAAACACGTAAAAAAAAATCTATTTATATATTTTCAATTGACCCGTTATAAATGACTCAGATTAGACTTTGCTGTTAATTACTTTAGTATTTATTGCATTTTTTAAAAATTCTACTAAAATTTCTAACAAGGAATACAATTTTTTGTATAAAATAGAAATTATTATGGCTTTAAAAACACATCAAAAACACATTAAAAAATCATGCATAGTAAAAAATAAATGTGAATAGCAAAACATGTAACAAATTCCAATGTAGTGGCCACCAAAAATATAAAATGAGACAAAAAGATCATTGAGAAAAAAAGAAAAAAGAAAATACTAAAGGAAAACATATAGGTGGTAAAAGCAAAGATAAACCTTCAAGGCAGTGTGATTATCCTCATTGTGAGGTCCACTCCTGACAAATAATTTTTGCATGAAAAGCATTACAGTTACGTTTCATAATTCTTTGTAAAACAAGACAGAATACATAATGTATACTTTACTGCAATAATGTATGACCACTTTAGTAACAGACTGGACTGACAACTGAAAATGAATGCACAGATTAACGTTAATATGCAAAAGGCATGTGTAGCACCATTACACTTTTACAGAATAGTGTTAAGAAATCTTTCATTTTTTTGAATATCAAATAAAACATGTATGTTTCTCACAAAAGGTAATTGCTGGTTATGTTTATGGTAATAAGGACTAATGCTGTAGTTCTGTAGGTCCATTGTACAATATTATACAAACAATACATTCGGCCGTTGTCGCATAGGTCAGTTTACACCTACTTTTCACACATATTCTTTGACCATAAACCTGAGCACCTGACAGTACCAATTCTTTCATCACATTTAGAAACCTAAACATCTTTCTGCTTTAAAGGTAAAAAAAAAACTTATCTTTTTTGTTTTATGGAGGAAATCAAAGGTCTATCCATACATTCCCAGCAAAAGGTTAACAAAGGGGGGGTTTGGGGGAGTATTTTTCTGTATATAGAAACCCTTGTATAAAAAGATGCTTACAGGTAGTTGTTTTTTTAAGAAAGCTGCCTTTTAGTCACTAGGCACAAAAAGGTAATTGCTAAAACAGCTCATTCTCGTCAGATATTGTGCATAATGTGATAAAGGCTGGATTACCTGGTCTTTAGTAGCTGCCAACTATGCAATAATGAAAAATTTTGCAATGATTTATTCTGGAAAACTGGTTTGATTACTGTGTTTTGATGCATTACAACACAGTAAAAAATATCAAACGTACAAAATGCAAAGGTCAGGGATATCTATTAATGACCCCAGAGCTGTCACATTTTGGGAAGTATAACATTTTTGGCGGTTGCTACTATAAGAGGCTTTTTTGTTGTGCCCAGGAATCTGACAAAGTGAAGGCATGTCTTTCTTTCTGTGTGTTTAGTGTGAAGGTAATGTAGCTGTGTTGGCTGCATTGAGCTGCCCCACTGCCAGCATCAGGATGTCTTTTTTCTCTTTGTGAAATCGTAGCTCTCGTCCTGCCAACCGCGCATCCTCCAGCTCTCGCTCTGTGGAGGCCAGCTCTTGGGCGATGGTCCCTGCTACGCTCTGCTCGCGGTTCACCCAGTCCGCCGCCATCTGAGTGCGCATGTCATCGTCCAGGGCTCGATGGGAATAATGAGCCAGCACTTCCTGCAAACAGAAGAGAGCGAAGTTAAACTACAGCATCTTAGTGCGTTTTACTGGATGTCATAAAAGTGTTTTCTTTTGGAAACACATCAAACCTAATCTGCAAATTCAAGATATGTCTAGCTAATCCAGACTTTCAAGCATTTAAGAATTTCAGTGATATTAGATTAGATTTTTCTTTTGGCTTCCTAACTGTGTATGCATAAAAGGCATAAAATACAATTATTATGCTTTGAAAAAAACAAAAACAAACAGTCAAATTGAATGGCAAAAAATACGTATAATAACAAATCCATTGTAGTGGCCACGTAACATAAATTAGACAAAAGCATCTTAGTGCATTTTATTGGAGGTATATTTACTTTTGGAGATACATCAAAATCTATTCTATGTAATCCAGACTTTCAAATGCTTAACAATTAAGAGAAAAGGGGCTAAGCATTCTTGCTGTTCTTGTAAACTGGATTTTCCACTGGAACATGTTTTTATCTTAAAGGTGGGGTAAGTGATTTTCAAACTGCAAACACAAATTAGATTTAAATCTCACAACTCCCTCTCATAAATCCTGCAACACAAGGGTAATGTCAACATGTAGTCATTTATGGTTGCAATTTCGACGTAAAAACCTTCTTTTTACAACCAACAAAGTGAAAAAGAGTTACCCACCCAAGCACAGCCAATTAGAGAGGAGCATTCAGCTCTTGATTAGAACTAAAAAACGTATTCAAATCAGATAGCACTCGGTGGTCAAATGTTTTTCACCATGTCCTGCATTTGTCATATACATTTTTGTGGAAAGCACAAAGTTTACTTATTTTCAATTAAAAAAGTAAGCTACCCCAACTTTAAATAGCTCAAAGGTATACCGTGTAACGTTTTAACAAAAACAGACTGGAATTTATTTAGATGTTTTGATGCACTATGTAAACAATAAAAAACTGAGAATAAATGGCCTCAAAAAGACCAAAGAAGACTGGAGAAGGGTCTTCTCCTGTTAATTCCATGAAAAGATGTTCTTTAAATCCTTTTTATTTATTTATTTTCCACATTATGCCATATGAAAACATAATTACCACTATTACAAATGCTACAAAGTATGTTTTTTTTTTACTGAATTGTGTAGTTGACTTTTTTACTACCAGTGCATCGCTAACCAGGAATGGCTCAAACCAGGTTAAATTAAGGACATTTCTAAATAACTTTACCCATGAACATTATATGATTCAATCAAGATTCTAACAAGATTTATTGGGGCACTGTGTAACTTTTTGACCCAAATTAAACTTGAATAAAAGAATGTTTTTGTTATTTAGATGTCTTTGTTTCACTAAATAACTCTGAATGGGCTTGGATTGCCACAAAATAGACACATATTTGACCTGGAGAGGGGCCCGAACATAGAAAAGTGGCCGCTTTAGCAGACTTTTTTCATCATATGGCATAAAATATATTTATACCCATTCAGAATGTCCCAAAGTCTGGTTTTAACTTCGTAATTCTACTGAATTGTGTAGATGACATGTCACCTCCAGAAACTTACACAGTGCACATTTAAACTAAGGTAGCAATAAAACGGACCACATTAGTCTAAATCTGTACATATAGTCTGTACCTGGCGAGAGCACTGTCTCTCCCTCATGGCTTTCAGGCTGCCGTTCCAGTGCAGCAGCTGGAAAACAGTCATCAGCTCCTGAAATAAACACACCGTCAAGAAAGGATACACAGTGCAAAGCTTGTGACCTGATTTCTCTTTTGTCCGATAAACAAGTCACATGAAGTGTATGCAGCTGATTGTAACCGCTGTGGCACATCTAATTACATTACACTGGGTTTACGCACAAGTCACAGAGCTTTACCTGAAACTCAAGCATCGACTTTCCTTTGTTGGACTCGAGCATGAAGCGAAAAGCGCCAATGCCTGTGTTTGGGTTGTCTGCCTCTTCTCTGTTTCCCTGTAAATGAATTACAGTGCACTCCATTATGTATTTAACATTGATTGAGCCGCAAAACAGGTATAAAGATCTGCAACGTACTTACATTAAACGGCGCCAGTGCTTCACCAACGCTTTTCTCAATGAATTCATCAGTGATGCGGCGAGATGGGTGTTCATTGAAAACAGAGTTCATGAGAGCAATCTTGGCTGCACTGCGTCGAGCCTCTGCTTTGGTCGGACAGAACTGTGAAAATCAGAGTCAGGCTTTTGACAGTCAATACTCATGAGCTGCAGTAGTCGCACACAAAAACAAGTTTCACAAGTTTATTAATAAAGCATGGAGGGTAAGTTTGAATAAAGTAATGCGTTTCATTTCTTAGGGTTTCTTTAAGTTTGCTTTATGATTCAGTAACACATTTTCAAACTAGAACATACTACAAAGCTTAATGTTATTATAGTATTATTAACATTAACATACAATATCTGATTTTCAATGTTTTCTTGTCTGGAATAGCCACTACTCCTTAGCTCACACTCAAAGTACCGCCTAACACAGACTGGTACATGGTAATATTTGTTTACTATAGTTGTGCAACGTTAATTCGATACACAAAATATTTTATATTCAAATTTGATTTTGTTTCATCTTCATTCAAAGCCTGGAATTCTTAGTAACATGAAGTTCATGTAGGGTTTGACTTTGGTTTGAAACAAAGACATGTAAACTTGCAAACTAGAAACTGTGCAGTTATTCAGTTTTTCAAAAATTGATGCAATCATCAGTGGTCGGTCGAGTCTTTTTATTGGGGAGGTCAACAGCCAAATATCCTAATAAAAACATGAGGTTTGGAGTTGAGCGCTGACTTAAATATTTTAATTTAATTTATGTGACACTTTAAAAATGTTTATGTCAACTGTTGAAAGCCTTTTGTATTTTTTAAAAGGAGAAACTATGATTGAAATTGAAAAAGTCTGTTGTAGTTTTCTTACTGTATTTGTATAGTTTTATGTACCATTAAAAAAACCATCAGTACTTAGTAGCCTCTTCATTCTAAACTGGTTGGTAATTGCAGGCATGAACAAACAGCGAAATAATGTGTAAATGTTTGACCTGGAAGCTCCCGAAGCAGCTGCCCCCAGGGAGGCTGACGTAGCAGACGTACGGAGGACTATTGGACGGGACCATCTCATACACCACCAGGGCCCCGTTCCTCAGGTCGGCCCCTCTGCTCAGCTTCATCTGCCAAAACTCCTGCAGCGCCTCCACTACATTCACTGAGACACACAAAAGGGCTCAACATGACCATCTATCAAACAGTACAGTTACAGTCAGCAGCTTTTCATCCAAACACATGGAAAGTGTTGGAGGAGGGTCTTGCGGAGGATGCCAGGGGATTTTCCTGCCGACTAAACACTTAAGTGCCTCATGCTTGGAGGAAATTCAGCATCATCTCTAAGGAACCGTTAAAAAACTTCTCCTCCAGCCCTGCTCTGCCTACAAGCAGCAGCTACATTCCCACAAACCAGCAGTGAACGCACAACAAAGAAAAACAGTAAAATTTGCAAGTGAGTCATAAAAGATTATTTGGATTTGGCCCTGGTAAGCGAGAGACAGTTCGACTCCTGTTTGAAAAGTCGACGCTCCCACTGGGCTAAAACTGTTTGATTTAGGATCCTGGTTCATAAACAATGTCTGGGGAGTCTTCAGTCAGTTGCAGCTCTGAAGCCACAACAGTCAGAGCTTTGTTGACAACTTGGAAAGTGAGCAGAAAAATGCAGTACATGGACATTTGGTGGGTATTTGCTTTTCTATTTTGAAGGAGTGGGAAAAAATACTCTAAACTTTATTATTTGTTCAGGGTTTTCGGATAAACCACAAAACACATTTCTCACAAGATAATCTCACAAAAAAGTTCAGCTAACTAAACATTTGCACATAACTTCAACAGAATTGGTCCGGACAGTGTTTGTTTTTACTTCATGATAAATGTAACTGTGATTCAGACTTTTTGAGTGTTTCTACTGAGAGGCTCATGGGAAGTTATTTTTACCAATGCTAGTGATAAGACACCGGTGCATTGTTAGCTTTCCGTGTCATTTCCTGACTGTGAAATATGGAAAGAAGCTGAAAATATGTATGACACTTAAATGATGGTGTATCAAAAAGGTACAAAACAACTTTGTGCTAATTACAAAAATATGAAATAATGTCACTGTAATGTCCATAACACGATAGTTAGGTATGAAAGAAAAGAGTACTTTGTCAGAAGTAGCCAAAAAAAATCATGTTTTTCTAAAATTTTGTCTGGTTTGACTAGCAATCTAAGGTAGTTATTCACTTAGAGGCATCATGACAAATGTTAAGTTTATTAGTAATTACACGTTTGTAAAAAAAAAAAAAGAAAAAAAAAAAAAAGAAAAAGTCCAACATGTAACTTTTTGACCAAAAAGTAAACTTGAATAAAACATGTTTTGTGGTTTTATGTCTTTGTTGCGCTAAAAAAATGATATAAACCTGCTTCCTTGTCTTGGACAATTATTTGACCATGAGAAGAACCTACTGTTTTTTTTGTTTTGTTTGGTTTGGTTGTTGTTGTTGTTTTTGTTGTTTTTTTTTTTTTAAGAAAAGCAGCTCCTTTGTCTATATTTTTTCATCAAGAATCAGTTGTGTTTAACAGAAAGTTACAGAGTGTCACATTAAGTAACAAAAATTAAAATAAAATAGAGTAGACTCAATGTGGAAGGTATTAATTAGCTTGAAAGGGGACATATGTAGTAAAGGAAAATTTTTTAGAGACAAATCCTATTAGCCCCAAATGCTCTATTAAACCCAGAAGGTGCTTAAAGTTAAACTTTAAGTAAGTGAGGATTTAAGCAAGTAAGGATTTTTAGCTGTAGATGTATTATATATTAAAGCTCGACTACTTTAGCAATAATATTATAATTTGCTTGTTGGCTGTGCAAGAAAGAACTATAGACAAAATAAATACGATCAGTCTAAAAAGTACTGTGCATGTTGACTATTTTGGTACAACTCAAATGATTTGATTTCTTTGTATCGTTCATGCAGTTTAAGTGAATAAGTGAGTTTGCTTCTTTCAAAATGTCAAAGTTTGTAGTGAGACTTGTTTCTCTTTCAAAGGTCCACAGTGTTACTGCTGCTTAGCTAAAAACAGACTTGTATAAAAAGACTTTTTTTTATTTTATTTCAATGTTTTTCAAAGCCAAAAACACATTCTAAAATATGTGCCTTTATTCTGAGTGAGCTTGCATCTTCTCTAAATTGATGGCTTTATGTCTTCTTACTTTCATGTTCATCTAGCTACAATTTTCAAAAGCATTAGGCTACATTTGTTCACTTTACAACTCTAGAAAGTTAAACAGTGTCACTTAAATCAACAACTGTGAGTCAAATTTTTTTTTTTTTATGATTTTGGAAAATAAAATAACTGAATTGGATCCTACTTTTGGAGAAAATGGGAAAGCAGCTGAACCCTCCAGTGTGATACATTGCTTTATAATCAAGTTAGCATGCCGTCTTGGCCAAAATAACATCACACTCTGGTATTTGACCCTGTTCCTCTGACCCACAGTCCGAGCAGATGATAAGTTGTTTGTCTTATCGCTCAGAAATCCTTCTAAACTTCACGTGTCTCTTTACCTCTGCCGTAGCCCTGCGTGTGTTTGGCGAAGCTCCGCACCACGGCCTCCACCGCCTCCTTCAGCACCGCCGGGTTCGCTCCGGGATGTCCGCCGACCCCCAGACCCCCGCCCAGCCCGGTGCCGAAGCCCATCCCGCCGTACAGACTGTGAAGCTGCAGCGGCGGCGGCGGAGGAGGAGGCCCCGAGCAGAGGGACAGCGAGGCGGGGGACGGCAGCAGCGGGGCGACGGGCACCGTGACTCCAGGCCGCAGAGAAGAGCGCAGAGTCCCCGTGTGTGTCCCCGTGAGTGTCCCCGTGAGTGTCCCCCCGGAGCCGAAGCCGATCCCGGGCTGTAGTCTTTGGTGTCGGAGCGTGTTGGACTCCATTGTTTGTGTCCGCGCTGTGGTGTCCCGAGCCCGATTGGAGCGAGAGCACCGAGGGGGTTTGAGGGGTGGAGAAGAAGTGCTTTCGGGGCAGAGGGAGCGGGTCTTGTGCTGCTCTGTCAGTCACGGAGGGAGTCAGCGCTGTCCGGTGTTCATTGTGCACATAACGGAGCAGCGCAGACAGCGGCTCTGTCTGTCAGAGAGGCGTTCAGGTGCACTGGTAAAACTGGCAATCCTCTAAAAAAAATGTTTTGTTTGTGTTTCTTTTCTCCGTTTTAAAAGTATGATTTGAGTAATTATAGAAACTCATATAAACTCACATCTTGTCTAGTTGTTTTAGGCTAAATTTTGCTTATGTAGTTTGAAATTAATTATAGCTATTGGCTAATAAAATAAATGTGAAAGCATAATTGAGATACATGCATTACATTGATAGACAGGTGATTTTTTTTTCTGTATTTTTAGGAAGAAACAATAGCTTAAGAAGATCAATAAGTCTTATTTTGTTCATTGCAAAACACAGAAATTAGCTAAAACAGCTTAGAAATAGAACAGGTCTATTGACTTCCTGTACATAAGTGCAGAACTGATCAGCCCTGCCACTTCACTGCAAACTGTAATTTTAATGAGGCTCAACTGGAAGATCGCCCCTGGTGCCAGAAGTAAATTTCTCTTTGTAAAGTGCCTTAAGCTTTTCGAAAAAAGAGTTTAAAGGCATTATGAGTAATCGTAAGTAAGACGGGGATAGGTGGTAGGTGAAGACAGGGATTTTCTGAGCACTCAAGCATCATCTGCAGGACAATACAAGATTTTTCAAACTTGCATGAAGCAATCCAATTACAACTTTAGGTAAACAAATGATGAGCGAGCAGTGTTCTAACATGATTAGAAACTCAGAAAAGTAGATTTTAAACAATAGGTCCCCTTTAAAGAAAAGACACTAGCCTACAGGAAATTATGGTCTGGAAAAAAACAAAACAAAAGCATTAAACCTTTCTATAAGATACATGCAGGTAAACAAATCAACTTACAGGTGAAATCTGTGAAAAGGCAATAAAAATATGTAGTTCATAGGTTTGAAGTATTGAGAAGCCAAACTTCTGTAAATAAATATAAAGCAAGGTAGTGACGTGGAATATTAAAAGTAAAACAATAACATCACCAGAAGGTAGGCTTTCCTCACTAGAAATGTTACTTAGTGGGTCTTTAGGCAAACTTTTAGTACAACTTTCTGAATAAAACAGAAAATGATGGGCAATGTTTAATGTAAGTTCCCACACGTTTACAATCTAATGTTGTCAATAGTGTTTAATTGTCGCTTTGACTTTTAAGAAACACAGGCCTGATTTCTAAACATCTTTTGAGGATTAAATAAGTAAGGAAAGCACATTTTTATATTTGCACAGGGGCAGGGAGACTCACCCACTTCTTTTTTATTGAATTTAATGAGCAACATTTAATATTTTTAAAGGTCATCATGTTTTTTGTATTATTATTATGTTTTTTTTTTTTCATTGCATACAAGCAAATTACAGACAAATTAAAATGTATCTAGTATACTTCAGGTTCAATATAATATAATATAAAATCAAAAAGAAAAACACCAACAAAAACAAAACAAACAAAAAAAGCATACATTGTTATACAACTAAAAAAAATTGGGCAAATTTATATTTTCAGTCTGTCTATAAAAGAAATAGGCTTACGTTTATTTTGATTTCTGGAATATAATTAACTCATTCCTCCAGTGAGTGAAATTTGGAAAGGATTATAAAAACGACATGCTTGGCTAAAAGAATAAAAGTATTTATGCCGTAATTACAGGTTATTACTGTATATGCTTTCTTTCCTTCAAGTGATTGTCATTGATACTCAAAATCCCCACTTTTACCGAGCACTTGAAAGCAGCGGAGGAAAGTCAGATAAAAATCAGGCCAAAGAAATCTGAGCCTCTGCTGTTCTCCTCCAGCCCCAGAGTGCTCCGGTCTGTGGCATGTGATCATAGTATAACAGCCCCAAACAGCCTGGGCCAAAAATGACGTGGACAGGACCAACAAACCAAACTAAAGACTTATAGGACCACCAAGTTTGGGCAGAAGAACAATTTGAACAGGGGGAAATGAGGGCTGTTCCTGTGCTTTGTGATTTCTCTCCAAGTTTCAGATTCTTTGTGTGGTCTAGGGGTGAATCAAAGGGCACTGTTTAATCAAATAAGGGCTGTTTATTGTTAACACATGATCCAATAAGGAAGAGATAATTAAGTTTAACTGGCGTGAATGTTAAACTTGTGTGGACAAGATACTATAGTTTGTCTATTAAGCTACTGAACTAAATAAAAATAATAGAGATATAAAATGTAATTGGACTTGTAATAGGGATGTAACAATCTCACGGTTTAAAAAAAATCACAATAAACTATTCCTTTTACACTGCAATAAAACTGTCATAGTAAGTCATATTCCAAAGATTTTATAGGCACCAATGTTTCCCAAACACTGGTGGTACTTGAAGTCATTTGCAGAATATTTCTTTATCAACAGACACATTTATTTATGTTGGTTTTTTTATCTTCATGTAGAACCAGGGCTTACCATTGTTTTAGATCTATGTTAGTCTAGTTTTAAACATTTGGGTCTAATATAGTCTGAGTTGTAGGCCTAGTTATAGTTTGGTTGTACTTCAAGAGCCAAATAGTTTACTTATGTGTGAGAAGCTTTGATCTACATGTACAGGCACATGTGGCCATCAGAAATGTGTAATTTGAGCTGGATTCACTGGGGGGCGTACTTTTGTTTTATTACTCACTTGTGGGCTGCTGTTCAATAAAGGTTCTGCTCTGTCTGGGTCATTGTTGGGATTAAAAAGTGTCTGCAAAAGGCAATAAAACTAAAACAGCACTACAGTTTATGGGGCTTTTATAAATACATTGACATTGACCTAAAAATGCATAACTTAACTTAGATTTCTTGTGTAAATACAATAAAAGTTAATTTAATAATTATAATCACAGACTGTAGGAAAGCTTATCTGCACAATTCTATATGAATTTTGATAATTTCTGCAGTATCTGTGAAGCTGAGAACAGGACAAATAGATCATGAATCACTGATACAAAAGAGAGAAACAGTTCATGAATGTGACTGAACTTTTCACATCACATGTGACATCATGATAACAAAGACATTTTGTGTTGAGACTGGAGGGTGGATTACCATTTAAATAGAACTAGATGATTTAAGACAAAAAAATCAGTTATTTTTATTTTTTCTTCCTTTACGCATATTGTCAATCAATAAAAAAGAAAAGTATATTCAAAAGGTGCACTTTGTAGCTTTGTGGAAGTGAAAAGTCAACTAGACATTTTAGTAGAATTAATACGTTAAAACCACACTTTGGAACATGAGAAAAATACATTTTATGGCATAATAAGAAAAGAATCAGCTAAAGAACATGCTTATCTATGAATACAAACATGAGTGGGCTCTCTTCCAGGAAAAAATAATAGTTCATTTTGTGGAAGTCTGCTCAAAGTAAAAATGCATTCTAAATGACAAATGATTATGTTCAAGTTTTATTTTTGCCCAAAAAGTTACACACTGCATCTTTATCTGAAACACAGTTAAGATCATTATATTGAAGATTTAACAATAGTTTATACAGCCATGGGACTAAAACTTACTCAAAATAACAGTGTGTAAAATGTAATTAATTGGGCCAAAATTCCTTGTATTTATTTTAAATTATTTATTTAATTATTTTTACAAAAATACATTTGAACACTTTTATTTTTTTAATTTTTAATTTCTACTTACAGGCTTCTAAAACGTTTCTCATGAAAACATTTAAAATACCCTTGTCTCCCTGTTGTGATGTCACCAGTTTCAATGTTTAAATTTGTTTTTTCTTCACAAATCGGATCTTGTTTAATGCAAAAATAAATAAATTTTAAAAAATCATTAATATTTTGAACAGGCATTAATCTACCTGACTAAGTGGAAAATAGAAAATTGCAAAAACCTTTAATACACACTTTAAGATTATAGCTTTATGATCCCAGCAGCTACGACAATATTCCTGTAAGAACATAATTGGATCAGAATTTTTTGAGCAGAATCAGAGGTGTAACTATGGTTTGTTTTAAGTTTAAACCAGCATTCCATCTGATATACTGTTGGAGCCAACTCATAATAGGCTCAACCTCTGCTGAACAAAATGTGAGGCCTGTTTTGTTCACTCACTGCTGCTGCTGCTACACTGTTATTCACTGGAAAGATCATTGAATTCTTGACATTCTTTCACAAAGGCAGCTGTACATCCAGAGCTTGTTGTTCAGAGTAAATATGGGATGTAAACAGACTACATTCAAAGACAAAACTTAGAGCAAAGTCCACATTCCCACATCTGTTTCTCATCATATCCTATTGTCTGACTTTAAAACCGCAGTGTGTAGTTTTCTTGACAAATATTTCCCAACATATGAAACTGTGCCCACGGGTTTAGCTGAAGTTTACTCAGCTATGCTATTTATTTACGCCCTCACACAGCAAATAAAGATTTCCTGAAATGTAATGGACCTTTCGGAACAAAGTGCGCAAAGAAATGATTTTGTTATTGGGTGAAAATCAGGCTCATTAATGATTTTACAGCTGCCATAAAACCCATAGATAATAGTCTGTCAGATGTGAAGCAAAGGTATAAGTGTAACATCCACATGGCTAAGGACAAAATTACTCAATACTTAAGCTCTGTTTCTTCATAATAGCGTCAGATCATGTGGTATAGGCAAAAAATATATATTCTGCAATAACTACCACTGTCACAACTGTATTTTAGTAGGCTGAATGTATTAAAGTGTCAGATAATCTTGTAAAAAACAAATGCTTTTCTTACAGTGGGCATTTTAACTTATTATTAATCCTAATGTCCTTTATATCAGTTTAATACATGCATTCCACTCCTTCAAGTGACAATTATTCTATTAAATGATCATTATTTTTTGGCTTGTGATAAATGTTTATAATAATCTGTTGAGTGGCTCTTTGTAAAAACTAAAACTTGATATCTAAAAGTTGTTTACAATTACAGGAAGCAGTAGTGCAAATCAGATATTCAAATTATAATCGTCACAAAATAAATAAATAAATACATAGAATCATAAATTGTTACATCTTAGTGAATTTAGTCATCTAACCGGTCATTTATAATGTACAGTAGCTGATTGTCACACTGCAAACCGGATTTATGTTTTAAATATGATTACCTTCGTCTCATAAACTCTTTCACACATGGTTAACATTGACGTGTACTCTTTTTGGTGTAATTATGGCTTATAAACTTCTTTTTACAAATTAAACTGAAACTTGAGAGGATCACCCAAGCACAGCCAATCAGAGTGCTGCTTTTGGACCCTGGTTAGAACAAAAAAATCTTTATTATTCAATTCAAAAAGTCTTCTGTGATTTCCTTTTTTTTTTACAAAGTGCTGCATTTATTGAACACAAAGTTTACTAATTTAATAACTTTAATTCAAATGCACATGCCTTGTTTTGTTCTTGTGATGTTCATGTATTACATTCTCTTTTCTGTAAAATAATTTAACCCATTTTGAATTCTTTTCTGCGTTTGTATGTGTATGTGATTGTATCTTATCTGTGATGTCGTTATCCCCACAGTGACCTCAGCAGCCCTGTTCAGAGCTGTTGATTTGTTTTTAATCACATTGATAAGATGTGTCACCCACAATGGAACGTCAGCACTGATGGGACTTTTGGACTTTGTCAGAGGGTGTTTCGGTGGCACTCAGAACAGCAAGGGTCAGCCGTGTGATGTCCATTTCCAAAAGGCAGCCAATCACTTGCTTTTGTCTCGTCCAGTCAGAGGGCAGAATCATAACAGAGGGCGATAGAGGTATAAAAGGGGCTCGAGGGGCATCAGAAAGCCACCATCCGGTCTACACTGTCCTGCTGCATAGGTGAGTAAACTAGGTAACAGGATTTTAGTCATTATTTCCAATGGAGGTATGCTACTTTTTTTCAGGTAATTGTTAATAGGTTTGAACACTGTAAAATTAAATATCTGGATTAGGAATTTGATTGCTAGTCAGTAGCTGCTTAAAGAAAGCTGTTAAAACTTCCACATCAGTTTATTCAGCTGTGATGGTTTGTTTTAATGTTATTAGTACCATGTGGGTGTCTAAACTGAATTAAATGATTTGTCTGAAACTTAAAAAGTAATTTAAGTGCAGACGTATAGTGCAAAAAAAAAAAAAATCTTAGTAAGGTTAACTAATGTCTTATGGTTGCTATCAGTCCTTTGATGACAAACATGATGCCAATGTGGCCCTTGGTCAAAAAAGGGATACACCCATGTCATAGTAACAATTTAAAACTAAATATTGTAACTTTTCAATAAGGGGTAGGGATCCTCAGAATGTAGCTTGTAGCAGAAAGCTGAAGCCCATGGATAAGGTTTCTCAGATTTATGATCAAGTGTCTTGACTGATTTGTTTTTCAAAGTTGCTCATTTATCTTTGTGGTCTGTAACAGGTCCAACTCTGTCATCATGAAGTACGCCATCATCGCCGCTCTGTGTGTGTTTGCTCTGGCTCAAGGTATTCAACAACAAATAAAATATTGTGCATTTGGAAAATGTGCCTAATTGAATGTTGTATGAATTTTCAGGGAGCCTGGCTCAGGATGCCTCTCAGGACCTGGCCAAGCTCACTCAGTACTTTGAGGAGGCCAAGAACAAGATGATGGAGGAGATGAACAAGCTCTTCCAGCAGAACGACCTGGCAAACCAGGCCCAGTGAGTGAAAAGACCCAACACACAACTGTTTAGCAAGAGCTCAGCACGAGTCAACATTTAGGCTACATTTAAACATTTGTGTTATGGCATAGTAATTTCACTGTCAATCAGAACAGCCAAGCTTATCTACATAGTTTACAGTTCTTTAAGTGTAAGAGAGTATTTATTATTTCTGTGAGCCAGAGAACAAACAGATCTTGAATAACTGATTAGATATACTAAGGAGAACCGTTGATAAAATTGAGATTACGTCGACCAGTTAAGACCAGAAGTTACTAGTTTACCATTTAATAGTCAGTATTTTGGTTCATTAGATAAAGGTCAGTTGTGTATCGAAAATATAAACTGATCCTAAAGAGATTCTTCTCACCACAGGACCATGCTGGAGGGATCTAGAGCCCAGCTGGAGGCCTTCGCCCCTCAGATGGAGGAACATCTGAAGACAGTCCTGTCCACTGTGGAGGAGCAGGTGAAGCCCCTGCAGGCCCAGGTGCAGCCCATCCTGGAAAACTTCCAGAGAGAGATGGAGACCATAACACAGAAACTGACAGAGAAGGCCAAGGCTCTTGCTAACTAAAGCATGAACCAGTGTGTCAACTGTGCTGTGCTTCAGTGCTGTTTAACATCTGACTGAACCATCTGTCAAAACGAACAATAAAACCTGATGCACAACATTTTTACTCATATTCATCATTTCTATTTATTCTAAACTTTTGGTTAAGTTTTAAGATTAATTTCATAACTAGTAGTAAATAGTGTATTTTCACTTAAAAATGACAATGAGAATATAAATGGAGCACAGCTGCCATGTGGTTTTGATAAAGTGATGCTTAATGCATTTATAAGGAAATGTGATCTTACAAGCGCTTAATATGACAAACGTCTTTATTTTGTTAGATTTTAATGATGCAAGCAAAATGTAAATTCACAGTCAGAGTAATTGGCTGTTTCAATCCCACAGTCCAAACATTCAAAAATTTAAAATGGATAAAATAATAAAGGAATGTGTTAAATACTGTATTATAACAACAGATGTCTCATCTAAAACGCTTCAATATATAACCTATTTGGAACATTTTCTATTTTTTTGTAAGTTTTGAATTTAAATGCAAACCAGACCCGTTCTGCATTTTGGGCCTGGTCGGAGTCTTGTTTACATTTTTTACGGAATTATTTAACATTTTTCTGATCTTTGTACAGTTACTTTTTCACTTTTCTCTTTTTTCTTTTTGTTGATCTCAAGGTCCTTCAATCCTGCAAAGTTAAACATTATGATTAGAAGTTCCACTGTAAAAACTTGATAATACAATAGCGCTGGGGTCATATGTGTTCTTCTCACCGTGGGTCTAAACACTTGCAGCCACAGCAGTGTTGGTCACAGTCTTTTGAACAGCTTCTTTGGCCTGGTGAGCCTGGAGCACAGCGACTGCTTCATCCACCTGCACAGATGAAGAGCATGATTAAAGTTAAAGTAGTGTCCTAGTACTGGGGTTCTATTTACAGAACAGATTATAGACTGAAATTGGCATTTCTGTAGATGGTGCTGACCTTTGAGCGCAGAGACTCTGGTGACTCGAGCATGTGCAAGAGCTCAGAGTTGTCAATTTCCAGCAGCATTCCAGTGATCTTTCCTGCCAGGCTCGGGTGCATGTTCTGGATCAGGGGGAACAGACGCTCTCCTTTTAAAGACAAAACAATAACAGATATCATGACAGTACTCCATTACAGTGTTGTTGCCTAATTATTAATTATATACACATTTATTTACCCAGCATCTGCTTCTGCTCTTGAGGTGGGGCAGCAGCGAGCATGGAGGCGGTCAGTGGCTCCTGGCCCTGCACATGGACGGCCGCCTGAACAGACACAGACTGAACTCAGTCACTGAGAATGAGACATTTGGGGTTGAGGTGTAAAGCAGAATCTTGTGTACCTGTGGCATGCCAACCTGGGCTGGGGCCATGTGCTGCTGCGGGTTACGGACTGCGGCAGAATACTTGTACTGAGGGACGCCCCGCACAGGGGCAGTGGCAGGGGTTGCGGAGGCTGGGCGAGGGACCATGGGCTGAGTGGCTGCAGAGAGAAAACGCATTAAACATGACAAAAGAAATATGCCAGAGACATGTAATTAGTAGACAAGTGAACAACTGACCAACTCTTTGAGCAGACATCATGCGAGGCATTTGGGCGGTGGGACGCATGGCACCAAAAGTCTGTGGACGAGGAGGTGACGCCCGCACTGCAGTGGGTACACTCTGGAAGTCTGTGGAGGAAAAAGCAGCGTGTTACAGGCATGACAAGGTCTTTTTTTCACAAAGTGCAAAGTGTCTAGCACTCACGCTGTGGCCTGACGTTCTGGGTGGCCCAGCGTGGGCTGGGGCGCAGCTGTGCCATCTGCCCTGCTGCAGGATAGTAGGCAGGACGGTTCTGAGCCTGGGGTATGGCTGCCATGAAGTAGCCTGAGGGCGGAGCTGGCTGATAGGGGTTGATGACTGGGTTTGGAACAGCACGCACACTGGCCATACGCTGCATGTACTGGTTGGTCAGATGAGCCTGCCGTTCCTCCTTCCTCTGAGCCAAAGCCACATACAGCGGCTTTGTGGCCACAATGCGACCATTCATTTCAGTCACTGCTTTAGTGGCTTCCTCAGGTGAGGAGAAACACACAAAGCCAAAGCCTTTGCTGCGACCACCTTCTAACATGACCTAAAAGAGAAAACATTATTCAGTAATTTACATTTTGTGTTATAGCAGAAAAATCAGCACAACTGAACAATACCTTTGCACTGGTAATTGTGCCAAACGGAGAGAACTCTTTTCGCAGTCGCTCATCATCAATGCCATCATCAAGGTTCTTTACATACAAGTTTACGCCCTGAAAACAAGTCACTACATATTTAACACCAATCATAATATAATACACATTTTTGAAACACCAAATTTACAGGTAAAATGCAAGAGTTGTCTGAAGAACAGATTTATCCTCAAATTCCACTGATGGAAGATGAGGCCCATGAACTACAATTACTGTTGCAGCCATTTTGGCCAGTGCATCCTACTAAAAAGGTGCACTGAATTTGACAAAGCTGCAGATTGTGACAACACCAAGGCAAAAGATTTTGGGTGTACCTGGTATCTTGTCATTCGGTCTTGTTTCATTTGCTCAAATCGGCGTCTGAGTTCGGTTTGTCGTTCCATCTTCTTCTGAGCACGGCCCACATAGATTGTTCTGCCCTGGAAATCCTTTCCGTTCATTTCATCAACAGCCTTTGGAAAAAACAAATCTAATTTGAAGCAATGGGTTGGTTTGACTATATTAAAGCGAACAGCAAGGGTTTGCAAGATTGTTTATTCATTTTTTATTTTCTTGCATAAAATTTGCGTTGAAGTAAAATAAGACACTTCAATGATTAACTATAGTGTTCACTTCTGTTTTTTAATTAGTGTTTGTGACATATTTAAAAATATGACCAAAATGTATGACCAAAAGTACACTTGAATTACAGCAAGTCTTTTAGATGTTTTTCAAGCACTCAAATGATGGAGCTGACTAAATTTTAATATTATAACTTGTCTAGCCCAAATACGTTATGAAGCAAAAGACGCACCTTCTGTGCATCCTCATGCCTCTCAAAGCTGACAAATCCAAATCCACGCGATTTTCCTGTAGCATCAGTCATCACACGGATACTGAGGGCATTACCTGTGTGCCAGAAAAATAAGTAATAAGGATTTAAAACACTAAGAAAACCAACTTAGGTGGTAAATCATTCAGCAACTTACCAAACTGACTGAAAAGTTCCCTCAGCTTCTCGTCATCTATATCATCCCCAAAGTTTTTAACATAAACATTAGTAAACTCTCTGGCCCGAGCTCCCATTTCAGCTTCACGTTCTTTGCGAGATTTGAAGCGACCCACAAATCTGTGATAAATAATCAAAGCTCATTAGTACTTGAGCACAGAATATGGTTTACCAGTGCACGGAATTACAAACACTCTTACACTTTGCGGTCATTGAGCAGCATGCCGTTCATCTTTTCTATGGCACGCTCGGCTGCCTCGTGAGTCTCAAAATGTACAAAGCCATAGCCCTTGGAGCCGTTTTCATCACAAACCACCTTTAAGAGAAACAGCATGCGTCATTAGAACAATCATCACACTGAAAAGGTGAAAGTAAAGAGAAACCTAAAGATGACTTTGACGTTATAAATTAGAAGTAGGATTGCAATTAAATTTGTACCTTGCAAGACAAGATGTTTCCGAAAGCAGAGAAGGTGTCATACAGAGCCTTGTTGTCAATGGATTTGTCAAGATTCTTGATAAAGATGTTTCCGACACCACTTTTTCTCAGCGATGGGTCGCGCTGGGACCACATGATGCGCACAGGACGCCCCTTGATTACGTCAAAGTTCATTGTATCCAGCGCACGCTCCGCTATAGAAGAGAGAAAAACCATTAGGTAATGTGTAGAAAAACAACTTTAATTTTACACTTTAATCTTTACATTTCTCATAAATAAACACTTGAGTGATAAGTAAAAATGAACATTTTGGGTTGCTATATATGTCCTTGGGCTTCAAATGTACAAAAATATGTAGTTTGGGTAACTTGAGCTTAAAATGTTTACTAAAAATAGAGTTTTCCAGTTTATTTTATCAATTTGAGAATGCTCCACAATGAGAACCTGGAGTGGCGTCACTTAGAATGAATGAAGATTTTCATGTACCCCACAGACAAAAAAAAGGTGCTGTAGTTCTTGAAGTGGGGGTTGGGTGCCCCACAAATTCACAAAAGGCTCTCAAGAATTTGACTTTTAAACTATAACTTTTTATTTAAAACAGCCATATTAAGGAAAATAGGGTTAAATTAACTCACAAAATCACTTCACTTTTTTTTTTCTGAGCAGTCCCGGTTCAGTGCCATCGGTTTCTGGGGTCCCAGTTTGGCTTTTAATATTTGAGAAAGGCAAACTAAGCATCCCACAGTGTAACTAGAAGATACTAAAAAAGTTAGTCTGATGAAGCCGAAAGCTGGATATTCCTAAAATTTATGAAACACCAAACCATTGAGGTAAGAAGTTTCTCCTAAATTCTAACCTGTCTGCATTATAATGCAATGTAAATGGGGTCTAATCTGTAAAACAAAACGCACACCCAGGCCAGTACACGCCCAGTGTTATCAATGATCAACAGAAACACATGGAAAAAGACCCCATTTAAAAACAAACAAAAAATAACTGGTAACGTTGGTTTAAGAAATTGTCTACAAACTATGTTCCTTTAAGATAAATGTAAAGTTTTGTCCTTCCCATTGTTTTTCAGAGCACTGTGGGGGGTTCGCCTGTTTAGCACATCACTGCAACATTACTGTGGTGGGCAGGGCAGCTGGGGTTAAACTTTTGAGCCAAGTTACGCCACTGCTGAGGGAGGTTCAACTGGGGAGAGATTTCCTTCTACAACATGTCGGCCGCAGTCACGTGTAAAGCAAGCAGTCTCGTGGAAGCATCGTTTACTACATATACTTATAAAATTATGATTAGGCACACTTTATTAACCTATCTTACCGTCTGCTGGCTGTTGGAAGTTCACATAGGCGTATCCGAGTGAGCGCCGGGTGATCATGTCCCTGCAGACCCGGATAGAAAGAATAGCTCCGGCTGGGCTGAATTTCTCGTACAGCATAGCCTCGGTCACATCCGAGTGCAGATCCCCGACGTAGAGAGAAGCCATGGGATAACTGGGAGCGCTGGGATTCATTTTGATCAGCTGGGGAGGCTAGAAACTACGGAGTTTGGTTGAAAGAAAAAAAAACTTTGCGGCGATTGTTATGGAGTAACGGTCACTAGAACGGCGTCACCCCTCGTGATAGAATTTAGACTAGCCGTTGGCCTGCCAGCTGCGGCTTGGTCAATGCAACAATAACGACAATGCGGCGACTCAAAACGCGATTAAAATGATCACACAAGTTTGCCACAACGATAAACAAGGAAACTAAGGCAAATACTCGTCCTAAATTCGGTAGCTCGTCGTTTAAATGTCGTTGGAGTTCCTTTGGCTCCTTGGCAGCAAGTTCTTGGCGTTCGTTACCTTCGAATGTAAGTCCAGCTCCGCAGCTCGTACAAAGATAAATAAAAAAGAAAGAATTTTTTCGTTTTTTAATAGATATTTTGAGATTTTTTTGTATTTTTTTGTATTTTTATTAGGTGTGCCGAGCGGAGCACACACGCACTCACACAGCACTATCAGCCGGGGTTGAGGGGAGGAGAACAGGGGAAAGTTGTGCGATTTATACTTCCGGATGAGTCACTGAAACTAGCCAATGGTGTTGAAGCAGACTCTGAAAGCACCAATCGGGGACTGGGGGAGTATACCTTCTCTGGACTCCACAGACGATGATGAAACCATGAAACATGCCGAAACTGACTCACCGTCGCATGTTCAATAGAAGTTTTAGTTTGTTCTCACATTAACATAAGACTGCAGTTTCTAAGTAGGCATACACGTGCTTCACAGATCACAGGCAATTACTGAGACTACGTCGATACACATTAATCGATTACGATTGACCTGCGCAAGACCACTCTTAAAAATGTTGGCGCATACAACTACACGACTGACTGTTATACTTCAGTTTCATAGCTTGAGTTTGTGTGTGTGGCAGCGGGGTTTCCACCAAATGTGTAAATGGGATCCCGTCGCAACGTGTGCTTTCCACTGTCGGTAGAGGGCAGTCATTCAATAAAACAAAATCTGCTTCTTATGTTGCTTTTCAATTTATGTGTGACAAGAACGCATTAAAAATGAAAGAAAAAATTACAGATTGCCGTTTGTTTTAATTCCACTTACATGAAAGCACAAAATCAGAGAGCAATTAGTAACTGTAAATCCTGCAACCCTCTGCACAGCAACACATTGCCATTATGTAGAACCTGGAAATGCTTTTATATTGTTTTAACACCATACTTCTCATAAATTAATCACATGGGGGATACTTTTAGATGTCAAAACAAAATGGCTTACATTTGAGAGAAAATCCAGTTTCAGTACAACTCACCTAATCCATAACACCAAATTGTTGCGAACGACAGACATACCAGGATCAAAGGGAATTTAACACATAAAATGAAAGTACAAAAACACCTGAATAGAAAGATATAAAGCCACAAAGAGGCACATGACATAAGTATTCTTTATACTGAGAAAAGATAAAATATCAAAAGTTACAGTATTAAGCCATTTAAAAAGTAGTTAACTTTTTCTGAGGCCTCTTGTCATGTGTCATGAAAAATTCATACAGAAATAAAATAATGGTCAAAATAGTAACAAAAGTCAAGCACATGGAATGTAACCTTTTTGTCAACTAAAGTAACTACACCTTTTGCATGTGGCCAATTGTGGACAGTCATCTTTACACCTGATCAGACAGAAAACCCACCACGCCACATAATACAAGCACCAGCCATAAAAGCACCGGGTCCAGCAGGCAGAAAGGATACAAACCGTATGTCATGTTATGTTCACACCACTGTATATAGTAGCAGAGCTATTAAACTTAATTTTCTCAAGGAACAAATGTTTCGAAGGAATGTGGTCTCTGAGCCAGATAGGTGTGCAGCAAGTGATCACATCAACATCAATCTGGGTTTGGACCAAGACTAAACTAGGATTACCAGGAAACTAAATGTTATAGTATTTGAAAGATGAACCGGAGGTCAGATGAGATGGTTCAGAGGGTCTCATCTGGAACCCCGGCCATATGTTGAATAGGTCCGTATATTATTTATATACTGTACTTTCAAGAAGTTTTGGCGCTTGGATTTTATCATCCTGTAGTGCATGAGATTGGTGCACCAAACAAAAAGGACAAGGATACGCTTTCATTAAGGATCAATTCATAAAAATACATAAACATTGACTAAGTTTCGATTTTTGTGTGGTGGTGCTCATACAATGTTTTCAGCACATACATACTGTACTTTAATCTCTGAGTGTAAACATACATATGTATTCATGTATGTGCACACACAACCCACATGCGCGACTTAGGCTGGTGAGAGGTAAAAATGTGTTTAAGGGTTTTTCGTGAAGATCACTGTTTATCGGCTTCTTGCTGCGAATCGTCACCTTCAAACTCCGCTTCAGCAGTATTCCACAGCTGGAAAACAAACCATTGTTTTGTAAGATTTCTATACCACTAAATGATGACAACCGCACCTAGAAAAAGTAAACTCAGGGTGAGAAGATAGCCACTCACTGTCAGATTGTCACGGAGCAGCTGCATGATTAAGGTGCTGTCCTTGTAGGACTCCTCTGAGGTGGTATCCAGGTCCTTAATGGCATCATCAAATGCCTGTGTGAGACAAATTCATTAGCAAGTCCAGATCAGGTAAAAAGTGCTTTTTGCATCTTAAGGGTGATCCATGCACCTACTGATCTGGGAAACTAATGTAAGATTCTCGTGCTATTAGCTGGTATAGAATATAACATGTTATGTGTTATAACACAAACAAAAGCAAGAAGCTTGGTTAGGGTTTTGATAGCAGGTCTTGAGAGAATGTTTTTGTATTTGTGAATAAATGAACAGCTTATTTATTTCTGATATATACCATCTTTAAATAAATAGCTAATTGTCCTTACAGTTTTGGCTAATTCGCAGGCCTTCTTCTGGTCGTTAGCAATCTCGTAATAGAAGACTGAGAAGTTCAGAGCAAGGCCTAGTCGAATGGGATGTGTAGAGGACATGCTCTTGCTGATATCCAGGGCATCTTTATAAGCCTTTTCAGAAAGATCGATGACACCTGCAAATATATACAAGAATGCATCAATGTACCGTAAACAAATTGAACATTTACTTGCGCAGACTGTACTTGCCAATTTGCACACTGCAATTACATATTGCACTTTTTTCTTTAGATTTGTGTTTATTTTGTTTTTTTGTAGATATGCATTTTTAATTATCTGTTTTCTATTGTATGTTAGGTTTCCCCATCAAAATTAGCATTAAGCTACATCTGGTGCAGCCATTTTTTTAGATTAGTGGCAACAAAGCAATTATATTTGTATATTAGTGTTTTATTAAAAAATACAAACCTTGCTTCTCATCCCCAGAAGCCACCTCAGCCTTATAACGGAAGTAATCTCCTTTCATCTTCAGGTAAAACACTTTCCCCTCATCGTTTTCCGAATTGGGAATCAAGTGCTTTTCAAGCAATTCCTGCAAGAGACAACGTCAACAATGGAAAAGATATCTGAATTGTAACTTATTTCTTTACTTAAAAAAATAACTTACAACAACTTCATCACAAATGTTATTCAATTCCTTTTCAATTGCCTCTCTGTAACTCTTGGCTATCTCAGCATTTTTGGTGTCATTGTTATGGGAAAATTTCTTCTCATTGCCAGTCAACACTCTCCAGGCGGATCTTCGGGCCCCCACCACATTCTTGAAGGCCACAGAAAGCAGGTTACGATCATCCACAGACAGAGAAGTCGTAGCTTCCTTAGTGACAGTCTTCATGGATTCTGCCATGTCTTCATAACGCTCAGCCTGCTCGGCTAGTCTGGCATGAGCCACTAATGCTTCCTTGTCTGCCATGTTTTCTGCAAATAATGAGAGCATAAAAATAAGGAACATGCATAAAAATAAATAAAATTTTAACTACTAGTAGCAATTGCTGGACAATTTGAATGACATTTTAGCAGATTGTAATAATACGTTTGGCCAAAAATAAAACCACACATACACAAAAGCTTAACGTTATTTTGAAAAACAATAATATTATTAATAAAAAGGATCACTGTGAGAAGCACAACCCCGTCAGCAAAAGCCTAAAGCGAGATGTAAAAAATGTAAATCTTGTATCTCCTCCAAAACAAAAGTGTATTACCTAAAAAAATCTTTGAAGCACGGTAAATTTGAAAATTCCAGATTAAAAATGCACAAACTATGTAAAATAATTTGACATCTTACCTAGGTTCTTCAATATTGGAGCTAATAGTTTGAATGTAGGAATAAAAAGGTGTGACTGACTGAAAGTGAGATTTGCCAGCACACACACACCTGCGCCCTTTACAGGAATGTGGGCCACCCTGTTTCACGTCACACCTGCCTGCTAACGCAATACGCCGCTAATATGAGACAAAATGGACTGGATTTGTTTCCACTTGTTTCAAAATTAAATATTTGTTGGCTAACCGGAAGCCCTAAATCCTAGAATGGTGGCGTTATGTCACCGTTTTATTTGAAAGAAAGGATAAAACGTCCGGAGACCAGCCACTGTAAACGCCCTTTTAGCTTCCTGGAAAACACCCCATCGTTCGTTTGAAATATTTGCTATGATAAAAAGTCTTACAAATATGGAACTGCAGAATGAGCAACAAATCATTAAAAAGACATAAAACAGCCAATGGAAGAAATCATGTGGGGTACCACAGCCCTTCTCTCTCTGTCTGTCTGTGTGTGCGTGTAGGCACCGAACAATGACTGAGCAAGTAGCCTCTCGCTTGAGAACATGTACAGGGTTTTTACAGCAAAATAACAAAAATTGTGCCTAAACCTTAATGATTCCATAGACTGTATGTAAATAATTATTCTTTCCACAACAATATTTGATAATTTGCCTACCTGTGGTCCTAAAAACGCAGTTATTCCTGCTTCCTGCTCGCACAGCTGATGATCGCTCCCGCTCTTCCACGGGGTTTCCCTTCAATCAAAGAATAAGCTGCAGGGTCGCGCTAGGAGTAATGACGTCACAGCCGCGTTGCCTGGAAACCACGTTTTAACAACAGAAAATGAGTACTGCTTTATGAATAGAACTTTTTTTTACATATTACATAGAACTATTACTGAACTATGCTTTAATTTTGACTGATTGTAATTTTTTATTTTTACAAATTGAGATTATTTCAACTTCCTCCGCAAAGGCTCATGGTAAACGTAGTTTCTATAGAGGTTATGCAGATGACATCACAGCATAAAGTGAGTGAGTGGCGAAAAAAAAAATGAGTCAATGAAGACCAACTACAGTTTATCCTGCAAGGACTAAAACACAGCTAAACCAGTAAAAAGCAGCTACAGACTGATAATAAATATTCCTCCTGCCAAATACTTTTTAGTTTGTAGCATGTACATGTAAAAAGAGAAGATCAGAAGCAGAAAAACTGCAAGAGCCCCTCTGTTACGATCACATTTCCTACTGACACAGGCTTTAGAATCACACACAGTTCAGCTGCTTACCTTTCTATGCGCAAATAGCCTAATGAAACAAAATAAAAACAGTTTTTCTCTGGTCTGTCTGGCAAGTGTCCCAAAATTATCAACTATTGCTGCAAATAAACTAACCAAAGTTTGCACTGTTGCCTTGATAACAGAAAAACTGTTTTAACATTTCTGGGAAAAAAAAAAAAAAGATTAGGCAAAAAAAAAACACTTTTTATCTCGCTGATATGCATGCAACCTTCTATGGCAGGGGTGCCCAAAGTGGGGCCCGGGGGCCAAATTCGGCCCGCCAGATGGTTCAATTTGGCCCGCGAAGGGTTGTTCAGGTTTGTTAGGACTAACTGTTTGATTCAATTTTGTGCTGAAAAGAAAAATTCATGTGCAATCTCTTAAAATGTGATAATAAAACATATTTTAATCTCCATCTCTTCTCAAAATGTTTTTTTAAATGCCAAACAAAATTATGTTTGGCCCCTGGCACTCTTCAATGCAATATCTTTTGGCCCGCAAAGAAAAAATCAGCAAATTTTGGCCCACCAAGGAAAAAAGTTTGGGCACCCCTGTTCTATGTCCCTTTATCATTAAAAATACATTATAACTGTTATATACCATTTTCACAAGTTTTGAAACGTGTATTACTCAACATTCTTATAGACTTACTATAAACAAGTGTGGCATGTATGTTTTCTTTTAACTGTTTTCTAATTGATTATGTACATGTAAACAGTTTGTTTTTCAAATGGTGAACTTTAGCATTAACAGTGCAAACATTGTTTTATAAATCACTGGCCCTGTGGTGAAATATTTTCCTGTTTTGCAACATGTCAGGGGAAACTACTTCACTACTTGATCAGTGGAGTATTTTTTTAAATTTGATAAATAAAATGAAAAATTTGAAATCCTCCCAAAAATTGACTGAAGAGCAAAGTTTGTAAAATGTCAGTGTAATAATTCCTCTTTCCCTCTTAAGGGTGATCCACAGTAAATAAAGGCTTCAAAGTTGTCATCGGGGCAGGTTGTCAGGTCACTTACATCAGACTGAAAGTGACTTTTGGATAAGAGTCGAAACATCTCTTCAAAAACACTGTGCAGGTGACAATTTTGAAGCCTTTCTTTGCTATAAGGGTTAAATCATGGCCATATCACTAATATAATGTCTATAGGTAAAATATCTATCAAAAAATAAAGAAGCACACAGTCAATAGGTTACTTTGAAGAGGTCCTTTTATGTAAAATGTATTTTTCAAATATTTTAACCTCGTTATACCGGTCTCACTTCACCATTAGTTTACTCAAAGTTATATATGAATTGATTCCTGCATGTTTGAGTAATCTTGTATTGTTCTTCAGCTGCAGCTCAAGTGCTCAGAAACGCCTACCACCTATCCCCTCCTACTTGTCTGTATTTACTATAATTCAAAAGATTAAAAGTGAGGCATATGTGGTTCAAAACTGTCCAATAAAAAATGTTAAAGTCTGGTGCATCTTACAGTTACATTTTAAAGCGAACCCTGGATATAATCACGTTTGTCCTAAAACACGTATCGCTTATATAAATACGGGACAAATACCTTGGAAGTATTTGTAGTTTTATTAAAATAGTGTTATGAAGAAATGACATGGAGGCTGCCATTTTGCTGTGGTTATGACATAAAATAGTGTTGTCATGGTAACAGGCAGTAGCAGGTAACTAAGCAACATGAATTCCTGGGTTAAACCTTGTCAGTTTGAGCCGGAGCAAAGTCAAATACAGAACGATTATGTGGAATCTAGTAAAACTGAAGATAATCAAGAGGAAGAGGCAAGAACTGGACACTGTCAGTGGTGTTTTTGTGGCAACTGTTCACCTGATGAAACTGTGGGAGTAACCATGGAAACACTATTTTATGTCATCAACCAAAATGGCGGCTCCCAGTGACTTGAAAACAACATAAACAATAACAATTTAAAAAAAATAGTAAGCAGTTATATATTTGTTTGTAATTTATTTTAATAAGCATGACCAGTAGTGTTTTAGCCATATTTGCCTTCATAACCAGGGTTCCCTTTAAAATGAAGAGGTGGAGTCTATCGGTTCTGCAGTTTTGAACAGGAAATCAATAGAGTTGTTTCTATTTTTTAAGCCGTTTTAGATCAATTTTGTGTTTTACAATGAACAAAAGGTAAATTACTGATCTGTAGTTGTTCTAGTTTCTTACTAGGTCTCCATTAACATTGTAGATTCATAGACATTGAAGGCAGTTATAGGCCAGACAGAGGGCAGGAGGCAGTTTTTCCTATTAACAGCATTGCACTTTCCCCCATTAGATATTTAAAAAATATATTTTTCACAAATTTAAAAGTGTGTATTTTAACTGTCACTAGACCCATTAATCTTTTGCAGAAACAAACGACCTGATTGAAATTACATTGACGTGTAGAATATTACGATGTCACATGAAACCAACCTATTGCGGTCTTCTACGTTGTGTCTTTGTGGTTTGAGATTGCAGTAGGGTTTAGGAAACATAATCAAGTGAGCAGCATTTCCAGGTCACAGAGAATGACCCCAACAAAATGAGTTATATACAATTAGAAAAAAACATAATGGTTGCTGTAGGAAGAGGATGCAGGTGACAGGAACTAACTGCACTACTCTGATGACTCAGATATTAAAATAACTAAACATACAGTAAAAGTACACAATACAGAGCATTCCCGCTGTCTTTAATGCCACCCCAGCAGAAAAAAAGAGGAAAGGAATAAAAATAAAGAATGATTTATTAAACATTATAAAATACAATGATCAGAATGTCTGACAGATTTGGGAGCAGTTTTGTAGACTCACTGTTATTATTTTATGACAGTAATTATTCAAAGAAAATGAATCCCACATTTTGGTCTTTATACTTGCCCATGGATTATTTTTAGCAGCATTACTTATGTCACGAGACAATCAAGCCACCAGGAGTGAGAAGATGAGGAACATTGTGCTTGTAGTTAGGACACATCACATCTTTTCAATCAAGATCTTTGAATTTATGCTGCTTTCTACAACAAGGAAGTTACTTTTACACAAATGCTGAGGACTTGTTCAAAGGCAGGTCAGCAGAAATCATTACAATCACGTCACTCCTTTCAGACATGGACAAGGGCAGACTTGCACTGCTCTGAATAATCCATTTGGTATCCATGGTAAGACTCAAGTGGAAATAACCATTTTATGCCTCCACTCCTTCTAGTTCTGGAGGCAAAGGGGACTTCGGGTGCTTGCTTTCAAAGTGTTGTTTGAATGTTTTTGGGTCTGGCATCTGGGACTGCAAAATAATGAAATAATAATGATTGAAACTAAATAAAGAAAGCAGTGACAAGGAAGTAATTTAGGTTAAATAACAATATTCAATGATCAAGAAGATTAGTCAGTGAAGCAATAATGTGCTAAAAACACAAATATAATATAATTAGATGCAAAGATCCAGAAAAGGAGACATCTGGACATCTCTGACTATGAGTCTATTTACCTTATTCTGTCCTGCCCACTTTTCTTGACTATGCACTTCTTGTTTAGCTGGATTAAGCCAGTAGAATTCAGTCGCTGGGTTTATTTTAACTGTCTTTGTATCCATTTAAGATTTTAGTTACCTTAACAGAGCTAAACAGGAAGTGCACTGCCAAAAAAAAGAGGGCGGGGTAGAATAGTGTAGCCTCGAAGTTCACAACCAAATATTTTTGGGACAAAACGGAAGAAGGTCAAGGCAGGCAAGCAATCCTACTTCATACTTCACACTCAAAATACTAAAATTATAATCACAAAATATACTGTATACCTAATTAAAAAAATAAAGTACAAATGTGACAGTGGTACTTCGTGGGTAATCACAGCCACACAAGCCTACATCTCAGAGAAAGTGATAACAATAAATCAGAGCACCATTGTATAAAAGCTATGAATGACACATGATACACCACCGAGAATGTTAATGTGTAAATCTCAAAATCTCTAATTGTAAAACAAAATATGGATGTGATACTGTATGTTGTAGTAGGGTTTGTAATACTGAGTCACTCTACAAAATTTCATAATTAATTCATGGTTAATTGTAAATAACCCAGCAAATTGTATTGTCTTTAAATTAGGATTTATGTTAAACAAATCATAAGGTATTCAGGAGAACTGGCAGAAGAACTGAAAGAGAGCTACGAATTGACAAACTGAAAAAAGCATCATACAGTAAGTATTTTTATAACGTTTAGAAATTGTTGTTGTAATGCAGAAGATGATGTAGATGAAATTATGGTTTTAAAATGGCAACTTTGGCAACTTTCTACTTGCAAGCTTTCAAATTACAGTTTTAATTTGATTGCAAAAAACTTGCAACCTTATTTTGAATCATGAAAAACTCACCTTGCAAACACTACAGCTAAACACAAGAGCTGCTTTGGCCGCCGTTTTCTGGTCATGCCCCTTAGCCTTCTTCATCTCGGCCTGTTTCTTGGCATTTTTTTGCTGAGACTGGATTTTTTGATGCCCTCGAGCCATGGTGGGAAAATCTGCAACAAGAAGTGACATTATTGTTAAGTTGAACAGAATAATACCACCTTGTAAAGTCTATTTCTCATCTTTCTTACACTTTCGCTAAGCTGGTGTGTGGCCATTTTCGTACAGTATTTGAATGAAACACCGCTGGGAGTATCAGGTGCCACAGAGGGGCAGCAGTGACTTTACTGCAAACTGTTGTTCAGGTCATGTACAGTATGTGCATTAAGTGTGGTTGGTGCTTGTAGGAGAGGCTGATAGAGCAGATACACAACAGACTCAGTGTTTCCTAATGAATCATGTTGAGACTATGGTAGTGGCTAGTGCTTCAAGTCAGCACAGCAGTGATGTAACATTGCCTGGTTCCACTACTCAATTTTCGGGGCATTTTTAAGAGTTCTGATACTGTCCTGAAGCACGTATACCTCTGTATCCAAACTAAATGTCTATTTCACAAGACCCACTTGACCTGACCACTACATTTTGATCAGAGCTGTCATTTGTATTTGGCATAGTATTGGCTTTGAAAAATTCATTGTGAACAGCTAAAGCTTAGTCTAGTAGTCAAATGCAGTTAGTTTGCCATTGTTATCATTATCAACACTTTTTCTGTCCACTTAAATCACTGGTTGTGGCACAAGCAATCAACTGTATAGTTAAAAATATATATATTATATAAACCTAAACCCTTAATTTATTGTTGTTGTTGTTGTTGTTGTTGTTGTTGTTATTTATACAATTGTGTGATACCTAAAAAAAATTATGAATGCCAAAAACAGAAAGAGCACACAAAGAGGACAACATCCTCACAACATTTCACAAACATAACATGAAGGACTTAGGACCAGGAGCACAAGACCCCTGGTAATCCAGCCCCTCTTACTAGCTACTATAAATAACCCTTCAGCTAGCTGCAGTCCATACTGGACACTATTTTTTTTTTAATATATATAATGTCAATAACAAAGTGCAGCAATGTTTGAGTAAAGTTAAGGTCAGATAGCTAACGTTAGCTAAATGGACATCTGGGTTTTTGGGATAGCATGTTGACCTGTGTATTCAACTAACAGTTACATATGCTACATTATACCTGAACATACATACTCAGGTTATACTACATTTCAGGACTATCACAAAACGACTAAGTTAGCTTTTTAGAAAGCACCCTCTCTCTTGTCAAACAATATTTGGCATGTGTCCCTAAAGTGAGACCAAAACACCACGGAGGGTCTAAAGTCAGCTGGCTAACATGCTAGCCACATGGTTTAGCCTTACGCGTAGGCCCCTAAAATCATCACTTGGACAAATAACAGAATAATATCACCTAAAATATACATTACAAGAGAACAAATCGTACCTGTGAAAAGACAGATCGTCGTTAAACAAGTTAACACACGCTGAAGTGACAGCTGCTCGGTTCACATTGACAACTGAAGGCAAATGTCGCTTTAATGTGACACTGAACTTTACACTTGCTCCAGGATCAAGTAATCAACTGCACATTAATATTTATCTTCCCGTCTATAAACTACGCAAGACTGTTAAACATGTACAGACGTCGCAAAACTATTGGCATTGCCGTTATAAAAATCACAGAAAAGTTGGTGTTTCTGTCCTAAGCCGCCTTTTGCTAAAACATATCTTTATAAAAGACTTAAGATGTAGTTGGCTCAAAATAATGTTGGCATCATTATTTAATTGTGATACAAATGCTACACTTCAACAACAAATCAATATAAAAAGTTACTAAAATCGGGGGGGAAAAGATTATTGAAAAGAGTAGTCGAATTT
Organism: Mugilogobius chulae; assembly: GCA_038363315.1. Classification (NCBI taxonomy): domain Eukaryota; kingdom Metazoa; phylum Chordata; class Actinopteri; order Gobiiformes; family Gobiidae; genus Mugilogobius; species Mugilogobius chulae. The sequence goes on from CM076408.1 coordinate 28,717,954, forward strand.
ACGACTATATCAAATTCCTCGAATGCACCAGAAAGCTCAGGAAATCAAAAAGTCGTAGGTAGTTATGTTGCCCTCAAGTGGTGCAATCAGATCAATGCACTCGCACCCAGACGGTGAAAAAGAAATACAAATATCAAATATACAAAATTAATAATAAAAATAAACAGACCAACATTAATTAATTAATTCATCAATAATAAAAAATGATAAATGGTATAGTTTGCAAGCCTTTTATCTTTATGCAAATATAAGAACTTTAAGGAGCACAAAATAAATTATTTCAAATTACTAAAAGTTTTGGTTAAATTAGTAACAATAGTGTTATATGAAAAAATGCACAGGGAATAAAAACAACAACGCTGCATAAATGAGGTTTTATGCAAACAAACACATTTGACTTGAGAGTCATACTGATAGCTATGAAACTATCTGGCTTAAGCGCTGCTATTTATCTCTTCCATCTGATGTGTTTTTCTGCAGATAGAGACAGTGGAGCTGTTCTCCTACAAGCTTTATTTGACTAAATTCAGCTAATATGTAAATAATCAGTAGCTGGCTTGCTCTCCAACTGACTGTAGTGCAACTAAACATATCAGATGTAGGCTATTCAAGTTAGTATCTGAACCTATGTAGTTGAACATATATTATGATCATGGTTAAATATTTTAAAGAAGACATGCTTTTTGAATGACTATTTAGTAAACTTATTTATACCATGTATTTTGCTGTAAACTGTTCTTTAACGGCATGAACATATCCATTGACTTCAACTGTTTATGTGATTGATTCGGCCTTTTCATTAACAGTTCTCAACATTTTTTATTTGCATGTTATGTCAGTCAGTGGGGTCTATAAAATGCCTCCCCTCTCCCCTTCCCCAGGACTCCCCTGCAAAAGAGATTCTGAATCTCAGTGGGACTTTCCTGGTTAAATAAATGAATAAAATAATAATAATAAAATAAAATAACATATCAGCTCATAGGGATGTCAAGATTATCACATTTATTGATAATCCTCGTCATTCGCGTAATAATAATCATGCCAATTTTACAACCAAAATTACTGTAATTTCTGCCCTATTGACCACACCTGAATATAAGCCAGACCCACTAGATTTAGGTACGAAAAATTATGAAGTACATATATAGGCCGCACTTGTTAATAGTAAGTCTATGAGAATCTATAATTTTGCTGCATTGTTTTATAAGCCGCATAGTTCAAAGCTCATGAAAAAAGTAGCGGCTTATAATCCAGAAATTACGGTAAGTATTTTTAGTTCATAGAAACTAGGATTGGCTATTGGCTATATTCTTCATATCCTCAATATATATTGTGTGTTTTTATTTAGTTATTTAGTTAGTTAATTAGTTTTTAGAACTTTTTAGTTGCAAAATTCTGTCTTTGTCTATGGAGAAATTACTCTTTTAGACTACCATCTTTTACACCATAATATGTGTGTTGATTTTGTTGGGGTAGGAGTTTTGATTTCATAAAAGTTGGTGGCAAACATGACTAATTGCTAAATCGCAGCATTATAATTTGATATCAGGACATCCTTTTTCATAGCTCATAAAGTGTTTTTTTTTACAACTCTTTCAACACATGCAAGCCCTAACCCGTGTCCATATTAACATCCGCTTTAGGACATTATCATCCTTCATTGACTGTAAGATGGGCCTATCTCAAGAGAAATGTTATCATTGTGAGAAAATTCCCCTGGACGCTGCTCTTCCTCTACTTTTCCAGCCCATAAGTAAAGAGAGACCATCCTCAGTCTTTTGTGAATGGAAATGTCTCTCATGGGGAAAGGATGTGATTATGCTTTCATAAGGGGGGCAACATGTCAAAGAAAGAGAGAGACAGAAAAAGGTGCTTATGACAAAAGCCACACATTTCTCAGGTTCTCCCGCCCTGGAGGTTTTTCTGTGCAGGGACATGCCGCTTATGTGAGGGGTGGGGTTGACAAGCCTCGGGGCTCGTGTGAAAGCAAATCTTCCAGGTGTCAGCCACTCAATAGCACAGGAGAATATCATCTGCTTGGCCATTGTGCTGCAGAATAAGAATAGGTTTGCCATAGACAGATTTTTTCCCGTTTGGTTTCTGTCCTGCTGCCACAAGGGCTTTCAGGTCTGTCAGGCTGTTTTTGAACAATGTTGTGTTTTTTTTCCCTTCTATTATGCAGCAGACTTCAAAAAGCTCATTTCTGAATATATAGGTTAGTCAGGACAGCAATTCCAGAACAACATTGTTTTATTCATTCAGAACAATGAACTGCAGCTTGTTCATGTAGCTCTTCAGTCTTGTCAAAGTGAGTTGAATTCTGAGGTTTAGGCAACGAATTTTAAATTTATTTCAAACTGCATATTCATTTTCAGTAAAATTACTATGATTATGTTTAAGACTTTACTAAACAATTTCCCCATTATGCCTATTTTGGTGGTGTTTATGTGTACTTCCTGCTTGGACATAAGCAGCAAATTTGACTTAGGTAATTGGCTTTTAGACATTTAGACAATTTAGACAACTGTCTGATCTAAAGAGTATTTAGTTGTTTTAAACTGATGTAGTGAAAACCTCATAGAAATTAATTAAACAGGAAATGGTTGTATGTACAGGATGTACTGTTTTGAAAGAAAACAAGCCAACTGCACAGAGCCAATTCTACAACTGTTACTTAGCAACAAAATCCTTCCTCAAAAAATGTCAAAAACGGTTCAAATTACACAATAGTTATTATTTGAAAATAATAACGATGATATTGTTGTTTGTTTTGATGTTTTGTAAATGATTCCTTCATTGGTCAAAACATATGTGATGTGTAAACAGTTTCTTTCTGTTTTAGAACTCCTCAGCTCTACTTTGGGTAGCCTAATTTTCAACTTTTATTTTCAATTTGTCCATAAACTACACTGATGTAAACTAACTGTAATTTAGAGACAGAGTTACAACGCTGGGTTATTATAACAAATATCCCAAATTAATGTTTACAAATGGATGATTTAAGGACAATTGGGTAAAGTGCAGAGGGTCAATTTTAACATTAAAACTGAAAATGAAGTAAACTGTGGTAAAAAACAAACAAACAACATGAACGCTAAACATTTTCTCACATTTACCAGTTACATAGACTTTTGGTTCACACATAGTTTTCTTTTTGTTCTTAAAAATGTTTTTGAATCCATTTGATGGCAAACAAGCTAGCTAAACTCTACACTGTCGCTATGGCAACAGAAAAGTTTCTGCATTCTGCTAATTTCTATGAAACAAAATCACCAAGAAAAAAAGCTAGAAAACACATTTTATCTGATGTCAATTCATTCAGAATGTTCACTGTTTTTTCCATATAAATGATGTGCGTGCATAATCTCTGTTCATCCTTCTTGTCAACAGTTGAATGGAAAAAGCTACAGCCTATTTCATCTGGGCTGTTTAGTTTGAGGAAGTGTCTCACCTCTTCCTGCCCTCACAGAGCACTCAGCTGTTTCCCTCCTTTTCCCAGTGAACAGGTTTAGCCACAGTCCACTGCACCACTGTGACATGCCACAATGTTGCCAGACCAGTCGGGCCGAGCACACGACTTTGACACAGCAAGTCACAAAACAAGCTGGTAACTTTCACTGCATTCACTTCACAGGCTGCCAGTCACGTGACCCTGTAAGAAACCGGATTAGCGATGATGTCTCTGTGTCTAGAAAGCAATAAAGAAAGATTGCCTAGCTTGTTTGTCATTGAATGCTCTAACGGTCTTTCCGCATTAAGCCTTGAGGTGAAGAAAAAAGTTAATTTCTTACTCAGGCAGACATAAATTTTGAGCTGCACAGAGGCAAAGGTGATTCTTGAGGTCAAACTGTGAAGCTTTTTGGACAGAGGATGATTGTGAGACTGGTAACAGCAGCTGCTTTCTGGGTCCTAAAGTCAAATATTTGTGGATTTTAAACAATGCGATATGTCATGCCAATATTTCATCATACTTTATTCAATTCCAAATTGCAATGACTCACACTGACATTTTCCTGATTGCATTTTGCATAGCTCAGTTTGTTTTTGTTCAAGGTTTTGGGACACTTAAGGCTATCTCTGTCAAATGCACAGGCCATTAAAGTAGAAATATATGCTAAAATGTCAACTTTTTGAGCTTTTCACCATGTTGAAACGATTTTCTCTCGCGGTTTTGTTATTCATAAATGTTTGCGTAGTCCTGCATTGTCAGCTATTCAACAATGCTCAAAAAACATTTTCATTTCCCCCTATTTCCATCCATATTTTATTTTTTAGCTTTCCAAAAATGTGGACTCAGGATTATACTAGCAGAACTCACAAAAATATACAGCAATAATGCAAGAAAAAAGACAAAAATGCTGTTTACTATGATGAAATGCCACTATTTCTGCAGTTTTTGACATGTTGTTTTCCTATTCTTTGCACTAAACAAAGCGTAAAGAAGTGATCCACATGTGTTTTAGTTTACTAGTTTAATACACGTAAAAAATTATAAGGTAAACACTCCCTATTGCCAAACATTTTTGTCTTCCACTGCCCACCACTGCCTCTTACTACTGCAAGTTACAACGGCCACAAAAGTACAAACAACAGCTTATCCAGGCCAGGCCCAGACAAGCTACTGTCCTGCCCGAAACACTCACGGTATGTACGACCCACCTATCACCCTTCTTTCTCTCTCTCTCTGTACACACACACATAATACCTACATACTACGAGGAGAAGGGACTGACTTTCCCATCTTGCCCATCGGTCTGTGCATGTGGAAGCTTGCACATGGTTTTTGCACTATTTCTGCTGTCAGGGAAGCACATGGCAGACATTCCAACAGTCAGAAGCCTTTGGAGAGAGACAAAGAGACATGTGCAATTATCATATTAGTGAAATTGACTGAAAACATTACGCCTGGTACAGAGGATGTGCTTCAAAATTGTACCGTTAACTATTTTAAAGTAACAAAACATAGTCCATTGCTATAGTAACATCTAAAAAGGATATTCAGCACTTGATGAGTAAGTTTAAAGCATTTAATGAGCACTAACTTAGCAAGAACAACAAGACCCGAAAAGACTGTTGCTATGTTTATGGTAATGGTAAATGGTCTCTATTTATTTAGCACTTTTTCACCTTTCAAGGCACTTAAGCATTAAGGAACTATTGTCACACTGAAGGCGTTTGCATGCGCACAAATAACCCGATTATGGTAAGGATTCTTAAGATGTTTGTGTCCATGTAAACCCCATAACCTGATTTCAATAACCTGGTTATGAGAATATCCAGGTTATGAGAAATCAGGTTTTTCTTATTGGAATGTTCTGTTAATATCCAGAATATTGGGCCATGTAAACACCATAACTTGATTTCTCTCGCTAGAACCAAACTGAGCATGTGAAAACTCAAGAAACTGATCTGACAGAAGCAGTAAATTTCACAAAATGACTCAATATTAATATTTTCTTTTTCAAATATTCATTTTATAGCACTTTTTCCTCATTTGGGATCGGAGCATACCAATAAAATATATTTCTTTTTTTTTAAATTGCAACATGTCATCATTATAAAACTATATAGTAACTTGTAACACAACACAGCTATAACTCTGAACTGACTCTTCAGAATTCAGACATATTTTTTCACAGTTAAAATCGCTTTTCCCGAAGCTCTGACAGTGATCTACAGTCTGATGTTCTTATTTAGTTGTGTTTTGTCAGTTTGTGGCTGCAAACATGTTAAAAACCCATGACTTAGCAAAGTTTCATATGCTTCGTTCCTTGCCATATTTGTGTCACTGTTGCCATAGATACTAGTATGAATATCCTGGATATTCTTATTGCATAAACAGGAACATGAAGCGCATGTAAACACTATATCCAGAATATTGTCATAAACAGAAAACTGCTCATAACCGGTTATTCATGCGCATGTAAACGCCCTCACTGTGTGTGCAGACACTGGGACAAAGTGGTTAAGAATCTTAACGACCACCAGACACCACTAGCAGTCTCCAATCCAAGTATTAGCTTAGCAGGTTCAGTCTTTGCCAACCAGATAATGGTCACACATTTTACTTTTTTACCACTTTCTTAGATTATTGCTGGAAATATATAAATAATTAATGAGGATTACGTAAAACTTACTTTTCTGAGTTTTAAACCATGTTACAATAGTGGTCTCTCATTATTAGTGTACTCTAAGTAGTATTTGGATTGATTCATGCATGTTTGAGTAATCTTGCATTGTCCTGGAGCTGATGTTTGAGTGTTAAGAAAATATGCCTTCACGTACCACCTATCGTTACCCACGCAATTACTCTAAAATTCAGATTCCGAGTAAACCTTATCGGGTTCAAAACTGTCAAGTAGCCACTTTCCAACAACAATATATGGTAGTTTAAAATTCGTGGCCTAATAAAGTTTAATTTTACAATGAAGAGCCGGGGCTTATCAGTTTGAACAGGAAGTTAAACGACCTTAGTTTCTTCCAAAATATACAGAAAAAACACAATAGGTCTCCTTTAATAATTACTTGAAGAATCCTTACTTAATGGCATTCAATTGAAATAAATATGTTACAAAAAGCATTTAGATGTTACTAGTTCAAATCTGCTACTCTGCAAAGATTACAATGACTAAATTGGATTGGTTTGTGTTGTTTCTTTTTTTAACTTGAATGGCTGAAAGTTATCAAAGTAATTTTTTCCATCTTGTCTCTGCAAAACGACTCCACCTGTATTTATCCAACAACTCCATTTGGACGTACAGAGCCAGCAGAGGGCCAGGTGCGCTGTAAAACAAATTAGACAGGGAGGATAGCAATCGTCTGCATAAACAGTCATGGACACAAGTAGAATGACGGTTGAACTGAATCTGAAACGTAATTTTGAGATTTCCATAGGCCATAGCCCAGGGGTTTTCATAAACAAAGGGGCAGTACTTGGTAATGCAAACATCACAGAGAAGCTTTGCCAATTGGGAAGTGGCTTGACAATAGATTTGTGAAACAGGCCTATTAGGGTTGTAACTGCATGGTCTTGTGATATGTTATATATATGAATTGATTTACAATTGTCATTCCCTTAATTCTATAGGTATCTGACAACTATTTTAAAAACTACAGCATACATTTCATTTTTTTTTTGCCACGCTACCATGCTGTTACCTCATCAAAAACACATCCAAGGCTGTGTTTTTTTTCATCTCCAAGGCTGAAAATGCTTTATTCCACCTTATGATGTCATTGTGATAGGATTTAATGTAGATTTTAATTGCTTTTGTAACATCAGTTTAAACAATAATACACAAGAATACCAATAAAGTGTTGCTAATATTCATAAAAGTTGGTCTTACTTTTAAATATTTAGTTTTACCTTTTGTTCTGTATGAGATTTGAAGAAGTTAAAACGTGTAAACAAGATGAAAACAATAGCTGTAGCTTCAAAGTTGAGCAATTAGCTGAAATCAATCTAATTACACATCTAAGGAAAGATGTGTCGAGTTTAAAAACAAAATGGGGTGCTTGTTGTATTACTCTATGACGTCACAAAGTGGAACAAAGTGTTTACTTAAAGAGAAGAGCAAAGACTAAATACGCAAGATTTATTTGTTAAACTTTTAATTAGGAAACCGTATTCTAACTTGTACGAAAATTAGTACAATACAGGCACTTTAGTGTTGTATATCTTTAGATGCAGCCTAGCCTAAAATTAGATTATGTACACAGCTCAGTCCTTCAAAGCCTATTCAAACCCTTAGTGATCACTGATTGGATGTAAGTCCCACTTGAAGCTGCTGAATTGAATAAGCCGCACACAAACACACACCCATTGTTTGCTTTAGCTGGGCTATCCCAAACACTAGGATCTCTTTTCACAATGCCCTCTTCATTAATGGGACAATAGCATTGTGTTGGCTAATGAGCAGCTCCTCCCTGACCCTCTGTCTGCTGGAGATTACCTGAGAGCCACAGACGGAGAGGAATCACTCAGGTCGTCCGTCAAAGTGAGGATGTAATGTATCTTCTTTCACTCATTTGCAAACACAAGCTAATTCTTCACACATTTGGGTGCCACTGCAAGAAAAAAAGAAGACATGAGTATTTTTTAATACAATAATAAGTTTCCTTAAAAAAAGTGCTTTATGTGGCGACATAGAGACATTTCAGTGAAAAAAAAGCTAATTTTAGAGCCTAACATGTATCACTTAATTATTCAAATAACCACAACTAAGCACAAGGACAGGGGTATTGGACTGGGGGGGTAAATGGTGTAGTTTCCCAAGGGCAGAAAAGGGCCCTCAAAAGCAGGCCATTATGCTTGTGAGATAGATGGTTCCTCTAAATGCAAATATTTGTGATATCAGAGTGTTCCATCATTCATTAAAACGTAGCAAATGGACTTTAGTCAAAGAAATAAGCTAGAAAAAAGATGAATATTAATTGGCCAAAGCATTAACAAATGTAAAAGATAGAAAATCTAATATTATTAACAAGATTTTGCAGATTTCAGAGAACAAACAGTCTCATATTCACATGGTTTCATTATGGAATAATGTCAATATATCGCAACTTCTCATTCCAGCAATATAATGTGTCGAAAATGTACATTTTTGAAATAACTTAGACAATTTTATGGCTTAAAACAAGTTAAAATGTAAAAGAGCGTGCTTCTATTTTATTTTTGTTTAAATGCGAGTGAAAAAATCGTGAAAGTTAACGTTACAAGGCATTCAATTTGATCTGCTGAAGCATGGAAAAATACCTAATATCAACACTAGTTATGTGTAGAATGTATAAATTAAATAAATAAGCTATCTATGAAAATTCTAGAACAAAGAAAAACCCAAATGAAAAGAAACAAGAGCCAACTAAGTAATTAAAACACAAGATTATGGTATAGGGGCCCATGGACAAAGTTTTTACCTGGGGCCCAGAATTTGGTGCTACATCCTTGCACAAGGATGAGGATGTGGGCGGGGCTAGGGGTAGGTAAAAACAGAAATTTGAGCTTGAGGTCCAGCAGCAGCAGGACAAATATGCCTACAGGATTACTCATGTATGAATCAAGCCAAATACATAGCCTAAGTAAACTATGAGCAAACACTGTTGAAATAATGTTAAAATCTCCTTAAAGTTGATCAGTGGAATTTGAAAAAAAAACTTAAAAATGGTTGTCCCGTAATGCTGTCATCCTTCAATGTGTCACTTTGCTTTTATGTGGAATTTATTGATACTATATCTTTATGAAGTTGCCTCTGTTTCTTTGATCAACCAATCAGAGCTCACGTTACGTCGCCACAGCCAATCAGAGCTCGCGCAGCGCCGCTATTATTTTACACTAAAAGAATTTGCACCGAAATTCACCGTAAAGCTGTTTGGCGTGAACGAAACAATGCGACTGCAACAAGATCTGCGCGATGTGATCCAGCCGAGGTGATCTGTGCAGGTAGAGGACACACACGCGGAGTTTATTGGCTGCTCGGGACAAAAGGCCGCAGAAGAGGCTTTACCTGTGAGGTGGAGAGGAGGGGAGGAGAGGCACTCGCGCACCGAGGGGCAGGCTGAAAACAGGCGAGGAAAGTCGACTTACCTGTAGCTCAACTTCTCACTGCTGCGGATCGTAGCTGCTCCGACTTGAAAGTCCAGTTTCACAAGGAAGAACCGCGGAGGAAGCGAAATATGTCACAAGAGCCAGACAAGTAAGTGCTGGGCTGGCGCAGCGCTGGTCCCGACAACCTTTTGGAAGAAAAAAAAAAAAAAAAAAACAACTTTGACCTGTTCTCAGTTTAGGATGATCGAAAAGCGTTTCATCCGCGGTGGACACTTCATCTTTATTTATTTTTTTACTATCATAGTCAACTTGTTTAATAGTGTTGCTAATAATTCGAGTTGTTGTTGCGTATTGCTTGCCTGCTTAAGCAGTTTTTGCGATTGGAGTTAATAGCATCAAAATCTATCGCTATTTCTGAAGAGACAAGTGCCAAGAACTGGATTATTAGTGATTTAGGTTCACTAAAGCTGGTTTATCTGCATCTGTCAACCTGAAGGGATTTTGGAAAGGGCTACAACTGTTCAATAGCCTTTTGAGCCACTCTATAATGTTTGAATGTTTGTTTAATTATCCCTTTGATATAGGTCTATGAATAGCCTGTTTGAATTATATTATTGTGTCATGTCAACTTAAAACTAGCCTTAATTTAGATCTAAGTATTACAGTTATTTATTTATTTATTTGTTTGTTTGTTTGTTTGTTTGTTTGTTTGTTTATTATATCGGTTTTTATTTGTTAATAATAGGCCTAAATTCTTTCAGTTGATATTGCATCTCACTAGATTTATGTATTATTATTATTATTATTATTATTATTATTATTATTATTATTATTATTATTATTATTATTTATTTTTATTTTTTTTATTATTTTTTTTTTTTTATTTAGGCTATATTCCACATACAACATGCCATACATTAAAAGTTAGTGTATTAGACTGTTAGTTCAAAATATGAAAATCAGCTGTTTAAGTTTGATTAATTATACATGTAAAGTGTTGTTTCAAGCCACAAAGTTAATACTGTATAATCGCTTCAGATTCTGAAGTGCATCGTAGTAGAAACAGGTGTCTGCCACTATGGCTCTTGGTGAACCATGTTTTAGACCTTTGCAGCGTAAACACAGCTTTCTGTGCCTTTGGCAAAGGCATGGCCTGTTTTGTGTACATGAAAGATCTAACACAACCAGACCAGCAACTTTACAATGTTTACGTTTTAACTTCATGCTTCAGATAAATAGATTATGTCGTTAGTGCGGGCAAATATCTGGAAATTATCGCAAATTATCACAAGTAACCACTAACCAGTCTTTATCAGAAAGAAAGAAAGCTATGGTATTTTTTACTATAACAATGGCAAGTTGATTTACATATAGATACCTCCAGCTAAATATGGTGTCTTTGTAAAGTCAGTCTTCAAGTGAGTTCAGTGATAGAAGTAAGATTACTGTAACTGACAGTGTAACATTTGACAGCTTTCCTCGTGTGGGTGGCTGAATGCAAAGTGCTGTTTTGACAACACTGTGGCTCTGATAAGTCTGTGATCTCCACTTAAGTGTGTGCAGGCACAAAATCTACTGCAAACACAGATGTGAGGTGCAGTTATGGGGAACAAAGCTAGATTAGTGTCTCTAACTTTCCACACAAATTGCCACAGAAATTCTTCAACACACTTAAATGAGTTTACAAGTTTACAAACTAAATCCAAAAAGTATCAAAAGATCACACACCCCAATACTAGCTAAAGAAAAACACCAGTCAAAACACCATCAAAAATAGCTTTAGTGCCTATTTATAGCTTAGTAAGAGTTAATTCGCAGGTCAAATTACTATAACACCTAACTACAACCTTGCTTTTTTCGTGCGTTTCTTCAGTAAGCGTCTGGTGGTGGTGGTCCCCAATGAGAGTTCGTTCCCAGCCGTGCGTTACACCAGCGAAGACGAGGCATGGCGATCGTACCTGGAGAACCCACTGACCGCCGCCACCAAGGCCATGATGACCATCACCGGAGACGAGGACAGCGCCAACGCACTCACTCTGCTCTACGACTACTACAAGGTCTGTTCTTAAATGTGTGGGTTTTTGATGGACAAATATGATGAATTGTTTGTGTTGTTTCTGTTCTTCAAATATGCTTCTGAACACCTCCACTTTGGAATCCCTCACACCAGAAGCAATAAATAACTGTAAAAGTCAAGTGTTTCCCACATCAGGAACAGAGTTAGAGCTCTATCTCCTGAATTATTATGAAGTTACACAGGGAAAACAATCAAATCGAGCTTGCCTGATATGCTAATACTGCAAAAATGCTCAAAATTAGTCTAGATAGTTTATGGATCTCACTCTCATCTCACATCTCTCAGACAAAACGTCACCTATGTATTTGATGAAGCAATTTTGGAAAAGCATTACAAACTTTAAGAAATTCATTTATTTTTTTAATAATATGTGCCCTTTAAGCAAATATTTTCACACATAAGATTGTACAAACATCAAAAGACTGTGGTGGAACATTGTATCAGATAAGACAGGTACTTACATGTATAAGTGGTTATATTTTTGTTATTTTGTTTTCCCATGTTTGACTGTTGTTCACTGTACAGCTGCATTGAAGGACAGTGGACAAATTTCCAAACAGAAACAATATTGTTTAGGTCTACCATAACATTAGACTTATTGTCATTCAGATTAGTGTACATTAGTTGTTGCTTTGACTATTTAATTGCAGTACTTGGCACTGGATATTGCAGTACATATTTCTGTGATGTTTCCAGCCCTGAACAATCTAATTAAGCATACACAAGAGGAAATTACAGCAAAAGTATAAGCAAAGTAGTTGACCAAGGCTGGGTGATACTGTGATAAACGTTTTTAAACTCATTATGATCTCATCTCTGCATTTTTTTTGGATTGTCCGAGCATGATTCACTACTTCTCTATTTAACAGTATGTGTCTGCCTGAGCTCCATTGTTTAGCCTGTATAAGACTTTGAGTGAGAGACAGCTGGATTTAACCAATCACAGTCAAGTATAAACTGTCAAATTGAGAAGACTTTTTTATTTACCTTTTAAATGCTATAAAAATACAATAGATAATTGAATATCTTATTTCTGTTTTCAATTACATACTTTTTCCATGTCTGTCTCTTCAGGTGCCCAAAGAGAAGCGGATTCTGCCTGTTTCCAAAGTGGTGGAGGAAGCAGATGAGCAGGAGAAGAGGTCAGTGTGTCTCTGATGCATGTTCAACGTGTACAGACAGAGGCAGTTGTAAAAATGTTAAACATGTATTCTGCGTGAGCTCATTTCTGCAGCTCCGGGCTCATGCTTCAGTGATTATTTGTGTATAGTATTTGTCAAACGACAACAAACTAATAATTCAACTTTGGTATGAAAAGACTGTGACTGTTCCAAGAATGATTCGGTGATAAAGAGCTACTGATGACAGCGATATGTGGGCAAATACGATGCGTGAATGAACACCAAAGATGGAATTCAAAAACATCCAGAATTCCATTTGAAATAAAATATATTACACACACAGGGTTAGAGATTTTTTGATAGAAGATAGGGTTAGACATTCCAGTTAGGATTAGAATCACTTCTCTCAATTTTGATCTAATTCTAACCTGATTTATGCCTGATTGATTTGAGTTCTACTATTCCACTATTGTTTAAAACTGTCGGGAAAATTCTTTAATCAGATTGGTCAAAGTGTTACAGCATTTGAGTAATGACGTTTTTGTTAAATCTAGTTAAGAAAGAAAAGAAAGACACCTTTCCTGTCGACAAATGCACTATCTACCTCAGTCTATATGAATCGTGATGAAACCGAAAACAGAAAGAATATTGTGATATAGGTTTTTTGCCATACCCCTAGCTGTAAATCAGTTAAACTAGGCTGAAGTACTATGTTTCCATTCTATTTGACGCCAAACCAGAATGCAGAGCTGTGGTTGGTCCAGCTCACAACAGCCGCCTTTATCTGTACAATGGAGTTTCTCCATGTGAAAGTGACAAATAAAAGGGAAAATCCATCTGGTAGAGCCATGTCAACTTGCCAAAAGCTTCAATAAATGGATACTTTCATTATAAAACTGTAAATAAAATTACAAACATAGGACATAGGAACTCTTTCTATCCCAGACCAAAAAGAAGAATTAAAATTTGTATGATTTGAATTTATAGCAACACAATGCAACTTTATACCAAAATAGAAGATCGTGTCAGGAAAGTTATCTAGTTAATCCTATGCAAAATACTGCTGGATGAAGTACAGTATATATACATGTTGATATTTTGAAATGTGAGTCTTTCAAATACACTGTTGTCTTCTCAGGCCCACGTTATCCACAAACGCCAGTGAAAACAACTCTGGGGAAACCGTGGACAACCGAGTTCAGGTGCTCAAATCAGTCCCTGTGAACCTGTCCCTCAACATGGAGCACCAGGACAATTCCACCAAACGGGACCAGTTCAGCAGCTCATCCTCGGTCGGTCCAGGGGGTGCTCAGGGGCCCGCAGGAACCACAGACCCTGCCCCAGCGCCTGTGCCGGTGGTGAAATCTGAAATATTCACCCCTCTGTACATGGCGAATTCGGGACATCACTACAGGGTGGAAGGGGACGAAGCGGCTCGTGTCATCTACGAACCAAACCCTTACGAAGTCACAGCGGTCAGTCACAGCTCCTACGTGAAGGACAACCAGAGTCCACCCGACAGCCCGTACGAGGAGGAGAGGAACGGGGTAAACAAAATGCATAAAATCATTACACAAGGCCATTCATCATTACATAAAGCTTAATATTATTTTTGTTTACCTGTCATACTAAAAGTTACTTAAATTTGGTCTTCTTATTACTTAAAACACAACCTTAGCATAAATATAGTACATAAACTATGACACATGTGACACATTATGGGATTTTAATGAAGCTAAACACTATCCACTTTAGATTGATGCCATGCTAGTACAATCTTAGTTTGATCATATATTATTTCTCCATAAAATATTAATTAGGTTTAGAATTATATTTTAATAATGCTGCAATTTGCCATCCACTTAATCGTGTGTTTCAATGTAAGATATTTGGTTTCAACTTCCCGTTTAAGGCAATATTTTAAGACTTTTGACCACTGTGCAGATAAAGGCTTAGTTTTCATTTGTTAGTTTCCATGGCAACAGAGTTAATCCATGGACAGTGTTGGGATTGGGAAGGACAAAGTGAAAATGTATTTAATTATAGAATAGTCTACTTGCATAAAAACGTATTCTGTGAACATATTTACATGCAACTTGTGGTGTTTTCAATTTTACTCTCTGAAAATACTAAAAAAAATGCGTATTAAGTACACCAATATATTTCTTTGATTTTAGATAAATAACTAAGCTATATTCTACATTTGTCTACTCCAATTTAACATTTTAGCAGTGTGCTACCAAGCCTAAAACATCATACTTAATTGACATTATTGATTAAAAGTTTTAGATTTTTTTTAACAATCTGAGGCAAAATGAGAATGATGCTTGTGTGAACTGAGCTCAGCAGCACTCAAGAGCCCGACCCACTGGTAACTGTACACTTTAGGGCGGGGTTGTTTTTATACAGGACATAAAGACGGATAGATGTTCAAATATTATTCAGCCCCAGTCCAAAAGTGGTTTACATGAATGAGAAACAAGTCATCAAGAGTCCTTTAAACTCAGCATTAAGACTTTGAACTTTTTTTTTTGTCTGTGTCAATATCAAACTGTTTAAAATCACCATGTTTTGTGGCATTGTTTGTCTAGTTCCCCTGAAGCTAAATTAATCTTAATAATTTCCTCTTTTTGTGTGTTTTTGACCTGTTTTGACAGAAGTACCACATTCCTTCCTCTATGGCAACAGATGACTTCTTATTTCACCAGGAAGGAGTGTAAGTTCTAACAAATATTTGGGTTTAGTTTAGTCTCTGGGAAGTTGTATATATTACAAGTTGTTTAATCAGGCGTAGGTCCATATTGAGTTTGATCAAGATAGTAACAGTCAATTGTTTGTAAAGGGTAAAAAAAAAGCACCACTTACAGGCAAGGCAGGTGTGTCTTGCTCATAGGTGTAATGGTACTTCGGATTTAACCTTTGGACAATCCACAGAATCCATTATGAAGGGTTGGGTTTTGGATTTAAGTGGTTAAAGTTAATACTGTAAAAATATAAATACAATACTTTTAACAGTGGTTGTGTTTTAAAGGAAGCATATTCTCTTTTTTCATGTTTAACGTTGATCAGTAATTTCCATTTTGTTCATTGTAAGACGGAAATAAGTTTTAAACATGGTCCTATGGCTTCCTGTTCAAAATTGCAGAACTGATTCTTTGTTTTTTTCATTCATTGTCAGTCAGTCATTCAGTAAGTTTGCTTTATCTATATAGCGCATTTCACAGATTTAAGACATCAACAAAGTGCTTTACAAAATACACACAAGAAAACTTAGCTTTCAACTCTTCATCAGCTCCACTAAGAAGAAGAAATACAGATGCAAGCATACTTACGTTAACATAGGAGGACATAGACAAGACACAGTATGGATGGATTTTTTTGTGAAGGGCAAAATTTTGGGAGAGCAGGAGAAGGATAAAAATGTCAGGGTTATAGAGACAGTCGTTGCTACAATTTGGAACGTGCAGGATAATAGTTTATTCAAGCATGCATGAATTAATCCACATACAACGTTAAGTAAACTAATGATGAGAGAACATTGTACTGTAATGTGGCTGTACACTTCTTATTTGTTTTTTATGTTTGTACAGAGACAGTTTCCAGTACACGTTGGATGCTTCTCGCTCTCTTCGTCAGAAACAGGGCGAGGGACCCATGACGTATTTAAACAAGGGCCAGTTTTACGCCGTCACACTGAACGAGCTCAGCGCCAACAAGCGGCTGCGTCACCCCATCAGCAAAGTCCGAGTGAGTGGAGTTGCATCAGTCTCAAAAGTATTAAAAAAACACAGCTTATTTGGGCAAAATTTTCTCCGTAGAGCGTTTGTTTGACAGAAATTTTATAAAAGATTTTTTCTGTTGTCACGGCAACAGTGCAGACTTCAGCTAGCTCCAGTTGGAAATGTAGTTCATCATTTCTGTCGTACAACAAATAATTCACTAATCAAATGTACTAAAAGCATCTTATTTAAGTATAAGGTGAACTGTGTGTGATGCCGAGGTCTGTATTAGTGAGAAAAACAGAAGTGATGTTGTAGTTTTTCTGCTTTTCTACCACTGTTTACCTGATTTTCTCTTTTTACATGTCACTTACAAACTCAATACTCAGCAGTAGTTGTGGTTGTTATTACCATCATGTAGCTGCTTCTTCCTATCTTGGTACTGCTTTTGGCACTTACAGGAGAAACAGTAGTTCGTCTCCATTGACTCTCACTCATTTTCACCACTCACTGCTGACGTTTAGAATGCTGTGAAGAAATCTGCATAAGCTCTATGGGACCTTTTTTATACGATCACCATCAGTCAGTGCTGAGCTTCATAGATTGCTGCCATTGATTTACTAAAGATAGCATGCAATTTTGGCTTTTTGGAAAATCTTTAAATGTATGTATTTTATTTATATTTGTATTTTACTTTTAGTGTTGAAAAGAGCCATGTAAGTAAATTGATTGTTTAAAACATATAAATTCAAACAATGTTCATTAAGATGCATTACATGATTGTCAGAAAGTACAGGATGGCAAATCAAGTTAGCATTTTTCATGAAAACATTTTCGACTGTTAACTGACATCATGTTAATTGCTTTAGGTCACCATAAGAAAAAATAAGCAATAATTTTGAATATCCAGGGTAGAAACACTAACAGCCTAACACTAATGTTTGAGCTTCACAATAAGTATTTTGTGGTAAAGTATGTAATATAGTACGTAATATAGTCATAGATAAGGTAAAAAAGTATTGTGGGATTAACATTTCTTTGAGTTTTTGTCCAATTAAACATAAAAAAAATCAAGTGCTTTTCATAGTCTTGCCTTCAAATAGACTTAGGGCAGTGAAAAGTTTTCTGTTGTAATGCAAAAAGTTTTCAGTCAACAATAAATATCACCAGATTGAAAATGTGTGAAATTACCTTTAGATGGAACAATTTTATTAAAGGAAACTTTGGCTCCTGCCCACCATCTCGACATTATCATATTAAGGACATGAACACAATCTATTAAGAATGTCTTTATTTTTAAACAATTTCTGTCTGTACATAAGATAAAACCGCTAATACAGCAGTCTTATATTGTTATGTTTTGTATGTTTTCCATAGAGCGTAATCATGGTGGTTTTCAGTGAAGACAAAAACAGAGACGAACAGTTGAAATACTGGAAGTACTGGCACTCGCGGCAGCACACGGCTAAACAAAGGGTCCTCGACATCGGTAAGATACTCACTCTCTCACCAGCAGTCACACTCATGTTTACAAGTGAAGGAGAACATCTGATTTAAACACACATATGGACGTACCCAAACAAAAATGATAATGACAGATTGGTGCTATTGCCAATGCTGGAATGCCCTTGGCCAATAAACAAGGCTTGAGCAAACAAAGAGGTTACACACCCCCACCCAATGTTTGCCTGAGGGCTGCCCACCTCACAACCACTGCATGAATCAGGCGTTGCTAGGTCTCAACTTGAATCCTATAATCTTCCTACACACTCCTTAACACTCAGCAAAGATACCAAAAAAGAGACCATGTTGTATATGTCATATCAAGTAGTTGACCCTCACATGTGCAACTGGGAATTGTTAATCTGGTTGTGACTTTGTGGATTAATTAGTCATTATGTCTGGTTGAATGCACTGTAGTCTCAGGGAAGAGTAGTTTAACAAGGATTTAGTACTGACTTGTCCATGATTAAGTAATGTAATGTACATACTGTATATTTCTAACCTAAGGCCAACCTGGCTTAGACCTTGTTTTGTAGTATTGTAGCAATTTTATAAAATTTCAAACTAAGCAAAAACCTTTATTCTCAATACAATAATGATAATTTAAATAGTGTTCATTTCTGGTCAAGGCTTTAGACAATTGGCTTATTTTACACTGCCACTCAGCTAGTTCCAGTTTGTCTTAAAAAATGTAGCTCGTCTGTTATTGTTTTATTCCAATTGATGAAAATTTTATAATCACAGAGCGGAGAGTGAGTTCCAGCTTGATAATCTCTGGCAGCATGTTAAAACTTTCATATACGTGGTCATAACATATGAGAGTTATAATGTAGACAATCTGATCAAAATACATGAAATGCCAGTCTGGTTGTTTTTGTGAAAAGCTAGTTCAGCTTGTAGTGTTATATTAACAATATTAATTAAACTAAATTTAGCATTAGGTATGAGGCATAAACACCAAATGATATTTTCCATGGTGAAGTAAGTACCTCTTACGCGATGGTATGCACAAAATGATTATCCAGCTGAAACTTGTTGTCTCCTTTGTGTCAATAAATATTTAATTATTTTTTAGGGCGACTTGGCTAAGTCCCAGTGCATTCTCGCCCACTTAATGCACTGATTTATTGCCTAAAACTTTGAATTTTTTTTTCTTATTATGATATATAGCTGATATTATTCTAAATCGAGCTGAATTGCTTCTTCTTAATCTGATTTTTGTATCAATGCCCTTTAAAGTCTTAATACTATTTTTTTTTTTTACTTTTTTTCTCTGAGACAGTTTGATTTGATAAAACTGGTGTTCATGTTTGATCATGACGTTCATAATTGTGAAGAACTGCTTAATCGTAGTTTGTCTCACAAAACAGTAACATTTGATATTGTGACATCTCCAGATACAGGTAATTTATAAATGTAGATATTTTGTGTGTGTGTGGGCAAGACCCTACAACACCAGTCATTTTAGTCCATTACATCTGCTACTTGTAAAGCCAGATATTTCTTTACTGAGATGGTACTTCAGTCAGCCCTTTGTCCTCACGAAAATGATGGATCTGAATTTGCACATCTTTGCTGAATGAGTATGTGAGAAGCTTGTAGGCGGATTTCGCTAACAAGCCGGGGCCTGCTTCCACGAGTACACACTGAGAGGTATGTGGGAGACTGTGGGCTGCATACGAGACAGTCGCAGAAGCACACCTCCTCCATCAGCTTGTCGGGACAGGGAGAGGAATGCCAACCACACTGTTACCTACCTCAGATGGTCCTGGACTGTTGAACAATGTTGTTGCCCAATTTAGATCCTCATCTTAAGCCCTATGTTGACACGTCCAAAACCAGAAGCTCTGAAATCCACCGAAAACACATTGACAACTGCAGGAGTGGAACGAAGGCATTGTACAGTGAAGCCAAAGTACAGTGAGGTTCAGTGTGTGTGAGGAGATTTCATTTTAGTTTTAGTTAGATAGTTTTCATTTTTATCACCAAAGCAATCATTCATTCAATAAGCTTCTTGATCTAGTGATTACAAAAGGCAATGAACCGTACAGGACCCTTTTATTGTACTTTATTTTACATGCAAAGTCATGCATAAATGAGATCTTAGTATGCGTGCAAATGCATTCACAGGTTTCATGCGACCAAACTCCAATGCAAAGATATCTGTGTATCTGTGTCCAACAAATGAAGTCACCACATAAACCCTCATGAAAGCCATGAGCAAATGTCATGATCTGACAGATAAAGCAGTAGTTCAACATAATTGTTTTGTTTTTATTTGCCAAATCATAACTATGGTGTAATTTATATGGATATTGTCCTATGTTACAATAGTTGGGAGGTAACAGTTATGAAATTACCACTAGACTACATATTTTATGTTCATGTGCAACCAGGAAGGGTTAGGGTTAGGAAAATAACTGTTTTAAGCTACACAACAGAAAATTATTTTTTCATATTTATTCATTACTTTACCTTTTTTATTTGTAAATTAGTTAACTTTGTGTTCCACTGAAAAGTCTATGATAAATGTAGCACTTTGTGAAAATATGAGACCACTGAGTACTGTCTAAACTAAATAATAATAAAAAAAAAAATGTTCTTGTCAGGAGCCAAATTCTGCTCTCTGATTGGCTGAGTTTGAGTGGTCCTCTCCAGTTTCACTTTTCTCTTTGTAAAAAGAGGTTTTTAAGCATTAATTGAAACCAGAATGAATGTATATCAATACTAACAGATTTATGAGAGGAACTTGTCAAATTTAAAACCTAAATTGTGTTTGCAGTTACCCCAGCTTTAAAGGCACTATATAACCTTAAAATGACTTACTTTCCGGCACACATATTTTATTATCTATCTATATCTTTTTGAGCGAAAATTTGGTCGCAGTGTCCTGTCTACATCCAATAATAGACCAATTGTCCACTAAAACTCAGGAAGTGGATCTGTTCAAGTTTTTTGGCTTTTTGGCTAACTCCCGTTAGCATACTGACACTTTTTGTGTCTTGGCTGTGAAAACGCTTCAAAACATATCTTGGTGAATATTTTGGAGGTTAAGAATCCATTAGGTAAATTAGCAAAACTTGTGGACTTTTTATTTGTTGTTATTTTTGTTATATTTTATGATCAGAAAAATCAAGTGTAGCGCCATTATGTTTTTGTAAAGCTAAATATAGATTATTTTCCTCACTTTGTTGTAATTAAAAGTTGACTCAAAGAGAGGTCAGATGACAAGCCGGGGTCCACACTGTGTTTCTGTCGGTCAGGGGGGCGTCTGGCTGTAACTTGACCCAGGGCTGAGGTGAAAGACAGAGGAGGTGGGACGGGTGCAGCGTGCCCCCGGGCCTCATCGCAGAATGGGTCTGTGTGAATGAGTTTTAAGTAAGGGGGGTGCAAACAGCAGACTGGCACCCATCTTTGTGCACCTGTCGCAGGATGAGACGACAGTTGGGTGATGAGGACAGGACCTACCTAAAGCTAAAGATAAAACATATAAAGAACAAGAAAGATTTGCTATTTGTAAAAAGCCGTTAATGTTATTCAACCAACTATGAAAAGCACCTGAAAAGATTTGGGCTAATTTAGCTAGTGTCGTGTGTGATGTTAAGAGCCCACATTTAATTATGTTTAAGGGGAATTGTCAAAATTAAATAATGAACTGACAACTTAAAGGAACTATAAATTTCATCATCTCTAATTAGTCATTTACTTGGGTTTTTTAATCATTGAATAAATCATGATAGAAGAAGAAATTGTGCTATAGCCTATACATTTATTCATTTAATTGTAATTCTTGAAAGTTGGTCTTGTTTAATCATCAACTTTTCTCTACCTCGAGGGCAAAAATAAACATTAGCCAAAGTACATTTATTAATGCACAAGGTTAGGCATCTAAAGTTAAATTCAAAGTGGTATTTGGCATAAAATATGAAAGAAAAAGCATCATGTTCTTTAGAGAGTGAACTTGGAAGGTGGTGGAGCTACATGGTCCACTATATACATTAAACATATCTTCTTACTCTATGCAACCTTGAGTTTTTACCACTTGAATAGTACATAAGGCTTGGATGAGGAGTTTCTTCTGCAATTTAAAAGTTTTAGTTTTCTCTTTCCTTAGAATCCCTTCTGACTTTTTACCTCCAGAAACTAATTTATGTAGTGTCCCTTTAAAACCATGACGATTGGCAAATTGAATCTTTTCAAGCTCTAAAATCGGTTTTAAGCCAGTCTGCACTGCACGGCACGTTAATTTCAGAGACTTTTAGGCACTTCGTTTTTATGTCCCGTGTTTGGCCCTTCCAGACTTGTCCCGGGGCACTCATCTGACTTTTACATTTTCCTCTTTGACCAGTTTACCCAGTGCGCTTCCTCCTGCTGTCTTTGAAGCTGAGCAGCCTGTTTGCTCAGGCAGATAAGACTTATAAAATAGAAGTGTGCCATTGCTTTGCTTATCTGCGCTAACAAAAGCTACCTGCTTATGTCACTTATTGACCAGGGCATATAGCATAGCTATATTGACCTTTTGGTTTGCCTTTTGCAGCTGTGATTTCATGTTGTAGCTGAGATTGGCTGATGATGTGTTTCTTTTTAGCTGATTACAAGGAGAGCTTCAACACGATTGGGAACATTGAAGAAATTGCCTACAACGCCATCTCCTTCACTTGGGACGTCAATGAGGAGGCTAAGGTAAAAGCTGAAATGTGTGCTTTGAGTTATCTCTGTCTCATAGTATTTACTTAAAGAACTAGAGCTACATCCAAATATTTCCTCTTCATGCGAATACAGTTTATATAGTAAAGTAGTTTTATTAATAGCAATTGCTATTAACCATCGATAAATGGTTCTGAATTCCTTAGTAACAGTTCATAAACAAATGACTAGTCAATGATTCACTAGCATGAAAAAACACAAGTTAGCCATACATGTTCTTTTCATCTGTGGTCCCGTTTGCTGGACCTATAACAAACACATAACAAATGACAATAATTATAGAATACTTATACTTTATCAATAGACTTGTGCGTTTGTAAAGAGACATGTTTGTGTCTAAAAGCTAATGCTAACAGGAAATGCTCATGAGTACAGAAGTTGGCTATTTTAAATATAAACAAGCTAACTGACGTTTCGTGCAGGGATGGGACAATTCACTTAAGTCCTTGATTCATTTCAATTTTTGATTCTGCAGGCACAATTTAAAATTTTTTCGATTAGTATCTATCCATATATCTGTTTTTTTTACTTCAACGCAAAATAAATAATAAATTACTATAATAACTAATACTATAATTACTAACAGTAAATACTAATATTTAGGGTCCATATTTAGAAGTCCACCCATCTTCAACTGTTAGTGCAACGTAATAATGCACATTCAGTCAGGTCTTGCACAAGTTAACGCTTTGTTTCTTCATATAATGTGGCTATTATTGTATTATTTTGCGTGTTATACAACTATAGTGAGTGTCAGTGGCTGCACGTGTATTTTGGCCTTTCGATTCGATCGCTGCATACTTCGAACGGTTTTCAAAGTTTTCAAACTCTTTCCTATCCCTCGAAAATATAAACTATATAATGTCTGGCCACCGTGTCCCTCTTTTGAATTTCAGTTATTTAGCCAATCAGGGACATGCAGCATAAAACAAAATAAATGCATAGGAAAAATATATAAAAAAAAATTCACATGGAACTAAAAAATATTGTGGATTTCTGCAGAATCAATGAGCAAAGCAAAAACTCATTGATTCTGTTTTAAAGTGAGGTAAGTGAAGTTAGGTTTTGGTTTAAATCACAAATGACCAATAAATAAACTAATCTGATTGCCCGGTTCGTTGTAGAGTTGATCTGAAAAGCAGGCAAGGGGAGAGGTGACCAGACTCACTCTTCACAATTTGCTGAAGCTTGGGCCTCTGGTTGTGTTTGTTTATATTTACTATCTGTCTATCAGCTGCATTTTCCTGTTATTATAGTGTTTTGAGCTCTTACGTTAGAAATTGTAATTTGTCTCCACTGACTCTCGTTCATTTTCACCACTCACTGCTGATATTTATGATGCCATCTGCTGCAAAACCTCTAATAAGGCTGTTAGTGTAAAGTCTGCGGTCAACATCATTGTAACACATTTGTCCAGCGTTGAGCCTGTTCCATCATTTTTCATGCCCATAGTAACGTTAGTTTCCTGATAGCGTCATTTTCATAGTGGCTGTAATTTTCCCAGAACCGGTCGGCCGTGTTTGCTCTCGCATAAAGGCGTGTAGTCAATGCTCAAAAGCAGCACGACTGGTTTTTTGTGCCGATTCACACGTTGCCAAATAAACGACTGACAAACGAACCGGTTTTAGGAGTTTGTGATGCAAGCACCTGTTACTCACTGTTCTCAACTAAACCGTGAGAAATGAACTTTGAACTGAGGCTGGCAGATTATCTCCCAGTCATTATTGGTTCTTCTGAATGAAACTGTATCGCTTGCACTGAAGTAAACGGAAAAAAGCAAAGCACAGGGAAACAATCAGACATAAATGTTAAGTCAAATATAAAATTACAGTAATGTTACAGTGGTTCTCTCAGACACACCAAGAGAGGTAAACATGCTCTAAAATAAGACTATAAACTAAATTCTGGATAAAATGGCCTGTAATATAAATGGTCTAGCTGCAAATGCAATGACAATTTCAAGATCATTTTGACACATTTGAGTGTAAAATAATTAAACCTAAACAGCTCATTAAGTTTTATTCATTTTAATTTATTCTAACCATTTTCCAACCTAAAAAAGTATCTAAAATTCACTTTGCTGAGATTTAAACCATGCAATTTTCTCTCATCATTACTATACTGAAAGAGGTATTTAGAATGAGTCATGCATGTTTGAATAATCTCGCATTGTCTTACAGCTAATGTCCAAATCTTCCTGTTTTCACCTTCCACCTATCTCCGCCCACTTGTTTGTAGTAATTTATTAGTGCAGGGATCATTGTAATCACTTATGAACAATAAAAGTTATTATGGCTGAAATAAGTCAACAGATTAATCGCAACTAAACAATGATTTGAATAATTGTCAGCTAATTTAGTAATCAAAAAACATGTTTCAAATCCACTTTACCTTTATGGCACATTTCACAAACAACACTGATACAAACTCTTTGATAAAACGCAGCATATAGCTAGAAAGCTTTTGAATTAAGAAGACTGTTTAAATAATACACTTTTGCAATCTACACAGTTAATCATTTAATAGAAAGAACTAATGCAAAGATTAATTGAAAAACATAATAGGTATTCCTGTAGACAACTGAAGCTAACATAGATCTGTGTGGATTAAAAACTGAAATTTTAAGTTGCGTTATAATAGTTGTGATAAACTGTAAACTATTGTAGCGTGCTCTGTATCCATAACGTCAGTGAAGTAAATGTACCTCATTACTACACACCTGTGATTTGAAACATCATAAACCCAATATCTGTTTTCCAAGCTGCTCTTTTGTGACCACTCCTGTTTGAACTCCCCCCGAGGGCCGACCTGCGCCCATCCCAGCCCCACCACGCCCTGCTTGTCCTGTTTGTTTTGCCCTCATTTCAGTGTAAATGTGAGTGTGTGCGTTTGTGCGGTCGGTGCATTGTAACAGCAGCCTCGGGACAAAGACACTTTTCGCAGCCAATAGACTCTTTATGGCTCTGCAGTGCATTCTACTTTTCTTATTCTTCTGTGTGCAGTTTACAGGATTTGAGATGAAGATAATGTTCATAGTTTGTTATTCTTGTATGGTGATAAAAGTGAATTGTGATCTCATTCATTTGACATCAAGCTATCTAGTGTTTTACAAATATTTTCTTCTGCACAGACAAAGAAGCTCACTAAGCATAGAAAACAAGAATTACCTTCAAACCAATAGTATTGATCAGTCTAAGTAAAGAATAGAGTGACAGGTGTGAATTTGATCAAATGCAATGAGGTTTGAGCTTTGAAAATAAGTCATATAAAGATACTAATAATCAAAATTCAGCTATATTTTTGGTATATTGTTCAGCTCTAATATTACCACTACTTATTAAGTTCAAATACAATACGAGTTTTGTCAATTTTATATTTTATGATCATCTTAGCTAAAATCTTAAGATAAGTAATAACGGCCAGCCACCAAAAGTTTTTTTTTTTAAGATCTGACTAAAGTTCATTATAAAAGAAGAAAACTCACTCTTGCACAATTCATTGCACGATGTCCTTCGACCTTCGTTTCATTATGAAAGTGCAGCAGTCTAACAAAGTTTATTTTAAAATAATAATTTATGCTTTTACTGTATTTTTGTTGTTGTCTTTGGTATTTTTTGCAAGGTATCTTATTTGTCTTCCTGATTAATTACCATAAGTTCAATGTGTTTTTTTTCCAATTGCATTCATATCAAATTGTTTTGTTTTGTTTCTCAGACTGTGGTGATACTCAGGGTACAGCTTAAATATTTGCTTTATTTGTAGACAGGTCTATTCATAAATCATTATGATCTCTGATTTAGATATTTGGTGCTTGTTGAGCTAAATATTACCACATTTTCACGTCTTGTGAAGTCCTCGGAGACAGCTGTTGTGTTTTTGAACTTTACAAAAATAAATTGATTTGATTTTACTTTTAGCAATGAGTGCAAAATAACTAACAATGCAAAAAACCTGACATTTCTCTCCCACAAAGTGACTAAATATAAACATTTTGAGGTGGTGCATATCTATTTTGAATTTTCTAATAGTGAACTGAGTGCAATAAGCTCACGGTTTCTATTTATACTTTAGCACCTGGGTTGATAAATGTACTAAATGTGATAAAGTACTGATCTAAATAAACTACTCTGCTTACAGTAAGAATGCTTGTTTTTGAAAGTACTTCTGCGCACTTGTCATATTTCCTGTTGAAAATGCCAGTCAGATCTGTGAAATGCCACACTGTGAAACATTGCAGTCACATCACTACAGAGACAAGCAGAGAACTTATACAGTGTTTTGAATGTTTTTTTTTTTGCAGATTTTCATCACTGTGAACTGCCTCAGCACCGACTTCTCGTCTCAAAAAGGGGTGAAGGGTCTCCCGCTCATGATCCAGATCGACACCTACAGCTACAATAATCGCAGTAACAAGCCTCTGCACCGGGCCTACCTGCAGATCAAGGTCTTCTGCGACAAGGTAATTACACTCTATACCACCGTAATTAATCTAAAAATAAAGACTGTGACTGCCATATTATGTAACTTCTCTGCATGTACTGACACTTCGTCTGGGTTGGAGATTTTTATGACTGGATTGGAGAAAAAATACTTTAGCTTTGGGGATATGTGATTATAATGTATCCTTTCTTTCTCTTTTTTGAGTGTTCACATTTATTCTGACAATGTTATAATATAAATTGTAATATTCTTAATTATAAACCATTCTTCTGTTGTTGTTCTTTTTTTTTTTAATTCAAATATATTTTCGTTATTAATAATCAAACTATTCAGACATGCCAATATCTTAAAGCAAATAATGTAATCTATAAAAGATTTGGTTCAAAATACGTTGCATGCTTTTAATTTTAATCACAACAGTATATTTTAATGTTGTTGTTCTGCTGCAGTAGTTAAAGCATGTTAAAACACGGAGAAGAGGTTTTTAGATTTCTTGGCTGTGGCATTAAAAATCTTGAAATTTAATTGATTTGCAAAATTCTGCATAAACCTTGGTAAATGACAAAAAAATCAAAACCTTTTAAAAATTAGGTCTAACTGTCAAGCAGATGCAAAATGTTTGTCAAATAAATCTGTATACATGAAGTTACATTTTTATGTAAAAGTTTGCAACGTAACATTTATTATTTTTATTTTTAACCAGCTCTTTTAGTAACGTTTTTGTAGCACATCTTCAAAAGTACTTTCACACTATTATCTACATTTTGACACACTGCTCACCTCTACTCTAGCGCATGAATAATTACATATTTTTACATTTATTTAGCTCAATACCAGTCGAGTATCTCCTGGTGTGTAATTCGTGTGTGAGGCCTCTAGGTGGAGTTGGCCCGTGTGGGAGCAGGTAAGGCCTCCCTCTTGTGGCCTCACCTGCTCGTGGTCACTTACCTGGGCCAAAAAAAAAAACAAAACACTGTACCCTGCTCAAGATGAACTGTTATTTTGTTTTTCAGGGAGCAGAAAGAAAAATAAGAGATGAGGAGAGGAAACTGTTTCGCAAGAAGTCCAAAGGTTTGTAGATCCTCTGATTAATCCTATGACACATTTTATTATTTAGCTTAAACTGGAATGAATGTTACATAGCACATTCTTAGATACTACAAAAATAGAAAACTTTATCATTTTTATAATTTCTTTTTTTGTTTGCAAAATCTGTTAATAATCAAAAATCATACGTCTTTCTACAGCTATAGCTAAGCAAGTCATGTAGCAATATTTTGTTCAATTGATCTTAAACAGCAATTATCTAGATAATACTAAACCAAAACCTCCTGAGAAATGTTATTGAATATATTTAGACATTTTTATGAGAAATAGAATAATATACACCATGTGGGGTTTCTGCGGGGTCTTAAAAAGTAAAAAAAAAAATCTTAAATCGAAAAGTTTGAATTTAAGTCTTAAAAAATTAGGTTGTTGTAGGTCTTGTTTACATAGGTCTTACATGTTTTAATAAAGCAACTTATGTCAGATTTCCAAACCATTTCACACCTCTGCAGCTTTGTCAGAATATTCTCAATAATATTCTCAATAATATAACCCAATAACCCATCAGGTGTGTTTCTTTCACTGTTATTTGGTAGATGGAATAAAACGGAATGCCCAGTTGCTGTATAAATTGCGTACTTTGTTGTTATTTCATTAGATTATTCTTCAACTGTAGCAAAATATTAAATTATCCTAAGTTGCCGTCTGGAAAAGAAGCCGAATTGTGAAATACTATAGATTGAATTTGTTTTGTGGATCTTTTTGATCTTAGCATAAACCCTGAGTATGTTTCCTGGGTCATTTTAGTGTAATTTTTTGATCCAGATATTTTCTTTTGATAGCACATGGTTTTGGAGTCTGTGTAAAAAGAAAGATTGAAAATAAAAATATATTTTATTTTAAAAACTAAATATTTTGTTTATATAGTGCTTTTCAAGACACTCACAGACAATGGCATATAGCAAATCTACAAATGATTAAAAAAACAAAAAAAACAGTAATTTAACACATTAATCAAAAATTAAATGAGGTTTTCATAATTAATCTAGTTGTGGTGAATTGATAAACTTGTTTTTGGCCTAAATCATTCTAAAGTTGGAGTCTATATGTCTGTCTTAGGTTTACAATCAGACGTTTTAAGCTTAAAACTCAAATTCTTCCTTTGTAGGGAAGGATGGGGGCGTAGTAGTTGTTCCTAAAAAGTCTGATACGACTTACTTCAAAACCATGACGGATCTGGAAGCTCAGCCGGTGCTTTTTATCCCCGATGTTCACTTTGGCAACTTGCAAAGAGCTGGACAGGTACATCAGACGTTATTTATAGTTTTAAATGTGGAAAATTTAGTTTGTGAACGTTTTATCTTTGCCTTCCAGGTGTTTACATTTCAAACAGAGGAGATCGACAGAGAAGGGTGAGCAGTACAAACCTATCAATGTCTTTAAATAGAGGAAATCACATAGTATTAATGGATGTATTATTGTTTGTTTTATTCAGGAGTGTTTTGGTGAAGAGGATGTTCAGGTCGTCTGATGAAGATCTGTGCCCATCACCTCACAAACAAATGAAAGAGGACACACTTAAGAAAGGTACTGTCTGTTGGATTTAAACATTTAATAATGAGACCACTGCGCACTGTCGAAATTGAATAATAAAGAATTGTAGTTCTCATTCGAAGCCCAAAGTAGCGCTCTGATTGGCTGTGCTTGGGTGGGCCACACCTGTTTCACTTTACTATAAAAACATGCAAACTGCAAAAAATTTAGTTTTCAAATCTGAATATATACCCTCATAAATACTTCAACACATGCTTAATATCGACACATATTCATTTTTGGTGGCAATTATTCCTTAAAAATAAAGTAAAACTGGAGAAGACCAACCAAGCTCAGCCAATCAGATCCCAGCATTCAGCTCCTGATTAGAAAGAAAATTCTTTATTTTTCAGTTTAGACAGGACTCAGTGGTCTAATTTTTCCACATCATGATCATGAACATTTTAGTGGAAAAGACAAAGTTTACTAATTTACAACTAATAATAACTTTAGGTTATTATTGCTATCAAAATGAATGCATTTGTGAGTAGTTAGGCAAAATAAAATATCTACCTTTAGTTTTTGCCATACAAATACCCTACCTTTAATGCTTGAAGAAGGTTCTTTAAAAGAGCTACTTTTGTAAGACAAAATGACATAGAGCTACTCATGTTATTGGTTGTAAAAAACTTTGTTAATATGATGGCAGTTTG
The DNA here is from genome assembly GCA_038363315.1 of Mugilogobius chulae. NCBI lineage: Eukaryota > Metazoa > Chordata > Actinopteri > Gobiiformes > Gobiidae > Mugilogobius > Mugilogobius chulae. Next base: position 28,748,358 of record CM076408.1, read on the forward strand.
TGACTATTTTGACCTGAACCTTGTAAATTTGCTCAGTTTGCTCTAAAAATGCCAAAAAGAATGTTCTTTAAATGATAGGCAATGCAATTTAAACACAATATACACAGTTTAACAACCAAAAAAAGTTGTTTTAGGGTTTAGCTTCTATTTAAAGTGTATAGTAGGGGCATGAGATTCATTTGAATGATTCAGTGTAAAATATAGACTTTTAAAATTTGCTTAGCTACTTGGAATGGGGTGGAGAGCCACTGATGGCTCGCGAGATACAGGTTGTAAACCAGAATGTGATTTATTAATTATTATTTTATATTTTATGGTTAAGATTACACTCTCATTTTACACTTTTACACTCTTATTTCACCCCACATCATTTGAATGTGAATTAAGTTATATAGCTAAAAATAAAATGTTCCTCTAAAATAAAGCAACATTAAAAGTCTTTCAAAGGCCTTAATTTTCACTTCAGCAAAACTGGAGTTAACCTGTAGAAGTAGCGTTGTATTATTATATGATTATTGGCAAAATAATATTAAAGGTGCATTGTCTGACTTTTCTGATGGACACTGCTTGTTTCCATGGAGATGTCACTGCATTTTCCTCTATATTGCATTAACGTTAAGATAATTTGACCAATTATCCATTGCCACAAGTACAAAATATTGTAACAATGAACTCCTTGGTGACATTTATTAAGTCAGGTCTGAACTGTTGGAACATAACATGATAAATATTGTTTATATAGTTTACTTACTACATACTGTATTAAACCTAAATTATTGTCATCTGGGACATTTCTTCTCACTAAATAACATTAGGACAACACTTCTCTCACCAATCCATTTGCCTGCTGTCTGTTTGCAGTTTTGTTATACGTGAGGAAAGAGACAGACGAGGTTTTCGACGCGCTGATGCTCAAATCTCCAACTCTGAGGGGTCTAATGGACGCGGTGAGTCACGGCTTTTATAACTGTGAACTGCGCCGACGTACTTTGAGAGAGGACATTCTGTTAAAAAAAACTGCTTTTGTGGGTGTCATTTCCGCAGATTTCAGAAAAGTATGGCGTGTCAACGGAGCGGATAGCAAAGGTCTACAAGAAGAGTAAGAAAGGGTAAGTGCGGACAAGTGCTCTTACAAAAGCCAAAACATTATGAACACACTCTACTGAACTATGTATGTAACAAAATCACTTTAAAAATGCATTTTACTTCAATTTTGAGCTATAGAAAGTGTGTCCCATACCTGTCTCCACGGTGATGTTTTTGCTTTGCCTAGAACAGTGGCTCTAAGCCTCTTTTATCTCAACTACCCAAATATTAGTCTCACACTCCAAGACTCTTATCCTAACCCCCAAACTTGGATAAGTCTGTTTACTCTAGTACTGATGCCAGTAATTAGTAATAATAAATACTTTATAGTCTCTTGTTTTAATCATACTGGTTAAAAATGCTCAAAATCATACTTAAAGCACAAGTAACATATTTACCTTGTTAAATGTCTTTGTAAGTCACTGTGATTATAGTTCCATATGTATTTTGGGTCATTTGAAGCATGTTTCAGCACTCTTCATTGTCCCCAGTACGAAATAGAAAACCTCCCTCGCCTTCTTCGAAACACATTCCCGGCTTGAATTTATGTCTTGGGAAACCCAGGCTCTTTAATTTTTGTGTATTCTGCAGTGTAACATATGTTGAGATGTGTTTTTGCTGCCTTATTTCAATCTTAAAGTTATGCAAAAATGAGAAAATAAATAATGTTGAGTTACTGCTCAGACAGCTAGTTTAATTACACAAGAGAGCTGTAGGGGGAGCTCTACCACTGAGGTTGCTTCGTTCTTCTGCTTTAAAGTTGCACTGTGTAACTTTCTGGAGTTGAAAAATAAACTACACATTTCTTAAGTAATAGAATGTTAAAACCATGCTTTTGGAACATTCTTCATAAATCTGTTTTATGCCATAGTGTGAAAATATTTAGCTAAGGGAACATCTTTTTTATGGAAATGAATTCTTCAGACCAAATAATGCTCTGTTTTGTGACTGTGCAGGTTTTCTCAAAGAAAAAACACATAATGTTATTTATTTACTGCAATAAGGCATCTACATGACAAAAACATGACTTTATTCACGTTTATGTTTGGTCAAAAAGTTACGCAGTGCACATTTGAGGCTGTATAAGAATTACTACAAAACAAATATTTTAAATACAAACGTTATCGAATTTCACCTTGGTACAAACCCTTGGTAAGTGCGTATATACACCCAGGGTTTTCCGTACTTCTGATTGGGAAACACTGGCCTTACAGTATAAAAACAGATATCTAGAATATATTTCACTACGAGCGTTTTATTGCTCAAAAATACCTTCTAATACTCAAAGCAATATCATCTCCATGGAGAAAAGATGATTCCTAGACTCACCAAACTTTACAATGTTTAAAGAACAAGACTTTGACCAAACTTATCCAGGGATTTGTTGATGTCGAATTCTAAACTTGATGGTTTTTTTTTGTCATGAATTTTCAAAAATATACTGTACATGTATATTTGTCACTCAGATTTAGATTACTCATAAACAAGTCAACAAAATTAACAGATTTGAACCTGGAACTGTTTTTAATTACATGTCTTAGATACTTGCCAAAATAAGGTGTTGTTTTTGCATATAAAATACTTTATTTGTGTATTAAAACCTTACATACAATCAGATAAATGGCAGATATTTTAATGTATATTTATTCGTATCTTGCATGAAACATTATTTTAAAAGATTTTTGGCTCAATGCAAACATGTTACAAATGTTCTATTCCAACAGGATCTTGGTGAACATGGACGACAACATCGTGGAGCATTACTCAAATGAAGACACCTTTATCCTCAACATCGAAAGCTGTGCAAACGACTACAAAATCACACTCCAGGAAATCTGACGGATCGCAGCAGCGTCGGGTGAAAAATGTGAATCGGACGATCTCTTTTTTGGGGGCTGCTCTTGGCTCACGAGCTGAAAAGAGTCTCGCGGCAGCACCTCTGTATTTGACCTCTCACCTCATTTCACTGTTACACTATGAAGCACATTTCAGAAGACAAATATGAACTGTGTCAGTGTCGTCAAAACATTTCACTTGTATAAATACTTTTGTACAGTTTTTTGCCAAATGTAAGTCAAACTAGATGCTCCTTAACATTAGCAGCTCCTTTTGCATGCAATCTTTAATTTTTGTTCTTAGTCATTATTTATTATTATTATTAATGTAAGATTATTTTATCATTTTATCCTAAATATTTCAAGTACTTTGTCTTAACATTTCAGTGACGCTTCCTCATTGTCACAAGTCAAACTCGCTCAAGGAAAGTGTCATGGATTTTGTAGTTTGTAATTAAGCCAAAACATTGTAAGTGCCTGCTGTGGAGGGGGGCTGATAATGGCACTTGTTTATCATGTAGGCCTCTTGTATAGCTGTGTAAAAATGAAAATTAAAAATTACATTTCTGATACAACGTAAATGTTTTCATTACATTTTAACACGGTGAAAAGGTTAAACGTCTCTTAATTAACTATTTACAAAGTTATTTTAAAGCTAATTAAGTTAATGTGCAGTTTAGAAGTCACCCTGGAGAGACTTTATTTTTGTAATATTGACTTGAAACATGACATAAGATTAAAAAAGTTATCATTTAGATTTGCTACAACACCACCTTTTGAATGTCATTGACAAAATTGTGCCAAACTAAAAAAGTATAATTTCATCAAATAACTAAAACTTTATTTATATAAAGTAGAGACAGCTCTAGTATGGCGTTGACTTCACAGTTTTAAATCCCTGGTTATCAACTTTTTACTCCAGGCCAACCCAAAATCCTTCTGCTAACAAACAATTGTCTTATAAGTTACAAAAAGGAAAAAATGTTTCGGCTGCAAACATGGCTTTGAACAGTAATGCTCTTAAAAGATATATTTTTTTATTATGAAGGAATCCAAATGTAGGTCTCTTCTTTTAGATAGAGAAGCACTTTTTTAGATAATCTTTGCATGTCGTTGGCAGACATGGAAAACAAAAACAAAACAAAATAAGGCTTTTTAGGTCTTCTAATAATCTATTGTAGTGTTTCTCAAGCAGGTGGTCAGGAAACTCTTGGGGTTCTTGAAAATGTACAAAATTATCTGAAGCAAAGTTTGACACCTTTCAAATGTAGATTCTAATTTGCTGACCTGACAGAGGAATTTATCCAGGTTTATGTCTGCAAAATATAATCAAACATAAGACTGCTTAGCACTTAAGGTGGCCTACATTTTGTGTTTGGGGGTTGCGAATGCTTGTGGTTATTTTGGAGACTGAAAAATGAAGAACCACTGATGTAAGTTGTTTAATTTTTCTATGAACAAATAATCATACCTTGACAGTTTTAGCTGCACACTGTGGCCATCTTCAAAAGTGTCACTTGATGTCACTGCCATGTTTACAGTCAGCTGTTTTATGCTGGTTTGGGAAAATAAAAAATCTAATTGAGATAATAAGACAACAGTGCCATCTGCAGTCCGACCTCTTCAGAATGTATAAAGGTGTGAGAAAGTCGGCACACCCCTTCATCCTAATTTACAGTCTTCAGGATGTATGTTTTAGCTGCTACTCCTCAAAAAATAAAAGCAAACTTGCACCTGAGCCATTTTTTGATAAGTCTACCAGGTACTATTTAATCCAATGCTAATGCACATAGAATAACAGCACCCTCTGCAAATCAACAGACAATAAATTGGGACATGGGGGTGTATCAACTTTCTCACACCTTGGATACTGTTCTGAAGTAGTCTGACTGCAGATGGCGCCGTCGTATAATCCAGCAGACAAGTCACAGTAGCATCTGTGAAGAAGGTTACAATCTACAGCCAAAATTGTAGAGCTATACTGACACATGAGACAGAAATAAAATGTGAAAGAACAAAGATAAAACTACAAATCTACTAATAACAAGACCCAATACGCTTTTTAACCATTTTGTTTTTTTATTTGAACAAAATGGGACTTCCTACACAGAGCACATAATGCATATAATACAAAACCTACAAAATGATACAGTGACAATGTTGTTTTGTTCGACAGGTAGGTAGCCTCTGTACAGTATAAACGGGTACAATACTGTCCTTTTTTTTCGTCGTCTACATTTGGCACTTGACCACAAGATGCTAGAAAGTGAAATGTTCCGTGCTAAAAAATGAGTCCAAATTTACCACCGCCCGAATCATTTTAAAGCTCCATTCACACATCGTAGTTCCCAGTAAAATGCTTGGTGTAGATTGTTGCTATAGAAACGTGCTGCATCATTTAAAATGAATTCAAATGCACAGTGTATCCTAGGCAACAAAGCTAGTAGTAGCCAAACTACTGATCCTGGCAATTTTCTGGTATAATTATTCACATATATTTTCCAGTTGTGTCTTAATTTTTCCCAACGCAGTTATGCCAATTCCTTAAACTAAACCAAATTAACTTAACCTAAGTCTAACTCAAAATTCTGAAATAAATATTTTAAATTCTAAACTTTTGCTAGGATAGCCACCAATGCGAAGTAATGGTAGTGTGGCATAACTGGGTTGAGAAAATAAATAAATAAATAAAAATCAGGCGTGCCAGCTTTAGTACCAATTTAAAAACAGCCAGATCAAAATGGCAAGCCAATCAAATTAATTAAGTAGTTCTGGCAAAATGCTGGGTAAATTCCCAGGTCAAAATATATGTGTGAATGAGGATTTAGTAAAAAAAAATAACAATAAAATAAAAACTTGATGTTACTCCTTTACATAACAGGCAGCGGCAGATTTAAACAAAGACTAAAGATTAAGCAGCTATGATTTACTAAATGTAGTGGAAGCACAAGTATGGATTTTTTAATTATGGAAGTTATGACAAAAAAAAAAACATTAAAAATTGCAACAATTTACAACAATAATTCTAAAAATGGAAGCCTATTCTGATTAGTACATTTTTTAGTCCTGTTTCAACTTAGATTTTTGTTTAGTCACATTTTTTTAATGGCCCCAAAAACCTACTTAAAAAGCCAAATATTTTAAAAGTAAATTTTTTAAATGTGAAATTTCAGAGCCAGTGTTAAGGAAAGTCGTGATTTGAAGTAAAACTGCTTAAAAGTGAAATATAATAACTTCTATTTTTGCTGTTAAGAGAAATGTAATCTCAGGTTGGCAGCTCAGGTCAAGCTGTAAAATGACGTAGCTATTTTTCTACTCGTTAAAAATGGGAAAAAGAGTATCGTCTAAAAGTAGCAGCAGTGGTTATTCCGAGCGGGTTCATTAGCGATGCGTGTGGTCCTCTCCTTCCGACGTCATCTCCAGCATTACTGTTTGAATATACTGTACACGTATTACATTTGTCAAGTAAAAGAAAATAAAACGTTCACATTCAAATAAGTTAAAAGTGAAATGCAGCTGATCGCCACGTCATCTCAAAGAATATATATTTCCTCCTATATTAAGTATTCAAATAGCTAATTTTTTGCTTACACTTTAGTTTTAACATTAGTTGAACAAACAGAACACAGTCTGGTTTATGCATTATGTTCAGAATTGATTGTTTCTGTCATGTGCGTGTTCAAAATATCTCAAAACTTGACATTAAAAGTCCCCTTAAAATCCACCCTTCATTTAGTAAAAAGTTCAGTCAGTTTTGGTTTAGCGTAACAAACTTCTCCAATGACCTTTGCTTGCTTGTCCCTTCTAAACTTCTTCTATAGTTTGTCAGTACAGAAATTACAACAACTTCTATCCAGTGTTTTCATTAGCATTTTCAGACGCAAAATACTTCTCAGTCTTGTCAACCCAAGTTACATCAGCAGGGTTCACCTTCAGGAAAGCGCTTTGAAAATAAAAAATAAAATAAAAACTTGGATTCTTCTCCGTCGTGAGGTGACAGTAGCTTGAGGATGAGTTGCATTATCCTTGAGTCATGTACCATTTCAGACCCTCGTTTGACCAGCCATAGAGACACATGGAGACCAACATTACTATTGACGCTTTGGTTTACGACTATTTACAGCTGCATGTCGGTGTATGGGTTTACACAGGTACGACTTCATGTGCCCCTATAACGCCGGCCGATTGCTTCAAACAGTGGAACGGGTCAATGAGGAAGGATTGGTTTCAGTCTAAGAATTAAAATGTTAAAAAGTCCAGGAGTCTACTGTCCCGCGCTGCTCGGGTCACACTGAAGAAGTCGGACGATAGATGGGTCATTCTTAGCGCCTTCGACGAACTCCTCCAGCGACAATTTACCTGAAACACAGAATGACCAGGTCAACATTTATCACTACATGTAATATGGTGGCTATTGTGGTCATAGAAATACTAGGGCTGTGCAAATTAGCTGAAACTCAATTGTGTAATTGCTAGGGACGGAAAATCGATCAAAAACTTTGAAAATCGATCGAAGTTTGCAGCAATCAAATCGAAAGGCCAGAATCGATCAGTTTTCCTCTTGCAGCCACTGACTTAAACACACACTCTGTAGTTGTATAATACATACAATAATACACTAATATGGACACTAACTATTACAGTTTACTGTTTGAATGTTAACAAAAAACACTAGTTCTAAGCTCTAAGAACAGTGGCTTTGTTTAAAATGTCATTTATGTCATTCATGTATTATGGTTTATTTTTTGCCTTAAGATAAAAACAAAGTTAATTAATATAGATAAACAAAATTAGAAACTGAATCGAATCATGACTGAAGTGAATCGACCCTTAAGCAGAGCTATTCATGCTCGGGGGCAAAATGCGGCCCACTAAACAGTATGTTTTGACCCAGCACAGGGCAGGGACTGAACCATATGGCATGATAGGATGAGTTTATCGTTTATAGTGACCTTTGTTAAAGCTACCTCTTTAATTCAGTAGCCTATGCATCATTTTATCCAGTTTCTTTTATGCAATTTAAATGGTTAAAAAACCTTAATGTACTCCTGGTTTAATCTCCACACAGGTTTTGTGGTCTAGTCTTGTTCAAGATTTCGTTTACATCTGATCTCATCTAAATGTAGACTAGTTTCAGTCTTGGTTTGGAACTCTGTCTGTGTCAATGAAAAAAGGTAGACTAGGAAATAGTTGGCCTATTGGTAATTTATGGATATCAGACCATAGCCCTCTGAAAATTTGTCCCACTGGTAAATATATTTGAATAGCCCTGCCTTAAACAATACAACGATATATATATATTTTTAGTTTTTAATCCGGTGCTAACATTAATTCCTCATCAAAAGCACTGCTGAAGTTTTGTCTGAGAGATTAAAAACTTAAATTCCCAATGCGGAAAACATGTGACAATCATTTGGGCTTTATTAAACTTTTTTAAATTGGCTGAGGTGCTTGAGATTCCAAAGTGGAGGTGTTCAGGAGCATGTTTGAAGGACAGGAACAACACAGATAATGCATCATAACTGTCCTCAAAAGGTTCAATGTAAATGTATGTATTTCTTGAATGGAAAGGTTTCTCACAACTAGTATGCAACAGTCCATTTCTGAGAGATTTGTCATGTTTACTACACTTTGATCAGTTCATGCTCCTTAATTTGGAGGTAATAAACACTGACTGAGGTTCAGGAGCAGGACCAACCTTCTCGCAGCAAGCCACGCCCTTTTTGGCCACATCTTCAATCACCCATAAACCCTACTTATGTAACCAACAGCACTCTCTTCCCCCATCTATCCATTCATCATCAATAAATATCTTAATTGTATTTTTTTGCTGTTATGTGGCTTAATTAAGGTGCAATAATACTTTTCTCCAAGCAAAAAATAATTAAAGAACTAAGATAACAATTTAGATATAATTGTGGTTATAACGTTTACTATAATCAAGCAGCCGTTATAGATATAAAATTTAATGCTTTTTCTTATTATTCATCACACCAAAACTTTTTTTACACCTAAATAAAAATATAAATGTAGTATTTGGGAACTGGAGAATACTTACAAAATATATATATATATTGAAAGTTTTTTTTTTTTATTGCTTTAAACATTTTGACATGAAAATCTTCTAAAAATTGTCTTTTATTGCGTTTTTGAGTCTAGTCTGCAATCATTTTTTTAACTAGTCATGATTCGATTATTCATTGCAGCCCAACAGAAGATTCAATCTATAAAGTAATAAACTATTGGTCACACTCCAATTGAATTCTGGATAAAGATATGCATATAATTTGAATGAATAAACAAATATGGTAATTATTACGGATAGTTTCTCGATGATTTGGTCATACTGGTAAAGCTGTGACATTACTAAGTGCTTTTTGTAGATAATTTCAAGTGTCGCAGTCGTACCATCTCTATTTGTGTCCATTTGTCTGAAGATCTTGTCTGTGCGTTTCTCTGGTGTGGACTCATCTTCAGGCATTTTCATCACCGAAGACACCATTTTATAAATCGCCTGCAAAGACAAGAAAATTGAGCCATTATCATCAAAAACTTTACATTGTCTGGAAAATGACAAAACATTTATTTTTCAGAATAAACATATTTTGGATGCCATAAATGTATTAAATTAGGGTTCATCATCACATCCCACAACATCTTTAAAAGTTCCATGTTTTGCATTGATGACTAAGGTGAATAAAAAAATAGTTTTATATTTTTAGAATGTTGTCGGTAAACACTGCGTTTGGCATGTGCGTTCTCTCTCTTTCTATAAACGGCAGCACAAACTGAAAATGGGATTAGTGTTTCTTTTGGCCTGGCTCAGTCTGGCACCTTGATGTGTGATGTAACGACACATGTAGAGGATTTCTGTCCTGTGTGTGGGAGCCGCCGACCAATCAGACGAGAAAAAGGCAGAGGCAGGTGTATTCAGTTTAAGTCTTTGAAAAAACAGGGCTGTAAATGCTTAAGTCTACCATTAGCAAAAACAGAATCAAAAGAAGAAAAAACAATAACATTGGTTAATTAAAAGCAAACCAAAAGTTCTGTCTGGGAAAAACAATTGGCTAAGTCAGTTTAAAATGAATATTGTTCAGAAGATCAGACAGTGAACAGTGAGTTGTGTGAATATCAGTGAAAACATGTTTAAGACTTTACAAATCAAGTGAATACTTCACCAATGGTCACTTGTATTTTTATAAGAATATGTGTAAATGCTAACGCTAACAGGAAATACTCTTAAGTACAGTTAGCTATTTTGAACATAAATAAGTGCACAAAGCCAATTTTTTCTCTTGTGAGGCTCAGAATTAATTGACCAGGTTTGAAATGTTGTAGGTAAATTTTTGAAAACTTCTGCACTGAGTTTAGACTTATCTTGAGCATTTTTGCAGCCTTAGCATCAGGCAATTTTTCCCCAATGTTTTTGAGGAGAGCTTTAACTCATTTCCTGATGTGGGAAACACATGTGTGCTTTAATAAACATTTTTTCTAAGTTCAAATAAATTAAATACCAAAATAAATGGTACTCAAGAGTTTAAAGGACAAGCACAAAGCAAATAAATTATAATATTTATTCCTTAATGAACACTACCCATAACATGCACAATACCATCTAGCTAAAATGGTCTTGACCAAGTCTCCAAAATTTGAGATGAACCAGTGCTTTTAGAGGTTTACCATAGCAGCAGTGAGTGAAGAGTTAAATGCAGAGAACACACTTCCATAGGGGACATTAAAGTGTGCCTTTAAATCCTGTCCAACAAATCACCAAATCATTGAACGTCTAAATTCATTTGCATGTTGCTCTGAAATTTTATTGGAAGACATGTTTCTGTATACATGGGCAATAATGAAATGTTTGTATTGTCACTGTTCAAAAAAAAAATAACATTGTGTGAAAATGCTTTGGTTACTCTTCTCACTGTGAGCAAAAGTTTTATGTCAACAATAGCAAATGATTGCTCCATAAGATTGTTGTTGTTGATTGTTGCTTTGGGATATTTATGTAATGTTAGTCCCATTGAAGACTCACCGTTACAATCTCCAGCATCTCCGCCTTGCTAATGTAGCCGTTGCCGTCCAGGTCGTACATGCTGAAGGCCCATTTCAGTTTCTGGTCGAGTCTGCCGCGGGACGTGACGCTCAGAGCGATGATGAACTCCCTGAAGTCGATGGTCCCGTCTCCGTTGGCGTCGAACGTGCGGAAGACGTGTTCGGCAAACTTTGACGCGTCGCCGTAAGGGAAGAAGTTTGCGTAGATCTTCTTGAACTCCTCCAAAGTGAGAGAGCCGCTGGGACAGTCCCGCAGGAAGCCCTTGTACCACTCTGTGATCTCATGTTCGGTGAAATCTGTGTTCTCCATCAGGTCCTGCATAACATCAGGACGCAGTTTGCTGTTTTGTTTGCCCATGGCTGTTACAGAGGTCGGTTTGCTTTAGACAGCTGTGAAAAGAAGAAAAAAGACATTAGTACCCAAACTTGTGGCTGAAACTAGGGTTATGATAAAGAGTATAAACAAATAGTACTGTCTTTCCTAACTGCTGTTGTAAGACCAAACACTGTGCATGTGTCATACACCTGTAATCATGTGTAATATTGTAACATAATGTGAATCATCTCTGGTTTAGCTCACTGAGAACATTCACCTGATATTTACTCTGTCCAAGGGCAAGGGTTGGGCAACACTGACAAAAAAAACATTTCTCGATACTATTCGTTGTATCTGGAAAATGTTCTAATTTGTTTTCAACCAAACATGAGATTGTTAAATTGCATATATCATGTAAAATCCACTTGTTTCATCATGTCATCACAGTGTTCTCGTCATTAGTTTACTCAAAGATGTATTTAGACTGATTCATGCATGTTTGAGTAATCTTGTATTGGAAAAACACAGTATGTTTCCATTTGAGTGACTTACTGAATCCTTAGTCGTTAGCTTGACTATATTTTACATTTAAACTGTCAGAAATGGCTAAAAGTTATACTTGACACTTGTAGCCTAGGATTTCCAATATTGTTTCAACAGTTTCATACCTATTTATTTTCATAATCTTGTCCTCTCCACAGTCAGACATTACATTTTCACTCTAAAGTCAGATTTGTCTGCTCTGAGCTATTTGATGAAGTTTATTATCAGTTAAGTTTTGTGTTTTCATGAACATAAAGTTTATATTTACAGTTCAATGAATAAAATATGAGTGCAGCATATTAAATGTTGTTTGTCCATGTATGCGTTGCCATAATCAGAGAAAAACATTTGAAAAGGGCATGATAAGAACATTACATTTTAATTATGGCTTTGACTCAAACTGGAGAATCACAGTCCTAAAATGAGACTAAACCATGGATAAGTGAACTAAAATAGTTTACTTTTTGGTCTGTTTTAGCCCTAATCTACTTTTGTCTTGATGAAGTTCGAGTTTAGATGTGGTGAACTTTGGAAAGGTGAATTAAACCAGGAAGTATTTGTGTACAATGTTTGAGGATCAGCGTTCTAGCAGACAAAAATTACAGCTGGTTTTGTATTGAAGCATACAGAATTCCAGACATGAACAAACTAAAAAGCCATAAAGCCATCCCGACTGGCACAAAAATGTCAGTCGAAAGCAGAGAACTTGCACTATACTCATTAATCGTCATGCTGTGCTCATAAATTCCCTCTTCACCTTGCACTAATGCCCTCCATTTAGTCTTTCCATTAGCCTTTGCTGACAATTACGAACCCGCAGAGCCATTTGATGCATCTGAATGATTTCCACGGCTCTCAAAAAGGTCTCTCAGGGATAATTTATGCAGTTTTGCAGTGTTAACACCAAGGCTGTACCTTCATCTGTTTTTTTGCATGTTTGTTACCTCTTCTTCCTGTGTCGAAACCAGCAGCATGCAAATAAACCCCTCATAAAGTCAGCTTCAGATGAGCTGCGGCTACAAGACACGCATTGACCAGATAGACTTTGAACATCACAGCAAAACTTCATTTATGTTCACTGACAATTTAAACTGCCAAAACATACCAATTTCACTGATACAAAACTTAATTGTTAAAAAATATGTATTGCAATAACGTCATATGAAGGCTGGACTATATACTCAAAATTAAGATCTCAAAAACAATATTCGGACAGTATCAAGCCAACAGAAAAGTGCTAAAACAAGTCTTTTTGCTGATTAGTGGAAGTTTATTTAACAGACAAATGTGAATATCTGAAAAAATATTGTCAAATACCATATATTTACCCTCATTTTTGTACTGTAAACAACTTACTCAATATTCAGTCTCTAAAGAATTCAAAGAAAAAATAAATGTTTTCGAACCAAAGTGGAACAAGTTTTGCGTGAAAATCCAAACTAAAAATATATACATAAAAGATACATTTAGTTACTAATTACATCTGTTTGTCCACATCTTTTTGGTTTCCAGGGTTTTTGCGAAATTAATGCTTTTTTTAATGATGTATTGTCAATTATTACCATACCATGTTCTTCTTTTAATGATATTTTAGCTCTAAACCCTTGAAATCTTTTCAAAATTGACCACTGGTATTGTTACCCCTAGTTGGGAAACAGTGACTAAGACAATAATCCCAATGCCAAAAAATACAATACACATTTAGAGTGGATTAATTGTTGTCTGTAGATTAAAATATGCATGAATCTTAGTACTAGTCATAGCAGTTTCTTTTAAATATAATGTTACAAGAACTTATTAATATGCTGGAAATACAGTTAAAAACTAACACACATTTAATACAGCATGTGCAGTTTTGTAATAATTTGCACTAGTAAATCTTTAAAAATTACAAAGAACTACAACTTCTTATGGGGTAAGATTTAGCTGTAATCTGTTAAACAAGACATACACATGATTATTTTTGTTGTTGTATGCCGCCTGTGTGGTGTGGTGGTTTCATTTCTATTATCCATCTGATCTGACGACAAAAGATCTGTTTGTACCTTTGACCAAAATCACATGGACACTTTGGACTGAAGCTGATGCACTTAAAGCTTCTCCAGCTCTGAGGCTAAAGACAAACGCGAGGGAAGCTGTTCTGGGCTTAGCTGCGGATGAGGACAAATCAAATTAGTCCTGTCAGACCGCAACACTTGCACTACAATTTATGCACCGTGAAGACAAGGTTATAGTCGGCTAAAGACATGCCCCGTGCAACAAATCAGTGTTTAATCAACAAAAAAGGGGGCAAAAGCAGTCAAAGGGTAAACGATTATGTAACATTACAGAAAAATACAAATTAGCAACTTTATAGGTGAAAATGGAGATGAAAAATCCAATAGTTACTCTCAAAAGTCCTGCAAAGACACAGGATACCCTAACAAACAGAAGATTAGATTAGCAGATTAGCACTGTCCAAAATAAATAAACAAACTTTTATGAAATGTAGAACAAAATAGATATAAATTTAAACTTGATTTAACTGAGTAGAAGACGCTGATGTCGTTATAAATCATTATAAAGTGCTACAGAAACTTATTTTTTCTGCAGTTCATGACAAATAACATTTTCTGGCTTCTTGTGGAGTTTTTAAGGTAAATATTTTGATCCATGCACATTATTATGAAGGTTACAAACGGCTGCCACAAGGGGTCACTGCAGTAAGAAGCACCTCTCCCGCAATAAATGCTAATTATAGATCTATTAAGGATCAGTTACCGAAGTTGCAAGTTCCCTGAGAAAATATTACATAAAGTCAGTGTAATACTGAAATGCAATCCACGTGCTTCCAGTGAAAGTAATTTAAAACCACACATTTCACATAATGGGGTTTGTGGCTGGACTCTAATGTCTCGTTCTACTTTCTTCTGTTTAACTAATGTGCCATCCAACACAATAAAACAGAAAAAAAGTTGTAACTAGGGATGAGACAACATAGAAGTTATGCATAGACATTCTTGACTGAGAAGCAAAACTATAAGGAACATAATGGATAAAATACTTTTTTGCAGTTTATGGCTTAATCTTCATTGCAGGAGTTTTTGTTTTAAATTAATTTTGTGCGGCAATACCATGGAAACTGACAGCTGTTCTTCTGTTGTCGTGGCAACCGTGCAAAGTTTCACAAGCTTGTTTGCTAACGACAAATTGTGATTTATTTAGGACATTTTAATTGCAACAAAAACTTTAAAGAAAAAGTTTCTATGATAAATGTGAGAGACGCTAAAGTCTTGTTGTTCATCTGCTTTTCTACCACTGTTTACCTGGTTTTCTCTTTTTACATGTCAGTTACAAACCCAGTACTCAGCAGAGTTGTGGTGAAATACATTTCTTGTCTGTTGCATTTTTTTCTTGTTTTAACTGTATTTCAAGCTCAGTTGACTCTAACGTGTTTCTTGTTGCTCAGTTGTAACATTTGGAAAGCTGTAATGTCATCTGCATAACTTCTATTGAAAATAATATCCAATCACTCGATAATGTTTTAGCTTAATTCTGGTGTTGGGTTTGATCCTCATGTGTCCTCCAAAATTAGTTTTATAATTTTTGAGCGGTTAGGAAAGGGTTGATTCCACTGTGATTTCTCAGTCAGAGGAAGCAAAAACAGGCTTATTATCATTATCTTGAGGTGAGCTTTGACATTCTTTCCAAAAACTGACCCAGGAATGACTGAAATAGAAACCTTTTTTTAAATATTACCTGACTTTCTCCTAACTTTCGTTATTTTCATTAAAAATTGCTTAATTTGGCATATTCAAAGTAGTTTGTTCTTGTGAAGCTTAAAGGGGCTATACTTGATTTTTCACAATAAAACAATCTAAAATCAATATCCCCCCAGCACAGACATCTTGTTAATGTATGTATTCAGGTGAAAATTTGTCTACAATGTCCTGTCGCTGTCTAATAATGTCATGTTTGTTCCCCTTCCCTGCTAAGTTTGTCTGTTATTGTTGCTAGCATTGTGGCTAACTACTATTAGCATACTGGCAAGTCTCACTCCCAACAGTCGTTAAAAAAGCTTAAAACACATCATGATGAACAATTCGGAGACTCAGAAGGCATTAGGTATGTGATCAAAACATGTGGACTGATGTAAAAAGTCTAAAATTAATTATTTCAGTTTGTTAACATTTTTAAGGAGGCTTAAATCGGGTATAGGACCTTTAACAAAATCGAAAACATTACGGACTCATATCCAGACAAATATTGAATCGTGACAAAAATAGAATCGTCCCATGCCTAGTGGTAACAAATATGTCCCGTTTTCTTTCCCTAAGCCATTAATATTTAAACTTGCATTAGTCAAATTTAATAACAAAAGCAGCAGCAATCAATCATAGTGAAAATTACAATCCCAAGTATTTGTCTGAAAAATCAAAACAAGATTATAAAACTGTCAAAACTAACCAGCAGAGAAAGTATTTTGTGACACAATTGTTTTTGAAGTTTATGCAAATTTTAAAATAGGCTTTTGCTTCGGGCAGAATTGAGCGCTCACATTATTCTGAACAGAAGTTAATTAATTGTTTTCTTCGTTACAAGTTCTGTGTAAATGACTTGGGGGGATAATTGAAATCTTTACTTCCGCAGCTCTCGTCAAAGTATGCCAAGTTTTTACACAGAGTCACTCAATCTACTGACAAATTAATTAACAAAAACTTAAAAAAAAAACACTGCATACAGACTGAAAACCAACAAATTATGAATGAAACAGATTTTATGCATAAGTATTTGAACCCACACAGGATTAATTAAGTCTAATGATCGCCCCGCAGATGTTACACTTCAGAGAGCGTAGCACAGCTTGCTCTTGGGATCACAAGGCCAATGAGATATAGCTATTAAACACATATTTGATTAGGCAGTTAATCAATTGTGTTTTGACACAGGGGCAAAGTAGCGGTGTCTTTAAAATGGATTATAATGAAGAGCACTTGGATTAAAGCAACGCAATATTAACCATAATCATCAGGCTGCCATGGAAAATGTGTTGTTGTTAGCAATAGCATATTTATGTACTTAGCATTAGCCATGTTAGCCACTTTGTTAATTGCTGAAACTTTAGGATGTAAAACAGATCAAAAAATGTAACACAAAAAACAAGGCAATTTGCACTGCTTATTAATTATTCAAAACCCAAAACACCAACAATCTCACTGACAAATAGCAGAATCTTTTTTAAATTGCTTAGCCTTGACAGCTAGCTTTATTTTAGCAACAAATTAAATTAAATTAAAGATTTACTCATGCATTTCTCCAAAGTTTGACTTGTAGGCTTTTACTATTATTGACAGATTATCAGTTCAAGAAATCTCATTTAAAAAGACCCAAGCTGCAACATTCACTAAAGCTAAATAAATGTGAGAATATCCTGGTCATGACAAACTCAACTTACTTCATCCTTTCTCAGGGGTCGCCAACAATGTGACTAAAGGTGCTAAGTGAATGCTTGACATACAAGTGTAAATACCAGAGACATAGTTCAGCTTAGGCACATGGCTGCTTTTGCATAAATCCACTGCACATTGTTGATGGAGTTGCAGCATATCAAGGCTGTGCAATTGATCTAATTTCAATTACAACTGTGATAATCAGTCAAATGAAATGCGTTAATGAGTAACTCAGAAGTACATTCAATGCACAAGTGGAAAATTTGCTCATAAATACTGCTTTTACACTGTCAAATGTGTCACCTAATTTAATTTTCATTAATCATTCAAATGTTGATGCTCAGTCCTCGCTTCAAGCACTAAATGTTTCTAAAATGTACAATTTTTTTTTTTCAAAAATCCCTCTTCCTACTATTAACTGTTAAAGGTGCACTGTGTAACTTTTGGAGGTGAAAAGTCATCTACACAATTCAGTAGAAAGTTAAAACTGTGCATTTGGACTTTCTGAATAGAGATAAATACAGTTTATGCTGCAATATGAAAATAAATAAATACATTTTAAAAATTAGCTGAAGGAACCGCTTTTCTATGGAAACAAACATGAGTACGCCCTTGTCCAGGTCAAATAATAGTCCATTTTGTGACCATGCATGTTTGAAGCAAAATGCAGCTGTTTTTTATGTGTTTAGAGTAACAAGAACATTTGATGACAAACTTATGCATTTATTCACGTTTATTTTTTGGTTAAAAAGGTGTGCAGTGCACCTTTAATGGTTTATCTGGGTCTGGACACGTTTCTCAAATTTAAAATAGAAGTCAGTTGCACCTTGGTTAATAAAGATCCATCTCACATTTATTACATTTAATACAATATGTTCCTACATGCATGCCTAAAAATCAGAAACTGAATTTTACCACAATCAAGCAAGAAAATAATGAACTACTGTATTGATTAACACATACATTTTCAAAATGTCTTCCTGCCTGGTATACCACATTTTGAATTCCTTTTTTCACAGTAAAAAGGATAGTTTATTACCTTTGTTTAATTGAATTAAACGAAGATTGTCCTGACTAAACCAAGCAGAACATCTTGGAAATGGCACACGGCTGCGTAACTGCTGCGGCCTCTACCAACACAGAGTTTTTGCTGCAACTGCAAGATTTTTTTCTCTTTGCCAATAAGTCAGACTATTACTATGTCTAATGTTGCACTGAATTGTAGTGTTTATGAGAAAAACTATTTCCTTTTAGCATAAAACTACCAACACAACTAACTAGTTCTTTTATACTTTTTAAGTGCTGCATTTTCTGGTTCAGTTCTGTTGGTTTACAGTTTTGTCAGAAGTCTTTTATTCAGTCTTTATTATTTTTTGGTTGCATCTGCTGTAGAAAGTCTGAGGTTTAACCAGCTGTGGCAAAACCCTTAATTATCTGACTCAACTAAAATATAATTGACTACTTGTGTTTTTAATTAAGCTATAACCAAAACAGGTCATGACCTCAGACACAAGGACAAACACATCTTAAGCAGCCTTATGTCTCTCTAATTATTATGCTAAACAAGCGCAAAGCCTGCATAATTCATTCAATGAAAACATGTTTTTTCTTTTATTAAACAAGGACTCCACTGCTAAGGACTGCGTGAGTCAATTTTGTATGCAAAGGGTACACTTATGTGCTAATTAATAATCTTATTTTGAGCACAGTTTGTGTTAAAAGCACCTGCAATTAAAAAAAAAGATTGGTGAACATCTTTCCTAGTCAAACTTACCATCAGATCTAAAACATAGGACTAATCCAAATCTAAGCTGATACTAAGTTAAATCTAAAATAGTAATACACCATTGCTAAGGAAGATCTAACCAAAACGAGAAGAAAAACTTGACTAAAACAGAGTCTAAATCAAGTTAACATGGCAGTTAGAAGTCACGCTCACAGCTGTAGGTTGATCAGTCAGCAGCACGGGCCAAGCCACTTAAGGTTAATAAAATAAAAAACAACATGGAAATCTATTTGTTTACAATGAAATCGATGGGGCATGCGAGCGACTCTGCATCTTCTGTTCCCGGGCGCAAACTTAAAAAGCTTGTTGCTCTATTTGTGGCCCCTGACATCAGCGTCTACAATTAACCGCTAAGGCTCTTACCTGCCGCTGCTGCAGCCCAATGTTACATAACACCGACTCTGTCCAGAGCAGAAGTCGCAATGTCCAATCCCAGGACAAAGGAGAGAAGATGAGGCTCTAAGTTAAATGTGAGGACTGAGCGGAGTCAAGAGGAGCACCGCTGAGGGGACAAAGGGCGTGAGAGAAAGCACTGTGACCTCTGCATGGCTGTGTTAGCGGCAGTAAACACAGGACAGTGGACACAGCTTTATTTAGCTTACGATAAATAAGAATTGTTATGCATTTCATTTTCATATTTCTTATCTAGCCTATTCTGTCGTCTTTGACAAAGGGTACTAGGAATGTCAAAAGTATCAAAAATGATACTCTAAAATTACAATCACAACCAGATATTCATTTGAACAATTATCAATAATAAAAATCATTAACAAAACAGTTTGGTCTTCTTTGAGCTATTTTAGTACAACAACACCACAGTATTTCATAGTGAAAGTCCTATTTTGTGCGTATAAATGTCAGCATTCTCTAAAACATTTAATCCAGTATATCAAAATTGGTATTGAGAATCAAGTATTTTCCTTGGCATAGAAAGTGAGTTGGAAATTTCTGTATTGCGTCAACACTAGTAGGTACATTCACCATAGTGCTACCACAATTAATCACAAAGACCGCTACTGCTTATCTATAAATAGTACAGTTGTTGACTAAATCATTTGCAAGTCACTATCAGGACTGAACAATCAAACGTGCTTAAAGATGTTCTACACAAAGTCAGCAGAATAGCTAAAAACTCTCACAAATCCTTCAGCACAAGGTTAATATTCTAATAGAGTAATGTTTTTATAGTTTAAGAACATCTTTTCACAAACTGCAAAGTGAAAATGGAGAGGGCCATCTAAACCTTCATGCTTAACTTGGAGTCTGAATCGTTTAAGTAATTACAAGCAGAAACAAAAAAGTGGGCGTGTATGAATCAATCCAAATTCAACTTATGATGAGAGAACACACATAATATGCAACTTTTCAATCAAATGATCAAAATCAAAGCTGCAACTATAAAAAAATAGTATGTATAGTTTCAATTTGTCTTGCAACTATTTGAAATTAACTTGCTTAAAACACAAAAGTCATGTGTTGTAAAGATTATTAATAAATTTGATTCATATGAGTGTTTTCATTAAAAATTACATCTTTCCTGATTCATTAGTGTTATCTGTCGATGCTTTATAAGACAACACAAATACTTGAATGAGATATCAGGCTGATCCATGAAATTTAGTGGGATCATTTATCCGTTCCATATTAGCTCAGCCAATCTCGTCACAATGGCAGAAATGCTTGTACAATAAATAAAAGCTTTATCACACTTTAAGACCTGTTTTCTAATGAGCCTGATCAGTTTTGAGAGGACAAAAACAGCCATTTTAGTCCCAACACTGATATTGATTGATATCAGGTATGAAGCCAAATTATTAAAAGTTTTCTGAATTGAAAAAGATGAATTGGTGCATCTCTTATTATTTAGCTGTCAATTATTTCAATACTTCATTGTGATTAAATAAATAAATAAATAAATACAAGATAGAAATCATTTGACTACTTCATTACTAAACCAATTGCTGTCGTAATCTTGTCATCTAAATTGGGGCCAATGATGTCTTTTTAGAGCCTTCAGATTTGATTTAAAGTATAAATGTTCAACATTTGCATTCCTTTTCAAAGATGATTTTCCTTTCTAATCTCACTCATAAATCACTCGGCTGCAGCTTATTTGTTTGAATGTAAAACTGAAAACATAATTAGATACAGAGAAGAGAGTCCACTTTAAAATCTAAAAGCATAGACCCAGTTTTTCAAAGTAATAAGCCTAATAAATGCAAGTCCTCAGGTAATTTCTTGTTTTATCTACATTTTCTCCAATGCACTAATTTGGTTTCTCTTTGGTCTGCCATTGCTTGAGGCTTCAACTTGATTCACTCTTTGCTCTCTGATCTGAAGACACCGTGCAGAGCATTCATCCCAGAACATCTTGTTGTGGCCTTTTACGTAACAGGCAGAAGTGTCCATTTATATCCTCCAGGTAAGTCTCAGCCCAAGAGTCACACAGATAATCCAACACAGAGCAATAGAGGAGCCTAGAGCGAGAATCCAGCCCAGGAAAGTGACCTGATCACACTAGGCTGTGAAACAACAGGACACATCTCAGGCCACCTTGAAATACACACTAAATTAAATGTTTGCTCTTAACTATTTTGTCAGCTTTTTCTCCGTGTTTCAACAGGATTTCTTTTTATCATTGTTATCTCAAGTTAATTTTATTGATCGCAGCATGTTTGAGTTATCCAATTTGCTCTGTATTTAAAACTCTGTCCCCTACAATGTACTTTGATTGTTTAAAAGTACTTGTATTCCCCAATTCTTTCAACTATTTCATATACATACAATTTTAAAAATGTCACGCAGCCACTTTCAACAAGGAAATGTAAAAATGGCTAGTAAAAATACCTCAAAATTCAACTCTTATGCTTAAGTTTCCACATTGTTAATACAAACTGAGGTCATCAAATGCATTAAGTTGATTAAAATTGTGTAGCAAAGACGCCCAACTAAAGCCACAATTTGCTTTATTTACAGCTCTGCAAACCCTAGACTTTCTCTCAATGATCTCCATGATGAAGTCACCTGCAATAGTTTTCACTTCAGTTCTGAGCCCTGTCAGGCCTCAGAAGTGGAATGTCAAGAGCGTGGAGCAATGATCAAGCAAAGGGTGGCTTACTTTGAAGAATTGAAAAAATAATTTTGGTTTTGAGCTTTTTCACGCTTTTTGTTACATACTGAAGACTTCAAAGAGAATTTACAATTAAACCAAAAATGCTGAATGAAAATGTGTGTCTTCGTAAACAAAAATCTATTGCGTGTTGCACTGACATACCTACAGGCATCCGTTCTGAACAGGAAATCAAAAGACCTGTTTTATTCTTGTGGCTTACGATGAGAAAAATGTAAAATAACAATCTCAACACGCAGGGTCTAAAACATTTACGGTTTAAAATCTACGCATCTGAAAAGACAGCACTTTGTAACAATATTACTGCAAAATATTTGGTCAAACTTAGAACTTCTACAACATCAACAACAACAACAACAACAAAAACAGTCAATTAGACACCGAGTTTCCTTGTAAATAAAGAGCAATCCTGCCATCTTAGGAGGTCATATTTATAAAGCCACATGTAAAAGAATAACAGAATACATTTTAAGGTTGTTGTTTTTTTTAGGAATACTCAACCATGTGAAAAATGTTTACTCAAAGTCACAACATGAAACGCATAGGATTACACTCTTATGATGCAACATGGTGACACGCTTCACTGGACCATATGGTGTTCTCTCAAATGTAACTCGGATCTGTCAAAAATGTTTTCAGTCTTATCTGCAACACGAGTTTGCTTGCTCTAAGTGACAAGGCTTCAAATTGAATCCTTAAACAAAACACCACCTCTGTCTAAGCCACACAATCACATATTATTGCTACAAGTGTCACATACCACCGTTAATTTAAACCTAAATCGAACACAGACCTTGACACGCGCGACCTCCAGCTTTGTCAACATCTTAACACTTACTTTTGATACCCACTAAAATTACCCTTACCCTTTCTTGGAGCTTCACAAGTCCACCGTCACATGCCCGATCACCTGGCCGTCTTTAAGTGCCGGGCGAAAAAGAACAGCATTGGCACGACATAGCTGTGCGCGGCGGTCGTACTCATGTTACATGCATGGAAGGAAGCGGCGTTCAGTGTAACATGCTTGACTGGCTCCACGAATATCTGACTGCAACCCTATCTGCGGCAGTGTTATTTGGTGTAAGGTCAGGGCTGTTCCGCTGGTGTGGCTTTAAACGAGAGTCACATTTTGTACTAAAGATGAAGGAATCATAAGATGTTTCCTTAGCAGATTCTCTAAAATACAGTTCATAATTTCATGCTGCGAGTGATTTCTGTGGAGATGGATTTATGATGGAAAGAGTTCAGATTCTTGAGGCCAAAAGTTCATGATTGACCCATGAGGGAATAGCTGACAAATTTAGAGTTTCACATCTAAAAACAGGCTCGAATTCCCCTGGCAGAATAGCATTATCAGACTTAGTGGTGGGAGAAGTGACCATTACTTTGTTCTGCGTTATGCTTTTCTACATTTCCACAATAACACAAACTGATTTAGAAGAAACTATGCTAAATTCCCAATTGATATGGACTTTGGATTAGTCTAAATGCCACATTATAAACAAGACTACTAATACACTAATAATAATACTACGGTGAGCAATACTAAATCTAGAATTTTTTTTCTAGATACTTTGTGAAAGTATAAAAATGACATCAACAGAAAACTATTTGTCTTTTTATCAACATTTTTTTAGAGTGATCTACCACAAATATCAAAGTGCATCCAAGATCTAGACCAAACAGCACATTATTTTTCATTTTCAGTATTATGTAAACTTCTGACCTGTAAAATGGCTTTTAAAATTTCATTGCAGTAAAAAAATGCATGGTAATAACACTATATTTCAAACAATATCTATTCATGAAGCTCAATTTATCTAGATTTGGGACAGTTACAAACACCATGATGGTAAAAAGCTGAACTTGGTAGTCTGCAAATTTAACACAAAAACCAAACTCCTTGCTTGACGTAGTTTGACCAAGTTTTCATTCCATTCAAAACACTGGCCCCTCTAAGCCTACCCATCCTCCCATTGAGAGCGAGGGAGGAAAAAAAACTGCCAGGACTTCATCATAATGCAGTACACATGAGCTTGTGTTGTCAGTCTGAGGGCTTTGTGCGTCAGGGCTCTGCAGAAAAACCACAATCATGACAGAGGAGCCATTATGGAGCAGCGGACTACGACCAACAAGATAAAAAGTGTCCGTAACATCCAGGAGGCGAGACAAGAGCAGACTTCAGCGCTGGACAAACACTCACACCAAATTGACAGTGATTACGTGGAGGAAAGGGCCGTTTGCTCAGTGTGCACAGAATATCTAGCTTTGTTGTTAACTCAGCTGCAGGGGGTCAAACGAAGTGAAGTTGTAGTCATGGTGATGGTCTCAAGGAGTCTCAAAGAGCAGATAAAGCATCTGAAGTAAAATCAAATATTACACAGCTAAATTGGGGAATTGCTGAAGAATTGTTTGTTGTGGTCAGTTTAAAAGGGTAAAACAATGGTATTTCTGAAAGTGTGGTACAAGGGCTGCCCCTCTGGTGATACGTGAAGCCATCTGCAGTATTACGATTTGCTTATTATAGAGACAAAACTATAGCATAAATTATCAATAATTCATTCAGTTTTTATCAAGAATTCATTCAGTTTTTTGTCTTTTTATTTTTGAGTGTTTCTAGTTATAATTTAATCCATTCTTAGATCTAATAAAAAACACTTAGGTGGTATTTAGTGTGGGGTTGGAAATCAGAAAATCATGCATGATACACAATACATGGCTCACAATATGATATCACAATATCGCGCAAATCTATATATGAAATAATAACAATATTGTATCACCAATTTAAGTATCATGATATATAACTATTTTTGATATTTTGGCACACCAATAATTTAGTGTGACAAGTTTAAGAAACGAAAATATCACATACAATTGAGTCATCATCCCTCTTAAGTTCCCATCCTTTCCTTCTAAAAGCTCTAATTCAATTCAAAGTACTGCTGCAAGACAAATCTAACTACAGAGGATGTTGCCAGTGTGGTCAGTCTTGCCCCAAAACAAACCACCAAGACACCCACGCAGACAAAAATAGAGCATCTTTTTCAAATACAGCTCACATTTGTAAGAGCTTAGCATCTTGAAATGTTTGGACTGCTGCCTTTCATAGCTAACGGCTTATTACGCCCGCCTGCTCCACCCTAAAACAAAAGCAGATTCTGACCAGTTTTGCGGAATGGAGTACAATGAAATTGGTAAGACAACAAAAGGAAATTGATCCATACAGTTTTCCATTTACATCCCACATGAAACCAAATCAAGCAAACACAGACCATTGAACACCAGCCAAAAGAATAAATAATTTACTTTGGTCCCAAGGAGGATCTCCTAATACTCAAAGCCCTTTTTAGAGCTTGTGTCCTCAGGCATTTAATCCTCATGTCTTTTGTTGTTTACTTTTTAACACAAAGCATCAAGCATCAAAACAAACGCTACATTTTAAAAGCCTTGGCATATGTATAAAAAATAGTAGACTACAGGACACAGCATTTCTCATAGATTTTGTAGAAACAATTAAAACTATGGAAGATTTTTATTTGAATACTCTAATCGCACATAATTTGTGGAGTAAAATAATCACCTAATGCACATATTTAATCTCTTAATCATTTTATTGAGTCAATATATAGTGAAGATTATTATTAGATTATGGTGGTTAATTTAAGATTATTAGGGAATAATCTTATGCAATGATAGGAAACACTGAGGAAGCATCGTATTTCAAACATATCTTTAACCACATTTACTAAACCAGACAGATGCAACTAAACTACTTCTAAGAGGAAAATGTGTTTTAGTTCCAAACATTTGTAAAGCATAATCTCAAATTACTGCTGAATGAACAGTTGCATGCAATGCACAATGCTTTGCTTCTATTGGCTTTGAATAATTCAGTTCATGAGTCACTATCCAAAAGCACAGCGTCATTGAATGAATTCCCAAACATATGACAAAAGGTTTTTAATCCAGTACTGGTGGCCAGTTCAAAATGAATAGTATAAAGATGAAACCACGTTGACTCACTCACGCCCCAGCCCAAAGCAGCAAATGCTTCCATCGACAGACTCGTGTTTGAAACGAGACACCACTTCTCTAAATATCCATAATGCATTTTTTACTTATTTAATAATACGTCCCTCTCACTAATGTTCCTTCAGTGGCTCCATTTAGGACAAGACAAGATGTCTCATCCGATTAGAAGTGAGGGTAAATCCATCTCTAGCATCTTGTTGCACTGCAAAGTTAACAAAGTCCACG
The DNA here is from genome assembly GCA_038363315.1 of Mugilogobius chulae. Classification (NCBI taxonomy): domain Eukaryota; kingdom Metazoa; phylum Chordata; class Actinopteri; order Gobiiformes; family Gobiidae; genus Mugilogobius; species Mugilogobius chulae. Next base: position 28,774,798 of record CM076408.1, read on the forward strand.
CGTATAAATGTAGTTAGGCCTTTGATATCCCCAAGATTACAGACGTGGAAGTAAAATGTGACACTTCGCCAAATCAACCTGCAAACTCGACTCACCTGAGCAGCAACAGGAAACGATAGTAAAAAACAAAAAAACAAAAAAAACACGATAGTGAGACTGGATGGTTTGCGCAAACTTACCTCGCGTTGAAATATAAGTGGAGGATGGCTTCAGACTGCGTTAATAGTCCATTCCTTCGAGTTTGGCGGGTAAAGTGAGAAGTATGGCCGTGGACTGTGGACGCCAACAGGTTGTCTCTCTCGGGCTGCTTGCGGTCCAAACTCCAGCAGGCTTTACCGTGATCAGCAGCGGCAAAACTCACAGCCCCGCAGGCAGCCCAGCACGGTGACGCATTGACGCCAGCACGGACGCTGGTCACATGGTACAGCCACAGCCAATCACAGCGCGCCACAGTTGTCCTGGTAACAGCAGCAGCAGCTAGCACTAGCAGTTGTGATGTGATTAGCATGCAAAATGTATTTCAAAGTGTAATAGTTTTGTGGCTCATTAACTCGTGGTAATGATCCAAGTACAGGGAGTTAGGCTGTTTATTTTATCTGTCAGCAGCAAAAAAAGAAAAGTATCTAAGATATGCGTGTGTAAATATTCGTATTTATTTGTTAATGACACGTTTTGATCACAATTCTGTTGGAAGGATTTCGTCTTCTAAATTTTGATGATGATTATCAAGGTAAGCCCCAAAACTGTCAAGATTTTCCTTCTAAAAAAAAGATTAAGAGGCAGATCTACAAAAATGCAAATGTTGAAACCAATAGGCTTTATTGCACATACAGTAAGAAAAAAATAATAAATAAATAAAATAAAAGTAAATTTGAATTTGCTATTTGAAATCTTACTAAAATGTATGACATTGTTTATCATTTTGAAGCTAATATTTGTGTAAAAGGCATTTAATAAACATTTCATAAAGTTCTATGTTAAACTTTATAGTTTTATGTAATTTTTGGCTATTTCAGATTTTAAAAAATTACATTTCGAATGAATTATGTCTGATTTGTTTGTTTAGTTTGTAGGCCTATTTTGATGTGCATTTGCAAATGTTCTGCTCAACAAAACATAAATGTGGCATGCGGAGAGGAAATCATATGGTTTCCTGTGGTTTATTCTTATTTGAATACCTTTCACCTTTTGTAGTGCAAACAAAGGCTTTGCAATAGTTTATGACATATGCTTGGAATTAAGGACAAAGATTGCATTACAAGCCCATCACAGCGCCTTTAACACAGATGTGCTCAGGCACATTGGGAGCCATGCATTGCCTAAGATGATTAGTGGAAGTCAAAGCCACACTGTCCCTAGGAGCATTTTCTTAATGGCCTTATGAAGCACACCTTCATTGAGCTGACTCAGCAAAACCCTGACACGGACAGACAGGAGTGAACAATGGCTCGGGGCATTTGAGACTCAATTGATATCCGATCTGCTTAACAATATAGACCTAATAAGCCTACAAACAAACTAACAAAACCCAAATGCTTTTAGAGTTGCAGAACATACTAATATATTAATGCTTTTTTTTTTTTTTTTTCAAAATAATGATGCTCCCCAATAGTGTAATCTCATATTTCTATGAGATTACAAAAGAGTGTAATATAAAACAAACAAATAAACAAAAAATGAATGGGGTATTGTAACAAGTAATATTCTTTTTTTTTTTTTATGTGTGTGTTATGTCTTAGCATTTTGAGATCCAGGTTTGCATTGTAAAATTTATTTGTGTACTGTAATTTTAAAACAGTCTCTAATATTGTTGAGTCAGTAAAAGACACAAAATCCAGCATGCATTTAAGTTCCCTGCAGGGTTGATGCTATAACACTCTCACTACCTTGCATAACTATGATCTGTTGAACTGTTAAAGAGCATCCACACACCAGTGAAGGCCAGTCGTGCAGCTCAAGAGGCTCTGAACTGTCCAAGCTAATTCCCCATGTTTCTGCACGGGCTGCCTGTCATTAGGTAACGCAGCTTTAAAGACGGGGATAAGGAGCTGGTGGTGAATGAAGGAGAGGACCAGCAAACTGGCTCTCACTGATTACACCTGTTACCTAACTGGACTGACCTCACTCTGAGCCCTCAGGATCACCATGGACAAGACCAAAGTTTCAGAGGTGATCTAAGCTCCATGGCACCCAATATCTGCAATCAAACAGTGACTGGAAAGAGCCATCATATTATTTATGAGATCAACTAAAACCAAAATTAGTTGTATGTCATACAAGAAGATGAATTTAAGCACACATCCACAATCTTTTAACATCTTATTGCCTTGATAGAGAAGATCAGAAACATAGGACAGAGGCCAAGAATGATGGACATACAGAGCAGATGAATAGATGGTCGATCGCAAGAGGTACTTCAAAGAGACAAAGGCAAACTGAGAGGAAAATGACCAAAGCCATGAACAAGATGAAGACACAAAGAGGAGACTGAGACTCTGGTGGAGACTTGCAAATTTCTATAGAAGACACAAAGAAAAAACATAAAGTAAGGCAGAGAGAATTAAAGAAAACTGAAAATGTGCAATGTTAAAGAAGTAAGTGTGCTTAAGAAACAGCTGAAAGTGTAAAGAACCTGGAGAACAAGAAGCAAGCTGATGAACAGAGATGGACATGTTGGAAACCTTCAATATCACGGCTGACTGCAACTAATCTGGAAAGAACAAAACAATAAAGAAACTGAATTTTATTTTCTCAGCCCCAATATTGTATATTGTCTTTTTACTGCATGTGAACATCGGTTGGTTCCAAATACTGACACATGGTATGAGCTGTAGAAGTAAAGTGGTCATATAGTACTTATAACATGTAATCCCTGGTGTATGAGATGCATAGGCCTCTCCTCAGTCTGTGCAGGTGACCCTCTCCCGTCTGAGAACAGTCAATGCGTCATGAGCAGCAGACTAAAGGATTAGCAGCAGGTGAATTTATTCTCAACCGGGACATGCTGCAGGCTGCTGTCAGGCTTCTGTATAGACTCCACAGACACGCAGCACAGCTTTATTTGTTTCACAGAGATGAGGTGAGAAGAGGAGAACCCAGGGAATCCGATGGGGAAGCCCTGCTATCACAATAGGCTTATAGGATATTGTTCATTGATATTCTGTATCAAAGAGGTATTTAAACAGTCAAAATAGATTCACAAATGATGAGATTTTATTTGCCAATGAAGATTGAAAAAGTAAAGTTTATAGAATAGCATAAAAAAATTTTTTTTATAGGTTTGGTTAATTTCTTGAAAATTCTTGAATCACATGGACAAATCTCCAAACCAAGCTGCAGTTGCTCACAACTGAATGTCATTTCTCTTTGCTTTCAACAAACTTCCAGTGTCTTAGACCATGTCTCAAGTGTCTCAGTGCAGCTTTGCAAATGTTTCTGTACAAGTCTCCTACAGACAGGACAATGATCTCTCATTTAGCACATTTTTCAAATCAAAAGATCTTTCGAATCCAAACTGATGATTGGTTTTTCAGTGTAATGGTTGTTATGTCCAAAACATGTCAGCGGGATTTCACTGTGTAAGTCTCACATGCAAAAGACTCTGGTCATTTGTCAAAGTTAGTCAAGAATAAAATACCATAAACACTGTAATGTCTTCTCAAGATGTGACTTATTCTGATGTTACAATATGAAACTATAAACATGACAAAGAATGATACAGTGAAGAAAATGAATTGATCTAGTTTAGAGTCTTCTCCAGTCACTGCGGTGATGCAGTACATTTGTAAGTAAAACAGAAATAGACTTACACTGGTATCTCATTCTGTTCGGACTGTTTAGACAAGAAAGACTTTTAGTTTTGAAGCTCGTATGGACAGTTTTGCAAAAGAGATAAGCTTTTGATATTGAGCTGTAATGTTGCACAGAAATTTAACATTTTTTGGCCAAATCATCTTATCTATGTAAAAATAATGTAGCCAAACCAATGGAGAAAAGTTTTAGTGTATTCGAGTGTATAATTCTATTCTGTCAGCTGGACGTCTGCCACAGTGAGAAAACATCTAAACATTTTGATCGTCAGAGCTCACACAAGACCAAAGGGATGATGCATTTTGGGGGCAATGACGATTCACATGACAAAGACATGTGGTTTTGACACATATCTAGTGTGTTTTGGGAGAGATATGAGCTTCTGCAAGTGATCCATGGTGTTGTGCTCAACCATCCAGGTTATTTTAGACAAAGTGACTAAGTGAACGCAAAAGAGCCAAAAGCAACTGAGAGAGATCTTTGCCATTTTGATGAAACTGACTCTTTACATAGAAAAGTAACTTACTGATCAAACGTGTACAGACAGTTTTGGCAGAGATCTGTGCTTTTGCTGGTGATCTGTAATGTTGTAACAAATTGTTTGATCAAATGATCTGCAGTTTTGAGAATGTCATCTCGGTTTCAAGAAATGAGCCAAACCAAGAGAAAAACTGTAATAACCGACTGTAGACAAATGTCTACAGTATTAAGTTGCTTTGAAAAGTTTTGTAGCATATCTATTTTTTCTTTTATGATTTTAAAAAGTCTTCTTTCTGCAGTTTACAAAGTCAGGTTTGCCAGTGATCCATGATTTTCTCACTGGAATATTCTCTAATTTGCATAAGATGCCCATATCTTTGCAAAAATAATGAACGAAATCCATAAACAGATAAAGTCCATAAAGTCTGGTGCTTTTAATTGTACTTGATACTAACTAACTAACTAACTAACTAACTAACTAACTAACTAACTAACTAACTAACTAATAAATAAAAAAGTAAATAAATGAATGGATGGAGCCACAGACCTTTTTGTATTCATGACTTACTTACTCCATCTAGTGGCACATCTGCAAAAGAGGCAAAAACCTTTTAATTTGAAGAATGGATTTGAAGTCTCAGTTGTTCCTGCTTACTATAACTTTAGTCCACAAAGTTTAATAAAAGAAAGTGATTTTCGTGTCGTTTTGGGACGCCACATTGCTATAAGTTAGTTGGCAGGTGATATACGCTGTTCCTTAAGAATGAGGCGCAAATACCTAGTTCTACAAATCATTGCTCGTTTTTCTAAATTGAGATAAATGTGAATTCATGACTTTTCATAACCGACCTTCAACGCCACTATGGAATACCTGTTAAAGACCAAGTGAAGTACTTAGGTATGAACATATCCAAAAATGTAGATAGTAGAAATAAAACAACCCAGAATCAGAAAAGATTCTATTGCCATTGTCAGTGAACAGACAAAATTCACAAACTAGGAACTTGCTGCACTGCTAGAGTGCAACATAAACATATAATACAGAAAATACAAATAAAGAATAAAAAATATAAACTAAAATAAAAAACATTTAAAAATATATTAAATCAAAAATAAGGGCATGCAAATAAAATGGTCAAAAAATTAGGCAATAAAAATATACACAATAATCAGATTAGGCCTATAGTGCAATCTGTCAGTGCAAAGAGATAGGATGAAACTTACATGATGAACAAAGTGGCAGGTGATGGTAACATGACTGATAAAGTGACATGAGTGCAGGAGACCAACAGTCACATGTTTATGAAGTGTTCAGTCCAACGGCAGAGAGAAAGAAACTGTTCTTGTGACATCAGGATGGACCGTAGCCTCCTGCCCGAGGAAAATGGCTCAAAAAGTCTGTGTCAGGGTGAGAAGGGTCAGGGTAAATACAATTTAATCTCCTCCAAACAACAATTTGTTGATGTAAAAAATGCAATTTCTGCTCTATTTGCACTTGCAATACCCAGACTGGGTTTACTGTTAATTTAGGACATTTTATGGATAAAAATTTTAATCACCACTGTCAAGAGAACCTTTTCCTTAATTTTTGAGAAGAAGACATATTATGGGAGGGTTTGACAGCAGAAAAGTTAAAAGAATTAGATATAGCTATTTAAAATTTCCAATCCCACCAAAGCCAAAGAAGTGCACTTTACAGTAATATAAATGAAGTTTATCCCTGCAAAAGATTTGTTGCTCTTTAAATTTAGTATTGGAGATAAAACACTGCTCAAAAAAATAAAGGGAAAGCTAAAGTAACATGCTGTAGATCTGACTTGATGAAATATTTTTATTATATAGTTTTTTTTCTTTCCATAGTTGAATGTGCTGACAACAAAATCACACAAAAATTATCAATGAAAATCAAATGTATCAACCCGTGGAGGTCTGGATTTGGAATTATGCTCAAAATTAAAGTGGAAAAACACACTACAGGCTGAACTTTGTTGTAATGTCCTTTAAACAAGTCAAAATGAGGCTCAGTAAAAGCAGGTTCACTCTGAGCACATGTGACAGACGTGACAGAGTCTGGAGACACCGTGGAGAACGTTTTGCTGCCTGCAACATCCTAAAGCATGACCGGTTTGGCAGTGGGTCAGTAATGGTGTGGGATGGCATTTCTTTGGAGGAACGCACAGCCCTCCATGTGGTGAGGTACCGAGATGAGATCCTCAGACCCCTTGTGAGACCAAATGCTGGTGCGGTTGGCCCTGGGTTCCTCCTAATGCAAGACAATGCTAGACCTCATGTGGCTAGAGTGTGTCAGGAGTTCCTCCAACCTGAAGGCATTGATGTTATGGACTGACCTGCCCGTTCCCCAGACCTAAATCCAAATGAGCACACCTGGGACATGATGTCTCGCTCCATCCACCAACGCCAAGTTGCACCATAGACTGTCCAGGAGTTGGCGGCGGCTTTAGTCCAGGTCTTGGAGGAGATCCCTCAGGAGAACATCCTCCGTCTCATCAGGAGCATGGCCAGGCGTTGTAGGGAGGTCATACGGGTACGCGGAGGCCACACACACTATAGCACAGGGAGCCAGTGGTGAATTTGCCAATCTTGGTGTTCTCTGGCAAAAACTAAACGTCCTGCATGGTGTAGGGCAGTAAGCACAACCCCCACCTGTGGACGTCAGGCCCTCATACCACCCTCATGGAGTCTGTTTCTGACTGTTTGAGCAGACACATGCACGTTTGTGGCCTGCTGGAGCTCATTTTGCAGGGCTCTGGCAGTGCTCCTCTTATTCCTCCTTGCACAAAGAAGGAGGTAGCGGTCATGCTGCTGGGTGGCTGCCCTCCCATGGCCTCCTCCACAACTCCTGGTGTACTGGCCTGTCTCCTGGTAGTGCCTCCATGCTCTGGACACTACGCTGACAGACACAGCAAACCTTCTTGCCACAGCTAGCATTGATTTTCCATCCTGGATGAGCTGCACTACCTGAACCACTTGTGTGGGTTGTAGACTCTGTCTCATGCTACCACTAGAGTGAAAACACCACCAGCATTCAAAAGTGACCAAAACATCATCCAGAAAGCATCAGAACTGAGAAGTGGTCTGTGGTCGCACCTGCAGAACCCCTTTTTTGGATTGGTCTTGCCAGTTGCCTATAATTTCCACCTGTTCTCTCTTCCATTTGCACAACAATGTGAAATTGATTGTCAATAAGTGTTGCTTTCTAAGTGAACAGTTTGATTTCACAAAAGTGTGGTTGACTTGGAGTTACATTGAGTTCTTTAAATGTTCCCTTTATTTTTTTGAGCAGTGTACTTATGAATTTTGTAATAACAACATTGAAACAGACGAGCACTTCTTCTTTTATCTTCTCAAGAATATTTTGGGACAGTTTTTGTAACTGGCAACGACATAACTTGGGCATAGTATCTTTAAATTTAAAAGAAATTAAATTTGGAGTTTTTCTTGAGGACAAAAACAGACTTTATAATGAATAACCTAATTTTGATGGCAAAATTCTTCATTCATAAATGCAAATTTGGTCATATTGAACTTCTTTTTACCATATATTTGAATAAGATGATTCCTACCTCATACAATGATGAGAGACAATGAAACGCATGAGATACTGGCTCAGACGTCGCCCATGATGGCAAGAATGAACTCCAGGAAATCCCGACACCAGTTACAATGGCGAAGTGAATAATACCATCTGAAAGTCTCATGGAAGATGTGAATGCAGCATTGAGAGCGATCCTGACCTCAACAATCACTGAAACCAATGAGCTGATCTACACTTCATCATCAGTGCTGCGCTGGGTTATGAGAGCAACCATGGGAGCCATGAGAAACAATACCTACCATAGAAATGCAGGTTGGAGGCAAAAATCAAGGCAGCTTGGAGAGAAGTGAGTCAGTTGACAGAGGCCCAGAGAGATGCCATGAAAAGACCATCCAAGAGGTACAGCCAGAGGCTCCAAGCCTTGGCCATCCGCCTCAAGAGATACAAGAAGAAAAATGAAGCCAGAAGAATAAACCGGCTCTTCGCTCTTCTACCTTGCCATTGAGAGTACACTTTCACAACCTGCGAAAGTGTACTCTCAATGGCAGGGTAATAACAGCAGAGCAGACCCACCTAGGCTGGAAACTGAACAGTACTGGAAAAGTATACGGGAGAGGGAGGCATCAACAGCAATGCACAGTTGCATCGCTGGTGGAACTGAGGGAAGATCAAAGCAATCTCCCTGAACAGAATCCAGTGATTATCACAGTGGCAGACATCCAAGAGAGAGTTTCAGATATGAAAGACACTACAGCACCAGGCCCTGACATGATCCATGGCTAATGAAACTCACTGCACTCCATGTGCGCCTAGCAGCATAAATATTTATATATATATATATATATATATATATATATATATATATATATATATATATATATATATATATATATATATATATATATATATATATATATATATATATATACATTATTACTTGATAGACTGGAAAAAAAATGAAGTAGAGATTGGCAGTACTGAGCTTCCATACATAGTTACAAGAAGGTTTGTAAGTGGTATTTTTTAACGATTTGAGTCCAAAGGTGCAGACTTTTGTCAATCAGGGTAGTTTATTTTGGCACTTGTAAACTAGTAATGCTAGTTGTTGAATGACCCCGTGGGTCAGTGGTCTACCTTTTAGCACAAATTGCTGAAATGCGCAGTCATGAGACTTCACTACTGCATGTTTGGAAAAGGCGTCTTTAGAGGCTGCATAAGATCTATTGTCAATCCAGGTTTTTGCACAGAGCATATTAGAAAAATCCAAACGCAACGGGTAAGATCTTTTTGTATTTATTTGTAATTTTATTCGTTTTTTTCCATGTAGACTGCTTGACGGGAATGTTCCACATTTGGTATTAAATCTAGTTGACATGCTGATATTTAATAACAGGTGAATTATTGCTTCTACCTTGAAAATACTTATTATACTATTGTGGGAGAGCTTGTCTTCAGTTTACTGTGGAACATTCAAGGACAAAATTTTTCTCCACCAGAAAATTAACACAGGGAACAACACCTGGCAAATGACTAAGTAGAACCATGAAATGAAAAAAATAACAGTATTGTGGAAATGATTTAATGATTGAATCTTAACACCTTATTTTTTGTGTTCAGATAATGGCTCAGGACAAACCATACGCTCTCGTCTCAGTCTCAGAAACTGGTGGACAGGGTTTCATCCCAGAAGCTGTTGACATTTTAAAACAACATTTCCAGATTATCACTCAACAAGAATTTCTCCAAAACTCTTCTCTCAGCTCCAAGATTCAAATTATGTTTCTGTGGGATACTAGACCTAAAATTGGACCATCGCTGCTCAGTTCACTCCCAGCCTTAAAGCTTATCGCCAGCGGAGGAGTGGGCATTGACCATGTGGATGTCCCTCACCTAAATAGCCTCGGTTTAAGTGTGAGCAACACGCCTTATGTGGTCAGTAATGCTACGGCAGATATGGCAATGGGACTGCTGCTGGCATCCGCACGCAGGATTGTAGAAGGTAAATGTGTGGTCACAATATGATTTTATATGTCATATAAAATAAATAGAAATAAATAAATGTCATTTGCATAACTACTCACACACTTATATAAAGCCTTGATTATCATACTGCTGTGTGCCTGTTGTGTGACTTCTACTCCAGTGTTTCTGGACAGAGCAGATTATAAGAGGAGGGCTTCAGCAGTAAATGACTGTATGACTAACTTTATTTGGGAACTTTATGGAACAAAACAGCAATACAAAAAGAAGAAGTTTCTAAAGAAAATAATAAATAAAACATTTCTGAGCATTTTGAGCCAAATAAAGACTATTTTTTTCTTTTCAAAGGTCATCTATTCTCTATAGACCCAACTGGAGTTCCACACACACTAATGGGTGTTGAAGTGTCTTGCTCAACAATTGGCATCATTGGGATGGGACACATTGGATTCAAATTGCTCAAAGAGCAAAAGGATTTGATATGAAGATTTTGTACCATAATAGAAATAGAAGGTAAGACTTGTTTTATGCACAATTTGTTATTTTATAGTGTCTATTATACAGAAAGAGCACACAGAGTTGTCCAAGAAGGTAAAAACAAGGGACAAAGGCAAAAAAATTGGTGTGGAAAATTCACATTTTAAATGGAGTGCAGGAGTAGCATCTTACTACCCTTTTCTATTTATTAATTCAAAAATATTTTCATTATCCATGCCTGATTTGATGGTGTAATATGAAACATACTAAAATGTGCTTGTGATATTACAGACAGTCTGACATGTATTCTTCTTTGTCAGGTCGAGTGAAGATGAACAGGCTGTTGGAGCTACGTACTGTAAAAACATGGAGGAGCTGCTCAAACAGGCGGACTTTGTGGTGCTGGCGGTGAATCTGACCCCACAAACCACAGGACTCATTGGACACAAAGAGCTCTCCATGATGAAACCCACGGCCACACTGGTCAACATCAGCCGAGGTCAGTGAAGCATCAAAGCACAAAACTGAAGAGGGGCAGGACATGACCAGTGTCTAGAATGCAGACGGGTGTGGATGGATCCATTCAGCAGAGAAACAAATCTTGTGACTAATTTCTTTGATCAAGTTCAACATTTGTGAATTTTCTTAATTTTGTACTATTTCAGGTCGTGTTGTGGACCAAGATGCTTTAGTCGAAGCGTTACAAAAACGGACAATACAAGCAGCAGCGCTGGATGTAACCTACCCTGAACCCCTACCCAGGTACCACAAAATTAAATAAAAATTAGTTTTTTCTTGTTACAAAAAGTAACAAGAAATACAGGGTACTTATTTTTATTGCTCAAAACATATTAGCCCTTGTTGATTCAGTGAACTTAATGATTGAACAAATGTAAAAAACAAAACAAGCAAAAAAATTTGATAAAAAGTAATGTTTTATAAATTGCCAGGTAATTAAAAGTTAAAGATCTTCAGAGCTAACCTGTTCAGTTGCCTATTACCTGTGATTCAATGTCAGGGCTGTGGAAACTTTGGAAAATATTTAACTCTGGTTTGACAATCCTTTTCTTGTTTACCAATGGTGCAAGAAAGGACTTGTGCCACTGGTACACCTCAAGGTGAGGCTCTGTCCTGTTAGGATATAAGCTTTCATTTAGACACAACTGCACCTAAACATGTTTATTATTTCAATTAATCACAGTGCATTTACTTCTACAAATATATAAACATCAGACCTTAAAGTAGTAGGGCCTACAATTTAGAGAAATATTTGTATTCTAAGTCAGACTTATGAAAGTTTCTACTCAATTAGGCTAAATCGGTTTTAAGCCAATTTTCAGGTAGAACTAGACGCTAAAAAATATTTGATACTTTTTAAATTACTGTATTACTGATTATTTCAGTTGCTTTGAAAGTTTATTCAATAAAGAAGTATAATGTGGAAGTAATGGTTCTGGATCTCAGGCAACTCAGTCAACAAATTAAACAAAAACAAAAAGTAAACTTGGGTCCTCCAGTACTTCAGATTTATAAAGTATTTGTACATTTTTGGTTTGTTCCTGTTCCTTGTTCCTTTTTTAGAGATCATCCTCTCCTCCACCTGCCTAATATCATCATTACCCCTCACACTGGGACAGACACTCTCGCCACAACACTGAAAATGGTGCAAACGATGGTCGACAGTGCACTCGCTGCTGTTAAAGGTCAACAGATCCCAAACGAAGTCAAGCTTTTGTAAAAACAAAACAGTAAATAACCTTTTAATGAGAAATGTGAAGGTGATATTTTGAAATGTTGTGCAATCAAAAATAGTTTAATCTTTTTATTTGTAATACAAACAATGATAGATTTTTTTTTTTATATTTAATGCAAAATGAGTCTTTATGGTCTTTTAATCATGTCACAAATGTGTTTTTTTTCTTCATTAGGTTTTCCTCAATCAATAATATTAAATGAAATAACTGTAAATAAGAGTTTGCTTCACACAATTTTATGATAATTAAGGTTAAGTTAAATTGGACAATGTACAGTTTATGTACAATGGCAGAGATGCTTGTACCAGATTCTAGCTTTTTACAGCTAATTTCAGTTTGTTCATCCAAAGTCCACATAGAAAGGCTCTGAGCCACCTGGGAGTTAAACCCTGGACCTTCTTGTAATGAGCTCAGAGCACTAACCACAATTAGTCAATAGTATAACTTTCCTGAATAATGAGGTCCATATGGTCTATAGACCTAAATTCATTTTTATATTTATGTTATTATTTTTGGTTGGATTGAACACAAATTATTTATTTGAACTTCACCTTGAGTTAGTATTAAGCCTCTCTCTGAGTTTTAGAAGTGATCTAAGCTCCATAGCACCCAATATCTGCAATCAAACAGTGATGGGAAAGAGCTATCATTTATGAGATCAACCAAAACCAAAATGAGTTCATTCATTTTCTACCGCTTAAACCCGTTAGGGGTCGCGGGTGACTGGAGCCTATCCCAGTGACTTTGGGCCTTAGGCGGGGAGCACCCTGGACAGTGGCCAACTTGTCGCAGAGTTAGACAGACAAACATTCACTCTCTCATTCACTCACAGGGGAAATTTACAGTGATGCCCAATTAACCTGAACATATATGTTTTTGGAGGTGGGAGGAAACCGGAGTACCCGGAGAAAACCCACGGTGACACGGGGAGAACATGCAAACTCCACCCAGAGAGATCGTGAGATGTTGATATGGTCCGACCCGTGAGTCGAACCCACAACCTCCTTATTGGGAAGCCAGAGCTCTAACCGCTCTGCTACCATGCAAAATGAGTTGTAGGTCATATTTCATAAGAAGATGAATTTAAGCACACATCCACAATCTTTTAACATCTTATTGCCTTGATAGAGGAGATCAGAAACATAGGACAGAGGCCAAGAATGATGGACATACAGAGCAGATGAATAGATGCTCGATTGAGAGAGGTACTTCAAAAAGACAAAGGCAAACTGAGAGGAAACTGACTAAAGCCATGAAGAAGATGAAGACACAAAGAGGAGGCTGAGACTCTGGGGGAGGCTTGCACATTTCTATAGAAGACACAAAGAAAAAACATAAAGTAAGGCAGAGAGAATTAAAGAAAACTGAAAATGTGCAATGTTAAAGAAGTAAGTGTGCTTAAGAAACAGCTGAAAGTGTAAAGAACCTGGAGAACAAGAAGAAAGCTGATGAGCAGAGATTGACATTTTGGAAATCTTTAATATCATGGCTGACTGCAACTAATCTGGAAAGAACAAAACAATAAAAAACTGAATTTTATTTTCTCAGCCCCAATATTGAAAACCTATATTGTCTATTTACTGCATGAACATCGGTTAGTTCCAAATACTGACACGTGGTATGAGCTGTAGAAGTAAAGTGGTCATGTACAAATTATAAAATATAATCCCTGGTGTATGAGATGCATAGGCCTCTCCTCAGTCTGTGCAGGTGACCCTCTCCCGTCTGAGAACAGTCAATGCGTCATGAGCAGCAGACTAAAGGATTAGCAGCAGGTGAATTTATTCTCAACCGGGACATGCTGCAGGCTGCTGTCAGGCTTCTGTATAGACTCCACAGACACGCAGCACAGCTTTATTTGTTTCATAGAGATGAGGTGAGAAGAGGAGAACCCAGGGAATCCGATGGGGAAGCCCTGCTATCACAATAGGCTTATAGGATATTGTTCATTGATATTCTGTATCAAAGAGGTATTTAAACAGTCAAAATAGATTCACAAATGATGAGATTTTATTTGCCAATGAAGATTGAAAAAGTAAAGTTTGCAGCAATTTTTTAACATTAGTATTAATGACAGACTGTAGACAATGTATGTATTAAGTTGCTTTAAAATAAAGTTTGTAGCATGCTTGCTTGCTTTAAGTCTTCTTTCTACAAGTCAGGTTTGCAAGTGATCCATGATTGTATCACTTGTGTCTGCTGGAATATTTTCTACTTTGCTTGATGCCCACAACCTATAACTTTACAAAAATAATGAACCAAACATACAGTATAAACCCCATAAAGTCTGCTGCTAATTGTACTAACTAACTAAATAACTAACTAACTTAATAACTAACTAACTAACTAAATAAATAAATAAATGGATGGATGGAGCCACAGACCTGTTATTTATCTTAATCTTGTTCGGGACACTTTAGTATCATGGATGTATTATGGTTAGTATTCATGACTTACTTACTCCATCTAGTGGCACATCTGCAAAAGAAGGTTCAAAAACCTTTTATTTTGAAGAATGGATTTGAAGACTCAGTTCTTCCGGTTTACTATTTAACGTTAGTCCTTAATGTTTTAATAAAGTTAGCGATCTTCGTGTCTTCGCGAAGGCACAAGAAGCTTTGTAAGTGGTATTTCTTTCAACTATTTGAGTTCAAAGGTCCAGACTTCCGTCAATCGGGGTAGTTTATTGTGGCACATGTCCTAGTTGTTGAATGACCCCGTGGGTCAGTGGTCTACCTTTCAGCACCAAAATGCTGAAGCGCGTAGTCATGGGACTTCACTGCATGTTTGGAAAAGGCGTCTTAAGAAGCTGCATAAGATCTATTGTCAATCCAGGTTTTTGCACAGAGCATAATAGAAAAATCCAAACGCAACGGGTAAGATCTTAGTTATTATTAGTTATTTTCCATGTAGACTACTTGACTGGAATGTTCCACATTACGGCATTAAACCTCGTTAACATGCTGATATTTAATAACAGGTGAATTATTGCTTGTACCTTACTGATTATTATACTTCTATGGGAGAGCTTGTCACTGTAATTTGGCCAATCTTCAGTTTACTGTGGAACATTCACCAGAAAATTAACATAGGGGACAACACCTGGCAATCGATTAAGTAGAACCAAGAATGAAAAAAATAACCGTATTCTGGAAATGATTTAATGATTGGATCTTAACACTGTTCTTCTTGTGTGTACAGGGAATGGCTCAGGACAAACCATACGCTCTCATCTCAGAAGTTGGTGGACAGGGTTTCATCCCAGAAGCTGTTGACATTATAAAACAACATTTCCAGATTATCACTCATCAAGAATTTCTCCAAAACTCTTCTCTCAGCTCCAAGATTCAAATTATGTTTCAGTGGGCTGGTAGACCTGAAACTGAACCATTGCTGCTCAGTTCACTCCCAGCCTTAAAGCTTGTCGCCAACGGAGGAGTGGGCATTGACCATTTAGATGTCCCTCACCTAAACAGCCTCGGTTTAAGTGTGAGCAACACGCCTTATGTGGTCAGTAACGCTACGGCAGATATGGCAATGGGACTGCTGCTGGCATCTGCACGAAGGATTGTAGAAGGTAAATCTGTAGTCACAATATGATTTTATATGTCATATAAAATAAATAGAAATAAATAAATGTCATTTACATAACTACACACACACTTATATAAAGCCTTGATTATCATACTGTTGTGTGCCTGTTGTGTGACTTCTACTCCAGTGTTTCTGGACAGAGCAGATTATGAGAGGAGGGCTTCAGCAGTAAATGACTGCATGACTAACTTTATTTGGGAACTTTATGGAACAAAACAGCAATACAAAATAAGGAATATTATAAAGAAAATAATAAATAAAATATTTTTGGTTTGAGCATTAGATTATTGTAAGATACATTCTACATAATTACAAATAAAGACTAAACTACATTGCTATTTTTTTCTTTTCAAAGGTCATCTATTCTCTATAGACCCAACTGGAGTTCCACACACACTAATGGGTGTTGAAGTGTCTTGCTCAACAATTGGCATCATTGGGATGGGACACATTGGATTCAAAATTGCTCAAAGAGCAAAAGGATTTGACATGAAGAATTTGTACCATAATAGAAATAGAAGGTAAGACTTGTTTTATGCACAATTTGTTATTTTATAGTGTCTATTATACAGAAACAGCACACAGAGTTGTCCAAGAAGGTAAAAACAAGGGACAAAGGCAAAAAAATTGGTGTGGAAAATTCACATTTTAAATGGAGTGCAGGAGTAGCATCTTACTCCCCTTTTCTATTTATTAATTCAAAAATATTTTCATTATCCATGCCTGATTTGATGGTAAGATATGAAACATACTGAAATATAAAATGTGCTTGTGATATTACAGACAGTCTGACATGTATTCTTCTTTGTCAGGTCGAGTGAAGATGAACAGGCTGTTGGAGCTACGTACTGTAAAAACATGGAGGAGCTGCTCAAACAGGCGGACTTTGTGGTGCTGGCGGTGAATCTGACCCCACAAACCACAGACTCATTGGACACAAGGAGCTCTCCATGATGAAACCCACGGCCACACTGGTCAACATCAGCCGAGGTCAGTGAAGCATCAAAGCATAAAACTGAAGAGGGGCAGGACATGACCAGTGTCTAGAATGCAGACGGGTGTGAATGGATCCATTCAGCAGAAAAACAAATCTTGTGACTAATTTCTTTGATCAAGTTCAACATTTGTGAATTTTCTTAATTTTGTACTATTTCAGGTCGTGTTGTGGACCAAGATGCTTTAGTCGAAGCGTTACAAAAACGGACAATACGAGCAGCAGCGCTGGATGTAACCTACCCTGAACCCCTACCCAGGTACCACAAAATTAAATAAAAATTTGTTTTTTCTTGCTACAAAAAGTACCAAGAAATACAGGGTACTTATTTTATTGCTTAAAACATATTAGCCCTGGTTGATTCAGTGAACTTAATGATTGAACAAATGTAAAAAACAAAACAAACAAATGAAATAGAGAAGTCACGTTTTATAACCAGTGTAAGGTAGTTAAAAGTTAAAGATCATTAGGGCTAACCTGTTCAGTTCTTTATTACCTGTGGTTCAATGTCAGGGCTGTGAAAACTTTGGAAAATATTTAACTCTGGTTTGATAATCCTTTTTTTAAATAGACGAAAGAACTTGCGGCACTGGTACGCTTCAAGGTGAGGTCCTGTCCTGTTAGGATATAAGCTGGAAGCAGGAAGTCATTAGAGCAGTTCCTATTTTTAAGTTGTTTTAGATCAACTTTGTGTTTTACAATTAACAAAAGGTAAATTACTGATCTGCATATGTTCTTACTAAAAATTTAAAAGAACACACAATAGGACCCCTTAAAACAAAAAAATGTAAACTTGGGTTCTCCAATACTTCTCATTTATAAAATATTTATAAATATATTTTGGGGTGTTTTTTTTTTTTTTTTTTAGAGATCATCCTCTCCTCCACGTGCCTAATATCATCATTACCCCTCACACTGGGACAGAGACTCTTGCCACAACACTGAAAATGGTGCAAACGATGGTCGACAGTGCACTCGCAGCTGTTAAAGGTCAACAGATCCCAAATGAAGTCAGGCCTTTGTGAAAACAGTATATGACCTTTTAATGAGAAATGTGATATTTCAGTACAGGAAAATGTCGTGCAATAAAAAATAATTGTGTTTTTAACACAAACATTGATACAATTTTTTATATTTATAACAATATAATGCAAAATAAATTCTTATGGTCTTTTAATCATGTCAAAAATGTGTTTTTTTCTTCATTACGTTTTCCTCAATCATTAATATTAAGATGAAATAACTTGAGAATTTGTTTAACACAATTTTATGATCATTTAAGTCAAGTTTAATTGGACAATGTACTGTTAATGCACAATGGCAGAGATGCTTGTACCAAAATCCACGTAGAAAGGTTCTGAGCCGCTTGGGAGTTGAACCTTGGACCTTCTTGCAATGAGGTCCTAGCTGCCTGGTTTTAATTATCAACTGGAACATTGTCTACTCTGCACAATTAGTCACTGGTCTATATAACTTTCCTGAACAACGAGGTCCATAAAAATATGTATAGACCTAAATTTACTTTTATATTTATTTGAACTTCACCTTGTGTTAGCATGAAGCCTCTTTGTTATCTCAGCTAGAGTGTGTTTTTTAAGTGTTTATTTCTAACAGCTCCAGGTTGAACAAATATATGATGTTATTTGGAGTAAACACGATATGCCTCTTTATTGTCTCTGTGCTAGGAACTTTATGTTCTAAATAGCTAACTCCTGTACTTAGGAGGATTTCCTGTTAGCATTTACACATCTCTGTAAAAACACAAGTGTCCATTGGTAAAGTATTCTCCTGATTTGTCAGGTTTTCACTGACATTCACAAAACTCATTGTTAAAAGCTTCATAAAATGAATTGAACAGGAAATGAACATACAGAAGTTAGCTATTTTGAAAATACACAAGCCCTTAGCCAACTGACGTTCCGTGCACAGGGCCAATTTAGTTGTTGACCACATGATGGTGCTTTCTCTTTTGACACATATAAAAACTAATGGCATTTTAAATATGTTACTATGGTGAACTATGAAGTTGAGTTCACTACAGCTGCGGCCCATTCCTCTTGGTTGACATCTTCATTAGGCCCGAGCTGAGAATCGGCCGGGGCTATTGTTTTTGCTCGGTTTCTTCTTATTATTATTATTATATTTCTCGTTCAGAGATCGCAATTTTGAAACCTTTCCCACAGGGCGAAACCGATATGGCTCGACAGGAAGTTGGAAGTTGAGGAATTCTGACAGGCTTTTTTGGAGTAGGTGAATGAAATTTGGTGGATGCGTAGAGAATACCGAGACAAACATAAAATATATTTGTAACTCCGCCCTCGGACACACAGTAAGTTGTCCATAGCCTATTGGATTCAATTTTTAACTTGATTTGGACACGCCAAATGTTTTTACAAACTAGTCCTAGGTTTTTTTTTCATCCAAAAAAGCTCAAACTCGTGACACATTTATGTTATGCACACTCATATTCTCTACAGATTCTCAAGTCAATAGTTTGAGGTAGACTGTACTATAGCGCCACCTAGCAATACCTTGACAATTGCACTTTTAATGATATGCACCAAATTTGGCAGATGCATTTCTCCCATGAATCCAGACAAAAAGTTTAATTGAAGCCATGTCATATTTTGTATGATGTGGGCGTGGCCAAGGAAAATCCTTTGCCTAGAGGGACTATATTGTTGTACATCGCTCTTACTTCATACTTGGGATGACTTCTCATCCGTCTAACAATGAAAAAGATCTATGCTCTAATAGCGCCCCTATATAAGTTCACAAACATTATAATATGAACAAAAAGAAACTATTTTTGGTCTGATTTGGGATTTTTTTTCACATACTACATTAATCAATATCATAGCGCCACCTATCAGTATCCTAAAAAGTGCAGTTTTCTTAATGCTTGCTTATTACTTAAATCTGGATAAAGCCCATTCGTGCCATCTGATTTCCAGTCAGATTCACTTTGCGCTGTTAGGACGACAGCAAGGCAGGGCGGTTATGAGGCAGGGACGTTTGTGCCAGGGCAAGGGCTGTTATCGCCGCTTGCGGCTTTAATTTTTATAATTTTTGGCAAAATAATAATAATAATACTAATAAAAAATACAAAGTTGCTAAACCAAGCCTAAATACACATATAGAGCCAAAAAAGAAAAGAATAACGAAAAAAGCACAACAAAACTATACATGGGTGTGTATTCTTGTGTACCTAGTGACTCCATCTAGTGGTGCAATAGGAAACATAGTTCCAAAAGTATGTTTATTTGAAGACCGGTTTAGCCTCTTATAGTTTCATGTAATTCACCACTACTTTGTTTGAAGAGAGTGCTCCTTGTGTGGGTGCAAGACATTTTGTAAGTAGCTTGTTTTGTCACATCTTCCTTGGTTAGTGAGGCCACATTTTATACCAGCAGAGGCGGATATACCAGTAACTCTACTAAGTTACATTTACTTAATTACATTTACTTCTGTAATAGTTTAAAGACATTTTACTTTTCAAAGCACTTATCTGTAGCACTGACAGCCAACATTTACTCACAACCGGAGTAATATTTAGTTAAGAATAGCAGCACTTTTACTTGAGTAATTATTTTGGTTCCTCTTCTAACTGTCAGTCAACTTAAAAGATAAAATAATGTATGTTGCCAAAATTACATTTGTGAAAAATGTGTTTCTTTCACATACAATTTGGCTTTTTGCATCTTTTAGTCTATTTTTTAATCTTTGAAGACAAATTTTGTGCATTCTTATTGTAGTCTATTTTCTCTCCAATTGGATAAAAAAAAATGTATTACAAACAGACGGATGATACAATCAGACTGCTCTTATGTATGCTTGTTCCATCAAATACTTTTTACTCTTATTTGATTCATTTATTGGGTCACTAAGCTTTTGACTTTTATTTGATTAATATTATTTAAATGTAGCTTTTTGAGTTCAAATGTTGGCTTCTTTACTCACCTTTGCCATATTGATGCAATATTGAAGCCACCTTTTTATAGGCCCAAAATATTATCTATGTCATTCTGTATATTATGTACTTTCACCATGTGTTACGAAAGACAACAAAAATACTCTGCTAAAACTTGTTAGGCAGGTTTCCCATTTCACATAAAATAAAAAAATAAAAATGCAGCAGGTAAGATCAGGTTATTTATAAAAACTTGAAAACAAAACTTTCTTAAATAGGCAAGTTAATCTAAAAATCTGAGCTGTAGTTTGGTTACCTTGATTGTCTCCATATAGACAGACCAGTTTAAAGCATCAATAACATTTAAAAAGACAATCAGATGATTGTGTGAATGTCAAGGCAGAGCACTCTTATTGCAGCACCTCTTGTTTTTTTTTGTTTTTTTTTTATTTAAAGTAGCTTAGAAACAGCAAAATAGCAGAACTGATAAGCCCTGCCTCTTCATTGTAAGATTTTAATGTAATAGCAGATTTTAGGTTTGTAATTTTTATTGTTGTAAAGTGCCTGTGTGACTATTTTGAATCATGCATGCCTTACTTTGAATCCGAATCTTTTGATAGGTGGTAGGTGAGGACAGAGCTTTTCTCAATCATCAACATCAGGACAATATAAGATTACTCAAACCTCCAGGATTTCATTCTCCATAAAACTTCTGGTAAAGAGAGAAGGCAGTTATAACAAAGCTAAAAACTTGGAAAGATTTTACACAATAGGTCTCCTCCTTTAATGTTTGTGTTTGTGTATACGTGCAGACAATGGCTCAGGACAAACCATTCGCTCTCATCTCAGAAGTTGGTGGACAGGGTCTCATCCCAGAAGCTGCCGATGTTATAAAACAACATTTCCAGATTATCACTCATCAAGAATTTCTCCAAAACTCTTCTGTAAGATTCAAGATTCAGGTTCTGTTTCTGTGGGATAATAGACCTAAACTTGAACCATCGCTGCTCAGTTCACTCCCAGCCTTAAAGCTTGTCGCCAACGGAGGAGTGGGCGTTGACCATTTGGATGTCCCTCACCTAAACAGCCTCGGTTTAAGTGTGAGCAACACACCTTATGTGGTCAGTAATGCTACGGCAGATATGGCTATGGGACTGCTGCTGGCATCCGCACGCAGGATTGTAGAAGGTAAATGTGTGGTGATATATGATTGTCTTTCATGAATTTCACATGTTGTTTAATTCATTTTTACCTGAAAAGGAATCAGCTTCAGATAAATTAGGATAGAAGAAGTATCAAGTTCCAATGTAATAATAGCTTAAAGGTTGGGTAGTTGATTTTCACCCTGCAAGCACAATTTAGGTTTTAAATTTGATCACTTCCTCTCATAAATCCTTGAACACATTGTTTCATTTTGGTTGCAATTATGGCTTATAAATCTTTTTTTGCAAACAACAAAGTGAAATTGGAGAGGACCACCCAACCACAGCCAATCAGAGTGATGCACTCGGCTCCTCGTACTTAGTGGTCTCATAAGTGCTGCACTTATTATATACTTCTTAGTGGAAAACACAAAGTTTAGTCATTTACAACTAAAAAAGTTTGTTACCCCAACTTTGAATCCATGTTGTATCTCTGAGCTAGACATTTATTTATTTGTTTATTGTTTTGATGTGAACACATATGTAATTACACATGCAGACTAAACTCAGAGGCGCGGAACCAAATTCTGGGTACTCTGTTTTCATTATTGCTATGTGCCTTACGGTTGCAACACAAGACATACATTACAAATTCAAAGGGGTAATAGGGCCCTCAGATGTTATCGAAAATTGTATTTACTCTTTAAATTTCTCACGAGCACCACAATGCAATTGATTATTTATTTAGCCCAACACATGCATAACTTGCTTTTGATAACCCTTTGTGTATCCTTTTCCTCCAAATCCAACGTTCTTGACTAATGCTGATGTTTCTTTACAAAGGTCATCTATTTTCCTTGGAGGCAAAGACTGGAGTTTCACGCACACTGTTAGGTTCTGATGTTACTGGATCCACTCTTGGCATCATTGGGATGGGACACATTGGATTAAAAATTGCTCAAAGAGCAAAAGGATTTGATATGAAGATTTTGTACCACAACAGAAATAAAAAAGGTAGCATCTTTTTTATGAACATTGTCTTAGTTTGTATGAAGTGTGTGGTTTATGCATGCTTACTTGCATGCATGGGTAGAGATAAAACATATATTTGTGAAAATCATTCATCACCCCATCCCTTATTATCATAATACAAAATATAACTCCTCTGTGACAAGATTATTGCTCTCAACCACCTCTTAACTGGGATTAAAAGATCAAAACTGAACTGATTCTTGTTCTTCTTGATCAGGTCATGTGAAGATGAACAGGCTGTTGGAGCTACGTACTGTAAAAACATGGAGGAGCTGCTCAATCAGGCGGACTTTGTGGTGCTGGCGGTGAATCTGACCCCACAAACCACAGGACTCATTGGACACAAAGAGCTCTCCATGATGAAACCCACGGCCACACTGGTCAACATCAGCCGAGGTCAGTGAAGCATCAAAGCACACAACTATTGTTTAAATGAAGCAGGGTAGGCCATTGCCATTTAGCAGGAAAACAAATCTTGTGACTAATTTCTTCAATCATGTTCAACAATTGTGATTTTTTTTTTTTTTTTCAGGTCTTGTTGTGGACCAAGATGCTTTAGTCCAAGCGTTACAAAAACGAACAATACGAGCAGCAGCGCTGGATGTAACCTACCCTGAGCGTTTACCGAGGTATCAAAAAAATTTTATACATTCTAATATACTATGGTAGTCTTGCTGACATCAGTATTATGTGTTTTGCTAATTTCATGATGTTTTATAAATGGTGCCAAGTTAAATCTTGTCAGTGTTAACCTGTTCCCCATGTCAGGAGTGTGAGGTGTGAATGTGTTTAAAAAAAATACACTGTTTTAATATTTTTATCCTAAACCCAAACTGAATTAGGATGAAATCAATACTTTAAAATGATAAAGTGACATACTGCAGTGTAAATTAGTTAAATTTTTTGTTCTTTTGAGTTTGTATTAATCTGAATGAATTATGATTACTACCAAATAATACCACTCTTGAAAAAATTAATTATTACAAAATTAATATTATTACTGGTACTTTTAAACATGCTTGAACTTCACCGGCTTGCAGTATATCCCAAATACATACATACTTTTTTTTTTTTAAATGCCAAAGTGACAATGAGGATGACCACTGAACCACAGCCAATCAGAGGGATTTCAGCTCTTAGTGGGATATAAAAATTTTCGATTTGATTCAGAAAGTACACAGTGATCTGACTTAGTTCCAAAATGCAGCTTTTACTACATGCACTTTGGTGGGAAAGATTTTTTTAAGTTTAATTAATAAAAAGATACTCCTACGCCAGTTTTCTAATAATGACTTACCTGTCTATGTGACATATTTGTTCTGTTTTCTTGGTTTTTTTTAGAGATCATCCTCTCCTCCACCTGCCTAACATCATCATTACCCCTCACACTGGGACAGACACTGTTGCCACAGCAGTGAAAATGGTGCAAACGATGGTCGACAGTGCACTCGCTGCTGTTAAAGGTCAACAGATCCCAAATGAAGTCAAGCCTTTGTGAAAACAGTAAATGACCTGTTTTAGTTTAGATTTATGAGAAAAAAAGGAAGAAAAAAATACAAATAAAAACAATTTCTATGAATATGATCAACAATGAAATTTAATTTTAACAAACTAATAAGATGACCAAGCACTTCAACTGGGAACATTTCAAGCTGCAGCATTAAACGTGACTCATTCTGTGCCACTGTAATCCGTGTACAAAGTATAATTCACTTTTGCTTGTTTTACAAAACCTAGAAGCTATTGAAAAAAAGCATATGACTAAAATGTTAATAAAAATGATTATATTACATATGAAAAAGTTTTTTATTGTCCGTACCTGATGTTTATTATTACCAAGAATTATTTTGAATTGATTCATATTTCACAAAACCTTGAAGATACTGAAGAAAAAGTGAATATTTATGACTAAAATATTTATAAAAGTATGAATTTGCATATGAAAAACCTCGATGCTATTGAAGAAAAAGTATACATTTTTGCACAAAATATTCAATAACAAAAGATCATGTTTTATCCGGGACGGTCCTTTGTTGACACTTCAAGCTAGAAATCATCACGTATGTTTTTCACATGTATGTTTTATTTTTAATTTGTGATGTAAAAGAATTGTATTTGTGTATTACTACAATAAACGTTGATTTCCTTTATTGTTCATTCATGGTTCAGTGCGGACTGACGAAGAGTACACATAACATAAGCACAGTGTCAAATTAGGAAGTGAAATTGTACACATTTATCAGGACTACACCATGGACTACACACAATTTTATGTAAACTACAAATTTAGGACCAGTTGGAGTTAGCAAAAATCTTGAAATGCCTGATGAAAAAGTGGCCAGAATATTCTTAATTTTCTTTAGCGCATTGATCACACAAAATAAATGTGTGCTAAGTATTGCGTGTTAAGTCTTAAAAATGTACCAAGTAATTCTCAATGAAAAAAGATTAGAAGTTAGTTACGTTTTTTTCATCAGGCACTTTTTAAGCACCTAAACGCCATATTACGTCATTATTGTGGGACACACTCACTTCGTTGAAAGACCCTACACCGAGCTATACAAAACAAACGGAAAAACCTCTTTAAACTCTACAACGTTACATTGCAAATATTTAATAATAATACTCGTTTTCTATTTTTTTCACTAAACATCACAATGTTTATCTCGTCACTAAAATCACCGCCCGATCTGAAAGGATTTACCCTCATCATGGTGAGTCATGTCTCAATTGAGCTTCTCAGTTTTTGCTACTTTTTTAAAATTTTGGCTGTAACTTACATAAAAATCGTACTTGAACCCCCTGTGAAATAAACATCAGTGTATATAGCGTTGCTTTGTGTAGCGTTATAGCATGATAATGATAATAATGACACACTACGCAGAGATGTTCTGTTTCCCCTAAAATCAGTGGTTCCTCAGCCTTTTATTGTCTTTATTACCACCTTAAATATTATATTCTGATCTTTTTAGTCTGATACTGACTAAACATGTTTTAAATTAAATTCAATGTACTTTTCTATTTATTCTGAAATCATTTTATGACCCCTAGCAAGTGCTTGGAGCAGTAATTTACCTTTTGTTCATTGTAAAACCCCAAATTGATCTAAAACGGCTTGAAAATAGAAACAACTCCTGTTCAAAACTGCAGAACTGATAAGACCCACCTCTTCATTTTAAAATTTAATTGTAAAAAGCAACAGATTCTAAATAACAATTTTTTATTGTTAGAAAAATGGCCATGGGACAGTTTTGAACCATATATGCTTCACTTTGAGTATTAATCTTTTGAAGTATATAAGTCAAATCAAATCAATTTATTTTTGTATAGCCCAAAATCACAACAACAGTCGTCTCTGAGGACTTCCCAAGATTATTCATTTTAGCAAATATGAATAATATGAAATCAAAATAAAACAATACACATTCAATGAAACATTTGATCAAGCATGTCAAAGCAGATTATTAGTAGAGCAGATGAATGATTGTCCAGAGCATCCCCTGTCCTTAGACCCTCCTTCTCGGCAAAGAAAAACTCAAAAAAACCCTAAGGGAAAAAGAGAAACCTCGAGGAGAACCACAGTGAAGAAGGGATCCACTCCCATGAACGGACAGGCTGCAGATGTAACTAAGGCTAAAGTTATAGAGTTTATGTTTGTATGTAAGTAAATACAGACAAGTGGGAGGAGATAGGTGGTAAGTGAGAACAGGGATTTCTGAGCACTTGAGCTCCAGCTGAAGAACAATACAAGATTACTCAAACATGCATGAATCAATTCAAATATAACTTTGTGTAAACTAATGGTGAAGGAAGGCCATTATAACAAGGTTAAAATATTTGAATAATACATTTTACATAATAGGACCCCTTTAAAAGAATTGACTGTGGTGTTGAATGATTTAAAATGTAATCATTACTATTGTTTTAAGTAAATTGCTTCTTTATCTGCCCCTGTAGCCTGTGGTTGCTGTGGGTAATGTGGGACAATTGGCAGTGGACCTCATCGTCTCTACTTTCGACATGTGTAGAGTTGGACATATCCACACAGACTGCCTCATCCCAATGGCAGGAAACAACCCGTACAGCACCCGAAAAGAGGACGCAGATGGAGTGCACACAGCTGCGGAAGGTACCAGAACTGACCTGTACTAAACAGGTTATTTTAGCATTTATACACAACCCGATTTTGCCCTTTGTCCTAGCCGGTCTTAGCGGATGGTCTTAATTATTCCTCTGTTGGCCACTTTTGGCTCTCTCCAAGCTCTATACACTGTCAGTGTAGAAGGTGTGGCTTCAGCCAGATGTGGGGGTACAGTTTTGTTCATTGAACCTGACACATGTTCACGCCTGTGACAAGTGAGCAGCTGTGTTAGGATCACAGGCAAAAGTAGCTGTAGCAGCAGCTTCAGTTTGGAAAAAAAAAAATATAATAATAGAAGTCAACAGGCTTTATGTAAAAGAAAAGACACATTTTTAGACAAAGTTGTTAAAGTCTGTCAAGTAAATAGACTTTCACCAAATAGATTTCTATTATTATAGTTTTTTCACCAAATAGTTTTCTATTATTACACCTTTTTTCCAAACTGAAGCTGCTGCTACAGTAACATTTGCCTGTGATCACTGCTCACTTGTCACAGGCATGAGCATGTGTCTGGTTCACTGAAGGAAACTGCACCCCCACATCTGGCTGGAGCCAGATGTGGGGGTGTACAGATGTGTGTGAGAGATGTGTGTGAGAGAGAGCCACTAGTGGCCAACAGAGGAATACTTAAGACCATCCGCTAAGACCGGCTAGGACAAAGGGCAAGATCGGGTTGAAGGTGTGTATTGTACCTGTAAAAAGGGCTACCACCAATACTCGCTTGGAATGAAAACATCTTTTATTAACTTCATTAATTATAAAGATGACTTGTATATTCCCTCTTTACAGTTTACATGTCTAGGGAAATGAAGCTAGCAGTTCTTCAAATCCGGTCACCCGTAATTCAGGTAAGCGCTACAAAATCCTGATCTGTCTATTCTGTTTTAGGTTTATTATGTAATTTTTTTTCTCATGATTCTGTAACTACAATTGCAGAAAAGAGCCAAAAGGTTTCGTCAGGTGCTTGTATCTTGGATCAAAGCTGCTGGTTTCTCCAGGACAATTGTACTGTCCAGTAGTCACGCTTATCAGAGGGATGACAGACAGCTGCAAGGGTAAATAATTACATTTTACAATACATAGATTTCTTCTTGTTCAATAAAAATGCATATTCATAGTACCAAACAATGTCTAAAGAATTATTGTACATTAGGGCTGAGTGATGTATGACAAAATAAAAATTCTTACTTTCTTTTAAAAGTTTAACAGCTGTACAAACCAAATTATTAATCACTCTTGATGTATTAAATCAAGAAATAAGCCAGACATAAACAGAAATATCAGGACTCCCCTAGTTTACACTGTCAAAAGCAGTCCTAAATGTGTCCCAAAAAGGGATCTGTTTCAGTTCGGTTGATATCGGGTACCAACAGATACCGAATTCCAAAGTATCTGGAGTAGTATCGAAACTGAAAAAGTTGGATCTGTGCATCCCTAATCCTGCACTAACTAAATATTAGCTAAAATAATCTAAACAAGACTTAAAACTAACTTACAATAGAGCCTCCTGACTGCAAGCAACCACCTAATGTTATTTTTAGTGTAGTTGCCATCGCTCTTCAGACAGAAGCAGTTGAAGAAGCTCCTTAAATGAGTGTCAGCTTGAGACAATGTTTTTCTCAAATATCATTCAAAAATGTTGATTTAGCAGCATAACTTTTGTTTTCACACAGTCAAACTCTTGTTAGCTGACAACAGCACTGGCTTGTGCTGCTGCTACAGCTTGTGTCTATCAGCGGCGGCTCTTTCTGCTGACTGGGTGTGCGTGCATCTCCTGTGTATATAACAAATAATTACAATTACAACTGTCCAATACAAGAAATAACTGATATATTGCACACGAATTTTATCAAAAAATGTAGTATGAATATTTAAATATTTTGGTAACCCCTAGTTTTAATAAACTCTACCAGTGTTTACCTACTATAAGGTTACAAAACAATGCTTTCCTTGTCATTGTGCAGGACTCCTCTGAGGTACCTGGTCACGCCGTCCATGTTGAAGCTGAGTGAGGAAGCACTGAAAGAGCTTGGATGGCTGGAGATGGAGAAAGTTCAGGCTTTTCCTAATTTAACCGATGGAACTGCAGAGCCACGACTTCATATCCCAGGAGGCGGCATCACCAAAGGATTTTATACTGACAGGTATGAAATCTCAAAGACCCGCCTCAGCATATTTGTAAAAGCACATCCAATAACAGCAGAGTAATTTGGAAACTATGTGCTTTTTGGTCAGTTTTTTTTTCTCCAGATTATATCATATAGACATAACAAGAGCTAAATCAGTATATTATTTGTGAAGCTGTAACAAAGACCTGCAGTCAAAACTGAAACAGAATTTATAAGTTATATAGTAAAGTTATAATAAGTAATTCATGGAAACTCCACATTGTCTAATCTAAAAATATCTGGACAACCCTATTACAACCCGCTAACAAAAAATTTAAATGTTTTTAGTTGTGCTGAGGACCTCCCAGTGGCTGTGCTGCTGCTGTTTTGTTCAGAGGGAGATAACATTCCAGACGCATTCACGTTAGTCAACCATCTCAACAGCTGGCTTCAGCTGTTGGACAATCCTGTGAGTCCATTTCATTTTTTTGTTGCTGCACAAATATGACATTCTTGCATATAAATATAAAATACACACACACATATGTCACAAACTTAGAATGATCTACACAAAATGTCTGTTACCTAATATGTACATTATATTGTTTTTCTTCAGGGAGAAGATGAGAACAAGTGGAAGATTCCCCCCTCCTGGACACTCATGTTTGGGGGCAGCATCCCACCTGCACTTTTCTAAAATATACTGTAATTTTCTTCAGGTGTCTTGGAAAACAGTAAAATCTAAGGTGATGTTTGAAGACTGTTTGCTATACAAACATTTATTTTTTATGTCACATGGCACTTCAGAACATTTTTTGCAATAAAATGACATAACTGAATTTGGCTGTGAATGCAGTTTGTAAAATAAAGTATTGTCTGAACTTGCCCAGCCCACGCCTGTCTAACTGAAAGTGTTTGGCCCGGATCCACTGTCTTTCTGGTAAGTCTCGCCTCGATGTAATTTGATTCCTTCCTCGAGTCACCTTTGATTTTAAAGGCTCGCACCATTCATTCAGGTTTAGTTTGATCCTAAAAATGTCTGCTTTGTCTCTTCAAATGGTTTTCAAAGTTATATTTAAGGGATTTTTCACACATTCCAAGAGCATGAACACTTGCCAGGGAGTACTAATAGTAAAGTAAACTTGAACACTTTAGCTAAAGAAGTAATGGCTAGCTGACCTGAGTTTGAATACATTCATTGACAAATTTAAACATGTTTGAAACTTGAAGGTGGTGTTATAATATTTAAAAACAACACTCATTTGTTATGTAAACTAGATAATACCAGTTTTATTTGTAGATTACACTCCAAGAAAGTGAAACTTAAGACAATTCTTGTAAAGGAAATGAGTCATCTACTGTATTCAAATCTGTAACATTGCTTTTGAAACAAGCAAAAATATCTTTGTACACACTTTTAAAAAACACTATGTACATCATTGTTTAAACATTACACATTTACTTTTTCACATGAAAAGAGGCTTTAACGCCTCATTACTGTGAAAAACTTCAAGTAATTTTATTCAAAAAATATAACTTTTAATATTTGCCCTCTGGAAAGAGAATATTTTTTTCTTTAAAAAATACGCATATGAACAACATTACAAATTGGCAATGCATAGCCTATTTTTTCTTAAGTTCATCAAAAGCATAATACAATAGCAAATAATTAAAATTAAAGCAATAAAAAGGACATAAATCCAGAAGCAGCAGGCTTTGGTTGAGTAAAGCGCTGGTGTCTTTGTCTGAAATGTGCTTTTGTGTCAGCTGTAAACACTTAAGCTAAAAGAATGAAGGATTGTGAACAGTCAGAACAGGTGTAATGATGGTCGAACAATGTGGTAAAAAGTATAAAAAATATTGTGGACAACAGCAGTTGAGAAAGCAGAGTTCCCTGAAGATGTGCGCATTGCTGCCAGAGCTGAGGTTGCACGAGGAGTTGTTAGCAGTCATTAGTTTTCACTCTGGAAGACAAACAGGACACGGCATCTTATTAACAAAAGCATTAAGACATATACAATTAAAATGTCAATTAATAGAGGCATAAGCAGCTATTTTGTTTAATAAGCATAACATTGCATTTCGATGGAACATTTTTCAGCACCAAGATTATCAGTTATTCAAAAACATAATTAGGCTATAATGTATTAACAACGGGTGCACGGTAGCCAAGTGGTTAGAGCTCTGGCTTCCCAATAAGGAGATCGTGGGTTCGACTCCCGGGTCGGACCATACTAACATCTCACGATCTCTCTGGGTGGAGTTTGCATGTTCTCCCCGTGTCACCGTGGGTTTTCTCCGGGCACTCCGGTTTCCTCCCACCTCCAAAAACATGCATGTTTAGGTTAATTGGGCATCACTGTAAATTTCCCTTAGTGAGTGAATGAGAGAGTGAATGGTTGTCTGTCTAACCCTGCGGCAAGTTGGCCACTGTCCAGGGTGTTCCCCGCCTAAGGCCCAAAGTCACTGGGATAGGCTCCAGTCACCCGCGACCCCTAACGGGATTAAGCGGTAGAAAATGAATGAATGAATGAATGTATTAACAACAAAAATCAAGAGCAAGATCAAATTATCTTCAGCTCCAGCCATGCATACGACACTTTTCATGACTGCAACTTTGATATACTAATATTTTAATACGGAATCTTTATAGTAGGGATGGGACAAGAGCTCAAGCTACAAAATAAAATTCTTACAACACAGACACTCTTTTTTACCATGTGTTCATTTGGCAAAAACAAAAAGTACTACTACAAAGACAAAAGAAATATAAGATAAAAAATATGATGTTGCACTGAACAGCAGTTTGTTTAGTCAGGGTTTATGCAGGTTTCAGCAAAGTAAAGTTAATGCTTTTTAATGTCCTACTACAACAATAATTCAGATTTATACTGGTGGAGAAAATGTTTCATTTAAATTAAATCCCACTGAATTTAAATTTATGTTTTAGTTTGAGCTAAATCCTTGTAATAACCTTTAAAGCTTTTAAATAGCCTGCAGAAACCCTGCCATTATAAAATATGTCTTTTGTGTTGTGAAAATAGTGTCTCTTGTCCCACCTCTACTGTGAATCTAGTGCAATAATTTCTCAAAACACACACAAATCCATGTCATGAAAAAGCATGGGTCCAGTACACAAAAAACACACACAGAAAGCCAACGATGTTTGTATTAGTGATTACATTTTGTCTCCTTGTTAACTAAAGGCAACATTCTAAAAAGCACAAGCATTTAATAATTTTGCCTCTGGGGCTGCAAGATTAAGGGCAGTTTCAATGGATGCAACTAGCAAAGTGCAAAGACTTAAGTTTTTGAAGTAGCCTACCATCATAGACTCCACAAAAAATAAATCCCCTATCTTATAAAACTGGTTTGTGACAACTTGATAAATAACAGAGGAAATATTTAGTTCTCGTTAAGTAGTTTTAGGGCTGATTTACTGTGAGTTTTAATTGTGACTAGTGAATGCACTTTAGCTCTTCTAATAATATTGGTAAATGTCGCTTATTGGTCAGCCCAAACCCAAACTATGCGCTTTGCTTTCTTACAATCAGTCAGTCAAAATCATTTGCGAGAGCCAAGCCGATTCCAAACCACGAGAACACAGCACAAACAGCACACACAGTAATTGTACACATACAAGAAGAGGCGCTCTCTAAAGCTGCAATAATCCCCGTCTAAATCTTCAACAGTGCTGTAGCCGTCACTGAAGGGGGGTAAAGAAACACTGCCCCTCGCTGGACAGGCCAGCTCATGTCATGTGCAGCAAATGCAGCCCAAACTGTTTGAGGAGAACCATAGGGAGTTTGTCAGAGGTGAACACTGTTGGCCATTTTTACACGAAGGCAAGACAGCAACAAAAACTTATCAGAAAATTTTAAAAAGTGAGTTAATGGTTTAGTGGAGTCACTCAGTGCGTTTACATGATCAGAGAAACCAGACTAGGCTAAAAAACGGTCTATTGGTTTTCCCCTGAAACCGGTCGGACCAGTTTTGCTGCTGTTTACATGTGAGAGAGTAAACCGATTACCCTGGAGAGACTGGTCCTTCTGTGTCAGATTCACTACTGCATGACTGAGGCTGTAATTTGTTGAATTACTTTAACATTATTAAAATTGTTTATTATTATTAACTGTTTGTAATACTGTTTGTAAAATGACACAGTTTTTTCTGGGACATGTAGGACTCTTTCAAACATTCAGAAGAGTGTTAAACATGTAATTAACATGCGCTTTGGAAAACTGGTTGAAATTGGGCTAGGCTAGTTCTGCCTGGCCTCCATGTAAACGCCCTGATTGATTTTTAAGATGCCTATATATGTTAAAATGGTGTTGAATCATCAAAAACAAACATGGGGCTTGTATTATGAACCTCGCTGAACTTATTCTGGATAAATTTGTTTTACCAGATTACACAAACCCAGACACAAGCCTTTCTAGATAAGCTATACTACAAAACGGGTTCACAACTCGATCCGTTAACCCTGGATTTTCTCAATGAAGCTGTGTGTATTGACAGAGCACGGGGTGGGATTAGCACCAAATTCTCCAATCAGAAAAACCAAACTGCAAACTTGAGGATATGTATATAATTATGTTTATGTTATAATTATGAAATAGACAGGAATTAAAATATAAAATCTACACCAAAGGAAACACACTGCAGCTTCAGGTGGAGTCTGCACTTAAGTGACCAATCACAGACACAGAAGTTCATTTGAACATCATGCATTGATATAGCCGACTAAACCACGAATGTGCAACAATCACAAAATATTTAAAAGATCAAATAGAGCCTGTGCTGCTTTAGCTCAGACAAGTGGTTTAGGCGCGCACAATCAAACAGAATTAGCAGAAGTCTTTCAATCTTTCTAGACTATGAAAGCCTTTGTTTATTGTCATACAGAATGATTACGCAATAGGATTCTTCAGTCCAGCCATAGCCAACATAAACCTCAACTCAAACATTTGTAAATTAAATAACAACTCCAAAGATGTTTTCAATGAATTAACACCATTTTGTCATGACTAAAATCTCACAGGGCTCATTTTTGCATCACAAAGAACCACTAAGAAAAAAATGAAAATATAGATTTTTTTTCTTAATGGCCTTAACACGAAGGCCAATTACAATCTCATTAAACTTGTACAAATTATTAAGTTCAAACGCAGCCTTTGTACCGGCACAGAGGAGTCTCCCATGAACTTGATTCCTTCCAAAATGGTAAGAAATACCTTTGAAATTTTGAAGACAATTTTGTTTTAACTTATCTGCTTAAAATAAATCTTTTCTGAAACTAACCCTTGTGGTGCCCAAGTAAAGACAACTTAATCTAGCAAGAGCTCAAAATAAAATGATGGAAAGAGATGTTCACCTTTTTCTCTTCCTCTCAGTGTCGTTTGTTCTGGACTTGTTTTGGGGCGTCTTTGCTGCATCTGATTTAGAGAGACTGTCCTCTCTGCGTCGTTTGCTGGTAAAAGACAAAACAATTTTTAGTCGTGTGGTTGTAGCAAGAAATATCACATGCTCTACTAATTACTCCATAATAATGGAAGCAATTAGCCACTCCTTTCCGTGTAAAACACAGAATGTTGTAAATCGAAAAACAGACAACACAATATGTACTTGGGATAAATAAAATATTAGATTTACAAAGAACAGCATGAAGTCATTGACTTTGTCCATCGAGATGTTAAGAAAACTGTGTGACTAGTGTTGAGTTAAGCACAAATAATTAATAATGTTAACAGTTTTTTCTTTTTTAACCGTGACGTGTGTGGTGGTACTCAGAACTCCCCTGGCTTGATCTGAATAGGTTTAGTGCTAATTATAAACTTTTAGTATCACTGTTTAGATCTACAAATTGATTTATTTAGTCACATTTTAAAGCTGGGATACTCATTTTTTCACTTCATAAAAAGTACATGTTTTGTAAAAGTAGAACTTTGTGGGGGAAAACAGACTATGCAATCTTGATCTTTTCAATCTCGTAAGAGCCATGCGAGTCAATTCATGACACGTTGGGATGAGAGCTGATTGGCTGAGCAGAGCCTGCTTTACTTCTGTTTCAAAAGAAATTGTTGTAAAGCTGTCCAAGTTACCAGAAAAAAAAATTATGCTTGTGAAAACTTGCTTTACACTTTTTACAGTTAAAGTTTGGTTTAGATTTGTTTTAAGTTGTACAAATATTTCTTGAGGTGGTTAAAAAAATTCAACTGAACAAATACATATTGTAAAAAACTAACTTTACAATCTTTACTGACAACAGTTAAAAGAAGCAGTACTGACTTTGTCGTGCCGTCTGTCTCAGTCTCTTTGCGCGGCGATGCGTCCTGTCTGTAGTCAGAGCCTCCATTGAGTCTCTCGGGACACCGCGTCTGAGTTGAGGAGGAGGAATCAGTCTTTGGCTCCTGATCTTCTCTGGACTGCTCTCGCCACAGGGTCTGAGAGAAAAAAACATGATGAACTTGAACAAAGATGCTGCTTTTTTGAAAATTATGCTGCCATGGTTTGAAGGTTGCATTGATGCCCTAAAATTTGACGTAATGTTTTCAGCTTTAGAGCAAAGGTTGATATAACTATGGCCTTTATCAATTTTGAACAAAACATCAAGTGGCCGGCTTCACAAACACAAAAGTTAGATCTTGAAATTGTCAGGGTTTCCGCACCAATATTCAAGACTTTTTTTTTAATTCAAGACCACAAAGAAACTAAGGAAATCACTTTAGACAAAGTTCTACTTATCAGATGCTGTGTCATGTTTAGTACAATAATTTATTCACCATTAATTATTTGCACTAAAAGTTCATGGTTCTATTTTTTATTGGGGCAATGTACACTTGAACTGACAGATAAATCTTAGATTTACTTTTGAGGCGTTTTTGTACAAATTAACACATTTTAAGACCTTACATTTTCCAAAGGACTTTTAAAGAAGGCGCAAGTTCTTTTAGCTAACAACAATCACGTGCCATTTTTTGGATGATTTTGGTTAACACTTTCTGAAGATACTGTTAAAGAAAAACATAATTTTACAAACTGAAGACATGGATATATTTGGTAATTTTTTGCTTCCTGTGTTATAAATTAACTGATTATGTCAAGACTGTGGCAAACTAAGGCCTGCACAATTGTGACTATGTATTTATTTGTCTTTTTGGTGCTATTTTCTCGAGGTCGCTATGGTAGTTTATTTTGGGTAAACTAGTTTACTTTCAGTTTCCATTTGACCATTAGTTGTTTCCCCGATGTTGCTTTGATAGTGCAGCAGCGTTGGCTTATGACAGGCG
Source organism: Mugilogobius chulae (assembly GCA_038363315.1). Lineage (NCBI taxonomy): Eukaryota > Metazoa > Chordata > Actinopteri > Gobiiformes > Gobiidae > Mugilogobius > Mugilogobius chulae. The sequence goes on from CM076408.1 coordinate 28,811,065, forward strand.
GAGATAAAGGACAGTTCTAGACTTCAGCCCTGAACAGTTCATTTCCTATAAACATGTCAATCCAAACATCTTGACATAGTCTAACTGGAACAATGAGAACAATAAATCACCAATTTAAAGGAACCAGGAAGTGGTCGGGATATTGTTTGCCACAGTGTACGCTACATTTTCTTACTAAAAGGTCTTATTTAATAATGTTGTAGTTAAGAGATGTGTCAAAGTGTTCAAACCACAAAATGATTTTAAAAAGTTTATCATTGCTCTATTACATTGACTCACATATATATTTGCTAATCACTATTAAAATCCCGAATGTTGTAATAATTTAGCACAACCCAAAAAAGGACACAAGCATTATCTATTCTACACAAAAATAATGTCATGGATTAAAAAGATTGAAGTTAAATTGAACCACTGTGTGCAACACGAAACAATCCATGAAATAATAAATGAAAATTAGTTTTATGTTTGCATTGAGGCCTATTTGCGTCATACCAGCTCCGGTCATATGACACACTGAGTACAAAGGCTGTATTCATGTTTACTGAAGGTCATCACTTCTGCCTTTATGTGATGAGTCACCACCATCAAAAACAGGAATCGGCAAACTGCAGTCAATTGCCTTCTCATTAAATTTGTACGATTGATTAAGTGCAAAGGCAGCCTTCGTACCGGCACAGAGGAGTCTCCCATGAACTTGGCTCCTTCCAAAATGGCCATGTATGAGAAACGCAGCTGGTCTGGAGTCTGTATCAGCCCCATGCGATATTTCCTCATGTCCAAAAGGATGCTTTTAATGTCCACGGACAAAGGGTCTTTCCGCTTATCCATCTGAACACAAAACAAAACATTTGCACAATTTCCAGTCAGACATTGTCAAGACCTGGGCTTAAACTATAAGAAAATAAAATGTTTTTCAAAAACTACTATACAAAGACACATTCTCAGTTTTTTCTAATTTTAATGAAAAATCACCAACTAAATGTTGAAAGAGACAGTAAGTAGTGCTTAGTCCTAAAACACTGGCCCTCAACTTATGTCATCAAAATGTTTAAGAGCATTTTTTTTTACATTTTGTTGCCAGTTTAGACAATTAGTAAACAAAATAAAGATGTCAGGTATTATTATTGTTCATTCAGAACTATTTATTTTATGTAATTTTTATGTCATTTTATTGGCGTTATTAGATGGCTCTTTTGTTAATAAGGTTGCTAGGTGGAATCAGATCTACTTATGTCACATTTAGTGTTCTGCTCATGTCGAACATAAATGTTTAGAAAATCTTAAATATAATCAAATCACTTTATTTTCCTGAAAAGTGTAGCATTGGCTGTTATTGTACTTCAAATAATATTTGATAAATCAAGTGACCATTTTCTTTATTAATATTCGTAACAATTTTATTTACTTAGCAAACAAAATAACAACTCAGATTCTAAACTACATTTTTATGTTTAACTTCAACAGATGTGCTCACCAAGACAAGACAGGTGTCCACTAAGGAGAAAGTCCCCGAGCGTCCAATCCCAGCACTACAGTGCACCACAGCTGGGCCATGGTCTACCCCCAGGGCCCCCGACTCCCGAACTTTAAAGAGAAAGTTTAGGAAAGACGCTGGCGAATCTGGGACACCAAAGTCTGGCCACGTGGTGTAATGAAAATGGTGGATCTCCCGTTTCTCTCCGGTCTGAGAAAACACAACACAGAAGATTTAAAAAGGTTTTAATAAAACTATTTTAGGACACTACGTTAATAAGGTGATAAATACGTTTCAATGCAAAGATCTCTACACAACAGTAAAACTCGATTTTAAAAACAAGGTCCAGATAACTACCACGAACACACACAGGAAGAAACAACACACATAATTCTTTTTAAATGTTTTTCAGAGAACAGCTTACCTCAATATTCTGAAGTTCCAAAACTCTAGTTGTGTAATATGATTTGGTTTCTTCTGACAATAGTGTGACCAAGAACCGCGTATCCCTGAATGCCATTTCCCTCTCCTCAGCTGAAGGCCAGTACTGTGCACACTTTTCCTGTTAAACACATGAAAATTCCCTGTTACAGACAATTAATAGTTTATTTATAAATGGGCTACTACAAAGTCATAGCAAGTCTTTTGTTCCAACACCAAGTAAAATTATAAAATAAATAGATGCATTATATCAAATTACATTCATTCATTCTAGGCAAACCCCTTTCAATAACGTTCAAACATTCACTGGCTAAAGTTAAATCTACATTAGCTGATTTCTAGAATCTATTTTTTTCTATAATTAACTCTACAGTTACACAGACACTGAGAAAGCTAAGCTACCATAATCTCATAAAACAGTGCTGCTGGTGGATTTAAATACAACAACCCCACTTAAGTTAATAACATCTCCAGACAAGGTTTATGTTGCCCAAATTTCTGAGAAACAGTGGGGGTCATGGCCTAAAAAGATCCTGTCCAGCTGCTCTACGGGGAAAGAGGGATTACAGCTGGTGACTGCGAGAGGGGGTAAAGTTAATCTCTAAATCACAGGAAAACAGTTTAGCAGCATCCCAGTTTGAGGTGTTTCTCTGAATACATTGTCAAAACACTGCATTCCTACTATCCTGCTGATTCTCAAACACACTGGCTCGCTTCAGTGCAGCCAAACTCCTCATGATAAGGGTTAATGCTATATTCAGCATAGTTGAAGGTTGCACACATTTTCACTGTATCAGCAGCAATTAAAAAACATAAGGGCTAAAACAGTAATAACAGTAAAGCCTCATGGTAATACATTCTGGAGTACAGTATAAACATGTATTCATTACAGAGACAAAGAGATTATGGCCCAGAGAAGACAGCACTTAAAATCGCAGATGTGGGAATAACAAAATACTAAATAAATCAGGTATAGGGTCTTTAAGAATCACCAAAACACAAATTAGGGGCTACTCAAGAGTGCAAGACAACATAAGTACTTAATATCAATACCTCAATATTTACATGTTTCAGCGTTATCATTTTATTATTGTCTTTACTCTTACCGAGCCTTTCTCTATGACTCTATTGAGCATTATGACTGCTTTGGTTTTCTGCTCCCAGATCATGAGCCAGAAGTGGCCACAGGTATTTCGGAGAGGCCCCTGGGAACAAGAACAGAAATATACACTCATTTCCACAAACATGAAAATGGTAGACACAGGAATAAAGCAGTCCAAGTTGTGAGATATGACTTTTATATCAAAATAAACAAAAACAAAAGTGAAACAGCAAAATGTATGAGCAAGACAAGTATTGATTGAATCCGTAATGAATGGTTAAGTTGTTTTTGTTTCATTTCTGTCTAAAGTTGCTTCACTAATAAGAATTACAACCATAGAAACCCTTGTCTCACCTGAGTCAAAATATAACTTCTTTGAGCTTCATCCATCACTACCAGACTTGCGTTAATGTAGTCATTTTCTGTGCTTGCAAGCTTCACGCGACTGTGGTCAACTGTGAATAATGAGTAACAGTGTAAGAAATGTGTGGGCTGCTTTAAGAGAAAAGAAATGCATCTAATTCAATCTGTACATGTGAAGTGTTTACTCAAATTGTCAAGGTTTAGCGTTAGATTTTAAACACAAACACATACTTTAATAAACAAGTTGTCTTCTGCTTTGTGAAGTATTTAACATGTTGTCAGAGAAAAACAATCACAACTTACTGTTCACTGCCAGATTTAACAGTATTTTTTCATTTTAGACTGAAATAGTGAAAACCTCACAGAAATGAACTAAATGGGAACGTTAGCATTTTCAAAAATAAACAAGCCAACTGACTTCTGTGCAAAGAGCAAATTATGTCGAATAAGCAAACAAAGACACAGCACAAAGGATATCAATAAAACAGAAAAAGAATCATTGTCTGCCTACTTACATGGACTGACATCTCTGTATCTGTTGCGATTGCGATTCTCTGGATACTTTGCCACTTTATACGGACACTCGTCAGACTGGTTTCTAATCTCCTATAAATCGAGCGAAAACAGTGATTAAACGTGGCATTTAACAATACAATATAACTACTTATTTGCCCCAATTAGTATAACATTCTTGGGATTCGTGTTGCACTGCCCAACAGTAACAATCAGATAACATTACACACTCTCACAATAAACATATTTAACAGACGGATTTCATCTACGTGGACATGACATCACATTTGTATTAAGTAAAACGAAAATAATTAGAAAAAACGTACGTCAAGGATAGTTTTAGCTCCATATTTGATAATACTATTGGTAACACACACACACAACAAAGTGTTGGGTGCTACAAACATGCGCTTTCTACAATAAATACGCGCTTTAGTAGCTGTTAGCATCGTGCTAACTATGCTAAAGACTTACAAGATATAATTTCTGCCACCGGCCGTCAGAATCTATGTCTTCAAACTCGCGGTCCATTTCCACGGTGACAAAGTTTGACAAACGGGGTAAGAACAGCGAACTGTTATCTACCTCATCACTTTAATAAACCAAGTAATAAGGTTTTGATGACAAGTGTTAGCTCCTAATGCTAGCGTTGTTTGTCCGTTATCTGTGGAGTTGATCCAAAGTGAGGGCTTGTGCGCATGTGCTCATCTAACCATTTTGATTGGTTTTCAACGGATGATTTATCTTGAATGAATATTTATTATCTTTTTTTATTCTTTATCTTTGCCGCCTCTCTCTGGTCCATATAAGGACGTAACGTAAAAAGTAAAAAAGTAAGTTAACTGTTAAAGTATCTTGTAATTCGTATGATAGATCCATGAGTAGGCAGCACAAATGGATCAGATTGTAACCTGAAATCATGCCTGAAATGCAGAAATGTAACTTTGTTCTTGCTTCTGAAAGTTGAAGCGGGCAAAAGCGGTAACTTTATTATGGTGATCACTTAACTTGTTACCACTTTTACGAGCACTGAATAATTACGATTCTGTCCTTACTTCACAGGTATTTTGTGCCTCTTTCACTAAGATTTTTACATTTTAATTTGATCCATTTTGACAAAAAGTTATAACTTATTTATAATTTTGTTTAATTTCTTCGGTGTCCACGGTGTGGCGAAATTTCCATTTGTAAACAAAAATGGTTACCATACCAAACGACTTCCTGTTTGAACAAAAATCATCTTTTGTCCAACTGTATATTTTCTTAAACTTTTTATTACTGACCCATTTAAATTAACTAACGTTATAATATTTCAGTGAAATTCGTATTTTGTTCTCGTTTCATGCTCGTGTCATGATCTTTTATTGTTGCAGTAGCAGACTTCCGGTCTTTCTTCGTGTTTGTTGGTGTATGATGTTGGCTCGGTCACTCGGGGAATGCACTGAAGCAGCAACAACGAAGTTTTCTCTCGCTGTGAAACTACTGCCACAAGACCAATGGAAATAACGAGCTAAGTCTAAAAAGAAACCCTAAAAATACAAGGTAAATACAAAAAAAACATTTTGTATTTTAGCCCCACTATTGAATGTTTATGTTTTGATTGTGCAGTGTTATTGTCAAGTCAGAACTTCACTATCGAATCTGCCTTGAAGCTAATGCTAGCAGTTTTTAGCATTAGCTCGTAGCGTATTTTCGTAACCGCCGTGATTAAATCGCAGTTTGGTGTGAAAATACAACGTCTTCATTACAAGTAAGCCATGCCTGCATTGAATATAGATCGTCATGCTCGAATTACCTGCCGATCGCGTTCATTTTAAAAACTTCCGTTAGCTGATTATGTTTTCATTAGCATGGAAGCTAACGTGGAATAGTCAGCTGTAAAGAAAAAAGAAAAAGAACAATCACCAAAAGCCCTTTAAGGCTCTGCTTAGCTTCAACGCATTTCACTGTTGATTCACTAACAAAGTATTCTTTATCTGATAAACAGCTAATCAAATGTTGTTTATTTCGATTTTCTGACAGTATTTTAGTTATTTAAATGTACGCCCTAATGTTTTAAAGGGGACACGTTGAAGCAGTTATTCATCAACTATCCAGAGTTAACTTGTATTTCAGTTTATTCATGCATGTTTAAATAATCCTGTGACTTGCAACTTAGGCTTGAGTGCTTAGAAATAATTAGGTTCACCTACCTCCTAACCACACACCCTTATGTAGATAGATAAATAAGAAAGAAAAAAATGTGTTTGGTATCAATAAAAATGTCAAAGCACATAAAAAAGGCTTTGCCTATTGAAGTAAAATGTCATAATGATTTTTTTTTTTTTTATTTGCCGTTTTAAAAAAGATTATTTGGCCTGTTTCAGGTGGGGTAGCTGATTTTCACACTGCAAATATGATTTAGGTTTTAAATCTGACAACTTTAAGCTTTTATTAGATCAATATTTGCAGCTCTCACTGATTAAAAGAATCTACAGGAGTATATGCAAGAGTTATATTACATACAAAGTTCCATAGAAAAGATTTAGTATGTCGACTACTGTTTTTCCCTCCATGTAAAAAGGGTGAGATGTTGAGACGTGTGTCCATGGAGAATGGCTTTATTGTTTGAGTGTCAACATTGACTGAATAGATAAAGATATTTGCTTTTTGACGTAACACACCTCTGTTAAGCTAATCAATCAAGGTCTCGGTGTAGATGTATTCAATTTAGTTACAGTGACGCATTTGCTTGTCAAGCCTGTTGTCAAAATGAGTCTCGGAGACTTTAGTTCTTCACTTCCATTTGCTTCATCTGAAAGGGCACTTTGTGCAAGGACACAGCTCTTAACAGTTTGTTCATTGAGTTTTGGCTTTTCACATGTGCACTGTTAAACCAAAGGAGTGTTTCTGAGATAAGAAACATTCAGGAAGGAAGTTGGGGTTGCAACAACACATTAAGGTGAGTGAAATTGTAAAAGTGACAAAGAGACAGAAGCTGTTCGATGAAAATCTAATTATGCGCTTATCCTTATGACAATCTGCTTTTTTGTGTGTGAAATTGTGATGACTGTCGTAAGAAGACTCCTTGTACCCACTAATTTTTTCGTATTATTCGTTAATATCAGTAGTATGCTGAGTAAGTTTGACCAATCACATTGTAGTTTCAGACAAAGCAGATTACTTTATTAACCTAGTGAAATCAAAAGTAAATATTAAAATAAGGTGCATATGAATTGTGATTAAAATCATGGCGTCAAGAAAACTCTGACATTGTTTTTTTTTTAATTCTTACAGGCGCATTGGTGATTAAAAGACAAAAATTAAACAATGAATATGTCCTTGCAGTTTTTTTTTGTTTTGTTTTTTTTCTTTCTTGCATTTAGCTATAGTTTCTTCACTAGTGGTACAAAACGTTCTGTGGTCTTTATCAGAAAATGGATACACTGTAAACCATAATTTGTGTTGCTACACTATTACTTTACTTATTTTTGCATTACACAATTTAGAAAAAAAACCACCACCTTCCCTAGGTTATTGGTAATGTATCAGCCAGTTTTTACCATTGTGAATGAGCTCCACTCTGACAAATGCTTTGATTAATCCTGGCGGCCAAGTGTTTCTAGTAAATTATGAATAGCTATTGCTGTTCATTTCCCTGTTCAGAAGGGAACAGGAAGAATTGGGTCTTTTCCCATTGTACACAAACCATCTGCTCTCTGTGTGAGTTTAGTTCTGTGGTCTACTATGTTGGCCCACATTCAGCGTTCAGTATACAAAAACAAAGTTTTCTGGTTTTTGATAGTTTGTTATAAAGCTCAAAATCAGAAACCTCCCCTGAGAGACACAAAAGACTTTTGCATTGGCTGGGTTTTTGTCACAATGATGTGAAACAGGGCTATGGATTTAGTTTGGGATTTCTTGTGCTTTTTTTCCCCATCAAGCTTGTTCCGATGTCAGTTATGCTGTTTTCCACTCAAAAATGTTGGCTCCTCTTTATGCCAGCCAACAGACATTTTTGGTTCAACATTTAACTAAAGACTGCATACTACAGTTGGTACTTATTGTAATAGAGAAAGCAAGACAAAGTGTATTTTTGCTTGAATGGCAAAAACTAGACAACAGTTAGGAGAGAAACAATCAAATGCTAACTTGTTGGAAATTTGAACTGGCACAGCAAAATTGTTGAAAATAAACATAAAGATAACCCCTGTACCATTTACCTAAGGAAGAAGATAACAAAAAACATGAATTTCGGACCGGACTGAATCGGAGATAATGTAGTCAATATAAAACCAGATCACAGTCTAGAGAAGACTAAATTCAGGATCGCAATTGCCCTGGTGTTTTTAAGAAAACTAAAGACTTCTGCAGGTTTAACTGGCTTGTGTGGTCACTCATATGGTTTACTTCAGGGATAACCTCAATTACAAAATTCTTTATTGACTGGGGACACCTTGTGCATCCAGAAATGGCACTAGGACTGTTGGTGTTTAGTTGTTTAGTCGATAAATTCATTGCTAAAAATCTGACCAGCCAGATGAATTCTTGCAATGTTTGTGACTGTGAGTAGGGCAGGGCGATATTATATCATTGGTGATAATATAGCAAAGCAAGGTATTTATTGATAATATAAATCTTGGGGTTTGTAATGTAACTGTGCACACACAAAATTTGGTCAAATACTTCTGAAGTCTAGAATTGAGTGACTTTAACATCGACTGAAACAGCACTACTGAACAAGAAAAGAGTTAAGAACTGAAAACATAGCTTTAATGCAACGAAATACAAATATTTAAAAAGAAATGTTAGATATGATGGCGAATATTGTATTTATATTGTGATAAAAATTATGCTATTACCCTCTCAGACTTCCTGCTAAAGTGGCCCAAATGACAAAAAGTAGACTTTTTACAGTCATATATGAGCAATTCAACAATCACAGTCAAACTAATATAGTTTAATGATGATATACTGTACATTTAAAAATTAAGCTTAAGGTCTTATTAAAAGTGATGGTTTGTCAAAAGTAAGTACATTACAACATGATTCACTTTGCTGTCATGTTTTATAAGGTCCTCCGCTCCAAAAAAGTTTTAAAATGTGTCCCTCTGAGAAAAAAGTTTCGACACCTCTGGTTTAGGCCAATCACAGCGGAAAACATTGTGATTTGAGCAGAAACCAAAGATACAGACTAGGGCCAGCAGCAGGTTGGCACAGATACATACATTTTTGGACTAAGAACTATTTTGACTTTTAAAAAACACACAGAGGTACATTGTGAGTTTGTAGAGGTACAGATGTCTGTGCTGTGACTCTTTTAGAGAGAATTGGATCTTCTGTCGCTGTTGTGAGGCTTTGACAAATGCATTCTCCTTTCCATTGTGGTTTATAAATTCTTATAATTTTCTGAAAATAATTGGTTCAATAATACAAAAGTATAGATACATTTAGCTAAATTAGTAACTGCATCATAAAACAACTTCAGACCTAATAGTAAATAATACAAAACAATCACAACATTTTCTCTCACATTGAACAGATTTTACTCTCTATACAGATAAATGAGATTTGATGCACACTGGCATCATTTTGCACATTGGAAAAGTCCCTCTAACTCAGGGATTTGAAAAAAGGTTCTGAGCCCTCAATGGAATTCACAGTTCAACAACCTTTGTTTCTCTAAAGTCTGACGGGTTGACTGGGTCCACCGTCCGACTGTAATGTGTCCCAGAACTGACAAGCATAGGACGCCCTAACAATCACCTTTTAGTGGCTCTTTCTACAAGTGTCCAACCAATATCTGAATGCATTGTTGTCACCAGGAAGTGTGACGTCTTTCTGGAATGCTGCGGAAATTCGAGTACGTGATGAGGACTTGCATGTGAAAAACGCTTTGATATTTTTAGAATTGGATGCTAATCATAACAAGAGGTTTAAGCTAATTGAACTATGGCTTAGAGGTTTTGAGTTGACGCCTCACAACATCTTGTGAACTACATTTACTTGGTAATCAAAGCCGTAAACAGCCCTTTTATGAGCGTTATCTTGGTTGGCTAATATTTACATGCTTTGACCCTAAAATCACCCGAAACCTCAACAACCATTGTACATGATGATGGTAGTGTTGATTTCTCACGGGCCATTGTACTGAGGTGAATTGAGTTTTCTCGCCCAGTGATCTCTTGTTGTAAAATCCACTGCAGCCGCTAAATTACAGGAAGGCTTTTTTTTTTTTTCAGCCTATGCAGGACTCGATACTTTACAGCTCTGTGGTCAAGTAAGGACCACTTCTTTAACCCCAAATGACACCATTTCCATCACCATTTTGACACAAATCATGGTAGGCCACAATGACTTATCTGGCACCGTTTCCTAATTAGTGGCCAGGGATCTTTGATGGAGTCACTTAGGGCTTTTAGAAATTTAATGATAGTATTGCCACAATTGGACTTCTGAATTACAACAAACCACAAAATATGTATCATTATGCAAATAACTCAAATTTCAGAAAACATAATTTTATAAAACAAATAGATTTAAAATGATGCATAGCAGTTTAAAGTAAATGTGAGTTTTCTGGTGCTGACTTTGGTTTGAGATGCCTGTGGACTGTCACCAGCGTTTATTGCGCTTCTTCCTGGCCCCGGGTCACACAAAGATCTGGGACAGCATCCAGTGAGTGCCCCGAGCTGCGCACTTGAATACATTCATCACTGTATCCACTGGACAGGCTTTTCCACCAAGAGGACGGCTGAATGTTCATTTTATTTTTTCTTTTGTGGCTGCGTGCTGCTGCCTTGTTAAAGTTTCTTCTCGCTCACATGACTCTAGTTGACCCAATACATCATCATTAGCGGCTGAAGCTTTTGTCCTGTTGGTTTTTGGGCACTCTGTGAAACTGGTATAAAAGTTCACTGTAGCACACCAGGCTGTGTTTTAGTTTGTCTCTAAGGGTTTCAGAGCATGTCTCATCACATTGTGTATTAATCACGTATTAGCGCAGTCACTAGGATACAAGTAGTAATACACAGAAATATTTTTGTATTATTTGTACCAGTGTTTCCTAACCTCTTTTCTTTTACAGGGACCAGTAGCATCAATAAGAGCAATGTAAAACGTGTATATTTTTAGCTTTCTTAATGCTTAAATTTGCTGTTTATTGGGTTACGTGGTTCTGTATTTTCATCGAAAGCACAAGCAGTAGCGATAAACTATAAACTAAAAATAAAATGAATTTTTAAAGATTATTTGGGGCCTGGTAGAAGAAAGGCCGCAGCTCGGTTTTGGGCCCTGGACCGGTGGTTGGTGACCCCTGATTTGTACTCATTGTTAAATTATCTAGTATGATTGGTTCTAGTTCTGGGTGACATGATTAAAAAATCTTGATCGATTTGTCGAATTGTTTGTTTTTTTTTTGTTGTTTTTTTCATAAATTCTACAAAATAACTTGCCAAACCTAATCAGTGAATGATGTCATAAATAAAGCCCGGATTTGTTAAAACCTCTTTGTCCTAATGGGACTTTTTTAGCTACTGCTCTGGGGCAGGTACTTTGTTTTCACGTTTTCACATTTAGATAAACATTTCTTATCCTTAAGAAAAAAATCATTTAAAAGCAGTAACTCCCAAAATGTATTTATTTCATTTGCAAATAGCCTAACTTTTATTACATTTACAATGAATACAAGTGATTTAGTTTCATTGTTAAATCCTGTGATGTTTTGATCATAGTTTAATGGGAAATCTACTAAGACAACTTTTGTTTCCCTAACACCACTTAATTACCTATTTAAATGTTCCAGAGACTAAACAGATGCTAATGCTAAAGCCTGTTAGACCCACTTTCAGGAACTGTTGCTGTGTGAACACAAACATGGGGACAGGGTAGTTCTTCTGATTTAAAAGGGGGCTGGAGGAATGTTGGGACTAGTTCTTGATACTTTCATGTGCAAAAACGCGAAACTGAACCAAAGACGCATCTGCCTGTCTTTCTAATTTAATCTCATCAAGTCTTGAAATTAGTCCTTTTGAACTAAAGAAACTTGTTGTGCCTCATTGGGAGTTAATATTCAACACATCATCAAACAGATGAATGACCCTTTTAGCTAAATAGCATTCTCTTGCGACACATTATCTGATTAGGTCCATATACATTAAAAGCAAACGCGTGTTTACATTGCACTTTTTATTGTGTTTTGCTGAATTAACCACTCTATACAACTGCAACAAACCAATTACAATCTTTCCTAACCTTTCTTCTGTGTTGTCCTCAGAAGTCATTAGTGGTAAATGATTAATTTGTTAGCCTGGGTTGGTGTCTCCTCTTCCTCTCCTCAGTTTCCTGTGTGTTGTCATTTTGTTCACTAGATTAGCGTATGGTTGGTTAATTGCAAACATCTTTGTCTGGTTACACTCCACGCCTCGGAATATTTGTCAGAAACGTCATGGATAGCCCACTATTTATCCACGTTATGCTCCGTCGTTAAGGTCATCTTTCCTTCTTGTAGTAAAACGTTTTGGCCCACGTCCCATCTGTTTTAGTTCACACTTTAAACCCAAATGTGTTTTTTATGGAGGGGAAACATGGCATTTGGCTTCCCCCGGACACTAAAAAGCAGTTGTAAAAGTTGATGATCCAGGAGAAACCACAGCCTAGGTGTGTAGACTACTTTTGAATTGCGGTTTGTTAACAAGTCAGCATTTGGATCCCGGTAGAGTTTTCCTGAAATTAATCCCCAAAGACAAACTCGCCAGCACTTTCTGCACATGAGAGCCCTGGGAAATCAAGGGTTGTTGTTTGATGGTGGCTATTATGTCTGAGTGTGATCTCATATTGCTCTGTGTTGTTTGTGTTTCAGTCAGCTGTTGTGAGGCAAACATGACCTTACTCTTCGTATTCATGTTGTTTCTTCTAACCAGTCTTTGCAATGACATCTTTCTTAATTTTTCTAGTATTGTATGTGAATTATCATAATTAGTTGTACTCGATGGTTTTAAATGATTTCTCCTCTAGTTCTGTAACAAGTTAATATGTTAATTGACAACTAAGTACTGACAAAAAGTACTTCAAAATGACACTACACATATGTAAAAATGTTGTTTTAATGCTAAGTAAAAATATCTGCCAGTGGACCAAGATTTTTTGTACTAAAATGGGAAAACAAATATCATTTTTTAACTTGAAGTAAGAAGAATATCTTGATACACTGGCAAATGATTTAACTTGACAAACACAAACTGCCCAAACTCAGAAAACACATACATGAATTCAAAAACATTTTCGTACCTAAACATTTGCAGTACTGGTTAATTTTCATATACATCTCATACTGCCTGGCTTTTTGCAACAAAAAGAAGTTAATGATTAAGCAAAAGAAATAATCAGCTGGATAATCAATTATAAAATAATTGTTAGTTACAGCCCTTTTCATTGTATTTTATTAAAATTATAGCTATTAATCAGTCAACTGAGGGTAGATCAGTCAGTGACAAAGCCATAAATTTCCATTTAAAACAGACACTTTGTTCCTCTAAAATTTAAACTCACACTTTAACTGACAGTGAATTGGCCGTGAACGTCAACAAATAGACTACAGAATGTCAGTCTTCATTAAAATTTGATTAACTGTACAACCGTAAAATACTGTGTGAGAAGTTTTGAAGTTCAAATAGAGAAGGTCAGAAGACACAGTCCAACATTTTGCCTGGTCAAATTTGTGTTTGAGGAATTTCAACAATGACACATTAAAAATGAGTGCGGTTGTGTCTTTCCGTGGTGCAAACTAAGCGCACGCTGAAGTATGAACGAGGTGTGGCGCACTGACGCAGCTGTGGACACATCTGAAAATATGTGTGTTCAGGGGAATTCTGGGTTTTGTTTGGTTTCGTCCACGCTTCACCGGAACGCGTTCCAACACACACACAGAAAGAAGACTGGCCTGAAAAATGCTTTGTGCCTGCCAATAAACCTCTCTGTTCTGTAGGAGACCAAGGCTTTAGAAAAAAACGACGAACAATTAAATTACAGGAATTCAACTTGTCACATTTGGCGAGTTTCTGAAGTTTTTACTCTCAAAACATTACCTGTTCAGTCTTGTGGAAAAAACAGATTAGAAAGCAAACTAAATTAGAAAATTACGTACACTTAGCAAGATAGGATAATTTAATTTAATACAGCCAAATTCTAAACAATAAATCTTTACATGAAGCTTGTGCTATCGAATGTGTTACCAAATAATGGAGCAATAGAACAGTAGCAGCTCATGCTCTCTCTGGACAATGAGATTTAAATTAGGGATGCACCGGTCCAGCTTTTTCTGTTCCGATGTCGATTCTGATACTTTGCCTTATTTGCCGGTACAAGTGTAAGAACTGAAATACCTTATTTTCTTATCAAAGCATACGACATTTGGTCATATAGTGTAATGTAACTATTATTTATAGTACAAATCACAACGTAGCAACTTAATCTGAACAAAATATTAAACATTTTGAGACGTTCTGGATCAACTCCAGCCAGTAGATTTTGTCTCATTATGTCCAATTAAAAGCACAACAATGGTATCGACTAAACCGATATCATGGGGCCAATATCCGATCCAGCAAAATTGCCTGGATCGGAACAGATATCCGATCTCAGTTTCGGATCGATGCACCCCTAATTTAAATGTAGTTTGTCTCTTTGCCTTAGATGTGTTACAATACAGTGAATAATTTTTGATTATATGTTTTTTTTTTTTTTGAACAGATAGTCCTGTTCCTCACTTCATCCCTGGGCTTGAGACAGGACTTTGCTGCGATGTCTTAACTCTGATCAGTCACCCGTCCCTCCGACGTGTCTCCTGTCATTGGTGGGACAGTCCCAGCGTGTGGTCTGTGTCCGAGATGAGCAGCCCTCAGCAGCACCATGGCAGCACGGGCTCAGAGCGGGACCTGCACTCGGCCGCCTCCTCCGTCAGCCTGTCGGTTCGAAAAACCCCCAAGAAACGGCGCTTTTCTCTGCAGTCCATATTTGGCCGCCGCTGCCGACCGGACACTAAACGCAGGTCAAAAACTCAGTCTTCTGAAGGTGTCCCGGGACAAGAGAGCGTCCAGTCAGAGGCCTTTCAGGACAAAACCTCCACACACTCCGCCTTGGGCCTCGCCTCTTCTTCCTCTGTATCAGGGTCTTCATCTGACCTCCTCGAATGTCCACTGTGCTTGCTACGCCACTCGCGAGATCGCTTCCCAGACATCATGACGTGCCATCACCGATCCTGCGCCGACTGTTTGCGGCAGTACCTCCGCATCGAGATCTCGGAGTCCCGGGTCAACATCAGCTGTCCCGAGTGCTCCGAGCGCTTCAATCCTCACGACATCCAGATGATCCTGGGAGACCGCGCCCTCATGGAGAAGTACGAGGAGTTCATGCTGCGCAGGTGGCTGGTGGCTGAACCCGACTGTCGTTGGTGTCCTGCCCCGGACTGTGGGTAAGAAGAACAAGATATATAATTATAAATTGCTAAGTATAAATGGGGTTAAGGGTGGACTTCATATGTGAATGGGTCTAACAATTAGCTCAATTCATGAAAGACATTAGTAGGATCCATGCCATTTGATAGTTCATTAAAATGTTTATTATCTACTGTAACCAAGTACCATTCCTACATCTATAAAAGCCAAGAATAACTAAAACAGATCAGTTCTACAAAGGTCTGATTCATTATTTTTCTGGACACTTTGATTTCTTTTTTAAATTAACAAAGCTGTGAGCACTGTTTATCTCACAAGTAAATTCACTCTCGTGTTTTTTTTCTGTCAGGGAGATGCACTGGTTGACTTTTCGTGATGCGTTCCAGGCCCTTCCCAAATATAGTCCAAAAGACTTCTCATCAAACAAATTGGCTGAGCTGTATTCTCTGTATTTTCACACACCCAGAATTAAAAATAAACACATCACACTGCCTTTTAACACTATTATTAGTTTTATGTCGTCACTCGTCTGTCATTAGGCTTTTTACGCTTGACAATGTTGCAGCTGAAACTATGTCTCAATGGTTCGACATAGTTATCATTCTGGTCACTCTAGTTTAAAAATATCTGACAGCGCAGTAATGTTGAGGCTCCTCTGTTAGTCCAAGGCTGTACAAATTCAACAGTTTGCTCCTAGGGGCCCTGGATGAGTTTGCTCGATAGGTGAACTTTCTCCATTTTATAACCCAAACACTCCCACAACATGTCGCGAGCGTAGTTTAGTGACTGATAATGGCTTTAGCCCTGAATCCATCTTAGCCCCGCTGCTGAGGCCCTTCTGACCCTGTTTCAGAATAATGGGCCTTTCATAAATGCGACTCGCCTCTTGTCCTGGATTCCCAAATGCTCGCTCACGGCCGTGTTCATGAGAGCTTTTCTGCAAAATAGTTGCACTCATTTTTTATAGAAAGAAGATTAGAATGTAAACTAACCTTAAAGTGCAAATGATTGGTTAGAGTCCACATGAGCCCTTTATCATATTTTTCTAATTTCAACTTCGTTTGATGTGAAAGTTCTTGTGGTAAATGTTTGTTATAGTTTTACAGCAGGAAATAAAAGATGAAAATTACCGATAATTTGAGTTCCTAAATGGAAACTGACCTGGCTGTCATAGGTGCTTTATGTTACACGTTTCATTAAAAATACAGTGATTTACATTAAAATTTTAAAGACATTTTGCCTTTGTTTCTCCAGTCATTTTGGTGAGTTTGTAAAATTATAAACTCACCAAAATGACTGGAGAAATACCTCCTGGTTGGACATGGCCAGCAAATATGAGACGTTTTCTACAACTATATTGGGAACAAGGGCCAAAATCTAAATAAATTACACAAAAGCTATGATTTGATTTGACAAAAAAAATTGCCTGACAATGTTGATGATTGTCAAAAAAAAAAAAAAGCTGTCAAAAAGCGTGTCAGTTGTGTGTAAGTGATGTCTACATTTTTGATGGAATGTCACATTTTGATGACAAAAGCCAGAGCTATTCAGGTTTGGAACTCACTGTAAGTACTTTTAAGCTTTTGGAAATTTTCTTCTCAAACTCAAGCTGCAACTTGACTTAAAAAAGTATGATGATAATTACAACATGGACTACTCACAGCAAACTAAGTCAACTTAGTTAAATGTGTCAATTACAGATTTCAGTACTGCATATATAAGAAAACAAGTTATATGTGTCGATTTCAACTCAAAATAATGGTAGATCATAATCTGGTTTAGTTTATTGCTCAACGCTGTCCTCTCCTATCCAGGGAAGGTGATTTTTATCTTAAATACACATGTTTCTTGCATAAGCATTGATTTTTTAACAACCCTAAAAAGCATATCATTAGTGTAGATGTCTGCTGGGCTTTGTGGACTCATCAATAGAGACACGAGATGTACAACTATGTTTTGACTAAGCAGCAAAACTAATCCTGATAAATGCAGTAAAAGTGGGAACTGTAAGACTCACAGAAGTACATTAAGATGACTGTGATCAGCTGATGCAGTTCTCATGTCTTTCTGGTTAAACCATTATCAGGTGTAACTCTGTTAAAGAATCTATCAGCTGGTCGTCTGGGCTTAATTTACACATTTTCTGCTTTTGCGCTGAATAATGATCATTACTGGATTTGCTCTATAGACTCAGAACTGGATCTGGAATCATTTGAACATTACTTTTCAGCTGAGTTCTCTTTTACACTGTAGTTTGGCTTTTCTAATTGGCTGTTTTAGCACGTTCACAATTTTGTGTGCATTTTTAAGTAGAGTACTACAAATATCTCTGGCTTCAACAGTGTGCAATTACTCCTTTTTAGCACTTTAAATTTAGGTGTCATGCGTGACAGATTTAACTGCCTCATTTTGACACAGATGGTTGGTTGGTTTGTGGCAATAATTACTTTGGGCTGTTAAGTTTGTGCTTCTCTAAATCGAGCCTCTGTCACGCCATGTACTTTAGGAAAATGCTTTTAAATTGATCAATGTAGAAACAGGCGAGGCACTGTAGTGTGTGAATCAGTCAGGCTGAATCTATTGAACCAATTATTGAACAATTGTGTAAGAGCTCTCAGTTCAATCGCTTCAAAGAGTTGACTAATTGCTTGTACGTTTAGCCTGCTGACCCCAGGACGTGAAAAACTTTTGCCTTCACTTACTAATCATTTTCCCGTTTGTGTCCTGCAGCTATGCCGTGATTGCGTTTGGATGTGCCAGTTGCCCTAAGATCACCTGTGGACGAGAAGGCTGCGGGACAGAGTTTTGTTACCACTGCAAACAGCTGTGGCACCCAAACCAGACCTGCGACACGGCCCGCCAGCAGAGGGCGCAACACCTACGTCTCCGCAGCTTCCGGTCTTCCTCGCTCAGCCACAGTCAGGAGAGCGGCGCCGCAGGTGACCACTTTTTAGACACTGACAAGTAATGTGAATACAACGGATTTTGACAACAGAAACAAAAGTAGTATGCTGCTCTTTATCTAAATAATGTATTCATTTAAAGGGGTTCATTATTTTAAACCTTAACAGTGTTATTAGACATAACATTATTAAAAGAAACTTCTTGTTTTCAACTACCACCTATACCCGCCCACTCGACTGTGTTTATTTGCAATTATGGAAAAGATTCAGATTCTGAATTAACCATGTTCAGAACGGTCAACTAACAACTTTAAAACCAAAAAAGATAAAAATCTGCTGCTTGTCAAAGTTTAAATTTACTGTAAAGAGGCAGGGCTTAACAGATCTTTACGGGGCTTTGAACAAAAAGTTAATGGACATGTTTCTATTTCTTTGCTGTGTTAAATCAAGTCACTTTTTTGCAATTAACAAAATTTGAATTATTGGTTTACACATCTCGTAGTTTCTTCCTAAATATGTGGGGAAAAAAAGAAAACAGGTATTCTTTAAATAAGGAATTGATTTCTGGTAATAAGAAAAAGCTCATAGAACCACAGTATTTGAAGTATTTGAACTATAATAGTGTATAAAATCTGTTTGTAGGAGACGACATTAAGCCGTGCCCTCGCTGTGCGGCTTACATTATCAAGATGAATGACGGCAGCTGTAACCACATGACGTGTGCGGTCTGCGGCTGTGAATTCTGCTGGCTCTGCATGAAGGAGATCTCAGACCTGCACTACCTCAGGTACAACCAAACAGCACGGTCTTTGTCAATGTTGCATAGAAAGTAAACAAGGATCTATTTGACTTTTTAACGGGAACATTTACTTGGAATTAGACCATTGTACACATTGATTCAAGTTCAAAATACAGACACAACTTCTGTCAGAGGCTCAGGGGAAGTTGTTGGTTGGATCCCAAGTCCAACCATTGACTAACATTCAGTGGAGTAAACAACATTTGGACACCCATTGATTGTGCAACTTCCACTTAACCCCTTGACGTCCGAATTATTTTCTGAAAATAAAAAATTTTTTTCAAAGATTATTTTTACTTCAGTTAGGCCCCAAAACAAGGATCAGTTGAAATTTTTTCAATAGCACTAAAAATAAAAAAGTTGTTGGGTACGTGCCAAAAAAGGCACACTGGGCCACAGAGGAACACAAATTACCCATATTTGCAACTAAGTCACAGAAAAACACATTTTTCCAACTTGTATTCTCAATATATTTTATTGATGTGTCAATTTGATGCAAACGAAGCTTTTTCAATTGTCATGGCCCAATTTTCATAAATTAGGTTTCCAGGACAGACCTAAAATATGCCTGAAAATGTGAATACAATAGGGCAACTCTACCACTACCTGGGCTAAGACACTTTATTGACCAGATTTATTCATGGAAACATATTGTCAAAGTTAAAATTAAATAAAATACCCTTAGAAAAAAAACAAAAAAACATATATAATATGGTATATAACTGCATAGTGCTGTGTATATAATATATATGCTATATAGCATATATTGGCACTATTTGTTTGTCAGCAATCAAAATAGTATTATTTGAGATACACTGTAATTTGGAAAGAAGCCCATCTGTCAATACAATTATTTTGAAAAACTAATCAATGTTGTTGGTGACCTGTTGGCTCGTTGTCTTGTGCAATTACAACTACTGGTATACAGCATACACTGCACCACTGCTCTCTAAGCCTGGGTAAATCAAAAAACACTCATGTGCAACATAGTGCCAACAAAATACTGCCACTTTGGAGACAGTTTAGGATGGTTCAAGTTACTTTGTTGTCAATTCACAAAGGTTCATCATCAAAAATGTCTATGATAGTGATTGCACAGTCTGACTGTTTGAATAAGGAAGCACACCTCATCTTTCTCTTATAGATTTGGAGTTTTTGACTGTATTCAGTGTCACATCTTTGTTCTACTGTAATTAACGCCCTCCTCATGATAACGACAGGTGAAAAGCGCCTTCCTCACTAAACTGACAGGTGCAGAGCATCCTTCTCAGTGTAATGACAGGTGCAGAGCGTTGTCCTCATTGTAACGTCAGGTGCAGAACGTTGTCCTCACTGTAACATCAGGTCCAGAGCGTTGTCCACTGTATCGTCAGGTGCAGAGCGCTGTGCTCACTGTATCGTCAGGTGCAGAGCGTCCTCCTCATTGTACTGTCAGGTGCAGCGTGTCCTCCTCATTGTAATGGCAGGATCATCGCACTGTGGTAGCAGACACAGAGTGAGATAAAGTCATGCAGGTGATACACCTGTCACCATAAATCTTACATAATGTAGCTTTACCAAATGATTTATATCTAAATAAGGAGATAGAGACATACCCATGACATTTGTGAGGCAATCCACCCACAGCAGCAGCAGTGATGTCCTCCTCACTGCAGCTGTCACACTGGTGGTACCTCAGAAATAAAATACAAAATAAACATTAAGCCTACACAACAGTTATTCAATGTAATAATATAGCATTGGCAATATAATTTTTACTGTTTAATCACTAATGCATGGAGTGATTGTGCTTACACCACATGTAAAACTGTTTGTGTTGCTTACAAAACAACATGACAGATGGACAGAAACGCACGACCATTAACTGGCCACCCAAGCTACTGCACGTAGCTACACAACACAATCCATGCGCTTATCCAGTCAATAACGATGCAACGCGAGGTTTTGCACGATTAATTCATAAATAAAGCAACACATCACACATTTAAAACAAGGCTGAGTTCAGAATGAATCAGAACTGAGCCCGAAAAAATCCGGGATTTATCACAAAAGCTAAACAGAGTTGTCCCAGGTTAGCATAGTTTACGCACCACACAACAACAACATCCGTAGCCTGGGTCTTCATAGATCCACAAAGCGAGTACAACAAGCTGTGGATGCGTGCAACGTCACAGTTATTAAAGTTTGTGTTGCAAAGAAAACGTGAGCCTGAACGGATCAGAAAGCAGGCGGAGGTGCACACCACGTCTGAAGCTAGCTAGCTAGGCACATCCACCAAACCATTCTCATGCTAACCAAACACAAACACTGCTAACAATGGCGGCAGGTCTGTGATAGAATCGAAGCACAGGGTAGTGACTTAAAAACACGTGTAACACAACAATTTGACGATAACTAACCCAACAACTGCTAAGGAAAGTCCCTAGACATCTGTAAAAGACCAAAAACAGCGTAAAATGGTCAAAACAAGGGCTTTTATGGTCCAGTGTCCCCTATATGGCACAAACCGAAAATCTCCGATTACGGCAAAAGTATTTGTCATATTGACTTCATATTGACACAGCACATAGACAGGCACAGCGTTAGCAACTACATATTTTTTTGGTGTCGAAACTCACCTTTATTTCGCCGGACCAACGCTGAGTAGAAGCCTCCAGGGACAAGTTGCTGCTGAAGTAGCGTCCTCTCACGTCAACAGGATGCAGCATTTAGCAGGAGGAGGTCACCAAAATAAAAGCGGTCACAATTTATTCACAAGGGCTGAAGGAACATGCAGAACCCGAGAATGGATGTGTGCACCTCACACAGCGGCCGCAATTTGAGTTTAAACGGTACGTGCCATATTCGGCACACCTGACGTCAAGGGGTTAAAAAGTTGTGAGAGGTTTGTTACTTTCATCATAGGTGCACTTCAACCACGACAAACGGAATCTGAAAAACAAAAACAGGTGATATGGCAAAATTTTTATTCCGCACAAAAATAAAAACACAGGGACAATTCACAATTAAATTTGAATGACCATATTGCCCAGTCCAAGTTCTAACTGAATTGAATAACATGATTGCTAATGTCTGTGTTTTACCAAAACAATTCACGATAAAAAAAATAATCCGAAAGCAAGACAAATCATCATTACTGTAGTGAAAAGGTTTGTGGTGCTGTATGTTGTGCTTAATTGCTCATCTGCTTTGATTGTACCCACAGTCCATCTGGGTGCACGTTTTGGGGAAAGAAACCCTGGAGCAGGAAAAAGAAGATCCTGTGGCAGCTCGGAACGCTGGTCGGAGCTCCGGTCGGCATTGCTCTGATCGCCGGCATCGCCATCCCAGCTATGATAATCGGCATTCCGGTTTATGTAGGGCGAAAGGTGAGAGGTGCCAAGAAAGAACCATGATTTTAGTTTGATTCATGTAAAAAATATGAAGATAGTATTAATAAAAATTATAAACAATCATATATAAATACAAAAAATTTAGTCAATGACCATTTTAAGCAAATTAGTAGTCCTGTGTCGTTGGACAAGGAAAAAACAACTACCCTTAACATTAAGTGAAGCTGGTTCATGCTGTGAGCAGTTTGTGACTACACTTTTATCAAAAAATTTTACATTTGTGTTCTTGAATTTTGTAATATATAATACAAGATTACTGTAATATATAATACACTTAAGTGGGTGCTTCGCAAAATGCCCTTAATGTAACAGAAGTTTGGTTTCTTCTTCAGATCCATAATCGCTACGAGGGCAAAGACATCTCCAAACACAAGAGGAACCTGGTCATCGCTGGAGGTGTGACTCTATCCGTCATTGTGTCGCCCGTGGTCGCCGCTGTCACTGTCGGTAAGAGATCATTTCATTTATATTCCGCATTTTCACTTTATACAAACACATCTTTTAGTTCTTTGTGTCTGATTGTACATATTGAGATGTTTTGGTGTTTTATTTCAGGCATTGGAGTCCCCATCATGCTGGCCTACGTCTACGGAGTGGTCCCCATCTCTCTGTGCCGGAGCGGTGGATGTGGAGTCTCTGCCGGAAATGGGAAGGGGGTCCGCATTGAGTTTGACGATGAAAATGACAATATAGGAAGTGGAGCAGCAGCAGCAGGTACTTAGAAACTTAAGAAAGACAATAAAAATAATTTGCCTTCTACTTTACAGTTTAAATTCTTATGTGGGTTGGTTTGGTGGGGACTAATCAGACACATACTTTTAGGCTAAATTTAGTAGCTAAAGACACAGGCAGTTAGGAAAGGCATTGATCTTGCCATGTAAATACAGCAAAAACACAATAAGAACCATTTGATTAATTGGCTAAGAATAGAAGAAATCAATCTTTTTGATTTAAAATATTATGACTACTTATAATGTCTTGTCGCTGAACTTCAAGACAGCATTTTTGCCAAACTACAAAATGATGAATTTGGTGCCATGAGTTGTTTTTGTCTGACTCCTCCTGAATATTTCACATCTCTTCGAAACTCCATGTCAGGGTTTTCCATTCGTGGTTATGTAAGAGTATTTGGCCGAAGCCCAGGCGATTCAACATGTGTCACTCAATGTGTCAGTGCAGTGGACAAAGGAGCGTCTGAGCTTGGACAGAGGTGTGAGAAGACGGTTTGTTTCTGTCAAATGAATGAATGCGATGTCTCCAAACAACAGCTGTGAGACGTGACAACAAGACACAACACAAGCAAAGTCCACTGGTCCAACCTGAAACCTAAGAAAAAAATGTTTTGTTCGGCCTGAAACATTACATAACCACATTCTATATCCTTGGGTCTTTTGTATTTCTTCACTAAAATGTAGATTGAAGTTAGATTTAATAGATAATTGCTTTTCTCCTAGTTGGACAAGACTAGCAATAATGACATAGGTACTTGGCAAACAAAGGGTAGTTATGATTTCACAAATAATACCTGATAGCAGCTTTATTTCTGTTACATTATTGTTGCGATTTATTTGTCAGTTTGTCTTTACATATTTAAATTTTATTATTGTAGTAAGTGTAATCAATATCTTTTACAGGGACTATCTCAACAAGGATATATTTAGAAAAACATGAGAACCTGTCATAGGCACTACAGAAAATAATAATAATCACATCTTGTAGTCATATGTTTGTATCATTATGTACGTATGTTGCTATAGAGTTTTCATTATAGTTTCTTCTCTTCCTGTCTGTCTTGTGCTCAGACACAACATCAGTGGCAGAGACACGGTTGAATAACCCAAGTCTGGGTGATGGGGCGAGTGTAGGCGGTCTGACCGGGCTCAGCCTCAGTGTTAGCGGCAGCCACATGGAGCGCTGTGGCGTCAGCTCCAGTCACCGTGACAACATGAGCGACAATGCCAGCACCACAGCCCTCGCCGGCACCAGCATCACCGGCAGTTTGTCAGGCAGCTGCTACAACAGGTACAAGGAAACTAACTCACCTTACACTAACTGTACTTCACTGCCTGATTGTGTACTTGAAGTACATATGTTTTCTTTTTAGGATGGAGGTTCAGGCTGATGTTCAAAAGGAGCGGTGCAGTCTGAGCGGGGAGTCGGCCACAGTGAGTCTCGGGACGATCAGCGATAACGCCAGCACCAGAGCTATGGCGGGATCCATCCTCAACGCGTACATGTCCTTAGAGAGGTCCGTACTGTCAGTTAGATATGAAGATAATGTATTGAGACTTGTCAAATATACAATTGCTCTCATCGATATGCCTGTCCCAGTGTCTGTAAGTGTGATGTTGTGTTTCAGGGAGAGCAGTGTGGAGGTGCAGGCCGATGTGGAGTGTAAGCAGAAGGAGAGACGTGGAAGTGGCAGCAGCAGCCTGGATGAAGCCAGCTGTAGCTCTTCTGCTGTAAAGGGAGCGAGCGGAGGGGCCTGTCCTTGCCCCTCTAACTGCTGCTGCCCTTCTCCGCCCTGGGTCAAGGAGCCCCCCACCTCCTCTGGGCCTCGGGGTAAAGGCAAGATGTGGAAACGCACCAACAGCAAAGACTCAAAGTGTGAAGCGCGCTCTGAGCTGGACGCTCAGCTGCTGGAGCAGCGCAGCACAAACTCATCTGAGTTTGACTCCCCTTCTCTGAGCGGCAGCCTGCCCTCTGTGGCCGACTCCCACTGTAGCCACTTCTCCTCTGAGCTCAGCTGCTGTGAGCCCATTCCGGGACCCTCTGAGCCTCTGCCCCAGTCCGAGCAGTGCCCCTCTCCGCCAGGAAGCTTCACACACAGACTGTTGTCTGCCTCACCTCCAGCCTCACCCACAGAGGGCGTCGGTGGGTCCTTTCTGTACACAGAAGAGAGTCGGGGTGACGCGCCGCCCCAAGAGCCAGAGCAAGAGAATATAACAAAGAGAAGTACTGACCCACTGGTGACCCCGGTCAGGAAGCGCTGCATACAAACAGATATCTGACAGAATAAAGCTAATAACATACAATATATTTCTTCTCTCACTGAGCTGAAAGTCACAAAGTAGCGCCTACTGCAGATGCAATTATAGGCATATATTTTCTAAAGAGGTAATTTTTTAATGGTTGTAAAGATACTTCCTAAGTATTTTTTTGCATTTTTGCCTCTATTACCATTGTCAGTTGAAAGTCATCAGGTTTCAAAACATGAGAACCTACTACTGTTAGTTTTACAGTGACACAGTCTAATGTGGACCCTGAATGTGTCTGTGTGTAGAGGCTAAAGGATCGAGCAGGCGAGAGGAGGAAGTCCAAGTGAACTGTTCTGTTTTCCAGGACAAAGGTCTTAAGGCTTTAGCAGGTCTAAATGAATGTGCGCCGCAGGTGAAAAGCTATTATATGTGAACACATGAATGATTTCTGTCCTGCTTTTGAGCTGCTAATGAACCATGCGCCCATTTATCACAACATGGGGGATTCATTTTGAGTCAAAAGCATCGGGGGACCAACATACAGCAGCATCCTTATTCTCTGAAAAAAAAAGTAATTATTGTTGCTTTTGTTCAAATGTGATGCATGTTTATTTTGTGATATGTTTTGCTCAATTTATTTTCCATTTTGGGAAAGTTGTTTTTTTATGTTTTAGCCCTGTGTCGGGTCCAAAAGTTTATTGGGATTCAGCAAAAGTCCTACCATTTAAAACCGGTAATTTGTACAGAAAACTCATTAGTCAAAGCAAAAAGGCTGCACTGGAGAAATTGTCTGGTTATTCCTGTGTTTAAGAAAACGCCATTTAAACTGCATAAAAAAGGAACTTATTTTTCCTGGAGCATTCCTTCGAATTTAAAGCAACTAAATACTGTACAGTATTTCAAATACAAATCACTTTCTACAAACTAAGATATACTATATTTTTCAAAGCAGTAAGTGGAAAAAGTGCACATTTTTACCAATCAAGGGATCATTTATATATATATTAAAAAAACATCTGAATTTGTGCAATCATAACTGCATTAATTGTCTTACAGTGATTCATTCTTGCTATTTAAAAAATCTAATTGGAATCAGTACTTTTGGTGTTCTTATGCTTTCTTTTCTAATTTTATTGATGCAAATTTTATATTGACTCACAGTGCCTTTCTCATCATGTGTCTTGAATGAAAAACTCATTTCAACACATTTTATCAAATGTACAGTATGTACAGTAAAACTAGAGTCTATTTTCCCACATTATGAATGAAGCAGCCGCTGTAGCCAGTTTAGACCAAAGATTGCCCTTAAAGTAGATCAAACAACTCGATAGAAAACAACTCTAAATCCACCAACCAAAATATGTCTTTGGGTCTATCGTGTGAAGGAAGGATCGTACTAACAATGCTTCCCTGAAAGTAGCCAAAGTGTAAAGCTTTTGAAATCTATTTTGAGTCTACAATAAAATCCTTTTTTATCCTAAGCACTGAGTCTGAGTGATTTGTGTGTCCATTTTGAGTTCAGTAGATTTGTCCAGGCTGCTGTGCTGTGTGAAATTACTCCACTTTAAGCACAGATGTGTGGTTTCCGGCAACGGGACAATCCCTACTAGACCAAAATGTAATATTTTCTTGTAATTGCACATTATTCCTCTAATATCCGTGGAGCCTGTTAAAACTGAAACGCACAGGCTCTGAGTTTAACCTTATACTTACAAAAAAATTCCATATTTAACCTATTTGCAAATACGATAACCTGTTAGCTGTCCATGCCATTAGTTTTGTTTTAAAAGGTAGTTCATTTGTTCACCTGTTGCTATACTAATCTCCACAGTGTAGTGATATAGAATGTGATTAACCGTTGCCGGAACTACTTGTGCTGCTATTCAAAACTAGAGCACGACAGTTAACATTGAAATTCTCATTGATCATGGTAGAAGTTTTTCTAAACTGCAACATATTACAACAATAGTTACAATATTCAATACAATATTACTTTGAATCCTTTATTTACATGTGCATTTAAGCTATTTACATACAGTACATGCTCTTGCTTCAAAGGTTGCAGCATTTTAAAAGCAGGAAAGCATCATAAATATTGACAAAGATGACAATTGATTAACTACATTCAGAAACCAATGTGGCACATCTGATGAATAATATACAAATTATGTGAGGAAAAATTATTAAATAAATATTACAGAAACCTTTATTAGAATTAAATCGAAGGCAAGTAATCTTATTATTCAACAACAGAATTTTTTTAAAAACTGACTACAACCGGTGATTGAGTCTTTGCTATTAAGAAAAGAACTGTTGCAAACTGAAGTAAAATGTTTTGTAATGTGCACATCCATTTTAAAAACTCCTACAATAAAATAGTCTGTGCTAAGTTGCTAACACCAAAAATCTTTGCCAGGAGTTTGTGAGGCTTCATGAGTTCATCTGTTTCCCAAAATCTAATTTGTGAGCAAC
Organism: Mugilogobius chulae; assembly: GCA_038363315.1. Classification (NCBI taxonomy): domain Eukaryota; kingdom Metazoa; phylum Chordata; class Actinopteri; order Gobiiformes; family Gobiidae; genus Mugilogobius; species Mugilogobius chulae. The sequence continues at coordinate 28,838,937 of CM076408.1, forward strand.
AGAACCGCAAAAGGACCTCCAGCTGATGGATATTTACTTTGCTCATTTGATAACACAGAACGAACAGGTCCTCAGGTTAACAGTCCAAAAGAAAAGGAGTATTTAAAAGACAAAACAAATTCAGTCGTACACCTGAGTCAAACAGTGTTGCCATTAACTTGACAGCCATCTTTCAGTAAATATCTTGAAAAAAAACAACCATTGTCTTGCACTGAAATAATTGTTTCTTCATAAATCTATATCATACTTTTAATAAGCGGAAAGTTGAGTGACCTAGTACTCACAAAACTCTTGTTTATTGTAAACTTTGTGGGAAAAAATAGACTTACATGCTGTCTTCATCTAAACATTTTATCTTTTTAAACTTTCATGAAAGAACAATGTGAGTCACTCTTTAGGATGAGAGCTGATTGGCTGTGAAGATGGGGACAAGCCTGCTTAATTTTTGTTTCTGAAAAACTCTAAAGCTGTGCTAGTGGACAAAAATCTATGCATATGAAAACTACTTATGTGCCAAAGGGATTGTGAGAGCAAAAGATTATTTAGAGAGGCCTATGTGTTATACTTTCTTATTTCACTGTTTGTAAATGCTTTATCCCTGCTTTAATTTAGAAAAACGATAATGTCTTCTCGGTGACAGTGAGCACACTTTAAGCTATCGTGACACTTTCTCAATATATCTAAAAAATAATACTTCCACACCATCTTGAAGGAGCACTAACCTGTTATACCACTATGTATCTTAACAGAAAGCCAAAGTGAACAAAACGTTTTCGAAAATAGGGCAACAATAGCAAATTCCATCCACTATTGTGCTACAGTTGAGGCTTACAATCCAGTTTTTTGACGGGAGCTCAGTGAACGCAGCGTCTGGAAGTATGCACAATAAAATGTCATCAGTGCAGTACAATATCTTGCAGTGGTAGAAATCTCATAATTAAGGCACAGTCCTCTGCTTTCCTCCCCATGTAGCGCCACTCGAACGCCTCACCATCACACTTTAGTTTGTTATGGTGGAAGTTGAATGGGAAATGGTGCACTCATTACAGGTGCAGCTGCCTGTTCTTTTGGATTGGGAGAGGTTTGCACAGCGCAGGTGGAGCAGAGCCGGCGGAGAAGCTGCCATCTCAAAAAACAAAGTCAGTCTGTATTCTTTTCCACAGATGTCAAATCTAAATACAAAGGAAAAGGATACTCATTAAAAATTAACAAGTGGTTTCTACTATTGCATAATTTCTAGACAATCTTCTCATTTAGTCAAGAACAATTTGGAAGTAGGAAAAGTAGTTAGTTGAAAATGTTAATAGCTTATAAAGATGATTTTTTTTAATATATATTTATAAACCCAAAGTTTAATATTTAGCATCTAAAAAACACTAGTTAACAGTTCTATTTGCTTTTGTTAATACAAGTACAAGTATTGGATGTTTGTTTGTTTGTTTGTTTTTTATTTGAGGTAATTGAATTACCATATTTACACTATTTATAAGAAAAGATGCTGCGATCAGATTTGCATTTTTTTTAACCCAGTGTTATTATAGCTATAAATACTATATATATTCTAACTGCGAGTGGGCTTGCCTCTCCACAGATCTGACCTGTTACTTGGCGAGCTTCTTGTCATTATTAAATGCCACTCTACAGAAGCAATGTAATCTCCACAGAATATATATAAGAAAGTGCACTTTAAGTAAATGTTTGTTTTTGTTTTATTTTGTGAATAAACTTTATTTATTTTTTATTTATTGCGCTAAAAACTCTTGTTTTAGCAGTAGCAGCAGCTTTTAGTTTGATCGCTTTTCTTACCTAAATTGTTTGTGGTACCATTTTATAATAGCTATACCTTTATTAGCCTTGGTAAAGCCTTAATAGAGCATGAATAAAGACTATTCATGAACAATTCATAGATGAGAAAGTTTATTAAAGCTTAGTAACAACTTCTAAGTTAGAAAATCTAAGTTAGATTTAATGTTGAGGAGGAGGGCTTGGGTTAATTAGGTAGTTACTAAGCCTTAATACACTTTTTCATTCATTAATTTCTCACTTGTTTGTGATAAATTGTCTTTGTACATACTTTAATAGAGGTTTGTACTTTTGAGATGTTTATAAATACTATCTCACCCTTGCTGTGCCGTCCATTAAACTTTTCCTCAACAGCCCTGTGACAGTCTCCAGCTCCTGTTCGGCCTCGTGCACGTTCGGGTCCAGCTGCAGCACTTCCTGGAGGTCTGTGCTGGCCGACAGATAGTCCTGAGGTCGGAGCAGAGAGCGCGGTTAAAACCTCGGTGACACAGGTTCATGTAATTACACAGTTTGTTCACCTTGAGGCCTTTGTGTGCCAGAGCTCGTCTGTAGAAAGCTTTCTTATTGGTCGGCTCCAGCTCCAGGGCAGAGTCGCAGTCCTGTTTGGCCTCTTCAAAACGGTTCAACTTCAGGAAGCAAATAGCTCTGGAATTGAAACAGAAATTGACAAAATAACTGACAAACCATCAATACAGGCATTGGCTATTTAAAAACCTTATAAGATTATTGGTGAGAATTTACAACAAGCATGTTATAAATCTATGTGAAAAGATTACAAAAAAAAAAACAATTTGCCTAAATCCATAACATGTAGACATAATGTTAGCATAAAAAAGAAAAACAAGCTTCAAGTTAGGTTTATTTTTTGGACAAAAAAGGGGAAGCTGCTTTTTACTCTGGTTTACAGTAGAGGTATAGCGCCCTCTACTGTTCTTTCTAGATTTAAACTGATAAATGACACGGCATTATTTTTGTCTGAACATAGTTAAATTAGTCTACTTTTATGTATTTTTATGTAGTCTAATAAAAAAAAAAAGCAAGATTACATTTTTTCTTGTATTTATATATTTTCATTTTGAAATATTTGATGGTGCTACTTTAATTTGTTTTTGTTTTTTTATGGTGCTATATTAATTTGTAGCACTGGTAGAGCATGTGATTGTTTGTTTGTGTTTAGCATTTTCTGTGCAGTACTTTGGTTTTAGTTTGTAAAATGTGCTGTATAAATTAAGTGGATTGGAATAGAAATTGAATACACAGCATTTTTGTCTAGCATCTCGTGATAGCCTATTAAAAGTGATTTCGCCATTAAAAAATGACAAGTAATCCCAATCCAGTCAGTTCAGCAGAAATATGTTACAACTTGTGTTTGAATGCATTAGTTCAGGTCCAGCAGGTCACCTCAAAGATCACCTCAAACCTCCTAAATTACCTCTTTTTGTAGCTATTCGTAAACTATATATTGATTATTCAGTTTGCCATATCTCCACAATAACATTCACATTATTATCAAATACACTGTGCACATTCATACTGCAATATAATTAATGTTTAGCACTAGGATACACGTCTTATTTGTTACATACCTGTTAGTGTATATTGCACATTCGTTTGTTTGGAGAGCCAAACACTGCGTATACTTCTCGGCTGCCTCCTGGAAACAGCCTTTCTTCACCAGCTCGTTGCCTTCCCGCTTCAGTAAAGTAAATTTGGCTTCTCGTATTCTTGCTGTCAAAGAGAAATGTAATAAAGGACACATGATTTCCTCTTGACGGATTTATAAACAGTCAATTCATTTTACAGTAACAGCTGATATGATCTGCGAGTAGTTGGATGCTGAGGGGTAGAGAACGTTTTCCCATCATGCAAAGTTCTGGAGCGGATCAATAAAGCTGTCGGAGTTAGTGAATGGACAGAGGAGATGAGTCAAGTTTTCTGTGGCTGGCCTCAAAAACTGCTGACAAGGGGATTGTGGGTAATGACTTGGCTGTAAACTCTGGCACACAAGCACTTAAGGGAAGACTTGTGGTTTTGAAAGAAAATATTTGGTGAATAAAATAAATAAATGACTCAGCAACTACGATAACTGGAATATTACCTATTGCCTTACATATGTTCAAATAATAATAATTTTAAAAAAAAATTAAAAGACAATTATTTGAATAAAAAAATTTGACGATAAAAGAAAAAATAGACACATTTTGTCTAGACCAGAAACGAATGCACTACACTGATCTATGCTTTGTTTTTTTAACTGGATTATTGTCATGATAAATGGGCTTAACATTTATTATGACAAATCAGCCTTTTAGCAAGCAAAAATACAAACATTCATTCAAATGACTAGAAAAAATAATTTAAATGCAGTTGCTCCTGTTTACCAAAACAAAGCAACACAATTCTTTTAAAAAATCATTACATTTGACTTGGGTGGCAACAATTTCATGGTTCAATGTAGAAAAACTGCATTGCACACTCCAATGGCAGATGTCCAAAATGTATTTATTAACCAGATCAGATTACGTTTCAGCAACAGCCTTCATCAGATCATTTTTTTTTAATAAATACATTTTGGACATCTGCCATTGGAGTGTGCAATGCAGTTTTTCTACATTGAACTACTTTTCCTTGCATATGCACCTCTACAAGGACATTGGTGTGCGTTACTTTTTCTTTGAGAACAATTTCATGGTATCACGCTGTATGTATTCTGGAGAGACAAAATATTTCTGCCTTGACAAGTCTTTGTGCAAATCATTACGTCATAGTCCAAAGAATTTAGATATAAAGGTGCCTAAAAACAATTATTTCTTTATAGCAAAGGATCATGGTCTATGTAGTTCATTTAAGCTGGTAATGCAACAAAATAACAATCAAAAACAAATGAAGTAAAATTCAACATATTGTCTTATTCAATATAAAATTATTTCACTGTAAAAGTACAATTTCATACAGAAATTTTCACTACAAGATGTTTTGTGACTTTTTATTGTGCTGTTTTTCCTCCTGTATCTGTACTAGGCTCGGGAAGCATCTGTGGTTGCCATGGAAATAATGGCAAATCCGTCATGTTTGTTGTCAGTTTAGCAGAACTTCCATAGGAATACATTAGACAAAACGATTTAAAAAAGTTTTTTTAAAAAAACAGCGGTGGAGCAGCCCAATAAACTGCTGGGTCAGTTCTGGTAAATTTATCTATCACTCTGTAGTGCCAGAATATGATTTAATTAAAACACTATTTTTGGTATTTATCAATTTAAAATCTCTGTTGGTTTAACATTGGACCAACTGAACATTCTAAATGCTGTATAATGTCACGATCCTGAGCCTAATTTTATCTCTCAATTGTCAATAGCTTTCTTAATCCACATTATTATACTGTTTTGACAGCATAGGCACATTTCTAAATGACAGTGTTGTGATGCACAGTGGCTCAGTCGGCGCGACGGCTTCAGCCAATGAGAAACCTGATCAGGATTGTTCCATTACAGCAGTGTTTCTCTGTGTCTGGATCGACTTCCTCTGTATTTTTAATGACTTCCACACAGCCCCACACTCTCCAGGTTTACACTAATCTGTCACCATCTGAACCGACGGCAGCAGCTTCATTATGTCAGAATTTAGGACTTAAACAAAAACATTACTTCTGTCTCCGAGTAAGAACTTTGTAAATCTCTGCATGAAATATCGAATGGTGTCAGCGCTTTGCTAACAAAACAATGCTGCTCTCAAATTAATTTGCATAATTCCACAGATAATTTTAACAGCTTTCATTTTCTTCTGCTCCGCTTAACAACTGATTCTGTGCGTGAAGCAGTTTAGCAGTTGTTTTTTAAAGTGATAAGCTTTAGCGTTAGCACTGACAAACAAATGTCCTTTATAAACATTTAAGTGTCACCAAAAGAGACTTGTGTAAGTTTATAAAGGGTCAATAATAACGCTAAAGCTTAGTAATATAAAACTTCTATGCTTCGAATCAATTGGCTCTGTGCACAGAACATCAGCTGGCATGTTTATTTTCAAAATAGCTCACTTCTGTACTTATGAGTAGCATTTCCTGTTCATTTCATTCCTATGTGGTTTTCACAGCGTCAGTCTAAAATCAATAAACAATCAGAAGATCAAACAGTGAACATCGAGTTGTTGGGAATGTCTCTGAAAACATGTTCAAGACTTTACAAATCAGCAGAATCCTTTACCAAAAGACCAAAGTGTGTTTAGAAGTTTGTGTCTAAATGCTAACGCTAACAGGAAATACTCATAAGTACAAAAGTTAGCCGTTTTGAACATAAACAAGCCAACGGATGTTTCGTGCACAGAGTCGATTCACTCAGTGCACAGAAGTCAGTTGTATGTAATGCACAGTTGTAGCCAATACCAACATGTTCGCTTCCTGTTTCGTTTATTTATTTGAGGTTTTCATTGTTGTTTCGTTGTGGGTAGTTTTCTCTGACAACACTTCAAACCATTACAAATGAGGAGACTACGTCACCAAAAGAATTTGTTTGTTTGTCAGTGCTAACGCTAACTACTTTCAAGTTACTATGGGCTTGTTGGTTGAAAGACATACAAATGAAAATGGCAACATACATAGTAATTTCTTTAAAAAAAAGTTACTTTAAAAATTATTTATGAACCAATATATTTTTTCTTCTGAAGAACCTTAGCTACAGTACATACGTATACCAGGGACTTAAAGGCCAACTTTTTTTTACTGTAATTTACAAAACTTTGTAAATTTCCATTAAAAAAGTTTATGATGCAGCACTTTGTGGAAAAAATGAAATCACTAAGTACTGTCTGAATTGAATTTTAAAGTATTTTTGTTCCCATTAGGAGCCAAAAACGGCACTCTGATTGACTGTGCTTACATGGTCCACTCCATTTTCACTTTGCTGTTTGTAAAAGAGGGTTTTAAGCTTTAATTGCAGCTAAAAATTAATACATGTCTATAATAACCACGTGTCAAAGAATTTATGAGACAGATTTAAATATTTTTGCAGCGTGAAAATCATATACAGTACTCTACCTTTAACTGTTTTACATGGGGTAATTCTGAATAGAACCTGAAACTGATATATGTTTTGTTTGAGGGTAAAAACACAGTTTATGGTGGTACTAAACTCACCCTCCTCCTGCGCGGCCCGGGCGGCTCTGGCCTGGATCTGCTCTTCTGACAGAGGTTTTTCCCGGTGCTGCTGCTGCACAGACAGAGGAACCACAGGGATTTCTGGAAGCTTCTCCCTCCATTCAGGACCATCCTGCTCGATTAGCATCTTAGTGATTCTGAAATGAACACAATTATTTAACAATGACGATAAGCAAGGATGGTTAAATTATGCTAACTTTTTGTTTAGTTAGGGAGTTACAGTATGCACACTAAAAGCCATTGTTTGCCAAAGTAATAAAGTTCTCAAGGGCTTTTGAAAACTCCTATTTGTTTGGGTGGAGTAGTAGCAACTTAGTATTGTTTGTTATCATTATTTATTGGCCAGAGAAAGACCAAAATATGCTTCTTGCTCAACAAATGAACGGCATTAACTTTTCAGATATACATAACTAGGGCTTTTTCAAGTAAACAAAATACAACACTGATAGACAAAGCAAAATAAATCTTATAAATGACAAAAACATACACAATTTGTTTCAACACAGTTCAAAAGTTGACATTTTCTCTTGTATAAGGCCAGTTATTATAACTTGTTTGTAATTGTATGGGCAAAATCAGGCTTCTTGACTTTATACAGCTGCTTGAGTCTTAAAATGAACTCTTTAGTATGATATCAACATTCTGATACCAAGTCAAGATATAATGTAAGGATATAGTAATAAACAGAAAATAAACAACACAAAATGTCATTAATGTCTTCATGTGGTCCAATACTAGATCTGATATTAAATAATCACTTGTTGGTGTCTAAATGTGCTTTTTTTAGTACTGATTGATTAGTATCTGGGTATTTCTTTCTTTGACTTGCCCCTCCCACCTGTGCACGCTGTCGTGGGCAGCCTGCACCCCTGTGTCCAGCTGCAGGACGGTCTTATAGTCCACGTAGGCTTTCCGGTATCGCTCCAGAGACTCGTAGGCCATGGCTCTGCGTAAGAGTGGCTTCAGGGAGAACGGCTGTAGCTCCAGGGCCCTAAGAGGATCAGAGGATCAACCCTTTATACAGGTGGCACAGGCTCATTACGCTCCCTCAAACACAATACTATCAAAAGGACTAATTCATACTCTTTGTAACCTTCAGGTAATCTGCATTCAAGTTTCTGTTTTATATAGAGACAATAATGTTTTGTACCCCTGTGAAAAGCAATTTTCTAAAAAGATGCTCAATGTAAATTTTCCTATTAAGAGTCCATCTCCATCAAGATGCTATTCCTTTGTCTAAAATGTTCCATCATAATACGCTTATATGTGTTTTATTGGACATTAAACATGGTTACTGTCAGAGACAAAGCATTCACTTCTCAATGGAGATTTTAGGCACAATTTTAGATAACAATATAAAAATAAAGATACAATTTAAAACAGTTTCTAATAACACAATGCACAAAATCATAAAATGAAATGGGAATAAGACAAGTATTGTCATCAGAATAATTGTTTAGTGAACAAAATTCACAAACTAGGTTGCTTCGGTGCAACAATCAATGATAATAATAGGATTTAATAAAAGCTGTAATAAAAAAAGAAAATAAATATACTGTATATAAGAGCATGCATTAAATAGAACGTTTATGTAAAATAATACTACTACACAACACACTGTATTTGTTTCAGCATACCTGTTATTTCAGTGTTTACTCTTCCATTTGCCCTTTGTGTGTTCTGTGTGGCTTACCTAATGTGATTTATTAATAATTGAATGTACTGGAGTTATTGATCTGTGTCTGGCCCCATATTTAGTGACAACAAGGATTTCTTACTTGGTACAGTCTTGTATGCAGTCTGTGCTGTTTCCATCTTTGAGAAAGCAAGCTGCTCTGTTGGAGTAGAGAATGCACAGGTCTTCTGGACTGTCAATACCTGGAGAGGAGCAAAATATACAGTCAATTTCTCTAATTAGCCGAGAATTTTTTTTACTGCAAAAGGAGTTCAGCTAAAATGAATTATGTACCTATTATGTCAAATCCACTTTTGTAAGATTTTAGTCATGTTATATCAGTGTTGGTTCACTCAAAGTTGTATTTAGATTGATTCTTAGATGCTTGAGTTATCTTGCAGCTGATGCTCGAGTGTTAAGAAAATCACTGATTTACCCATCACCTATTCCTGCCCACTTGTCTTTACTTACTTGCGATCCTTCCAAAAATTCAGATTCTGAGTAAACCTTTAGAGTTCAAAATTGTCCAGTAGCAAATTTGTAACCAAAAATAAATAAATAAATAAAAAGTTTTTAAAAATTGGTTACTTGTCTAAGTTAAATTTTACAATGAAGAGTCAGGACGTTAAAGGATTTTTATATTTAAACCAGTTGTGTTTTTTTGCAATGAAGTCTTCTTGAAGATAATTTGCAACTTTATCAATAGAAAAAAAATAACTGTTTCTTGTCCACCATCTGGCCAACATCATTTTAAAACGTTAATACAATTTTTGCTTATGCAACCACAATGAACAAATAATGCCATTTGAAAATACAGATAATTGTTTCATCCTTTTTACACCTTGTCTACAAATGTGTCCTTTGTGCTAAATATTGATTGAAAAATATAAATTCCATTTGTTTCCTAAAAAAGGCTAATTTGGTTAGTGGAGAACAGAAGAGAAGTCATAAATCAGTGGTCTAATGCAATTTCTTCTTTGCCCTTTTCTCACTCATGTTTAAGACTCATCTTTTCTTCAGCCTCACTGTATCACTGTTTGCCTAATGTAAGCAGACATAGTGCTGCTGCTTGGCTTACAGTCTTGTTGTTGTGATGCACTTGATGAGAGTAAAAGTTGGCTGAGTGCTCTTAAAGGTACAACATGTCATTCAGTCTTCTATCATTCACAAAGTTCCCAACCAGCAGTCAGCTCTATAAATAAGTCCTAATAACACATATAGGTCTACTGTTTTACTACTGTGTTGTTTGAATGAGATAATGCTGTAATGCATTGGTAGTTATGTCAGTTTAAAGTAATGTAAAGAATGCTAGAAGAAATGTGTAGTTTAAATATTCAAAACTCTAATGATCTACAATATACAATAATTTAGAATTAAATAGCTGCCATGTTGTTATGAGTGTCAGTATTCATTTTTAATAACAGAAAGTCTTTGCCAGTCAAAAGTATGGTAAGGAATATGCTAGAGTTTACTTTTATATAGATCTAAATTTGTGTTTAATTAATCTGATAGAGTAATAGTAGTGGAAGCAGTAGTAGCAGGCCTAGTAGTCCAATGTGCAGAAATCAGTGATATATATTTATATGTTTGTTCCTACCTGCTTCAGCACAGCCCTCTATGGCTTGTGAGTACTTCTCAATGGCATCCCCAAACTGTCCATGTTTGAAAAGGTGGTTGCCCTCGTTTTTAAGCCGTCCCAGGTGCGGGGGGAGAGCTCCAGCGGGGGCGTCCAGGTAACTTTTGTCCTCCACCGGGAGACTGCTCGGTTCGTCCCGTGTTACAGCACTGTTTTGCACCGGTGTCCCGTTGGCCAATCCCTTCTGCGTGCTTTGACTGTGGGGGGTTTCCGCATTACCTCGCGCTGATCTGGGTGGGTTTGGTCCGGTTTTGTGTCCTGCGCTGCCGGGGGTCTGTCCTGAGCGTTTCCCATCACTGCGACGTGTGGCTTCGGTCCACGCAGCCGGTTTCTCCTGTTTCTCAAACGCAGCAGCTGTCTCCGGTCTCTCGTCGGGGATTTCTGAAGACCACGCCCACGCGCTCCTACGTCACGCAGGGGAGGAGCCACCGCAGTGCAGCAATGAAACAACTGTCTGGGAAAACCCTTCTAGAGCAGTAACTATGAAAAAAAAATTGCCATGGCCATAGGCTTAAAGTTGTTTTAACCATGTTGTAAAGGTGATCCCACACCACAAGCTTACTCAAAGTTGTGTTTTGATTTTATCACTCTGGCATGCCCTGTATCCAGGAGTGCACAGAGAACCCTTTGCTTATTCACAGCTATAATTTTTAATAACTAAAGAGGGGAAAAATATTATTCAAAATATTTTGATTATTCTTCTTTGTAAAATTCTTTTTTGTGTTTTGCTTTGTTATACCCTGAATTAAATTAACATTTACAAAACTTTTTTTGTTTTTTGAAAATCCCCATGGCTCTGCTTTGGCTTCATAAAAATTATTCAAAGGATAAAGAAATGGATACATTTTAGACCTAAAGAAACAACAACAGTTCAGCTTTCTCTGTGATTGAATTTGTCTGGAACAAAATCATCTCACAAGCAATTACCTTATACCTTAAAATATCAAAATTGAACGTGATAAAATATGTTCTTATTTCTTATGTTCTGATGAGGAAAAAAAAAACATTTCTAATGCAGTTAAACTCATAATAAGCTAAGGGTCTGAAAACAAAAATAGCCTGATAATAGGTTTCAGCTTCTTTGTACTTTTTTAAATTTCATTTTCTTTACTGTTAATTGTTAAGACAAAAGTCTTGGCTTTTCATCATTCCAAAACCTACTTTGCCAAACGATAATATTTCTGCCAGTTTGATTTACACTTACTGCAGGCAAAGCATTCTCACCAGAAACTGAGAACTTCCAGTCAAGATAAGACCAGGTAAATCTCCATTCAAGTTTTTTTAATTGAAATATCAGAATTCATAAAACGCTTTCAATGAATCAGATATTTGCAACACCCAACACAATCCCTGGGCCAGATCTTGACCCAAACAAGGTGTGGGAGATTTTCTTTTTATTACCATTATTTACACATTCATAACCTATAAAAGTAACAAACATAGATTCCGTATCAAAACAAAAAAAGGCTCCAATCGTCTTCACCGAGCATCAAAGACAACCACTGGAAGATCAGGTAAGGAAATCTACACAATAGTTGGAAATGTCTATATTTGAACAGAATGGCATCAAAAAAGAAAATGTATCTAAAATACACACACTTGCAGAAAACCTCACTCCATACGACTGAAATAAAGGATACATCTCTTTGTTCTTTTCTTGTACATGATTCTGTAACCACACTCTCTGCATCGAATAGGGTCCCGAGCCTTAATCTCATTTCAGTGTGGCATTCTGTAGGAATAAGCACAAAGATTTACTCATTAAACAATAAAACCTTACATAACAAAAATTATGTTCATGACCACATTAAGCAAATCATAATGTCCACAATATAATATCCACAATTAGATACATGTTGTGGATGACTCGATCAACACACTAGTGATGTAAATTATTTGTTTATGTATGGTTGATTCTTTTTATAAGCTCTTTTTCCATAGAAGTAATAATAATGCTAATTACTTACCACCACAAATGTAGATCATAGGTTGCTGCTTTGGAGGCTGGATATCTTTCGGGTGTCCATTATTTCTCTATTAAAACAAACAAATCATGATCCCACATTGCTTAACATGCTAACACCACAACGGCATGGTTGTATCTTATCAGGGCGACACGTTACTATGGCCCGGATAAACATGGCTAAAATAGACTTTTGAATATTTAATATACAACAGTAAAGCAAAAGAACACAAAGTAACTTCACGTACCGCTTATATTCACTTAGTTAGCTGTTTACTTCTTTAGCATCTCATGAATGGTGTTCACACCGAGTCCGCACATGCGTAGAACCACCTCACAACAACAGGAGCTGTGATTGGCCAAAAATAAATAATTTTTATTTTAATAACACTTTTTGTATACACACATCTGTCATCCAAGCAAACAAAAGCACGCTTTTATTAAAGTTAGTTTTCACATAATATATGCAAATATTCATTGTCTGAAATGATCTTGTCGTTATGATTTCAAGTTTGGCTCCAGGCCTGTAGAGGCGCTGTGGAACGCTCCGTCTGAACGCTCAGCTGGCCTCACTTTTTGACAACACAACAACGATTGTATCGACAATGCCCACGTCGTGATCTTTGGCCCCAAAAGCAACGAAATACTTTTATCTTGTTATATTGACTTTATTATACACGGTTAATGATGGAGTCAAACGCGCCTAAAAGGTAACTGTCGTTTTAAATAACTTCAGAGCAATTTGTTCAAAATTCTCAACTTGGGGAGCTAATGCTAATGTAGCCGCTTGGCTAACTGCGTTAAAAATATACTAGCTTGTCTGTAATTGAATTACTTTACGCTATCTTTATAGATAATTATTAGTGGTGATTTTTATATTTATTCTTGTATACTGTGTGCACTCTAAACTGTCACTGCTTTAGGTTAAATGCATAGTAAATCAAACAAAGCTCTGTCATTACTTTCTTTACGTGAAGCTTTTGAAATGCGTCTGTTGTCCAGTGTCATCACCGGTTTCACTTTTGCTTGACATTTAACAGTAAACTAAAAAAGCTGAGTGAGGACAGCTTGACCAAACAACCAGAGGAAGTCTTTGATGTTTTAGAGAAATTGGGTGAAGGGTGAGTTTTCTATGAAACATAGCTATTTTGAATTTTCCTAAATTAAATATTTTGAATTGATAAAGCCTTTATTTAAACTGACTGGCTCTTTGTACTTTTTGCACTTAGGTCCTATGGCAGCGTGAATAAAGCAATCCACAAAGAGTCAGGCCAAGTAGTGGCCATCAAACAAGTCCCTGTGGAATCAGACCTACAGGAAATCATCAAGGAGATCTCCATCATGCAGCAGTGTGACAGGTAGCAAGGCACATCCTAATTATCAAATAGTAAATGTATAGTTGGCATAATATGTCATATGTAGAAAGTAAGTAAGTTGTTATGCCTAACGCTGTTGTTTCTTGTTAGTCCTTATGTAGTCAAATACTATGGAAGCTACTTCAAGAACACAGATTTGTGGATTGTTATGGAATATTGTGGTGCTGGATCTGTTTCTGACATCATCAGACTGCGCAGCAAAACGGTGATGCATTATTGCAGTTAATTTTTTATGCATTTTGGATACATGTTTTTTAGCACTAAAATAATAATGTGTACATTGTGTAACTCTTAGTTGACAGAGGATGAAATTGCCACTATTCTGAAGTCGACACTGAAAGGTCTTGAGTATCTTCACTTCATGAGAAAGATTCATCGGGATATAAAGGCTGGAAACATCCTCCTCAACACCGAGGGACATGCTAAACTAGCAGACTTTGGTGTGGCAGGACAGCTAACAGTAAGAACTTGACAAACAAACTAGCAGTACTTAACGCTAATTGAATTTTATGCAATTTTTTTTACTACTTTCCTTATGTTTTAAGGATACAATGGCAAAGAGAAATACTGTTATTGGCACTCCTTTTTGGATGGCTCCTGAAGTTATTCAAGAAATCGGCTACAACTGTGTGGCAGATATTTGGTCTCTAGGAATAACAGCAATAGAAATGGCTGAAGGCAAGCCACCGTATGCAGACATTCATCCCATGAGGGTTGGTAAACAACAAAGAAAAAAAACATTAACAAACATACCACAAAATATATAGATAAAGTTGTTTTTTTTTGTGCAGGCTATTTTTATGATCCCGTCTAACCCACCTCCAACGTTTAGAAAGCCAGAGCTTTGGTCTGATGAGTTTACAGACTTTGTAAAAAAATGTCTTGTCAAGAATCCAGAGCAGAGAGCAACAGCTACACAACTCCTACAGGTTGGTAAATAAAATGCACGGAAATATCATTTAGAAATTTACCTCAGTAGACTACCATTAGTTGATATGATAAGTTATTGCTTCTAAGCCAATTGTTTTGTGAACTTGCAGCATCAATTCATAACTCAGGCAAAACCAGTCACTATTTTGAGAGATCTGATCACTGAGGCTATGGAAATGAAAGCCAAGAGACAACAAGAGCAGCAGCGAGAATTGGAGGAGGAAGATGACAACTCAGTAAATTTTCTCCTTGCATTTCTCACATTGAGCCCTGCCACAGGGACATGTGTTAACAGATTTATATTGTCCATTTTCTCCAGGAGGAAGAGACTGAGGTGGATTCTCATACCATGGTGAAATCTGGCACAGAGGGACCGGGAACCATGCGAGCAACCAGCACCATGAGCGACGGGGCTCAGACCATGATTGAACACGGCAGCACCATGTTGGAGTCGGATCTTGGAACTATGGTCATCAACAGCGATGACGAAGAAGAAGATGACGACCAAGGATCTATGAGAAGTGAGCCCACATTTTATATGGTTTTTATTGTGTTGTAGTGTTTGAAATGTAACAGAAACAGCAAATGCAATAATTGTTTAGTTCACTACCTACAAATACTGTATTTTTATTATTTTATCCTACAGGGCATGCCACACCTCAGCAGCCTCTCCGCCCCTCCTTTATGGACTACTTTGATAAACAGGACTCAAATAAGGCATCACAGCAGCAGGAAAATTACAATCACAACCAGCCTCAGGAGCAGCATGGATACCACAACCAATTCAAAAATTCCTTTCCAGACAACTGGAAGGTCCCACAAGATGGAGACTTTGACTTTGTGAGTAATCTGTTCCTTCCTTATTTCTAGCTGCGTTTGCGTGTTAGTCATTATGGAAAACTTGTGATTTAATTCATTTTTTATGCTTTATAGTTGAAAAACCTGGACTTTGATGAGCTGCAGATGCGCCTCAGTGCCTTAGATCCTATGATGGAGAGAGAGATCGAGGAGTTAAGACAGCGTTACACTGCAAAAAGACAGCCTATTCTGGACGCCATGGATGCCAAGAAACGACGACAGCAAAACTTCTGAGGTCTACAAAATAGTTAACCTTTACTGCTGTTCTTTTACCACATGACCACTACGTACAGAAAAAGAAATGCCTGTTACATATAGGCCACTGCCTTTGGCCTCTAACTGTCATAGTAATAATCCTCAGGACTGTAGCCAAAGCAGAAAACCACTCACATATATCATGATTATTGGATTGGACTGTCATCAACATATGAAGGAGTACCAGCACTTCCAGGCCAGCATTCTCATTCACACCAAAATAACAGCAATCTGGAGTAAAATATGTGGCCCTTCTTCCAACTGTTAAATGTATTTGTACATATAATCTAGAGCTTAGTTTGAAAATAATTGTAACACAAGCTGTGGCAGTTTGCCAATGACCAAAGACAATCATATTGATTTTGTTGAGAATGCCTTAAACATTTGAAACACGAGTTTCAAAGAAGCAATGTAAGTAACAAACGGTTAAAGCAATTTTAACATGTGTTTGTGTTAGACTTAGAAAGCTGCAGTTAAGCAGATGGTAACATTGGAACGGACAATGCATGTTTTCTAATTGTTTGTGGACCAGGTAACGCTGTACTTTTATAGGTTATATTTTGTTTGATGTTTTAGGTTTATTATGCTTTTATAGTCAGACAATGTGCCTCATAAAAGACCTTCACATAGCTCTCTGGGGAAAGAAACTCTATTCTCTGCTAAACAATATTTGAAAATAATCCTGTATTCATTCCAGTTAATCATAAAAATCATTCCGTATGTGTTTTACACACAAGCAGAAACAATGATGATAAATGAATTTCAAGCAAAGTAGATTATAAATATCAATGTTGCTTGTTTTTCTATTTTAATATGGAGCTAAACAAGTTTAATTCACTTCTGATTTACACTGTTGACAATGAAGGACAATAGCTGTGACAGATTTAATCATTTTGTGAAGGAAAAAAAACTGTCAATAGTGTTTATTTGATTCATTACAGTGTTTAATGTTACAATGACCCTTTGAATGAATCATGACTAAGACTATCCGTACAATCTGCTGTTACAAACAATATGAATGTTATAGTATTAATTGGCAACAGTTTGAATAATCATGACAAATAGTTTCTTGCATGCCAGTTCTGAAACATCCAGACAAGCACTCACTTTATTTATTTAATGTTTTTGTTTTTAATACTGGTTCACATCTGATTGGATGTTTATTGTTTAACTTGATTTATGTTATTATAGTCTATGCATGTTTTAATCATCTTTATAATGGAATAAATTGCTTAACTTTGCAGGTTAAAGTACTGTCACACTGAAGCTGGACTGTTTAAGCTTCAACTAAACTATGACACTGTACAGTCTGTTCTGCCATGTTATGTAAAATCACTCTTTAATATCACTTAATGATTTTTGACTTATATTTGTGAAATGTACCAAGAATGTAGAGTGGACTCATTTATGTTTGAAGTGAACCACTTAATTTATTATTTTTGTTTGTAATACTGTTTTGAAAGTCGAAACATATTAATAAAAAGGTTAAATAAAAGTCCTTAATAGTTTTTTTTATTTTTAAGTATCTAAGATTTAGTCAAACACTCATTTGTCTGAGAATGATCCATAGAGAAAGATGATTTTTTTGATGAATGCCATCGTTATGATCTTTAAAGCATTTCAATTATGCAGATTTTAATTCTTAAATACAATTACAGGTGACACGTTTCATAGCTAAAATACTGAAAATCCCCATCTCTCTCTTCAGTCGGTGCGGTGCTGCCAATTCTGGAAGTTCTGAGTTTCTGGACAGGTTGTGAAGTCTGTTCATAAACGTGTCTATTTCCCTACTCCAGGGTTATACAACTATTTTATTTTCCCAAGGACTAGATATTTCACATGAGCAGTGGGCTCTGGACCAAAGTCATCATTTTAGCACAATTTGGGCTCACAATATATTTCCCAGTATTACATTTGTTTGAACATTGCAAACTACCTACTGTTACATAAGGTTTATGTGGAAAATCAAAATACAAAAGACATTACCAACATTGCATGTTGTCGTTTGAATGCAGAACATGAACCAAGATAGAGTAGCCCAGGTCTAAGCAAGTACAGACCCCAAATTATACTTAGTAATAACAAAACAAATGATGACGATGAGTCAGGGACCAGATTTATTTGGTTGGGGAGCCTAATCTGGCCCTCAGACCGCTTATTTTTGTTTTCAGCTAAGGTTAAAAACATTTATTTTCTTTTTTTCTTATTTTCTAGCCTATACATTTTCAATAAGAACTCTTTACTTTGGCTATGTGAGCAATATTGTATAAAAATGAAGGATACTTTACTTGGCAAAAAGAGAATACTTTTTTTTTCAAGACTTTTTACATACAGTAGAATTTAAAAAAAAATAAAAAATAAAATCACCGTGTACCTTAATTACTGTAATAAATGCGCACTCAATGATGTGCCACAATTCTATCCAATCAGCAGTTATTTGAAATTGAGCGTTTTTGGCGGTACTTACGGTAAACTTCACGACAAAGTTACTTTTTAGCTACGAGTTCCAAGAGGGTCTGGCTGCAGCCGACGGGGGGCGCCATATTGAGCTCCACCGGAAGCTCCACTAGGTCCACCGGAAAACGCGTCAAAATAAAATTTACGTAATTATTAATAAAACAATTAAAAACAAAGGCATTTTTTTTATTAAAACTACACCTAAAAAGATAGGATATGCCTCTAACTACCTGAATTATTATTTGAATATTTTTTTATTTAAATATTATCCGATTTTATGTTGGTTTACATTTGTCACTAAGTTACTGGAGCTTAAAAGCCACGAGTGACTTAATTTGCTACATTTAAAAAAATAAATAAGAATTTTTAGAAAATGGGAGATTTCAAATTAACTGATCATCTTGTATGAAGACATAGACACACACAAACACAAATCTCATTAAAGGTATTCATTAATTAAAATTCAATTTCATATTGTAAATTATTAGAAATTAAAATAAAAATACAACACAAACAAATAAATAAATACACATAAATGCTCATGTAATACAAACGTTTTAAGTATGTCTGCAAAGTAAATAAAAGATAAGATAAGATATGCTTTATTTGTCCCACAATGGGGAAATTCCAGTGTTGCAACGCACATTTAGAAACATGCAATCAAACAAGATAATAGAAATAAAATAGACTTAAAATAATAATAACAATAAAATATTCACCCTGTTAAACTCAGTTGAAAAGTCAAAATTTGCGTATTTGAATTTAACACATTTAGATTAATTGAAATCCAAGTTTTTAACGGCATTACTAACAAAATATTAGAAGATTAGAATGGAAACTTTTATACGAGGCACAACAAATCTGTCAACTTAGTGTATATTTAATAAATCCCCCATAATTATTAAATAATACTAAACGTAATTTAGGTGAAAATGCCTCCGAAGTACAAATAATATTGAAATGATTCAACTTTCTATCAACCGAGTTCGTCTACTCACCGAGCTTTTTTCGTCTTTCTCGTACCAGTAGTGGCGCTAAAAAAAAAAAAAGCGTTTTCTGGTGGAGCTTCCGGTGGAGCTCCACAAGATGGCGCTGCCCATCGGCTGCAGCCAGACTCTTCTCACGAGTTGTGCAACAGCTACTTTCACTCACACTCACATCTTTGAAGTCTGCGAAAACAAGTTAAAAACATGGCTACAATCAACAGAAAAATTATTTACACCGCCACTGCCCCGGCTGCGATCGGACCATACAGGTAACTTCACTTTTTAAAAGTAACGTTTGTAAAAATGACTGAAGGTTCAGCTTTGCCGAATGGCATGAATGAATGAAATGGGATTAGCCTCTCTGCAAAATGTTGACTAATGAGGGCCGAGGGCGTGTTTTTGCGAACATTGAACTGTAGTGTGCTCGTGCTGACCCCTTAAAAAGTGCCAGAGTTCGCATGGGCTCCAGTCAGTGGCTCTAAAAACTACTTTTCTCTCAGGAACAGAGCAGAAGCATTGATTTTACAGGACAGAGCCACTGACTTTGCAGGACAGAACTAGACTGTAAATTACAGAACAGGTGACATGGCATCTATACGCAGACAATTTCCCTACACATCTAAAGCTCCCATCAGACATGGAATATACAGGTAAGTGCAGCCTAATCCTAAAAGCAGGAAAACAATGAACCTACAGTTTATGATACCACAGTCAATGAGGGTAAATATTAGCCAACATGTAAGTTTAATCTACTTAATATCAGAAGACAGCCCACAATTCCTACTTACTTCTTATAATTTACAAAGTCAAAGGTGAGGGTGTTCCTGTTTCAACCAATTGGCTGCTGAAAGGAGGGATTTAGTGATAAGCTAGGTCTTTGTATAGTCTACATGTTTGCTGTGTCATAAAACATTTTACAGAAGTAAGCTTCAAGAAAATAGGGATAGTTTATATGTGATGTCATGTAAACACAATGTATTACCGAACAGAAGAAGCACAAAAAAAATCAAAGACACAATGATGACTTAAATGTTCTTTTTTAGCCAGGCGGTGGTGGTGGACAGGACCATGTACATCTCAGGGCAGATTGGGATGGATGTCGCCTCTGGTCAGGTGGTGGAGGGAGGAGTGCAGGCTCAGGCCAAGCAGGTCAGTGGATCTGTGAACTGTGTAAATACTCACCAAAAACAACAGTACTACTCTCTCACTGTTTCCATAGGCTCTCGTAAACATGGGGGAAATCCTTAAAGCTGCTGGCTGTGACTACAAAAATGGTAAGCTATGGATATTCAAGTATGAAATAAGGGGGGTTGCGATATAATTTCTGGGGGTCTTCAGATAAAATTTAACACTTGATCTCGTAGACAAAGTTTGACATCATTCAAATGCAGTGACTATATGAATTTATGTAGACTTATGTATTCTAAATAAAATCAAACATAAGACCAAAGACAATATTATTATTTTGCAAGAAGCCTACATTTTGTATTTGGGGGTCGCAAATACCTACGATTGTTATTTTTGGGGGTTGCAACTGAAAAAAGTTGAGAACCAATGTCATCATCAACCAAAACTATATTTAAATAAAAGCTTGTAAAATATTTTCAAATTGACTAAGAAGTTCAAGTCAGATTAAGCAGATATAATAAAAGTATGGCTGCAAATAACAGTTTTGGTCATCGATGTGGTTTAGATTAGAACATCATTTTGAGCTAAAATAAAGTTGCTTAAGAATGTTGTGGAAGTTACAGGCAAACTAGTATTCACATAAAAAACACACACATACGATCTGTATTTTAGATTTAGGCCAGATGGAGGGCGTTTCAATAACTTTGTACGTTACCATGAAACATGATTTAAAATTTGATGGTTTTTGCAGGTGACTAGACCCATTCACTGAGTGGATGGATTACAAAAAAGGAACTTTAAGCAAGATTAATTTTAGCTGTCACTTGAATTGTAGAATGTTGTAATGTCACATGAACGGAACCTTTTCCACAATTTTCATGTCAGAGTTCAATCTGAGTCTGAGGATAAAAAACAGTTAACGATAACTGGATTACTAAAGTAGTTGATAATTTCAATAATTGTTTAATTCC
The DNA here is from genome assembly GCA_038363315.1 of Mugilogobius chulae. Lineage (NCBI taxonomy): Eukaryota > Metazoa > Chordata > Actinopteri > Gobiiformes > Gobiidae > Mugilogobius > Mugilogobius chulae. Next base: position 28,860,124 of record CM076408.1, read on the forward strand.
ATTTAATCTACTAACTTGTTGCAGCCCTTATTGAAAGTTCTTTGTTGCATGAATGGCCATTTACAAGGCAAGTTTTTGTGATTTTTAAGCATTTACTCTGTTTTAGCTGAATTCCTTAACAAAATTGGTATTAGATTGTTTATTTGTTTGTTTTTCAATTGATAGAAGAATATACATTTTAGGCAGCTATACCTCTCATCTGACAGGACATGAATTAATTTCTTCTGTGATGTTATTCTAGTGGTGAAGACAACCGTGCTGCTCGCTGATATAAATGACTTCAATAATGTTAATGAAGTTTACAAATCATGTAAGTATCACGTACATGCAAACAAGAAAATAACTTTAAAAATAGACTAATAAAAGGTAACAAAACCTCTTGATAAGATATTGCTGTTATGAGATTATGATGCTGGTATCACATAGCAGATTAATTAGTGTGTAAACTGTCAAGTAGGTAAAGTGATATTATAGTAGTATTGCTTTGATCCAACAGCAAACAAGTTCAGAGAGTGAACACTAGGGGGAAGTCTTTCACTATAATGCTGAAGTCAACATCCTTGCCATTCATAAAAAGTTCCTGGACAATGTAAAATTTTAATATAAAGCAGAATTATACTTACATTTGGTTAGGGATGCGTTAGTATTTGCTCTTCTAACCAAGCAGATGTCTGTAAATCATATATAAAACACCTATAAATCTGCAGTAATTAAAAGCCAATTACTCCTTTGACATTGCTGCAGGATGGTGAACAGAACTTGCTTGCACATCTTTCTTAAATACCTTCACGGTGGTCTTACCTCAGTGTTTTGGGCATTTCCTCTTGGCTCACGGCGCACAGGTGTAACACAATCTGCCGGACCAGTGAGTTGTAAATAGACACCGTTGTGCAGGTAATTCAAGTCCTTAGAGCTAACATTACTGCCCAGGCCTGCAAACCCGGGCCGGACTCCCCTCGCTCTCAGCCCACTCATGCAGAAACCACAGAGGGGAAACTTTCTTTGACCCCCTTAGTGCCCCGAAATGTGATACTACTAATTCTGTCTGAAAGGTAAGATGTGGGTTCTAGTGCATTACAGAGTTACCAGGTTATCACATTGTTTTCACTGATTATTTCATATTTATCTTTATTTATTGCTTATATTTAATCTTTAATGGACAGACATTATGCAAAACTGGATTTTAACCATGCTGTGAGGTTTTCCATTATTGTACTTCTGCTAAACATTGTAGCTAGAATTGATTAATGCATGTTTGAGTGATCTTGTATTGTCCTGGTTCAAGTGCTCAGAAAATACCTGTTTTCACCTACCCCCTACTAGTCCCATCCATATCACAGCATATAGTTACATTTATTTGAAAACTGAATCTACCAGTAAATGACAATCTGCTCTGATGACAATGAACTTGTTTTTATTAATAAGCAGCTAACAAAAAGCCACTGTAAATGTAAAATGGTGATCCATGTTGTAGTTTAATACTCCTAAGTTCTACAAAAAAAAAAAAAAAAATCACAATGTCTCTTTTAAGCAGTACTTTTAGCATTGCTAGTTTTATTTGTTTAATTGTGCCATTATAATGAGCAGCTGTAGTGATGGTAGTGTATAAAGATCAGTGTTTCTCCTAAGTTTATTGGTTTAGCAAGGCTTGTTTGGGAATGTATGCGCTCTAGAGCAGCGGTCCCCAACCTTTGTTCTTGCAAGGACTGACAGTCACAAATTTCTTTTCCAGGGACCGGTCGAGGTTGGGTAGCGCCAATAACAACAATATAAAATGCAAAAAAAAACAATTATTGTGTATATTTTTAGCTCACTTATTGCTTGAATTTGCTGTTTATTTTGATTAAGTGGAACTATATTGTCACAGTAAAGCACAAGGAAGAAGTGACAGACTATAAAATAGCAATAAAATAAATATATAAAAATATTCTCAGGCCTAGTAGCAGATGGCCCGCGGACCGGTTTTGGGCCCCGGACCGGTGGTTGGGACCACTGCTCTAGAGGAAACATAGGCCTGTATAATGAAAGGTTGTAATATTTGTTGTAATTTGTGACTTTTAATGTGATTTAAAAACTGCTGTGAAACAGGTCATAAGAATATTTTAGAACATTTACAACGTGGTGGGACGTATAGAATGGTAGAAGAAGCAGTGAAGATTCTTAGTCTATCAGGATAGAATTTAAGACTAGAATTTAAGACTATTAGCCACCTCAATAAATGGGAAACATTGGTTTTCATGTTGATTGCCTGAAACCATATTGTGTGCATGTTTGACAAGGTACAACTATTTGTTTTTATTCTAGTTTTCAGCAGCAACTTCCCTGCCAGAGCTGCGTATCAAGTGGCTGCTCTCCCCAGAGTAAGTACATCATTATTCTTTAGTTTCCGTTGTTGTAATGCCAAATAAAACCAGAGTATGTTTAGTAAATTCTATTGCAACATTTTCATGATCTTGAGTAGTTTGTAAAATGTCTTGTCTTTCAGGGAGCATTGGTGGAAATTGAAGCTATTGCTGTGCTCGGTCCCATCTCAGACTCCTGACTAACCGCCCAAATCTCAAACAAGCTGTAGTTTAAGCACATGAAGTGTCTCATTAATGCCATAGAAGTTTCATTAAGATCACTACATAACATAATTTACTGAATATTTTCAAACTGCTATTGCTATTAAGCACTTAGTCTTGTGGCTTTTAATTGTAAATGGTTGTTAAGCAGTAAAGTACTTGACAAATAAATGCTTTTGATACCAACTTGAATCCTTTTTAATGTGTTTTAATTCTTCAAATACTAATTATTTACTTATGTTAACTTTTTGACAAACTCCTTATTAAATAAGACACTGAAACTGTTTAAGATCCTATTTTTTAAACAATCCAGTTTTTACATTGAGCAAGAGATATTAAAATGCTAAGATTTTCTTTTCATAAACAAGGAAGTCACTAGCTCTTCATACATATTCATTGAATCAAGTCAGAGCTAGTTTCCAGAAAGAGCTTTACATTTCCATGAACACATTTGGCTTTGGGTTTTAAGATTATAGCTTAAATAAATATCTGCAGATCTTATTAACTATACAGGAAATAAATATAAGAAACATTTTATCGAGGAGACTTATGCTAGCTGTTACAAAGTTTTCTCAAGTGCAGTTTAGCTCTATGTACATGAGCAGTGACACCACCCAGAGGAAAGAAGGCACAGTGATGTCTGACGAACCCTGAAGTATTCAACAAAGGTCTGCATCTTGGCAACAAGGCATTAACTTCTACACAGACGCACACATGTCCAGCCACGCCACTGGAACACACACTTTCAGTCACGCATCAGGAAATCATTCATCTGTCTCGCTTCACTCGCTGGGAGCTGGAAACAGAACATTATTTCTGTCAGGGCCTTTAAAAATCAGAAATCGTGCTTGTATTTGATTAAAGTTTACCTGGTGTCTCCTCTGTGCTGGGCTCTGTTGCTGCAGGTTCTGTGGCTTCTGCTTTTTCTGGGAATACAGAAGGATCAATTTGCATTGCTTGCTTAGATGATTTGATTCAACAAATGCCTGCCATTTCATTACTTGAGTAAAAGTTCAGATACAGGGGCTAAAATGTAAAAGAAAAGGTATCACATAAAACATGCACTGTGTAACTTTCTGTTGGTGAAAAGTAAAAGTTTACACAATTCTAAAGTAATAGAAAGCTGAAACCGTACTTAATAAATGTGTTGTATGCCATAGTCTAATGTGTTAAAAGTATGTATACTGTGTGTGTGTGTGTTCTTTAGAGAGCAGTTTGACCAAAATATAATTCTGGTTTACCTTGATGAAATGGTACACTAAAAAGGACAATATATTAGTCTAACTCGAATTACAAAACTTTCAGACGACATCACAACATTGTATTTGCCAATAAAATTTAAAACCAATAGAAAACATGACATGAGGCCAGATCATAAGCAAAAGACAGTTTTTCCCAGAATTAACATTGTATTTTGACATGAACAATCTTAAAGGTTTTCACCAAAAAGTTTTAGTGACTATACCCAGTATTCATTTTAGCTGCTCACTCTTTGTGTTAAATATTATACAATGGTGTGATGTCACGCGAACAGCGCCTATTACAGTTTTTATTGTGTTGTCAATGCATCCAAGCACTACACGCACAAGGCAAATTTCCCTTTGTAAGACAATAAACACTATATAATTTACAGCTCAATGCATTATCACATTTCCATATTCCTACTTTTACACACTTTTTTGTTTTTCTATGCAGATTTAATGTAAGTCTGTGTGTAAATAAACAAAAAATGATGTGAATTTAATTTAAATGAACTAAATACATGAATGAACTTTTTAGTTTTACTAAAAAAAAGTTATTATTTAAAGTCTAAAGTTTAAGTGGTTGTTTAAGTTAGTTGGGCATCACTGTAAATTTCTTCTAGTGATTGAGAGAGTGATTGGTTGTAAGTCTCTGCAAAGAGTTGGTCACTGTCCAGGGTGTTCCCTCGCCTAAGGCCCAAAGTGGTAGAAAATTAATGACTGAAGTTGAAAGTTCACTCTTTTTATCATTGTACAGTAGTGTTTAGCAAATCCGCTTTTTGTTCTTTACTAATGTAACTACTACTGATCTGGTTGTTCAGCAGTTAATGTGATCAAATAATACAGTATATAGTCAGTTAAAATGTTAAGACTTTATGAGTCAAATAGTCAGGTCACAGACAAATATATAGATATATACATACAGACTTGTCTTTCAATCAGTCTGTGTCCAGATGTTCTCTGCTTACAGCCCCAAATTTATTTCTGTCTAAAATGCATTGTCAGCTGCAGAACATGCATTGATTTTTTACATGTGTCATAAACTGTGATCTCAGGCAATGCCCTCTCAAAACTTTGCATGAGACACAAAGGAAAATGGTGCCTTCCTCGACCTGCCGGCGGCTTTCGGCATATTTGCATCTCGATTCAATAAATGAAGTAGCCGCAGTGAAAGATCCTGCTCTTGTCACACAACCGTATTATGCAACCATTCTGAACCAATTCCCATGTAATTCCCTTGTTTTGTGTTGATAGTGATGATACAGTTTTACTTTTTATTTTGATGAGACAGAACAAGAGGTAAATTTTTTTTATAGTTTTACGTCAATTTAATGATAATGATTGATAAGTTGAAAAAAAAAAAGTTAGTTGAGAGATCTAAGCAGCAGCTCATAAGCCAATTCCTGGGTCAAGGTCAAAGATCAATTCTTGGATTTGACAATTTGCTGATTGTCCAGCCTGTTCTCGCCAATGTTTCACACTTCTGCACTAGTCTAACTACTAACTATAAAACATATGGACCAAACTAAATCCTCAAAACAACTGGAAAAATACAGTACAAGGGATTTTAGGCTGAAGATTGGTAATTATTAGGAGCAGTAAAGCTGGTGGCTGCAGTTAAGGCCTGAATGACTCTAGTTTCCGGAAATATAGTATTGACAGTTCTTCTTCAAAAGCTGAAGATAAGTTAACTAATTGTGAGTTAAGGGATTTGTACTAAATGTAAAAAGTAAAATAATTTAGATATAATAGAGAGAGCTGTGATATTTAGCTTTCCTGTAGTGAGTCTGTATTAGACTAGAGCAATAGGTAGGTTGACATTACAACATCAGACAGGCCAGTGTTATTTCAGTCAGATGGAGGGCAGCTAAAAGGACTTATGTTTAAATGCAGTTTATTTTTGTAATACAAACGATGAATGGGTTTAGTTACCGCCCTCAAAGTACAATGTTATTAATAGTAAAAACTGCCTCTGCCCTAACCCTGGCATACAAAGACAGCAACGCATTTTTCAACTTTTCATTCATGGAAAATACTTTTTGTTTAAGTAGTAACTATCGTGTAAATTAGCTTTGTTCCTCGTTTACAGTAATAGTTGCTAGGAAACAGTTATGGAATTACGTCTACCTGTTACATCTGCTGCTCATATTAAATCCTATACTTGTTAATGCTGACCTAATTACTGCATGTGTTACATATTTACAGAAACCTCCTGTGTGTTCATTATTAGCTATGGCCTCTGGAGTGTTGTTGGATACAGCCTGGTTACCTTTTCACCGCTGAGACCGTCTGTCGGGTTCAGTAATGACACAGAATATACATAAAAACTAAACTGTGAACTGAACAACAGGCCACAAGTGGATGTGTGAATATGTCACTAAAACAATCGAAAGTGACTAGTCGCCTTTGCTTAGGGATTTTCCATTCATTACCTCCTGGTGCTAAGGAATGTGCTTAAACGGGAGAGTGTAAGAGTAACTATTCCTTGAGTAATTTCTTAGTTAATACTAATACTAATTTACAAATACTAGACTGATTTACATTCTGGAAAGGAATTTTTTTTTTCTTTTCGTGATACATAGTGTAAATCGTTTGACAACCACTAGACTTGTCAAACAATTATTTTATTACAATAACATAAAATGACTGAAGGCTTCTAGATACAAAATATTATACTGTATGATGATGATGAAAATCTGAAATAGTTTATTGTCTTTTGATTAAAAATGAAATCTGTCATTAAAGTATTTTCCATGGTAACTGTTTAGGCCAGATAACAAATATAATGATCAAAATATGAGTACAATTATTTTTTATTGTCGACTATTCACCACAATAATTTATAGTTAGTTTAAACGCTTGTAACTTTTTGACCAAAAAATAAACCTCAATAAAAGCATGTTCATTTGGTTTAGGTGTTTACTTTTAGTGGGCTTGAATGGCCACAAAATAAACTTGTATTGGGCTAAGAGGTTATAATAAAACATAAAAAATATCTATCCCTAATGAGAATTTTCTAAAAAAAAAAAAATTCTGTTTCTATTAAATTGTGTAGTTTAGAGGACCCCAGGAAGACTAATAAACAATAGTTGACTTTTCACCTCCGGAAAGTTACAAAGTGCACCTTTAAGATAATGTTGTATTTTTGGTCAATGATTTTTTGTGCATAATCCTTGATAAACATTGAAATTAAACTACTTATTTAGTGTTCGAACATTTTCCTGCCTCCTTTTTCTATCAGCCAGTCTCTGTCATGCTCTGAAAGATTGACATGCAAATGTAAGCAACCACAGTGAAGTGTGAAGAGGCTCATTCAATGTCTTGTAAACAACACAGATTGTGCTCAAAATGGGTCATTACCGGCTAAAATTGTGTAATATAATTTATTTGACAAATCACAAAAGGCAAAGGACCGTACCAGAGACAATTAAGTGTGACTTAACCTCAACATGAAATGTGCACTGTGTAACTATTTAGAGGTGAAAAGTCAACCACACAACTCTGTAGTCATAGAAAGCTTAAACCATACTTTAGAACATTCTGAATTCGCTCTGTGCACGGAACTTCAGTTAACTTGTTTATGTTCAAACAGCTAACTTCTATACTTATGATAATGAGTATTTCCTGCTAGCATTAGCTTTTAGACATAAACACATTTCTTTATAAACTCACAAGTGTCCATTGTGAAGTATTCTCCTGATTTGTAAAGTCTAACATGTTTTCAGAAACATTCACATAACTCACTGTTCACTGTCTGATCTTCTGATTTCTTATTCATTTTAAACTGACATAGTAAAAACCCCATAGACATTAATTGAACAAGAAATATAAGAACAGAAGCTAGCTATTTTGAACACAAACAAGCCAACTGAGGTTCTGTGCACAGAGCAAATAGTGATACATGTGTGTTATGCCACATAGTGAAAAAACAATAACTAAACAACATTCCTTAAAAACACAGGATTGGGCTCCTCCAGGCAAAGCAAAATGGAGCAGAGGTTAAGTTAATCGGAACCCTAGTCCATTTTATACCAAGCACGCTGGCTCAAAGTAAAGACATATTTTTATTATTTAATTATTGCATTGAAAATATCAAAATGGTAAAGACTTGCATTTATTCAAATTTGTTTTTGCTCAAAAGGTTTCACAGTGCGCTTTTATGCCTATGGTTGTTGGTATCTCCAGCACTCCTTAGAGTGTTGTAGCACTTTTAAAAGCCAACTCCAAATGTTCTAATTTGGTCAAGTGATTTAAAAAGGCTAAACTGTTTTAGAGGCTGAGGTGACTGTATCTTAAGTTACCTGGTTCGGGAGCTGGTTCTTCTGTTGGGGGGGCTGTGGTGGTCTCAGCTGCTGCTTCACCCTCTGCTGGAGTTTCCGCAGGAGTTTCGGCTGCTGTTGTTGCCTCTGCCGCCGTCTCTGGAGGAGGGCTGGCCTCTGCGGGCTGAGACTCCTCTGCGGCAGGTGGGTCTCCTCTGCGGCTGGCGGGGTTTCTTCTGGGGCAGCTTCAGCGGCAGGGACGGTCTCATCAGGTTTACCCTCTTCAGCCACCACAGGGGTCTGATCCGGGAGGGTCACGCTGTCCTCTGCAACATTTCCGTTCTCATTCGCTGCACCTGAGAACAAAGATAGTTTCACTTAATGTCTGAGGAGCTACACTGGCATTCTATATTATTTCCTAAAATATCACCAAGCAAAATATGGAAAAAAAAACACCTTGTGCTGCTGAGGCTTTAAAGCAATGGCTGTCAAATATTTCACCAACTTTGACTTAGATAATTTTTGGTACCACCAGAATTAATCTTGGACTTTAATCTTGGATTTTCAAAATTAGGGCTGTAGCAGTAAAAAGAGACTGCAGTTCTTCCCAAACCACAAGAGGCAGCCCACCACAGTTTGAGAATCGCTGTTCTACTTTGTAAAAATAACACTTGTGATTTAAGAGATGTAGTGAGTTCACTTCTAAATTATTCTCTTACATCCCTATATTTCAAGTCATGCCCTGCCTAACAGTGTTACTCTTTTCAGTAACTAAGTAGTGTATCTCATTACTCATAAAAATGTTGACAATATATTACTAGTTACTTGCATCTTAATAGCTTTTATATTCTATTGAAAACAACACTTTAAAACCAAAACCTCCACTAAAATACTGTCTGTTGGCTTAAAGGTGAATAAAATACTATGAGGAAAAGGTGTTGTGAGATCACTTTTCCATAAATTAATCAGTAATCAAGTGTAATTGTGACAGCATTAGTATTGTTCAATGTCTTAACAAATGTGTGATTAGTGAAGAAACGCACAGTAGTGTAACTCAGTTACTTTTGAGACAGTAATATTGTAATACAAATGTATTACATTTTTCTCCCTGTGACTAGTAAATTATAATAATTTTACAGTAACTTAATCAACACTGCTGCCTAACGACATTTGATAAAACTGTTATAAATGTTTATAACTGCAATTTTTTTTTTCTTTTTTCCCAAAAACACAAAACTAACCAACTTTAAATAGAGAAATAGACTAGCAGACCTTAGTTTGATGTGGTCTGTTGTGGTTTGTGCATTTAGCTTTGTCCCTGTATAGCACTGTGTGGGGCAGTGTGACTCAAAGTCAAGGGCCAAGGGTTTAATTTCACCAATAGTGAAGTTGTGCTTCAGGTGACAGACAAAACTTTCTCTATTCTACAGATCCTCTTATCACATGGCCTCACATTAGTGAACTATGTGAAGAAACATGAGGCTAAACTCAAGAACTGTAGATCTCTTTGCTGTCCATCAAATCTGTCAGATTAGACCCTCACAATGACAGAAAATAATACAGGCAAAACTAAAATACATTATACAGCACATTTAGTTCAAATTAAGAAATACCCACACAAAAATTTGCAGAATCACCAAGTCAAAGATTTGCATTGTATATTGTATAACATTCAAATTAACTTTTTAAGCAAATGCGTGCCAAGGAAATATGGATAAATTTAGCTATTTAAATACACATTCTATGAACACAAAGGAAGTAAAAATGCCATGAGGCTATTTTGCTTCACTTCATATATTTTGTTTACTTGTTTGCAATGGATGTACCAGGTAAATAAGTTCTTTCAAACACATGCAAACTTTAAGGAAACCAACCTCATTTCCATCTGCCCTCCAGTCTAAGGCGAGAAGGAGGCTCGAGAGCCTTACGTCATTTATGAGAAAAACATTTTCTTATACAAAATATTACCAGGTGCACGCATGGGTACTTTTATTTCACCGTGAGAGTAAAACAGCACATCATTTATTTTCTGTCGATTTTTAGAAAAGGTAAAAGCACACAGACACGCATACTGTATGTGTCGTGGGGCGTGGCACACACAAGAAAAAACTTTTCCTTCATCAGTCCCAGTCCCATTTCCCAGAACCTCAGTGTTTACATACAGTATGTAGCTTGATTTATCTGACTTTCTCTGTTAAGATGTCAAGAGAACCTAGAACCTAGTATGTGATCTGAAATGACAGTTTTACCAATGACACAATGCGAAACCATGTACATTTCATTATTATCCTATATCATTCAACACTAGAGAACACCTGACCTGACTAAACGATAAAAAAATAATATATTTCCAGTTCTGTGTGAAAGTTTAAGGTATTTTGTCAGAAAAGGCAACTGAAATAAAAGTAAAATGATGTCTGACCTTGGTTGAAGGACTAACCATAATGGTTAAAATAATTAACTGTTCTTGTCTCTTAATGGCATCAATGTATCGGTATATAAGACCCTCTAGTTACATATTCTGAAATGCACAAGATTCATGATATTGGAAAATATTCAAATGATCAAAATTAGTAGGCTTATCAGAACTGATTGCTACTTCTGAACATTTTTAAAATCACCACTCTGAACTGAATGTTGTATGAAGAAACAGAAATCCATATACTAATTTAAATATTTGTCAGGAAAAATTGTTTAAACCTATATCCAGAATCTGAGCTCTAGAAAAAGAAAAAAAGCTTCTATTCAAAGATGGGCATTAAAGTGCCCACCCAACAAAAGCTGTTACTGTATCGCCATTTAAATTCAAAACTGAACAGGCAAAACTGAGCCGGTTATAAATCAAAGCACAGCAGCGAGCCATTTGGTGACATCAGAAAAATGACAAAAACTAACTGTGATTTATAGAGTTGAGTTAACAACCTGACCAAACACGCCTCATCAGTGTCTTTGTGCAAAGATAACAATACTTACTGCACCACAACCTGTCTTTTCTGACCCACTACAACAGAGACCTGTCCAAAGTGGCTTCTCCATTTCCTATTGAAACTGTAGACTGTCATCAAAGCCTCGCTGTGTGCACTACTGTCCCTATCACAGCGGGACACGGAGCCAAAAACACTGTTAATCAACAACAATAAACTTTCCCACATAGGGACACCGAACCTGACAGGCACCAAAGATATCACCTGTGGTCTGCATTTGCATTTACTCAGTGTTTGTCTTATCTGGACTCGGGTGGTGGTAAATGGATGAGGACACTCTATAGCACCAGGCAATGACACCAGTTCAACAAGAGCCTCAAGACTATTTTTAGACAACAGTCAAATAAAACAATAAAATATTACAATGATTGCACGTGTGGTGGCATGTTTGTCATTGCTTAGTAACTACACACACACTGGTCATTCTAAATATGATTCTGCATGTGAGCAAAAAAAAATTATGGTCAAGGTTAGATTTATGTTTGCATTTTTATGCAGCAACTAATTTTGTGGTTGTTCTACTTTTCAGTTCCTTGTCACATAAAATCATGTTGATGCTAAAACAACTAACATTGTAAATAATAGCCAAAAATTTGGGCAAACCTGTGGTGCTGGCCCCATTGCTCTCCTCCCGTTTGCTCCCAGGACGAGCTGGTTCTACAGTTGAAGTTTGTGAGCTCGTGGAGCACCCCATCCTGTCCCGTGCGCATAGAGAACTGCGTGTCCAACTTCAGGTTTGTGTTGATGCTGCTGATGCCCTGGTGACGTCGCTCATAGATGTCCCGTCTCCAAATGGGCAGACACTGTGACAAAGTCAAATTCCTCTAGTGCTACTGTGCGTAATAGCGCATGGTGCTCGCGCCTCCGCCGCTTCTGAGCCGCGGCTGCAGGTGGAAAAAGCAGTTAAAGACAAACTGTTTATCGTAGCTTTGGAGAGTCGTGTGGATGGTGGATGTGCAGGCACAGAAATGCATTATTTAGTCAGAGCGCACAAGCTTCGGGGCGGGGAAAGAAGCTTGTCTTGAGTGCCATAGATACTGCCATTGTTCCCTTGAGCAAACACATCAAATTCAACCTATAGCACAAAACGTCCCATTAGAATCCTCAAACGGTAATTGTAATGAATATGTGTTTGCAAAAAGGGGTTTGCAGAGAAGGCTGTGTTTGGTAAAAAAAAAACAAAATTATAATATAAATGTTATTCCCAACTACGGTAATTTAATGTACACTGTGTAACTTTTTGACCAACAAAATAAAATAACAGCATATTTTCTTGTAAATTAAATGTCTTGCTGCACTATGCTGTTTGTTTGTTTGTTTGTTTGTTTGTTTGTTTGTTTGTTTGTTTGTTTGTTTGTTTGTTTGTTTGTTTGTTTGGGATTGCAATGTCACAAAATGTACTACATTTGGCCTGAGGAGGACCTCTGTATGTTTTTATGGATGTTTCACGTTATGGCACAAGACATATTTCCCCCTTTATGAATTTTGCAGACTTTGCCACGTTTTTTAGATTTGACCACCAGAAATTACACAGTGTTACTTTAAATATTCTGCATTCCTTGTGAGCTTAGTTCATTAACTATTATTACAATAAAAGAGCGTGTTATTACCTTGCATCGTGGCATTGTTGCTTTTTAATTCCTCGTGGGAAACACTTGCTGTTTGTTGAAAACAAAGACATTTACACATAATATCATGAAAATAAACAAACTAGCTATTAAATCATAAATGCGTGTGGTGCGCGGTGTTCCTCTGCGCATCCACAGACAGAAATATGCGCAAAGCACCATGGGACTTCCTTTCACTCCGAGGCCATATTGGAGTTAACTCACAGTAAGCGGCGCTCTGATTATTTACATAAAAATACACTTATAAACACTATATTTTGCTGGTTAGTGTCCCCAATACTAACTCGATTCTCTCCTGTCGCCGCAGGTTGGCCGTAAAGGACCCAGTATCAAAATGGTGGCCGCAAAGAAGACGGTGAGTGTGGGCACGCGCTGCTGCTGGGCTCGGTGCTTCACGTGGAGGCTGGTCTCTGCTCGGGCCTGTTAGCTGTAGTTTTGAAATACTCTGGTTTACTGTCAATGTCTCTCGTGGACAAGGAGTTTTAGTTATTGAGTATTTGAAAGACAAAACTGTGGGGGTCTTTGTGTTGTCCAGAAAACTGTTCAGAGACACTTTGATTATGAAGTTTGATGCTCGGCTAATGCTAAGCTAACTAAGTGTTTGTATGTCAGAAGCATAGATCCCTGGTCAGAAGTTAAAGTGGACATAATTTAGCCATTTACTGTCATTTCTAAGATCTAAGACCTAGATTGATGTGCCATTATTCAAAGTGTCATTGTAAAAGACCACTGAGAAAACGTTTTAGCTTGGCATTTGTCTTGTTCAAGGAAGATGTGATTATATGTGAAGTAAAATTTATTCACAGAGGAAGAGTCTTCTAGGACAAGAGAAGATCAAAAAACAGATAAACAATGGCGTTCTTTATCAAAAGTAACATTAAAATCCTGTTAAATATTATGTATAACTTAACAAAACAGTTTTCAGAGTTGTCAGTATTTCCAGCCCCTGGAAAAGTTTTGGAATTCGTCTCCTTAAAAAAAAAAAAGATTTGGAAAATTGGTTAACATTTTGGAGACAAAAACAAATGGGATAATTTGATCTGACACAATCCAGCTCGTGTTAAAATAAAGAAAGCAAGTTTTTTTTTATGTCTGGGGGGAAAAAAACATGCGTTACTTAAACCAGAATAAAATGTACTAAAATTTGAAATTTAACATTAGTGTCAGTCCGTTAAGACGTGGATAGTTGATAGGCAAGGATATTAAACAAGGTCATAGAAATTCGAGGAATTGTTTTAGAAAAGTCTAAAGTCGACATGTGTACCAACAGTGTTTTAACTTTAAATCTGAACTTGGTTATCTCACATTTTCAGACTTGGTTGCTTGATTCACAGTGTTTGAGTGCTGTGCTTGTCCTCTTTCAGACCTTAATCTTTAATTTTTTATTTTTTTTTTACTACAGAAAAAGTCCCTGGAGTCTATCAACTCTCGACTCCAGCTGGTGATGAAGAGCGGGAAGTACGTCCTGGGATACAAGCAGTCCCAGAAAATGATACGTCAAGGCAAAGCCAAGCTGGTCATTCTGGCCAACAACTGTCCCGCTCTCAGGTATAGCAGGGTAGTGGTGTGGTGCTTTTGGTTATTCTGGCTGTTCTTTTTAAGCTGGGCATAATTTAGTTGGATGTGCGCGCACAATTAGCATGTACAGTATAGTGTCAGCCTTTGTTCAGGATATTGCGAGTCTTCTGCACATGTAATTATGTTAATTATTTTCACAATAGATTGATAACAAAACCACAACTATAATAATAATACATTTTATTTATATAGCGCTTTTCTAGACACTCAAGTACGCTTAAAATACAAAGGCAGATAAACAAATTTACAATACATTAAAAACAGTTAGTAATTAAAACATTAATCAAATATGAAAGCAGATTTAAACAGACAGGTCTTCAGCAATTTCTTAAAAGTGGTGAGGTCGGTGCAGTCTCTGTCCCAGAGGGTGGGGCAGTGATGGCGAAGGCTCTGTCGCTATCACATAAACAGGATTTTGGTCGTTTCCAAATTTCATTAGAAAAAAAAAAATCGCAACTTGTGTAACAAAACATCACAATTTTCTTTCCTCATTTTAGCCTTTATTTTATTTAGTGTTTTCAAAAAACAAAATAAACTAAATAAAAATGATAAAGTACATATATAGGCCGCACTTAATAGTAACAGTTAATAGTAAGTCTATGAGAATCTATAATTTTGCTGCATTGCCTTATAAGCCGCACAGTTCAAAGCTCATGAAAAAAGTAGCGGCTTATAATCCAGAAATGACTGTACTCGAGATCGAGTCTTAAAGGGGACCTATTGTGTTTTTTTTTTATATTTAGTAAGAAACTAGAACATACTGTATGTAGATCAGTAATTTACCTTTTGTTCATTGTAAAACACAAAGTTGATCGAAAACAACTTAAAAATAGGAACAGCTCTATTATCTAAACGAGTAAATACAGACAAGTGGGAGGGGATAGGTGGTAGGTGAGAATGGGGATTTCTGAGCACTTGAGCTCCAGCTGAAGAACAATACAAGATTACTCAACATGCAGGAATCAATTCAAATATAACTTTGAGTAAACTAATGATGAAAGAACGCCATAACAGGGTTAAAAGTGAATTTGACATAATAGGTCCCCTTTAAGGCCAAGGCCATTTTTTAAGGTCTCAATTTGGACTTGACGACATTTGAACTCTGTCTTGCCTTGGTCTCGAGGCAAGACAGAGTTGCTTGGACTCTGTCTTCTCCTGGACCTTCTTGTCTTGGACACCGAGACCACAGTTCATTGCCACCACGCTCTACTAAACTTCTACCAGGAGTTCAGTGACATGCCCCAAGCACAGTTTGTAATTAGGAGTGCATAAGGTCATATCAACACTGGTAATTGTATAAAATTTCAAAGACGGTCTAGCTTTAATCTTGATGGACAGCGGTCTTGGTCTTGTCTTGGTCTTGAGACTTTGTGGTGTCAGAAAGGTCTTTGTCTCGATTACTGCGGTCTTGACTACTACACGATTGATGATTTGCACAGTCCTAATGTACGCTGAAGTAAACGACCATTACCTTAACAGTTGTTCCCTTTTGTCTTACAGGAAATCTGAGATTGAATACTATGCTATGTTGGCCAAGACTGGTGTGCACCACTACAGTGGCAACAACATCGAGCTCGGCACAGCCTGTGGAAAATACTACAGGGTTTGCACACTGGCCATCATCGACCCTGGTCAGTGACTTTGCCATTATGTGTTGTGTTCTTGGTCAAGTTGATTTCTGTGCGAATTGTTGCGCCTGTGGGACCTTGTCTCAGTGGTCTTGTGCAGGACATGTGATTCGCCATAAAATTACCTCTGGAGTGTTCTGATAAATGGTCAGGTTTTGCCTGTCAAAATTTTGTGACCCTGCAGTTGGTAACATTTAATCGGCATGAAAATGTGATGCAAGTCTTTATTGTTGCCGTCTTGAATAAATGGTGATTTCTCATGTTTTGTTTCCTTTTCAGGCGATTCAGACATCATCAGGAGTATGCCCGACCAGCAGCCCCAGCCCCAGTAAAGCTGTCCCCTGCCCCGTTGTTATAAATAAAAGTCGGTGTAAACAGTATTATTTCTATTGGCCTTTTTCCTCATGCATTTCCTTAGCTGTCCACCAGGGAGCACTAGTTATTTAGTTTCACATCAGACTCAAATACAGTATCTAATACTTTTGTATTAAGTGTATCAGAGTTCTTTGATACTTTTGCACAACAACATTGCACAACGTTTAAATAAGCAGTAAAAATTACACAATGAGTGATCCTTGAACTGACTTAAATTGCGTGAGACCATTGGACACTTGGTCTGAGTGTAATCGAGAAGGAGCATGTTCTTTCAGAGGTATTAAAGGATTTACAAGAACATTATTTACAGCTTCATAACCCAACCCTTGAAATCTAAAGCTTTACATAACATTTAAACAGAAGATGTAATACTGTGCGCTCCTGACCCTGATAACAAAGTATAACGCTGAACCATACTTTTGGCCATTATTGAAGGTGAATTTAACTGCACTTTCTTCACGAGACAAACTTTAACATCAACTTTAAAAACTAACCTAGAGGCTAAATATTGTTTTTTGTGTACTGCTGGATTTGTGGAGGTCAGCATGGACAACATCTCCAGCTGGTAGTGGGAGAGGATTGGTGGCCGTGGTTGTTTGGCTGCGTAGGTGGATTAAGTAGATTAGGCTTTTCTGTAACTGCTGACACTGAAGGCAGTGAACATGGATCCAGTTGATTTTAGTAATACTACATGAAAACAACTTTGGTTTTGATGAATATACCACACAAGTGAATATAATCTAAAAAATAAACTGGCTCTTGTTTCCTTCAGATGAAATGAGGCGGAACTTTGTATAATTTGGACAAATGCCATATCTGTTCGTGACTTTGATCCTACCAGAGCCAGTGTTCAGTGCCCAGTGTGCAACATGCTGCACTAGCTTGACCCAGTTTTTATCCCACTGCATAGCTAAGCTGTTTTCTGATTTCCAGTTAAATTGAATGAACTCATCATCCTTTTCTGAAACCGGACACGTGCGATGGATGCAGAGCAGCACAATGAGGACATTTAACTATCCACAAGAGTTGTACAATCAAATATACTCGTGTGAACAAGCAGGGCTAAAAATAGAGAAGGGGAAGCCTGGTGCAGAATATTCAATAATTCCCATACATATGCACTGTGCTACTGTCACCACATCATCAATATCTAATTTAAACTGGGTAGGGTCTTGTGTTATTTGTATTATTGAGTAAGCAGAGATTGTACACACTGCTTCTATATGCTCATCTAATTCATTATTGATCACGGATGCTCTATACGCCCCACGCAACATCGTTAAAGGAAGTTGTAGCAGAAAAGAACTTGCCACATACATTATGCAGTAAGAGAAAGTATGATAATGTCCTGTTGCGAGAGGAAATACCTGAAAATGGAATTCCAAGCATTTCAGTAGCCTGAACAGTATCGAAAATCATTGCTTAAAATAATGTTTAGTCAGTCCTTCTGAAAAAAGCTTGTTCGTGGTGCTGCAATTTAAGAAGTAACATCTGCTTAAAGAGAATATATTATATAAAATTTACTTTTCTGAGGTTTTTTGCCTTGTTTCTTGTTCTCTCATTACTTCAAAGTTATATTTGGATTGATTCATATGTTTCTCTCGTGTAGCTGATGCTTGAATGCTCTGAAAATCTCTGTTTTCACCTAGAACCTATCCCTCCCCTCTTGTCTGCAATTATTTCTGATTATTAAACAAAAAGTATTCCAGAGTAAAACATATAGGGTTCAAATTGTCATGTAACAACATTCCAGCTTCAAAAATTAGTTAAATTTTACATCGAAAAGGTTAAACTTATCAGTTTTGTCGTTTTTATCAAGAAGCAGAGTGATTTTATGATTTTTCCTATATTACTAATATTGAATGTGAAGTCACCGTATATAAAATGTGTTAGAATTATTATAAAAATATGTATTTATGTCTACTTACAACATGAACACATGACACAATGTTTTTTTCATTCCTTTTGTCTAATAGGTGACCATTAGTTTAAAAAATCAGTTCAAACTTTAGTATGAAGAAGCTAAGTTAATGAGACATAAACGGTGAAAGCACTTGCAGGCTTACTTTTAATACATTTGTATCTTGACGACCACATTGCCATGTCACACACTATTGAGGTCACTGTCTGCCCATCAGATTTTACTGAAATCTATCTGAGCTACATGTCAGACACTAAACAGCCTGAAACTGACCCACATTTACTCATTTTTTCTGTCTTGTCTGGTCCCAGAGTTTGAAAAGTAGGTGAGCTCGTCTGGCTGCCCAGTATGAAGCCCAAAGGTAATGCCTGCCACCATTTTGAGGCATGAGACTAAATCCTTGCTGATCTGCCAGTCTGCTCATCCCTCTGGGGCCAAGAGAGAGAGAGAGATGCTGAATCTGCAGTCTGGAGGTCACCCACATGAAATACTGATGCCCGTTTCAGGGTATTGTCAGTAAGAATTTAATCCAATCTTTTCAACAGAATTGTGCTTTAAATAAAAGTATAAGCACTCCATCAATACAAATACAACTCACTTTTTGAGGTCAGGCGACTAAAAGGGGATATGTGGACTCATTTATAATTTGTCCCAGTACTTTAAGTGGACAAAAAAGTGTTGAACTTTTTATTTTCTGTTTGTGGCTAATACAAAATGTCAGGCTTTGCTATTTTAAACAATTGCATGTAAAAGAAGGTCTCAATAAGCTTTTTTTTGCGCATAATGTACAATTTAAGGATCACTGCACAAGTTTTTCAACTACAAAGTGAGAAAAATGTCTTGACAGCCAAAACTGCCAACCTGTGAAGCAGGACATTCAACATATTTTTCATGACAAATTTTCAGAAGGTCACCACTTGAGTATTTACATGAGTAGAGATGTTTCAATGATAAACTAACTACTCATAGTTTTATGCAATATTCTAAATGCTTTCCCCGCAGTTAAAGTAGAATTAAACCAGAGTAAATACTGTTTCATGTTTGTAGTTATTGGGTCATGAGCCAGATCAGCTGGTCTGGAGGGACTGACCTGGCCAAGAATGTTAGACTGTGCTCAGATACAAAAAGAGCGCTGAGGGCCATGAGTGAGACATTATTGGGGAGTATAGGCCTTTTCCAACTGTTTTCAGTTCCTAGTACTTTTTTAGTTCCAGTCCCCATTTTGGGTGCATTCACACAGAGCAGGAACTATGGACTGGGGCTACACTTTTGGGACTTTTTTAGCTCCTGCTCTGGGCCAGGTACTTTCTAGTCAGACCATGAACCTTTTGGTGACACAAACACATTTACTATTTTAACTTTGTTTAGAAATATGTTTTATACGTTCTCACATTTAGATCAACCTTCCTTATCCTCGATGAAAATTATTAAAACGCAATAACTTCTAAAATGTATTTATTTTAATTTGTTTATACTAACCTATAATACTATTATTAGGAATTACAGCGAATAATTTGATTAATTATTAATTTCAGTGATATTTTCAACTTTTGTACATGATAGTTTTATGTAGAATCGAAAAAAGACAACTTTGTTTTCCTAACACCACTTAATCACTTATTTACATGTTCAAGACTATAAAGATGGTAATGTTAAAGGCAATTAGACCCACTTTCAGAAACTGTTGTTGTGTGAACACAAACATGGGGGCAGATTAGTTCTTCTGACTAAACAGGGACTGAAAGAATGTTGGGACTAGTTCTTGGTACTTTCATGTGGGAAAACGCCTGTTGTCTCACAATCTGGTTCTGGGGTAAGTTCTGGTTCTGTAAAAATGGAAAAAAAAAAACAAAAAACAACAACAACAAAAAGTTCTGAAACTCAAATGGGGCATTTTTAGAAGTGGTGAATCCTGACCCACTTAAAGCACTGATTTGACCAATACACATACCACCACCTGTCATTGCATTCATACTTGGCACTGTGCATGCAGAGTTTTGTTCAGAAACACAACGGTGTCCTCATCAAGTCAGAGTTGACAGTTCAGATTATTTAGCACATTACTTATATTTACACGCAAAGTACATTTATAATAACAATACATTTAATAGCCTTAATAAAACATAAACAAACCTAATATATAGGTCTTAATTTAGATTTACTTAGTACTTAACTAATTCATTAACCTTTTAGTTCAGTAGCTACTAATAGTGTGATTTTTTTTTTCTAAACTAGTGTTCCTGCTTCATTAGGGTGAATTCATGTTTAGTTTTTATGTTTATCATGAAGCGGTTTACAGTAGGCTTTGTTTCAAACAACGTGAACAATTAAAACCCACAACACAACTGCATTTATTTTCATTTTTATTATTATTAAGGTTTAATGATAGGAGCTTATGCAAATCCAACAAGATCAGCAGTGAGTAAACAGACACGGAAACAGTCTTAGTGATTGTAATTTTAAAATCCATCAGCCTCTTTCTTTCCCTCTCAAAGCCCAGTTCAGATCTACTGAGCCGGAAGTCCCTCGAACACCAGCAAAGCGTTGGCCTGTTACACAAACACAAAAGATGCTGTTGCTTTAATACAGCGAGTTGGTTCTGACTGAGGAAAGTGCCGTTTTGTTGGATTTACAGAAGCACTGATTCACAGCCGGGACAATGACAAGGGTACAATATCCACTAACACATTAGTATCAAATGGAAAAGTTTAATTTTACACTATTTTTTTGCATAGAAAGAATACCACATGTTAATAACTTCAAGGTTAAATCTACATTGTAGGGCTGCACAATATTGCACAGATCATTAATTTGATTGTAATAAAACGACAAAATCAGTCAAATTGAAGTTCTAGTTATGACCAAATTATTTTCTATCTCTGCTCCAACAGTTCGATTTTTTTTTTTTTTTTCAAAAAATTGTTAATCTAGTCTTTTTCACATGTCTTGCATAGCCTGTTTTTCTGCCTAGCTTGGACTAATTGTAAACAGAAATAATAGTTAAAATGTTGATTGTAAACATAAAAACTACACAAATTTCCCCTTTACCCATATTGTGCAGCTCTAATGAAGCATAGCCTAGCCCAGTGTTAGTCTATCGCCTTTTAAGCCTCAGTAAAAGACAGGCATTCATTACTACGCATCAACTGATTTGTGCTATGGCGCTAAGTTCAATCAACGCTGGGAGAAATGCAAAAGAAACTACGTACAAGATTCAAGCGCACACAACTAGTTCAGCAGCATATCACACTGTCTTTGTAGGAAAATGCCCTCAGTCCAGCTAAGACAAACAAAAAGTCATAATTGTGTAAAAAAAAACTATGTAAGACAGTCAACACTGCATAAACGTCATTGGGACACAAGACGATGACACCACATTTCAAAAACTCTACTAGATTCAAATTCAGGTCGTTTCGAGACACACAATTTGTAATAAGTGCTTTGTAGCTTGATTCTATGAAGGATCAGTGGAAAATGGGTGTAGAGTTTCTGTGGGAGTCGTTGGATTACAATGTCACACACGACATATTAAATACAAAAGGAAGACGGGCTCCTATTGTTCAGAACAACTTCTCAGGGGACGTAACAATGCACTGTTTTGTATTTGTAATCCATTAGTTTATTTAGGATTTTTACCATCTCAAAGCAGAACTAAGCGACATCAGTTGTAGTGCCCCACTTACAGCTCTCTCAGCTACCAAACTGAAAGTAAAAATATGAGCCAGTTTCTCAGGAAATCTGGTATCGGGTGAGGATTCAAAAATTGCAAATGCAGGTTTTGTACCGGGAGGCAACCGAGAGAGCCGACACGTGCTTCAAATACAAGTAATCATCACAAGACTTACAAAGACATTTAACAAGGTAAAAGTGTTACTTAGCTCTGCTTTACTGTGCCTTTTTTTTATTTTAGGCTTTCAGCAAGTATTTTTTTTTTAACGACACCAAGTATTCAAATTTTTTTTTTCTCTTAACTGCTGCATAGCCTCATAGCTATTCACTGCAATGAATTTAGAAGTGCTTTTCATAACTTTCAGAAGCCCAAGCAAGTTTTGCTCAAAAGGGAGCAACTACCCATGCTAAAAACAAGAGAAAGCATGGTTCCTGTATTTCAGGGAACAAATTGCTCTATAATTAGAGGAAGATGGTTCACTGTGACCCAATTTTCATTCGAATCGATGTCTTAACAATATATCTGTCTTTCAATAAAATAGAATTTTTAAATTTAATTCAAAAAAGTACAAAGTCTTTATGCAGCAGTGTGTTGTGAATGCATATTGAGATTAACTCAATAATATTGACCTTAATAAAGGTGGAATATAGAATCTATATTTGTTTGTCAGATCAAAGCAAATCATGATATTTCATTAATATTTCTTTAAACCAGTTTACACTGCATTGCCACACCCCTTCTTTTCATCACAACATCATTACACGTTACACCACTTAAACACCATTATTCTCTTCTTTTTCCCTTTTCACTGTTTTACAAAAGTCGTACAAAAATACCCCAACATTACATTCAATGGGAATTTATCAATATCTGAAAAAAGTGCTCTCACATAACCAGTCAGTGTTCTCATTTGCTCTCATGCACACACTTTTAGGTAGCTTATCGATGAAGACAACAAGGATTCACAGTATCAGGAGTTGCAGTAACAGTTGGTGGCCACACTGTGCACTTTTCAGTCAAAGAAAAGCACAAGTTTTGTCTTTGAAAAAGTCAGTTTGCCACAACAACCAGGAAATGTTGTGCAAGTTCAAAGTTTAGGATTAAGATTTGGAGCTGGATCCTCCTTTGGACAGATGCTTTTGTCTTGACTTGAACATGAACCATCTGGAGTGAGGGATGTCGGAGGTGGTGGGGGGAGTTTGGGGTGAATAGGGAGGAGGCGGGGGGGCGTGCAGAGGACCAGCAGCAGTGAAATATGTGGTGCTCATGCCTCCATATACTGGGGCGGGGGCTCCTTGGGCGGGATGGCAATAGCCTCCTCGTAGGGCGGCAGCAGAACCTGGAGGGAAAGACAAAATGTAAAGTTTTAGTCTTTTTTTTTTTAAATACAGCAACTTTAAGCATTAAAACTGGGACACCTAATTTTCAAACTGAAAAACAGGAAGTACGTTTTTATACATATGAACTACCTCCTAGTTCTTACAAATATTTTGACATGTGAATAATATACAGTATACTGCATTTATTTTTAGCTGCATTGATTACAGCTTAAGTTCAGTAGAGAACGCAGCTTTTGGCTCCTGATGAAAACTAGAATATTGTATTATTCCAGGTACAAAAAGAAGAAGTTGTCAGCCAAAAGTTGGTAATGCAGACAATATTAGGCACTCTGAAATGTTAATGTTAAAAAGCTTTAATCCCAATATGTCTTCTTTGAATTAAAAAACGCGTTCTGAAGAAGGCTTGTCTGGTCCTTGTTTTAATACACCTGGACATTCATGTAGCGCTCCCCAATTTATTATCTATTGTATTATTCCATTTACACAGTGCAAAGTGGTCTGATTTGGTCACAAAGCGTTGAGTTTACATTAGTACAAAAATAAGTCTCCCAGGTTTTATCTAGACAAACTGGTTCTAACCACAGTCACTTTATTCTGACAATTTCACAGACAAACTGAATGAATTGTCTTGTCCAACTAAAAACAGCGGTACCCATTTTAAAAGCTCACATAGAGCACTTTTAAAAGCTACTTATTTGTGCTTGTTTTTGATCCACTTTTTTAAACCTATGAGTTTTGCATCTTGATGGATTTCAGGAGGATATTTGTGTTTTTGTGAGTGTAAAAATAGGTTGTAATTGCACAACTCATATAAAAGGACACAGTTATTGTCCCCTTCCTTCCTGCTCTTATGTCTCATTGCTACGGGCATGACCAGCGACAAACACAGAGCAGCGCACACACAGACTCCGAATGGTGTTACAAAACCGGTGCTTATTCAGGACAGAGAGAGAGAGAATGAGAGAGAGAATATGCTCCGAGCGAAAGAATAGTGAAACGGTCAGGGAGGCCCGGCGAGCACATCACAACTAGAATTTGAAACAGAGCGGACACAAGCAGACAATTATGTAACTAACTGCGTTCAGAAAGAAGGCATGTATAGCTAAAGAAGCGAGAGAAAGAAAGAGAGAGAGAGAGAGGGAGAAGTAAACCAGTGTGCATTTTAATAGCATTTATATAAAAGCAACAACAGATAAGCAGCTGGGTACTTGATGTCCGAGGCTGCTGAAAGCCATTTAGACACACTGCCTGCCTGCTTTCTATGGCTGGAAATAGATGGAGCACTCTTTTCATTCAGTGGAGGAACGCTCTGAATCAAACATCTGCTCATAAATCTATCAAAGTGCAGAGACTTATCCGGCTGTTAACTTAGCGCCAATGATACATGTTGGATTATACTTTTTAACAGATAATAATCATCATAGTGTCGCCAGCTCATGTAGTAAAGATTTTATCCATGTTAGACGAAGTAAACATGATTATATTAAAGATTTTGCAAACATTTCTTTTATATTTGGTTCTGGTTTTGTCATTTTTAAGTTTTAAATCTTACTTCGTGATTGTAAACAGTGGCGCTAGCTAGCCTAACAGTTACCTAGCAACCATGTGTGCAAACTGGACCAAAACTGACTGAAATTATGTCTTTGACCAATGAAAATAATTAGAAAACACTTTTATTTTGTAAGATGAATGTTTTTAAGAGTCAGAAAATTTGTAAATTTTGATCCTTTTAAATTTTGCTCAGCTTTCTGTTAATTTCAACATATTTTTCAGACGTTTTTTTACAAACTAGTTCTTGATTGGTGTAAAATTAACATTCCCAACAAAACAGTCAAAATTAGAAAAACAAAAAATCTGTCCTATAGTCACTTTAAATATTAATTATTATATGATAATCAGTGTATTTGTTTTATTGTGGTTACACTGTGACTGGATCTTGTATTTTGCGATTTTAAAGAAATAGTTGGTAATGTACTGTAGCTTAGTTCTTTCATATACTTCTTAGTGTATAGGTCAAGAAGATTACTAACAAACACACAAGTAATTGCACTTTACAGTATTGTGTAATGGCAGAGACTTCTTTATGTAAGTTTTGTGACGTACAGTTGATTTTCTTACCCAGTTAAATTAAAAGAGGGATTTCTCCACACGCTCTCGTACATCGCGAGCGCTTACACAGTCTGCTGAGCTTAAACTACAGTATGTCGTCCATATGCTTCAGCGTATGGGAAAAGACCACGATCTGATGTGTGATAAAGTAGCAGAGAGAGAGTTTTGTGAGGTGAACGAGGCCGCGGACACAACAAGGGCAAAGGAGGTCGAGTATGGAGGCAGATTAATGTCTTATGTATCAGTGGAGGATTACTGCAAATGGAAACGGTGACCACACTAAAGCTTCTCAGACCGGTGAGTCACAGCAGAGGGGCAAAGCAGAGTCCAAAACACCACCTTTATTCAAACAAAAGCTCCTGTTCTTATGCATCAAGGTTTCTAAATCAACTTTTTGTGTTTAGTGAGAAAACTTATATTTTCAGTGGTCAGTGGTATGTTTACGGTAGTATTTATAACATTATCATGGACTGCTCTAAGTGCTCCCTATACCTTCCACCACTCCCTTCTTGAGTACTGCCCACTTTGACAGCTCTGCTTGAAATGTGACTGTCCACAGTTTTAAGGGATTATGTGTCACTTCGAGCAAAACAACCCAGACAATCTATTTTGAACTGTTTTCTTTCAATAAAAATTTTATAGTAGAATCTATGTAGAATCTACAAATATGATAAGCAGCCAATGCATAGGTTAAGGATTAAAAAAATAATGGAGACAATTTACAAAGCCATACTAATTCTTTAAATAATATTGACTAAAATAACAATTAAAATTCTACACATAGCATTATCAACATGACAACAGTTGAAAAGCTAAATAAAATTGTGTTAAGCGTCTTGCAACCAACTACCAACTTAATAAATAATCATATTTGGACACTTTGAAAATGTTGTACCACTTCCATTTTACACTTTCAACTAGGGCTGGGAGATATGGCAAAAAAAGACTAAATCACAGTTGTCAAGGAGCCTTCTCACAAGTTTGATTTTATCACGATTCATGCATTAATCTAGCTGCCTGAATAAAATCCTCGGTTTCATCAGAAAGTTCATTTTAATGCAAAGTATAGTTTTACAGTATCCAGCACAAACAGTTTCCTTGAAGGCTTTGTAGGATTATGGAGTTTACCAATAGAAGAGTAGAAAATCAAAACAATTAATAATGATTAAGCAAATGATTAATATATTTCACATATTGATATATTAGAGAAGGAACATTTAGAATACTTTACTGTGATTGGTTAAATCCAGTTGCCACTCTGAACAAGGTTTTAAGAAATGTGTGATTGAAATAGTTTGTATAAAAAAAAAAACAGCTGAAAAATAATGATTCACCTTATGACAAAAATAGTCGACTGTCACAGGAATGTGCTTGAAAGTTGATTTGCATCACCATATTGCCCAGTCCTACTTTCAGCCCTTTCACTCAAATTCAAAGTTGGCACTTTAGGTAACAGGAAGCTAAACTGCTGCTCTACTTTTTCCATGTCTAGACCTTACCTTGTACATTTAGAGGTATGAACTCAGTGAACTGCAATAACACGCAGACATATGTGTAAATATCTAGGCGTAAACATGTCAGCGGGTGAGTGAGGTGTATCCGAGAAGCTGAGTTTCGGGACTTACCGTGGTGTCGTTGGTGGTGACATAGACCAGGACCTCTGTGCTGCCGCGGCCGCTCACGTATCTGTAGCAGTTCCACACGCAGCCAATCAGGTAGGCCTGTTTCAAGGAGGCACACAAGAGGACAAACCATGACCTTCTGAGGGACACGCTGCCACCACTTTTCTTTATTGCCACAGTCACCTGCCGAGACTTCAACCATTCATCAATGTCACACATGCTTACAGAGGAGATGGATCACACAGAGAGCCAACATTGACCTCCTAAACCTGCTTCGAACCAGCTTAGAATCAAGAGTGGAAGAGTGGAGGGACATACAACTTAAGTATATTTAAACTTAGACTAGAAAGTAGTGATTATGTGGTTATATACTGTGCTGGTGATGTTATTGCTCAGCCTAGAAAGTTCCCTTGTACAGCATGTGCAAGTTAGCATTAATGTTAATTGTTGCTCTCCAGACCTCACCCCAACGTCACCAGAAGCCTTCTTATCCCATCACGCATCTGTCTCAGTTTGACTGTGCACCCTGGACTCAGCTTAACCCTGCGCTCTTGACCTATACCCTCATCTACTTCACAATATTCCTTCTAGCATCGGCTAAGGGACGTTTAGAGACAGAACCCCCACACATTGAGTCTTGTCGCCTGGGCATCATTCATCTGATTCCGTAGAACTAACAGTATCTCATTCAATAAAGAATGTATATCTGTCTGGCATAGATCCAGCAAACGAAGATATACATATATAGAATTTTCTTTCACTATGGATGTTTTAAAATTCCAAAAAATATTCATTGTTACAGTGGGTGAGTTTGCCTCTCCATGGATTGGACTTAAACTTGGCTTAGTCTTCTTGGAGATTTCTAAATGTAAGTAGTGCCCTGTTAAGTTTCCATAAACAAAGCAAAACATAATTACAGATTTTTTAAAAAGTAACAAAGAATCTATGCAAACTATAATGAACAAGTAATAATTTGGTAAGACAGATTGTTTTTTATGCTGCAAAACAGAAAGTATTGAAATCTATTGAAAACCACTTCTTGGCTCTCACAATGATTTGGCACATGGCCCTCATCCCCAATGATAGCTGCCATTACTTAATTTTTTTTTGGCGCTTGCTTTCAACAATTCAACTAACATACTCTAATATTCAATTCAGATAGTACACAGCAAGTTTCACATGTTTAGAATATGTTTTTGGTGGAAAGGACAAAGTTTACTAATTTACAATTGACGTTAAATGAAGTCATTGTCATTTTTATTTAGAAAACATTTTAGTAGTCCATATAACATACTTATCTCCCTAATTTATCAACTGTGAATAAATTTCTCTCCAAATTGTGCCTGTGACATTAATCTTCCTCACAAGAATAATGTTTAACTAGACTATATTAAAAATTGGTGTTTCATCGCCGTCTCTCCTGACTTTTCTAGCTCTTCATTAGAGATTTCGAGCTTGTCCTCTGCTCTGACGCGTTTGTTTGCGCGCAGGAAGCCAGAGGAGGTTTAAGGTTTGCCTGACTGCGCCGAGGAACAGGAGGGTCATTGTGTTTGTGTGTGAAGGATCCTGCTGAGCCTGTCCCGCTGCCAGCTCCTAAAACCAACTGACCACAGCAAACGGGCCGCTCTACTGCCAGCCAATCACCATGCCATCTGCTGAGTCTGACCTCCGCAAACGGAGAGCTGAGGTCAACGCAACCTGGATTTACCACGCAGCACCTTTTACCACAGAAATCTAATTGAAGTGAGCGCTCTTGTCCTGCTTTGTCCCCTGTTTCATCATGTAATTCTCAACCAAATTTGATCACAGTGCAGTTATAATCACAGTGCAGGACTCATGGAAACACATTTGAAAAGTCAATATATCTAAATACAGACCCACACAATGTACTATATGTAAAACTATTGATTTAATTAGGCTTACCATTGCATTAAACGTTACTGAACCGTGGCAAACAATGTAGACAACTGTTCACAATGCTGCTCTAGTATTTCTGAACACTAGTCTGTACAAAATGTAATTTGAATGATGAGTGTAAGTCAAAGTGTAATATTCTATTGTAATTTTGTTAATGTTCACTGCACTAGAGTAACTTAAAGACACAGAAAAGTAGCCTATCTAAGTCAAACAACTGAGTTGTCATTTATTATCATTTTTTTTAGCTACGGTTGACAGGATTGGAGAATGTTAATATGAAAATTATTATTAGACAATATTTTAGCATCATCTTACATGAGCCTAGATGTTTTGGTAGATATTCAGGTCTCACACAAAACATACATAGATAAATTGTAAAGATACACAAAAGTACAGAAACATATAGGTTTCACGCGGCACCGACATTGCCATGAAATATCTAAAAGGCATTTCACAAATTTTCAGTCAGGTAATTTTATTAGTGACAAAAACTGGTAACTTTTAGTATTGCAAAACTTGCAATTAATTATTTAATAATATCGACTGATTGACCGGGCATTGTGAAGTTACGTGAACAAAACATTTTACTTTCAGTCCTTGCTTGGAAGGGCAGACTTTCAGTGTCTTTTTTTCCCCTAATTTTTGCTATCTTTATAGTAAAATACTTTACTTTATTTTTGGTTGTCCGTGTTATTTTTCTACATTCAGAGTGTCTCGAATTCATTTTGACAGTTTAGACACAGCATTATTTCACACTGTAAGTCATTTTATCTGTCTACTATATTGCTTGGTCTTATCCGAAGAGCACCTGATTGCTTGCAGATCCTGTAAAGCACTCACTATTTGTCTTTATCTACTACTTCTCTATTATGTTTACTTGCTATCTGCTGTTTGCTGAGTAACTACAACAAGTTTTTTCTACTTTTGCAGTTTGTCGGCGTAAGATGATGACCTTGAAGCCTTTCTACTACTTCTGCAGTTTGCGAGTACACTACTGTTTCTCCCAGTTGCCTTGAGAAAATCCCAGCTTTGGCTTGTGAAGTCTGTTGTAAATATTTCCTAATGGATCTCAGAGGAGCAGCCCCCTGATCTGATTGTACAGATGACTGAGACTGTGTGCCCTCCCGTCTCGCTGCCTCCGAGCCGAGCTGCACTGGCAGAATCATCCATGCATTAAGTGCCATCAGCCTGACAGGGGTTGGTTTTCTGTTGTCCCTGACCCGCTGCTCTGCGCCTCTATGATAACCCCATGGAGCGCACTGGCTGAGGGAGAAGTTGCAGCTTCATGGGCATATGCTTTACACAGCTTTCAAACTAACTAAGCATGAGATTTAAAGTTTGTCTTTCTGTTTTTAGCTCAGTCCTCATGTAGACTTGTCTGATTCGGTCATAGGCCTGGTTAAATCCATGTTTAGTTCAAGTTTTGTTTGTTGTTTGTTTGTTTTAGCCACAGCATAATCCTACAGTATCAAAAGTCAGATAATAAGACTTGTATCAAATCTAGATACTCATTTGATCAAGTTAAAAAAAACAAAACTGAATGTTATCTGAAGAGTTTCAAAATAATCCTGGCCCTTTTCAAAACTAGCTTAAAATGTAAAAGTTTATCAAAGAAAGTATTAGTATTTTGTGTTAAAAACGTCAGATTATTGCATTTTTCACCATTACTGTGATATTGAAATTGGTATCGAGAATCAAGTCAATTCCTTAGTATCGAAATTGAGTATTGTGACACCACTAAATGATGCCTGTGCAGATGTGAAGACAATATTACTCATTGGTCTTATTTTCAAACTTGTTTTACACTTTTATTTCATTTCATGAACATCAACCTGTGACTTGATGCACAAATAACAAACAATAAATATTTACAGCAAATGTAAAATAACCTTTACGTATGCAAAGAGCAAACCATTAGCTTCAATCAGCCAAAAGGAAAACACTATTGTCATTCAGCTCCTGTCATATTTGATGCAACTCTGCTTTCACATGTAAATATATGAAGCGCAAACATAATTCTGGCTATTTCTATTCATGTTTCTTTGATGTATGGGAAGTCAAACCATCTAGAACAGTTTACTTATGTGTTGGCTGAGCTTGTACATGTTTATTAACAAGGGTATTAAGTGTCTGCTGCCACCATATCTCTATGCACATACTCAACAAAGAACAGAGGGATAGATTTCTTTGCCATCTCAAGACTGAAGTAGGATTTCCATATTTAAGTGAATCCTAAAAGATTTGGAATATGAATCTATGTGTTTTTAACAACACTTTTAAGTAACATTATTGTGCAAAGTGAGCTAAAACTATACTTGGTTGGATAATACTGTGTCGTGGTCTTTACTTACCTTAAAGGTTAAAATGCAGCCGATGAACAGCAGGACTGCGAAGACTAGGCACATGTTGTTGGTGGACATGATGTCCTCTTTGTAAGGGAAAGTCCCCGGCTAAAAACAGAGAAATACACAAAATTCAATGTGACAATAAAAGAAACTATATCACTTCTAATTATATGCAACTAAAGTTATAAAACAGTTGCTTAATTTATTTTCTATGGTGTTTTGGGGGTATTTGAAATTCGTGAATCTAATAGTTTTTATGTCATAATAACTTTACATTAACCTTCAAGTTTGATGTTGTGAAGCTGGTTAGCAACTCATTTAACAATGCTTTTAAAACTAAAATGTGATATGGTGACATGCATAGCGTTCATAAGGTCTGTGAAACAAATGAGTACTCACCAACTGCTGAAGATAGTCCTGTACTGTGTTGGGATAGACCACCACACTAATGGCCACCAGAGTGTTAAGGGCAAAGTCAAAGATTTGGTAGCAGAAGAAAGGGATGATCCAAGCGGCATGTTGCTACAAAGAAGACAAAAGTATATTAAACATTAAGCGTATTGTTGTTAGAAGTCAAAACTTTGAACAAAAAATTCTGCTGAAGCTTAAAGGTAGTTGATTCTCATTTCAGTCCCACATTGATAGACACAAAAACACAAAATAATTGTAGTTACCATGTGATCTAGTTCTCATATAGCTCACTATTCAGAATCCTAGCCAATATTTGAATTACCAATAATATATTTTTCCCTAGTCGACCAAACATGAGTGAACTCCCTTTGCCAAATCCATAAAACCAGAGGAAACACAGAGTATATTTACCTTGTAGGCTCCATACGTTGCCATGCCACATATAAGGATCATAAGGAGTGATATTGCAGTTGCTATGCAGATATCTGAAGTGAGAAAAAAAACACACAAAATATATTACACATCATAAGTACAACACGACTCACAAGAGGCCAGACATAATCCAGAGCATTCATACTACAAGCACCTCAAGTAACATTATAGCTATTTTTAGTGCTCAATCTGTTTGTGAAAAGTATAGCCACCAGAAGGCCAATTGTTATGCAAGACCGGAGCTAAATTTGACATAATATAACACCTCTTGTATTCACATTACAGCTGTGACCGCCGGGACACTTGTCGAGAGCGAAAGAGGCGAAAGGACACACTGTCTTCAAAACACTACACATGATAAAAAGGGCACTTTGACATATCACTGAACTGGGTTAAATTTAGAAAAACACAAAAAAGAAATAAACTATAGTGTTGTTTTTAGACATTGTAATGGGTTTGGTGTGTATCTTGATAAAATAGGGCTGAATAATAGATTGAAATTGTATTGTGAATGCTATTTTGAAGATACAGTATGTGAAAACATCAAAAGTATAGTTTTAGTTAAAAAGAAAAATCTACAAAGAGCCAATTTAAAAAGAAAACAAACGTTTGTATAAATGTGTTTTTGCCCACTCAACAAATATGGTTCAATAGCACAATCTGAGATATACATTTTTAAAATAAAGAAGCTTTCTGGAAGAGATTGAGTTTGAGTTTTAGTTTGAAAGTAATGTGTTTATCAGATTTAAAATTTGATTTATTCCCACCATACAAAGAAAAAACTAAATTGAAGAGAACAGCACTGTAGCTTAACATAAGGAATGATAAAACTGTCACAAAAACGATGCTTACGTGCACATCGGCACACAACCACACACTGTCCGAGCCAGCTAACAGTTGGGAGATTCAAGATGGCGGTTTTAATCTGCCAGAGATTGAGAACAGTTTTTAATCAGTCGCGGCAGTGACAGGACCGCTCTGTGACGATGATAGCGGCCGGAGGGAAACACGCACTCAGATGTTTGCCTGGAGCCGAGTCAGCGCGGCCAGTGCTTAGAGCAGCAGTCTGAGGCGGCCATACTGTCAGACTGTGAGAATACAAGAGCTGTGTGCAGGGAAACGCCACCGGCTTTTGTCTTCTGCTTTGCACGACATTGTAAAACTTGACAGTGAATGGGAAGTGTCTGACCCATCCAATCATTTTTAGCAGTTCTTCTAACACTAATTATTGTTTTATAATAACAATGATTCCAGCTTAAGTGGTGTCAAAATGTTGTTTATGATCATACAGCAAATGTCCAAGAATAAAACTGAACTTTAAGTCACATTATAAAAGAGATAATTTGCAATTCAACATTATAATCAACTATGTAAGTAAGGTGTTTTAAAGGTGGCTTATATAATATTTGTACATACTTGTTTCGGGCTCTTAAAGATATAGTTGTAAGTTTTGCTTCATCTCTAATTATTTCTTTCATTTTTAGTGTTTTAGCCTCTGCAGAGCCTTTATAGTCGGCGGTAGAATGTAGAAATTTGCCACAATCTTTGTCTGTCCTTCACAATAAAAAGAAAAACAGCTGGAATAACATCCCCATACACCAAATTTCACCTTATCCACACATTTACCACAATATATCACCATCATAAAGACTATACAAAGCCATAGAACAGCATGCATGATTCTGTAGCTCGTCTATAACCATTGCCATCTTAAAGCGAACCCTGGCTACAATCACATGTTTACCTTAAAACACTTATAATATCATCTCTTATATAAATTCAGAACAAAAACCTTGAAAGTATTTGTAGTTTTATCAAAATCATGTTTTTAAGAAATCACATGGCTGCCATTTTGTCCTGGCTGTGACGTCAAATGGTTGTCTGTCTGCCCTCTGGTGGTTGTCAAGGTAACAGGTAACTAAGCAACATGAATTCAACAGTTAAATCTTTTCAGTTTGAGCTGGAGTTTGGCCAAATACAAAACGATTATGTGGAATTTTGTAAACTGAAGATAATCAAGAGGAAGAGGCAAGAACTGGACACTGTCAGTGGTGTTTTTGTTTCAACTGTTCACCGATCGAACCACAGGAGTAACCATGGCAACAACCAAAAGCAACCATTTGATGTCATCAACCCAGAATGCACAATATGGCGGCACCCAGTAGCTCAAAACAATGCAGATTTTATAAACATAGTAAGCAGTTTTATATTTGTTTGTAGTTTATTTGAACAAACATGAGATGTACTTGCATTTTAGCCATATTTGTCTTTATAGTCAGGGTTCACTTTAAGAAAATGTCAAAATAGCGTGGAGAAAGTGTCACTCACTTGCATCGTCCTGACGTCGACGTCCGTGCCGAGCTCAGAGCTGGTCAGGTGGTAGCGATACTGCACTGGGTCGTTGAGCGCGGACAGCAGGATGAGTAAGACCACCGCATTTATGAGCTGAAGGAAGAAACACATAAGTTATTGAGTATTATCATCAACAACTGCTTTTACATCAACCAAATTGTTCTTTTTTTTCTTATTCTCACAGCCAGGAGTGTAATTTTAATCTGTGTTTCTTCAATAGACTGAGATCTTAAACTAAAAGAAGTAGTGTAGTTCCTTTAGGTGAATTCAAACACAATATATCTTTAATCTTTTCAGACTATTGTAAGTGTTATGACTGAAATGTTAAAGATACATGCCTTTTTTGTTCAGAGTAGAATATGCCGGCACAACTATTTCTTTCAATAATTTTCCCTCAAGCAATTTGTGGAGGAAAATAAATACAAATTACTGTTATATTTAATAGCTTACGGTAGCTATTTTTCTATATTAAGCCCAGAGTTGTTTTTAGACAATGAGTGGCAAGTCTGCTCTCGAAACACTGAGACAATGTAACCGTACATTAAAAAATATAATTGACGAGAATGAAATGCACATAATATGATTTTTATTTTAACACTTTGTGACAGATTGGTAGTAGGTAGTTGTGCTGATGACTCACACAGTCATTACGTTGTAGAAAAGGAGTAAAGCGTCTCTAACTCAGCTAAGGTCTAGGATTTACGGGATTACTGAACTATGTTTAAAAGTCCAGGTTATTCTGCGCGCACAAATGGAGGCTACTGCTATATTTAGCTAACTTTCACAAGACCTATATGGAACCAAGCTTTACAAAACAACAAGAATTTAACATTTGGAGCCGTATTTTATGAATTAACCATAGATTTTAAGTTGTGTTGAATGATGTGATTTAGATGTGATTTGGGACATGATCCTGTCACTATGCAGAAGTGAATAGATTCTTCTAGAACTTCTGGTTAATCTTCTTTAACCATAAATTCCTTTCATTGTTTTTAATGTGCCTTGTGTAAACAGTTAAGCACTGCAGACTGTACCACCTGTACAGTTTCTATCTAGTGCCCTACATTTGCATAAAGTCTCATTTATTGAAACTTGTTTATTGTATTAACTTTCTTTGAAATTAGGGTGATCTGGTGAAGTCATCTGGTACAAAAAATAAAGATATGATTGTTTCCTTGCTAGATCTTGCCTTTTGATCAAATTTAATTGATTGTAATTGGTGCCATTTAACACAGAAATAATACATTTCTTTAAAAAACTAAATTCTGCTATGAAACAACATGCTTTTACTGACAGAAACTTTAATTTTAAACAACAACACCAAATACTAATTTTGATTTGACATGATTCTATTCCAAATTCTCTATTGATTCTTTGAATAATTGTTTAGAGTTAATTGACTGATTTCTTTTCCTTTTTTCACACAGCTATTACAAGTTCATGGTTGTAACATGTAGGTTAAAGTGCATAGGTTGTTAGTATTAAGATCAGAGCATCATAAAGGCTGAGATTTAGATTTTGCATGTTTGAAAAAAAAAATCTTTATTTACTTTAAATTGAAATATTTTGCGGAATAGCTAAACTACATATGGTTGTTTACAATGATAAACGTAAACATGACTGCTACATAAAGGGTTAACTAATGGGAAAAGCACCCAAAACAAAAGGTATTTCAAAAGCCCTAATTCAGATCCCGATGCAAGATCATGTTATATTAATTCCACAAATATAATTCTCCATCATGTTCAAGGCTGGCACGGAGCAAACGGCACTCACCATGTACCATATCCCCAGAATAATGGTGCCCGTCCGTACGTGGCAGCAGAGGCAGCAGCTCGTCGAGTACCACCGGTCCCACGGCGAAAACATCGTGACCACCGCAGCAAAAACCAAACCAAACCTATTTCATCAATGCCACCTGGATCGAGAATGATGATTGAGTTTGAAGGAGAGTCGCTAAAATATGTCTTTCTTCTTCTCCTCCGCGCGCGCTAGGGACGAGTCATTGGACCGATGGTGTTTCCGCAAAGTGCAGCAGGAGTCCCTCAAACAGCGCGAGCGCTTAATCTGGCTCATCCAGTGTCACGTGACCGGGAGGGATTGGACCAATGGACGGCGACGGATGCAAAACGCTTCATAAACAGCAGCAGGGATTTGAGATACACGTATGAATGAGAATTTATTATTGATGATGTGAACCAGTGACCCATTAAACAGGGATTCACGTGTTTTAGATTAAATTATACATATAGCCTACGTGTTGGCCTATTGATAATATATTTTATATACATTTTATTTATAATGCACTTTCTATTTCAGGGAAATCTCAAAGTGATCGAGGGCAACTCATATTTTTGATGAAAGGAAATCACTGAAAAACATTAGGAATTAGTATGATTAAGATCATGTGAACTATAAAACCAATGCTGCACAGAGATTCAATTACACCTTAAATTATTGAAAAACTAAAAAAAAAAAAGAAGGGTTTTAAACTTCTCACACCACACATCAGTGTAATAATTGTTTCTCCAAAAAACATCAGATCTAAACTTGAACTATATTAGGCCTAATTTAGAGCTAATTTTTTTTTTAAAGAGGTGAATCATGTCAAAAACAATTAAAAGTAAACCAGAGACAAGGCAGTTCTTAAGGATGCTCTGCTGAAAGGAGGACCAAACATGGTTATGTTTGTCTCTAAATCAAACACTCTTCAGATGGTTTCACCTCAGGCACCATGGATACCACAGTCTGAGAAACACTAGTCAACTTAAATGAGAATTTATTACTGATAATGTGGACTTTTGACCCACATATTCAAAAATAAAGACAATTGTTGAAAACATATTTACATGTAGGTTTTTAAGAGGTTTTGTTATTGACAATGTGGACTAGATCCAACAGGGAGTCATAAATTTTAGATTAAAAACAATTCTTGACATGAAGAGAGGCTACATGTTCCCATGAGACCTTATTTTTTATAATGTGCACTACAAACCCATTATAAGGAGATTGGGATTAATGCGTTTTATTTTAAAACTATTTATTGAATATTTAATGAGGGCTATTGATTATTTCAGGGTTTATTAATTCAAGATTTTTGAAAACGACATACATGTGAAATGCATGTACCAATGAGACTTTATTATTGATAACGCAGGATAAAGGCAGTTTATGTTGTTTTGGGTAAGTAGGTTCACTTGCACCTGCCCCACTATTGTTCTGGACAGCCCTCACTCTTTTGTCTCAGTCCACTTTTGAGAATTTTTAACAGCACTTTACATTAACAAAACAAATATTATAAGATAGAATACCGTACATTTTTATTTCTACCACTTGATCAAAATAAATCAAATTAGGCAAAAGAACAAAAGACAAAGAAAAAATCTACAGTCTATAAAACAATAATGAAATCAGCTGAAATTGCACAAAATCACAATACTAAACAAGAAATCCAATCCATTTAATCAGATTCAGCTCAACTTCCAGTCTAAAACAGAACATTAATTTAATGATGAAAAAGATGTATAAATAAATAACATGGAGAACTGCAGAAGAGACTGATACCATTAATTTAAGAGCCACTGACCTACATTTAACTAAACCAAAATGAAGACGTGACTCTGAGTTGACTGATTTCAAAGTGTATTACTGCTCAGAATCAATGTATAGTCCAGACTATACCTTGATTCTCCTCCTAGACATGGGCATAATTTGATCACAATCATCTCCATAGTAACATGTTTTCACAGACACAAGTGATACATGTTTATTTATTTTGAACCTCTTGATTCCATGACACCAATCCTTGTTTGTTTGTGGCCTGTCAAACGCCCAGTGCCGCTCTGACAGATGGGGCTCAGCTCTGGTGGACTGCACAGTCACAACATGGGATTTTCTGCTCGCATGAAACATACTTACTGCATTAATGTTAATATCCATGAGCAATACACCTCTTTTAGTAAACAAATAATGCTGCACTGCCTTTAGATACACGCTTACTAATTGAATATATATGAATTTAGCTACAGCGTAACATGTATCGTGGCTAATGTTCTTTATTATTTCAGATTGGTCAACAAAATACAGCATGTGTCCTGAAATAATTTGACTTGATTTAAAACAATTATGACAAGTGCTAAAGTTATATGGCTTAGTACTGCATGTCTGATAGTCCCTGTGGTCATTCTTTATTCTAGTTTTACATCAGTCAAGATGCAATTGTAATAAAATGTTGAAAATCACAGGAAATAGAAATTAGATATAAAGCAGAATCTCTCTAGGTACGACAAAAGACCTTCCTTCAAAAATGAAACAAAAAAAGAAAAACTGTCTAAACAATAATTTCACTAAAATATGAAATTACCTGTCATATTTGATGTATCCAGCCAGAAAGTACAATTATAAATGTCACTAAATGTTAACAGTTTTACTGCAAAGTGTAGTCTAAATTGTTATGTGCACTTTAAATTATCCTGTACACAAAAACAAAATAGAAGTTTTTAGCACATAGGGCATTTCTGTACACCTAGATTGTATTAGCAAGTGAAATTATAATAATGCCCTGAGGTTTGCGGTACAATCCATTAGCTTGACCTTCACAGTTATAATAGGCCATTAAAACCAACAAAACAACGGTCTATACAGCGGAAAACAGAGGACAGAACTGAATAGAGAATGTGCTCTTCTTATTGTTTGAATGGAGAGAGAGCCAGAGATTGCCTCAGATTAAACAGGTTAAATCCCAAATGCAGTTGGAGATAAGGGCTGAAGGTCATCCTCGTGAAGCGTGCCACGAGACCACAGCAACACATTGACCGGACCCTCAGTCATGACGCTGATTTGGGCCATACAGATTAGATTAAACAAAATGGATTAAGATAGACTCAAATGTGAATGTAAAGACAGGGGAACAAACATCTTATAGTGAGTCTTGGAGAACTGGTAAACAGCAAACAAAGATTAGGATTTAAAGAGAAAAACATTTTCAGGAGATGACCTTAGTTTGATTGCTTATAGACTATAGATTATTATTTTATTTCTTTTTATACTTTATTAGTATTATTGATATTTTTTAGATTATAGAGAAGACTAACAAAGCTTAGTATTATATTAGCCAGACTTTGGGACCATATATTAGTTGAGATTTTGAGATTGTTGGTACTTCTAATGTATTAGAGTTGCATTAATGTACATTCTACAACATTTTCTTGATTATTTCCTTTTTGTTCACCATCTGATTAACCTAAACTATCAAGCTATTAAGAATAAAAAAGAAAAAAAGAAAGCTGTAACCCTCTTGTTTATATCAACCATTACGGGATGAATCAGGATAATAAATAAATACATAAATAACAAAAGGACTTCTAAATAAGCTAAACTTTTTTAAAATTACCCTATCTAAGTCTATAAAACTATTTCAGTTAGATTATCTTCACCTTTGAAGAGAAAAATTATGCCTACAATAGTGCCAAATTCAGAATATAGCTAACTGCTGATATTAGCTGTGCAGTTCCTTATAATTACAAAAAGAAAAATCTGGTGAAAAATTAATTCTGAATTTCTCTGGTAAAAAGCTTGTTCTCACCTAAAACTAGAGAAGACAATACTACAGTACAACGCTTCTGTTTCACAAAGAGTCCAGCTGTTTGCCTGTGTTCCAAAGGGTTCAGAAACACTAGAGCAGACAGTGTAGACAGTTTAGTGTACAGGAAATGTAAGATGAAGGCTTATTTGGTGACTAAGTTAAATGGAACAAAAAAACTTTATAATTTTAGAATAACAGTATTTACACTGCCTTAGTGTGTAAGTAGACAAATGCTAATATTAGACCAATTTCAGAGAAACTTGCTTGACATATTTTAAATCCATTCAACAGAAAAGTTCCCTGAGGTTACTTACATTGAAGGCATATGCAATGAGATCAAGCATTACAATTTATTCAAATGTTTTCTTTACCAAACAAACATAAAAATGTCATTTGTGTTCACTGACAAATTCATTCTTTTCTAAAACAATTTTATAAATACACTATTTGAATTAGCATTAGTAAAAACAGGACTTGTCTGGCCTACAGACATCTAGGGTCAGAGTTCACATACCAGTCGATTAAAAGCTGACTGCACTAAGGCCTACCAACAACACAGCTGTGGTAATATCTGATAAACCGAACGCCCACACAAAATCTGTCTCTCTAAAAAACAAACAAAAACAATTACGTTATATACAATAATTTAACCAAAAATTAAAGCAAATCATTTCAGTTCATTTCCACTAGGACTATTATTAAAGTCATGCAAATAGAATCCGTTTGACATCAAAATTTGCAAAATGACTGTACATGTTAAGGCAACAGAATCAACTCCTCTAGAATATGTGTCATTGTTTTAACCTTAAAGGTAAATTAAAGCTGCTCCGTTTAGTCTTTTTCATGTCTCTTCAGTCCAAAACACTCGTCTTAAAATCTTGGAAGTTAGTTTTGAAATGTACACATTTCACATTCAGCAAAAAAAGTACAAACGTGTGATCGACATCAATAGAAACGCGTTACAGCTTTTTGCACAGTGCAGTCACAGAAGTGAGTGAAAAAGCCCTTTGGACTGTACACATGGCATGGCTTTTTCAGAGACAACAGTGGAAGAAACAAAACAAAATCATACATTAATAGTAAACATTCTGCTTTCGAAAATAAATTATGTCAAATGTGATCAAAGCCAAGGGGCATTTAAGAGTGCTGCTGCTGTTAACTCTACAGTGCCTCCTGGTGGCTCTAAACAGTTACTACTAGTCTTTAACAAAAACAATTGCAGAGTCGCCTTTTCTATGTAGCTCCACCTAAATATACAAAAATAAATAAAAACGATGAGCTGCCACGTTTAAACAAACTAAAAAAAAAACCTATCTGAATAGAACTGATGTGAGTAATTTACTTTGCTGTTTTGTTTTAATTCCAATTAAAAAGTAATTACAAACTATTCAATGTTATTAATTTGATAAACTTATCATAACTTATGCCTGCATAGCAAACAATGTAAAATATACTTTTAAATACATTTTTAAAAAGTGAATTACACACTTGATATGAGGTCAGCAGCGGAACAAAAAACAATTACTTTTGTGCAACAAAATGGTCCTGGTACGCTACATTTATATTAAATAAAAAATAATCAAACCCGTTTTGTTCTGTAGAGAACAAATCAAAAGTACTATAAATCATACAACAAACAACCCTTTCCTGAAACATTACAGTGTAACAAATAGTGCAATTTTGTTAAGATTTCAGTCCATAGGACCACCATTTGTGACATTATTTAGCTAAGCAGTTAGCCTCAACTGTTTGTGTGGTTAAATGGTTTGATAATGTTTTAGAACCTGTTAATTATTGCAATTAAAACAATCAGTTGCATAAGTAGTTTGTGACTTGTGGCAAGAGTTCATGTGTCTCTTCTAACCTTTTTCTTTTGGGTGAGCTTCAGAGAATCTGCCATTTGCTCTGGCTTTTCTGGAGAGACATTAAAAGAGAAAAATAGGGAGGTTAAAAGGAAGTCAACACCCAATATATAATAATAATTATGACTGACTTTGTGCAGGTGATATGCTGGGTTTATGAGACGCTTGCATTGAGAGCTCTTGGTGTTTGAGAACAGAACTCATCATCTGGATTAAAACAAACAATTACATGAACATTGCCTACATCTTAAACACACAACATTGTCTGTTGTTTATAACAGTCACTTGCCTGAGCCACAGATGCACTTTCCTCTTCAGTCTTTTTCTTCTTTCTTCTCTTTTTTTTTGACTTGGCAGCTCCGTCACAAAGATTTTCAGTTTCTTTCTCATCATCTGACAGCTGACAAAACATTGCTTGTTTGTTTGTTTGTTTGTTTGTTTGTTTGTTTGAAATTAGACACATTATGAACATATTCATATGGTGGAAGCCATCAAGAGAAAGCACTGCCCTTTCAAGGAATTTTAAAATATATTACATTTACAGTGATATTGAACCCGTACCTTTATGATATCTGGTTGTCCCTTTAGAGGGAAGTCAGAGGGTTCCACTGCGGGTGGTGCTTCATAATTGCCCCAGTGTTCGACTGGGGCATTCCAGTCAGAGCTGGGGTCTACAGGGGTCATCCCATCTGGATATGACAATTAAACATTTGCCAGGGTTATTGGTGCGTAATCTTGCACAATCATTAAAAAAATGTACTTACTAAATCCAGACCATTCATCTTCTGGAGCTTGATTTGTCCACTGCTCAACTGAATTGGCATTTGGCTCTAAGTAACAAACACATGTCATATGCAAAACTGTAAATTCTATGTGTAGCATAATCTTATTTGATCAAGAAACTGTACAAGCATCTACCTGTTGTGCTTAGTCCTAGCATTGAGAACGACACTGGGTTGAGGTCGTTCTTCATTCTGCTCTCAATCCCGCTCCACGCAGCTTTCCAAGGAAACAAAAAAATTATTGGAAAGACAAAAGCAGGTTGAATTTGGGCAGCTATAATAAATGCTTTTATCATAAAATTGTAAGAGAAATATTCAGTTATTGTTGTTACCTTGGGTTTCCTGCGTCCAAGGCTGAGTGGAAGAAATGGTACTCCACTTTTGCCCTTCCATTGGCCCCATTTTACTGGAGATTTTAAGAGACATTTCTGTCCATCCTGCATTGCTGTTCAAAGCATCTTCACTCCAAGTGGATGCTGAAGTAGTAAAATAGAAATAATAATATCAACTTTTATAAGGGCATAAAAGGGCTAAAAAAAAGTCACAAATGAAAGCTTAAAACAGAGGCCATCCAGTTGTGTGAGTATTAGTTGGTGGAACTGAAATGGTAAGTAAGCATCAGGTGTGTTTTCATATGAATATTGTATATGTGATTGTCAAAGACACGATGTGTTTTCCAAATGGAAATTGCAATATAAATAAAATTAATTATTATAAAAGCAAATTTGTTCTCACCAGCTCCACTTGAATCCCCTTTTCCAGTAGACTTTGAAAGTTGAGAATCTGAAATTAAATTTGTAACATAAATAATATGGCTCTTGCAACCTAATGGTAGTACACTTCATTAAGTCTACAAACCCTGATTTTTGTTCTTTTTAGTTGTCTTGCCCCTAAGTCCCTCCACAGGAGCTCTAAGGACCACAAGGCCTCCGGGGCTTCCAGGGTCATCAGGACCTCGCTCCTTTTTGCGCAGCTGCCTCTTTTCTCGATTACTCACTTTGGTTTCCCAAGCGCCTTAAAAATTGACACACACACACACACAAAAAAAATCAGATTGACATACACTATTTCCAATAAATTCAGCCAACTGGCAATGGCTTACAGCTGGGACAATGTAACAAAAATGATCAGTTTTTCCTCACACTGCTCAATCATGGGTTTGGTTGATCATAAAAACAAATTATTACAAATGTAAACGGCTCATGAATTTCCTGATCATGAAAAATAATAATCATCATTGCAAATAAAACAAAACAAAGCAAAACGAAAAACATAGTCTGAACCTTATGCACAACAATATGCTTATACTGACATATTCACAATTTCAGAAGATTGAAAGTAGCTCTCAATTAAAATGTCATTATTTCCCCAGCCATTCTATGACTAAGCTGCATGTTTTTTCACCATCGTCCTGCTCCTTCCCTTCGGCTGTAGACGTTTGTGGAATTGGTCTCACATCCAGCTTCGGTTTCTTTTTGTTTTTCTTCGCCTGTGTTGCTGCCTGGGCCACTGGAACCTATGGAAATAAATACAAACAAAATATAAAGAGCTTATTAGTGTCAATCTGATTACTCTCAATGTCTGTTGACACATTAATCTCTAAAGACATTCACTGTACCTTTTCTACTTTAGCTTTGGGTGATAATTTCTCATTTTCTTGAAACTGTTCTTGTGATATGGACACTGGTTGCCCATTGGATGGGTTCTTAGTGAAAGAGGCAGATAGAACAGAAAATGTAAGTTTGACACTATAATACAACAACACACTACATAACCCTGGTGTTGTGGCAACTTCTTTTTGTGAGTAAAGATAGGAAGATTCTTTGCATTCTAATTTATTGACAATTTTGTTTTTAGAAGTTTATTGTAACGACTTAATAACCTAAATCCTGCA
Organism: Mugilogobius chulae; assembly: GCA_038363315.1. Lineage (NCBI taxonomy): Eukaryota > Metazoa > Chordata > Actinopteri > Gobiiformes > Gobiidae > Mugilogobius > Mugilogobius chulae. The sequence continues at coordinate 28,904,622 of CM076408.1, forward strand.
AGAACAAGCAGAGTTGGTATTGGCTCTGTTCACTAGAATGACGTCTCTTTGTAAACACTTTGTTTGGGTTTGCTGTTATGGAAGTGCGCCACTGAAATGTGCCAATATTTGCGGCCAGTCCTTTATTAACAGCAAGATTGCCATCAAACAATATGTACTTGTCATGCAACATACGATACAATTTTAAAATAATATCAGCCCTATTTTTAAATGTGTTATTGCACGTCTGGAAGATGCGCTTTGTTTTGCAGTGATTGGTGCGCGTCTCTGTCAGATGTACCTTTTCAGTCAGCTTCTTTTTGTTCTTCTTCCTCAGCTCCTCTGACTTGTTATTGTTTTTGGTCAGAGCGGCCTTGTGCGGCTCCGTGCTTCCCTGTGATGTTGTGGCCACAGATCGCCTCTTCTTCCCGCCAAGCAGACCCCCGCAGACAGCGGCGCAGGACGCGGCCAGCATCAGCAGCCCCGCGGCGGCCGTGAACAACATCACCCACGGAGGAAACTGCTCCGCTCTCAGACCCAGATCCAGCCCAAAATGTGTTCGGACATAACCCTCTCCGGAAGACAGCAGCTCCTTCAAACGACTGGAGATAAACTCGGCCTGTTCCAGCGCAAATCCTCGGATGTCCCCTGCCATGTTTTCAAATCGCGACACTGTTGTTAGCTCTCATCAGTATGCTAATGCTAACGGAGGAGTGGCTAATGTCACTGTGGAGAAAGGATGCTCTGCACTCACTGCACTGAGCCACTCGAGACAAAGTTTACCACTGTCTTTGACCAGAATTATACTTTCAATAGTTTTATATTTAGTACAGCCCTGACATTGCAAGAGAACAACATTAAACTGACTTTAATAATAAAATAGTAAATATTGATGGCTTTTTATAATAAAACACTTTATTTGACATTCCACTGTAAAATAAATACTGCCATAAGAAATCTAATCTTAAATAATGTGTTTTTTCAGAAATAAAATAACTAAAGTCTTAGAAGTCTGCATCAAGAGTGAATTCAGTGTCCATAAGGCCTGACATAACACCAAACTTTTGATATTCTGCCACACGCTTTTCGAAGAAGTTGGTTTTTCCTTCTAGTGAGATTGACTCCATGAAGTCAAACGGATTTTCTTTATTGTAAACCTGAAATAAAATACATGTATTTGTGAAAATAGTTAACAATAAATAGGCTATAAAGAGATCTAGTTTAAAAAAAAAAAAAAAAACCTTTTCAAGGCCAAGATCTGTAAGAAGACGGTCTGCCACAAACTCAATATAATGCTTCATCAAACAGCTGTTTATTCCAATGAGATCCACTGGTAAAGCCTCGGTTAAAAACTCCTGGAATACAAAAGGAAGGTTACAGAAACAAGATAAACAACCACAAATGTTGTTATAAAGTTATTCTACAAATAAATAATAAAGTTAAATATAATTCATGGGGCTTTCCAATAAAATTAGTTTTACCTGCTCAATGCTCACAGCTTTGGTTATTATATCCTTTACTCTGTCTTCTGATGGCTTTTTAACCAAGTAGCTATACAAAAGGCAGGCAAAGTTACAATGCAGACCCTGGAGACATAAACATGTGAGATATCAGGTCATAGTATTTGATTCATTGCATTCTTTTATTCATTTATATCCACCTCATCTCTGCTAATAAGTTCATTGGAATAAGTAAGGCCAGGCATTAGACCCCTCTTTTTCAGCCAGTAAATTGCAGCAAAAGATCCTGAGAAGAAAATCCCCTCCACTGCCGCAAATGCCACAATTCTTTCACCTAGAAGACAAAAAACAAAACAAAAACAAATCCCACCAATACTTGTAAAGACCTTATCTCTTAGGTAAACTTTTTTTTGTTTACCAAATGATGACTTGCAGTCATTTATCCACTGAAGAGCCCAGTCTGCTTTCCTTTTCACACAAGGCATGGTTTGTATGGCATTGAACAAATAATCTCTAAAATGCACAACAAGTATGTTAAAACACAACCCTTTGTATAAAATAAAATAAAATAAAATACATGAAAAAAGTACATTTTAATTTCTACAGGCCATTTCATATAAATCTAACATTTGTTTTTGTTAAAGTTAAAAGCTGTTGTTCGATCTTTGAGACACATCAGCAGAAAAGTGGTGTGTTACTTACCACAAACCATGAAAAATGAACAGGTGCATATTATACAGTTGCACACAACCTGGAGGTTCAACATGACCTCAGTCTACCAACAATGGAGCTCAACAGTGGAAGATTATTGCTATGGTTACGGAAGTATAGACCCGATTATAAACTCACATAGGGATCTTGAAATATTGAACTTTAAAGAGTGTAAAGGTATGTCGCAGGCTAGCCAGCAATCTTCTAACGCCTATCCATAGTGGGATTATTCTTGTCTAAGGTGTGTAAATCTTAAAATTTGTAAAAACGTTTGAGATATTTTGCAGTTTGAAAAGCTGCAGAAAAATATTTTAAATAATATTGTCTATCATGACTCACTGCATAGCGGTTTAGCCACAAGGACGATTTCAAACTTGTACTTAAAGTTTATTTTGTAATCCATATGGATGTTTATAATGAGAATCTGCACTTCGAGAAGGAGTGGGCTATAACTGTTGAGCTCCATACGTGACTGTAGTTTGGTACAGGGACCAATTACAAAATGTAATCTTTTTTTATGTTATTTTATGTTCAGAGGGTGCACAGAAGTCAATATGAATGGGGGAAGGGGGAAGGGGAATGAAGAAAAATGACAAAATATTCATTTGAGGGAGCAGATCTCATGATGCAGCCTTAACAACACACATTATAATAGCAGTATGGCCAAAAAAGTTGAATATAAACACTGACTGACCTCTCCTTGAGGTCTCTGATGTATGTGTTGATAAGCATACTGTACATCTCTGAGTGAACTGTCTCTATAAGAATCTGAACACTGTAAAAAGAGCGTGCTTCAGGGACTTGAACTTCCTGACAGAACCGCTGCACCTGCAAATATAGCATGCTCCTGTTAGCCCTTTGTTTTCTCCCATAAACATGAAACAAAGTCGTGAAACAACTTACTAGATTCTCATTCACAATACCGTCACTCGCAGCAAAAAAGGCCAGAACATGGGATACAAAATGTTTCTCTTCAGGTTTTAGGCGATCCCAGTGTGCCAAATCTTTAGATAAATCAACCTTGAAGACATACAGAAGAAGTAAGTAAAAGCTACCACTTCATTGTCCAAATAAACAAGCTTTTATTTACTTTATCACCAATCTCACCTCCTCCACTGTCCAAAATGATGCCTGAGCCTGCTTGTACATTTTCCAGATGTCAGGGTAATGTATGGGGAAAATAACAAAACGTCTGGGGTTTTCTCGAAGCAGTGGTTCATCTTCCTCTTCACACTCATTCAAGTGTTCTGCATCTTGATCTTTTAAGCCATTCTGCAAAAGAAACAAAATTGCTATAAAAACAAAGTGATAGAGCAACTGCGCATGCGCGAAGACTCGTAACATCCAAAACAAAAGACGCATAGACTTCTTTTGCTGCTTGTTATATATTTGAAAAACACGTTTGTTTAACAATGTACACGTCTACCTAGTAATATAGATATATATACATATTACGGTCGTGCTTAAGGGGAAAACATATAATGAATAAGTCAGTGCAACCTCTTTAGCTTAGCTCACGACATGAAGCCATTGACGATATTTGGTCACGTTGTTTTGTACATACGTGATCATAAACGTGTAATAAACCAATTAACGTGAATAGTAGCATAACACTCATTGTAATTTTAATGCGAGGATATCACCTTACTTCACATTTAGCAGACTAGCATGTACTCGGTCCATAATGCAGTGTGCTTACCGTGTGGTTACACGAGTCATGGTGCTGGTGTATTTTGATCAAGTCCATTTTCCAAATAAAAACTCTACCTCATCTGTCATAACCAAACTAGAAGAGGTTCTTAAAGCGCATACAGGGACAAGATTATTCTTGACTGCAGCTCTCAGCTCTTTCAGACCCTTTAAATGAGAAAACAGAGCTCCCCCTGCTGACAGTCTGTATATAGTCTTATACAACCACATGCAGAGGATTTTAACATGTCGAAACATAGGCCAAGGATGTGTAGTGGGCAATTTAACCAGGCTTAGGCTGTGTACAATAAGTTGAGCTAAGTAATTCTGACATGTATGTGCAGTCATATTTATTTATATAATGAAGTCTCAACACAAAATGGTGAAAAATAAGCGAAACAAGATAAATGGACACAATGGTGGCAGCATTTTGTCAATTTATTATAGTCCAACAATGGAATACCTGATTTTATTGTGTATTTTGTGAAAATGAGAAGATTAGTTACAGCTAAACAGGAATGTTATGTATTCCCAAACGGAATACATCATTTGTGCATGCCCATGAACCATTAGGCGTAGACTTCAACATGAACACTTGGTGAAAGCCCATTGGAGGATCATCATCTGCCTGTTGAACGGAGAGTATGAACGGATATGCAAGTTGCATATAAGTAAACTACAGTAATGTTTAGCATTTTGCAAAACCACACCTGTAACTGGCCAAACACCATGATGAGAATACAACTGTCTATTGTGGGTTGACAGTCTTGTTCAGTGATGACGTGTTTAATCCGCTTAAAAGGCAGGCTCTGCAAAGCGAGAGAAAGAAAACAATTATACAGAAGAGGCAAAATATTCTGACTTGGTGAGGACAATTATTTTAAGCAAATAAATGCAGCAACAGAGAATTTCATAGACATAACACATTTATTATTGCAATATTTAGGTGAACATGTTAAGACATTAATTATAACCATTATTTTTTACAAAGAACATCTTACAAACATTTGCTATATTGCACATTAGTAAAAGTATTCATAAAAATACTCACAACTAGTTTCCCAGATATGGCTTCACGTCCATGAAATGGTTGTCCTTCCCATGTCAAACAGGCGCAATCAGACTAAAAACCAAAACTCACCCAATTAAATCTTTTTCCAATACCCTTTACTTCAATAAAACTGATATGATAAAATGAACAGACTTACATAAAGCATACCAAGGCTACTTCTATCTGTGTCGTCAAACTGTTGATAGTATGCTTGAACAAAGCCCTCTCCTATATTTTGCCAAATTTCTTTAGCCATGCCAGGAGAGCTAGACCTGTGAATGTGACACACTATGTTAAGAAGGGATAAGAATAGCATCAGGGATATGATGACATTACATTTGTGCGCGTCAACATTAAATAGCAAACACATAAAGACGTTTGAAAAGAAATGGGAATAGTTAATCACAATAATAAACCATATCCCTATTCCATTCATTTTATTCACTCTAGCACAATCACCCCTGTACATGTTAGCTTTAAGCTTTAATGTTAGCATTGACAGACAAAAACATAATTTATAAACACACTTCGATCCTTTGGTAAAGTAGTTTTCTGTAAAGTCTTTAGCATGTGTCAGAGAAGAAAACCAATGGTTATGGTAATTTTTCAATTTAGACTAAGACAGTGAAAACCCCATAGAAATGAACTAGTGCTTTAGCGTTAGCATTGACTAACAAACACATCCTTACTTTGATTAAGTATTTTCCTGATTTGTAAAATATTTTAAGCCTATATGACAGATAATCAAATTTTTCTTATTTTGACTTAGTTTGGTACAATAGTGCTTACAGTTGTTTGCTGTTATATCTTTACAGCAGTTGAATTGCAAATTATGAAGAAACTGACAGATTAAGGTTGAAAATTACAGGAAGTTCTAAAAATTACAGAAAGACCAAAATTTGAGTTCTAAAACAAAATCCTTCCACATGTCATCAAAAGGCACCAATACACAAAGATTATTTACACATAAAAGACAGTTTCCTGGGAGTTTAAACAACCATTTAGCAAAATTAAAATGTTACAAGGTGATATTATTAGTAACATTTAAATCGGTGTCATTTATGTGGATTTTCCAGATTTACAGTGTAGTAAGAAACAGTTGTGTGGAATTACCCGTACATGTGTCATATTTGCTGGACAACAGACAATTATATACCTCGCTAAAACATCCAAAAACATCCAAGCTAAGTGTATACAGACAGAAATTTAAAATTGTCCTGCTCTCTCTATGAAAAATGTACTAACCTGTCATTAACACTTTAACATGTCAGAAAAACATACACAACTCACTGTTGATCTGCCTGATGTAATAGTCCGAAATTGACTGAAAATATTAAAACCTTATTGAAATGTTGGGTTTTAAAATATAAACAAGCAGACTGATGTTCTGTGCAGAATTGACCCTGTGCATGAAACAGTTTTATTAGTCAGGTTTTAGCGTTGGCATTGACAGACGAACATAAGATCAGGCAGTGAACAGTGATTTATGACTAAATGGCTCAGATGACATACTGAAGACTTTACAAAAACAGGAGAATACTTCACCAAAAACATTTGCGTGTTTACAAAAAGATCAAGTCTGACGATGCTAACGCTAAAGCTTAGCAATTTTAAACTAGACAGCTCCTATGCAGTCATTTAGCAACGTGTAACTTGAACAGTATAATCATTGGCTATTTTCATTGATAAACAGCACATAACTTATCAGAAGTAATAGATTATATTAAGATAACGTTACATGTAAAATAACCAGAATACATGGCACAACCTATTTCTAAACTTTTGTACAATGCAAGTATCATCGCCATGATTTCTCTTATCGAGAACGTTTTGGATCCGGAAATGCATCATTATTTTGTATTTTGGCTCAACTAGGGAACGTTAGTCTTGTATAAACTACTCTACATGTGAAAGTGCAGAACAGAACCAACCTTTACCGTTTTATTCTACTTTGAAAAATGAGGCCGATCCAACGTGGAGACGGTCTTCAGCCACAGCCTGGCGTGGGATTCCCGCTTCCTCCAATTATGACCGACGTCATGACGTCAGCGCACTACAGCCAATCAGAAGAAGGCTACCCATTGGCTCTGTGCAAGGAACCTCAGTTGGCTTGTTTTTGTTCAAAAATAGCTCACTTCTGTACATACAAGCATTTCCTGTTCAGTTCATTCCTATGAGGTTTTCACTACATCAGTTTAAAACCAAATACTAAGAAGATCATACAGTGACAGTGAGTTGTGGTGAATGTTACAGAAAACATGTTAAAGACTCTACAAATCAGAAGAATATTTCAATGTACAGTAGGACACTTGTGTGCTTAAAAAGAGATGTGTTTGTATCTAAATGCTTCCGCTAACAGGAAACGCTTGTAGAATTTAGCTATTTTGAACAAAAACAAACCAACTGATGTTCCGTGCACAGAGGCAATTGCATTCACTATTTGAAGTAGTTATAGTTATACCTTTCTCTCCTACAACAAGTTGTTTGGACCAGTGGTTCACAACCTTTTTCAGTCGCGACTCCCTAAAACATAACCGTAGACATTCGCGACCTTCAAACCGAAAAATAGTCTACCTGTAAAGTCTTTAGTCTTGTATTTGCTTTTAATTTGAAGACATAAGCCTACATAAATTCATCTTGTAGACCACCAAATAGGAATATACATCTATCAATGTATTTGAAGCTATCAAACCTTGATTAAGATCTTATAGTTCAATTATTCACATGATCAGGGGACCCCAGGTTGAGAACCACTTTCTCCAAAACTCTCTAAAACTCCATGAATTTAATTCTGTTTTTCCACAAACAGTAGTAAACGATAACGATAAAGAATGCGAAGTAAACGTTTTGTGACATTGAAAATGTATGTAAGTAAAGTACAGCCTATCTATTTTTACTACGGTTTAGTTTTTTAATTTCTATACTTTTACCTTTGTACTTTGCTACCTTCCAGCATAGGGTCTAACCATAAAACGTATATGACTACAATACAGAAATAATCACCACAGCTAATGTCAAGAAGCATGTGTAACTAAATTGTTTATAACACGCCTCTGTAGCTTTAGTGTAGAATGCATAATGGCTATCTGCCATATCTCACTCGATCCCATCAAATCCATAAAGGCAGACAGATCTCAAAAGAGAGAGCAAAACTATATAAGATGTGAGAGCACACTGGTCAAGTAACGAGAAAGTGTTGCAAATAGATTTAATGATTAAAAAACTTGCGCAAAATCAGCCAGGTATATACAAAATATTTTGGCAAATAATACATAAAAATGAATTCCAACAGTGTTCATAATTGATTTGGGCCACAATGAAACCAAAGCTATAAAACTTGCCTTTCGGTTTCCTTCAGATTCTGATGAAAAAATAAGCCTCAGTTTAATAACTGGCCCTAATAAAGTGACAGCTCATTTACAGTGTGCTTAAAAATCAGACATGCATGGTTACATATCAAGGAGGCAACATTAAATGGTCAGAAACGACAAGTGATACAGTAAACATTTTGAATTGGAAGACAAGAAAAGGCCTACTGTTGATAAAGCATTAGATACATAACTCCAAAACGACGTGCAGATTCGTACAAATTCTACCATCAGGAATGTTGTTTATATTAAAAAGCTGGGCTATTTTTGAACTGCATTGATCTTTCAACACAAGACTTCTCTAGCTTGAGGACTGTTGCACAATATGTCCTATTACACAAAAAATAAAAACAAACAGAATTGTGACCCCTTAGGCACTTTTAAAGATTTGCTACAGTTCAGTGCTTGTTGCTGCTGAAAACATTTATCATCAATGTTTTCTTGTCAGTCCAGTGATTTGTTCAGAAAAATTGTACTATTGCTTTGTCGCAGCGACTGTCCCAAAAGGTTTTCTTAACAAATGGCAGTAAACGTAGACTACAAAAAGTTATAAGTCTCGTAGTAAGTCACTGTTGAGGTTGTGGTGGAAAATAATCATCAGTTTGAAAAACACTAGGAACTTCCTGTCGCTGATGTGCTGCTGGTCGTCTGGGGCTGGACTGTTTCTGAAAAACAATAATAAAACAAAACCATTACCTCAAAATGTCTTGAAAAAGTTATTGAAAAAGTTACAATCTTTTCCATAGAAGAGAAGGTGGACTTGCATTTAAAAAACCTGGTACCGTCATTGTACGTAACATTTTTTTGAAAGCACCAGGTAGCGTTCCTAGTTCTCCCTCTGCCTGTGTGACCTGCTCCTCCATTGCACTGACATTGGCTCCGACCATCTTAACAAAAGCCTGAAGGAGCAAAAAAACAATAATAATATTTATAATACAAAACATTGTATCTTAGTTTAAAAAATGTTGATTTTTAATGCTTAAAGCAGGGGTGTCAAACTGCGGCCCTCAAGATGATTTCTGATTATTATTGATAGAGGCGCTCTGATAAAAGCACATTACAATTTGAACTACAATTCCCAGAAAACACTGCAGCCTAGTGCCGACGAGAGAAGCCACAAAGGCTAAAATGAAATACAAAGATTTTTATTGCTGAGATGTGACTATAAAACCTAAAAGGCACTGGAATGCAGCAAATTCTATACAATTTGTCCATAATTTTCTTGGAATTACAGTATGTACAATATATTATAATGCAACGTAATGTAATGTGACACAAAATAAATCTGGACAAACAGTAAATGTTTTAAATTAACTTTAAAAAGCCCAAATGCCATATCTGCACATTACAAAAGGACCAAATTTTTAAAATGCGACCCTTGACCAACTGTGACTACGACTGATTTGGCTCCAGCGCTTTTTGAGTTTGACACCCCTGGTTTAAAGAGTTTTAGTTGATTACAACATTTGCACAAAATATTCAAAAATTTTCCACAAACTGCACACATGGAAAAAATTATCTTGCCGAGTTACGCCTCTTAAGAAGCTGAAGTTCCAACTGACAGCACATGATGAGACAACACTACTTTGCAAAATACCACATACCTCTAGTTTATCGATCCTCCTGTAAATTTGTCTCATCTCTTCAGATTTCTGTTGGATTTGAGGTAGGTTTTCATTCACTATCTGGGAGGTATCATTTCTAATCTGTAACGAAAAAACAACACCATGAACAACACCCTTTCAAAGATATAGTTTGATTCTTTGAACTGCAGCTCACCATATCCAACATCCCAACAAATTCATCCACTCTTGTCAGCATTTCTTCCAAACTTTTCTCCAGACACAGGACCTAGAGCAAAGGTTTACAACTAGAGAATGAGATTTGACTAAAACATTTTGACATATGTAAAAATCTAAATAATTTGTGGTTAAGAAGGGGTTTTGGAGAAGCACATTTCCCCCACAAAGAGTTCATTGTCTTCCTGATCAGCAAGACAGACAGTTCATTTAGGCATTAAAAATAACCCTGAATCATGCACATCCAATTAATGAAAATACTGGTGAGGGACAATTATTTGGCTTATAGGGTACAATTTATAAATACAAAGTGTATGACGTGGACAAAGAACAGAAAATGCATACATTATTTATTGGGATAATAGTTTATGTTGTTTGCTTTGGGTATAAGGGTGAGTAATATGGGAATAGTCGTGTAATACCCTGTTTACAGTGACATAGAGTGGTAATGACCCACTGTGAAATTCTTGACTTGTATGTTTCATATTTGAAATCACTGATAATAAAATAAAAGCACACTTTAAACAATTTCAAATGGTACATGACTATTTTGCACCCTAGATGTTGACCTTTTTTTGAAATTACAATTAAATACAGTGGTGGGCGGGGATAGGTGGTAGATGAAAACATAAATTTTTTTGAGAACTTGAGCATGAGCTGCAGGACAAGATTTCTCAAACGTGCATGAATGAATGCAAATACAACTTTGAGTATTCTATTGATGAGAGGACAGTTATAGCATAGCTAAAAAACAGAAAAATATTGAAATGACTGCAGGTTTATGTAGAAATGTCAACAAAATGGGAATGTAAATCTATCAAAGCTTGTTTTATCTTACAATGGTACTGCCTCACCACCACTATTTCATCTAGCTAGCATAACTCAAATGTATATACGTGACTTTACAGCTGAATTCGTGCGCTGTCAATAGGACGAATGGAAGGCCAGCATCGTAAACAAATGCATTGGAGACCAAAGCCATAATGTGACCTCTGGGGCTCGCTACTTACCTCTTCCCCGGCCGTAGCTCTAATGTAGGATGAGTAGCTTAATGCAGTTTCCCGTAGGAGCTCATTGTCCTCCTCAGTTTGTTCCTGGAGCTGTCCATCGGTATTTGCCCCCGGTGCATCGCTCAGACTCGGGCTGTGTGAGATATTAGGCGCCGCTGCTGCTCCGAAGCTCGGGCTCTGCGACACGGTTCCGCTGCTGAGTATTTCGCTCACCATGGACAAACTACTCGCGCTTTGGGAAACTATGCCACTGTCTCGACTGATCTCTGCGCTGGACTCTTCTAAAGGAGACAGGAGGCCCACTCTGTCGTTCCTGTGGAAGTCCATAGCGCAGTCTTTTCCGAAACTGCCGTGTTTGTCAAATGACTGAGTCACGTGGATTACACAGCGGACGGTGGCCCAGAAGTGTCAAAGTAGCTCTTCACGCATTGTTTAATATTTAGCTTGAGCAGCTTGTTTTTTATCAGTCAGTGGAAGAGACCAATTTATCACGTTGTACTTGACAAAATAGGCATATAGTCTGAAAAGGCAGGTGATAGTCTGATGACATAGTAAAATAAGCAAAATAAAATCAACAATAAAATCTCTTCGCAAGGCGTTTCCAATTGATGTTTTAGAATATTTGTTGTTAGGTTTTCTTGCAAAGACCTTAATCTACATACATACAATATGTTTATGGTTGTACTTGTACAGTAAACTCACTGACTACATAAGTTGAAATAACTTTCTATACAAGGCCACCAGAGGGCAGTCAAGCATTGCTGCTAGGTCTGTAGTGATTTCTTATGTTTTGTTTAATTCTATAATGACTGGGTTCTGTTAACGTCTATAAATTTAAATTCACTCTAGTTCAATTAGGTTGAGAGTAATGTATTATACCAAAACAGTCTTGGCCTCACAGAGAATGTGTCCTATGAGAGAGCAACGCTAGATTGACCAAATAAGTTTACCACCAAAGTAGATCACTTGGCTCAGGCTGTCAGTGATCCATCAACTGTAATCTAAGTAAATACAGTGAACAAACATTCATTAGCCGAGGTGAACACCTTATTGCAGAAATGCATTCCCTTTCACATAACTATAAAACAAAAAAGTTTACAGAATCAAACCGCATTAAATAGATACAAATAACATATCTCTATCAATTAGGCTTTACCACAAAGTTCTACCCTCTTTCATTATACAATAATAATATGAATGGTCTTTACTTTTGCTTCAAGATTTACAGAATTGGGAGTAAGATCCTCAGAGCCAAAGTAATTTATTGCCATGTGAAGTTTACTTCAGTTGCAGAATTGAACCCAAGTTGCACAAATAGTTCTTTCCACAAGAAGTTACACCCTTTAAATGCATAACATTTTGTGGTTATGGGGATTCTGGTCCAAAGATGCTGCGTTGGTTAAAAACAGAAATGTTTTTTGGTGTTTACCGAAAAGATGCTTAAGATCAAGTAAGATTTATAGCTGTAACATTATCATTAAAGAAAAGTAAAGGCGCTTTTTAGTGCTCACAAGTTTTCCAAAGTAGAGATCTGGAATAATTTATTGAAATAGGAACAGAATCAAAACCATCAATGCATCAAAAGACTATTTAAAAATCATACTCTACACAGCATTTATTTGAGTTCATTAGAAATATAGATTTACTCTTAAAAAACATCAGTGAGCAACCCCAATGTTGGTCCCAGTTTTAGCATTGAAAGACAGTAAAAGTGGTCACTAAGAGTAGAGGCACATTCAGAATGCTATAAAACAGTGGACTTGCCTAAAAACATTGTTCTGAAGTTTATTACATACATACAAATCTTTTTGTGTAAGACAAATTTTAAAGACATTTTAAAATACATGATATATACATTTGTCATAATCCATTTTACAATGATCTTGTAAAATCAGGCAGATATTATAAAATTAGTTTGTGGCAAAACACATCAGTTTGCAGTTTATGAGAGGCCATGAGTCAGTCTTTGTTTTAGTATTATAGTGTGATAACGGTTCCATCCTCCTCTACGCCTCCTCGGGGAAGCACAAGGCTATGTCGAGGGTCCGTTTTCAGCGCGTTGATCATTTTGTGGAGGCTACCGTTGCTGTGGCGAAGTGCTGGGTTGCTGCTGTGATGGGACGGCCTTATGTGCAACTGGGACTGCAGACTGTGCTGAAGGTCCTTGTGGGGTTTGTAGCTGGCGCCGCTATGCTGTGGCTGATGATGGTAATGGTTTTGGGATGATCCTCCGTTAAGACTGGTGTGGGAGTGGAATGATGCCGTGGAAATGACCGAAGGTGGGCGTGCAGGTGGGCTGGGAGGGGCAGGTGGAGCTTGGCTTGGAGCTGCTGCTGCTGCTGCTCCTGTGCTGGTTGCGGAGGGTATTTGGTGGTGTGAACGGGACAAGTTGGATTTGTTTGAAGCTAGTGACGCATTAGAACGCTGGGAAGGCCTTTTAATGCTATTTTCTATGACAATATCAGCGTCTTCGTCACTTTCCAGGTCGTCGTGATAACCGTGAGCTGAGGGGAGCAACATCCCACCAGAAGCTACAGAAGTCGGGTACCCAATCGAGCCGCTGCTGTCTGAAGACTGACCAGAGCTGCCTGAAATCCGGCTACCGCGTACCACATTGTTTCTCTGATTCACTGGCTTCACTGTAACGATTAGATTGTGGCTGTTTGCGATCATCATATCTGTGACTTGATCAAGAGACTTTCCTGTAACCTCAATCCCATTAACTTCCAGCACTTCGTCATTCACAGCCAGCAACCCTGTGCTTTCAGCCAATCCACCTGGCACCAAGCGCGAGATAAAGATACCCGGGACCTTCTCCAAACCGTGTGGTGTTACACGAACGCTGGTCCCATCTCGAATGTAGAAGCCGAGAGGTTTGTCAGAGCCGTGGCGATACAGGCGGACACGGCGATGTGACTCAGGCAGGATATCCACGTCAATAATGGAGGAGACAGGTCGAAAGTCCTGGGGCATGCCAATACGGATGTGCGGGCGCTTCCGGTTCACGTCGTTGTTGCGAAGAGCTACCACTGCCTTCTTCTTGCGGGTGAGTGTGTTGGTGCCAAAGCTGGTGTTTTCGATCTCCTCTGCAGAAAAAAAGAAAAGATAAAAGAATTAGAAAACAGGGCAAAATTGGAGTCAGCCACAGAAAGAATCAATCAAGTAATTATTTGAGCCAGTCCCAAGTTTGGATAAACAGAAACAAGGTCAGGGAGAAAAATGTACAACGCTAGCTTCAAGTTTATAGTCATCACACTATTCATGTACTGCACAAATAAAGACCTGTTGCAGCTAAAGAACACAATAATAGCATACATTCAAAATAATGTTATTTGTCCAAGATAAAGAGAAAGATTGTCACAAGGAAAATGTCAAAGCAAACCAAAAGAAATTAGCTGCATGATAGAAAAACAACTATTGTATTCGGAATCCATAAAAATGCTAAATAATTTATAGACAGCAAGCAATAATGAGGCAATGTTTTGAAATGGTAGACAATAACACTTTTTTTTTCCAGAAAGCAACACTTTACCAGCTGTGTCTACGCCCTGCTCTTTTAAATCACACCACACTTCTTATAAAATTAACTTCAATGAGCTGCAGATGTGCTTTGTAGAGGCTTCTTTGTTTAAGATTCTGCTAATAATTTGTCCAGATTTATTTCCACTTCTGACATGTTTGTTTAAGGTCATTAACAACATTTGTGAGTGTTGGATTGATTCAGTAACGGCTGAATCACATGGTATGAAAAGCAGACACAAACATACCTAGATATAGCCCACAGTTTCTATGCATGTTTGATAAAATGCTGAGTCTGCAGATGCCTTTGCAGTGTGTTGATTCTGACAGATGTGGCCCACCCTCTTTTACAGGGAACAGATCTACTTTCTCACCGTCAGTTTGTGCCCCTAGACTTACACAGAAATTAAGAACTCACATTTGTACTCCATAGTGTGGTCCAGAAAGTTAATATAATAGCAACAATAGCAGAGTCAAAAACACTAGTAAACAACTTGTAGCTTGTTGTTGATTTTCTGTTTTTGTCTGTTATTAGCCTATGATGATCACATTTACTTATCATTGAATAAATGGTGATGGTAAATGAAAAAAAAATACATGTTGGGGTTCAGTATAATTGTGTGTACATACATGGGGAGATTACTATTTTTGTTCTTTTGAGATTTGAGAACAGTTGAGGCCTTAAAAGCCCTTTCTATAGTGAATTACTGAATCATGTGAATAAAGGGCAACACGGCGGCTCAGTGGTTAGCGCTCTGGCGTTTGTCTCCCGGGCGGCCTGGGGCTTTTCAACGTGGAGTTTGCATGTTTTCCCCGTGCCTGTGAAGGTTTTCTTTGGGTACTCCGGTTTGCCCTACCACTAATAACATGTCCAGTTGTGCCTCCTCAGGACTACAGATAAAAATTTGCTGTGAAACTAGAATCTGGTACAAGCATCTCTGCCTTTGTGCCTAATGTAACTGTATTGTCCTAATAAACATAACTTTTAACGATTTAGTAAGCTTGTTTTTTTGTTGCAGCTCATATTTTTTAAAAACAAAACTGTAACAAAGTGTTTACACAAATTAAATGTTACTGTTCAATGTGTAGCAATCTAAAAACATGTCCAATGTGTCTCCCTTTCCCCTCCCTGGATGGAAATTACCTGTAAAAGCTAGAATTTGGTACAAGCATCTCTGCCTTAGTGCTTACCTGATCTATTGCGCTAGAACAAACAACAAGCAAATAAAATAAATAAATCCCAACCTCTACGTTAGCTAGCACAAACAACTATTGCAAGACAAATAGCATGTAAACACAGGAAACACAATTGCCCCGCTGTTTTAGCTTTGAACTGTTTAGACTTTCCAGCAAATTACTGAACAATTTAACTTTGAAGGCATTTAAGCAAGTATTAGATATCAAATATTGCACCTGTGAGTTTTTATTATTTTTGAGACATCAAGTTTGAAATTACCATTTTGATGTACACTAAGTAATACAATTTTTGGTGCCACAGCTTCTCTTTTACCCCTCTAACAACTTCTTTAAAAATAAATACTTTTTGTGCCTTGAAAAGAAAATCTCAGAAACACACTAAACCTATCCAGAACGCAGTTGTTATTTTGTGATAGAAACTCTTGGACAAAAGATAACATGATAGCACTCTAATCTTCCTTTCCCGGACTGACAGGAAATCTGGACAAAGTGAGGCAGGATGGGAGAGGAAGTGAAGGCATCTCTATGACAACAATGACTCAATCTTGACCCGGCGCTGCTCGGGACACCTGCTTCAAGAAAATATTGGAATTAAAGTTGTGCGTCTTGGAGGGACTTGAGCTGTAATCTTTGGCTGAGTCTTCAAAGCTCAGAGCAGAAGAAGAGAGCAGATAGATAAATATGGAGGGGCTGAGAGAAGCCAGCCCTCGGACCCCTGCCATAACAATTCCCGGAGTCGTGCTGAATCATCATTAATAAACTGTTCATTTTCCCAAAGAAAAAGTGACACCGAAGACAATTACAGTGTAGCTTTCAAGTTGTTGAGCAAGGCAAAGATGACAAGAAGTCCTTCTCCTGGGGATCTGAAGTGATAATGAGAAAAGTACACAAAGATCTGGGGCAAGAATTACAAAACTGGAAAGAAAAAACTCTGCGTTTTATTTATTATTACTGTCAGATTCTTTCAAGTTTCTTAGATGAGATAGATAGCAGGCACACATTGTCGCCATCTGCTCTAGAGGTGCGCAATAGATCAAATTTAACAGTATGAATGTCGTTTTGAAGTGTGCAAAAATGGAATATCAAGTTTATAATTTATGACAGAAAATGCTAGAACAACAAGTTGTTTAAAAAAAAAAAATCTAAATCGTTACATTGGAAACTAAACTAACTAAAATTAGGACATAAAGTTTGTCTGTTCAAATTATAAGTTTAGAGACATGTTTTAGTCAAGATACGCTACAAAATAGACACTTATTTTTGTCCTATAGTCCAGCCCTAACCAACTTTCCTTAAAAACAGGGATGTCACAATGTCACATTTCAATTGGAGTTACAATTTTTGTAAAAAGAAACATTACATTTTGTGAATTATTCACAAAGAAAATCTTTCATTTCCGTCATCTAGCAGTAACACATACAGGTTTGTAAATGGCATCTTAGCAAGTTCTTAATTTGTAAATTTTGTTCACTGACAATGGTAAAAAAGGTTTTCTGATTTGATTTACCTTTGTCCCACGCCAGATTCATGTGCCTCTTGTTGACAATATTCTGGCAGATACGATCTACAGTATGATCTATCAAATCATGCAACATCTACTGTGACCTGCAATAAGTTGTTCTTATTTTGTCAGGAAGGAAAACAACTACATAACAAATACTAGTCTCAAAGTACAGAAAAACTGACATCACTTAAGTGGGAAGAAAATCAGTCAAACAGGAACCTTCACTAAAGTGCACAACTGACATCTCTTGGCAAAGCATGAAATGACTTTGTCAAGTGTTCAAAGACTTGAGCCGAACTCGTGCTTTCAGTCCACCATTGTAACAGTAAAAAAAAAACAGTCCTACGACGCTGAGTGCAGCTTTTAAAGTTCTTCCTAAGCATGCCGTAGCAGAGGCCTATTTGATTAAACGCAGCCGGAGAATTTGCTATAGGGGTGGAATTTCTGCCACAAGTGCAAGTCTGATGTGATGGGAACCATATTGGAGAGACTTGTTACAGGTCTACGGTGCAACGCCCACCTTAAGTCCTCCATAAAACCAGCACTGATACCACAGGACCAGGTTGGACATGTGATCTCTCCGCCTGAAATCAAACTTGTACAAGTATAATTACGACTCAGCAGTGTAATGCCTCACAGCTGGTCGTGAGGCCTGTAAGAAGCCCCACGCTGCTGTAATTTGTTTGGGGTGTGACTGATATTTCCTTGAGCCACAGAGAAGGAGCAAAGGATTGTGGGAAAGGCCGAGCAGAGGTTAAGTGCTCAAAATGTGGATATGATGGATTCATGACACTGTAGTGAAAGGTATTCTAAAATCAACAAAGGTGTACAGGAATATGCTAAAATAATAAACTAACGGCACAGAGAGCTCATAGACGTCTGACAAGTAGGACTGTGGCTAACAAAGGATCTTTTTGGTCAACTATAGACATTTCAAAATGCTTTAGAACTAAATTGCCTTTTGATACAACCTAATCTTACTTAAACTGCACCTAAAATGACTACAACGTTGTGGTTTACACAAAAACAAACTAAATAAATCACAGAAATCAGTAAGAAACTGTATTTAAAACATGATTCACTCTCAAATCTTCAGCTACACACCCCTTATTGCTGCTCAAAACCTTAAATTCTAAATGATCAGTAGAGATGGAAAATATATAGTTATATAGCAAGTTATGCAACATATTATGAATGTTGTTTTGAAGATATACATAAATTGTATATCAATAACATGAATAGGGTAAAAAAAATAAAGCTACAAATGAGATTAAAATAATACTGTATGTAGCAGATTTAAAATACTCTGGTCTCTAAAGGTGTGAATTCTATACTTTTGGCATTAATTTAACATTGTTTGGATTGACATAATACTGTTATCGAGATACAATACCAAAAATAAATAACTAGCAATTTAAAGTGAATGTCTTCGATACAGACATGTTTTATTAACTTTTCTTTTCTCCAAAAAAATTAGTGATCTGTATTTTCAACAGTGGATTGTGACACCTCCCAACACTCCTGATACTGAGGATTTTTCACAACTGAAACCTATCAAGGTAACATAAACATCTGACCAGCAAACTCCATTAACTTTTTGTAAACAGCATTTTTCTCTTGCACTAAAAAGTCTGCACTGCAAAGCCTTAATACATTTCACTCTTATATAAATACAAATACTAATTGGTTTATATCGACATTTTACGACAAAAACATGATCCGTTCAAGTCTGGTTTGCTATTGCCTAGTAAAGTGAGTGAATATTAAGTCCAGTGAAGAATGTGAGTGGGAGCACAAAGTCAGAGGGGGGGAGGCAAACAGCCAAAATTGACCTTAATAATGAGTTTAATCTAAAAACATTCCACTTGAGATAACAATATTAGTCAAGTATTGCATTACTATTTCATATAAATGACTAAGCACCACAAACGTTAGTCATCTTAGCAGGTTTAGGAAGAAACTTTACTTTATCTACTCTAGATAAATGCTACAGATTTTGCATAAAACACGACTTTTCTTCAACTACCCAGGCTTAATAAAATAGAATAATGAGTTCAAAGTAGCCAAGCAGACGGAGTATCGGCTGACAGAAAAATCAGCAGCATTTCAGTGGAGAATAATGAGCTTGTTCTGGTTGATCAAACAAAGGTTATCGTAACAGCTCTTGACAAATCTAATCCCAGATAAACTGAGGCATGATGGGTAATGGGCCCATGTGAACCAGCTGATCAAAGGCTGCCGGATCGAGTCCAGACTGAAGCTTAAGCTCGCAATTTCAATCAGCGATTATTGCAGATGGACGGTTAAATTATATCGTTTACAGTACCTACTAAAAATGCATGACCCTGCCTCCTTTAAAAATCATCTGTTTAGAAGAAACAGCAAAGTTTAATATTCAACACTGCAGCCAATAATTAACTTTCTTAAATGCATACCTAGGGCTGAGCAATGTTGACAAAAATGTATTGATAATCGTTTGACACATCTCAAAGACAATATTATTTCAAACCAACTGGAAATTTTTACATTAATTTGTCCACATATTTAAGTATATTAGTTGAAGCTTATTAACTGGTCCATTTAAGACTATCTATCAATAAGTTGACTAAAAGTTCCCCCATTCTTAAAACTAGTGAGTGTCTCAATGTTCTGATCAAATATTTGACCCAAACTGCTCTTACAAGACCACAAACTCAGAGGTTTGGATACTAAATTATAAATTATATTAAAAAATGCAGCAAAACAAGATTTTCATGTAAAACATTCTGAATAAGTTTGCAATGATAAAAAAAATTGGTAACTGAGACCAATAAGTGACTGACTAACTAAATATCTCCTACAATTAATTATCATTTACAAAGTTGTAGCTTCATTTGTAACTTTAAACAAGTACTTTTGAAGCATTTTTTACTATTAACGATATATTATATTTCCATTGTTGCATATCTTCAAAGCCACTATCACGATATTATCTAAAATTCAATATATCACCCACCCCTATGCATACTCTTAATTAGTAGTCAATAAGTTGTTGTATTTTGCATTTAAATCCCCAAACAAGGTGAGCTAATAGATGAGTGTTATTATATCTACAATGCACAACCTGTATGTTCAATTTTCATGGCAGATACCATTCTCGCCTATTTTCAAATAGATTTAACCTAGTAGACACGCAATTTTATCCTCTAATGTGGTATATTATTGTAGAGGATATGGTATGGTTCAACACTAGTTTTGGCCAACATGTTTTGGAGATATAAGAAGGAACTCAAATATTACAGTTTTTTTTAAGTGGAATATCAAGTTGGATTGTGAACACTTTATATAAAAACAAATGAAACAACATTCTTATGCAATTGCTATGAAATGTGCATTTATTTCTGCACGGTATTGCCCTTCAGTAAAGGGTTAGTAGTAGGCCTTGGAAGACCTCATCTGGTTCCAGTCTTTTTTGGAAAACTTCCAGTCTCTCCGGGACTGGCCTTGTTTGTAGCTGGTTTGGTACAATCCCTCTTCTCCTTACAGTTTTTTCGTTGGGGTTTGTCCTCAAATCGTCCTTGTGCCTCCTCCTCTTCGAACCTCTTTTGGGACCTTGGTAGGTGCATTGATATGAGCCTTGGTCAGTGCCTCTCATGACTGGCTGAATGTGGATCATACTCTGCGGGACGTCCTGGACTTGGACTTTTATAACCAGTTCCTGCTGTTTGGTTTGAGTTTGCCTTTTCTGGACCTTTGGATGGCAAACAAGCTGCCGCTTGTACTGGTTCACCACACTCTTCTTCCATGCCTTCTTTGCATTCGTCTTCTTCTTGCGTTGACCGTTTTTCAGATGATCATGGTGTTTTTTGAAATAGCCTTTCTGGATCAAGGCCTTAAGAAGGGATTTCGCTGTTGGACAATGGCTGTCTCCGAACAGTTCGGCACAGACCAATAGACACTGTAGCTTTTCATGCCAGCGCCTTCTGATATTGTCAGGCGTTGCATCCCAGAAATGATCTCGTCCATCTTCTCTGCCATGCTGTTTTTCTCAAGTTTGGCAGCTGAGACGAAGGCCGGCACTGCTCTAGGAGGTCTCTTACTCAAGCCACTTCTCACAGGTGGCTTGGAGTAAGGCTTTTGGGAGGAGGCCCTCTGGTCTTTCCACCGGTACACTGACGGCATCTTGTTCATGTGCTCCATTGTATTTTCTTTATCTTGTGTATGTTGAGTCTGAGCTCCTATAATGTGTGTCTGCTCTCTGCAAAGTACTTGTCTGTAATGAAGGGAAAGCAGTTCCGTTTCAAACACACAAACTTGGTTTGTCATATTCCAGAACTTTAGAACTCCACGCACCGGTGTCATAGCAACCACGCAAATTTACATACTATTGCCTTTATTATGCTTATTATTAAACCTTATATGTATAAAAACTTGCTATTTTAGTCACATATTCACAGGATTCAGAGGTTTTCTGCTTACTTAGTTTTTTTGTGATGCCTCTTAATGTTCTGTTGCCTTTTGGAGAGCTGCAGTGTACAAAAACCTATGAGCCTATTTATACTATGAGCTAAACAGCTGTTTGCAACTAGCTGAACGTTGTTCATAAGAAAATCGCTCACTTTATAACATCTTTACAAACATCTTAGTTCAATCTTTTATCCAGGCTCATTGCTCAGATTAAACTTTAACCTCAATTTACTACTTTCAGGACAAGGCCAAAAAGGTCAAATGTGAGAGGACTGTCATGATACACAAAGTCAAATTAGACAACACATGGGCATAGTAAAAGTTTACATCTAAGCTTTATTTGTTAAATTGAAATGTAGAAATGCAATAAATGAACAGTCATCGGATAGTGTGTAGATGTTTGAATTTTAAATACAATAAGAAGAAAATTGTATAGCTGTGATAAGACACAATATTTTTTCCAGACATACTAAACTTTAACCTCTGGAGTTACTATGGCGCTTCCAGGACCAGGGTTAAGAGGTCAGAGGTGAAGAGACAGTTTGGGGATTACCCTGTGTTACTGCTGTGTGTTTGGGGAAGGTACAGCTGGTATGTGAGGGTAAATGAAGCCAGAGATGTCTCCTGACAGGTTGAAGGGCTATAACTTGTCGAGACGGGCCTGGGCTGCAGCTTTAAGTGGGTCAACGTAATAAAAAAACTAAAATTTCCCACAAAATCAACACATGCAATGATGAAGAAACTGCGTACAAACAGCATATTGAGACCAGTAGATTTCCGGAGCCTAAAGTGGATAAATGTTGCCCCGCATGAAAGGGTGGTGACTCGGGTTGTTCGAATTCATAAAAGGACCGGCTGCTCCCTGTTCATAGAAAGTGTCTTGTTTGCGGACCCAGGAAACAGCGGACCCTGTTCTTAAACATGAGAGCCCGATGATACACCCTGGGTCTGTTGCATCCCCGTCCAAAGAAAGAGGGAAACAGTGGGCCCAAGAAACATCAGGCTTGCCTGGTATGCTCCCAACTTCAAGATTTCTGTTTTTGCAAAAAAAAATATTATAAATTTACTTAAATTTTTTTTTTTTAAATCTAAATTTATTTGGCTGAAAATATGCTCGCATGTTTTGTCGACATCTAATTACAAACCATTTTGTTCCCTATAACCTAATTAGGCCTATTATTGTTTTAGCATGACTCAAACTAACATACCAACACAGCTCAATGCGCTGGCTTTTGAAAGTTGTGAAAAGCTTTTGAAGCCACCGATGAGAAAAATTAGAAGAAAAGTGAGAAAAACAAACATAGCTGTTACAAAAGTTTGAAGTTCTGTTTGTTTACATTTGCTTAAGATGGTAAAAATCAAGCACAGCCCCTTTAAATAATCAAAAACTCATTTAGAGGGATTATTTGTTTATCAACACTGTGGATGCGCGCACAACTGGATAGACAAAGAGCCACAGCTGATTGATACAAACTGTAGCAGCAACACTAGCCAGCGCTGTTGTTAGCTAACTACAAGAGTTTATCACTGAAGTTATGCTGCTAAAAATCAACATTTGTAAATGAAATTTGTCTTTACGCCTCATACGCGTTACATTCAGGTGAGTGAAATTACGCAGAGAAATACAGTATACTGTGAGTCTCAAGTTTCAGGTGGCAGATGTTCGTCATACCGTTTTTTATCAAAGAAGTTTCCCCAGCCAACTAGATGGACAGCGTGTCTTTCTGCAGGTGACATGCGCAGTGAAGCGGAAAGTAATCCCTGTATAGAGGAGTCTTGCAGGTTCAAAGCTGTAAAATCACTTCTTCATTTGTAACAAGAACTGATAAAAACAAAAATTTGCAACACAAAATAGTCACACATTTTCTCAGTTAGCTGTGAACTTTCCAATATCCCATAGTGTTATTGAAAACGTGAGAGAAAAAACACCTTTTGTTCAACAGCAGCCCAACTCTTGTTAAGAAACTGTGAAAAGAAGCCCCTTTTAAAGTCCAATTCCCATAAAAGACCAGACTTTTATGATCAGCCATTAGGGCCTCTGTGCACACTTGCTTTTGGCTCCGCTTCCTACATCCACAGCTCACTTTCCAAAACACTAACAGTCTGGACAACATGTTTATTCTTTAACTTTTGAGGTCATGACATGAACTTTAGAAATGCACTGTGCCGGACAAACAAACACTAGTCTCAGCCAGGTTTTACATAACATGAAATAACATATGAACTCAAACCAGCGGGCTCAAAAGAGTAAATTAATGAAGTAGGAGTGTGTCAGGGGCCAACTGCATGTGCAATATTTCACACATGACTCTGTGAAATTTGACATGGTGTGTTGTGTGTTTAAATGGACGGAGAAGCTTCAAATGTCTGCTCTGTCTACAGTCTAGGCCTATTCATATTTGACTGGCTAAAAGTTTTGTGTGATGCCTTTTGCTGTATTACACTGAATTATTAAATTTGCTATATTCCTCATCTCCTGGTTGTCTTCTTTAGGCAACAATTTGATTTAAAGGGACTATTTTTTACAATAATTTCCCCCAGCACATATGTAATGTATGTACCTATAAATTAGTACGCAATGTCCTATTTAAAAATGTCCCACTTCTTCACTAAACTCCACTATGTTTGTCTGTTCAAGGCTCAGAATGCATTAGTAAGTAAGAAAAACAAGTAGTGATGTAGTGATTTTAAAATTAACTATTTCTGTTTCTTTACATCATGGAGGAAGCCAAAATCGGATAGTACCAGGAGTGAGAGAAATAAACAATGGATCTTTGACTCCCTTTGCACTTTTCTCAATAAAGATGTTCAGTTGAAATTTTAACAAATACGCCTGTAAATGTTTTGGTTGACTTTCAAGTATTGCACAAATTGTGTATAAGTATCACTTTATGGGAGATTATATGTAAGTTTTCAATTGGACAATAAACTTATTATTACTTATTATATATGTAAATCTATATTTATGAAAATAGAAATTTATCTACATATGTTCCACAGTTATTAGTTGTTTAGAACGCAGAAGACACACCAATACAAGATTTTAGCAAACTTGCCGAGATAACATCGCTAGAAGAAATCATGGACATGTCGATTTTAAACTTATCAAAAGTATCGACAATCTGATTCTAATCCACACTTAAACTGGTATCAAAACTAGATCCTCACAAGTATTGATACTTAAAAAAGAAAACATAACTTGGACAAAATTTGACATTTCCTGAGGAGTTTCAGAAAAAAAAAAAAGGATTGCAAAAAGAGAGACTACTGTGCGCCTGTGCCTATCACTCTATTAAATCATTAATTTGTCCAGTAAATACATGTTTCTGCTTTAATACTATACTACTAAAGATACTGACTCAGATAAAATCAGGCTTATGTCTCATCAAACTAGAACAGACAGTAAGTTTGAATAGGTAACCTATTCATTCTCGATACAACCTGCTGTCTTGCATAAACACATTTTGTCATTGCAGCCTCACAAAGGAAAGGACAATTGTTTATATGAAGATAATGGGCTTGTTGATACTCACTACCGTCCATTTGCTCACACTTTTCTGACTCACATACCACATGTAATTGAACACCTAGTGGCATGAAGTGAATGGTGTTAATGCTGACCACTTGTGTGATCACTCAAAGGTATTTTAATGACTTTGCCCCCAACAAGACTTCAGGGACGGAGCAAAAAGGTCACGCTTACAATTCATCAACTGTATTTAACAAAAACAGAACAAACATGTGATTTCTCCTAAACAATTCTGCAAATGCAAAAAATGGAGAAACATTTCTGTTATTATGGCTTCTTCTTCTTCAAGGTTATGACTGTAAATGCCTTTATCATCTGAAGGCCTGTTATGAGAGAGAAGGATTTTGGGAAGGCGACAACATCAACACCCCACTAACAGCTTTAGTAAAGCCCCGGCGGGTGGCGAAGTCCCTCTGGTTAGGATATTTTTACTTGCGACCCAGACGACTCTTAACTCGTATGTCTTTTCAGTCAGCAGCTACAGTCCATAAATATTAAGAATGACACATCGAGATTAGCCTTGAATATTACAAACACAATGCAATAACATCAAAAACACACTTTTTGGGGTAGGCCTGGGCAATATGGTGATAAAAACTGGATTGTGAGCTCAAGCCAACCTGCTTTTTGGGTGAAATTGTTAAACTGATACTTTTATTAATTTATTGCAGCTTTCTCTTGAGTTTTCTTCAAAACCTTAAGCCAGGGCTATTCAACACATTTTTCTCAAGGGACTGATTTTTCCAAAGACATTGATCTCTGGGCCGTATAGTTGCACAAAATGTTACCACTTTTGACAAAACTTAAGGTTACGCCAAATATCCACAGCACTAAATCTGTTTCAGGAAGGAAAATAACTCTATACTGTAGTCTATGTTTGAATTTGAAAACTTTACAAATTAACACAATTAAACGAGGACCAGATCAGTACTGAAAAAAACACAGCATTAACCAGGACTAACAAACAAAGTCTAAAACAGGATTAAACCAGGACTAAAGGAGGACCCAATGAAGGTGTAGTAGCCCAGTTTTAAACCGGCAAGCAAGAGAAAGTATCCTGGGGAAATGGGTTGAGGGCCAGATCAAATCTTAGAAACGTTTCACAATTGTCTGACAATGAAACTTCAAATATTGCTTTTCAAAGAAACATAATTGGTATTTTAGTCAAAACAGTCGTACAGCAACAAGACAAAAGTTACTGAAAATGTCTGTTAAACTCCGTATTGGTCATCAGAGTATTTTTTACAGTACAAGTGGCATTTCTGCCGCTCTAGAGCCCCCCTGCTGCCCCCCACTGTGGTTTTTCTGTCAAGCGTGACAAAGTGCTTAGTGACAGCACAGACCATAATCACCACAGAAGAGACGCACAGCACAGTGAATAGTGGCCGTCCCTGCTGCCATTCCCATTAGGTCACCTCGTCCAGCAGCGGCGGGCTTCAGTCCCTGGACTCAAAGAAACGCAATCTACATTTTAGCAAAGTGTGGACAAAAAATAGTGCAGATATGGCTGAAGTTTAGATACAAAATCTAAACAATTTACCTTAAAGCAGGTGTGTAGATTTGAGCATTATATTCTATTTTCAAACAAGAAAGAAGAGCTGCGACAAGTTAATCGATTAATCGCAACTGATTGATTATTGAATTAATCGTCAACTAATTTAGTAATTGATTATTTCTTAACTGGACAGTATACTGTACATTCCCAAACATGTCTGAACTGAACAAAAACAAAACTGCAGAAAAGACATAGAAGACCAATTTTACTAGAAAATAAGTCAGTGTTACTAGTATCTTTGATCTCAACTTGAGTAAATGTGACTAAAGTCGAGTGATTTTGAAAATTGTGCAAATAAAATTTGCAAATAGAACAAAATATTTATGTAATTATCTCAAGAACAACAGCATTATTTTTTTTGTTGTTGCCATTTTCAAATGAGAAAATACTTGTCCTTGTCCTATTTTTAGAAATTCGGTCAGCTACAAACTCATGGTTTGACTTAATTTTTTGTTGTTTTTCTCCAGTGTACAGTAATTTCTGCCCTATTGAGCGCACCTGAATATAAGCCGCACCCACTAGATTTAAGTAAGAAAAAATGATAACGTACATATATAGGCCGCACTTGTTAATAGTAAGTCTATGAGAATTTATAATTTTGCTGCATTGCCTTATAAGCCGCAGAGTTCAAAGCTTGTGAAAAAAGTAGTGGCTTATAATCCAGAAATTACGGTAGTTGAAAAGCTATTGTATCTGTAAATATAAGCCACACCTCCAAAATGTCCTGAGCGACAACACAATGCTCAAAATTTGTAAAAATGTTGTAGTCACGTGACTTTGTGTTCTAAATAACTAAACAATTATTGAAAGAATAGTTGTCTGACTAATCGATTAGCAAAATGATCGTTAGTTGCAGCCTTAGAAGTATTATTTCTGCACTTTTGTGGGTATTAACTTGTCTTTTTGCTCCATCTAACTTGCTTAAGAAAACATTTAGGCACATTCCTGATAAATGTTTAAAATAGCATCGATGGGATGCAACAAAAAGCATTGATTTTTGTTGCAAGTGTAGTAACAGTGGTACATAGCTTAATGAAGCAACTAGAGAAATTATAACACAATTTTCTTGGAGCATTATCACAACTTAAATTTTATCACGGTTCATGTACAATGTTTTCAATTCTTTGGTTTCTCAGAAAGCTCACTCTCGGAGCATGACAAAGACCAATAAGAAAAGAAAGTGGGAAAAATACTTGGGCAGCTAGATCAGAGAAGTGGTAAACTATAAAAAAGAAACTGTCACAGGGATGAGTCTAGGATTTTGGTGATATTACCCAGTTCTAGGAGTGACCACAGAAAAATCTCAAACACAGACGTAGCCGACTCACACGTGACCCGAAACGTTCAGCTTTCTCATCTGAGTGTGTGTTTAGAGGACGACAACTGCCAAAGTATGCAACTCGCAATAACATGGAAAAATAATCCAGACAGAATAAAGACTTTTTTTAAAACGTGCAAACATATTTCACATTCTTGAAGGGAAAGCCAGGCCAGAGTAAGAGTGGAAATTTGGACAGGCTCAGTAAATGAACGTGGTTATGATCCCAGCTGGACGTCTGGGAAAGGAACTATGGGAAAAAGTCTAAAAACAACTACGTCATATACACATTAATAAGTACTGTATATGGTTGGTAATGACTACAAATGATTATAAAGGAATTCACATAATTTTGAATAATAAAACATGTTCTTAATGGTTTATCGTTAGAGCTGTTTACGACAAATCACTTTTGCAATTAGATAAGTATGTGGGATTGATGATATGCCAAAAGTGCAAGCAATACATGTCACAATTTTGATTCCTATAGATGTAATATTACATGATCTTAATGATAAAGATAAAAAAGATTGATTCTTTTTTACAGAAAGTTTCCTTTAAGTGAAAAAAATGTACTTTTTCACAGATCTTTACAGTGTCTGACTAATACAAAAAGTGTGTAGGAATGTGGCTTTTTAGAGCATAAAGCTACACTGGACAGAACATTTGGAAATACTAATGGAAATCAGAAGTTATTCTTCTTATTATTTCTTTTCCTCTAGACATATTGTTATAATAATGCCACTATAATTGTTAAATTAGTTTTTATGTGTTACTGCTCACACCAACAATTAACAACTTTAGTTGAAAATGTTAAAATCCACTCAGAAGTTACCAAAATGTTCCAATTAGTGAGAGGAAGCCAAGGGGTGATCCACATGAATCTAATTATTGCTGCTTGGACTGACATTTGAAGAATGTGATGGTGCATAGACAAAAATACCTGGAGACATTATGTGAAAACATCTTGATTTTGTTTTGTAGTCAGCAAAAAAAGACCTGTACTAATTTGTAGATCAATTAAAACGTGGCATTAGCTATGTGTCAAAACCAGTGTGTCTTAATGATCTGACCAAATGTCTGACCCAAACAAAATCTTTATATACAGAAAAGCAAATGCAAAGCAAGCTGATTTTAATTTAAAAAAAAAATCTAGCTTAAAGAAGAACTAAGTTTTTCCAACTTGATGATCAAAACAAAGCAGCAAAAACACATCTAAACACAAAATCAAAGAGCCAGGGTTTCACAGGACAGAATTACCCAACTATTACCACGAATAAAAATATCTTGATTCAAACGTTAAACCCTACTACTCCCTTCACACCTCTTTACCATTTTGCTGAGTTTGCGGTGCATTTTGTGGTCAGTACAGGCTGCACATGTGGGACTTGTTAAAGCAGCTGCTGTGTTCTTCTGACCCGAGACGAGGAGCCAGGTATCGCCCTGGCTCCAGCTCCATAACTTTATTCCTGTCAGGACCAAAGGGTTAAGACCAAAAGGAGGCTCATGCATAAGGGATTAACCTGTGTTTTGGTGAGTGTGGGGGTTGACACGTAACAGAGGAGTTGAACAGGAGGAGATCAGTGGAGGAGACAGCTCGAACATTCCTTCAACATTTTACAAAACAGCTGTTATGTCTCAAGAACTCCCTTAAATACACATGTCTGAAGGAAAAAATACAGCGTTGTTTTGGTGAGGAGTGAATAAATGATACCAACAAGAACATGCATGAATGTTTTTTTGTTTTTTATGGGGCTGCAGCAAGTTCATTGATTAATCATAACTAATCAATTATTGAATTAATTGTCAACTATATTAGTAATCAAAAAATTATTAACTGATTTTTATAGGATCTCAACATACATTTTTATGACTCCAACTGGGCACCAATGCCTAAGAAAGTGTATAACAATCTTAAAAAAGTCAGTGCACTAGTAAACACTTTTGATCTTGATTTCAGTGACTAAAGTTGATTAAATCTGATTATTTCAAGTACAGCAGCTATAATTGCTGATTTCAAATGAGAAAATGCTTATCCTTCTCAATTTTAGCAAAACAAAACATTTTTATAGTACTCCAGTTGCAAATCTCTTTTAAAGCAGTAACAATCTTAAGTCAGTTACGAACTGGATCGAAATTGGTAAAAATCTTGTAGTCACATGACTTTTGCATTCTATCTTAATCGAAAGAATAATCACCCAACTACTCAATTAGCAAAATAATCAAATATTAGTTGAAGCCCTAGTTTTTTAAATACAGTGCCAGGACAAGCTCTCAGACAATCTCAAGCAAAATTTGGCTTAAAGTTTATTATTAGTGATTCACAAATTATTATATTCTCATCCACATCCAGTTTATATAACAGGACAAAAAAAAAGAACACCAGTAATCACAAAATTGTATTTCTGGAATTTTTATCTGTTTTTGAACTAATGTGGTTTATCCAGTTGGCTAAAAAACAATGCCCCATCATTATTTTCAACAGAATTTCAGGAGCTTTTGGGGGTCCTCTGGTGGCACTGGGCTCTTAGCAGTTGCCTAGTGTGCTTATAGGATAAGACCAGCCCTGTTCATACACTATTGTGAAAGTCCATGGCGGTTTCACAAAGATCTCAGGCAGGTTTCCTCCAAAATAACATGCTGCTACCCCACACTTACATTGAATTAGCAGGTGCAATAAACTGAGATTAGAGTGAGACATCTAAATTTTGGGGCATTTCTCCTTCATAGAAAACTTTTTTTTTATCTTTAACTACTTGCCTAATGGCGAGTTAACTACTGCTGCTTCTGCTTAAAATCCAGCTGTGTCTTTCTTTGCTGGTGTCCAAGTGCATGTTCCCAAAACCAGAGCCCACATGCTGTTGATTTAAGCTTCAAAAACCTTTCACTGCCATCTGGCCCACAGGTACCAGGCCAGGCATTCACTGCAGACACAGGCTTAAAAGGAAGAGAAAGTCCGTGGAAAATATCTCTTTTTTTATATACTTCTATCTATAAAATTCTGAATTCTACATTAATGCTGCTTATATCCACTAGATTTTGTGTCATTAGATTTTGTGAGATAAAATTGCCACATGATTGTGCACACATGTAGAAAATGGCTTTGTTAGAATAGTTTTTGGGTTGGACACACGCAAAGAGAGGGTCAAAAGCTGGTCAGCTTCTTGGTCGTTTGGAGTAGTGCTGTAAACGGCCGCAAACATTTTACTATGAACTAAATTTAAAAAAAATGGGATTTGCACAAATTGATACCAATAAATTATGTCAGAGTTCAATTGTGTGTTTTGTCTCGTTTGGAAATATTATGTTGTTCCTTAAAAGTTATGCACTTATATAGCAAACATTTTTACAAAAAAAAAAAAAAAAAAATACTGAGACTTTGCAAGTATTTACCCTTCAGACACAAAACAGCTCAACTCAAGGTCTGTAAAATATTTGGAATCACAAGATATGGTTGGTTATACAGTGTGGTTATGCTGAAAGAGGCTGGTGCGAGCTACAAACAATAAAAAACATATCCTGAACATAAACAAATATCCAATCAATCAATCAATCAATCAATCAATCAGCAAGCTTGTTCAGACACAAATGTTACTCAATAATTTTAAAGTTTTTCCCAAGTGCCTTTGATTTTACTGAATAATAAACACGTTTTGGCTGAAAAGAAGAAACAGACTTGGACTTGAGTGTTGGCCACATGTCTGATCCTTTGTTTGTGGACGTGGGCCTCCACCTGAGAAGACTAACGCAGACAGGAACTTTTTCAATTACAGTACAGTACAATCTAATAAAACAAAATGTCTTTGAAAAACAGTCACTTATGAGAAACATGAGCAACAGCAGCAACAGATTCTGGTAGGCTGTGACTCAAACGTGGGTCTGGAGGAGACTCAATGCTTTTATCGTATAAGTCATTGTCATTTAAGTAAAAAAGTACAAGATTTAGTCTTACCAATACTTTAATGATTGTCTATTGAGGTTATGCAGAAGACATTACAGTATACTGAATATTAACAGTGAGTGGCTAAAATGAGAAAGGTGAAAAAGGACATTTTCCACTATAAAAGCTCAACCTGCTAACAAATATAAACCAAGTAAATCTCTGTTGAATGTTGAGTTTGCATCTGGAATGTAAGAAACAAAAATCAGGCAAAAAGCTGTAGCAAACCAGATAAACAATAGGAACACAGAAGCCTTCTATCACATTTCTCACTGATGCATACTTTGGGATTGCACGCAGCTGAATAAATTCCCTTTCTCTCTTTAGATAAGATGATTTTAATTCTGATGAGGAAACGTTTTTTTGTGTTGCCGTTGATGTGTCCTTAGCTTTAAAAGCTGCATTAGCAAATAAGCTAGCAACAACGGCGAGAAGCCACAAAGTCTTCATTGCGTTGCAGTAAGTTACTTTGAACAAAACAAACATTGCACTGAGCCAAAAGTCAACCAAAAAAGAAACTTGTTACATCAGTTGTGTTGCCAGTTG
Source organism: Mugilogobius chulae (assembly GCA_038363315.1). Taxonomy (NCBI): domain Eukaryota; kingdom Metazoa; phylum Chordata; class Actinopteri; order Gobiiformes; family Gobiidae; genus Mugilogobius; species Mugilogobius chulae. Next base: position 28,937,243 of record CM076408.1, read on the forward strand.
TTCTGCCACTCTTGCCTAAAATACAGATTTGCTTCACTGTTAACAGAACCCTTGATGTTGTTATATCACTTCTTTAAACGGCTACACTTCTTGCACAAACTTAAACTTGATCTGAGCGGTCTGTTCTCGTCTGTTTCATCATCACACTGCGTCAAATGGCCCCAAGCTGAAATGCTCTGAGTGACTCAAGTACTCAATGTTAAATGAAACGAGCAACATTTATCACATCTATCACCGTGTGTGCATAATTCTAATGAAAAATAGTTAATGGTCCATTAACATTCTTTGTTGAAACTGTGTGTGTGGCACTTTTGGCAATGCAGTGTCGCAAAGGAGTGATTGCTTGCGCTTGCTGGTGCAAATCTAAGCTCATGTCTTGCAGGTCAGTCCATAATCTTCTATCAGCTGCAGGTGACAGACAACAAGCAGACTAACGGGATTAAGGAGCCCGTGCCTGGAGCTGTCACACACGGCTGAAACACGTAAAACGCTCAAGGATGAAGCAGAGGAAATGAAATGACTAAGAAACCAGACAACTTCCTATTGTAAACAAATGGACAAAGGCCTGGAACAAAGGCAGAGCTGGTTTAAAATGTAGTAGAAAGTTGTTTTACTCAAATGAGGAAAGAAAAAAAAAGTGATTGTCTGCTTTGTAGTTATCTTAAAGAGATCTTTGTCACTTCTGCACAGTGAGAAAGAACAACCATAATTTTGTGAGGCCAGAGGAAACACTTCAAGCACGTTTAAAAACATATTATAATTCAGGTTTTAAGTAAAAAGTCTTTATATACATTGATTGGTTGTATTACTTTCATGTACTTAGTTATAAGATCAAGCAAGACAAAACAAGGCAAAAACAAAGAAAATTTGCCACTAGCTTTTCTAATACGAAACACAAATTAAGTTCACTAATTTTACATTTTCAGTAAGTTGCTGTAAGCATGTTTTATGCAATAACATGTTTTTTTGTTTATTTGTTTGTTTTTTGTCTATGTCTAAGTATAGAGAATTTTCGTATCTGAAACCAAGAAGTGCTCTGTTAGCATACTATGTTGTTGTTAGTTTTACCATGATAGCAAAACTCACTTGGGCTTCTGAAAGTTGTGAAAAGCACTTATGAAGTAACTGTGATCATTACATTGCAAAAATGTAAGTGATCAAAATAGTAGAAGTCTTCAAAGTAGTCATCTGGACAGTGTTTCCGAAGATCAAGACGTTTCGACTCTCATCCGAAAGTCATTTTCAATCTGAAAATGACTTTCGGATCGAAACGTCTTGATCTTCGGAAACACTGTCCAGATGACTACTTTGAAGACTTCTACTATGGATCACTCCTGGATGAATAAGGGACTACACCGCAGTGATCAAAATGTGAAAAAGTTTATAAAAGGGTATCAATCAGGCAGAGCATCTTTAAATGATTTCCAGTTAGTACAGTTTTTAAATGTCAAGCAAACTTGTAAAATGGTCAACTTTGCCTCCAAAAAGCGTTAATTTCATCACCTACAATCCTCTGAGTGTGCTTTGCACCAGCTGTAAACATCTGCATTAGTGGAGTTCATGACCTCGGCCTCAGTCAACAGCACAGGTCAAAAACAGCTCCTCTTTCAGGTGAGGGCCTCAGCTCCACAGAGCTCATTGGTTCAAAAGTTAACACAGGTTCAGACACGCTCTGGATCTCCGGCTCTTTGCACCTGAATACGACAGGCCACCTTACACAACCTCTGAGCTTCCTGAGAGTTGTGACACATATCCTTGTTTCTTCCTGCTTTTTGTCTGCTCCATTGCCTCCATGAGCTGTCAGTGTCTATTGTTCTACTACACAACTCATATCAGGACGAAAACCATTCCTCCCCTCCTCCATTCTCTTTCCTTCCTCTCCCAAATGGTGAATTGCTGACTTTGCCTGATTTTTATGCCCACAATCCTGTGTGCTTGTGTGGTGGGACAGAGAGCAACATCTTCCCACATCGACATGGTCTGATCCTGCTGGCGCTGTGTGACTCACCTTTATTAAAAGCATATTTCTACAGCATGAGTCCATAAAATCCCACTTAGTAGATACAAGGAAAGATAACCTCAGGACATTTTTCTAACAAGAGTTTAAAGCAGATGTTGAAATAACACAAGTCTTGATAATATGCACTAACAATGATTCCAGTTTCTATGGGAAAATTTCAATATCTTATCTTTACTCCAACAAGGTTCATTTTGTCTTCATTTATTTCACAACTTTGTTTTCTTTTAAAAGACAATGTGTTTGATGCATTTTTTTTTGTTTGTTTTTATGTTTGCAAAATATATTATTCTGATGAACACACATGTATCTTCTTGCAACTGGAGAAAAACTTCTCTGGAAGTTATAGCAAAAAACATTACTTGCAGAAGACTTATGATGACTGGATTTCAGTTTTGCACATAGTCAACTGATGATCTATGACAGCCAATCGTGAACATTTGTGACTCGGCTTTAGCCAATTAAAGCTCTGCAGTGCGTGTAAGAAGCACAATGCCTTACAATGGTGAAGGGGCTGACAGCTTGTCTCATTGTTTTAGCCTTGTGACCTATATATGCTTACACTGGGGTTTTTATAAGCCCACAATTGTTCCTTTGATTCCTCTCAAATGCACAGCGAGAGCTACAAACAAGGATCATGTTTAGTTTCACTTTTAAGAATTAGATCTGCATTTGGAAAAGACTGGCATTGAGTCAGAAGAAAGCTGAAGTCAAAATAAGTGGTAAAAGGTCTAAAGTGGCTGTGGGTTTTGTCAAAGTGGTGCCACCGACCACAAGTAAAACCTACCCAAAGAAAAACTCAATTTAGACTGAAATAGACCAAAAGATGACATATTGTGTGAAGGCCTCAAGCTCAGATCTATGCCACTTTTCATTTGAAGAAAAAAAACTAATAACACAAATAATATTAAAAGTAATCATTAATTATTGACTATTTCACTTTAGGACTGATTGTTAATAAACTACAACATTCTTTAGGAAGAGCCAAAACAAACTTTTGAAGCTTTTCTAAGTACTTGCTCTAATTGGTCAGAGGACATGGGTTCTTGTTGCACAGAGGAATTCCCCAATAGAAAGAGTCTAAAGTTTAACTGTTCAGACAGCATGAAGAGGACAACACATTACCATTCACATGAAACGCTCTGGTCTAGACCTATAGAGGGGATTTCTAATAGAGCCATATCAGCTTTCAAGTTGAAAAGAGTTGGTTCTGCATGATTCTTGCCCTGGGGACCATGAAATGCTGACCAGGGTCAACACAGAGGGAACTAAATCATTCCAACGTGATTCAAGAGCGTTTGAATATAGTCAGCACGCTAAAAGTTTACAGCAAACCATTTAATTCTCAATGACATGTGAAATTATCAGCTCAGGGGTGTACAATTAATAATAGCAATATAGTGTTTATTGTTGTTTATCGTGACTGGCAAAGTTAGAGACTAAAGGGCTCTCGTTACCGATGGCTAGTGTCTACTGAGCAGTGATATGTCAGAGGATCCTTTTTAGTCAGGGAGCCTAAAATAAGACACAATGATGCTTTTGTACATTATAGGTAATAAGTTCAGCATAAACCAATGTATTTTTCCCTAATAAAGTTTATAAAGTCCCTGCCTTGAGGAATCTCCTGTGACTGTTGAAATTAGGCTCCAAGTTATTCGTTTTGCATTCAAAACTACTATTTCTTTTTTTTTTTCAATTTCTGTACTGCATAAAGTCTGCCTTGTAGGTTTCAGGTATACAACCATATCACAACAAAAATGATGAGTCAAAGCTTACAGCAAATCCACTCTGAATTAGGTCAATTAGGAATCCCTGAAAAGACTACAAATCCCTTGCTTGAACTTGCTTTAGTTTTGCGTGCTGCCAGTGCTACACACAAGCCCGGCCCTGTCTTCCACCATGAGCTGTAATTAAGGGGGAACTACAGTGAGCAGTTCCAGTAGGGCCGTGTTTTTTTGCACAAAGCAGCTGCTCCTCCTTGCAAAAGCCTCGGACGCCCACCCAACACCATGCTAACCATCTCTCTCTAACCCCAAATCCTCACCCTGCTTTTTCACTTTCCTCATGGACGGTTTCTAAACTTGGCATGGGAATTTTCCACTGCCTTGATGGGCTACTCTCATTTTTATTGTTGCAAAGAAAATACCTCTGACATGGCAGTTGTTGGCTGACCTGGTACGATCCCACTATCCGAAATAGAGGGCTCTAAGAGAATTTTGTGTCATAGTAATCAATGAACTAGTGTCAATCACTGAACTGTGTCTTTGGATGGACTAAGGTTACCCATACGCACTGTACTCACTTGTTTTCGTCCTTTTAGAGTCAAGATGATAAAAAATAATATACATAAAGTAATGGAGTCACCGAAAATAGCATTTTGGTCAAGCATTTATCTCTTTGAAGGTTGCTGCTGTTGTTTAGGAGGGGCCAAAGCTGTGGTGGCTGAGGAAGTTGTTTGTTTGTCCCAAGAGGGCTGACTAGAATCTCCATAGACTTTTTGCCTCTCTCTAACAGACACTGAGCAAACCAGTAATACATTTCTCTTTCTATTCTTTTTACAACAGTCTAAGCTGTAGTCTTGTTTATTTATTGTACTTTTTATAGTAGTTTTAGAGAATTTGTTGTGATCTTTTGTCCTCCTTCTACTTGACTGGATTTAAACATAACCCACCCCTGCTCAAACTTCAATTTAATTAGATGTGGGGGAAAAATGCATTGCTAAACATGGGCCATATCCATAAAAATACATGAATTGGAAACACATTTGAAAGAAAAGTTTGCTCACATAGAAACTAACTGTGGTAAACTTAAATACAAGTCAACCTAAGTGTCTCATAAACAATACACAAGACTGTCAGATGCCGCATGGAGATGACACTGCTGTTTGGAAACTTCATTGTTGGGGGTGTGGCCACAGTTCAAAGTGGGGTCGTAAACCAAAATGAGAACAGAGCCTTTGAAAACACAAACACCAATATTGGACAGCCAAACACAACATACCCATACAAGAGCTTAATTAAATCTCTGTCCCTCCCAAACAAGGGACGCAGGGACATGCCAGCAAAACATTAGCTGGTCCAATAGAAATCACAGCACAGGTCCTATTCTTTCAGCCAAAACATACAACCAGTAAGTGTTAAAATCCACAGCATTAGCTGTAGCAGCAATGTAATTAGGCATTTCCTTCTCAGTGCTTATTATGTCATAATGATTTGCTATTTTTAATTCCAACAGGTTGCAGCAGTTTTATATGCACCAACTCAGTGAACTGTTGTCGCTTACCAATATTTTAAACTTGATTTTGATACAAATAAGTAGGTTTGCAACTCCATATCAATTTTGATACAAGAAAATGTTTTGTTGGGGCAAGGCAGACAATTAACTGACATTTACAACACAAAATAAAACTACTTTCCTAAAACATTGAGGTCTTTTTAAAAACAACAAAGTGAAACTGGAAAGGACCACCTCAGCTCAGCCAATCAGAACGCAGCATTCAGCTTCTGATTAGAACTAATATTCTTTATTATTCAGTTCAGACAGTACTCAGAGGTCTCATTTTTTCACAAAGTACTGTATTTACTATACACTTTTTAGTGGAAAGCACAAGGTTTACTAATTTACAACTAAAAAAGTTAGCTACCCCAATGTGAAGTATTCAGTATCAATACTTTCCAAAATGAAAAACTCTTTCCAATATAGATTTACTGACCATCTTAACAGCATCTTGTTGCATGTTTTTATCATTTACTCTCACTGACATGATTTACACTCTCATCATTAGAGCTACTGCTGTGAGTTCAGGGCCTTAGCAGTGAGAGGCACAAAGACACAGCTCTTCCTCTTGGACACGGTTGCTGTTGCCGGGTCCGTATCCAGGCATGCACCGCACTCCTCCGTCACGTTTAACTGCGGCAGCCATTGTTACAAGACGTGGCAAGAAAGGGCCACACAGTAGGTTTATGGACAGGCCTGTCCCACACGCACTGTCCCAGAGATTTACAGTGCACAGGAAAAGACATTTCCCACTGCAGTCACGCTTTATTTGGGATGGCATGAGAGGCACAGGTGGGAAATTTTCTGAAGACTTGTGTTTGAAGACATTAGACATGCTTGTTGATATATTACTCTGGTACAAATACAAATCTTAAAAAAGCTATTATTATAATTAGAGACCCCTGTTGATGATTTTGTTGTATTTTGGACATTTTAAATCACTGTATGGAGCTATAATAACAAACAAAAACAAGTTTGTTGACTCCCATGTGGCGATGTTTTACACTGCCCTTCCAAACATCACTGTATGACGAAGTTCACCATGTTTTTAGCCCAGACTAAAGGCAGATGCAGATTATAATAGAGAGCTATAAGGCTGAATTCTATGTATGTTGCTGTTGTAAAATAAAAATGAAATAAAGAGCAGTGGGCGCATATTTGTGTGAACTTTGGGGACCAGCAAAACAAGGACTGTCAACTCGACACAATGACTTCTTGCCTGCAGAACAACAAAGAATACTCAAACACCACTGAATTACTCTTAAAACAACTTTGAGAGGCTAAATTAGAAGAGAAAACAATTATCACATTGCTAAACGCTCCTAAAAGTCTATGTTGCATATTTAAACTGTCTGTCTTTCACTGAGATGACAATGTAAAATGAAAAGGTCTACAAACCAAAAGCTGTCATTACAAAGTATGACATCCTCACAATTTACTAATTTGTAACAATTTGAAACGTATCAAAATTATCAAAAGTGTGCACTAAAATTACATCTAACATTTCAACCAAAAATTATGAAAGCTCTTGCTAATAACAAAAAAAATGCTTTTAGAAGTTTCCTGATTAAATTACATTTTTAAAAGTGTCATTATAATATTATGTCCTAATGTAATTTTTTCTTCAGGTGCCTAAAATGTAATATTAGCCTCTAGCATACAGCTACACCTTCATCCGGCATCTTCACAGTCTTTACTTCCCACAGCTCTGTGACCCAAATGTGTCAAAGTATCTCTCAAAGCGATCAAATAAACCGTCTTTTACTGTCTTCTATTGTACACTGCCATGAGTTACTCCTCTTCTTTGTTCGAGGAAGAGACAGTGACAAGAAAACAGCAGCCCCAGACCAAAGCAAAAACTCAGAAGCATCCAAATCCTCCCATTTCCTCCACATTCGATCTGACTGTCTTCACCATGTCACCCTGACTCCTCACTGTCTGCTGTGGTTTCTGCTCCTCCGGCCTTCACAGCTGACTCACGGCTCAAAGTGAAATTCTACAGGAAAAAGAATGAGGATTGGTCTGTGTGAGTTACTAAAACAAAAGCATTCTTGAACCTAGACCAAGGTGATGTTACAGACGGGTTGTGCTGCATGGTTGGCACCAGCAAGACAAGGTGTAGAGTTTCTCAGTGTAGAGCCTTGATTATGTTCTGAAAATTCTGAGACAGTTTGGCATATAAGCACATAAAACAGAATAAATGGGCTTTGTGGGTTTCTAGTAGAGAACGGCATTAAACATGTATATTCAAAAATACCTGAAAAACTATTACAGTGAGCGGACGTGCCTCTCCACAGATCTGACTTTTAACTTGTGTCCATGAAAATACCAAAGTTAATGTAATCTCCGTGGAGACTTCAACAACAATCTTAGACATTTTTTTGACACAATCTTGTTTTCAACAGTTGTAAGCAAAGCCTTCCATACAGTGTAGAAGAAGAAGCCGTTTTTCCTAATTGTAATTGTAATTGTAAACATTTATACATGTTTGGAGCTAGCACAATTAACATTACTGCCTTGTGTTTATCTCTGGCACAATAAAAAGAATACCGTAACTACATCCTATAACCAAAAATTTACTGCATACTTACATATAATTGCAGGCTACTAAAACTACATACTTTGCAATTATCACAGATGAAGTATCACATTGTCTGTAATTTAGGTTGTTTTTGGGATGCAGCAGATCAGATGCAGAATAGGGCGTATGTGGCTGCTGCAGAAGGCACGCATCTCCACATCTGGCCTCAGTTCTCCGGCCAAAGAGCACACAGGATCGAGTGGCAGATGTCAAAGTGCCGGTGCTTAGTCATGCTGGCTCTCCTTTCAAATCTGTGGCCCCAAAGTATTTGATCCATGTCGACAAGTCAAGTAGCCATTTCAATTAATTAGTGCGGGCCCTTCATCCTGCGTTTTACTGTTTAAAGCTGATTTAGCCCCAAACACTGGATTTAAAAAGATCAGTCGTTTTGCCCTAATTTGTGCCAACCTTAGGCTTTAGCGGTGTTGTCCTCATCGGCTCTTTAGATACGGCTTTCAGAGGGTCATTAACCTGAATACCAGACGTGCAAGACGCAAGAGATCAGTCTTTCCTCATTCCTGACGTGGTTTAAACTATGAACATAGCATAGCTTCTGTGCAACTCCCTTTTGTTAGCATCACTGGTATTTAGTTTTGGTATTGACATTTGGTTGTTATTGATTTAAGACTTTGTGATATGACACAAATGACAGGGTGTTTTAATCTTGATCGAGCACATAATGTTCCCCTAGAAACTACTTGCAACATTTGATTACAATTATATTATACTGTAATCTAAGGTATAAACTACATATTTACTAGACTCATATCATGGGGTACAAAATGTATAAAATGTGGGCTTAATCTGATTTGTGAATGCATGAACAGTTTTTCAAAGTCACCCATGACAATGGTGGTCTATACATTTTAAAAACAAGTTGAACAAATGAAATGGTATGGTGTTGTCAAACATGTAGAAAGAACTACATTTATTCTGTAATCAGTATCTTTCATGATCAGTAGAGGCAGCAAATGACATTTTACAAACTGTTCAATATCAAACATAGTTAAGGTAAGGCTTTTAAGGTAATGTTTGTTAAGGACAATGTACAATTACATTAAGCACAAAGGCAGAGATGCTTGTACCAGATTGTAGCTTACAGCTAATTTCCATCTGTAGTCCTGGGGAGGGGAGGCACATTGGACATGTTTTAAGTTGTAGGAGGAAACCGGAGTACCCGGAGGAAACCTACGCAGACACGGGGAGAACATGCAAACTCCACATAGAAAGGCCCCGGGCAGCCTGGGAGTCGAACCCAGGACCTTCTTGCTATGAGGCCAGAGCGCTAACCGCTGCGCCAACGCGTCACGTCGTCGTTCAACGAATCAAACATGGATTGTGGGAAATGTACCTTTGACCTATTCTGGTAAGAATTTGTCACAGCATGTACACCTACGTACAACAAAAAAATCCAAATATTTTAATCAAACAAGAGTGTGTTCATGTTGTTTTAATGTCAGATGACAGTTGTAATAATGCTGTAGCCTACTTTGCCATAAAATATCTAACACGTTTTTTTTTTCTGAAATCACTGACTAGAAGCATTGATTAATTTGAGCTACAATACCCTTCTTCTGTATCAAATATTACTGGTCTATCTAATGTTGCAATGTCGCATGATCAGAATCTTCAGCTAGATTCACAAATTCAAACAAATCCCTGAAACAGGGAGGTGCCAATTCTTGTCAAATGTTTTATTTTCAAAGCTGTACTTCTTCCTTACTTTGATCTCACAACTTGAATCCAGCACAAACTTTGACTTCATTGTGATAGCTGTTGCCATTGGTCTCATCTCCACTTCTCTTTAGCTTGGCCAGTGCCCTTGGTTTGCTGCTACAGTTTTCACAGGTGTAGAGGCCCCAAAACCCGGTGTGCTCTGTATGAAGTCAGACTCGACCTTGGCCTACCTCGTATTTGTTTAAACTTTTATCCTTTTGACAAACAGGGGGCGCTTCTTTTTGCTCAGTTTAGTCTGTGAGCTAGACACTGGCACTGTCTATAAAAACAAACTTCAGCTCTAAAAACAAGATCATATTTTGACTGGACAAGAGCTGCTCTATTTGGCTATTATATTTTAAAACACCATACATTCTCATAAACTCTTGTCCTGAACTTAAACAATACCTGTTATAGCAGCTTAAACAATACCTGTTATAGATAAGTGGTCTTTTGAGAAAGCACTAGTTTGCTTACTTTAACAGCCAGAAAACATTTACATTTCAACGAAAAATTAAATAGTTTGGACCTTCAGTGCAAGTAAGTATGAAATAGCTGCAGCTGATAGATTTAGTAGTGTCTACACCATCGGGATGTGGACTTTTAGTTATTTACTTTATTCAATAAATGGTGCATGATGTTTTGATGGAGCAAAATGGTTATCAGTCAACCAAGTATTTTGGGTTTAGTTTATTTTCACAACAGCAGAAAGTGGAAGGCGTGTAGTATTTTAAAATTACAAGTGAGTGTTGGTTTTTTCCCCTAATAAAATAAACGCTTTATTGCATTTTTTTCAAGTTTTGTAAATCTTTGATCCGTTTTAGTCAGTGCATTTTGTTTCTCAGCTTTTGCCAGCACCACACACACCATGCCTCTTTATTCAACTATATCGATATTTAAGAACTTCTAAGAATTTCTAAGAGTTTCATTAGTTCACTACAGCCCTGTAGATTACACTGTCAAGTTTATGGAAATCTCTATAGGCATGGATAAAGTTAGCTATTTATTTTTCAACTTCTATCATCCACAACAAACCAACTCTACTTTCTTTAAAAAACACACACACAAAAGCTACCACAGGAAACCACCAATATCCCTCTATGGACTAAAACAATGACTTCACTTGAGTCCCTAAATCGTTGCATGTGACCCTATCAAACATCAATCATAGTTGACTACACTTGAGTGAGCTCCTACAATCCCTTGACAGGCCTGTCCCGTTACACACAGGGCTCGCCTTCTTTAACGGCAGCCTTTTGAAGCAGTCCAGTTTCTTCCCATCACTCGCACACCCCTCCCCCCACCACTGTGCAGAGGGAGGCGTCCCGGGACCCTCCCCCAATTTTGTACAACTGTTTTGGGCTCTATAGATTTGCTAGAGAACACTTATTGTACTATCCACAATACAGTTGTCTGTGTCTTCAAGTTGTGTAAATAGTAACCAATGTATTCTTCACCTCGAAAACTCAAGGCAAGTACAAACTTGCACAGTGCATTCGCTAATGCATGCTGCACGTGCCAGTTGATATTTAGCCACAAGTCAATAACCTAAATTTCTTGTTTAGTAAATGTTTGCAGACGGCTGTCCTTCCTGCTTAACCTGTTGACATAACCTTGTTTTAAAAAGTCAATGATTTAAAATGCTTTTTGTCAACAGTAGTATTCTAGTCCATAAAGAGAAAGCACACTTAACACTTTTAAACTTAACTGTATTTGAATGTGAGCTACTACTAATTTTAAGCTCCAAACTCTTGTCTCTATGGCTAGTTTTGACTCTCTTTTGAAAGACCTGGAAATGCAGTCATTAACCTGTAACTGTTTTAACTGTTTTTAATTATGTCTTTTGTTTGTTTTAGTCTATGTAGTGTTGTGTTGTGGAAGCCTCTTGGCCAGGACTCCCTTGCAAAAGAGATCTTCGAATCTCAATGGGACTTTCCTGGTTAAATAAAGGTTAAATAAAATAAAATAAAATAATACTTAGTACAACAAGTGGCAAAGGTACCCTAATTATCAAGTTTAATGTGGAACTAAGCAGCACTATATCAGCTTTTAATAGCTCTGTCAACTGTAGTTTGGGCAAATTTAAGCAAAAACTAAGTAAAGTTAGCTTTCAGGTGAAAATAGTAAAAAAACTGACCAAATTCACTGGAATCACTCATGCAATTTTTATCATAAAGCCAATGTGACATGCGGAACAGCCCTGACTACAGCCAAGTTTGTCTGCTGGAGATATCTGCTCTGACCAATCACACTGCTCCATATACCTTCAGACTCTACCTCTCTCTCTCACTATTATTTCTTCAACACCGCCCAGTTTGCAGCTCCATTTAAAATGTGGCTGTGGGACAATTTTGACATTTTATGATGCTAAAGTAAATGAACAGATTAATTCATGCCATTTATGCTGGTTCTACGTTACTTCATTATATCAGACGGTTTCTTTAATAGACAGACACTTGTTGCCTCTTTTCTTCTCATGTTTTTCCGGCCTATTGTTGGCACTAAACCACAAGTGTAGCAGCTGCCTCCTTGGCCCCAGAGGGAGTAACAGGTATCATCACACCATTATCACATCACAACTGCTGCACGCGCTCTGCTCATCCTCACAACAAAAGTGACCTGGGCCTGAAGGCTGGACTGTCAGGTACAAAGACAGATGTTATAAAAGCCATTGTTGTCCTTCTAAGATGGAGTTTCAGAGCTATGAGTGTGTACTTAGAAAGTCTCCTATAACAAGATGTTTCGATTCATTTTTCTTCATAAAGTGCCAATCTCATCTATTAAACATCTACATACAAACAGTATTATCTTGGATCTACTTTGACAAAAAAAAATCATAATAATCTACTTCTGCCTTGTTTTCATCTGTGGATTGTCATGACATTTCAAGTTGAGTGGAAATTATCTTGCAATTTTACATAAAGCATCTGATTTACGTAAAATGTTCACTCGCTTCTAGGGATGGGACGATATACAATATTATCACTAATCACGATAATTAAGGGCCGCAATTAAATAATTGTGGCATTTTTTTCATAATCGTGATAATCGTAATTGCAATTAATCGCAATTATAGCAGCAGGTGCATGCCTGTGGCTTCATAAGAGCATCTACAATCTGACTGCTGTGAACCCAATAAGAAGCTGTATTATGGTTAAACAAAGAAAAGGTTCATGTGTTAAAGTTAATTAATGACAAAGTTAGTAGATTTTTGCTCAACATTGTAACCATTTGTTCACTTTGAATCAGTGTTGATTGTACTTAGACCAAAATACAATAAGTAGTTGTTCAAACACATACATATTGTGCACTAATAAATATTTCAGTGACTTTGAATCTGTGCACTTTTACGTTTAGTAAATTATCATGATAATATCGTTAATTATTTTGGTCCCAATAATCGTGAGTGCAAATTTTAATATCGTCCCATGCATACTCGCTTCAACAAAGCAAAATCCTTTTTACTGTTTAGACCGACAGCTTTTTGTAAAATAATACAAGTGGCAGAAGAATCACATAATTTAAGGATTAAGGAGGATAAGTGAATGTCCTTAATGAAAAACCTTTAATGCTGTCAGTCGTTTAAGAAACTATTCAACCACATAGTTTATCAAAGCTAGGAGAGGTATACAGAAAATACTTTAAAAATTTAAATTCTTGAGACTGAATATGGAAGATTCATTTGCTCACCAAAAAGTCCCTCATAAATCATTGGCATGTCTTTTGCAAGTTGACATCAAATACCTTACATCCGAGTTGTCTAGTTAAACATCTATTCCTGTCATGAGCCTGTGAATGGACAGTTTTGTTCAAGTTTGCTGTAAAAACAGTGAGTCACTGTGGAGCCCCTTTCTTTGAACCTAGGGTGGTCTCCGAATATAGACACAGTACGTACAGGAGATCTGTGCGGACAGGCTGGCACTGACTAACACAGTCATTAGTACACACATGTTGTCATTCCTGTAGTACAATCGTAGTACAGCTTATCTGACCACAGAGGTAGTCACACTCTTGTCTTTGTGTTATGTCCAACAATAGAGCTCTTTTACTGCTGAAGATGCCCAGACTAACAGCAGCATCAGTCACAACAGTGCACATTCCTGAAACCAGTGCCATGTCAGCAGTCTGTTTATACCAGTGCTGCAGCTTTATTCTTAGTCCTGGTCTAGCATCATAGTCCCATCCTGGCTAAATCCTGTTCAAGTGTATTCATGGGCTAGGTTAATTATACACAAATTATTTACTGGGTTTGATTAACTTACAGTACACAAAATCAAAAAAGGTTTTCAAACAGCACTGATCATATCACATGTTTTACAAAAAGTCAAAAGAGCAACATTACTTTCTTTTAATTAAGCCTGTAAATTACCACAATAAAATATCTGCAGTACAAACAACCCAAACAAGTCTGCTGTTACAATGTAGAGACTGTGGAAGGATGTGGGAATGATGAGGTAGAAATATACCCTCTGAACTCTGCAAGAAGAGACAGGAGCAGAGGCAAGTTAAAGCATAAGGTGACAGGTGTGCATAACTTGTAGCGGTGTGTAAAACTTCATGATTAAATTAAAATAAAGCAATAGAGAACAAAAAAGATATATTAGAGTAAAAAAAAAGTTTTCAGACGTTTAACTAAACTTGTATAGGACGCAAATAAAAAATATATATCAATATAAGGACAAAAGGTTTATGGTATATATCTTTTACAAAGCAGTGACATGTTTTAAACCTCTTTATCATAGCTCATATCAATTATTAGATTCAATTATCTATCTCTAAAAATATATATTTAATTGGCTCACTATTTTTTAAATTGTGGAAAGAGTTACAATTCTTGATATTTTGTTTACGTTTTCCCCTTTAATAAGAAAGCTAGTTAGACTATTGAACACAAACTAAAAGTACAAATCTAAATATACATAGGCCCCTTAAATACTATGAATAGAAGTATACACTGTGGCCAGCCTGTGCACTTGGACTATTCGACTACAATTAAAACAATACTTTGGCGTATACATGTTAATTAAAGGCCCCACCGCGGGACATTCCTGAAGGGATTGGGACATGAATAGATGTGAATGTGATAGATTCATTTGTATGCTCCTCGCTGGCTGCTTGGCGAGCTGTCAAGACCCACTCCAGAGTTTGGATCAATGAAAGAGAGCTGGACTCGGCCCGCTTCCAATTCAGGGTCCAATGTGATGTTGTCTTTGCACAGACACACACACAGCGGCGCACCGAGCCCAGTGAGGAGACCCTCTTTTGTCTGGCAGTAATGTCTGGTATGCCGGGATTCAGGCCCTGCTCAATGACCTGATTTCTATGGGACTGCTGAAGGACTACTAGTGGCCAATGTGTGTGTAGTGAGTGCTTCTGCCTCCAAGCTTTTCCTTTGGATAAGACACAGGGCTTAGCCAGGCAGACAGAGACAGACCCAGGGAGATTGAGCCAATAAGAGAATATACAGTGGAAGGCTAGGATCAAGTAAACAGAAATTAGCCTTGAGTTCCATAGCAGGAAGAGAAACATAATTAGACCTGGGTAATTCAAGTTGGCAAAATTACAACCCACAAGCACTACACAAACTCGTATGTCAGCTTAATGGCTGGGTTTACGTACGGAAATAAACTGCTGTTCATAATACATACAAATATGCTTCTTATTGTGTGATCTGGTAACTATAATTAAGCAGGTAGTTTGCATATTATCTTTTGTCAGGATTGGATTGGAGTTTCTGACAAAAAACCCAAAGTTATTTAGATGTGAGAACATAAGACAGTGTACAACTGCTGGGCTTTGTTTATATTGCTGGGTTTCACATTCTAGAATTCTTGTCAGTTAAAAGCCAGATTGGGGGCAAGAGACAGTTTTTCCTATTAGTAACATTGGACTTTGCCATGAAATATTTCAAAAGTGATTTTATAAATTTAAAAAGTGATGATTTTTGGGGTGACTAGACCCAATAAACATTTGCATTGCAAAAATAAACTGCGTTTAAACAAACTTAATTTTACCTGCCCCAGTCTGATTGAAATAACATTGGACTGTAGAATGTTGTGATGTCATCTGAAACCCAGCAATACTTTCAAATTCATTGCTCAAGCTTTAACTCTTGCTGATTTCATTAATTTTACAACACCATAGCTATTGCACAATTTTAAAAGTGCTATTGTTTAGTTCTCCTATTCCCTTCTTGAGGTTTGCGACAGGCACAGAAAGTACACAATGTTGAATTTCTCATCATGTAGCTAAAAATTAATTTACACCTTGGCAACTTGCGCCGGATGTAGTAGACACAGGGCTCTGCCTCTTGTCTTTTCAGTCAACTCCACACACAGGCAACACTTCTTAGTCAACTAAGCAACATTGCAAACTGACTCATAATTGCAAAATTGTCAAGAAAAAAAAAATCTTAATTAAAGGCACAGTATCATACCTTGTCTCTGGATGAAGATCCTGAGCAGTGGGTGGGCCGTGGACACTGCCTTACAGAAGTTGTCATCGTTGTTGATGGGCAGCAGGTCACCGTGGATATCAGCGTAGCAGAGCATCACCTCCATGTTGGCGATGCGGTGGATGTGCAGGATGAGTTTATAAAACTCCTCAAATTTGCCCGGCTTGAGGCGATCGACTGAGAAGCGTCGAAACTCAGCACCATACTGGAGGAATAAGGAAAGGAGGATAAGTTCAACAGTCGTCTGAAACGTTCTGCTTACTTCAGTGAAAGATGTCAACTTGACAGTAACAATCAATTAATCAACAAGTCAAACTATTATTTGCATTGTACATTTGCACTTTTTAAATTCATTTTCAACCAATCCCCATCTTTATGGACAAAAAGTGGTTGTAGACCCTTCACCAAAATCTTACACAATTCACTTTTAATGCTAGATCTTTATTTTAAAAAGTTATTTGTCATGTGTTGTAAGTCTCTATCGTCAACATAATGATTACACTGATCAAAGCACAATTCATTATTTTTTACAGTCGACCAGTCACAATTAATTGTCAAATTTATGTGCAATCATTTTTGTTAGAAGCCTGTACAAAAAGCGATTGAAACTAGACTGATCCTCATGAGTAAGCTCTTCCAGTATATGCTAATATATGACATTGGGCCGCCTCCAAACAAACTTCCACAATTGCTCCAGAGCTTTCCCTGACATGCTCAATGAAAGAAGGCTGTGAGAGAACAGCTGAGGGTCACCATGAGGTCGTCATTGGACACAGAAAGGGGCGCGGGATGGTCCTGGAGCACAAAGGCATGTCTCAATAAACTCTACACCAACTGGTATCTCAATCACTCGGCCAGTAATTTGTAGACGCCTTGTTACTGTAATGGTAGAAACGTAAGAGACGACTCGGTGGCAGGTTTGCAGCTGCAGCAGAGAAAGGCTAAGCATGTATTTAGCTGCTATGCAATTACAAGACAACAAAGCAAACACTAAGAAAGCACATGAACACTATCAGTGCCTTAAAATAAAAACTATAAAAGATGGAAAACAAAATAAACACAATTTTGAGGAACTTTGAGGAAGTAGAGATTTACCAGGGGAGTGGGCACTACACACATTTTGCAATGCTAGACCTGTTTCGCCAACATCTGGATTCTCATCTTGCAATAAAAGGATGAGGCTGATTTAAGTCCCAATATTAGGCATTTTTTGTAATCTTTAGAATGATACCATTTCAGAAATTTCATTAATACCTCTTAATTCAACTAAATATTTGTATTCAACTTTTCAGAGTAACTTTTTGGTCAAAAACAAGCTTAATTAAAAATTATGTTTTTATTTTTGTTCTGTTTGTTTCTCTAAAAAAGTAGCTACAAAGTTTTTTTCTCATTTTGAACTATTTAGATTTTCAATTCAATTTTGCTTAGCTTTTTCAAAATCAAATGCCATTCATTTTCTTTTTTTTAAACTACTATATCAATATTCTATCTCAAAGTTTTGCCCCAAACTACACATTTTTATTGACAAAATATTGGTTTTCGATCTTTCGATTCAAAACCCACCACCAAATAATTGACGCTTCGGTTCGATTCGACCTATCGATTTTTCGATTAATGGCCCAGAACTAATCTATATTATCTTTTTTTTTGATGGTTGTTTTTACAAAATTAGCTCCTCCTTCTTGAGATTTCACGGTTTGCAAAAGCTGGTCAAAAACAACTAAGGATTTCTCTGCTATTTGGCTCTTCAAAATCCTGAATTATCTCTAAATTGTGATGTTCATATTTGCAATGATAGTAACATTAAACTCACAATCTGTAGCTCATTGTAGTCACTTTAAACATCAGATGCATCAGCAATAGGAAAGGCTAGGTTTAAAGAGAAGAAGAGTAGTGATTTGAATGCATTCGCAGGCCCTACTCTGTAATTACAAGATATAAATTTAAAAGGAGGCGTGCCTGAAGACTCGGGGGGATGCCAGGCTTATACCACATTTACTGTGCAACCTACTTCCCGGAGCATGCTGCCCAGTCGGATTCCTTCTAATAAAACTCAAGCCTAGAAAATAAGATGGTAGAAAAAGTTGACAAACTGGTCTGTGAGGATTTTAGAAGGTTGTTTGCTTTGAGGAAAGTGAAACCTCCTATAATGTATTGCAATAATATGTGTCGTTTTTGCGTGTAGACTAAATTAAAAAAGTTTTTCCCCACCCATTCAGTCACGTATAAAGACTCACCCTGCTTAGACCTGGTGTTGTCATGTTTTAATCCTAGTTCTGTCCTGGATTAGTCATACAGTATACAACCTGCATACTGTATGAGTAGGAGTAGAAAAACAACCAGTATTGCACTTCGTTTTGCAATTATTATTTAATTAGAAATAGAATTCTGTTCTGAGTTCATATTTTAAAGAAAAACATTTCAGACTCTTAGTAAGTCTCTGTGATAGTCACATAGTAATTTCTGGGTATTTGGGTATCTCAGTCTCGACACCAACTATCCTAAGAAACACCGGCTCCTTTATTTTTATACTTGGCAGTGTAAAATGTGTTTGGATGTAATTTTGTGACCTTAAAATAATAAATATAAACTAAAATAATTGTGTTCATTGAATATAGGATTTTGATTTGATTCAAGTTAAAGATGCAGTCTTAGTCTTGACAGAGTCCAAGTTATTATAAATTAATAAACTAAATACATTTAATACATTTTCAATAAAAAATAATCAAAATGACCTCGTCATACAAGCCCAATTACCTAATGATTGTGCAATGCTTTTTTGATACCGGTTTATCACTCGGATGTACTTGACTTGTACAATTATCGGTTTGTGTTCTTACTTTGATTCAATCTCATCTTGAACTTTTTGTTGTTGCACAAAGAACTCAGCCTCCGGGCACACACAAGTCCGAACATGGCCGATTAATCACTGCTACAAATACTGAACCAAGAAATAGATCAGTGGCAACATGACATCACTTGTCCTAGTGGCCTATCAGGGACGACAGGTTGAGACATGCACAAGGACGTTACAAGTGCTGCAAAACTCACTTACAAAATGGATCCGGAAAATCTAAGTTGAGCTAAAGGAAACAGCAGAGAGAAAACCTCAGCCCCCAAAAGACTTCCCTCTGATAAGAAGAGCTTAAGGTGAGTTAAAGCAGCTCCAGGCCAAGGATCCACAGGAGACAGTTGGACACCTCCAGCACTATTGCAGATAAGATTATCACGCCAATGGATTCAACCAAGAAAATCAAACAAGCAGACAACTGACACAGACCACACACTCAACTTAAGACTGAATATAAATAATACAAGATTTTATTTTAACTACAGAGTGCATTTCAACATGAGCCAGATTTGCTCAATAAAAACCTTGTTGTCTTACAAAAACACAGAATAAATTCCAATAGCAATGGTAATAAATCTTTGAGCTGCTTTACTTTGTTGACATGTGTTCAAATAAACTGAATTATTGTTACATTGAATGTTGCAGTTGTCTGTACTGAAATAAATAGGCAACATATAGATTCAAAGTGCAAGAATCTTTTGACTTTTGAATATAATGTGCAAAACTTTACAAAATCATAGTATTTTGGAAACTAAATGTACTGCTAAGGCATTTCATTCATGCTTGATTTTTGGATTTCAAGATAAAAACTGAAAAAAAAAACAAAAAAAAACTATTGACTGCCACTGACAGTGCTATTCTTTAAACATCCAACTTTCTTTTTAAGCTGTGGCTAACCTCATTTCTATTTATAGCCCAACGCCTCGTCACATACTCATAACTATCTGATGTCATAATAATACAGTCAATGTTCTGGACAAAGAAGTGACGCGGGAGACTTTGTGACTCAGATAGGATTGAGACACCTGTATCGGCTCCTAACCTCCAGGACAGCCCACCCACAAACAACCTCTGACCACAACAAACATGAAACTGGACCCTTCTAAAAAGCACTTTGAAGTATTTGAAGTATTTGCATGAGCAGCACTGCATAAACGAATTGCTTGAAGTAGCTGTTTTATCTCCTCGCCCACCTATGCCCACCAGGACCTCTCTGATCTTTCCCCTCCTTCACTGAAACTGGGCGAATCCAACTTAAAAGTACAATCCCCCGTGGACTGTATGAGTCACATTATGACACATGTCACTTATCTTTGGGGACTCAGCAGGTCAAGCCTAAGTACATAGGCCTATAAGTGCAAACATGTTCATAAGGTAGGAATGCAGTTTCTAACATTCCTGAGTAAGATTCTGTCAATATAGCCTAATGCCAAGACACGTTCCAGGATTTTCTTGTGCCCTTGTTTTCAGTAAATACCAATGATCCAGACCAAGGCCTACATCAGGCAGTGATTGTCCAGTTAGTGTACTATTTACAATACACATTTTAATACAAAACTAAATGGACCAATCAATTTACTTTCATTAAGCCTTAAAGGTGAGGTAGCTGATTTTCACCCAGCAAACATAATCTAAGTTTTAAAATCTGACAGCTTCTTTTCATAAATCCTTCGACACATGGTTAACATCAACATGTATTCATTTTGGTTGTAATCGTGGCTTATAAACAACTTTTTACAAACAACAAAGTGAAACTGGAAAGGACCACCCAAGCTCAGCCAATCAGAGCGTTGCATTTGGCTCCCGATTAGAACTAAATTTCTTTATGATTCAGTTCATACAGTACACAGTGGTCTAATTTTTTCACAATCTGCTGCAATTATCATAGACTTTTTAGTTGAAAGCTCAAAGTTTACTAATTTACGACTAAAAAAGTTAGTTACCCCAACTTTAAGGCAGTATTTTACCTGATAATTAAGATGTCAGTGTCTTAGTTGTTAAGTTGAAGGAGGTATGCTTACATCCAATTATACAATAGTTGCATACATTTTGAAACTAATCTTTCTGACAATCATTCAAGACAGAACATACTGTATGTTGCTATAGGTAGAGTAGCATTACACTCAGGCACATTTACTTAAGGACCTTTTTGGATAAACTGTACATTTCAGGGTACTTTTCCAGAGAAACACAAGAGTAATACTACATTTGATGTAACAGCACTTTAACCTTAGTCATTTTTTGTTTTTCCTCCTGTAATTGAATCGAAATAACAAAATAGGTCTAAAATGTGAGTTTTTTCAATTCTTTAATTTAAAAACCAATTATTAAGTCCGGAAAGTCACTCTTAAAGTTAGTTTAACTTGAGTACCACTTGTTTCTCAAAATACCTTTTTATTCTTTTTATTCTTACTGGAGTATTTTTTGGATCACTACTGTTGTTTTATCTTATTATTTTTTTGCTGATTAACATTTTTGGTATGTAACTTTGCTCCTATTTGAATACACGTTTTGGCTACACTACCCACAACTGTAAAAAAAAAAAAAAAAGAACAAAACTTTAAACTAAGTGTCCACAGACTATTACATAACCCCACATTTTCTTACCAATGGGGCTGATTTGCACAGTTGTTTAACTTAATAGTTTACTCATCCAGCTTTTTTAGCCACTCTGCCTGAACTGGAAAACATCAGTGAGCAGACACAACTTAAAAAACACACAGACATTGTTAAAACGTGTCAAATAAACATGAAAGAGTTTGTGCGTAAAAGGCTGCTCCAGTCCAAACTGTGTCTTTCCTATTTTGACGCACAGAAGGAAAAGAAGAGCCACATCCGCACTGTCTGTCTGTCTGTTTGTGAAAAATCACTGCAAACCAAAACGTCAAGACCCCGCCAATGCTGCTGCTGCGCCCTCTCAACCCTCAAACAATTGGCTGGCTTGTGTTATTAAACAATATGAAGAAGAAGTTGGATGCAAGTTTGTGTGCGTGGTTGCTCCGTGGCGCTGGATTCTTGGATTAAAAGATAGGCCATGTGTGAGCCAGAACTGAAGCATTTTCCCAACACAAAACAACTTTAAAAACTCACCTTGCTCTTAACTTCAACAGCGTTACTATCCGCGTGCCGTTTAAAACTCCGGTTCATTTTTGCGGTGGCAGTTTCCCCAATAGTTCAGGCGCCTTTGCCCGCTGCTGAAGAGAGGGTCCGCGCGTCGAGGGGTGTAAAATCCTCCTCGTGTGTCTTCAGCGGGAAATAAACGTTGTTTTCCGGTGTATTTCCACTTATCGAGGTCCTCTCCGGGCTTCTGCTCCGACAGGACGGGAGACTTTGCAGACGATCGGGAGGTGAGCTACTCGCCGCGCTGACTGGACTGGGAGTGTAGTTTAACTTTTGAAATGACATCAGCGCGCAGAAAAAAATGTGAACCTGCGCTGCGTTCAGGGACAACTTGTAAAGTCCAACCTCCTGTGGATAAAAACAATCAATTGGAATTAAATAAACATTTCTACTTACTTAGGAGCAGCAGACTCTATATAAAATAAATACACTTTTACTAAAGAAGTTATTTTGTCTGTAAGTGTAGTAGTAGCATACACTGGCTGATTTTGCCTAATCTTTATCCAAATGCGCACAAGTAGCACACGTAAACATACCATTTGTGAGTCTTTTTCAGTCCGCCAGAGGACACAATTTCATTTCTACCACAATTTGTATGCATTAATTAATTAATAAATACAGTTAATAATCAAGTTATTTAGACTATTTTATAAGTAAGTAAGTAAGTAAGTAAGTAAGTAAGTAAGTAAGTAAGTAAGTAAGTAAGTTAGTTAGTTAGTTAGTTAGTTAGTTAGTTAGTTAGTTAGTTAGTTAGTTAGTTAGCTAGTTAGTTAGTTAGTTAGTAGGTATTTAAATAAACAAACAAACAAATACAATAAATAAATACATCTGAAGGAGGGGAAAACACAGTATTTTGCCATAGGCTTTTTATGCTACCCTATAGCGTAAAGTGAGTAACATAAACAAATAAAGCAATTGCAGGTTGTTAAGTGTAGTATCATATCTACAATTTCAATTCAAATGCCATTATTAATTGAAGTTACCATTGTGTCTCTGAACATGTATCATGTATGTAACAGGTCTACAAGCACTGGTCCCATTCATAAAATCAATGCTTTGCCTTTCACATTCTTGCCCCGAGGCTGCTCGCTCATGTATGTGTGTGTATAGGCCATGGGTGTGTGTATGTGTGTAACAGCTGCAGTGGCCTGTCCCACAGTAGCCCACTAATGCGTGTTTACTCACTGCAGGAATGTGTTGACTGTTTAAATCCACTCACTTACTGACAGGTGCTGTTTTCAGTGTGGCCCTGGGCCCAGGACAACTCTGTGAAAGTGTCACATTTACACAAGACTGTAGGCCAATATCATTTTCATTTCATTTTAGACACAACAGTGTCTCCTAAAGCAATAGTCAAGGCCCTAAGTGTAACCTAAGAGCAAATAAAGTTGTTCAAAGTTTTGCTACATGGCTGTATTTATATTTCTGGTAGCCTCCATGCATCTGCACTGATTTAGGTCTAAATTTAACGCGTTTCACAGTTAGCTCTGGTTTGTTTACGATTTAGTAAGTAGTAGCATGATCAGATTTCTTTCTCCAAGTTCTAGCCTGGAGAAAGGACATAATGCATGCTTACACTTGTCACTATGAGGGTGAATGGGGAGCCACCACATCAACCAAAACCTTCTTGAGAGGTTGACCCGAGTGAATAACACTTATAGCTCTAAGTTCAGCTGGTCTTAAAGTGTCATTCCATTCAGGTAGGCTGCTTAATATTGCTCATGCTCATGCCGTAGATCAAGCAACAAAGTGGCCTGTGTTGTTGGGATGAATTGTGGCCAGCAGAGGTCAGCAAACACCAGACAATAAAATTAAAGAAAGACGCTTAGTCAGCCACAAAGAGGACTGACACAATGATTATTTTATTTTCATTATAACAAGGGACAGCTTGTTATAATGAAAATATAACAAGCTGCCCTTTGTTATTATTGGCCACATTTCAGGGAATTCAACAATCACCTTATACTTTAAGCCTATTGCATCAGAATATATTTTCTTTCCCCATAATGATTAAAAAATAAATGTGCCTAAGTTATATTGTACAAAAAATGCTTGAAAATTGGACTATAGGTCGATTTCAACAGTAAACTTAATAGTATTTTCTGTTTATCTAAAAAAAAAAAAAAAGAGAAAGAGATGTAGCTGCTTGATGCCACATTTGAGCTCAGGTGTTTTCATAATTAGGGGTGTCAAATTAGTGCATGAATTGAGAATAATTAATTACAGACATATTAATCGAGTTGATTTTTTTAATCACATTAATCTATTTTGAAATCTTTAACTTCATTGTTTACATAATCGAGTTGCAAAGTGGACATAAGGGTTGTTCGACTTGACAACTTAGCAACAAATGGCAATATATTAATATTTCCCATCTGCAACAATAATGTAATTACTTAAATTGAATAAAAACATAACAAAAACACTTAATTTGGGTGTTTTCCTCAGCAGTTTTTTAGGTGAGATAAAAATAGATTAATTAGATTAATTAATTACAGATCATAATCTCTTCAATTTTTTAATCGCTTGACAGCACTATTTATAATATGAGAGTCCAAAATTACAGTAAGATGAACAGATTGCAATGTTTGTGTGGAGACAGAAAGATATTCTAGTTATGGTTTGCTTGTTCAGGGAGACCATGGTGCCAACTGCCAACTCGACCTGTGCAATTAATCAAATTTCAATTTCAATTTCAATTTTTGCTGTAATTGTTCACAAAAATTGTGTAATCAAGTAATCATGATTTTTAACCATATTGCATGTCATAGGTGCTCATTTATGTTTTGCTTTTTGATGAAAAAGTAGGTCCCCTTTACAGTAGTAAAATACATTTACAATAGTATTTTTGTGAGATCTGTCATCTAATTCATTTTAATTCTTCATTCTATATAAAAAAACATTCACTCCAAGAAAAAAAACTAAACTCTTAAAAACTTTTCTCTGGGCGCTCTGGTTTCCCCCATCAACCAAAGACAGTCATCATATCCTCCAGCTATAGTCCTGTCCAAGCCGAGCAAGAACATCTGATGGATCCCAGAGTGAGGCACTGTGGCCCTCACTCAAGGTGTTTACATGGAGGGCCAGGAAAATCAGATAACTAGCGTAGTCTGATTTAAAACCAGTTTTCCAAAGTGCATGTAAACCCGGAACATGTAGGACTGTTTGTGTGTAAAAAAACAAAAACAAATAGTGTCCGATTTCTAGCCTTGTGTGATTTCCCTGTACATGTAAACGCCCTCTCTGAGATGCCCTGAAGGATGGGTCAAATGCAGAGCATAAATTTATGAGGACAATACCTTCACCTTTGAATATGGCCCTTGGGGAAAACTATTATCTAAATGGTTATTTGTGTGTGTGTGTCCCTTATGCCTGTCAAAGACACTTGGAATATAGGCTAGTTCCTATGAACCAAGGACGAGAAAGGAAAGCTTTTTTTTTACTTTATATGAAGGCTATACTCTTTTTGACACCATTTCCCGAGCCCGTGCCCTATAGGAAAAATGAAAGGCAGGCCGAGTGCGAGTTTGAAAATGAAAAGCTGACTTCTGTTGTTCACTCCCACTGTGCGGGTCTCAAAGAGTGAATCAGTGTTTTAGACAAGAATGAAAAGAGTAGGAGGGACTGCCTGTCTGGAGGCTGGTGAGAGTCTGGAGAAGGGAACAGGAGACAGTGAAGAGAGAACACATGCAGAGTGTGCAATGTGACTCGTTTATGGGGAACTTCAGCTAATACAGTATACTGCTGCTTAAAAAGTGCAGATGTATAATACTTTGTTTCCCTATCTTGATTCACAGATTAGAGCTTTGGGTGTAACATTAAGTTAATTATTTGAAACTTATATGTGAGGTGAGGTTTAAACCAATACTGTGAAGCCTTCAGCTCTGTCTTGGAAAAAAGTAAAAAACAAAAGACAATAAAAATTAATATTAGTCTACCGCAATCTAATGTTTTTTTTTGCTAAAGAACATGAATAATTACTGTGTACCTCCACAAAGATATGGACGCCATAATGTGCATTATTCCATAAAAGCATCAACATCTCCATAAAGATAATTAGGTTGTACTTCACTTGAAAATAGGTTATAGAGTGCATCATTAAATCTGCCAAACTCATTTTGACTTGCTACACCAGCTAACCCATTTACAGTGACACTACAACCCAAAATGCAAAAACACAATTCAAACAGAGCTGGCAAACTAGGCTGTATGGAGTACTTTTGAACTGAGAACTGGAAGAAAACATTTTGCTTTCTGTGTTAAATATTTAAAAGTCTAAATCTAGGTGGGCAATTATTTTTCCCCGAGGGCCAGATTCGAACCCGGGCAAGTGGTGGAGGGCCAAAATTCTGAGAGTCATTGATACAACAAATTATCGTTATTTTAAGTACATTTTTGGTAAAATTGGCTTTTTAATTTTTTATTTTGATAATTTATTATGATGAATATTAGGGCATCAAGCAAAGACACATGCAACACAGATAAATCAATCAAATCAAAGAAATTAAAGAGTAACACTTATTCTCAAAAGCATACCAGGGGCCAGATCAAAACAGGCCGCATCTGGCCCCCGGGCCAAGAAATCATGATACATTTTTTTCCTAATTCACAGTCTATAGGCCGATCCTTTTAGCGTTCCTTTTCCAAACCCTAAGCTTAAGCAAAAATAAATAAATAAATAAATAGAATAAACTTAAAGCTAGGGTACATGATTTATATTATGTGAAAGACTATCTCACACAAATCCTTTGTAACATAATAAAAAATATGCACATGCATTCATTTTTGGCTACAATAGACCTCAGCAGTGGAAGATTGCAGTGCTTCCGGAAGTACAATGCCCCATTACAAACTTCCATAGGTATTCTGTAAATTAAAAAAAAAAAAATACAGCCTATCAAACTATGCTATGTACTAAGTCCGATCCATAGCGTGGTTATTTTCAATCTAAAAGGAACTTCCAAAAAGAACACATTAGGAGAAGTCAGAGCCTCGTTAGAAGTGTTGTTTAGAGTTAGTACTACAGTACTTACTCATTTTGTAAATAAAGTCATGGTAAAACTAAAAAAACAAAACAAAACAACAACAACTAAACAAATGTATTTGTTTTTATTTTCTTGATTTTTAACTAAAATAAATAAATAAATAAATAAATAAATAAATAAATAAATAAATAAATAAATAAATACATGAATGATAAGATAAGATAAATAAATGTAGCCTATTTATCTTCCCTTTAAACCCACTGACCTCTTCCGCATCTTCTTCTTCTTCTTCTTTTTCTCTCTGTATAAACGTGTCCAGCAGAGGGTGATATTTCCTCAGCGGTTTCCAGTCACTCACGCACGCATGCACCTTGGCACGTACTGCACGCGGCGTCGATCGGAGGCCTGTGATCCTCCGCTGCGCTGGTTTGTGCCTCTGCCTCTCTCATCCACACGCCACATCCACGCATTTATTTGGGCCCACATAATGACACACTTTGGCCCCTCTGTGAGTCCTTGCACGTGCAGTTTCAGCGCTGCTCGGACCTGCTTCCTGTCGCCCCGTGATGGAGGATCTTTTGAAGAGCAACGTGACCGAGACCTGGCGCCTCATCTGGACTTCGTCACGGTCTGTAGTCAGCAAAATCCTCCAGTGTCGGACCAGCAAGCAACAAGTAGACCTATAAAGCAATATAGTGGTTTAGGACAAGTAAAAATAAATAAATGGCTGCCCTTTTATCTTTCACATGATCTAATTGCTCAAATTGACGTTTGCGATGCTATTTAGGCTAATTTCATTTTAGCCTTGACAATGAAACGCACGCGGAGCAATAATTTTCACATTAGCAAACCACAAGTTGCACATTCAGAAACGAAGGCCTGCTTAGGATTAGGACTGGACAGTTAATTGAAAGTAGAAATCAGTCATGTCAAAAAAACATTTAAAATTTATTTTTTAAATTAAGTTACAATCAGTAAAACTTTGATCAAAGACATTTGTTAGTTTTCTGTGTTAAATGGCATAGATTAAGTCTGTTAATTTAGTTTATCTTTCTAAATAAATACCTAAAGCCAATTTATTTAGTTTTTTTTAAGGACTAGGCCAAATAAAATCAAAATGAAAATATTATGGAGAAAAAAAAATTATGAAATAAAAATTATGGTTAATTTTTTTCTCCTGATCACCTTTGGTTAGGTCATAATAATCATCTAACATATCTTTGACCGTGTGAGCAATGCTAAATAACACCATAGTTTGAATGAATTCCAAGAAATATAGAAACCCTTAGCCTTGAGCAAAAATCTAATTCATAATATTTTATTTTTAGGACAATTCTCAACTCTTCAAAATTAAATCTTGTACCAGCAGTCTACCACACAAAGGATTTTTTGTTTTCTATTCAGACTGCATGCTGTCTCATTTTGTACCATCCTAAAACTGTCTTGTAACCATATCTATTTATATTTTGCCCGCAGGGTTTCACATTTCTGCTCGAAGATTATGAAACGAGTCCCTCTCACAAGATCACATGCACCGTTGCTTCTCAAACTCCCTGGACCTGTTCGCGAGGAGTGTTGTGCGACCACTCCTCCGCTCCTGCGCCATTTCTTCTATCTATCTACTCCCTCCAGAACGAAAACATCAGCCATCTGGTCCAGGGTTCAAAGGTCAACTCTCAGGCTGGTAATGAGGATGGCGTCGCTAAGGGGGTAGACGCGGGAGGGGTGGGCGAGTTTGTGTGGATTTGTATGGATGTGTGTGCGTGGGGCGGCTTCCTGAGTGGGCATTAAACATTAACGACCAGGGAGAGGGGAGACACAGAGGCCTAAAAAGGGAATAGGTAACACCAAGCATAAAGGTAACATGTGTAGATATAGATACATACATGATAAAAGTATATGGGTCATACGACATGGGAGTAAGTACTGCCCATATGGAGGGATTGTTTATTTAAATACTTAGACTCATTACATTCAGGTGAGCGACCAAACGTAGAGAAAAAAATCTCTTAAGCTTAAGTAGCCAGACATCCTTCAAACCGGTTCATACATGATCAAAACCGCTCTCTTTCCATTGTATTGTTTTTATCAAAGAAGTTTCTGCAGCCACGTAGTGTGAAAAATTAAGTCAATCGATAAGCCCTTTCTATGACATAAAATAAAAACTTAAATGTAAATGTAATCTGTACATTTTACTTGTATAGAAAACAATCTATTCCCATTAACTTTACTACCGATAATACAGTACTATGTCTACTCGAGGTTTCCCCACAGGATTATACTAAGACTGTAGCGGCACAAATTATCTATATTTGAATAATTTTAACCAGATTATGTTCATTAGGTCTTAACATTTCATACCTTTCACTTTTTAATAAGATTAGGGGTACTTTTATACACCTTTGGTTATAAGAAGCCCGGAACACACCATAGAACATGGCCCCCTATCTGATTTGAAAATGGCACAGGGCCCCATTAAACATTACATAACAAAAGATCGATTTAAGAGATTGATTATTGATATGGGTTTTTCTTTGACCGATGCTGATACTGATGTTTAAAAATTTTGTCAGCCAATGCCAATATAAATGGCTGATTTTCAAGGGCGATTTCTGAAGCTGATTTTCTTATTTTAGTTTCAAAAGCATAGCTGGGGTGATATAGTTTAACCAAAACAACCTTCAACCTAAACTATTATTCACCAAGGTACATGTGCGTCTCTTTCACACAATATAATGATTCTCAATTGTATTTTGGCCCAAGGAACAATCATTTCATAGCGTCATGAAAGACATTCATAGTGTTCATAATGACAAACAAACAAGCACTTACTAAAGCTTGTGCTGCCGCCAAAGTCATTAGAACAAGAATAAAAGTGGAAGTAATGTTAATGATTAAATTAAAACTGAGGCCTTAGGAATGGAGAGATATAAAAGAAGTTCTATAATTTCTCTCCAAACTAAGAGCTTTCCCATAGAAAAATAGCCCAAAGAACGGCCTGATCAAAGTGAGGCCGACCGCTGATATGGCCAATACAAAAAAAATCTAAATATCGACCCCAAAATATCGGCCGACTGATATCTGTCTGTCTCTAATGTTCTTGTTTTGGGGAGAATTGTATAAACATTGAAAGAAATAACTATGCACTTTATAATGAGAGGAACATTTTAAGTAATTTGTGAGAAATTCATTTCAAACAAAACTTTCTTAATAGCGCTTGCTTTAAAGACAATCTTTTGTGTCCTTCTCGGCACTAATAACAGAATAATGACGGTTTCTTTTATGTTTGTGATGAAATAATTGTATACTTCGTTTTACCTAATTTTGCTTACCTTGTGCTTAGAATACATTAAGACCATTAACCCTTATTAATAGGAAACACTCTTACTGGATTGCAACAACAAACCACAAAGTTCTCCAAAAAGATATACTCGACTTTGTTGGTGAGTTTCTTGTTTTAAAAAGCCTGTTTCCGCTCCTGTTTATTGACTCTGAGCACAGAAGGCATCAATAGAAGTGGTCGATGGCAGACCAAAAGGAACAGTGGCTATAGACGAGCTACACATTCAAGCATTTGAATGACCCACACTTCCTCCAACAAATCTCGTAATTAGTTCCACTTATTTTCTGCCATGATTGTGTAATTTTCCGTAGTGTGCAAATCCATACGGTCATGTGATGGAGGGAGAAAAAAGCCTCTGTGCCTTCTATTCACAGCGTAATAATGGCAACATTCTTATGTGTGCTGCCGATAACTAACAAGTAAACACTTATAGGCTGTGTGACCTTAAGACACCATTGTATGGTTGCCATAGAGATTCTAATGATGTTAATGCCAGTAGAAGAAAAGTTTGTAGCTGAACACATTGAGAGAGCATATGGAAAGCTAAGATATAAAACACAGCTTTAATTTGCATATGCATTAATTTGCAGAGTTTTCAGTATGTTATAGTAAGAAAACAGAAATGAACACTTAAAAACCCATAGCAGTCACTAATTTTGAAGTTACATATTTCTCTGGCAAGCAGTGTAGCACACAGTAGTCTTTGGTGACTATAGCGATTGTCATGCTAACTTTACACACTTCTATACAAGTGCACTACATCACCCTTTGGTGCAGAGATGTTATCTATTGTAAGATAAGCCGTCTACACGCTAGAGAATTTAAGGCCTGATCTTGACCTTGATTTGCCTCTCCATGACTTCACGAAGGCGTGGCCCATGTATTGGGTCATGTCTGTGCGACTCTGTTACAGCTATTTGTCAGAGAATAACATTCTTACATGTTATGAAGAACATTAACGCAGCCAATCAGAACAGCCAAAAAGTGCCAAGCTCTGTTGCCTAGTGACAGGTCAAGATGAAAACACACATAGTTTTTGAGGGGATTTAATAATCTAAAGTTCCTCTGCGATTTAGAGACAGTTATCGATTGACAAATCGAAAGTCTGTGTATTCTCTGCTAGTACTAGACAAATTGAGATGAATGAATAAAATGCAGGTCAATCAAAGAGATTCTACTTTCTATGTTAAACTCAACAAATCAATATGGAAAAGAAAATGAATGTTGGAGACTGTGGATTGCATTAGTGACCCTTAACGACATAGAAATTCATAGATAGTCACTAAAATGTGGTTATGTAGCAATATGTCAAAGTTTTTCTTTTCAGTTATAGTTTTATGCTTCATCTTTGTCATCTTTTGAAGTATTTATTCTTTTCCCTGAGCCTCTCCACTCCTCCTGAGTGATATTTCTGTCTGCAAATCTTGTTGAAATTCAGGTGGTGGGCAGAGACACCTCCTCAGCCCACAGGAACTCAAATTGTTTGCGATCGAGTGCCGTTCTGTTAGAGGCAGACGTCCAAATGCATCATGCTCCGCTCATAAGGTACTAAATATCACAGTGATGCCGAGCTAGCGTTAGCATGTGTAATGTGTATCGATCTTCCTTTTAAAGTGCAGGCATTAATCTCACTCTCCAGAGAATGGCTCACAGTTTACTTTTTGGCAAAGGCTGGATGAATGGAGTTTGGTTGACAATCCCAAAGAAATTAAAGGCATAACTCACTCTGCACCCTGTGGCTAAACGCTGCTGAGAAAATTATGTTATACAAGCCTTTCTAAATATCCACTTAAGATTTTATAAACTTTACCACCCAAGAGCAGGGAATCAAGATACATTTTTCAAACAAGTTTCTGTACGCATACATTGAATCCTGTATCAATAACTTTGTAATGTGGGTTTGTACTAGCCTCAAATTGGGTTAACACTAGCATAGTGTTAACAGTTTTTAGTGGTAGCCAGAAGAAACATTGAAAAAATTACACAAACACATCAATAAGGCAAATGAATGACAGTGGATGTGATACATTTAAAAATCATAACCTAAAAATTGTGTGCATTTTTTGGTGTTTGCTGACATGTACACGATTAAAAAATATTTTAGCTACATAGGTATGAATTTGGATTCCTCTTAAAGAACGGACGATAGTTAACATGCACTTGGTAAAATAGACTACGT
Source organism: Mugilogobius chulae (assembly GCA_038363315.1). NCBI lineage: Eukaryota > Metazoa > Chordata > Actinopteri > Gobiiformes > Gobiidae > Mugilogobius > Mugilogobius chulae. Next base: position 28,969,765 of record CM076408.1, read on the forward strand.
AACTCACTAAAACATACCTAGCGGTTGTACATAGTTATACTCACTTACAAATTTGACTTGACTTCATTAGCTGTCCCTTGATTTGTACAACTAAGATAAATATTTAGACTACTGTAAGGAAATAAAGAACATGAAGATGTATCTTGTGTAAGGTTAGTTCAGGTTAAGTTTTCTCGTAACCCATCCTTCAAGGCGTCTGAGCATGGAAGTACAATTAGAACTGGAAGATGACTCCAAGATGGCGGCCCGCTATTTTCAATGGCTTCTGCCCATTGGCGCATTGATGCCGAAAAAGATTTTTACTTCCGCACTCTTTCCTGAATACAGGCTAGCGCCTCCCACTACCGTGATGTCAGAAAAGTGACAGCGTGACTGAGTTCTGACCAATCAGCGCAATGGTGGCCTGAGAGGGGGGGGGGGGGGGGGTGAAGATAGCGCGGGCAGAGCGCGGTAAGCTAGGCTAAACACTTTTCCATTTTTTTCAATGCACCGTTTAAGCGTTTGGGGCAAACGCTTAAACGGTGCATTGAAAAAAATGGAAAAGTTTATGTTGTGAAACTAGAGAGAAACGCCTTCAAAATGAGACATTTGGCAAAACTGTGGGTGCCGAAAAATGCATTGACGCTCAATGGGGAAATTTTTCTTTGGCCCAACAGCTGCAGTACTGCAGAGCGGCCATATCGCCACTTGCACCGGGAAAGAGGGGGCGGAGTCCAATCCAGATAATATAATACATCCATGCCTCTGAGGTATCTACTCAGGATAAAATCTTCTGCAGTTTTAACATGTTGCCTTTAATGTTAAATATTACATGTACTAAAACAGTGTTTCATCCAAAAGTGTCTGTTTGGAGTCGGTCTCTACAGTGAGATGAGCCCCTACTTGCAGACAGTGACAGATCATGCCGACTGAGTGTCTGGGCCTCTCCTCCCTCTGCTGCACTCCTCAGTGTTTATGTGGGCCGACTGTAGCGCGAGCGCGTCCCACACGGCGTCCTGATTGAAGGAAAACAACATCAATCCTGCCCTGACCCCAGACTCTCAGATATCCACCAGGCTGTTTAGAGCTCTCTGTGCTGCTGTTCATTCACACATTCAGAAAAGAATAGGAACAAACTGCTAAGTGTGTACAGTATGCCGAGAAACAGATAAAAACGCGTTCTTTTACAAAACACAGCAGTTAGGAAATGCACATTTTCCTTTCAAATAAAAAGAACAATGCTTATTACAGCATTGTCATCCATTTAAAGGCACTTGACCTTATTTTCTTAAACGATACCCATATACATTTTAAACTTTTCAGAGCAGTCTACATGTTTTTTCCTCCTGCATAATGTACATATTTTAAGCAACTTTCACATTCAACTTACGATAAAGCTAACAACATGATATCAGCTCATTACCTATATTTTGGAGAAGAAAAATGAAAGTTAGATGAAGACAGCTACTGTACAATACTGTACAGTTCTAGGACAAAACAAATTTTAAGTTTTTGAATTAAGAAAAAAATGCGTTCAGCCACATAAAATAAAATTGATGCTACTGTGCAATCTCACTTGGTCTGTGAATCCATCTTTACTAAGGCTTTAAACCCAACCACACAACAGTAGACATAACCAATACGTACTCAAAATGAGAACTAGCTGCCAAAAGGAAAGCTCCAACAAATCTGCATAAAAAAATCATTACTATTATAATTGTTGCTATTATTCCTGAAGTAGATGATACATGTTCAGCTCATACGTTGAACAAGTTATTGCAGAGGTCTGTGTCCTTTGAGTCCTTCTAGTTTTCTTTGTTTTATCAACACTTTGACTGAAGATCTGGAGGAGGCCATTATTTCCCACAGATAAATCTTCCCCTTTCAACTCCATACTCCCTCTGAGCTTTTTTAGAGTGCTCTCTCCCAAACACTCCCCTTAAAACCCTATAGCTCTGCCCCAGAGAGCAGAGGTCCCTCCAGCTTTCCCCCCTCATCACTGGTTTGATGCTACATTTTGTTTCACCACTCTGAGGTTAAAAAACTCATGGGACGACTTTGAAGATGCTGCCGAAAAGGCCAAGTCTATGATGAAGATCAATTTGTAAGGTTAAAAGAACATCTGGGCACACTTTCAGCCTGCGCTCATTCAACTAGTAAATAATTCAGAGGGAGTTGTTATGTGAAACTGATAGGGCTTGGCCTTTATGAAGCTCTTAGTCTCATTTGGACAAGTCAATATATTGTAAAGTGCATTGTGCTATGTTAGCCTCAGGCAGAAAAAATTGATCTAATGATTGACAATTCGCATTCTCCAAAACAGTAGCCATCCTTTATCCTAACCGTTTACTTGTTCAAAATGTTTCTTTTTCTTTCCACTCTTTTTATAACTGCACGGATACACATTCATGAAGACCAGTTACAGCAAAAGTGAGGCTTTAACAGAGTATTGGGTTTCTTTCAAAAAATATTTATTCTCCAAATTCAGTCACTTTCTGGTCACTGCAACTTTAATTTCTCTTTCATTACAAAGCTTGTTTTGAGAGGACTTGGAGTCAGATTACAGTTTTGATTTTATCACAGTTCAGTCATATAGTGCTTGCAATAGTAACTGCTTCTGTTGAAATGTCAGAAAATGTAAATGCTTTATTGAAATTGATTAAATCTTGTCACTCATGCTTGTTAGAATGAGTAGGAAAACTACTAGCTACATTTAAGAGTTATAAAACTTGAAATGCTACTAATGGAATGATCGAAAAAAGCTTGATCAAGCATAGTAATATTAGTAATAGTAGTAATATAGTAATATACAAGAACTGTGTTTCTTTTGATCATTCTTTTCACTCTTAAACAACTGGTCCAACTGGTCTAAATTTGCCTCCTCTCCCCCTCCTCTCCCTTCTTTTCTTCTCCACAGATGTGTAGATGGATGGGGCCTGGATGGTGTTCCTCTCAGTCACCCAGTAAGTCTGTCCTTTGGGTCACCTGGAATAAAAACTCCACATGTGCACTAACTCACGCTCTGCTAGTAGAGGCGACAGTGTGCATACTCGACAAAAAAAGGAAGAAAAAACTTGGGACTGTGATGTAGAGCAGTCCCTCCTCCCACTGTCCAAACATAGGCATTACGAGGTGTCCCGGGTCGAAGACAGACGACGGGGGTCTGGTTAGGATTAGACCATAGCACAACCCTATAGCCGTGTCTCAAATGTGTATGAGTGTCTTTCATCCACACCTGTTCCAGCTCTGATTTGTACAGTAGCGCTCTCTATAAGGAGCGATAAAATTACCTTTGATCCTCGTTTTTATTTCACTGGTGGAAATTTAGTAACAGCAGGAATCTGGGCTATTATAATAGAACACTTATCTGCCGCTGAGAAGTCACAGAGAAGCCAGGAAACCCAAGTAATGAGTTGATTTACATGTGAGCCAAAAGCAAAGCATTCTCATTGTTTGTAGGTTATGCGGCGAATATAAAATACCAAAAATGAACTTTAATCCCTGCGGTGAAGTATAATTTTTGAGTGTTTTGACGCATGTGCAATAAGTGAGGGTTGATTCTATGATGTAGCATTGAAATATAGATGTTGACATGTCATTGTGAGATCAGAAGGCTGTAGCTTGAGAATTACCAGTAGCTCTCCACCAACTTCCAAGTGGCTCCACAGAAGACTTTGGAATCAAATCACAGTTTTATATTTAAATTTTATAAAATATTACCAGTGCAAACATAACTGTACATGCCAACTGTGTGCATTCATCGCGTTTAATGCTTCATATAGACACTTTACAGTAGCCCAAATAAACACATTTCATTGCAATCAGTGAAAGAAGTAACTCACTAAAGTTTTTGTTTTTTTGTAAAAGGAGGAGAAAGATTGCAGCCTCATTTGGGGATTGTGCTGAACGGGCAAATTGTAATGAATTTTTCTTGCTTAAATTTTAAAGTATGTTGAGAGGCCCAAGATGTTTGAAGAGTGTTATACCTGTTTATGCGCATTTAAGTTATGGTAACATTTGTGAATTTAATAAGAAGAATATGGTTTCTATGACTTGCATAATAGAAGTATGCAACACGTTTGAAGTTTTAGTCAGGCTAAGCTTTTCATACTATGAAAAAATGCAATGACATGCTAATGTTAAGAATGCATACACAAGTACATCCTTTGAGACTTTAAATACTTTTACTAATGGAGCGCAAGATGGAAAGAAAACAAAAACACCATTTAGGATTATTTGAAACAATGTACAAAAATAGAAAACTGCTTTTAACATTTTAACCATTAGCTTATCAATTAGTGAGCTAAAAATTTTACTTTTTACTTTACTTTCGGTCAACTCATTCAAATACATTCTCCAGCTGACAGACAAGTCTTCTGAATGGTTTGGGAAACACGATGGCCTTAAAGCACATCATACGTAACAACAGCACTTTTTTAGCTGATCGATCTATGATAAGCAGCTCTTTCAAATAGGCTTTTGAGGGTTTGCTATTATGATACGCTTTTCACTTTTTCAGCATTGCATGACCTTTGTTTAAGTGACTTCTTCTTTAGCTCACCACATCTGCTCTCACAAGCCGGCTGCCCCTCCAGGAAGCGGTTACATTTCGGGCTTTCTGGTTTTACATGCCTCTCCTGTCTGCATGTGTGTGAGTGCGCTGAGGATTAGGAGCTGAGGCCCTGCTCGAGGTATCGGAGACAGACATGGTCACTCCTTTCTTTGTCTTTCTGTGCAGTTCTACCCCCGCCCCGTCCGCTCCCCAGTGGCCTGGTGATGGATTGCAGACCGCAGGGGTGAAGGTGGAGGGGAGGCGCGGCTGCCGTGTTTTCGGGTGAAGTTTTTGTCGTGCGAGCGGCCGTGCACTGGAGGTGAGTGGTGTGAAACCTGTAATGATGAAATGAGTCACTAATCACAGTGATTAAAGGCTTGATGAGGGGGCTGGCTCTGGGACGGTGCTGTGTGCTGCACTGTCTCCAACATAAAGCCCAGGCTAAATGTGTTACCATAGTACATCACGACCAAGGCAGGGATTAAAAGTGCCCAAAATGTTACTGCTAAAACAATTAACGTCAATTCCTACATTTAGAGAAAACCTTTGGAACCAAGAAGCCATTTTAAATATGAGTGCACGTCATTTAGCTCATCGTAATTTGTCAAAATATGAGAAATAAAAAGGCGCAATAATAAAGTTTAAATTATGTAATCAAAAACTATACTATCCATCCGGAAAATGACGTAGCATTACGTTTTTAGTAAAGCAATTTTTCTAATCAACTGCTACCTTGCTACCATGTAAAGACAAGCGCTGTTTTGTCTTTTCTTTCCATTTGTGTGTGCAAGTAAGAAATCGCTGATCATTATTTACTTACACTGATTTTCTTGTTCTTAAAAAGCAGTTTGTTCTGTGAGTCAAACAACATACAACTTGTGGACAGAAAAGCTCCTGAGACTTCAATGAGAGGGATTTTTCAGAATAGTGCACACATTTACACACACAACTAAACCGAAAAATAGGTTTATTTGTTGTATAAGAAATGCTAGTGGAGCTCAACAGTGACCGCCCACTTCCTGGTTCAACAAACGTGTGCTCCCATGGTAAATCTTCATAGGGGTTTAGAAAAAAAATATATTCAAAGTTTGAAATTGGGTAACACTTTAAAGTACCGCCGCTAGTTAATAGGTAACTACGGGAGTACTTACTGGTACTTACTGGTACTTCTGGTGTTAGTATCAGTGGTAGTTACTGGTAACTACAGTGGTACTTGTAGTGGTACTTAGAGTCACAAGTACTGCTAACTAAAGTGACAGTTACCAGTATATTTAGTATTAACTACAGTGGTAGTTACTAGTACTTAATTGACAGTTACTAAAATAGCGCCCACTAGTTAATAGGTAACTACGGGGGTACTTACTGGTACTTCTGGTGTTAGTACCAGTGGTACTTACTAGTAACTACAGTGGTACTTGTAGTGGTACTTACAGTCACAAGTACTGGTCACTAAAGTGACAGTTACCGGCTAGTTAAGTATTAATTATAGTGATAGTTACTGGTACTTTTGTGGAATGATAATTAGGGATTATGGTGGCATCATTTGTACTAATTAGTGGTACTTATACGGGTACCTCTAGTGATACTTAATTGTGTACTTGGTGGTTCTATTTGTGATGCTACACAAACAAGGTAAAGACTGTTATGAAACAAGTTTATTACTGCAAATATTGTGTATAATACAGATTATGATAAAAATCAAACACTGGGCAATCTAATACAAAGAGACACCTCTTTATTATGCTCACAGCCACAATAGATATGAAACACATTAACAATTTACAAAATGTTTATCAATAAACCCCAAAAAATATTTGCATACAGCTGGTTGAGCTTTAAACAATAGTTACTAGTAAATAATGTATTGAGCACTAGCTAAATTACAGTAAAAGTTGGAAGTAGTTCCAAAAAAAAAAAAAACACTGACAGCTGGTCTTCTTGTACAGTTTAATACAGTGGTACTTCACTGGTAGTTACTGCATTAATTAACTGTTAATTAACACTGACAGCGGGTCGTACTTTAAAGTGGACAAGGTGGTACTTCACTGTCAGTAACTATAGTAATTGATAGCTAACTATAACTAACAGCGGGTCGTATTTTAAAGTGGACAAGGTGGTACTTCACTGTCAGTTACTATAGTAATTGATAGCTAACTATCACTGACAGCGGGTCGTACTTTAAAGTGGACAAGGTGGTACTTCACTGTCAGTTACTATAGTAATTGATAGCTAACTAACACTGACAACGGGTCGTACTTTAAAGTGGACAAGGTGGTACTTCACTGTCAGTTACTATAGTAATTGATAGCTAACTAACACTGACAGCGGGTCGTATTTTAAAGTGGACAAGGTGGTACTTCACTGTCAGTTACTACAGTAATTGATAGCTAACTAACACTGACAGCGGGTCATACTTTAAAGTGGACAAGGTGGTACTTGTCGAACCCGGGTCTCCCACGCGCCGGTCAACCTGACAAACGCATTGAGCTAAAGGGAACGCTCCCCTTGGCCCAGTTTGTTTGTGGGTTCCTATACCTGAGGGAGTGAGTTTACTATAGTAACTGACAGTGAAGTACCACCTTGTCCACTTTAAAATACGACCCGCTGTCAGTGTTAGTTAGCTATCAATTACTATAGTAACTGACAGTGAAGTACCACCTTGTCCACTTTAAAATACGACCCGCTGTCAGTGTTAGTTAGCTATCAATTACTATAGTAACTGACAGTGAACTACCACTGTAGTTAATACTAAATATACTGGTAACTGTCACTTTAGTTACCAGTACTTGTGACTCTAAGTACCACTACAAGTACCACTGTAGTTACCAGTAACTACCACTGGTACTAACACCAGAAGTACCAGTAAGTACCAGTAAGTACCCCCGTAGTTACCTATTAACTAGCGGGCGGTACTTTAAAGTGTTACCTGAAATTGTCCCCGGGGTTAATCAGCTATGTGGTGAGTCAGGAGCATACAACCTACATTTTTGTTTAAAATCTATTTCTGCAGCTTTTGCCGAAAATTAAGTTATAGAAGTGCTATTTAGACTGAAAATTAACCGCGCAAGTTTGCAAATAGCTGGCTAGACTGCCTAATGTCATTAAACTCATAATATTTGAATTTTTTGAAAAGCCTATGGCACTTTACAATGTGGGAATTTACTTCCGGAACCAGAGCAATCTTCAACTGTTGAGATTCTTTGCTTTGCATCGTGAAGGCACAATTTTTCTTCTACATATGTCCTCACATATTCTGGACCGCTCATTTTCTCTTTCTTGCTCTGCTAATTTATTTCAAAATAGCACCTTTTACAAATGGGTTTACTATATGGGACATTTTTCAAATTTCTCTTATCATACACACACAAGACCCATTGAAAAGGCCTTTTTCAGTGAGTATTGATTAATTATGCAGAGGCACATAGATGTCCCCCTCTGCTCATGTGGAGGCCGTCACACTGACCACACACTCACCCACCACATAAAATGAATTCACTGCTACTGTAATGGTGTGCGGGTTTATGCTCTTTCACGTCACCATCACTTACAATAGAAATAAAGCCCTGCACATTACACTTCAATTAACCATTTAATACGGCCATTAAAAGAGTCCCATTTCAGAGCTGTATGATAACAGTTGGATAAGTGATATAGGGTTTTATGAGCTATCACTAATAATCTATACAATAAAGATGCGGGGGCGGCTGGGCTAAATGTGCTGAATTTGAACTGTGTTTAATGAAAATATACAATAGAAGATGATGATCAAAATCCTTGCAAGATCTACATTGCGATCTTTTTCACAATTTTCTCAAAATTAGATTTTTAGTTTTTTACAGTGTCCATATTCAAGTGCAAATTGAAAGTAGCACAATTTTTTTCATGTGGTAAAATTAAGTGTAGCATGTGAGCTGTTTGAAACAAGTAGAAACCAAAATAATATGTTGCAATCTGTTTTAGACCTGAGACCACATTTTGCATTTTTTCTGTCATAGTAAAGTCTATTCATTTGCATTGTACAGAAATACAGTTTAGTCAATTGGAGCAAGATCATATGACATGTCCTGATACACATCTCTACTACTTCTCAAATGGCGTCTATAAAAAACCCATAAACCCCTTCACACGCCTCAGCTCACTTCCTGTGCTTGCGCATACAGAAGAATATGAGCCAAACCACTGCATTTTCTCACCCACATACACACCTCTCTGCATATCTCCACTAATGTGTAGTCTCACCGCGCTGCATCTATTTTCAAAGACCACGCAGAGTAAACAAATATGCTAACGGCAATGCTCTGAGTGTGGATCCTAAAAGTCAAAACTAATTTATCAAAGTGGTGCTATATTATGGAAGACATATTAAAAGTGAATCTAGACAAACTAAATCATTGCTACCATCAACACCATAAACTATTCATTTTCTTCCAGCATAGTTAAATCCAGTTCAAGTTTATTTTATAACACTGTTGAAACAACTTCAAGTGCTTCACATAAAATCACCATATACAAAGTTCCACTATTTTGGCACTGCCACTGCTTTAGCCTGATGCATCAGGTGGTTTCATTTCATTTTATCATATCCGTCTGACAACCAAACGCTGCTTTTTGCTTGTTTTGTATTCTAGAAAGTAGAGTATAGCTAAAGAGCTAAATGTGTACTGTATGTCAGTGATCGTTGACATTTCTGTGAGGTACTTACAAATTAAAAGGTACAATATCATATTCTAAGTTAATATTTGACATGAGATCAAATGAGGAGAACATTTATAGTCTGCTAAACTCGGGTTGGTTCTGACCAACATATGGCTCTGCTGATTGGCCGACCATACTTTCTGCTTTTCGAGGACCATCTGCAGCTCTCCGATATCTGACCTAGTAGCTGGAATTAAATGAAACTGAGTGGAGACACTAGGTGGTGCCAGTCTGGCTAGGCCTGCTTATCTTCATGGCAGAAAACGGATCTGTTTCTATGCAGAATGTTCTTGTCTCAACTACAGTGCTGCTTTAAAGTGCAGAACCGTAGTTCTTGTTTTTGTTGTATTAATATATTCTGATTCAGAACTTTCTCCACACTTTTAAACTACTGGGAACATTCACGTTGATCAAAAGTGTTACAACTTCCACCACTTCATTAGCAGCTGTGGAATAACTTTAGTGAGTGTGACTGAAGATTAAGAACAAAAGTTGGAGCAAGATGGTGCCAAAACAGTATGAGATTATGTGGAATGTTACTAGGATATACTATATAACTGAGCTCAGGGCCATCAAAGCTGTGTTTTTATGGGCTATTGTTATTGTTTTGGTCAATCCCCATGTTATTCAGTTGTATTTACAATCCATAAAAATGAAACTTCTGTCAAATTTGCAAATGTCAGCTGCTGTTACTCAACATGCAAACAGACATGCTGTCAGTCACATCATCTGCTTCTTTCATTGTCATCCAAAAAGCTCTCTGAATAACTTTGATATTTGGTCAAATTCATGCTAATAAAAGCCTTTTAAACTCAAACAATGTGCTGTTTAGTTGAGATCCAGACACACTATAGATTTGACAGACTGTCCGTTCTCACATGATCCAAAGATGAGAAACAGATTGTTGTACTTGTTTCCATCGACCCAGGACAGATGGGTTTAATATGACTGTGTTTTTCTTATAGCCAAAACAGAACATTATACACCCAGAACAGGCAGGGCAAACAGAGGCTCCACCCCAGAGACACAGCGTTGTCCCTGGCCTCACTGCTGTCTGATATGAGTGACGATCACACTTCTAAGTATTAGCTGAATCAGTTTTGACTTTAAACATACAACTTGTGTGGTTATCTTCCACAAGACATTAGAGGCAGATGACAGAATACACGATAATAATCTGTAAACGCATGCATAGCTCCTCTGCTGAGCATTAAGTTATGATATCTGACCATCTCCCCATAGTATTTTACACAACAATCAACGGCCAAAGCACAACTAAAGGACGATGGTGAAAAACAAAACTGAAAATTAAGGAAGTGAAATGGAGAAGCAGTGCAGCCAAAACAAAGTTGTAAAAATGTTTCTGATGATGTATCTACTGTAAATGCCTAACACTGCACTTGTCAGATGTGATTACTGCAGCTTGTGTGTTGACAGAAGGCTGACCCAGGCGGAGCAGGCAAAATCTAATTCTTGCTCAAATTGAAGAGATTGTCAGAACAAAGCAGAGCTGACAGGAAAAGCCTTTACATTCTGTGTAAGACCGAGAAATAGACACGCTTCTGTCCATTTAGAGACAACACCAAGGCTTTTTGACAGCTAGGGCGAGTTTGTGATCAGGAGACAGGGATGAGCAATAAGGCAAAATGTGTGACTGTTTTTTACAATTTTCTGTTGGATTTTTTGACATTGCTTTGCCTATAGAATGTTATCATTACAGTATGGCCTTAAGTTTAGATCTCTACATGGAAACTAGAAAAACACAGTGAGCATGTGTTGAACAGGTAGCAACATGTGCTCACTGTGTTATTAAAGATATTTTTGAGCAACAAAACACCCATAGTGAAATTATCTATTGTTACGTTTTTAATGCTGTGCTATGCAACATTCCAGGCAAAGCTACAACACACACCTTTAATCTTTACTAGTCTTTCATGGCAAGGCAAGGCAAAATGTATTTGTATTGCACAATTTTTACACAAAACAATTCAAAGTGCTTTACAAGGCAGGAAAATATGCATCAAAATTACAATACAACATTATTAAAAATATATAAATAATCAGCATAAAGCTTAAGCAAAGTAAAATATTGCTCAAATTACCTGTTATTGTTGAGGATCGGTTGAGGTTTTCTTAATTATAATTATTTGAGCTTTTCAATAACTATTTGTGATAATTGAATGTGGATTTGCAATTTTCAATTAATCAGAACATATTTATAGATTCCTTATGCACAATACGGGTTCGCGGAGCAAAATCTGGGGGTCGTGAAATGGTTTCATGATATAAATTGAAACTTTTGACTTGGTTTTGAAGCTGTTTTTTTAACTGGAAGCATCACATTAGACAGAATTTTCATCATAAAAACCAATAAAATACAAAAATAATGAAATTTTAATCCGATTTTAATGGTTTTCCAACTAGAAATTATGACTGACATCTATTTTATTTCGTTATGGGGGTCGCGAGTTGATTACATGGTTATTTTAGGGGTCTAGGCCCTTTTGGGAATCCCTGCTCTATTAAATGCCTTGTTTGTCATCATTTGCATCATTTATCGCCTTCGAAGACACACTGTTACAGATTTATCATTATTTACAAGTAATATTAAGTAAAGTAATTCTAGCTTTTAGAGCCACTTTCAACTGTTTTTGTGGAGTAGCACAAGTGTTCTTGAAATCCAGAAATTAATACATTTTCTGGTTCTTTTTTAGATTTGTAATTGATTGGAGTAGAGATTGTAATCATGATTAGAAGTGGTGCTCAACTGACCACCTAGTGTCATGAGTATTGAACAAAAACCTCACTACAGGCATGATTGTGGTCATTTTAATTGACCCGGCAGGAAATTACAACAATGCAATATTATCACCTTACTGTAGTACTCTTGCCCTTTTGGAGTTGATTAATCTAACTGTAGAGGTGAAAAACTGTTATTTTTGTGGTCCTAAATACAATGTGCTTTTTTTGGTGCTAAGTTTTGGAAACTTTAATGACATTTTTTCCTCCTTGTGTACACTGCTTGAAAATGTTTTCTATTAAATACATAACTGTTGTCAATGCATTTGCTGTTCATGTCAGACTTTTTAAGAAACCCTTGTCAACTTTAAGAGGACTCTGCGAACCACAAAGGAAGGTCAAACATTTAGATAAAATCAGAATGACTTTATAGAGGCATATCAGATAGAGACACATCTGGGAAGTTGACACACAGCGTAGATTAGGCCTACATGCAGATAAGATGTTTGAGAACAATAATATGCTGTACACAGCCCTTTTATGTGAAACTATGTTGATGTTTATTGATTTTATCTGGACCGAAATATGTTGTGGCTAAAATAATTCCACTCATTTATTTGCTTGGGTTCACAATGAATCACTGACTTGGTAAAATATTTTTATTGTAAAAATAAAGCAATAACGCAAAAAAAAAATTAAAAAAAATCTGTTATTTGTTTTAGATCTGATGCTATGTGGTTATAGTTGGACCGTGGGTGTGATTGTTGTACTTTGGAGTAAAAACACACTATCAATCATCTGTCTTCTTTACAAAGAAATTATATAAATAGAGATACTGATAGGAGAATTAAACATGAAGAGCAGAGCATGCTGGGACACTTTACAAGAATTATAACATCTTATTATATAATAAGACTAACAGCCCTACGGTCTAGAAGTTGGAACATTTAGAAAACTCTTTATGATGCACAAAGATTATACATTTGAATTAGAATTGACTGTTTTACACATTTTGGGTTTGTGTGAATAACATTTCTTTGTGGATAAAATTTAATTTGCATATTCAGAGAAGAGTGACAGATGCAAGACAAGCTCGAATATTCACTCTTTAATTGCATTTGGCTGCAGTGAATGGTCAAACACATTTAGCAGTAACTTTTCAAATGATAATGCTCGATCAGTGGATTAAGTCACCTCACTTTGCTGGGAATGTTCCTCCTGAGAAGCACGTTACCATGGCGATAAGGTCTTGACTTTTCCACTCTGCCCTATGACCTTTGCTCTACTGAAGAGGGCATGAGCCTTGAGCCAAACAGAATTCTAGACAAAACAATGACACAACAAATGTGTGAAGAATATAGATGGCGCTGCTGGACCGGTTTTGCTTTGTTTACTGAGACTTTCTTTTAACTTTTCTTAGTGGGAGCCGGGATAAATACAGGAGGAAGATGCTAATATTTTTTCATTTGGTAGTTTCCTTTTGAGTTTTTAATCCTATTCTAAAACAGCCTTCTTATCATATACACAACTGAAGTTTCATTTGTGAGACATTTTAAGTCTATAAATCATCCAGACTCATGAGCGTTTCTGCAACATTTTTAAGATCGATCTGATTGTTTACCCTGTGTAATTTCTGTTGCAGTCAGTAGATGGAGCTCAAACTCAATTCTTGATGTGGAAAGCACATGACTGTCATATTTGATTTTTTACACTTCTTTATTGGTGCAAAATATTCCAAAGTGAAGGTGCTCAGAAGCAGGTTTGAAGGTTGAGAACAACACAAAATCATATTTGTGTTTTAAGGTGTAAGGAGCCTGGCAAATTTATTTAGTACAGTCAAATTCTCATTGCGCATGTCTTTGTCTTTCCGTGCTCATTTGTATGTGTTACATCTCAAATGCAGTATACTGTAAGATTTGGTCATATGGTTAATGAGCTGAAAAGATTGTGATATAAGAATCAATACAGTGAATGTAAAAAATGTAAAAAGGTAGATTTTAATATACATCAGTGTCATTTCCAAAAGTGGCATTTATTTTTTCCACTGAAACAGTTTTAGTACATAGGCGTTATATTTAGTGAATATTTTTTTTTATTACAACTCCATTTATCAGGACTTGACTGCACCAACTAAACGTTCTGTAGGCATGCCCTGTTGCCGTAACCTATTGTCCACATGCTGCTTTTATTGTCTTATAGATTACAATGTCAAAGATCTTAATAGTTGCTGCTGTATATACAGTACGTAACTTTAGTCTTATGGAGTAATGGTATTTTTTCCAGGCAGGTTTCCTTAGCAGGTAAAAGACAATTCCTTTAGTTGCACCAGAGTTATCCCTGAAGGCAGGTGTTTTGTTTCTCTAAAATCACTACACCAGATGCTGAGCTAGCGAGTAATTGCCAAATGTTTTTCTTGCATCCAGAGCCTAGATACAAGAGTGAAATAATTGTTGGAGTGACATTAAATTGACGATGGAGCCAATACAATGAAGTCTAATGTTCGCGTGACAGCCTGCAGCCCTTCTCTATAATTTTGTCTTTATCAATTTTGTTTGTTTGCCTCTGTGTTCAACCACATGCATTTGGAAGAAAAGATTTCCCACAATGCCATGCTTATAAGTGGTGGTAAACAATCACACCATGCTCCTAATTTTGTTGTCACGATTTGAGTTGTATTGTGAATATATGTGTGTAAAGTGCTACAGCAATGGCACTAGCTAGCAGCGTTTGTATTATAATAAGTGTGAAAAATCTCATTAATGCCGTTCGGTGCTGCAATGGCTGAAGTCCCTTGTATTGTCACTTTTCTGGCGGGCCCCCGAGCGCTAGCTGGCTAACTAGCATCATTGCCATGGCGACCCCAGCAGCAGCGATGCCTTCCCCACTCAAACTCACACCTTACCCTCTCCCTTTTTGTGCTGTGACAAAGCTTGACAAACCGCATGTGACTCAGAGGGCTTAGCGCCGGGGAATTGTCAGAGCACCACCACCCCCCGACCTGAAATTCTAAATAAGCGGCCGTATTGATTTTTAATGATGCCATGGAGTGCGGAAGAGGCCTCCGCTGTTAGAATGGCACAGGATGGATCGAGCAAATGGAGTTGTAAGTTCAAATGTCCAAAGCTTGTTTTAAAAAGATGAAGAAATACTTTTTCAAATCATGTGCTTAGGCAAAATACTCTTATTTTCTATCATTTTAGAGGTGTTTTTTTTTTTTTTTTTAAAGATTACTATTCAGTCTACCTTTTGTAGAGAAGTATTTTATTACCTCTTTTAGCACTCAACTAGTGTATTATCAAACAGGGCTTACTGGCAAATAAGCCCAATTTACTGCTTAGAAAAGCTCCATCATCATAAATGTACTATATAATGCAGTGTCTCTGGTGCATTTGAACTTTGCTTAATTAGTGGCAAATCTTTAAATAGGCGTTTTCTCACTTGAAAGTACCAAGAACTAGTCCCAGCATTCTTCCAGTCCCTGTTTAGTCAGAAGAACTACCCTGTCTCCATGTTTGTGTTCACACAGCAGCAGTTTCTGAAAGTGTGTCTAAGTGGCTTTAACCATCGCATCTGTTTAGTCTGGAATATTTAAATAAGTGATTAAGTGTTGTTAGGAAAACAAAAGTTATCTTTTTCAATTGTACCTAAAATTCTGATTTACAAAACCTAAAAACATTACTTACATTAACAGCAGAACTAAATTACAGGTATTTACTGTCTTTGTATTTGTATTTACAAATTAAATAACTATATTTTGAAAGTTACTGCTTTAATCATTGCTCAAAGTCGTTTCTTAAGGTTAAGGAAAGTTTATCTAAATGTGAGAACATATAAAACATGTTTCTAACAAAGTTAGCATTGTAAATGTGTTTGTTACACCAAAACGTTCCTGGTCTGACTGGAAAGTACCTGCCCCAGAGCAGGAGCTAAAGAAGTCCCTAAAGTGTGGCCCGAGTCTATAGTTCCTGCTCTGTCTGAATGCACTTAAATAGGGAGTGGAACTAAACAAAGTACTAGGAACTGAAAAAAGTTCCTACAGTGGGAAAAGGCCTATTGTCTTTGTTTTTTTTGGGTAAATTGTTTTTAAGAGCTAACTTGGGAAACTGGGAACCCAGACGATATAAGTCTAATACATCATCTGACTACAATGTTCAGAGCTCCAGAATTTCAGTGGATGCGATTGACAGATGAATAGGTTGGTTTCACGTGACATCACAACATTAGACTGGCCAATGTTCTTTCAATGAGGTGGAGGGCAGCTAAAATTAATATTGTTTAAGTGCAATTTATTTTTTGCAAAGCAAACGAGTAATGGGTCTAGTCATCCTAGAAATAGCCACTTTTTAAATTAGCTAAATCATTTTTGAATTATTCCCTGGCAAAGTCCAATGTTATTAATTGGAAAAAGTGCCTCTTGCCCTCCATCTGACTTATAACTGCCAAGAATTCTAGAATGTGAAACCCACCTATTAGCCAATCAGGGACATGCATCAAGACAAACATGGCTGCTTATGAGGAATCAGTGAGCGAAGCAAAAAACTCTTTTATTGTGATATATGGATGAATTTGAATTTGTTTTAAATAACAGGCTTGTTCTTGGTAAAGTATTAGAGAAGTGTGGCTAGATCTCCATTTTATATTACATCTACACTGCTATATAAATGGTAAATGGTCTATTTATATAGCGCTTTTCTACCTTTCCAGGCACTCAAAGCGCTTTACAATCTAGCATCCACTCACCCAGTGTACGCAGACACTGAGGCAATGTGAGTTAAGTGTCTTGCCCAAGGACACAACGACAATCTACTCCTGTCGTCCCACTGTGGCACCTGGTGTTCTAACGGTCTCCCATCCAAGTACTAACCAGGCCCTTTCTTGCTTAGCTTCTGAGATCTGACGGGATCAGGCTTTGACAAGCAGGTATGGCCATTTCGGTTCATTTATATGCTGACCTGAGATAGATTTTAGAAATCAAGGCTGCCATTCATGCAAAACTTGCCTGTCCAGACTCTGCGCAGTTACACCAAAGCCTTCATACCAGCACCTCTCGTTTCAGGACACAACTGTCAGTGGATATCATGCAGACTATAACATAGATAACTTTTTTGGCTAGTGTTTTTCTACATCACCCTTTATCTTAGCAGGGCCTCTTTCATGTTTTTCTTACAGATGGCATGACAATGGTAGTACTGGAGTGCACAGTGTTGTGAATCCAAAACATATGCCTGCACACTTACAGCGACTGAAGCTTTGTGCTCAGCTGTTTGTAATATTTCAGCAAAGGTTTTCCTGCAGGATATGAATGTCTGTCGTCTCAGAGCTCATTTGTTTAGCGTCGTCGCTTGCCCTCAGATGTAACACAAACCCCATGATCTTTATTTCTGTGATGTTGAGATGATATAGATCCTCAGATGCCCTCAAAAAAAAATAATATGGTAGTTAGTAGTTACTTGGCACTAGTGCTTTTTGACTAAAGTTGTGAAAAGGAAGCAGAGGTGCGAGTAAGTCACGTACAGTATGTGCAAGTCATAAGTAAGTCCAAGTCAGCAGGTCATCAGGGTCAAGAAAGTCAAGTCATAACTTTTTGGCATCAAGGCAAGTCACAGCAAGTCATACATTTGTAAGACGACTACCAAGAAAAATAGAAATGCAATACAACAATGCCATTACTGTACATAAAATCCAAATCTTTTTTTCTTACATCTGTTTCATCATTGCAATGTTCCATCTCAAATTAAGAATTAAAAAAGACTACTCTTGTGACCATGTAGTATTTTCAGTTCATTAATAGTGATGTCTTTAGTATATTTACAATAAATTATATTGATTAGACTTCTATTTAATATTCAATTAGTCTTTTCGCATTACCTTGACAAGTCATACCCAAGTCATATCGAGTCATCAGTCAAGTCTCAAAGGATCAAGTCACAAGTTATTTGGGATCATATGCCAAGTAGGTCACCAGTCATAAAAAGTGTGAGTTGAGTCAATTCAAGTCAAGTCAGTCTCCCACCTGTTTTTTTATTTATCTTAAAATCATTTTTGCACTCACAGATATATTGTCCAAGTGTCTACTGGAGTGAAAATTAGTTCACAGTGTCCCATCATTGTCCACTAAAACCCAGAAAGTGCACTGTTTTTAGCCAATGAATACAGACACGGCTCATCTTGTGTTGGCTTTTGAAAGCAGTAAAAAGCGCTTTTCAAACTTAAAATACTTTGGGTACAAAGGGAACAAAACACGTGTTCACATTTTTGTTTGACTACAGAGAATTTATAATTTTCTAATTTAAATGAAATTGAAAAATAAATAGTACAAAAGGACTTCAAGGTTGACTTCTTGACAGTGTTTTCCAAGATTCAGATGTTTTGACTATCATCCATCCGAAAAGTCATTTCCAACCTGACATCACTGCAGTGGCCAATGTCATTTTTAGTATAGATCAAGTCTTCCAGCCCAGCCCTTTTTTCCAGCTCATCTAAATGTGGTTGTGGGTAAAGTTTAGGGGTGTAGCATCAACTAAGCTGATTGTAATGGTCCAAAGAAATTTCTCACCTTCAGTACATTCCCATCATGAGTACTCTACTACTTTTACCACTTAATTACACACTAATGTATATTTCTTTTTTAGTGATTGTTATTTATATTTTTGACAAAATAATACCCAAGTTGGAAAATCCCACAAAATTCCTTGATCAATCCTTTTCTGACTGCCAGCCTATGTCTAATTTATTTACGGTAAATACATGAAATATAGGTCAAGAGATCACCCTTTTTGCTTATCATCTCTTGTTAACACACACCTTATTTATAACCATCTATTGTACAGACTGGCCTGCTGCTTAGCATACCCACCGACACATATGGAGCCTCTCCCATAGATCAAAGTGTCGTCACAGCTAATTAATCCATATCACTGTTAATTAATCAACTTAACCTTAGGCTTTAACAACTCCCCTCCCTTTGACTCCCCCCAATCTCATGTCTTAATATGAGGTGTGTACACGCTGCATATTTTAACAAATGCCATTGTTAGAAATTTTTTAATATATGCAATTTCCAACTAAATGTATGGGATTATTAAGACAAAGCTCATGATAGAAAAACACTTGGGTCCAAAAAGAGGAAGCCATTAACCTCCTAGACATTCACCTAATTAATTCTGTCCATGCTGTAAATGAAGTGCGGCACCTTGGAGAAGTCGTACTCCGCTAAAACTCATGTAAAATGTATGTCGGCCCATATTAACAAGAGCTGCCGCCACCCTAATATAACGACACATGTAATCTTTATTCAACTCAGACCTCCAGGCGCACAGCTTTGTACAGCTACAGAGAGCTGATGCCAAATAAACGATTGGAGTATTGAGACAGGTGCGAGGCTCCAAGAGTGTGTTTTTGTGTAATTAGGATGTTTATCTTGGTATTAATGGGAATACTAGCATGGGACTCTTGAGTAAGTCAGAGTGAACTGGATTTACTAAGTGATCCAAGCATGATTCCTTAAAGTTGAAAACATTACCTTGTTAATACAGATTTTAAAGTGGCAGGCTGGCAGCCCAAGAAATGTAGGTTCAGGCTTGATATTTTTTATATGTCAAGAATAGCAAGTATTAGAAAAGTGAATTTTATAGATCACACTTCTTACTCATTGAAACTGTGGCTCAGATATTGTATTCCTGCCCAAGTCAGTTCTGGATACAACTACACATCTGAATCACTCTGACTGTTTTTATTTTTGGCTTTACAAAAAAAATAAATTAATTTATTATAGTTTAAGGGCAGCGTGTGTAACCTTCTGAGGTATGGTGATGCCATTCTGTGTAATATTATAGGAGAATCATCTGCATCTCAATAAAGGCCATATCATATTTTTTATTTAGCCTGCTGACAGTAAGTGCACTTTTTCATATAATTTCATAAAACTAACCAAAATGAAAAGAAAAAGAAAAAGCTTTTATCTAATATATATTTCTTTTTTCAGTTGTTTTGCTAAAAGGTTACATACTGAGGTTTTAACTCAGAAGAAGTAAATGTTTAAAAAGTTTGATGGCAAATAGACTCAGTGGCTCTGTAATTATCATTAATAACAGTTAAGGTGGTTGTACAAGCAGAAAATTGAATAGCCACATGTTATTTCTTGTCATTGTTGTGTTGTTGGAGCAGTTGCTGGCTCAGAGTGCTGCGGTGTGCTGCTGGTGCATTCCTGTGGTTTAGCACTTTGCTTTTGAAAACAAATGTCTGACCCACTCACTCTGTCCGCACGCTGCTCCATGTGTGATCAAAATAACAGACAAATACTGCTATCCGACTGACCACCAACACGTCCAGAGGCACTTTTACTTCAGCTATAAGTCTGGATTAAAAAAAAAAAAATTAAAAGACATTTGCACTGCGAACATTGCTGCTGTGTCTTGTAGCAACTCATCATAATGCAAAATAACTCATACAGGTGCAGTGTAACTCTCATGGCAGGTGTTTTCTCAGCAGGCTAAATGTTGATGTGCTCTAGTAAACCTTCATCCGCTTCTGATTGTTACATATTTATGCAAAGTACGCAAATAAACACACAGTGACACCTTTTCTGAAGCACACAACACATACGATGAAGTCATTTGAGAATGTGCGAACAGGATGTAAGAGTATTGACTTACAGTTACTCTTTTTGTTGCTGCTCACTTTATTAGCTGCGACATTTCAAACGTAGATAACTGAGATTTGCATTGAGTTAACTTCAGATGTGAATATCTGACTTGCCATAAAAATACATTTATGTTTAAAAGTTTTGCTATGTGATATTAGTGGCTTCCAAATTCCAGACTTAAATTAGTAATCATTATGTCAGAGTGCCACTCCTTGTATGTGTGTTGAATAATTTTTTTATCCTCAAATGATGAGACACTTGTTTTGGGTGTACACATGATACAATATTTAATCAATTTGAGCTACATATTTTAATTGGGACAAGCAAAATAAACTCTAAGAAATAACAAAAAGGCATTGTTTTGTTATTGCTGTAATTAAATGTAAATCTTATGGAACAATATTTTTGCAATAACCATTTCATGATACATTATTGTGATATTGTAAAGAGGCAGAGAACAGATCTGTAGAAATACTACTTGTTAAAACGTGTTCAATAGGTTGCAATCACTTTGTAGAATCTGATGACCCATTCATTTTTAGTATTGCAGTGGCTTTTAGCTGCTTACCTACATAAAGTGAACACAACTTCTTGCCAGACAAATGTAAAATCAATCACAAAATTGCAAAAATATTACTTTTGTGCCCTTAGATGAAAGTTTACAGCATCACATTTTCAAATTTTTAGTTTTAATTAGCTTTTTGATCACGTTTTTTTAATGCGCAATACTGGATATTTAATTTGTGTATATCTTAAAAACAACATTGATGATATTATCTAAAATGCGATATATTGCATAGCTCTAGACAAGCCATTTTTTGATTTTGTGTCTTATGTATTGAAGATTGAAGCAGTTACTTCAGCAAGAATGAGAATACAGCAATATTTCAGTTACATTCCAAGTTTTTATAGAAACTAGCTTCTGCTCTTTTTGTGAACTGTTACACCACTGAAAACATATTAAGTTTAAGTTTATTAAGCACATGGCCTATTACTAAACTTGTTTTTAATGACTTCATGCAATAACTGTGATTACATTTACATTATTGTGTCATAAACAAGAGTCTAATAAAAGAATTAAAACATCAAGGTCATTGTGCCGGTCTTTTGAAGCAGGTTCTTTTACCTGGGCACAGGTAAAAGAACAGGTAAAATATTGCCTATTATTCTTACTCTGAAACTGAAACTCCAAAACATGGCTGCAAATGGATGACAGTTTATAATGTGGCTTTTGTTGAAGTTCCATTAGGAATTATCACAAAACACCACAAACAATAGCGGTTTACGGTCAAATCCTTTTGTGGTCCCAGTACAATAATCTCATACAGCAACCCAAATGTCACGCACAAACCAAACCAAACAGCCCAAATGTACTCAGCCTGACGTGAGGCGCACTCCGCTCCTGTGAGGCTGCAGCGTGGAGTCGAATCATTGAGTGACGAATGGAAACGTTCTCGGAAACAATTTACCGGCTCAATCTGCAGCAAATTAATCTCCATCCCTCTTTGCGGCGTTGTTGAATTATCAGTGGGTGCGAGGTGCGCGCTTTCCACCGTTCTGGTCGGTCGGATGGAAGGACTGTAATTTGATTTTATGGTATTACGTATTTAGGAGCCTTCTCGCGACTGCAAGAGGAGATTTGGAGCCGCCTTGCACCTCCGGATTAGCGCCATCATATTTACATTACAGAAGCATTAGATTTCTCATATGTCTCTCAGAAGCTGTGATAAAAGCAGTTTCAGAAATATATGCGCACTGTTATCTCTCAATCAATTGGCTTATTTTCATATTTGGTGGCGTCCATTGTTTATTCAGGTCATCTTGTTTCACAATTCATCTAAATTTGCTTATAAATCTTGGGTGTTTTTATCTTTCCATCTCGGCTCTGACACACATCTTCATAATGGTGTCGTATAGCATTTTGCCAGCAGCTAATTGCACTGTTTTTGGCTGGCTTCTTGCAGACAGGTGGCAGGTTATGTTTTATTTTTCTGCAAACAATTTAAAGTATTGGAGACAGGCATCTTCCCCAATTGAGCGGCCAAGCACAAAGCCTTATTGCTTGTTAGGCAGAAATGGTACGAGGGAGGAGGGGAGAGAGTGAGAAAGAGGGGAGAGGATGAAAATAGTACTGTTTGTTTTGGTTTTTCGAAGGCGATGTCCACTCCACACAACTTTCAAAGAGGTCAAAGGCCGTCATCTGGATAGCTTTAGCATCAGAGCTGTCCCCTTTAGCAGTGATTGAGGTCGATCTGTGTGGCCTTCCAGCTTGTGACCCCTAATCTCCAGCAGTCAGCTCTAGTCGCGACTGAGTTTACGCTTTTAAAAATGCTCATAATAATAGTGAATAAGCAATAAAACTCAGAATTGTTTTACACTTTTCTATGCAGGCTTTGTCAGTTCAAGACAAGCACAATGTATTGCACTGAACCATAAAAAGTCCTATTTCTTCTTTCTGTCTTTTTGACAAATAATTTTTTATCCTTTTTGATTAAATATTTTAAAATGATATTCATATGACTGCATCTAATGGCTATATTGCAGATCCATAAGCCTAGTGACTATTCTTTTAATGAGTCTATTGTTTTCATTTGGGTAAAATTACGTAAAGTCAAGCTGGTTGAGGGTGTCCTAATAGAGAATATTTACAAGCTTTTGTTAAAAAATGTGTCGTTTTTCCTGTTTCTTTTTGCAGTAATTCTCGCAAAATGTTTTTTTTTTTAGGCATGTACATGTTTTTATTTCCTGAATCATCCTGAATTTGATGGTTTAGATTTAGTTGACAATTATCTCAATCTATTAGTTGTGATTAATATATTAACTTAAAGAATAAAGGTTTATTAGGACAATGTACAATTGCCTTAAGCACAATGGCAGAGGTGCTTGTTCCAGATTCTATCTGTATTCTGTCTGGCGTTACTGGACATGTTTTTAGCGGTAGGGGAAACTGGAGCACCCAGAGGAAACCACGGAGGGAACATGCAAACTTCACATAAAAAGCCCAAGCTGTGCGGGAGTCAAACCCAGGACCTTACCACTGTCACAAGGTTCATATTTCATTATTAAAATAATTTATTCACAACATATTTTTTACTTTAGGGCTTGACAGAAAAGAATATGCACATGTTTTTAAATTACGCTTAATGTTTAAATACAAAAACATGTATTTGGTATAAGTGTAGCTACATTACTTTATACCTCCATTTCAGATTTGTCTTTATATTTCAAAAAGCTAATGCATAAAAATCAATTGTCCCATGTGTCACCTGTGTAAAAGCAACCACAATATAAAAACATATTCACCACTTTGCCTAATAAGCTCAAAAGTAATACACACTAATCACAAACGCTGCCCAATAACTGAGACGTTAAGACAGCAAAAAGATGCTGTAATTATCCCAAAGAGCCCACGAGAATTCAACAAAAATAATGGCGCGGACTGATTGAGTTTTGCTGTTGCTTTATCCAATATATTTTTATGTGCTCCCGCTGTGTTAATAACATGAAGTTTATGGAGTGTGCCCTGTAATTAAATAATGCTGGATGACTTTGAGGGGAACACAGTGGCTGTTTCGGCACAGGCCTGTTCTCTTGTGACTCTAATGGGGTACAGATGGCGGCCAGAGGTTGTCCGACGCTGTAGACAGGGAGCAGCGGGGAGTGTCCCGTTCATGGCATTAGGCTGTGCCCCACATGCCAGTCCTGGGACAGAGGGAGTGAGTATGTTTGTGTGTGTAGGACATCAGCCAGGACAAGGTAAAATACTGTTACGGTTTAAAAGGCAAGTGTTGGGGAAAAATGTACTGACAGGAGGGGGACAAAATGCATGTTCTTTCTCTACATATTGAAACACTCAGCTTTCAGGTCTTTCTAGGTTATCACAGTGTGTCACTCTCAATAATATTAAAGCAAAAACACATCTATATATAAAAGTATAGTATGTTGTGTGGTGCTATTTGAAGCCAGGCAATATGTATACATTTTGACATCTTTGTTAACTTAACTTTTACCTGACAATATACTGTACTGTAATTAGCCTGTATGTTGGTGTAATCTCTCATTTATCCAGGAGTGATACAAATTACAAAAGCTTCAAAGTTAGTGATCTTTTTCTAAGAATATTCAGGCTGCAGTGGCAACTGACTAATTACTATACAAAAACAATTCCTATCATTATTCTTATCTGGAGAAGACAAGCTCTAAAACAAAAGTGACATTATTTAAAAACTACATAACACATTTCACACTTTTGTCATAGATTACCATAAATCACTCACCATAATTAAAAGTGCAAGTTAAAATGCTCAAAGTTGCGATATATCAAAATACAGTCCATTGGCACTTGCCTGGAAGTGCACTCATAAATATGAGTGGCTTAGGCCGCATCCTCCGGCACTAGTTGCGCGGAAGTGACTGTAATATTGTAAATATTTGTATTTTTTCGCACAAGCTCTCTGTTTTGCTGTTACACATCAGACAAATGTTATACATAGAGGGTTTAAATATTTAAAAAAACGACAGTCAATACCGGCATCTAGCTTCACAAACCGCGCAACTCATAGAAGAAGGCTCCTAACATAACAAGTGCAGCTACAAGGACAAAGCGTGAGGCACTCAGTCGAACATGCTTTTGAGAAATGGAGGAATCTCTGAACTGCGCTGGAGATTTAATACCAAAGTCTTTCCTTGTCTAACTTTTGGAGTTTGCAAACTGCAAAATCCGGTAAAAACAGAAAATAAATTAGGCAGCATCTGCATTTTCATACTAATAACTTTAACTGTTTTCTTACCTAAGAAAACATTAAGGAAAAAATAACGTTTCAACAAGAGACTTTAAGCTGTAAAATTCGTCTTCAGTTGAGTAGTATAGACTAGTGCTGTGCCACTTAAGGCCAAAGATGGTGCCCTTGTTCTAAATCTTTGCCACTTGCGCCACACACCTTTTGTTGGGTCAATATATGTAATGCACTGATCGTGAAGCATTCTAGCCTCAGTATCACATAAGAATTTAACAAATAGAACACCTAGTCATAATTCATTGTTTTAAATGAATGAATGTTTTTGAGTTTGTTCATAAAGCATGTAGTTTATTACAAATCATCAAGAAAATAGTAATTCTCAACATGTTCAACAAGAGAAGTAGAAAGAGTTGTAAAGATACCTAATCCCACCCCATTATACAGCATTTTAGCATTTTAATAAGTAAATGAATGCATTGATCTCTGAAGCTAATTTACCATGTTAAATAAGAGTCTTTACCAGGTTTCATGTCGGGACACTGCCTTGTTTCAGAAAAGGACAGGGGGGCTGAAAGGATTTTGATTAATCGTACAAATCCTCCTCTTTCTAATGCTCCAGAGGACTGATGGGATGTGGCGTTTCAAAAGATCCCCAGGTCATGGAGCCTTTGAACTTTGACCTTTGACCAGTGGCTCCATATGAAAAAGGATCAGAGACAAAAGAATGAGCAGAAGTGGCACCTCCTGCATCGCACAGCATCCTGACTGTTATGTACATGAAATATGATGAAGGATATGGCCTGTTGATATATACGCTGGCACAAGTTAGCATTTAATTCTGATTAACAAAGATCAAATAAAGAGAAGATGCTTTTTACAAGTACTGTACATCACAATCATTTTATAAATAAAGCACTTACCCTTGAATTAAACTAAGAAAAATCTGTCTGTCAAAAGGTTATGCACACAGACGGTAAAGGAGACAGCGAATTGGGTGCAGTTGGGCACTAAAACTGGTTCGCACTGAGTAGCTGTTGTAATAAAATTTAGGCTAAAATAAAATAAATGCTTACAAAAATATTAAAAAGAATGAATATGAATATGAATCTGAAAGAACTGTAAATAAAAATTATAACTGGACTAGTTTTATAGTACAATCGTTGTAGCCAATATTACAGTTTTATTTCAACATTTACAATAAACTGAATAATTCAATATATTCCAAAAATAAAGCTTTAGCAAAACTTCATAAAACCAATAGCATCAGTGTGGGTTCCAGTCAAATCTGATGTTAATTTTCCAGCTTGTATCTGCTGAATAAATAAAAATGTGAGTCTGTCATGGTAGTGGGGCATCTCTGACGCTGTGGAGGTTTGGCAGTCCCTGTGTTTGATTAGCCATTAGCCCGTGGTGATGGGAGTCGCAGTCAGAGCCACTCCCTTTGATTACAGCACACCGGAAAAATACATGTCCCCAGCCAATACAGATCACTTCGGGGGGCTGATTTGGCTGGCTGCCTTGTGACTCCCCTCTCCTGTCGCAATCAGGCGTGCTGTCATAGTTGGGAGAAAAAAAAACATTCAAATACAATTATACACAAACAGAGCCTGAGTCATTGGAGAGAGTGAGATTTTTCATTCGTGGCCAAACATGTCACGCGATATGAATGCGCTGCACTGAGTGAGTTTACTTTTAGAGAGTTATTGAGGAATTAAGGAAGGAAATGTCACTGTGAATGCTGTGGTAAACTTGCAATAAAATATAATGTTGTTTAATGATTTGGGGTTGTGACCTAAAATGTAATCCAAGTATTTGGGAGGTTATCAGGAGTGCAGTGACTTGATATAACCATAGCTACAGCATCAGTATCTTAGCACAAAATATATTTAGATTTGCCTTTGTTGAAAATTGCATGTACAACAACTGAGGCTTTGGCCTGTGACCCTCTCAGTTTGGACTGAAGCAAAAAAAAAAAAAATTACAGCACTTTCCAGCAGAAAATAGGCTTTTACGACAGTGCCATTTTAAACTGTTATGCTGTAAATCTTAAATTTAACAAGGCTGCATTAAGACAACACAGACAAAGATCATAAATCACTCAAAAACGGACAGACTTGAGAAATCTATTAAACTCATTTTCTTCCTTAGCAATGTTTTTATGATTCTACAATTTTCTTCGAGGCTAAACTTTACCACCACAAATTACACATCAGAAATGTTTATATTACAACAGCGTAACATTATGTGTAGTAAGTTTATAATGATTTCTTTGATCTAGAAAATTAAGATCCACCTCATTGTCATGTCTTATTGTAGCAGTTAGCTCCAGAATAGCTTAGGTCCCCTATAATAGTTTGTATCACTTAAGCTTACATAAAAGCAATCGGTCCTGTTATTATAACCGATAAAAACAAGGCTTTCAGTCACAGCTCATAAAAAATGCATAAACACCACACACCTGAGTCAAATCTCCGTTTTGTGATTTAGTCCCGGTGTGGGATTTTCTGCCACTTTTGCTCTCGCTCTCAAACTCTTTAAGTGGCGCTCTGAACACAACAGCTGGCGGTTCATCCCCCCGTCTATTTTCCCCACAGCTCACCCTCATTTATCTGCCCCCCCCCCGAACTGCTTTCATGCTCTGCTTGCAGCAGCTTTTGTCCAGTGGCAGAGCGGCTCCTGAGTGGGACAAGGGAAGGTAACGGGAGCATAAGGGGAGAGTGTTTGGGGCCCAGTTCAACTCACATAGTTATATTTCTGTCTTCTTTACTTGATGAAGATGAAGCTAGAAGTACAACTTTGTGGTTGCTAGTAACACACTCCATAAACTTCATGTTATGAGAAGGCAATGTTGGCAAAACAACACTGATGGCAATATTCAGTCAGTATTAAAATGTCCATTAAATATTTTGGTTACCAAATTTTTTTTTATATACAGCACCTTCCACCACACCAAAAAGAGTATTGAAGGCTTTATTCGTTTTTAGAGATATCGCATCTCAAGATCCTTTAACAATGATGGCCATGGAGGCTGAGAAGGCTTGTGGTTCTGCTGCTGAGGCATTTGATGATTGGGTTTGAGGCAAAGCAACAGGCAGGTGATTGAGCTGAATCTATCTTTTGTTATTTCAAGAAATATATCAAGTTCAAACAAAGCAATGGTATGAGACATGATTGACTAGATAAAAAAGATGTAATGTGCAGTGCATGTGTGAATGGACATTAATGTTCCGTGACGAGGGCAAGGCGAAAAAAGAACCATAGTCGGTCCATACAGGCAGTAGAGAGAGCTCAGCATACAGAAGCAAGGTAAACTTCGTACAGTAAGCCCAAAGCAGAGCCTAGAAAGTCTTCTGGAAACACTCCAAAGTTGATCTGATTTGATTTGGGCCTTACTCAGTAGACCTGTCATGCTCAAGTCCAAACTGCTGAATAAACACATGGGAGACAGATTTAGAACCTGCGGGACTACTATTATGTTGTAATACTCAATCAATGTCAAAAATAATTAATTTTCTTTAATTAAAAATTAAAAGTATTTTTGTAGAAAAAAACAAACAAATATTTGAATGACATCTGTAGGAGATATCATTTAGTGCTGCACATCTTAAGTATGCAAAGCAGTGTAAATACAGTATTTCATGAATGTACAACAATTACATAAATGCCGTTTCTTTCCACCACTTCAAGTCTGTTATCTGAAGCCTTTAACAGCTGTCAATAAATTCAAGCGTTGTTTTCCCTCAGGGTTTTCCGGTCTGTCCCTCTGCACACTTGCACTCGTCATTTGGCTCCACATCTGGATCAAATACAACTCTTTATGGACCCGCAGCAGTAGAACGAACACCTAATTGTTTGTGAGCTTCTGTTTCTATTGCATTTATTACTCCCACGTTCTTTTTGTGCAGCTTACCTGAACGTGTGTGAGAGTCTGTGTGTGTATGCGACATATGGCCCAGGGCTACCACACAGACCAGACACTCTCCAAAGCCCTCAAGCAAAGCTGCTACACGTATGGCAAACATGTCTCAAAAACATGCATTCTGAAAATTTCATACATTTGTAGCAGTTGACATTTTGTTGACATCTACTCAGTGTGAAAGCTTGAGGATCTGCCTGTTGGGTAGGTTTAACTTTACCCTGATTTGTTTCCCCCCAATAAAGACTGCTTGCTGAACGCTATTTTAGCTCACATAAACAATAAAAGTATAATTTGGGGTTTGCTGATGTTGATAATTTAGTATGCTCAGAAAAATTGGTGGCCGATAAACTGTTTTCAGCACGTTTTCTTGTGTAAATGTGGATCATTTTATCCAAACTACAAATTGAAGTTAAGAAAATCCTCATCTATTGTCACTACAGTGTTAAAATTAAAAACTTTGATTTTTTTTTTGTTCTTACCTGAAGATTTTTGGTAGGTAATATACTAAAAAGACTTGGTGACATCTTGTAAAAGAGTAGTAGTTAAAATGAAAGGTTGCATAATCTCAAATATCTTTCAGAAAACACAGAAAAGCTTTTAACAATTCATGCATTGTGATGACTTTCCTGTACAGTGCAACTTGTTTCTGTCAGGTCTAATACATGCATCATTTAAGGCTTGTTTGTTTATTCAATTACAGACACACCTATACTTTTTACTAGCTTTACTTTATACAATACTTTTTGGAGTTTCAAAAATATCTCTTAAAGCCCGCAGGAGGCATTGGGTTCAGGGGTACTAGACACAGGAAATGACTGGGCGTTTGTTAGCCGCTTGTATTTGAGTCAAACGAGATCGTAAAAATGCCAATCTCAACAGTCGGCGACAGGATGTGTGGCAGTTAGCACATGCAGGTACACCACACACACAGCAGTGGTACATGGGCCTGTATGTAAATGAACCAGCCCCCTCTGATCATTTCTGCCCCCCTCTGTCTACCGAGGCCGGCCACGTGCGCTCTCCCTGTAGCGCTGGAGCTAATTCTGCCATTGACACAGCTCTGCATACTAACACTGCAATGGTGCCAATTGATTAGTGTGCAGACAACGTAGCCATGCTAATGAAGTTAGCGCTCAATCAGCTAATTATACAGCATGGGACATATGGGAGCTGTGTGCATAGGTGGATCGGCCTAAACACACAACAGTCATGGTAAATATTACATGTGCTTGGAGACGTGAGCAAACAGACACAGAGATACAAGTGTTGATGCGTGTAACAGGTCTATCCTGAGATGTAACAAGCTGGAGATAATGCCTTCAAATCAATAATGAATCTTATCAAGGTTTGTCAATACTTTTGATGAAATAATAACTTGTTATCAGTTTTGCCCCAGTACAGGTTGTAAACACAGTGCTTCCAATTAATAGAAGAGACAGTGGTGGGTGCTCCCATAGTTTAATACTTGTCCTTATAGGTTAAAAAAAACTGAGAGTAACAGTAAAGTAAACTAAACTATTCTTAAATATAACAATAACATTTTGTTAACTAGTTGGCAACTTTCTACTGTTCCCAATGCTGTAAGCTTAACCAAATTACCCATCCTAACCTCAACCCATATTTGGAAGTGAACATTAAAAAATACAAACATTTGCTAGCATAGTCATGTGTGAGAGGTGACTACACACGAGCATCTGTGCCGAGAGGTATTTTGTGGCGGGAGGTGGGTGAGATTTTTTTTCCAAGAAATATTGTCATATATCTCAAAAACTAAAGCAGCACAAAGCTTTTTTGCAGCACAAATGAAGCACAAATGACTTTTTGTGTAGATGTGCGTTTGATGGGGGACCAACTTCACTGAGGTAAGATACTACATCGAAGGCACACGCACATATAGAGAAATAGAAATGCATCTGCAATAACTATTAAGGCTATATTTCATCTCGCCAATGAAGAGAGTTAGTAGAGTAAGAAGAGAAAAAAAGAGAAAGAGTGCAGTACAGTCACTCAGTGGACATTGTTTACCGCCGCTTTAAGCCTAAATCCTTTGCTGTAGCACTGACAAGAGAAAAGTTTTACACTTATGAGGCTGGTATTGTCACTACATTTTGTCGACCTCACACGCACACAACTCACTGAGAGAAAAGTGAAGTACACATGAAGGTGTCAGGGGAGTGTAAAGCTTAGTTTATGCCTCCCGCATGTGAAGTTCGCACGGAAATTAGACTCATGGACTAGAGCGGAGCAAACGCTGACAGTGTTTATAGTTTCTGTGTGTTTCAAGTGGCTGCTTGTAGAGGGCAGTAGAGAGCTGCCATTGAAAGCCTGTTGATTGCCGGACCATCCGCGTAGTCACAGATTTTTCCCTGACGCCGACGCGGAAAACCTGGTCCAAGCGTACGGCAGACCGGAGGCACCGCAGTCACACGGCGCAGTCACACGCCGCACTCACACGCCGCACTCACACGCCGCACTCACACGCCGCACTCACACACTTCATTTACTTCCAAAACAAAATGCATGTGGGCAATAATCGCACATCATGTCATATCACAATTCAGTTGCAAATGCATTTTTAAATGATTATGCAGTCTGTTGTAGAGAGCATCTATGTCAGTGAATCGTTATGGTTCATGACAGAAACAGTATTGTTTTCTGTTTTTCTTTTTCTTTCTGTCAGTCAGACAGGTGTCTGTCTTAAGCCAACTCTCAAGCGGACAGCATCAGAAGGGCCACCTTTTTTCCCTGAAAATCAGACTCCAGCTGTTCATCTCTAATTGACAAGTACAAATCAGTGAAAAAGCCCACACAGTAAACAGACTTTTTCCTGTGAAAGAAAACACAAGTGGATATTTTCCTTTTTAAATTTGTAAGAAATGGGTATATGTCGTTAGTAAGGATAGGATATAATGGTTGTTTTAAATTGATAAACACATTGCTGTGATTGATGGAAATACATATATTTTAAAGCCATTATCCTCTGCTTCGAAGCTCATAGCTTTAGCAACAAGAATATTAATTTAAAATCAATTTATCAATCTGCAAATCTATATAATCACTATGAGGAAAAATTAAATTAGTTTCTCTTCCCTGCTTCATTAACTCCACACTTTGTTTCATCTCGACCAGCTGCTGCGGTGGTCGCCATGGCAACAGAGTCATAATTTATCATAACCAAGTGGCTAATATGCCTATAAGCGCCGACTGACCTCTGACCCCACACTCACGGCTGAAACACTTAATATCGCCGTGCCATTGTCTGGTAATTCAGCCGCTCGACGCTCTTGTTAAACGTGTGTAATTGCCTAATTCAACACGCATCAGAAATGTAGTGGTTAAGTAATCATGTGCGATAAGATTGGGGTAACATTATCTTTGCACATAACAATTAAATAATCAGAAGAGGTTGACAGGAGCAGCTGCTTATGTGTAAACTACAAGTATATTTGGCTTTCAGAAATCTCACTTTTCCTAGACGCACTTTGGCATGTCTGTTGTTCGCGTAGGAAACAGAAGTGACAGGAATGCAGCAGGAATTGTTGCAAGTGTCAGTCAAAAAACAGGGGGACGTGTGCCGTATGCTCAGAGCTGTGGTTAATGCTGAACCAATTAGGCAGAGAAAACACAAGATGTTTTAATTTATGTTTACAATGTGTATTTGACAGAAAGGCTGGATTTGAAATGCGCTTATTTTCACCCATGGAGAAGAATGTCGTAAAAGGGTCTTGAATTGATTTATATGTTTAATATTGTTTGTTTAGCATAGAGATGAGATGGTTTGTTGTCTCTTATCTATCATCTCTGTGCTCAGCTATTATAGTTAAGTTCAATTTTGTAACTTGATTGAATCCATTAAGGTGGTCAGATTAATGTTTTTAAGTGCATTGTTTGTAAAGCAGCCCAATTTTGAAAAAAATACCAGGGTTTATATTTTTAATAATAATATAAAATATAAAGAGAACACATTATTACGCCTTTTTAAAATGTAGTTTAACTATAGCAATTCCATGAGGCACAGGAAGAATGGATCATCATTACAGCCAACACTTTTGGCTCTTTTTTCTGAATTGGTGAGTTTAATCAGTAAGTGCAAACAGTCTGAAAATATATATATTTTTCTCTTTGCATCTTTATATATGCCTTCAAAAGTATCCTGAGGTACTTCAAAAGATGGCTCGTCGAAAGCAGCTAAAAAATGTTAATATTATATTTAAGTGGCAAAATAATTTACAGTAATTAAGTCAAGTACTCTAGTTTAAGCTTGTCAATGGCTTAATCTCACTGTGTAATTCCACTTGCAAATATTTTATAAGTTATTAAAATGCTGTGAAGTAACTGTAAAAGTACAGTTGAAAGTGAAAGTACAACTGCATCACATGTGACCTACAGCAGATGTTTCTTGTTAACAGAGGTTGCCCTCAAAAGCAGGCGCGGGTTGCCACTTCCACTTTTCTCTTTACCAGGCGACACTGTAAAATGTGAGGAATGTGCTGCTAACGTCCTCAAACACTGTCTCCAGGCAATTCAGGTGTTGAACGTAAAGACTTGTATGTATCTAACACATGCTACTGTCACTCACGGGCTCACCACCAGAGGCAAGTCACCTGCACAAAACTGGCTGGTCAAACAGGCACATGCCCTTAAATTTTTACCGTCTGAAAAACATTAGCAATATGTGTTTTTTTGTTTTTTTTTAACTTTTCTACAACCCACATGTTTTGCTCTGTTTTAGCTGCTTTGACATTCTTGACCAATGACTTAGATTTTCTAACATTGATATTTACTATCTAGGGAAGTCTTCAGATTGTTGTTGTGAATTTAGCTGTACAAAAATTTATTTGATTCAGTCACTTGCATTCTGAGCCTCCTACAGTAAAGAGCAGTACAACTAACAACAATATAGCATGCTAAAACTGACTCTGATTTCTGAGAACAAACTTTTCTATAAGTAGATGTAGATGGGCTAATGCAAACTCATTTTCATGAGAAAAGATGTGTTTACAATATACCCTTTATTCCAATAGGCTCTTAAATGAGACGGATTTATAATCTATTACATAAAATAAAATAAAAATTGGATACAGCACTTTTAAAACTTTGTAAGCATTTTTGACAAACAGGAAGATTTCTTTAAAAACACAACATACTGTATATTTCATGAGCAGAAAATGACCAAACACTTGCATAGTGATACAGTATAATATTATTTAAATATTTATTTTCAGGAGTATTTTTTTCAGTGTATAACTGTGGGATAGCCTCTTGATTTTAGTTTTTATATAGTGCCTTTATTCAAATATATAATTCATTTTAAAGGTGCTTGTTGCTTCCCATTGACTGTCCACTACCAATTGCACAGGTACTCGATGCAAATTGTCAAAATCTTTTGTGCATTTCAGAATGTTGGAAGTTGTTGTACAACATATTTATTTACATCAATCTGTGCTGTTTGGATAATGACTGGACTTTCACTGTCACAATCACCAAAATCATTACAGAATGTGACGGCTTTTGCAAAAAACATGACCATAAATAACATCAAAGTGTTGACAAAAATGATAAAAGAATAATTTACAGCTTAATTAATCCACTGTAATTAACCAAATGTGGAAACAGTGTCCCAGAGATCGATGTTTCCTCATGAGAAATCTATTGAACCTCGCTAATTAATGCAAATATCCGCACAATGCTAATTCTGAATACTTAATCTACTCAACTGAATCACAATAAACTACATCACACATAGTTGTTTCTGACATTTTAGTGTCTGTTTTGATATGTGAGAAACGCACAATACGCTGCAGTCTTACCACATTTATATTTAGACCAGGGAAGCCGCAGTGTCTTGCTTCACAACTGTTTTTTCTTCATGTAGCGTGGAAACTACAACAGACTTCAATCAATCTAGTTTTGAGGGCTTGTGCAAATTTGTTCTCAACTTCCTTTTCACCTATATACATCGTTTTTGTACAACACTTGATTTGCACTGTTTCTTTCACTTTGCTCTAGTCTCTTTCCTCGGCCCCATGATAGTCTTCTTCAGTCTTCTTCATCTGCAGCTGTGTGTGGATTGCGCTCGGCATTGGCCCCCGAGGGTTCATCACACAGCAGACAGCACAGGGCCACAGCCTCAGAGCCACTGTTCACACAAGACTTTTGGTGGGAAAACCCTGGCGAGAGGAAGGCAGCGCTGTAGGAAGCTGAGAGGTTTATGAAGTAGTGTTTTTGGAAAATCTCAGAGGAGAGCCGAGTTTTCACAGTATGTACGATCTGGTTTAAGCGCTCATGGGCCAAGATGTTCATTGACAGAACTGAGGGAGAAAGTTGCACATTTTAGAAGCTGGTACTTTAAAAAGATGCATGATTGACATGATTAACAGATTCTCTTTCTTCATTTCCTCCTCAACCATATTACGCTATCATTTGTTCAATCAACAAATGACATGCACTTCTCAAGACACCTATATACACTTCATACTATGCATTATTCATTAAAGTCACACTTGATGGTGGTGAGCTGCTCGTGTAGCAACAGCTGTCTTGGGGCAGACTGACACAAGCTTGCCATTTTGCACCATCAGCCTCTGAACACCACCAGTTATTCACACTCACACCAGATCCAAACTAGCCATTATGGGTGAAGTGTCTTGTCTAAGGAAACAACAACAAGATGTATATCCCAATGAGGTATCTCCCATCCAAGTACTGCACAGGCCTAACTTGCTGAGCTTCAGAGATCTGACAGGATCAGGCAATGACAAACTGGTATAACCTCGTAAGTCTACATAGCTTTCTCGTTTTCTATTGCAAACATACAGATTGCTTTTGTTTCAGGCATAAACGGCTGCTAAATACAAAATGACTTAATGTTCCTTTAAAAATAGCTGAAATCAGCCTTGTGATTAAAAAGTATAGTTCAATTCAAACATATATTTATTAAGGAAACATTGTTTTGTCTCGGGGACGTCATCTCCTTGCAGACTCATTTTGTCATGAAACAAGCTGTTCCAAACATCAAAATCTCAACAAATGAGAACAGAAACAAACAAACAAAAAAACAGACATTCACACATACTTAAGACACAGCACAAAATGTATTTTCCACCAACAAGGAAGGTCAACACTCTTAGCTACGTCAATTTAAATAAATGGATTTCTGCTTGAGGAGCATTTAAAATGAAGATAGTTGCTGCAGTAAAAGAGTTCTTAAATCTGTTGTTTCTGCCTCTTGAAAACAGTGTTAATGTCGAGTAGGACTGAGTCAGCACTGTAGCTAAAAAGGGCCATAAGCATTTTGGAGCCCACTGTGAAATTGCTGTTGGTTTTCGGAAAAAAAACAAAGTACATTTGCATTAAAAGTTCAAATTCTTCACACAATTGCTCTAACATCTTTACCCACTATCTTCTTTGAATTTAGAGTTGGTCTCATAAGACTTTTTAAAGTGGATGAGAGATGGCAGTGGACAGACCGGCAGAGCTGGGGGAGGTTGGGGAGGAATGCACATGCAGTGGTCTCATGATTCACACGCACACAACAACACTATAGCTCTTTTCAGCGGGGGCACAATGAACACTCTATCGAGGAGCTAACCAGCCATGTCCCGCTATTGCCCGTTTGATTAAAGGCCAAGAAAGACAGGCTTTATCTTCTAATGGCTCAGGCGAGTACAGAACTTATTTTGTGGTTGATTGGTACCAAGGCTGTATTTGATATTTATTTATTTTGGTGAAGCATAAAAGGGAAAAGTCAATGTTTGAGCTCTTGTTTGGGCTTATCTATTGTGAGGTCAGTGATCCTCGATAAAGTCAATACCCCTACAGAGATTTGTGCTGGGCAAGAGAGATGGAGACTGCACAAATGTCTACAAATCTTAATCATATATATAACATAATATAAAATTGGATTATAAATAAATCATGTTCCCTCACATCAGTGCAATAAAGATGTGTGGACCTTGAACTAAAATTAAGGATGCCCTATTCACTGGCAGAAAAGGACAGTCACGTCTCTAACAATCTGCCTCAAGGCAACTGGAACATAGAAGCTGCTCATGAGTACTAAATGTAAACCCAAAAGAGCTTGAGCTAGACCATAAAAAAGCAGTTACTGTGGGAATGTGCCATGTTTGCTGCAAGTTTGATAAATGTTCATGAGACCAAAGCATCATTATGAACGTAATTGATTATTTGATTAAATTATGTCTGTTACACTTTAACGTCAAAATTAGGGATGTGCTGATCTGCTAATGAGATTGGATATCAGTGCCAATAATTTTGCTGGATCAGGTATCGACTTCATGATATCATTTCAGCCGATATCCCGGTTGTGCCTTTAATTGGATGTACTGAGACTAATTTAGTGATTGGTCTTGATCCAGAACTTCTCATAATCTTTGATATTCTATTCAGATTAGGTTAAGTTTTGATTTACACAAAAAATATGTTTTATGCACTTAATGACCAAATTTCTTATGTTTTAGCAAAAAAAAAAAAGCCGTTTCTGTCCTTACTCTAGTATTGGTTGATCTCGGGTAATGGCAGATACTTAAAGTATTGGAATTAGTATCAGAGCTGAAAAAAGCTGGATTGAAAATGCGTGTTAATGACCACTAGGTTAGTAAACAACATCTGGATTATAGGAAATTATATTATTTATATTAGCCAAATTGAAAGTTTTTGCTAGTTCTTAAAATTATTTACAGCTATACATTTTGTTTGCTGTAAATACTTTTTAGCATATCAGGGTAATGTTATGTTTTTTTTTTTTGTTTTTTTTTTTATTTAATGTGATGCATTCCAATAAACATGAGCATAAATCATAATTTTGAGTACTGCTTTTGGAACAGTAAATCCTTTTAATCTACATTGAGTATATTTTATATATAGCACAATGAAACACTAGGTATATCATTATTCTACCTTCAGCAGCTCAAATGCTACAGAATAAAAATATCTTGTTTTGATAATAAAATGATTAAATTTTAGACATTGAGTTGCTATCTTTCATTATTTGAACTAATAATCAATTATTGTGACAGACCTGAACCTAATTACCGATAACTGTGAGTTCATATATTCCAAGGGAGTCTTCAATTAACAGCTTGATGAAGATAAGAGCAATGCAAAGGTCACTCGCTGACCTCTCTCTGTCTCATATGTAATGTGTTGTCCAGTTTTGTGTGTCATTTGTGTCACTCTGCACACTGTTGAGCGATGCTGTTCTTGGGTTGGCAGAAACATACACAACACAATATGCACATATGGTGGTCTGGTCCCCAAAGCTTTGAGCCGACCTTTCCGGATGCTGCAGTGAAGTCGCTCTTAACATAATGAGCTCCTTTGCTTCTCAGTCACACAGCACACTCGCTCCTGTTCATTTGTCAAAGAATTAAATGTCATCGGCTGCTGTCTCTAAAGCAGTTACTAACCTCCGCGTACTCCTACACACTCACTCCTAGGAGGCTTTGTATTAGAGCAAGCCCGTGTCAATGCCTGTTGAAGTATGCAACAATATAAGACCGTACAGAAATCGATGGTTAAAGTGGTCTTCTAATGTCCACACGTTCTACACTTCAGCTTACATAGTGGATTTTTCTAGTTTGACAGTCGGTCATTGTAATGTGGGAGTTGATTGGCTGCTCTGATTGACAACTTACATTGTATAAGTATGCAAGTGTCCAAAACGTAGATCAGTAAGTGGGAAGGAAATAGCTTTTCACAAAATTCAATGAAATTTGTAAATATTTGCAATAGTCAAAGACAAATAAAAGTGTAAGGTCTTGACACTTCGGAACATTAGAGGCAAAACATTGCTCAATATTCGGTGATTGTAATTGGTGCATGTAGTGAGTTTGGAAGTGTGCTGTGGTGATAAATCTCAACAAGTTTAGTGGGAAAAGTTAAATGCTCAAATTTAAACATGGAGATTAAAATGTCATTAGAGAATCATTAGGAAATAGGTAGTTTTTCTCCCCAGAGTGTCTCCATAATGAACATATGGCTCTGATTTGGAAGCAAGCTACACTCATTAGTATTTTTATAGCTGTGTAGGCCACATAATGAAATATACCATGTCAGCCAATAGAAGTTAGGGCACTCATCCTAAACTGTCTGATACTCTGCCAAGACAAAATGACTGCTTATTTTCAGAAAGAATATTATGCTTCATTATTAATAAACTAAATAAACTATAGTGAAATATTTACATGATGTGACCATAGATTAGTGAGAGGTTAAGAAAGTCAAAATATTTAAATAGAACAAAATATAAGGTAATTATCCAAATTTGGCAAGAAAATATATGCTTATATTTTCTCTTGCAGCAAGTCCCCTTAACCTTTCAATTAATGGGACTCTATGAGCAAGAAGCAACAAATAGATTTTTATGTTAATGAGTTAGTCAACTTTAAAATTACCATGTTAGTGTGCCTTTCTGTTTGTTTTAAACTGCAAAAAAGTAGTAGAACCAGACAGTGCAGCGAATGTAAATCAATATGGCATCAGACCGTTTAGCCAAAGGGTAAAACATTAAATAAACCTGAGCCTAATGTCCCTGGGTGTATTCATTGACTACTATCATTAGAAAAGGGAACTCACTTTTCTTCATAACATGCTTGAGTGCTTTCTGGGGCCACTGAGCTCCTGCAGTCCTGGCTAGTGGCTGGACCTTTTCAGTGAAGCCATAGGGTGCGATATTTTACAAGCTGTGCCACTGGAAGAGGGTTTTGTGAAGAACAGACCAGTGCATTTGCATTTGAAACAGAAGTGCCCTGCCCCTTCCCTGCCTCTCAGCCTGCTTCCCTGGCCCGCGGCTAATGCTCTCTTGTGTGTCCGGAGAGGGCCAGCACCTGTGGATTATGGACATGAACACGTACTCAGGGTCCAGCTGTGCTCTGGGGATCAGAGCACAGAACAGGGTTTAGGCAAAAGTCCGGATGTTGTAGTAGTAATGATGTGTAAGCCAGGCGAATGTACCCATGGTTTGTTTAGCACAACCCTCTCCATTCAGGTGAATGCGTTCATCTTGAGTAGTTTGTAGTTATTTTACTGACCTTTGAATTTTGTCCAAATGAATTGAAACTTAACTAATAAGTTTAAAAACAGTTTAAGATACATTTACTGTATGTTGGTTTTGCCTAACAATGTCTAAATATGACTGTATATTTAGTTACTTTTGCCTTTGCCAACCTTCGATGTATTATGTAGTACCTTGTGATACAACGCCACAGCTGCCCTGGGACAGACTGACGGAAGAAATTCTACTCACTACATTTACTAAGATAGGTGGGTGAAACATCTCGTTCAAAGACCCAACAGGAGTGCGAGATTAGATTAGAGTGGGAATCTATCCCCTGACTTTTAAGTTGCTTGAAAAAAATAACTACTTTAATTGAATTAATATTTATTGGACTATCAAAACTTCTTTTAGAGTTTCTTCTGTGTGAAAATTGCTCTTGTATCGTGCGAGTATTGTGTGAAGCTGGTGGTGGCACTTTTTCTTCTCACTGTGTATAATTCCTCTCTTGGGGCCTCTCTGCTGCATGTGCCAGTTGTCGAGATGCCAGGCATAGTGCCACTGAGGCCCTTTCACCATTTAGGGCATTGGCACCACACTTGAACCGGGCTGCTCCTCCATACGTCTTGGCAACAGCACCAACTTAATGAGGCCAGGACACAGAGGCTTGTTTCTCGAGGTGTTGTTTCTACCCCGATCCATGTGAGCGGACAAGACAGAAGTGTGTCTGTTAACCTATACATCTGTTCTCTCTCTTTTTTGTTGAAGACAGAGGTTTAGTAAGGTGGAAGTTCCCACGCAGAAAGCCTTAAAAGCTGCTAGTGGCACTTTCTCTTCTCACTCTCTAAAACCCAGTATTTGTGAGACAAGAATAGTCTTTGTCATAAAGCATACACATTTCAATTCGAAAAAGTTAGAAATGTATGTGCATTTGAAGTCACATTCCTTGTATTCATAATCAAATGTGTCTTTATGTCTGCTGAAAATCAATGTCTTTACTGTTGGCTGTTAGAGTAAAGGCAGGCCAGATGTGGAATCATTTACAAGCGCTTTTGATGTGGAGTCACGGAGGGTCAATTAGTTTCCATGTTTGGCACCATCACTGAATTGTGGTTTCCTGTAACATGCCTGCTTCAAACTGAAAACAATGCAACATTCACAACCTCATCAAAATTGCCATTGTCTTGTGCCTCAATACACACATCTTATGCTTCTCTTACATGGTAAGTTTCTGACCATACTAAGAAAATGTTCACTTTTTAATTCAATGTCCAGTACTTAGACTTTTTAAAAGCCGCATGCATGCCAGCATTGATAAATGCTGCCCATAAGAAAGAAAGCCCAAAGCCATCTGGAGCTCATAGACCAAAAAGGAAGTTGGCAGACATCTTTGCCTCTCCAAAAAGGTGACTACTCTGCAATAAACTGATTACATATTATTTCTTCAAAATTTCATGAAGAAGTTTAATCAAAGTGGGGCAGCTAATCATTTTACATGTGTGATGGCTTGAGTTTCTCAGACGTCAATGACATGATTGTATTTTGAAATTTAACTTTATGTGGAAAAATATATAATATAATATATTTTTTTCTCGTCGTTATTGTTGTAGGTTCATAGTGCAGCTACCAGCACCAGCTACCATAGGAGGAAGAAAAAGTGTTGTCCCAGCTGTCTCTGTGGACAGACTCTGAAATACATTTCTTATATTTGTCTTGTTCTGTTACCTTGTTCTACACAATGCTTTTATCTGATACTTGTGCATTCACAGGATCAAGTCATTGTGCGAAGCATATCAAGATTGCTTCTGGCAGGTTACTTTCCTTATGGCCTAGCACAGAGCATGTCCTTCATTAAACAATCCTCTTTATATTCTAGCTTGGGACTGGGCCTCTGTGGCTGGATTCCAAAAGAAGTCCTTCAAAATAACATCTTTATTTTTCTTCCTCTTCACATTGAACAGTCTGGATGACAGCTCTGGTTTCACACTGGTGCAGAAGCTGAAATCTTAAATGATGCAAGACAAGTCAAGTGGACAAGCCAAACTACCTCAACTACGTGTTATCTTTTCCTCGTTTTCTCCGAGGTCTCATTTCAGGGACACTTATCCAAAGAGCTGCCAGTGTAATGGCACTATACTTTAAGCTGCCATCAGTCAACAAGTCTTAATCTGTTGAGTCCAGCTCTGTTCTCCACTGGGACTAAAGGCCTCTTAGATTTCACTGATTTGAGTTCCCATTGTAATAGCAGTACCAACTGGCAAATGGGATTCCCCTAAAAACCTTCTTACTCTGAAATCGTGAAGAAGTTCTATACATTCCCAGTCATGCTGTTTGCAGAGAAAACATATTGAAATACAGTAATGTGCAAAAGTCTCAGTTACAGACTAGACCTCAAAGGGTAAAATCTCATGGGTGGCACATTGGCACAGTTGCTAATACAGAGCTAGATGGTTCCAGGTTCAATTCCCAGGTTGCATGTGATGCGAAATAGATAAGTAAAGAAACAACTTTGGGTTTATAATCAGCTTTCCTGAATTTGTTTCACTTTTTAAATTTGTTTCTTATTTTAATGCATCGAGTTTGTGTAATGTTATCTGAATGAAAATATACGATTTTTGATTTATCTTAATGCAATAAAAGAGGAAAAACAGATGATGTTAACAGACAATGAGCTTCTTCTGACCCCTTAAGCAAACCGGTACAGTTCACTTACAGTGTAAACACTTTTGTCCCCATTAGATCCCTCATGTGTTTGTTTCATCTTTGTCTCAGTCCACTTTTATCTGACCTTTGAAGTTGTTTAACTAGCTAACTTAATTGTTAAATCTTTGATGGTCAGCTAATCTTCCTGGAGTCCTTCAAAGTAGCATTTGCAATTTTGTTTCATAAAGTCAAAAAAGTTTCTTTGCAGTCCTTCATCTCCAATAGTCAAAGAACACTTGTAGCTAATATTTTTCACACTATTCTAAAACTTTTCCAAGTGCACGTTGGTGTCCACTTAGCACCCTCTGGAACACAGTGCCAAACAGCTGTAACATTATGTTTCAAATGTGTCTATAGGCGCTGCAGTCCAACTCTGAGATTATTGGGCTTTAATGATCTTTGCACAGCGGACTCTACGAGTGCACAGGATGTGTCAGTTTCATTGGTTTCAAGCGTGAAAAGTCATCTCCTGTGATCTTAGTGATGATTTGATGTGTATCGTCTTTCACTTCCTGGCTTCAGCTGCGGCACTTCAACCCCCCGTCCTCCCCTCCTTCAAAAAGTTTGGTCAAAACACTAAAGCTTTATCCTGTACCTTTAGGAGAGGTTATAGGGCACAATCAGTCACAACGGATATAAATATTTATGTGACTTTACACATTGAATTTTGCACACATTCAAAACAGTTTTCTTACCAAAATGCATTTCTATTTAACAAACAGCTGTGGTCACATTGTAATTATCTGTGTTTAAGAACACAAGAATTTCACCATTTCTGCTTTGAACAACCTGTCACATATTTAGGTGTAAATATTTTTTTTCGAGCTATCAGTGTTTATTAACTCTTTCACTGCCATCCCTTTTCTCACTTTGACTCCCCTTCCCTGCCAGGACTTTTTGCGCCTTTTAAACAATATTCAGAGCCCCACAATATACTTTTTGCAACTGGAATGATGGCATGTTGTACATCAAAAAAACCTACATGTGTCTACTTTCATTAAACATTTCCACATTAATCTGTCTTCTTTTTATAAGCATTTGATGTCCGTGTTTTTTGACTTAATCTGATCACTTTTAGCTTGCACATGATCCAAGTTTCGTTTTGTATTCTTTCCTTCTTGCCGTCTGAAGCTGTTTTACAGCATTGCGCTTTTCTACATTTTTTCAAGATAAAATTGCTGCTCTAAACTTACTCAGCAATGTTATTAGTCCAAGATATTTTAGCTGTAGTCCCTTTGACACTGCTGATTAGGACTGCGCTGTGTAATGAAAACAACAGGCACATGTATTTCCCTGTCATGTTCTAGTGCTCACCCAATTCTGACTGGTGAATCTTTGAAGCTGCATCCTGTATTTGATTGTAGACAAAGTCAGCACATGCAACAGAGAGCCTTCTATCGCCTTATATAAAAGTCTAATGACGAGAGGTTACAATTGGGCTCCCAATGACAAATTTTTTCATCCTTTGCACAAAAAAAGTTTCATATTATATATCTTAGCCAAACTGGTATTTGTTTTCTACCACCCGATTGTCACAAAGGCCCAGAAAAATAACTAGCAACCTGTCACCAACATAATGAGCCCTAGAGTCCATTTATCTTCATACATCAGCACGGCTGGTAAGAGAAGGCTGAAGTCACATGGGTCACTTTAAAGAGACACAAGTTAATGTTCCACTGATGGACAGTCAAAAGCAGGTGCTGTTGTTGTCGCGTGATGCTTCAGGCATAGTCTGAAAACCA
Source organism: Mugilogobius chulae (assembly GCA_038363315.1). Lineage (NCBI taxonomy): Eukaryota > Metazoa > Chordata > Actinopteri > Gobiiformes > Gobiidae > Mugilogobius > Mugilogobius chulae. The sequence continues at coordinate 29,014,491 of CM076408.1, forward strand.
CATCTGCAGACAAGAAATTAGTAATTTTTGTGACTTTGGTATGGAAAGTGTAGCTGGTGGTGTAAGTGTGGGACTCCTGAGTTATTGTAATAAATTCTATAAAGCACGAAATATGCTGGAGTCTCTAAGTATGTTCATAATTTGGCAAGAAATCATTTGAACAAGCTTTATCCGATTTTTACTGTTTTGAAAACATGAAAACTGCTTGCAGAAATTCAGAGGTAAAGGAGAGAGATTAATCACAGTTGAATCAAAATTGCTACTTGAGTGGGGGTAAGTGACAAAGGCTGCAATTGTTAAGAACTGTAATTTTGTCCACAAACAATGTTCCTCCTCATTCTGCATACAAACCGATCCCATCTGTACAAACATGTTTGCAAGTAGATTCATATGATTTTTTTTTCTTTTTCAGAATTAAAATCCTTGACAGATACTTTGTCTTGTATTTTAAGCTTCCCACAACTTTCAAAAACATGAGCGAATTTTGCACTTTTGTAAAGCTAACAAACAACATGCAAACAATATGGACACAGAAGGCATCAGGCAATCTCATTTTGACATCAGATGTTAACTTGTGCTCAACAACAGAGAAAAAATCTCACTGGTGGAAACACAAAGGTATTTCCTAGACAGGTTTATTTTGAACTGTAACATGCAATGAATTAGACAGAATTTTTTAAGCAAGAAAAACTGTGATTTTTTAGCAATTATGGCATAGCATAATTTGTAAGTCAAAATTACTGGTTCTGAACATGAAAGTGGTTGAAAATGATCAGATTACAGATCAGCGTCAGCATCAGTTATGCAATACATTCAAACTTAGTCCCAGAGGAAATGGAGAAGCGATTTTCTCACAAAGACCTGGGGAGACTAACTCATTCTGATTTACAACACGCAGGACAATTAGAGCTAAAAAGACTCCAATTAAAAGGCATGTCTTTGATCAGCTGAGGGAACAGGCCCCAAACGTAGCACACCATCTGCGACAGTGCTCTTAGATCAATCTCAAATGAAATAATTATGGCAAATTAATGGTGTAAAAGTCACTGATTGATGCGCTGGGGAAGTTTTCTGTTCTAATTGGAAGAGGAAGGAGGAGGAGGGTGACTGGATACAGTTAAAGAATTAGGAATGTAACTGACAATAGAGTAAAAAATGTAACCAAAGAATAATATTATGAGGTACTTGATTGGTAGAACATCAACTGAAGGATAAAAATGTGGCAAACGTGCATAACCACCAGTAATTGTATGTCATTTATGCAATCCTCTTTGACACAAACACTTTTTATTTTCTGCTTTTTTAAGATAAATTACATCTTATCTGGTCAAGGAATCAGTACTATAAGTTTTATATACACACAAAAATGGAAACGCACACATACTGTATATTACATCTAGCTATATGTACTGTCAAATTTGCCTTAGTGCCTTTAGAGACTGCTTTTGGTAGAAAATTTATTTTACGGACAAGATTTGGTGGACATTTCACACCTTCAAATGTTGTGGCATTGTGCTGCATTTGAAAACTGAGCATTTCAGTGTAGGACTGGGCGATATGGCAAAAAATTTACATCACGATTTTCCTGGAGTCAGATAACAATTTCGATTTTATCACGATTCTTGTAGACCGTTTATTTTCCTATTGTCTTTGAGATACAATTCAATATTAATAGCTAAATCCAGCTCAAAATCTAACCAGTGTTGCCAGATTTTCAGAGAGAAACAAGCAAACTCAGCCTTTCAATAAAAAGTTAATTAAAGAATTTATTAATTAGAACATTGTGTGTTGCTGCAAAAGAAGTGTTAAGGATTTTGCCCTATCATGTGTTTTTCTTACATTATGAGCAACTTTTAGACATGAAAACATGCTAAAAACCCATGTTTCTGTCATATAAATTGATACATTTTCATAAATCAACCTGAAAAATGCTAAAATTAATTCCTTTGATGAACTAAAAGCATAGTCCCAAAAAGACTAAAAAAAAAGAAGCCCACAGTTGCTGTAAAGACTTGGATTTGGCAACTCTGAGTCAAAGAGTAATAGGTTGAAAAAAATTGTCTATTTTAACAGACAGATGCTTCAAATAGAGAAAAGGGAAATCACGATATGACGATTTCACCAAAAAAGCAGATTGTCACAGAGATCAGAGCTCACGATTTGATTTTTATCACAAGATTGGCCAGCCCTATTTCAATGTCCTTTTATTGTGGCCAGTCGGTGCCAGCCCTCTGTATAATTCATGTTGTGTAATCAACATTTTGAGCAAAGTAGAAGTGCTCACTTTTAGATTTAGACACATACAGAAAAAGTTTCAATTTATTTTGTCCATTTAAACAATTGTACAGCCAGGATAAATACAAACAAGTTGACAATATTCCATGGAGTTTTTAAGCAATAAGAAATGGCAGTCTGTGGATTCTGCCCTTATCGAGATTGGGGTTTAACAAAGGGAGAATAAATAAAACTCGCAGCTGCTGTGGCTGGTTATTGGCTTGTATATCTCTTCTTCACCTGAGAGCTTGTGTGACAGTCCTGGTCCGTATTCAAATTCACACATCCAAGCATACAATACCACCAGGGAGAAAAAACAGAATAACTGAATAAATAATGCTTCTCACAAGGCTGTTGACTTGTTTTGTTGCTCAGATGAAAGACAAAGAAGAGGAAATATTTGAAAAACGCTGGTTAAAACTGTAAAAATACTATTTAATGAGCTTATGACAGTTCATATTATACACATGTTGATTGAATAATTCTCTACAAGCATTAATTCCTTTTAACACCTGCAAACTGAACAGGTGTGACGAGCCTAAAACATGGTTAGGAATGACTGAGGTGTTAATTAAAAAGGCAAAATATGAAAATGTTGCAAAGACGTGAGCTTAGATTTGTCAGACGGCTGATCCGGGACAGAAGGTTTGCGCTAATTGTCCCGGGCTTTCATTTTTTGGGGAGACGTGTCAGAATCCTCACCGGGGCACTCTCATTTGTGTAAGTTTTCCTGTGCGTTCACTCGACTCCTTCAGTGGTTTGTGACGGGAGCGGAGACCCTTCCCCCACTGCCTCGCTGCTTTCCATAAATAGCCAAAAGACAAGCTAGATCTTATGAAAGGCTAATTGTTCTTTGTTTACCTAATTGTCACAACAGTTTAATATTTTAAGTTGCATGACATTTTCTGTTGATATAATTTCACACAGTTTATTAACGAAGAAGCATTTTGATTTGAGTTGTTTGGTCTGTAGTCAGTTTGTGGAAGAAATTATTGTTTATTTTGTTTTCTTGTATTGCAAAATGTTGTGAACAATGGATAAAATCTCCTCAGTTTTTCCAAAAAAATCATCTACTCAAGTTCAATAAGATGATTGACTAAAAATTGAGTGTGGTTTTTAGATCCAAGACAACACATTGACAGGTGTGTGTTTTATGTAGTACATTCGTAATGCTAAAAAAATTAACTTAGACATTTTTGCACCACCCATAATTGGTTTGATAGGTGTCTATGTCCTTTAAAAGGCTTTTTCAAATACCGGTAAAACTTTTGAAAGTTTACCCTGACAAAGAGAATGGGACCGACAAGTTTTGTTCATAAATGACACTTCGCCCATTATCTTAAAAAGAAAGGGTAGGTTTAAACTACTTTGAATCAAATGTCCTTGCTTTAAGTTAGTCGTGATGAAGTAACCAAGCAAACAAACTACGACAGCAGATTTTAAATTATGCATCACTCTGATGAGAGAGCGAACCATGGCTCACAGGCTTGTCATTTTCTATATTTAATAAGTTGTGACTCTTTTAACACAGTGTTGCTGAAAAGTGACAGAATCTCCAAAACAACAGCTGGTTATTTGTGGCACAGTCACTTTGACAAATCACCCCTGTGCATTTTATTCAGTGAGAAATGTGCCGCGTTTGCGTTTGAGTAAGTGTGATGGAGAAAGTGCTGTATCCAGTCAAACCTCACCCAGATGTCACTCCATTTATCACTATATTTTAGTGCTGTGCCAAAATCCATAGATCGCGATCTCAACTTTGTTCGATCTCGATGATAAGGCATGCACATTAAGATCAACAGGTCCATCAGCCGTTCACAACGTGGTAAATGCACACGGCACTGTTAGCCAATCACAACGTGGTAAATGCACGCGATACAGAGTGGGAGTCTTGTTAGCAGTCTGAAATTATAGGCTATAGGCATTATAGGCTAATGGTAAGTGTTACACTCACTATTAGATGAAATTTAGCAATCTTGCTAATTCTGGCATATTTATGTTGAAGCTGCTGCTGAATCATTGATTAATATGCACTGTTCTAATTCACATAAATAAATAAATTAAATGTAGAGGGCACTTTCACCTATTAAAGTTAAAACTTTTTTGAAGAAACTTATAGCTTCATAAAAAAACAATAGCTAGAAATTGTACAGGCTAATACTATCGCCCATTCCTACTATATTTACAAAAGTACTGTATCTTAACAGCCCACCTACTTGAGTGTATAGAATCAGATTTGGTCATGTGTGTGGCTGAAATATTCAGTGTCAGGTGGAGCTAAAATTATCTTCTGGAGAATATATGGATAAAGATAAAGTCCATTTGACAATGCATGAAGAGACTCTACAACCTACACAAGTGGATTTATGTCAAATATGCAATAAATTGAGAACATTTTTGTTTCAAAACAAGGGTTAGTTGCCTGGGATCCAATAGCGATGAGGGGGTCTGGTCACCACTCCTTCCACTTGCATTTCAGATCAACTCTTCTGAATTAGGCAATCAGATTAGTTTTATAACAAAATCTTCACTCACCTCACATTTAAATTGTTTTTTGCTTCGCTCATTTATTCTGCAGAACTCAGCAGTGTTTTTCAGTTCCACATGATTTTTTCCCCAAAAATGTTCCATGTATTAAAAATATATATATATTTTGTCGTAAGCCGCCATATTATTTTTTATACGAGAGACAATGGGCATCCCTAATTAGTTAATTCATCTGTCAATCACACCCACTGAATTTCAAAAAAGGGACATGGTGGACAGGTGATTTTTTTAATGTATCATCTGGATTTTACAGACAAAGAGTCTTGGGCTGTGAGCCACATACTGTAAGCTTGATACAAACATCACATCTTTTGAATATTTTCTTCACCATTATGTAATTTACTTTCAATTGACTGGATAAGCATTACCTAGAAACATATGTAAAATCGAAACAACTCCTCTTTTTATGTGTGCAGTGTATGTATCAGTTGTTAACACATTGAAATATGTTAATAATTTTGCTGCTTGTTTATATAGATCTTATTTTACATACAATATTCCACAGTATGGTCCAAAACGTATCGGTATCATATTGACTTAGCTTCTACTTTTTTATTCCATTTTACACTGACATAGCCCTTCTTGATTCAAGACCATAAGCTGAGGTTCTTTGTTTAGCTAACTGCATTAACTACAATTAATTACAATCTGAGGCTGATTTTACAGACATTTTCATTTATAAATGGGATGTTTATGAGATGAAGTTTTCACACTATTTTCAGTACTTTTCTGTAAAAAATTGTTTTAATGTGAACTTATGTTCAGTTGTAGTCATTTGAGTGCAGTTTATACGTTGTCAGATCAAGAGTTTTTGTCAATGTATCAATCAGCAGGACAGATTTTAGTCAATCAAGAATTTCGTGGTCAATAACTGCCCTAGTAAATAGACAAGAAAGTGGAAGATTGTGGTGGATTGAGAAGCTGTTTTATATCTTGTATAACCAAACTATTTTAAATAAGCAAATGAGTAATTAGAAATAAAAGAAACAAGACAACAACAGTGATTTACAGCTGCCTCTTTACATGTAACAGTGGTATTTTACATTGTTGTGTTGTGGCCGTATTATCCCTCTCTTCCTCTCGTCTGGCTGCCTGTTGTTTACTTTTCGCTCATGGTTTCCTCTGTGGTTTAAGGCTTTGAGCGCTGCCTCCAGAGCTCCACCAAAGTCTCCCAGGAGCAGCGCTGTGTATAGTGAATGATCTATACAAGAATATCATGACCAATTATGTATAGCACTCTCTATATACATGATTCATTCTGTTTGTGAAAGGTTGTTTAATCCCTCTAGATGAGTAGTTTTGATTCTAATGTAAGTGTCCAAGTTTTTTTTTTTTTTTTTCCTACTTAGTACTTAAATGATATGTCTGTTGATGATTTCTTAATGCTTCTACGTCCTTGTGGGAAATCCATGGGTTCCAAAGTGATGAAAAGCAAGCACTGTTGCCATAGCAATGAACGATTCAACAACTCTTCAATATATCACCTATAAACAGGAAACTGAAACCCTGAATAGATGAATGGCGCGTCCTTTAAGAAAAACAAAAACCCACAACTAGCAATGTGGAATTGAACTAGGGGATGGGTTATCACATCTTATAGAGAATTCAATTAGCTTAATGATAAACCAATGAAATTTAAAGATGCTAAATACTAAACAGGCAACTGGTGACTGACATGTTTCCGACCTCCAACTTGAAAAACACCCTGGATTGTGTCTCTGGTAAAGTCTTCTTGTAAACTGGGAGCTAGTCAAGGTTCTCCCATTTCACCTACACAATTTACTGTGACAATGATTATTAGCTTAAAAAGTTTCTGGTGAGTTAATCACAGCATAAAGTAATGTAAATATTTGTTATATCCAACAATGATCTGTAGTTTGGCATGTTGAGATGCCTGTTTAGTTTTCCTTTCACTTAGCCCGCAGTTAGCATGAGTCGCGTTTACATTGCCTACAGATTCAGTTGTTTGGAGCGTAGCATTGGAGATATTAGTAGTTATTATTTTTCTGATTTGATAGTGTGAACAATGTATTTACTGTTACAGTGAACAGTAGTTTATCAGATAACTTATTTGCCCATATATGCTGTATACTGTATAGTATATAGTTAGTGTATTTATGTAAATATATTTATAGGGCTGTGCAATGAATCGAAAGATCGAATAATGTCAAGAGGTCAATTATTTCGATGGAGGTTTTTAATAAAAACTTGTGATTAGGAGCAGAAGTGAAAGTTTGGGACAGCATTTTGATAGATAATCTTAAAAAAAATCTAATAAAAGGAACATATTTAAAGTTTTGTTTATGTTTACAAAAGCCATTCATATTTTGTTTAAGAAAAGGTTAAACAAAATTGATTTAAAAATTGAGATAAATCAAAATTAGGAAAAACAAAAATCTGCCTTTTTTTTTTATACCCCGAACACCCAGTTCTAGATACTGTATATGTATGTATAGTTTTTTAACTACAGTATGAACATTTGACTCGTCTTGCTGCACATGGTTTGATATTAACATACTTTTCCAATCTGTATGTTGAAAGCAATTGAAACTACTATACATGGTTAATCAGCATTTGTTTCACGCATTCATGATTTACAAATATGGCCCTGGAATAACTCTTCTTTTCACTTAATCGTCTCTGTGCATAACTGTCGCTCTAACAGTAACTGTGAGTTATGAGGCCCAGAAGCACGTGTTTTGTGTGGTCATAATTGCTGTACCTGTGCCTCTGGATGTGTGTGTGTGGTCCTATTCAAATGACAGGTGAGGACATGTTTGGACAATAATACTGGTTTTCTCATTGAACAGACTTAAAACTCTAACTGAAAGAAGTGTGTACAATTAAAGTATTATTGTCATCTGTGGGATAGAATTAATATGGATAATGTGATCATTACCAAAAGTTAGGGGAGCAGTTTTTTTAGTCACAAATGTTACATAAAGCACTAGCTACATAAACTTATCTTAGAATGGTTGATTTGACACTTAAAGGTTGATTTCATTTTCATTCACACTGTCGTAAAGAATACTAGATAGATTAAGAGGAACAAAAACTTGACTCAACAGACATTTGTTTCTCACACAGACACTATAAATGCAGAATTGGACTTGGGCCGTATTGGTTGTATGTAAGATGTTATATCTTACAATAATAAATTGAGTGACAAATGGCACATTCATTTATTACAGTTTATAGAGGGATTATCAGTCGACTTTACTGCGCATGCCCCTCGCAGAAAGAGACGCGGTCTGTCTAGTTGACTAGGAAAACGTCTTTGATTAAAACAACAAAACAGGACGAGCCCTTTTTCACTCATCTGAATGTAACATGTTTGAGTCGTAGGGTCGAATTTCATTTACAAATGTTGATTTAGCAGCATAACTTTTGTTTTCACACAATGATAAACTCTAGTAGTTAGCGGACACTAGCGCTGGCTAGTGTTGTCGCCACAGTTTGTGTCAACCAGTGGCAGCACTTTGAGTGCGCGCGCATCTCCCATGTTGATAAACAAATATTCCCTCTAAACACTTGGATTAAATTTGGTTTTCAGATTTATTTTTTTTTGGTTCTTACTGTTTTGTGACGTCTTTATTATGTATTTGTGTTTGTCAATAATAACGTTGCTTTAATGGCCACAAGGTCTCATTATTATTAAATAAAAAGCTATTCAGCAAATGCACTCCACAGATAATCTACTTCTCAAGATAAACCTTTCAATAGATGTTTTTATGGAGCGTCATTGTACCTCAGTATTCCCACTTCCTAAAATTCTTCCAAAACAAAAGCCGTTACCGGTTCACCCCTCCTTCTTCTCCCCTCCTCCTCCTCCTTTCCACATGTAACAAATAGTTTCCCAGTGGACTCTCCCCCGGTGAACACAATCAAATAAACAATACGGTTTCTTTTACTCCAAGCCGAGTGCCTATTAGAGAAAGCAAACGACCTGATTGTTGATTGTGTTAGCATGTCTGAGTGCCTCGCTAAATTGCCCACAAGGGTTGCCATCGCAGTAGTAGAGAAGGAGGAGGGTAAGGATGGAGAAAAGGTATAAAAAAAAGAAAAAACAAAACTCTTGACTTGGATGAGAGCATGTGTGAAGGATAGATTAGCCTGGGTTCGCTGTGTGATTATAGAGCTATTGTGGTCCTGTGGAACATATCATATCGGTGGGAGTCTCCCGCAGCTCCGCCTAAATAAATCTGCTGTAATCCCCGCAGTGAGCCCCGCCGGCTTCACCAGCACCTACTTATCGAGCCTAATTAAAACTTTCCTTGTCTTGCCTGGCTTGAATTTACGTGCCAGCTTGTGCAAATGTGGATGAGGACTCCTCCCTCTTTCCGGTGCAGCACGAATAACGGGACAATGAGAACACTTGCCAGGGATTGTGCATAAAATGTGTTTAAATATTTCTAAGAATGACAGTTGTCTGTTATTTGATTAAAATCAATTGAAAAAAGATTGATCAATTTATCAACTTAAGATCAAGATTTATTTATTTCGAATTGTCATTTAAATAAAGTGGAGTGTTTTTAAGCTAAGCAAAGTTTTGAGCAAAGTTTAGATTTTGGATAAAGAAATGTGTCTATTTTTTATAGTATTGATTTTTTCATATCAATATCAAAGACCGTTTTATTCTGTCAAGAAAAAAAGGTAAAATTAAGATCAACTATTTCTTTTTTGTTGAATACAGCATGCTTTAAAAAGTTACATACATTCAAATTTCTGTATTTTTGTTGTTGCATAAAGTTCAGTTTTCTCTTGTAAAAGTAAAAGCCACATCGACAAGACTTAAGACTTGAGACTTAACTAGAATAAACTGAGCTTAAATACTCTTCATCATCCAACAGGAAACGTTTGAAGAGAGAATTAACCTGCTCAGAACCCCAAATATGATACGCCGTCCCCTGTATCTACAGTATACACAAACATTCCAATTCTTCTTTCTTTTGTAAACAATACGTCAACTGACTCAAAGGAAAAACTTGCAAGGGAGCACATTAGAATGTAGGATCTAAATATGGCTTGCTCTACTTAAGCACAAGACACTTCAACATTATCAGTTCACCAATTATTGTCGCCGGGCTAATTATGAAGGCAATTAGAGCTGCTTACATGTCAGGGGGAAAAGAGATGTGTGATTTTTTACTAGATTTGCGTGGTGGAAATTGGATCGGAGGGAGAGCGGGCAGTGAGTTTCTTGGGAAATAAAGCGGCGCTCACATGGGGGTGCTTGTCACTTAATCATGTGGATTTGTTCAAGGTGACACAGGGATGCACTTGGGATGGTCCACGGTCTGATTCCTCTTCCTCGGAGGGCAAACAGGGGCTTAATGAATGGAAGTGTCCTGGGGCAAGCGCAGAGCCAGTCCCTCCAAATAGGAATGGTTTGACATCTTTTTACTTTTGGGATTCAGAAGAGGAAAAGGGACAGAGTTAGGAAGAGCAGCTTTGTCTTGTTGCGATGTGGCATGGAGTAGTGGCAAGCGTCATTAGTTCAGCGGACACTGATAGATTTGTATTGATTGCTTTAGAGCTGTATGTCTCCTTTGAATAGAGCGTTTACTATAGGGATCTATCATCATGTCACTGTAGGTCTTTGGGATATCGATGTGAATTTGATGTTGTGTGGTTGTGATATAAATGAGTTCTTTATGACCTAATGTTTTTCTTCATGAAATATGACCATCAGATAAGATCACAAACATCCCCAATTGGAAAATCATTTCATGAAAATATTTGTATTTACTTTGCACCTTTAGTTTTTCTTTTGCTAAATTTGACATTGTTGTTGACTATCATCATCAATATTATCATCAGTATTATCCTCTATTTTCATAATCTTTGTGAAAAAATTTAAACAAATTTAATTAGTAGAGCTAAGCCGGGAGAGACTGTTGAGACTTTTTAGAGTCTCCACTGACTCCACATCCTAACTGCTTCATTTGGTTCAACAAAGCTTGAGCACAGAACCAGAAGTAAGCTTAAACTAGGTCTAAACCGGGACCTGTTAATTATAAGCCAGAAGGAGAAACCAGTAAACATGAAAGTATATTTTTAACATTTAGAAAATGACTGGGGCTTGATTTGATTTTCAGGTTTCAAGATGAATAAGCCTGAAATCATATACAATATCATGTTGCACATGCACTTCATTGCTTGAAGTGTTCCACCTTACTTTTTTGATCAACTGACTTGAAAAGTCCTTCATCAATGTTCACAGGCACTCACTCTTTAAATGATTGTAAATACCATCAAATGTTTTCTTTTTTAATCAGTGGCTGAGTCATGGCCACACACAGCCGGCACTAAACGCTCAGTAAATTGAGTTGATTTGTGATTATGAAAGCCCTGATAAAATAAAAACATCTTTATTGCGGCTGCTATGTAAATGAGCCTGGTGTAATCTGCTAAGGCGTATTAAATCTAAACACAGCAGACAGCACTTTTATTGCCATCTCAGGCTCTTTATTAATCCTCGCTCTAACTTCTGTAAGCTTTTCTGCGAGAGAATGCAGACAGGATTTTTCCTCTCTGATTGGCTGGTTTAAGTACAGATGGAAAGTAGTACTACAAGTGGACCTTTCATTGTGCTCATCAGCAGCTATATGTGAGCTTTTAGTTAGAATAAAGCTTTGCTTGATTGATTAGGTTCTTAATAAAAAAGTGCTTCAGCTTGGGCAAGTGCAACATCTTTAACAATGTAATAGGCCTATCAGTTGCATTTTGTGGTTTGCTTAATTATCTCAGTAGCAGTAATCAATTAGTCAGGAGGCAGAAGTGGTTTATGGAGACGTTGAAAACTGTTGAGTGTGTGTGTTTCTGGAAACTTGCATTTGATTAAAACATTTTGATTTTCATCTCCTGCATAAAGATTTCAAACTGGAATGGTTTGCCAGAAAGAATCTCAATTGTCTTACAAATATATGAATAGCATGCACTAAATAGACCCTGCAACATTAGGAGTTACACTTCTTTATACATTCACACACAAGACTGTAGCACCTGGCTAAAAGAGATTTAATAAGTGGGCAGAAAAGTGGAGAGTGGTTGCGCCTCATTGAAGCGATTGCCCTAATTGGACCAATCGGAAAAGCACCCTCTCCGCCATCAATCAGAACGCCTCGGAGGGGTTGGACTCACTTCAACAAGCGGACAGGGGCAGAGATTTTGGCACCGGCTGGACCTTCAGGTGTATATTTTCATTCTGTGTGGATAGATGGGGATTGAAGTAAAGCCAAAGTAAGAGCCTGTCCCTGAGTGAAACCGGAGGCATTTGGAACAGCAGGCTGCTCAGTCGGCAGGTCCAGCTTTAGGCCTGAGGTGGGAGGGGTGCAGGAGAGGGGCTTGTCATCCTTAATGGAGGAATGTGGGCCTGTCTCCATGGGGCAGGGTATTCCCTTTCAGAGTGAAAAAAAGCAGAGGCATAGAATGAGGGACAGGCGGAGAGGAGGTGAGAGAGCCAGACGCTGTGTGCTCCACTGGCCTAATTTCAGTTCCTAGAAACTCAAACAACTTTTCTCAAGGTAATGCTGCCTTTCTGACAGAGTCACAGTAGCCAAGTAAGCTTCTTTTTTAGCGACTTTGGACTGGCTTGAGAGTAGATTATGAGGGAATTTTTGGATTGTCTTTCACGTCATAAAAAAATATTTTTTTCCAGTTCTTTTCCATGATAATTTGCCAAGTGAGGGCTAAAAAGTCTGTTAACAGTCAGTTCACATAATAAAATCGTTGTTAATGTCAACTATGCTGTTAAAATTGGGTGTAGGGTAAATTAGCGCTTCTGTAAACTCATTGCTTAGTTTACAAACACTCATTATTTGTTCTTTTGAAATACAATCCATTACATTTAGAGACTTGAAACTTGAACCTAGCCTGGGGAATCCAAAGTGACATCTTCTCTGCATTGTTTTTACAACCGCTGGTACAAAGTTGGCATCTGTCAAAATCACAATAGAAAAATTCTAATAGTAAGACAAGCATTCTAAAATTTTACCTGTTCCCAGACAGGTCTACACATAAGTTTATATACATTTCCTAATATCAGTATCAAATAAAATATATAAAAATATCATAAAACTCAAAGAGTACCTCTAATATGAGATGTAACTGGTGTTGAAAAGGTTAAGACCTAGCACAGACAACCCTGACTTTCTAGGTACTCATCACATAACTGGCTTGACTGGCTCCATAAGTAATATGTAATATTATTTCACACATAAAATACAGTGGGGAAGGTGAGTCATTTTATTGCTTGGTTGTGGAAAGGATTACGCAATAAAACACTCGTGCCAGGTGAAACAGAGCAGTTTGTGACTCCAACATGTGTCCCAGATGTAGGTCCATGTGCTTTATACAGCCAGAGAAAGTCGTCTTTAAACGTGGGGGAGGTGGTCTTCTGTGAGAATGCGGTTTGAGCGAGGTTCTTGGTGTAACAATGGTCGTGTGAGCGGTGTGGTGTGATATGGTAGGTGTGTGTCGGTGCGTGCTTGTACGTATTTGCTGTGGGTGTGTGAAAGTCTGAATCACTGGTATCTGTTGCTCCTGTGCACTCTGCCCACTCTCTGCTCACTTTACAGCTTGTCAACGAAATTTTTATTATAATTATACTTATAAATACGTATGTTAATATTGTTGTTCTTGAATGAAATTTTGCCCTGTACTTTTGACCTTCAAGGTTTCGAAGCATTTTAACCTGAATTGCCTTGAAAATCATCATATATTAAATCTTTACCACTTTGTAAAACTTACACGTGGAAGAAACAAAGACTTCAAATGTGTCAGTAAAAGAGCTCTTCTTCCATAAATATGTTGAAATATACAGCTGTGTTGTATGTTCTGTGTGCTTAGGTTGAGTTTTCATATACTTCTGTGTAAAATTTGTCACTAAAACTTTGCAGTCCTGACTTGAGAACCCGTAGTTATCCTATAGTCTGTTTAATGGATGCTTGTGTATATCAATCATTCATTTTATATAGCCTATTTATATATCACCTTTCTACATTTCAAGAGAATCAAAGCACAAGGAAACATTCACTGCCCTGTCTTGCTTAGCCTCTGAAATCTCGCGAAAACTTTGACAGTGTAGTTCTCGTTAACTTAGTTGGGAATAATCAGTTGCCTGCATATATACAAGTAAATCCTCGAAGAATAAAAGCTAAATCAGTAAAATGAGGTAATGTTGACTTGCTAAAAATAGCAAGTCAACTTTTCCTCGACATCTGTTTTGCTTCAGTAGTGTTTATTTATTTGCCTGTAATCATCAGGCTCAGCTCTGCGCAGAAACACATTATTTTCTAATCCGTGCGCTGCCCCATCCTCTCCCTTTAACCCCTACCTCTCTCCCTCCTCGTGCTTTACATCACCAAACGCTTTTAATTTGTCCGGGCGGAGGGGTCCAGGGGGGTTAGTGAGAGGCACTCGCTCAGAGCCGCTTTGAGCTCCTGCCAAAACCTCTCCTCAGCATTGTGCTCCTTACAGCTGGGCCCTTTTCTCCGGCCTACGTCTCCTCCGTGCTTCTTTTTGTTGGTGTTTTTTGCTACAGGGGAGTTGGTGCGAAGGAGAAGGGGGTCACTTGTCATGGGGCCAACTTTTGGGGGGTTCCCTTGCCTCGCACACAGACACACACACACATTCAAATGGAGAGACACACACCAGTGGCAATAAACAGCAGGGAGGCAGAGAGGGGTTGAATGTGTGGAGACAGAAGGGGGAGGTGAAGGGGCAACACGGCACACTCGGCCAAGGCACACTCTCGGCTTTTCTCTCTCTTAACCGACAGAGCAGGGCACAACTTTCTAGTATATATTGTCTTTTTTGGAACAAGAGTTAAATTTTGAATATGTTCTAAAGATGGGAAAAGGTCGCACGGGACTTTACACTTTATTATACACACATAATTCAATATGATGTAATAAATAATAATAACAATAATGCATTGGATTTATATAGTTCATTCATTCTATTGCTGGGTTTCACAAACTAGAATTCTTGGCAGTTAAAGGGCAGGTTGGCGGCAAGAGGCAGTTTTCCCTATTAGTAACATTGGACTTTGCCATGAAATATTTCGAAAAATATTTTACAAATTTAAAAAGTGGTGATTTCTGGGGTGAGTGGACCCATTTAACTTTTGTTTTACAAAAATAAACTCAATTTAAACAAACTTCATTTTAGCTGCCCCCAATCTGATTGAAATAGCATTGGACTTTGTCACAATGTGTTGTAATTACAATATATTTTATGTGGAAAAAAGAAAGTTTACAAATTTACAACAACAAAAAACAGGAACCTCACCTTTAAATGAAACCTAAAACATTAAGTGACTCAGTCTGTCTTATACATCAAGGTAGAGTGTACCTCTGAAATATTCTACCTGGTAGACTATTTCAGAGGCAAGGGCTGGAAACTGAAAAGACCCCAGACAGTGAGAATCAGCTGATCAGTCGACCTGAGAGCATGGGCGGGCGTGTAAGGATGGATCAGGAAAGACAAATATGCAAGATTATTTGAGCATTTACAAACCATATTTTAAGCTGAATTTTAAAACTATTTACAACATAGCTCCACTGCTCTCAAGGATTTGTACTATACATCAGTGTTAAGACTTCTGAAGCAAACTAATCCACAAACGACATGATGATCAGGGGATAAAGCTGCCGAAGCTGAGGAATAAAGAGGTTACTGGAATGATAGGACGCAGAAGTGTTGCAGAAGAAAGAGTAGTACGAGCAGAACAGACGAAATGAGAGAGATAGAGAGAGAGGGAGAGAGAGAGAGAGAGAGAGAGAGAGAGAGCGAGAGCGAGAGCAGCAGCTCCGAAGCTCCAATAAAGACCCAGATCTGATAAGTGCGTCTCTGAGGACTTCCAAATGTCCTTTTATCTGCGGCAAGAAAGCTGATATTAAAAACCAGCACACGGAGATAGCGCCCGTCATTTGGTGCCTTTTTACCGACTTATTACTGCAAATTAGATCCAGAAGCACAGCCCCAGTTCTCAAAAAAAAAAAAAAAAAAAAAACTCAAGAGATGCAGTATAAAGTTGTATTAATAGATGATCAAGATTTATTAGAGATACAGCTCTAAAAATAAACATTCTGTGCTGGTGATTATTGCTTGGATTAGAAACACTCTAATCCAGGTCTTTGTTTATCACAATTTACTGGTGATTAGAGTTTTAGGATTCAGTAATTGTGAACATGCAAACTAATTCTGATCTGGGTCAAAATTTCAAAATTTGCAAATGGCCCAAGAGCGGAACAAAACCAGGAAATGAGCAATCAATGTGATCAATATTAAGACGTGCAATGAATTCAGAATCAAAACTAAACCACGTGTGCTTCGCTGATCAGTAACGGGACAAATGACACTCAAAAACGTGAAAGTAACAGAAGGCCTGCGACTGATCATAACAAATTATGATCACATGAACATACAGTATATCACTGTTGCCACATTTTATGTACTAAATAATAGATATAAACTCCAGAAGTAGCTTGCGTTAATGCGGGAAACATTACCTATAATCATCCAGGAATAAGTTTTACCGTTACCAGTACCAGAAGATCAAATTGCTTTCACAGCAGATGACATTTTTGTTATATTTCCGTATTTTCTTCAGGCAATTCAAGTGATCAGTGGCAATAACTAAGTTAATGTAAATCTTGTTTTTAGAATATCTAGTGTGTTTTATGATCCGATGAATCCAGCGATGAACATCCTTTAAATTTATGTCTCTATTTTGTTCAAGTTTAAACAGTGTTTCAACTTGATTTGCCTCACAAGCTAACCTAGATGATGTGACGTGCATTTTGCATGAGATTAAAATGATCCCACTAGTGACACATGTGAAGTTAAACCCACACAGGCACTGGTCAGGGCTGAGTCAGGCTCTAGTCTGTCAGGTCCCGCCCACACAGAGAAGGCCAGATGGAGTGGCCCACTAAAGTGAAAAACTCATTTAGGACAGTTCTGAATGTGGGAGAATTACTCAGCAAATCAACTATGACAAGGCAGGTAAATAGTTTACTCAAGATGAAAAACAAAGAAAATATGTTTTATGATAGCGTTGAGGATATAAATATAACTTCTGGCAGAAAAGTCATGACATGGTCTTTTTTAAGAACATTTTTCATTATTTCATGTCTTTTGTTACAGTTTTTTTGACAATACTGTTGTCTCATTACTTAATTCTAAATTTTATGAAGAAAGAAAAAAAAGAAGAAAAGCAACACAGTGTCATATTTGAATTAATTCGGTGTACTTTTTAATTTAAAATACTCCGCCTTAGTCAAAGGTGACGTCAGGTGTTGTGAGGTGTCTCCTATACTTGTAGAATATTCCCAGACGTGACCAGTTTGACAGATCTGGTCCCGCCCGGTGGTGGTTTCTGGTGAGTCCCATGTGTGAGCCAAAGAAGAAGCTCCTTCGTCTCTGTTGATGGTCCGGCACCCCACTTCCTGATCTCAATATCCTCTCACATCCATCTTGTATTTGTGTTATTCTGTTTCAATTATGTTTGCATTGTCCCAGTCTCCATATGGGGTTTTCTCTTTTTCAGTGGTCGGATATTGAGAATTTTAGGGTTTCCTGGGCTGCTTTTTTCACAATAACTGAGCACTTGTTTCACAGCAAGTTGATTCTGAGTTTGAGGCGGGGTTATTTGTTTCAATTTTCTTCACAGTAAAGTAAATGTGAATGTTAATGAATTTCAAAATGACCTTTCACTCATTTATCAACAAAATGCCTTTTCTCAAAAGTCTCAATAGCAATTGTTTCTGCTTGTTGTGTCTATTTAGAAGTGAACACAATTAGGCATCTAAAGATACATGTACAGTAGAAATAGGCATGTAAAAAAATAATAATTAGTAATAAAACATATCTTGTATGATTCTAAAATCTTTTGGCAAGCTACTGGTAGCTCCCGAGCTACAGGTTAGAGACCCCTATTTTGGGGTAACACCATTATTGCGTTGGTATACAAAAATATATAAAATAAATAAGAATTCTATTTATATTATACAGTATATGACAAAGATGTTCAGGATATTTCCTTCCAAAGTTCATTAAACTAGAGTCATTAGGTGAGTTCAGTAGCCATAGCAATTAAGCCTACCATTGGATATTTTGAGAAATCCCCAAATTCTGACTTTATGCGGCGTTGAATAACTCCATTGGTTTCACTACAAGCTGAAAAATGGCCCAGTGGATGTGGCAGACAGATGAGTGGGCTCTGTCATCCCTCACTAATCAAATCTTTAATTAAACATCTTTGCACAAGCTGATACGCAATTCACATCCCTCTGCCAAAGTATAAAAAACATGTTTCATTTGAATAACAAATGAATCCTTTTAGTGGAGTGCTGCAATTTTCTCTCAAATGTGCGGATAATGATCTGACTTTGAAAGGGATGAGACGGAGTTTGGTTAAGGTTACATCGCCATGACGACCTGCGAAGTTGACGGGACGGGTGTGTAATGTTCCCTGTGAAGATCCCTGTTTTATTTGTATTTGAGCAGCCTTTCGACGTGAGTTTTATTTTTGGCTCTTGTGAACTGTACAAATAAGCTAAACAGTTGTTGTTTGTCATAAACACAGAAGGAAAGTGAGAGAAAAATTGTAAGTTTTTGTTGTTTTTTTTCGTTGCATTTTGTGTACAAGTTAGCAGTAGTAAGAGTCATGCAACAATAACTTTGGTGATTATAGAGAAAATCCTGTTTGCTTCGAGTTGTCAGACGTAGGGAAGCCATAACATTACATTTTAAAATTATAAACATTCTGAGAGGAATTTTCACAAATTTACAGTTATTCACAATTGAATGTGTCTGATCTGAACAATCTTGACTCTTATCAGATAATACAGTATAAATCCACATTGTAACATGGTAAAGTACTATTATTTGTGATGAAAATTGCAGCCGTTTGTACAGTATTTTAATCTCAAATTCAAGTCTATAGCTGCAGTAGAAACGCTTGAGAAATACTGCCATAATGGCTTTTAGATTCAGTGTAGTAAATTTCTAGTCTACATGCACATTATGGCCACAAGTTTAGTTGTAATTTTCTCGCCTTCGACTGATGGCGCACCTCTTCGATCTTGTATTCAAAAGTGATTTACATGTGTTCTTTGTGTTAGTCATTTTAGCAGTCTATCCTCCCCCTTTTGTCAACCCAGGAGGAAACGTGACCGTGTGGTGACTCCGGCAGGCTTACACTTCTCTCTAATCGCCTGGGAAAACAGGAAATTGCGGTCTAGGAAAATGTAGTGTTTACACATAGGTAAGATTGAACACAAATCTTCCCCCATTCTCTTGCTGTCTTTTGTAATATAATTTATGTTTCAATTAATTGTGTTTTCTGAGTTTTGACACTTCTACTATGTGACAACGTGTAACATATAGTCTCACTGATGAAAACACAGACTGATGTCAGCTGTAGATTAATATTTTTACATATTTACAGACAGACAAGCTTCCTGTTAAAACTCAAGGAGGTTTTGTTGCTCTCATTAAGCTGCATTGTCAGACATACTCGAGAAACAATCAAATATTAATGTTAATATAGTAATTTTTCACCTTGAAGCATGCCGATCCAACATTAGGAATTTTTTTTTTTTTTCTATTATAAGCAATTTATTTATTTGCGGGGTGCCATGTTTATTTTATTGTCATTTCTATGTTATTACCCAAATAATTCCCCTTGTGGATTCCCTGTTTGATCGATGATATGAAAAAGCCGTTCACTATAAACTTTTAAGCGTTCACCAAGATTATCCTTTTTACATTTGGTAGTCGATACAAGCTGAAATATTTTAGAGAGGCAGAAGTTCTTTACTTGTACACATAAATCATAGCCAAACACATGATTTGTGTTCAATTGCGTGGGGAAAATGTCTTTGTTGATACAATGGGAAATAGTGCATTTCAAGTGCAAAGAATTCAGGTAGATTTACAATATACAGTAGTCTTAACTTTATTATAGCCTTTATTATGTGAGTTGAGCTGCACATCTTGCAAATAAGAGTGTTTTCTTTTACAGCATGTGGATATGTTTTATTCATTGTATTGTTTGTTTGTTTTTTATCTGTGTGAAGCACTTTGGACACCAGGCTGTTCCAAATGTGTGATGCAAATAAGATTTCCCCAATTTAGCCTTAATAAAGGTATTAAAAGATTTCATAATTTCATAAAAGTGCATAAATTGTTCTGTGTGTGGTTCTAGATGTTGCAGCTGATCAGGCATCGCGGTAGCCCAAAGCTACTATTAGCACTGCTGTATATACCGTGCTTTTCGGGTCATTTATCACACTCGATTAATAAATTGAAAAGTACATACAATGGCCACAACTTTCTATAAGCCACAGACTTGTGTCTTGCTGGAGCGCTCATGTCCGCACTGACTGGACATACATCGCACGAGGACCAGAAGAATCTGTGGACTAAACCTTCAGGATCGGGTGGTATTTATGTTGTCTTATGCTGGAACGTGCGATCAGACCATTGGGGTTCCGACCTGACTCGAGCTCTCCCTGCGCTCTCAATCACTGCTAGTGCACTTCCCGACTATCCCGGAGCTCTCGCATCAGAAACAACCAGTCGAAGACTTTCCCGAGAGGAATGAATGAGGAACTATGTATTGTAATGTGCACAGAGATTGGACTAAAAAAACTGTGGATATCGTGAACACTTGGAGTTTGGATGAAATAAATGTAGCAGACATCTGAGATGTGTAGAACTTCAGCTTTTGGTAAATCATTGCTTCAAATAAGCTCAGTAATTATTGCAGATGTTTTATGTGTCACTTCAGAGATGATTTAGCCTGTTTACATTTTCTGACGTATAGGGACTCCTTGTGGTCCAGCTACAGGAATACACACCAACAAAAAACCAACAACAAACAAACAGACAAAAAACATGAATTAGTCGTGTCGCTATGCAGTATATACTGCAGGGTCTGAAGCTTCACACAAAAGTTACAACTAAATTAGGGAAATTGAAGTCATTGAATCACTTTATTCTCAATTTCTTGGTGCCTGTATCTTGAATTTCCTCATTTTCTCCTGCAGCTGTTGAACAATGAATGACAGAACATTACAATAAATGGGTAGCTTCCCATGGAGGTCTGTTAGTGGGCGTTCCCGCAGAAGCCGCCTGCATATGCTGATGGAAAATGTTAGTGATAGACAAATAACTGAAACAGCATGCTGAAGACAAATGATGGCTATTTCAATTTCAATTGTGTTACTTGACCGCTTTTTTCCACATTATGGTGCACCCCAACCTTCCCAAATTGCCTGTTCCACCTCTTCATCACTTTCTGCTCCTGAAGAGTCTTGAGCGTCAGACTTGGCTCAGATCCAGTCATGTGCTTGTCTCCCACTCCACCCTTCTCTCTCCATTTAATCCGCTTCCTGTCTGCAATCTCCCAAACTCCTCTCAGAAACATTTAAAAAGGCACATGATATACTAGGCTTTCAGTAAAATGTAGTGAACATAATTGCATATAAATTTAACTAAGCTTTTTACTGTTAAACACAAGCCAAAAAAAAATACAAATGTTTGATTGTTTGAACTTTATAAAACATGCACCAAACAAGGCCAAATTGCCTTTAGAGTTGGCCTATGACAGTGGTTCTCATAGTGGATTGGGAGTTTCTGAGTGCCTTTGGACCACATCTTGGGGGTCCTTCAAAAATGGATTTAATCTATGATAAATAGATTTTTCATCATAAACATGACATAAACAATGGGGTCCTTGGCAAAACTTAACCCCAATAAGGGGTCCCTGGCCTCTAAAGGTTTAAGAACCCCTTGCTTGTGATTGAATAAAAACACAGCTCTGGCACTTGCACGATTCCTCAATTTATGCGACTTGCTATTGCACTGTATACTAAAAGTAAACATTTCAGAGTTTTCTAATCAGCATCTTGGTACGTTACATCTGTGAGGTGGGTTGGATTATCTCAGCAAAGGAGAAGTCTTCACTAACAAAGATTTAGACAAATTTGTGAACAATATTTAATCCGCTTCCTGTCTAAAATACCTGTCATATTGATTTAAACAGATTTGATGACACACATTACAACGATATTGCTATCATTTCCTGAAGTACAAGCACATGTCTTTGTCCCCGTCCCGTGGCTAAACCTGAAACTGTACCAGTCACTCGTCCTATAGTCCCACCATCAATCATATCCAGTCCTCATCTCGCTCTGGCCTGCAGCTCTTACTCCCTATTTCATGGATCAAGGCCTCGTGCATACTTCATGTACCTGTATACGAGTGCGAGTATTTGCATGAGGGATGAGATGGAGAGTAACATGATCTCCACTCCGTTCTCCTTGAAGGGATGTGAATAGCAGTCAGGTATATGCACCTGGAGCCAGAGTCCATTATGGCCCTATTCAGACCATGCAGTTAAAGTTCACAGGTCTTGGGTGTCTGCAGTGTTGACAGTTGCACATTACAGAGACAAATTGAAGCCCGGGACATGTCTTTAGGCAATGTAGACAAAACACTGAAGCGCAATTTGGACTAAGGATTTGGGCTAAGCTGTCAGCCGCTGTGGCAGTTTGAACAAATGAGAAAACTGACCTGGAAAAACCAAGATGCTGCTAAAGATAGCAAGTGGCCAATAGTGCTAATACAGAGGCTTAGACCAGGTATTTGTACTTCATTACAGAAAATTTCACAGTAGATATTTTAACTTTTACAGTGTTTTACTCCACTAAATATTTAACTTTCATGAAAAGCAAAAAGTTATTTTCTGTAGGTTTGAGAGCATCCAAAATGGTCACAGTGTCAAACTGGCTATTGTAAAAAATGACGACTTTACCTTGAATGCGACATTGAATCTTGTAAGCATTCTACAGTTTTTGTTGCTTCAAATAAATAAAAGAAAACTTGAAAAACATGCATTGTTACTGAGAGCAGGGTTGCATTTCCACAGATCTGACCTGTAACTTGAATCTGACCTGTAACTTAACCCACCAGAAAAGTGACATAGTGCATCTTTAAGCCAAGTGAGAAAGCACCACTCATTAGCAGCGCTTAAGCCTGGATACATGAATGTGTGGTGGTCTGGTGGTCCTAACAGTTGTCCGTGTAAATGCAGAGGATTTTTTTGTCTTGGCGGCAGGGGAGCAGACAGGGGTTAAGTGGCTGCATGAGTTGGTTTACCGAAGTGCCCTGATTTAGTCTGTGGCGGAGGGCAGAGCTATCATTAGGAGCTCAACCAGGCGCACCAACACTACTCCGCACAGAGGAGCTGCAACCACGGCCCCATCATCCAGAATTTAACTTTGGCTCTGTGAGATTTCATGCATGTTAAATTATTATGAAACAGATGTCATCAAGTAATTCAAATCCTGTTATTTTCTTCATATTACATAGTGCTGTGGCTGAATGTACAGTGGATGTCATATATCCTGGAAAACTTGAGAAATTTTTTAGCTTTTCTATTGTAACAAGTGGCTCAACAAGTACATAAACAGTATTTGACAACTATGAAAGTAAATATTTAAATACATAATAGTTTTGATTCAGTTTTTTTAGATTATATAGAAGAAATCATTTTGTCACATTTTTCTGAAAATATTCAAATATCAATTTATTAGGTACTGTATAGTATTTGTTTATCAAGTTTCCAAAGCCAACCTGATGGACAATGTCTCTTTCTGTATGCGCAGTAGAGCGGAACATGACGTCTACCGATAATCCCTCTATACAATAAAATATCAAAATGTAGATAATATTGTTTCAGAACTCTGAAGAATTTGAATATCAAGTAGATAGTTTATAGTAACAAAAAAAAAGATGTCTATGTTGGAAACTTTAAAAGGTGATACTATTGCACTTTTGTGATTAACTTCTGACTGTGGAATCTATTCAGAAAGCACAAAATGTGTTTAATATGAGATTAGATGAGTTACATTTTGTTCTAAGTGATAGATAACCTGTGAGCTTCTTGTGCGTCACTCAAATTGTGATTCCATCTCTGGATGAGAATCTGGATATCGAGCAACTGAAAATCACATGAACAAATTAAAACTTTGAAGCCATAACAATTATAAAGCTCACTGAATGTGTGTAATTGTGCTAGGAAGTCACGGCAGACATAATTGACACTGACTTGTCCCCTTCATCTAAAGTCAGCCTATTTATAGTCAGTGCCACTTGTGGTTTGACAATTAGGGGAGTGATTCAGTAGTGTTCGCACATGTAATTAGCTGCTCTCAGCGAGACTGCAGAGGTGGTTGTTTCCTATGGCTCTCAGTACCTCTCTTTTGTCGTGTGCTGTAGAGAGCCTTCAACCTTTTTGTCAACCATAAACACTACAAAACACACCATAGACCATAATTTGAATGTAAATCATGTCAGTGTAGCGTTATGTGTGCTGGTGAGTAAAGTGCATCTTCCATTAGAGACAAGATCCTTAGGGTTTCTTTAAATGGCTCTTTCAATTTCGCATTCATGCTCTTCCCCTTTTGGGCTTTGTTAAAACATGACAGAACAACAATGAGAAAATGATCACAATTCTTATCCGGGGCTTTTTCCTTTGCACTTTGTCAACTTAATGTTAGCCTGCATCGAATAATTACTTTAGTGTTGATGGCAAATCTAAAGACAAGCCTTTTTAGGAAACGAATTAGAAACTTTTAAGGTAATTTTATCTGCACTAATAGAACTCCCACTTTTGTTTGATAAAGATGCTAGTTTTATACAAAGATTTAGAAATATACATTTATTTTAGGCCCGCGTGAAGAAATCATAATGCAGCAATCCCCAGCTTTCTCCCAACTGTTTTTACTTTAACGCTATTATATTTTTCCTTTTCACACTTCCAGCATATTCGAGGACAAATGTTTGACATGTGCAGAGGCTACACAGCTGCTTTTGAGCACAACCAGTACCAGCTTAAAACTAAAACCAGATTGGCAAATAAAAAAGGGTTTATTTAAGAGGACAGTTGCACCAAATAACACCAAAGTCAGAAAACTATACAAGGTGTTTCTGTCGTTTGTTCCAAATACAGATTCAATTTCTTCTCTCCACAGGATGCAGAGCTGTGGCCTTGTGCAGTCATTGATTTTAAAGTCTTTTTTTTTCTGATAAAGAATAATAATTTCCAGTGATCAATATTGCAGAAAGATATCACTTGACTTCATGAATAAAAGTAAAGCATAGAAAAAGCATTTCATTTGTGATTTTAAATGACAGAAAGATGTTTTGTGGTAATTTTGTGACGATTACCAATGATTATTATTCTTTTGTTGCAATAGAAAAGATGTAGATCAAGTACAAAAGTGATTGTCTTAATGTGACAAGAGTTGGCCTAAGCATAAAGAAAAGTCCGATTTCACAGAACGGACACATTGAGAGATTTTGGCTAAGCTGAGACACTGCTGTGCTTCAGACCACGAGACCTGATCAGGGAACATCAGTAATAGTTTCAGGCTGTCCCAACAGCTCTAATCACTTCCAGAGGGGCACAGCGCTGTCTCGCACCACAAGGCTTTTTGAAGATCTCTCGGCACACATACTTGGAGCGTCTCGCCTTTCCATGTTTCTACTGAGAAAGAACAGACTGATCTAACCTTGATGTAATGTTTGTAAATACAGTATACCTTTGTACTTTGAGCCGCGCTGATTTGATTTTTGGTACGTTTAGATCTCTGTACGTTTTGTGATTACATCTATAATGACTGATGCAACAATGTGTGTGAAGTGTCTTGTTCAAAAGTACAGTGTTTATTCAGGATATACATTGAGGAATGAAATTAGCCGAATTAAAACCCTTTGTCAGTATTTACTTGACTTATCTTTACATAGTACTTTAAATCATTTACCACACAGACATTTATGTTACATGTTCAGTTTTGTTAATACTTATAGTTAGGGCAACTTGAGGTTCCTTTAACTGCTCTTTTAAAATGTAATATCGCAGCATCCTTGTCCTGATTGCGTGCATACATTTTCACATTACTTAAGGTTGTTTTAGCAATTGTACTTTCTCAAGTTAGCACATTTTATGTACAGTTTTGGGCTTGATATACAAAATCTAACTATACTTGTTTGCCTAAATGATGTTGAGTATTATTTGAGTATTATTTGAAATTATTATTTAAAATTTTTAAGTCTATGTGTCCATAATATACGGCTGTGCAATTAATCAATTTCAGTTATGATTATTGCTGTAATCAAAAGCAGAAATGGTGTAATTGATAATCGTAATTATAAACAATAACTTTTAATGTGTGTTCATAAGTGCTCAAATAGTTTATTGAGTTGGAAATAGAGCTGGGCGATATTGGCAAAAACAAGTTTCTCAATATTTTTTGGGCATATCGCGATAACACACTGGTACAGGTTTATATACAAAGGACTTGTTGGTCTACTTCCTTCATACCTGAGTGTGTATCTTCAGCGTAGGCCTGAAGGACATCATCAGTTGCGTTCTCAGGATGTCTACTCATTGATTGTTCCCAATGTTAGAACAGAAAAAGGGAAAATGTCTTTTCAGTACTGTGCTCCCACAGATTGGAATTTTTTACAGAGAGTTTTTAAGCTCCAAACTCTTGTCTCTATGGCTAGTTTTGACTCTCTTTTGAAAGACCTGGAAATGCAGTCATTAACCTGTAACTGTTTTTAACTGTTTTTAATTATGTCTTTTGTTTGTTTTAGTCTATGTAGTGTTGTGTTGTGGAAGCCTCTTGGCCAGGACTCCCTTGCAAAAGAGATCTTCGAATCTCAATGGGACTTTCCTGGTTAAATAAAGGTTAAATAAAATAAAAAAATAACGATATTCAGACGATTATTACTTCAGTAGGTTGTGTGTAAGTTGTAGAATGCAATGATGTCATGAATCTAGATGGTGAACGAGATTTCTGATTAATAACACTGTACTTTGTCATAAAATATCTGAAAAATAATTTAAACTATTTCAATCTGGTGATTTCCATTAGTGACTATATTTATTCTTTTATTTAAACATCTGTGTTATTGGTCTCGAAAATGCTGAGATGTCACTTGAACAATGTAAAATATTTGCAAATGAATCACAAAAGTGCAGACATATTACATTTATATCCTAAATTGAAAGTTACTAGCATAATTTTCTCTATTTTCTATTCTTGCATGGTTTCTTTTTGTGACAATTTTAACTAAAAACTATATACTTGATATTTAATTTTTGGATATCTTGAAAACCACATTCACAATATTACCTAAAATTTAATATATTGCACAGCTTTAAAAGCAGCCTATTTCTGTGAGAGATATGTCACCTATTTCATTTTATCTCATCACTCTGTATTTGAAGGGCGCTAATGCTTTGTGCTCTCTCAAAGCAAATAATAGTTTGAATAATCGTGTTTTCATTTCTTATTTAAATAATCGTGATTATTATTTTCATCATAATCGAGCGGCCCTACCATAATATGTGACTTTATTAACCTTCCCTTTGTGTGTCAAGCCTGCATCCACTAAGAAGAGGTTATTTTCACAAGCACCTGTCCCTGTGTTTTGGGATTTGTTGCCTTGAATAGTAATGTTCCATTGAAAGTTGTCTGGCTTATATCAGAGCATCCTTTTTATGTTCAAAACAAACATGCTATTTTTGTAGCTACAAGTTAATGTAGTGTGAAAGCCCCACATGGAATGACTGTATTTAGAATCAAATGAAGCTGAAAATACCCAGGTGCTGCACGGACACACAAACACACCACAGACCGGGTCAATGCAGGCTGCAACAAAGAATGTGCACCTGTGGGAAAGGCATTTTTCCTCCCATCTCTTGTGTGATCTTCATTTTATTGAAAGCGTGCTCATTCAGTAATAAGCAGCAATATTGTGCCTAGATTAGTGGCTGAGACAAAACAAACACATATTTTTGAATAGAAATATTTGTATCTGCACTGTATTTAGTCTCAATTCATGCATACTGCCAGTTTCCTAACACCCGTTATGAGACGAACTCACAAATCTGTTTTTGTTACGACATTGCTCAGCCCTACCTCAAACTGTCGTACTCCGCAAGGCACCTAATATTCCAATCCCATCCAGGTACTAACCAGGCCTAAGTTTCTGAGAACATTCAAGATTGGTAGTTGGCATCTGATATCACTTATTTATATCACAACTGGTGTTCAAAATAAATGTTTAAAAATAACTTCCTCAATCGCCACAGTTGGTGATTCAGACTCGAGCGTGACATAATAATGAATCAAAACCCAAACTATTCATTTCATGGTATTTTAGCAGAAAACCAGAGTAAATGGATGCCTGCTTCCTGTGCCACAACCGGACAGATTTGGGAGTGAGAGGAGCATGTGTGCTGACAGTTGGTCTCGTCATGTGACCACCCTTGGCAAACCAGTGCGATCTGGGCGTGCTGGTTGGCTGCTTGTCATCGCAAGGTCACGGTGGATTGGACGACGGTCAACTGCACAGCCACACCCCTCTGTGGTTGGGCTAATCACTACATTGCAGATCCATAAAAAAGATGTGTGAAAGATAAGCTGCCAGCATAGGTCTGCAGTGGAAACTTCGCTATCCGGACAAGCTTCCATCTACTTTCACTTGTCAGTGTTCATTATTACACCCAAACTGTGCTGACTCGATTTGTGGCTAGTAAACTGTAACACACATTCCCTAATCATTTTGGTCAGATCCCAGTGACCTTCCACCACAACCATCTGACAAATGACACTGTGCCATGATATAATCCTAGCGCGTTCACGAGTCATTACCGGTCTGACATCTGCACAGTTTGTGGTTACGGCCTCACTGCCTCACAGCTCAAAACACACAACACGCTCCTGACACAAAATTATTACCTCTAACTCCGAGAGTGGAAACAGTGGTGAGAATAGAGAGAGGCGGGATTCAAGGGGCTCCATGACAACTTGGCACCGAGCGCGTGTGTGATTTTGATTCACACAAGGAAGTATTACTGGTCAAGGTGATGGACTGTAGTGAAAAGGAGAAGCTCGGATCTCCTGTCTGTGTCTTTGTATTTAATAAAAACATATTTTACATTCAGTACGAGGAGCTATCTTACAGTTGTGTCATGATATGAACTTTGATTCTTTAGAAATGAAGTCAACCTTGATGTAAATACACAAACAATACGAAGCAATTTTACAAAACACAAATGGGTAATTAGTGTGGGAAGGACTGTAGATACATAGAAAATATACTGTAAAAAATTGCTTATTCTGTCCTCTCCTAGTCTCATTATTGCTATACATTTGTGATGGTAAGTTTTGTATGTATGACTTTCTTTGTTGATGTTTGTGATCTGCGAAGAGACAACTTTACATAAAACTGTGCAGTGTGGTCCACAGACTCCGAACGCTGACTGTACGATTCACAAGATGGCCTAAGTTCAGAGACTCTCACAATCTCAAGTTTATGTGAATTTTATCCTTACGTACACTTTTAGTCCATTCTACTTAAAGTTTTATAAATGTGACTCTTCATCCTGGATGTAACTTGACCTGGTGCTGTCGCCTACTTGACTAAATACCAAAAGACATAACGCCTCACAAAGGAACATTCCAGGCAAGGCAACAGCATTTCTCTGTAGACCTTCAAAGAGCTGACTGTCATGTTGTGCACCACCACCAGTTAGTCTCACACCTCATTCATATCCACTTTTTGAAGTATTTTAGTGTTCTTTAAAACCTTTTTCAGTCCAAAATCAAACATAGTGTGTCTGTCCCCATTTCAGTCTCTGTCTCTATCTTTCACTCTGTGTCGTCCCGTCTTTTTCTCCTTTTCCATCCATTATTCAGTCAAACTCATCCAACACTCTCTGACATCCTGGGCTTATCTGGCGTGTGAAATGGGCCTCAGTGCTCCCGTGATGTGGTCAGACGAGCCGGCTACGCGTAGGCAGACGGAGACAAGCCAGAGAATATGGGAGAGGACTATTTCCTGAGAGGAATATTGATCTGATCATCTCTTCCTTCCTTGGTCGGACCTTGGAGGACGAGTGACAAAGGCAAGGGGAGAGAGGGAGTGCAGGAGACAGTGCTGAAGACACTGATAAGGGGATGGATGGCGCCGGGGCACTATTTTCTCTGCCAGTCTGACAGTTCGGTGTACACAGGAAATAGATGAATAATATATCCGCAGCATCTCTCAAGTGGTGTGGCTCGCGAGCACTCTATTACAACCACAAGTGAGCTCGCTGCTGCGAAACCTCCATCTGCAAATGCCCCATGTAAAATACAAGACCCTCACGTACGCTGGCTTTTAGGCAGTAGTAAAAAGCTGAACATTGGCAGAGGTACTCCTTAATTGAACCATATGTCCATTCTCAATATCCTAATGCTGATGTAATCTGGAAATGGACTCATCAGGAGGAAATGAACAGACCACAAAGGTCCTGATTGGTCCAAATGGGGCGACCCAGTAAATGTCTTTGTTCTTCTCTAGAGCTTTTATTACAGCACAAGCACTTTCTTATTGGTGTGGTCCTAGTTTTACTTGTGAAAAAAAAAAAAAAAAAAGAAAACATAGATTCTATTCTTACAGCATATCATAAGCCTTGTGTGTATTTATTTATCAAAGGGAATTAAATATTAAGACATCTGACCTGAATATATAATAATATTTGTTTACATCCAAAATAGTACTTGTTTTAACCTAAAATATTTAATAACTAAGGTTTGGTAAGAAGCAAGTGGCTACCGAGGCAGCTACAAAAATTAATCGCACAGGAAACTGCAGTTGTTCAGTTGGTGTAAGAAAAAAAAAGGCTCATTTACTAAAATATTTGTCATACCTTTTCACATTTGCCACGTAATTACAACAATATATTCAGAAAACGTCTTATGCCCAAATTTAAAACCTGTACAGTATAACACATTACTGACTGGGACAGTTCTGACTACAGCTACCCCAGGCCAGGATAATTACAGTGTACAGGTTTATGTGTCCTCTCCGATATCACAGCCTCCTGAAGCTGCCCCTCTCCTCTGGCATGCATCGCTCTCATGTAAACTATTCATGAGGTGCTCTCCATATTTCATGTGGTGCAAATGGATGTTTGGTGTCACAACAGCAAGAAAGACGAGAAACAAAAGCTGCAGATTGCGAGTGAAGCCCCAGACAAAAGCCACGGCAGCAAAGAAAGTGGACAGAGATAGATATGGAAAGAAGCACACTACAGTGTGCAACCTTTCTCTCTGGTAGGCACACGCTACTTCATATTTAAACTCGTTTTATCTTCCACCTTCACCATAGGATCTCGTGCTTGTGATAAAAATCACTTTCTCCAGTTCTTCTGAGGAAATGTGATGAAACATCATGATCTCTGCCAGCTCTTTCTGTCTTCATGATGAGATGGAGCAGCAGGTCTACTTGAAACTGTTCAATTCATCACTGAGTTTATGCACTGCCTATCCACAAAGCGTGATCATAATGTTTTTTTTTAACAGATCTTTGTCCTAACTTTGTCCTAAACACTTCTGAAATGATTTAAAATTTACTGGCAACTTTTCTGCTAGAGAATCCGTCTCCTGCTTAATTCCATAGTGATATTATTGTTTTGTCTATGCTTTCTAGCACATTAGATTTATATCTAGGTTTTGATTTTTTTTTTTACCTTATTACAGTCAGCAGATGCATATCTCTACAGATCTGACTTTTATCTTAACCTGGGAGTGAGACATGCTTGTCACACTGCTGGTGTTTAAGTCTAAGTAACATCACCTCTATGGAGAAGAGGTGACTGCAGACTCCATCAAAAATCTTACACAAAGCCCCTTTATAGTACTCTTATGAAACAATAGATTTTTCTACAGATACAAAAACATTTGATTAGATCATCTGTATCCACATTTGCCCATATATGGAACTAACTAAACAATCTTATTAGGAGTTCTCCATGAGTGCCACGTCCCCTCATTAACACATGAACTGCTCTTGAGTGTATGCATACCTTCTTTGTTGCTCTGGACTCGGTGGAGCAAGGAGAAAAAAAGGATAGATGGCAAATTGGCTAATACAGAAATAAAAAGCCATAGCATGAGAGACAGTGAGACAATCAGTGCGACGAGCTAATGAATGTAGATCAGCGGGTGGGTTCTCCTCCGCAGGGAGCTGCCCTCAGAACCGACAGGGCCTGGCTGGCTGTAGTAATTGAAAGTAATGATAATTAATATCATTGGCATAATCACCATTGCTTATTACAGGGAGGATGTTTATGGCTTCCTCTGAAAAGGCAGAAATAAGACGCAGTTTGTTCACAAGCAGGAAATCTCATTAACCTTTTAGCAATCATAATCACATTTAATATTGGGGAGGGAGAGGAGATGGTGTTTTGAAGTCATACTCTGTGATTATGAGAAAAGATTAAAAAAAATAACATGAATACATATTGCAGCGCTTTTCCCCTCTGTTGAACTGAGAATTGATGTTAAATCTTGAAATTAGGTTTGATGTCAGGGATAACACGTTGGGATTAGCACACAGGAGACTCCTCGGATAAATGGAATATGCGTTTGTAGATAGAGCCGGCCTTAACATCTTAACACACATTTGAGAGGCAAATGGTGGTAGTCAAATAAGGATAGAGATAAGCAGCGGACTATGACCAGGAGCAAAGTGAAAAGCATTGTGACTACATTGAATAGCACAGTATAGATTCGGCCTCTTCTTTTCTACAAGCTCAAATTTTGCTGTTGTTTTCTGACAATAGAAAAAAATATATAGCAGTGCTTAGTATAGGCCATATTTTTCTGACATGCTTCCAGTTATCAGAAAACTCCATTCAGCAGACCTTTCTTCCTTTTGTCTACAGCTAAAAGAAGTATGTGTAAGCGAGCAGTGAGTATAGAAGACATTAAGGTGTGTCTGGTAATCTAACAACAACATTAAACTTTGTAGCTTTAAAATGCTAATAAAAATGCTATCTTATCAAACCACACTTTTTGCTTACAGTAAAAATGTACGTTTCAAGGTTTATAGTCCCATACTGTGGACAAAGTCAGCTTATATGTATACATAAAATGACAAAGATGCAAACATGTGAGAAAAGTTACGCAGTGCACCTTAAGTGTTTGATATTCAAATTTTTACGCCTTTTTATTTTTCTGAACTGAACAGATGTGATGAAAAATCCATGGTTAGTCTGTTCTACAAGCTCAATAATTGTAAATAGCAGAGTGCATGCAAACAGCAAATCAAACAAGGTCTCCCCCACTAAATACAATCCCTGATTTTAGCCAACTGCGGTCTATTAGCGACAGGACACATGTAGGAGCTAAATTACTCCTAGCACCCCAGGGACATGCAAATGAGCCTGGACGCAGGGTGACTCACCTTCTTTTTATCATGCAAACTTTGCTCTGATAAGCCGCGCATGGAAATTAGAAGGATAAATTGTAGACTGTTGGGAGAAGTGAGTGTAGTTACAAGCAATTTATAAATTCAGCTGTCCCAAAAACAGAAAGGTTACCAGCCAGAAAAATGAATGTGCTGCTCTCAGGGTTGAATAAATTGTGAGGATTATGTCAAGAGGGACATCAGGTGTTGACAGAGATGCAGACAGATAACCTGAAATACTGAAAGGAATTCTGATTCAGAATTAAAAAAGCTTCTTCAGGTAAGTATTTATAAGATGTTAATAAATCTTAATTATTTGTTTACAATTATTTATAGGGTTAGAATTTAGTTGATTAATGTTTATAAACTAAAATGATTTTCTAGATGGTTTAACACACGTTTCTTATTTATGACATCTACAAATAATGAGTTAAAATCTTAGCAAGAAGTACTAACAATGCTTTAAAGAAGTACAAAAAAAAGAGAGTATTTTTTAACATTATTAAGAGTCACTAATTGCTGAGAGTAAACACATAAAATTGGCAATATTTGTTTTTAATCTGAGTGAGATTTTGGGTCAAGCAAAAACAAATATTTGGTGAAACATAACCCTTGTGTAACTCAGTGTGCGCAGGTGTTTAATCAGTAGTTTTAGTGAAAATGCAAATTGACCATTTGCACAGCCACAGTAATGGCATTTGTTTCTTATTGTTAAATGGAATATTGGTCCTGGAGCATCTCTGAATAATGAGATATTGAGCTGTATTGACCTGGTGTAATTGCAGCAATAAGTAGGAGTCTCAAGCAGCTCCTGTCAGTTCGTTTTTCTTTTCTTCTTTTTCCACATCTCAATCTTTGTGTGCAAAGCCTGTATCTGTCTTTCATTCTGTCTCTCTCACTCACACACGCTCCTTTCTCTCTCTCTCTCTGTCTCTTTCGCTCTCTCTCTCTCTCTCTCTGCCTGTTGGACCACCCAGACAGTCTGCTTGCGGGACGTCCCAGCTGTTCCCCTGCTGTGGCTTCAGTTTGTGTTACTTTGTTTCCGCGTGGCTAAGACTGAGACCGCCCTGGCTGCAAATCGTCCCCAGCAGATTTCCCTATGCGTCGGTTTCCTCCTGGGATGGTTGTTTTTTGTGTCCAGTGCAGGTGTCCTGGCCGACTGAAAAGAGGTTAGGCTGAGCGGGATGGAGTACTGTAAGGAGGAGGAACAAGGCTCATTCACAAGCAGTTTCCCCACCTGTGTGCAGGTCCTAACCGCTCCCTCCTGGGCTAAAAAGCCTTTGTGGTGAACGCTGTTACTCAGTGTGGGAGTGCTGACACACAAGAGACCTGGCAGAGCGGTTTGTTCCTGTCAACCAAATGGCCAAAAACCAAATGTGGTGCATAAATAAGCAGAATATAGTACAATCAAAAGTATGAAGTTGTTCAAGATAAGCTCTCTTATTATATTATTATTATACTGTTATTTTCATTCAGAATTTTTGATCATAACTTATACAATTTTACTACAGAAATAAAACTGATACAGAATAAAAAAGTGAGAATGCAAAAGGTTAGGACCCGCTGAAAAACCCTTAGATTTAAAAATTCAAACCATCGGTGTATGAAATAAAATTGTGCTACTCTGCCCCATATGCTGCCTTCCCAAGATCTTATCACATGCCAAACTTTAAGTCATCCTAATAACTACTCTCTTAAAAAGCATGAGCTAGAAGTTTAATACATTTTGTACAATATACAGCGGATTAACCATTGACAAGAACTGCAGCTCAACAACCAATTTGTGTTTGTGACTGTTCTAAATGAATGATTTTTGTAGACATGGTTGCATAATGTTTTTTCTGTTTCTTCTACAGTGTAATTACAGAAATTATTCAGCTGCTTCCAGTGACTAGAAGCATGGATACTTTATGAGTCCCATTTGTGGTGAAATTCATTCTCTACATCTCACCCATCCTTCGAGGCTGCTGGCGAGGCCATGAGCCATTGCATTGCAGCGATCTGAGACACATCTCAGATCTTGAGCTCAGCTTGGTCAGGACCACCTAGATTGAGGATTTTATCTATTGTCCATACTGTTCTGTGCAAACCTGTCAGGGTACAAAGTTTCATTGTACAAAGCCATGTTAATGTCATTTTGTAGGAATCATCAATTTATTTCCCCAGCTGTAAAGTTTACAAGCCTGGACAAAAGCTTTTATATGGCAGGTTATGCACAGAGGAAGGGTGTTTTTCCCAGGGCTTGGGGTTGCCAGGTGAGCTTGGAGTGATCTGCCTCATTAGCGAAACACAACAAGAGCCTCAGGGGCAGAAATATGGGCAAGTCGTCCCTGGTGCTCTCATCTTCACCCGTCTGCAGTGTTTAGCTCGCAGATGGGTCAGCTCAGGGCATCATCAATGATCTCAGTTATACCCTGAGGACAGAAAACCCTTAAAGGTTTGGGACAGGGGTTGAGCCCATCCTCATAATAGATGGATCAGGAAGTGAGATATCAAAGTACCACCAAAGGGCTTTTTTGTCTTTCAAATCCAGCTTAGGTTTGAGACAGTCTGCAAGCGTTTGACAACCTGGGGAAGCTGATGTCTGCTGCTTAGTTTCAGCCCAAGGTTATAATACTAAACATTTCCTACTTTTACTGAAAACTGTATAAAAGTACGATTACAAAAAATAATCTTTTTTAGTTAAAAGAAAGAAGAATGTGACAAAAATGACACAATAATGCAAACTTTTAAAACGCTAAAAAAATAAATAATGTGCAATATACAAAGGATGACTACAACTAACAAACAAACTAGCTAAACTAAAAACAGTAATTAGGGATGCACCGATCCGATACTGGGATTGGATATCGATGCAGATCCAGGAAATTTTGTTGGATCGGGTATCGGCTCCATGATATCGGTTCAGCCGATATCCTAGTTGTGCCTTTAATTGGGCATAATAAGAATACTTTATTACCTGTGTTGACGTCCCATATTATTGAACAATTTATTCAGATTAAGTTGTTAAAATGTGGCTTGCACTAGAAATACCAGTTACATAACACTATATGACAAAATGTTTTATGTTTGATAAGAAAGAAAAGCAATTTCAGTCTTTACACTAGTATCGGTTGATAATACTTACAGACAAAGTATTGGAATCGGTATCAGAACTGAAAAGCTGGATCGGTGCATCCCTAACAGTAATTGTTCAAAATTTTCTTTGGTGAACTTTTTCACCAAGGACCACAGAGACTAAATGGAGGGCTGACCTGAGCATTAGAAAAGTGCACATATACTGAATGATTCAAGTAGATGTAGGAAGACGTAAAACTGAGCCTCAAGACATTCAGTCATTCTTATTATTTTTTGTATTTATTTTAATTTAAAATAAACTCCGTAAACAGTTTGATATTGGCTTTAAAAGGTAGGCTTTTATACTTGATGTAAATTGCATTACTTGTTGCTATTAAACTCTTCAAAGGTCTGAGGGCCAACAAAATTGGTCTGAGGGCCGCATTGGGCTGCAGTTTGGCCTGACTTAATGCATCTAGTTTATCCAATTGCTTTTGTATTGTCCATGTTAAATATCAAGCACAAAATGAGTGAAAAAGTAAGTAATAGTCAGGTAATCTGAGTGTTGAGTAATTTTCAAATAATATTACTACTCCTAAACATTTTAATGATGTAACTCATTACAAACTATTTCATGTTTTGATTGGAGATTTCCATATGTGAAGGTGTCCAATTACCTGTAAGGGTAAAGTCTCATGGAGTCACTCTAGAAGCTTGGTGTTCTCTTGTGCATTGGGCGCATGAGGGGAGACGGGGGTTGTCGAAAAATAAATTGTGTTTGTGATCTCCACCAGTCCCACAGGGGAGAGGGGGAGGGGGAAGACGCTAACTGACTTTATTGAGAGCATGTAATTTAAATTTGAAACATCAGACTCTGGAGTTTGTCTACACTTATGTCAAAAAAAGAAATAAATGTGATGCTATGTCATACTGAATGATAGACAGTACATTTTTAACATACACCACAACTACTCACTGCCATGCCAAAGCACCATTTGTATCCCCATATATTATTTCTTTATCAAACCTTTTGTAATAAATTCAAATAAACCCATCATCAGTTATAGATTAGTTTTGCTGTGATTACATTCAACCATGCATATTTTTTTTCAAATATACACCATCTTGTTATTTTTTCTGCTACTTAAAGTATTTATATTTATTGTTGGTACTTATTTTCGCGCTGATTAAAATATTCAACTGGGTAAGCAACTGTGTCCAAACTGATATCTATCTGTAATGTTTTAATTTATACAATCGCTGGGACAGAGCTAAACTACTGAAAATGTATCTTATATGGTATACTTAGGCAAATAATTGGCTATGATCAGTAGGGTTTGTGTTTATATATGTTTTTTGAAAAATAAAACAACTTTTCAGTTTTTTACATTACCATCTGACACATATCTTTCAGGCTTGTGTAGAATCTTTCAGCATTTTGTCTTATTTCCTCTGCTGGTCCTTTTATAACCTCAAATAGCTTTAAGAGCCAAAATAAAAGAGGTAATTGTATTAGCCATGACTTTACGGCTTCCTCTCACCCCTCCCCCTCCCTCCACTGACTCACTTGTTGCTGTCCTATAGCATTATGTTCCACAGTAATATTGGCCTGAACCCCCAACCCAACACACAACTCAATAAACATGCTTTTATAGACCCAATGGATGATGCGAAGAGATGAAGACTGACATATATGAGCGCTTCCATAAAAGGCCACGCAGCTAAACATGTTATTTCTGCTCTCATTCTATTTGGTTCAAAAAGCCGACGTTTATTGAAGGATTGGAGGTCCCACTTTACTCTAAATGTTGCACCAGAATATTTCTCACCAGACAAATGGTAAAATATATCTTTACATGTGCTTTTGCCTTTTTAAATATAGTTCTTATCTACTGCAGCAGATCAATGCACTTAAATGAAGAACATTGAAGATAGACATTTTAAGGAACTGGAATTGTTGTTGCCTTGTCTAATGCACCATATAGGGGAAAGGAACCATGCTAACTTTCACTTCACAGTTACAAAACTGGCTTTTTAATAGAATGTTGGACATCTTATTTTTTCTTTTTTTTTTTGGAAATGTTGATTGTGAAGTTTAATAGTGGCTAGTTGTATTTTATAAAGGTCTGTCAAGTAGTTTTTTTTTTTGGCCGATACCACTGTTTCAAAATATTCTCAGCCGATGTCGATATCAATAGACGATTTTCTCATTTTAGTTTTAAAAGCATAGCTGGGGTAAACAGTAAAACCAAAAAAAACTTCAACCTAAACTATTATACACAACGGTACGTGTGCGTCATTTTCACACAATGTAATGACGTTCGATTGTATAACTTCAGAGCGTCATGAAAGATGTTCATATTGATAAACAAACAAGCACTTATTAAACCTTGTGCTGCACCCAAAGTCATAGAACAAGAATAAAACTTAAAGACGTGTTAATGATAAAATCAAAACTGCAGACAGGACTGGAGAGAGATAAAAGAAGTCTTTTTATTTATCTCCAAACTAACTCAGACTCAGCTGATCACTGTGAGTGCGGCTTTCCCACAGAGGAAAAACACAAACAAATGCCTGATCAGATATTGACCAAAATTGAGGCCAATAGCTGACATGGCCAATGTACAAAAAATCTAAATATTGGCCCCAAACTAACTAATTGTCTTTTATTGCCTTTTTGTGGTCCAGGATAATGCTTGTTTAAGCCTTTTTTCCCCAAAAAACTTGGTTGCTTGTTGCTCTTTGAAAACTATTAATCTATTCCTGTAGAAATGGGTACAACTGAAGATCATCCTTGATTTTTTGCAAGTTGCAAGGATTAGTTATAGGTTTGTGTATGAGACATTGTAGATACAGTATGTATACTTACATATCGATCAGTGATTGTTTACTTCAGGCAGTTGCATCAACATTTTGAAAACAGTGATCAGATTGAAACTAAAAAAAAATATTGTAATACAAAAATTTGTACTAATTGGGCAAATCCTTAAGGGTTTGCTTCACCACGCTCAATCTTTGGACATTAGTTTGGCTTTTACTGCCTTGCTCCCTGTTGGCGTCCAGACTGACTTGCTTATACAAAGCCCCTAGCCGCTCTCTTTTTCAAATATCCCCTCCACCCCCCTCTTCCGGCTATCGGACATCAATCTAGCCCGCACCGTCTGCTAAGCCTCACTGGGCAATTAACCACATTGAGAGTGAAAGCTCTAATCAATCCCTGGCCTCCTCCATCACACACTGTAGAAACATGCACACACGTGGTCGGCAGGGCGAGGGCTGCATGTACTGGACACCCTGCTCCTGTCGCTCCAAGGACATATTTTTACATGGGCTGCAAACTTGCCACCATTTCTCTATTGTTGGAGTTGAGTTTGAAAATCTATTTGGCTGAATAGATTTTCATGTTATGATTCTTTCATTTTAAATGTAGTATTTGAGATACTGAGGTACTGCTTTGCATTCTCAAGTGCAATTTTTCGTTTTTGAACCAAATCTGATGCATGCATTTAAAAACGCTGATGTAAAATGATTACTACAAAGCCATTCTCAAAAGTCTTATGTAGTACAAATGTGTAGAAAGTTACTTAACTAACGTGACATTTACAATGCTTTTTGTTGCTTAATTGGTAAATAAATCAAAATAATAATGTCTGTACTAAAATGTTTCCTGCAGAACTTTGTTGCTTTAAAATGTGGCCACTAGGGTTTAAAGGGCCAACAAGCAACAAAGCCTTAAAAAAGAACAACAGAAGCTTCACCAGTTCCATAAAGATAAGTTAAAACATTGTGCAATTTGATAGGTTGCAGGTTTTGCCCAGAAAATCTACAACCAGCCACTGTCAAAAGTCACAAAGCTTACGGCCACTGCACTGCATAGCTATGGACTGTGTAACTCTGGTGGTCAAATAGTTTTTTTTATCAGATTATTTGACTATTGACAATAGACTGTGGGTTTGAATCCTGGGTCAGACCAAATCAACATCTCAAGGTTCTCTCTTGGTACTCCGACTTCTTTTCACCTCCAAAACATGTGTGTATAGAT
Source organism: Mugilogobius chulae (assembly GCA_038363315.1). Classification (NCBI taxonomy): domain Eukaryota; kingdom Metazoa; phylum Chordata; class Actinopteri; order Gobiiformes; family Gobiidae; genus Mugilogobius; species Mugilogobius chulae. Next base: position 29,054,740 of record CM076408.1, read on the forward strand.
CAGTTGGCAACACTGTAAATCCTCCAATTGAACGAATGAGAGAGTTAATGATTGTCCGTCTGTCTGTGTAAAGTCTGGGATGAGTTGCCCACTATCCAGGGTGTTCTCCTGCCTAAGTCACTGTGATCAACAACCCCTAATGGGAAGAAGTGATGGAAAATGAATAATTTACTCGATTATCTGTGTGTTTACATAAATTGTGGGATTGGCACGAATAACCCATTGCAACTTTTTAGCGTCATAATTAGTAAATGTTTTACTGTACTGAACTTTTTAAAGCTGTGTGACGATGGTAAGCCTGTTTTACTTGTCTACGTGTCTGAAACTATATGCTAATGCTATTCTAGTGTCAGAAAATATTTGGCACAATTAACTAGTGATGTTCCAAAGGGCTTGGGGTGAGCTAAAAAATTAGAAAAGTGCAAACTTTAAGAAGAAAGAAATGACCCGATGTAAAGGAACTAATCACTCAATGCCAAAAGTACTTCTTTGAAACTTTTCATTGATACATTCACTAAGTGCAAAGTCAGACTAAATTTCTCTTGGCTCTGTTCTAAATGTAAACCATGTGAGGAGTGGTGGCTGTAAACTCCCCCTGTGCTGCTTGTCTCATTGATTCATGTGGGCCTAAATGTCAGCACCAGCGGGGCAGAGGACCTCGGTGACCCCCCTCAGAGAGTGGGGCGATGGGGCTAAGGCACGTATCTAACCGGATCAACTCAAAATAGCCCTCTCTGCTGCAGCCAAAGGACAAGACACCATTGATTATTGAACTAAACCAATCATACATCGGCCTAAACACAAAAGCACTTCAATGATTTACAATATGTCACTTAGAGAACAGATGCCGCAAATATGAATATCATTACAATTACGAACCATTTGGCCTTAGCTGTACATTGGCTAATCCTTCCAAGTTTCTCATACATTATAAACTACATGGACAGGAGGAGGGGGGCTACATAAATATCATGTCATCCTCCACTTGCTTAGAATTATTGAGCGGCCATTTATTGATTTACCGCCCGATCTTGCCCCTTTAAGACTTCCCGCTTAGACCGGTTAAGACAGTTATTCCTCTGTTGGCCTCTAATGCGCTCTCTCCAAGAGCTACGCCGTGAGTGAAGCAGGTGTGGTGCCCGCCAGATGTGTGGGGTACAATTTCATTCAGTGAACGGCCTAGACGTGTCATGTCTGTGACACGTAAGCAGTGCATTAATATCACAGCAAAAGTTACTACAAGAGCTTCAGTTTGGGAAAAAGTGTAATAATAGAAATGTATTTGGTAAAAGTCTATTCAAATGACAAACTTTAACAACTTTGTCTAAAAAAATGTATTTTCTTTTACATAAAGCCTGTTGACTTAATATAAAAAAGACTTAGATTATAGAGTGAACATGAGACAGTGTAAGTGTGAATGCAGCTCTGCCCACGACAGAGCAGAGAGATAAAGACAGGAGAGCACGGTGCTGCGTGAGGTCCGGCCCCTTCAGCGCTTTTTGGGTCAGCGCGGGTCGCGGCCACGCACACCAGGCCGCTGGACGTTTCTGACCAGAGGCTGTCAATTTTACGGCGGTGACCACTGTGAGTGAGCACGAGGAAGAGCGCGGAACCGTTTGGCACAGTCTGGACCAGAGCCCCGCGCTGTGCTTTACCTGGACCACGGCGCGCATCCAGAGAACCGACCTGAGGTGGACACAACCCTGCGCTCGTCTGTACAGGGGCTGCAGACGCGGTCACGCACGAAAGACCCTCCGCTCGCATCACACCGGGACCGGGAGCCTGCTTACCGGCAGTTGTCTCATTCAAAAGGATTATAACGAGGACACGCCGCTGCTTTATCATAAACTTTTCACGCACGGATCAAGATTCTCAGGTAAGTCTTACCACGAGCATTTTATCATTTTTATTATAAGTTTAGGTCGACACAACATTGTATTGTTAAGGGAAAAACATATAGAACAAACTTATTGAAGCCAAGTCTGACTAAAAAGTGAATCCATTTTATTTTACAAATATATTGCCTAATTCAATAACTGCATTTAACGTGGCTTGTTCTAACTACATAACTGACAAAATTAGAATTGATGGCAAAATATGATTATTATTATTATTTCTTATTTCCAGTGAACTTCTTGCACTGCTCCACGGTTATGTTGTGCAGGTTCACTGATTGAACTGGCATCAGACTAGGCAGAGCAGCAGTGCCACGAGCTGGAGCTGCTCTCTGGAGCTCATAGCGGCCAACACAGAGAACTCTTTGCGCTTTGCGCTTAAGTATAAGACCGGCAGGGGCAAAATCGCCCGGTTAGTGTCTTTGTTCGAACATTCATGGCTAACTTCGCCGCTTTGATCGCTTGCCACGCTATGCTAAATCTACATCAAACAGCAGAGGAATCGATGGCTCTTTCTCGTTACACAGATGATAATGAAATAAGCATAATAGCGCAGATGCTGGAGATTGATGCTAATCCGACGCCGAGGGGAGATGGTGAAATCCGTTTTTAATATTTCTTAATCATGCCGGCAGATTGGGGCTGTAAATTGTTGGATGTAAATCGTGCAGTGAGCAGCAGAGAAGCAAACTGCTCCTGTTGGTATGTGAGATGTCTAAATACCTGCGAGCTAGTGGAGATGGTGCTACCGCTGCTTCAAAATGCAGTCAAATATTTACAAATGAATTACCACAGTGGGAGGACAAAAGTGGACAGTCGTTGTGTCCTTGGGCAAGACACCCACATTGCCTTAGTGTCTGTAAACACCGGGTGAGTGTATCCTTGATTGTAAAGCGCTTTGAGTGCCTTGAAATGTGGAAAAGCTCTATATAAATAGTTTACCGTATTTGGTACAATAAAGAAATGTGTTCTAAATTATGATCAAGCTTGGGAGCTACACTGTGAGGAGCTTTTTCATTTTATGTGCCAAAGAAATGCACACATAAACTCTACGCTTGAGTGACAATGTACAGACAATAGCAAAGATAAATTCTTCTGTGAAATATACAGACAGTTTGCAGACTTCATTCCAGCAGAACAGCTTATATTTGTGTGTAAAACCTGCTCAAATATGGTGCGAACTGTGGCTCTCCAAAACAGGTGCTGAGGTCATGCAGAGCAACTGTCCCACTCACAGTGTTGCGATGATGACACACTGAGCCCACTTCAATTGAGTGGGATGAGGATAAATCAGCAATTTCACAGCCAGGGAAAGAAACTAAAAATACCAGCAAAATGGCAATATTATAGAGTTTAAAATCTGTTGGCTAGTTGTTCTGTACCTATATAAACAAAACAAAAAAAATCACTTTTTTCATTTGGTGTGAGGCTGGCATTTTATTGGCTTGACTTTTCACTGTGCCTTTGGTCTAATGTTTAACTCTTTTGCAGGACTGGTGAATGAGTGTGAAGTGTGGGGGATGGGCATCTCATTTACATCAAACTTTGGAGAAGCCCTTTTGGTTTGTCTTCGCCTTTTGCATCTGACTTCAACTCAACAATGGCCAATTAGACAACTATCTATAGTTATATATAGCCAAATAATGAAATCAAAGTTTGCGAAAGCATGTAGCTGTGTAATTTGTGCCTCTTTAAAACATTTGGACTGTAGTTTACCTGTTAAATATGTTAAATAATTGGAAGAAGAATCATATGACAATAAGATCAGTAACAAAAATAATGTGGCTATGTAAATAAATCAGTTTGTAATAGTGCTTATACTATTTTCAATTACCAAGTGCTTAAAGAAATAGTTAAGCCAAGCAATAGAACGTTTTCTTTAATTGTAGGCTATACCGTTTACTATTGATTTTAATTACATTTTTGCTTTGTGTCAGTTTTTTTTTTTTTTTTTTTTAAACAAATCTGTCTTGGGCTAATAGATGTAGGCTTATTCTGGTACTTAAACAGTTAGTTAAAATAAACTTTATCAAAAAATAAAAATGCACTACACTTTATCAAAAAGCTCTGATACTGCATGCAATGTAATATTTATAAAGGAATTAATGATTTTACCACCTACAAAAACATTATCAAATCAGGCCGTTTAGTAAGAAAAGTAGTGTAAAAATGTGACAAAGAATTTCTGTTTTTGGCACTGAAGACACTCCAAAATGAAACAGTATTCAAGCAAATGCGTGTGAATCCAGATAAAATATCTTTACGCGTCTGTCTGTGCCACAAGACAAGCTGTTTGATAACGTAGAGTCGATATTTCTAGTTTACGCACGGTGTTTATTAAAGTAACTATACATTTGAGCAGCGTGGTGCGTGGGTTTAAAGTTGCCGCTGGCTGCGTGCGCTCTGATTGGTGGAGCGGCTTCTTTCTTCCACAGCCTCAGTCAGTCACTCAGTAGAGCAGTGCCGCTGGAGAGCTCTCTCGTCGACCGCAGGCTCCAGCAAAAGACGCGACAACTAACCTTTTATTTTGATTTTATTTATTGGTTTGCCGTCGTATTGTGAGCCAGAAACAAGATGTGACTTGTCGGGATCAAGTCGCGTATTCATGTATTTTAAAAGAGCCGGGAGCGAGTGCGCAAAGACGAGTGGAAGCCGAGCTGTTCTGGCGAATGGAACTTATTGTTGTGCATTTGTTTTGACTATGTTATCCCCAAGTGAGTTTGGGTTCAGACCGTCTGCATTTGTCGTCGAGTCCTGATCTTTTCGTTGGATTTATAGCGATTCGTCCACGGAAAACATCGAGGAGGATTGTTGAAAAGGTGCAAGCGTTTCCTATCGCGCCGGGGATTTAAATCGTCATTTGGTGCTGCTCCGGGAGAGGCGAGAGTCAAAGAAAGAAATTCATGTGGCCATTCTCTCCAGAGCCAAACATTTTGGGGATTCCATAATGAGCAAGGAAAGACCCAAGAGGAATATTATCCAAAAGAAATATGTAAGTACACTCATATCTCTTCTATCAGAGCTGATACTCAAGTTTGCTTTGCTCGTTTTGATGAAATTGCATAAACTTTGAACGCGAGCTGTGAAGGTTACATTGAGGCGGTCTGTGCGCTGTTTTGGGGTCACCTTTTCATTTAAGACTATTTGTTTTAGTTACGTCCATGTGCTGCCAGTTACATTCTTGTATTTAAAGGGACAGCAATGTTTATTCAGTGTCTGTTGTAGTCTTCCAATAACGACATGTTTAGTCTATTGGAACATCGGGTGCTTCTATATTTCGGCTCGTTTTACGCGTGGTGCGAAGCGCATGTTGTTCTTTAGGAAGACAAAATGCAAGTGAAACCTATAAAAACGAATCTTTATGAAGTATAGTTGCATTGGGCTTTTGTTCGCTCTCCTTTCCTCCTCTATCGAGAGCTGTGAGACGAGCCTGGCAGCCATGGCTCAGCTATTTCGGCTTCCATTTCGTCCCATGCTGAGCTGCGTTTTATGGGCGCTTTAAACTCCCCCAAAACGTGCACGTGAGGCCAGCGTAAAGCTAAACATCACACAATTGCACAGTTTACTTTGTATCCGCACTGCTTGTTGTGTCTTTGCACTCTGCGTTTGGGGAAAACCCGACGTGTTTCGCGGAGTGTTTGGGCTCTTTAATTTTCTCAATGCAAAGTGAGCGAGGAGGCAGAGCTGGAGAGAGGAAAGAGGGTCATGCAATTCAGCAGATTCGCCGACAATCTCCAACACTTGAAACGTAGCGGGGACACGTTTTAGTTTGTTGTTGTGCCACTGCCCTCCATATTAAAGCTAAAGTGAAAGCACAGTCTTATTCGTAGAACAGTTTGGACTCTCTTTGCGTGACCTTTGTAGCGAATAGATATTGGTGCAGCTAGCTCGGGGATAACTCAGATTCTTTTTTGCAATACTACTGGGGATTAGTTTATAAGCCTGCAGATCTCACTCGGATTCATAAAAAGATATTACAGCAGGCAGTGCCGGTGGAGTCCCTTTAAAGGGTCTATGTGTTAGTCGCATTGCAGGGGCTCATGTATGAAGACAAGAAGCAACCATTTTCTCCTCTGCGAGTTAGACTGCTGAATTTTACACCAAGGAACTCGTCTGTCTTGAAGCTTTGTCAAGATTCGTTCATAGATACACTGTTTGTCCCGCTCCATGAATGAAACAAAGAGTCCTAATCTTCCAAAGTGCCATGCTCCGCGGATCGCTCCATAAGTTGCGCTCTGCTGTCGTTTTTTTTTCCTGGTGACTTCACGCCGGCTGGGCTTCTGCCTGTCTGCGTCTGGGCCTTTAAACTCCTGTCTTTGAAGATTGTTGTTGTGAATTATCATCTTGGCCCTAATACATGCTTCCCACATGACGTAACATCCGGGAAAATTTAAAGGGATCCGCCATTTTGGAAGGTTCGCTGCGGTACGCTATTTGGACTGGGATCTTAGCCATATTTTCATGTAAACATGCCGAATACGTGTTAGGTAAAATGCTGTTCAAATAAAGCCAGCGGAAAGGCAAAACTCGCTTTCTTTAAAATTCCAAAAGTCAGGCTTGCAGAGGGAGAAGAAACTAAGAAACTGGCGGAGGAAAGGAGACGTATGTGGTTAGCTAACTTCAACCGCAAAGACGCACACTCACGGACTTCAAGGATCTGTTCTGCACATTTTCTTACCGGTATGTTAAATCTTTTATAGCGTGTTTATTTCGAGTAAATACCTACTTGTTGGAGCTATTCCATGAAGTGAAGTAAAGCCAAAGCTTGGCTTAATTTGGGCCAGCCTACTTATGAGATCTCTTCTTTCTAACTTAACTAACAAAAATAACTAGTTGCTGTAATAGATTCCCCCTTTCAGTAACTAAGTAGTGTAACTCATTACTTATAAAAATGTTGACAATATATTACTAGTTACAATCTCAAGTTACTTGCATAGAAATTAATTGCTTTTATACTCTATTGAAAACTACACTTCAAGACCAAAACACCACTAAAATACTGGGTTGGCTTAAAGGTGGATAAAATATTATGAGGAAAAATTAGTTGTGACATCACATTTCAATCAATTAAATCAGTAATAAATGTAACATGATTAGTATGGTTTAATAAATCACAGTAGTGTAACATTTTTGAGACAGTAATATTGTAAAAATATGTATTCTTTTTTTTTTTCCGTTTTTTCCCTGTAACTAGTAAAAAATTGTGTATTACAATTTTACAGTAACTTACCAAACACTGGATAGAGGTAGAAGCAGTTTATTTGAAAAAAAGATAGTATTTGTAAATGTTTTAAAATAATAAAATCCTAATTATGATTATGAGTAATGAATACCGTAATACACTATTTTATTTTTACTTTCCATAGCAATTGTGTGATCTCATTTATTCAAACTCCAGAAAGAAATGTACCTCTTCACCTCTTGTCCGAAATGCCTGAAATTGTTTTGTATTTCCAGGTATAACCAAAGGAAGAAAGGACATTCCACAAAAAAGAAACACACTGCTGTAAGAAGCAGATTGAATTGACTTCATGAACCCCAGCCGTCTCAGACTGAACCTTACATGATCCATATTAGTTTGTGAAACTAGGAACAACTCAGAAGTTACCATCACCTACCACTTTATTCATCTTTGCACTGACAGATTGCACTATTGTTCTGATGACTGTGTATATTTTTTATTGCCTAACTTTATTGGCCATGCTTGCCCTTACTTTTCATTTTGTATATCTATAATATTTTTATTATAGTTGATATTTTTTATATAGTTTTTCTTCTTTATTTGTGTTTTCTGTGTTATATGTTGCACATTAGCATCGCAGCAAGTTCCTAGTTTGTGAATTGTTTGTTCACTGACAATGGCAATAAAAATCTTTCTGATTCTGAAATAATGAAGTTTCTACAATTGAAAATACACTGTGTGGAAAAATCCAGTAAGATTGAAAGGAAGGCCAACATCACAACTGTCACCTCTTGAAGATAAGACAGTTCCTACAGTTCCTACCCTTTAAAAACAGAAAGACATGAATATTGTAATATTTTATTGCAAATCTGAACATTGTTATCCGTGAGGAGGTAGTATCCAAAGAAGTAAAAATCAAATGGTTGTGGCTTTACTGAATGCATTTTGTCATTGATATCTGTAATAAAGCAATAAAGGAATATAACATTGTGCACAACTTTTGTTTTTCTAATACACAGTAACATTTCTATGGTCTGATACATAACAGATGCTGCAAGTCTATAGAAGTACTCTGCAAATAGAAATTCTATTTCCATTTGCACATTTTTATAACAAAACATTACTTATATTTTAAAATTGACAGAAATTACACATTATTTTATCCATGGTATACGCACTTACTGTTGACAAAAAAAAAATCTGTCCTGTTATAAGTTCAGTCACAGTAGACAGGCATCACAGAGGATGTTCCCATTTCATATGGATCACCTTTTCCCATTTAGCCACATTTTTGTTCATATCTTGACTGAGTGACATTACTCTCTTGATTACGCTGACGAGACGTTTGTTTACTCACGAGGCACACTGCAGATAAAGAGCGATATTAAAACTTTTCACAAATATTCACGCACTACACGCTAACCTTCCAAAATGGCCGACTTCCGGTTTTTGCGAACTGGGTGAAAGGTCGTGGGAACTATCTATAGACGCATTGTTGGGTTTAATTGCACGAGGCGTATCATGTCTGCTCATGCTCTCGAGCCAAAATCTGCACAGCACGCCCCCTCTCCCTCCCACCCTCCCCAAACTACATGTGGTGGAGTGACTCTCAAAATCATACTTGTTTGTCTTCAGAGATTAGACCCTGTTCACTTTGGTTTATGTGTGATGACATTTGTGTTGGCCATTTTCTATTAGAGCAACAGGTTAAATCTAAGAGCAGTTACTTATTGGAGTTGGAACAAATTACTGTCTTTGTAAAATTTCAGAGCACATCGTGAATTTATTGGTTACTATAAGTAAGTTTGTTAAATATTTGTTTAGTGGGCCATAGATTAATGACCTGTTAAATACCAATACATTGTCTGTGATTTCGTTTATAGAAAGTCACAATTGTCAGAAATAGATCATCATTGCTCATCTCATTATTTTCATTTCACACAGCTAACTACCTCAAAGATTTCTGTTTCTTTGTAGTTTGTTTGGAAACATTTTTAATGTCTTGCCAGGCTGGATATGGCTTCTTTTTAACATTGAGGAAACAGGATGTGCCATAACAGTACTGAATCAAAAGTCCCTGCTGTAAATAGGCCTCACAGTGTCATTCTCTGAATCTAGTCTGTGTATTGTCAGAAGTGTAGCAGGAGTTTGTGTGTGTGCACATGTGTGTCACATCTGTCATGTGCTCTCAGCAGCTGCACCTCATGTTGAAGGTCGGGCCAGCAGCGAATCTGTCTTTAAAAGTGTCTCCGCAACACCCAGAGGCAGCCGTCCTGTTGGCCGAGCCCCCCTCTGCCTTTAGAGCCGGACTCCTGGCCTCTGTTCAGACCCATCCCCTCCATGCCCCCTCCCTTAATTGGCGTAAGACAATTATACATGCTTGCCTTAACCATTTCCCCTGCAACGTGAGTGTGGGTTGTTACCCCACCTCCCTCTGCAATAAGAAAACATATGATCTGTCCACTACAGTAGATTTAGGTCAAGTCATTGTAACAGAAAATCAGAGATCTCTTTAATGTTCATTACTCCTTCTCCTTTGATCAAGGTTTGCTTACATCATGAAGCGTATAATGAGATTGTTTTTTCCTGATTCATTCTCTAATTGTTTGTCAGTAGATTTTAGGCCCAGTAAACTGTTAGAAGTAGTGTTAATATGTGGCTCTGTTGTCCTGTCTACAGAAACATGACACACACTGTGCATGTTTGTAAATGCGAGCGCAGAGTGCAGCTCATTGCAGCCAGGGCCATTTTGTGCCGAGTCTGCTCTTCCTGTAGGCCCCAGCTGGGACTGGGTCTGACTCAAAAGCTGTGTGTGTGTGTGTGTGCACATTTGTGTGTGTGGGACAAGCCCAGCTGCTGCAGGGGCCTTTACAAATGTAAAGAGGCTGTCAGTGTTTGTTTCATCAGGCACACAACTGATGACGACCAAGTTGAAATCCATTGCACTGCGAGTGTGAGTGTGCGTAGAGTGTGCACAAAAAGAGGAAACAAAAATAGTGAGCGGGGGAAAGGCTGCCCCAGTCCCCCTCTCTGTCCTGGGCCGTCCACATAAAATGTGGGCCTCATGTCGTTTCATGAACACAGGGTCAGGGGCTGTTTTTTCTCTGTGCCTCTGCTGCATGCGCTTCATTTAACCTTATGTTTCAATGCAAATTCGTCTTTCATTTGCACCCTTTGCATCACGTGTGCAACATGGCAAGCAGCACTTTGCAGTCTCTATGTCACTATGGCGACTGAAGCGTGGTAAAGACGGGTTATGTTTTACTGTTTGTTGATTTCGTGGTTCTTTGGCTACCTTTCGTGTGAAGCCAAAGACTCAAATACTTATCTTTTGTTATATTGCGTATAATCAGATCAGAGTATCTGACGTAGAGTTAGGAAATGTCGGGTATCCTGTTATACAAGTATGCGCCCACAGCACCAGTGCCCAGACATGTGGCACTGTTTATGCGCTCTGATTCAGGTAGTAGGTCGTCATACTGCTGTTAACAGTTGTGGAGAGGAAGTTCCACTTCCCACAAAGGCTCCAGTCACACTGCTGTCTTTCAAAGAACTGACTTTGAAATGCAACAGCTTTGAAAGGAGTTATTTATTCCTATAACTAAAGTGTTGTGTAGTAGCAATTATGTAATTTAAAACTTTTTCTAAATTAAGAAAATGTTTAATACCACAATGATAGAAAATAATTACGTGCTTGTACTAGGTCTGATGAAGATGAAAGTCATTCTATAGGGAACTGACCAAGTTAAACCTAATTATGTGATTTTTCTTATTCAAATTAACTTTGTTTTTCTACTGCTTTGGTTTATATACATCTAGCATGAACCCTTTTTTCTGTAAAATCAAACTATCCATTGATTACTGTAACACTTAAAGTAAGGTTAAAGGTTAACAACAACACGTATTTGATTTTATGAGCGCATAACTGTCTGCTCATTGCTGTGCATTATTATGTCACTCTGTTATGCAACCTCAGCTTTTGTCTTATCAGCTGTTGGCTTGAAGCTGCTGGCACCAGTGCACAGCCAAAGGTCTTTGGAGCACACCTGCAGTCAGTAGGTGAGAGGCCTATTTCTGAGCCCAGCGTGGGAGCTGTGCCCAGGGCAATAGCAGCAGCAGCAGCAGCAGCAGCAGCAGCAGCAGCAGCAGCAATGTGGCTATTTAGTCAAGTATACGGAAATGAATTTAATCTATTTTAATGTTAAAACATACCTGTGCTTTTTCCAAGTATCTTGACTTTAGTTTTGTGACAATACAAACTTTTCAATCTCAAATTTGATAGTAAGAAAATGTCTTGTTTTTGGACATCACAGTGCTTTATGGTATTTATGCATATCTGAAAAAAAATTCAGATATGCAGACTGATAATGTGTAGTTTTAAAACTAGTTTTAGTATCAGTTAGTTTGTGGGTAGTTTGTTATTATTAACAACACGGGAGTCTTTTTTTTTTTTTTCCTTTTTTATGAATGTTCACAATAAAAAAACCTTTCCCCTGGAATAAGGTTTGTTAAAGTAACATGATTAATACAATGATTAACTGAGAGTGATGTTTGTCGCTTACTTACTAATTTTAGGGTTAAGTTTATATCTCAAACTCTAGGTGAAATTCTTGTGTGTGCATAAGAACAAAACTCAGATTTCCACAAACAATGGGGTAACAAAATTCAAATAATTTAGACTGCACTCCATATTTATGTCAAGTTTTTTTTTTAATAATAACTCACAAACATGACATGAAGTGATTTAAAGTTTTTGCACAAACTGAAAATGAAACAGAGCCTCTCTAGCCTGATGTGTGTATGTAACACCACAGCCCAGTCATTTGCTCTGTTCAAGTATACATTCATTCATTGATTGATTTGGTGCTGGTGCTGTGGTGGAGATAGGGACAGCTGGTCAGGTCCTTGGAGACTGAACGTGTGTGGGTTTGGACACACTGCCTGCCCAAGCGTTAGTGTGCCCTCGACTGCTTATCCGCTCCCGATCCCTGTGAAGCTGAATCAACACTTTACCCTTTGTCTTTGCTTTGGCCTTGCAGTTTAGATTGACAGTGAGATTGTGAGAACAGTTAAGGTGCACTGTTCCCTAAAAGAACAAAGGACTTTTTTGGGAGATATACAGTACTTTTCTGTTGATCTAGTATAAGTATCTTTTCAGTCTTTTAAGTTTAAATGGTCTTAAATTGGGCTGAAGTCAAAACATACCTGCAGAAGGCAAACTTTGAGGAAGATTATTGAAGTATAATCAATATTTTTCAGTTCAATTTATCGTATTAAAAAAATTGTTTATGTTCACAAAAGCCTTTTTTACCGGATGGAACAGACCATTTAGACTGTTAAAGATGTCAACAACCTAAAATGTATGACTACTCAACGAGATGTGAAAGAAACTACACCACTCTTAAGATGTTTTATAAAAGATATTACAAACTAACATAACTAAAAGTTCACATGGGTCAGTTTTGCATAATCGAGGACCTTTTAATGGCCATTATTCCCCTCTTGACCTCCTGACCGCCGGAGCTCGTCCCTTCTTCATCTCTGGCTACATCAGTTTAATAAACACTTCTTACATTTTCATCCCACGGTCAATCCCGTCTGATCCTCTATTGTGACACGGTCGTCTTTACACGTCCGGTGAATTAAGCCCTGAGGGATGAAGCAACAGAGCAGCGCCTCAGCCCATATCGATTCTCCACTTCTTATGCTCTGTCTGCCTGGAATAACGCAGCTTCCCCTTTCAAACATATTACAGTAAGACGCAGTGGGTAATGTAGTAAAGGAGTTAAGAGCAACTTCTCTGACCAGCTGAGAAAATTGATTTTAAAATGAAATATGAAATCACGATGAGACCTGCTGAATATATAAAGCAGAGACCTGAAAGGCATCGGATTTTTACAGTATTTAATTTTAGATTGTTTTTTTTTGCAGTTCTTAAATTTTGAGCACTTAGCTATTGTCTTTTGCCTCAGGATTATTCACCATGACCAGTTTGTAGGTTTGTAAGCTTTTCACAACTTTCAAATGAGTTTTCTGCTGAAATAATGTTGGATTTCACTCATCATTCACTCTGCATGTTTCCATTATGGTACAACGCGTAATCTATGAATCATTCATTTATGATTTAGCAGTTTGTTTCGCTCTGCCAAGAAGCCACTAGCCACTCTATTCATATCCTCTTTGGCACTGTTCTGCGTTTGGCAAATGAATTACTTTCCCATTTAATCTCTCACAAGGATATTTTCTCTTTATGATTAAAAATATTTCACGCTTATTGTCTGGCTACTTTTCTTCACAGCAGCGGTTCGTGGCTGTGCAGGTTGCATGCTTAGTTGAAGAATGACCTCTCTTCTTTTAAAGTGCTCTCTAGTGCAGCCAGAGCATTTGGCCTTTCTAAGCAGATTCAGAGTGGCAGCGTAGCTTGCCCATCCCCCCACACAGGCAGTAAATGAGTGTGACTGGGCAAGGCTGCTTTTACATAATGTCTCCCATTATGCTGACACGTTTGATGTAATATTTGTAGACTATTTGTATTAAAGAAACATTATGTAATCTTTCCAGAGGAGTGTCTGTCACATTCTTGACTTTATAAAATGTTATTGCTTTGCCTGAAATTCTCTGCAGCCTAACATTTAACTTCTCTGTGTCAATGGAGACACCTGTGTGATCCCACCAGCCCAATTTACAAATCAGCAAGCTGGCTAGCAAGTATTTACTGTAAGTCATCATTGCAATGTTTTAGCAAAAAAGCACTCCCATGATTATATAGATATATTTCTTTTTTGTAATTTTATTTCAAAAGAGCAACAGGAGGTGGACTGATCACTCAAAGTTACAAAAATAAGAACGCTGATTTAGACTAAATGTAATTTCTAGCTTCTTAAACTAAGTCATTTCTTCTGCCTGTAGCTCTTACAAATTTCAAGGCAATGGGTGGAGCAGCAGATAGTGCTCTGACCAAATAGCAAGAAGGTCCTGAGTTTGTCTTTTCTATGTGGAGTTTGCATGTTCTCGTGTCTGCGTAGGTTTCCTCTGGGTGCTTCGGTTTCCCCTAGCACTAAGAACATGCACAATAAACTCCATCTGTCTCCCCTTCCTTCAGAAGATTTTCGCTCCTGAAAATCTCAGCTACACTTTCCTTGGTAAATCAAAGCCAATGAATAAATTAAACAAATGCAATAAAAACCCTTAGCCTGGTGTTCACATGCACGGCTTTAGAATAGAAAGCCATACCACGCCCCCATGCCAGTATTGAGATGCATCAGACTTGTTATTTTAGATGTTTTGTGAAGAGGTCTACTTTTGTCACACTTTTTCTATCTAAGGGTGAAATTACCAATTTGGTAAAAGTTTTGTCCTGCAGCAAAATCTATTAGTTTCAAGCATGTTGAAAACTTGATATTCAGTTCGTAAATAAGTTTTTAATCAACACTGCTAATGTATTATTTATTGTCATGGTTATCTTTGTTATTGTAACACTTAACAAATATTGCGTAATCTTGTATTCACTGTAGTTTCTCTTGCGTCATTGGCATACAGACAGAACGCAATTAGACTCTTGGAGTTGGCATAATCTATTCAATTATAATAAAACTGGATTTACGTAAAAGTCTGCGCTGAAAACAACTTGGCTTAAATGTGCTTGCCTGTGTCTCTTGGATGTGTCAGCACTTACTGTGGGGGAGGCTGGTGTTGCTGCCGCCTTGTCGGATGTGCTGTTTCATGATGGAGCGATGAGGAGGAGGAGGGTGTGGGAGATCTTGGAGGGAGCTGTGAGAACCAGAATAAACACTTTATTTGATTCGTAGGTCAATACGTCCCCACACTAACTGTACATCCCTGCCCCCAATCCTCCACCCGCTACCAGAAACACATTACTTCCCCCACGTCTTGTCTTGTAATAGAATACCAAGTGGATTTTTTCCCTTGTTCCACTTTATCTGTCTCTCGCCTCCTCCCTCGCGCCTCAGTCACTCTATTACTCAACACAGCTACTAAGAAGAGAGGCATCATTGGCTTTATGTGGGTTGGGCATAGCGGAGGAAAAGCTCATTCTGCATTTGGTGGCATGTGCCTATTCATTGCTAGATTTTAAAAACATAATTCTGGCTACAGGAAAGAGTAAGCTTTAAGAAATGATTCACCACTTCAAATTTGTGGACAAAAACAAGGATTTTGCAGAGTGACTTGCAGATGTTGAGCATAAATTTGCAAACTAATTCAACCCTTCTCTGTAATTACTGGTAATTTTGTGAAAACAGATGCAACCTTGACCCCAATTTCGAAATATCAAGTGAATCACTATGATAAATAATGCAGATTTAGAGCATAAACTTTGCATAGAAATGTCAGTTGTCAGCTATAGCTAAAACATGGATTATACATTTTGTGGGTAACCGTAATTTAATTTCCCTATATAAATTGTATTGTGGTTTTCTAAGTGTATACCACACTGAAAGAAAGCCTTTCTTCTCAAACTCAAACGACCACAAATATCCAAACAAAATAAGCCCACCATTAGCCCACCTCTGCAGTCGTCACAAATGTTTTACTATTTGTGTTGGTAATCATTGGCTTGTAAGATCAAAATCTCTCATCGTTACTTGGCGTGTTGTCAGCTCTCCTCGTCGTGGTCTCACATGCTTTTAGCTCCTTTTTGTTTTGATTTGCTCTGCCAAAGGAAACTCTGGAATCCTCTCTGGTTTGATCTTTCACAGCTGTGGGATTTGAACCCTCTCCTCCACACCTCCTCCCTTCCTCCCCCCTCACACGCACACAAATGCACACCCCAAAACACTCTAATCTGGCCCGCTGGGTTGTCACTCTGTGTATTGGTAATGCTTGCTGTAATGTTCTGGCAAAAGTGGAATATTAAGAGCTTGTGTGTGTGAAATATGTTAGGACTACACAATATTTGATTCTTTCGCATTAGTTCAAATTTGAAATCTACATTTTTTTGGTGCATGGATGTTGTTCTAATTTTGTCTGTCCTGATTTGTTGTCCTATTTTAAGCCCTCTTCTGTAAGCACAGTTGGCATGCTCTTTCCATAAAGAACAATAGAAACAGTATGAATTAACAAGCACAGTCATATTGATTGAACTCTTTTTTTGCCTATTGATTTTTCTCATTTTAGCTAAAGGTGTTTTTTCAAGTTGCTCCGCTGAGACGAGCTGTGGGGAGACAAGGTATTGTTCGCCTGTTCTCTACGGACAACGGCAGGGTTTTTACATACAACCCTCCCCCGGCACTGTGGTGTCCTCTGGGCCTCCGAGCAGCGAGCTAAGTGCAGGGCCATTGAAGGAAAGGGTGCCAGGTTTTGGGTTGAATATCTGGCTGGTCTCCCCCTGGCCTCAGATCAAACATGCACAAGCCTGAGGGCCTGTGGAAGCAAAGGCTGCCATAGAAATGCCAACCTGTGATAGTCAAGGAACACAAATCCAAAAGGAAACTGAATTAGGTTTGTTGAAGTGGGATATCCTCCTCCTTTGGCATAGCAGCAGATCTACAAAGTTATGAAGAAGCACTGGCCAAATGTGTTGTGTTGTTGCAGATTGTGTTTGTGACTTTGTGACAAAGTACCAGGTCTCAAGAAATGTAGATTCAAATTATTTTCAGCAAGATCAAATCAGGAGCTTTACCAGACGCAAAAACAATACATTGGATCATCTCATAAATGCTCTAGAACACTGAATTTCCTTGTAGATCTACATTTGAATCATTTTAGGGAAACGTGTATTCTGAGACGGTTGAAATGACTAACTATTACTTAACCAAAAGGGAAACTTTGGGTTGCTAACAATAATCTGTCCAACCACCCGTAGGCTGTAACCATGGAGATGAGAGTAAACCTAATTTGCTGAATGAGCAGCAGACATGCAGCTATACAGGGGCTTATACTCTCCACCTATAGATTTCTATGGTAACAAGCATGTTTCAGTGAGTTGAATTAAAAGCATTTTGTAAAGAAAAATGGATTTTATTTAAATTGCTATCATTTTTATTGTATCTAATTTTATAGCAAACATTTCAAAAGTAATACCTAGTTGTATTTAGCAGTATTATCAAATTCTGTTGATCCCAAAAGCTTTTATAGGCGTTGACCTTTTCCCAACTCAGCATTGCAAAATCAGCTTCTTTGTGAAGACTGTCAAGACTGGAATTTCTTATTACTCATAATACCACAGCATTTAATCATTTACACTGTTTGGACGGTTTCATATAATTCCGATCTGATTATTTGAGGAAGTTGCCTTTAATGTCTTACACTCAGTTAAAATGTCTATGTATTTTATTCCTACTGTCTTTACCCTGACACATGCCACGAACTGTCTGTTGCAATCGTTTTTGGGACTTGAAATATTTCCATTTGTGTTAAGTAAAAATACACAAAAGAAAAGTTGTCACAATAACCCACGTGGGCTGTTACTGTCGGCATAACTAGACACTAGTGTGTGTTTGTGCGTGTTTGAGGGTGGGAGGCAAAGGAAACACTGATTCAACTATACATAGATGATATGTATGATACAATCTCATAAATAAATAGCTTTTTATGCTGTTTTTTATCACAAAAATGTCTAAAAGTATGCACATTTTAAAATCAACTAAATGTAAGCATCCCTTGTCAAAAAAACAAACAAACAACAACCTTATTTTTGAAGACTTTCTTTCAAAAGAGGTGTCTGTTGATATGCACATTTGCAATACATTGTAGTGTTGTATTCTGCTGTCTTCTGCTGGCTCCCCTTGAGGTCAATTACCACGTAGTCTCAGGATTGTTGACTGCACTGACACTGCTCTCAATGCTATTATTCACACTTTACTATTCACATCTCTCATTTGAACCCACAACCTTTGTTATGGATCACTTTACCTGTGAACACTCAGTTCTTGAACTTGAAAATGAATCCTAAAATTTGCATACTTAGTAATCATCACAAATAGATAGACTGTAATGACACTGTAATGCCACTTTAGACTTGAACACATGTTAAGCTGGAGCCCACAGTTTGGAACCACTCCTCAACCTGTAATACTTCACTTTTGCAGCCCAGAGCTCAATGCTGTGAGCTTTCTAATTGGCTGCGGCAGTGTCTCTTGTGCCAGCGCTCCTGCCAGGGAATCGACTTGTAGGTGTGCTACAAGTCCCTGAGCAGGAGGACTCCCCTGCTATAAGCCCTGGCTTTGTTTCACAACAACGTCTGGCTGCTGCAGTTTAATCTGCACTGCACAGCGCACATAGACACAACATAAACCCAGGCTTTGAGAAGCTTAAGATGTTGGACACAGCAGACTGTAAAGAAGTAAGGTTAGCATTTACTCATAAAGGCTGTGTGATGTAATGGGTTTTAACATTATAGGTTTGTGAAAGGTAATTGAGGATAATGAAGTGTAAGTTAGAATTCTGAACAGTAGCTTGCACTGAGAAACAAATGCAACACTTTCTACCAATGTTTCAAGTCTTCTGTGTATAAAATTATATAAAATGTGACAAAAGTAAATATGCAACAAAATGCTTTAAAAAGGAACATGTTTATATTTGTAATCTAACTTCAAAGACTCATTTTAACTTTGTGTTCTTGAGCTTGCAGCCAACACCAATTGTATCTATAGTTGCTGTTTGAAATCTATCCCTGCACATTTCAGAATCGGATTCAGAATGTCGTCTCAAACACTTTTCATGACCTTTTTAAATGGACTTCTTTGAAACTGTCTAGTATCAGTCCCAGCCCTGCTTAAGTCTTTCCTGTCAACTGTCAGAGGAGCCAGCAGCACCGGCTTCCCCTTAACCACCGCACAAACTGGTAATCTTATCTCTCTGACAATCAGCATTAGCTCAGCCTGCCGCTCATTAACCCTTACCGGACTCCGTTTTGCTTTTGTCCCCGGTGACACTAAGGCAGCAGCTCATTTCCACGGGAAGCTTCTCCGTTTTGTGGTTTGAACTTGATCCGTTGAAAGGGCCAAGCGGAAATTGATTGATAGCCATATTCTTGCACATGACTTGTCTGTCACCGCCGACGACCATGGCTCTTATCAGCGCCTCGCCTTCTGTCAAGTCATAAAGAGGATGTTAAAATTCAGAACACCCTCGCTAGTCGTTGTAGCGCTCGCAGCTCCTCACGACTGCCATAAAATCTGTCTCCTGTACCCCCTCCTGCCGTCTGCCTCACTCCCACTCCCCTTTAATTTCACTCAGCTGCAATATCCTACCTCCAGACTTGATTGTTGTTTTCGGAGAGCCCGGTGCTGTTGTGTAACATAATCATTTAGTCTCCCTCCCGTGGTTCTGGCAAGCTGCATGCTGAAATCTATCCACTGCTCATTTTATGGGGAGCAAATTTGCTGTAGCTACTGCCCGCTCACTGGGTTCGCTTTTTTACACTGAATTTATGATTACTACAGGTCCAGGAATATGTGACAGATTACACTTGTTCTCTGTCCCGTTTTACATGCACGAGATGTCTCAGGTGTGAAGTTGATTTGCAGTTAAAATGAGAAGATTGTGATTTGAAACTACACTGTACGAAAAGTGTGCACATGACTATGATGACATGAACTGGAGTTTTGCTAACCCAAATGTTTTGCCATCAGAATTGGACACATCTTTGCTTTTCAATGCTGGATTATGCATTTTAAAATAGGCATTTAATTTGGCCTTTAAAAAAATATATTATTTTAAGAGTTAATTGTCAGTAAAAGCATATGATTTGTTGCTTTGAACCTTTGTCCCCGATGTTTTTATTACAAATACCTGTTCAAATAATTCTTAGTTTTGATACTATTTTTAGTATCAATGCGTATTTGTTTTTATAGTACATGACAAATTTGAATCAAACTTTGATTGATCAATTCACAGTGAAAGCCTTTTTTAATCTCCTGTGCCTTATTTTGAAGTAATTAACATCTGCTGAATCAAATAGACTCTCACAAGACAATTTGTGCTCATAAGTTATGCTTGATTGGTTCGTGTATATAGTTTTCTTCTTTGCTCTTGAGTTCTAAACATACAGACAGCAACAGAATACATAGAAGCACATTATCCCTGGTATTGTGTTGCTATCATAGAAGAAAGGACTTGATGGGGTCACGTAGAGTACTTTCTTGCCTGGCCGGACTCGTTGACCCTGAAAGACTAAAGGGATTCACTCGCTGCTAAGCTCATAACACGATATCGTGCTAGCGGTCAAGGAGCTAACACTGTTTGTTGTTGCACAGACCTTGACCTCTCTTCATCTTTTTTCTTTTACAACACAAGCTCACTGTTGGCGTCCGATACTGTAAATCTCATCGATCATTCAGTTCGCCCACAACACACGCAGGACTAAAGTATGCAGCCCAACACTTATTGATTCAATGGACCTCTAGTGGTGCAGGTCTTGTTACATACAGGGTGCAGATATTTATTTTTCTTGGCCTTTGTGCTGTTGACACTGTCCCTGTTCACTGCACCATTCTCAAGTCATTCCTGTGGTCACAAACGAGAGAGAATCTAGCGCTCGTGTTGTACTGTGTAGCTGTAAGGAATGTCACGCTGCTCATTTCCAATGTCTTTTGCTTTCTCATTTATTCAGTCATAGTCTTCTTGCTTAGAGTACACTGTTGTGGCTTGGACAATAACTGGCAACTATTCATTAATTTGTCTACCGTTTTTTCACATTAGAGGACTGGAGCTTATCCCAGTGACTTTGGGCTTTAGGCAGGGAAACGTCCTGCACCATTTACTCCCAACTGATTATTTTCATAATCATGGTGATTTTATCTAAACTTATAGAATGAATAGATGCATAATCTTGTTGCAGTTGCACTTCGCAAAATCTTGTGGCTTGAGAATTTGTGGTTTGAGATCTTGTCCCATCCTTCCTGCATTTTTACAAACGTTTGAATGGTAGTAGCTGTAATCCCTCACTATTATCCTGTGTGCAACCTCATGACCTGAACACGCTCGAACGTAA
The DNA here is from genome assembly GCA_038363315.1 of Mugilogobius chulae. Lineage (NCBI taxonomy): Eukaryota > Metazoa > Chordata > Actinopteri > Gobiiformes > Gobiidae > Mugilogobius > Mugilogobius chulae. Next base: position 29,075,771 of record CM076408.1, read on the forward strand.
CAGCAACCAAATTACCTGACTGTGCAATTCTGTTCACTCAGCAATATAAGACCATCTGAAGATGGCAGAGTCAAAAGAATGTATATTTGTCCCAACAATACTGAGCATTGCTTCTATATTGATGCATACCAGTGACAGACCGGCCAGTACGTTTCTTTTCCTCCCTCTCTATTCTCCGCTGGTTTTCCTATCTCCCCTCCACTAGGTGTTATCAATGCGGCTATTGTCAGGGTTGAAGGAGCAGGGGGCCTCGTGGGACCCTGGACAATGAGAACACGCCGCTGCCCCCCTGGACTTCCTGTGTCTTGTTTGAGCGATGGTTCGAAGGTCCTAGATAAGACCTTTTTGGAAAGCACCTCTCGTCCCTCTTGCAGATTTACCTGTTTGAATGCCAGGTGTTTTGGCCCAAAATATTAAACCTATTCAGCAGAGAATTCACAGCCCTGGCCAAAGCCTATTGAATTCATCTCACTGCAGCTGCAGAGAAATGCTACACCTCATACAAATGGCTCAGGCCGCTAATTGGAAATCACCTGAAATCCTTAGCCTTTGTGTTTTGATGTGAGGGAAAGTTAATTACAATTACCGTTTAAAAATCTACTTTGAAGTATCCATGCATTTGAAACTGGTTTGCTAAAAGCTACATTTTTTTTTCTCTTTTTGTCTGTGTTTGAAGGCCTCCCTTTTCCAAAAGCAGAATTACTCGACCATGTCAAGCTCATTCATTTTAAGAGTTCGACCTTGGATTTTGAAAAAATCTTTGGGCTTGAGTAGGAGGCACTGGAAAGAGTTTGTGAACAAGAGATTCTCCTCAAGCTTAAGATAAATTGGGAGAGAAATGTGTGTTTGCATTGAATTTGAATGACGACTTTACTACTACAATTGAAGCCGTCACAAGTCCATCACATGACACTTTTACGGCTACTCATTCTTGCACTGTCACGCACATAAACGGACAAAATGGCTGCTCATGAGCTGTCAGCGCCTCCAGCATGTGCAAAGGGGCCTCTTTTGGTTTGAAAAGGAGGGGCTTTGAGGTTAAAGGCGCCCTCCTGATCCAAATCGTTTGAGGTTTTCCTGGTGAGAGCAGCGTGTTGAAGTTTATGTTTTGCCCATGTGGCGATGCAGAAGTAGGTCAGTGAGGACCCAAAGCGCGTACATTCGCTCATATGCTCTGACAGTGGGGAGGAGACTCGTGAGCAGTGGGTTTCCTCAACCAGAACTAGAATGACCTAGCTCATCTCTCTGTATCAGGCTTGTGTGCCTGAATGTGCGCAGGAAGAAATACACTTACAGATTGACTTGAACCCACCACAATGAAAGTACTGAGAAAAAGTAAGAGATTAAAGATAATATTTCAGCTTCTAATGGGCATTTCACATGTGTTTGATTATGAAACTACCTCTGTTCACTTAGGAGCATTTTAATTACAATAATTGATTAAAAACGTGTGATTGAATATTTGCCTATTAGCTGCTAAGTGCCTTCATTGCTCCCAGATGTGCTTTGTTGAGTGGAAAAGTTGTCCACAGTTTTTTTTATCGTTGGCATTTATTTTTTCTTTGATGGAGCAGCCCTGCATTAAACTTTACGTAACACCTTTTAAAGACAAGTTTTTACACATTTCTGTAGCGTTAACTAACCAAAATATATAAAAAAAAATAAGTCACATTGATTCAGCTTTTCAAGTTGAGTATGATAATCTGACAGAGGATATCTTTTGTAATACCTTCACAACTGCAACTCATAAACTAGTGACTTCTGGGGAGCAACTCTTACATCAAGTGTTTGTTTGCTTTGTCATTTCACAGCATCGTCCTACAACATGCTATGGCATCACACCTAAAGATCCTACTGTAAATGGGGACTCCCAGAGCAGAAAGTGGACTAAGGTGGATTTTCTCTCAGCCACATGCTCTCATCTCTCAGCATGCGGCTGTTGTTAGGGGATGACTAAACTGCTCCACCCCTTTATCCCTAGGAGCCAATCCACTATCATATTCCTCCTCATGCTGCAGTCTGATTGGTGCATTGTCAGGGCCTTTTGAATAAAATGGGATTGATGGGTAATCTGGGATCGGAGCATGGGGAAGTGGAATAGCGGTTTAGCATGAGTGGGACAAGGACAGAATAGATGAGGGATACTTTCTAAAATAAATCTAGATTAACTGCTTTAGAGATTACTCACTGTGACCAGCAATGCAAAAACCTGTCTTTGTGTTTTGTTTATGAATGTTTGTCAGTAGAATACAAGACAAGGAACATCTCTGCTTACCTCGTTTTGTTGTAAGTTTTGGTTACCACTTTGAACTCTACAATCTTGTTAAGAGTCTGATTACTTTTTGGTGAACGTGAGATATTTTGTGAAAGTGTTTCTGCAGTTTCCCGGGCTTAAAACGAAGAGGGCACACTGGAGAGCGAAGGCCGTGGAAGGAGAAGGAGCCAGGGATGCTCTGTCTCCCCCTGGGTATTGTCATGGCTCTGAATGGCTAATGGGAAGTGAAACCAGAGCTGCAGATTGCTCCATAATGGCTCCTGTCCTTGGCTGGGTATTCACGATCTGTCGACAAAAAGCTGAACAATTTCGGAAATGTCTTTTAAAAATGGTTAGTGTGAAAGCCAGGGCTAGGGTTTTGACTTGTGTGATGTTGATATTATCTGTGTCAGGGAGGTTGCATGTTTTGGGTTTGGAGTTTGCAAAATATGTTCTTAATACATTTAAAAAACTGAATAACGTTCCTGGAAAAATGGTCTGTTTTAGATTTGGCTTGGGATCACAAATCTATTTGCAGAAACAACATTTAGAATAAAAATACTAGCAAGTTGCCATGGTAAGCTTAGGGTCTTGGGATTGGGATTTAACCATTGCAATAGTTTTAAGTTTTTCCACTGTAGACGTATTCCCACTCCATGCATTTTTTTCACTTTAAAATGCCTAAAGCTCCAAATGAATATAGATGAGTGGTGGAATCAGCACATGGTTAGATCAATGACCTGCCCGCTACAATAAAAACTGCTTCTCACTACCAGCCTCGTCAATACATCATTGATTCGGAAGCTCAGGCTATTTGCTGAAAATCTTTACTTTTCTTTAGGTCAGAAGTCTGGGCCTGATTCAATATAAAGATGCTAACATTTTTGTGACTTTTTGTTTCGTTAAATTGTCAGTCTTCTGTATATATTACGTTAATCTCTTATGTCTAATGGTACATTTGTCTTTTTGGCTCTTTGCATCGAATCATTTGAGGCTCTCTGTCTCCAGACTCATCGTTTTCAGTTTCTGATAAGTTTCTCTAACTTGTAAAATTCCTGCTCAACTCTGTATTATTGGATGCATAAAATAAGTTTGAATTCTCTAGCTGACAGTCATAAGTGTCATTATTTACTGGATTGTTTTGTATTTCAAATGAACAACCCTGACGCTTAAAAGGTTCAGTGACTAGTTGAAGGCCCACAGCATCACTTCAGTGGAAATGAAGACTTGGTAAAAAAAAAAAAAGTACCCCAGATTTGCAAACGTTGTCATCTGTCTGGAACAGTTCCTCTAAAACACACACATTTTTACAAAAAAAATCCCCATTGTTTTGTGAAGAAGCCTAGTTATCTCATTTAACTAAGCGGTCTTGTCATATTCGTCCTTCCTGATATGAGTAGTTTGCCACAAACCACTAACTTTCAGACCCTGAAAAGGAGAAAGTGTGCTGACTGATCAAGTGCAGTCTTTAAGGGGAGAGATTTCTGGGCAAAACCTTAAGGAATTAAAAGGAAGAGTTAACGGTCCGGCAACTCTGAATAAACCCAAAGGATAAACAGGCCCCAAGTTAATTATTCGGAGCAGCAGGAGAGATGACTGGCACGCAAACATGAACAGGGTTTCCCCAGGGATAGTGCAGGGGCCTGCTGCTGACGGGGCCTCCTGGGGTTTGGGCACACAAAGTACTCAGATCGCAGACTAAATGCGTGAAAGTGAATGCATTTGATCGTTTGTTTTGTTTGTTTTATGCTCAATATGAATTTCAGATAACTTTCCATCAGCCAGTGCCTCCTCCACAACTACACTGACAGGAAAAGTGACAATATTTCAAACAAGTTTCACTATGACACCTCTGGCAAGAAAATCCCCCATCTGTGCACAGCGAAAAGTGACAAATGGGTTAAGACTGTTGTCATTTTTCCATGAAATTGTCACCATCCATAATCTTTTGAAGCAGTCCCAGACCTAGAAGTTGGCCTGTTTGATTTACTGTAAATGATGCTGTCTGTAGCAGGAACGTTGACATACAGTAATGCGAGTGTTTTTGATTCCATTCAGTTATAAATTCTACGAACATTTGATGTGCGCTGTAATGTAATGAAACAATGTTACGTTATGCACATTGGTGGTCGTTTGATGACAGCCTGAATGTTTGCGTGTAATGTGAGATTTGCCTTTCTTATCAGATTTGTTTGGTCAGATTTATTTGCATAACATTTGGTGAAACTTTTTTATCACAACATTTTTCTTTTCACTTGTACCGCAAAAGCATATAATGAACTGTGCCTGCTTTTGTCTGTTTTTTCAATTCAGCCTTTGACCAACATCCTGCATTAACTTGATGGTTTTGTAGTTCAAAAACATGGCTAAAGTGTACAAGACTAATTGAAGTGCAGTGTTGCTGATTTAAGATGGTGTGATTGGTTAAATCATGCAGCTGACAGTCTTCTGTTGTGTGTAAAACTTCTTTTTGCTGAGTTGAAATTACATTTTCCAAGCATTCTGAGACCTGATATTGTCTTCCTTGTTGTAACATACAGAATTTTGACCAAACCACAGTGATGTGATTGTGTCTGGTGTGGTTGGCTGTTAGAGGATTTGTCCTGGTACCATCTTCAACCTGCTTGTTACATATCAAATGTATGATTGTCTCTTTGGTCCTTCAGATACTGCCTGCTAATATCTGCATGTGTTTTTACCGCTCTATAGGTACCGCCTGGCAGGAGAAGTCATTATTGGGTCATAAAAGCCTTCCTTTCTTGTGAAAGAAAAAAGAATATGACCAATAGACTGTAAGGGAATGGTCTTAATATAAGGTTTGATACATGTTCTTTTGCACAATGGGTCTAGATAGATGTCTTTTTGTGACCGTATTTGTTCAGAGACAAGTTTCACAAGTCCAAACACCACTTGCTTCAATGTTTACTTTTCACCATTGTAAACTTTGTTTAAACACACACCTTATGCATATCAATGCAAAACCGTCTTGTCGATTGATAAAATGTTCCACCCATTCTGTGTGCTTTCAGCGTGTCTGTTCTTATCACAAACCTGAATGATTGATTGCTTGGTGAGTCAGTTGTTGTCTGAAAGAGAAGAATTTGTGTAATGGAATTTTTTTTTACATTGCCTGTACTGGTGAGATAATTCATCCATCTTTGTTCGTACTTTTTGAGGGCCATGAATGACAATCTTGCTGGAGACTGATGGAGTTTAAGGAGAGCTTTTTAAGCCATCTTGTGCTGTCCCGAGTGTGCTTTACGCTGATGAACAGTGCTCATCTGCACTTAGTCTGTGGCAACTGTCCAACTTCAGTGTTAGCTGTATCGCCATTAGATCAAGGCAAGTGGTTAAATCACACAATGACTGATAGGATAAAATGAAGTACAATCCAAAAGTTAAAGTGTCTGTGATAATGCTTCTATTAAGATTTACTTTACGGTAATTATATTCATTTTTGTGCTTTGATACACCATTCTTTGCTCAATGCCTTTAAAAACAGGACTTTCACAGAGCAATAGCCCTTCTAACGCTATTTATTGCCTGTCTTTTTATAGAGCTACAATTTTAGCTATTTTTGTTTTGGCACTGCCTGTCGGTGTTTCCCCTTGCTCAAGCTGTTTTATTGAACAATGAAAATGACATCAAAATTCATTCTGGGCTTTGTGACTCAGACCTGGATTCAGTCCCTCCTCTTCTCTCTCTTTCTTCCTCTGGCCTTGCGTCACCATTGGCTTTTCTCTGATAGTTTTAAATGGTGCCGGTCACCACAGCTCGTCACTGACACTGATTTGACTCAGCTAAGTGATTTCCTGCGCCGGAGCTCTGGGCTTATTACTGCTCATTCTGATCAACACATCACCCTTTGTTGTGGTTTGAGTCATTTTCTTGAGACGGAAACAAGGAAACCCCTGGAGGTGTTTCCTAGGCTCACACTGATGATGTCATGTGGATTACCATGACGAAGCTAAACAACGACGATCGTGCACATTTGGTTTACGTTAAAGATGCCTGTTTTACCGGTGAATAAATAAAGCTTGCACTCGGATCTGAGACGGCTCTGACAGAGTTTGGGGACATTAAGCAGATTGTTACAGTTTGGTCTGTGGTGAATATCTAACACTCATTTGCGGTTGGGAGAGCTCATGTCTCTTGTAGCTGCTCTGAGTCACAGGAAAAAACATTGTGTCAGTCAAAGGGAAAGAAATACAGTGTTGTCAGTCTCACTTTCCCCTGGGCTGAAGGAAAACACTTTAGTCGGCTTCACTGAATATTAGCTTACTGACACTGGCAGAGGTTTATGGCCATTTCCCCATCTGAAAGACCAGGATGTAAACCAGGTGATGTTTGTGCAGTAACATACTATTGACTAGTTTTGACAACAAAGATGTCAATGATAGAGATGTGACAAGATCTTGAAATCAAAATACTACAGTAATTTTTGTGGTGGTGTTTACATTTTTAAGTTTTTTAAACCCGGCAACCAATAAAACTTACAGCTGACAGTTGAATTGTACAATAATGAAGTTAAGGAATTTGATGTACTATAACTAAATTTGAGAAGATAACTAAAAAGACAATGATAAGTTAACTTGTCTGCAATAGAGCTTTGGTCATTTTTATCTCATTAAACTCTTCCTCTTCTAGACTTGTTTTGTCACATTAATGTTGTGATTCATGTCTTCTTCCACTCTCAGAACATTCATACAATATATATTTACCTTAGACAGTAATTCTTGATAAACTCGCACTCTTTATGGTCTCTTTACTACATGTTTAAATATCGTCGGCGCCAACACATCAGAGTCAAAGTCCTGTCTCACTCAGATGTATTTCTGTGCAGACGTGAGTTCATCCTCCCCGTGACCTCTGCCTGACCTCCTCCTCGCTCTTTTGGCGACTGGAGTTTCTCTCTAACATATCAAAGCCCGGCCTCGTCTTTCTCACCAACGACACTACACGCACGGGTCCTCTGCTTTGTGTTAAGGAGCTGTTAAAAATGACTTATTTCAGCGAGCCATTACAGTGGCCGTCCTGCAGTTCAAATAAATTAAGCTGGTTTATGAGAATGCCCTGATGGACTGTTTCTTTGTTTATGACTGGCCTTCTGTGTTTCCTCCACCCTTTTCCTTTTACATATGTTTACAGTTTACATTCCAGATTTTTTGAGTAGCTTGAGAAGCATTTGGAATAGACCTTACAAGTATTCCAAGCGCTTGACATTTGGCCAAATAACACTGAAAAGCTTAATTTTCTTCCATGAACTTTGAGTATGTAATGAATAAACTCATTCTAGAGAATGATCAATGAACTAAAATAAACAGCTGGTCAGAAATGATTATTATGTTTTTATTGCTATGAGTATATAGCAAGCTAAATATTGACAATAATCAATTAACCTAAACCTGACTAAATTATTTGAAGAAAGAAGAAATCTTTTACGTTGGTCGTGCTTTCATATTGCGAGGTTCAGCGAAGGAAGTCACTTGAATTAAAATATGCTTTTGTGTCTGAGAATAGATATAAAGGGCTTTTCTAAGACAGGCTTTTGGGACTCTTTCAGTTGTAAGTGAAACATTCTGTCAGTGCTTCTACACAGGGGAGTTGATGTGAATGGAGATAAATGCTCAGAATTGGAGCCGGAGTGTCTTGAAGTCTTTTAAAAATGGGGGACACAGCAAGGCCAACAGTGCTGCGCCTTACATCAGGAAATACTGCAGTTGTACTTTTGTGCTTTGTGCCTTTAGTGGGAGAGCTGAAAGGGTTATTTCAAAGTGATTCTTTAGCTTTGGAATGCAAAATATTTGGATAGCTCTCAGTCATTGAGCAGATTGGGTTTCGTCCAGAAATGCAAGCTACACCTCGATAACTGTAAATAATTAAATGAGGCAGAGGTGTCACTGGAGGATTTTGACAACACAGCTCCACTCGCTGTTCCTCTGCTCTAGCCCTGAATGTGAGATTGTTATTATAGGCAGCTCATCACAATGTTTGCTCTTAAAGTGTAGAGGAAGTGGTTGATCCCGTGCATCATTGTGTTTACTGTCAGGAGTGTCACAGTATTTAATTTTAAACTAGATTTTAGATTGTAAGATAACACAAAATGTCCTATTGCATTTAGTACTGTAGTCCTTAAGTTGTTAATTAATTAATTAATTAATTAATTAGTTGTTAATTAATCTGTTGATGAAGTCTTAGTCGACCAAAATTTGTATTAGTCGAGTGATCATTTTATTTAGATTATAAGGATTTGTTTTAAACAGTAACAAAAAGCTGTTGCATTTGAACCAAATCATTGGTCTAATCTGTTTTGTTGATATAAATACAGTTCCTTTTCTGTATAAACTTGTAGATTTTGCATGGACTTCATGTTATTTTAAAGCTTTTGAGCATAGTTTCGGTCAGATAAATGGTCAAAACAGACTTTATAGCTTCAAAGCTATTGTCACGCCCTGTTTTTAGTCAATTGGTCGCTGGGACATGATTTTAGTCGACCAAGCATTTCTTTGGTCGACTACAGCCATAAATTTACTCAATGTTCTTGTTAGGTCAGTATGTTGGACAATAGACTGATAATTTCAGCACATTAATAAAATGAAAATAATTTCCTATTCTCAGAATATATGAATACATACACTGAGAAAGTTGATCACCTAAATAGGGACATTGTTGGACCTTTCTGGATAGTTTAGAATGATCTACATTAAAACATGCTGACTAAATGGCTTTGTTTTGTGTCAAGGATTATGTAACTATTACTGACCAAGCAGTATTGGTCATTGCATTTTTAAAAATAGTTTCAAGTATCAAGCCCTTCTCTATGGTAAATAACAATAAACCAGTTAGTTTTTTCAGTCATGACATCACTGTTCACAGCTCATGTAAGAATAAACATGTTAACATTTAAACTTTGTGTGCTTGCATACACTTTTCCCATGTCTGACAGTTGCTTGGTTGTAGAGCTGCGTTTTCTGGCGGCACATCAAGACCGCTCGCGTCTCTTTCCTGCCGTCTCGTTCTCTTGTGTCTCGCTGCTTGTGGGTCTGACTCACGCAGGTCTTCGCCGCAGATGCCTTGGCCCTCTCTCCATGTGTGCACGAGCGCTCACGAGTGTTATCTGTGCACCTCCTGTTCACCCTCAGCAGGACCGCCAGCCATCCTCCCACTCAGCATGTCTCCTCTGCCGACTCTTCCATCTCGGCTGTTTCTGCTCTTTCTCTCTTTTATTATCCTAATCAATCATCTCATTTTAAGTGAGATAATGAAGATATAACTATGCTTTTTCTTTACTCAGCTCAACATCTCCCAGGAATACGACAGTACGGTGAATTAGTGATTTGGATGAGAAGCAGATTGATGGTGAGATTCCCAGATCATTTGCAGGCCACGCCTCATGATGTAATGTCTGCAGCGACAAACCCGCTGTGTGCCAACATGGTGTGGCTGTAAATCACCAGACGCTGGCCCTGCTGTTGATGTATTGTGCGAGCAGACCTGCTTTATGCTGTTAACCCTATTGACCTTTATTCGAGCTACACTCAAAACACATATTTGATAATGAAAAGTATTGATCTACACATTACATTAGCTGTATACAAATTTCGAGCTGTACCAGTCTATTTGATGAATGGTCAAATCCCTAGATGGGGATTAAATCAAATGTAAGAATGTGTTTATGGTGTTATATTCTAAACAGAACATAAGAACACCAAAAATGTGTACAGGGGAGCAAAGATAGATGGTGTGTGAATGTGCATATACCATAATGTTCCTGCTTGCTATGACCGCCTAACTCTGCATTTGTCTGTATTTCTTTGCAGCTTTCCCAGCAGGACAGACACAATACTTCATATCCGATTTTGAACCATGATTGAAAAACTAAAACTCCATAGTCTAATGGTGTTCAAACTGGACACTGTATTTTCACCCAGGGCTTGCTGATAAATTATCTTTAGTACTCAATAATTGAAAACTTTCCGCTATCATGATGTAAAAGTAAAATTTAAGTATGGTGTAGTTGCTTATAAAAACTCAGATTCAGTCACTGGTTCACTCTACATGGTCCTCATCAAACTATTTGTATGAATGGGTGAATGGTAACCATGATATTTGCTTTTATGAGGATGTCACTCAACACCTTTAAAATGTGTGGAGTAGATCCTTTTTAAAATAGCTGCCTAAGCATGTCATTGTATTTATGTAAACTAGACAAAATAAATAACTTTTACATACTACTAAACATTTTACAGTGTGCTGCATAGACAGTAGGAGACCTGAAAATCTTTTGTAATCTCATTTATTTGTTTTGTGAATCTCACCTCTGTAACACTGTACATTAACTTAAGCTCTTTCTGCATACATAAGGCTCCTGAGTCCCAGCGGACTGTGTCTGTGCCACTGCTGCTGTACAAACACAGCCTGTATACACTCAGCAGTAGCCCTCTTTCTCTTCTCAGTAATGCACTATCGACCTCCTGTTCTCCGCAGACCCTGCCCTCTCCTGTGGCCCTCACCTGTTAAATACACGCACACACAGGGCTCACCACACTGACCTTTAGCTCCATTGCGAGACTTGATTTCCAATACGGGTTAGTCTTACAGCGCATCCTCCCTCCTTCAGCGTTAATGTGATTAGGCTGGCGCTTCCCGTACGCTGTTTCCTTTGTCCATTTCACTCGTCGCTTCACTTTTTCCTCCACTTATTCAATACTTGTTGTTTTCAAGTCTTTTGACAGATAATTCTTTCCTTGTGTGCACTGGTTTTGCATTGTTTTGACTGTCTTCTCAAATATTGTCACTCTGCTTGCTTTCTAAAGTAAGAAGTAAAATGTAAAATGTAGTTTATTACAGACTTAGCCACAGTCTTGTTACCTCTTTGCAATAAAATGTTAAAATAAACCTCTGTATGTGTTTTAGTGTGAGGTCAACCCCCAAAACAATATCATCATGTACTGAAGAATCAAGATACATACCCATTAGCTGATATTCTCGTTAATGCAAATATATTGACTTGATACATTGACATTGATCTTCCATTGGTTTTAGAGTTGTATAAAAATTGGGACTGTTGACAAGCCATTCGCATTTAGGACCAATAATTATGCTTAAAGTCTTCAAGAAGCTGTTTAGCTCTGACTTTATTTACACAGAGTGAATGTTCTTCTCACCCAATGCTAACACAATATTTTCTGTTTTCTGTTTGAGTAAATATTGGATTAACAAAAAGTGTGACATTCAGCCTAATGAAGCGTTCTTTTCCCTACAGAAAAGTCCACTTAGTTATTCCATTATAATACTTAATGTGTCTTGTGTAATTACCTTTTTTATTTGTGTATCCACCGAAAAGCCGAAAAGCGTGACAGATTTTTACCTACCACGCTGTTTCTCGAAGTCAGCCTTCTTTGACCTTTAGAAACCACTACTAAGACCCTGCACCCAAAAAGGTTCATTTGTAAACTTGCTGAATATTTCTTTTTTCGCCACACAAGAAATACCACCAGCGGCCCTCTGACACTTCATTTTTCAAGGACCTCAAGGCAAAAATGTTCAAACAACTCTATTCAAACCTAAGTACATTCGTTCTCTCTTTTATTCCCAAATCTTATTAGGTGACGACTGTCCCTCTGTGTAAACAACTGTAGTTTCTTTTTGAAAGCATTTAAAGAAATCCAATATGAATCTTGCTGTTAACTTGAACTAACTTGGGCACTTATAGTTATTTTTGTACAAAACTCCGTAGGTTGTAATGCAATTTAGATAAAATATTGGTATTATTATTTTATTATTTTTGATAGCACACTCCCTATTAGTCGACTAATTTGTTGATAACAGATGTCTTTGTCCAGCCAAAAACTGTAGCCCAAATAATTGGACTTAAAGTAAAATCATCTATAACGCCATTCATTTTAAAACCGCAAAATAAGGAAGTATGCAGTTCAAGCCATCTATCGAAACTGGTTCCTAATGCTTTCAAATCATTTAGCACACAACTTTTTTTTCAAATGGCAAAGTGAAGTTGATGAAAAAGGAAATGGTATGCATCAACTTGATTTTTTATAGAGTGTTAGTTTTATAAATTATTTGTAGGGGAAACAAACTGTAATTTATGAGAGAAAAATCTAATTCTGATTTCAAGATGCAGATCTAATACATGCATGCTGACCATGTAAAAACAACCCATTGATTTAAATACTGTCTTGGGCCAAACAAATTGCCGGTTCCTGGATTGTGCTGGGCTTTATGGACAGTATGTTTGTGTTTCCTGCCAGAAGCTGTAATGTATAAGGCATAACTCCGCTGTGAAGGGCACTGCATTGGAAAGTGTAATGTAGAATAACCACGCTCCGAAGGCCGAGCACATATTTTGGCCCGAGAGCCCGCGGCAGCTCCCGGGCCAGCCCTGCCTGCCTACAGCAATATTTACGAGCCCTTTTTGGCAGGTGAGGGTAATTGAACAAGCATTTGTTATTTGGCAAAAGTGTCTCTGGCTTGGGCCCGGCTGGAGAGCGCTGGAGCTGTGGGTTTGACACTCTGCTAATTGGGCCACGTACAAACAGAGGTTGTAATAGCTTTTGAATTGTCAGTGTAATGCTCAATTGCCACCTTTTTTATAGCTTATAAAACTGTGACACTGGGGCACAATCTGGGGATGTTGAGAGGCCAGCAGACATTTTATCCATTTACGGCGTTATGAAATGTGCTTTTTAAGCTTTCATTTTTATGTCTCATAACTGTATTTTAATATACTTATATATCTCTTCAGTGTTTTGGTAAAGATTTTAAAATCTTTATCGTTTTTTTTAAACAATGGTTACTACTTCTCCATTTATTGACTGCCAAAACGGTCACAAAACAATCCACAGTACGGACCTATTTAGTAACATTTGATTGATAACATTATTATTTGTGTTTATAAATTTAGAACTTGGATCTGTTATGTCTCAATGAGGAGTCACTATTAAGACACAACTTTAAAAAAAAACGTTTCCTAAACAGACTTGACAGTTCCGAAAACAAGATTTGTTAAATTTAAGCACGTGCCATTTATTTTTAGTCTTTATTTCTGACCTTTTGCTATGTTTCAGCTCTAATTTAAACTAGGACAAAAGCCAAATTCACATTTATTGTAAGTGGCATGCAATTATGCTGTTGCTCTTTTTTTCAGTTCAAAGAAATAAAACCGTCAAAGGCTTCTCGCTGTGCTAATATAGGAAAGCGATTGTGCACGTTTGCTAACAGAACACCAGCTTAAATTAAATGGCACATTTTATGGAGGTTCTGTAAATCACAAGTCATGTAAAAAAGACAAGCTTAGCTTTAAATGGCACATTGGGCACAATTAAAGCTACTTAGACTGATGGCACCTTATTTGTAGGAAAAGGTGCTAGACACTGATGGAAAGACTTTTTATAGCTTCAGCCTGGCCTGAAGTAAATGAGTCTTTTGACTCAGCATCTTGTTAGACAAAATTCTCACTACCTTATTGTGTAACATTGTGAAATTTGAACCACCTGGGAAAGAACTGAAGCCAGCCTGGGTAATGTTGGAGAGGTACTGTTAATTGATTAGTCACACATTTCAAAAATGTAAACAGGAATGCAGTTTTTAGTTGATTGTCAACTAATGAAAACTTGATCTATCAAAGTGTTTATTAGAATACAAAAGAATGTATTTAGACCACAGAAAGAAGACATATTATCAGAAGATTTGGGAAACAGATATTCTATTTACTAGTCATTTCAATGTCTTTTTGAAACATTTATTGATTGACTAGTTTTTGGGAACCTTTGCTAATTAATTCCGTCATTTAGTCAAGTAATTTAATACATCAATGCAACCAAATGACAAGATCAATTGCTGACATGCATATTTATGTTAAATAATCTGAAATAAAGGATATCTTATAAGATGTTCTTTATTGCTCAGACTTGACCTTACCCTTGATTGCTTGGTAGTATTTTTTGCATAGCTAATCGTAAAAGGTTTGTTGAATAAAATAAGATCAAAAGGGCATCTTAGTTGGAGTTAGCATCAGAAGTATTGAATGCATATGGCTGATTTAACATGCAGTGAGTCTTTCTACAGTGAAAGGCCCCTTCTATCCCTCTGCCTATGTGCTTTACGACTGTAGGATAAACTGCGACATGTGGACAGGGTGTCACTGTGCTGTGCAGAACCTGTGCCAAAAGCAACAGCTGAGCCACACACATAGCCCTCACTGGTTCATGTGCACACCTCCTCCTCCTCTTCTTCCTCATTCACATCTGCTGCCTGCTCTCGTCCCCCTGCGCACCGCTGTTGTGCATCTGTGTAGGGCAGTAGCAGCAGCTCATGCTCCTCTTAAAGCCCTGCGTTGTTCGGGCTGCAGTGGCTGATGCCGTGTGACAGGTGCATTGCTCGGAGTCCGGGAGCGGCTGTGATTCTTGTCAAAGCTCTCTAATCGATTGGAAGCCGTAGAGGAGATGTGTGTTTACTGCTAGTATAATTTTTAAATGGCAAATGGAAACTCAGTGCAAGCCCTCATAAAAACATTTGACCGTGACTAACCTGAGATTTCAGCCTCTTCACTTGGGTAGAGAGTCAATTATTACTTCGTTTCTCAAGTATTTTTAAACTACTTTGGGTTCAAGTTGAGTTTAAGCTTTCAGACTGTTGACTAAAAAATTTAATTTTACATAAACTTGTTTGGAGCCGTTTTTTCCAATAGAAATACTTTTATCTGCAACAATGTACACCGCCTCTGTAGTCTGTGTTTCTGCACGAATTCACTACTGCAAAAACAAAAGCTTAAGCGTCTGAGTAGCAATATCTGACATGTTTTACAAATGTTTCTGTCTGGATGTGCAGGTGCTGAGAAATCTTGGCTCTTGTGTATGGAGAAGTCAGTCAGTTGGTAACTTGGTGGCAGACAGTCACAAAATTACATTGTTATTTTTGATATAATTATGGCCAGAAACATGCCTCTTGCACAGTTAGTTCTTCATTTTCAATGGTAACAAAGAGTGATTTGCAACAAAATAGGTCAGAGTCAGACACAAAGTAAAATGTCACGTCTGAAACCCTCCCACTGAGAGAAACACGGCCCTAGGCTTTCAAAACCTTTAAACTCAAATGATAGAAATGCACTTTATCACACTAACTGGTATATCGGATAAGACGTTTTGGGCCGTTGTAGTCCTCCCAGTCACTTTCTCGTCTCTTCGTAGCGTCACTCCTCCCTCCGGTCGTCACTGGCAGGTTAATAAAATAAACATACATCTACCAGTGGCAGTGGCGGCCATGTCAGATTCCCTTAGCTGTCATCGGCCCTGTATGTGTGTGTTATTTGATGCGTGCACCAGTCTATTTCCAACACAGACTGTCACTTTTAGCCCCTGCCTGTCTGTCAAATCTCCCTGTCTGCTGCGCTGGTCCTGCCGTGTCAAGCGGCTCATATCAGGCAGCCGTTAGCTTAGCGCGCTAGCTACCAGAACGCTGGATATTGGATTTCTATGGTGATGTATGTGGTTAGCGTAGCGGATATGATTGGGGCTATTGGACTGTGACATATTGGAGATGTCTTTATAATTATAATGTCAGTAAACTAAAACGTGCAGATGCTTTAAGGGAGACACTCAAGACTCCTGAATGTTTGAGAATGTGGGTTGTCATCAATTATACGGTGGACAGCTGTGCCTGTAGTTATTCTTAGTGTGAGTTTAAGTATGTGAAAAAAACATATAGATTCCTGCCAAGGTTAGCATATCCCCTGTTAGAAATGTGAAAAGTGAAGTTAAAACTGCCGTACACTGTTAGTTTTTTTCACTTACAATATACAGTACAATGTAGTAGGGCTGGGCGAGATATCGATATGTATAATATATCGAGATATTTACTGGACAAGATATGAGTGTGGCTATGTTGTACATATCGAGATGTTGTATCTCTGCCTAAAAAGAGCTCATAAAACTGATGAAAAACTGCAGCTAAAAGTGACAAAGAGGAGAAGATCAATTCAAATTTCTTTCTGTTGTAATAGTCAACATATAAACTTGCAACTCTGCAAAAAAATATTTTTTTCAATAAAAGATTCTACTTCTAAATAGCAGACTTTAAGCTTAGAAAAAAATCACTTAAAAATGCAATTTCAAAGATATCAAGATAGCTACAATGTACAGTAAATTTTGAATACACTGTTAAAATCAATTCACTTTTTTAGTCTGTAAAAAAAAATCTTAAAATGTAAATGTAACCATCATTTAATGCAAATACGTAGACATGAACATTGTACAGATTTAATACCTACTTTCTGTTATGTAGTGTGAACATCAAATACCCAAGATTATTGTCTTTGTAGGGACAATATGTTTTGTGGTTGAAAACCAATTGTTTGATTTGATTCATACTTATATATTCTACATATTGTCTTAAATCACTTTTATTTTGGAAGTATGACTTCTTGGGACACATAAAAAGAAAATTTCACAAAATACATGTATTTTTACAAATGTGCATAATTTTATGGCAATTTTTTCTCACAAGATGCTGTCTCATCTTTTTTGTAAGTATTTTTATAAGCACCAAGGTAGAACGAGAGGTTAAGCATTTGCCCCATGAACTGAAATGACCAGTTTAAAGACTTGAACATCATATCTTGGCCATTGTGAGGCCGCGCCAATGTTTTGCTTCACCAAACACCGAGGCCTCATGCTGCCACTTGTTCTCCTGTTTCTCTGTCACCGATGATTACTCCCAGCCATAGTTACTCATAGAGAGCTTAACTACTGATAGAAGTTGAAGAGTAGCAGCATCAGTGTGTGGGCTCTTGTCCTCTAAAGACTTTGTGCTATAGGCCAAGCACAACACAGCTGCCCACCCACTCCCATCTCCCCATGTGTGTGTCTTTGAAGTTTGTCCCAGTCCGGTAGAGTGGTAGCGGGTCAGTATAGTGAGGAGGATTAACAAGGGCCCTGATATAAACCGATGAAAGCACGGCGGGATGAATGGTCTTTATGAAGTGTTGGATGAGAGGCAGAGCGAGCGAGAAAGAGAGAGAGAGGGGCCAGGTGATCAAGGCCACAAGATTCTGGTTGTAAAGAGACACATTGATGGAGAGCCTGGATATGAGCTTTTGATTAAAGATTGGATCACACTGCACTGATGATGGCGATGGACCTAATGCTTTATTGCTCAAGATCAGTGAATGAGATTTTGCCAAATTGGTGTTTTTGACAGAAATAACTCAATTAGTGATTAGTGTTAAGGAATATTCATTTGGCTTTTGTTTGTAGAGGTCTATTTTTTGTCTCTATGATGTTTAGCGCAATTTGCTTTGCCTCAGTACATATATGTTGTGCAACTATTGATCTTAAAGTGAGACAAATGAGCACTTTCTGTATTCAATTATACAGTGTTTTTTTCCCTGAAAATCTGAATGCGCTGTTAACATACTAGCTGTTGTAAACTTTAGAATGACAGAAAAAACAAAGGTGTAGAAAACCAGTCAAAAAGTCTTTACTGTGAACAAGAGGTTAAGAGGTTCAGAATACCTGGAAAAGTGAGAAATCTTAAAGATTAATTAAATTAACTATTTCTCTTTTTCACTGTTTTAAAACAGAAAATGTATATGTAATGTGGATTAAAACCCCTTACAGACAAGATATTTGTCCTTCTGTCGTCAACATACCTAAGGACTGTGGCCACTACAATTTAATCGACTGTTCGATGTGTTTTTTATCAGATTGTTTTTCACCAAGTGGCATAGTTGAAAGATAAATTCAAAGTCTGCTGCAAACTCACAGGTGATTTTGTTCTACCAATAACTAAAGATCCTTGTTCCCATGTTTCTGTAGTCTTTGTCAAATAAAACACCCAAATCATACTTTTGGTGATTATTCAGCCTGAAATACTTACACACTCATGTCCAGCCTTGGCTTGTTTGCGAGCATAGGCGCTGCGCAGCATTAAGCAGACAGTGATTGATCTATTGTATGATTGTTTATTTTGCCCTGTTGTCATTGATGGATGAAGATTTGCACCCATTTGAAAAGTGTGCATGAAATATGGCATGTTCTGTGAAGGGGGGAGTGTTCAAACTTCCCCCTGGAGGAGAAATGGCGACAGGCCTCTGGGACGACTTGTCATCACACCTTCACCTCAGCGTAAATGAAATGCCCCGCTCATCTGGCAGCTGAGGCAATTATTGTTTTCATAAATTTGATTGATATGTCCCCTTGTGGCGTTTCGTCAGTCTTGTCTTGAGCATGTGTAAATCCTATAGGTGTTGATTCCAAACGCAACATGCTAATCAAAGTTCTCCATTGTATGTGCCGGTTTTCCTTTGGCTGTAAATGTGTCACATGTGTTTTTTGATATTGACTGGGTCTTGTATTCTCCAGATGCGAGCTGATTGAATTCCTTCCTCCCTGCTTCTTCCATTCAAAACTCTCGTCTACAGATAACACCCCAGGAGCAAAGCGGCAAGACATTTCTAACACCCTCTTTAGTTACCTCCACCCCAGAGGCCAAAAAGGAACCAGAGATCATGAATAGAAAGAGGAACTTGAGACACAATACCTACCTGTCCTCTCCTCCCCTCCTTGTCGCTCCTCACAAGTCCCCTGTGACTCCCCCTCGACGCCCCATTTTTTTTCCTCTTTTCCCATCTCTGCTTGGAATAAACCGGCTGAGTCCCGCGATCGCTTTCACACGGACAGATGGCTTGATGGTAGACTCGGGCTCAGAAACAAAACCAAAATCCTCCCCAATTTTGCCCATACTAATATATTTCGCTTTATGTTTTAGTCAGAACAGATGCCTTGTTCGCATGCCAGGTCTTATGGAAGCCAGACTTTTTCCCTTATTTCTTGTTTATCTCGTTCAAAATCCCTCTGCTTTCACGTGCCAGGACATTTTTCAGACTCCAGGAAACAAAAGGTATTACTGTGTGCTTTTTAAACGCTGACAACATTGCCATATTAGTTTTTGACATTGATATTTCGTGGGAAAATGTTAAAACCTAAACTAATTTTAATCACTGAATTCTTCAATATCACTCCTCGCTTGTGATTTATAATTTCCTGTCTCAGTTTTGTATTGTTGTTACAGATAGAATACAAGCCTTGGGTTTAGGAGCATCGCGGTCTCCTTAACATAAATATAAGTCAGAGCAGAGATACTTGATACGGCTGTAGGTCAGGGAATACAAAGTTCCCATTTCACCTTTTCAGTTTTAAATTTAAACCATGTGACCAGTAGCCTTTGTCCCGAGCGGATTTGCTTCCTTTAGGGATCTGAAAGGACCTTTTTCTCTCTCCCCGGCCCCGGCCTTCCACCGCACTTTGTCATGTAAAGAGGCCCTTATCTGCCGCTGGTTGGGGGTAAAGAGGCTGCACTAGAAATAAGCAGCAGAGTCCCTGGGGCCAGCATAGATCAGCGCATGGCAAATCAGGGATTGTGATTGACAGGTGCTTTTGAGTGGTGAAGCAAAGGTGACGCCCATTCATGTGTCCAGCCAAGGAACACTCTGACCCCTGTCCCGTCCACCTGCTTGCCCCCGACCTATGACCTTTCAATGGTGTGGCGATTGAACCCAGAAGAAAATTGGAATCTATTCAATCTCAATGATTAGAGTGACAAAACCGGCTCAAGAGAAGCCAAGATAGTATTATGTTCATATCTTTTTATTTTTTCTTAAGAAATCATATGTATTAGTTAAAAACAATCATTACGGTTTTATTAAACTCACTTAAAGGACAACTATGATGCACTTTTTTTTGTATTTTTCTGATCCTTCAAACATGCTTCTGAATGAGCACCTCCAGTTTGCAATCTGGAGTAAACTGTAGTAAAGCACAGATGACATGTTTCCCACATCACGAATTGAGTTAGAGCTCTAACTTCTGTCTACAAAGAAAATTACACAGGGTAAGCAATCAAACCTATCTTGCCTGATACACTAATGATGCAGAAATGCTCCTTATGAGTTTAGATGATTAGCGGAATTAAGAACAGTGCAGAATATGACACCACAGATCAGGTACATCCATTTCATTCAAAATTTTAGCAGGGTTTTTAATGATGAAGCAAAAACTGAAAAAGAAAAGTAAATTTTACATAATATGATGTCCTTTTAAAATACATTTTTATTCTTGTTGTCATGCTGCATTCAAAATCTGATCCAACAAATGTGAATTTCTCTTCAAACCATGTTCACTCCGCTTGTTAATACTAGGGATGCTCTGAGATGATCTCTGTCTTGGTTAGGCCTATGGATTGGACAGCTACATAGCACAAGTTTATCAATTGCTCATTGCTTTATGCTAAATTATTGGCATCTGTGTCAAACTGATAAAGAAATGCATTCATAGTTAACACTGCTGATTGTAGTAGAATTTCTTTTTCCAGTTCTATTTTCCACTGTAATATGAATGTAGAGCTCTTCATGTAACATACTACAGTTAGTAAGTGTGACTGGTGTATGACTTAGGTTGCTCAGTCCACATCCACAGAGATTCAAATCATTTCCCTTCTGTCCTCTGGCTTTTTTTCTTGTCTCTTTGAACGCCACATTTGTTGTTTTGCTGTATCTCATAAATGGCTGCCCAACAATGACAATTTAATGGACACAACTCGCACTGGGAAGTGCAGCGATTTCACAAAGCCTGATTTAATTTTCCTCATCCGAGTCTAAATTGGGCCAAGGTGTCAGGGTAAATAAACAGAATGCATGTTGGCTGCACTAGCAGTGGCTTGGTGTGAATAAGAGGCTGTGCTGTAAAGGTTGCTTTTTCCAATCCCCCGTAAATGGTTATAAATTTATAACGTTGTGCTTGTCTCGCACTTTGTCGGAGCCAGCTTAGCCTTTTGAATGCCGTAAGTGGAAGGGATTTAGGTGGTTCTTAATGCTGTATGTACAAAATGTGTGGCTTTTCAGAAATGTTGCTAGATGGTTTACGGTCTGTGTGTAAGATTTGTGCCTGCATACTTGTGTTTTCCAGAGTGGGATATAAATAGCAGGTGCTGAGAGTGTTATTTGAGGATTTCCACACCAAATAAAGTACTAAATATGTGTTTCCCTGAAGTGTATTTATTTACAACTGCAGAAGTTCCAAAGTGGTTATTTTTAAACCTAATACTCAGCAATATCCAGTTTGAAATGTGGTTGTGAGACATTATGGGGCTGGGGTAAGAAACTGTACTGTAAGTTTTATCACATATATACACCTACGTTGCCTTTGGGTCCTTTTGACTCAGTTATAGTTTTTTACATGGTAATATTATTTTATGACAGTGAAACATTTATCTGTTCAATCAATGTCAATCTAAAGCATAATGCCCAAGCAAACCAAGAGTGCATGGCCTAAAGGAAGACAACAACAGTGATAAGAGAGCATTCCACAGTCAACTAACCAAACAAGCGCTGTCATAGCAAACTTTGTCATAGCAAATCATTCACATAATTATACCCGTCTCAGAATGGGGGAAAAAAACTGTTCATGAGTAAATGTGTTCAGTTTTAAAACTAAATTCTTAGTAAACCTGAATCAACTGCTTACGGCAGCTTCCTCCTTCTCCGTTCAAATGTATTTCTATAAACAAAGTATGACTCAACCGCAAAACTATTATAATTATTTGCTTTGTTAAACCTGCTAGTTGTGTGGAAGCTTTGTATTGTGCATAAAGTTACCTAATTATTACTTTCCTGTAATGGCTGTGTTTGTTACATGAATTGGCATTTCAGTAGCCTCGGCCCAAAAGGACTTATTAATGCTTAAACACAGTAGGGTAGTGAGCGTTTGAAGCCCTTGGGAGTAAGTGATGTGAGGGTGAGGTGCATTTTGCCTTTTGACTCATGCAAATTACTTCAATAATCCAGCCAAATTCCTTTACATAATAGTTAACCCACACACACAGTGCTCACTCTCATGTTTAAACTGCCTTCTGCAAGGCAATGCAAGACTATGTAATGTACGAGTAATGATTCAGATCTGGCTTTGGCTTGCACTGGTGTTAGGGATGTTATGTGCCGTTGTCATTGGCTTGTTAGTGAGATTGTCAGCCTGCGAGTGACACGACCTCACATGCTCTGTACAAACTTGTCATCAGGATCCAGTTCTGCTGCTTGAAATTGAGTCATTTTGCTGGAAAAAAGCTGTAATAGGTTAATGTTGTTGGAGCACTTCAATGGTATCAGTCAATCTTATATCATTTTATAGTTGTTTATGCTGGTTAACATATGACTCAAAATATAAAGTAAAAGTTAATTGATTTTAGATTTTAGATTAGATTTTTGTGCCAATACTTTCTGAAAGAAGAATCTAGTTTTGATTTTAGCTTTAGGAAGTACTTATGTAAGCAATTGATTTTATGCGCTACAACCTGTAAATAGCCTATGTAAAATAATAGTTAATTCAAGCAAAATTTTAAAAAGATTATCATGTGATTGACCTGGTGAGATTAGTGTGTTTATCTTTCATCTTGACTTGGCTCAAGTTGCTTCTACGCTGTACTACAATTATAACTCTGTGAGCTCATCCTCACACATGTTAGTTATGTGGAGCAAATTAACTTTGACTGCAGGGCCAACAGAGGGCATCCCGGGACACAGGCTCACCGGGTCGACTCGTGGTCCCACCAGCCGTCTGCCAAGCGCACTGCTAATATTGCCGCCAGCTGCACAGGCCAAGCTAATGCCAACCAGCGCTAACCCGGCACCGGGCCCGGACCTGGCACACTGGAGCAACTGTTTAAAACCACACATCCTTTCAGTCACAAGACGCTAAGTCGTTTGGTTGAGCTAAAATCATATCAGTGAGGTAATGTTTAAAAAGTTTTATTGTCAAACTTTTTCTTTTCAGTTTTATCTCTTGGATACTGTCAAATATCAATCTGTTGTTATGTATTTTGGAAATTGATAGTATGCCCCACTTTACTCATACACCTATAACCAATTATAGTGCTCATGTCAATTTAGTTGTTATTCATTCTTGTGCTCTGAGTTGTGAAAGTTGTGACTCACAAAACTAGGCACTTAAAGTTTCTTTTTGGAAAGTTATTATTTCGGGGGTTTTTTTGTGCACATTTCAGTTCTGCTAATTTAAACTGTATTTAGCAACTCTGGGATGCCCCCTTTGTTTTTTTTGTAAGCCTATTATACATATTTGATCAATTATGATGAGTGATTTGCTTATTGACTCTCCGTTGTTTAATAAAAAAGTAAAAAGTTTACATTATAGCCTTTTGATTTGATACTAATGCTTATAGTTTTGACCTTAATGCTGCTACATTTATGTTTACTAGATTATTCCTCTTCATTCTCTGAAGAAAAACAATATGTATTTGTAAATTACACAAATGTTTTGATTCACACAGTAGCACGCGCTGTCACCTCTATGCAAACCTCCTGCTCTGTTTGTCTTCGCTTGTAATCACTTCCACATGTTTCTGCGGAGAGCCACGTTTCACACTATTATTATAACAGTCATCATAAAAATGTGCCGCGGCTACTTTGTTGCTTGTTACTTCACAGTCCATTGCACTGCTGCAAATAAGACCGCAGACATCTCAGAGCCAAATTTATCAGGGAGAAAAGGGGAAAGGTACAAGAGGAGAGCTTCACCAAAACACTCCAAATTCAACTCACCCACGAGGCATCGGCGTAGGCCTTACACCAAAATAACAGCATGGTTTTCAAGATTCTATTAGCATGTGATTCATTCTGCGGTTGGCTATGTAAAAATGTGGTGCGCCAAGAAATATTAGCACGTTGCCGCAGTTGCAATTGTGTTTTCAGTTCGCACACATTTATCATGACTAATGCGTAATGTCGTAGTTGTTCTTGACATTTTTGTATTTTGGATTTATGACTCTGGGAATCTGCAACCAACCCGACTTCTTGATTGGTAAATGAGATAGTGAGATGGTGTTGCATTTTAAATATGTAGTTAATCCACTTTTATTTCTTTGGATCTGTTTAATATGTAGTAAGAAAAAACTATCTAAATGTAAAATATATTTGTCATACATAAAGTTTTTTTGTTGTTGTAACGATGCAGAATAAAAACATGATAGACAATGGTATATATTGCTTTGTTTCAGTATTGTGCCATTAGCCTGTTCTTTTCTGGCAGACAAGTTCTGATCTGTAGTGAAGCAGCGCACTGGCGAATGAATGTTAAAAAACGATTTTCTTGTTACAATTCTTCCTCTAACTCAATATGTTTTTGTGTTTTGTTTATAAATGGCAGACATAATAACATTTACTTTTAAAATGGCTTATCTAAATTCTGAGAGTTCCGAGTTCAAACCCTGAGGCGATGAGTCACCCACATTGTTTTGTGTGAATACTCTTTATAGCAAGTGTGTGATTGTAGCTTCTTCCTGTCTGATTGTTTACAGTGTTACCTTGGTAGATCCAGATGTAATCCTGCAGCCCAGCTATTCAAGGCTAACCGGGCTGGTTTCTTAAGCCCCCCTCAGGCACCTGCTTCAAACAGGGCTGCCCATACAAATGTCCTGATCCACTGTGGGGCAGACTGATAAATCCTGGGAGCAGGAGGCCTCTGCTGCTCTGTGCTCCTGTGGGCAGTGTAGCCTACAGGGTCTTCCTGTCAGACGAGGCGTGGGGTTAATGAGGTTACTGCTTCCTGGTTCTGTCTTCCTGTCCTCTCTCCTGTTTGGGCTCAGTGGCACGACATGTCTGTCTGTGTGTAATACTGAAAGTGGAAATACATACATTTGGTTTACCTTGCTTACTATACTACATAATGTTGCAGTTTTTAACCCAGATATCAAAATGAAAAGCCTGAAAGCCTCATAAGAAACTCTTTACAAAACACATTGTGATAATAGTAAAAACATAAACTTAATTTGAATTGTAGTTGGAACATGTGCCTTATTCTAGCTGCGTATCCTTGACTCACTTTTTTTCATTTTTCAAAATATAGAAGCTTCATGTGGAAACAACACAATTGTCCAATCGGCTCTTAAATGTTTTGTTGCAATCTTTTCCAGCCATAGAGTTCTATGGAACAGAGGAATTTTTCAGTTTTTGGGCATTTTTAAAATAAATATAAATTCCTTTTTCTATATTAACACATGATATAATGCAAATTTTGTAATATTTCTTTTCTTAAGCTTAAGGGCATTAACTACAGCTGATGTTTTATAGAGATATCGTTGAATGTATCAATGTACTCACCTGCTGTATCTCACCTTAAATTCTATTGATTAAACTAAACACAGAAATTACAGACCCCAGAGGAAAGACTCAGACCTCTTTGCAACTTTGTCTAGTTTGCACTAAAAATATTTTAAAAGGGCAGTAAACGGTGCTGTTTGAACATAACAGTCACAGGCTACTAGCTAAAAGGATGACTTGGTGTTTAATATCACTTTAAATTGTAGATGCCTTGATACCAGTAGATAAAAGTCGTCTGTAAAATTTAAAACCATATTTTGGGAAATATATTATCTCTGTTATTGAAATGTTCTCTTTGCTCTGTTTCTGTATTCCCTCTTCTCAAATGGGGAAAAGCCGCTGTCGACAAGTTAGTTTTATGGCCTCAGGTTTATAAAATCGCACCACTGTGAGTAAAAATGTGTATTGTGGAAAGGCACAAATAAGACTTTCTCTGTATCCTTGTGTGACATGATCGCATGGCTGCCTTTGTCACATTTCATTAATGTTGCTCTAAGGAGATTATAGTCATGTGAAATGGTCAGCAAGCTCTGCATTATCCTCACATCCACTCAAGTTATGAATCGGATGAGGCAACAAGTTAAAATGCATCTAACTGTTTTCTTTTTAGATATTCAGTTTTGGAAGAAAATACTTCCTAACAATTATAAGAAGCAAAAACCAATTGATGACATCGCAGTAGATTTACAATTTGTTAATTTTAAATGTCCTGCAAAATTCTAATACATGTTTTCAATTTCTCTGTGAAACGCTGCTTGGTAATATTCTACTGTGATGTCAGCATTTAACTTAAAAAAAAAAAAACAATCGCTAAAAATGGGTAGAGTCCTTAAAATCTTTAAGCTATCAACATGTGAAGAAATAGAAATTTACTCCTAAGTGTTGTAAAGCAGCTCTGAAGTTTGAAGCTGAATTGTAGAGAGTATAGAATACTGTAGTGGCCTTTGAGTGAGTGACTATGTCTGAATGACCTTGTGTGAGCCGTGCTGCATATTAGTCGTCTGAGGTCAAATGTCCAGGCAGAAGCCTGTTTGTCTTACTGCTGGTGTGGGCGTGCATCGCTGTCCATTCTAAAACCTGTTTTTGCTTCTCTCTCGTTCTCTGTGCACATCTCAGAAACACAATTTTCCCAGTCAAAATAAACAACCAATGTATTTAAATGCTTCCCTTTTTACCAGGATGATGCTGTGTTGCGTTCGACAGGCTTGAGTAGCGATGGCGGTCTGTCACATGCGTGCTCACAGATGCTCTCAGATGAGTGTGTAAATGCAGAGCGCCTGTATGACTGACAGAGGAAACGCAGGCTCACGACCAGTGTTTTATTTAAGTGTGTGGCTCAGTGGGAGGCAGTGAGCTCCATGCATCGGTCTGGTCTGTTACCTGTTTCAAGAAGAAGTAATTGGGTATTGTGTTATTTTAGTTAATTGGGATTTTACTATGAAGGTTGTTTGCATTGTCTCTTTTGTCATTATGTTGACTAAACATCAAGAAAGTAAACTGCATAGTTGGCATTTCAAAGCTTAAAGAAGAAATGTTGGGTATAGTTTTGACCAAAAAGTAATGACTTTCACCCTTTAAGCACCGGGTTTTTTGTTTGAAATACTATCCTGTAAATAAAAGACTTAAAACTTTAGCTTGAAGAATACAGACTGATAACTTTCTGGCAGAGAGTTGAGTCTGGAATTTTCCAAGTTACTGAGAGACATCAGAAACCAAGAAGGTGGCGTCTGCCTCTCATGTCTTGGTGCAGAATTACTGGGTTATAAGATAGATCATACACAACATTCTATATCTAGTGTAGTGTTACTTGTGTTACATTCTCTCTTGTACCCACTGCCAGCTACATGCAGACTTGCTGCTTGTTAGGGTTAACTGGAGCACATGTTTTTAATTATGACTGCATTACAGCAAACTTGGTTTCTAATGAGGATTTCATATTCCTCTTTCTAGTAAAAAGCTTAACTATGCATTTTACATTAGCACAGGGATACATTTCGTCACTTGTGCATTCCTGGTCTGCTTGTGGAAAGGTCCTGTTGGGTTTCTCTCCTACAGCTGAGTTCAAGGGAGGCCCTGTGCCACCCCCCACCCCCACCAAACACACACACACACTCACACACACACGACAAGTTACGATGCTTTCTGGGGACATTACATACACATACATGTATTTCCTGAACATATTTCTGTGAGTTTCTTAATTTGACTTTTATTTGGGTGATTTGTAACGTTTGTAAATGTAAAGACATACTTATGCAGTCAGTTTGTGCAGAAAAGCTGAAACATATTAAACATTATCAAAAATAAACTGATGATAACAAAGTTAAACTCACTTGTTCCAGCCAAAGTTTAGTAATATTTTGTTATTATTAAATTTACACAAAATATACTTGAATTTAATTTCTTTGATATTATAGGAGCTTTGACCTTGTGTAAAACGTGGTTGCTAGTCTGACGTTATCAGTTATAACCAGGAAGTCAAATTATCCCAGCCATTTACCTGAAAAAATGGCTGGGATACATTTTGCAAAACAGATTTATTAAAATTGTATGTATGGTCTTTTAGACAATGTGTAGTCCAATCTGCCATTTTCCTGGAAAATCTATATTACTAATACAATTAGATATCCATACTCTGAGATTTGTCCCCATGAGAGAAGTTTCTATCCAGAGCTTAGTCCCTTAAAGTGATTTTTGCCCGTCCACACTTGACCACATTCCGATGGGCTGAGCTTGTGGTGTAATGAAGCGATTATAGTGGGCCTCATGTCCTCAGCCACCCCAGCACCTCGTTGCCGTCCTGGTTCTTTCTCTATAGGCATTCGGAGCTGAGCTAAGCATCCGGTCTTCGGAACTGTATGGGATGTGGGGACCTGGATGTAGTTAGGATTGGAATGTCAAGCCAGCAAGCAGATGCTTTGTACTTGTGCCGGTTCACTGAGTTTTAGGAACCACTTGAGTAGTTTGCTGATTTAAAAACTGCTGCAACACATTTCCAAGTGTCAGATCTTCGGATTTCAAATAGATTGTGACATCTTTAGTGTACTCACTCCAGTGTTTCTCTCCAAACTCACTTCAACAAATGTCCAAAGTTAGGATGACATCTAGATACACAAGCGTTTTTCATGTCTAAAAGGCACACGCATTCAACATGTACAGATTGACTTTATTTATTAATGATACTTGGTTTTAGTGTTTTCTTTTCCTCGTTGTCACTATTTTTTGAAAACGTTAGTAGAAAAGGACAACAATCATGGAATGTAAAAGATGTGCTGTACCGACTTATAAACATAAATGGCATTAATTTATATAAAACTTTTTACAGCATGTTTTCTTCACCTAACTCTTTTCAGAACTTTCACGCCTTCAGTAAACCTAACAACAATAACAGTCATAAAAGGCTCTATAATTAGATGTAGGCAGAACAAAATTTCTCCAGAATAGAGTTTACAATGTATCAATACTGGGGCGAGTTGATACATAAAAAAAAAGTATTTTCATAACTTATCCATTGATTATTTGTTTTGCAAAAGACAATCAAAACACTCAACTAATATACTTAGAAACGATTGTTGTGATCCCAGTCAGGTCATGGTTTGTTTTGTGGGAAGAACTGTTGCTGCCGCATTCTGCCCCACTTTTGAACCCTTCATATCCGTGCTCTGTCATCTGGGGCCCATGTGTTCTTAAAAAATCCCTCAGAGATAATCTCGACTACTGGATACAATAACCCCAGCTTTGCTAGAATAACATTTCTGTCTCCCATCGATCCATGCTTTTTCTGTCTCACAGAGTCCATCCTCTGAGGGGAAAACCTCGATGAGAATAATGCATTTTAGGCACTTTTTGTGAAGCAGATTGGAGTTGGCGTGTGGCCCACATTCCTCCAGCGTGACATCCACTCTGTCGGCAGCAGCGCAGCTCTGGGGATATTTTTAGCCCAGTGAGTGTGAATGCATGCGTACTTGTAAATCCATGCAGAAGAACACAAAACCTACATTACTGCTTTGATTTCTCTCTGGTAATCAGATTTTCTCACTGTTCAGTAATGCCTTAGACATTTTTTTTTAAGTTGAAGAAAGCCACATCAATTTACAAAATCCTCACATTTTTGCTTGATGATATTCTATATGTACATATTAAGTAAACAAGTTCTTAGATTTTACATTACAGAGATTAGTTTTTTCTCAGAAGAGGACCTTTTAAAATGGCCCCTTTTGACACCAAATCCACTGTGCTTTTCTCTCGCTGCTCTGCACCTCTCACAATCCAACAAACCCACTTCTTCATTAGCTGCTGGTTATTAAATTTGCATGCTTTGGAAGATGGGGTTATGAAGTCCAAGTAGCCTCATTTTTCATCTGGGCTGAAGAGCAGATAGAGAGACAAAATCCTATTGAGGCTCTTGACATATTCTCAAGCTCCTCAACATCTGTGCAATTCCTGAAGGGCTGGGAATGATCTGGGAATGTTTTTTTTTTTTTTAGTGCAGCATGTGTCTGATTTAGGGCAAATTTATGTCGAGGGAATTTTGAAGTAGTTCTTAAAGATGTTTTATAAGTTCAAATTCTTAGCATCTTAACAGATACATGGCATTCCATTCACCTTGTTTGTGCTGGTGATAACTCAGTAGCTCTCTTTGATATTTGCAACACGATTAAACAGTTTTGTTCAAACATTTCTGTAGCTGTCTGTCTATGACCATGAATGTGAGTAAAAAATGACATAAATGCTCAATTTAACTACATTTCTGCTATTGGTGTACTCTTCTTACAGCTCATAAAAAGTAAAGTCACTCTTTGTTTTTCCTGTGTCTTTAGACCTTGTTGCTACAAAAAGGCGGAAATATGCATGGCACGCTGCCAGCATCTGTGAAGAAATCAGAGAAAGACTATGAACTTTAAGGTCAACATTTGAAAGGAGTAAAATTTCCTTCCTTCGCAGCTGTGTTTGTGTGTGTCCGATGGAGATATGGATGGCATGGAGGCAGCGTTTGTAACCCTGAGATCCACTGTATGTCAGAGTACATTTGGCCTGGTGCCACCATGCTCCTGAACAGTGCCAGTGAGCTGCCTGGGTAATTGGTACTTACCTGGCAGGCTGGATTAGATGACATTAACCACAGCAGAAAATGGCATAATTGAATAGTGGCACTACCTTTTCCTCTTGTGTGTGTGTGTGAGCATGTGCAGCTGTGTGACAGTGTAATGAGGGGCCGCTGGCTGCACACAAAACGCAGCCTATCAGCCAGTGTCACCCGCTGCAGCGCTGCACCAACAGGCCTCTCTTCTGTAGATTGTGTGTCACCCATCAGCTCCATCATGCCGACACCCGCCTTTTAATCCCACCCCCCTCCTCCTCCCCCAACAGCACCAAGTCACATCCCAAAGGCCCGCTGTAGACGTGGGAATTCAAAAGAATAGTCTGAACCAGGTATTTTTATCTGGGGAAAACAAAAACACACAAAAGCAGGATAAACAACCACTCTTCTGCCTTGTCAAATTTGTCAAAATATGTTAAGACTTGGTAAATGTGTGAGTGAATGAGGCCAGTGCTTGATTTGTTAAGTGCTCCATGTTTTTGGTTCCTGCATATTAAATGGGTGTGCTGTTTGTATTGACTGTTCTGACCTACCTGTTGTCATCAATAATAGATGGCTGGCATTAATACATTGCCATATTTGTTTTGAATCAGAAAAAAGAAAAACTTCATTGTTCCTGTCTGTGAACAATGCTCTTCAGAGATATTATGAGACATGAAATTTTAGAGTCAAAAATATAAAATAAGACCAAATAACATGAACGCATGTGATGTGAAATAAGGCAATACAAATCAAATAAATTCGATTAATATAAATGCTTTTATATAGACGTTCAAATTTAAATTAATACACTGGTGTTGTGAGGTATTTAAAGTGACAAGTGTAAAAAGGAGAACAAACAGTTATTGTGGTCAGAGATTCTTGTCTGTCTGGACTGTACCTCATGCCAAGGAGAGATATTCATCTTGTGAATAGTTTTCTGATACTGCTATGCTAATATTTTTGTTAGAGGACTGCTTTGTAATCATTTCCCTGTGAGCTTTCTAAATGCAGTTTGCTGATGTCACTGCCTGTGTGCCAGCTGCGCTGCTCAGCCAACTCCACTGATCTGTGCCGAGGGTGATCAGACCGCGCTCCCACACTCACTCAGACTGTGAGATGACTCTGCACTGTCAGAAATGTGCCTTTTACATCATTAGCATACATTAGCTTCTTTTTTCTGTTTTCTCATAGCGCTCGCCCTGTGGCTTGACTAGAGAAAAAGCTATTTCCACTGCTATTATTTATTAATTCCTCTTTGTTGCTGCTCGCGTCCTAATCTCATTTCCTGTAGTCATTAGTGTTGTTCAACATCAAACAAAGCTGCCTAAGCAAGTGTTAGAGAAGCAATGGGGGAGAGAAGTGTATTTATTGGAGTTGGACACTCACTTGATGGTCCTTAAAATGCTCAGTGAAGAAATGTTTTTTTTCTAATAAGCCTTTTAGTGTATACTCAAATTAAAGATTTTTTCTTTCTCTTTTTTTTAGTAGAATGATTTGTGTTGTTTAGATTGTCAGATGACTTTATAAAGATGTCCACCATCTTGGAAGAGGATGCATTGTTTATACGTGTGTGACTTTTGCTGACCTCTCAGACAATAACATCTTTTGTCTCAGTTAAGCTGGGAGAGATTAGCGACACATGAACTTGCGCTCCCATGATGCTTTTTTCATTTGCTTCCATGCCATTCATCACCATAACACTCTGCTATCATGGTATTGTGCTGTGGAGCAGTCGTTCAATTATTGTTATGCTAATGCACTGGCCTGTGTGTAGCTGCAAGCTAATGTTGTGTTATGCTAATATTGTCATGCTATTGTCACTATATTGGGACGAATAGAACGAAAGGATGCAAGGAAACAATATGAGGAGATTTTCCATAATTTAGTTAATTATAGAAGTTTCCACATAACTTTTTAATCTTTGGGTGATATAATTAACTTCCTTCTTCAGGGTATGAACACACTGTTTGTCACACAGTGTAATATGTTTTATATTTGTCTGTTACCCGCACTGATCACTCTGCCTCTGTCTGTTTAGGATGACAGTGATGGGATCCCGTGGTCGGAGGAGCGGGTCATGCGTAAGGTGCTTTACCTCTCACTAAAGGAGTTCAGGAGTGCACAGAAACGGCAGCTGGACGATGGAACCACAACCTCCAATGGTGAGTTTAATACTTTAAAGTTTAAATTTGTTTAGCTTTTGATTAAGTTTGTGTTGTTGGCCTAATCAAACCCAGACCTAATAGAAAAGAATCTTGCACAAAATATTGACTTAACAATTTTTTGTTTACTGTAGTTGTGCCTGGGGTATTGTGTTCAGCTTTCTTTTTTGTGCTTTGCTCAACATTTTTGTCGTACTCTGCCTTTAAGATCTTACTGAAGTTGACAGTTTTTATAGTGCTAGAGTAGCAACTATGTTAACATTTGTACAAGAGTTTTATTGAATGAATAAATACACCCATATAGTGTTTTGACTGTGATGGGAAAATGATCACCGATAACAAAGTATCGTATTACACACATGATCATCATCTTTTATGGCAATCTGACTCGACAAGCAAATATAATATGGCTTATTAAACACTTGAAAATGCTTAGAAGACAATATTCTCTTCCAATTTACTGAAATACACAGGTCTAAATCTCAAAATGTTTGTCATTAACTCTTTCAGTGCCAGCCCTATTCTGGCTTTGACCCTCCTTCCCTGCCAGGCCTTTTTGCTCATTTTAAGCAATATTCACAGCTCCACAAAAAATTTTGTGAATCATGACATGTTGTACATCAAATGAGACCTATAAGTGTCTACTTTCAATTAAAAAAAAAAAATTGTTAGTCCAGGAAAAGGAAGTTTAGTTTTCTTTTCTCCCTATCGAGACTCGCTGCATGTGTCATTCTCCTCAGAGTCCTGGTCCAGTATGATCACCTTTTCTTCATTTTAAAGATAAAATATCCACTCTAAACTTACTCAACAATGTCTTTAGTCCAAGATGTTTTGCATGTTATTTGTTTGAAAAGAAAACCGACACTTTAGAAGCTGCTGATCACGTGAACACAGCTGACTGTGCTCCATGATGTCGACAAAAGAACTCATGTATTTTCAGGTCTTGTGACTTCCTCTGGGTTTTTGTACTCATACTACAACC
This sequence comes from Mugilogobius chulae, assembly GCA_038363315.1. NCBI lineage: Eukaryota > Metazoa > Chordata > Actinopteri > Gobiiformes > Gobiidae > Mugilogobius > Mugilogobius chulae. Next base: position 29,109,431 of record CM076408.1, read on the forward strand.
CCCTCTGCTGGTGAATCTATGAAACTGCATCAGGTTTTTGACAGTATACAATGTCATCAGCACATGCATCAGAGAGCCCACTATCACCTCATATAATAAAAGATCTTTGACGGAAATAGATGTCTTTGGCAGGCTATTGGCAATGAGGGATATTTAAGTATTGGTGTCTGGAGAATAAACTTTGGAAACTCTCAATTTTTTACCACCACAAAAAAGAATTAGGTTTACTAATACCAATTTTGATCAACTAATACCCCATTAACCTGATTAATCGGGTGAAAAATTACTGTCTTACTCTATATCAATGCGAGTGCAAGTTTGACTCTGGATCTTTGAGGGGAAAAAAAACATGGATTTGAACTTCACTCATGTCTTAGAAGCTATTCTCAGCTGACAGTAACACTAGCCAGACACCAAAAGAAAGGAAACCGGTGGAGGAAAAAAAAAAATCAAAGTTCACTCGCAGCCAAAGAAGCCAACAGCCAGACAGGAGGAAAGTCTTTTTGAAACCACCTTAATGCCTAGTGTTTTCATTATTATATTACAATTTTCTGTCTCTGTTCATTGCCCCCTCCTCCTAGTGTATCCCTGGCTGCGTCTGTCTGCCATCTCATTGCTGCCACTCCACCGCTCCTTGGGGCCTTTTAAGCCTCTGCGGGTAGCTGACCTTATCGCCTGAATAAAAATGACTCATTAGAAAAGCGTCGTCAGCCTGTCGCACCGGGGGTAACGACAGCAGCCCGCGATCGCACAAAAGGAAGCCGGGGCTGAATAGACGGGCCCTGCTGGTTTAGAGCACCGTGGGTTAGCCCAGGCAGTTCTTTCAGCCCCAGTGGCAGTGTGGAGATGTTGTGGTGAAACTGTCAGCCATTTTGGAGGATCAGACCCAGTGTGCTCGACATCCTGAATGGGTAGCTCCTGCTGTTTTAGAGGGCCGCGGGTTAGACAGAGTGGGCTCGTGTGGAGGCCCAAACATGCACCGCAGTTTGTACAGGCAACCAGCCATTTTGGTGGAACCACAGAAGGAATGCATTAGTTACTGTGTTAAACCTTGTGTTACACATTTAGATTTTTTTTATGTAAAGTTGCTGGTACATATAGATACCATGACATCCTCCAATAAAAGAAAGCTGTTTTGACATTACAACCGACTTTATCATATCCACTCAAAGAGATGACTTCTTACTACCACAACTTTGTAAAGGAGAATGACCTCTGAGCACTAAAGAAAACAACTAAGATACTATTAGGGCTGCATGATTAATTGGCATTGAATCAAAATTGCAACCTAAAGCATGCAACTGGCTGCAATCATCATTGTAGGAGCCGAATGTGGGTTTTTGGTTTCTTCCCTGTGTGTGAATGACATGCACGCGCATTGCCATAGACGGGCACGCACCACGGTGACTGGGGGGCGGCACTGTGGGTGTGGTGTGTATAGATTGAGGAGCGCATCCACCTGTGTGAGTGTGTGTGTGTGGCTTCTTGGAACATGGCAGCGGGGTGAGCTTGGGGGAGAAACTTTCTGTTGACCGTCGTCATTATTGTCTCCTTTACCACCATCAGAAAGATTTGCATGTATGAGGTATCTTGTCTGTGAACATCTGCTAAATTAAAGTAAGTGCCGGCCTTCCTTGCTTGTTTGCCAATTACATCTGGACATTAAATGAACCAAGTACTGCAATTGTTCTGTGTGACGCGTCTTCATGTTTTAACCCCCTCGTCTTAGCCTGCCGCGGCGTTTTGGATTTAATTGGGACGTTTACGCCGCAATATTTTGTCAACAGAAACGTTGTTGAAGCGCGGATTCAAACGTATTATCGTACAACTGTTTTGGATGTTTTGGAGCGCGTCCAAAGTTGTAAATGATAGACGTGAACGCGCATGGATTTCGCTTGGAGCTCATTCATTCATAAATCTGCCACCACTACTCCGCAGCACATTTGATCGCAATAACTTCGTCAACAATAAGGTAACGCATGTTTTTGTGACTATTTTGGATTGTTTATCATTCCCCTGCTAGGCTCAGTGGTGCTTTCACACAAGGTGAAGTACTTTTTGCTGTTTTGGGACCGCGTCAGGGCTTCGTTGGTGCGTCAAGCGGGTGAAGCTTTACGCTTGGGAGTGCCGCCGTAGATCTGGTTCTAAGGCAATTTGTCTGGTTCTAGTCTATCGGTATATTCGAGGTGCATAAATACCCACCGCTAGTACGTACCGAAGACTAGGGTCGAGCTTAGCTTAGCTCCCGTGGATTTGGTTAGGGGGAATAAGAAGAGGAGAGGACGTCACGCTTGTACCTTATTGTAATGAATAAACAAATAAAATAAAAAAAAAAACAAAGTGCTGTGTTGTGTGCAAAGTAAAGATTTGTGATTTATTGGATATTTTGGATTTTGTGAATGAAAAATGGAGACAACTGATGCAATGTCAAATGTTGAAAGTGAGACAAATAAAAGACAATCTAAACTCACACCTAAGGCTTTTGAACATAAAGTGGAAAGATTACAAGAAGAAAGAAAATCAAAGGTTAAAAGGATCAAAAGCACAATAAAAGAAATAACAGAGTTGAAGAAAAATGTTGATAATGCTGAAAAGGTTCGTTCATGTCTTGAAACTGTGTCTGGTTTGTACAGTGAGGCCTGTCAGCTTCATGATGCTGTGGTTCCTATGCTTCCTTCTGAAGAACAAAAAAAGCAAAATGAATGGTTTGACAGTATTGCAGAGCTTAAAACAACATTTATGGAGGAGACAAATAAATGGTTGTTGGAACTGCCAAATGTTTCTAATGTAACACAGATTCCTACAGAGGGCGCTGGACCTTCACTTGGTGCTTCCTCAGAAGTTAATTCTGCTTTCAATGACAATGTTTCAAGTCAATCAAAATGTGTGAAAAATGCAGATGAGGAAATTGGTCCGAGTGACAGTGTTTCAAATGTGTCAAGTAAATCAAAGAAACGCAGCACAGTGGTAAGCAAGTCCGCTGTGTCCACCACATCTTCTGCCAGATTGAGAGCTGAGGCAGAGGCAGCAGCTCTGATTGCTCGTCAAAAGTTATTGAAGGAGAAACATGCGTTGGAGGAGCAGCAGGAGCAGCTCCGCAGGAAAATGGAGGAGCAGCAGGAGCTGTTGAGGAGGAAAAAAGAGGAACTTGATTTGGACATGGAGCTGGCTGCATCTATGGCTAAAGTAAATGTATTGAAAGCCTCTGAAGGATCTCGTGTCTCTGTAAAATCAGATGGAATGAATTCATATTTGAAAAAGGTTCAAACACAGCAGTTAAATGCAAATGCTGCTACATTTGTGCCTGCGTTCACCACCCAGCCACAGCAAACAGAAATTATGGTCAAAGCAAGTGTACCACCTGCTGGCGGTGCTGTTGTAAGGCCCAAAATGAGTCCTAATGTTGAGCTTCCCACTGCTGTTACTGGGGCCGGTCTGTCAATGTTGGATAACAGTGCAGTCAATCAGGAGGTCTCTCATGTTCAATCTGCTCCATCTGCAACAAATAATACTTCTGATCAACGTTTATTCACTGTTCTAGAAAAGCAGAATGAAATTACATCGTTATTGGTGGAACAACAGTCACTTTTTCTTCTGCCTAAGCGTGATCTGCATGCTTTTGACGGTGATCCACTGCAATATCAAACTTTCATCAGAGCTTTCGAACACAACATTGAAGCTAGAACGCAAAGCCAAAAGGACTGTTTGTATTACCTTGAGCAATACACCAGAGGCCAGCCAAGGGATTTGGTTCGAAGCTGCCAACATTTACCTCCTGCTCATGGCTACATCAGAGCAAAGTGTTTGCTTCAGGAGAATTTTGGAGATCCTTTCAAAGTAGCCTCCGCCTACATGAAAAAGGTGCTGTCATGGCCGGTGGTTAAGGGCGAAGACGTTAAGGCGCTTCAGGCCTACAGTTTGTTGCTTCGTGAATGCTGTAATTCAATGGGAGACTGTGTGGGTGATTTGAATGTTCCCACAAACATGCAAACGATTGTAAAAAAGTTACCTTACAAGTTAAGGGATCGTTGGAGAAGTGTCGCCTGTGATCTACAGGAAACGTTTAATCGCAGAGCCACATTTCATGACATTGTCAACTTCGTCGAAAAGCAAGTCAAGATTGCAAGTGATCCTCTGTTCGGTGACTTACAAGACTCGCCTGGAACAAGAAAAGAGTTCAAACCTAATAAGACACAAAAGCCTAAAGGCAGTAGTTTTGCCACTACAGTAGCACCTGCTGAGAAGAAAGTGGAGTCTGTGAATAAAAGAGAGAACTGGTCTGCAAATGTGTGTTTGTTTTGTGGAGCTGGTCATGCTTTGGATGTTTGCCTTCTGTTGGATAAAAAGACACAAGATGAAAAAATGTCTTTTTTGAAGGAAAACAGGTTGTGCTTTGGTTGTTTGTGCATTGGGCACAGAAGTAAAGGTTGCAAGAAACGTTTGACGTGTCGAATATGCAATCTTAAGCACCCCACATTGTTGCATATCCACTCCAAGACAAGGCCAGGTGGTTCTTCACAGGCAAGCAGGGGCTCAGAAGGAGCTAGAGATGGTGCTGTGGTGTCTGTGCAGTCTAGTGGTTTGACGGGGGCCGGCAAGCAGGACTGTACTTTGTCAATCCTGCCTGTTCAGGTTAGGCCAAGAGAGGACACAAAACGCTGGTTACATACGCATTTTTGGACCCTGGGAGTACCGCGTCATTTTGTACAGAGCGCTCATGAACAAGCTCAACTTAACTGGCAGAAAGTTGGAAATTCTTCTCCGCACTATGGGACAAGAGAAGGTGGTGGATAGCTACATGTTGGCCGATTTGGAAGTAGCTGGACTGGACTCTGACAACTTCTGTCACTTGCCGGAGATTTCACTCAAAAGAACATGCCTGTTCACCGAGGAAACATTCCACACACAAAAGACCTCAGACGATGGCCACATTTGAGACAGATTAATATTCCAGAGATCGAGGCAGAAGTGGATCTGCTGATTGGAACAAATGTACCCCAGGCATTGGAGCCTTGGGAGGTGGTCCGTGCAGTGGATGGTGGTCCGTATGCCATCAAGACCATCCTTGGCTGGACTGTGAATGGCCCACTCAGAGGAGAGTGTCAGGCCAGTGAAAGTGATCTGAAGCCTGACATCACAGTGAATCGGATCTCAGTGGCACGATTGGATGAACTGTGGGAGAAACAGCTAAAGGTCGATTTTCCTGAAACTCAAAAGGATGAGCAACTTGGATTATCAAAAGAGGATGAATTATTCATGGAGTCTGTTTCAGAATCAGTCAAGATCGTGGATGGTCATTACAGTATTGGATTGCCGGTAAGACAAAGATACCTCAACATGCCAAACAATAAGACCGTTGCAGAACAGCGTGCGCTAAGCTTGAAAAGACGCTTGCTTAAAGATCACACTTTTCGCTCTGATTATGTCACATTCATGTCTGGGATGATCGCTAAAGGTTACGCAGAGAGAGTTCCGTCTGAGCATTTAACCCGGCGCGATGGCAGGGTGTGGTACATACCTCACCATGGGGTGTACCACCCTCAAAAGAAAAATCTGCGGGTTGTTTTTGACTGCGGAGCCACGTTCCAGGGGACTTCTTTAAACTCCCAGCTCCTTCAAGGCCCAGACCTTACGAGTTTGTTGGTTGGTGTTCTCACCAGGTTTCGCAAAGAACCTGTGGTGCTCATGGCAGATGTTGAGGCCATGTTTCTTCAGGTCCAGGTACCTGCTGAAGACCGAGACCTGCTGAGGTTCTTGTGGTGGCCTGAAGGAGATTGTGATCAAGAGCTGGTTGAGTACAGAATGGTGGCTCATCTGTTCGGTGCCACGTCATCTCCGAGTTGCGCTTCTTTCGCTCTTCGGAAGTGTGCTGAGGACAATCGTGACCATTTCAGTCTTGTGGCAGTCAACACGTTGTTACACCATTTCTATGTTGACGACTGCTTGGTTTCGGTTGCTTCTGAAAGTGAAGCAGTGTTTTTGTGTCAAGAGCTTTCTGCGTTGTGTGCAAGAGGTGGCTTTAAGCTCACAAAATGGGTTAGCAACCATCCGCTCAGTTCTTGCTGCTATTCCTCATGAAGAGAGAGCCAAGGAAGTGAAAGATCTGGATCTGGATAATGACGCCTTACCTGTGGAGCGAGCTTTGGGTGTCCAGTGGTGTGTGCAGTCTGATTCATTTAAGTTCAAGATAACGCTAAAAAACCGTCCACTTACAAGAAGAGGGATCTTGTCAGTCATTAGTTCAGTCTACGATCCTCTTGGTTTCCTTGCACCCATCATTTTGACCGCCAAGAAATTCGTTCAAGATCTTTGCAGGAGACGACTGGGGTGGGATGATCCCCTGCCGCCTTCTGTGGCGAGAGATTGGATGGCTTGGTTGGAAGATCTGCATCTCCTCGAACATTGGGAGGTCAGTAGGTGCCTGAAACCTGTGACTTTGGTGATCTTGCTTCAGCACAACTTCACCACTTTGCGGACGCAAGTGAGGAAGGCTTTGGAACCGTGACCTACTGTTGCTTCATGACATCAGCGGCAGAGTTCACTGCGCTTTTGTATGGGCAAGGCACGTGTTGCTCCGTTAAAACCTGTTACCATTCCACCATGGAGCTGACAGCGGCTGTGGTGGCTAGCAGAATGGACAAGCTGTGGAAAAAAGAACTGCAAATGGAACTTAAAGACTCGTGTTTCTGGACGGATAGCACTTCTGTTTTGAAATACATCAAAAATGAGACCTCAAGGTTCAAATCTTTCGTCGCAAACAGAGTGTCAGAAATCCTCAAGTTGTCTAAAGTCTCTCAGTGGAGATATGTGAATACATTGAATAATCCAGCAGATTTGGCTTCCAGAGGTGCGAAAGTTGACGCCTTCTTGAAAAATGATTCTTGGCTTTGTGTCCTGATTTTCTTTTGGAGCCTGAAAGCAGTTGGCCTACAAATCCAGAGGTTTGTGGCAGAGCCTCTTGGTGTTGATCCAGAGATAAAAGTTGTGGTGGTGAACATGGTGCAGGTTGAGCAGGCAAGTCCAATGGAGAAGCTCATTAATTACTTTTCCTCTGGCTCAGTTTGAAGCGGGCTGTTGGTTGGCTCGTCAGGTTAAAACTTGCTGTTTCTTTGGTGCAGCATAGACGGCAGCTGAAAGAAACTCTTGTAGCAGCAGACATGAGTACTGAAAGCTGGAAAGAGAGATACAAGTACAAATGAAAAGCTTCAAAGCTCAAGTGTCAAAGGATTTGCTCTCAGTGGAAGACATGGATGCTGCTGAGAAAGTTATTGTTCGTTTTTGTCAGAGAACAAGATATCCTGAAGAGTTTGCTTGTTTGGAAAGGGAGAGTGTCTAAAGAAGACAAGCCATCTCTACAAGCTAAACCCCATCCTGGACGATGGTTTGATCAGGGTTGGAGGGAGGCTCAGTAGAGCTGCAATGCCAGTCGAAGCAAAACACCCAGTAATCCTGGCCAAAGACCTTCACCTCGCTCGTCTTATTCTTTGTCATGTCCATCAAGAAACTGGTCACAGTGGACGTAACCACATGCTTTCTCATCTGCGTCAAAGATATTGGATCCCTGGTGCTTGTGCTGCCATTAGAAAAATCTTGGCTAAGTGTGTAATATGTCGTCGTTTGTCCGCTGTTCCTGGACACCAAAAAATGTCTGACCTACCTCTCAGCAGAATAACACCTGATGAACCTCCTTTCAGTGTCGGCTTAGATTGTTTTGGGCCGTTTGAGGTTAAACGTGGTCGTGCTGTGGTCAAGAGATATGGCCTCATTTTTACCTGCCTGGCAATACGAGCCATACATCTTGAAGTTCTGTCTTCGCTAGACACAGATTCATTCATCAACGGTCTACGAAGGTTTATTGCCAGACGTGGTCAAGTCCTGGAAATCCGTTCAGATAATGGAACTAACTTTGTGGGCGCTGAACGAGAATTGAAAGAGGCACTGGAAAAGCTCAATCACACCCTCATTAATGGCATGCTGTTGCAAAAGAACGTGAAGTGGATTTTCAATACCCCAGCTGCATCGCACCATGGAGGCCTGGGAGAGATTGGTCCGGTCAGTTCGCAAAGTCCTGAACTCTATTCTGAAGACACAGAATCTGGATGAAGAAGGTTTGGTGACTGTGTTTTGTGAAGCAGAGGCGATTGTTAACAGCCGTCCAATAACAAAAGCATCTACTGATCCCAACGATTTGGAGGCGTTAACCCCCAACCATCTGCTGCTTCTTAAGTCGCAACCATCGTTGCCACCTGGTTTGTTCGAGAAGGCGATGTGTATGCTCGTCGTCGCTGGAAACAGGTGCAGTACATGTCGGATCTGTTTTGGAAGCGCTGGCTAAAAGAATATCTTCCAAGTCTTCAAGAACGTCAGAAATGGAATCGTGTCAGAAGAAACTTTATTCCTGGTGATATCGTGATGCTCGTGGACGATATGGCACCGCGAAATTCATGGATTACAGCAAGAGTTTTGGATACTGTTTCGGACAAAAATGGACTTGTGCGCACTGTGAGGATTAAAACGAAAACGAGTATTCTGGANCTTTGGTTGTTTGTGCATTGGGCACAGAAGTAAAGGTTGCAAGAAACGTTTGACGTGTCGAATATGCAATCTTAAGCACCCCACATTGTTGCATATCCACTCCAAGACAAGGCCAGGTGGTTCTTCACAGGCAAGCAGGGGCTCAGAAGGAGCTAGAGATGGTGCTGTGGTGTCTGTGCAGTCTAGTGGTTTGACTGGGGCCGGCAAGCAGGACTGTACTTTGTCAATCCTGCCTGTTCAGGTTAAGGCCAAGAGAGGACACAAAACGCTGGTTACATACGCATTTTTGGACCCTGGGAGTACCGCGTCATTTTGTACAGAGCGGCTCATGAACAGCTCAACTTAAATGGCAGAAAGTTGGAAATTCTTCTCCGCACTATGGGACAAGAGAAGGTGGTGGATAGCTACATGTTGGCCGATTTGGAAGTAGCTGGACTGGACTCTGACAACTTCTGTCACTTGCCGGAGATTTTCACTCAAAAGAACATGCCTGTTCACCGAGGAAACATTCCACATACAAAAGACCTCAGACGATGGCCACATTTGAGACAGATTAATATTCCAGAGATCGATGCAGAAGTGGATCTGCTGATTGGAACAAATGTACCCCAGGCATTGGAGCCTTGGGAGGTGGTCCGTGCAGTGGATGGTGGTCCGTATGCCATCAAGACCATCCTTGGCTGGACTGTGAATGGCCCACTCAGAGGAGAGTGTCAGGCTAGTGAAAGGATCTGCAGCCTGACATCACAGTGAATCGGATCTCAGTGGCACGATTGGATGAACTGTGGGAGAAACAGCTAAAGGTCGATTTTCCTGAAACTCAAAAGGATGAGCAACTTGGATTATCAAAAGAGGATGAACTATTCATGGAGTCTGTTTCAGAGTCAGTCAAGATCGTGGATGGTCATTACAGTATTGGATTGCCGGTAAGACAAAGATACCTCAACATGCCAAACAATAAGACCGTTGCAGAACAGCGTGCGCTAAGCTTGAAAAGACGCTTGCTTAAAGATCACACTTTTCGCTCTGATTATGTCACATTCATGTCTGGGATGATCGCTAAAGGTTACGCAGAGAGAGTTCCGTCTGAGCATTTAACCCGGCGCGATGGCAGGGTGTGGTACATACCTCACATGGGTGTACCACCCTCAAAAGAAAAATCTGCGGGTTGTTTTTGACTGCGGAGCCACGTTCCAGGGGACTTCTTTAAACTCCCAGCTCCTCAAGGCCCAGACCTTACGAGTTTGTGGTTGGTGTTCTCACCAGGTTTCGCAAAGAACTGTGGTGCTCATGGCAGATGTTGAGGCCATGTTTTCTTCAGGTCCAGGTACCTGCTGAAGACCGAGACCTGCTGAGGTTCTTGTGGTGGCCTGAGGAGATTGTGATCAAGAGCTGGTTGAGTACAGAATGGTGGCTCATCTGTTCGGTGCCACGTCATCTCCGAGTTGCGCTTCTTTCGCTCTTCGGAAGTGTGCTGAGGACAATCGTGACCATTTCAGTCTTGTGGCAGTCAACACGTTGTTACACCCATTTCTATGTTGACGACTGCTTGGTTTCGGTTGCTTCTGAAAGTGAAGCAGTGTTTTTGTGTCAAGAGCTTTCTGCGTTGTGTGCAAGAGGTGGCTTTAAGCTCACAAAATGGGTTAGCAACCATCGCTCAGTTCTTGCTGCTATTCCTCATGAAGAGAGAGCCAAGGAAGTGAAAGATCTGGATCTGGATAATGACGCCTTACCTGTGGAGCGAGCTTTGGGTGTCCAGTGGTGTGTGCAGTCTGATTCATTTAAGTTCAAGATAACGCTAAAAAACCGTCCACTTACAAGAAGAGGGATCTTGTCAGTCATTAGTTCAGTCTACGATCCTCTTGGTTTCCTTGCACCCATCATTTTGACCGCCAAGAAATTCGTTCAAGATCTTTGCAGGAGACGACTGGGGTGGGATGATCCCCTGCCGCCTTCTGTGGCGAGAGATTGGATGGCTTGGTTGGAAGATCTGCATCTCCTCGAACATTGGGAGGTCAGTAGGTGCCTGAAACCTGTGGACTTTGGTGATCTTGCTTCAGCACAACTTCACCACTTTGCGGACGCAAGTGAGGAAGGCTTTGGAACCGTGACCTACCTGTTGCTTCATGACATCAGCGGCAGAGTTCACTGCGCTTTTGTAATGGGCAAGGCACGTGTTGCTCCGTTAAAACCTGTTACCATTCCACGCATGGAGCTGACAGCGGCTGTGGTGGCTAGCAGAATGGACAAGCTGTGGAAAAAAGAACTGCAAATGGAACTTAAAGACTCAGTGTTCTGGACGGATAGCACTTCTGTTTTGAAATACATCAAAAATGAGACCTCAAGGTTCAAAATCTTCGTCGCAAACAGAGTGTCAGAAATCCTCAAGTTGTCTAAAGTCTCTCAGTGGAGATATGTGAATACATTGAATAATCCAGCAGATTTGGCTTCCAGAGGTGCGAAAGTTGACGCCTTCTTGAAAAATGATTCTTGGCTTTGTGGTCCTGATTTTCTTTTGGAGCCTGAAAGCAGTTGGCCTACAAATCCAGAGGTTGTGGCAGAGCCTCTTGGTGTTGATCCAGAGATAAAAGTTGTGGTGGTGAACATGGTGCAGGTTGAGCAGGCAAGTCCAATGGAGAAGCTCATTAATTACTTTTCCTCCTGGCTCAGTTTGAAGCGGGCTGTTGGTTGGCTCGTCAGGTTTAAAAACTTGCTGTTTTCTTTGGTGCAGCATAGACGGCAGCTGAAAGAAACTCTTGTAGCAGCAGACATGAGTACTGAAAAGCTGGAAAGAGATACAAGTACAAATGAAAAGCTTCAAAGCTCAAGTGTCAAAGGATTTGCTCTCAGTGGAAGACATGGATGCTGCTGAGAAAGTTATTGTTCGTTTTTGTCAGAGAACAAGATATCCTGAAGAGTTTGCTTGTTTGGAAAAGGGAGAGTGTCTAAAGAAGACAAGCCATCTCTACAAGCTAAACCCCATCTTGGACGATGGTTTGATCAGGGTTGGAGGGAGGCTCAGTAGAGCTGCTATGCCAGTCGAAGCAAAACACCCAGTAATCCTGGCCAAAGACCTTCACCTCGCTCGTCTTATTCTTTGTCATGTCCATCAAGAAACTGGTCACAGTGGACGTAACCACATGCTTTCTCATCTGCGTCAAAGATATTGGATCCCTGGTGCTTGTGCTGCCATTAGAAAAATCTTGGCTAAGTGTGTAATATGTCGTCGTTTGTCCGCTGTTCCTGGACACCAAAAAATGTCTGACCTACCTCTCAGCAGAATAACACCTGATGAACCTCCTTTCAGTAGGGTCGGCTTAGATTGTTTTGGGCCGTTTGAGGTTAAACGTGGTCGTGCTGTGGTCAAGAGATATGGCCTCATTTTCACCTGCCTGGCAATACGAGCTATACATCTTGAAGTTCTGTCTTCGCTAGACACAGATTCATTCATCAACGGTCTACGAAGGTTTGTTGCCAGACGTGGTCAAGTCCTGGAAATCCGTTCAGATAATGGAACTAACTTTGTGGGCGCTGAACGAGAATTGAAAGAGGCACTGGAAAAGCTCAATCACACCCTCATTAATGGCATGCTGTTGCAAAAGAACGTGAAGTGGATTTTCAATACCCCAGCTGCATCGCACCATGGAGGCGCCTGGGAGAGATTGGTCCGGTCAGTTCGCAAAGTCCTGAACTCTATTCTGAAGACACAGAATCTGGATGAAGAAGGTTTGGTGACTGTGTTTTGTGAAGCAGAGGCGATTGTTAACAGCCGTCCAATAACAAAAGCATCTACTGATCCCAACGATTTGGAGGCGTTAACCCCCAACCATCTGCTGCTTCTTAAGTCGCAACCATCGTTGTCACCTGGTTTGTTTGAGAAGGCCGATGTGTATGCTCGTCGTCGCTGGAAACAGGTGCAGTACATGTCGGATCTGTTTTGGAAGCGCTGGCTAAAAGAATATCTTCCAAGTCTTCAAGAGCGTCAGAAATGGAATCGTGTCAGAAGAAACTTTATTCCTGGAGATATCGTGATGCTCGTGGACGATATGGCACCGCGAAATTCATGGATTACAGCAAGAGTTTTGGATACTGTTTCGGACAAAAATGGACTTGTGCGCACTGTGAGGATTAAAACGAAAACGAGTATTCTGGACAGACCAATCACGAAAGTCTGCCTTCTGCAGGAAGCGGAAGAGCAGTGAAGATGAACGTTTTCTTGAATTGTTATGGATTTACATGAACTTTGAACTTTGGTCGTGTCTGAATTATGAACTTTTCCCGAAGATAAGGACTTGAATTCTGCTGAAGCTAAAGACTCTAATTGTTTTGTGCTTTATGTCTTCTTCTGTCTCCTACATGCTAGTGGTGGTGGGTAATTATTTTCTGGCAATAATTAGGGGCCGGAATGTAGGAGCCGAATGTGGGTTTTTGGTTTCTTCCCTGTGTGTGAATGACATGCACGCGCATTGCCATAGACGGGCACGCACCACGGTGACTGGGGGGCGGCACTGTGGGTGTGGTGTGTATAGATTGAGGAGCGCATCCACCTGTGTGAGTGTGTGTGTGTGGCTTCTTGGAACATGGCAGCGGGGTGAGCTTGGGGGAGAAACTTTCTGTTGACCGTCGTCATTATTGTCTCCTTTACCACCATCAGAAAGATTTGCATGTATGAGGTATCTTGTCTGTGAACATCTGCTAAATTAAAGTAAGTGCCGGCCTTCCTTGCTTGTTTGCCAATTACATCTGGACATTAAATGAACCAAGTACTGCAATTGTTCTGTGTGACGCGTCTTCATGTTTTAACCCCCTCGTCTTAGCCTGCCGCGGCGTTTTGGATTTAATTGGGACGTTTACGCCGCAATAATCATCATCATCATCGAACTTTATATATGAAGTACCATTATTTCTTTCATAATCTTCAAAATATCGAGTGATTTTCCTCATCAGAGCTGTCTACTTGGGCTTAACATATTTTACTTTACATGAACAAAATCAACTATAGCCTTTAATTTGTATTTGATTATCATTTATTCCTTCCTCAAAATTTCTTCTCCTTGCCAATCTATAAGCAATTTCTGAACATAACTTGTTATTGTTACATTGTCGACACCTATTTATTTTCTCTATAGGATGGTGCCTGGTGCTGCCCTGGCCTATTGTAAATTTATATAGGTTAACCCCGCACTTCATTGATCCATTTTTTCCCTCAGTCACCAGGCATTTCCTACTCTCTCTCTCTCTCTCTCTCTCTCTCTCTCTCTCTCTCTCTCTCTCTCGCGCGCGCTATAAACGCTTTTCTCCTTGTACATTCATTGTCGACTTTTATAGCAATTTGAACTCATTTAGATGTAATTATCCACCGAATGGCTCCATTGCCGATACACGGTGCTATTACTTTATAGCTAGTCCGATTGAAAAGGGTCACAGTAACATGTTTGCTATGGCCTCATAAAATCAGCGTTTGTATCTCTCTGTGCTGTCGTTCTTTGGAGGTGCAGTGTTGTCCTAATGACCGCGGTCCACAATCATACCATCTCTCTACCGCCACTTTAACAGAGACGCTGGCAGCTGCCCATCTCCTCACTTCCTGCTCTCTCTCTCTGTCTGCATTATTTAACAAATGTCATTAGGCTATAACTGCTTCTCTTCAGTCCGCCTTTCTGTTTGTCTATCTTTTTTGCCTCTTTCTGTCTTTTTCCCTCTCTCCTCTTTCTCTTCCTCTCTCTCTCATTCTCTGTCCCTCCCTTCCTCTTTTTGTCTCCCTCTTCCTCTCTATCTCTGTGTGTGTCTCCCTCTATCTGTCTGTCTGTCTCTTTCCCTTTCGAGCTCTCTTCTTTCTTCTCCTTCTCTCTCTCCCTCTCTCTCTATCTGTTCCTCCCTCTCTGTCTCTCTCTGCGGCTCTTTCTTTTTTCCCCTTTTCTGTCACTCCCTTCTTTCTCTTTCTCTTTCTTTCTTTCTTTCTTTCTTTCTTAGCTCTTTTTCTCCTTTTCTGTCACTCACTCTCTCTCTTTCTCTCTCTCTGTTCCTCCCTCTCTTTCTCTCTCTCTCTGCCCCCTCTCTCTCTGTCTCCCTTGTCTTTTTGAGCTCTCTTTTTTTCTCCTTTTCTGTCTCTCCCTCCTTCCCTCCCTCTCTCTCTCTCTCTCTCTCTCTCTCTCTCTCTCTCTCTTTCTTTCTTTCTTTCTTTCTCTTTCTCCCTCTCTCTGCCCCCTCTCTTTCTCTCTATCTGTCTTCCTCTGTTTGTCTCTGTCTTTTTTAGCTCTCTTCTTTTTTCTCCTTTTCTGTCTCTCCCTCCCCCTTCTCCTCTCTCTCTCTCTCTCTCTCTCTCTCTCTCTCTCTCCCCCCCCCTCTCTCTCTGTTCTGTCTCTTCCTCTACCCCCCTCTCTCTCACTGATGCTGGTTTTTCATTACACATCAATAGGTGCCTGTCCTGCCCCTCGCTCAGGCTTCTCCATTATGTTCCGCTGTCACCCATTTCTCTCCGCTCTGTCCTCTTGTCTATCCATCTCTGTCTCAGTCTTCATCTCCCTCCTTTGTCCTTCCTGTCTGTCACCTCGCAGGCTCTTGTCTCCTCTGTTCATTCGTTTCCTGCTTCCAAATGCGGTTACATCCAATCATCCCAAATCATGTTAGATTAAGGATCTGACATTTGAAGTTTCCCTGTGTGTTGTGGGATTGCTTCTATGTTTAGTTTTTGCAAGATATTCCAAAGATACAAACTCCAGTTGATTCACTATGAGAGATGTTATTTAAGCACTCAGTCACATTGTAAAATTGACCTTTTGTGTTGAAAAATGCGACTTTCAATGGATTTGTGTTAATAATTAAACCAAGATGTCCACACACGCACCAGTCACAAGGACACATAAAATAACTTCTAGGCACTCTTTCTAATTCTTTGTTGGGACTTTTGCCTTCCCTTAATGAATCTTACATTTATTCATTATAAAATATTAATCTCAAACTCATTGAAATTACAATTTGAATGGACACACAGCGAGTATCAAAGGCCGTCTACACAAATAACTTGTTCTGTTTTATCCTGCACAAAAGCTGCTAATTCTGTTTTTTACATCTGTACAAATTATTTCTCAATTGTGACTCTTTCATTAATTTGTAGGTTCAGATTTTTATCTAAATCTTTTTGCCAATTATTTTAGATGTTTTAAAATGTAAGCTTTGAACTGAGTCCTAAACCACAATCACAAGTTACAATATCTATATTTGCTTCGATCTTGTTCCCAAATGGTGAGGCTTATTGTTTCTATCGAGATACAGCCAGTCTAATTCTGAATATTCCAGTCAAAGCAATTACATCTTGAAGGTAGAAGTCCTTGTGCACCTTTTAAATATACTTGTTTTGTTTGGTGTTTAAAGGCAGCGGCTAACTCCTGCCGTAACACACACCTCTTCTGCAACACTCCTTTATTTCAAGAGCGCGGCTGATGGAGGAGCTGGACTTGTGCCAAAAAACTAGAATGGGGCTCAGGAGAGGATACCTATTTTAGTGCCTCTTTTGTCCCATGATTAGGCACTGTATTTTGTAATTATAATAGTGGTATTCATAGGTGTTTAATTTATAGTTTGAAATTACCCTATCAAAACGGGAGTGACAACATCTTGTTTGGTAATGAGTTACAAAAAGTACTGTATGTTACAAAAAGCTGTTTAAAAAATGCTCACTGTAAGACTCAGAGGCTGGCAACTTTATTGATCCCACCAGGGGCAATTAGTTTGAACAAATCAAACAAAAACATGGAGAACAAGGAAACATACAACACATTTTGGGGCAGTTTCTGGCAAAGAAAGCTCTGGGTTAAATACAATAGCAACCCAATTTTGATTCAATTTTCATTTCATTCTGATCTCTATTTTTTTCCTGTTCTTCTCTCCTCCACAGTGCTATCACTCTGTAATTTGTTTTACTTGTTCGTCTTGCTTTATGTATTCACTCAATGGAGGAAGTGTAAGAAGAAGTTATTTGAGCAAAGCTTGAGTACTCAGTAATGGGAATAGCGCAGCTGAGAAATTAAAGGACGAGACAAGAGATACATTTGTGAGGCATATCCAGAGAGATCCTATAGCAGAATCATCTTCACTATTGATGCATATTGAGTTCTGTAGTGCGGCCTCTTCCTTTTAAAGTACAGCATCACAGTCCATTTGTGTACTAGTTCCATATTCATAGTCTTACGTGTTGTTTTGCCTTATTTAGTACTACTTGGTTAAGTGATTTCTTTTTCCGCTCCGTAGTGGTATTAACACAAAGCCAAGATTAGGACTCCATTGTGATTTCGTGAGTGAGCGCATTGTATGTTCGCTTACACTGAGATACAGTGCCGCATATAGTTGTCTAAAAGCCACGCTCAGTGCTGTCTAGGTCGCGTGATCAATCAGTAGGTAACGTGGGAGTGAAGATCTGCAGTGTAGGAATATCGGTGCTCCCTAAATACCGTAGGATTGGATCTTGGTTGATGCCTAAGACAACCTCGAAATCCTTTTAATAGCTCTCATCTGCCGTGCCGTCCGCATGCAGACAGAGGATCAATGGTCTGTCTATGTTGATTAATAATACAGCCAAAACAGGGAGACGCGGTCTTACATTAGAGTCTCGAAGCTCGTGTGAGTATCCAATGATTTGGAAGCTAATAATGTCCTCAAAACTTACATACGAAAACGCGCAACCTATTATATTTATTTATTTGTTTGATACTTTGGGGAAAAAGACAGGTGAGAGATATGGGGAATTTATATGTAACCTCGTAAGTGTTGTAACGTTCTTATAAATAATACTTTTATATATAGAGAGCTTTCCAGTCTATAGGATTAAGTTTAATTTAAGTAAGAGTTAAGACAAATGGTTGGTTTGTTAGAGACTACTTATAGAGGATGATATATTTAGTGGTTTAGATTTGAACATTTCCATTAGGAATGACCACTTATAACATTAATTATCACAAGGCACTATTTCTTAAAATATATATGCTTTTTAATCCATTCGAACCTTAAAGCGTTGCACTTTAGTCTTATAGAAAGCCGGGTGATTTCTCGCTCCTTAGGTTTGTGAAAGTGTGAACTGCAAATGTATTAATTTTTCCTTTTGAAAATAAATATGATATAAGAAATCCATCGGCTAGTTGGAACATTTCCTTTGCTCTTTCATATAGACAAGTGGGTCGGTACTCACCATAAAGTTAGTCTCTCCACTTTGAAGTTACTTAGCATGAATTATTCATTGTCGGTGGTTTATCATGTAACTTTAAAGGAGCGTACTAGACCTTGTTAGACAAGCTCGACTGAATTAGATGTAATGTTAGTATCATTCGCAAAGAACATTTCTTTGTCACTCTACACTCATAATAGCTCTTCTGGCATGCAATTCTGACAGTCTGATAGAATCGCGCTTCTAAGTTAGCTGCTAACTGTCCGAGCATACACTGAGAGCCGAACACAACTACTACTCGTCTGAGATTATGAAATCCAATCATGATAAAGAGTAAAAGAACTTTTGTCTATATTGTGCGATGATACACATAGATATAATTGGCATTATCATTTATGCATGTTGATGCTAGAGCAAAATACTAAACATTGAGGCAATCTATTCACATAATTTGCATCTATATAGTCATTATAGGTATCACGCTGTTGTTGCAGACTCTTTCTACATCAAGCTATTGTTGATTATCTTTCCTTCCTCAGTTCCACTTAACATATTCATCACTATGCGACTTTTCATCCAAACTCGAGTGTTAGCTATTGCACCGCTCTCACAGTCACCCGTCTAAATTGCATTTAGAGACTGTAGCAGATATCATGCTGTAACAGTGAATCATATTAGCGATGATTCTCTTACATTTCAACACTGCTTTGGAAGAATTAGACAATATCATCGAACAGTACTTATTAATGCACCGTCTTCGACCTTGAGTGAAGCTCTCTTTTTTTTCTGTCTTTTAAATAGATTTCCTGTGCAGACCTGTGATTCATAAAGAATGCGCCATAGGCAGCACACGACACTCGTCTACTTGTTACTTAAGATACAGCATTTTGTCTTTTGTCTGCTCATCTGCGTTTATATAAGTTACTTGCTTTCGCATCTATATCTTGGGGCAATGGATATGACGATGAGTTGTGCGTCTCTTGCTCATTGTATGGCTCGTTAGCCTCTGATGTTGTGCGACAATCATCCCATATGTAGTCGATTTCCTCTCCGCCGGAGTCCGAGATTCCAAACACCAGACTTTATACGACTATTTAGGTCTATAGTGGGCAGATGCATAGGCTGTAGTAAGCGGCTGGCTGGCGAGTTCTTAATGAAGCTGAATGTCAATTGCTCTATATATAGGCCTGTACTAACGTTTCCTTGTCTTATAGTTTCTTTCTTTATCACTTCTCCTCGCTACTCGCTAATAGAATCAGCCTCCCCTCGTGCCGCACTCAATTACGCCCATGTGTTCCGCTATGTCACCTTTGTTCACTTCCTGCACTCGCTGCTTATCCTACCGACGACATGTTTTGTTCGATGCTCGAGGTGAGCTGGGCTGAAGGGGGTGTGGGGCGCGGGAGGAGGAGAGCTAGGCATAGGAAAATCTCGTGGCGATTGGGAGGAGGGCGATGGCTAGGGAGAAGGGGGGGTGGGTATGCTCGATGAGTGTCTAGTTAGCTGAGGTCTCTGACCAGGCATTAAGTCTGAGCTTAGTACTTGCATGTGAGGAAGCATGAAACAAAACCAATGTTCACTAGAGTTGCCTCTTAGGCTGTAGGTATAGTCTTGTGCTAGGGGACCCTGTCGAGGTAGATTTTCCAGGTTCGTGAGGAACGAACATCCCGTAGGAGTCATGATCTCTGAGCGATCGGGACGCACTCTCGTCCATCTTTACCCAGATCGCTCAGCGCGTACGCTTGCTTTACACCATGAATTATTCTCTAATGAACTACTTGCCACCTCACATGTAGATCGAGCCACCATGTGCGAACCAGTCATAGTGGTGCACGAAATCTAGACACTTGATGGAGGACATGTGGTGGTAATTGCGTGCTGAGAGGCAGGCAGTGGACGTGCTGATTCGTGCAGCGAGGACACGTAGAGAAACCGCTCGGGGATATATTACTCCTAAGATTAGTCCTAGGTTTGTTTACGTTCTTAGGTGTGGTGACATATTTCAATACGCTGCAAGTTAAATCTTCAATCGGAGGTTTCATCATATTGACGGGCCTTATGGAGGCTAAGAGAGTACAACCAGGGGCCAAAACACAATAGCATGAGTGCTGGTCGTGCGTGTTGCTCCTGTCGTGTTAAGAAATCACTATGTTCATATTCAAGAGCAGTGCTACTGTTTTGTGCTTTTGATTTAGGTAATTCGTTCTCTTTTTAGCCAACAAGCGGCTTTAATCGTAAATGGCAATAGTGCTTTCAGGAGCTAATGAGAAACGCCAAGACTGTGGCATATACCTAGGAAGAGAAGAGTATGGCATTCAATAAATGTGACATAAAGATCCGAGGCTCATGCACAGCTTAAAGAATCAGAAAAAATGAAATCTCCTACAGCACTGTTTTGGTTATGTGGTTTGTTTTAATGGCGATTCTGTTTAAACCTGCTTTTTAACAAGTCCATCAATGCTTGATAAAAGACTGCAATGTGAATAGCATGTTTTTTCAAAACATGTTTATTCTATAATGTAGTTTTGTTGTGTTAATTAATTAGACCGGTTATAATGGAATTCCTTGCGATTTGCTAAATGTAACAATAAATATTACAGGGCTGTGCAGAAAAAATAAATAAGTAAGAATACAATTCAGAGCTTGTTGCCAGTTCATAGGTCACCGGAAGATGCCTTGTGTCCAGACCTCAAACCTTAAAGATATTCAGTAATTTCTGTCTTTTGAGCTACAAAAACTATTGTGCATTTCTCACTCTTTGCTGTCATTTTATGCAAATTGTAGTTGACGTGGGCGGTAAAACTTCAAAGTCTGACAGCCATCAATGCCCCGCTGAGTAAAGTTTTAAATGAAGGAGTTTCGTGCAAAGAGGGGCATTGTAGCGCGGTGATTCACTGCGGCCTATAGACTCCCGCGGCTCTCCAAAGCTAACATAAAGTGTTGCCAGCAGTGCTACGGCCTTACTCACTAGACCGCTGCTGTTAACTCTGTGACCGCAATAATGTGTGGTTGATGACTGTACCTCCGCTTTCAGGTAACCGACCTGCCCCAGTGTGAGAACTCTCCAGCACGTGTCCGTGCGCTCTCACTCATATCACTCAAGTGTGATTTTTCTTTTTCGTTTGACTTTTTCAAAGGACCAGCAGTCATTTTAGTGTGAATAAAACACTGCCATTTCAGTGCTTTAGTCGTTTTTACTCCCTCATATATTTATTAATGTCCACGATTTGTATGAGTTGTATAAAAGTTTCATTACATAGGATGAAGTCATTGATTATTGTGAAAATCTAATTTCTTGGTTTGATATATTAGGCCTACAGGAAAATGTCAAATGTTAAACTATTTCAGATTTAAATGAAATAGATTTCACGTTTTTTTTTTAATTAATATCATCAATTATCATCATGTTTCATGTAGCACCTCATCACTGAAGAAAGTTCTAGTTTGTGAATTTTTGTTCATTGACAGTGGCAATGAAAATATTGTGATTCTGACACTTTTTCATATTTAAGCTCTTAATGACAAAACACTGCATCTCACAGCTTAAGCAAGTTTCTAGTTTTTGATTTCTGTTCACTGACAAAAGCAATAAAACATCCTCTGATATTCATATTCCAAAAAACACACAGAAAATATTTTTTCATACTGCCCAGTCATATAATTACAGCTTGTTATTTAGTTGTTCATTTGCCACAGCGCTTGTTATAGACTTTATAGTACAGTTTACAACTAGTCTTAATGACATGTTTTTGAGCTGATTTTACCTGTTGCTCCACTGCCTCCATCCTGTCTCCTCTCTGTCATTTGATCAGTCGCTCCTGTCTCTGTTTTGATCTTTCTCACACGACTCGATGCCCGGACATGTTCAGAAGTAGCCTCGTATCAGTCAAGTCGCCACTTATCCTAACCCTTAGCTTCAGTCTCGTTATTATCTTCATTTATTTTGGGCTGACAGGTGCTATTAGTATTGTCATTTGTGGAGCGGCTGACTGACACATCCGTCCCAAGCATCAGTCTTCTGGAATTTCGCTGGGCGTGCTGAGAAGACAGTAATGATTAGTCAGTGGGAAAGTGATGGAGGAAAACTACATGACTTATTGGAGTTTCAGAATGCTCCATTTATTTTTATGCCTGCAGCAAATAGATTTTAATTTACCTTTTTGACACTTTTTCATGCTATGTTTACAACAAATGTCAAATTAATATTGGTTTGCGTTTGTGTATTGAAAAAAAAACATCACTTTTAGCTCCATAAACCCAAATGTAGCTTGTGACAAAACACAGCAGCAGTAAAAGATTTGTGCACAAGATCAGGTGCCTTATTCTAAGCAAGCTTTCATTGTCCAACCTGCGCCTAAGGATGTTTTATTGTCCATTTTTTTTCTTCTTAATAACCATAGATTTATACAGGACAGGCAGTTTTCTCCAAATTAATTTTTCTCCCTCAGAAGCATAAAGATCAATTCTAATGTGTAGCTTCTTGTGGAAATCAAGATGAAAGAGGCTTTGTTGATGTTCAAACTTGATTTATTAAAGTTTTTATTTTCTAAAAATGATGCAGACGTTGATTTTTAAGTCTTTTCAGATCTAGATATTTGCTCAAAAACACTGTTTTTATTTGTATCAAATATCTCAATAAAATGAATGTTGTTTATCACATCAAAAACAACAAAAATTATACATTTCTCTGACATTCATGCGAGTAAAGACGTTTCAAATTAAAATCTTAAAATTTTAAATCATAAAGCGAGAGGGTTTCAGATAAAAATACTTTTCAATCCAAATACATATGGCAAATCCATGTGCCAACTTTGAGATTTAAATAAAAAGTATATTACAGCTGTTCTGCTCATTGCTTTTGGAAAAGCTTTGGCCCACATTTGTTTTGTAGAATGAACATGTATAATTAAACAACCTGCCATACCAGATCTTAGTCAGGCCCCAGTGCTCTTCAAAAGGGGTCAAACTGAGTGAAATGGAATAATTTATAACCTGTGTCAAGTGTTTTGATTGCCGCATTGCTGACTAACCAACGTAAATCTTATCTTTACGAGCTTGAGCGTGGACCGATTTGGCTGTGCAAAAGAACCAGCAGAAAAAAAACCCAAACCCTCTCATTCAATAAAGTTTGCTAATTCACACTTGTCATTGAAATTGCCAGAAGTAGCCGCGAGGAACACAGGCTCAGTGATATCTATTTAATTTGGTTGTCTGCCTTAATTACCATTGACTTCCATGCCTCCTGCTTGACCTAATTTGAATTCTGGGGGCACGTTGTTGCTTTTGATTTACGGATGTGTCTGGGGGCTTATTTTGTTTGTCTTGGAGTTGCTTGCTAAATATTTAATCAGGGCGCTGTCAGTTAGGCTCGCTGAGAACGTCAGGTCCAGTAATATCTGTTCACTTTCTCTTAGCCCAGGGCACTTTTTATTTCCGCGTGCTTACATCACATTCATCTGCTCTGAACACCAGTTGCATTTAACAAGTTAAACTGGGGGCAGCAGGGACACATCTTTAAATAGTCTGGGAGAACTGGTTATTGTGCTTTAGAAATATCTTCGTCAGATAGAGCTTTTTTCATGATCAGTTAAGATGGTGATTGTTAAGAAATCTGAGAAAGCAATAGCTGATAAGCTTTATCCAAATGACGTAATTCCAATCTTGTTTCACCGCAAACATGTTAGACAGAAGTGTAGCCATTCCCATTAAAGCAGGGGTGCCCAAACTTTTTTCCTTGGTGGGACAAAATGTATTGCGTTAAAGCACGTTGAGGGCCAACCATAATTTTGTTTAGCATTTAAAAGTGTATATGAAGAGATGAAGATTAAATCATCTTTTATTAACATGTTTTGGAGATTACACTTGAGTTAGTGTCATTAACAGCACAAAATGAATCAAAAAGATAGTTCTTAAAAATCTGAACACCATTTTGCGGGACACATTGGACTCCCTGGCGGGCTGATTGTGTCCCTGGGTCCCACTTTGGCCTCACTGCATTAAAGTGTTAAATAAATTCAACACTTTATTCTTTTGACATACTGCCTAAAGAATAAATATGTATTCTTTAGGCAGTATGTCAACCAAAGAAAATCATCTGCGTTATCTGTGACATTGAAACGGCCAATATGCTAAAATGGGCAAACAGCGTTCAACTATCATAAAGGTCTATCTCTAATTTTGTAGTCAATTAACTGTCAGTAATCAATCATATGTTTTAGTAATGATGCATAGGTGCTGGTAAGGGGTCTGCTTCTTGTTTGTCTCCATAAAAATGATGTTGTGTTGCCTGAAAAGTTCCACAGAAATGCCTTAAACGTATCTATCTTGCCTTGTTCAAATGCAGAAGTACTACTGTTGAACATCTCAGCTCGTGTAATTGAAAGCAGGTAGCGGAATGCAAAAATATAAACGGACAGAATATTAACATTTAGTGCAGAATTCTCACAAATGCAACTACAGCTATGACTACTTAATGTTCTTCTGTCTACAGCATAGAGATGGAGCTTTACTTCTGTGTTCTTTTTGTTTAATAACCATCTAAAAACTTTACTGACCTTAAATTAACAATATTCTCTCGTCTTTTTTTCTACTGTGGCAGACTATCAGTTATCCAGGCTGCTGAATTTTAACACTTTGAAAATCTTCTCTTTCAGGTTCTTTAGCCAATGGGCAGCTGAACGGCTCGGTGTCAAAGGGCAGCCACAAAGAAGATGGCTTGTTGCGTTCAAAAGGGTTGGACGGGAGCGGTGGATACGAGGACGGTCCCGCTAAAAAGAGGTGAGACTTCGCACCGTGGCTATTTTACAAAAGATTTTCTTTTTTGTATTATTGTCACTGCTTTGTTGCCAATGGGGATAGCTGTGAATGTGCAAGGCCGCATGTCCAAATCTTTTGTGTAAATTGAATGTGTGATGTAGAAAAAATTATGCTATGTAATTTTGTAGTATATAGGCAGAACTGGCTTGTCTACTGTGCCTGGCCCAGTTTGCAAAAAGCCCTGCACAAAAAGATCATGTAGACTCTGATAAATGTATAAAATCTCAAAAGTGGTCTTGGTCTCGTCTTAGTCTCAACGTGTTAAAGTTGTGGTCTTGTCTCAGTCCCGGTCCTCAGTGGTCTTGTTCTGGTCTTGGTCTTAGGACTGTGGTTTTGGAAAGGTCTTGGTCTCGATTAGTGCAGTCAAGATATTGTAAAAGTAACTAAAAGCAAAACTTAGTCAAGCAATATGAATGTGCTTTTTTTTTGTTTTGTCATGGTAACTTAATATTCATAAAGTGTGGCTTAAAGATGGCTACAAACTTGAGGAATAGTAAAACTGTGGGAAAAGAAAAACTAAGTCAATATTGCTACAGTATGTTTGTGTCTCAGCAGTTTTAGAAAACGCTAAATAGTGATTTTTATAATATTGTGGCATCCTTAATTTTAACAATGTATTGGTTGAAATTGAGAAGATTTTGCTTTTTTTTTGCATCAAATTATTTAGTTTCACAGCCGACAGTCAAGGCTAAACAAAAACATTTGGGTATGTGAGGCAGATGTTTGTAAAGTCCTCTAATGCCTCTGAAGCGATTACTGTAAATACAAGTTGCATTATTTAAGGATTTAATAGGATTCCCGTCTCATTTCTTAACTCAAATGTTGTTTTGCTCATTTTACTAATTATCCATTATAAGCTACATCGCCTTGTATTTTCAGTTTAATTATTAAATGAGCAAAATTATGATACCAGAATTGAGAATTGCTGTTTAGCGCTAGCTAATTTGAGGCAGGCTGTTTTTCATAATATATTTATTCAGTGAAAAGGGGATTTATTGAACAGAGATTTCGCACTTAAGACAGAAAACACTGCTCTTTTGTTGACAACTGTTCTTGTAAACTGGAATAAAGCATCTTTGGAAACCCTAATACCTCTAATGCATTCAGTATGAAAACACTTCTGAAATCACAAGCTGGAAAATATAATTCTTCAACATTTGGAAGCGGCAGAAATGAAAGTGTCTTGGAGAACAGTGCTGATACGTTTTGTCTCGTCCCATCATTGTGCATTAGGTGGCAGGTGTGTGAGCGTGGGCGCATGCATGGCTGCCTGTGTTTTTGTTTCTCTCTTTCTCTCTCTCTCTCGCACAGTGACAGGGCATCAAAGCAGCAGTGTAAAGCACCAGGAGGCGGAGTCTAAAATTGAGAGTTGCGGGGAGGGGCGGACAGCAGCAGATGTCCCTCCATAATGATCGGCTCCATTCAGCGCCATGTCGGGCACCTGTCCCGCTAACTGTCATCTGATACTGTAACCTCCCAATCTCTGCAAGACCCAAATACTTACCAGATAAGAGCTGGAAATGTCTTAGGAGTAGAAACTTTAAATCATAGCTACAATTTGAAACTTAAATGGTGTAATTACTGCTTACGTCAGGACCACTGTCAGTTTCTCTTAGGTGTGTTTAAAGAGGTTTATTATGACAAATCAATTTACAGAAGCTTTTAGCCATGTTATAATTGTTTCTCTTGTCATTTGCCCACTTGAAATGACAAGAGAAACATGTGAAGTTTCTCTTGTCTCTTTGCATGTTCAGATCATGCTGGACTCATAAATGTGGCGGATGAAACACTCAAAAGTTGAAGAGTAGTTTTATTTCTCAGTTCCAACAAAAAAGATTAACAAACGTTGGTGAGCAGGATTTATAGGAACAGAACGCACTTACTAAACTCCCAAAACGCGATAGGTGAGACACAGCATAATAAAGATGCATACTATATCTTTGTTTAATAAACTGCTCTCTCACTTTTCCTGGTAAGCCTCTATAAGGTCCAGCTGTAAGGAATCAATCACACTTTCAGAAGAAATGATGACTTACTTATTTCTTGAAAGCATTAGAAAATAAGATGCATAATCTAATCTAAATAGTAATATGGCTCAAAAATTGTGAAACAAATTTTCTACCATATAATCCATTCTTAATTTAGACTGATTCATGTACATTTTAGTTATTTTATTCTCCTCATGACAAGTACTTACTTCATTCAGCTTTTTTCTTACATTATTGGTAAGATTTTGCAATTTTGTGTCACCATTTTAGCATATATGGAGAAAATAAAACAGGAAAAAAACATAGGAAACGTTGGGGGCAGTGGACAAAAACGTCAATATTTACAACCAGAAAGAAGCGGTCTTGTATTTTTTATTCAGTTGTCATAGCTCAGTGTTGTGAAATAACACGTTTAAGCGATACCAAAATTATCCACGAGTGTCATAAATTTCAAAAGCACTACTTCAAAGTTGTTGTCTCATATTAGAAGCATTTTAAAATTCAGACGTGTTCAGACTCATGTTGTAGTGCTGAGTTGAGTGCGGTTGACCTAAAGGGCAGTCCACTCCGCACATCAGTGGTACACACAGCGGTGGGACAAACCGAGGAGCGACTCTATCTGATGCAAATGAAACTCGCCTATGCCAGCGCTGGGCTTGGCACTGCCTTCTGCCCTCTTTAAAAATCTTGTCTATGAAGGTTGACTCTTGCTGCCCTGGCATCAAAAGCTATCACTTCTCCCAAAACTGGACCAATTGAGACTACGCCAATGGCTTTTTATCTGGCATATCAAAAAAGAGGAAAGTCCACATCGCTGGCATCCAAAAGGGGGAAATTTAGATCCCAGAAAGATGATGGCAAATATAAAAAGTCTAAGACAGAAGGACAGGTGCAAATGATTTTCTGGCATAAAGCGCTGCCCTGTTAGAAGTCTTTGAGATCTGCTCTGTGTTTGCCTTCCCATGCTCTTTAGACTGGCTGAGACTGGCATCATCTCACCATCAACATGCCAGCTCATTGTAGGCCCATCCCACTGAGGTGACCATATTTCCCCTCTCAGAACTGAGTTTTGCCAAAGCCCTCGCCACAAAGCGCTCTCATCTCTGCTGCCATGGTTTACTGACCCAGATCTACAGCAAACGAGCCCCACTCGCTCACAGAGTAATAAATCAGTCCTACAGTATGCTTGTCCCTTGTTTTTGTGAAGTTCAAAGACTGTAGAGTAATTTATTCTGTCAATACATTTTAGGTGATACTTCTCTTGTAAGCCGCCGCTTTTCACCTTGCATCATTTTCTTATCACATTTAGTGTTTTTATAGAGCTGCTGATCTCAACAGCGAAGGAACACAAATCTGTTTTCAGACTTTACAGAGAAACTGCATTGTTGACGTGTTGGTGCAGATGAAAGCTGAATATTTTACACAAATCAACCTACTTTATCTATTATTGAGGCAGTTTTCTTGTACTCAGTTTAAATGAGAAAATTCTCAAAAATAGCTGTCAGAAGCCAGAATTAACATGGTAATGTGAGGTATACAAACATTTGTACTGTAAAAGTAATTCCAGCAAAGTCCCACAATGTCTATAGACAACAGCTGAAATGGCTGTATGCAATGCTGATGAATCCTATGTATCTCCACTTAAGAAAAAAATCAGTGATTTCTTTAATACAGGAAAGTAAAGATTCCTCAAACATACATGAATCACTCTACATATAACTTTGAGTTTGTTAGTGAGAAATGAAAACAGTCATGACTTGGTTGAAAGGTTTTAACAGCTCTCATCTGTCAGTTTTTGCACTTTATATCTAGTTAAAAACGCATACCCTAGGTTAAGTCCTTTCTAAAATTTTATTTAAAGCAAGCCAAATCCTTACTCCATCTGACGATTACCTAAAGGCTTTGGGAGAATGACTCAGGGTTGGCACCAGGAAACATGCTGATGTATTCTAATTGTCTGATTCTGAGAGTTCCCTACATTGACTCAGCCTGAAGTTCTTCAAACGGAGTGAATTAATAGTAAGAAAAGGCACAGATCAAGAGCGGAGTGGCCCTTAAATAAACTCCATTTCTTCTCTGTGATTTATTCGTGGGTCCCTTTACACCCCGCTCTTTTCTTTACCAAACCCTCTCTTGGCTCTGTCTGCTCTCTCTCACTCACACTCTCTCAGCTGCTGCGTCGGGTTTTGTTTTGACTTAATGAATGCCAAGTGCACACACATGCGCGCTCACAGACACACGCTTGTCTTGCCTAGCGTAACCAATGACTCTTGTCAGTAATGCATAATCACCATTTCCATTTCGGGGGGATTACATGCATGTGGGCAGACCTGCTCGCGCACGCTCACACCATGTGTTAATGGAGGCCCATAATGTCCCTATTGATTTTACTGTGAATGGTATTGTTCAACAGCCAAGTCTAGTACAGCGGTTAGTTGTACTGCTAGCACTGTATGGTCACTTGTGCTAGTCAACCGGGCTGCAGTTGTTGCGATTGTAATAGTACAGGGACAATTGGCAAATGGTGTCAGTTTTTAGACTTTTTTACTACTTTTTCATTTTAAGTGTGTTATTACTCTTAACTTCCCTCCATATTCTTTTTGTGTGCTTAATTTATATGCTTTAAATAGTTGAGAGAGATTTTACAGCTGTGTCAAGAGAGAACATCATTTTTTACCTAAAATGAAGTACCTGACTATTTAGACTAAGAACCCAACTCTATCCAGAAAATTTAGGAGTTGAAAGGCTGTCGTGCTGTGACGTTAGAACAGGTTATAGTTTTGTTTTCAGGGCTGAATAATGCCCTGTTCTAACCTTGCATGCCTCCTTAATATACATTATTTTAAGATTCCGAGGTCACAATGCCTCCCGGTTGTTTATTTTTCCTCCTTCTATCTTTCTGTCAACACCTCACCCAAGTACGTCGACGTGCCTGTCACCACAAAATCTCCTCCGGCCTCTCCTCTCATTGTCACAAACACTGTGCTAAAAGTATATAAACCGTGTAGCCGTTCAGTGTCACTCAGTGTAACTCGGGGCACATTCTTGTTCTCATAATCTGTGCCAAACAAAAAGGGAAGGCCTAGCGATTGTGGGACAGATTAAGTGTTACGACTGTTTGGCCTGATTTGAACTATGCTTCTTAGGCCATAATACGACAAAAGCTGAATACTTAGAGGGATTATCTAAGCATTACTCTTTTTAAATGTGAAAGTCTCTTTTTGTGAGCAAATATGTACCACTTATGAGAAGCAATCTGATTGTTTTTGTAGAAATGAAACTAAAAAGCCAGCGGCACAAAAAGCTCTTGCTGTGCCATAAAAGCACTGTTGATTGCCTAGAAAGTGCATCTCCATTGTCGCAGTGCACAATGCACTGACCCAGTACACAGGTCAGCTTTGTCATCACTGCTCCTGAATCTTCTACAAATTGGAAACAGCCTGGTGACAGATTGACCTGTGAAAAGAGTTGACACTTTTATTTACAGGATGACTGGACTGCTGTGTACACATGTACTTCAGATCATTGTCATGTGCTTAAAGGACTTTTCTGCAGTACATGCATTTCTTTACATACAATCTTCTAAAGCAGGGGTCCCCAACCACCGGTCCGGGGCCCAAAACCGGTCCGCGGGCCATTGGCTACCGGGCCCCAGAGGATTCTTCAATATTTTTTTATTTTTATTTTATAGTCTATTACTACTTCCATGTGCTTTACTTTGACAATATAGTGCCACTTAATCCTATTAACAGCAAATTTATGCAATAAGCGAGCTAAAAGAATACACAATAGTTGGTTGTTTGCATTTTAAATTGTTGTTATCGGCGCTACGCAACCTCGACCGGTCCCTGGAAAAGAAATTTGTGACTTTACCGGTCCTTACAAGAAAAAAGGTTGGGGACCACTGTTCTAAAGTAATGCAAATAAGCAAGGTCTTAAAGCATGAGAATACTAAAATTGAATCATGTGGGTGCTTCAAAACTTATTAACAAAACCTAGAACAAAAATGTTTATCACACCAGTGATCGAATGCTTTTGAATGAACACTAGATGTAGTAGTTTGTCTCTTATGGGCCCTTTTGGTGAAACATTAATTTAAATGACCATTCTATGAGGTGTGATGACACCTTCACAATCACTGTTTATGGATTGCAGTTTCCTGTTTATAAGTATTATCCTTTTCAAGGGTCAAAAGTTGTAGTATTTGGGTTTTGAATTGTTTTGCTATGGCTACATTTTTAAAAATCATTTTAAAAACCTTGAAAAATCTTAATGCATGTTCCATTCTTGTCTCGTTGACTTCCTCCTACTATTTGTCATTTATTCAAGTTACTCTAAGCAACCCTCTGTTCATTAATTACGACTGTGATTGCCGTACTGCTGGCCACACAATCTCTTATGTTTATTGACCCGACCTTTTTGTGGTCAGCAAGGTCAAAGGTCGTAGGATTTGACTTAGTGAGTGTTGTTAAAACTGGGTTGGGGGAGGGAGACAAATAGCCCCGAGCAGTGGACCTTGACTGCTAACAAAACCTTGGCTTAACTGCGGTCTTTTATCATTTCTCACTGGCCAAGAGGGAGAAATAGTGCACCGCAAAGTTCAATAGATTTACACTCACTCTTCGACTCTGTATTTTGTGGAAATCCATACACAGTGTTCTCGTTTATGAGGTGACAAAGGGCACAATGCCTGACTTCCTTGTGACCTAATATAGCATTTATATATTCAGAGATGCCGCCTGGTTTTATCTATTGTCAAGATGTTTTTTTCTTCTTCTCAGCACATCTGCCTATCTGGCTATCTTCTCTCTTCTCATCGCTTCATTCAAAAAAAGGTTTTTAGAGAATAGGCCAAGGTTACATTTAAATATGCACATAGTCTTTGCCATATCTTTTATCTGTAATAAATATATTGTGAATAGTAGCGGCATAGAGCTGTCACTGGGGACCGAAACATGTATATAAAACATTAGCAAGTCGCTGAATTCCACTTTGCATTCATTTATCATTATGTCAAGAATAAGCAGTGCAAGCTCTAGTGTATAATAAATGGTCGTATTGTTGGAAATGTCCTGGAAAACGGCCTAAGCGGACGCACTGATTGTATTCACTTTAGTGCGCTGGGGTCCGTACTGGGGGCCGTTTGTATTTGTAAAAGGGTCACAGGGGTCAGTAGCATCCTTCTCTGTAATGTCCCGGAACAGAAAAGCAATAAACACATTTGAGTAGACCAAGTGTTCACTTAGCCTTAGCTGTCTTCAAGGAGCGCACCTGGCCACCTCATGTCGCAAAATGTTTGTAAACATGACATTTATAACAGCATTATTCAATTTTTGAACTTTTGACCTCATGTTAGCTAAACAACTGCAATATCAAGCCAGCTGTTTGTTAGCATTTTTTATTAGCATGTGTTGAGTGAAAACGTTTAGCAGCATAGATTCAACATGTGGGTTCTATTAAAAGCTAATTCTTTGTTTTCAACATTACATTTAGTCCATTTCAAACAGCTTTTAATGGGAATGTAGAAAGAATAAACTTTTATTATAGAGTGTTGGATTGGCTGTTAGTCTCACATAGATAAATCTAAACAGATGATTGAAATCAATCTTACTATAGACAAGCTTTTGGATATACTTTTATTTCCCATTCAGTGCTTGCATTTGGTGTCATCCTTTACATAGACAATCAGTGTTAAACGCACAATGAGCCAGCTGCGGCTAGGTATGCTTTCATCCAGATCGTGTTGCCATCTGGAGCCAATTAATCCAAGCCCGTAGGAACTGACTCCGGATCAGCGCTGGTCTGCACACACAATAACCTTTACTGTGGGAGGGAACACGGAGTCTGACATGAGCTCAGCCTGATGCCAGACACTATCACACCTTTGGTCGCACGGTGGAAGAGTTCGCTCAGTTCATTTGGGTTGTAATGTTAGTCAAACCAACCACTAAGGGGAATACTAAATGAGGTTGCCAAAAAATTATGCAAAAAAATTATCTAATGCTAATTGATACTTAATGAAATGGCACTACCCATTTCAGTGAGTGTAGATGCTGAATCAACAGAATTTTAAGAGCTACTTTAAGAACACACACAAGAAACTTTTTACGTTTGAAAACTCTGTATTGTATATGGAAAAGTGTTTTATTATCACATTTCAGTTTTGATATCAACATTTATATGAAAACCATTATTTATTTCCCCCAAGTATCAAAATCTAGGTGTACATTTCTGCTTAATGACAACACTTTTAAACTTTTCAAAGCATTGTATTTTGTTTCATGCTTTTATCCAATTTTGAATGCAGGATTTTTGAGATTTTACTCTCTATGCTGTATATATCTGTTTGTGAAACACTTTGGCCGACGAGCTTTGTAGATGCGGTAGAATCAGAAGATATAGTTCAGTTACATTTATATGATCATCTACTGTTTTGGAGATTCCAGCTTTTTGTCTGTGTTCACAATATTTAGAGTGCGCTAACAGGAGCTCTAACAAATCAACTCACTGACTTAGTGGCTCAAGTTGCACCTGCCAGACGTGTCCAAATATCAGATTACAGTGGTACAGCAAAGGTCTGAAACCAAAGCACACAGCGGCTGCCTTCATAGGTCACTGGTGAAAGCTGGTCACAGTCTACAAGAGCCTTGATGAACACTTGACCCAAGGTTCTGATCCGGCTTGTCTCAACTAGTTTGCAGATAGTGACTACAGACACAACCATAATCAATAAAGTGTTTTAATTTTTTTTTTTTTGTACTTGACAACAAAAATAAGAAATTATGAAAAAATGTGTAATGAATCTATTCTCTATAGCGATTTATTATGCATACATTGTTTACCCTGTTCTATTTTGTACACTCCAAATTCTTGCTGTTTTTAATGAAGCTCCCAAATATGCTGAACTGACACTTTGTTTAATAAATGAGGAGCACATAGTCTCTCTTCTTCCTAATTGGCTCAGCAGGCATTTTCTATTGCATACATTAGGTGGTCTGTATAGTAAGTAGGCCAACAATCATCACGTACAAAACAAACAGTGCTAAGTTATGATTCTGTCAAATTCTTTTGGAGAGTATCTTTGGGACATTAAACTCCACAAACTCTAGTATCAACGCCAGGGTAAAATGCTCACATACTGTATTTAATTAAGGCACAAATGAATGATTATTTTCAATTATTGGCGACAACTGTAAAATCCTAAAAAATGTATGTATGTATATGTAAATTCATGAATGTGACCAACTTTGTGAAATTAACTTTTCAAAAATACCAAAGTAAAGGTAATATGTCAAGCAAGAAATAATGGAAACAAATGAGCTTTACAACAGGTTTGGATTGAAGTAAAAATCTTCATGTTTATAATGTTTTAGGTCCTACAACTACATAACATGAACAACCACAATTATTGACTAGCCAAATAAACTTGGTATTCTTAGACACGACTCCACGTGTACCATAACCCACTTTTGTACCATTATAACTTAAATCAAGTTGACCACATGGAAAACTCCTGCCATCCCAGCAGTTCCCATGGAAACTGTGAAGGAGTTGAAGACGGAATACTGATTGAAGTAACACCAGAAATGTAGTTTGAAGTACAGATCTTCACTCCGCTGTGTCATGGCTCTTTGACTACAGTCTGACATGTTGGCTATGTGTTCTGTTAATACATACTCTTTCACATATACAATCACGCACTATATTTTACTGTCTTTTTTTCATTCTGTCGCCTTTTCTCTCACTGGCTGGCTGATAGACGTGTCAGAATTTCTCACTCGCAGATAATCAATGGTGGAGCGGCTACGGTGGCACGTGTAATATTAGACATTAGAGCAGCCTTTGAAGCCGGCGCGGTGCAGGGGGGAGAGGAAGGCTTGGATGAAAGGTGGATTAGAAAAGGATGAATGAGGACATCCTGCTGTAATCTACCACTTTTTCTGCCTGCACATTGGATCACTGTTTCCCTTCTCTTTTTCCCATCCTCTGTTCTTCCATCAGGGCACTGGGTCTAATTTTAACAGCCATAAGCTCTACTTTGCTGGCAACATGGCTCCAGACCAATAAGTATTGTATAGCTCATCACGCCTGGGAACATGAAGTACCGAGCCTTTCACGCACAGGGCTAAATTAGGCTCCAGTTACCACTCAGGCCTTAGCACTGTGGCACTTACACAAAACTGTCTAGTCACTAAAAAGTGTTCCCATGCTGCGGCTGCCTGCTTCCTCAGACAGAGCAAATAAACTGTTTACTCGATAAGTCACTGTATTATCACAATCAGCACAATCACTGTAATTAGTAAGATGATGTATTACAGCAATGATATAGACTCTATTACACAGGCAAAATCTTATACTGTGTTTTGATTAAAAAACATAATTTATGCAGAATTGACTTTTGGAGATTTTAACTGTCATAACATCCTTTCCGAATAAAAAACTTTGCTGGAGATTTATTTAGCTTCATGCTTTGTTCTGTTATCTTCCACACTGTTTTTAAGTCCCTAAAACACCAGTGCATCACTGTCATTTTAGTTTTGTGCTTACACATTTGCATGTTGGAGGAAAGCTACTTTTGTTGAGCTTCCCTTTATAATTTTGTTTGCAGTCAGCCAGACCCACAGCCCGATTTTGCCCTTTGTCCTAGCCGGTCTTAGCGGATGGTCTTAAGTATTCCTCTGTTGGCCACTAGTGGCTCTCTTCAAGCTCTATACACTGTCAGTCTAGAAGGTGTGGCTCCAGCCAAATGTGGGGGTACAGTTTTGTTCATTGAACCAGTCACATGCTCACACCTGTGACAAGTGAGCAGCTGCTTTAGGATCACAGGCAAAAGTAGCTGTAGCAGCAGCTTCAGTTTGGAAAAAAAAAAAAATAATAGAAGTCAACAGGCTTTATGTAAAAGAAAAGACACATTTTTAGACAAAGTTGTTAAAGTCTGTCAAGTAAATAGACTTTCACCAAATAGATTTCTATTATTATAGTTTTTTCACAAAATAGTTTTCTATTATTACACTTTTTTTCCAAACTGAAGCTGCTGCTACAGTAACATTTGCCTGTGATCACTGCTCACTTGTCACAGGCGTGAGCATGTGTCTGGTTCACTGAAGGAAACTGTACCCCCACATCTGGTTGAAGCCACACCTTCTAGACTGACAGTGTATAGAGCTTGGAGAGAGCCACTAGTGGCCAACAGAGGAATAATTAAGACCATCCGCTAAGACCGGCTAGGACAAAAGGGCAAGATCGGGCTGCCAAAGTCATTTGTGCTTAGTTATAAGTTTTAAAACATGAAAACCCATTTAAGAAATGGTAGAAAATGTTGAAATGACAATAATGCATGGTATCTGTTTTAACTACAAAGATGTTATAGCTTAGTTTTTAGGCAGTTTTAAAAAGTAAATACTAATGGCAAATTTGCATTCGTGTATAGCTGTTGAGATTTAGCATGGTTATAAATCATGTTTTTCTAATTGTGTTACATTTTTTTCCTTCTAGTCTCTTCTATATATAGCAGTGTGACCCGTTGGCACATTTGCAAATCCTTTGGGACAATGCCTAATTTCAAAGGAAAGCGGTTAAATTTGCCTGACAAGTGTTTCTCTTATTATTTTTTCATGATACAATTTTCTGAAGTGCCACAGCTGCACAGCTTTTATTTCGACACCTAATTTTAAAACAACAGTGGTTATTGATAAACATCTGCTCTTCATCTAAAATTGCGATTGTTGGTGGTGTGATTCCTTTTCAGTTATTTGAATGCGTAACTGCAGTGTATCAAAAGTGTATTCAGTATTTTTATTTTGGTCTCACAAGATTGATTTTTCAGGCTATTACTGTATCTTTCGCACTGGGTAATGGCTTAACAAATGACAGGACAATCTCAGAAACCTCTAATGCGTTCAGCACTCTGTCTAGACGGGAAGTGGCATTATGAAGTCGTCTTTTATGCCTACTCTATAGGCTTACTTCCTTTTATATTTGTCACCTCGTCTCCCCCATTAGCCATTCAGCTTGGCTTCTCTTTATTCACTGTAACATGGACGGAAATGTGTTTAACTTACTCTAACTGCTTTGTGAACACTCAAAGACCACACTTTCCTGTCCTTGGTGTATAAAGGTGCAAGCTGATTTGAAAATCAGCTCATTTTGTTTTGGCCATTAGCAAAGAATAGGTTTTTGTTGTGGGTCTTCTTAATGTAATATTAGTTTAGTTTCAGCTTTGTTTTTGTTGAAATTAGTAGTTTACACTTATTGGTAAATGCTGCTTATGAATAGTCTGCATAATATTTTATAACTAATACACATAAAGTTAGAAATTCAATGTTTAACAGTGTTATAGATTAGAGATAGACCAATATATCAACCAGGCGTTATTTTGGTTCCGATACTTGTATTTTTTTGTATATCAGCTATCGGCCTCAGTTTTGGCTGATATCTGATCTGGTAGTTATTTGAGATTTTCCTCTGTGATAAAGCCGCACTCACAGTGATCAGCTGAGTTTGAGTTGGTTTGGAGAGAAACTATAAGACTTCTTTTAGCTCTCTTCATTCCTGTGTCTGCAGTTTTGATTTATTCATTAACATGACATGACGCTATGAAATGTTTCTTGGCCCAAAATACAATGAAAAGTCATTACATTGTGTGAAAGAGATGCACATTTATCGAGGTGTATAATAGTTTAGAATTATGTTTTTTTTTTAGGTTTTTTTTAATGGTTATACTATGTCACCCCAGCTCAGCCATTGATATCAGAATCAGCTGACAACATTTTTTAAATATTAGTATCGGCATTGGTCAAGAAGAAACCCATATTAGTTAATCTATATTATAGATTTATTGTTTTGGTTTATTGCTAATATTTTTGCAATTCCTGTATCTCCATGAAACAAAGTTTAACATTTATGTATTTGGAATTGAATAATGCCATCACTTTCTGGGATTTTTGTCAACACATTTTCACGTTTGTTTGTTTACATAAACAGAAACAAACGTGTGTCTTTAAAAACAGAAGTGAAATTGTGTGTTCACAATAACATCAGAAAGTGCTACCATTATTCAACTTCAAAGAGAGTGTTGTCAGATAAACTGACTTGATAACACAAGATTAATATTGCAGGTTTATGCAATCAATCTCAAATGAATACTGAGAAGAGTTGTGAATTGTTTTCTCCCCAAAAACTAAAACTCTTTGAGTTTTAGAGGCATAGTTCATCATCAAAATCTAGAAAATAAAGACAACTTAAAGAAAAAGCTGCTTTGGATTAGGTAGTTCGTCATATCTAAAGGAGGATTTATTCAGTTCAAATCGTGTTGAGACAGAAACCAGAGCATTAAAAGTAAGTGAAGGAGTTGGCGGCCATGTTTGTCCAGGTGCAGTGGATAACAGAAAGCAGACTGTGTGCTTGGATCTTGGATCATACAGTACTTTTATGTCCAATCAAACTTTGAGCACTGCTGTGGAGAAAACCTTAATTCTCTTGATTTCATCCAGATTTAAAAGTAATGAGCCTGCAGTTAACCTATCAAATACTGTACATGCATCTTAGGTTATGAGTCTCTATTTCTAAGCGTTTTCTCATCTTTGGCTGAAGATGGCTAGCAATGCATTCACAAGACCTAGACATCTCTTGTAATGTTCTGTACTATTCTTTATTTTCCTTTCTCTCTCGCAGTCTTCCATGGATTTGCTCTTTTCTGTCCCCAGCCATTCCGTCTCACTTCGTGGCCTCGTACATCTTCATCCCCCTCTGTGTCAGACTATGGTGCTGTGGTCTGCATCTCTATAGCTGTCCGGGCATGTATGGATTTTACAATGCACTCGGAGTAGACATATCAGGAGCCACTGTGCAAAGAAATAGGCGTATGACTTGGAATATCCGTTTGAAATGTGCTTGTGTTGACAATCTGTGATGCTGAACAAGGAGGATTGTCTAAACTCTTCTTGGTTTCACACATTGACAATATGAAATTATCTTTGTTTATTCAATATGTTTCCGTGATGAGTTCTGTCAGCCTTCTGTTTCACACATCTTGTTTTATTCTAACTCCGAGACTGTTTTCTGTATCCATAATTTGTCTTTTTCAAGGATGTACTACTGAGTGAACATCTGCATTTCACTATCATATTTACTTTGCTTCTTCTACAATACTGTATCTTACCTACCGAATTAGCTAATTATTTATTTTTTATTATGTAAAGCTTAGAATTATTTTGGTATTCATCTATATTGTGAACTTTCCAGTGGTGGTGTGTAAAGATAAAAGTACGGTTCTTAAGTAAATATTGCTGTGAATACATTTTAATTAACTGTCTTGGTATACCTTTGTGCTTTCTACTGCACCACAATTTTTAGAGAGTACAACACACTTTTCCTTACTTGTATAGCAGGTTTTTGCTGACATCTTGCCTGAAGTTCTGGCTTTGCGCAAACTACAGCAAAATATAAAAATGACCCAGAAAATGAAATTTCCACTTCACTCCAATGAAAGAAAATCAGTAAAAAAAAGTATCAAAATGATACTGTAGCATTTTGTAGATTTTAAAATTTGTGTGAAATACGTTTCTTCAGTATTTGCTTAAATTAGTTGATGCTTTTTATTATTTAATGTTCCTATTTTATTTTATTTTTGTGTGTGACAAAATTGAGTTCTTTTTCCACCACTGATTCTTTTTCTCAAAAATCTAAACTGACAGCTTTTTGGCAGTGTACCTTGCCATTGCTTTTTTAATGTCATCTCATCAAGCAGGTTATTGACATATTTCAACTGAAAAACTGTCAGTTTTTTGGCTCAGGGCATAAAGTAGGAAGTGAACGAGGAAATTCCCACATCTGGTCCATGACTAGGAACCGATATACCAATAAATGTGTAAAAGAAATGTAAAGTGTTGTTTGGAAGTGTTGCATTCATAACTTCTCAGAGCTAGTTGACTAGACAAAACAAAGTTCACATTTTACAAATTGTATGCTGTGTAATATACACTAATCCCCATGTGAATTATTCGCACTTACCTGCATATGATTGAGTCTACATCTTCCATATTGAGCCCAGAGCCATGTTACGGCAGAAAATTGACACGTTTTGACATCAGCACTGTTCGGTGATTGAAGTGTAATCACGCCTCTGCACCTTCCAGTCTCTGCACCAAATGCATTGTGGGTGTTCTCCAGACATGATCCCATCTTGGCCTCGCTTCAGTGTGCACCACGGCAAATTGACAAATAATACCAGGATATCACATTTCTTTTGCCGCTATCCCTCAACATTTACGGCTCTCACGCTCTCGCCGCCGCACTAATCGATTAAGGCCGCTGCGGGTCAGGTGACAGTCTAGTGCTTTTTATGGCTGCTGTTTGTAAGATGGTATCGTATCTTAAATGTCTGTCAGAAGTAGACTTAAGACATGACAATGGAGTACAATTCCAGACCAAGCAGCTATTGCGCCTGAACTTACAGAAGAAAGTATTGAAATGTGTTTTAATAGTAGGTCCTTTTTATGTTTTCAAGACCGAGATTGTGAAAAATTCAATAGTAAAAACTCATATCTAGATTTAGAAATTGTCAAGTGTCTTTCTTTTGTCAACATTTTCAACTTACATCAAGTAACATATTCGAGTTTTTCAAAGGTGATGAACTAAAGTATAAATCCAAACTAAGTTGAGGCTTGTAAGATGTTAAGTCATTCACTAACCTTCTTTCTTTTCTCTCCCAGACCGCGGCTTCACGCCCAGAGGAAGTTTGCGCAGTCCCAGCCCAACTCCCCCAGCACCACTCCGGTCAAAGTGTCAGACTCCAGCCTCAGCACTGGTCTGTCCTCGTCCCTCTCATCCCTCACCTCGTCCATCCAGGACTTGTCCCGCCGTAAGCCCAAGACAGAGGACTTCCTCACCTTCCTTTGTCTCCGAGGTAAGACTTGGCAGTTATTCGATCTGTTGCTTTTGACTGTACAGAGACTTGTTTGTGGGTCTTAAGATAAAGTTAAGTGTTTGTAGTGACGGTGGTTGTTTTAGCTGTTTGTAAATAGGGTTAATTTTATTTAAATCAAATTTTGTTTGTGATATTTTCAAGCATTTTCCCTTCAAAAGCTTGGTTGTTTAGAACATTTTACACGTCACATACAGGAAACGCTTGATTTACTGAGCCACAAATTACTGAAGCAGTATACTGTATATGTTGTAACAGTTTCAAATCAAGTAAAACTGCTTTCTATTCTTGGCACTAGAAAATACTATTGGGCTCGCAAGTATGACCACTTTGTCTTCCCTTTCCAACACGTCAAACAGTTAAGTAAATTAGTTTGGACTGCCCTGTTTACATCTAGTATATAGAACTTTTGATTCACAAAAATAGTAAAGAAGTGGGCTGTTAGCATTTACCATGACTGTAAAACTCTTTAGGGCTACTGGAAGTTGTCAAACTTTTAGCTGTGAATAATCAAAAAGCTTTGAATACATTTGATAAGTGAGACAAACATATGATTGCTGTAAAAAGTCTGAAGTTTTAAGACTAGAGAAATATATGGTACAGTGACTTTATTCAAAAGAAGTTAACCTATTTGGGTTATCTCTGATTTGTTGTCATTCAAGCTCATCATAGCCTATGTTTATATTTAAGTCTACACTCTGTCCCCCTTCTACTCAGGCTCCTCACAACCCTTCCTCGTACTGCTCGCTCTTACTACAAATAACTGTGTACTTGCCCAAGGCTAAGATTATCCTGCGTTTCATCAGCTTACACATCTCGCCCTCGTACCTTTCAACAACTCCCCGTCTCTTTAACACTCTGCCTATCACCCGCTGCAGCTGCTCAGGTCCAATCTGCTCCCATTGCTCCACAAACACTCCGCAGGTTTGTTGCATTCTGTCGCACCTTCCATATCAAATGAACTGCAAAAGCTCTGCTCCAGTAATTAGCAGCTTAGAATGACATGTTGCGCTCGCATTGTTAGAGTTTGTTGTGATTGTGTGAACAAGCACTGCAATTTATGAGGCATAGAAACATTATTACAAGAATCTGAGAAATTTAGATTCGGAAGATGTTCAGAAAATAAAAGAAATTCTGTTTTTTGAGACACAAAGAAATCTTTTAAATATACTCTGTGATTGTTTTTGTGTTTCATAACGGTCTGTTTGCAGAGGAAAATTAGACTTAATTGTACTGCTTGTAAAGGTAAGAAGAGACTGCTGCAATCATTCTTGTAAATCCACTTTTGCAAATTAATAAACAGTAACTAGAAAGAAGTCATAAATGTTATTAGTAGTAAAAGTATATTGTGGAAAGACCGCTGGTGCCACAGTGGGTCAGCAGGAATGGATTGTCGTTGTGTACAATGGATGAGAAACTCTTTGATGTAAAGGGCTTTGAGTGCTTAGAAAGTAGAAAAATAATCCAATAAATATAAAACCATTTACTGTATTTAATTTATAAGCATTTTTGTTTCATTAG
Source organism: Mugilogobius chulae (assembly GCA_038363315.1). Lineage (NCBI taxonomy): Eukaryota > Metazoa > Chordata > Actinopteri > Gobiiformes > Gobiidae > Mugilogobius > Mugilogobius chulae. The sequence goes on from CM076408.1 coordinate 29,151,375, forward strand.
CAATGTTAATTCAATATATTGCCTATCCGATGGTCCCACATGTAATATATATTTAACTTTAGCTCAGTTTCAGCTTCCTTAAATATAGTACTAACACTTGCTGAAGTTGCATGCTATAATTTGTGCCAACATTTTTTTTTGACTGCCAACTCATTAATCTTTTCCATTCTGCTATTACAACCGTCACTTTATATGAAGCCCCAGTTTAGCACTGCTTGTGTATAAATGTATCTAACCCCAGCGTGAGGGTGACATTTTCCTGGCCTCTGTTGCTCCATTTCCGCCTTTGGCCTCTCATGTGACCCATATATGCAGACCGTTAGCAGGACCAAGGCAGAGAAGGTCAGTGCAGCCCTGGAGGTTGTTAGTTCAAAATGCTCCACCCACACCACGCTGTTGTTGGCAGCTTATCTGGCGCTCGGACCCTCCCATCGTGTGTCTGCAGATGAAGGATATTTGAGGACATCAGTGTCAGCCCTGGATAATCTTTTCAAAAGGACTGGAGCCTTTGATTTTGTCAGAAGCTATATACGCTTTAACACTGTGGTCCATAGCTTGTCTCTGAACTCAGCTTACCTCAAACATTAAACACACTGGCCACAGCAAACTACTGCCACTGGATTTTAGCAGCACACTAAAGATATTGAGGGAATTAATCAACTCTGAAAGCTGATAAGGGTCTATGGATATGAGCCTGCATGGTTCCATTAATCAAAAGTGTTTTAAAATACATGAAGTTTAGACCTTTAGTTCTTGTGGAGTGGTGGTTGGTACTTGTGTGCTAATGAGAAGGTTGTGGTCTTGCAATCCACTTTTTTTTTATTTGGAGTTTTGTACAGTTGGGTCTCCTGCTCTCAAGTAGAATCAATTTCATGAACTTAAATATCACTTAGACACTTGCCTCGTCTCATTGGTTTAAGGGTTCTGGATCAAAAGTTCAGCAAATGTAAACAAACCCAAACCTCGCCCACGTCACTGTTTGCAGACCTTATCTGATAAACATTACACACACAAAGAACTAGTTTTCCAGCTCTACTTTGGCTCAGAAATGTTTCAAAACGCATTTCAATAGTGAAACAAATGGCATTCATTCCTCTCATCTGTAAAAATCATTACAAAAATTCTATCATGCTGCTTATTGCTTTTCATTCCACGCTTGTAATTGCCACATTTTGTACAAATAAATTGGCTCACTGGGGTTTTGCTGCAGTTCTATCCAAGGAAAAGTTATTTTTAATTCCCCGATCTCCGTGGGGGTTGAGTTGCCAGATAATTCTGATGTAACATGGTAGCAAGCCAGCGGATGGAGAAGTTATAAACAAGGTTTGAGTTTTCTGTGTTGAACGACAAGGACCATGTTCTCTCAACACCCACACTTGTGTCTTTGTGTATCTACTGCACATCTCTAGCGCCGACACACTGGCACAGACTGTGGTGTCCTCTGAATGCTGTTTATGTGAGGTCCAGCGCTTCAGTGGGCTTGTTTATATCCATGGAGAAAGCCATTTGGGCAGCAGCCAGACTGTCTGCCTCTGGAAACCTGCGAAGTGTGGGGCATGAGAAGGCAGAAGGGGGCAGCACTGAGCCGAGCGGACACATACTTGATCATTTGTCACCTTACTTATCTTAGCAGTTTGTTCTCAACTCACATTCTAGTGTGAACATTTGCTCTTTATTTTTCATAATATCTTCTGTGTAATTTGTGGTCACTGTCTTGACTTTGAACTAGTATGCACTGATTTCCGAGTTACATTTTTGAAACACAACTATGAGTATAATTACCATTATTTACTACTATTAACTAGAAATACATTATTGGCATAAGATTCGAGAGTAGACAGTTTGTAATTTGTTGTGGACCTGGGTGTTGTTGATTTGGTATTAAAATGTTATTAAGTTTTACTTCAGACTCCCTGCATTTACCTGATATTGCTCTGTACACTGACACAGCGGGCCAAATGTACAGAGTAAAGATATGGAGCAATTAGGAGTAATTGAATAACAGTTTTACACCAATAGCTTTAGCTTTATGTAATTTCCCTGAGAGCAACTCCTGATGCCAGTGTGTGCCGCTGTGGCGTTGACCTTTGACCTGTGACGCTGCCAGCTCCAGCACGCTGCAGGTTCACTGAGTGCAGAGCCGTGGGCTTACATAACCCCAGATCGACCTACTGAACCAGGCTGTTTATTCATCACACAGATTACATATGCAAGACATGCACATGCACAACAAAATACTCGGCCCAGGCTGAGAAAAGTACTGTGGACGGGAATTTCTGTTGCCAGATTGGTGGATTTTAGTCTTTTGTTAATTGATGCAAAATGATGAGTCTAAACTCAGCTCAGAAAGAGCTTTTGCCTGTCAATCTTAGATTAGTAATTTGGATTTCTATGAAATGTATTTTAAATTTACATAGTTTTATGTTTTTGTTTTTGTTGTTTTTGTTGTTGTTTTCAAAAACTTGCAAGTTGTGTTTTGCACAAGACAACATTCTATAGATCAATAATAGTTAACTCTTTAAACTCTGGAATTGTCCATTTGAAATACAATCCAGCAAAAATTCACAGACATAAAGTTTTCTCTCTGCCTTATTTTATGCAACCAGTCGTTGCATCTGGAAATGAAGAACCTGGAGTTTGGAGCCTAGAATTGCGTTTAAATACTGTTTATTTACAAGGATAAAACATATCTTAAATGAATGTGCACTGCTTAATAATACTAATAATAATTATTAAAAAAAAAAAAAAAAACTGTCCTTATGACATTTTTTGTGAAGTATGATTTTTATTAAATTGGGATTTCAGTTGACACTCCAAACTCTTCCAGGAATATTCACATGAGTGAGGCTTAACAAGAAGCATGTTTTGACTACAGGGAGCAAGGCTTAATTACGACATACAGTAAGTGCACTGCTGCTTTGACCACTTCTGCTCCTCAAGGACAACACGTTTTCTTTTTGTTGTAATGTACTGCTGGGATTTTATTAAGTCTCAGTTGTTCGTGACTGCCTCAAAACAGACGATATAGAGCAGACAATGCAAGCTAATTCTTCATTCTCCTCTGACAGCACAGCTTGTTTTTGTCAGGTTAATTCTTCTACACAAAGTCAATACAAGTTTCCAGTTGTTTTTCTCTTGTTGTCTTTTCTCCTCAAGTGGCTGATGAAGACTTTTGGCAGAGCTTGTTTGTAGTCGACAACTTTATTTCTCAATGCCAAAACAACTTCCATTTGTCTCACTTGACCTTCCCTGTAAACTGCACACCCACTTACTGCTCCAAGTCGGTCCGTCCAAAAGTCCCACGGCGGCTCAACTCTCCTGATTGACTATTTAAATCGTCCTCATTGTTTCAGTTCCTGTTAAGAAGACAAAAGGGAAAAGGGTAGGGTAGTGGGAGAATAGCGGGTAAGTAATTATGCCCCCTCCCACTCCTGAGCCCTGTTAAAAATGACAATCCTAATAGACTCTTTCAGGCCTAATCATGATTTGTCTGTGGTTGGAATGAGGTGGATAAAACGCCAGTGTAATTAGGGGATTGGACTTGAGCCTTCTGGAGATCTTGTGCTGTTTTTCCTCCATTGTTGTAGGGAGAATGAGAGAGATGAACTTATGATGTGGTCAGTAATGCACACATTGGATTGTCTATTGAAGTGGTCCTCTAAATCACTGAGAAAAGATGTAAACTTTATTCTGTAGTTGCACATTAGTTAATTAGTGGTACTTTATTATTACAAAATGTTTAAAAATGCAAGTGATGCATGTGAAAACAAACAAACAAACAAACAAACAAACAAACAAACAAACCCCAAACTGTTTCTGTTGGCTAAACACAGAAAAATGCTAACAAAATGAGCATTTCTTCCTTCTATTCACACATTATAATTGTGTTCCAGCTTTAGTATGTCAAAGTTGTGTTTGTTTATCTTCTCTGTGGGCAAAGTTTTTTTCTGCTGCCAGCTGATGGAGCTCAAAACTAAATTCTGTAAATAGAAATGCCTGACTTTTATGAATAAGGTCGGTGTTTTATTATTAATGTGTGGTGTGCTTTTCTCAAGAACTAATTTGTAGCTCTAAAAGAACAATATTTATTGTTTTAAACTAATGACGCCCAAAGTGGCCAAACTCGGCCCTCCAAGGGGTTTAATTTGTCCCCCGAAGAGGTTTTAAAATTTGTGAAGAATGTCCATCTGATAACATTTTAAGTTGAAAAAATTGTCAAAGTAAATCAGCTTTTTCTGCTATAACATGCTCATAAAATACCATCTATATCTCTATTTTATTGCAAAAAAACTTAACATAAAATTTTTGTCAAGTTTGGCCCTTGACATGTTGCTAAAGATTTTGTATTGAGTTCGGACCACTGCAGAAAAAGTTTGAGCATCCCTGTTTAAAACTATTCTTGGACTCATTAGATCCTTGGGTATTAGTGAAGCCAAGATTCACATGCAGCATTCTCTAATCTGTTTCCGCTTGACCACTGCACCTCTCATTTGGCCGTCCACTCTAGATGCCCCGGTGGCCTGTTTGTCATTGGCCTGCTGACCCTTGTTGAGGGCACTAAATTACAGTCATTCTCCTAATGAAGCCGGTCATTAGGAGCCGCTGGGGCCACAGAGTCTACCTTGTGTTTGTTTGGTCTTTGAGAAGGGTTTTCGTAAAGATAAATGATGCAGCGCTTTGATCAATGGATCTGAGATTCAAAGCTCTACCTAAGCTGGTGATTTATTTAGCCTTTCATTATAAACTATATTTTCTACAGATCAAGATGTGTAAATGTCATAATAATACAATTCGATGTTAACAAGGCAATGATGCAGACAGAAAAGGCTGACCTGCACAGACAAGTTGTGGTTCAGTTAATAATTATTTCTAGTTTGAATTGAAAAGAGTCTGTTGATGTTGGTTCCGAGGCAGGCAACTACAAAGTGGGCTCAATTGTTTTATTATCGCTCTTCATTCACGTTTAAAAGGCTATTATCTAAAGCTCCAAGCCCTTCAGACCTCTTTTCAAAATCACAGCACAAGCACAGGTACTTTCTGTGCACAATCTGCTGATCTCCTCGTTTTGTCTCTCTGAGGAGGTAATTAGGAAGTGGCAGAGCTGTTGAAAGAAAAGTGTGATCCAAGCCAAAACACTGTCTAACATTACATTATAGTTTCACACCATCACTTTGGAGGGGATGAAAGCCAACAATTTTACTGGTCATTAGATGTTGTTTTAAAATCCAGGCATTTTGATGGCCCTGTTTGTAAAAAGTTGCTGTAAGAATGCAATATAAAACTGACTCCCAAACTTTTCACACCAAATTTCACCAAGGATAGTATTTGACTTCATGAGTACCACCAGATTTAATCTCAAACTTTATTAGTCTAACTTAAGAGCTAATGCAGGTCTGAAATTAGTCAAATAAAAAATCATTAATCTTTTTTGTCTCAAAAGAAAACAAATGAAAACAAATATTCAATATGAGGAGGGCTTCATGTATCGCCAGAAGCAATCCATAAAACACTAGTTGAGAAACACTGAAATAGTTAAAGCTGGCTAAATAATGGTAAGATAAATGATAGTTTGTCTTTAGATGTGGGCTGTCATATTTAAGCTGTTACCGTGCTTTTATTGAGTTTAAATTCTGGCTTTTTGTTAAGATGTATGTAAAGTTTGGTATGAGAACATATAAAGTCAGTCTAATCTAGAACAAAAAGGCTAATAAAATAATAATCATTTTTAATTGAGTCATTGTCATGCATTGCTTGCAACAAATGATCTTTAATCTCTTGCAGCACTGACCCAGTGCACTTAGTACCATTTTCCTCAAATGCTGTTTTAATTAAATTATTTATTTAAATAGTAAAAGTTTAATGAGCTTCACGCTTTGTCCTGATTTGCATATTTTCTTTAGCCTCTTTTTGCCCTAACACTAATATAGAAGTGGTTTGCCCTGCTATACTCCCTTGCCAATCCAAACTGTGCGGTGCCAGTCACTGCTGTACTTTTTGTCTGTGTGAGAGGGCCAGCTGTTTGCACGCTGATTTACGAGTGCAACATTATCAGATTTAATAACACGGCTTTGGGCTTTATGACCTTTTTACGACTGCGAGTGTGTGTCTCCATTTTGCTAACTGAGCTAACATTACAAGCTATCTGCTGCCAAACAACATTTAGCCTCTTACAGCACACATTGAACCAGATATTTCCGAGATGACAAAGTGAGCGATTGAGTGTGACAGAAGAGGAAAAGGGAGAAGGACGTCAAATTTTCTACGTCTGAAATTGACAGTAATCCTGTTTGGAGAAGTGAAGAAGACAGATTTGGGATAAACCACGAGAGAAAAGGGGAGAGAGTATTTTGGATGCTTAAAGAACTTCTTTATAGTCTTAAGACATTTGAGCTCTTGTACACTGCATAAATCTCAATAAAACTGTCAACAAAAAGCTTGGAGTGCAGAGAGCTCTCTGAATTTGAATCGTACCTTTCCTTTTCTCAGCAAAACAATAATGATTTTACTTCCTGGAGCCTCACTTTAAGTCATGCAGTACAGAACGTGGCTGAAAAGTCAATTTTAGTTAAGCTAGATCAAGACATTCAGTTTACTAAAGCCATGCAGATTCTTTAATAACTATGTGTGTTATTAAAAATGCACTTCAACAAAAACATTTGGTGTTAGTGTTGTTGTTTTTTTTAAAGATAGATACAAGCCATTTGAGATTTTGTGAAGTACTTTGATGTAGTCAAAAGAAACTTGCACAATCTTTTGTGCTTTTCTTTTTTATTAATCTCTTTTTAATCTTTTTATGACAAGAATAATTGCATAGCTTGTCAAAGACTGATTTCTGGTTAATAAATTGTAATAAATTGTTATTTGCAGGATTAGTAACGGTTACAACATTTTGATCTTTTTCTCATTGGTAATAACAGTGTTTTAAATAAATTGTATTTAGTGCAAAAGGTTTAAGGACAATTGTTCTACTTTATCATTGATGGTAGCACTAGTTTCAGTCTCTTAACTTTTACAGTAGTACAGATTTGCAGCTTACCTCTACTGCCTGCCATGCATTACTACAAAAATATAAATATTGTATATGTTTTACCGTATAGAAGCAATCTCTATGGTGTTTCCCAACTAAATAAGTCATTGTTGAATATTTTCAAGTCTTACATCTAACGTTTTCTCTCTCCATTATTCATGTGTGTGCTCAGGCTCGTCGGCTCTGCCCAGTAACATGGCCTACTTCGGCAGCTCTCAGGAGGAGGACGACCTGGAGGAAGAGGAGCAGGAGGAAGAGGAGGAGCTGAAGAGCGGCCTGCAGTCTGACAATGCCTCAGCCTCCTCCTCCTGCCACTCTACGCCACGCAAGGGCCGGCTACCAGGGAGACAGCCCTAAATGGACATGGTAAGGGTCTGTAGGTACTTTTGATAAGGAAGTCAAAAACATATTAATGAGCAATGATGTTTGGTTTGCAATCATCAGTAAAATCAATCTCCCCTGAAAGGAGTCTAGTATGAAGTATAATTCTTAGTACATTTAAAAAGTTAAAAGAAAGACAATTCAGAAGTAGTGACCCTTAAGATAAAGTACAATATCTTCCCTTTAACGTGTTATTGGAATGACACTGTTGATTCGAACAGAGACAAGACTGGAGTCACATGAGACATCCGAGCAGCACACAGACTCCTTCCAGCCCAATTAACACTTTGCTCGCTAAGCCCCAGCAAGGTGTTGATGCCCCACAACAGCTGGCCCGGGTCCTTGCCTTACAACACAATGGCGGCGTATGTTCACCCCTGGGGCAAATGTGCACATCCGGCTGCACACACTCACAGCTCTGTGCGCTGCATTAGGAGATTACATGGATGCGGCTGACCATGACAGCATCGGTGAAGCCATACGAACAGAGAAAGCTACTTTTAAGTGTGCCATGTAGGTTTTACAGTGTAGGGTTTGTTACCTATTGGTCTCCATGGAGAATTAAATGGTTTGCCTGAAATGGAGCTGAAGATGGCACAAGTGACACAAATGTATAGGTCAGATTTGTGGAGACAAACTTCGCTCATAGTAAGCATGTTTTTAAGGGAAACTTGAGCAGTAATTGCTCTTGTAATTGAATAGATCATCTCCATGGAGACAAGCAGATGAGCTTTCAACCAGAAAAAAAAACACATACATTTAAAATGTACAGCATAGCACCATTCACAGCAGCTATAGTGACCTAAAGGCCTGTATTACACAGTTGAGACTGTTTCCAGCAGTGATTTTCCCTCTTGAAACCCGGGCTACATTTTGTGGTTCCTTCTCCCTGCAGCCTGAACAAAATTGCCGCTAGAAAGGTTCAAAAGGTGAGCTCTTTGTCGTCCTCTGGAGTGAAATGTGGAGGAGAAAAGAAACTGCAGATAGATAACTAGTCTATAGGTTGAGCTTGCTTTGCTTTACATATGTTGTTTTGTCTTCATAAATGAATGAACTTCATCAGAGTTTAAATGTTATATTTGAATGTATTATTTGTTTTAATTTGTTTGTCTTGTTTTCATTGGGTAACTGCCTGCTTTGAGAACTTTTGTTTAGAAGCAAAGAGAGGAAAATTTAATTTGCTAATTTGGTTTGTAGTAGGTTAAACAATTCAACTGCATGCATGTTTGTCCATAAAATAGATGTGTAAAATAGATCTATGTAGCTATTATTACCACCTTTGTCCCTGAAATGTAAAATTTCAAGTTCCAGTCTTTATCTTAGTTTGATATCTCTTGCTGATAATATTGTGTTTAATTGATTTTTAGCATTTCTATTCTTTACTTTAAAAGCATGTCCACATTAATATCTCAACTGTTCAACAACCTCTCCCAGTTTATCTAGTTACCTGCAGTGTTTGCATAGCAGCTTGGCGCCCTAGCTGTGATACGCTGAGTAAAGAGATAAGCAGCATAAGTAAGGGACAAAAGAGATGATGCTATGAGAACGTGCTGTTTACACTGAGCTTGCATAGTCGGCCATTGCTTCAGACCAAACACGTACCTTTCTGTGGGGTTAAGATCAGTGTCAAACTTAAATATGCAGCTTGGGATGATTCCAGTGTGAGCAAGGTTACAGAGTCTCCTAGGGATGAGGGAAACATTTGAGTTGGGGAGGTGATTTGCTGTAGGCCATTCATCAGTCGCTCTTCTGGTCGGGCCGGCTGCCATGTTGACATAGTTATATTTAACAGCTTTTATTGGGTTTTGCTTGCTCACTTCTCAATGTCACTTTTTTTTTTTACTGACAGAGACCACACGACACTATAGTTGAACAGAAAGTGTACTCATGTAGAAAAATACATGACTGAAGATGGAAGATGTAGCATTATCTGTAGTTGTAGTAGACTATTAGGTTAAACTACAACATAACATGACTTTGAAAAGCATTTGCTATGTTGTATATGGCAAGGATTTGGGAAAACTATTATGAAATTAAATGGTTAATTGATTAAATTACTGAAACCTCCACAAAACTACTTCAAAGATACTTATTTAACCATTTAGTATATTAGCTAAATATAAATTTGTGTGTAATTTTGTTTTTCAAATCACAAGTTGATCTCATAATCTGTTAAAATCAATTTAGCTCATAAATGCGTTATTAATGTGTCAGTGATTAGATGTTGCTAGGTGGTGTCTACATTTTAGTGCTGTATACATTTCTTGTGCTTCTACACAACTTGCCCCTGTTGGAGCAAATGACCATAAAACCCAAACTGAAAAAGCCATTGAAAGTATGTGGTAATTGCTCTGCTGCTGTTTCACTCACTTAGCATCATCCCAGGGGTTCTGGAGCTTGTGACACTTTACACTGCTTTATTGACCTGGGCTGAACAAAGAGGGCTTCATGCACACCTTAAATCATGCATGTTTCTCTGATTAGGGGCTATACATGGGCCAAAACGTGTCACTCCAATGTTTGTGTGGGCTGCTCCACTTGGGGCTTGTGGTCTGCTGCCATGATTTTATGAGGTATATAGTACAGCAGACCTATGTTCGTATGATAGGACTGGATATTATGTGCACTATGCCTGTTAAAGTAGCTATTATAATAAAATTTGCTTATTTTGCATTTAGTATACACACTTAAAACCAACATTGTGCTTTTTCTTTGCAGTCTTCCACAGCCATGCAAAAGGGACTCGGGAGAGTCCAAGGCCCAAAGCAGGGTCTCATGGTCGGGATTCATCCGCTCCACAACTGCCACCTCCTCCACCACCACCTCCGCCTCTGCTGAGAGAGCGCAGTGAACGAGCTGAAGCCAGGGAGCATGCTCGAGAACAGGCACTGGCCCGGGCAAGTGCCTCCAACGGGCTGTCACCACGACGGGCTGCAGAGGAGATACGCAAGCAGGTACAGAGAGTTTGGAATATTGAGTTATGCTTAATTTATAGCACTTTTATCATTATTATGCGAGTGTCTAAGGATACTATGGGCGTATGCATTGGAGCCAGTACTGCACCACTCATGATGTAGATGCTTGCATGTTTGTTTGTTTTTAGTCACTGATCATACATACTGCTATAACTTTTATTATATACTATTATTATAGTCATATATACAGTCATAGTGCAACTATGACTTGTGCTATGATATTTATTTTACTTGATTCTACCCAAGGTGCATGAAAATTACATTTAGAGATCAAAGTACTTGATTTCATAATAAAATTGCTGATTTGCTCAAGTCTTTCCTAGAGGTTACAGTTTGGAAATATTCCATATAGCAGTGCCTCTTTGTAGTAATTTGGCATTGGCACTGTGAGATATTGTTCATTACTAGACTGCAGTGAAGGCTTTGACAGTGCTGCTCTTTCACCATAATGTCTTTGTGACTTCTTCACTTCTTCCCATTTGCCACATCCTCTGCGCAGCTCTTAGTGGCTCCTCGTTACGCCTGTGTCCTGTTGCTTCTGTGCATTGTGCCTGGGAGAGTAATGATTGTGTTTTGGCCTGCCGAGACTGCAGCTATATTTAGTTGAGCCGTGAAAGCCTGTCTCTCTCCTCCTCTCTCCCTGGCATTTAGCAGGTTTCAAGGAACCCCTTTTAAAGTGCGAGATGGAGATGGCTAGTGGTATAACTTCAGTGGAAAGAGACTTGTATTGGCTAATCAAAAGCCTTGTTTTTCAAAGCTGTGTGTGTGAATGCCTTCTTCTCTTTGCAGTTGTTTGCTGTCGTAATGTGGCGGTGGCAATGCAGAGTCAGGCGCGTGCTCTAGCGTTTGAAAGTGGTTTGGATTGTCCACTAAATCTAGCAATGAATCTCAATGAGAGCCACTGCTGCCAAGAGAAACTTGAGGCTTTTTCTTCTTTTCCATTCACAGTTGGCACACGGCACGACTCTTTTTATTCTTCCCCAGCCTGGCGTCATTACACCTGTACATCCGCAGCTCTGTCTTTTTCACTCAATTTCCCTTCATGCTTCACTCTCTCCCTCTCTTCTTCTTGTGTCAGACAGACGGATCCTGCCCTTGACAACATGGCTCCAGTCATTTGGAAGGATTAGAGCTCTTTCCCCATCCTCGCTCTCTGTCCAATTAGCATGAACAATATGTGCGTTAGGAAGACACACACACGACCAACTGTGAAAATACAGGCTAAGCCTTAGAAAGGTTAAGTGATTATGTAGTTGTAAAACCAACAAAAGGTTGCGTGAGGAATAACGAAAGGGTAAAGGCATTATCATAATTAAATTTGCTGTGATTCTCGTCGCCTTAATTCAATATTGGCTTGTATCAACAAAGTACCCTGCAACCTAAAATGAAAAAAAAAAAAAAAAAAAATATATATATATATATATATATATAGCCTATATATTCTTTAAAAAATTGAAATCTGTCCATTTGATTTAGGCGACACAATTGGGTGACACTCAGCTGGGACAAAGCAACAACTTTCAAGCTGTATGCTATTATAGTTTTTTAATTTACAAATCATAAAAGCAGTTTGGGTTATATCAAAAGTTTTTGGAGTTTTAGCCAGTTCACTTGTGAATTAAAATTAGGGAAGGCTTGCTGACCTTTCTCAGCTTTATAAGAGACAACTACCCAGGTCTGTGCTCTGCATAATCAGATGGAGATAAAAAAACAAAAACAAAGGATTAATCCAGATGTACAGTATGGGGAGTTTATCATATTGTAAAAATGTCCCTCTTGTGACTTTTCTGTTGGAGCTGCTGTTACACCAGTGTGGACCAACATAAGACCTTTCACATTGTCAGAAATATTTCCAGATAAAAAAAAAAAAAAAAACTTCTGCAAGTTTACAACAGTTTACAGTGCTGTTTTGGTGCTACTGTAAAATTCTTTTGCTTCCTTTTTCTGTGTCTTTCGTGACATCCAAGTCAGCAGATCTTTCCTCCTGTGTAGTTAGTTAAGCCGTATCTTTTATCCCCTGGCAGGTCTTGTCGCTGCTGCAGATGTTGCCGTTAAAGTCTTCCAGCCAGACCTCAGCTGGGCTATAGCAACAAATGATGTCATTAGGACCCTCCCACCTCTTCCTCAGCCCCCTCCTTCCCTCTCTTTTCTCACGTGTGACTGAAATCCACTCCAGAACCGTCTCCGCTGTCTGCCAATGTGCTCCAGTTTTTCCCTTTCCTCATTGTCCTCCTTTTTCCTCACAATTGTTATTATGCTGTCAGTTCAAACCCATTGCTGACTGTCATATCCATGTTTCTTGTTCAGTCTTCTTTCTTGTCCTTGTACTACCACTTTTTTTTGCCTCCCCTTCACTTATCTCTCTTCCTGTCCTATATTCAACCGTAACAAATAACTCGGAGTCAGAGAGGACACTGACAGAGTTTCCCTCTCCAGTGAACAGAGCCCTCTTGTGGCAGATGTAAGAACAACATGAGCTCAAATGTCAAGCCATCTCAGCAAATTGTACAGCCAACTATAGCAGTTAGTTATCTGGTCTAGTGCTCCATCAGTTTACCCTACAGCATCTGCTCTCTGTATTAATCAAAACATGAGAACCTTTGAGTTCTGCAGCACAAAGTAATAATATGCAGCAATTGAATAACTGTGATTTAAAGTCAAACACATATTTCTGTCTATATAATAAACAGCTTTTACATAAGTTTTACATTACAGCTACATAATGGTGATATTTCTTACCTATAAGTTCCAAAGTATGTCTCTGATCTGGTCAATTAAAGTTTTCAGAATGCTTTGGAAAAACGGTCATACTTTCTGTGAGCAGGGTCGCCTTTCCACAGATCTGACCAGTAACATGACGAGCATCATTTGTTTGTTTTGATGGAAATAGATAAGTTTAATTGCATTTAAGAAAAGCAATAACATTTCAAGTAAATAGCGGACTTTAGTGCACTTTTAAAATGTGCAATATATTCTATTCATCAGCTATTTTGTCTGTATTGGCCCCCTGTGTTTTTCCATTGTGAACAGACGTGTGTTGCATTAAGAAGGTGGCAATGATTGACGGTGGTGGGGTTAGGTTTCAGTCCCCCCTTATCTTTTAATGGGCTGTTCTTTGTGTGAGTGTCCCACCACCTGAGCTGAACACAATACAATACATTTGGGCACACACACCCACACACACAGGCTCTATATGTGACACGAGAGGCCTTCAAAGGTCCAACTTGTCAATGGCCCTGCGGTCACCTCACTGCTGTGGCGCCTGTGATGTGATTGATAACTCCATCGAGTCTATCTGTCTGCATCTCCACCTCAGCACATTCTACTTCCTGGTGATCTGCATTTGCACAAAGAGAAAAAAAAAACATTCTACTAATTCAGTGTAACATGCAATTTAATCATTATATTACTGAGCTCATCATCTTGGTTTCTTATAACCACTGGAGTTCCTGTTTTGTAAACTCGCTGACCATAATTGATAAATAAGATTCTTATTCGTCCCAACAGACTGATTGAGATGTTTAAACTCATTTTCTCTTCCATTTTAATGTTTATTTTCTTACTATTTATTTATTAATTCTTAAGTTCATAGCTCGCTTTACCGGACTCAGTTGATATTTCACTCTCAGATGCAATATTGCAAGTAGTCATCACTGACCAAGTAGGGAATAGTATCCCTCAATAGTATCCCTCAATTATTTTTAAAGCAGGATCACTGTTCCCTGAATAAACAGTCACTCTCTCAAGAAAGTGTTGAGTAATGTACTTCTCTAAGTGTGTGGCTTCATTATTTCTTTTAACTAACCCCCAAATAATAGTATTCTTACTTTTTTGGATTGTGTCATTACCAATACTTTTTATGCAATATACCACTAGCCTCTTAAAGGACTGACAAAGCCAAGACACCACAGAGACGTGTATAAGTCTGAACTGAAGTGGTAGAAAAGTGTCCCACTGAGGCCAAGTTCCCACAGCCGCAGACAGAGCCAGCCCTGGAATCAGACACCACTGTATGAGCCTCTGATCTTCAACTGGGCCTCTGCCTCTGTCTGCTCCAAGAGCCCACTCACGGGTCTTTTATTTATAGAACACAAATGTAATTATAGCCCCTAACCAACCCCAAAGCAAATAAAGGCCTGTCTTTTTTGTGCCCGGATGAGATTTAATTCCACTGACCCCACCTCCCTCATACTGTTCAGCCATCTGCCAGCACCAACCACGGGACAGTCCCAACATGGAAACACACAGGCTCCATGTTCTCCAACCCTTTGTTTATTTTAGTGAAGTGATTTAGATTTTCTTTATCTGTTTTTTTCCCACATAAATTCTTTCCTGAGACACATTTAAGAATAGTTTCTCACTTCGAGGATCTGTGAGTGTGAAAAAATATATATAAATAATACTCAAAATCTTTTTATTGTTGCCGACATTAATTTGTACCAAGTAAGATGGTATAAGCTGTTGTTTACACAAATATTTTTTTTTATCTTTTCATTTTTGCAGGTCACTAAACTTAATGGGCTGACTCGAACCGGATCAGCACAAGCTGTTGGTGGTGGTGCCAAAAAGAGCCGTGACTTCCGACTGCCGTCCAAAACTGTGAAGAAGTACACAGCCACCGTGTCCAAGGGCCACGTCACCTACACCAAAGCCAAACAGAGAGAACTGGGCAAGAAAACCAAACTCAGCCACAGCAGCAAACACAGCAGCGCCTCACCTGCATCGTCAGCGAACAATCACAATCAGCACAGCCAGCCAGCAGCCAGCCCTACGCTGGCCCACTCAGGAAAAGCAGCCGCACCAGCCCCTCTCAGCAATGCAAAAACACGAAAACAGGTGCTATTATCAAACGGGCTGCACAACGCCAGTACCCGCCTCAACGGTCGACTGAACGGCCAGCGGCACAACATGCTGTCCAAGGACGACAGCCAAAAACTGTCCCAGCAGAGCCAGGTGGAATGTGCCGGACGAGAGGGGCTGCGGAACTCCAAGCGACGCCTGGAAGTGGTCCTACATGCTATTGAGACTGGACCCAAGTCTCCTATCATAGACAGCAAAAAAGTCAAGCTTCAGGCCTCGCCTCTGGAGACGCGCAGCAGTAAAAAGGTGGTCCATCAGGAGAAGGCTATCACACCCACTGTTGCCCCCACCACACCACTCACTAATGGACATATAAAAGAAGCAGCTCCCTCACAAAGCTCTCCTGACCCCCCTGAATCTTCCAAACCACCACCGACAAAACCTTCACCTCCTCTTAAACAGAATACACCTCCTAAACAGAGCCCGTCCCCAAAACAGACCCCTCCCACTACAACAACCAATACAGAGGTGCTCAACCAGCGCCCCAAGCGGGCTTCTGCCGGTAAACTCATGCTCATCCGTCAAGCCCAGCAGCAGCTGAGCCGCTCCCATAACCGGAATTCCAGCTCATCTTCACCCTCCAATCACAATCATCCCCAGAACCTCAGCACTACCTCAGACCCCCAATGCCCCTCCAGTGCCCCTGCCTCACCGCTGCTCACCAATGGCTCACTTAAAACCACAGGTCCGCGGCCAGACCGGGACAAGGAGTGGGAGCGTGAGAAAGAGCTGACGCGGCAGAAAGAGCGTGAGCAGGAGAAGGAGTGGGACAGGCAGCGAAGCAGAGTGGACGGCTGGTCAGCACTGGGACAGGCTCCAATTTTCAGACCCGCTCCACGTGAGTTTCAGGACCCACTGGTGTATCTGGACGGGGTACGGGAACAAGCTGAGGGGGCCGGGATGTGCCGCATTGTGCCCCCTCCTGACTGGAGGCCTGAGTGTAAACTGAGCGAGGAGATGCGTTTTGTTACACAGGTGCAGAGGGTCCACATGCTGGGACGCCGCTGGGGTCCCAACGTCCAGCGCCTGGCCTGCATCCGCAAACACCTCAAATCTCAGGGCATCACCATGGAGGAACCTCCCGTCATAGGTGAGTTAAGCTCAGTCATTTTAGAAATCATATTTATAGTTTTTTCCTTCTGTTCTGTTTAGTTATTTATAAAATTGTTAGTAATTATTAAAATGTATGGTAATGCCTTAGGTTTTATTTGACCTGCTTTGTGTTTTTTTTTTGTAGGTGGATGTGAGGTGGACTTGGCTAGATTTTTCCAGCTTATCAATGACATGGGTGGCATGCAACAAGTCATGGATCTTAAGAAATGGACCAAGCTGGCCGACCTGTTGCGTATCCCTAAGTCGGCACAAGACCGCCTGGCCAAGCTACAGGAGGCCTACCTCCAGTACCTGCTGTCCTACGACTCCTTGAGTGCAGAGGAGCGGCTCCAACTTCAGGCCGATGTGGTGCTGCAGAAGAAGGGCCTGGAGTCACGCAAAGGCCCTCTGGAGGGCTTCTCAGACTCGTCTTCTCCTGGTGCTCTGGCTCTGCCCCGCTATGAGCCCAAGAACGGGCTTGTGGGAGGCCTGGTGCATCCTCGCACCAATGGAGTTTATCACCCTCTGAAGGAGCTGGAGGCTCAGGTCAAAGTGGGCCGGCGCCGACTCTTCACTCAGGAAAAACAAGGCAAAGAAGACAAGCAGCATGGGGACAAGTGGGAGGAGGAGCAGGAGGGGGTCCTCAGTGACCAGCACAAATGTATCAACAAGGTGAGCAGGCAGCATAATTACATCATGTACAAAAGCCTGTGTAGCTCAAACTTCTTTCTGTAGCATAGTGTCATTTGTTTTCATTAAGTCTTTCTGCGTGCTGAGAAGCTTAGCTGTGTAACTCGTCAGCCCGCTAGCAGCTGTGTTTTCTGGCTCTCTCAAATGTAGGTCAGGGAAATGCTGGCCCTGAAATGGCCTCTTCCCTTCAACAGGTCCTTTTTGTTTTGTTGGACCCTGTCTGTTCTCTGTTTGAAAACCAAATTTCCAAATTTAAATGAATTTGTTGTTTGTTTCTTACGGACCCCTGCAAAAGTAAACCAGGATTTTGTTTCATTAAACATTTTCTGGTTAAATCCTAGGACTCCTCTACTTGAAGTTAGCAAACATTGTTATCAGACACAACTGCTAACAATGGACTACTTCTTTTATATAAGTTTATCATTGTTTTAAATATTTATTTGTACTGTGGTGCCTCTTGCCAGGTCTCCCTCGAAAAAGAGATTTTTCTCAAGGGACTTCCTGGTAAAATAAAGGTTAAAAAAACAAAAACAAAAAACAAAAAAAACCTGCAACACAATGTGCTGGCCTCTGCCTTTGGATAGAGCTGACGGACGGACAGGCCTCTCTAAATAAAGACACAGCTTTTATTTCACTTTACTACTCAGCAGTTGTAATTGGTTGTAATTACAAAAAGAAGGGGTCTGAAGTGCAACTGCTGGTGTTGAGAGAGAATTGTTTTGTCACTGCCATATTATTCTGCCTTTAAGGATGGTTCTTTTCAAAGTGTTCACTTTTATAAAGCGGTATGTTCTCCTTTGAAGATAAAATGATATATAAAGTTTGTGACATTGATTCAGAAAGGTTATGTAGCAGTCAGGTCATTCATCATGGGGCCCAGAGCACTGAGATTTATGGTCTCCTTCAAAGTGACTTTAGTAACAGAAGAGGGTCAACTTGAGGGAAATGTAAACTCACTGAGGAGCCTGAGCCAGCAGATTTGTGAACATCCTGTAGACAGTATGGTCTAAATAGCAGTATATTTGTGTATAATACCCTGTTTACAAAGTACCTGTTGTTGCAGGGGAAATCTGTGTCATTGACTAACTTCTTCAGGATAGCCCGGAACACTATGACTATGTGCTTTAACAAGGAGCCAGGAGCTGCTGATGTTGAGGTTTGTGGCTTATATATTATGACATGTTTACATGCAGATCTACAATAACCTATGTTAAACTTCTGTTCACTCATTGCACCTCTGATTGTCTCCTACAGCAAGAATACTGGCGGATAGTCGAACAAAGGGATAGTCATGTGGCAGTGCATTGTGGGAAGGTGGACACCAGTACACATGGGAGTGGTTTTCCCACTGGAAAGTCAGAACCATTTTCCAAGTAAGTATTTTGTATAAGCTGTCAAATGTACTTGAGCTGAAGATGTACGTATTTAAAAATCTGTCATTCTTTAATCTTTACTCTTAGACATGGATGGAACCTCACTGTTCTCCCTAATAATTCGGGATCCATTCTGAGACATCTTGGTGCTGTGCCTGGTAAGTCTGCTTTCTGATGATCTGATTTTCTCCAGCTGTTTAAAACTTTTAATGATTCTGTTGTTCTCAATTATTAGGGGTGACTATTCCCTGGCTAAACATTGGCATGGTTTTTTCTACCTCATGCTGGTCTCAAGACCAAAACCGCCTTCCATATATTGATTACTTACACACTGGTGCTGATTGCATTTGGTAAGGGGAACCTACATATGTTTTTAGGATACATGAAACCAAGATTAACACATGATGTTATCTCAGGTATTCAATCCCTGCTGAGGAAAAGGCAAAGCTGGACAAAGTGGTCCATACACTGCTGAAGGCCAATGGCACTCCAGGATTAGAAATGCTGGAGAAAAATATAATGGTCAGTACCCTAATGCATAATGCATGTTGTGGCATATATTCACTTGAATATATATATTTGAATATAATTACGCATGTGTTTGATTGCAGATCTCTCCAGAGGTGCTTTGCCGTGAAGGCATCAAAGTTTACCGTACGGTCCAGAGGAGTGGTCAGTTTGTGGTCTGCTTCCCTGGTGCCTTTGTTTCTAAAGTGTGCTGCGGATACAGCGTGTCAGAGACAGTCTATTTTGCAACGCCACACTGGATGAACCTTGGCTACCAGGCTGCAAAGGTCAGAGCTCTCATTACCAAATGTTAGTGCTTCTACACTAACCTCCTGTGGCTGCTGTAGTCCAAACTATTATAGAAGAAGAGGCAGATGAAAGGACCACAGCATTATCCCTTAATCAACTGAGCTGAAGCTTAAGGAGTAATTGCAGCCGTTTCCCCAGAGGGAGAGTTTAGATGTTTGGTGATCATGGGACAGCCTTTTGAGCTCATTAAAGCTTTAATAGAGGACAGGAAATTGGCCTTCAGCTTTCAGTTGTAATGTAGTTGTGTATATGCATGCTACACTCAATGACAAATATAACAATCATTAAAATACTTCTTTCCAGTGCTAGACTGCCACACTTGGGTAGATTGAATTTGGCATTGTTGCAAAGAAGAGCCAGTTCAGTTAGGGTTCAAAGAGGCCAAAACAACCAATTTTTAAATGGGAAAGATACACCAAGTTACCTCTTCAGCCCTCAATCGTCAGATATAAACCAAAACAAAAACCAGGCATGTCAGCCTGGTTTAAAGAAGTTAGGGTTAGCTGAAAAAGTTGTTGCTATAAATGATAATGCAAATTGCACTAGTAATGTTAGGACAGGCCAATGGACAAAGGCAAATATTTCTCCAAAAAACAAAAACTGTATTTTTTTAAAGACCAGCTCCACTTCAGTGTGGCCTCAAGTTTGATGAGGGTGTGAGAGAAAAAATAACTTATACTTTGTTGATTTAATTGAATTTTCTTTATTTAAATCAGAATTACTGATCCAAGAAACCAAGTTTTTAAAACATGATTCTTGTATGCACAGGACCTAAAGTGCCGTCGTATAGCCAAACCCTTTTCCATGGAGAAGCTACTGTATCAGATTGCCACAGCGGAGTCCAAGAGGGACAATGGCCTTCTCCTGTCTACCATCTCCGCCCTTCTCAAAGACCTCAGGTACGGCACTCTTTTTCATGTCATAAGTCTACCAATCCACACTCAGATCAGCTCTCCTGTATTTTAAGAGTTTCATTTATGTCATACAGGAATATAGAGATGCGCCAACGGCAGGAACTATACAAGGCAGGTCTACTGTCGTCAGCCCGCTATGGCACCCATGACAGCAGCCTGGGGCCCAGCGAGGCCCGCAAGAAACCCCGCGGCAAGTGGCTAGCACTGGAGTCCTCTGAGAGACGCTGCCAGATCTGCCAGCATCTCTGCTATCTGTCTATGGTGAGCTCATATGGAACTGTTAAGCAATTTATATATTTATATTTGAAAATAACATAATATTACAGTGTGCTTAATATCTTAGTCCTCTTAAAATAAGTTGTGGAACATTGATTTAGCGTAAGTATTTTAAGAGCATCTGTTGTTATGTCCAGGTGGTTCAGGAGACAGAGAATGTGGTCTTCTGCTTGGAGTGTGCTCTGCGTTATGTGGAGAAGTACAAGTCGTGCAGAGGCCTCAAGATGATGTACCGATATGATGAGGTAAGCAGACACTTCCTGCTTCTCACCGGCTACGTAGCATGTACTTCCTCCATTGTCCACAAGAGGGAGACAAGTGCCTATAGTATTCATGTTTAACATTGAAGGATTTCCTAAACAATCTTTCTTAAAGAAGAATGGGGTGTTGCACATTGGCAACACCGCATTCTTCATCATTGTGTGTTTTTATGTAAAATAGCTTTTGCAATGACTTGACTTTCTCTCTCTTTCTTCAACTCAGGAGCAAATCAACAGTCTGGTGAACCAGGTGTGTGGCCGGGCGATGTTGAAAAACGGTGGTGCTAATCTTGTGGTCAGTGGAGTGGGAGTGGGTGACCCCTGTAACGGCTTGAGTCCTGCCAAAGCGTCGCCAGCCAAGCGTGGACCCCGGAAGCGTGCCACTGTCGAGGTGTCCTTGGCCCGCCTGTCGTCCAGCCATCTGCCCAAAGCAGCAGCTGTGTCCTGAGAACTACCACCTCCATAATACTGGATCACTATCAATCATCACATATTTAAAACTTGTTTTGAGGCTTTCAAAGTCATTGTCCCCCCCTTTCAAGAGACACCCTTATCCTTTTAGTCTGACAGCTTTGTTTGTAGAAAAAATTTAAGCAAGATGTCTTTTTGCACTAGTGTGAAAGAAGTTTTATTCTGAGTTTTTTAGATTTCCCCAAACCCTAAATTTGTTCTATTAGCACCACAAGCATTAATAAGTTCAAAGGAAGACCTCAGGTGGACATCAATCCCACTGAAAAGGGTTCCACTGGAGCCCTTGTTCTTGCATCATAGGTTCCTCCTGACGTTTCCTCTTCACTTGACTGTGAAAATGGGACTACAGAGAAGGAGGCCTTCAATTCCACTTCTGACAGTGACATTACAAAGTTATCCAAGGTTTCTTTTTTTTTTCTTGTTTGAGGAAGAAGAGTCCTTTATCGATTTTATTTGTCCTTGATGCATCTCCCATGTTCAAAAGTGGAGGCTAGGTGACGCAAGGTAAAAACTTGAAAGACAGATTGTTGGTTTTATTGCTTGGCTTTTTTTTTTTTTTCTATTTTGCATTTTTAGCTTTTGCTAGTTTTGTGTTGTTTTTGCAAAAATATTTTCTGTGTATTTTTATGTTTCTGTGTGTGAAGGGGGCAGAGGTGGAGTTCACCTTACTTCCTGTTTGTGTGGAGGGACCCTCCTTCGCTAGTGAATGAAATTGTGCCTGAGGTGTAGCGAGGAGATCCATACTTAATGGTGCTGTTGGTTATAATTACTGTATAACAACACAAGTTAAAACTCGGGAGTAGGCGCCTGCTAGCGGCTAATCGTAGTGGATCAGGGCTGGCATGCTCCGTCCACAGGGCAGAAAAGCTTTCAGGCCTTTCTGATTCTAGATGTGCAATCGTGTTAACATTCCATTCTTCCAGTCTTGTTTCATTTGTATCAGTACACATGAATTATTATATTATTATATTATTTGGTGTTTTTACCTTTGATCTGATGTGTTATCTCGAGTAGAGCCACTAGACAGAGTGTCAAATGTGAAATATCAAATCCATTTTTTCTTATTTTTACACTTTTTTTTCTTTAAATGTTTCCCTTTTTCAGATTTATTATGAGTGATTTTAGAACAAGGAAAAGTCCAACACAAACAAAACATGTACATAATCCTGTAAATGTCTTTAAATACTTGAGCCTTTTTCTGGGGTAAGAAAGAACAGAAGGAGAGTTTTGAAGAGAGTGCTTGATGAAGAAAAAGCCTTACATTTCCCTTTCTTCATCCGTGTGAGTCAAAGCTTACAGGGTTGCTCTGGTAAACATGTATAAAAAAATTTAAGTGCTGCTTATATCACTAAGAAAGAAGATATTGAGTAGCCAATGACTGCCCCCATTCTAGTTTTGTTTGTTTAGCTTTACTTTTTTAAAGAAAAGGGAAAATGAGATGAAGTGATGAGAAAAAAAAAAGGATTTTACATTTTCATTACTGAAAATTCCACACAAATGTAGTAGCTACTCATGTTGCACTGAGCTTGCCAGTGGTGACTGTCAAGGAAATCCTATAATCCCGTTTGTTGGTTGTTGTCCCTCGCAAAAGACTGAACTGTTTTAGGTCTATTTAATGATAAACCAAGTCGGGTGTTTTCAGCATAAAAAAGTGGTTGTCAAGTTTTTATGGCCTTACAATATATTTTATTCTGATGAATCCTTTTGTTCTGATTATGGTTCTGTTGTTTCTTCCATTTTCTACAATATCAACTACACACAGTGGGGTCTCTGGTGACTTTATTTATTAGTGCCGACTCTCGGCCTTTCCCTTCACTTGGAAAGACTCATGTTGGTTATATTTGACAGTTTTTTACTTTTGGAGTTTGTACTTAAGGTTTAATAAAAACTGACTGACAATTCACTGTCACTTGTCTGCTACTTCTTTTGTCACTTTATATAAGTTACATCTGGAAGAAATCACTCAATACTCCACTTTAAACGTCATTTACTCCCAGTAACACACTGATATTGCTTTTCCGTGTTTCTCAATTCAAAAACATTAAACCTAATAATTCACTGATAAAATATCTTCCAAACAGAAGTTGTTCTTTCAGCACACAAATCCAACAGTCTTTCACATTCTCCAGTATTAAGATGGTTTTTAAAACAAACATTTACTACCAAGTTAAGGACTGTAGAGAGGAAACTCCGGTCAGGGATGGGTCATCGCAGTCACATCACACACACGTCGACATGTCAGTACCAAAACATGGGAGAGGATTGGCCTTGTTCATGTCCAGTGCATAGCACACAGTCTAAAAAGGAGTTTGGTCCATTTGGTAAAGGGGAGCTCAACCCCGGTGTATAGAAGAGATTGGCAGACGGTTATGTTGTACTTCTTGCTCTCTTAATCAGGACACAGATAACTACACGATTTGGTTAACTTAATTTCCCTTTTCAAGCTTGAAAAAAATATTTTGAGGTTTTCCGCAAATGCACTGCATTTATAGTAAATTTAGCTGAATGAGTGGGTCTAAAATTGTCTTTGGAGACAACGTAAGACCAAGCAGAGCCTCATCAGACTTCCTTCAAAAGATGAATAGGTTTGATTTGGGAAATTTCTTACAGTAGACTGATTGCCATCTATCCTTGGCTGTGTACGGTTATGACAGGAAAAAGTGGATTCTACAAGCTATTTAAAATGTTAGAATAAATATTACCTTCTTATTAAACGTCATGTCTCACAACTGAACTTGTGTAATTCGACTGTGTCCTGATGTAAGTGCAACCTTAGGTTATGTGTATGTAGTGAGTGTGTGTTTGGCAGTTGTTTTGTCCATAATAAATCTCAAACTTTTGGCCTACTGCCTGTACAGTCTTTACTACTGCTGCCCTGGTCGTCATGGTGATCATCCCGGTCCATCAGTGCCGTGTCGGGGTGCACTTCCTCATCGTCCAGAGTCACCACCACAGGGGGTCTCCTGCCGTCCCCGTCCTGGTCATCTTCATCCTCCTCCTCTTCCTCTCCCGCTTCTGTGTCCTGACTGGCCGAGTCGGTGCAGGTGGAGGAGAGAGAGCAGAGCTTGTGACGCAGCTCAGCTTGTGTGGGCACCTGCAGGCTGATCTCTGTGGTGAAGGACTCCATGTCAGGGCCTAGGTAAAAACACAGCCGAAAAACATCACAGATCACAGGACTGAAGTGGTAGCAGCTCAGAGTGCAGTTTAAAAGATCATAAATCAAGCAAACTTGGGATGGGTCGAATTCAGTTTTGTTACATGGGTCATGATTTCTCTGAACAAAATTCTGTTAATGTGGTAAATATAGCTGTATGTTAGCAATTATGTTTTAATGTAGTTTGTAGTGAATTAAGTCAGGAGCTTGATGTTTACTTCAGGTTGAATTACTCCATTACTTCATGATAAATTACGAGTGTTTTTTATTAAAATGTGAAGCCAAAAAGTTCATATTTTAGTCATTCCTGGATTATTTTTTGTAAAACAAAAACAACAACATGAAAAAGACAAAACTCATATGTGTTAAACCATAAATCTGCTGTCTTCTGACAGTGAAAAGACGGTCACTTTACAATCTACCGGTACTCTTTTCTAATCTTACCAAAATGACAAGACAGAGTCCATAGAAGGAAATGTGAGCTTCGAACTAAAGAACAAAATTGAATTGAAACACCAGTATCAATCAATACGATACTATATTGAGAATTATCCCACCCCTAGAGTAAACTACCTTATTCAATTTGCATCAACATCTATAGACAAGCCCAGTGCACTGGTAAATAAAAGGAAATACATTGAAAAAAACTTAAAGTAAGCTTAAAGTAAATCAGAAAATGTGTTATTACTGGTCAGGAAAACCCACAACTCTAGGGGCCTTTTAGGCAGCACATTTTCGTAATAAAAGCTACCATTAACATAATTTCTTTCTCACACAAATTACAGACTTAGACTACAGACAGACTACACTGACCTCTTTCAAGCACTATGCATCAGTTGTAATACTTGTGTGGCAGCTGTACCTGCAACAGGTGAGGCCGCGCTGTTGTCTTCTCCTCCCGAGTGCAGAAACACATCTAGAGCCTCATGGTCGGACATGTCCATTAAGTCCATCTGCTCCAGCATGTCCACGTTCACCTCCATAGACGACATGCTTCCTATTGGCTCTGAGTGTTCCACAACATGACACAGTATTAACACCACAGAACAGAAAATGTTACATGTAGAGCTGTATGCAGTGACAAGAGTCTGAGTCCAGGAGATGTACAAGCAGAAGCAGTTATGATCATCACTGTCTGAGCCTCACAGTTAGTAGCAAGCATTCTCTGTTAATGTCAAAGAAAGATCCCAGCTATATGATGCTAAAGTGACTCATTTTTGTGTTTTGTTTCATTGCTACAGGCCTTTTTAGGATGCAAATCATCTCCAAAGCTCAAAATACTATGTTCCACCTTGTTTTTTTATTAAAGTGCATATGACAAGTTAGACTACATTTTTAGAAAAACACAGTAAACATGATAAAGATGTCACTAAACATTTAGCTTGGTTTTACCCAATGTGGTTGTTTTGGTGAAGTTTATTATTGTCTTTTGTCCAGTAAATATGACATGTGGAGGGGAATCCACAAATGTTACCCAACAACCACATTGTAATTTTGGGCCAAAATCAATATAAATAACACACGAGTGACTTAACTTGTTAAATGACTGCAGGAAATTGTGCCAGTTTTGTGTAAAGTGTCTTTGTATTTTGATCATTTTTGATGACACGTTACGTGGAGTGATTCAGTTTTAGAACTTAAATTACTTCCTATAATTTTCTACTTTTAGTTGTCAGTTTTGTTTCATAAATTGCAACATAACTGCTGTAAAACTATGATAAATGTTTACCACAAGGACTACCACACCAAACTAAGTCAAAATTAGGAAAAAAAAAGTTATAATCTATCATATGGGCTTTAAGTGACCTTTTCTAGTCCAACTTTTATCTTCAATACAATGAATAACCTTAAATTATTATCTTTTTGTAAATTTTTCTTTTTTTTTTCAATATATACTGTACACAGAAAAGTGAATGTTTAATTTTCACAGAGAAGTGAAAAAGTTTGAATAAGGCTAAAAACAATAGTTGGACAAATATGGGAACAAGGCTATTCCGATGATTCCTGTCAAGATTTATGAATTTTAAAAGCACTTCGCAGTGCATTACCAATTAATGACATCACAAGGTGCAACAAAGTACAAACAAAATAAAACTCTAGGTTTGTTACATTTGTTAGATTAAAAAATTGGCATAATTAGACCTGTTAAGAGATTTGGATCAGTTGTCAGAAAATGTCTTATTAGTAGTGCCTAAAATATCACTCAGGACATTCTCAGTAAACTGTTTTTAAAGGATTTTTGGGTCAAAAGGGAAAAGAAAACAAAACAGGGAAGTTAAGTGAAGCTATGCAATTTATTATTACGATATATTAGTGTGTTAATAAAGTGTGGATCATGAGTCCTGGAATCACAGCCTTGCAGTCACAATGTGCCGCATGCGTCACAAGCCAGTGGATTGTGGGAATAATGGAGCGGAGGAGCAGCTCAGGAGGGGCGGGACATGGGACAGGACGAAGCAAGTGGATTGGCTGACAGAAAGCGGTGAGGAGGGATGCCATTGGCTACCATACCTCAAGGAAATGAGGAGAGCAGAGAAGGGCAGCATAAAAAGGGTAGAAGAGCAGTAGAGAGAAAAGAAAAACACAGAAAAGACACAATATGGGAGAGTTACTTCCCATCAACGCAACACAAATATGTCAATTTTTTTCATAGGAATATACAATTTTTAATTGTTATCAAATATACAGTCACACTCACATAAATATTAATATGTGTTTTCATATGTGTCAACATCACCATGGATTTCATATGTGGAACTCATGTCAGAACTAAAAGTGCTAATGACTTGCAGCCTGGTCTCTCAGGTCTGTCAGCTTTGCACCACATACTCCAGAAGAACTTTTCACCTCACTGCCTGAAATATAGATCTCCACTGCATGTTAAAAATACACTTGTTATAGAATATGTGTTTATTTTGAACATCATAGTTGTGTCCTGTCTATTCCAGTTCTCCTTTAGCCTTCCTCGACCTCGTGTGAGGATGTATATGGAAGGAAGAGTTCAAATCCCTCTTCCCTTTTCTTTGAATTATTGATTGTGCAGCTCTTGTATACTGTACAGATCTACATAAAAATAATAATATTATGTAAATACTTGCACCCAAATTGTTTAAAACTATTTTCATTGGTATAGGTTTAGTCAAAATTAACAATATAATAAACTGCTTGAGCATTTAATGAGGGTACGGAGATGGCTCCAGTGAATGTCTAATTGTGAACACACTTTGCATTAGACAGAGGCTGATAATGAGCTGTGAATGCTACAGACCTCCACTGGCGACTCTTAGAAACACCACACGGATTAAATAAGTCCCTCTATAAATCTCTTTCCCAGCCTCCTTCACTAATAAGCTGCTTCCACAGCATTAAGGCAGGAGGAGAAATGAGATAAAATATGGCGTATGCAGTCAAAGGTAGATCCCTGTGGCTTGTGCCTCTCCTCTGGTTTCATTTTTGGGCTCATCTTTAAAATATTTCTGTTCAAATGCATGCAGCTACACTGTGATAATTAAAATGTAATTAGACTGTGCTGTGTACCTCACCTCTCCTCTCTGCGATCTGCAGGTAGCCCGTGGACAGGTACTGCTCCATGTCCTGCTGAAACGCCTCCTCGAAAAACTTCTGCCTCTCTTTGAGTTTAACCTGAGTGGGCGGGACTCCACCTGGCTCCGCCCCGGGACCCTCTGAGCGTGCTCAGCCTCCAGCTCCACTGCAAACACAACGCATTATACAGGTTTAAAGCAATTGTTTCTTTATTGTTTACAGTACCACTATTTTAAGGCCAGTGGTCAAGAGCTGCATCGTTTACACCAGCTAGATAATAAATTAATAAACAAATGCATGTATAGTGTGAGACAGGTGTTATGTGCAGTGACAACAACACTCCAAAGTGTAGTGAACATCTCCCTCCCTCCCTCTCTCTCTCTCTCTCATCCTCCACTTCTTCCTCTTTTCCTCCTTCCTTCTTTCCTTTTGTGCTACTTGCAGAGCACTCCGGCACAACTCTCCATCTCACTCTCCACTAAGCCTCTTAAAATCAATACTTTCCTCTCTGTCTTCACTCCACTGCGGTCGGTCTCAGACTTCAGTGTCCAGACGTGCGACTAAACCCTTGGGGGGGCGCTCCTGAGCAGACACACAGCTGAAGAATGGGGTCCCACTGCACATAGCCCCCTTGAGAATCGGAAAACACCAGCTCTGTCTCTCTGTCATCTTTCCTCGTCAGGTCAATTTATCTCTTTTATTGCATTGGTTGTCTTTCGCCCATCAGGTCATTTTTACCGTCCGGACTTGGCTTTCTGCTCACTGTGGGGAAGTGCATGTATGTTCTGCTGTTAGATGGAAGCCCCAGGGAGCAATGTTCATGATGGTAAGCTTTGTTAAAGGGTGAGAGAAGAGACAGGGGAAAGAGGAGGAAGCATTGTTGAAGCAGAGGGCAAAGATGCAGCTGTAATGATAGGGCTGTCTTTTGATCTGTGGGGCTCTAATCATAGACTATAGTGGTGCTGATTCTGGTTGACAATATAAAGCTATATTGTTGAGATACTTTGGATTTCATTTACAAATCAATAGGAATTTCCCAAGAATGATTCCTAACACTTCTATCAAAATTGATCTTTAAACACACAAGATCAGATTCTACAATATATTTACTCATGTGATGTAATGTTACTCTGAAGTGTTTTAAAGCAGCATTGGCACAATGGCACAAATCTTTAAAACTTACATTTTAAACTTGATTTTGACATAAAAGAAAACATTTGATGTTGAGGAAAAAAAAAAAGAAAAAAAACCTTACAGATGAATCGATACTAAAAAAAAAAAAAAAAAAGGATTAGATACTAGACTACTAGATTATTCGATACTAGTTTATGTGCTCAATTTGAGAATCAGTATCTGGCTATTCATTATACTTTTCTTATGTGTTGAACTGTTGATTTGAGTTCTTCCACATTATCCATATGGAACTAGTTCCTCTACTGAAAGTGTTTGGGAAAAGGTGGGATGTTAAATGAAATACTTTGAGGTGATTGGGTGACTTGTCAGCTACTAGTAGAGCCTATACCTTAGTTTGTGCTTAACCAGTCACAGCAACGAAATGTAATGGCGTGCCAAACCCAATGTGCGCAAGAAATACAACAAGTGTCACTTTATTCAAAAAAGTAAATGCTCGGTATTTCTGCTAAAACACAATTGAAAGCAGCAGAAACACGTACACCTACAAGAGCTGTCTTCTTTGTTTAGCTTGATTCAGGCGCTGCTTGCTGTCATAATGTTGCCAACAACCCCCCTCAACTCGCCCCCCTGTTGCAAGATGATTGGGCTGTTGAACCAGTGATCCACACTGCAAGCCAATCAGGCTGGTGGGGGCCCAGATGGATTCTCTCTAGATTCTGAATTCACAAATTTTGTGAGAATCCATCAGATTGGGCAGGTTATACTTTTCAGGCCTGCTGTCTACTTCTTGTACAGCTGTGCTTAGAATGTTCCACAATAAGCTTAACAGATACACAACATGGTCTGTGGACAGCCGACCACACTAAAATTAAGAAAGATCTTTTTGACCAATAAAACACTTTTAGTTTAACTTCTCACTGTAGACCATTCCAGTCAAAGTAATTATGATATCTTCCGAGTGACAGACTTCTCACCAAAAAGTTACATAGAACACCTTTAAAGATACGTTTCACAACCCTAAAATCCACACAGTAAGTTTGAAACTGTTTTTCATTCTAATGTACTCCATTTACAAACAAGTCTCTGCTAGACAATTGTGCAACACCTTTGTAACCCATTTCACACATTGCTTCTTTCTGCCATTAAATTTAAGAGGTGTAAAGTCACATTACTATGCAAATGTTTATGGTCCACACTCCAAACTACAATAAGACTAAAGTAATGCAGCCAGATGTTGGGCCACAATAGCATCTTCTCTGTCATTTACATTGAACTTTGGAACATGACACCATCTGCGCAGTGTGGTAAGTGCTCTTCTTTCCTATAGTTACTGCTCTTCATCACCATCCTCCTCATCTTCACACATGTGATGCTGCTAAAGGGGCTATTTTTAGTATTTGCACACATTTAGCCTGAAGGATTAAGCATGTGCATATGGTAGCCAAGTACAATCAAATTTGCCCTTTATAAAACAATGATATACAGCGCTATGGAAATGCAAACACTAGGCACATAAACATGGGTAGTTAAAAGTCAAATAATGAAATAACTAGATCAGATTGTTGCTGTGTTTACATGGGCAATAGAAATGTACCTACTATCTTACAAATAATTTTATATAACTCTTTCAGTCTTTATTGTTCTCTTTTTTGTTTTAGTCTTTGTAACATTAGTTTGCATATTTTGACTTTACAAAACCAACAAAGGAGTGAACAATCCCACAGAAATCAGATTAGTCACATCAGATGGGACTGTTTTTATGAACTTTATAATCTGTTCAATCCAGAAATCAGATAGTAATTGTATTTTGGATGTAACCATAGCGACAGACTGAGCAAAATTGTATTCAGAGTGAAGTTAATAGTATGAGCAAATATGTGAAATAGAGTCACTGAGACTGTTGACATTTTGAATTATTTACAAACAAACCTGTCATTAAAATATCTAAACCATAAAAAAAAAAAAAAATAAATAAATAAATTTCAAAACATTTGTTCACATTCTTCAGATCTAATACTGTAGTTTTAGTGTCATAGCCACACAGTTTGATAACAATAAGAATAAGCTTTCATCCTGAACCTGAAGTTGTATCAGTAATACAATATACCATTTTCATTTTGTTTTTCTCGGGATCCTTTCTGAAAACATCTGCTGATGATTCATACTCTATCAAATTAAGTTAGTCACAACACGACGCATGATGTCAAATGAAATCACCACACTACATTCAATTACACAAAGGAGAAAAATGACTCGAACAGGACGTCACAGGGACAGACTCAAGCAAAGCAGCTCTTTTCGTGCAACAATAATAACACATTTGTTTACAGTCCAAGTGTTGAAAGCGTTGGTTATTGTTGTAATGTGCTCAAACCCCAGGTGAAACCAAACCCACTGAAAACACCACCGGATAATTTTATTCTGCTATTAAGTGTAGACGGATCAATATTGGGCCAGACATTCTCTACCAATTACAGTATCTACAGCAACACCACAGATGCAGCAAAGCACTAGGACACATTACTGTACAAATGGAGCTAAGGAGCGAAAATTCAGCCTGGAAGACTATACCAGCTTCTGCCTCAGTAATCAGCACACCTGCGCTTCATCTCAGATCCAATCATGTCTCGCTCTGCGCAGCTTGTTCAATCAGCTTCAGCTCTCCTCCTCCTTCTCAGCCTATCAGGGCGTCAGAGCCACATTCAAAAGAGCAGCTCAACCTCTGCTCTCGGCTTCAGCTGTCGCAAGCGTCATTTCGTCTCATCGCAACCCTCCACCTCCCCATCTCCACCTCAACTTCCACCTTCTTCCTCTCAACCACCACCAGTGTCTAGGCTCCGGGGGAAATCTCCTACTCCAACAGCTCATCATTTATCGCATGCACATTGTTTTCTGCCGGGGCCTAAGCGCCAAACCTGTAACAATAAATGTCATCATTAATCGCATCATTTTGTCTGTTTGAGTCTGTCCAGGTTGAATATGTGTTAGGTTATGCACCCGCAGAAAGACAACATCAGGCACAATTTGCTCACATTCATAATGCGGTGTAGTACTTTATCTAATTCATTACTTGTATGTAAAGACCTATTTGAAGCAGAGTTAAGTAGCTGCAGCTGAGGAGCTAAAAGAGATCATTTTAAAAAGACTGCTCATGCACGAGAAAATTCTCTACAGTGCTTTAGCAACACAGCTAAATATACTTGCTTCTCTTCGATACAGTTTATAAAGATATATTAGTCATTTTTTAGTTCTACTGTAGATGCACCTTACACAATTTGATGAACCAAAATCATACATGGATTGAATTGAACAAGTCAATAATATTTAGTTTGCGGTACTCTTATGACTACTCTCCTAAAGCTGGTTGATGTGGTCGAACAGTATTATATTTTATGACCAATTACATGCTCTTAAAACTGTAAAGACAGATATTCAGCCCTATTTTGCCCTTTGTCTTGACGGATGGTCTAAAGTATTCCTCTGTTGGCCACTAGTGGCTCTCTCCAAGAGCTATACACTGTCAGTGTAGAAGGTGTGGCTTCAGTCAGATGTGAGGGGTACCGTTTCCTTCATTGAACCAGACATATGCTCACGCCTATGACAAGTGAGCAGCTGCATCACAGGCAAAAGTGAACTGTAGCAGCAGCTTCAGTTTGGAAAAAAAAGTGTAATAATAGAAATCTATTTGGTCAAAGTCTATTCATATGACAGACTTTAACAACTTTGTCTAAAAATATGTCTTTTCTTTTACATAAAGCTTGTTGACTTAATAAAAAAGATAATCAGATGTGAGAGTCAACATGGGGCAGTGTGAATGCTATGGAAAGGCCAAAGAGGCCAAAATTCATGTTCTTTGGAAGTATCTTAGTGGTGCATGTGTAAAGAGCAGGGTTAGCACGCCAGAGACCTGGGTTCAATTCCCACATGAGTAAAATTTATTGTTCTTTTTTTTTGCACTTATGCATACATTAAATAAATAGATACATAAATATACATGAAATAGTGTTTGTTTTGTATTTTAAAACGATAATACAATGTGTTTGTACAGAAAATAGGATTTGCATATCTGTTACAGATCTTCATCAACTATTTGTTGCCTGGGGTCGAACTCACACACCCGCGGGCTCTTCACACCAGAGTCCTGCGCGTTATCCACTCGGCCACTTGACATTAGACCTAAACAGTGTTCTAAAATAGAGAGTCAGAGATACCGTGGCTTCATGAACACGAAAGCTGCAAGTTGGTCGCGCAAGAAACGCGACTAATTTTGAAAACATAAGTCTGTCATATGAATAGACTTTGACTAAATAGATTTCTTACACTTTTTTTTCCAAACTGAAGCTGCTGCTACAGTTCACTTTTGCCTGTGATGCAGCTGCTCACTTGTCACAGGCGTGAGCACGTGTCTGGTTCAATGAAGGAAACGGTACCCCTCACATCTGGCTGAAGCCAACCTTCTACACTGACAGTGTATAGCTCTTGGAGAGAGCCACTAGTGGCCAACAGAGGAATACTTTAGACCATCCGTCAAGACAAAGGGCAAAATAGGGCTGATTATGTCATTCAATCATTTTCTACGGCTTGTTTCTGTTAGGAGTCGGAGTTGACTGGAGCCTATCCCAGTGACTTTGGGCTTTAGGCAGGGGTTAACATATGAGAATTTTACAGTGTTGCATGTTATTTTTGGAGGTGGAAGACGGAGTATCTGGAGAGAAAAACACTAACACAGGGAGAAAATGCAAACTCCACCCAGAAAGCTCATGAGATGTTGATTAGGTCCGACCTCACATTTGAATCTACATTTTTATTTTTTGGAAGCCAGAGTTCTGCTACCGTGCACCTTGAGTAATTTTATTCACAATTAAATTGTACTTTTACTTGAGTTATATTAAATTTTAACTCTTTAAAGGTGGGGTAGGTGATTTTCACGCTGCTAACACAATTTAGGTTTAAAATCTGACAACTTTCTCTCATAAATCCTTCAACAAATTGTTAATATCAATATACAGTATATTAAGTTTTGATTGCAATTTTAACTTAAAACTGCATTCTGCTCCTGATTAGAACTAAAATCCTTTATTATTTAATTCAGAGAGTACTCAGTTATCTCATTTTTTCACAAAGTGCTGCATTTATCATAGACTTTTTGGTGGAAAACACAAAACATACTTAATTACAACTAAAAAAGTTAGTTATCCCAACATTAACCCCTCTATGGTGGTGTGCTTTGGTATGCTGTCCTGATAAAAAAAAGGGTTGAAAATAGTGGTATACAGTATGTCAATTGTGATAAAACAAAATGTTTTGTAAAAGTTGTGTTCTTGAAGTAGACTTGTGCTTAAAAATATATGCTTGTATGTAAATGACCAACTAAAAAGCACATACAAAACAAAAAAAACTGTCAGACGACATATTTTGTATGAGATAGATCTTTGATAAACATTTAAAAAGCCAGCCATGGCATCATCATCATAACAGATGTTTAGTGCCATCATGAGCAGGACTTGGACTGTGGCTCTTGAGAGTTGTCCTCGGTGCTTAATTGTGCATGTGAACGCACCCTTGAAGCTTGTTGAGGTCACGCTATGCTTCATTATTATGTCTTCTATCAGAAAACACTTCACAGTCAAACTCATTACTGTTGTTTCACACACTTTGCATCACTCCCATCGCTCAATATCTCATTTAAATCTCTGCGTCACTTTAAATTAGCCCTCTCGCCTTCTGATGGATTTGTTTCTATTTTCTTATGAAGATCTAATATTTCACATCGGAGAGCAAACTATGACAGTGAAGACAGCCTCTTCCTCCTCTTCCTCATCCTAAGCCCTGCTCACTCAGCCGTGGTATTTTTAGATTCAGTCTGCCTCGCCGCTTCTCTCCACTGCTCAGGTTTCTGCCGACATAAATATACAAGCAAGAAAAGCTTACATTTTGTCACATTTTAACATGATGTGGGTTACATAATAAGTGCTGGGTATACAAACAACTCAGCGGGCTCTGGAGACAAGGGGGAAACTTGTAAACAGCACAATGTGAGTTTGACATGTTACTATGTTCAGGTGGAAGAATGTATCAAGGGAAATGTCTTCTGCTGGCTTTGTACATAAACTTGCATGTCAACACTGCAAAGTGCTTTCACTGAAAACTGAGACAGTACCTGTGGTAAATGTTTCAGTCAAGAAGTAGTGTGAGATGTAAGGGTGAGAATAAAAAACTAAAAGAGTTCTAAACAGTTCTTCTATTTCATTAATAAACAGGGCAGTATCCAACCTGTTTTTCCCAGGATTAAAATGCTTGATACGTGGCCTGCGACAGAGCAAAGGCTAGTGTCACCATGTCAGTCACTTATGAGAAACTGTTGAGACAAACTGCTGCGGTCACGAGCCTTTCTTGTTCAGCTTGGAGCAGCTGGTATTTGAAGGCTGTGGGGAAGTTTTGTGGGAAGTGGGAATAAAGTAAGAAGGACTGAAGTGATTAAAAAGACAATAAAATATTTGGGTTGTCTGAAATCAGTGTCAAAGAGAAACAAACTGACAAACTTTCATGACAGATTCTAATGAGGACAAATCTGAATAAAAGTTAGATGCACTGGAGCTTAAAGAGTTCAGTTGGGCACACAAGCTATTTTAGTGGATTTACACCTAAACATTGGGCACACTCTGGTGCCCTGGTAATGTTCACTGTAGGAAGTTTGCTTATACTTTGCTGTTGGAAAATTATAGGAATACCAACTTTCACTGCAAGTTGTTTTTGGATCTACATGTGTCCTGACAAAAAGTACTGTGTGTAGTAGACAAACGTAAATGTAATTAAGTTTGTACGGGGGCGACACGGTGGCGTAGCGGTTAGCGCTCTGGCCTCACAGCAAGAAGGTCCCGGGTTTGACTCCCGGGCCGCCCGGGCCCTTTCTATGTGGAGTTTGCATGTTCTCCTCCCCGTATCTGCGTAGGTTTCCTCCGGGTACTCCGGTTTCCTCCTACAACTAAAAACATGTCCAATGTGCCTCCCCTCTCCCCTCCCCAGGACTACAGAGAGGCGTGTTTGGCTGAGCAAGTCGAAGACAAATTCTTGCCATGACTACACATGACAGACAATTAAGCTTTCTATTCTATTCTTCTAGTTTAAGTTCACAAATATCTAGTGAAATGAGAAGTCCAACATGTCACATGCAACTTTATTTACTTATTCATCTATTTTTTCAACAAGTACTTTCTTGCGAGTCCGATGAATAGACTATGAATCAAAATGAAGTCTCTTGCTAATGTCTTGGATGTCTGCAAAACTGTTATGAACATTTTTATTATAGCGTAGTTTGTGTAGGACATGAGCACTCCCACGTGTAGCTCCTCTGAGTGAAACAGTAACCATTTTCCAATTTGAGTGGGCTCTAAACACACATTAACCCATTTCGTTAACTCGTAACCAGGCAACTAGGATTCACTGGCTTCCAACAAAGAGAAAACCTTTTCACTTAACTTCAACTGACTTTATCTTAAGCAAGTGTTTTACTCCATGTGTGCTCAGTTTATGACCAATGACAGGTGAAGTCATTTTATCAGCAGGCGAGCAGAGACGTACAGTAGCTTTTATCACTGAAAAAAAAAGTGTCCAAGAAAGAAACATTTAATGAGAGGCACACTGCGAATTTTCATTATTCTTTTCTTTCTAGCTGCCAGTTTTTCATAAGTTGCAACTTGGCACAGCGACTCTTCTGCCTCCATCTGCAGCCTTTTATTTTCCAACCAAATAATTTCATGACCTCCTTCTGGACATTCAAAACACATTTAAATATTCTGTCTGTTTTCAGATTCAGAACACTCCAGGGCAATTCATCTAAGCTACATCAGACAATAAAAAATATGCTAAGCAAACACACAACTTTGGGTTTGATGAATATGAATGGGTTTGGTAGAAGTATGTTAACAATTATTACTAATGTATTTTCTTGTTTAAATGACATTGCCCAAAATTCTGACAGTTTACTTTAAATTGCTTATAGAGACATCTTTAAATTCAGATAATATTAAACTTCAGCCCCCTAAGTGCTTTCTGAACCCCTGGTCTTGACATTACATGGTACAAAGACATTTGTAATAGTACACATTAATGCAGATAGTCACAAGGGATAAAATTGGTTTATCAGTCTAATAGCAGTCAAAGTGGTGAGATGATGGTAAGAAAAAGTTCTCTTTTCAGATGATGCTACTGTATCAGTGGCCTTCTTTATGATCCGCTGGTTACAGAAAACAGACAAGTCAATTTGCCAAATATAATGATTTTCAAGCTTTGTCTAGACCTCCTGCTTGGCAACTCAACTCTTTTCTTATCAAAGTGCTGAAAACTCATCCTCCGCCTGTGTCCAAACTATCTCAGTCTGACATATTTGACTTCAATTCTGTTTCTCTGACGCAGGCCTTCCTAAAAAACAAAAATCAAAATGTTGCCCTCTCTTCTGCCTCCTGTCAACTAAAACTTACACCAACAAAGAAGCTTAGGTTAACAAGGTAGTTAAATCTAATACTGCACAAGCACATTCATGCATCTCTTTTAGTCATGCATGTGTAATTCTTTACATTAACGACACTGAGCACTGACATGAATAGCTGGTGCGTCATAAACACATTGTAACACATGCTTGAATAGATGTTAGCTGTAGTTTGACCCTCCACAGCGTCATGATGAATGGAGCGATTACACGTCCTAGAGTTGAAGGTTACCTGTGAAGAGTGTCAGAAGGCAGAGCAAGGCTGGCCGTGTGTGTGTGTGGTGTCCAGTGTGTGTGTGAGTGTGAAGCATCCCGCTGACTGATGCTAGCGTTACATTGTACATCACTGTTAGAGAAGGTCACAGACTCCACCGAACATTTACGGCTGCAGTCGCGCACACAGACAAGGACCGGCTGATTTGTGTAGGTTGTAAATAAGTGCATGAGAAAACACTATCAAATCCAGAGACAGACAGAAGGTTAATATTATGTTCAAAGCTTTTATATTCTACTGCCTACTTTGTAGTAACTGAACCTGCTGCTTTATGTTTTTTTATTGTAATTAAATCAACAAAATTTAAATGGTATTTTACTTAGGGCTGAAGTCAACCAAAGAAATTCTTGGTCGATTAAAGACATGTCACAATTACTCAACTTAAAAACAGTGTGGGAAAAGCCCTTAAACCTCACTCAAATCCTGTTTTTATATCCAAAAAAGCAGATTAACCAAATAACTTACTCCAGTACATTTTGTTGAGGATCTACCAAAAGACTTAAGCTATTATCTAAAAAAAAACTTAGTTGACTATTACAAACTTTAGTTGACACTATCGACTCATTATTCAAATAATTGGCTAAGAACTACAACTCTTGTTTTGCAATCTCAAATAGATTGGGTAAGTAAGCAAAGTAAGTACTTTTTTTTTAGGTAAACATATGAAGTACCACCTGCTTGTCCTCTTTACATTACATATTTTACTGTGAGCGAGCTTACATCTCCACAGACTTAATGCCACACTATGGATCATTTTGAGCAAAGCTAAAAACTATCTCACCGGAAACAAGCTGAAGGAGAACCCAATTTCATTTCTATGCCTTACCCCAGAAAAGTTATGTAGTGCACCAGTAAATATAAAGTTATTGTTGTAAGAAAAAGATGAAAGAAAAACAGCTGCACTTACAGCACATAACAGTTTCACTTCTAACGTCTTCAGGGCTGATGTTAATCACTGCAGCTCCCACTAAAAGTTCACTGACATCACCACAGACCCGGGGCATCCTTCACATGGCTCAGTCCCAGGGCTGCTGATAGAAACAAGTCAGCCCAGCTGCTTTGTTCAATTGTTTTTGGAAATATTTCTGTCTGGAAGTCTCAAAACCTGTCAAAGTGGATGTTACCAGTTTGATAATGACTTACAGTTTACGTATTCATACTTCGGTATCACCTTTCTTCGTCCTGCCAAAGGTCACCATGGCAACTCATTTGTATTCTACTCGATGTGACTCATGTATTCATTTACATATTGATTTAGATAATCAACCACACTTTTATCACAAACACTTTTTCAACATTTTCAGCTCCAAAGCCAACTTATACAGCTTCCTAAAGAAGCAATAACCACTAAACAGTCCAAAAGCAGCATGCTGTATAGATAGTTGGACATAAGCAGAGGAGATAAGAAGTTATGGCTTGTATTTGCAATAGCCTTAGCAATAAAGCTGTAAACTGAGAGTTGAATTAAAGTATCTTCTGCAGCTGCATCTTTAGCGTGTCTGTGTGTCTAAACATTGTGAGTGAATAGCCTAAAGCTGCGCAGTCGTGAGTGCTGAGCTGATACATAATCATATTTTTAGCTAGCTTTGTGCTTCCCCCTGCCAGCTGACATTTAACTCAAACCATTTCCGTGTCTCCGGGGCATCTGGCCTTTGTAATGCGTATATTCAAGTGTACATGGAGAACGCGCAGCAGACAGGCACAGGTTCACGCGAGCATCTGTGTGAAAAAGTCAAACAAGAATATGCACGCAGGTCAAAGGAAAAGACGGCTTCATATGGGCTTTTGGCTGTGATGTATCTCGGGATGTAGTTTGACAAGTGCAGAGCGCATAGTGTCAAAAGTATTACATGAAGAAACGTCTCCTAGCACCGGAGCGTCTTGTCCAATGTCCCATTTCACACAATCTGTTCAGCAGCGTTTTTCAACACATTTGCCAACAGCTGCCCACAGGAACAAGCTTCAGCTTTGCATAAAGTTTGACTGACATCGTCTGCCTGGTAACTTGGAAATGATTCAAGTGTTGGATGAAGTAGGACAAGTATAAAAGCCAAGCTAGTCTTTAAAATGCTTTGAGAAAATGTTTTAACTAAGTAAAGAGCACAGTTGCTGTCTCCAAGGCTATGGAAGAGATATATTAGGCAAAATTAACTTTAATGAGTTTTAAAACTTGATGCAGCAATGTTATTATTAGTTTACTCAAATGTGTATTTTTTTTACGCGAGTGTGAATAATCTTTTTTTTTTTTTTTTTTTTTTTTTTCTGATCTCAATCCTGGTTCTGCTGGATCTCAGCGCAGCGTTTGATACGATTGATCACAATATTTTACTGCAGAGATTAGAATGTGATGTAGGTGTCAGAGGAACTGCTCTGAGCTGGTTTAAATCCTATTTAACCGATAGGTATCAGTTTGTTAATGTAAACCAAAGCTCCTCACAATGTTCTAAATTAACCTGCGGTGTGCCACAGGGCTCTGTACTTGGTCCAATTCTTTTTACTCTCTATATGCTGCCGTAGGTAACATTATCAAAAAGCATGGCATTGACTTCCACTGTTATGCAGATGACACTTAGCTGTACTTATCAATGAAACCAGATCAGACTGGTCAAATAGAAAGACTCAGTGCCTGTGTGAAGGATATAAAAACCTGGATGAGCCTTAACTACCTACTCCTTAATCCTGATAAAACAGAAGTGATTTTACTCGGCCCTAAACATCTGCGCGACTCTCTAACTGAGCAGATAATCACACTGGACAATGTCAGTGTAGCCTCCAGCTCGACTGTAAGAAACCTTGGAGTCTTATTTGACCAAGAGCTCTCATTCAAAGCACATATTAGTCAAGCGTGAAAAACTGCCTATTTTCACTTGCAGGATTGGCCTGTCCTGGTCCTGCTAGACGAGTCGTTTCCCTCTGCTTATGGACTCTGGCTCCACAAACATAAACTCTATAACTTTGCCTTAGTTACATCTACAGCCTGTCCGTCCATGGGAGTGGATCTCTTCTTCACTGTGGTTCTCCTCGAGGTTTCTCTTTTTCCCTTAGGGTTTTTTTTGAGTTTTTCCTTGCCGAGAAAGAGGGTCTAAGGACAGGGGATGTTCTGGACAATCATTCTGTTTCATTGAATGTGTATTGTTTTATTGAATATGTATTGTTTTATTTTGATTTCCTATTATTCATATTTGCTAAAATTAATAATCTTGGGAAGTCCTCAGAGACGACTGTTGTTGTGATTTTGGGCTATACACAAATAAATTGATTTGATTTGATTTGAAGAAAATAATGGATTTTCAAAA
Organism: Mugilogobius chulae; assembly: GCA_038363315.1. Classification (NCBI taxonomy): domain Eukaryota; kingdom Metazoa; phylum Chordata; class Actinopteri; order Gobiiformes; family Gobiidae; genus Mugilogobius; species Mugilogobius chulae. Next base: position 29,192,399 of record CM076408.1, read on the forward strand.
TAAAGTAAAACTCTGAGTGATACATGAAGAGTCTAAAATATTCAGAAGATTTAAATGATTTTCGCTTGAACCAATCATTCATCATTTGGACTTAGCCAAATAGACATGAACCAATAAACCAGTGTGATGGACGGAACATAAGGAGGTGATAATGCTTTAGAAGGTTAATTGCTTGCCTTGTAGTGAGCTCCCTCATGCTGATAAAGCCTTAAGAGCTGCCCAAATCACTGCACGTTAGTCACTCATTTGCAAATCTGGAGAACTTCACTTGGGAGAAGACACATTTCCAGCTTTGAAAACATGATTCACAAAACCTGAAGGATATTTGCAGTGTAAGCGGTAGTCTCAGGGTTGAAATGGGACTAGTTTGGGCTCCTTACATTCACACAGGCTTTGATGCATTATGTAGGAATCCTCTCTTTTCTGCTCTCAGCACAAAACCGCCTTACATCATCACACCGGTGCATAACCTCAGCCCCAAATAGATTCTCCTTTTACAAAACACAGCAGTAGAAAACAGATGAGGGAGACGGAGAAACGTGCACTGACGCTCAACAGGAAAAACCTCAACAATGGGAAGATAATACCTCCAGTGCTGTAAACTAAGCCGTGACACTATAGAAAAATCATTGAAGCACTTATACAAAACGTGGAGATTGCAATGAATAGCCTAATGTATCTAATTTTCCTCTTATCACTTTTCTATGTTCATGTCAAAACTGGGATTTCGTTTTCTGAAATCTTTTGGCTTAATTTTGCTCGTGTTTCTCTTTTTTATGACAGTGGAGAGATATTTATTTCACAAGTACACTTCAAGTTTAACAGCTTAGTTCAAAACAATCTCAGTTACACAGGAGACAATCCAAATGTGCCTCCAGTCAACTGTATGCACATTACGGCTGTGAAATCGCTAAATTCTTTCATCTTAGAAAAATAGATTTATACCTCCAACAAATGTTTGGTTCAAGGAAACAATGTTTAAACAAGCTTCACCTTGCTTATTGTTTATGGAATAAGACATCATTTGTATGAGATGAGACATTGACGTAACTGATAAGAGCTAAATTGAGCAAATTATTGACAATTGTGGACTTAAACTTCATAATACTGCAGTCGAGTAGTTAAAGATTTCAAAACATACATACAGTCTAAAAGAAAGAGAGAGTATAATGCTACTCAAGATGTCTAGGGACAAATTCAAGGAACATACAAAGACCTAACCCTTTTTGAAACTATAGTAAGCCTTTTTGGTCCGTCAAAGTCAAACGCAAACTGACCAGATCAAGTTGTACACGTGTTCACAATCCTGTGGCAATTGTAATGCTTTATTCATTCTGATTACTAAGTATTTTACACATTTTAGTATTGTCAAGATGCAAAACTTTTAGTCTAGATTTAGGTCCAACGTACAAAGCTTGCCCTGATTCTGATCAATTTCAAACACAAAATAAATTGTAAAATTACAATGCAGTTATATATAAGCTATCATCATTTCAATATTTCATGAGAGGTAAATGTGTTGCTTTTACGTCACTGTTTAAGAATACTAATTCAAATCAATAATTTTGTTCTGCTAAAAGTTTCATTTTTGATAAGTATCTGAGTATTGACTTTTTTTTTTTACACCACTCATATCTAGCTCACAAGCCTCACTAAGTGTGTAACACTTTGTCTGAGATCAATATTTCATATGTGTGAGTAAGAGCTGGTGAGTGCTTAGGTGAATGTTAGAGTAGCATGCCACACGTGTGTCAGACTGAACAAGAGTAACACTCCAGGCAGCTCTGCAAAACACCTTTTCAATTATTTAGCTGTCATTTATTTAAGCAAGAAAAAAAATGAGATTTTCAAGCATGTTGTAGTCACGACGTGTTATTAGCTGCAGTGCATTTTTACCATTGTCGTTTGTAGAAGAAAAATTAGTAGGTAGTAGCCAAAATGACAAGCTGAAGCATAAAAGTGAAATTTTCTTTCATTCAAGATTATTCTGTTGCTATTTTCAGTATGGTCATTTGTTAGAACAATACCAGTAATCGCTTAGAATTCTCTGCAATTTTCTACAAGATTGTAATACTCCCAGTAGCTAAAAGCGTTTCTGTTGTTGTTTTGTTTATAGTAATATCAAATAAACAATGTCATTTTGAGTTTCAAGATAAGCCAGTCGCGTTTTCTCCAATCCTGCAATTCTCCAAAAACAAAAGCTGAAGCAAAGTTTTGAAAGGATAAAGCTACATTCACATATTTATACAGGACAATACTGAGTCAGATGGTATAGATAGCATGCCTTGTAATAGATGGAGTTCTTCAACCAAGCGCTTTATTTAGCGTCCTCGTTTCCTACTTGCACGGCTCACTGACTGGGGAGGTTTTCAGCGAGCAGCACAAATGGAACTGTATGTGGGTTAAAAGGAAATGGAGTGAGATAAAGGGACAAATGCATAGATCTATGTCATTGCAGCTGTTTAGAAACTACAAATACAACAACGCACTTATGAGGTAGTAAGAATTTCCCAGGAAATCCAGGAAACCCAAAATGCAGTGCTAGCATGAAGCAGGATATAAACTCACTAAGTGTTTCATTGAGGTCTGTCCACTAAAGAGTCATATTAATAATATGTTGACGCCAATATGTTCCTTATTTTACATTAGCTAAACCATTTCTGTCACTTTGATAAAAAATGTTATAGAAGGGTGGTGTCTTTCCTGCTCACGGTCTAAGAATATTAAAATGGTATTTTGTTCAGCTGTGGATATCAGCTGCATCTTTTGTCGTGCTCCGGTTCAACGTTGTGTCACGTTAGATTGTCTCTCACATTTTCTGCTCAGCCTCTTTTGTCAGTGCAGGGACTCATCTGTGTGCGCCGAGTGTGGCCTGCTCTTAGCCTCCGCATCGATTGTTAAAGGATCAGCTTTTCCAGACAACACAATGAAGCAGAGAGTATTTGGAGGCACCAGGCCAAATTAGAAAAGCCATACTTTACGGAAAGCTCCCCTACAAAAATAGAATATCATCAAGTTATATGACATCATGCAAATATTAATGTTCATCACACTAAAGGTTGAATTCTGTCAACTAGACAAAGGTGTACAACCAATCCACATTCAGCTAACTTTTTCATGCATTTACAAAACTAATGAACAGGTAAATGTGGGAAAATTGGCAAAAAGCTGATAACATTGTTTTGTTGTTGTTTCGAAAATATTTGAAGACTATTTGTTGTAAGAATTCAGTCAAAAAAGTGAATTAAAATGGCAAAACTATGCTATAACATTTCCGCAAATATGTGAGCATTTTTATAGACATGTTTTCAAAAATATTTACTACTTGAAAATTCTTCTCAAGATACTTATGGAGATATACATTTTGTCAATGTCTCCTACTCAAAAAAACATGTAGTATCTCTCAACCAAGATCTGCACTTACAGCATCCGGAAACAAACTACCAACCTTCTCATTAGAGGGTGAGGGGAGGTTTATACTAACCAAACTATACAACAATAATCCAGTCCATAAAATAGTTAAGAGAGTTTCTCAGTCATGTTTTTCAGCAGAAAAGGGTTATTGGCCCAGTGACACAACAGTACCTGCATCCATCTGTTGTTTTTGTCCAACTTTCTACTAATTGGGTGCACACAGTCACCTGGGCACAGCACGAAATACCTTCCTCATAGAAACCAGCTTTCTGCCGACTTTAGTTGAGCTCTGAAACACAACTCAAAAACAGACCACTATGTTCCCCAAAGGAGAGAGTTTGAGACACATCCAAAACCAAAAGCATAATCTAAAAAAAGAGAGAGCGTGAGTAATATCCTTTTACTGTGGATAGTAACAGTTGCAGTTGACTGCAGCCCTGAGAAGAGGTCCTTAAGGGTTTTTCTGTCTCTGTGTGACCTGACTCCTTACATAAGCCAAAAGAGGCTCAGAAGGAGAGCGCAGACGATGGGAAGGCTTCATACAACGACTAAAAATAGCATGAAGAGGGCAGATTTTCACCATGGACCAGTTTGACTGTGGGAAAGGTAGAGACCTGACACTGGCTGGAGGTCAGAAGTAATATGTCAGATGCTGACACTGACTGTGGCGGATAATGAGCTCAGGGAAATAGGAATGACAAATGTTGGTAATTTTCTCAAAATTACACAATTGAGCTCAGCCTAGACCTGTTTTACTGCAAACATGTAAGACAAGAGTGGGACAGCTGCGTCAAATGTAAAATTGGTAAATCACAATAATACAACTTCATCAAAAAAACAGATTCACAAGAATGAGCTCTTGACTAATTTTTTAACATGATATTGCTCGGCCCCTTGCTCTTTTACACCAAAGCATTAACATTAGGCTTTCTTTAGGAGCAGGTTGGTCAAAGCATCAGTCTTGCATGGAGAATTAAGGCTGATAGCTCAGATGCTAATGTTGCATGCCATCTGAATCTAATCATCAAATATTTATTCATATCCATCACAAACCGATTAAAAAGAACTGAATGCAGAGAGCAATTCCACAGCTCAATTCTGGAGCTCTGCATGCACCTGAGAAGCGTTTGGAGGAGCTCGACATAATGTAAATACCTACTTCCTCCTGCTGCTGCTAGAAAATATGGAAATGCAGCTTTAAGTGTATTTGACTGAAGTGGTACTAGAAGTCACAGCTAAATGTCTAGGAGTGAGATCTCATTGGTAAGTATCAGGCACAACTTTTATTACTGCTCACAAGTTCACATAAGAAGAAAATAACTCATACAAACTATAAAAAAGAGACTGTGAGACTGGATAGTAACTCTAATTGGTGTTTCTTTGTTTCTGACCGCACCACTGTCTGTCTGAGGCTGGTTGTCTTCCCCTGAGGAGAGAAAGGCGAGGAGACACGGAGCACCTGCTGGAGTGCATCACACCAGATCGGAAAAAGCAATTTACAAGCCATCTGTGAAACAATCTCAAGATAAAAACTGCATAAATCAAATTCATTTAGCTTCCTTTACAAGAATATACGGTTATATAATGATTGAGCTGTGGGTCTCCTGAGTGAAATATACTAGAAGACAGTCTGTCATCTTTAGTCCCCTGCCTCGGCATCATCCCTTGGCGAGTGTGAGTGGGCGATTGAAGTCATCTGACAGCTTAAATTCACTTCACCCTGAAAACAAAACAACTGCCATAAATCCTGTGGTACAATTATGTGGCTGTCACCATTGTCCTGTTAATTATGATCATTATCCTCCTGCTGGATGTGTCCGAGAGCGCCTGCATCAGCACCATCATTTCTCATTGTGATGAACAGTGGGCATTATTTGTTATTTTCAAGGGTTTTACAACTTCATCCAAATGGAACGTGTCAAAATAATGAGGAAGGGGGCAGAGCGTGTTTGAAAAAATATTATGGATCAAAAGAATGTCAACAGGTGAAAACACAACAAATTGTTTATATTAGACTTTGGAAACAGATCAGAATCATTTTTATGCAGTAGGAAGTAAATTATGTTAGCGTATAACTCATTTTCTTGTAATAACACAGTTGAAATAAGTTGATCTTATTGCTGAGCTTAGTGTGTTTACATGATCAGGGGATTCAGACTAGGCTAAAATACTTGACTCTACTATTTGGTTTTATCTCAAACCGGTCAGACAAGTTTTGTTCCAGTTTATATGAAAGAAAGTAAACCTATTACCCTAGAGCAGGGGTGCCCAAACTTTTTTCCTTGGTGGGCCAAAATTTGCTGATTTCTTTCTTCGCGGGCCAAAATGTATTGCATTGAAGTGTGCCAAGGGCCAAACATAGATTTGTTCGGCATTTAAAAAAAACATTTTGAGAAGAGATGAAAATTAAAATATCTTTTATTAACACGTTTTAAGAGATTGCACATGAATTTTGTCATTTGACAGTCTTTTCAGCACAAAATTGAAAAACCAGTTAGTCCTCATTAGTTGAATCATCTGGCGGGCCGAATTTGGCCCCCAGGCCCCACTTTGGGCACCCCTGCCGTAGAGACATGCCCTTCTGTGTTAGATTCACTACTCCATAATTCAGACTGCATTATGTTGATTTACCTAAATGTTGTTCATTATTAACTCACTGTTTATAATATTGTCTGTAAAATTACACACTGAACTTTTTGGGAAATGTAGAACTGTTTTAAACATGTAGGACTGCGTGAAGCATTTGATTAAATATGTTACTTTGTGAGCCACTTTATGCAGCCGCTTTATTGTTGTAAAAATGTTAACTTTATTGTTGGAAAGTGGAGTGGACAGGGGTTGTGAATATGCTATATTACATAGTCCAGCTGCAGACCGATTGTTTACATGACATCTGAAATCAATAAAATCGGTCTGGACAATGTGCTGCAATTGGTTTTCCGAAACCAGTTTACAGCTCTCTATAGGTCTGCCTGGGTTTACATGTGCTTTAGAGAACTACTTTAAATTGGACTAGGTTAGTAAACTAGTTTCCTAGCCTTTTTTTGTAAAGCGGAGGTTTCGTAGTTTTTGTTTCTGATGACTCTACTTACATGTGAGACACCAGATTTTAGGACTGCCTACATTTTCTTTGGTAAATTGAACCGTTTCGCTAATGTCACTTACCTGGGTCAGAATGATACTAGAAAGCATTTTTTTCTACACCTAGCAACAAAAAGTGGTGCTGACATTCAACAACAAAGATGTAATTGTCATCAGTTGCACACTTGTGGAGCAAATTCAAAGAACATCACTAGGCTTCAAGGGTTGTCATAAGTTTAGATCCAATAGAAATATATACACTCCACTCTCAAAAATAAGCAGCTTAGGCTTAATAGTCATAAAAAGATACAATAACTTGTTGAGATATGATCAATATTAAACAGCAAATATGACTTCAGACCACATTAGTCTATCCCATACAATAATCAAATCACAAGACATTACATTACATATAAACTGTAATTGGATTTTTTTTGCGTTAAATGTTCACCATTCATTTGAAATGCATTGAAAAGCCCCTTCCTCAGTATACAGGCTGACTTTCTCCTTTCTGCTGCGTCTGATCTGAGTGCACTCTGTGAACCATGAGCGCAGCCAATTAGTCTGCTTCCCAATACAGCACAGGTCTCCACTGTCTTTATTATTCCTATTCAGTGTCAATATGTAGGCAATCTCCACCATTTTTAGCCCAAATCTAAAATTTAAATTCACTAATATGGCTTCTCCAGTCATTTCTCACATATTGTGGTTTTACCATCCTTAAACTGAAAGTGAAAGAGGTGCTGTATGTGCACAACAACAACACTGGGGTCCTGCCAGCGACACCTGTTCGACCAGGTGGCCTCAGCTTGACAACCAGAGGATAAAACAGGAATGGAAAAAAGAAAAGGTGATGAAGAAGTAAAAAGAAAATGACAGATGAGAAGCGTGAAAATAAATTAAGTTGCAGAAATTTGGATTTGTACCAAAACTGAATTTCTCCATCTGCCCATTTCTGCTACAGAAACAGAGAATGTATTGTTGCATTCTGCGCAGCTGTGCATGTTTATTTATTGCTCTTTGCAGAAGTTTATGCAACCGCAAGTGTGCACGAGTTATGCAACAACTGTTTCTACTTCTCACCTGCAGCTACTCTGCAGTTACAAGGAGCATCAGAGTACTATTTATACGCTCTGTGATCTTCTCATTTTCATTTCTTTGCAGGTTGTCAAATGTATTGAAAATCAGATAATAACCAATATGAGACTTTCATCAAGAAACTAGTTTGAGCAAATTACATTAAGACAGATTTTGGCCTTTCCTGAAGAGTTTTAGTTAGATCTACAACAGTTATTAAAGAACTAGATTAGGATCACAGTATTACTAAAGGAAAATCAACCCTGCAATGTCAAAAAACAAGACGTATAAGAGTTTTTTTAGTCTATTGTTTAATAAAAAATAATATAGAGAATTGAGTCTTTAGTATTGAAATTGAGTATGAAAGTGCTACATGGCGGCATGCTCAAAACCAGTTTGAACTATTTGGTGACATTAATAATAATAGAAGTAATATTGTTTGTGACACTCCACTGCGTACTGATGCTGCCAATTACTTTGTTCATCAATTGGCAGAGCAAAGGTAAATACTGTCAATATTAAAATGTGCCATTTGACAATTCAAAATGAGAGTGGCTGGAGCTTAATATAATCCAGTCCTCTCCTTTGACTTGAGCACACGCTGTCATGGTTCAGGCCAGACTCATCCTCAGACACAATTAGCTGCAGTATTCAGAGTCTGACCCTCCTCAGTCAAATCAAAGAGAGCGTGACCTCCATTTAAATGCTCCTCTGTCTCTGTGTTTACATGCTTTACTCCAGTGTTTGATGCCACTAATTAGCCAGTTAACGCCATCTTGTCATCACGTATGCATGTGTATACACGGAGATGTTTGCTCAACACACAAACCTGGGAATGGTCCTCAACAGTGTCACTCACTGTATCAGTGATTCTATCTTACAATGTAACACATGCACAAATTTTATAACCATATGTTTCTAACTTTGATACTAAGGACTGAGAATTACTGCATATTTTACACTAATAATGTAACTTTAAACACAAAGTATTTTCGTAACACTTAAAAAATAGTTCTGTAGTAAATATGACTAAGAACAAGTTCTTTCTTTATAACTACTTCATCGCTTGAGGATTGAAAAAAGTATAATAAACCAATTATGAATGCTCTCTTACAAACATTATTAATTTTTTCTATGAATTTAGGAATACACTATAATAAATGTAGATCAGTAATTTACATTTTACTTTTTGTAAAACCCCAAATTAATGCAAAAACAGCTTAGAAATAGATAGAGGTCCAATTACTACAGGTAAGCCCCACCTCTTCACTGTAAGATTTATTTGTATCAAGCAGCAGATTTTTTTATTGTTGTAAAGTGACTATATGATTATATTGAACATGTTTTACTATGTATCTGAATTTTTTTGGACAGTTACAATTAAAAAACAGATAAGTGGGTGGAGATGGGTGGTGGGTGAGGACAGAGCTTTTCTAAGCACTCAATTGTCAACTGCAGAACAATACAAGATTACTCAAACATGCAGGAGTCATTCTTATTACAATTTTGAGTAAACTAATGATGAGAGAAGGCAGCTATAACTGGATTAAAAACTTAGAAAAATAGCTTTTACACATTAAGTTTCCTTTAAGTAATGTCTTTTACTATCACCATTACTGTATGTGGAATACTAAGTTATCTGTTACGAGGCAGAAAAGAACCCAGGTGCAGACACAGGAGGCAAGTTTCAAAAAATGATAATTTATTACAAAAGTAGGATTTTTCCAGGCAAGGCGACAGGCAAGGTGATGAGGACTGAAGCAGGACCCAAAGAAGGCTGGAGCGTGGATTCAAGTGAGTATTACGATCTGGCGCCGAGGAGCTGGTCGGAGAGGTCTTTGTCTTTGTCTTGATTGCCGAGTGATGACAGCTGGGTAGACTCTGAAGACGCTCCCACACACCTGTCTCCAGGCTGGGAACAGGAAGAGGAGGAACCGACAGCGTCTCCAGGGAGAGCAGAGGAGGGCAGGACAGCAGGCGGAGCTACTGTGTCAGTACCCCTCCCCCTACGGACGCCACCTGGCGGCCAACCACGCTTCTCTGGGTGCAGGCGGTAGAAATCTCGGATCAAGGAGGGGTCGAGGATGTTCCGCCGAGGCACCCAACACCGCTCCTCCGGGCCATAACCTTCCCAGTCCACCAAAAACTGCAGGCCACGACCACGGCGCCGGACATCAAGGATCTGTCGCACCGAATAGGCAGGGTGGTCATCAATCAACCGGGGAGGAGGCGGGGGCGGACAGGGAGGGAGCAAGGAGCTGGACTGGACAGGCTTAATCAAGGACACATGAAAGGTAGGATGAATTCTAAGCGAGGAAGGAAGTTTCAACCGCACAGCCGAGGGATTAATCACCCGCTCCACCTCAAACGGTCCAATGAATCGAGGGGCCAACTTCTTAGATTCAACCTTAAGTGGCAGGTCCTTGGCAGAGAGCCATACCTTTTGTCCAGGGGTGTATGTAGGTGCCCTGGTACGGCGACGGTTGGCTTGGGTCTGAGATCTGGCTGAGGCACGAGTAAGAGCTGAGCGGGCTCTTCTCCAGACTTTGTGACAGCGACGGAGATGATCCTGCACAGAAGGGACAGCTAACTCTCGCTCCTGGTTTGCAAACAGAGGTGGTTGGTAACCATAACAACATTCAAAAGGGGACATACCCAAAGAAGAATTAATCAGAGTGTTGTGAGCGTATTCCACCCAAGGAAGATGAGAACTCCAGCTTGAGGGATTGGCAGAGGATACACAGCGTAGTGCTACCTCCATCTGCTGGTTAGCCCTCTCGGTCTGCCCATTAGTCTGAGGGTGATATCCAGAAGAGAGACTGACACTGATGTTCAAGGCATTACAGAAAGCTTTCCATACCTGTGAGGTGAACTGGGGACCTCTGTCAGATACAATGTCTGTGGGGATGCCATGCAGCCGGAATACATGGTTCACCAGCAGGTTGGCAGTTTCATTAGAAGATGGTAGTTTAGGGAGCGGAACAAAGTGAGCAGCCTTGGAAAACCTGTCGACAATAGTGAGTACCACAGAATGCCCATTAGAGGGGGGAAGGCCAGTGACAAAGTCTAGTGCTATGTGGGACCAAGGACGACTGGGAATGGGTAACGGCCGCAGAAAACCAGCAGAAGGCCTGTTCGATGTCTTGTTTCGAGAGCATACAGAGCAGGCAGAAATAAAGTCTCTCGTATCTCTGTCCATGGTGGGCCACCAAAATTTGCTTTGAAGAACTGCCAGAGTGCGGTTAACTCCGGGGTGACATGTAAGATTGGTGGAATGGGCCCATTGAAGAACATCAGAACGGACTGCATTGGGGACAAACAAAGAATTTAGGGGGCCAGTGCCAGGATCAGGTTCATTTTGTTGTGCCAGACGGACACGAGACTCAATCTCCCAAGTGACTGCAGCAACAATACAGGACTGGGGCAGGATAGGATCACATTCTGGAGCAGGGTTATCAGCAGAAAAAACTCGGGACAGTGCATCTGGTTTTAAGTTTTTAGAGCCAGGGCGGTAAGTTAAAGTAAAATTGAAACGATCAAAAAACAGGGCCCACCTGGCTTGCCTGGAATTTAGTCGCTTGGCACTCTGAAGGTAAGTCAGATTCTTGTGATCAGACCAAACGATGAAGGGGTGAATAGCGCCCTCAAGCCAGTGTCGCCACTCCTCCAGTGCGAGTTTGATTGCTAGGAGTTCACGATTGCCAATATCATAATTCCTCTCTGCAGATGAAAGCTTGCGAGAAAAATATGCACAAGGATGCAATTTTTGATCAGAGGAGGAATGTTGTGAGAGTACAGCACCTACCCCCGAGTCTGAAGCGTCAACTTCGACAACAAACTGTAGGTCTGGATTGGGTTGAACCAGAACAGGAGCAGATGTGAATCGTAACTTCAACTCCTTAAAAGCAGCTTCAGCCTCCTGCGTCCAAACAAAGGGATGAGAAGTGGAGGTAAGTGCTGTCAGAGGGGCTGCGACGCGGCTGAAGTTGCGAATAAACCTTCTGTAGAAATTTGCAAATCCTAAGAAGCGTTGCAGCTCCTTACGACTGGTAGGGGATGGCCACTCCCGGACTGCGGTGAGTTTTTCTGGGTCCATTTGCACCTTGCCTTGGGCAATGATGTACCCTAGAAAAGAGACAGAGGGAGCATGAAACTGGCATTTCTCGGCCTTGACAAATAATTTGTTTTCCAGGAGTCTTTGAAGAACCTTGCGGACGTGAAGCTTGTGGGTTTCCAGATCCTTGGAGAAAATCAAAATATCATCAATATAGACAAAAACATATCTTCCAATCATGTCCCGTAACACATCATTGACCAAGTTTTGGAAAACGGCAGGGGCATTTGTCAGACCGAATGGCATCACGAGGTATTCAAAATGGCCAAGTGGTGTATTAAATGCTGTTTTCCACTCGTCTCCTTCTCTAATGCGTACCAGATGATAGGCGTTGCGGAGATCTAACTTAGTGAACACTGTGGAACCACAGAGAGGAGTGAAGGCTGAACTGATTAGCGGAAGTGGATACTTATTTTTAACAGTGATCTTGTTTAGGCCTCTATAATCAATGCATGGTCGTAGTGATTTGTCCTTTTTATCAACAAAGAAAAAACCAGCACCCACCGGCGAGGAAGATGGTCTAATGATTCCAGCTGCCAAAGATTCCTGGATGTACTTCTCCATAGCTTCGTTTTCTGGACGCGAAAGGTTGTACAGGCGACTACAGGGCAGGGGCGCACCAGGCAGAAGGTCTATGGGGCAGTCATAGGGCCGGTGGGGCGGCAGGGACAAGGCATGATGTTTGCTGAACACGGCTCCGAGGTCATGATAAACAGAAGGTACGGCTGACAGGTCAGGCGGATCTGGGAGAGGGGCAGATTCAGAAAAAACAGGAGGCAGGGCAGACTGCAAACAGTGTGAATGACAGAATGTACTCCATGAAACTATTCTTTTAGCGAACCAGTCTATATGTGGATTATGCACCCTTAACCATGGTAACCCCAACACAAGTGGAGAATGGCTGCAGTCAAAAATGTGAAAGCTAATAGATTCTTTGTGGTTACCTGAGAGGTGCAAAAAGACTGGGAGAGTCTTTTCCGTCACTCGAGCCAGAACTTGTCCATTTAAAGCTTTAGCCTCCAGGGGTGTGTCGAGAGGTTGTGTCTTAATTCCCAACTGCTGAATAATTTCCTGATCCAAAAAACTCTCATCAGCTCCAGAGTCAATTAGCACTGGCAAAGTTAGGGTCTGGTCGTGTAAAATTAGAGTCCCTTCAAAGCAAAACTTAGTGGGAGAGCTGCTCATGGGGCTCAACAGTATATCTCCCACTACTGCTGAGCCTCCCCTTTTGCTGGCCGCACGGGACATGTAGAGATAAAGTGCCCAAACTGACCGCAGTAGAGGCAGCTCCTGGAGTTCATGCGGCGTTGTCTCTCCTCAGCATCCAGACTGGCACGGCCAAGCTGCATAGGCTCTGGTTCAACAGATGACTGCAGAGGAGGAGGTGGAAGCGCAGGAAAAGCAGTGGAAGAAGAGGTAGATGGTGAGCTGAAAGATCTCAGAGACGAAGGTGCTTTACCCGATCTTTCACGCCGGCGTTCCCGAAGACGGTTGTCTACTCGAATAGCAAGATCAATGAGGTCACTGAGGTCACAGGGAACATCTCGAGAAGCCATCTCATCTTTCAAGGTGTCAGACAGAGCATTCAAAAATGCCCCATGAAGAGCTTCATCATTCCAACCGCTTTCAGCGGCGAGCGTGCGAAACTCAATAGCAAATTCCGCAACGCTACGACTTCCTTGACGTAGGGAAAACAGTCTCTTGGCAGCCTCCTTTCCACTTACAGGGTGATCAAAAATTTGCTTCATTTTAGCAGTGAACTCTGGATACGAAGAACAAACTTCATCCTGCTTCTCCCAGACAGCTGAGGCCCAATTAAGAGCATGGCCACGAAGACATCCAATTAAATATGAAATCTTAGCACGGTCATTGGAATAAGTTAGGGGTTGTTGTTCAAAGATCAAAGAACACTGAGTAAGAAATGACTTACAAGTGCCTAGGTCCCCACTGTAAGGTGCTGGAGGTGGAACAAAAACTTCTCTTGTAGGCAGAGGCTGGGCTGGGGGAGAGGCATCTGATTGAGCAGAGGAGCTGGCAGAGGGTCTGGTGTTGAATGACGTCACCTGAGTACGAAGACTGGCTAGACTAACAGAAAATTCCTTCATGTGTTCCATGAGCGCCTTTAAAGTGTTGTCATGCTGCTCCAAAAGAGACATCTGAGCAGCGAGAGTCTGGTTCAAGGGGTTTGAGTCTGCTGGGTTCATGTCTGGCCAGATCGTACTGTTACGAGGCAGAAAAGAACCCAGGTGCAGACACAGGAGGCAAGTTTCAAAAAATGATAATTTATTACAAAAGTAGGATTTTTCCAGGCAAGGCGACAGGCAAGGTGATGAGGACTGAAGCAGGACCCAAAGAAGGCTGGAGCGTGGATTCAAGTGAGTATTACGATCTGGCGCCGAGGAGCTGGTCGGAGAGGTCTTTGTCTTTGTCTTGATTGCCGAGTGATGACAGCTGGGTAGACTCTGAGGACGCTCCCACACACCTGTCTCCAGGCTGGGAACAGGAAGAGGAGGAACCGACAGCGTCTCCAGGGAGAGCAGAGGAGGGCAGGACAGCAGGCGGAGCTACTGTGTCATTATCTATGATTGCAACTCTTAGTAGTGTTTGTTGTTAGCTTACAAATAGTTTAGACTCTTACAGCTTTTGGTCTATTTCCATATATAATAATGTATACAATCCTTGTAGGAATGTAGGAAATACAGTAGATGATATGTTAACAGAAACTTCTGTCAACTATAAAACTAAACATGAAATGTGTGCTCTATCTACTTTCTCACAGAATTCAAAGTAAGATAGTATCAGTTAGTATTTATTCTACTATGGTCAAGGGAGAAATCTTGAATCTTATTATAGTAAAAACATTAAAGAAAAAAACAACAACTAAAAACTAGTAAAAACGCTTTAGCGCTTTTAAACTTCATAAGTAGGCCCATAAAACACAACGACGAGACAGTTTTCATTTGGGACTGAAACATTTCCATTCCACTTCTTTGTAGTGAAACTGTGCCTGTCGCCAGCCCTGAGAGACAGCGCGCGTACCGTATTTGAATAGCCCAGACCCCACTCATTAAAACAGCACAAAAGACTAATCACATCTGAGGAGCTTTGATTTACATGCAATTAAAGTTTCATGCGAACCCCGATAAACTGGGCTTAGGGAGGGAAGGACGGGTGAAGGGAAGGAGAGCAGATGTAGCCGGGCAGTCTGTGGAAAGCAGGAGGAGGTGGCGGGGGAGAGGGAAGGCGGAGGAGCCTGCTGAAGTGATGACACAGCACATCCATCTCAGTGGCAGGTGCCGGCTGTGGCTGCTTTACGGAGGACACGAACGAGGAGCTAGGAGAGGAGCTAGGAGAGGAGCGAGGAGAGATGGAGAGAGGTGCGGCGAAGCGATAACACACTCCTGAGCAAACATTTACAAAGCACTTCACACAGCTCTGCCAAAAATATGACTGCTTCACAAAGACGGAATTTAAGGCTGTTCTTGAAATAGGGACTGGTGCTATTTTTGACATCATATTTTATGTAATATTCTGTAACTCGTAAGAAACACGTCATGCTAGTCAGCAGTTATTGAATATTGGCATCAAAAGGCAAAACTAAATAAAGGAACATACAGAATCCAAGGTCACGTCAACAACATCATTTGGACAAGGTATTATTAAAGTTCAGAAGGACAATTCACAAGGCTTCTATGAGATACTTCAAAGACTAAGAAATCACAAGAACAAACTACTTTTAAAGTGAAACTAAACACATTGCATTTACTGTTCTGAGTCATTTTTGTGGAAAAACTGAAATGAGCAAATTTCAAGTTCAAATAGTCACAAACCTCCTGTTTCCCAAACACCAGTGTCATTTCTAGACTCAAAATTGTGTGCTGATCACAAACATCTGCTGTCTAACAAATCACACTGCTGCTCTCCACCCTCAGCTCTTCCATTCACCTTTTGCATAATGCTTTTCCAGCAGTAAATCCTCTCTAATACACGTTTGTGGAAAAGTTTAGATGGTTAGCTTCACTTTAAATAGGGCTGTGTGACAAAAAATTTCTTTGAGATGGAGTTTTAGTCGTTCCTAAATCATCCTCTTTTAAATGAGAGGTCTACAGTCTATCTAATGGTAAAAGTATGTGGATTGGAGCAGAAGTTCTGACTTTAGAGGAGAAAATTTGACTAGTTTTGTGTTAAACAGCAACGATTAAAAGCTTGCTTTGTTAAGAAATAAAAACTGAAAGCCACTTTGTAAGACAATATTATTTGTGTTGACGGGCAGCTTAAGTTATGTAAGCTTATGGTGAGTAAATCCAGAATCATGGCCAGCAGCAGCTACTTGATATTTCGTCAGTAGAACGCTGTTGTGAGAAGGTATAATGTGATGAATGTGTTCTGACAAGGAACAAACCAGTCACGTCTGAAGGATACAAGACCAGCTTTAAGACACTACAGTCTGGATTAACACAGGGCACTTTTACAAGACTGTATGCTGTGCTGATTACGGTACATACGAGAAATGTGATATTCAACAAAAACTGGTGAGAAGTGTCAAGTAATCAATAGGATTCATAATAACAGTGCCTCATTAGTTTGTCTCCTTCCTTGTCTAATGTGACACAATGTGAAAAATGAAAAAGAAATAAGACTCACATGAGATGCTACTGTTTACATGACATTTCAATTATCTGTCACTCTAGAAATCACATAATGACGATATTTCTGTTGTGCAAATAAGCATACCCACTGAAATTATCATATGTTGTCTTACTATTATATAATGAACTTCAATTACATACTAATAAGCATGTTTCTGGCATGTTACCTAATAAAAAAATAGTTATACAAGACTGGGACTGCAGATGGAAACTATCTGTGTAGCTATAATCTGGTGCAGATCATCTTTGTTTTATGAGCATTATGTCTCTGTAAACTAAACTAAACTAAATTAAACTAGATAAAAGTGTTACAAAAAGTTAGTGCTAATGGGTATTTAAAAAAGCCTTTTCTGGTTTCACTAACATATTTAGCACCCTCACCTTTACTTTTCACAGTAAAATATTTCTACTACAGGGGTTAGAGAACTGTTATCATGATGTGTCTATTAGAGATATCCTCCAGGTTATTATCAGACATTATTTTCTCAATACATAAATGCAATCACTACGTATATCTGTCAAGGACAACAGTGATAGAAGAAAATGCAAACAGAAAAGGCATTAAGTTGTCTAACCCAGGAAAACAACACTGCCACTGAGCTGGTGAATTGCATCCAGATTGAAATATCTGGGGAAAGTGCAATAATAATGGATGCAATAAAAGCAGTCTCATTTGCCCAGATGTGATCCACTCCTCCTCAATAAAAGTCTATGTGCTCCCACTGAGTCGTCGTGAGTCAAAATGAGTCATATTATCTTATCAATCACCCACTTACAGCACAACCGTCCTCCTGCAAAGCTCTGCGTGGAGCTGTGGAGCAGCAGCCAGTCCCACACATTAAAAATTCACAATCCACTGCCATCAAATGTAACCTGCATGATCCACCCACAAACAACAAAAACAAGAATCTGTTTGAGATAACCAAAATGATGACAAAGACTTGCACCTAAGGTCGTTTTCCTGGTCAGCTAATGCATTTTTGAGTAATTTTATGATTAAGATTAAGTAGCCCCACCTAGGGGTCAGTAAGAGTAGATTTACATACAAATATTGTATGCTATGCTACTGGGAATCACAAAGTTCCTCACAATTTGATACGATACAACCTAACACAATTTTACAACATATGCAATCATCAATGTATTGCACATAATATTTTGCAATGCATCACTGTTTTTAAAGTACCAAATATTCAACAATATCCCTCAATTTAACACCACCTGAACAAACTAATTATTTTTTAATGTACAATTTATTGATTATTACATATGTATTAACAAACTGATTTTGAATTAAACCTATTTGTTATCATATGAATATGTTTTTTTTTAATCCAAACAAGAACCAACATGGCATTATTTCACTAAATAAAATAAATCATAAATAAGTAAAAAAAATACCCTATCATATAGCAGTGCACAAAAGGAAAACTGTCTCACCAAATGCACTGAGATATATGTCAACGTTTAATTACTATAACATAACACACTCTCTATTTACCACATAAAGAGCTTCCTTATATGCCATTAGAAACCATAATGGCAAAATGTGTTGAATCAATCCCACCAGCTGCATGACTTGTCAATCAATGCACACACCACTGTTTCCATAGATCCACAGCTGGCAGTGCTCCAGAGAATATATAAACAGCAAGCACCCCCCCACTCCCACATCACAAACAGCACTAAGCTATGCAAACGATTTTCACTTTCACATTTTCAGCAGCATTCTCAAAGTTCACTGGGTACACTGAGCCAAACAACAATGGTGTATGTGCACAGACTTACAAGAGTTCCTTTGGCTGCCATCGGTTGCTCCAGGAGAAGTGGACATCCCAGCAGAGGAAGCTTTATTTACCCCCTCACAGCAGCAAAAAGGGAGGGACAGCTGTAGACAGGGCTTGGTGGTACTACGCTACCAAACTCCACAATCACCACAGCAGCACCAGACCTCCACCGCGCATCCTTTGCTCAGCGCACATGCAACCTCCTCCTCCGTGTGGGTGACTGACGGCAGCGGGCGGCTCACTGGGACATGGCTGTGCAGATTCGAAGGCGCTATGTTGCAGAAAAGTCTATAAACAGCTCATCCGTATGTAGTGTGGCTCGTCTCGGCAAGTGCAAGTGTGGCGCCTGTTAAGAATGACAGGAGAGAGAGGAGAGGAGCATACCATTGAGTGAGGGGAGGGGGCAGTGTGGGAGAGAGAGAGAGAGAGAGAGAGGAAATGGGTGCACATGGTATGAGCAGATTGGTCTGAAGATATGGCAGTGCTACACATGCACATACATCTCATGACTCAATATGAAATGGGAATATTCAAAAGGAAATGCCATGTCAGGCAGTCATGCAAACAGCTGAGCAGCACAAACAAGACAAGACAAAGAGAAACCACACGGTGATGTTTGCATGCCTAAGGGAGGGGTATGATAATGGGCTCATTAGCATGATGCTGTGAAAAGCGGCACACTACCACCTTGGCCTGTCTCCTCTAGTGTCCTTCACTAACTCCTCCCTTTGTTTCCCTTCTTTAGAGGTTCACACACAATACAGAAAAGTCAAAGTCAGCAGATATACATAGAGTTTAAAAACAGTTTTTTTTTTTTTTTAAAGTTTGTTTCATGTAAACCCTTGCAAGTAAGCAAAAGGCATAGTTTGATAAAGAATAACAATGGATGGCGTTAAGAAGGTTGTGAATGCTAAATAATAATGTGCTACTCGACTCGTAGATGGTTACTATGGGAAAAGACAGAACCATTAGACAGAAGTCACAGGATGCAAAAAAGAACACCCTAGGGATTTGAATGGAATTAGGAATAAATGCCAGCAAAATAAAAATGCTATTGTGAAACATTCAATTGCAGCCCCATACATTGGATTTGTGCCAGTGCCTATTAGGCTATTTAGTTGTGACAAGAGAAGTAACCCCCCCCCAAAAAAAATGCCTCTGACTGTTACAAATTAAGGCTATCACAACTGCCACAAGCTAGACAGTTTCCGAGTCATAAAAAACACTATTACTGCTTTTACAAAAATAGCCTTGGAATGAGGAAGTTTAGGTGTCAAATTTTCTGTAGAATAGTCTGTTTGTACAATGACAAAATGGGAAAACCTATTCATGTGCAGAAAAAATATATAATGTAAGATTTTATTTAATCTCCAAAATGTGTGATTCATTGGAAAACGTTAAGCTGCAGTGCAACTTTGACCCTGGAACTGTCCTTGTCATAAATGGCAGCTCTTTGTAGCTTGGGGCAACCTTATCTGAATAAATAAGATCTAAGTGAGAACCAGTACACATCGACCGTGTTTGGATTCATCTGCACACAGCGGGGGAGGCATGGAAATATTATAAGCTCCTTAATTAGCACTGAGTGAGTTCAAGTGTGACGTAGCATAAGCTGAAGAGGAGCTGAAGTTCAGCCGGTAGACTTGTAGACTGATGTCTTAAGCGCCCCTTTGAAATCTGCGCTGCCTGGCAACCAGAGGTACATACAAAAACACTATTTTCAGTAATGCTTTTTAATCAACACATATGCGCTACAACAATACGTCTGATTGTTCTCAGGCAGTAGCATGTAAGAAAGTGAAACAGGTGCTTGTTTAAAATGAGTTTGCTCTGCTATGCATGTAATTCTACTTTTTATTTATTTATTTATAACCTTGGCACAAATGGGTGGAACAAAATGCAACCACTGAAAGGAAACTTCTGTCACTAGGGTCTTTCTTTCCAAAAACTGCGTTATTCCCTCACTCTCAGTCTTTCCATTCAATCTATAGACAAAATAACACAGTTTTCAAACAGTGATGTTAGATTATCTACATTAGATGTTAGATAAGGGCAATATACACACCTGGGTCTCATTTATAAAGCATGTGTGTGTACAAAAATGTTACATATGCAATTTTCCATGTTATGTTGTGATTTTTAAAAAAAACATAACTTAACAAAGAAATGAGCAATAAAATGCCCACAATTTCAAATTTGAGCATGTGAGGTTTCAGAGATAAGGCAGAAAGAGTACTATACTGAGAGAGAAGAGAAATTATCAAGTGGGTAGAAGTTTGAGTTTTGTTTGTACGTTCACTTCAGTAAGAATTCTAAGCAAAGTTTTATAAATAAAATCCCTGGCCTTTCTGCGTGAGATTAGCCTGTCCTCCAGGCAGTAAGGTTTTGAACAGGTCAAATCAGGATGAGAGATACAGTGCAGTGGGCTCTGGTTGCCTCAGATGGAAGGGTCAAAAGCACAAAACTAATGTGCCTTAACTTAAAGAACACTTTATGTGCATTAATCACTTTTTTGTTGTTGTTTTTAATGATGCTCTAACATTAGCGTTTGAGATACTTTTCCCTCTGAGCCTCAGAAAACAGTGCTACTTATTTTCCAGATCTATGATGTCATAGGTAGAGCTCTGAGATCTTCTGCATCGTTATAAGAACATAAGTCACCCAGACTGTTTGAGCTTTTTGCAGCATTAGCATATCAGACAAGATTGGCTTGTTTATTTCCCCTGTGTAATCTTTGTAGTAGTTGGGAGTTGTAATTCAATTCTTGATGTGAGAATCACATGGCTGTCATATGTGCTTTATTATATATTTATTTTTTACATTGGAATCTTAAGCTTTAACACATAAGATGCCAAATCAAAGGTTCTGAAGAGCATTTTTAAAAGGCAAGAACAATGTAAATAATTTATTTGTTTTACACACAAAGAAGTAGCTAGAGTGCTCACATGGCTCTTTCTTACAGGTTTGAACAATAAATTGTTTACTTATTGTACGAAAACAGCATGTAAAAGTCTGATTTTGCTTTTACAAATCCACTTGGGCAATTATAAAGAAAAAAAGGTTGCATAGCAAGTACAATAAATAAATAAATAAATTAATTAAAAAACCAAATACATTAAAAAAACGAATAAATTAAATAAAAAATAAATAAATAAATAAATAAATAAAAATCCTAATACACTAACTCAGCTCCATTATCTCCTGCATGTTTGATAACCTTATGAATATGTTTTGATATTTCGCCCTTCATAAAACAAAGCTTAACAACAGACAGACAAACAGACAGACAGACAAACAGGTCCCTCACTCACAAAAGCGCTCTGTTCTAGGAGAGGGAATGGATGGAAATGAGAAAGACACAAAAATACAGTTGCCTTGGAAACTGACATTCTGCGATAAACTTTTATGTAATCTATGCAGAGTCGTGCCAAACACTGCAGGCTATTGGTAAACTTTTCTAACAAGTGCAAAAATCGGAACAATTGTTTTCAATTTGATCACATAGTGAGCAAAGGAACACAGAGATCTAAGCAGTATTCTCCAGGTGGAGCTGTGATTTATGCCCCTGCACTCCGCACTTTCTTTTGTCCTTCACAAATCTATGAGCATTTAACTGCAATGTAGGTAAGGCTACAGGAATAATATTGCATAGGTTTAAAGCGACGTCCAACATAACCTTTGCCAGTGTTACATGATGGGATTTATAGGCTACAGTACAACCACTGTTTACAAGGCCTTGGGAGGATACACAATTCACCAAGGTCAGACTGAAGAACTTGTCTTATTCACAGATTAACATACTGTGTGTTAAAAACAAAAAGCAGTTGACCATGAAGGAAAATGGTAGGTCTGATGGGCAGAGGTAGAATAACAGAAAATTTGTTTTCAACTAGGACTGAAGATACAAATTGGAGTGAAATAAAAAAATAAAAAACTAAAGTCAAAAACAAAGTATTGGTAAAAAGAACACTACTCAAATAAGAGTAGCTGTAACTGTCAAAAACTACAGAAACAAAATCATAATTGAAAAAGTGATGAAGTGATGACAATATTACTCACGCAGTGAATAAAACATGTGTTCGAAAACTCGGAATAGCACATTCCTCACAAAGTTACTCAAAAATATACATGTAACTGACCACTCCCACCAGCCAAAAATACTCGGCATATTGCAAAGTGCTCAGGAATGGTCAGTTAGTAATGTTAGGTCAATAGCGATTTCAATATGTTAAATACTAAACTTTGGGTTTATTTAGACTATTGAGCCATAAACATATTAACCAATTATGGTAGTTGTTTATAAAGTTGTTCCGAGGCTCTTGACATTGCCTTGCCAATGTATCCTCATAAATCGTTTGCAATGGTACAAATAACATGGTGGATTTCCCAGGACAACATTTTATCTGTACCTTCTCAATCTCTAGGTAGGCATAATTGGCAAAGAAACTGCACAATTTTGCTAACAGGGTGATGAATCCAGTTACTGATATGTTGATAACACAACTGTATACAGTATGCCATAATGACAATTCCTCACCAAAACACACCTAAAGTTGTGTTTCATTTCATTCATACTTTAATTTAATACAAAAACCCTGCATGCTTGGGCCGTGTTGTTCACCTGAATTGAAAACACTCTGTTGCTCCTTATGATGTCACTATGTGGTTGTACATGCTTATACATGCCCCATTCACCTTCAGTAAAATCTTTTGCACCACTTCAGTCATGTCATTGTCTAGCTCTAACTACAACGATTGTTTGAGCCTCCTTTCAACTTTTACCACTCATTTAACTTCAAAATTATGAAGACTTTCGTGGCAGTCACAACTCAAGAAAAATAGTAAAGGAAATACACATCTACTAAGACAGTCAAGTGATTTGAATAGTTGAGAATTGTACAGGAAACCACTTCAGTTTAGGCTAAAAAAGCTGCTACCTTAAAAAATACCATTTAACGACATCCCAAGGTTGACCAGAGCATTTTTGTGTTGGAGCCGGAAACTTCAGACATTTATGGTCAAAGCAAATCATTACTCAAAGCATGTTTTTGCTGAGAGAATAACATTAAAACAGGACTAAAAACTAAAAAAAAAAAGTAAATTTTGTGTAATATGGGACCTTTAAAGTGTAATTTTGGTCAGATCAATAGTTCATTATTTTTTTTAGGAGCAGCTTGTGTGGGAGAAATTGGACACTATTTAAAAAGCAGGAGAGAAACATTTTGCTTTCCACTAATATCATCAACAGCACACCACCATCCCCACTGCTTCATTTATCACTGAGGAGTTCTTCGTTTGGAAATACAATCATGCAAATCCGAAACAAGCCTTGATGTATGAATTTGTTTAACCAGAGGTATCATCTGTCTTTGTATTGGAGTGTGGGCAAAGTAACTCCTCGTCTAAAGTCTTTGCTGTGATCTGATGAAGGCCAACTGGCATAAAAGTGGGAAGTGGTTGCTAGGCGACTCTCTACCTCAGGCCCTTCCCTTTATGTTGCCTTTTCCCAATTGGTTCAGACTTCATTCATCACCACTGTCTCATGCTGCTTCAGAGTATCCTATATCTTAATTGTATTTGGGATGTTACAGTGATATAGGACACACTGTTAAAGCCGGCAGCGACAATAAGGGTGGGTCCAACACTGCAAAAAGGGAATATTGCACTGTAAACCAGACTATGACTACAATACTTAAAGTTTTAAGGCAGGGCTATTCAACTAGATTTTCCAGAGGGCCAGATTTTCCAGAGGAGGTTGGACCAAATATTCACATAATATTTAGTGATTTAGGTTTAGAATTAGGTTTATTTGGGCGTCTTCAAATAAGATTTGCCAATACAACAAGAGCAAAGTGGATTGTTTTGCTAAAAATATAAAAAGATGACAATTTATCACTGGAATCTAATAATACATACAACTGGAATTGACAAAAAAAAAACACAAATCTTATTTTAAGACAGTAAAAATACAATAAAATCAAGATAATTAGTGCTTTGGAAAGTGAACTGAGGGCCGGATCAGATTCTCGGAGGGCCAATTTGGCACCCGGGCCTTAAGTTGAATAGGCCTGTTTTAAGGAATTTGCTCGTAACATTTTGAAGTTTTGAGAAATGCATTGAGCAATTTTTGAAATCCAAATGTTTTAGGTATTGTTAAATTATTTGATATCATTGACGATTGTCTGAATTGAAGTTTTCCAAAGATTATAAAACCTTAAAAAACACCGGACAAGTTTGTAAAGTAAACTAAAATAAGGACAGGAGGCCGCAATGTTTCAGTACAAAATGGCTGACTTAATGTTAATCATACACATCCAATTCAATTTAAGATTTGTCTCAGGTTTGAGTCTGAATTTAATGAGGTTATTAGTGATTTGCATTGTTGTTGTTGTTGTTGTTGTTGTTGTTGTTGTTGTTGTTGTTGTTGTTGTTTAACTGATTTTGTGTTGTGAGCGTCTAGGTTTCCAGCATTGTGGCGTAAGTCATGATGATAACCTTTTATTATAAAAATAGGCAAGTATAAATTATGGATGCACAATTCATTGAAATTTAATCAAAATCACAATTTCAATAGATTTAATTAGCAAATCGCAAAGGCTGAAGTTTTTGAAGTTGCATAATTTTCTTTACAAACAGCAAAATACGTGACTTTCTGCATAAAACAAACAAACAAAAAACTAATAATCCTGTAGATCAAATCAGCTTTCAAAATAGCACACATTTAGTCAATTCTAAAAATGTAAACATATATACTGGTCAGAAATATCACAAGCAGATATTTTCAATGTACAAACATAGGCCTCATGACAAAAACAATGTTGTGGTTATGAGAAAGTAGCAAGCACGTGTCTACATCGAGTAGGTGTTGCTATAATGAACTGTGACTGTTATCATTTTGAAAAAGCTTTGTTTTTCCAGTATGGAAAAGCAGACTGTGATCTTATAAGGTTGCTAAATCTATCAGCAGACTTCCATCCTCTAAGCTAAAGAAAACATTACTAATTACTATGAGCGATTCCAGCGGAGCAGATGGAGCCGTCGCAAATACCACAAAGTTGGACTTACACAGACTGTAGCGAACTTCTTAAGGGAAATGAGCTGGACATAGTAGCTCAATTATAACAAAATATTAAATAAAAAAGGGTTCAAAATGAAAATAAATAAAGAAGTAAATGCAGTCAGTCTATAGAAGTACCATATGTTTAAAACTTCATCTTGCCTCTGTTAGCAAAAGATACAACTATTACATTACGTAAAAAATACATTTGTTTCTTGAATGAACAACTATTCAGGCTTAGCAAAAACAAAATCCTCACTTTTACTAATCACAGCAAAGTCTGTATTTCTGTCATTTTGGTTTTTAGTGGCCCTTGAGGTGCAAATGCATCTAAACTGCTATTTAAAATATTATTCACATCAACATATTTTCA
This sequence comes from Mugilogobius chulae, assembly GCA_038363315.1. Lineage (NCBI taxonomy): Eukaryota > Metazoa > Chordata > Actinopteri > Gobiiformes > Gobiidae > Mugilogobius > Mugilogobius chulae. The sequence continues at coordinate 29,217,951 of CM076408.1, forward strand.
AGTGGTTTTGCTAAATGTTGCATAGTCAACAGTAATACTCTTACTAATTCTGAAGTTCTTGATAAATGTATCAAATCTCTGTATTTGCTAACCCCAGTCTTTACGCACATGGCTGAACATAGCTTTGTAGAAGTCAGACAATAGTGCACTGATGTGAAGAGAATACCAAACAGAAACTCATTGGATTTGCCTTCTTGTCATTCAGACTCAGTAGCTCTTGTTCTGTCAAAACGGGAATCGACAACGGCCTTAACAACCCCATGCAAATCCATGATTAGTTAAAAATCAATAATGTTAAACGCAGTATAAGCGTGGGTATGCTCTACAGATAATCAAATATATGGGATATATTTAGTTGGTTTAATTTAAATCAGTGAATCAATGCAATCTAAGTTTAATACTGTGACAGATCACTCTCTGACTACTTTCCACTGCTGCAAATTGAATAAGTCAGTCTGTCATCACCTCAGCAGACAGTACAGCCAAAAAGCCTCACAGCAAGAAGGGATCAGAAAGGACTTCACTTTACCAAAGATGATTTCAGAAAAGTACATTTGATTCTACTAAGTGAAGAAAAAGACAAGAGAAAAAACGTTAGATTTCACAGGCCAGCAACAGAGAGACTTTACAAAATACCACGTGGCAATTACTGTCAAAAATATAAGAGGAAGAAATCTTAACATAGCTGAAACATTTATTTATAGAGGTCAGTGTTGCCATCTGGTGGTGGTATGTGTAAATGTTCTATAAAACCATTTGGGGAAAGTAACAAAGGCATAAGTGGTTTAACAACATCAAAGCCATTAGTAAGTAAAAAAAAAAAAGATCATAAAAGCAACTAGCAAAAAATAATGCGGGTATTTAAAACCAAAATAATTTGGCTTTAAATATCTGTCGATACCTAATATTGACCAATACCAGTGGAGGGTGTGTCAAAAATGGCTTTTTTAATTCTCCAAACTCAGTGAAGAAAATAGGTCTTGTACAGTAGTAATATGTAACTACTGTGCAAAGAACAACTTAACTTTATGGGGATAAAATTTAAAACAATATCAGACTTTGTGGGTCAACAACAGCCAATAATTTTTTGCATCTAATTAAAGGCACAACCATTAAATGCAGCAATATTTCATAGACCAGAGCGGTGCATCGCTATGGTAATACCCCATTATGTGACCAAATTAGATTGCTGTGCACAGTCTGAATCTAATAATAAAGTATTTTATTTCTCATAAATAATGGAGAAATGCAATGATTTGATTGGTTGTACTTGGGCGGTTTCTCAAGTTTCACTTTACAGTAACTAAAGCAGAAAAGAAGGTCGCAGGTTCGATTCCCGCTCAGGCCTGGGACCTTTCTGTGTGGAGTTTGCATGTTCCTCCTCATGTCAGGGTGGTTTCCTCCGGGCACTCTGGTTTGACCACCAACCAGTAACATGCAGGTTAGGGAACACTTGGTGGTAGTCGGAGGTTGAGGCATCAGGTGTTTAGGTGAATCGCCTCTGCTGAGCTGCACTCAGTGACAGTAAACAGCCAGGGCTGTTTACTGTCACTGAGTGGGGAGGGAGGCGTTCATCTCACTGTGAAGTGCTTTGTGACTCTGTGTCTTTGAAATGCGCTATACAAATAAAGATTACTTACTTATTTACTTACTAAATCATGTGCTAAAGGATTTGTAAGAGCTACAAAGCAGTTGTTCACACTTAAATACTTACTTCCTGTTTAATAGTGAACCAGTTTTAATTGTAACTTCAAAGTCTGACAAATTCATGACTGATATTCATTCAAATGATTCTGGTAAATTGGTTCAAAACACAGTGGAGAACTTCCTGTAGAATCACTTAAACGTTTTTAGTTGTAAATTAGTAAATGTTATCTTTTCAACCAAAAAATATATGATACACGCAGCAAAAAATGAGACCACTGCAAACTGTCTGAATCCAATATTAAAGAAATTTTGTTCAAATCAGGAGCTGAAAGCAGCACTCTGATTGGCTGTGCTTGGGTGGTCCTCTCTAGTTTCACTTTGTTGTTTGCAAAGTTTAAAATCGGTAATTGCAGCCAAAATGAATACATGTCGATATTACCCATGCGTTGAAGGATTTATGAGAGGAAATTGTCATATTTAAAACATTCATTTGCGCTTGCATTGTAAAAATCAGCTACCCCATCTTTAATGACATCACAAAGGGAAACAAAGAGTGTTTTTAGATTGAGAGTACACATGCTAAATATGAGAGATTTGAGTGTTAAACGTGCGAAAGAAATAAAACAGGTTATTTTTATCTTGTAGATAAAAAGTGTGTGACATAGATCATTTAATCTGAATACAGTAGTAAAGGCACAGTTCCAGATGAGGGCAGCAGAGCTTCAGAAAAGATCATTGTACATTCTCATTACAGAGAAAGTCCACACATTTTAGTATAAAATATTTAAGTTTGATTTAAATGATGAAGAAATTAAAACAATAGATGATGGCAATGTAAGCACATTTCAGTGTGTTTACCATTAAAGCATACAGAAATGTGTAGTAATTTTATGTATAAAAGAATGCACTGAATAATGCGTTTTTCCAGGCTTATATACCACCAGGCCCAGGTACAACACAAACCTACTAAGAACAGGTCAGAGATAGGGTGTAATGCCATGTAAAAGCCATAAAGATGATGGCTGCATACATACTTCATAGTTAAACTCGCATGTCTAAAATTAAACAGTGACATATTAAGTTCACTCAAAGCCAGTGACACAGCTCCAGTGCAATGGCCTGTGTGAATCTTAACAGAAAACATAGAGCGGAGGCGTCTTGTCTGTTTGTGTGACCCAGAAACATACTCCTGACGACCTGAGGAAGATCCACAGTGAAGTGTAGCCCACATCTGCCACACAGGCTCAGCTCAGTTCAGCTTTGTGCACCAGTGTGGGTAAAAACAACATCTCCTCACTCTGTTACAGTTTAAAGCTGAGCTATGTCACTTTTCTGGTTTGCCTATTGAATGTTTTGATGTTTTTGACTGGTCTGGAATGTTTCATAGGTCAAGATACAAAAGAAAAAGAATGTAATTGAATAAATGCAGAATACAGAATATGATGAATATTAGTGATGCAATAACATAACAACAGTGCAACCTTATGTGTAAATAATTGCACTTACATTTACTTCACATAATCTTATCTATAGTAAACTAAAGACATTTTGCAGTTGTTAGTTAAAGTTGTAGAATATTTGTTCAGTGGTTAAAAGCCATGTTCATCTGGCTCTTAAAGCACAATAACTACACAATTAGAACAAGAATATAAAAAATGATATTTTTTTGCTGTAAGTTGTGCAACACTGTAAGATACAGTACATTGTTTGCTTGTAACAACATACAACATAAACATATCATGTGTCATTTAACACACAATTTAGATTCCAGTTTAAGTAGGTTTTGTTATGTGTTAGTTCTTGTGTGTCCTATGAGCCTCACTGAACAAGCACAAACAGCCATACAGAGTTGTAAATGTGTACAATCACCGGCTATCTACACACTATCAATGATGCTGCTGCCACACTGAATCTCATGGACCATATTTATCCAATTCATCTCTAATTGTTCTGGAATTAGCTCAGCTTCCCCACAATCATCTGGAGCACAACAATGACGGTCCATATGGGACTGTGCTTTATACAATGAGAGGAGATTGATGTGAGCTCTGATGCAGATTTGAAGTGCTCAGAGATTTGATATCATGCAGGCCTTTGGGAAGCAGCACTGGCAGCTGCTGTGAGGCTATGAGCCAGTCTGGAGCAGGGCCAGAGCATCAGGAGCACAGCCACAACACATTCAGAGTCCAGCTTTAGGCTTTAGACCACAGTAATGATCTGGGATGCTTCTCATGGAGCACTGAACGTCAACCAGGTCTTTTAGTTCAGAACAATCCAACACTTGAAGATCAAAAAGTGATGTATTTCTAAGCGCAACAAGAAATATATTTCTGTTACTTCCCGCTTAAAAAATAAATCAATCAATACTGTGAGTGAGGCCCCACTTCCACAACAGAAAAGTTGAAAATGAAAATGCACTAATACTAGTGGTTGTATATTTAACCACAATAACTTAATATAATAGTTCTATGTAAGGCCCTGTTTTTGGTCAAACAAAAGTCAATTTTGGAGAAATACAAGCTTGCACAAAGTAAGAAGATAGATAATAATCTATATTTTGGTCAAATAAAACACCCTAATGAAAAAAAAAACATGCTTCTATACTAGAACTGTTAAAAAGGAACACAGTGAGCTACTAACTAAACATTTACCTCTTGCAATTACAATGATTAAAACAGCTCTATCGCCCTCCATGGGGAATCTATAAATATTAATATATTCAAATACAACTATCTAGAAAATTATAATTAAAGTATAATACAAAATTAACATTTAACTTTTCAAGTTGCGCCCCACATTATTTTGAGCCAGTATTATTTTTTGCATGGCTTTCACTTCTGCTGCTCTGACTCTCTTCATGAACACCCTTTTGTGTCTGTCCCGAGGCAATGAGAAAGCACTGGCTATGTTCTGTGCTTAGACATCTGTATCATCTTTTCCATTTACCCATCAGCCAGCACTATGCAGCGCTCTTATCCTTCACTGATAGTAGAGACTGGGTGGAGGCAGGAGACCGCGCACAGAACAGGGTGATACCACAGCCGAGGGACACATTCTAACATTCTAAAGCAGTGTAATACTTTCTGGGTACTTTTTTAGATATCAAATGTTATCAACTTGTTGCATGATTATTAGGACATTTAATTTAATTACATTTATTCTGTCCAATTTCATAACAGTCGCCTGACAGGGTTGTATAAGTTTGCTGATTTAACCAACTGAAGGTTAGAAAATCTAAGAAACAGTCATCGATCAATTGTCGAGAAGCAGATTAACAGACATTGACTTAAAAAATAAACAAATTGATAACTGCCCCAGAGCAGAGGATGATTTGTCCTTAGACGCTTCTTTGGCAAGGACTCCAATAAAACAAACAAAAACAAAAAAATATTGTCTTAAGTGAAATCTCTGACAAAATCACAGGCGAAGAGACTAGAAGAAAGCCATGAGGAGAACACACAAACTCCACATAGACAGGTCCTGTGTTGCTCAGGAGCTGAGCCCAAGACAAATGTGCATATACGTCTACTACATGATCAGGAAAAAGGTAATAACAAAACTTTTCTTTTTGCCCATGGTCAGAACAAAATTTTACCTAAATGTGCAAGTGTCAGTGTGACCTCTGTCTGAGTCTTTAGGCTGTGAGTCCTTGAATAAACTAATGTGACATGACAGGACCGTGGGCTAAACTCTGACCTGATAGCAGCCATAGACACACACACTCAGCTTCAAGGCATAAGCAGCAGCATGGCTCAAGTTTGGCCAGCTAATGTGCCAAAACTGAACAGGTAAAAAAATGGCAGATGTACATTTTTTTTACCTCCAGAACCGAAGAGAAAGATGTAGCTCAAGAGTCAATTTGGTACAAAGATCAAATGCTTAAGACCAGCAAAAGCCCAATCCTTTATGTTTCCATTTGTAAAACACTGACCACAGATACACATACTTAAGAATAAATGCTAGCATTGTGTGAAAAAACATCATTTACACACATTTCTTATTACAGTCGTCGTCAAATTCACTTTGTTGGATTTGAAAAAAATATAAAAAGATACTAAGGATAACTAAGGACATATTTGGTATGGATACATTTTTACTCAAAGACCTCAGCCAGACTCTGATTTGCCCAATAACTAAAATTCTCAATGATTCCATCTCTGAGACTCTTTTTCCAAGTGTGTGGAAATCGGCAGTTGTAGTTCCTATCTACAAAAGTGGGGATTGCTTATCCATGTGTAACTACAGACCGATCAGCATTTTACCTACAGTGTCTAAAATTGCAGAAAAAATTATTGCCCAACAAATAATCACTCATCTCAACACCAGCTCATTCACACTTCACCCAATGCAATTTGGATTCCGAGCTCAATATTCCACTGAAACTGCTAACTGTTACCTTATTGAAAACATTAAATGTCTATTGGACAAAGGTGGTTTAGTCGGTGCTGTGTTCTTGGACCTAAAGAAAGCTTTTGATACTGTCAATCACAAAGTATTACTGTCAAAACTCAATAACTTTAACTTCTCACCGGATGCAATAAAATGGTTAGAGTCCTATTTAACAAACCGATCACAATCTGTCAAAATCAATGGTTGCCACTCTACTTCACTCCCTCTAGCGACAGGTGTTCCACAAGGTTCCATTCTGGGCCATTGCTTTTCTCTCTCTACATAAATGACCTCCCCTCAGTTTGCCCTAATGTCCAAGTTCAGATGTATGCAGATGATACAGTAATTTACACGCATGGCAATAACCCGGCACAAGTATCAGAAAAACTAACTCAATCCATGGCTCATATTTCAAAATATTTAGAAAAATGCCACCTAAAACTCAATACGGATAAAACAGTGTCAATGTTCTTCTCTAGATCCGCCACCATCACCCCAACAGATATTGTAGTAGCTGGTGAAAAACTTCAAACTGTCTCAGAAATAAAATATCTTGGCATAACATTAGACTCCAAACTGACTTTCAAACCACAAATCAAAAAAGTAATAAACCGCATAAAACACAATATATCAAACTTCAGGTACATTCGATCTCACTTATCTCTGCAGGCTGCAAAAATGTTCATGCACTCAATGGTCCTATCGCACATCACCTACTGCTTAACAACTTGGTCTCAGGCAAACAAAACATCCCTAAAACCCATAGAATCACTTTACAAACAGACAATTAAAATACTGGATAAAAAACCTTTAAGATATCATCACTGCAATATTCTACACAAACACAACCTGTTCACATGGGAAAATTTTATTAAGTACTCAAATCTCTGTTTAATTTATAAAATTGTCCATGGCCAATCTTCTCCTCCACTCTCTCAGTTTATCTGCACCAGGTCCACCACACACCGTCTCACTCGAGGTGCAGCTCGTGGGGACTGCATAGTTCCATTGAGGAAAAGTGCTTTTAGCCAGAATGTTTTTTCAGTCAAAGCCTCTCAGGAGTGGAACTCTGTTCCTGGCAATATTAGAGACACAGCTACTTACAATTTATTCAAAAGACATGTTAAAAACTGGTTAATAACTCACCAAGTCTGTGAACACTAGCGCGCTGTGTCATGTACTGTGTGTGTCTTGTCCTTTTGCAATGTGAGTGTTCTATGTGCAGAATGGCTTTTACTGTCTGTGTTTTTCACTGTCCTTACCTGTGTTTTGTTTATCTTTTGCACTGTTGTATATACTTTAAACATTTGTATGCATATCTCATGTAAATTTTATTGTTATTATTATATTTCAGGGTGACTACTTCACCATCTGTCCAGGGACTACAGATGTAAAATAGCCTTTCTGGCTAATTCTGGTACATTTACAGAAATGTTGATTAATGTACACTGTCCCTGTCAAATAAACCAAATAAATAAAATATACATGCAGCTATTAAACGTTATGATTATTGTGTACATTATTGATAAATTATAAACTATCTGTCTGGAAGCCTTCAGCTGCCACTTCAGCCTTAATTTGGTGACATCGTATAAAAAGTCTCAGTGTACAATAGCGATCATTGTTTGAGTAATTAGCTAACCAAATAAAAATTATTATTACTATTATTATTTCAAACAGAATAAAACCCTTTAGATGAGGCAATCGACAAACAGCTCCAAGTCTTTATTTATCGCACACAGTAAGGACGTAATGCTGGAAAAGGCTGCACAGATGTGATTGGTTTATTTAAGCGGTGTTAATACTAGTTATTTCCGCCCAGATTATGAGCATAAATAAGCAATCACAGAGAGTAATGAATATTGAAAGACCAAACCAAAGCATTCCTACCCTCAGCACATGTTTATTAGCTGCACTGCTGCTCCACTAAAGCTCCTCCTATACAGAGGTTATGTAGGTCACATGTTTATAATTAGACCTCAGAAGTCCATGCATGGAGGCACATTCATGACACACTTCATTTACCAGGATTAATATTCATAAGTGGTTCACATTTGGAGCAGAGATTTTGTTACATAAATCATACGGATAATAGGGAATTACCATTCACTTACTGAGTGAAACAACATGGGCAAAAATAGAGATCACAGCATTTCTCTGTCTCCAGAAGAGTCAAACATTTGGGAATGAGAGAAAATGGTAAGATATAATTTAGCTCCACACTACCGACTACTTTGAAGTTCACCATGGTTCTGAAAGTAAATTTCTCATCTACATATACCATAGGGATTTGGAAAAAATGAAATATTAAAAGATACTGACTGACATAGATGTAACTAGTAAATTTGCTAACATTTTTTGTTTCGTATGGTACAAAAGTGCTAAAGGATACATTTATGAGTGTTCTTTAAAGGTGGGGTAGCTGATTTTTACACTTCCAACACGATTTAGGTTTTAAATTTGACAACTTCCATTCCTAAATCCATCGACACATGGTTAATATTGATATGTATTTTATTTTGGTTGTATTTATGATCAATATGTCTTTTTACAAACAATAAAGTGAAACCGGAGAGGACCACACAAACACAGCCAATCAGAGAGCTGCTTTCAGATCCTGATTAGAACTAAAATTCTGTTTTATCCAATTTAGATAATACTCAGTGGTCTAATTTTTTCACAAAGTGCAGTATTTATTATATACTTTTTAGTGGAGAAAACAAAGATTACTAATTTACAACAAAAAAAGTTAGCTACCCCAAATTCAAGCAATCTTTTTTCTCCAATAAGCAAGGAGCGAGAAAACAAAGAAAAAAAATACTTTTGGAACCTCAACTGCTTAGGTCTACAAATCAAATCTTTCACTACTTCTTGAGAAAAAGTGGACAAGAAGCAAGTTTGAAAAGGAATTGAGAACAAAACTAAGTACTTGGAAAAGTGTACAATTCATCTGGCCAGATTAGATTGCAATTTTGCAACTTTTGAAACACATTTTCTCACATAATAGCATCCTTTTGTTGCTGATTCAAAACTCTGAGGCTCTTCCAGGTGTGCAGCCTAAAAAGTCCCACGTTCTTTTCATTCTGTGTGGTCAGAATGAATGAGCTGTCACTGCAGGAGCTGGGACAGTGTGGGCTAAGCATTACACACTGCTCTGAGAATCACAGAAGGCAGTAACATCCATCCACATAGAGTCAAGCTCCCTGTGAGCTCCGCTTCGTACGCAATGCATTCAAATCCTACACTTGCCTGGTAATTGGATAGATTTATTAAAGTTTTACAGCAGAACCTTTCAAGAATTACAGATAAATGTAACCATGAAGTATATGCTGACTTGAGAAAACACATGACAGTTTTATAAGAGAAATCTCTATTCGATAAAGCACATTTTATCTTTAAAGACGGCTATAGCAAAGCCCAGAAGCAGTAGAAATATAATATTTGAATGTGTATCTAAAAATGTCACAAAGTCATCTTAGAAAGTTTCTCTCGCCTCTATCTCCTCCTGTGTTTTTAAATGCTTTTCGCCTGCCACTCCAGAACTTCAATCAGACTAATCATTTCCACAGTTAATTACCTCTGTCCCCCACAGAGTCTCACTGACAGCCTCCGAATTCAAATGTGAGCTGCTCTACACCTGTGGCTAATGTGGCAGATGGAACGTCTACACAGCTGTTTGGGAAGGATTATTTTGAAGGATAGATATTTTTCTTGTTCTTTTGCATAGTATTTCTATCATTAACATAACTGAAAATTAACATAAGTTAGAGATTTGTGTTGTTGCATAAGAAATAACAAGTCCCTTGTTTTCCATTCTTAAATGCTAAGATGAATTATTTATTTCAGGAAATCTTTGATGCTAAAATACCGCGCCAAGCTTTTGATTTCTGCCTTAAGTCAATAATTGGATTTTGGCGATCACACTTTAGCCTTTAATTTTCAGAGCTTTTGAAAAATTCATAGAACAGAAAATGGCAGTGGATCAATACAAAGTTAACTTTTGGCTCAACCCTTGCAACAAATCAAGAAACACATTACAGTATATCTGTCTGTAAAATATAGCTAATAGTCCATCACTGGGGTGTGCTGTGTGACACGAATGACCAACAGAAAGTGCATTTCATGTCATAGAAAGTTTTGAGCAATTGTAGCAACAAATCGTTTTCTTGCGACCGTTGTACTTCTGGACGTAGTGTTTGGAGTCTCCCTGGGGCACGTTCACTGCTCACTGACGCGTAGGAGCGGATCAGTGGGGCAGATGTGGACGTGTTCAAACAGGCCTTTACTGCATGCTCCATGTTTGCAGAAGCACATAGGCCAATCTGAGCAGTCATTTACATGTGTGGGCACGCTTACTGTTAGTCTATCTATAGGTAACCTGAAAGACTTGTTATTTATTATCTAGGATTTACTCAAGGAAAATGTTGTAAAGGACTCTCTAATATGTTCCTTTGTACATCATTTACACTGTCCTTTGTTGTGAAACCCATCCAAACAAGAAGCATTAGTTAGAAATGACATTTAGAAATCTAGCCGCACAATTATTACAAATTTTAATGGATGCAATTAGCCATTTGCAAATTTTGCACTTTTTAGAGCATAATCATTTTCTTCACAAAATACAAAATAACTAGTGATTTTCTGCATTAAAAAACGTTAATCTTATAGTTTAGATTACAATGGTTCCCTACTTTCTGCTATTGTGTTGCTTTGGTCTACGTTTCTGACTAGAAACACTTTCAGCTCTACATTTATATAGAGGCTTAAATCACCACTGTCTGAAAACAAAACAGCTTGGAAAGAAACATTTGAGCTACAGTTAAACATAAATGTATCATTGTGGAGTCCAGGCTACAACATATTCAACTTAGAAACTACAAATCATTAGCTGTGCATTTATGCTTGATATTTTCTCAACCCTACATGACAAATATATAATAAATATGATGTATTTACTTTCTTTGAAGTGCAATAAGTGAATATATGTCACAAAAAACACTAATTACAGCTCCTAATGAGGCACTAGGATGAAAGAGCAAAAGCAGTTCTCATTTCACTTGAGGCTCAACAATAATCTCACACTGCAGAGAAAAGTCTACATCCTTCACAAAGAATACTGAAACTCCTCAAAGCTGCTTTACTTAATATAGAAAACCAGTCTCAAAAGCATCATGACATCAGTCCATGGCTTAAACATGCAGTATCTCATAGCTGGTCATATCTTACACATGTCCTCTCTCAGGATTCGGCTATCGGTCAAGCAAATATGCTGTTTTTGAATACAGGATCTTTTCTTTAAATCTAAAGTCTATTGATACATTTAGAAGAGGTGTCACTGTCTGGCTATGTTGGGATCCAAAAACTCCATACCCTGTCTTCTGGTGCTGAGTGCACTGTGTCCTGTGCTAGACGTGCAGCTCTTACGTCATTACATAACCCACTCTGCTCCTTCTCACCAAATTTACAACACACTTGTTTAGGGCTAAACTCAGATTCAGAGTTCAGCTGCTTTAGGACAGAACAGGGAGACATGTTTGTTGATGTTAGTGTTAGACCTCTGTATTTCTGTGAAAAATAGTTGACAGATTGTTGAAAACATGTAACTTTTCCAGTTGAGAGTCATTAAATATGTCCATCTTACATTTAATAAAGTATAAGTGTTGAGCAGCTATTACATTTGTCCATCTGACATTAATTAAACTGCAAATGTTTTAACACTTAAAAAAAAAAAAACAATAATTATTTTTAGCTATACCTTTTCTTTTCAGATCTGACATTTATGGCGTCACCTGCACCTCCAATACAAGGAGACAGAAAAGCCTCATGAACGTTTCATGTACAGAAAATCAGTATCATGGAGAAAAGCAAAAACCTCTACAATAGAAAAGTTACAGAGTGTATCTTTGACATGTATTGTTTGCCTATTGTTTACCTAGAGTGGTGTGCTACAAACATTTTGCCCCACACTTTTGTACATAACTTTTCAAGGTCTTTGAAAAGGTGTTTTGTACAAATGTAGGCATGTTACAGTCACTTGTCATAAGAAGCCCAGAGTAATTCTCAAGGATTAAAAAAGTCTTATAAGCAAACATTAAAGTACTTTTCAACAAAATAATTTATTGTGTACACGCTGTATTACTTTGAATATGCATGTTCTCTTCCACATGGACTTGATCATGCAAAAAATGCTTTCTGAGATCAATAAAGGCAAAAAACAAACATTATCACAAGCTGCGCTGTAGCTCAGACTGGACTGAAAATAGCTTGTCTAATTAGTTAGTTCCACTCACTCTTTGTTTCTACATCAGCACACAGCGGTTTTCCACTGCTCTCATGCTAAACCAATCATACTGATTATTCACTGAAATCTAGGCCATGTCTAATCAACAGACAGCCCTCTATGATTGGATCATCATTTGAACTATGTGCTGCTGCTGCTGCTCCAGTGGCACATGTAAGTTTAGATCTTTATCTCTGTCAAAGGCACATCAGTCGATCTGTGTTCGGGAGAGCCACTGTCCTGCTGCTAGCTCCCGGCTTTTCTCCGTCAATTTCCACTCTGCTTGATAACGTAAATCTTGTTCCTCCTCGCCTCGGTCAATCAGCTCCACTGTCAAAAACATGTCTCTCTCCAGGATCATTGAAGCTAGTAGCAAGTTTGACATCTGCCTGTCCCGTGGTAACCTTGGGGAAGATCGGGACACTCCCCAGCGAGGACCTCTTTTAACCTCTCTGCTCTTTGATCCATCTTCCTCCTTTTTTTCCAAAGTCACATTGATGTCCTCTGATGAAGTGGATATAGTAGAAGAGCTCTTATTGGCTAAATCCAAACTGTCACTTGAGAAGGACTTCTGTGATTGGCTACAGTTCTTTTGGTAGATCAGCTTCCTGTTACTTTTGTCCAGTCTGTTGAGAGACAAACATGGAGGCCACCTAATAGACAGACATCTAGTGACAGCGAGCCAGAGGTCCTGAGGCCTAAACAAACCTGATCTCGGAGGCTGTCTGTTACAAGTGTCCTGTCCCTCTGGATGTGAGCACTGTGCTGCTGGCTCTGACTGCACCAGCTCTGGGACTGGATCTCTGCTGAAGCGCTGTGGTTGGGTTTGGACTCCACTCTGTGACGGTGCTTGTTGGTCCTCTTCAAAACTGAAAGAGCAGCTAAACCCCTGACTTCTCTTCATCCGACTCGCTGACAGCACATCAGAGCCAGATGATATTTCCTCGGCTGATGAACTTGATCCGTGTTGTAAAGAGTCCTTTGAGTCCTCATCATCTGATCGCTGCTTTTCCTCTGAGTCAGTGGAGCTAGTTGCCCTTTGGCCTTTGTTCATCATTCCAAATTCACACAAGCATTTAAATCACAGTAGCAAAATAAACAGCACCGGAAGAACTCCTTGTGTGCTTGGCCTTCCATAGTGTGTGCGCCGAGCCGCACAGCGGCTGCAGCGCTGGGCAGTGATGACGCTGTGATGTCATGCAAACATGCCCACATAAACAAACCCTGCGTGGCGATGTGTTCACGCTCCAGTCAAGTCAGCGGTGACTTGCCTCAAAGGGAAGTGATGTCACAACGCATGATGTCATAGCTCAACACAGACCGGAGTCTGCTGGAGCGTTGGCTTTGTGGAATAGCTCCAACTGGCAGACGCCCTACCCCAAATTTGACCTAAATGTGCATTAGAGGGCCCTTGATCTGAGCAAATTTCTTAGTTTTTTTTCTTTTTTGCTATGGTTGTTTCATTTACATAACAAATATGTTCCCACTGGTGCTGTAATCTTTTTATCAAGCTGAAAGTTACAAAGCACTGAGATAAAGTCTGAGAAAAGTGATGTTTTTAGACATCTGACCATACTGCATTTTTAGAAAGAAAAAAAAAAGGTATAGGTGTGTATATATATAAATATATATAAAACAAAATAGTCTTCTGTATATTTTGATGTTTTTGACATTTAGATAATGTGTGTGTCTCTCTACTGTACCTGGGAGCAATGTACACGATGTCCATTCAGTACGCATGGAACAGTCTCATGAACTGCTTATCCTTCCGCTCACACGTAGACAGTCCATGTTAGGTCGCTTTGCTCTCTCCCAAGATGCCATTTATGGACATCCAGCTGTACAGAGGAACATGACTTTTGGTTTGTTCTTTCTTACATCATCTCAGACCAAAAGGACACTGGCTACTCTGCTCAGCAGCATGCTGCACGACTCTCACACACTGAGGGCACACTGAACAGTGACATGTTATATTTATACACAAGGGACCACTACAGAAACAAAAACACAAAATTCAACAGAACAAATCAATAAGCAGCTTCAGCAAGAGGCAACTTGTTTTTCTGCTGAAGGATAGATACTGATCTCATAGTTTTAGTTAGAACTGATTTTTTATTTAACAACTAATGTCTTCAGGCAGATTACTTGCATAGACATTTATAAAGGCCATTTTCATAACTGACACATTTATGTGTAAACTTCATACATGGGAACTGCATCAAGACACTGTATTAAACTCAATAGCATTATCTGGTAATATATGGTTTGGTAGTACATAGTTTATATCACTGGTCTTTTCTTTAATTGTGGGTCATGTCATGCTATACTGAAATAGGAGAACAAACCTTGGAGAGGTCAAACTGCAAAATGCCCCATGGCAGATGAATACTTGGCTGTGCAAATTTCGTGGTATAGGTGAAGCTCTCCGCATCACTTGTGACGGTCCACATCCCAGGCTTCCTGCAAAATATAGAGTTACTCTTTCAAGTGTAATTGTATATGCATACACTTGTATGCATATTCCAAAGAAATAAACAGAAACACTATACTGAATAAAAATGGTTGCTTGAATGTTGATAAAATGAAGACAGACATTAGATTATTCTGACTAAATGGATTTATGCTAAATAATTGACGAAAGGTATAGAAACTCTTAATAAGAAATGTGCTGAATAATAATTTTTTTTTATGCCGTGAAAGAGATGCTGCTGTTCAACATCTTTTAACACAGAGTAACATACATTAGCATTTAGATACAAACACGTCTCTTATTAAAGGAGACCTATAGTGTTTTTTCCAACTATTTAGTAAGAAACTAGATACTTATGTAGATCAGTAATTTACCTTTTGTTTGTTGTAAAACACAAAATTTACCCAAAACGGCTTCAAAATAAAAACAGCTGTGTTGACTTCCTGTTCAAAATTGCAGAACTGATAAGCCCCTCCTCTTCATTTTAAAATGTATTAAGAAGCGAATTTTAAATGACTAATTTTTGTGTTGTGTTGTGGAGGCTCTTGGCCAGGACTCCCTTGAAAAAGAGATCTTCGAATCTCAATGGGATTTTCCTGGTTAAATAAAAAAAAAATTAAAAAAAATGTATTGTTGGAAAAGTGTCTATGGACAGTTCTGAACCATATATGCTTCACTTTGAGTATTATTATTTTGAATTATAATACAGACAAGTGGGAGGGGATAGGTGGTAGGTGAGAACAGGGATTTCTGAGCACTTGAGCTGCAGCTGAAGAACAACACAAGATTACTCAAACATGCAGGAATCAATTCAAATATAACTTTGAGAAAATTAATGGTGAAGGGAGGCCATTGTAAAATGGTTAAAATGTTTGAATAATACATTTTACATAATAGGACCACTTTAAACACACTATGTGTGCAGTGTCTTTTGGTGAATTATTCTTCTGATTTGTGAAGTTTTCTGTAACATTCACCACAACTAACTGTCACTGTCTGATCTTCTGAGTATTTACGGTTTTGAGCTAGTGTAGCGAAAACCTCATAGAAATTAAATGAACAGGAAATGCTTGTATGTACAGAAGTTAGCTATTTCGAACAAAAACAGCCCAACTGAAGTTCTGTGCACAGAGTCAATTACCACGTGGATTTAATTTTGGCTGTAATGATGATCTAACTAAAATGCATTACTTTTTTCTAATTCACAGAGTAGATGCAACACTAAAATGCCAGTAGGCCTAAGTATGCACCACTGCAATGAAATATTAATAAAAGCTAGAAAGAGGACAGAGTGAAACGTGGGCTTCCTGTTATCTATTTTGGAGAGCATCTTCATACATTATTCACAATAGCGAGCCAGGGAACTGTACACGGGCCATTAACTCACCGGAGCTGTGCAGAAACTTCGATAAAAACGTCTTCTCCTTCAGCAGGAGCAGGTGAGTTTCTTAAAAACATCCAGTTGGACAACCAGACGGGGGCGCACTGATCCACTGTGTGTACGCCGCTCTGTACGTAACGCGACTTGTGATTGGCTAGCTTTCGTGAATGCGTTTCTTATTGGTCCGTGCAAACGTGGGCGGGCCCAGTGGTGGATCTTCATTGATATAGCCTACAGCTGGTGGCTCTTTCTGACTATAAGCTTGCCACAAGGAGAGAGAGAAAGGTCTGAGAAAGTGACGGGGGATTCATGTAGGGCTAGGGTTTTGTTTTAAAAGAAGGACAGAGGACAGGTTTGGTCGTTTTGAAGAGTGGCATACCAAAGAAATAGACAGGCCAAAATGCTCTGCCACGTTACTCGTCCAGATTCAGTGGTGATGGAAGTGGAAGTTGATGCGAAGGCGAACGGAGAAGACTGTCTCAATAAGGTAAGAAACAACATACTGATTTGCGTTTTGTTATTTTGTTGCAGCCAAAGCAAGGCAAAGTGTTTTAGTATGAACTGGTTGCAGCTTACACCATGACTACTTGACAAAAACTTTACTCCTGGTTGTAAGTTTGACTCTTTTGTGTGTTTTTAAGTAAAAGTCCTATTCATTTCTAATTTAACAGTGCATTTTCAGATTGTAAAGCAGAATTAATACATTCCATTTGCCATTCTTTGCGAGGAAACAAAATGTCCCATCTTTTAAGTGCGCGCGTCTTCTCCGCTTTATAAATAAAACTAACCATATGATGCGTTCAAGTGTATCAAAGTATATTGGTAATCTGTAGCCTAATAGTTCGCCTAATCGCCGGTACTATTCTTCCTTCCTCCACGTCTTTGTCATGGGCATATGCTCTGTGGCTCTTTCATAGGTTACTCCAGTTCAAGCTTGCTGCTTCTGAAGTGTGGGGGAAATCGCGCACACGCGCAGGGCAGTACTGAAACTTCCTTTTTCTGAACAGTTGCCAAGAGTTGTTTTCTTCCGACTGTAAATCCACGTTGTGCATGCATGGATGGCTTATTTCCAAACTTGCTTTAGTGTGAATGGGCTTTTTTTATCCTTCTCATGTGCTGAAGGTTCCCGCCGCAGATACTGCTCCGTTCAGCAGCGGTCCTTACGTAACAAGTCCAAAGCCGGCTGCTGTGGAGGGGGCGTGGGAGAGCTGAACCCCTTTACTCTTTCACTGTGAAGCTCAAAGTCCACTTCCAATGGGGAGCTCATTGAATGGCACTTTAGGGATTCCAGAGTTCAAAGTGCGTTAGACTCTTCTGCACCCAACTGATGTGTGCATATAGACACTGGGTGAATGGCCGTTATCTGGTTCAACTCTTACAACTGTCTTTATCTGTGAGCTTACTCAATAGAAAGAGTGAATTGTAGTGTAGGAAGAAGGATGGGGGGTACATACATACTGTGCGTCATGCTAGAATGTCTTGAGACCAGACTACACATGTTGTAACTATGCTTTGTCAATAGACTAAGCAATCTCCATCATATTCTGCTGTGCATTGTTGCAAGATTTGTCTGAACCCTTGTACCCTTTGTACAGGTTTGCAGAAAGTTGGGCATAATTGAAGTGGACTATTTCGGGCTGCAGTTTACCGGCAGCAAGGGTGAGAATCTGTGGCTGAATCTGAGGAACCGCATTTGCCAGCAAATGGACAACGTGACGCCGTGTCGACTCCGGCTCAGGGTCAAGTTCTTTGTAGAGCCTCATCTCATTCTTCAAGAGCAGACGAGGTATTTTATTTATTTATTTATTTATTTTTTAATCAAATTAGGTGCCATACAAATGATGCAACTTATCAGACCTTATCAGAGATCATATTCTGATCTACTGCAGCTCAAACCAGATCCATGACCAGAAATACACACATTTTAGTGGCATGTGGAATGCAACAGAAAGCACGTGTTGCAGAATAACAAAGCCATTGCTTGCCAGAGCCTAATCTCATCAGTTTGTTTCTGGTTGAGCAGGTATGTCCTTTAGTAACCTCTGTGGCGGCTCTTTCCGGGGTTACTATAGGTCATTCTACAAAGAAACACCAAAGCAGGAAATGTGATCTGATTCCTCTGAGGCTATGGGCCGCTTTGTCATTCCCCCGGGGGACTTCACAGCAACATCCAGAATCTCAGTCACTGCATCATTCAGCTCCAAAAACTTCTGTTGTGCTCTTTGTTTCAATTGTGTGATATTTTCAGTTTGAACAAAAGATGTCGTCAGCCTGGTTTTGCATTATGAGTCAGACCTCTGCTGTTTTCCATATAGTTTTCATTCCTCTACAAAAGGTTGTACAAGTTAGGTTGTGTTCAAACTAATAATTATCACTGGACAAAAACAAAACATTCCCCTATTGTGCTGCTGAATAGGCAGTTTGTCTGGTCTAGCTTTTAATTAACAGTTTTCTTGCACTTCCTCCTCCTGACCCATGTTTTGCAATCAATGTGAAAGAAAAGTGAAAGGCTGTGGGGGTGTGATGGAGGTGGGCACTTGGCTGTCTGACCTCCCTGAGATTAGCAGGGGTTATCAACAGATGGCAGGCAGCAGGCCTGTGCTGGGAGGGCGGAGGTCACTGAGGTTGTCTTAAAAAAAGTGTGATAAAGATGTAAAATGACAGAAAGGTAAACTAGGTGGCTCCTAAAATGCTGACAAAGTGCTGAGATCTTGGGTGAGCATAAATACTGTACTTCTAGAAAGGTGCAGAATTATTTGTCTTGTTTAATTGTTTATTGAATACTTCACCTTCATTCACCTTCACTGTATTGATGGCCACGCAGGTGGAGGATCTAGTTTCCCTCATAGTTTGAGTGGTTACCTTTGACCTAGTTTAGGGACCACTAGCTCAGAGGGCCCGTTCACACACTATGCACTCATACCAGTGTTATTTCAACTAAACATCTTTGTGCTGGGCAGTAGGGCTGCACAATATATCGAAAAAATATCGATATCGCAATATTGACACGTGCAATATCCATATCGCAAGGATGTGCAATAATTTATTAAATTTGTATGCATTATTCATCCGTTTTTAGCGCCGAGTGGTTTGACTCCGTTCTCGTCTTCTCCTCTTAAGAACAACTCTTGTGATTTGTGTTGGTTTAAAACAAGATTTAAAAGGCACAAAAACTAGTTGTGATAAAGCTGTGACCTGTCAGGCATAACGTGTGTGGGGGTACCGACTGCGGTTGCCAGATTTTCAGAGCAACCAGCAACTAAGCCGTGGAAAAAATCGTCCTAAAACATGACCGCGCCTCAATACAAATAAGTTAATAAAATGATTAAGCAATTACAAAGCCACAGAACGTGTGCGGTTTATACGCACATCGTTTTAATAGTGTAATAACCACTTTAAATAAATGTACAGAGAAATTCTTAATTGAAAAATAAATATCGCAAAAATATCGAATATCGCAATCTCAGAGCCCATATCGCATATCGCAGAAATTTTCAATATCGTGCAGCCCTACTGGGCAGTTTACTTTTCTCAGTGCACATTTATAAAATGTTTTTTAGCCCATTAAGAACCAATCTCTTCAAATTCTTATCTCCACCCAGTTGTTCCTTGCACATTGTATTCACATGTATCACGTTGTCATTGTATCAAACCCATATGTTTGACTTGGCAAATGGTGCAAGTTGGAACAAATCTTGCAGCAGAATATGTAGCACACAGCGGAGGGTGGGCCTGTTCTATACATGAATTGCATAACCACCTCGGGGCCCAGAGCTCGGCGACTTACATAAGTACTGCCACGTAAAGTCTGCCGGGTCATCGTTTGTTCACACATACATGTAGCAGATTAATCAGTACATTGTGTTTGCTTTATATTCTAGATTAGCACGGATGTTTACTGTTTTTTGTAAAACAAGTCAACCCTGCTCATTAAAACATCTAATTGGCATTCGTTAGCACGCCTGTCATGTCACTTGTCCTTGCCCATTTTCGTAAAAAAAAAAAAAGAAAGTGTCACCCAGTGGCCCCAACAACAGCCTGTTATCCGCACCATTAGGCCCATTTGCTCTGAGTTAAATATGTGAATGTTTCCCTTCATTAGTTTTACTGTTTAACATTCTGGTCAGAACAAAGCTGTACCCTCGTAGGGCAGAGCTATCAGCCCGGCTTCATCGGGTGCCTCTCATTAACCCTTTGAGACACAATTCATCCTTCGTTTTACTTTTTTTTTTCCTAAATATAAAAGTCTTTACTCCAGAGGAAAATACTACCTGCTCACATTAAACTATATCTGGTGATTCCCCAATATTTGAGGATAAGTGAGCTTGACAGAATGGAGTAAATGATTTCCACTGAATATTTAGACTGTTAGTTTTAGCTCTCAATTTCCATCAGTGCTTATTACTGTCGCTCTGTTGCTTGTGTTGTGTGCAATTATAGACAATCCAAACCAATGCTGGTTTTAAAGGTTTGAGTCAAATCTTGTTGCAATCACCGCGCAATGCTGCCCAGCACTAAGTGTAATTGAACAAATTAACAATAAGTGAAACAAATATGATAATAGTGGCTAAAACAGGATGTTTCATTCATCTTAACTTTAAAAAAGTTGTCCACTGTTTTTTCTTTAATTGCAGCTTTACCACTTTTTTTGCACCAGCTGCTTTGCACATAATTGATTCTTTGTTTCATTGCTGCACGCAAGTGAGCCGTAAGCTACCCTCTATTTTTAACACTCTAGCCTCATTCTTTGCAATAAGTTGGAGAGATTCTAAAAGTTGTATGTAGTAGCCATATTTATTCTATTATGCATGCCCTCAGGACAATACTGCGGAGGTTACTATAGTGCATTGACTGGGAGTAACCTCCCACCACAGCTTCTGGCTAGAGTTATTTGACTAGCTTACAAACCACATTGTTCAGAGCGCTGCCAAACTCCTCTGCTGATTGGCCAGAGCAAGCAACAGTCTCCAGGCCCAGGCATTGAGTTTCAGTTTGCAAGGGACTTTTTGTTCTTTTTAGTGGTGGCCTAGATGACAACTTGCCTCTTTCAGAAAAAAATATGCCACATCTAGAACCCGTGGCAATACTTTTTATATGGACACGAGATTAGTCGACTCTGATGACTACTGAGGGAAGAACATTGATTGTTATACACTGTTTATGGTACAAACTTCGAAATTTTCTGTGTTTAATCTACACTTTGGAGTTGAATTAGAGTTAGTGTCATAATTCTATAATAGAAAAAATGTAAAACATTTTTATCAAGGCTAAAATCTCTTGATGAAAACTTACCGGGAGAGAAATTATAATCTTCATTTAAGATCAAGGCATGTTATCTGACTTGGTCTATTTTAAGACTTTTCTCAGAGTCCAGGCTAGCTTTAATTGAATTACTTAAACCAGACTGACATTCTTGGACCTCTGCAGCTGCCCCTCTCTCTCCCTCTCTCTGCTCTTTGTTCTGTTTCTGAATGACATAAACAGCATGTATTATGACTAGCTCTTAAGTCTTTATTGGTCTGTATGTGTGTGAAGGACGAGGCCAGACGTGCAGTAAACAGCATTAAATAGGCCAAGACTCTTTAGTTGTGGTTGATAATCGTGGATTGCAGCGTGTGACTTGCATGTGGGTTTGAAAAACAAAAGCTACAGACCTTGAACGGCACTTGTTTATGGAAATGTGCTTGGATAAAATTTGTATCTTAAAACTTTAGTCAATACTGGTGAGTTCTTAAGCTACTTGGACAAACAAGGGGACTTTTTTTGGTCAGCAACATTTAGCCCTTAATAGTTTAACTGGAGATCTTTTTTATGTTTTTTTCTTTTTGGTGTGTTTTAAATTTTATTATGTGCCCAACATATAACTTCAGGTAATTTTTTTTTTTTTGTTTATGATTTTGACAGGTGAGAGGAGCAGTTGTCTTGTAAACCTTCACAAAGTCCTGGCTTACCAGTTGCTGGCAACTGTGCATTAGTCATTTCGCTCACAATCTATGAACTTTAGTAACCTTTGTTAGCACTAACCTATTCCACTGCACCCACGAAGGTGTTTTATTTCACAAACACAAGCTGGAATTACTGGGTCTGGTTAATTGTAGAAACTGCAACAAACAAGATATTCTTGCACTGTTAATGTTGACTCATGTTTGTCAGTATATTAGTCAAGGCAAATATTAAGTAAGATTTATAATACAATGTAAGCATATTTTTTTAAGTACATGTACAATATGACTGTAAGATACGGTTTTTCAAGCATTTTATGTATTTATAATAGGGATGGGACGATTCACTAAAGTCACAATTCGATTCAGTTTTCAATTTTGCAGCCACGATTTTCGATTTTGTTCAATTTTGTTAGTTTATCTGGATTAACATTTTTTTATTACCTTAATACACAAAATATTTAAACAAAGCCACTGTTGTTAGTGTCAGAACTTGTGTGTTTTATCAAAATTTGAACAGTCATATTTAATGTTCACATTTAGAGGTCCACCCATCGGTTGTTATTGCAACATAATGAACATTCAATCAGGTCTGGCACAAGTTCATGGTTTGTTTCTTCAAACATTGTTGCTATTCTTGTATTATTGTGTGTATTGTACAACTACAGAGTGTGTTTTTAAGTCTGTTGCTACATGAGCAAAAGTGATCGATTCTGGCCTTTCGATACGATTGCTGCATATTTTGATCGATTTTCAAAGTTTTCGATCGATTTTCCATCCCTAATTTATAAATATTCAAGATATTGGAATTACTTTTACAACCATAAGTTTGTACTTTGTGATGGTCCTAAAGCCTGAGGAAAAAAGATGTGTCACAGAGGAATATACGTTTTAATCCTAATCGACTAATTCATGGATGCTGTTGATTTGCATTTACTGCACCGGGCCTGAACATGAAATAAACAGATCGAGGTTGTTATATATGACGACACATAATTAAATTCTTGTTAATTAGTAAACGAGAGTAACCCCAGGCTCCTGCTCTACAGTAACCTTCCTCGTGTGACCTGCAGTTACCTAGCGTTTGAGTCAGCCCTATTGTTTGCGTCAGGCAGGTATCTAGCCAGTGTGGCCGCATCACATGACGCCTGCTGGGCCCGACACAATGGAGCGCCCTGTTTGTGCGTGCTCGCTCATCGGAGAGAACGGGGATGTTAACACCATATCAAAGCCTTGTTTGTTATGGGGCCAGTAAGTTGTTATGGTCCAAAGCTTTGTTGGGGTGGAGATCGTGTGCCTCACAGCTGCACATTTCTGCTTCTGTTGATCATTTTTTGGAGTCTGAGTGTGTTTGGGAAAAAATGTCTTGTTATTGGACACTTACAGTATCATGTGTATGTACCACCAGGTGTGGCTTGTTCCCAAAAGGGTCTGACGCCAATCCTACGAGGAGCATCACGTCATCTTTGGCTAGCTCTTGTGTCTTTACTGTTCCTATAGGACAGCACTCCAAGAAGGAAATGGTGTAGGGTGGAAAAACTTAAAACTCATTTAAGTAAATGACAACGAAGAAAGCAAGAATGAAAGTATAAATTTCAGGGAGTAAATGTGATTTCTGAGAAGCTACAATTTGGCCTCAATAATTTAGTTTTTGCAAGTGAAGTTGTGGTTTCTTACAAAAAAAGTACAGAATTGTTTGTACTCTGTGCAGATTGTGCTTAACAGTATAAATGACCATATTAGAATTTCATTATTTCGAAAAAGTAAATGTTTTTTGATGAAATAAAACAGCTGGCTCAAGCGAGTTGTTACAAGGAAATAACAAGCCAAGATTCAGTCTGCCTTTCAGTCTGGCGCATCAGGGTGGGGCAAGTCAAAATATTCACAGTAAAAATCAAGGCTGGAACCTTTTGGGCTGTACAAAAAAACACAGTATGAAATCCTATCCGACTGTTGTTGGAGGAAAAACAGGCCAACAACACTGGACAGCAGAAGGCTGTGGAACAGGTTTGTGGCTGCAGTAACAAGTAGCTCTTCAATCTTCTTAAGGTTAGTGGGCCAGAGGTCATCCCATGGGAGAATCTGCAGGGGTTACTACAGTTCATCTGTGTTTGGGATCTGAAGAGGGAGCTCCGTTTCTCATCTGCTCAAGACGTAGCTTCCATTTCCGAGAAGAACACAGAAAAAGACATAATGGAAAGAGATTATTTATGAATGTCATAACTTAAATTCTTTTAACCCTAACCAACCATACAATCGTGTAGTGATTTTCATTTGATTTTGCACATGGTTATACCAGATGCTCTTCCTCACAAGTCTGATGACGCTCGCTGTAACATGACTGATTACAACAGTGATTGTCAGTTGTAATGCTCTGTGGAAAATAATGCAATGAGTAGGGATGTAGGCCTTTGGTTATTTCAT
The DNA here is from genome assembly GCA_038363315.1 of Mugilogobius chulae. Taxonomy (NCBI): domain Eukaryota; kingdom Metazoa; phylum Chordata; class Actinopteri; order Gobiiformes; family Gobiidae; genus Mugilogobius; species Mugilogobius chulae. The sequence goes on from CM076408.1 coordinate 29,242,484, forward strand.
CATAAAAATGATCAAAACAACCAAATATTTTATTAGGAATAGCAGGAATTAAATGGATTATCGCAGACAGACGTGAACTAGGAGTGAGTTGGTTTCAGATTTTACAGATAAATACAGTTCACTCGTAATATTGCGTAATATGTTTGTAATTGTGTGTGAACTACTACAATTTTGTGGCCAAAGTACAGTTAGGATCGGACGCCTGCTCATCAGTTTTGAGAGCTTATGTCAGATACACAGTTCCTTATTTAAAATGAGTATTGAAGAGAGGAAGTCTTTTGTAAGTTGACCAATAATGCATTTGGTTTCCAGGTTTAGTAATGTAAAAAGTAACACAGTTGATTAGGGAAGTTGAACTTCCCCTGTCCTTTCACTTAAAATATAGAAAAACAGAATTGGGTTTTTACTATTTCCGAAGTGTGCCTTTGACTTTTTGTGCTAGCACCCTTTCTATATTTGACCTTTTTGAGGCTATAAAACATTCTGCTCTGGTAATTCAGCTACTAGTATTTAATGACTGTTGTTTTTGGTCCTGACCAGCTGTGTCCTGTGTCCTCAGGCACCTCTTCTTCATGCATGTGAAGGAGGACCTCCACAACGGTCACCTGCGGATGGGCCCTGATCAGGCGGTGGAGCTAAGTGCACTGCTGGCTCAGGCAGAGTTTGGGGACTACAACCAGAACACTGCACAGTATTGGTACTCTGAGCTGTGCGGAGAGGAGCCTGGCCAGGACACCATTGACAGGTACAGGATTTTGGGAAACTAGCAACCTTTCTGTTACTTCACACATTCAGTGTAAAAAGTATTCAAAATTAGGGATATAGGAATTGTAATAGTGCTAGGGTTTATGCAACTAGAGCTACTGTATGTTTGTGTTTGATTATGGTTTCTTTTCAAAACGGTATAAAACTAAAAAAAAAATATATATTAGACTAAAGAGGGTACTGCTACTGTACAGTGTGTGTGTTCGTCAGACTCTATTCTTTTCGTAAACCTTATGTAATGGCCTGTTATTACATTATCAGTGCGAACCGCTGACCTGTTTTACGTCAGCTTTGTTCTCCCAGGAGTCATTAGTCTGCTCTAAAGATTGACTGATAAGTAAATAGAAGCTATTCTGAGGCAACAGGCCAAGGTGGACTTGATGATGAGCACTTGTTTCAAAACCCCTGCAGAGGAAGATGTAGCCACGCAACTATAAGCTTACCCAAATGTGCAGTATATAGAGATGCAAATATAGAAACACTGTAAACTACAGTCCCTGCTCCACCTTTCATACTGGGAACTGGTCCAAGATTTACAGGTTTTATTATCCACTGGAGTTTGTTTTTGCAATGTACAAATTATAAATTGCCAACAGAGTCCAGGGACAATATATACTAGAGGACAACATTAACACTGACCATCAAAACACAATGCAGTACTAATATCTGGATACTGTGTCTGAATTTACAAGAAAAAGTAACCTGAAATGTGACCTGACTCAAGCCTTTTTGTGCCTCCAGTATTGTGACGCGACACAAAAGCCTGGAGGAGCTGAGCCAGGCGTCAGTGGAGTACCAGGCGCTGCAGCTCATTTCCTCTCTGGAGCATTATGGTGTGGAGTGGCACTGGGCCAGAGACGCCAACGGACAGAGACTGGCCATTGGGGTTGGACCTGAGGGCATTGCCATCTGCAAAGAGGACTTCACCCTAGAGAACAGGTAAAAAGCCTTTCTGTAGCCAGCAGTGGGATGTACAAATGCATAATGACATAATTTAATAATGGACATAAGGCTGAAAAAGTGTCTATGGACTGCTAAAAATTAAAGCAGAGTCCCTTTAAAAATTAAAATGGATAATGCAAGTTGAATAATACGTCTTTAGATTTGTTTAAATGTCAAAATCTCATATCGTCTTGTTATTGTGGACTCAATATAATGTCTCATCTCGAGGGAATGTTGTCTCAAGTCTTTTTTCTTAGTATGCTAAGCTTTTCGCAGATGATCCAAGGTTTTATGTGTGACTGTGTTACTCTCTTCCTAGAATAAGCTACCCACTTATCCAGATTGCCACACAGTCAGGAAAAAGTGTGTATCTGACGGTTACCAAGGATACCAGTGACAGCATGGTGCTCCTGTTCAAACTGATCAGCAACAGGGCGGCCAGTGGACTCTACAGGGCCATCACAGAGACTCATGCCTTTTACAGGTGAGGCCAGGACTCCAGTAAATACTTATCGTTTTTACTATCTGCTAATCATTGACTAGTGTACGCTGCACGAGAACACTTTCACATTAACGCTACATGGTTGACCACTGAACCCTTTCAGAAGTAGGTTAACTTAGGAAAAACTGTTTAGAAATACTCATTTACAACAGAAAAGAGACAAAGAACAAAGCCCAAACCGGAATGCGCTCAAAAAAACAACTTTGACTCATGTCAGTTGGGACAATTCAAAAGCTGACATACGTGCTGTCACAGACATGGAGCAGCATACAAAACGCTTTTTGTTTTAAATCTTTGGCAAGCAGTTTTTTCCCTGAGCAAAATACCATGCTTGTTTATCAAAAACATTTCTTGTTTTAAAGGATTTTAAAAGAATGTTGTTTGTTGTTGTTTTCAGGTGTGACACAGTTACAAACGCTGTCATGATGCAGTACAGCAGAGACTTTAAGGGGCATCTTGCTTCTCTCTTCCTCAATGAAAACATCAACTTAGGCAAGAAATATGTTTTTGACATTCGGCGCACTGCCAAGGAAGTGTACGACCATGCCCGTCGGACACTGTACAACTCAGGCGTGGTGGATCTGGTCTCCCGCAACAACAGTGGAGAGCGCTCTTCGCCGTCACGATCTCCAACCCGGGACAACCATCTGGAGGAGGGGCTGGACTGTGGCAGCTGCCAGCAAAGCCGTGAGCTCCAGGATAGACTGCAAAAGCTGCGAGAGGCCCTGCTCTGCATGCTCTGTTGTGAGGAAGAGATCGACGTCGCCTTCTGCCCTTGTGGACACATGGTGTGCTGTCAGACGTGTGCCAGCCAGCTTCAGGTGAGTGTCAGAAGAATCTGAACAAAAGAGTTCATTTGCAAAAATGAAAAATGACATTTTAAAAAGTAATCAATAGCATACAGTTTGCTTTGTGTATAGCGATGGTTTCAAAGACCGAATGTCGTTAATTGCAATTACAATATGATTCAACCCTTCTTTAAAAGTTCACTCTCCAATACTGTCTACGATAATGCTGGTTGAAGATGACGACAAAAAGAAAGTCTTTGTTTGGATAAAAACTGAGATATTGTTTAAAACAAATGGATAAAAATATCTATGTTTTGCCATTGAGTTCTTCAAATGTATCTTAGGCGAATCTTCACAGGCTGTTGAGAACACAATAGATGAATTAAACTTAAAAGATCAAAGTTGCAAATGTTTTGTGCTACTCATCAGCTTTTTCAACAAGAGCACTCAGAGCTCTGCTGAAGTTTTGTTGGCCTGACTGGCCTCTCTTAATCAGCTAAATGTGTCCGTCTTTGAACAGATGGTGCAAGTGTTATTAAGGGATTATGGCAGCCAGCAGATCCTGCATCACTGCTGAATAGAAAATGTGCTATTGGCTAATCGTTGCTAATAAAGTAGCATCATAAAAGTTTGGAGAAATGCATTGATGTAGTCTTTTTTTTTTTCTCTGCTTTGACCTTTGATCATAATGTTGGCAGCAGTGCTTAACTCTGCTGTGTCAGGTAGCACTTTTCGACACAAATTGATTAGAGGCCAGGCGTCTCAAGAACAGATCTGTTGTTGCATGGTGTGCCCTCTGACTAAAACAATGTTGTTTATTTGTCCACAGTTGTGTCCTGTGTGCCGGTCAGACGTGGAGCATGTACAGCATGTGTACCTGCCCACATGCACCAGTCTACTCAGCCTCACTCTGACAGACAACCACCAACACCGCAACAACATCCCAGCTCCAATCTGTCGAGACATGGCCTCTCCACACAGCTGCCCCGAATATGAACATAAGATCTTCCACATGTGAAGAGCACATGCAACCCCAGACATTTATTACAGTGACTTAACCACTCCACCAACTTCTGTGTGCTTGTTTCAACACTTTTCTGTTCAAAACACTGTCAATTTTACATCTGTTGTAAACCCTTCCCTGCTGCAGGTAGATTTTAAATTAGTCTCTTATTTTTGTTAAATTATTGCATCAGTTGACCTGATCAGTTTTGTTTTTGTTCTGTATTATTTCTATATCGGGCCCATGGCCACACAACTCCTATATTTTATACTGTACATATCCTTTATCACTTTTAATACTGCCATTTTAAAGCTAGTCTGAACTGCATTTTACGATGCGTCTAGTGAGATGCTTTTTATATTTAATTATGTGTTATCTTGTTCTGCATTTCCATGCCAATGAGGGGGTATTCAAAAGGAGGCAGCTCTGCCTGCATGGTGCACGGCATACTAATCACACACTGAAATATGGTCCCAGTGCTGTGACCCTGAGGCCTCAAAGGGTCTTTGATTTGAAGGACTGTGAGCCACATACTGGTTTGGCTTGATGCTCAGTTATGTTGGTACAAAGACTAGATTCCACATTTTGTCAGAATCATGCAGGCACACTTAGAAATAAGTGGCCAAAATTGCTGGACATAAAATTAGTCATGCAGTGGCTGTCTTCTTTGCTAGCCTCCAGTTATTCCTCTCTGGGGTGAACTCGTGAGTAGTTTGGATAATTAAAAGGGTACTAGGAGATCTATCTGTGCAATAATGCTTTTGAAAAGCTTTTCATTTTGTTTTAATGACAAAAACTATATTAAAAAATACATTGTCACTTTACCAAGGAAGTTTTCCTTGTGTTTGTAGAAGTTGGCCTTAATGTAGCAGTAATGCCGTGTCTATTCTAAACTTCTGCAGACTTTGTGTGAAAAGGAAAACTCTCTTGTGACTCAGTCACTGCAGGGGAACTTTGATTATTTTATCACATTGTACAAGTAGCAAATTGTTTCTGTTTTCTGAAGCAAAAGCCACTATACTCTGTCAATGCGTGTAACTCTTAGAAATTCTTTTGTATTTTAACAAAGGAGAAAGTATTAAATAAAGTGGTTTTCTTTTTTAAGTACAACCTTGTGTCTTTGTGCTACACTGATACAGACACACATGAAGATCAAAAATCTAAAAAACAAGTTTAACTGTTGGTCCTTCATACTAGTTAAGTTTGAAGTTGCTCTACAGGTAGATTTTCCTGTGAAAGGTCAATATGTCATTTGTCATTGTGGACCTGAAGCGTGGAGAGGTGGAAGGAGCCCAGTTTGAGCTCTAAAGAGCATGTGTCTGTTGATGAGGACTGACAGGCTCCACTGGCCTGTGATTAGAAAGGCTAAAACCATGGCTATTGATTAGTCTCTCCTCGTTCCTGTCTCCGCTTCTCTTCATGGCATTAAACTAACTGCAAGGACGTGGAAAGAGTTGTTTTGAAGTTGCCCAAGCAGAACTGCAAGCTTTACTCGGTCAGCCAACACAGTTAAAGTTTAACATTCTGTATTACAGAGGATGCAAAATAGAACAACGAGCAGTCACACTTGGGTATTAAACATTTTAAGAGATCAGTTATTGTCTGTTTTGATGTCTGCTGCTGTTACACATTTACAAGAAAAGATGCTGGTCATAATTGCCGCCTCATAATGTCAACTCACTAAAACACATAACATGGTCAATATGCCAATAAAGATATGATAAGAGATTTTTTTCCACTATACTGTAACTACTAACTATACCTGTAAGCCAACTATGACTCAACAAAAATAGAAATTTGAGTTTCCAAGTTTACAACATTCTTAATATGGATACATGTTATGCCATAATGTGACAAAATATAAAGGAACTGCTTTTCCATGTACAGATGCAGAAGGAGGCCAAAAAGTAATCGTAAAAGTCCATTTTGTGGCCAACAAAGTACAACAAAGAAATCTGTTTTTTGTTTTTAGGCCAAAATGTCATTTAGTGAATGGAAGCATAGCTGGACTTGGTAGTGTATGTAATGTAGAAATAATATTTCTAACATGGCCCATCTGTGCCCCCAGTAAATAATATAATATAATATTGATTTATTCTTGGTAACAAAAGTATCGTACATAATGTTCAGCAGAATGAGCCTCACAGGAATCTCTCACTTGTGCTGCAGCTTCAAGGTTGGAATCTAGCAGGTCAAAACCTACATGCTCTCTCTCTAATCTTAACAGTTACTACCTAAACCCTAAAATCATGAATCTGTGCTAGTGTGACAGCTCAGTGAGAGATTTCGGAGGTTCTGAGCTGAATGTGAAGCTTGTCCATAAACTTGAGAGGAAAAAAGAAAAGAAAATAATAATAATAACTGAACAACTTGTCCTAGTTGGGGATTCACTACTTGCTTGTTTCAGACATGTCTCATAAATATGTTATTGCTTCTCTTGGGATTGTTCCACAGTGAGACAATAAACCTAGTCAGTCTTGCATTTATTTACTTAGAGATGTTTAACAGCTATAAAATTTCTTGAAAAACATGCATCATTCCTGTACGTGTAACATGGCCTACCTGCCTCCATAGAGAGAGATTAGTTTGACCATAGTGTGGACTCATACTGCAAAAAGAAGTAGTTGTGAACCTATATTACTGCTTTATACGAACTGGTAAATAATATACAAGTGACACAGAACTGTGAGCTGAGTTTTATGAGCTGAATAGTAATTGATTAAAGTCCTTACATTTTAATTAGGCAGGATGTTGTTTTTCAAGTTTTTCATTGGGTTGCCTTTGGATTAAACTCCAGTCACATGTTTGAAGCTAATGTTCGCATTCTTCACACCTCTATCTGAAACATCTGTTGCATATGACTATCTTTTAAACCGAGGCTATTTTGATCTCACGTGCTGAACTCTGGTGACAAGGAAAAAGGAGCAACACAACATCATTTAATATCCTCACAGATTAATATAAAACACATTCTGTAAACATTAATAGATTTATATTAGTAAGTAGATTTTTTTTTTCTGCAAGTTTGAACTGCTAGAAATGGCATGGCAAAACAGGACAGATAATCTTAAAAACTCTTATGGAGTGTTCCCAGGCTGCAGTGGTTAGATTATACTAATTAGAAGACTCTGCATCAGAAATAAACAAGTTATCATTGCTTTTGACCTGGTTTTCTGAAGAAATTGTTTGCTTAGAGTCTTTTTACCCATTTCATCACCCTCTTACCGTTAAGTATGTCACTGGATGAGCACTTTCTGAGGAACTCTCATCTTGCAGAAGCTTAAAGTTGTCCTAATCCCTGGTGTATGAGATTCAGTTTTCGTCACCTGTCACAAAGAAAAATAAGTTTGGATTTGTAGGAAGCATCTTTTTAAGTGATGCCAACACTAAGGATCAAAGACTTTAATCAGTTTTGCCCGCCCACTGCCATGCTGCATACATCTGCTGGTTTATGTGACAGAAGGATGTTTTTCCTGTGAGCAAATGTTAGTGGCATCTAGAGCTGCCCTATATTTGTTCCCAGCTACATGCCAGGCCTTTCTTTGCTTTGTCCCAGGAAGCTCAAGACTAATGTAAACAGCCTGCTGCAGCACAACACAGGAGTAACCTGCAATGGAGAGTTTAATATTAGTACAATGAAAACCAGAAGTATTGTTGTCCTGTTTGCTAGACAAATGATCTTCTGTCTGAGTTTGATGTTTTATAATAATCACAACACAGGCGCTTTATTAGGTCAGATACCAAGTTTGATTTCGGTTTATATTGATAAATAGTAGGAGGGTCTCCAGGCATATGGTGAACGTTGGCCTTGTTACAGTGATTCCCATCATAAGAGCTCTGTGCTGACATACTGTATCTAATTAAGATGTCCAAACTAGATATCTTAAATTATAATGAATTGATAGCTTGTTTATTACTAGTTTACAATATTTTAACGACACATATGTAACTTTTTAGGAAAATACAGTTTTAGTTTTTAATCCACAAAGCTAGAAGAGGTTGTATATTTCATTATAGGGTTAAATTGTATATCCATGGAGAATGTTCTGAATTAAGCAAATGCCACTTTATTTATTCTGTTATTTACGGCACTGTACTTAACCATAACAACAACTTATTGTACATATGAGATTTTGTTTGATGAATTTTTTTTCTCTTTGCTTCACTTCAGCAGTGTGTGTTTTGATGCATGTTGCTATTCTTGTGCTGTTCTTTTTTGCTAAATGTGTTATTTAGAAGTTTTTTTGTTTCATTGTTTGTTTTACTAATAGCTATGGCAACAGTTTTTGAGCTGTTTCATTCTGAAACGATAGTCCCACAGAAGTCACACGAGACCTCACGCTTTACCTTTGACCTTTCACCTACTTGGAGCTACTTGTGTAGCATAAAGGCTAACACCTGACCCTCGGTCTGACCCGGACTGGCTGAGTACAGTACACAGACTTCTCTTATCTTCTTCTTTTATGGCTACACCGAATCAACGACTTGTTATCAGAGATCATAGACTGTATAATCAGATATATACAGTCTATGGTGAACACAGGCACGACAGATGCAGGTGACCTATAACTGAGGACGTTACAGTACAAACTAATTATTCTACATCATACTCATTATTATACAATTCATTAAGTTTTGAACATGCATAAATGTTTAGCTTTTCTTCTTTAGATGCCTTGTGTGTTCAGGTTTAAGATGTAGCTGCTGATGGATTTAAAGAGTGGCCTTACAATCAGAATCCCAGTTCTTCATGAAGAATCTGGCCTGGAGCTCCATCCTGCGGTTTGCTCTCTTTGTCTGTGCTGACATCTACTGACTAAAACGTGTAATGCTACACATGTGCGTCCAAATCCCTCGCTCCAGAGAAATAACCTACTCCAACTAGTCAAGGTAACATTTGCATTAGTATTTTTGTTTGTTTGTTTTTTCAGAGTGACAGTGTAACTTGCTGTGGGTCAAAACTATCTGAATGATACCACTGAACCAATTTTTGGAACATTCCTCATGCAGATATTTATTATTATGTTTTTTTGTTTTTTGCCATGAGTATAACTAAAAGAGCATAAAAAGGAGGAAGCCCTTCTAGTTCAAGCCATATACAAATCATTTTGGGGAGATGCAAGCCTATTCAGAAAAAAATAATTAATATTTTGTACAACATTTTACAACATATTTCTACAACATCTCTGAAAAGTTACACAGTGAGACTATAATGACACTTAAGAGGGTATGTTTTGCTGGATTATCCTCTTTTGTAATTCAATGATTATTTTATGCTTTACAGTGCAGCCTTCTCTTCACTTTAAATAATGTATTTACCTGTGTCCTGTGATGTCTGATCCAATAGTAATGCCAGAGTGGACAGCAGGTGTGCTCTTTCACACTGCAGCACACAGCCACTGCAGCAGTGACAGCCTGGCGTGTCTGCCAGCCTGGACACCGCTGCTGCTGCCACTCTGCTTACAGGAGAGTGGAGAGGAGAGGGGGGAGAGAGGAGTCAGCCCCAAATACAGTCATGGGGCCGGGGTGAGGCAGGGCCCCCCTTTAGTATAAATACGCTGGCCGTCTGGAGATTCGGGTTTGGTGGTTGTGGTTTGGACCCACTGACCACTGCTGCTGTGCTCAGGGGAGTTGCCTCAGCATCATCTTCAGCCTGGTCTTCATCCTTTCTCTGGAACATCAAGATGCCTCGCGTGGATGCGGATCTCAAACTGGACTTCAAAGATGTGCTGTTTAGACCCAAGAGGAGCAGCCTGAAGAGCCGCTCAGAGGTCAGAGCTCTAACAGTACTTTGTTTAAAGTAAATCTGCTGATTCACCACAGCAGTCCACAGGACACTGGAGGCTCTCTGTCTCCTTTGAAGTGGGACGTGACTGGAATGATACACTTGCAGTGCTGGTAAGAAAGGAGGCAGAATTGAAAGGCAGAATGTAAAGAAGATGATGTAACAAGCTTCCACATTCATTCATAGTTGCTACTTCCTTGGTAAGTATGGTAAGAGCTGTAAGAATGTTATGACCTTTCTAAATAGGTAGAAGAAGACTGCTGTCATGTGTAGGCCATTTGATTTTAATCACAAACGTGTCAGGAGCACACACTGCATTATAATTTATGATCTGTGGGTTTCGGTCAGTGCTGTCAAGACCACCTAAACTCTCATTGTATTTACTGCTTCACCTCTTTGTAAACAAGCTGTCTCTGGTTCAAGGGCACTGGTGAAAGGCCAAGATATTAGAGCTGAAGTGGAGTTGGTAGCAGTTTGGAGAGCAACATGAGACCCGGGAACATTCTCAGAAACCTGTTTAAAAATAGAGGAGTGTGTTACAGTGGGCAGAACACATTCCAGGGACTACAGTGATATCTGGACAATGCGGCATATTTAAATACACAGATAAACGTTGAATGGAAAGAACACACTGTGATGTAATAATATACTTCTATATTGGAGTAAACAGCATGACAAGCTGTCTAGACTAGCTATCGTAGAACTTCCTGTAGTCCTGTGTGTTTACGAAGGGTTTGCCACATGCTTGTTTTTCTGGTGAAGTTATTTTTTTGCTTGCAATGTTCCCCACTATGGTATAAAACATTAAAATCAAACATTTATTCTATTACTACCTTTTTACCGCACTCAAAAATACATTAAACATGCATTCTTACTTGCTCACTTTTCCACAAACCTGACCTCTAACTGAATGGGATTGTCTGGTTGCCTTCATTTTTAAAAATAGTAATTATGTCACTGTGAAAATTACTATAAAAGTAAAAAAATATATATAAAAAACAAACAAACAGAAAATCAACTGTATTGTTAATTGCACTCAATTAAGAAAAAAATTATAGTGTTGATTTATGTTATGGTGATACTGGATGTACATGGATGGTGACAATCTCTCTGTCTATGTCAATGAACTAGTTAACTGTAGATTTTGTTTGATTTTGTTATAATAATGCAGATATTCTCCTTCAAAGTCAGAAATCTGATTCAAATTACATCCTTTTACTAACAAATGATTGCCTGTAGACCCTATTCATGAAAAAGACCCCAGCTACATTGATTCTCTTGAGCTTAAAGTATGATATGAAGTCCGCCGCACTGTAATAAACACATATGAATAATACTTTTTACGCTGTGTCCAGGTGGACCTCACAAGGACCTACACATTCCGTAACTCCAAACAGACATACACTGGAATCCCCATCATCGCTGCCAATATGGACACCACTGGGACCTTTGAGATGGCACAAGTCCTCAGCAAAGTGAGTCGGAAAAAACAAAACAAAAAACAATAACAGGATGAACTATTTTTGGCTGTTGATTAAGGCTTTACAGTTATCTTTGCTCTTCCGGCCTGTTTCTGGTGTCTGCAGCACACACTCTTCACTGCTATTCATAAGCACTATTCGGTAGAAGACTGGAAAAACTTTGCTGATAAACATCCAGAATGTATTGAGGTAAATGTTTTGTAATTAATTATTATACCTAATTATAAGTTGTAATATTTCCAGTCATATAGTGTTTTTTCTCAGCATGTAGCAGCTAGCTCTGGGAGTGGCAAAGCAGACTTAGAGAAGCTTTGTGCCATCTTAGAAGCTGTTCCTGCCATCAAATACATCTGTCTGGATGTGGCCAATGGCTATTCCGAGTACTTTGTGGAGTTTGTGAAAACTGTCCGAGACAAATTTCCCAAACACACCATTATGGTATGAGAACCTCAGCCTGTTTTTATTGTTAAAATGGTTGAAGACTTGATAAAAATTATGATTGTCATGTGTTTTAAGGCTGGGAATGTGGTGACTGGAGAAATGGTGGAGGAGCTGATCTTAACTGGGGCTGACATTATCAAAGTAGGAATTGGTCCAGGTACGTTCATTATTACAGAAAATACATGATATTATAGGTGAACTATGTCATTTTTCTGGAGGCGGTACATGCTTTTTAGAGCTGAACAATTGTAAGATTTTCTGTCAACCTACCATAATTAAATTTGCATTTTAAAGTTGAATTCTGTTCAAAATGCATGTTTTAAAGCTTTTCAGGAGAATTCACATAAGAAAAAGAACTGACATCTGAGCTCTGAACGAACCTCAAGAATTCAATGTGCATGTGCTTACAGAGATTTAAATCTCAGAGTATGCTAAACTGCATGACATTTGTATGTCTATCTCCATAGAAACAAGTTTTTTTAATAAACAAGAAAAGTGGAAATGAATAAAAACTAGATAGATTAGTTTAAGTCAAAATGTTAGAGTGCACCCTTAATCTGACTGTGCCCCTTTAACTTGAGTCTATTGCATAAACACGTCTCTGCTGCAGGTTCGGTGTGCACCACAAGGATAAAGACTGGAGTGGGCTATCCGCAGCTCAGCGCAGTCATCGAGTGTGCAGACTCAGCTCATGGTCTCAAAGGACACATCATTTCTGTAAGTGGCTGCTGTTCTGAATACAAACTACTGGTTTCAGCATAAATACCTCAGTGTGTCCACCAGGGGGAGCCATTGTCCATTTACGGCAGGGGTCTGCTCTGCAAATGTTTTTCCCCCCAAGGGCCAATTTCAAATCCAGGGAAGGGGTGTAGGGCCGTGTAGGCAATTTCAAAGTTTTCACACCAAGTAACATAATCTTTGACTTTATCAGATGTAAATTCAACTAATTATGCTATAAAATTATTCTACACTAAAATGAAACTATATTATTGATAAATTAGTTCTTAGTAATTTACCGAAAAAGGTCAGAGATTAGATTTGACTAAAAATGAAAAAAGTCAAAGTGCAGAAGGCTTAAAGAATCACCAGAAGCAGTGTGCGTACCACACTTTGAGGAACATGGGGCTACACTATTTTGACCATTGTATGTGATATAAGAACACACATGCAGACTAAAGTTCCAGAGCTTTGCCCAAGTCTGATTCAAGGCTGGTAAATAAACAGTAACAGACTTTTTCTCTTTTCTGTTAAGGATGGGGGTTGCAGCTGTCCTGGAGATGTAGCAAAAGCATTTGGTAAATAATAATTTGTTCTGGACTGAAATTTAATTATTTTGAAGTTGAATTTTATTTGAAAGTTCTGGACCGCTGTATTTCAGGTGCAGGGGCAGACTTTGTGATGATGGGGGGAATGCTGGCAGGCCATGACCAGTGCACCGGGGAGATCATTGAAAAAGATGGCAAGAAATTCAAAATGTTCTACGGCATGAGCTCAGACACAGCCATGAAGAAATATGTGGGAGGAGTCGCTGAATACAGGTATAGGACTCTTAGCACAATAAGCTAATGTAACATTATAACAACCTGTCTGTATAGTTGTACTTACATCTATAGTCATAACGTTTGCCTTATATTAGAGGGGGGATTAAACTCTCTACACCAAGGGTGTCTTTAAGAACTTTGTAAAATAATTACAATCTTAAACTTTAAATATTGTCAAAACATAAAAACCCTTAGTCAGACCCTTAGTCTGTTGAACTGTCTGTAGAAATATTGGTCAGAGGTCTACTCTATCAGGTCAAGTCACACTTGGTGATAAGAGAGGCCAGTGGTGTAGCTTGGCAGCTTTTCTACCATCCTCAGTCTGGCCCAGGCCGCTCTGGGTTTGTTTACCATGAGAGTTTGGAGTGAATCAAAAGTGACTTTACTGTAGCCCATTGAGGCCCCAGTGTGTAAGAGGCCAGATTTTCCTAGCAAAATTTATGGGGGTAAAAAATAGAATAAAAGGGTGTTCATTCACAATTAAAAAGACATTTTGACGAGCTCTAGTGTGTAGTAAATAATAGACACTGGCTCTCACCATTGCATATCTCTTCTCTTCTTTGTGCAGAGCGTCAGAAGGCAGAACAGTGCAGGTCCCATACAAAGGCGACGTGGGAGACACCATTCGGGACGTATTGGGTGGCCTGCGCTCCACATGCACATATGTGGGAGCAGCCAAACTCAAGGAACTCAGCCGAAGAACCACTTTCATCCGTGTCACACAGCAGTCCAGCCAAATGTTCACCTAGTGGGCCTAGCATGCCCTATACACCAAGATATAATGCATTGTAATCTGAATGTAGAGGTAAGATGGAGGCATTTTAAGACCACATGGTCAATCTCAGGAAATCACTGTCAGAAGTTGCCTGGTCTGCTTGTCTATTGTTTCACACACCTTTCAATTTAATACAAAAGATGTCAGTTGATGGTTTTACTGAAACATAGAATTATTTGTTTTTCAAAGCCTTTAATGTAAACAAAGAAAATATCTGAACTGCACTGAGATAAAGTGACAGTGCTGCTATCTGTTCAATTGCTGGAAATGTAGAACTTAATATGCAAAACCCAGTACACTTTAAGTGTTACTGGATAAAATGTTGCAATAAATGCATGCAGGATCTACTGCTAATATCACCTGTGCTGTTGAGTCTTCTGTGATTAACTACTGTGTATAAGCACTAGATTTATTTCACAGCTGGGTTCCTTTATTCTATCTCAAGACTTACACTTCATCTCTCAGATTAAAAAAATATACAAGTTGATACTCTAAGAAAGTTTTTGTGCTACCATTAATTTTGCAAATCATTAGGCAAATTCAGCACCTACAGTCATCAATAAACTGTTGTTATGACTGTTTTTCCTTTACATATAGCAGTTTAATATATAATATAATAATTTGAAGCTTTACCTACCCGATGTCTCTGCCTGCTACTCTGTATTTATGTTTGGTTATTTAAAAAAAAAGCTAATCAATGAACAAGATGCAAAATAATGATCTATGTATGTTTTGTTAAGAGAATGTGAATCTAGCACTTGTCACTGTTAGATAGAATCTTGTTGGCCAGCTTGAATAACCTTCGAGTCAATGGCAAGTTACAAAGGAAAAAAACACTAATTTACTCCAGATATGTCAAGGTTTCATTTTGTTTTCAAAGAGGTGCATTTGTACAGATGTCAAATACATACACCAACAGGGATTCTCCGATGCTCGAGAGCAAAGGGGTGATGAGACACAGGGACTTGGTGAGTACAATATAGTACAAACACATTGGCCTGGGAGCTGCCATGAGCGCCCCCTGTTGACCACACTGTCTCTGCTCCTGTGTCACTCAGTCCAGTCCAGTGTTGCAGGTGAGCAGAGGAACATGTCCGCAGCACAGCCTTTAGAGTTGAGTGTTCACAACATCCACGTGAGCGCATCTGAAGTATAAGCCCCAGGGTCAAAGGTCATAATGGCTGTCCTCCGCTGAAGTGTTTTTGTTTTGCCTTGCAGAGCAGCAGGCCCAAAGTTTGAAGTTTGAAGTTCACTGAAGAGCGATCCAAGCCATCTCCAGAATAATACAGAGAGTATCATAATAATAATTTATAGTTATTGTCAATATGTCATTTGTTAATCATATCAAATTATATGTAAGAAATTTACATATCTTATAACCCATATCAAACAGCCCACCATGTAAATTGATTGGGGTGACACTAAACAGTTAAGTGAGCCTCTACAAGTTCTTCTTTCTGCCTGAGTTGGTTATCCAGCGCTATGGACATTTAACAAGAAAAACAAAGACAGATAAAAAGGAATCCTGATCAAATTCTGTTCACTTTTAAAACAACAAAGATCAAACAAACATCAAGAGCACACATGCTTTTTCGGATCAAAAAAGTCACAAGCTCACTCACCACATTCATTTATTTGTCAAGTTTGTGCAAGAAGCCAATTTTATAAAAGAACATTAGCAGTGTTTCCTACAGTGAGGAAGCTTGTCTACAACTCAACAATGACATTCGACATAGTTTTCAGTCCCCTGACATTATACTGAGTGCTACAAGGAGACTAAAAACCAGATAGAAAGCTTCTGCACCAAAAAGTAATGCAATCAAAGAAGGAGGTTTGCGTGTGCACTGATATTGTATTGCAAAGCCAAACTGTGCCAATTCACTCCAAATCTCAAATGTCAACATAGATTGTACATAACGGCACAGTCTGATCTCCTGCTATAGGTGGAAAAAATATCTCACAAACCTGACTAAAGAACAGGGATGAATTCTATGACAAATTCCTAAAACTATAAAATAAAAGAACCAAGGAACCACCCAACACCTCGGCCCGTTGGACCCAAGAACGCGCCAAGTGAGATGGAGCACAGACAGAGAAACAAGACGATTATAGGGCAGGTGATGTGCAAAACATTAAAACTAAGCCACCCCTTTCCAATAACACACTCTTTTTCATTCTCTGTCTGTTTTTGAATGAATGTTACCCCTAGGCAGGGTATCAGTCAGAGACACCAAAGCCCGTCCTAGGATTTTTAGAAAGTGCTGAAATTATCAAGTCTTTAACAACTACTTACATGTGCATCTCTGTTGGTTTATTAATGTTTTTTTTTGTCTTTTTACATATTTTTACTTTTTTATAAAAAGTGGTCCCCACAAGCAATGAGGTTATTTTTTTCTGTACGAGTTACCTCCAACCTTTTGAGGGTCATGGTTTCGAGCGCACAGACGATTATAGATACACAATAGATCGCAGCCATACACATTTAGGTTGGCGCGCACACACAAACACACTCGCACACACGTTTAAGAAGAATGGGAGGAGCAAAAAGGGGAGGGGCTAACTCTGACAAACGTGACGACTCTGGGGATAGACACTGGAGTCTGCTACATACACTTGGCACGGCAATACGAGAGGGACAAAATGATAATATTGCACATTGTCTCGAACGTTTTGGGTGAAAAGGGTTTGGGATGTATCTAAAATATAAAAACTACTTAAATAACTAAAATATGCATACCTATAGACAGTTAAAATAATAGACTGAGCAAAATATGACAATAAAAATGTCATTTGCTAAGTCGGCATGTATTTCTGGGTTTCAGATGACATTACAACATTCTATAGGGCAATATGGTTTGGTATTAATGGGGCCAAATGAAAGAAATAATATGTTAAATGTTAATATTGACTGCATAATCAGCAGATATTTTATGGCAGTATATATTTGATATTTTGATTTATTAGATTAGTCTCCTGAACTTATTGTCTTAACAATTTAACATTAGCTGTTTATTTTAGCTGTCCACCATCTGTATTTATAATTAGTAAGCAAGTCAGTAAGTATTTATTATTATTGTCCTATAGAATGTGTTGTTTGAGAATAAACAATAAGCACTTCCTTAGTATAGTTTCTTCAGTACAGTAGGACTGTTTGTGATGGCATCGATTGGAGCCAGGTCAATTCTTTGTCAAAATCCACTATTTTAACTGTCTTTCCCTTCCTCCAGCTGATTGCTTAAAGTCTTTTATTGAGGATATGGTGAGTTGTGGGTTGTACAGTCAGGTAGCTAACGGTTGTCTTTTTGAGGGTTTTATTGATTGCTTGGCCTTTAGCAGGAGAATGTGCTTTCTCGAGGCTGGCTATACGCGCAGTGGGTACCTGAAGAAAAAGAAAACCTTGAAGATTGACTAGGTTACTATACGTCGAGGCACACTGTAGCGACACACGAGGTTCAGCGGGTTGTGTGATTGTAATTACTGCATATATATGAGACTCCCTGAAATACTATTACTACGACTGCGATTCCAGAATAATTCATGTTGCAAGCTCATATATGTATTTTTCTGACGGGATTTTGGTTATCTTGCAAAAGTAGACTAATGTTTAATGTTTATTGCAGATAACTTGAGTGGAATGTGCCTGAATACGATGAAAATATTGCTTTCTAAAGTAATCTAACCAAGAGCTTTGGCTAATTGCTAAACTATTTTGAATTTGACAATAAAATTGAGTTTCTAAATGTGGGTTTTGTTACTGAGTTTGGGACACACAAAGGTGGACAATTGAGCGAAAAACACGCATACACAAATTCACTTTCAGGACAAGGAAGAATATACAAAAATGTGGCGACACAAAACCCTGTTGCATTACAAAAACAAAGCAAAGTTTATGAGACTTTAAACACTCGCATTCAACTGTCTATAACACCTGTAGGATGCAAAACATCCCATTTCTAAAAGCAAACCTCCAACATGAAGAAAACTCAGCCACTCCTTATCTTTATCTGTTGATAACCACACCAGATGCACTTGGCACTGAACAAACTACTGTCACTCACCACATCATTGACTATTATAAACCACCAACAACTATTTAGTTATCAATCAATTATGCATGAGAAACTTACTTTGTGTATAATTTATGTACGTTTATTTTCTTTTTATAAGATAGTGGAGAGATTGTGTTGTTTTTTCTTTAGATACGTTAAAAGAATATGGCTTTTTAGATGCATTGCTCTATCAAGAAGTTGTTTGCTTTCTTTGCATATTTACTTACTAATATGTTTTGTAATTACTTTTGAAAGGCTAAAGTCAAAAAGCAACCATTCCCTCACTACTGTTGCCACTATTTCCTATGAGTTACAATTGAAGGCAGTATTAGACAAAACATTTCCAACTCCGATTGCATTCTGAAAAAAAAAAAAAACAACAAAACACCTTAGGTTACATCATCTCTCGCCCTCTCCTTTTATTCAAGATAAACCTCTGACCTAGTCTTGTGCAAAACCAAACTAGCACATCTCATGAGGTAACTGCTACATCTCAGCAAAGCAGGGTTTAGTTGGCCAAAAGCACAAGACGCTCCTGTCGAAAACTGGACCTTAGCCCCAAACACAGATATTAAATCCGATTGTTTTAACTCTAAGATTGCACACACACAATCTGCTTTCTTTGTCCAATGTGTTACCGGTCTAAAGCTCCAATCAGGACAGGGCCGTAAAAAAAAGTTACTACTTAACTCCAACCTCCTGACAATGTGCAAATTGCATGATTCTCTTAAGTAAAATATTCTACACATAGAAACACTGGACATTTAGAATCAAATGTTTATATTCTTTTCAAAGTACATACTCCCAGTCACACAAACAGCGAGGACAACCTCTTTTTAGCACATTCTGTTAGCGCCTTTTGTTAGCATTGTCAGTCCGCTAGTGTCTTATATGTTATTATTGGATGGATATATATTGTTACATTTTGTATGGACAGACACCAATAGGCACAACTGCATCGCGCCGCCATTCAGTCTTAGTGGCCTAAAACATCATTCTTTCAATGGGGCATCAATAAGCTACCCTCATACCAGTTTCCAAACTCTTAAGTCACGTTCCAAATATGTGTTTCTTCTGTTCAAACATTCTTAAAGCCATCGTCACTTCGTCAATAACAGTCGACTAAATGGGATTTTTCTTTTCCAAATCCCTTTCTTTGTGATCCCTTGGCACTTCTGCTCACACATTTTCCCACATGCACCAAAAATGAGCCTTCAATATTTTTCCAAAGGCTTTCCAAAGTGCTGTTGCTACTTTCTACCCTTGACTCACAGAAAGGGGAAAAAAATATCTAAAAATGTACAGTACTGTGTAAATAAAGACATGAATAAGGTGTAGACTGCGTGGTGACAGTGGTAGGCAAGTTGTTTCTGTCTTGATTTCCCTTGCAGCCATTTTGAGAAAAATACATTGTAGTAACATATTGGTTACGATGACAGTGGTGCGTGCCATCCCAGTGTCTGGTGAGTATTTGTTTTAGATAACGCTTAGATTCAATCTAGAACTACTATAATGACCCCTGAATTTATCACTGACAATCATTTCAAAGAAGTATAGAAATTATAGAAAGTGAAAAAAGTCTTTTGTGTGGCACACTGGTGCTTTGTGATGTTAGTACATCAACTTGTATCAAATGTATCACCATCACATTCAGATAAAGAGGGTGATGCCAGGATGGGCATCTGGTGGAAAGATGCCAATTAAATATGCAAATCACTGCACACAAGGAAGCAAATGATTTGCCGTGCTAAATCTAATTTACCTGGAGAGTTTTGGGAGTTTCTCCAGTGCACCACACTGCACCAATAAATCAATACATATAGGAATTCCACCCACTGCTTTTAATAGAAATATTCTAAACAAATTGACATAACTGCTAAATGAATTTTAGTACAGTATTCAAGACAGAAAATGTAAAAAACCTAAACATTAAGTGGACATTTCTCCTTTAAAAGTCTCCATGCTGCTGTGCACTCCTCACTTGCCAATGTTGGACCTCCCTTCGATGCTGACTTTGACTTCGTGAGGAATGAAGTTGGGTTTGGGCAGAGTAACAGGTGGCTCCTCCTCTGATCGCTCCACTTTGCGACCCTCTGGAGCAGACCACCTCCTCTTCCTGCCACCGGACTGCCTCCTGGCAAGATCCTCTCCTTGTATTTGTCTCTCTCCAAACGGAACCTCCCCATTTTCGACATTTCCCCCGCTCCCTCTCTGGTTAACTCCGTTCTCCTTCTGGCCTGAGTGGTGGTTTGGGGGTTTGAGAGGCAGGGTGGCGAGCTCTACAGGTTTCTTTAAAGAGCCATTCTTCACGTTTTTTAAAGTGAGAGAGATACAGACGTCCCCCACAGATAATTTAGTGCAAGGCAATTCCAGAAGCTGAGTCGTCCGATCAGGACAACATGAAGACCAGCCCTGGCCAAATACAAAGAAGGGGTACTCAACCAGGACTTCCACATTCACCTGCAAAGCAATTACAAAGCAAAGATTAATGAGAATTTACTAATTAAGTCATCAATTCTAATTCATTTATAAAAAACAAATTGCATTAACATTTTCAAGGCCGTACATTTAAAAAATATCCTTTTTTTTATCACAGTAGCATAATGGATCATAATGTGAGCACAATAGTGTAGGTGTTAAAAGACTGTAACATGAAGTGTGTAATGTGTGAGAACACTGTCAAGAACAATTCAAATCAGTACTGAACAATCTTTGAAAGCAGGAGCCTGGCAATATTTTCCCTCCTGTATTATGTAATCTTCCATTTCATTTCTCTCCTGTTTCTTCTCTGAGGCAGGACTCAAAGTTACAAGCGCCTCTCAGAAAGAGCAAGTGGAGGGCCACTGGGGGAGTACAAAAGAGAAGCGCAAGTCTTTGAACGATGGTCATCTTTTGTGGGATACGCAATCAAAGAGGGGCTGGAGGCGGAGAGAGGATAGAGATGTGGGTGGACAAGAGTCAGCTAAGTCAGATGGAATGCATTACCAAGACTTTAACATGAGGCCTCAAAGACAGAGCTCACAATCTATACGTGTCAGTGTGTATGTGTACTTGGTGCTAGAGCTAATCAAATAAATATATGAAAATTTGCCTATGGTTACTTCAACAGTCAGCGGTTCTGAAAATATCAGTTTGAAGAAGTCCTGTGTTGTTAACCAGTGAAATATAGATGTCGGACTTTAATCGATTAAAACAAAATATGTGATTAACCTGAATGATTATGTCAATGTTTACTACAGTATCAGTGAACTTCTAAACATCTCACCTGTGCTCGATGCTCACCCACAGCAAACTGCACCACAGCGAGGTTGGGTGAGGTGCGGCTGCCCTCGATGCGCTCCACTGTAGAGGAATCAATCTTGAGTTCGGTGCTAATCTCTGCACTCTGGATGAAATCCTCAGTTTTCAGATCCTCTACACGTTTAAGTTCTCCGTCCGCCAGCTGGATGATGGAGCCCTTTATGAAATACGGAGGCAGCGCATGGGGCAGAGGTGCATTGGATGTAGAGACAGGCGGGGGCGGGCCAGAAGAAGTAACCAGACCTGGAGAGGCAGGGATGGGAGATGTATCTGTCCCTGAACCACAGCACCAGCAGCAGTCTGGTACAAGCCTGCGGGTGAGATGAGAGGGTCTGTCTTGGTGGGGAAGGGTGCAGCCTGTGTAGATGAGATGACTTGGGACGTGTCCAGGGAAGTGACTGCCCCGCTCACAGGGATGATGACAGGCTGGGCACCAGGAATGAGCAAGTGTTGAGGGAGGCAGTGCTGAGCCCCTGCAATGTACCCAATGATGGGGGGCTGGGGAAAGGGCAGACCCAGGGACAGTGGTTCTGTGGAGCTGTGTGTCGTTTGGATCACAGTGTGTGTCGGCTTAGAACTGTCCACACTGGGAGGAGGAGGGGCTGGAAACGTAAACGTGGCCGTGCTGCTGGATGACGACGGGGTCCTGACTGGTTTGCCCGAAACAATGCTACCTCTTTCCATATGTGAAGATGAATGTTTATCAGGGCTCGCTCTGGGCAAAGAGTGGTCACTGTGACTATTGGGCATAAGCATTGTGGATATTCTGAGTCCTGAAGGATCATGGGTTGCGTAGTCTGACGACAGAACACGTGAACGAGCTTCATATGAGTCTCGCAACTTGTTTCCAGACTTTGCCTCAAACCTTCGCCCTCGTTCCAGCTCTCCATTATGAAGCTCTCGAGTTCTAGAACCCCCTTCATCTTTTCGTGGAGGCCCGTCTGCATACTGCAGCAAAACATGAGACATGCCATGTCCCAGTGCATGCTGGGAGTGCAGTGAATGGGACGCATGGTGAGCAGCTCCATGGTGGTGTGCAGAAGAAGCTGTTCGGTGATGTAAGTGGTGTGGTGCAACAGAGTCTGTGGAGGGCGGAGGCATGGAGGTGCGAGCGCTGGAGGAGCGCTCTGGTTTAGTGTGTGTTGCCTCTGTGTGGGTGTGAGAGGGTCTCTCTGTGTGTGAGGGTCTGTGAGGTGGGGGTGGAGGAGGAGAAAATATCTGGGAGGGGATATAGCTGGGATACGATGTGGTGTATGGAGAGGCAATGAACTGTAGGTTTGGAGGCAGTTGTGTGTAATGGAGCGTCCCTCCAGAGGTGCTTTGGGCAGATGTGTATAGACCAGGGAGTGATGAGACTGGCCTAACTGAAGAGGAGGAGGAGGATAAAGAGTCTGTGGTGGAGGAAAGCAACTTGTATTCAGATTGAGACGTGCTACGGCTCACCCCTTCACTGTTCCCAAGCCATGGCAGGCTCTCTGGGCGGGGAGCATCACTAGGGGGCGCCATAGTGGGGGATGAGTGTCTGTCCGATGGTAAAGTGCTGGAAGGAATCTCCCTCTTCTTTGGGGGCAAACATTCTTTACTTCGTTCCTGGTTGGACTTCATATTGATGTCAACTCTACTCTGAAAAGCCTGATTCAATTTCTTTCAATAGTCTCGTCTTAATTATTTATTCTAGTTTCTTTTAGTTAGGTCTGTTATCAAAGAAAGAACAGAGACAAACTTAGAAGAAGGGCGGTAACAGAGGGAGAGGCTGATTGAGTTGGTTGTTGGGTGTTCTTTAGCGATTGTTGGGTGTGGTCTGAGTATTGTGGAGGGAGAGCATCACGACATCACACCTGCTGCTGTCGCCCTTAGCGACGGGCCGAGTGCGCCGCTCTTCATGTGGAATCATTTTCCTTCAACAGGAAGTCTGCCCACACATGGAGTATTCCTGCAACACATAAACAAGCTCGATGTTAGAAAAGTAAAATTGTCTAAAATACAAATTCTTTCTGGGCCTTCTAGAACTACAATTTAAACATCCAACATAGACAAAAATTGTAAATCAAATGACCATAAAAATATATGATGAGAATAAGCTCTTTGAAGTTGGCCTGCATTACTTTATTCTGAACATATGGTCCGTAGCATTGGCATTCAGAAATCTTACACAATCCCCTATCCCAAGGTATGTAGTACAACATTTACATTGTTGAGCCATCTGTTTAAGAGAATCCCTGCTGCAGAATATGGAGCGCTTGGAGAGAATCCCATAAAATATGTACAAGCACAAGCTCTGCACTCCTCTGTGGTTACACTCTCATAGACTTTCATTTGTGCTGACAGATTCTCTTTTCCCCAAGTTTACTCACAAATAACTCAAGCGGCATATCTATTTTTGAAGACGCCTTTGAAAGTGGGTCAAGTATTAGTTACAAATTCACACACTTCAAGTGTACAGTAAATGTGCAAAGTTAGCACAACTCTAAAAGGCAAGAACATTATCTGTTTTTGCATCAAATTTGCAGAATAATGTAACTTATAAATACAAGGTTTTGTGGTGTCCTATCCTATAGCATGAGAGTGACTGGTTTAGATACATGGCTTGTATGCAAATGTATGTAGGCTCGGATATTTGAATGCACTTGTAAGTCCACGTTTGTGTTTTATGATATATGCAAACATTATCCTAATCCCCAAACCTTGCTATGTGAACATATGTCTCGTCCTCGATAGAACAAATGCAACCACCACTATCATTCATTGACAATGCTTTATTTTAGGTAAATACAAAGCAATACTACAATAACACAGAGGAAAACAAGCAGACTATCAGCTGATAATAGATAAGAAAATCTAGGAGCTTTCTCTCAGATCACAGCCATGTCTGATCAGCTGTCATATCAGACTCTGCTTATACCACAGAGGACTCCTGCTGCTACCGCTCATGGCTTTTATCTCAGGCACAAGCACTTCACACTGTTAGGAAGAGAAAGATTCTACTTAAGAGATGTAAGAGAATGC
This sequence comes from Mugilogobius chulae, assembly GCA_038363315.1. Classification (NCBI taxonomy): domain Eukaryota; kingdom Metazoa; phylum Chordata; class Actinopteri; order Gobiiformes; family Gobiidae; genus Mugilogobius; species Mugilogobius chulae. The sequence continues at coordinate 29,266,862 of CM076408.1, forward strand.
AGTCAGGGCAGTAACAACTAATACAATGCTGAAAGACATTCATTTTAGCTACTCTCTAACTGATTGAAATATTAACGGCCTACAGAATGCTGTGATGTCACGTAAACAGAACCTATGGTAGTAAATCTGAGCCTGGTTACTAGTCTTACTAATTGAATACTTGAGAGTCTAGGAGATGACACAGCAAATCTAACAATAAACTTTCGAACAGTCTGTATTTCTCCACCAACTAAAAGCAACCACCATAAACTCCAGCTGTGTTAGTCCTAACGCTTACCTGAGCTAGATAAACTAGAGTTGGGTTCCTGACTGTACCTTAACTTTAACCAGTCTGCACTATTCCCCAATGCTTTGTATTATTTTTCTTTCTTTTTAAAACAGACCATGTGTTTCACTGACTGTGTTAATCTAGCGAACAATAATGCTCATAGGTTTTTGTAAAGTTTAGCAGTCTCGGTCAGTTGGTATGGGGGTCCCGACCACCAGGTTGAGAATCACTGCTTTGGAGGACTATAATCATTCAATGTAACATACAATATTACATAAATATAAGTTACAGAAAATAACATATTTATATATTTCTATTTCTATTTATTCATTTAAATTACTCTAGATTGATGTTAATAGCAAACAATTTCCTTAAATGGCATTAAACATTATATATTATTAACAGTAGTCATAAACATATATATTGTAGGCCTATATTTTTTTCCTAGAACACACACGTGATCAAAGCTAAACTGCAAAACAAGAAACCTAGGGGAAACATCCCATGATATCACTTCAGCAGTTAATTCTACCCTGGTCAAACCTTCCCAAATTGAGGTGTTGTTATTGATGTTTAGAATTTCACTCACTCTAACGAAGACTAGATCATAAGTTTTTGCAGGGCAAATTGTCAGTCAGTACAGTGAACAGTCTAGGTACAGTAGTAAAGATTGGAAAAGTTCTATGGGAATCACATAGCCTGACCTACATTAGCAGAAAAGAGCGTATTCCTCCCTTCACTGATGCGGAGTGCGAGTGAAAAGCGCTGTCACCCGAATCTTGCTGAGTTTGTAGTGTGTGTGGTGGAGAGAGCAGATCGGATCACCTGAAACCTTAGCGCTGTGCCCTCCATGTGCTTCAGTCTCTCACACACACCTCACAATGACTCACTTCTCCAAGTCTAATCTCTCGAGAATGACCAGGGACAATCACTGAAGGCCATTATACCGCTGTACAGCCATCGTCCAAACACCCAGTATCAGCTAACTCTGTGCCATTCATAAAAGACTTACAGGAATATGATGTCATGGCAAATGCTATTGTTACCGTTACACTTTTAGGTTAATCCTTGTTTGACAGATAGGGGTTAAGTGTTGTTGTGCGAGAAGGTAAGTTGCCGTTTTTTCTACCCACAAAGGGTCAGCTGAGGTTTGTACATAACACCTAAACACCCCCCTATGCTTACAGCCATTAGTTTTAGTCTGCAAAAGGTTTTCTCACACGTGTGTTAAGAATGTTACTATGTTTGGCAATTGCGAACAATAAAGTATGAAGACATGCTTGAAGAATAATTTAACTTAATGTAACTGACAAGCTAAGGTTATACAGTATTAAAGATTCTACTTAACATTGTTTCCTCAGATAGGTAATTTGGGTGATTTTTTATAAAGTTACTTCCTGGTTGGATATATGACAGAGGTAATTCCTGAAAAGATCCCACAAAAATCCAAATAAATACCTTAATACGCCCTTATTTTGCTAAGTGATCAGCTGCTAGTAAAATGTCTTTGCATTTTTTGTAGAATTGTTGATGTCATGATCTATTTTAGAACTCAAAACTACTTCCTATAATGTTCAAATACTATTCGTCAATTATCTTACAAGCTACTCGACTGGTGTAAACTATGAGAAATATTTATCACATGAGAACATTTCATTTCTGCATTGCATGTTTTAGTCCAGTTGGGTCACATGACTTATTCTGTTAATGATGCCTATTTGTGGACTTTTTGAAATGTTTATTGCTATCACAATATTCATTTTACAATTTTAAACCAAAAACTACATGAAAAATAAGCCACAACAGCTAAAGTAGTGTAAGTATTAAGCTGCAGATTGTGTTTAAATGTGGATCTCCTGGTCATAATCATAATGGTGATCAAAGGGATAAGAGCAGCGTGTTGTGTTAGCTCTCTCTAAATATAGTCTGTGTGGAGAGGACGCTGCTGCTGTTGGATTACTCTCCCCTCTGTGTGGCACTTCCTCCTGTTTGGACCTAGTTTATTAGTCACCAGTGTTTGTGCATGCATCAGGCCTGCGGGAGTCTGCTGTGTGAGCATGTGCACGTAATAGGCTGCTCTCCGCCAATGAAAACTAAAATAAACAACAAACAGCAGCAATAAAAAAGCAATGTTCTTTCAATGGTTTTGAAAATGTTGATAAAGCTCATGGCACGAAGGGCTACAAACAATATTAACAAAAAATAAATCTGTATAGCTTTATATTGATAATCAGTGTGTCATTCTAAAACAATATCTTTAAATGTTTTGTTTGAGGCTTAATTATCAGAGAAATGCATGCAAAACTGATTACAATTTTACATATGTATTGCATTAATAAACTCCTTTTAAGACATAACTTTCATTTGTATTCAGCTCTTTTTGTAGCATTTTAACTTAAATACAAACTTGATAGTCAAATTTACCATATCTTCAAAACAATATCAACAATATTTTCTTTGTTTGAATATTTCCCACGTCTATGTAAATGCCCCACTGTGGAATCTTCTGGGCCATGCAATGCCATCTCCACAGAGACACACAGGAGCAGATGCAAGAAAAGTTAAGTCAAAAGTATATTCGTAACCACAGTGCAGAAATATGACTTAATCTAGTTGTTTACAATAACAAATCTCTTTCCATTTCCTTTTTTTCCCCCTATTTTTTTAAAGACATTTCTTAATAGTGGCACTTTTAGACCATCAAATAGATGAAAGTGTTTTAAAACAATAATGAGAAAAAATATCACTTAGGCAGCACAACATGACTTGCACTTTCCCACCCTCCACATTGCTGTTCTCATGGTGCTTAGAGTACAGGGGCGAGCGAGGGGCGAGGGAGGGTGCAGTAGACACACACGGAGAGAGAGGGAGGGAGAGAGAGAGAGAGAGAGAGAGAGAGAGAGACTGACAGAGTGTGAGAGTGCAAACATTTCAGCTGCAGAAAAAGACTGTGGGAAAACTAGGCCACTGTCAGATTTCAAGCTCTTTCTCTTTTCATTCAGATTTGTAAAACGACTACTCACCACCGCAGCACAAGTAGCCCACTCTTGTGTCTTTTCCATTCTTACTTCCTGATAAAAAAGTCTGACCGCTAAACTCACAGAATCTCCACTCGCAGCTCCCGTGATGCACACATCCCAAAGTCCTGACCGCACAGCCTCTATAGTTCTCAGGTGATCCTACGTAGTACACACACACACACGCCTTCAGGGAGGGAGTCCCGAATGCAGCGCTTTCGACAACGTGGATTATGCAACAGCCTGAATGCCAGCCAGTGCCCCTCCCTCTACCCTCCTCCCGGCCGCCCTCCCTCCCTTCCTCTCCTCCCCCGCGCCACACTCGAGCCAACTTCATCAGGTATTCATTCAAAAAACACACACACGCCAGCTGGCTCCACGCCCGGGCCGAGCTTACGAGCACAGAAAGGGTAGTGTGCTGTGAGTGGGACGGGCAGGAGAGAGAGAGGGAGAAAGAGAGTGAGAGAGAGAGAGAGAGAGAGAGAGAGAGGGGAGCGCAGGGGAGCGTGGCACAGGGGAAACGCTAGTACTCATATGTGCTGCTGTAAAAATGGGCTACTTTTGTTTTGTGTTCATTCAGAAGTTTTGACAAGAACAAGGACGTACAAGTTTTACGCTAAACACTGACATGAAAAAAGAAGATTGCATGTACAGTATGCTTTAAGTTTGATTTCATTATAGTCTTTCAAAAAAGCAACTATGTGTAACTTTCGTGCCTGCTTAAAGATGACCGCTACAGTCACAATTTACGGCATTAACAACAACATAAAATGCATACAACTAATTGGTTTTTTTTTAGGTTCCAAACATGTCAAGAGCTGTGGAAAAGCTTCAAACTGAACAGAAATTACATAAAAATTTGGGTAAATTTAGGATTTTTGATTAAAAAACTAGCTTGCTTTCAATACTAAGGAATAGTCTTGATTCTTAATATTAATTATGATACCAAAAAAATAAAAAAATGCTCTTTTAATGTCAAATTTGTATACAAAATTTTCCACAAAATACAAATACTTTCTGTACTAAACATTTTCATTTTAAAAGCTTTGATAAAGCTCAGGATTATACTAAAACTCCTTAAAAAATTTTGTCCTGTCCCATTTCTTGAAGTGTTAATGAGTATCAAGTAAAATCTATGTCTGGGACACCCTCAAGCAACCTTACTTTAACTCAATTTGGCAAACATCTTGAATTCAAGTCATTTTTGAGTTCAAAACAACAAATCGATTAATTGAAAGAAAAAATGGCTAAACGATTACTAAATTGTTAGTTGCAGCCCTAGTAAATATTTTTAACTTAAAATGTTTCAATATTTTCATAGTAAAGAACAAAAAGTAGTGACATAATAGAAAGCAAAAACAAAATACATTTTAAAAATTCCACTGGCCACACCCACAACCCGGTTTTGGGCTCCAGACCGGTGGTTAGGGACCCCTGCTGTAGAACATTCTTAGCAACAGAAAAAGAGTCCACAACTTTAACTACAATAAATGCAAAAAGAGAACAACTGCAGACCTTGATACATATTTGCATGCAAGTTTGCTGCTGTTGTTAAGTTCTAAAAGTAGACATAAAAGTTTCTAAGTGCATAAAACTTAGAAACTGTTAACACTTAACACACTTAACAGAAACAAACTGCAAATTTGCAAACATTGGAGCTTAATTAAATGTTGATTAGTAGTTATTCACTGCTTAGTTTCATTCTGTATAACCTTATTCTGAGGCTAATTACACATTCACTGACTTTTTCTAATAATAAACTTCTTGTAATTGCTTTGATAGTCTGATGTAATTTGTGGTATGTCATGTGGTGTTAGTGCTTAACAATCTTAATAAACAAAAACATTTAGAGACAAAAAGTAATGTACAAAAATGTCCTAACAATAAAACTAATAAGCAATAAATAAGCAGAAAGTAAGCGTTTATTTTAGAAAATGAGCATTATACAAAAATAGGGAATAATAAGTAAATAGTAATTAACCTCAAATTGGCCAGCCACATGTAAGAAACTTAGCAGCTAGTTAGATGTTAATATGTGTATCTTAAACTAATAAACTAACTAACCAAACTGATCTCTTTTTGTAAAGCACTTTTCCACCTTACAAGCCACTCAAGGATCTACTCACCCAGTGTACGCAGACACTAAGGCGAGGTGGTTTAAGTGTCTTGCCCAAGGACATAACAACATTCACTCCTACATCCCACTGTGGCACCTGGTGTTCCAGTGGTCTCCCATCCACATAATAACCAAGCCCTACCCTGCTTATCTTCTGAGATCTGACAGAATCAGGCTTAGACAAGTAGGTGTGACAATCGTATATAAAGTGTTACTATCAAATCAATACTTTTTACAAACAGAGACAGACACAATACAGTGCAGCGACTCAAGAAATGTATTCCCAGCCTTTTAAGACCACACTTCTGTCTTTTAACCACTAGATGTCAGGACTGCTCATTCTTTCTCTCTGTGCAGTTATTTCTGTTAGTTAGTGACCTAGTTAAAGCCCATTTGGATGTAAATATAGATGAGATGGGCAGCCCTGGAAGAGAGAAGCATTTGCACTAGCACTTCATACAAACTCAGCACGGCGTTGGTCCTGAATCCCCCTGGACTTTATGGGTCTAAACACGCTCAGAGGAGACATCCTGTTAGTGTTGGGTGGACTTCCTGTCAACTTCAATTTGACTGAGTTCCACTGGAGATTTTCATGCAGTACAGACAGATGAGTGCAGGAGTTTATTTTAGGTTAAACTGAGGAAGGAATGCAGAAGGAGATGAAGAAAAGCTTAGTCATTACAAGCACATCAATGTAATGTGAACTGTAATGGATTTGTCTTGGATACGAATTTAATTAAGACATAATTTACTGGGTTCAATAAGGATGAATTGTCTGTAGTTTTAGTAGTAGTGGTCTTGCTAAAGCGATAGTAGATATTTGTGTACAGGAGAGAGTAAGTACTTTTAACACTATATATAGCAATCAAATTGAAATCGCAATTTGAGTTGAAGCAATTATCAAATTGCAAAGACTATAATTATTTTGATAATTGAATGTGACTATACAAAAAAAATAAAATAAAATAACCAGTGTGTTTTATTATATATAATAATATGTTAGTGGACTATTAGTTTAGGGTTATGTTGTTCTGAAATATCATGTGATTACATTATCACTTGAAACTTTAGGCTCTTCAGTGTTAATGCACAGTCGTTTACTAGTTGTGCTAGTCAATGTGATGTTGAATTAAAGATTTTTTTTTCTTCATTTTTATCATTGTCTTAAAATTGAGCAAGACTACATCATTTTATAGCAGTTTGTTTGCATTGTGAACCACAGTATTGATCTAAAACGGCTTCATAGTGGACTATTCAAAACTGCAGACCTAATAAGTCTGACTTTTCATAGTGACATTTCATCATAACAAGCAGATTGACTTTTACAAGTTTTTATCTTCAAACTCTGCATGGGTCACTCAGTCTTTTTTTTTTTATTAAACAATCACCTTGAGCCTTTGTATTAGTCAAACATGAAGAAATCAACAAAAAATACAACTTTTATCTAACTATAAATTAGAAAATACAAGGCCAAAATGTCATCTTTTTGACTTGTTTTTGAATTCATTTTGACTAGTTTTTGAGTAAAACTACCGTTAATACTTGATGAGTCGCTCTTACATTGATTAGGCTTTGATTTGACACAACCAGTGCTTTGCTGCGACATGCCTCAATTCCTAATTTGCCACTTCCTGAAATATAATAACAAGGTCTCTATTTAATCTTGATTTCATTCTTAGCAAACGCTGCAGAACTCAATGACTAAACCCACAGACAGAAGCTGTGACTGCGTGTTCATTTCACAGATATTCATTGTGCGAGTGACCTGAGCGACCCGGCTGCACTCGTCTCTACATTCAGCCGCTAATTGGAGCCACTCTGTATTTAATCATAACTCATTTGTGTGGGTTTGTTTACAATCAGCATCCAAGGGAAAAACACAGATAGACTGAATATGAGGCACCGCAGGAACAAAACAAACAACAGAAATTAGGAAAAGACTAGATTCTTTAAAAGGCTATTTAAGGTGGCGTAGATTTGGATCAAAATGGAACAATACAAAGCCTTTAACCTGTAGGTGCATGATGATTGTCCTCACCGTTTGCAGCTCCTAACAGCTCCTCAAAACAAATGTTATATTTGTTTGTTTGCAGCATTCTACAAATGATTACTGAAGATCTTAAGCCAATTTTAAGGATACATTAAGGGTACAAAGATGTTTGGTGGAGGGTCTCCAGTCACCTCTTCTCCATGGAGATGATACTGCCTTGCCAATAGAATGTTACATTTAGACATAGATATCAGATGCAATCAAGTCAAGCTGCTGATGACGACAATGGGTCTCATTCATGAAAGTCTTCGTAAAATATGTGCGTAACTTCCACTTTAAGAAGCCGCTGCGAAAACTCTACGTGTGATTCATGACGAGTTCGTAACGAGCCAAATTCCTTCCTAACAGCCTTTACGCCAAATTCACCAAAGTCCAGCTACGAACGGTTATTTACATAAAAATGAATAATGCATACTTCCTTGTATGGCAAATCTGGGCCGGCCGCAACGCGTCACCGACAAAACTTGGAGCAGGAAAAAAAAAAAAAAAATGAGGAAGAAGCTGCAGCAGCGCGTCTGCACACTTTCGCTGAGTTAATACTTCAGCGTCTTTTAAAAATGTCCAAACACAAAAAAACACGCTCAGAGGAAACAGATTCACGTCACAAATGTTTTGAAATAACGCTGGGCTTTTGCCGTTTATATCGCGTTTCACGTCGCGGTAGAACGCGCGTGTGGGGGTGCGGGGGAGGGGGGCAGCGGCTGTAGAGAGGGCACAGTCAGTGCACAGTCCGCTCTGGTCCGGGGGGACACAATTGGTCCTGAGTCCTGTGGGGGTCAGAACACAGAGGCTCTGAGGCTGGGACAGACTGCTGCAGGTTTATTAAAGGAGTCATTTTTTTGCATAACTGAATTTTTTTTGTTTCTAAAATGATTTTATATACAATAATTTGCAAAAATACATAACCTACAATCATGTAGGAATTACAATTTTTGAATGAAGTATATAAGAAATAAAAATCTGAAACAGCTGTTTTTTTGTTCTTACGAGTGCTCATCAGTGTTCGTAGGATTTGTTCTTACAGACGAACATTTTCCGTTCAGAACAAATTTTGTGAATGCCAAAAATGTTCGTAAACAGCCCTTAAGAACAAATTTGTTCGTAAGAACGTTTCATGAATGAGGCCCATTGACAGCAACGACAACAACAACGGTTTATTCATAGACAGATGTCTTCTAAAGTGCTTCACACATCAACCCTCCCTCCTCACTCTGTGATAGCAAACAGTCCTGGGGCAGAAGCGAGTCGCCAAAGCCTAAACCACCTTAACCTCCGACTACGACTAAGTGTTCCTTAACCTGCATGTTATTGGTTGGTGGGGAAAACTGGAGTGCCCGGAGGAAACCACCCAGACACGAGGAAGAACATGCAAATTCCACACAAGGCCCGGAATGTCAAGGACCTTCTTGCTGTGAGGCCAGAGCGCTAGCCATTCTGCCACCGTGTCGCTTAATTATTAGTTATAAGTTATGTCTGTAGAGAGGCTCACCCAGTTACTGGAACAACGAAAGCATGTTTGGGCAATAAAACATCCATAGTGAATTAAATTCTAGACATATTTAATGCTGACATTCTATGGAGCCAAACAGGAAGCAGACTCTATGTGAATAGAAATTTAAAATGGTTTAAAATAACTTTGAAAAGAGCAATTAACATCTCTATGATTGAACCAACCATAAAGTGCATTGACAAGATAAGAAAAGTACTAGTAATTTGCAAATTTTTATATTCACAACAGTTCATTCATAATTGCCAATACCTTCTGTTGAGCTAAAAAATCTTTTACAATACTAATGAAATAAACACCATTGAGAAACGAATTCATTTAATAACTAAAAGACTACAAAAATAATCTTGTTATTCACTAAGATACTGCACTTTCTTTGATTTTGTATTTGTGTACTAGGCTCGGTCCCAACCAGTCACTAAGGAAACTGATGAAGAGCTGCTATATATACACTCACTCTCTGCCATATACATATCCCACAGTGCACCTCTCTCTCTCTCTCTCTCTCTCTCTCTCTCTCTCTCTCTCGTACTCTCTGCTCGCTCGCCCACGCAGTACACAGACGCGGCAGTTATGACAACGAAAGAGAAACCTTCCAACTCTCTCCCCCTTTTTCTTCTTCTGTCAGCAAAAGTAGGGGCGTTTGTTTATCTCAGCGTCTCCCCATCTGTGACTGCGACAGAGACAGGTGTACAAAAACAACGCTATGATGTCATCCACTTCAAGTCACACTTCCAGGTTGGCAGGTTGGTTCAAAGAGGCACCAGGGATTATAATGGGGAGAGGATTAGACATCAAAAAGCATGCGAGAGAATGGAGTTGTAACTGTGGTCTGTGCGGCAAAATAGAACAAAAAAATCATATACACAAAGCTCTATAAATGATGACTTTGTGATAACCTATGTCACAGTGACTGAAAGTCGAAACATCTGACTCAAAAATGCCAAATTTCAGTTGATCTTTACCTAGAATAGCCAATATTTTTATGAAATATTTTGCAAAGAGTGAGTAAAATACAATCAAATGATTTTATTAGCATGATACAAAATACATTTTTAGACACTTTTTTTGCTTTGCTCAATGACTGTAGAAATTTGCAATGGAAACATAATGGCCAGAAGATATCTGCCATTTTTAGATAATTCAAATCAACCAAACAAACACACAAAAAAAATGTGCTAAAATTACAATTGGAAACTTAAATTCCAATACAAAAGTGATTGCTAGCGATGATTACTAGGTAATGTCCTAATGTGATGTTATCATTTACAGTAAAGAAAATGGCGCAGGTGGAATGAGGACAAACTTTTAGCAAACTCTTATAATTATCTTAACAGTGTTTAGTAAAATGAGCCTTCAAACAGATCATGAGCTTATTAAGTGTGACAACATTTACTGACCGTATGTGGTTTAGTTAAACTTTAGTAAACCTTTCTTTCAAAAGGTGCTTGTACTATGCCATTTGAATGGAAACTGTGGTAGAAATAACATATGCATAGAAAAAGCAGGTGGGAGACAAAGTTGTAACAACATATCAAGGTTATTATGTGGAAATAATACAAAAAATCTTTATTAAGCAAACAAGACTTAAAAACGTGTCACGTTGACTCTTTGCAGCAGAACTTCAAGTAATTTGGTTCTGGTGGTATGTAAAGCCCTCTGCATTTTGATTTTGTTTCTGTCTTTAAATGAATAACTGTTTAGACAGATTAAGTCTGATATTAAATCTGCTGGCACATGGAAAGACAAATATTGTCTTTGGTGGTACTTGATGTGAAATATCACAGAAATCTACAGTGATGTAATGTAGTTTAGTGTAGTGTCGAGTTCTTGTGTATTGTATTGATTTTCTTTATCGACTGGGCTATTGCCAGGACATTCTGTTTAACATAAATTTCATGAAAATAGTTAATCTACTATATTGAAAAATGAAAACACTGCAATGCCATCTCTACTACATACACTATCTACATATCTCTGTAGTCTCCTAAACGTTCAGCCCTGATCCGTATCCCATTCATTCACAAACGTCCTAATCCACGTCGTCCACAGTGTTAGATCCTACTCCTCTCAGCCACATACAAGTGCAGTGTACTGTAACTGTGTGTGTGTGTATGTGTGTGTGTGAGGGGGATTAGGGAGGGACTGGAATGGATGGGCAAATCACTGCTAAGTCTCTCTATTGCTCTCTAATCCCTCTGAGTGTACACACAGACACACATGCAGCAAATGCCAGCGCACATATGTACAAACAAAGTGCACTGTCACACCACAAACTGGGGAGGTCTGCACTGAACATAAAGCAGTCATGTTTTCTCCAAATCTGTTTAGCTGTACACGGAAGGTATTTCAAATATTCAAAAGGATGACGATAACAAAAGTCTTTGATGCGCTCTCTACAAATTTATAATAAGCAAACTGTTTTAGTTTGTATTTAAAACTCATTATTTGCCATGTTTTACTGGGTTGAATCTGCAAATCTTTAAGAACTGGAAAATTGACAGACATAACACCACTACTGTGTTAAAATATATGAAAGCCTTTGCATATTTCCACACTTTCAAGTAGTGTAACAAGTATGTGTTTAATTACAGACTTGAAGCAGAGCATGACAAAGGCTGACCTAGTAAGACTAGTATGTCAGGAGAGCTGAGAACTATTACAACATAATTTGACAATGTCTTCAAAAATTAAAAAAACTAAATGCAGAAAGGATCACATTAGAAATAAAATAAAATCCAACAATATCAAAACAAACAAAATCATTTTAAAGCTGCTTTCATGATGTCGGGTGCTTGGATTTCGGAGATAAGAAGAAATTTTTGATTCATGTGCTTTTATCTCTGAGAGTCTGGAATTTAATGCCACCACTAATCACAAGACGATAACAGACTAATAGATGTAAGATTTGTTGCTACCCTCCCAAAAGCTAAACATAGTTTGGTTTGTTTTTTTACTTGCAGACATTGGTTGCTCTTCGGATATGGACAACTGACAGTAAAATCTTAACAAACTGATTTATGTCTGTTCTTTTGTGCATTCTATAATTAGGAAAAATAATAATAATCAAAGTTCTTGAGGACAACATGGAAGCAGCTGTATGTTCCACACAACTTCACTAAACCTTGACCTTTTGGCTTAACATAATGTTCCCTCTGGGCGCATTGAAGACTTGTGTTTACACTTCCGAGCCTTTAAAGCTCCATGTGCACCCGTCATGTCAGTAATGAATGAATCCCTGAATGTCATTCTGAGTATTTATTCAAACTCCAATGGGATTAATGGGACGTGCCACTGTGAGGGGCTGCTGTGACCCCCACAGGGACGCCGCTGTCCATGTTCAGGACAAAGAGAAGCTGTGTGCTGAAGATGAGCCTGTCACATTCAAACAGGCTAATTGACTTGAATAGGTTCTCTGTGAATGAAGGGCAGACAGTAGAGGTGGCACAGCGGGCGTCCTTGTCGTCTCAACAATGACTTCTACCTTTTACAAAAATGTCACACATCAGTTGAGCATGCAGACGTGCCCCCGCCCCCCTCTTTACCCCTTTAAAGGCATCACAGAGCACGCTCAAGTCAAATGATGAGCACTCGCGGAGCACACAGGTGTCCACACGCCGCACAGCAGTCAGCCCAGCAACAGGACAAAAGACCATGATAGAAGCAACTATTGAATGTATGCATGTTCATTCATTCTACAGCAAATGCAGATTGTAATGACATGAAAAATGCCCACCTAATTGAACATTTTATGTGAATGAACATTGTTCATTGTCAGAAAAGTGCTGGGCTTTGCATGGTTGTTCCCAAGAAGTCATTTAACTATAAGTGAAACACTGTTAGCAATTAAATACAATAGACTTTGTTTACGTAAACCTTACGTTTATTGTAACATTTCCTTTAGTAGTTGAGAAGATAAACTATATTTTAAACAGATAAAGTTTCAATATAATAAAGGAAGACTATTCGAAAATTATTTTTTTAATAATGTCAGTGTCTTTGTAACAGAAAAAGTGTTGTTTGTGTCTTAGAACTTGCAATTAAATGACTATTATAATTTTCAACTAGTCTTTAAATATGGAAATTGGGTCATAGGCAAAGATAAAAAGTTGGTTTAGATTCAGTGTTAATGCTATCTGTAAACCTCAAGATATGTCACCTTGCAATTTAACTGTAACGACGTGATAAAGGCCGACAATGTAAAATAAATAATATCTTTGCCTGTTATTTCATCCAATTTGCTTGAGGAAGGCACCACTGAATAACAAAGGCCAACAATTCAGACTGACATTACAGTGGACAAATGCACTCGTTTATTTCACTTCTCAAAACACATTCTTTCAGCATTTTATTATTGCAGACACTATGAACGTCCATGCATGCAAAGCAGTGATGAAGCAAGTGTGATGAAAGGACATTTCAGCTGCCTCGCATTCCTCAGCACAACCTTTAAAAAATATGGAAGCCTCTACAAGTGAAACAAAAAAAACTCAGACAGTGAATTTGCTCTGATTCACTGACGCTAATGATAAAACGGCACATTAAGTCTACGACAAGAAGGACCAAGAATAAATAGAAGTAATGGTGCAAAGTATTTGTTAATGCACAGCCAAAGTGACTTCTTCACTAATGCTTACTACTGCCGTGGCTGCTACTAATATTATTGCTTTTCTATAGTTGCAAGATGGTAGAACTTTAGTGAAAGGCATGTTTGCAGGTTTAAGTAAACTTTAAAGGTGGGGTAGCTAGTTTTTTTAGTTGTAAGTTAGTAAACTTGTGCTTTCCACTAAAAAGTATGTAGTAAATACAGCACTTTGTGAATAATTGAGACCACTGTGCACTGTCTGAACTGAATAATGAAAAATTTTAGTTCTAATCAGGAGCTGAATGCTGCGCTCTGATTGGCTGAGCTACGGTGGTCCTCTCCAGTTTTACTTTGTTGTTTGTAAAAAGAAGTTTATAAGCCATAAATGCAACCAAAATGAATATACATCGATATAAACCATTTGTAGAAGGATTTATGAGAGAAAATTGTCAGATTTAGAACCTAAATTGTATTTGCAGCTACCCCACCTTTAATGAATATGCTAATATTTTCCAAAACATATAGCCCTGTACATTTTAAGCAACAAGCGTACAGAGGGATTATTTGTTTGCTGAAGAAAAAACTCAAGCTAAGGCTGTTGTCAGCTAACTACAAGAGATTATCACTGTGCTAAAAACAAAGTTCTGCGGCTATGAAATTCGACCCTTAAAAGTTACTTTCAGGTGAGTGAAAAAACGGCGAGAAAAACACAGTTTTAAGCTTCAGGAGACAGACGTCTGTCAGACCAGTTCATACCTGATCAAAAAAGCAAGTTTTCGTCACTTTTCATTGTTTAATTCAAAGTTTCTCCACTGCAGATGAAGAGCAGCTCTTTCTACATAACGCACCCACAGTAGGGCGGAAAGTGACGTCGACCAAAAATCCCTCTATAGAAGATGTCAAATACCAGTCTTTTCATTACTTACAAATCCTTGTGATAATGGGACTGACCATTAGTGTCGATGAAAATTCGCTGGATGGGGTATCCGTCCCATGATTATAATTATATAATAATATTGTGGTTCTGCCTTTGAAAATGTATTAAAATAACGTTGCTAAGTTATTTGTATAATAAAATGTTCAAATGCGTTAACTTAAAAAAGTGATTGTCTGTTACTCAGATACTTAAAGTCACATTATTGAAATATTGCATCAGAAGTGAAAAAGCAGGATTGGTGCATCGTAAATAAAACATAATAATACAGGACTATTTCATTCTTTATTTTTATTTTTACAGGAGTCCACATAATTTTTCACCACAATGTGTTACGAAGCACTTTTCACAACTTTTAGATGCAGTGAGAGTTGAGCCATTTCAGTCAGCTATATGACAGCTATATGACAGCTAATGCTACGCCTAAACTTCTCTTCATGGCTTTTAGCGCACAAAATTGTTTATTATAAATTTGGGATTTGGTGATTAAAAAAGTCTTCCAAAGATGACTATAAACATACAAAATGCAGATACATCTTGTTCTTGCGATATATTGTATGTATATTGATACTTTTATGATGATGTTGAGCCCTAGTACTTACATTTAGTAAAACAACAAACAGACAGATGGCTAAATACTCGAGTGTCTAAGTAAGTTTTGAATGAGCTAAAGCCAGAACTTGTGAGGTTTAAATGTCTTTTGAGTCGATCCCAGCAGAGTGAACCCAGTCAATACAAACTGAATTGACGAGGAGACAAGTTTTTGTGCATGTGTAGTGTTTTTCAAGAGGACAACATAATGGAATGCCTGGGCCTTACACTTGCCAAGAGCACTTTTCCCATACGCCAGGGAGCCAAGACTTCCCCAACCCGCCAAGAATAGCAGCGGCACTCTTCTCTCTCCTTCTCACCCACACATCCACCAGCATCACACGTTATACTCGACAGCAGTGAGAGGGGGAGCCGCTCTGAAAGGCACACTATTTTACAATTCATATTACACAAACCCAAGCATAACCAGCCAATTCACAGGGCTATATTTAAAAGACAAATACAGACCGCCGCAGGGTGCTACTCCCTTATTCCCCTTACAAGAATCCAAATGTCAGACAACAGAAAACAGGCTACTTAATGGCCCCGTCCCAACATCATCTGTCTCAAAGGACAAGAGCAGCTCGCACAGGGTCACAATGCAATTTATAGGGTCAATGAGAAACTGGAAGCATTTCTTCCACTGCTTTTTATCTGAGATTTATGACAGCACTTTGACAACAAGTCTGCTCTTTTGGGCCACGGAAACACTGCAAATAGGGACCAGTATTTGCCATTTTGATTTGCACCAAAGTTTATGACAATATGTGAAGTATTTTTGGTATTCTTTTACTATATAGCGATGCCTAGGGCCAAAGCAAAGAGAAAGTTCTTGTCATAGTACAGTACACACCACATTTCAGTTGTTCAAACAAAATCCTACGGCAGTGCTACTAGAGCTACCAGAGATCACGTCATTGTTTTGCAAGTCTCAAGAAAGTCTCAAGTATTTGACTTTAAGTCCAAGTCAAGTGCTATATCAAAAGGGTTAAAGAGTTTGCAAAAGACAACTTAAGTTTAGCGTTTAAAGTAGCACCTACACACACACACACGCACACACACAATTTTACAGTCTTGGTTTGAACAAGATTTTAAAAGTTTTTATGTAGGGATTTGATAATATTTTCAAATCTAATGGTTGATATATAAAATTTAATTCTAAAGCGTGTCAAATATTTTACTCGAAGAAAATCTCCAAAATCTAATCGCAAAGCTTTGTATCCAAAATATTAACAAGATTAATTAATATTTTCAAACCTGGCCTTATTTTTTGCGAGTTTGCTAGCTCTGTAATCTCCAATCATAATTTCAATAAGAAAACATGACACGATGAAAATCCTATAAAATACACTTTTTCTTACATTTATGTGAGTAAAAACAAAATCTTTGCATTGATAGCTATACATTTAAAACTTTTCATCAGCTGATACAACATTACATTGTATTTTGTTGCACAGCACATTTAAAAAATGTTTGTCAATCTTGGTCAAAAACAGTTGTATGGATTAGTGACAGTATTGTATCTCATAATATATTGGTCTGTTAACCAGTAAATCAAACCCTCTATGATCCTAATGGTGCGTTCCAGGGAACTGGGAAATTTCCCACTTTCCACTTGTAAAAATGCGCTGGAACGCTAGTAAATACCACTTGTGAACTAGGACCAGGTCGAAGAAGTCCCACTTCACAAAGAGATCAACAATCATCACAAAAAGTGAATCTGAAGTTTAACTGACAACATAACAACTGACAACTGACAACGTAAACATTTGCTACACGTTATTTAACGTTACTTTTGCTTAGCCTAAATATTAGCATTAGCTCTAATATTTACATACAAGTTGGTTCGGTTGGAAAGCTTTGAACTGGGAACTCGTATTTTTCAACTGGGAAATATCCCAGTTCCCATAGTTCCTGGATTGCAGCATAAGTAAATCATCGGCCCAGTAATCAGCGGAGGGCAAGGCTCTTACTACCGGAACTCAAGAGCATAATTTAAAAAATACAGTTGTTGAATTTGTCAAACTATATTTCAGTATTTGCTGTGGCAGACACATTCCAGTATTGTATTTTTAATCACTCATTAGCTTTACACATACAGCTCCATTATAACAAGACATATGTATCTCTCAATAGCTTTTGTTTGGATTTTGTTTACTACGGCACCTATTATATTTGCTGTGCATGCTGTTGATGTGCGCCAAATGCAGACGTACAAACTTTTTAATTATCCTATGATGAGACATTAGCCGCATGTGTGGGCCGATCACTACAGCACTGAGCCACAACCTGCCAATTAGCATCCTGACAGTCTGTGAGCCGGAGACTTCAAATCTCCGCTATGAATAACAGTCATTATCATACAGTACAGCTATTGTTTATGGCTGACAATATGCAGAGGATGCCCGAGGGAAAACTACATCTCCAAAGCAATCATGCAAAGAGCTTGAAAAAAGTTAGCGTGAATTTTTATTGATTTGTTATGAGTCACAAGTTGCGCCACAGAGTGAGACGAGAGACTATCCATCAAATAAACAGAAGCTAAAGTTCGCATAGTTCAAGGTTTGCATTTGCTTTGCTGAAAAATGTCGGCTGTAAAGCAATCGCCCACAACTCGACGAGGTGCTTTTCTGACCCCAGCGATTTAACATCCCCGCGAGACGAGTGAAAGAAATAAACGCTTCTCCTTGTGGGAATCAATAATACTACAAAACAGGGTCGAAAATCAAAACGACGGTGGCTGGTTCACTTCAGATAAAAGTGAATAGACTGGTACACTACAAGCTGTCAAAAACGTTATTTATAGACTGTTTCTTCACACTCCCAGTAATGCCAGTGCGGTTTTCATTCTCACAGGAAGACCCCAAGATAACACACAGTTAAAGGTGTCAAGCAATCTGAAGCATCTGAAGGAATTTTCCCAATCGCATACTTTCACTTTGGTCTTACACAAGAATGACAAACAGGACTTTCTAATTACAACCACAACACGGTGAACAAATAATATAATAAAGAATAAAGTTTTATAGATAGTATTTGTTGGTAATTTTCTAGGACATGGCAACATAGAACCCACATTAGCCATGACTTGTTCCACAGTATCTAAATTTAGGTTCTGTTTACATCAAGATTATTATGTTTATTGATTATTGTGATTATTCAAGCCAGAATATAATCATAAGAACAAAACATAACAATTGTGACAATTTTAGAAGCAGATGTAAGTTTAGTTCACTCCATAAACTAAAGATGGACAACAATTCAGTTCCAGTTGGGTGTACAGAAAAAAACAGGCCATATTTAGTGGAGATATTTAATATCCTAGATACATTTGTTTTGTTTTCATTTTCACTAAAGCGTAAAAATGAATCTGAAATTTGTCAGCCATTCATCAGTAGATATAAGCTTGCCACAGCAGGAGGTCAAATTAACGAACTTGGCTAAAAAAAGGAGCTTGCATTCCATAGAAAACATAACTTAATAAGCAAAGTTATGTCATTTAATATAGCCTTTTAGTGCATCTTACAATTTTCTTTAATTCACAAAGTATGATTTCTTAAAAAAAGGTCACAAACTTGAGAAAATGGGACAGGTTCAGTCATGGTAATCCTAATCATGAAAAATTGCTAAATTGTGTTATTTTGTCTCGGATTATAAAGTTTAAATTTGTGACATTCCCAGTTCACATGTCATCAGAGCATTCAGTAGGCCAATAAATTCTAATTATAGATGTAGTGCAGCTAAAATTATAATTGCATATTGCATATTCAAGAATTTATTGGTTTAGTATGTAATAGAAATTGCCTCTGTGAGATTATCACATTGTAAAACACAGCATCTGACTAATTAGATTCACAATTTAAGTTTCAATCACAATGTTTAGGAATACCAAAATGTCAAATGTAAATAAAGTCTTATTTGTAGGCTTTGTCTTGTAAATCGTGTATGTTATGTATTTTCTTTTGTATGTATAATGAGTTCAGTATCTGTTTTTTCGAGTTTTTTGAAGTTACAATGATACATGAAATTTTAAAATCTTCATGGACATAAGGAGGTGTCACCAGCTGCAGCTTAGATAAGTTTATTCTTTATTTTATTGTGGGACAGTTAAGGCAAAGTGACCCCTAAACCAAACCAAAAAGCTACAATACACCTTTAAGACCAGAGAACTGTTTAAACTGTGGTTCTAATGTTCTGGCTGTTGCAGTAAAGATGACATGGTTTGTTCTTTCCTTCTCACCTCATTTACCAGCTCCTCGGGTCGGCCGTGGTCTGTCAGCAGGAGGTGTAGCCCATGGAGAGGGGCTCGGAGTTACCCAGAATGCTGAGCAGTGATGGATCAGGAACTCCCTGTTGAAAAAAAAAAACAAGTTAAATAAATATTGAGCAGCCTTTTTCTAGAAATTAAATTTAGTTTGCAGTGGCCTCCAATACCATTATTTTTGCTAAATTGCTCTGGTTTTATATACTTGCAAGGGCTTAATGGGGTTTTCGCTGTCCTTACATTTAGATATTTAGGGACAGTTAACATGCAAAAATTATAAGAACAAAGCAGCATAAGAAAATACAAGTGACTAATTCTGGCGTATCTTAAATAGAAAGCCTTAGTTTTCAGGACTATGATCAAAACATACTGCTGATGGCTTTTTTTCTGTGTGCGAGTGATCTTTCCAGTTCAAGCTCAACACATTTGATAGATATAGATTTATTAATGCTGAGATATCACAGCGCTGTGTGAAGCTGCAGCAGTGCAGTTGCAGAAGAGGACCTTACTGAGTGAAAATCCTGGTAAGTTACGTAACATGGTTAAAAATTAAAAAGGAATGATGTAAGTGAGAATAGTGTCCGTGATTTATATGTGACCTTGTGTGACTCCAATATATTAAACATTACGTAGTCTACTATTTATAGGTTTCAGCTTTCTGTATTTGAATTTTGCAGTAAGCTTAGGGCATTATTTGATAAATCTTGACAAATGTAGATCAGTCATTTATATTTTGCTTATTGTAAAACAGCTTAGAAAATATAAACAGCCCGATTGACTTCCTGTTCAAAACTGCAAAACTCATAAGCTCTGCCTCTTCAATGTATATTTTACTGCAACAGACTTATTCGTTTGGTGTTTATTTTTTTGTCCAGGACTACATGACAATTCTGAAAACTTAACTGTAAATACAGACAAAGGAGGTGGAGATACTTTCTGAGCACTCGAGCATCAGCTGCAGGACAAATACAAGATACTCAAACATGGAGGAATCAGATACAATACAACTTAAAGCAGAACTAAGTAACTTCAGCAGTGTGTAATTAAACTATCCTACCGAATCAAAACTTTACATTATGTATTTATTTTCTCATTTTTATGTACCTCTAGGATTGAAACAAAGCAGCAAAAACATGTTAGCACATTTTACACTGCTAAATAAAAAAATCAAAGAGCCAGAGATTCTCAGGAGAGTAATTCAGGTTAGCATTGGGGTGAGAAGAAAAAGTTGCAGTTGTCGTATTTGGAGCGGGAGGCAGCTGAGAGCAGACACATGCTTCAGTTGCCCCAAAATACGTATGTGACAATCATCACGAAGACATTTAAAAGATACAAATGTTACTTAACTCTGCTTCAAAACAAACTAATGATGAAAGAACACAGAGAAAAGTGGATTTTACATAATACTGTATGTCTTCTTTAAATTGTTAATCAATTGTTCATAGTTTGTAAATTTATAAAGTTTAATCAAGGGACATAACTGACAAATTCAATTCATTGTCTATTAGAACAAGAAAAATACATATTTGGACAGGCAATACGTATTTGGGAAATGTTGGCCTATTTATGCTTATGGCAATCCTGGATAGAATATGTATAAAACGGTACATGGGAATCACAGTCAGACGTCATGCCACATTTAATAACTCAGAATAGGAGGGACGCAGAGCTAAATTGGGCCAAAGGAAAGTGGAGAGAAGGGAAAAGGAAAGAGGATGAAGAGGCAGATGGTGGCAGGAAAAAGGCAGCCAACGAGCCACAGCGGGGGACACCCAAACTGAGATAAGGAGGGAGTGAACAGGAGGACAGAAGAGTACACTACTGTCATTTTAGTTTGTCATACTCAAACAACTATATGTGTTTATAGCAGGGTAGTACAATTAAAACCTTGAAAATTAGATTGCAATTGATACTATAGCTTGTATCAAAACCAGCAGATGTGAGTAGAGTAGCCAAAGTTTGTACTTTCAAGTGAAATTTGAAAGAGTAACATTACTACTTGAGTAGTAATGTTACTTCAAAACATTACTACTCAAGTAAAAGCACTAAGAAGTGGTTTAAGAATGACATGTTTAAGAGTTAAAAGTATTATAGCAAGCTATTGCTTTATGTGGAGAGCATAGAATTAGGACTAAATGTCATAAGTCTTAGATTTGATATGGACACATCATAACACAGAAAATTAGAAAAAACAAAGTAAAAAAGTGAAGTATATCTGACGGAGTGACGCAGAAAATGTGAACACATTTTGTGCGGCTTTTGTTCAATTATTAGTAATCACAACTTTACTTCACAAAGCAATTACTTCAAACACAATTACTAAGTAGTAAGTAAAAGTAGTGTGTCAGAAAGTTTCAGAAGCATAATTTTATGAAAAAGTAAACAGATACAGCTGATTAAATGTACTGGAGTACAACCAAAGGAAACTTAGGAACTAAAACATTCATAAACAAAATAAAACTTAACATTTTCTGAAAAGCTTACACTAGGTTTTTGTGACATACTGTGAAAAGTACTATTATTTAGATATAATACATGTATGTACAGTATGTATGTATGTATGTATGTATGTACAGTATGTATGTGTACGTATGTACAGTATTTTCTGTATGTGGCAAAACAGTGGTTAGTGCTCTGGCCTCATAGCAAGAAGGTACTGGGTTCGACTCCCGGGCCACACGGGGCCTTTCTATGTGGAGTTTGCATGTTCTCCCCGTATCCGGTTTCCTCCTACAACTAAAAACATGTCCAATGTGCTTCCCCTCTCCAGGACTACAAATAGAAATTAGCTGTGAGCTAGAATCTGGTACAAGCACCTGCCTTTAAGCCTTTGTGCTTAATTGTACATTATCCTAAAAACATTACCTTACCTTAATTATTATGGCAAATATTCCCAAAGCTTTAATTAAGAGTGTTCAATTTTATGATATTTTTTGATCGATGATGTTAGTAGTCTGCACTAACACAGACAAGACAATGCTAAACATTTGTCAGGGGCTCTTGATATATGGGGACCTCACAGTGAGCTTGTTGCTGCACAAACAGTGGCTTTGTCTCGATCTATCATGTCCAATCAGGAGCAGCAGCAGTCGGCTAAACAAGTCAGGAACGGTTCACAGTAACCACATTAGGAGACGGCCTGAGTGAATTTAAAGAGCAGTGGAGTGGACAGCTTACAGACAGCCTAAACCAACAAACAGGCAGCAGTGTCTAAGGCTTTTGGTTTGATGTGAGGAAGTGCTTCTCAATGTGTGGTGCATGGAATGAAAAAGAAGTGCTAGATGTGCCATATGATTTATTATTCTAAGTTAATAAAATGAACAGACAAAACATTTTATAATACCTTGTGTAACTGAAATTAGACACAACATTTTAGAGCTGAATGTCTCTGGTAGACTAAAGACATGTTCCATCAACCGATTAATCAACTAAAAAAGGATCTGACCCAACCTGTGCTTAAAATACTATATGAGCAGAAGAGTTCATGCAAAAACAATTTATACAGAACATGAAAAGAAGAATGCAGATTAGACTAAGGAATGAATTCACACTTTTTAGTTGCTGTTCAAAATAAATCTTTAGAATCTAAAGAGAAGAATCAGCCAACTAAGAAAGACAGACTGAAACCCCATAAGTTGACTAAACAACCAAATGAATACAGCACTACAAAACATTCTATAGTCTCATTCTCCACACAGCAGAGTCTGGTGCTGTTTTACTGTTCAGATTGGCCATGGTAAAAATGGTGATTTATAACTACCACAAGCCAAAAAGTATTGTACTCAGAGAGAAGAGTAATTAGTGTTTTGTTTTTATAAGAATTCCATGCAGTGTTTTACATATGAGACCACTGATTTAGATCTGGTGGTTGTTGGAAGGCCAAACATTTTCTCAAGTGGTTCTTGTGTGGAAAATCTTGAGAAACACTGATTACAGAAGTTAAATATTGTGTTTCACAGAGCATGTCTTCCTTCAGACATCACAAGTATGCAGCTGTGTTCATGACTAAGCACTGGCACACTTACAGTAAATGTAAGCCATCGGTGTGTCTGCATTCTTTCCCTTTAGTCTCCCGTAAGTGTGACAACATTCATTCACATATGACTGTGCTTCAAGTTATTGTTTTTCCAGTCAGTTAAATTGCTATGTGATTGAAATATAAGAGAATGTTACTAAACTTATGTGTTGTCAAATCTTAAAATACTTAAAGGACAAAGAAAGAGAGGCATTTGAAAACTGCATAACTCAAATAATATTGGACTACAACATCCTGAAGTTGACCTGAGGGGTTTCTAATTCAGGGTTAAAGGCTTAGTTAAAAGGTCATCTAAAATGTCTTCATATCTTTTTAAGCGAAAAAGGTTTTGTGTTTCCTTACAAATGAAACCAATCGATCATTCTGCAGCACTTCATCTTCTTGAAAGATCAAATTGGATTGGTGTGGTCATTATACTACAACAACTGCATTTGCCCCATCAAGTCATTTATCACCGCTCGCATGCCTCAGAGACTGACGTCGTGTCTACTTTGTACAGCTGTGGGGTCAAAGGAATGTACAGTACAGGCCTGACCCAGCCGCCTCAAAGTAATGTCAGGGAAATGCCTTCTCAGACTGCAGCCCATTTTTCATTCAGACTCCAACACAGAAGCCACGCTACAATAGACAAGTGTCTTTGAACAGTATACACTTAACAAGGAAGGAATGTTACCTTGTGTGCACTTATCCGCCACTGGTCGCTTTTCACATTCCTGTGTTGTTTATGCGGTCTACTCTACAACACTTGTAAACTTACTTAAACATCTGAGTTGCTTACTTATTCTGAAGATTAGGGGTGAAATGATGAGAAGAGACAAAAAATAAACAAGACAAGATTCATGCATAGCTCTGGTTTTTGGAACTACAGCTTCCCAAAATGTCTAACTCATCAGCATTTGATCCTTTTCATGTGTGTCCAAGGCTTAGGAATTTACTCTGGATCACCAGTCTTTGGTTTATTTTATCTTTATATTGACAGAAATAATGTGGGTGTTTCAACTTAATAAAATATTTGTCTGAAACTGAAATAGTAATTCATTTAATAGACTTATGCAAATGTAAATGCAACTCAATAAAATACAACATTAAATACAGAGACCATTATCTGTACTATGTCAAAGAATGGTAAGACCCACCCATTGATGACAACCAACCACCAAAATAGCCCTTGGTGAAAATGAGTTGGAAACCTCTGCTTTAGATCATTTTCTACAAGTGTACACAATCTTGTGGCAATTGTATTCCACAAGATCATCAATCATACTGAAGATTTTATTATGCACTATGCAATAATAGGTCCTGACCTATGCAAAGACACTGACAGTTTAGATCTGAGTTTGAGCAATGAACGTTCTAGTTATCAAATAAGTTACAATGATGAATACCCATGAGGCTAGTTAGCTAAACTAATCTTGTATAGACTATTTATGGATGCTGGCTTATATTTCTCCAAACTAATCAATTACTATTTGGCTTCCCAGATAGAAGCAATAAAGCACATTTGTTTATGTTATGCCTTTAGAGTCTGGGCAAACTAAATCTCAAAGTATTGGCCATTAATCATACTCGTCATAAAAATATAACTAGATGGATATGACTTTGGGCTGGCCAGATTGATTTACAGCCCTTTAGTACAGAATTACAGCTATAATTTTTAACTGTCAACTCTTGTTGCTTATTAAGTGCCACTTGAAATTGGTCTACAGCAAACCATCTTCTAATAAACCACTGGACAAGGGCACTTACTTGGGTGAATTGAATGCATAATGCTTTAACAATAACCAGCTGAAAGTAGAACTTTTAGTTCTACCTTCAGCTGTTAAACATCATTTCTCTTCAAAAGAATTTTTATAGCACTCCTGTCGTATACTAAAAAGGCTTTTAGTAAGTTGTAGGTGAGCACAATATTAAGAAATACACTGAAATATACAAGTTGCCACCTGGATTTAACTAAGCAAAGGGTTACAGCAGTTGGTCAGATCTACGTTCAGAATTATGTGCCCAAAGAAAGCGACAAGTTAATGATACTGAATGACCAAGTAATTCCATCAGTAGTTTTTTTTTTCTTCTCTGACATGTGCAAATTCCAAGATGAGAAAGCCAGAATTTATGGGGCTCATTTTGTGAAAGTCTAACCCCATAGATATAAAATGTTTGTAATTATGGCATTCATTACTTAAAATGTAAGAATCAGACATTATTATTATTATCAACAAAAGTGCAGATAGATCATGATTTATCTGAAGTTTCACAACACACATTAACACATTAAAAATGTCTTTTTGCAGCATTACACGATGTTATAAATGCAATCTTTAAGTTTTCTACATATTTTCCATCAATAAAAAGCCCAGCTGTCTTTGACCCATACAGTATCTCTTTGAGAATCAGTTTGTCACATCTTTGTTCCTTCTTTCAAGTGAACAGAAATCTTAAAAAGTGTACAATTTAACAGCCAACTTTATGATTAGGGATGGGTATCGAGAACCGGTTCTACTTGGGAACCGGTTCTATTTTTAGCAATCCACTGGAATCGTTAGTCTCCTCTCTTATCGATTCTTCTTATCGATGCCGCTTTGGGCCGCTGTGCCTTTAAATACTGCGTGAACTTCAACCTCACGCTGGGCTGTTAAATTCGGTTTCATTACAAGTACAAGTTTTAGCTTTGGCAAAGCCTAAACCTCTTAATTCACATGGATACAGCGCGTTTACGCATAGGCACAGCGCGCACAGGAAAGGAGAGAGAAGAAACGGCGACAATACAGCATGTACATGTGGCGCACATGCGGCTCAAACACCAGCGCCGTGACAGCGGAGGTAAGTAATGTGAATGTTTGGAGAATAGGCTCATGCATCTACTGTCAGCTGGGGAGTCTATAAACTCTTTCTTTCCGCGCTCCTAATGCACTGTTTGTGTGTGTTTTCTTCGAGCCTGGGCGGCCGCTCTCTCACTTTCTCTCTCTCTCTTCCGTCTCCTCAACTGTCAGCTGTGTCTGCCCCGAAGTAAATTGTGTCCGCGCCTCGGAGCGGACGAATTATCGGTCTCAAAGCGAGCTGTTCCCCCTTCGTAGCGTATACGAACAGTCCGTTGTGCTGTGCCTGCGTCCTGAGCCGGTCCGGGAGCTTCAGTCCGGTGCGTTCGCCTCGGACTGAAGCGCTGTTCCGCCTTCTCTAAGCACAGACCGACCCCGGTCCGCTCCGGTACTGTGCTACTGTACAAACAAAACAGTAGCACAGTTTGTGGCATACGAAGAAAGAGAAAGGCCTGGTGAGCGCAGGGAAAGTGTGATGTGTGTAGAACCAGGACTTCACGTGGCCAAAGGTACACCCTTACATCGTTATTATAGTGTTATCAATATCAAAATAGTTTATGCCTGTAGCTCTGAAGTATTATTTCTGCTCTTCATTTAGCCTATATTTAATTAGTAATCATCATAATATAGTCCAAATCATTGTCTAAATGTATTAAAATTAGTTAAAATACATTTTTTTAATCTAGATAAATAAAATACATAATTTTAAGAATCGATAAGAGAATTGATAAGGAATCGGATCGATAAGAGGAATCGATAATGGCATCGATATCGATAAAATCTTATCAATACCCATCCCTATTTATGATCAATGACCGGTCTAATAACATAGGAAGAGAAAGACTTTGCAGCATTTGCCTTGTAAAGTCCGAGCTTCCAACATAACAACTATCACTCAGTCAACATGCACACACCCATCCAGCATCACTGCAGCACGGCCTATTCATAGCATTGTCCCCAGAACTGTAACAAGTGCTGCTAGGGCAGGGTGTCTTGAGCTTTTAAAAGGGTTACACAACTTCATTATACAATGGGTGGAGCTGTATTGTCCTCTGCTGTACAAACTAAAAGCTCAAACTAAGAAAGACATCCCATTTGTCCTCAATCGCACAATGGGATGAAGCTGATTCCAGTGTATGTTTAGAAAGGCCACGCTGAGAGAAAAGGAAGCATGCGTTAGGTGCCAGGTCTCTCCTTGGCAGTCAGACAAGGACACGCTCACACCCCAAATACACAAGCGCACATGCACACATACCCGAGTCATTTTAATTGGCCAGTGATTTGCCAGTTAGTGTTTTCGCCCCTCTCTTCACCTCACTGTGTTGGCCCGATGCCCTGGAGCCTGGCAGAGGCACAGCTGGACCACAAACGGACTCCAGGAGAATTATTTTAAGTGTCTTTGAACATGTGTGGAATGGATTTGATTGTGTGTGCATACTGAGCTGATAACATTGAGAATGGAAGTAAAGTGAGTGGGTTTACAAGATAATAAGCTATTACAGAAGCAGTTAAATATACTTTATGTTATATTACGCTTTGGGCAAGGACTTTATCATTGCACTATGTCCTGTGTTATTCCATACTCTCTAAATTATGCTGCAGTAAATCTATTTATCTTCATGCAAAGAAGCATTTGATACAACACAGTCCAAATTATTTTTGAGAAATAAAAAGACCAATAATGCAAATTAATTATGTTAAATAACATTCTGTCAAACATTCAAGTCAAAAAAATAACATCTTCTTTAGTGACAAAAGCCCTTGTTGGAAAAGATACATCGTGCTCCTTTAAGTTATTTTCTTCTTCTGCACAGACGGTCATGTTCACAAAGTTTAAATAAAAATGTAATCTAATGTAATGTAATCTCCATCTCTTTCTGATAAGACAGCACCATTTAGAAACAATATTTAAAAAACGGCATACATTTGCAATTTTGCGATTAGTAGCACTCAATACAAGGATTATGTTCAAAGTTCAGAACTTAAACAGATACAAGAAAATTCACACTGAAGCGTCACATGATGGTACAAAGCTAAAATAGAGGGTAAACAGTTTTTATGCAGAACAAAACAGGATATTTTTAAGTTTTCAGAGGAAATTATAGAACTTTAAACTTGTAGCCTTTGCAATTTGCTAAACTCATCAATTCAAATTGTAATTTGGATTTGATTGCAATCAGTTTCTGTGGACATTTCATCTGACACGAGTGTGACCAGTAGCAGCCACTGGGGTGTGCTGCAGAGCATTCAGACAGGCTCACACACAGAGCACAGTTGTGGGTTAAATATGGTAGAAAAAAACTGTTAGTTCATGCTCACCGGTGAAAACAAAACAAGCGAGATTTACACCAGAAATACAACGCATCCTTCCCTTGACACTGCATTCAAAAGCAATCACAGCCCTAGAGCCTTAGACACACACTAGTGTCGACTGGCAACCCAAGGTCACAACAGAGAAATGTGTGTGTGCGATGACATCATTACTAGAGCTGTGCACTTGGGGGCTGATTGATGGAGAGAGAGAGGAGAGAGAGAAGAAGAGGTTGTTACGGTCGACCGCTGTGAGCTCATTGCCCGGCAACCACACAATTGGACCTTGCCACTCTGGGTTAGTGCAAATGAAAAGCAAGCAGTGGTTGTTTAGTGAAGACCAGATAAAGAAAGCATTCTAACCCAGAATGCAAAAGTATGTGCATACGAGCAAAGTGAGTTACACCAGACTTTAAATTAGTTTTCCACAGAACTCAAGACAGACTAAAATCGACTATGTTTACTATCTTGTGTACTAGATACATCAGCCAAAATAATCTGCTACTGGTTTTATATTTATCACTCTAGAGTAGTAAGAAATGCATTTTATCTACACACCTTGTTTCTTTCAAAGCAAATTTATGATGATTAGTCTTTAATTTTGTTATTTTGTATTGTGATTTTAATGTCTTTTCCTGCTCTGTAAACCACTTTGTGTGCAATTTATGCTATACTAATAAATCTGCCTTGCCTTACCATGCCGAGCTTAGTCTTATGCATCTTAAAATTATATTGAGCAAAGTAAAAATTCTACTGTGTGAGCTCTACAACAACATTAATGACTAGTTTGTTTGTTTTTTCTTTCAACTAGCTCCAGATAAAAGAAGAGATACATTCAATCATATTTACTTGCAATCACAAAAAATAAACTTAATAAACATTGCCCCATTCAAAATTGTCTTGTCTGGCTCAGCTTAATGTTCATAAACTAAAAAGGTAACAATAGCAATGTGTAATACAGCAGTACTATAGGGTTAAAGATTAACTGAAGCACAAAAAGAGATGATAAGACCAGTCACCCCATCCATCATCAAACCCAGACACACACAGGTATATACAGCACTGTTCATTAGCAGCACATTCATTTATATACTGTACTCTTCATACATATATCTCTATAGTGACCACACAACAGCAGCATTAGCAGCAGATTGTCTTTCACAAACACACACAAGGACCAGTCTCATGCAGTGTGCTGAAGCCTGGATAATTACTAGGCTACTTCTAATGCTACTACGCTCTTATAATACATTTGAGTATTGAAGAAAATCATGACATTTTAAAGTAATTCAAAGACTGTTTCCATGTATAAAAGCAACAGTTGTAATTAAGTGCACATTTCCTTTATTGCGGTTGCAGAATGTGTGATGTTTTTGCTGTAAAACTGTAAACTTAGTCATTATTAGTCACATTTCATAAGTATGTATTATGACCCACATCACCAAGGTGGGTTTTTCCGTCTTTCAAAGCACTCAAAGCACTTTACATCAAAGAACAACCGTATTCACACCAGTGAAGAAGGTTAAGTGTTTTGCCCAAGGACGCAACAGCACTATCCACCAGCTGAACGACCAACATGACCACTCAACCAAGGATGTTCATGTCAGGAGGGTGATTTGAACCTGCTGACAACTAAGCTACAGCCACAACAATAAGTTAATACATAAAATGATACAATTAAAATGTATATATTCTTGAACAGTAATACCTAACAAAACTAGACACATTCTTTTAAAGTGCCTATGCTTGAACTAGTCATTTCACTAAAAGAAAGTTAAGATCATTATACAAATTACATCCCATCATTTATGACTTTCCACGCTGGGAAGTTGCCTAGCAATCATGTAACCAAATGGTTCAAAACTCCTCTAATGCAAAACAATTGTTTTACCCCCACCCCTCCTTGAACCGCCACCTTAACGTGGTGGAGGGGTTTGAGTGCTCGGATGATCCTAGGAGCTATGTTGTCGGGGGCTTTATGCCCCTGGTAGGGTCTCCCATGGCAAACAGGTCCTAGGTGACGAGTCAGACTAAGTGCGGTTCACAAAGCCCTATGACGACAAAAACACGGAAGTTCGTTACGTCGCCCGGATTGGCGTCACCGGGGCCCCATCCTGGAGCCAGGCCTGGGGTGGGAGCTCGCAGGCGAGCGCCTGGTGGCCGGGTCTTAGCCCACGGGACCCGGCCGGGCCCAGCCCGAAAAGGCAACGTGGAACCACCTTCCCGCAGGCCCACCACCCGCAGGAAGGACCATAGGGGTCGGGTGCAGTGTGTTTTGGGCGGCGGTCGGGGAGAGGTCCCCGGACGACCCAGGCCATGCGCACGGTCTCTGGCGCTGGGGACATGGAATGTCACCTCGCTGGCGGGGAAGGAGCCTGAGCTGGTGCGGGAGGTTGAGCGTTTCCGACTAGATATAGTCGGCCTCACCTCTACGCACAGCTTGGGCTCTGGAACCATTACCCTCGAGAGGGGCTGGACGCTCCATTTCTCTGGGGTTGCCCATGGTGTGAGGCGGCGAGCGGGTGTGGGCCTGCTCATAGCCCCACAGCTCAGCCGCCATGTGTTGGAGTTCACCCCGGTAGACGAGAGGGTCGCGTCCCTGCGCCTTCGGGTCGGGGACAGGTCTCTCACTGTTGTGGCAGCCTACGGGCCAAACAACAGTGCAGAGTACCCGGCCTTCTTGGAGTCCCTGGGAGGGGTACTGGACAGTGCACCCACCGGGGACTCCATTGTTCTGCTGGGGACTTCAACGCCCACGTGGGCAACGCCAGTGACACTTGGAGAGGGGTGATCGGGAGGAATGGCCCCCCCGATCTTAATCCGAGCGGTGTTCTGTTATTGGACTTCTGTGCTAGCCACAGTCTGTCCATAACGAACACCATGTTCCAGCACAAGGGTGTCCATCAGTGCACGTGGCACCAGGACACCCTAGGCCGGAGGTCGATGATCGACTTTGTCGTCGTGTCATCTGACCTTCGGCCGCGTGTTTTGGACACTCGGGTTAAGAGAGGGGCGGAGCTGTCAACCGATCATCACCTGGTGGTGAGTTGGATCCGCTGGCAGAGGAGGAAGCCGGACAGACTTGGCAGACCCAAACGTATCATGAGGGTCTGTTGGGAACGTCTTGCCGAGTCCTCTGTCAGACAGGCATTCAACTCACACCTCCGGGAGAGCTTCTCCCAGCTCCCGGGGGAGACTGGGGATATTGAGTCTGAGTGGACCATGTTCTCAGCCTCCATTGTCAATGCGGCCGCCCAGAGCTGTGGTCGCAAGGTCTCGGGTGCCTGTCGTGGCGGCAATCCCCGAACCCGGTGGTGGACACCGGAAGTAAGGGATGCCGTCAGGCTGAAGAAGGAGTGCTACAAAGCCTTGTTGGCTTGTAGTACTCCTGAGGCAGTTGACAGGTATCTGCAGGCCAGCGTGCCGCGGCTCGAGCGGTCGCAGAGGCAAAAACTCGGGACTGGGAGAGGTTCGGGGAGGCCATGGAGGAGGACTATCGGTCGGCCTCAAAGAAATTCTGGCAAACCGTCCGACGCCTCAGGAGGGGGAAGCAGTGCTTCACCAGCACTGTTTACAGTGCAGGTGGAGAGCTGCTGACCTCAACTGGGGATGTTGTTGGACGGTGGAAGGAATACTTTGAGGGTCTCCTCAATCCCACTGCCACGTCTTCCGATGAGGAAGCAGAGACTGAGGACTCGGGGGGAGGCTCACCCATCACCCAAGCTGAAGTCACTGAGGTTGTCAATAAGCTCCTCGGTGGCAAGGCTCCGGGTGTGGATGAGATCCGTCCTGAGTATCTCAAGTCTCTGGATGTTGTGGGACTGTCTTGGCTGACACGTCTCTGCAACATCGCGTGGCAAACTGGGACAGTACCTCTGGATTGGCAGACCGGGGTGGTGGTCCCTCTGTTCAAGAAGGGGGACCGGAGGGTGTGTTCCAATTACAGAGGAATCACACTCCTCAGCCTCCCCGGTAAGGTCTACTCCAGGGTACTGGAGAGGAGACTTCGACCGATAGTCGAACCTCGGATTCAAGAGGAGCAGTGTGGTTTTCGTCCCGGCCGTGGAACACTGGACCAGCTCTACACTCTCCATCGGGTGCTCGAGGGTTCATGGGAGTTTGCCCAACCAGTCCACATGTGCTTTGTGGATTTGGAGAAGGCATTCGACCGTGTCCCTCGTGGTGTCCTGTGGGGAGTGCTCCGAGAGTATGGGGTCCGGGGCCCTTTGCTCAGGGCGGTTCGGTCTCTGTACGACCGGAGCAGGAGCTGTGTTCGCATTGCCGGCAGTAAGTCAGACCTGTTCCCAGTGCATGTTGGACTCCGCCAGGGCTGCCCTTTGTCACCGGTTCTGTTCATTGTTTTTATGGACAGAATTTCTAGACGCAGTCAGGGTCCGGAGGGTGTCCGGTTTGGTGACCACAGGATTTCATCTCTGCTGTTTGCAGATGATGTTGTCCTGATGGCTCCATCAAACCAGGACCTTCAACATGCACTGGGGCGGTTTGCAGCCGAGTGTGAAGCAGCTGGGATGAAGATCAGCTCCTCTAAATCCGAGGCCATGGTTCTCGACCGGAAAAAGGTGCCTTGCCCTCTCCAGGTGGGTGGAGAGTCCTTGCCTCAAGTGGAGGAGTTCAAGTATCTCGGGGTCTTGTTCACGAGTGAGGGAAGGATGGAACGTGAGATTGACAGGCGGATCGGTGCAGCGTCTGCAGTAATGCAGTCACTGTATCGAACCGTTGTGGTGAAGAAGGAGCTGAGTCGAAAGGCAAAGCTCTCGATTTACCGGTCGATCTACGTTCCAACCCTCACCTATGGTCATGAGCTTTGGGTAATGACCGAAAGGACAAGATCGCGGATACAAGCGGTCGAAATGAGTTTCCTCCGCAGGGTGGCTGGGCGCTCCCTTAGAGATAGGGTGAGAAGCTCAGTCACACGGGAGGAGCTCGGAGTAGAGCCGCTGCTCCTCCACATCGAGAGGGGCCAGCTGAGGTGGCTCGGGCATCTGTACCGGATGCCTCCTGGACGCCTCCCTAGTGAGGTGTTCCGGGCATGTCCCACTGGGAGGAGGCCAAGGGGAAGACCCAGGACACGCTGGAGAGACTATGTCTCTCGACTGTCCTGGGAACGCCTCGGGATCCTCCCGGAAGAGCTGGAGGAGGTGTGTGTGGACAGGGAGGTCTGGGCGTCCTTGCTCAGACTGCTGCCCCGCGACCCGACCCCGGATAAAGCGGAAGAAAATGGATGGATGGATGTTTTACTCGAGAAACATAAATACAATAGAAACAATCATTTAGTTACATTTATGTTGCCAGTTTCACATGAGAAAAATTTAAAATATCCACATTAGGGCTGCAACCAGTTAATTAATTAAACACAACTAATTTATTATTCAAATAATCGTCAACTAATTTAAATAATAGAATAATCATTAACTCCAAGCATCCCATGAGCTGTGGAAAAGTCTCTGAATGAACTGAAATGACAGGAAAGTTGGGTAAATTTTGTGTTTCTGATACAAAAACTAGTTTTTATATATTTTTTTATACTTATTCAAATGAGTATCTAGTTTCGATACCAGTTTTAGTGTTGTTTTAATATCTGACTATCTATCTTAACACCTCCAGGACGTAATTAAGCGATGTTACCTTGGCTCAAATTTAGCAAAAATGTTGTATTGAAGCAACTTTTGCATTCTAAACAACTAATTGATTACCAAAATAATAAAAAACAAAACAAAACAAAAAAAAACTGTCATACACAATTTAAATTATGGCTGCAGCTATTAATAGAATAATCATTAGTTGCAAATGTTAGTAGGGCTTAACTGAAATGGCTGTTTTATAAACGCAAAATGTCAGAACTATGAAGAATTCATGACTAGTAGTTGACTCTTAGTAGAATTGTTTGTGGCAGTCCAACTTGAAATACTGTTTAATTAGCAATACAAATGTCAGCTATTGCAAACAAACAAGTTCTCTTTTCATGTTAGGACCAAAATGAAAACAAAACATGATTATGAACACAACAATAAAAACACAGTGCCACATAATAACACACCACAATGCATCTACATTCATATTTGTCACACTTCAAATGGTCATTATTCATTCAAAATTCATTTCATGCTGTAGTAATAGTAAGTCACAGGAGCTGCAGTGAGGAAATAGATCAGATGCACTTGTTCCTGGAGAGTGCAGCAGCTCAGATTGACTGTAATAAGATCTAACCTCACACATTCAGACTGACCACACACCTCCACGCCTCTCAGGTGACCTCCCATTCAACAACAGGAGACTCAATACTACACCCGCGTCACCCTGCTCCCCCTCAGCCAATCACAGCTCCGCAGATCCAGTGTCACCTGGACAGACTATTACACAGGCAATCTTCAAAGACAATAGAGAGCTTGGTTCAGTTTGTGATAGCTGCCAAAATCTAATGATCTGTGTCTGAGGAGAAGAAGGTCATGATAGGATAGAGCAAACTGACAACACAAGATGATTTCTTTACTTTTAATTAGAAAGGATTAGAGTTATAGAGCTTTGTAAAGTGTCCAAAGTCTACAAGTCTATTATTCAATCAATCATAAGTCATTTGGTAGTGAGTCTCTATGACAATATCAAAGAATCAAAAGAAAAGAAAGAGAATAAGAATACTCAGTTCTGACATATAAAAATTCTATACCGTAAATAAGACCTACCACCTATCCCTGAACCTTAAAGTCTCAAAGTGATAGAATGGTATAATAAGACCATTAAAACTGTAACGAATGATTATTTTAGTAACTACTAAAACTAATATGATCGTTTTGTTCACAAAAGGCCATAACTACAAGAGTTTTTAAATTAATTTTTTTTGTGTAGTTTCTTTTTCACTCCATTTTGGAGTGGGGCTGGGCAACATATCAATATATTTTATAAATCGAGATATTTTCTGGGCAAGATATACATTTGGCCATTTCATAAATATCGAGATATTACTGGGTGAGGAGAACTGATGAAAACACAGTTGGTCACAGTTAGGAAAATAACGAAGGGGGAATGACAAGATTGTTGAAGATATTCTATTTATTACAACATTCAAATTACAAAATTGTATTTATTTGTGTAGATTTGAATTTCTAATTTTAAATGAACGGATTTATTCAACATTTCAAAGATATAGAAATATTTTACTATAATTGATTCATTCATTTTCTACAGCTTAATCTCGTTTGAGGTCGCAGTTGACTGGAGCCTATCCCAGTAACTTTGGGCCTTAGGCAGGGTAACACCCTGGACAGTGGCCAACTGGTAGACCGACAACCATTCACTCTCTCATTCACTCACTAAGGTAAATATACAGTGATGCCCAATTAAGCTAAGCATGCATGTTTTTGGAGAAAACATGCCCATGTGGTCCGACCCGAGAGTCAAACCCACAACCTTCTAATTGGAAAGCCAGAGCTCTAACCACTCTGCTACTGTGCACCCAATAAAATATGACTATTATTATGAACAGATATTATATTTCAAGAAACAAAAAAATTACAAACAAACATTTTTGTCTACATCATCCAGCCCTATTACTGCTTTTTCTAAGTAATAAAACATTCTCTGAGCAAGTTTTTTTGGTAACACTTTAAAGTACCGCCCGCTAGTTAATAGGTAACTACGGGGGTACTTACTGGTACTTCTGGTGTTAGTACCAGTGGTAGTTACTGGTAACTACAGTGGTACTTGTAGTGGTACTTAGAGTCACAAGTACTGGCAACTAAAGTGACAGTTACCAGTATATTTAGTATTAACTACAGTGGTAGTTCACTGTCAGTTACTATAGTAATTGATAGCTAACTAACACTGACAGCGGGTCGTATTTTAAAGTGGACAAGGTGGTACTTCACTGTCAGTTACTATAGTAATTGATAGCTAACTAACACTGACAGCGGGTCGTATTTTAAAGTGGACAAGGTGGTACTTCACTGTCAGTTACTATAGTAAACTCACTCCCTCAGGTATAGGAACCCACAAACAAACTGGGCCAAGGGGAGCGTTCCCTTTAGCTCAATGCGTTTGTCAGGTTGACCGGCGCCTGGGAGACCCGGGTTCGACTCCCGCTCAGGACATGTGTAAGACCATACCCGTTACACTATCAATTACTGTAGTAACTGACAGTGAAGTACCACCTTGTCCACTTTAAAGTATGACCCGCTGTCAGTGTTAGTTAGCTATCAATTACTGTAGTAACTGACAGTGAAGTACCACCTTGTCCACTTTAAAATACGACCCGCTGTCAGTGTTAGTTAGCTATCAATTACTATAGTAACTGACAGTGAAGTACCACCTTGTCCACTTTAAAGTACGACCCGCTGTCAGTGTTAGTTAGCTATCAATTACTATAGTAACTGACAGTGAAGTACCACCTTGTCCACTTTAAAGTACGACCCGCTGTCAGTGATAGTTAGCTATCAATTACTATAGTAACTGACAGTGAAGTACCACCTTGTCCACTTTAAAGTACGACCCGCTGTCAGTGTTAGTTAGCTATCAATTACTATAGTAACTGACAGTGAAGTACCACTTGTCCACTTTAAAATACGATCCCGCTTGTCAGTGATAGTTACTATCAATTCTATTAACTTATATACTGACGTGAAATAGTGTGTACGACGTTTAATGGCATTACATTTTCGTATGATATTTAGACAATGTATTTCGAAGAAAGCATGAGATAACACGATATGTCTCAGTCGTACAAAGTACCACCTTGTCCACGACGGCAGCTTGGTTATACAAAGATTACTAGCAAACAACACATTGCGTGATATCGCAAATGTTTGCTAATATACAACACAGTTCAATTTTCGTTAATGACTCGTGAAAAAGTATAGAATAAGAAACAGCTAACCATAAGTAGAACAGTAAATAGCCTTAGAGTCAGTTAATAGGAAAGCTACCACGACTTATTTAAAACTTGGCTTACAAGGAAGTAGAACCAAGCTGTCATGCTGTTGGTTTTTTTTTTCTTTTGAACTACTACCCAACTCTTTACTGTAATTTAAGATAGGAATCTTAAATATATCTTAGATCTCAATATACTACAAAATGGAGTCCGATAGACTGTTTTTGTTTAATAAGCTGGGAAACTCCGAGCTAGATTTTACGTATACGCAAAAATAAATTTATTATTAATGATGCGATGTTTATAGTATGCCAATAAAAAAGAACTGCATTTCTCACAGGAACATTGTTAATGTGTGTTCATATATATTGTGGCTGTGAGCCATAATATAAAGAGTTGTCTCTTTGTATTAGATTTGCCCAGTGTTTGATTTTTATCAGTAATCTGAACTCTCACACAATATTTTGCCAGTAATCCCAACTTGGGTTTCATTAACACTGACCTTTGTTTTACTCGCCTGTAAGTCAAATGTTAAATCCAGCAAACTAGAACCACACAGTACAGCAATTGTAAAATAGGTTATTCACTACGAGAGTGTAACCCTGTGTATTTTTATACGCTGTTATCACACACTCATTTTGAGTCAGTGCTCATGATCATGTCAGGATACTTGTGTATAGTGCTGTAAAGATTGATAACCACTTAACAATATTACAGAGCGCGACCATAGATTTTGCAGAGTATCTCGTAAAATCCTGATAACTCAAATCCAAAGAACTAGTTCAAGACCCCAAAAGCTCTAACTCATATATTTCGAGCCATAGTTCTCTGAGGCTCATAAACCTCTATCTATTGCACTACTAGCCTAGCACCCAGTACGTGATGAAAAAATTATTATATGCGACTATGTAAGTTTATAACTGGAATCAGACACTATTGTTAATAATATATTTCTCTAAACAGTATATACCTCTCGAATAACTATGTTCATCCAATGTGTACAAATATCATATGGCTATTTGTCCAATTTAATGTATATACTTGTCGCCCATTACTACAGGGGATAAGAATAGTCTTATCCAAAGGTCACACTCTATGTATCTAGCTTATATTTCCTAACACTTTTATAAGAATGGATATTTTGAGAAACATTGGGTAAACTAGACAGCCATTAGACTATTTTTTGTTGGGTTAACACTATATTAACAGTGAACGAAAGACCAAGTACAAACCGAAAAGAGATGACGCAAATGCGATCTTTTAAAATTGGGGATATATTTAAACAACGATCCCAAGCTGTGTTACTTTTTGATGAGAGTGTTGGAACTGTGGCGCATAATGTTGGTCAGTGAGGTGCTAGGTATCTTTTTAATTACTGGCTCACTGTCTTTGCTCTGGTGTTAGTACCCCTGAGTGGTAGTTTACTTCAGGGATAACTACAGTCGGGTTCTTACTCTTGTAGTTAGTGTACTTAGATTCTCCATCAGAGAATAGCTTCCTACTTCGGCAACTTATACCGATTACGTGACAGTTATTCCCCCAGCTATATCTTCTTTAGGATGATTAACTGACAGTCTTGGTCTCAAGTTCAAACTGCTCAGCTTTACCATACAACGTAATTGATACTCCTAACTAACACTGTCAGCTTCGGTCGTATCTTAAAAGGTGGACAACAACCGGTGTACTTCACTGGTAGTTACTATAGTTAATTGATTAGCTTCTAACTACACCACTGACAAGCTGTTGCCCGCTGGATCTGGTCATCTATTTTCTAAACGTGTCGATGGCTAGCCGAACTCACAGCGCGTCAACCCAGACTTCCGCGGTCGAGGGTGGTGTTGCACATTGCACTGTCGCAGTTACTCATGATAGCGAATAATCTAAGAATTTCGTGCACCAAAGCTGACACGATTGCGGCAAATCACTCCTCCCTTCTCCATCATCACCAGTACTCCGGAACCCACAACATCACATGTTACCAACGGGATGCGTGGTCCCTTTTTACGCTCAAAATCAGTTTGTCAGGTGCTGACCCGGCACCTATGGAGGAGACCTGCAACGCCCCTGAACGCTAGACAGCCACTTTAACAATCTCAATGTCCTTAAACTATTTCGTGTTTATAGTATACAGATGTTACTTTATTATCTAGCCCCCAAACAGTATTATTATGACGCTTCTTTACGTCAACTCCACACTACAGTAAATAAACTAAGAGAAAAGTGAGGTCGACGCTGACCTTTTTGGTGGACTATTTTTTAACAAGTTTTAAAAGTATCTGTCCAATTCTTCTGGCACGCCCGCTGAATAAACAATATAGCTTATAGTTTGTAAGTTCGTATTAAAAAGCGCCCAGGGTATTTCACTTATCTCATTCTGTCAGCTGCTCAATGAAGCTTTGAGAATGGTTACCGAGACAATCAAGGCTCCCCGCTCTCAGTGAGCGTCCAGCGATAGTGTAAGAACTAGCGTGGCCACAAAGGTAGAAGACCGAAGGCAAGTCGAGAGGTGCATAACAAAAGACAACGATCAAATACATCACACCAAATTTACGGTATTGATGTAAAAGGTATACAACTGCTGGCTTATTTACAACGTATAACTAGACAGTTGACTAGAACGAGATACATGAGAGTCTTAGCTTATTTCTAGAAATCTTCGCTCTCTTTATTGAGTTCCTCGTATGCACCATGCGTACGGTCTTGCGTTACGGTTCCCAACATACTTCTAGACTGTGTCACTCTATTAAAATTACGCATATGCCACTATCTGTACTCAAGTAAATGTACCACGGCTCTGGTCCGCGGGATAGGGTGTTAAGTTAGCTAGAAGAACCTCCAAATTTATCTGAGTGAATAGTAAGACGTGCTAACCGTTGATAGCGGAAGAATTTATCAGTCAGTATCTGCTACTTCCCTTAATTCCCCATACTCTTTAAACTATCTGGAATTCTCCACCATTTATTCTTCCATGAAACAAAGTGTATCAAGATCTCAAGCACTTATGGATCTTAGAACAATTAAAACTCATAGCTAATGTGCTCTAACTTTGGATCAGTGTGATGGACCAATGTATTAACACTGACCATTTAGTCTGAACTGTCTCCTCACCCTAATTAAGTACGATTGCAGCGCTCTTTCTCTATTTGCAGTTAGTTTAGACCTGACAGTCAGATATGTTTTGTCCTGATACCCTCTATCTCACTCGACACTGACAGTGCCAAACATTGGGAATACAGATAAATGGGTTCACAAAGCTCTTTAGTCCACGCTTAGTGTTAGTCACTACGTATTTCGCTCGGCTGTCGCAGTTGATTAAGTTATGAGGCTCCTCACAAACATTAAAGACGTGTACACAGAATGTAAACGTGGACTAAGACTATCTTGATGTTTTGCCACATGAATATAAAAAAGTAACCAACAACTATATATACAACACAAAAATTTAAAAAAGGTTTACAGAACACACGCTCGGACCTGTTCTCGTTGTTCTCTAGGTTATACCTGACTACTCCAATATTAAGACTCTAATTTATAGGTTAAACTTATACCTGTGCCTGAATAGTAACCGCTAACCAAGCTCTAGTAAAGGTGTGAAGCCACTTTCTGAAAGCTCGTGAATTACTTAAAAATTCAGATCCACGCTGCATGATCGAGTTCTATCGCTCTTACTCACTAAGTGTCAATCTAAAATGATATTCTCATTGCCTTTGTACAGTGCGAAGGACTGCCAAGGACGTTACCACAGGCCGATTTTCAGTTAAAGCCAACTATATCTAAACATAAAGTTATGGTGCGCTCAGAATCGTTTACTCGCCCAGTGTTTGTGAGACTTCATGAAATAGTGAGTGTAATTGGTGTATTAAATTGTTCAGAGGTATTCAAATCATGTCGCTAAGAAGGGTGCAGTAGTTGGATTTCGTCAAGTTAATCCTCAAATGCGAGTTATTGACATTATTATTTGCCTCCTTCTTGTGACAAACCTGACCTTGAACAGTATGCCAGCTGGGTCGATGGTGTGTGTTTGTGTCTCCTATTTTAACTCTTTAGACCTCTTCTGCATCTTGTGTGTGGACATCACTACGCCCGTAGATTTACAAGTTTATGTGACTTGGTAAATCTCTTTTGAATGTATTGTGTCTCAATACGATGATTAGCTCGATTTCAATCTAGTTGAGCTAAATGCGTAATATAGTTTAATCGGAACTCAACAGCTCACTAGTATTAGCCAAAATTAAATTTTTTTGCGCGTTTATTTGGTAGCTGAATATACCATTTTTTGTACACACTTGTTTAATGTGGTTTCTATCTATATATCATGTGAAGTCTCTGGTGTCGGCCAATAATACTACAGACTTGGTGTCATTATCTTTGTGTTCTTGATTTAAGCAAGTTATAAGATCTCTTGTCCCTAGTAGTCTCTTCGAAATTTATACATTATATCACTTACTAGTCTGTTAATCTCCTACCGCTAGTCTGCTTGTCTTATGCACGTCATACCCAATAAGACAATTGATCTTAATTAAGGACGTTTTATCCCCATAACATGATCTCCTTATAAATCGTTGTTTCTTAGTGTGAATACCGTGCTATTCCAACTCTACACACTCAGTTATACCAACATAAAGCTCATATACACCATATTAGTTATCATCACAATAGACCTTTCCTATGAGAATATTCCATCTCGCGTGATATAGTACCACTTAATTAGTACAAATGATGCACACCACACAGTGCCCTTAAAATTTAATCATTTCACAAAAGTACCAGTAACTATCACTATAATTAATACTTAACTAGCCGTAACTGTCACTTTAGTGACCAGTACTTGTGACTGTAAGTACCACTACAAGTACCACTGTAGTTACTAGTAAGTACCACTGGTACTAACACCAGAAGTACAGTAAGTACCCCCGTAGTTACCTATTAACTAGTGGGCGCTATTTTAGTAACTGTCAATTAAGTACTAGTAACTACCACTGTAGTTAATACTAAATATACTGGTAACTGTCACTTTAGTTACCAGTACTTGTGACTCTAAGTACCACTACAAGTACCACTGTAGTTACCAGTAACTACCACTGGTACTAACACCAGAAGTACCAGTAAGTACCAGTAAGTACCCCCGTAGTTACCTATTAACTAGCGGGCGGTACTTTAAAGTGTTACCCGTTTTTTTTTTATGTCTGTTGTACTTTTATCAGTTATTATTGCAATATTGGATTATTTGTAATAACTTAAAATTGCTTAAGCTAAATGGTAACATTACATAACTATACAGAAGACATAAATGTGGGTATTTTTTAACTCATCATCAAAACTGTTATGGAGCATTATGCCTTTGTAATGATTTTGTCAATGAAAACAATGTTAATGAAAAGTGTCTATTAATACCTAACAATGAATGTACTTGTAATCACTCTCCAAAATGCATTGTCTTTGAAAATAGAGTTCCGTGTAAAAGACGAATGAAAGCTTTGCAGTGGGGCTAACAGGAACAGGAAATGAATAAAACTAAATCACAAACACATACAACATGAAGCGAGTTAAAAAAGGAATGCGTGCCTTCTTCTCGTTCTTAGATCTTCAAGAGTCGGCAGCACTCAGGAGACACTGGTACAACACAAGGACGCGCACAAATACAGTCTCCTGCTGAGAGACAAGCCCCTGATGCTGAGGTAAAGACGCGCACAAAACAAGGACTGCACCATTAGAAAAAAAAAAAAAAAACTACTGATGAATGACAACAACACAGCACTCATAAGTACACTTAAACAAACCTGCTTTAAAAGGTGCTATACTCGATTTTTGTCTCTTAAAAACGTAACATAACCAACGCAACTTTTACTTCAAGTGTTCACATGTTTTGCTCATTTAATTATTTGCATTTTGAGACTCCAAATTGTTCACCATGATGTGTTTTAAGAACTTTGCACAGTTTTTAGGTGTGTCGATATGCTAACAGAAGTGCTAATAACAATAAAATATCAATTCTCTGGATATTAATGAACAAACAGTAGATTATTAGACAAAGACTGAACACTGCAAACTCATTCTCACCTTAGAAGAAGCCTTAACAAACTATGCAGGGGGGAAACTGTATAATTTTTTTTCTACTCTTAAATTCCTAATTTTTCAATGCAATTGTAAACTTATTCTATTTCCTTTGAAGAAACATAAATGCATATTTGAAAAATGTATTGTATTCATTTATTCTCCAAAACCAGGAAGTGAGCTGTTAGCTTTAGTGTCACAGAAAAACTCACTCTGGGTTTCTTAAAGTTGTTAAAAGCATTTATAAATTAATTGTGGTAATACTGTAGTTGGGAGACTCAGAATGCATTAGGCAAGTGAGCAAAACTTGCCTGCTGCAAAATGCTTAAAATTGAATGTTTTTTTAAGATTATAAAAGTCAAGTCAACACAGTGAAAGTACAGCCTTTAACTGTGTTTGTTAAGGGGGACAAACATGTTTTTTAACGCACACTTTTATTAGCAAAAGTTAAATAAGTTCTTTTCTTCTTTTTTCTTCTAAATTCTTTTTTAAATTATAAACAGCTTTTAATGTAGCTTTTAAAAATGAATTCTCGCATGACCTTTTCTTTAATAATTTACATCAACATTCATCTTATCGATATTTTTATATATTACCCATAGTCTTAGCTCCGGATAAATATACAGGCCTTCACACTTTAGTGAGGATTATAAAAGGAATATGACATTTTTCTGAAGTTTAATTTTGC
The DNA here is from genome assembly GCA_038363315.1 of Mugilogobius chulae. NCBI lineage: Eukaryota > Metazoa > Chordata > Actinopteri > Gobiiformes > Gobiidae > Mugilogobius > Mugilogobius chulae. Next base: position 29,310,976 of record CM076408.1, read on the forward strand.
ATGTACATCACTGTCTTTCTATTAGGGGTGTAACGATTCACCTGAATAGTCGAAGTATCGATACACAGCCCTTACGATCCGCTGCATCGATTGGCGTTCTACTAGTTGGCCTCAATCCAGGCCACACATCGATGCAACTTTGAATCGCTTCGAATCTAAGCCCAAAGAATCGATTTATTTAGATATATGGCGAAACATAAACCATACAGACAAACGGCATTCTTAGTAGTGTATTTTTCACATAAATGTTTCATTAAATGCACGTTTAATACGCTGGTTTTCCGCGCTGCGTCATCATCAAGACCCTGCAGCATTTGTTTCACACGGAATCTACTCCCGGACGGAGCCGCTGCCGCACAGCCCAGCAGAGGGGACGGACAGTGCCCATCCCGCGGGCCCGCGAGAGCGCACAGAGCGGAGACCATGAGGGACAAAGCCGTAAAGGCGAAACCAAACTGGCCCACGGAGGTAATGCCGCGAAACGACTCGAGCGAGCTCCGAAAAGAACCAGGCGAGCTGCAAGCACGCCGCCACCGCCCCCCGAGCTGCAACGCCACAGTCAACACAGACTCGCGCATTTGTGCAGGCTTATGACTCCGCTTCCAGTCGGCGGCATATGTCTACTTAAGACGCAACATCACCATGCTTTGGATCTAAACTTCGAGTCTGCACATGTTTGTGGATTTAATATTTAATCTAATGATAAGTCATGAAGATACAGTAAGTTACAGACTCCCATCTCAACACACTTCTGCATCTGTGTGAAAATGATTCAATAAGATGGTGAAATGTGAGTCACTTATTTTATTATGATACTAAACTTGTGAATTAAGGGGAAAGTGCAATGAAAAATAATTGTGTTATTAAGCTGAATATCTTTATTACCCTTATCCTTACTCTATCATTTTATTATTTGTTATTGCATTTTTGATTTAATGCAAAATCTTGGTAATTACTTTATTTATGTTGTAAGTTATCAAACTGAATCGAAATATCGTTTTAAAACTGCTGTATCGTTCTGAATCGTATCGTTCCCTGAAACCCCAAAATCGTTTTGTAATCGTATCTCTTGGCCTCATATCGAAATGTATCGTATCGTTCTAAAATGTATCGTTACACCCCTACTTTCTATCCATCATCATCAAAGGGCTTATGTGAAGCCTGTGTACATGCTTCCAACACAACACAAATGTTTACCAGTTGTCCTGTGTATCACAACTAACACATGTCATAAAGATGAAGAGATACTCCCGTCACTCGCAGAAATTAACGTCTGATTGATTTATTACATTGTCACTGTGCACCTAATCAAACTTAGGCTCATTATTTGCGTCACTTGGGGAAATAACATTTTGCATGCATTGTTAACTCTGCCTCATTTCATGACATTGAATCACGCTTTAGACCTTCCGTGTCCTTTCAATACCTCCTCTTAAACATGTCAGAAAGTCCTACATGTTTTACACAGCCAAATTCCACACTCAATTAGAGAACTGACAGGGCGTTCCCCGCAGAGCGTCAGACAAAACTATGCACTGATGTAACAGTGCCAGCAGAGGTAAACACTGAGCAGACTTTAGTTGTAATTGCAAATGCAGTGTCCATGAAGGTCAAAGTGACAGGATGACTTTACTACAAAACAATGAAAGACTGAGGTGTGGTTGTGCATAAGAGTTAGATATTACAGATTTCAAAAATGACTTAAGACATTTTTATAATAACAACAAAGATACTTAAGGCTGCCTTCGAATAGGAAATAAAAGTCACAACAAGAAAATGTAGCTCAAATTGGCTATCCCAGAATCCACCTGGGGTTAGAGAAGGAATATTGAAATTTAAGTAGTTTGAAATAGACAAATTATTTTTCTTATCTTTAATCTTTAGGGTCAACAAAGCTAATGTTTCGCACCAAAGAATGATTCAATGATTTAACTGTGCCTGATGTGAATGTTTAAAATGCTTTTCTTTTCTTTTAAAAGCAGTGTCCACAGTTAAATTACTGCTAGTTTTATTGTAGATTAAGTTATGCTACAATGTTCCCACAATACATGCACCTACTACTATGATTACTCAATACAGCTGCTAATCACAGCATTACAAAAGAGAGACAATGACAATACGACACTGAGTAAACATGCATGTGCTGTTTTTTCTTTCTTTTACTATCAACATTAGAGTTTTTCTTTCTATTTATAAGTGCTGTCTTTGAATAACCTAAACCAATAAGGCATTCCTTCAGATCTGGCTGTGGACAGAGCCAGGACATGTCTGTGATGTCAGGTCGGGCGTGGAGCTGGTTCTCGTTTCAGGTGACAACAGAAAAATTCACAGATTGTACTGATGAACAATAACCAGCACGCAAAGAAATCTAAGCGTGGTGTACAACTCTATTCACAACAACAAACATTTATCTGCAAAAAAAAGAGGTAAGTTCTTAGAATTGGCTTAAAAAAAAGTAAATTGAAACATGTTAGATCTGTACTGAAGATTAAAGTGTGTGTTCGGGGATTCCACAGTTTGCACAATGACATCATCGAGTGGTGATGTGGGTTTAAACGCACTAAGCACTTTCTTCAGGTGAAAAAGAGACAAAGAGAGAGACATGATAACAGACGCAGAGTGTGTCACAGAGGATTTACTATAATTAAGTCATTCCACTGTAGGAGAAAAGCCTATTGTTACGCCTCAAGATCAAGACTTTAACCTTCAAAAACTTTACAAAAATACTATTAAACACAGTGCTGTAAAAAGCTAAATCAGATTTACTTTGGCGTGCGTTTTTAAAGGAGACCTTGTGTAAAATCTATTTTTTTAAGATTTTAATTGTTATAACTGACTTCTCTTGTCATTAGTTGACTCAAAATTTTATTAAGATTGACTCCTGCATGTTTGAGTAATCAAACATGCCAGAATTTAATTGTGATAGTAATATGTATTGTTCAAAATAGTCACATTTACAACAACAAAAATTACATATAAAATCTGCTATTTGTTACATTGAAATCTTTTTCAACAGGAATGGACCTTTTTCTATTTCTAAGCTGCTTTACATACATTTTGTGCTTTACCAAAAACAAACTATAAACTTTAGATCTACATATATTATAGCTTAGTCTTAAATATATAGAAAAACACAATAGGTCCCCTTTAAGAATAGGTCTGTATCTGAATGCTTTCAAACTACTAGAAAAACTTTCTAGGGCAGTCATGTTGGTCCAAGGAAAATTTGGCACCAATATTCTTTTTTGGGGACATCATTAGAGAATGACGAGTAAAAAACCTGAAATCTACAAGACCAACTACAATTTTTTAATCACCAGACAAAAAGATTTGCATCATTGTAAGTCAAAAAACATTGTTAAACTTTTATAACTTAACATTGTCCTATCCTTCTGATGAGACAAGATTTTTTTCAAGATCTCACGATATGCTACAAGATTGGGCGCACAGGCAGAAAATGTTTTGGTTTGACACACACAATGTCGTGTCAGTAAGTGGTGAATTACACATTTTAAAATGCCATAGTAAAAAGAAAAAAAACACAGATGTTTTTGCCGCCAAACAGCAAAGAAAACAAAATAAAAAAAATGTCAGGCCAAAACTGTGTGTTTGATTGTGATCAATAGTGTTAGAATTTTGTTCTGTCACATTTATTTTGTGTCGTCATGAATTATTATGAGTTATTAACATTAAACTTACTTGATGAATGTAAGTGTTGCAGTATTTTTTCCTGCTTTTACTCAAATAGAATTCATGAGACTATAAACCATTTCTTTATAAATCTACACATAATTATCATTTTGTAATTAAAGAGTCTGACATGAAAGTTAGTGATTGGTGATTGTGCAGCTGTAGAACAGACTCCACAGCTGTCCACTGTCTCTCACAGTTTGGGACGAGGCTAACAGGCACCACACTGGACACACAACACAGTCATCAGGCTGGCAGTGTGCTGACGGAGAAACCAGGATTCTCCCACTGTGAACGAGTAGGCCTTTTCTTATTAAATGTGTTTGTAATGATGACTAACGCAGTGTAGTCAGATATGTTTATGACTCAGAGAAACACTAGCGGACATTGTATTACTACTGCTACTTTTGGTGCTACTAAAGAGCTACCATGTCAGGGAGGTTTACGTTTGTATGTGATCTTGCAGTGGTGTTACTGCCTAATCTAATACAATGTCCTCAAAATGTTTCAATGTCCTGAATGTAGACTATTGGAGGAAAAGAGAAGTAGACATTAAAGTGGGTAGATGAATTCATATTGTAAGTATAAATGATAAAGCTTTGATCGCTATAAACATAAATTAAAATACATTTCATTATTTTGTTAGTTTGCCCGAGTTCTTTTCTCTCAATTCTCCCAGATTTGCATATAATATTTGTATATTTGTATATAATGCCAAACTATGCAGCTCTATTCAAAAGTTAACTCGAAAATAGTGAAATCCTTCATCTTTAGTTTAGTATATTTATACAAGAACAATAATAAAAGACAACCATTTAAACAAATAGCTGTGGGCATGTTGTTAAAAGTCAGTTGTAGATCTAAGGATTATTGTACAGTGCATCCAGATATATGTTTGATATGAATCAGAGAAACGCTGGCAGCCAAACTCACTCACTCACTGTACCAGGAGCCCGGGAGGGGGCCTGTTGCTGCTCGCTGTTATACAATACATATTGTATAACAACTGGCAGCGTGTGGGCGGCTGCTGCCATCTGCGGAGCTACAACCCCTGCTACGGCGCTGTCTGGGGATGTTTGTGTCCAGCCCGCAGCCACAAATAGAAGTGCGTCATCTACAGTAGGTTAGTCCCTGGTGCATGAAGGGAAGCTAATAGAGCACAAGCTTGTAGTGATTGTATTAACTGTAGCTGCCATTGCAAAGCGGCACACATGTCTCCACTGAGCAGTCATCACAAATATGGATCTGAGTATTCAGAGACCCAATGTGTTGTAGCTAAGTACAAACTCACACAAGCTTAGGCTTCTCAAACTGTTGCAACTTCTACAAGGAAGATTTTAAAGACCAAAGTGAAAGCAACATAATCTAGTGTGTGGTGAAAATGAGTAAATGCTTTATAAAAGTTTGTAGGTTTTTCAAGCAGCAGTTATGTATCTTAACAAACATGATAAAGTAAGCAATTAAGAGTTCACACATCAAATGAACTCAGATAAAGATTCTGTTAACAGTGCATCCCATTATGTTTCCCTTAGAGAGAAAAACACAACAATATCCTCTCACTTAAAGCTCAATTTAATCATTTATCATTACAATCAAGAGAAGCATTTCACTGCAGAGTTCATATAAACTGATCCAAAGCAACAACAAACAAAGAATCCTCCACAAAGACAAAGCAGGATGCGCGGAGAAGACTTGCACAAACAAGATGCTGAGAATGAACTCCATCAACTCCAGTCAGAGCTCAACGCCGAGCAGTTGCTATGGTGAACAAAAGCATGGCTTTCCAGTCTATTTTAAGGATGTCGCTGTTACATATTTCTCCCACTGCATCTATCAGACTCAGACAAATTACATTAGAGAGAATTCTAACTTCTGCAGAAGCAATCATCAGCTGTTTTTATGTAATTGAATGGGATGTTTAGTTTGTGTATGTAATTGTTTTTAGCTCCAACACACCATCATCCACACGTGCATTTAAAGACTTTACGTACTTTTTCTGGAGGGTGGTTGGTCACCTGCTTGTTTCCATAGAGGTGCCATTGTCTTACCCGTTTCATAGTGTGATGTTAAACTTCTAAAAAGGTAAAAGGTAAAAAACATGTTCTGTTAGCAGGCTCGACTCTCCACAGATAATGTCTGTAAAATTCTTGACTTCACACACAATAATTTGAAGTCTTCCAGATAATGGAGACAAGCAGATGATGATGGTACTTTTAAATATTTGGTGAATCTAAATGAATAGAGAGAGAGAGTTTATATTAGTCCATAACAATGTTTTCAGAAGTGTGAAAAAGAGCAAAACAGGCTAATAACTGCTTCACGACGGCAGTAAATGAACAATTCAGTTTGTCTTATCTTTATTCACTTTTAGTATTTCCTAGACGTAAATATGACACGGGTAAACTCAAGCAACCAAGGTTCACATGTTATCACATTATAAGCGATCTTAAAGGCATTCCCAGCTGTGACTGCACTGAATGAAACAATACAGCTCAAGTGTTAATTAATGAACAAGGTGAGTGTGATATCGTCTAACAAGAGCCACTGTTACACCTTTCTGTCACCACAGGAAAGTCACACACCTGCAGCTACAAACACATCTTCACCAGTCAAACAACACAGTCTGTAAGCAGAATCGTTACTACTGCATAACATAACCACAGGCTTCATACTGATGAAAATGTTTAAACACAGTTGTCGTTCCAAACAGCTCAAAACCAAATACTTGAGATTGGTCAAAATCGCCACTCAAATTTGAATTAGGTATAGCACTGGTCTATAGCACAAATCAAAGTAATGTAACGATTAAATGGGAAAAGATCTTCAGTAAATATTAAAATTAGTATGGTATAATTTTACTGAAAAACATGAATAAACTACAAGCCAATTACTATAAAAATTACTTTCATATAATTGTGTATTTACCAATAATACAACCAGAACCCATTTTTAATAGTTCTGCTTTTTAATAATGCTCAAAATCGAAAACATAAAGCTTTCTTCTGATTATAATACTGCACAGCACATTAAAAATATCTATCTTATCTGGTTTAAAAGACGGTTTTGTAGAGCAAGGACCACAGTTTGGATTTGAATGTGAACTTTAGTGACTGCTTTTTGTGAGAGAATGTACAGTACTTTATGTGATTGGTCAAATTATATAAGAATTAGGGTGAAAAGTATGTCCGTACAGAGGTGCATTAAACAGATGAGCAAAAGAATCACTATGACAATATCACCAAACATTGGACATTGTTTTAGCGATTACATCATCTAATCCTGGTAGTGTTAAGTAGTAATAGTAGGAGCTGTAGGAAAATACAGTCTGGCAGCACAGTTTGTAAAGAACTCCAGCCTTGTGTCACTAAACAGGAAGCAGCCTCAGCCACACAAGTCCCAGGAGCCACAGTGATGAGGCTGTGAGTGAATGTGCTGCTACACTGTACGACTTACACTAGTGGGAGTGTGAGTAGTGCTTACATGGTCTCTTATTTAAAACCACAGAGCAGAAACACACAAGTCTGCAGAGGTTATGGGAAGGAGTCCTTGGCAGCAATTCTGAAGAGGAAAGAAAACAAGCATGGACAAAAATGTATAACATCACTGTAAGCACGTATTTTAAGACTGATAAGGAGTTTATACCAAATGTGAGTCAGGTTCGGACACACGTGGATCCCAGAAGAATCACAAAGTCGTTTAAATCAATGCGAGCCGTCACACTGATCTCAGAGCACTGCAGGCACGAGTCCAGGGGAGGTGGTTTTCTTTAGAAATTATCTGCAATGACTCTCTTTTTCCTGGACATTGTAATTAGATGAGTACTTCCCTGTGTTATCACATGAACCCACATGAGCGCTGCAGCGCTTGTGCCAAACTCAGCTTGTATTGAGTAAATGAGATGAAAGTTACCTTTGGCCGATATTTTCTTAAAAGCAGGAGTTTGAGATTACTTTACAAATAAAAGAGACAGACTGAGGTATAGTTAGGCAGTTAATAAAATTTTTATCACGATTCTTGTAAACTGTTCATTTTCAGATTTTTCCTTCTTCACGGTCACTGTCTAGATCCAGCTGTCATAAGCTGATCAGTGTTGCCAGATTTTCAGAACAAAACAAACGACCAATCACAAAACAAGTGACCTCAACCTTTCAATAAAAATAAACATTTAATTAGAACGTTGTATATCTCCACAAAACAAGTTTCTAGCAATATTAACATGAAAATATGCTAAAAGTCAATTATATTTTAAAATCAGATTTGAAATTTTTATGACTTAAAAGTGCAGCTCAAAAAACACAACCATCAAAATTCATAAGAGACTTTGAAAAAACAAAAAAAAAACAAAAAAAAAACAACAACAACAGCCAAACATCGCTATAAAGAAGAAAACTTGGCAACTCTGATGCTGAGAAAAGTAGGTTTGGAAAAAAATATGTATTTGAACATATAGATTAAATAGAGAAATGGGAAATCTCTATGACGGTTTCATCAAAAAAGCAGATTGTCACAGGGATGAGCTCAGGATTTGATTTTTATCACGAACTTGCCCAGCCCTAAGTGATGGTTCATTTAATAAAAACATAGTTTGGAGCAGAACTCAGAAGAAAATATTTTGTTAACTGACACATATCAAAAGTGCAGAAGAAAGTCAGAGATTGAAATACCACTATACCGTAAGAAAAAGGTGATCTTTACAACAAACAAAAATATTGTCCAGTCTATAAGAACACAATATATGTTTGAGCTTGTCAATTTGTATTCAGGCATCAGCCAAACGTCAGCCAAAGACAAAATGGCTGTTTAACATTCCCTGCATAGTGTTCAGTCCTTGTACAGCATTGCATTAAGATCACCATTCATCAACCTCTGCTGTAAAAACATGATATAACTTGCTCGTCCTGGCCCTTGGCCACAATATCCTTCCATTATACTGCACTTAGGTTTGTGTTGAATCTGGCAGGAAGTGAGGACACCTGACAGCGAACGGGACCACCTCCACACCAGTCTGTGGACATTTTGTAGGTGCTTATCTACAGGCGCGTGAGAAAGCCCAGGGCACCGGCGCTGTCAGCGATAAGCCCGAGGTAATAAACGACCTGAACAAGAGACGAATATGTGCTTGTATTTTCCCATCAGTCGGGACATGTCAGGCACTGCTGAGGGTCATTAGCACTGGTCTGGTACGGGCCAAGTCCAAGTCAGATCCAGGCACCAGCGTCTGTGGAGGGACACTCGAGGGAAAAGTGGTCTACATCAGAATGTTAACATGAGAATAAAGAAAATGTTAAGCTATGTTTACCAGATGGGAAATGAGTACCGTCAGTATCTGACAGAATTAAGTTAAAGATGCTTGTTCACCATTGTTGTTAAGGCTTCCTTTTCAATACCATTAACCCAATTCATCAATCAAAGTACATGTGCTTAGATCTTTAACAAGGAGCTACACAAAGGAAAACTACTAGCTTTTTGCCAGAAATATCAGTAAAAAGTAAGTTGAAATGCAATATCAAGTTTAAATACCAAAAACTTGTGCTGAGGTAGAAATGCAAAGGGAATAAAGTTCACAAATTCTCTTTTTAACAGGATACTACATGTATTTTAAATGCTACTTCTACCTACCAATGTATTTCAATATTTCGCTGACCTATCACGATTTTGGTATTCCAGTAATAATAAGACAAGACAACAGAAATGTGTTAAAAGAAGTCATAGTTTAGGTTTAATTATGTGAGAAATGTGATACAGTACAGAAACACCTTAATAATATATTATTGGGTTTTTCTTATACTAGAAACAATATACTTGTTATTCAAATGTCATATTTGAAAACAACAGCAATTACATATTCTGTAATTTTGTTCAAACCTACTTACCCTTCCCTTCCACCGCTAAATTTGGAATGATTTTATTTTTGAGTTAATTTCGAGTTGAGTTGCTACAGTTATACTCTTGTGGTCTTCCCTTCACCACACCCATTGTGACACTCTTCTTCAATCTTCGCTCCCCAAATGTGATATGAGCTAATTTTGAGGTAGTGTAAACAAAGCCTTATAAGTAGCACAGTTGGAACCCATGCATCTACATCTGAAAAGGGAAGATTTTTGTTTGCTTTTGTAGCACAGGGTGGAGATCAGTGGCAACGGCGAAGCATCAGAGAGGACACGCAGCAGTAAATAACGACAGTTTCAACACACAGGGGACTCTCAACACTGATATAGCAGTCAGTAATTCAGGCCAAAGCTCTCCCCGAGGACAGCGCTGGATTAAGCAACATCAGTCAAATCACACACACTCAGCTACTGCAAATCAAATCAATCTGCTCCACCCTTTAAACAGGGGACAATAAAAGACCTAGTGAGTGAGATCGAAACAGGAAGGAAGTAGTGGAGAAAAGAGGGCAAGTCCTTCAATAATTCACACACTGCTGCTTCATTTGGGGAAGAATCAGTGTCCTAGCGTAACTTCAGGATATGCAAGATTATGCTCGCTCATCCAAAGAAGAGGTGCAGATGGTAAAAGTGCAATTATTTTCTGCTAAAACATGTTTAGAACCAAGAATAATGATATGATTTCAGGTTAAATGGGGCTGAGGCTTGGCAATATTTATAAAAATCACAATACTGTCATTTACAAACTTGTACTAATTCTAACTTTTGAGTGCAACTTTTCCAAAGTAACAAATATTTCCCACTTCAGCTACACATGCAATGCCTTGAGTGACTGACAGAAATTAGAAGTGTAAACTTAAAGAAGTAGGTCACTTTAGGCAGTGTTTCCCATTCTTAGAGAAGACTAATAAATTGGTCAAAACTTTAGCTTTTGTTGTTGTTGCATCATAAATATATACCTGACTTCTACTTATCATCATTACTGTGTTGATTGGAAAACATAAGGAACCTATTCACCTTAAAACTGGTATTTATAACATTTTCATGTTTTTAAACTGAATGTGTTGTCAAAGTTTCATATGAATGGGTAGGAAACTCTGCTTTAGGCATCTCTTCGATGCTGCATAAAATGATGTTAAACTGTTAAACATGAATCACGCTAAAACGAAATCTTGACATGACACTGAGGAAACCGTGATATTTTCTTTTTGACATACTGCACTAAAAGAAACATTATGTATATTATTATCTAACCTCGTTATAACAGTCTTCTCTCATCATTAGTTCAGTTGGATTTGAATTGATTCATGCATATTTGGCTAATCCTGTATTGTCTGGCAGGTGATGTGCTCAGAAAATTATTGTTTTCACCTAGCCCCTATCCCCACCCACTTTTCACTTTTAATGACTAAAAAGACTCACATTCCAAGTAAAATATTTGTCATGTGGCCATTTTAGATATATTTTGTGTTTTGAACAAACCCAAAACATAAATTACTGATCTAAAAATGTCCTATTTAAGTGCTACATATAAGAACAAAACACAATCTCTCCTTTAAATGGGGCCCACAAGCCACAAGAGGTCAGTAAAGAAACAAGTCAGTAGTTATAGGGAATTGTATGCTTTCTGCCTGCTTGCAATTTGTAAACACAGCACACAAAATTATCTTTTTATTGGTTTTGGTCGATTAAAGGCAAATTGCAGTTTGCAGGTACAATTTAACTACTTTTTAAAGCCTACGTTTTAGCAGGAAAACAAAAGCTGGTCAGATCATAAATCCCAATTAAGGCCAGACTCTGAATATAGGCTGTGTGTCCGGGCGCAGCTCCTTCGTCTCCAAGACATAGATTTCTATTAAAGGATTAATGTGGATTCATTAGTACAGCTGGTGCAGTGAGAGGAGCAGGGCCCTGAGAAATAGGCTTCATTACATCTTTATATAATAGCTCTTTTTCTCTGTATACAGGCCCAGCACTTTTCTCTTTGATAATGGCACCGGCTCACTCACTAAAAGCTCAGTTTAAAAATACATTCTTCCACAAAGCTTCAGTCTGCCTCAGTCAATGCTGCGAACACAAGCACCCAGATGGAGCGCTCGGCGTGTGGGAGTGCATATGTCATTTCACTCAATGTAACAGAGATCGGCTCACACTGTCTGGCATTGAGAGAGCTCCACCAATGAAAAAGTTGTGATTTTTACAACTACTACTATAACCTTGCAGTCGGATGTTTGTGTGTCTTTATGTGGAGACAAAGCCCAAGGTTTTTGATGTTCTGAATGAACTTGGAGCACCATTACAAGTTTTGTCACTAACAATACATCCACAGAGCAGAGAGAATTCAGTGTGTTTGATCAAGCATGTTTAAATAAATCTAAACTGAAATACAAACCACAGTGAAAAGGTATCGGCCAAAGAACTGAAGTTGAAGGAACAATGTTACTCTCAATCCTTTTGTTCAGTTGACAGTAGGCTAAGTAGAGCTAGGCAATTTATTGAATTTTAGATAATATTGTGATTGCATATCGTGCAGTAAATGTACTATAAAAAATAAATAAGTAATGCTGTATACTTTCTAATAGACAAGGCAAGTTTATATGAATGTGTAACTCAAAATGCTTCAAAAAAGAGGAAAATCAATTTGACAGATATTTGTCTGATCATCAAACACACTGGAAACAATCTTATTTTAGATAACAAGAGAATTTGTGCCGGGAATAAGTAATGTTTTAGATGTTTTGAATAAATGTAAACTAAGATTGCAAAAGGAACAACAATTATTATTATATATAATATCTTGTTTTACTAAAAATAAGAAAAATACACACAAACTTAAAGGAACTATACTCGATTTTTTTTGCAATAATATAACTTAAAAACAATTTCCCCCTAACACTGATATCTTGTTAATGTATCTATTCAGGTGTAAATTAGTCTGCAAAGTCCTGTTTATGCCTAATAAAATCCCGTTTGTGTTCAACTTTTTCTGTTGTTGTTTTTAGCATTGTGGCTAACTGTTGTTAGCATGCAGACTCACCTCGTCGCTAACAGTTGTGAAAAAACATTAAAACTCATCATGAGGAACAATTCTGAAGCTCAGAATGCATTAGCTAAGTGAGCAAATCATGCAGACTGAAGTAAGAAGCTTAAAATTAAATATTTTTGTTTGTTTACATTTTTAAGGATGCAAAAATTAGGTATAGTCCCTTTAAAATTATGATGAAAAAAAAAAAAAAAAGCTAAAATAAGGACGAAATACTGTACTATTGGCAAATCTTTATTTAAGAAAGTAAAAACATGTTTAAATCAGGTTATCAGTAGCTAAGTAATTAAACCAATTTTAAACTTATTGGAATATTTAAAGTTGCCTTTTTTCAAGTGTAGAAACAAGTTTGTGCACGTTCATGCTGAGCTGACATATTGTCCAAATATCGTTATCGAGGTGCGCCAAAAATGTACTGAGATATTCATTTTTATCAATATTGCCCAGCACTATTTTTAATTTTTTCATTGAACTATGCAAATATTTACAGCAAAAAAGAGAATAAATAATAAAATATGACTTTTCTGATGCGTTACATATCTGAATACTGTAATCGAGATATGCTAATATATATATGACCAGTGTACATTTTTATCTTTGTTTAACCAGAAACTTAATCAAAGATAATATGGAAGCACACACAAACAGTTACATTTTGACTAAGTATTTAACCTGCTTCCAAACTGACCTATTCTTCAATCACACTTGACTTATTCTACGCTTTGAACTCTGCCCCTGCAATCACCACATCTACATCATAATTACTGGGTCAAACAGAGCAGAAAAAGTCTTAACATTAGCCTCAGCGCCTACGTGCAGCTCCAGCAGCACTTGTAATGATTTACATGTGTGTACTCTTTACAGTGACCCGGAGCAGCAGGCATCACCGTTATGTAATCCTTTTCTGTCAAGTGAAATTCTCACAGACACCTCCGCAGAGCAGCACAAACGCACACATTCACACACACTGGCAGCTGCCGGTGCATTCACAGCGCTCAGGGGTTATTCCAGTCGTGGTGAGAAAACACTGTGTGGTTTCTTCTTGGCACAATCAAGACACAGACGCAGCTCCCTCCTACATTCTACAGCAGGTAAACATACAGCCATGATTAATATAGTTCAGATCTGCCCCCAGTCACACTGATAAGATGATTCACTTATATATAAGACAACGGAACTCAATTTATTAAAGCTCTGCTCCTGGAAACTTATCTGATCCACGGCTGTTGACAGTGATTCATTCAAATACTATACATTAAAAACTTCATCAGGATGAGTGACATATGAATTGCTAGTAATTAGAAGAAATGCATTAATTAATTGACTAATTGTGACAGACTGAAAATACAGAATAATCAAACTCATCTTTTGCCAACTGTGAAACACATTACAGAAGATGCTTTATTCAATTACAACGCTACCAACTAGGGATATAACAATATTGAAATTAGTGTGATATTGCGATACCAAAATATTACAATATATCGTCGTCATTAGCTCAATAGCATGACTTGTATCAAAAATTGTTTAGAGTTTAGAGTAATAAAACATATTTTATGCAAAAAAATCATACAATTCTAAATATTTAAATAAACAAAACAAAAAAACTGAGACCTTATAGCCTGTATGGTGAGAGAGCAATTTAGTCTGAAGCCATGAATTTGCACCTAAGAAAAGAACTTCATGAGAGATAGAAAAGAATGACTGGAAAATATGACTTTTAATGTTTATTAAATTGTAAGCAAAATCACAATATTGTGGGCCCTCTGTAAAATTGTGATAAATATTGTATCGTGAGCTTTATATTGTGATAAATATTGTATCACGAGAGTTGCACATCGTTACATCTCTACTACCAACTATTCTGATCATCAAAAATAAAATGTATCCTAAATATTTATCAAAAAGGCTTACCACATTTTTGGTTGATGATGTATCCAAAAGTCTAAACTAATCATGATGCTAATGTGAAAAACCCTGGATTACTAAATTACCTTTTGTCTGCAGTTCGTCTGTAGTTAGACAGAAACACGGACAGACAGGTGGCGGTTGGCACTTCAGTTTGAATATTATGATACATTGATATTTATAAAGAGTACCACAAAGAAATCATAGTAGCAGTAGCCTTCCGTTTCATAGTGACAGATTTAGGCCATTGTGTTCAGCCAATAGATTTGAATGGCTATCACAACAACAAAGCACTTCCCACTCAAATGTAGCACTGGATAATCACTAATGTGTTCGCATTTGTTATAGAGCCGGTGAGCAATTGACAAAATCAATAGAATTAGTGGTTTGTACAGTGCAGAACACATTCAGCTGGCAGATATTATCACGTAAAAATAAAAATGCTACGCTGGGTCATAAAGATACAAGGTTTTCAGAGTTATATTAGTAATGGCAAAGGTCCCTCCTCCTCTTACAACAAGTAAAGGGAAACTAGTTTAGCTCAATGGGCTATTAGCACACACCACCTCTTCACTCATAAAAGCCTTGTGGAGGAGTGTAAGTGGATAGTCTATAGGGGCAGTGATAAGTGGACATCCATCAGAGCTGCTACTGTCTGTTCTCCTCAACAGACACACAAGTACAGACAACAGGGCACAGCAGGTTCTAATGGTGTTTAAGTTCAGCTCGCCACCTGCTAGTGAGACAGTTAGGAGAGAGAGATGGAATCAATAATAGATGCACAAGTACTCTAAACACTTATACTCAAAGTTAGTATAAAGGGGGAAAGCTGCTGACTACTACAATATACTAAATTATAATTTTTGTGTGTAGACCTCTGGAAAGAATGCCACAAAAACAGTTGTTAGCGCTGAAATCTGTCTTGTTGGGTGCACATGTGCTAATTGTCCATAAAGAAAAAAAAGAGATCTAATAAATACCAACAACAAAAATATCTATTGTAAAAATATAATATATTAAAATACATATATTAAAAACAAAACTAAATAATAATAAATAAAAATAATAAAATAAAATAATAATAAAATAAAAAAAAACAACAAATTAAAGTAAAGTAAAATTAAATTAAATAAAATTGTAATAAGTGTCCTGAATTGTGAAGAAATACTACTAGTAAATATATTCATTACTCCATTGTGTCAGAATACATAAGAGTGAACACTGATGATGTTAAATTGAGATTATTGCTACATTCGAAAATTCTGACGTGAGATAAAAATATCTCATACCTCAAATTGCCTAAAAAAATGAAAACAGAAAAAAAGGAACAAACTTGTTGAAAGCTTCCATATAAGGAACATTAAAAGGGTACTTCTGCACTTTAGTGAGTAAACCGATGAACTACTACCACAACAACTATGACTTCTACTCAAAATAAACTAACCTCTATGAAAACAGTTCCTCCCAAGATCTTATTAATTGCAAATGGACAAGAATTATGTGTTTACTTTCCTCATTGCAGTTCAGCACAGAAAAGTTTCACAACCTTATCAGTACAAAGTGAATGACAAACATGTTGAAACTCTCTAATTATCAGCTTTGACCAACAAAACAAACTTTGAAGCAGAAGATAATGGTCTATCGATGGGACTCACACACAGAGGAAGGAGGTGTTTGTGTGTGGGGGGGTTGAGTGAGGGGGTGGTCAGCCTGATGCCACTTTATCAAACAGTCCAGTTGTAAAAGCAATAAACTCTGTACAGGTCTCAGAATAAGGACTTCCCGGGCGCCGCAAAGGCCACCTCCATTCATCTCACTAAAAGCTCCAGCGGATGAACTGAGCTGAACTGCACATGTGGGATAGTGCCATTGAAATGTCATATCTATTTTAGAGCAAGAATACATACATTCTGCTGCTGGAGCACAACACTTGTTTTCCTGCCATAGCAAAAATAACAAAGTGGTTTGTTATGATATTCAATGTGCTGTATAAGTGATTTAAGAATGTAAAAAAAGAAACAATAATTTGAGCAAAACTCTTGAGCAACTTTTTAACTAATGCATTAAGAGCCACATAATTCTTGATCACAATGAGGATAGAAGCACTTCACAACTTTCAGAAGACAGCGCAAGTTGAATGATGCTGCTATATAATTTGAGTACACGCATGTTATAAAGGCTGCACTCAATTTCTTTCATGTAATTTGTGTTTGCTCCAGCACAGAGTCAAAATGAAAGTTTTATGTCTTTTTAACCTCTAATAATTTATAGCCTCATTTATCAAACATGTTAATAGAAGCAAAAACCTAACAACTGAAATTTGCTGTTGTGCATATCTAATAGAGGGATTATTGGTCGACGTGACTTTCCGCTCTACTGCGCATGCCCCATGCAGAAAGAGATGCTGTTCATCAGGTTGGCTGGGAAAACTTCTTTGATTAAAACAACTAAATGAAAGGAGAACTAGCTGTTTCGGTCAGGTATGAACCGGTGTGACAGACATCCGTCTCCTGAAGCTTGAGACTATTTTTGCTTGCCATTTTTTCACTCACCTGAATGTATTGTATGGGTCGTAGGGTCAAATTTCCTTCACAAATGTTGAATTAGCGGCATAACTTTTGTTTTCGTCAATGATAAACTCTTGTAGTTAGCTGACAAAAGGCTGGCTCGAGTTGTTGTCACAGCTTGGTCAAGCGGCAGCTCTTTCTGCATACTGGGTGCACATTTCCCATGTTGATAAACATATAATCCCTCCATAGTAAATTGAGTTCAAAACATTACATGCATTTTTGGATTGATAAATGAGGCACATCGTGTTTTTGTTTTTCATGAAGGAATTAGTGTGCTGTTAGCTTTACTGTATTACCAAATGAAACGCAATCATTGCAATGACTCAACTATCAGATAATACATCTATAGACATTCAAGGCAAGCCCGATAAACATAAGTCAAAGCATACATATTTTATTAGAATGGCGTAATGATTATATGATATGTTCAGAGTAAAGTCTACAGCTCTTTTGACTGACATAAACTTGCAGATTACATCACTTAGAAGACAGCTGCAGGTGATGATTAACCTGTGCAGTGAAGCCTCCCACAAGATCCCACCCACTACGCTCTCTGCATCTTCCCTGTAGTTTCCATACCGTCTGAGCTGCACTTGTAACAAAGGTGTGATTGCATTAAACCACAAGGGCATCCCCGGGGCTCTGCTAATGCAAGACAAAGAGCAGAGAGAGAAAGAGAGAAGGAGAGCGAGATGAGTGAGAGAGGCGCAGGGAGGAGGCAGTCCATTACGATAATCATTTTACATCACTTGAGAAAAAGAGGCTCTTGTAGATGCAAAGGGAGGCAAAAGTCATGGAGTACAAGGTGGAAATCTCATGACTGAAAAAGCACAATGATACATTATATACTCACAAACACAACATTAATCTTGCACAGAATGAACAGAATGAAAGTATAAGTCTTATTTAATAGAAAAAATCAGTCTGGTGCATCAAAGGCAGACAATTCAAAACAAACATGGCTGCTTAAGAAAAGTTAAGAAAACTATCATACAAGACAGAAAACTGAAATTAGATTTTGTTTTAAACAAAGATGTGTGCCATTGAAAATAACTAACTTGATGATTGCACAGTACACTTTGAGTTTGGCTCAAGGTGCAATGAAGAAAGTGGTGACCAGACCCACAAAGAATCAGAGAAGTGAGAAGACTTTGCCAGCCCAGAGTGTGAAAAAGGTGTAGTCATATTCTTGCGTAGGACAATAATAATAATCAATGCATTTTACTATAACATGTTTCATTTGCAAAAAAAAAAAAAGTGCAAAAGAGAAAACGTTATAACAGCAGGAAGCAGGTCAAGGTGAATTCCAAATGCTTTTTACGATCATAAAAATAGTAACACGCAACATCAATTTAATTTATTTTTCACTTCCTAAGAACAAGCAAACTGAAATCAAACTGTATATTTTAGGAAAATTGCAACATAAATTCCATAAATCAGTCACAAAGTTCAGAAGTCTGTAGTCTACAACGAGCCAGGGAATGTGGTTTGTCCCTCCCTCCGATGAACAAAGCACAAACAAATGGTACACAAAAGCAATATGCTACTCCATGAGAACAATGGGTGATATCTTTCAGGAGAAGGCGGAGGAGGACAGGGAATACCCTGAAGGAAAAACATCTAATGAAATCAAATCGCTCTGGCCACTTAGTTGGCAATAGCAGAGCCACAGATGATGTCACTCGTCATTACTCACTGTTTAATGCTCTCAACTACTGAGCAAACAGAGAAAAGAGCAACCGAGTGGTCTGGACGCTTCATTAGTCAAGGGGGAGGTTTTTAAACTCACATTTAACTTGAAAATTTAATTAGAACAACTTCCCAAAGGACAACGGTTGAAAAGCAAATGATTACCATGACAACGCAAAATAATTTAAGATATATGAAGTTTCATATAGGGTTTTTATTGTGTTGCTTTTGTCTGGCACCCTAAGTTTTGTTGATCTAAAGCAGGGGTGTCAAACAGAGGCCCAGGGGCCAAATAAGGCCCTCAAGATGATTTCATGTTGGCCCCGGGATTATTTCTGATTATTATTTATTGTGGGCCCGTATAAAAGCATGCGACAATTTAAATTACAGGTCCCAAAAGACACTGAACACTGACAAGAGGAGCAATACAGGTCAGAATGGTTAACAAGACTATGGGAATATAAAGACTTTTATTGCTGATATGTGATCTTAAAAAAAATAATAATAATAAAATGCACTGGAATTCAGCAAATTACATACATATTTGTCAAAAATTTTCTTGGAATGACAGTATGTAAAATATTATAAAATGAAACCTAATATAATGTGTTACAATTCTGGACTATATATTAGCTTTATATAGCCTATCTAACTGCTATATCTGAATATAACACTGTAGCTCCTATGTTTTAAAATGCACCCCTCAACCAACTCTGACTCTGATCGATTTGGCCCCAGCTCCATTTGAGCTTGACACCCCTGGTCTAAAGAAAGGCAGGACACTCTACCATCACTACGCAGACATGAACACTTGTCACATTGCAGTTGTATTGTCCATTCATGTCTGGTCATGCTTCTATTGTCGGGAGTACGATCACCCCAGATGACGTACGGGTTAGATCATTCGGCAACAAAATGTCAACGAGCTGGATGTGTCTTTGGAACAGTGCAGAGCTGCAATTTCTCCATCACCAAATTGTTACACATCACAGCCAGGCTTAGGTAAGGTTGATGAAGAGTCTTGTCCAAGAACACAATACCACACTAAAAAAAACACATTAAGCTGGATTTTGTAAAATTACTTTAACTACCTACTTTTGATTGATGACAGCATACTCAGTAAGGAAGAAACCCAAATTGAAAGTGTCAATACCAGCTTTTCAATGCATAATCTTGTCAGATCTTAGAAGAAGCTACAGTAGAACTCGAATTGGAAAGTTCCAGGGATCGCAATGTGGGTTAAATGTTTAAAACCACTTGATTGCAGCATGAATATCATGTATGTTATTAACAGTGACAGTGACAAATAACCATTTAAAAAAAAGTAAAAAAAACAAACAAACAACAAACAAACAAACAAACAAACAAACAAAAAGCAATACAAATGAACTAAATTAAAGCTGTTTTATAATTGACATTTTTGCACAAGCAATAAGAGAACTTTAAATGTTTTTGGGGGATTCTGGCTTGAAAAGTTTAACCTAAGTCACTGTCATCTTAAGTTTTAAAGTAGAAATAAAATAAAAACTAACAACTGATGCAATAATAAACTTGCCATACTGCACAGTTTTAAAGCCATACCTATAAACATCTGTCCCTTTGCTGACACAAAATGTTCTAGCACATACTGTATGGCTCATTAGTAATGACCTCCGGTAACATGTTTTTCCATGTTACAGTCAATACCCTACAGCTTCACATGACATTTTACACTGCACTTGAGAGTGCACGCACGTTTGCTATGATCTAACAAACTCTGTTCCATCTGTACACAGCAGCAGTAGTAGGCTAACGACGGGAAAACAATGTCCCATTTAGCACACTCACTCAGACACTTAGCAATGTTTATCAGGATGTAGCAATGGAACATACCGTCTGATTAGCTCCAATGGGACAGGCCCCTGAACCCAGTGTGTGATTACAAGCATCACTTCAGCATCGCACCATCGCACACGTGGCAGCTGGAGTCTCCAATGTTATTATTGTAATGCTGATAATGGAACTACACTTTGAATGTACTAATTTAGGGTCATACAGTATTCAAACACAATAGGAAGCATGTGTCCTGTTGCTTTGACTTTAGCTATCAAGCCAATGCAGGTTCATATTAAACAAAAAAAACTACATAACGGTTGATGAAAAAGAAGACATCCATCATATATCTACTTAATATATATGAGCTTTTCTTCTTTGAGGGTAATTTGCTATGTTACGACAAAATTAGCTTAGTTTTCTGACCTTTTGTATAGGCAATACAAACAACTAAAATTACAATTTCAACAAAGACAAGCTAAGTACTATTACGTTTGATACTTAAAATAGATTTCAATATCACAATAGCAACTTTTTAAGTCAAACCATATTTGCTTTTGGTGTTAGTCGTTGTCTTTTACAACTGTGACAACAACAAGCTTGATGGAGAAATCCTTGGATGCACTACAAGCAAATTAATTCTGATGTGAACTGCCTTCCAATAAACTTGTGTAGAAAATGTATTTACAAAGAATCATAAAGAGTCTAATTTTTTTTTTTTTATAATCAATTTAACAAGAAACATCTCCTTCAATGCATCCTTGGGTTACCTCTGCCCTGTGTATTTTCAGTCTCTCTCTCCTTGGGCAGTGACTGGTGCATTTGGCAAGCCCAGGTAAGTGTGCGTGAGCTTCCCTTGCTCTCCAAACCCAATTCAATTCTACTGTGAGAGAGTGGACTGACTGTAGCCATTATGAGGGGAGAGAGAGAGACAGGGAAATCCATATACACAAACATAATACGTAATAACCTCGATTGTTATTTAACATCCCTAAAACAACTTTATGAGAATGTTTTGTATGGAAGAATACGGTACATGGACAAATACAAGTTTATAATCTGGTGAAGTGCAAAAGCCAGTGGCAGAGCGGCACCATCCAAAGTCTCAGTAGAAGAGTCGTTAAACAGAGCACGGCTGGGTTAATTGGTAATTTGACATCTTTGAGATTACTGTGAGCTGTGAGCCGTAAGCTGTATGAGTGGGCGGGAGTCAGATGAGCATCGAGTGGGAAAAAAATGATGCTAAATTGACTGAATCCACATAAAGTTGTCAAATGTTCTCTGCAAATGAAAATAAACACGCACAATGATAACACAAGCATTAATCTTACTGTACTGAGACAAATCCAATAAGCAAGGAGACAATCAACAGTGTGGATGAGTTTCAGCTCTTTTTACTTTTTTTATTGGTTGCCCTGCTTGTTGTGCCCTGCTTGTTTCCTCTTGCAGGACGTTCATAAACTTCTGGTTTCTGGGACTTCTGACTTTAGCTTCATATAACTTCAGCAAATAGGCTACACTATATTTTCGTTGTCTTTATTTATTTATAAAAGCTTACAGTGGACTGTAACTGGGACATTCCTCGTTTCTCCTTAAAAAACTGATGTATATCAACATTGTCTAGTTTGTTAGCAAATTGTTAGTAAAGATGATCATTTATTTAATTTGTGTTTTACAGTATATTGAATATTGAACATCAGCATCATTAACAATGTTCAACAAAATGAACAGTTTTTCTGCTGTCCATACTGGCTTGACAATAACATTCATAAATTACAACTGAGTGTATGACTACTGAAATGATGCTTTCAAGTCAGACAGCACAAAGATGTGTTTCAGTTGTCCTTAAAAGTCAGATTTTACAAGTTTACTCTCTAGTAGTTGTCCTCCCGCTGTCTTCACAGGGGCTGAACCTCTGCATTATTTTATGTTTCTATCAACTACACAAAGCTAATATCAACAAAAGCAATAATTCACTCCCAGTCATTGCTTTATAAAAATGTAATTATTATAATAATGTTCAGGTTATTACATGTGGGTACTTTTCTATGTTTTATGTCAACTGAGTCATTACAGAAATATAAGCTGTATTGTTTTCCCGACTTGACAACAGGAATACAGAAACTCTGAGACAAAATCAATTTAAGATTTGAGTTCCCTAGAATAGAAAGTAGCCAAACTCCTTTATCCTTTATCCAGCTTTGGGAAAGTTCAACTGTTAACTACAACCATTATCTGCAGCTAAGAACTACAAACTGACTTCTTGAAGGATCAAAACAAGAAGAATCAAACGTGTCTGATATGCAGCACCAAAGCCTAGGCACTCACGGACTGAAAGACTGTGGCTTCCCTCCAGAACATACTGTAAGTGATCAGAAGTGTGTACATATGTGGCTCTTCCATTAACAGCCATTTAGTGCCACGCGCCGAGTGCCACAAGTCCCCGCCCAATCCTATTGTAGGAGCTGTGTGACTGTCAGCCCTCCATCTGCTCATTTTTAAGGATTTCTGCTCAAAGAAAGGCAACTGTCAGTGGTAGACGTTCAGAATACAGTAGGAGCATAAAGAAGCAGAGCCACATGTGTAATTTTCAATCAGCGAGACTGATGGCTGAAGAAAGGCAAAGACAAGAGACAAGACAGAGTCGAGAGGAAATTATCTAAAGAAATTGTCAGAAAGTAGTTTGTGCATATTTTGTCTTCAGGAGATTCTTAAATTTTGTAGATAGTTCAGAGGAACTCACATTACCCCTGAACTTGAAACTAACTTGGCAACAGTTTTGAGGCTATGAACTATTTTACCATTTCAAAATGGGGTTAATCACCATGCAGATCTACAGTAAACGTGTTAGTAACGAATTTGCATAGTTTCATTAATAGTCCTGCATTGCATATGATTTATTTGCTCCCTGCCTCATTTGGGAATTTGGAAACATTCCCTGACTCCCATTCCTACTGGAAAATTACGCCAAATACACTTAAAACACTAATTAGTCTAACTTTCCAAAAATATTCCTGTGAAAGATCCCAGAACTCATCAAAGCACCCTAAAGCAAAATATTATACAGCTTGTGGTAAGTTATGCATTATTTTCAATTGCTAAAGGGCTCAAGAGTCAAAATATGCTGCAAGTGCAATATAGGAGTTTGAACTAGTTTCACTTTTGAATGTCAGGAATAAATAACAGCCCATACGAGACACAGTCAGTAGGACTAATGGCTCGAGGAAAGAAGGCCAAGTGTTCAAGGAGACAAAAAGTAGGGATTGGGTTTCCTCTGTCCTCAGTAAGCCCCTCTGTTCATTCAAATCTTCTCACAAGAGAGCAGGACCAGCCACACAGCTGGTTAGAAGCTGATAAAGGCTGACACTGGCACCGCGGAGGATACAAAGAAGAACAGTGGGCATTTTGAAGACTAAAACACAACTAAATACAAACAGGAAAACACCATGTTGGAATTTAGGATGGAGAAAAGAGGAGGGGCGCACCTGAGCAGAGAGGGCAGAGCGTGTTGGTGCAGTGGGAGGAGCCTCAGTTGAGTGTTGACAAAAACCTGAGGAGGTGACTAGATGTTTCCACCAATGGGAGGTCCCAGGCGCCTGCCCTGTCTGTCCACGTCTGTCTGCCGGCAGGTGCACTCAGCATTCCCTAAAGAGATGACAAACATCATGACCAATTGTGAATTGTACATAGATATCAACAGTATCCTTGAGCCGTGTCAGATTATAATGTACTGAATAGTATTTTGAAAGTATTTATTCTGTTTGTTTAAATAAATAATTTTAATGTAGAATACAACTGTAAAGCTGGACATGTACTAAAAGATATACTGCACGATATTGGTCTTTTGGTCACAGCTCAAAATCGTGGCTTGTAGGTCTCAGAGTGAGACAGCTCTGAATATTAATCTTACAAGCGTGCTGCAACTGATATCAAACTTTTTTTGCTGCTGCGACAGACACGTAAACAACATCCCTGTTCAAAGAAACTGCAGACGAGCTCCACTGAGAAAAGGATGTTATTTCTCTTTTTCTCTTTTAGCCAATTTTAAGAACGCAAAAACATATTATACATACAGTATATTGCACTGGTCCCGCTAACAAGTAAAACCTCACTGACTTTACCACACAGAGCTCAGAGCCTGATGTTTGCTCAGATAAACTTAAAAGTTTGACTGACACTTAAAGGAGAAATATGATGCATTTTTCAAACATGCTTCTCCACATTAGAATTCAAGGAATCAGAACCAATAAAAAAAGTGTTTCCTACATCAAAAATTGAGTGAGAACTCTGAACTCTGAACTCTGTCTTCTGACTACATGGGAAATTACACAAGGTAAACTATCAAACCAGTCTTGCCTGATATGCTAATGCTGCAGAAATGCTCAAATGAGCGTGGATGATTTATAGACTTAAAAAAGCAGTGCAAAAGATATCAGTGATCACAGATCAAGGACATTGTTTTTGGGGGAACAAAAAATAGATCACAGACAAAACTACGGCAGTGTTTAGCAATTTTAGAAAAAACAATCAGAATCTCAAAAAAGCAGATTTTGCCTAATATGTGCCCTTTAAGGTCTTGTAATGTGACATGTTTGAATTCTTTCATCGCAGACAAATAAATTATGCATCTGACACCAGGATGTAGACAATGTGAATGAAAAAAAAGGGTTTCACTTTTCACTTTTCACTTTTTATAGTGCAAAAAACAAATAAACAAAACAAAACAAACAGGGTAAATAACAACTAAATTCTAATATTCCCTCTCTTCATAAACAATACAACTGACCATTTCCTTTGATTAAGAATCATTCAGTAATTGTACATTGCACTTTCACAGACTGTACACTGTACGATTTCTCCAGTGACTCTCTTTTCCCTTTACAGCTCACTCGCCCATTCTCAGCAGTATTCAAAACAAACACCATCTCCATGGTAACCACACTTTGTTTACCCACAGGAGACACTGGTTAGAGACGGCCATCCTGCGTTTTAGACGCTTATTTAGCAGAACTGAGGCCTTTTTCATGAGCTGAGGACGATGTTTCACTTTGACCCAAAGCCTTTGGTGCAGTGTTATTACTATGGGAGCTGAAAACACAGAGTAAATACCGTGTGGTGGAGCTTAAGCAGTGTAAAGTAGATGTGTTTGTCAGGATCAGAGCAAATGTCATATTAGGTGAGAGGACATGCTCCTCACTGTTTATTCACACCACTGCATATGGTGCTAATGCATTCACCACACAATAACGCTGACTGTGAACTTTATAAACAACTTCACACAAAAACAAGATCTCATTTGGATGCACAACTAAAAAAAAAAAAGCATTTCTTGCAACGGAGAAGTAGATAATATTTTTTATCTTTGGGGGGAAATATAAGCCTTATCCTATAAAAACGAGCAGTGATAAAAAGATGCTAAAGAATGATTAGTATTTGAGAGCCACTGACTTCTTTCAAGTTCAATACAGCATAATCAGAGGACTATTATTAGTGTCTTGTTTTGGAGATGCACAACTTCACCTCAGACACTGGAGGATGTTGCCATGGAGACACAAACACACGTCTCAAGGTCAGTGGGTGGAGCTGAACCTCAGAATGAGCCAAAATCAGGTCAGAGCCTCATGTGACAAGCAGGGCCTAGGGGACAGAAACTGATACTAAAGCAGACTTTTTCTTGTTTGTAAAGACACAACCTTCCCACATATGCACACAAGCGCTTAAAGCAAAGTAGAGTTATACAGAATACTTACTATTATTTGGATACATGCAATTATCCTCTTAGTGCAAGTACATAAACAAGGACTCTAAGAGATTTGATTGTATAAAAAGAATGTTTTAAGCAGGCTTTCAGCAACATGTTCACAAGCATAGACAACACATGCATTTGTTCTGCTTCTTGTTTATATTTTCTGTATTTAAGCGTATATTATGGAGCACAACTGTCCCGCTTGCTTCGAACGTTTGCAGAGCAGATATGTGATATGTGGTAATGACATTTAGAACAGGGATGCACCAAATCAGCTTTTTCAATTCCGATACTGAATTCGTCTATCTATCTGCAGAGAAATAAAAAATAACTTAACAACTGCATGTGAGTAAAAGTTTAAAATTTGAAACATTCTAGGTAATTGTTGTTCAATTAACGATGGGGAACCGGATTTTCACACTGCAAACATGATTTAGGATTTAAATCTAATTCTTCTCATAAGTGGACACTCACTTGGTTAATATCGAATTGTATTAATTTTTGTTTGCAATTACAGCTTATAAACCCCTTTTTTCAAACAACAAAGTGAAATTGAAGAGGACCACCCAGGTTTAGCCAATCAGAACGCTGCATTCGGCTCCTAATTAGAACTAAATTTCCTCATAACTCAATTCAGACACTTCACAGTGGTCTAATTTTTTCACATAGTGTTGCATTTAACATTTACATTTTAGTAGAAAACACAAAGTTTACTCATTTACAACAAAAAAAGTTACTGACCCCACCTTCAAGGGCACAAACTGGATGTCAGTTGTTATCACAGCTTATATTTTTCTCATTATTGATCAGTATTTTTAAGTTGTGACTTACTGTGCTAAACAATAGCAGTAAAAGTTTTCTGGATTTTGTTTCTGAGAAAGTCAATTTACCTAAACTAATTCCCTCGCTTGCTCTTGTGCCTGAAGTCAATATCTTGCCTATCTCTCCAAAGCACAGCATTGGCACCGCGATAGAGCAACATCAAAAAGCTTTCCAAAACTTAGCTCTCTCTCAGGGTAGTGTTATTTTTGGATCTTCATCATAGACTTCTGTGTTTATCATGTTATAGTTATGGATCTTTTCACAAAAAACTTCTAGATTACATGTTAAATAGACATCAGTGTATATAAACAAATATAAGTAAGCACCACAATAACCAGAGTCAAATATGAAGACACACATGAAATACTGAGTCCCTGTGTACAGACGGATTAGCACAGTCCGGAGAGGCCATGTTATCACTTCAGTTAATACTTCCTGTGTGTATTTTCCTCAAAACAAATACAAGAATTATTGTATATCATGACACAGCAGTGCTCCACGAGATAATAACAAAACATTAGAGCAAAACAGTATCAAAACTCAAGGCTTATATTAGCTGAAAACAAGATAAATATGTTTGTATTTTCTTATTTTCATGTTTCTGTTATCTGTTTGAGCCTTCAATCTTAGCACTATATTTTATTATTTTGATAGTTTCATGTTTCACAACCTTCACAGGGCCAAAGCTGGGGAAAAATAATAATAAAAATGGAATTGTGAGCCCATCCCTGTGAAGAGCTGCTATTCATCGTGATTCACCATTTCTCTATTTAATACAGCTGCCTTTACTACTCTTCCCACCAACTTCTCCTGTGTGGAAGCTGTTATCATGCTCTGTGTGACTGACCGTTGGATTTAACCAAGTAAAATGTCAAGTTTCTGAAGAAATAGATGATGCTATTTAACTCTTAGAAACCAATAGGAAAAAATACAATGTATATGAAGTGTGTCCAAACTTTTTTTATGTAGGGCCACATGTTGAAACACAGACTAAATGGAGGGCCAATCTGAGCCATATAAAAGTAGAACATTAAAATGGTAATGGTAAATTGAGTTACAAGACATTTTTTTAGGCTTAAAACCATAATAGCAAGTAGCAAAATGCTTGATACTGGCTTAAAAATAGTGGATGTAACAATATGCAAATCTTACAAGACAATATTTTTTTTTACATGAAGCTTACGATACGTTATTTATGATCTTTTTCACAATATTGCAAGATTACAGAGGGCCCACAATATTGAGATTATGCTAACAATATTAAACATTAAAGTTATTTACCAGTCATTAATTTGATCATTCAGCGATTTCTTTTATGTTACTTTTTTTCTTATGCTAGTATTATCTTACTTGCACTGATAGATTGCACTATTGTTCTGATTGTTCTGATTGCTGTATATATTTTTAGTCTTATTTTATTACTTGGTATACTTATTCCAAAAATTGGTCTGAGGACTCCATTTAGCTCCCAAGCTGCAGTTTAGAAATGCCTGATGTAAAATGTGATTATCATAATAAATAATTTTCCCCACACTAATCTGTACTTGAGCAAAGATGAAAATAGCATGAAAAAGCTCTTCTAAATGACTCCATGTTTGCCCTAAAGATATGACATGCCTCTGATGTGAACAGCTGGTCTTTGCGTGTGTGGAACATGTGTGTGGATCCCGGTGCTGCTCCGTAATGAGGGGCAGAGCAGGATCCGTTTCCAGATTACACGCTGACCCAGCTTGTCTGGCTAATGCTTCTGTTACAACCAACAACATTCACACTGACACAGCAACTTACGGCAGCCGGGCTTCTAGCTTTTCAGACAGTTTCATGGTCTCTCATAAAACACTTGGGCTGAGCAAAATGGCACGGAAAAAAGGATGAATAAATAAGTAGTTGTATTGTTTTTGTATTTAGCAATGACAAATGATCTATTTACTTTTAATTCAAATCGGCAGGAAGAAACAAAAACAAAAACTTTTATAATCATTGAATTGCCTGTAATACCAAGTAACAAGCTGTTCTTTGATATCGTATAGTTTTTTGATTATAATTTAATTACAATATCATTAAATTTCACAGCCTAATAAAACAATAACTTGCATAAAAACAAAAATTAAACTAAAATGAACACTTTGCCGTTTCTTTTCTAAGCACGCAGCTTGTGTTTTCTCGATGAAGCTGGAAAAAGTTAGATAAGCACTTTTCATGACCACAAAGTAATATTGACCTGCCCTGTGAGGAAAACAGACTCCAAAAGAAACATGAGACAGTTGTTATGACACATTAGCAAAGGTCAAAGGTCAGCTGCAGCCTGCTCTGGTGATAAAGCATGTCTACTTTTCATTTTACACATTTAGATAACAAGGTACATATTTAAATTATTGACTAGTTTTCTTTAAAACTTTAAACCCTTCTCTGGTAAATATAAGGAGCAGTAAAGCTGGTGTCTGCAGTAGGGTCTAAATGAGCTTAGGGCTGGGCGACATTGACAAAAAGGAATATCTCAATACATTTTGGGCATATCCTGTCTTCAGATTTGTTACTACAGCTTAAATCTTCCCATAAGTTTAAAATTGATTCGTGACGCAGTGTTTGTCGTGATTTTAGAATGTTTTGACTTAGTGTATTTTTCTTATTTTATGTTAAACTACATATTTCCATCTTCTTAGTTCAAACCAATAAAAATGTGCACAAAAATAATAAAATAATACTTATTCCAGGTACATGCTCCATTGTTCTCTTATTTAAGATGGTCATATTTTTTCAGTGTATTTAATTCATTACAAAAAGGGGAGCAATCTGTCATATACCTTAATTTTTCTGTTTTTCATGCTTTATATTAAAATTCTGATATAAATATAAACTGGACTTGTCTAATAGAAAGTATACATCACTTATTTAATTTTTATTATAAATTATCTTATTTGTCGTGTGTTTTTACAGCAGGATATACTCGATATTCAATTTATGCATATCAACAAGCACCATATTCTTAATTTTGATATATTGCCAACCTCTGTAGTTCAAGCATATTTTGGTTTTTAGCAAATCGAACAATGGGAAAAAGTCAACAGAGGGCTGGGCCATTCATTTAAAAATTGAGATCGTATCGAAACAAATCGTCAATTTGGTAGTGGCTTTTGAAT
Source organism: Mugilogobius chulae (assembly GCA_038363315.1). Classification (NCBI taxonomy): domain Eukaryota; kingdom Metazoa; phylum Chordata; class Actinopteri; order Gobiiformes; family Gobiidae; genus Mugilogobius; species Mugilogobius chulae. Next base: position 29,341,284 of record CM076408.1, read on the forward strand.
CAAAAGATCGAAAACCGAACTTTAAAGCAGAATACTGACATATAGTTTTAAAAAAAATCTAATAAAAATGGGACATATTAAAAGTTTCAAGAATTGAAAATTGAGATCGATCAATATGAGAAGAAAAAAAGTCCAACTGACTGAGTCCAAGTCAGTTTTTTAAATTAGCATCAAACAGCTGCACATCTTGTTAGCAGCTAATATCATTTGCAACTTTATTTGACAAATCAAGGTGTAAAAGTAAATTGAGAGACTGAGTTGAGAGCAACATTTGAAATCTTTTTCTTTTGTTTTTGCATCTTGTTTTTGTGCGCTCATGTATTCACTAAGGTTTTCTACCGTGCAGTTGAAACATCTCTTCTCAGAGTATTCTCCAGGGCCACAGCACAAACAACATCAGTGCGACATGTGACAGTAAGAGGAAGGAGGAGCAGCAAGACAGAAAATAGTAGGGCTGTAATTGACTAAAGAAATGCATGGTGTGGAGCTGGCAAAAGCTTTTCAACTTATCAAGTATCTATCTATTGACCGTGCATCTGACCCAAAGTGCACTGACGAGACGACAAGACTAATGGAGATTCTGTATGCTCAAATAAATATACAGCTTTAAAAGTGCTGTACTCGATTTACAAACATGAAAAGAACTATCTAAATGAAAGCTTTTTACAGCAGTTTACATTTTGCCTAATGCCTGATATTCCACAATGAGCTCAAATACACTTTTCATAACTTTCAAATAGAGTTGAGCATTGTTAGTATAAGCTAAACATAAACAAGTGCATTTCTTGGGTTTAAAGCAGACCCAGCTAGGAGAAGGAAATAATGGAACATTTGTGATACACGTTTGCTACATGTTAAGCTTGAATTTAAGAAAAGGTGGTGTCGGAATGTAATGTGTCTCCAAATGATCAAAGTTGTTCTAATCCACAAACCAGTCATTATCTGAGCTTCTGGACATGACATACATAGTTTAGGTGACTTTCATTAGCTGAAAATAACATCAGAACTTTATTTTGTCACAACGCTGCTCTGTCCTGCTTTTCTGCTAAAAACACCGGAGACTCACTGTTGACCCAGAGCGTAATTATGCTCGTTGGACGGTGTCTGTCCGCGCTGCCTGTTACTACTTTGAAAATTTGGAATTATGCTTTTAGTCACTTCGTGATGTTGCACTGCTACTCTCCCCTGTGGTCAGTTTGTGTACAGCTTTATTGCTATATGATCTATACATTGTAAACATACAAACAAAGAGAAGAATGAGCCAAAAAGACAGTCAAAGCATTGAAGACTTAAGTTCATGTAGATCTAGTATCCCACAAAATAACAATGAACTGTAATATTAACCAACTGCTTTAATACACTCTAGTATTAGCTTTCTGAATGTGGGAGGCTGAATTTGAATAAGAACACACGGGACAACTTGACTTTTGTGTCAGGTTAGTCAACTACATGCTCTTATTGTTGGCGGCCTGACAAGTTGACGAAAGCCTTTATTTAACAGCCAGTTTGTATGTGCGGCCTGCACTGTAAACCAGCTACACATCAAATACTGAAGATAATTGTTATGCATGCGTAGGCTGGAGATGTGCCTGTAGAATGTTTAGAACAGCTAATACAGCTCTACCAAGGCATATGTGCACCTTTGAAGTCCTGATATGCGTTTGGCCCGGTCCCGGTAGGCCTCCCTCTCCCCAGACAGTGCCTCTCCCCTCAGCTCAGTGTGTTGGGGATCTGGAGGGGGCGATCAAAGCTGGGCTCTTTGCAACAGCGCATCTCTGGGACCTCTGCTCCAAAATGGTACGTCAGAGGAATGCTGAGTAATTCCCACTCACATAACTGCTTCTATCTAATCTGTTTGCATATAAGCTATTAAAAAGAGCAGTATCTATTCATAAGTCTGCATGCAAAACACACTCACATGCACTTGTTTTAGCAAACATTTTAAATAGAATGCTACAGCAAACTCAATTAAGACACATTATAATCTGTGACTGTTGAATAAACTAGATTTAAGAACACATATTATGCAACATTACGCTCCCCTGTGAGCCTCCGTGATGTTATATTATCTTCTGCACTGTTTTTTAAACCGATAAACCATCCAAACTTGTTTTAAGCATTTCTGCAACATTAGCATATCAGGCAACATCAGTTTCATTATTTCCTCACGGTAACTTTCTTTGCTGTCAGTAGATAGATATCAAACTCAATTTCTGATGTGGAAAACACATGACTTCTCTTGCGGTACTTAAGAGTAAAGATAGAGCATTCTCAAAAAGACAAGATCAATGCAAGTGATACATCTTTAAAAGCACATTTTGATTGGCTGTCAACATTTTACTGCTAAAACAGAAAAAAACATCTCAAGCTTCTCAAAAATAATTGGTACAAGCTTTGTGTGAGCATTTTGATTACAGTTAATATATTTCTGAGAGACATGTCACTTCTGTCTGTTTCCCTTTTTGCAATTGCTCATTGTGATGACTTAAACAACATTAGTGCTGAATTGATATAAAAAACACGACGTTGAAATAACCTTGGTTTGCATCGAGTTGCATGTTGTATTGTGTAAAATACATTTCAATAGAGTGATTTTATCTTTCAAGGATATAAATTAGAACAACAAATACTAAAAACAGACGAAGAGATAAGCGACACAAAAGAGTTACATCAAACAGCCTTGGGGGTAAGGCTGTGCTGCTTTTAAAAGGTTTATCATTGAATACAAATTTCTTTCATTATCCTTCATCTTTCTAAGGCGGGTCGACTTTACAAACAGTTGCAGTTTTGACCTTAGGAAGCCGCACACACACGTCATGGTGCACTGTGGTGTGTGTCAGGTCCTGCTGGTAGCACAGGTGCTCAAATCCACACACCTAAAATAACACTTGGCTTGTGGCCGGACATTACCTTAGTCCAGTAATGGGCAGAGATACCGTTACACAGCTATGCATATGTACAAGAGCTCACCACCTGAACCTCCAGCTGTCCTCTGAGGTCCCGCTACGAGCTGTGACGGCTATAGGACAAAAGAACAACAAGAAAAGAGGGTTGAGCTAAAGCACACACGTGTGTGTGAGTGTGTGTCGAGGCTCGCCTCCAAAGTACTACAGTGCCCTTAACCTAAATAAAGTCTGCTTATCTTTGCGTAACCTTGGCTGCCTGTTCTGTGCAAGCAATGAGCACATGTTTTACTGTTTGCACTGAACACCTTTACTGTCTCAGAGCAGGTCTGTGGGGCAAGATGAAAAATACAAAAATCACATGACATTTGATCAGAACTCATATCATGTTGTGTTGGAAAGGAACTTAAGCCACCTGCTTTGTTTTGGCTGTAGGTCTCACAGTGAGACAGGAGCAGAGATTAAACTTAAAATCATCATACGACCAAAGATTAGCTGTGATTGACATCAATATTTGGGTATTTTGGAAACTTGGTTGCAGAGTGTGCTATTCTTACATTACAATCAATTTATTCCAAACATCTGACCAACAATAAATAGAAATGCACATCAAAGTAACTAAGAAAGAGCAGATATAATTATTTTTGTAGGGAAACAATAAATAGAAGTTTTTGCAACTAATAAATACATATGATGCAGATGGTGTTTAATAGCATAGTTTATTTTAAGTGAAAACTAAATGTTATTGTGGCATTCTAGTCAAAAAAGTCAAAAAATGAGTGTGTGCACACTGCAGCAGTGACCAGAGCAATTTCTCATTTCTATGTGACATCATGCTGTTCTGCCCTGGTTACAGAGAAGTGTTTCTGATTACAAACCTGATAGGTATCTGTTCTGACCAATCACAAGACTCCTTATACCTTAAGACTTTCGTCTCTTATTCTCACATTTAGTCCCTGGACACTACCCAGTTTAGCAGCTCTATTAGCAATACAGCTGAGAGCGGATTTTAGGATATCTAACTTTTTTTAATTATGTAATAATGAGAAAATATCACGTAGCATACATAAGTGTACCTAGCGGCTAGGTCCTAGCTTGTACAACATGACCACATCCCAGCTACAGCCTGATTTAGCAACACAAACATAGCCACAATAATGGTCTGGACCCCCAAACAGTGTCATACTGGGTGATCTTAACATTTAAATTCCTCATATCCAAACAACCACGCATTAGCAAGGACAATACAAATGTGCAGAGGGTACCATTTTTCAAGGATCACAACCTTAGGGTCAGTTGCAGACTCATTGCAAACTGATCCAGAGTAAAAACATGCAATGCAGGAGTCTTATGACCAAGTTTGTATACGTTCATTATCTTCTTGCTTCTTTTACTGAAGAATTTGCTTTATGTTGACAAAAACTTTGAGAATTTGTTACAGCATTTTTAGTTTGTTAATTTTGTTACATATTAAAATGAATACTAGAAGTGTTTAAGCGTTAGCAAATTATATGCCTGTATTTTTACACTTACAATTATTTAAAGTAACATCCTCCTTGTGTTTGATAATACTTGTCATACCCACATGAGTCTGTAACAAGTGCTCTCTCTCTTTTGCTAAGTGTGCTACAAAAGGCATAGTGAGCAGTTATATAAGCAAGGTCAGAAGGTCAGCAGCGTTAACACAGCGTAGCCACACCCAGCCTGTTAGCATTCCACACAGAGACACAGTGTCAATACTCGACAGGCCGGAGACGTACAGGACACTGCCCTCACTGCAGAGGCCAGGCTCAGACATGTCCCACAGCCACAAGGACAGCTAGAGACTGTAAAACTCAAACACCATAAATACAAAAACACAAGCATTCAAAAATGTCCAATATGTGCTCAAACTGGAGTGGATATCGCACATAAAGTTTGCACCTGTCTTTCCAGATTTGTAAAATATCACTCAGTTTTTGCTGACATAGTTGTGACAAATCTGACAGCACTTGCTAAAGGACTTTCTTTGCATTTACTCCTCCAATGTTTTTCACATTCATTTACTCGAATGTGCTTGACGGTATACTGTATATAACAGGTTACCAAAGCAGGGAATTTATAACATTTGCAAATATATATTTGTATTTAGTTGCACTTAAGCTCTGTTTTCACTTCTCACATCTTCTATTGTTCATTAGTACAGTTTTTAGCCTCACCATAAGAATGATTGTAACTCAGTTTTAGGATTCAGATTTATTTTATGTAATCCTCATGTTCATTGCAATATTATCAACAATATAATAATATGAACCCTTTTGTGTGAATATAAACTAATAAAACCTTCTCCTGGAGAATCCAAACTGATATTTCTGTGTATTATTTATAAAATGACTGCTACAGATTGATTTTTATCATTTTTAAGCTTCTGAATATTATCAAAATCATAAAAGAGGGTGAAATGCCTTGCTACTTTGGCATTTAAAGGGTTAATATTGCCTTGCCCTAGTGTTAGGTTTTTGCTCCTCTTTTAGCATCATTATGCCATATGAGCAAACTTTTGACAATGAGGCCTTATATTGACAAACACCCTAACCCTGCTGAATTTTCATATGGCATTTACAACACACATAATCTAAACCAGTGGTTCCCAACTTTCTTTGTCTTGAGTAGGCCCTAATCATGATCTCACACACGGAGTACCTCCTATGTCATGTGTTTTTTTAGAGATATTTTATCTTTATCCATATATTTTCATGTACAACCATTGTATTTTATTGTTTTAATATATTCCATGTCAAAAAATTACTTCCTAACATGTAGAATGTGCTGCAAAAAAATTGATTGCGTACTACCTCTGGTTGGGAAACACTGATCTAAACTACAGACACAATTGGCTTAGAGCAGCTTTTAAGAATGTTTGATAATTCATCAAATGTTTAAATGAATGGGTAAAAAACTAAAAACAATTATATTAGAGCTAGCACAAAGAGTCTGTCATAATAACTAGAAGTGTCTACATTAATTTGATTGCGTTACACAACATAGCCTACCATATATATAGTTTTCATTTATAGCACAAACCAAACCTTGGTCAAAACGGTCTTGGTCACAAGGATGAGAAGCACGAGGATACAAACCACTACAAGGTCATCCTGTTATTACTTCATTTTAGAGTCAAGGCAAATAAAAAGCCTAGCCTTCAAAGCACAAATAAAACACTCTCCATGAATCACTGTGTCTGATTCCCTTTTTATTGTAGAAAGAAAAAGCACTCAACGCTAGAAGGTGTCTAATCTGTGCTGTATCACACATCATCAAGCACATGTGTAGTCATAAACACACCAAGGAGAAAGAAGATGACCACAAAGTAGGAATGGACATACTGTAAGCGTCTGTGATAGGTCAGCACTATTTATCGCAACTGAATGGAAAATGCAATATTTATGGACGCAATTAGCAAATCGTAATGGATGCAATTTTTCAAGAATCTTATTTTATTTTCAGTTAACGCAGATATTTTTTTTAAATCAGGCTAAAACATCAATGGTAATTTTAAATCTAAATCTGTAAAAAAACATGGCTTAAAATACATTTCATGAGTTTGTCAGTTCACATTTCACATAAAATGTACATAGACATTGCAGTTTTAAGACATCAACTTGAAATTAAAAAAAAAAAAAAAAAAAAAGGACTTTGCAAAAACAGCTATAGCAAAGGTGGTAGAGCTGTCAAAGAAATTATGTAACATTCTTTTAAAATAAACAAATCACCTGGACAGGTTTGAAATGTGAACAGAATCAGATATTTAAAACATGAACCGCAAATCAAATTTGAAAACTTGGCTGAAAAATTACAGTTAGATATTTTTGCAGCCCTAACTCTTAATATACAAGTGTCTTAGAAAAAGATTCTAAGGCAGTTGTAGTGTGAAAAGACGACAGAAAGCAAAGGCATCCAGCACAAGCTCTGTAACATATCTAAATAAAGTCTAAAACAGCAGCAAACGCACAGTATTTTTGGGGTGTGAATGGTTTATGTTTTAGGCCAAAAAATGAATGAAAAGCAATTAAATAATGAAACAGTGTTACTAGGAAATCATTTGTACATTTGGGTTTTCACCCGTGAACCTTTAGATAACAGTGTTTGCAGACAAAAATATCTCTCTTGGAAATGATATATTTGCTTTAGCCATTCTATGAAATGTCAACATCATGCAAGAGAAATAAAATGAAGTGTCTGACCATGAGGACTCTTGAAGTCGGATAAATAGGTCTCAAATAAACCTACTTTTTCAAACAGTAAATAAACAGGGTCATAAAAAGCTGCTTATCACCATATTCTGGGTAAGCAAGTATTAATGTTTTTTTTTTGACTGTGGCAGGAATGGACTTTTAGTAAAAAATAAATACAATAAGCTGTAAGTGACTTTATAACACATCAGGTTATGACTCTTAGCTATCTCTAAGCCAACTTTCTATCAACAGTAAGTAAGCTTTATTTGTATAGCGCTTTTCGCAGACAATCACGAAGCGCTGCACAGTGAGATGAACCCCCTCATAGCCAGTAGTCCAAAAGCATAGTATACCTTGTCGTTCTGATACTTATATTATTCTGTGGAGGAGTTTGTTTTTACATACACCTCACTGTAGCTACAGCTCTTTCTCACACAGTGTGCTTGACCATTCATGGCTTTGACTGAGGCGAGGCTTGCTGCTGAGCCTAGACTACAAAAATGAAGAAAAAAGTTACCACCAGTGCAGATCAGGCTAGCAGAAAAAACAGATATTTTCATCAAAGTGAAGTGTGGAGAAGAGAGCTGTCGCTGTAGACATCACACACACTGCTTGTCACTGCTTTTGACGCTACTTTTCTTCCACTGTTGTTAACACTTAGCTACTCAAATGCTGCACATGTTAACATCGCCTTTCTGCTCTCACAAAGGTTTACTGTGAAGTAACTTGTGACTATGTGTATGTTTACTAACCGACAGTGTCATAATGTAAGTAAAGCAAATAAGCGCTCATAATAGTTATATTGTGTTGTTCAGTCCAGTCTCCTAATACAAAGTGTAAACAAAAATACTTTTGATCTTTCAAATAGCTTGAGGCAGAGAAGCTTTAAAAATATGCTTAAAATTTAAATTTAATCAGCTGCCAACTAACAACTGATTGTAACAACATAATCAAAAGTATCTGCAGTTACACTCTCCGGCACATCAATACTGACCCCTAAATATCTCCATTGATCAGCCCCATTGATATGACCTCTTCAAGTCAATTTCAGGAAAAATCTCAGTTATGGTCCATAGATAAAACTTCTGCAACATGAATCTTTGAACTGGTGCACTGGAAAGTCTGGTTTTGGGATTGATCAATCATTCTTCTAAAACGGTGGATTTCGACACAGATCCAGACAGGGTTGATGCAATAATGACTTCCAGAGAAACTCAGACCAATATGTGGAAATACAACAGTTCTTTTAACGACTTTCCAAGTCACATAAGACATGAAACTGCATTAAATATTGTGTCTATTAATTAACCCTTTAAGCGTCAAAGCATAATTCTGCATCAAGCCGTTTCAGCCTCTCTCTAGTCAGACAAAATTAAAAAAATTTAAAAATAAAAAAGAGTGCAGTTTAATTAGGGGCAAAATAGTACGTACTATAATCGGTTTGCTTTAAAAATACTGTGTAACTTTATGCTCTTAAGACTTTTATTGTAATTTATTGGTTTTACAAAGACAACACAGAGCTGAGGTCTGATCACTTTGCAAAATATACAGTATGTAAATTTTAGACGCCAAATATTAATATTAAAACCCAGAGGAGAATCACATGCAATGAGTTTATGTCAAACATTGGAACATATAGTCCCATGATGACACCCTTTCACAACATTTACTGTTTGTCCTAACACGACCATATCTGACCTATGATCTTATGATCATACTTACTTTAAGAGTAAATGGTGTGTCTGAGTTTGAGAGTCACTCAGACAAGTTCAGACAAACTATTACATTTATCTGTGATTACACTATAGTAACTATGACTATGATAGAGTTTACTGCTACAGGAAAAGTTCCTGTAAAAGACATCACAGTTAAAGGAATGCACTAGAGGAGAGTGATTTGGTGATGAGTATTCCTCCTCATTTATGTGTGTTCAGCTTTCTTCTCTACCACAGGTATTTTTCCTGGGCACAGCCCTGGGTGAGGTGTGTGTGCACAGCTGAGCACTGCTCTTTATAGGAGTTAAAGGTGCTTCTCCAGGATAACTAAGCATTATATACAGACTTCTTAATCTTTTTGCAAGCACATGCACTAATAATATGAAAGGTGGTGTCAATGTGTTACTGTAGATAAAAATGACAAGACCAGCAAGGGTTTATTCAAATATTCTTTCAATTTATTATAATTAAGATTATAATTTATACTGATTGCTAAATCAGAAAAGTTGTTCCTATATTCAAAAGGAAACTCTGATGTTGATGACTCAGTCTACAAAAATACAGCTTCTAAAGAAAAACTTTAAGTCAAAAAGATATTGTGGTGTTATTTTGGTCTTATTTACTTCAGTTAAGTGTGACTTGTGCTAAAATAATGGGTTCACATGAGTAACAATGTGGAGCAGTCCATAAAAAGAACAACAAAATCATGTCCTATTGTAGGTTAAGTGAATGTGGTAGAATATGATAATCCGCCCTGCCCTGCTCTGCTCCTCTGTGGTATCATGGCAGTGTCAGACACAGACCTGGGCCGACCACACTGTGACCTCAGATTAACCCCATTTATCTGTCGCTGCTCGTCACCTTCAGCCGAGCCTCTGCATCTCATCCAAAACACTGGTCTGAGCGACACGGGGTCAATGAGTCCACCAGCACTGAACAAACACAACATGAAACACTGCAGAGAACCATTATATTTCAAACCTTAACAAATAAAAGTGGTAATGGAAATATTATAAAAGTACCAACAAATACATTCACTTATACTACTTCTGTAGTTACAACAGCCCTTTTATCGACCTCATTTAAAAATCTATATAAAGAAATTATAGGTCAACTATGTAGTATTGTTTTTGGCACTTATAGACATCTACTTCTACGTTGGCATTTTGTGTAATAAAGAAGACAAAATAGTGTCTGCAAAGAAAATTAAATAGAAGAAATGATCACACCAAACTTGCCTGATATGCTAATGTTGCAGAAATCCTCAAAAGAAAAATGTGAATGATTTATGGACTTAGAAACAGAGCAGAGGCCTCATTTATAAAGCCTGTGTACGTAAAAAATTGTGTCAAATGGGAGATTACGTACGTGGTTTCCCAGGTCATGTTTGAGAATTATAAAAAGAAAACTTGACGTGCAATTTTGCTTGTGGGTCCACAAACTTCGCTTTGTACTTCTCAAAGACAAAGCCGAATGAGATCTGTGTTTAGAGGAGAGTCTGAGGAGGTTTGTGTTTAGTGCACACTAGGTACATAACTTCAGTTCATATTTCAAAGAAATATAATATTTTTAATCTAATTACAAATACTTTGTATGGAATGAAGAGTTCTTTTTGGCTCATATGTTGTAATTTAAAAGCCGTACATACACGTGCACGGGACAGTAAGATTTACTGGTTCATTATTTTTATCCCGGAAGAAGCTGAAGCTATGCAGTCGCTGGACATTTAAAGCTCTTCAGCAAGTGTGCTTTATGACAAAGATCCTGTAGTCACACCCACAAACCCATATACACAGTGCAGTTCTCCCTCCTGTGTGGACTCAAACATTGTCAGACCTACAGCTCTCACTCGCTGTCCCTCTGCTCATCCTCACGTCACACACACAGCAACATGTGTCCCGGGGTCTCGTCAGCTCACGTACATCTGCATGCAGAAGTTTGAGCATGCCACATCACTCTTGTGTGAAATCCCATTTCCCGTTGTTTTTGCGAGCCTTAACTGTAAAGCAACTTTCTAGACTAAGTCATCACATCTAACAGGCCATCAACAGGCCAGACAAGCAGAGTTCACTTCAGAGTCCTCTCTGCTGTTGCACTGTCTCTCTCTCGACCCTCAGTCAGACAAACTCGCTCATTATCGATTCATAAATATGTAGAGATTTACACTTTGCATTTCATTTTATGGTGTAAAGAGGGCGTGACTTCAGGTGGGATCCTTTGCGCAAATTCTGTTCCAGCGCTTAAAAAATGTGATGAAGAAATGACATGCAGGAGTGTGTACACACCCCTTTATAAATCTGGACTTATTTTTACGTACATGAAAGTTGTTCTTTTGTCCCTGCATATTTGTTCACTCACTGCTTTATAAATGAGACCCACGATAATTTCAGAAATATACCTATGACATTGTAAACTCAAAAATTCAGAACAGTGTTTTTTGAGACTCATAAGCCCTCAGTCACCCTATTTCACACTTTGGCTTGTAAAAAAAAAAAAAAAAAAAAAAAAAACACACACACACACACACACACACACACACAAAACAATTATACATTAAAAATAATTGCTGACTAGTCGACTCATCAAAAGAATAATTACTGACTAGTCTAATAAAATAATCGTTTTAGGTAACATTATGTAGCAAACCTCTCAACAGGAAAAGTTACAACAAGCACGTTTATAGAGGTTGCATCAGTACAAAGTAATCTAACTGTGCAACTTTGCTAACAGTACACAACATGACAAAGTTAAGCGCTACTACAACACTCCAAGACAATGCTGATGCTATAATTGGCAGTGGCCTTGAGGGACACACTTGGGCTTATCGTTTGTCCATAGTAGTTTAAGCACACTTCTTTCACTGCGGCGGCCAAATGTGTCTGCTCTAGTGGCACGAGATTACAACACGGGCTAAAAGAAAGGTCAGTAATAATAGCTGGGGTCGGACAGACAGGGTGAGTCAGTCGGCTAGATGTGTATCGAGAAATCCAGACGAGCTCCTGGCCAAGCATCGTGAGCCAGTGTCCAGCCAGCCATCCAGAGAGAGTCCTGGAAGAGCCAAGCCATAACTACAGGTCCATCAGCCAACCAGAGACAGCAGACACCAGGCAGCTTTGTAACCAGCCAAACACCACAACTTTGTCAGAGAGAAAATAGTCACAGGGCTGACTTCAAACAGAGCCGCTTGACTGAGTGTGAGTGTGATTGTTCAAGCATAAATGGCATTTACAATTTGATGGCCAAGGTCTATTTCATTTTAAAGCATGGAAAAGAGATGGCAAAGCAGAATAAAAATAGGTCATGATTTGTTCCTCATTCTGATCTCGTGTGGTTGGAATGGTTGGCAGACTGAGAATCCTGGCAGGGCTGGGCGATATGGTAAACAATCAATATCTTGATTTTACACTTTTATTTCTCTACCGTCTATAAGATATTTATAAAGTAGTCTAAAGTAGTCCTCCTGGTTCTTGGGTTTTGATAAAAGATCTTTTTTTGTTTTTTTAAAAGTATTGCCATTGAGATTTGTAATTTACGTTTCAACAATAAAATTTTCTTCATTGTCAAATTTCCATCATGTTAATTCAAATTCAGAAAACCAGAGAATTGTGAAGGAAACTTATGACACCTCAAAAAACTTCAACCTTTGCGTTTTGCTAAATTGCATCCATTAAAATTCAATTTTTAATTTGATTTCAATTGAACAGCCTCAACTATTATTGTGAAAGTTCATATACAAAGTAGTAGAAAAACTTCAAACTTGTCATGTTTTTGAAGATCGAGATATTACCAGTACCATCTGATGGTACCCTGGCTGTATTTAAACTCAGTTTTTTAGAAAAAAAAAACACAAAAATCAATGTTTCCTAGCATATATACAGTATCTTGTTAATTATCTATTCAGGTGAAAGTTAGTCCAAAATGTCTTGTCTTCTTCTAATAATATCTGGTTTGTTCACCCATCGCAGTCATGTTTTCTGTTGTTGTTCTTAGCATTGTGGCTAACTTCCGTTAGCGTACCGGCACATCTTGCTCCTGACAGCTGTGAAAACATATTGTGATGAACAATTGAGAGGCTCCGAATTCATAAGCGTGCAAAACATGTGCACTGATGTAGGAAGTTTAAAATGTATTATTTCGGTTTGCATACATTTTTAAGGAAGCAAAAATTGGGTACAGTACCTTAAACTGAGTTTTTGTCCTGCCCTTGAGCATAATTTATAAACGTGATTGGCCAAATTCAGCCGCCACTCGCTCAGTTACTTAGACTGACCAATAGAATGAGCTACCTCAGACCCTATCTGAACTGTCATAAAGTTTATCAAGTCTAGTCAACTTCTTTTCTTTCACATTTCATAACATTCACATTCCACCAATTTCCTTTTATTATCTTGCAAACAGACAAACATTTAGGCCTAACACACAATATTATTCTTCAAGCCTCAATCATACATCATGTTCTTTCAAGGGGGAACAATAAATATGGTATTGAGATATTTAAAGCCCTGGTGCCCAACCCCTATGGCATGTGTCGGAGTTGGCTGGGGAGTAAACAGTAGTAATGGATATCTAACATGTGCCAAAAACAACACTGGGTGGGTTTTGGTATTCCAGGGATTGTTTCCATCACTGGCCATTTTCCTGTTATTGAATTCCTTTCTCTCAATGCATATCCTCCTGGCTCAGGCCAAAGTCATTGTTGGTACTCTGAGGACTTGGTCTAGAGACATAATATAGCTTCAGATAATTGATTAACATGCCACATTGTTATTAAAGTAAATGTATTTTAGCTGTATTTGCTGTAACAATCTGTTTCAGTTATGCCCAATGTGTCTTAACAAGTGCATAATGAGCCCCCCTGGGATAAGAACAGTTTAGAGTCCTTTAAGTAAGTTTATGCTAGACTGTGGGCTCCTAATGACACAATTGTTCTTAGAATCTACATTACTTAGCTATGTAACTCATGGCGCACACTAGAAAGTAAATAGTTGTAGCCCTCTGAGAGATTGTAGGCGGCATGTCAAAGTTATTTTGCATACTGCCAAACCTTGATCTCACATAAATATTTGTGTATTATTACCATAGCGCACAGAGCTGAGAAACAGCTAGACTTTGAGGTATAATACAAAAGCAATTATGTTCCTTTGAAGAATATGAAACTAACAGAAATCTCACTGGTTAATACGTGTCCATTAGGAGTGAATGAGATGCTAATGGCTGTGTAATAGCAGACCTCAGCGATGTATGCTTGGCCCTCATTCCTAGCATACTTCTTTCATCTTCTCTCCTCATTACTATCTCTCTGGCCCTGTCCCAGGTTGTCAGCTTATCCCGTCCCGGGCCCAAAGCGCGATGGGGAGGACGAGAGAGGAATCTGCAGGAGCTGTCCGACTGCCAGTCAGTGTCAGCTGTGCTCTGTAATCCTTCGCTGCCTCCGATAAGGATAGTCTAGGCTGCTACGAGCGAACACAAGAGCCGAAAAGAGCAAGGAGAAGAGGAGAGACTGAAAGATTATGTAAAAACCAAAGTGAAAAGAACCCTAGAAGACTAGAGTCAATAACAGAGGAGAAAATATGACTGATAGTGAAAAAGAGGACGCAAAAGGGTAGGAACTAAAGAGACAATCTTTGCCTTAACAGAGACTGGGTCAAAAAATAAAATGCAAGTGAAGTTTTGCAAAGCTCATGAATAAATTTTGTGCTGTTAAAAATTCTATTACTAAAATATTATACCAAAAGATCCAACTTCTTCAAGGATAAACAAGGCTTAACAACTTTATTGATCAATTTGAAATGCACAACCATGTTTGTGCATGCAAATAAGGCAGAGCTAGAAGGAAGTCCAATGGTTTTAAAGAAGCTTTTACTGTCACCTATATTTTCATAATAATAATGTACTGTATGTACTTTAGTTAATGGTCAAACTATTTTGTATAAATAGTGATGTATTATTTTGTGTACAAAATAAATTCTTGGCTCGACTAAGACAGTTTGTTCACAACTTTTTTGCCTTAAGCACACTCTAAACACCTGCTAGGTGAACACATAAGTATGTTTATTGTAACAATATCGGCAATTATGACAATTAGTTTTTCTTGTTTTATTGATATTGATGTCCTAGATATGCTTAAATATTCATTTTTGAAACCAGAAATCTTTCCAAATACCCCAGGTTGTTGTATCCACAGCTTAAATTAATTAACTGACTAAATGGTTAAAGGTTAACAGTCCTGCAAATAATTTTGGTCAATGTCATTGCTTATGATACTGACTAAAGCTGCATTGCAATGAAATATTCTAGCCTTCACAAAACAAACTAAACTAAAAATGCAACACATTTCATAATTCCAACAACTTTCTATGATAGACTTTAGACTTTAGCTCAGCCTCTCCTGTCCAGCTCTTAAAAAAGTCTCATCTTTGCTACGAACATGATGAAATATGAATCAAGGCAGTGAGATCACAGAACGAGCCTGGTGAATTAACTCTCACACGCTGACTTACATCACATATGGGAGAGAGAGGCGGATTCGACTATTTGGTCTCCGGTTAAATTTATGCAAGACTTCAAAATGTGCAACAGGGAAACTAGTTATTTAGCGGTCTGTCATCACCACATTCATCTTGTCTGGACTTCAATGCCGTCTGGCCTTTCAGAGTTACACAGCTGTAGATCACATCAGGGACCAACTCACCGAATCTTCCCCTTTTTTCCGTTACTATTGAGCCACGCTGCCTTTATCGACGTCGCAGTAAAACTAAATTTGTAGGAACCTTTCGTCCCCTCACTCTTGTGTGCGTTTTTGCCTCATTCTCATTCACACACAGGAACAGCACGGCCATTCAGAAGATTAGTATTGATCCCCTTGCCACTTCACATCCAGGATAGAGAGCGTCAACATAGGGTCACACAAGCCGACAATTTACACAGGGCTTTTTGGCAGCCATTGAGCGCTAAAATAATTACAACTATTGAACAAAAAACTATTTCACTTAAACTGCAAATACTTCAAGAGACACGTTTGGCTGCTACATCAAATGGCTACAACAAAACAACAAGGGATTATTGTTTAGTAATGCACTGGATGAACTGAATCATAAACAAACACTCGTGCTTTGACACACTTTCTTGACCAGTGTCACAGACTTGTTGCAAATCATGATGATTCTTTATACTTCAAGAATACATATTGATTTTTTTTTCCAGATATGTTTTTTAGAGGAATAGATAAGCGTTTTACATTTTGTTCATTGTAAACAGTAATAATAGAAACTAAGCCACCCTTCATAGTGACATTTACTTACATTTCAGAGCCTAACATTGTACATATCAATCAAAGTGTTGTTTTTCAAATATTCACAGTTGGGTACAGTGATTTGAGTGGAGATAGGGGGTAGGTGACAACGATAATTATCAAGCCAAAATAAACATGCATACTGAACTATACCTCAGTAAAGCTGCTTTTGCATAGAGTAGTATCTGCTTTAAGTGTATATTTAGAGTTCCAATCCTTGTTTTTATTGGAAGACTTTCAAATGTAGTTAAAAATATATCAGTGGTTTATTTTTCAAACAAATAATTTTTGAGGAAAAGTTTGATTGACCTCCCCAAAAGTACTATTTTTGATACTTCAAGTAAGTAAAAGTACTAAGTCAAGTCACTAGCAAAAGTAGCACTAAAATATTAATTATGTTTCACACAAATAGGCAAAAGCAGGCACATTCTATTATAAGACCAACTGAAACTACCAAATATTCAGTCTTGAAATGTTCTAAATAAGGGCCTATCACAGTAGTTAAGCTTTCTGTTTTAAAAAAAGAAGTTTTGTAAATCGTTAGCACAATACACAAAAAATAGTGAAAAAGAATTGCCCTGTCCAAAGAAAGAAAGCATATTTTTGGGCTGCTGTACAATGTTGTAAAAGTGGATGTTGAGAGAAGCTAATGTTGACTAAAAAGGTTGAAAAATGCAGCCGGCTTACCAGTGAGTGGCCGTTCTATATTTAGTCTTCAAAGGATCAATTGCACATTCAAGTGTTTGAGTTGAATCAATGTTCAATGCGCGGACTGCAGAGGCTCTAAAGGCACACATGTAGTACTCAGAAAGCCCTATGCTGCGTATGTCTGTCTGCGTGCGTGCATACACTCAAAGCATGAATGGAAGTGAGCGCATGAAAAGAAAAAGCTTAAAAAGACTGCACGGCTCCACCAAAGCTCAATCTCCTGATCTTCTGTCTGTACATGCCGCTCTTGACTGCAAATCACTCGTCTCTTCTCAAATGTGGAAGTGTTGATTTATCGAAACAACATGTTATGTTACGCTATCACAAGGAAGGTGTACCTCATCAACTCCCTCCATCTATTTTCAGAGGCCGGGCTGTGGTCAACCAAAGAAATTTTTGGTCAACTAATGATATGTCCTGTATAGAGGTGTGCAATATATCAACAATTTGATTTCAAGATGTGAAAAAACTGAACATTAAGTATATGGTGTAGTATAAAAAGTAAGCTCTAAACAGCTGATTAAATGTGGAAACTCGATTTAGGTTTTAAATCTGACAACTTTGGTTGATATGGTTAATATTGACATGTATTAATTTTGATTGCAATTACGGTTTTATATAAATCTTTATGCAAACAACAAAGTGAAACCGGAGAGGACCACTCAAGCACAGCCAATGGGAGCGCAGCTTTTGGCTCCTGATGAGAACTCAAATTCTTTATTATTTAATTCAGACAGTATACAGTAGTCTCAATTTTTCACAAAGTGCTGCATTTATCATAATATTTTTAGTAGTAAGCGCAAAGGTCACTAATTTATAACTAAAAAAGTTAGTTACCCCAACCTTAAAAATAGAAAATTAATTAAGTGATGTTGTAAACTTTCAAACAGACATGGTAAGTTTATTTGTAAAGCAGAATTTATACAACAAGTTATTCAAAGTGCTTTATAAAACAGGAAAATCACTGCACAGAAAATATATTGAGTGAATAAATGCTTAACTTAAGAGGCATTTATGTAAATTTGTATTTTGTTTTTCTTGTCTTACAATATAATTTTTGAAAGTAGAACATTATATTTTGTTGTTCTATCTCATTTTAAAACAGTAAAATTATATTAGAAAATTTTACTCACTATTATAAGGGTGCTTTTCACAAGTTTTTTTCCAGGTGAGTGATTTGACTTACTTTCACACAATACACATTTTAACTTTAAAATCTTGTAAATATAGTTATCAAGAAATGTAAAAAAAAAAAGTATGTAGATATTTTTTCAGCCCTAGTCCTGATGGATCTTTCTTTGATCTGACCATGTATTTGACCCAAACTGCAACCAAAAAGATCTAAAATGTAATACAAAAACAAAACAAAAAAAATCATAGGAAAAAAACGTATCTACCAGTATCCCAAAAAAAAAGACATTCTGCTCCCAAATCATCAACTTTCTTTTATTCTATATAAATTATTGTCATGTTAAAAAGAAAAAAAAAGTGACATATTTATATAATTTGCTATAGTTTATCTAGTTCATCTAGTTATAGCTGCTTTGTAAATGTGTTTTATACATAAAAAAAAACTTGACATTGAAAACATCAGCTGAATGATCATTTAATTGATTAAAAGACTAAAGAACAGCAGAAAAGTATGAGAAGGTTTTCAGTAATTAACGGTATTGTGTATAAAATGTGTATTTGTATTTAAAGAAATGACTATATTAGCTATAATTTGTTTAAATTAGGACACTCGTTTCTTATTTTAAGCCCTATTATTTCACAATAGGGGTAAGGAAATGTTATTTACTTCACAGACAATTTAAGTTCTATTTCAGGTTAAGTCTTTTGGTCTATCTTGTTGACCATTTTAAACATTCATTGCCAAATCTCTTAAATAAGCATCTAAATTAAATGAACTTATGCAACCCATTTCTTGCTGTGCTTTTTATTCATAATCTCCAAACTCCATCACCTCACCAGCCACTCCTGGTCCCACACATCCTCCATTCCCATGTCTTGTATTTGAGGGTCTTTAAGCCATGAAATTGCCCACCATTCACAATGCACAGCTCTTTATTGCAGAGAACAGACCCACACAATGCCCATACTTCAAATGACAGAAAATAATGTGAGGTAACTGTGTCTCTATAAGGCCATATGGCTGTGACAAATGAGCCTTGTGCAGCTAAACGGCTCGTGATCAGGACACATCGGCGTCTAATTGCCTCTCATTACCGTTAAAAGTGAGTGGCAATTTAAATCAAAGGCTACAGTGGCTATGGTTAAGTGTATAGTGCCATTACGTGGGTGTGGGAGGGCACATGTAACACACCAGTCAGACATTAGACAACCTGTTTTAAATGAGCAGACTATTTCTTATACTTTTACAGGCTACGGTTGGATTGGTCTCAGATGCACCTCTTGTTCCTGCAGAATTATTTCGTTGGTTTACTTAAGACAAACGCCCTATTTTTGAAGATTTATACTTTTTCAGGTGCTTGGTTTGTGCTGAACTGAATCTACATTGTGTTTATTGTGAAAGGAGATATTGATCTAAAACAGCAGAAAAGGTGAACCATGTAACTTTTCAGGAGGACAAAATTCACCTTCTTGTCTCCATGGTGACGTTCTACCTTGCTTGCAATATGTCTGACAGTAAGGCATTAAATCTATTTAGCATAAATGTGTTTATTGCTCCAAAATAGCTCCAACAGAACACATACTTATTGTGAGTGGAGTCGCTTTTCCACATATCTGACTTAGCTGGTTTGTCTCTATGGAGATGGGTTAAGAATAAGCATAAAGTTAAAGTGCTTAAGCACAATTCATCAAACAGACACTAAAGTAAGATTGTCTAATGAAATGTTATCATATTAAAAAAACCTCTTATCTCTATTGACTAATCTGCAGCTCCAGCAGGTGGCCAGCAGCAAACTGTGCCCTCTACTGTTCCCTGGCCACATTTCTTCATTAAAATCTCTCCTTTTGCACATACTTGAACTCTTATTTTCTCACTCACGCTCCTCTCAGACACCTGCTACCAACAGGTACATGTGAACAGACACACTTCAAGCATAAAATATTCAATAACAAGATGAGGTTTCTTATCCTGTGCCCATCCACTACTATTGTTGTGTCAAGTAAAAAAGAGCTTAGAACTGTTCAACTATACAACCATGGGCATGTGAGAACTGACATTTTGTACTAATAGTGATTTCAATATATTGACTTTTCATCTAGGCTATATTTTGACTTTTGATTTCATCTTTTGTTTGTCCTCAGTTGTCTTTGTGGAACTCTGTGGCAAATTGAAACAGACGTCTTTCGTAGTAAAGTGACTCCTCAATTGTATTTCCTTTGATTCAACATGCTTAGAATGAAATATGACAACTATATGACGCTATACAGATGTTTACAACCAGATACTCTCCTCTGATAAAATCTGTGATTGAAAACGCTTGTTCTGCAACCATGCAAGAGAGTTCAAGTTAATCTTATTTGGGGCTCATATTAAATTCATATTGTGAGTGAAAGCACGATCCTGGATCCACTTGGGACGTAGCAGTGACTACCCTGAGTGCAACTCCGAGGTGTAAACAGAGTAAAAATAGCGCGCTATCACAGGCTTCCCTACAGTCCCGTTATATAATGGTCCAAGCTTGGATGAATGACATCACGGGTAGTCCAGCAATCACAAACCTTATGTCCTTTACAACAAGAGACGCCAGTGTACAACAGTATAGTAACACGTACGCACCAATAAATATAGCTTTTATGGGCCACTGTAACATGCAAAGCACATGTTTGGACCAACTCCGGTGCGCCCTGACAGTGCGTACTTGTTCGTAGCCTCTTTCTGCACTTCCGCGATAGTAAAACGTAGACAAAAATGTATTACTTTGCCTTTGACCGTGCTTGCCGACATCAAAAGAGTTTAAAACACACTGCAGTGGGTTCAGATTTGCCGTTTGATGGCGCATGGTATGGTTTGATGTGGGTAAAAAGAGCAAATGTTTAGCGGAGGTCGAGTGGCGCAGTTAGTGGAAGTGCACCGCCTCTCGGAGACCAGCCCGACCGGCGAGCGCGCTCCTCTCCCAGCCACAACCCCGCCGACTGTCCGCTCTCTTTGCACACACTTAAACTGTACTTTGCATTTGTGTCTCGAAGTGACAAGTATATGTGGCACAAGCTCGTAAGCCCGAGAGCTGGTCGGTCACTCCAAAATAGGTCAAGGGCGAAGTAAACATTTTTCTACGGCTTTGAAGTAACCCAAACGGCAACGCCACCCTGCCCAGCTCTTCCAGCCATTTTCCCGATCAAAGCTGCTCAAGGGGAAAGTGGCACGCGTAAAGCAATGACAGGTCGGCTAAGCGTTTGTAAAGGCAGTAGTTTTGTGAGACTTACAGAGAGGTGTAGCGGGCTGCTGCTGAGTTTGTGTCTCCCCTGCTCTGCTCCGGCACCGACAGTGGAAGCGTCTCTCCCTCCTGATGATGTCTGCAGCGCTCACTGAACAGCTCTGGCCCCCGCCTCCCTCCGGAGAGACTGAGCAGCCACGGAAAGGCGGCGAGGGAGCGGGCACACAAATGGAGCAGTTTGTAAGCCACTCATGCAAAAATATACGAGAGCTACTATAGTACGAGGAGCTGAGCAAACAAGTTCTGCGAAAGAAATGGGCGCAGTTGTGTTTGTGTAAAGGGGAGATTATGTGCCAAGTACTTTGAACATTATCTTCAAGTCATTAAGTGTTTCTTCATCATTATTGTGGACAAAGTTGTATGATGATTTCATGCAAGTTTATACTGTTCTGTTGTAACTGAGGCTCAAGTGCAGAAACAAAATAAATCCTGTTTCCACCTACCCCCTAGCCCTGCCCCTGCCCACATATAATAAGACTCACACAATGTTCTAAAATGCCACGTAGCTGCAAAAACAAAACAAGCAGATGACAATACACTGCTTGTTACCGTGAAATGTCATCATGAAGAATGATCAGTTCTGCAGTTTTGAACAGGAAGTTATTGAATTTGTTTCTATTACTACGCCGTTTTAGATCAATAGTGCAGATTGCAATGAACACAATGATTAGAACAATAATCTCCTTATGCTAGGATTCAAAACAAATCCATTGTTTCAATAAAATAGCAATACAAAACATAAGAGACTGTTATGCAGTCAGATAAGATCAAAATCAAAACACAAATAACAGACTGTATGATTGCAACATGTCAAAGAAATCTGACCAAATCAAAAGCTTTAGAATGATGTCTTATACAAAATAATTACATGCTTTAAAATATCAAATCAACTAAAACAAAGCAGTTCAATGAATCCAAGTGTTGTTTGGTTTGCAATACTTTTTTCTATCATTAGACACAAATATCTGATTAAAGTGAATTTGCTTGGTAGCCTAAAAAATAGAGTTCAGTGTCACTGTCACTGAAGATGCAAAATGTGGCTTCTCTAATACTTATTGTAAACATGAGCTGAAGAAAGTGAGTGCTTTTAAAAAAGAACTTGAGAATCAACTTAGCTGCAGGGAATGGTAGTCAGCTGACAGTGACAACATGGAAACTCTCAGCTGCTGATCCCAGCTGTTTTTTCTCACAGCAAACAAACTCACTATCAGAGTAAACAATCCAACCATAATCAATGTGAGATAATTGTTAAGAAAAGTTGTTAGGGTTTGTAATCTGCAGGAGGCTCAATTTGTTTTATATATTTACACTCTATATGACAATCTAAGATAAATATCTGCAAACATTTGAGACGCTCACTACTAAGATCAAGAAATAATTTTAGAATGATGCATCTGGTTACTGGTAAGATGGAACCTAACCTCAGAAATTGAAATTGATTTGTTACTGAAGATTTAGGTGATCTATACACAGCACCGGTATGACTTATCTTTTTGATTAGACAAAAGAGTGAAAATGGAATAAAGAGAATAATTATGCCAAAATTAGACTAAAATGTTCATACAATGATGCAAATGACTATTGAAAAGTGAACTTTACTAAAACTTAACAGAAAAGAATGATGTTATAAAAAATATTTAACAACAGCAAGATAAAAATTGGTGTCAACTCCAAAATCTTCCCAAACCTATTAGCTGTGATATTAGTCTACGTCCTCCGTTCTGCTCTGACAGCGTTTTTCTATTCTTATTCTGACCACTCTGACCCTTCCCAGATTTGCACTATGGCAGTAAGGTCCACTCTTTGTCAGTCTGTAACCTGACCCGGCCCATGAACCGCCAGTTGCACGACGCTGCCGAGTGACAGATGATCAGGCCTGTATCCTCCTCCCTGCTCCCAGTCACTCAATAAGTGGCCTATTGTCCAGCGCTGCATTGTGCCGTGTCACATGTATGCCCAACAAAGAGGTAGAGAGGTAGGCTCCCCTCTGTGCCAGAAGGCTAGCGTTACATTCACTGGCTACTGCACAGACACACTGATGTACTGAATGAACAGTCTATTAGAATGAGCAGTTTCAGGTTCAAGGGCAGAAGTACAGCAAAGTGACAAAAGTGTGTTATTGTATACTAGTAAGCATTTTGGGGGTAATCCAGGAAGTTCTCCTCTGTGTCCAAACATTAGAGAAGCTGATCATGTTTTTGTGCCAATGTGAATAGAACTAAGGTGCTAAAACGAAGCTAACAAAACTAAAACTGCTCACTAAGTTGTTCATAAGAATTTGATTTGGTGTTCATGACAAGATCCTGATTAGATGTTATTAATGTCCACTGCTGCCTGTGTTAGCACAAGATACAAGTGTGTTCTTGCAAAAACTATTACTCACCTCCTTCCTCTGTGCGTGTGCATACAAGTGTACTCCTACTCACGCTGGCTTGTGAAGCACAGAGGTTGAAATATTACAAATCATTATCAGTAAAGTATATCAAATAATAATCAAAGCATTAATACTCGAGCATAAACTTTATTGAGTGTACTTGTATGCATTTAATATTATGAATAATGCTGACAAAGTGAGACATGCATGTGTCTGATCAAAACCTCTACTGTGAACACACCTTCTGTGCAGAGTGAATATGTGTTACACAAGGCTCTGGCATGCTGGAGGAATAATACAGGACTGGTCCCAGAGGAGGAGCAGATTCTTGGAGGGTTGAGTTACTCCCTAGAGACGTACCTGTACTTTTGAGGAGGTGTGAGGTGTGCATGATCAGCAGGGACAATGCCAGACCAGGTGTGTTCAGCGTGGGGGCGACCAGCAGAGTGCCAGGTGCCACTGTCTGGAGGTCAAATCACAGTCAAAAGACACAATCATCACAAAACAGCATGATACTATAAAGGCATCTCGACTTAAGCAATATCAAGGGTCTACACAGAGACTTAGAGAAACATTAATAAGGCTAAAGATGTTTAATACCTTTACAAAGTCATCACAGCATCATTTCTGCAGGTTGCACATTGTATACTTTGTCACTCTTACGTGCTAAAACTCAGGTCCAAAAACATTGGTAAATTGCTTACTGTGTTTATTGTATGCCATGAATGTTTTGCGGAGTTCATTTTGTAATAACAAAAACAAAACAACCAAATTGTTCTAAATTCAAATAAAAACAAACAAACAAACAAAAACTCAATTATAAAGACTTAAAGAGTTTAAAGTAGACCTAATATGTAAAATCAACTTTTCTGACTTAACCATATATTACAGCAGTGTTCATCATTAGTTTACCCAAAATTGTATTTGGATTGATTCCTGCATGTTTGCGTAATCCTGTAGTGTTCTGCAGCTGATGCTCCAGAGCTCCAGAAATCTCTGTTTTCACCTACCACCTATCCCCACCCACTTGTCTGTATTTTTACTTGTGATTACTCAAAACTAAGGTTGCAAGTAAAACATATAGGGTTTAAAATTGTCATGTAAACACTTCCCAACAACAAAAATAGTACCATAGTTTAAAATCTGTTGCTTGATAAAGTGAAGATTTACAATGAAGAGGTGGGGCTTATCAGTATTGCAGTGTTTAACAGGAAGTCAACAGACCTGTTTCTTTTTCTAAGCTGTTTTAAATCTTGGCTGTGTCTTACACTGAACAAAATGTGAATTATTGATCTTTATGTGCAATAGTTAACAAAACGGGAATATGCCCACAATTTGTGACCACAATTTTTTAATAGTTTAAGGGCCTTAATATTTTTTATTATTTATTTACTTTTAATATTTGAATAACCCTGTGGAGTCTCTACATATGTGAGGTGAATTAGTATGTCAAAAGTTATCATTTATGAAGATTTAAAATATATAAATGCAAAACACCGCACACACTCATAGAACTATAGTTACGTTACGTAACTGTAAATTAACTTGTCATGAGTGATATTAGGGTGATGAGGTGATGAATTTGCAAGGATTTAAAAGAAACACATACACACGTCATATTTTGAAATAGTTGAAACCATTTTAAACTCAATCATGGGCACTTTTTTTTTTACTTTCAGTCTTGAGAAAAGTGTTTAAACGGATGTTTAATGTGATGCAAGAATTCGACACTCCACGTGTTTTATGAATAAATAACATGGTTAAATCAATAGACACTGTTGTTAGACTAGTTACATAATTCATTCCAGCATCGGGCCTTTGTTGTGTCCCGTGTCTCAGTTTGGTGACATGGAGCAGACAGTTAAGTGAAGTGCAGAGGCCTATGCTAAAGGGAGTAGCAGCTGTAGTAGTCTGTCTTTTCTCTTACCTGTTGATCCGGTGTGTAAGTTTAAATTCCAGGCCTTTTCAGAGTAACACATGCCAGCCGTAAGTGCTTTAAGAAGAAGAACAAGTGTCACGCTACAGCTCAAAGTAAACATCTGCTCCTGATTCTTGTCCTCGTGCGCTCAGTGGAGTCAGGTGAAGCTCTGCCCGCGGCGCCCCCTGTTGACCACACAAAGAAGCGCCCACAATCACCACACAAACACACACACAACTTTCATCTATTTGAGTGTTTATTTTAGGGCTGCAACTAGCCATCACTTTGGTAATTCGACTAGTTTCTTAGAGTGCAAAAGTCATGTGACCACAAGATTTTTACCATTTTCAATCCGGAAAAACCCTAAAATTAAATAGACCAATTGATTTCTACTGCCTTAAAAAGATTTGCCCATAGAACGATCATAAATGTATTGTTCTGTTAAAAATTAAGAATTATAAGCATTTTTTCATTTGAAAAAGGCAAAAATAGCTGCTTGAAATATTCACATAAATTTCAGAATCACTCAACTTTAGTCACATTTACGCAAATCAACTAGTAACACCGACTTCTTGAAGGTTGTGTTTTTTCTAGTAAAAAAGCTGCTAATTTTCTATGTATTTTATTTATTATTATTATTATTATTATTTTTTTTTTTTTTTTTTTCAGTTTTTACATGTTTGGGAATCTATATAGACCAGTTAACAATTATTCACTAAATTAGTTTTGCATATAATTAAAAATTTGATTAGTTGCGATTAATTGATTAACTTGTTGCAGCCCTAATTTTTTTACATTCTTTTTTGAGCATTTGTCCTTCCAGTTAGACTATTTTCATTTATTTATTTACTACTAGATCAAAGACAAACTTTTATTATCAAGAAATCTAACTAAACATAGTCTAAAATTAGATTAAAGCAGGTGTGAAAAGAAACTAATTGTAAAAAATTCATTATCAATAATGACCGGACAGAAAAAAGTTTTGCTTCTAACCTAAATCAGAGATCTATTGCGTTTTTTCCATGGACTGCATTTAGGAAGAAGCTAGGACATACAGTATGTAAACAATAAAAAACATTTTGTTATGAAAAAGACAAAAATGATCTAAAACAGGTCCTTTTGAATATCTGTTCAAACTTATAAGTCCCGCCTCCTCAATGTAACGTTTATCTGTATGAAGCCACAGATTATAAATGACTGTTTTCTTGCTGGAAAGTGGCTACATGACCATTTTGAATTTGAGTAATCGTAAGTCTACAGACAAGTGGGTGGGGATAGGTGGTAAGTGAAAACAAAGATTTTCTGAGCATTGGAGTCTCAACAGCTGGGCAATACAAACATGCAACAATCAATCTAAACATAACCTTTAAAAATGATGTGAGAACACTGTCATAACCTGGCTGAAAATTTGATTTTATACTTTCCACTAAAGCAAACAGCAGATAACTTCATGCAACACCCTGTCCACAGTTTGAGAAACACTTATACAGTATAGAGAGGAAGTAAAAGTAGATTATACAACCAAATGCTCCAACTGAAAACCTGCAGTAACAAGTTTGCCCTTTATCTTGAAGTTTTTCCTCATATACTTGTGAAATAAGGTACACCAGCAACATTATACCACCACATTAATGCATTATGTAGTATTTAAGCAAAATGTGTATGTGTATGAGGACATTTGGACTGAGGCCACATGTCATCATTTTCTCAACACTTCTGCATTATCCCAATTACACCGGCTTCGACTAGTCTTTGAATGGCATAATCCTTCCATGAATACGTGTATTGATTGACCTGTTCTTGCACACCTTCCCTGCTCCACGGCGAATGAGTCTGAGGAGAGGAAGGAAGCAAGGATTAGAATGCAAAGAGATCTATGCAAGTATCGCCAGCAGCCAAATGAATGGGCCTTCCCTGAGCAGGCAGATTTGAAGAAATAATCTTGTGAGGATTCATTTGATCTTTTGGTTCTAATTGGAGCGTTACCCTTTAAGAAGTAAAAAACCTATAGCCTATGTAGCGAGAAGAAAATAATTGCCTCTTGGACTCATTATCATTTGCTGTTTGTGGATAAGATTTGCAGTTTTCTACTTATATAAAATGTTTCCCTTTGTTCTCCCAGGAGCAGATCTGAGGCATTTACGGTTTGATCTACAAACTATATTAGTGGTGCAAAAGACACTGACTTCCCTCTTGTAGGTTTAATAATCGGGCACGGCTTAAAAACTGAGGTGAACTATTGCTCTAACATTGCTTCCTCATCAAAAACACAGCTCCATTTGTCTGGAAGATACTTTTATTTCCCCTCTGACCCTGAGAAAACAATTAGAATTGACCAATTTTGCAATGTCAAAGGTAAATCAATGAGAACTTTTTTCCAGTCCCTAAATTATCTCAACTTTCTTTAAGCACTGTTGCACATTTTATTGCCAAAGTAATGATTCACAAGAGCATTTTTAAAAGACAAAAACAATGCAGTTTGTTTGATTTGACTAGACTAGAAACATATCTGCAGCAGTGACTTTAGTTATTGACCAGGCGAAGGATTTTGTTGCATTATTCTCGACACAGTTGGTACAAACCGTTATGTAAGAACAGCTAACTGGGGTCAGTAAAGGGTCGCGCTGCAGAATGCATGAATCTGAAAAAGATGGCTGTCGATTCTTGGACCTTGTCACCCTGTGTAGAATATCTATGCAGGCTTAGATTTAAATTTCTCTTCAGAAATGTAGAGAGATGAAAGGGCAAGGAAACAATGTTTTTGAAATTCAGGACACAATATTAGCCAATAATGATTCATTTAAACACTTGTGAAAGTAGCCTAATACATACACAGTTGGACAAAATGGTTGGTTCCCCTCTGTTAATGAAAGAAAAACTCACAATGGTCACTGTGATTACTCGAAACATGCAAAAGTAACAAAATTAAAATATATTGAAACTAAAAATCATTACTTTTCAATTGTTTATCAACAGAAATACTAAAATTGTAATAATAATAATGAAACAAATCTGGACAGAAATTATGGTATTACTTATTATTTAGTTGCAATCAAACCATTTCTGTACCTATCAAAGAGACTTCTGCACCTGTCACATGTGTTTTGTCCCACTCCTCATGAGCAGTTGTATCAGGTTTGAAGGGTGTCTTCAGCAGATGCATGTTTCAGCTCCTTCTACATGCTTAAATAGGACTGAAATCTGGACTCATAGAAGTTCACTGTTTTTCTCTGCCATTCTCAAGTGTTTTTGGCTGTGTTTTGGGTCATTATTCTGTTGGAAAAACGACCGGCAGAATAAGCTTTCTGACACTAGGCAGCACATTTATTATTATTATTATTATTATTTACCTTTATTTTGCCAGGCAATATAAAGGTAAATAAAATTCTTATTTACTGTCCAAAATGCCTTGATAGTCTTGAGATTTCATTGTACCTTGCACAGATTGAAGACACCCTGTGCCAGATGCAGTAAAGCAGCCCCAGAACATTAGGGAGCCTCCTCCATGTTTTACAGTAGAGATAAGGGTTCTTTTTTTGGTTTGGTTGATTTTTGCCTATGAACATAGAGTTGTTGTGCCTTGCCAAAAACTACAGTTTTGTCTCATCTGTCCAAAGGACTTTCTCACCGAGGATGTGGGGCTTGTCATTTTCACTCATTCCAGTGACCAACAGAGGAGTACCAACTGTTTTGTCCATATGTGTAATTTACTGTTACGCAGAGACATTATGCTTGTATAGCATAACTGCAGCTGTGCTTTACTGTAGCGAGTGAAGTGTTGGATACAGCCAGAAAAAAACTGCTTCTTCTGTGTTTCTACTTTTATGCTGTTGGTGTTGAAAGTTCTAGCACACGCATACTCATCCCGACATTCAATATCAAAGATATTTACAAACAATTAAGTTAGTTTATTCCATTATTCTCCGGAATAACTCTTGTGATGTGGCACGGGCTAAAGAGAGAAATTTTTATTTTTTAGCAAAATGGTGAAGCCAGTCGTAATATTTTGATGATGAGTTTATATTTTCTATACAACATGCGTTATTGTTGTCCTAATTACAAACTCAGTTTGGATACAAAGACAAAGGCTGATACTTAATTCTCTTTTCAGAGCTACAACGATTCTGACACACTTTCTCTATAACAGAATGTAATCTACAAAACTAAGTGATTAGAAATGTTCAAATGTCCTATTTATGTGATCTTGTCCATACATGTTTAAGTCATGGTTTTGATGCTACTTGTGATATTGATTAAAACCTGAATTTTGATTTGCTGTCTCCCAGAATTCAGGGAAACTGAATCTGTCTAGTCCTAAAAAAGTTAAACAGTTAGTTAAACAAGTTGGTCATCTTTTCAAGTGCGCATTAAAGATATTGAAAATCTAAACAATCTAGTCACTGTGTTATTATTCTGATTATATCAGACGCAAAAGCCCAAAGTCTCAGCTGGCATAAAAGGAAAAAGCACAAAATACAGATTCCACAAAATGAAATCAGATTTTTCTTACAGTCAGCTATTTTTAAAGTAAGATACGCAGCATTCATAATCTGGTCTTTTTCTTTACCCAGAAACCTTTGGTCTATTTATAGTTCATTTTCATTAAAATGTCGCACCTAGTAAGTTTTCAATTATGCAAAGTCCTTAATTCACAGCAGCTCTAATTGCAAACACATCTCTTTTTGGATGAATGAATTACGTGCTTGCATTTACCCAAATGTACAAGACTTGGTTTGTTTCCCTTCACTTAACATTAAAGTTCTATGAGTTCACGTCTCAATAACAGTGAAAAATGCACAGATGTTCACTACTGCGTGTTGTTGCATGGTTAGCAGCGTACTAATGTGGAGCAATGTTTGTTGTAGTGAAAAAAATTAGATCAAAATTAGTTCAGATTAAAATCAAAGTGTATTTGTGAACTACAGACCATTAACATTTTAGTGCAAAGATAATTATCATGGGAATAATCATTTTTTCATGCCTTGGCTCAAAACTGATCTTCATGTTAAACAGTACAGATGGAGTGAAAATACTGCATAGAGTAAAGCAGATTTTTATTTCTCACTGAGCATATCTTTTAGTAAAAATAGATACTAATACAACACACTGCCAGGCCATAATAAATGATATTTGCAAAAAAAGAGTAAACTCAATATCTGGTTAAGCAGTCCATTCCATCATATAAAATACAAATGGGTTCACAGTGTAGGAGCGAATAAAGATATTTAAAAGGCGTGGCTAAATTTGTAGACAGGCTCTTCTTTTCTCTCTCTGTCTCTCTCTCTCCACTGTAGTACTATGCTCCAGTTGACAGCTCATGCCGAGCCAGCACATTCCACTTTATTACTACTTGAGATGTTTGTGGCCTAGATGTGCGCTGATTGGTCCGTGAGGCTCAGAGTGTGAAGCCGTGGAGAGCCAATAGAAAGTCAAGCTGAAGTTGAGAGGCGGTGATGGACAGTGGGATGTGGACTCCCTCTAGTGGACAATTATTATAGTAGCAATTAATGGAGCACAATGACTTCATTGGACAGTTTATCTTCACTTATGAAGATGCAGATAATAGTTTAGTTTATTAATAATTTGTAGGTAAGTGATCATGCACAAACCCTAAGAGAAAGATGTGAGACAAACTAAATTGGCCGTTGTGCATGGTGATCCACATATTGCCCGTTATTTGGAAAAACCTACAGTAAAGCTGAAGTATCACTAAACTCAAAGTAAGCAAAAAACTAAACTATACAATATACAATGCAGTCCTGTAAGAGCAAAAAAGTCCAATTGTAAAACTAAGTCTGACATACTCAACATTTGAATCTGTTGATGTGATGGTTAAGTTTCTTTGTACTTTGTTTCTGAAATAAAAGTGGTAGTTATTACAGTCAGACTTTGAAAGAGCTGGAAATTGCATGGGTTTGACAGAGCCACTGAAATTTTTAGAACACTTTCAACATTAATTGTGCATTTATATAGCAAGGAAATTTGATGGTTTTCAGTCCAAACTGTTAAGAACAGGAATTGCTTAAATATGAAGGAAAAAGTACTTTCAACGACCATTTGAGTCCATTCAGCAGCCAGAGGGCCAATAAAAATGATCTGAGGGCTGCAGTTGGCCCCCTGGACATAGTTTGGACCAGCTGAATTAAATAAACAAAAGTAAATACATATAGAGAATAGTGATGGTACCAAACAGTGAGGCGTGCAGCCTCCTCTTGTATAATATCTGCAAGCTTTAGTGCAGTTGGTAGAATATAAATGTGTTTTTCTGCAGGCTTCTTTATAGCCTCCGGTCCCAGTGCTCGGAGATCAGAGAGAATTTTCAAACGCCGTGTCCCTCTGCACTCATCTCTCCTCCACTGTCTTCTCTCTGCCCCTTCAGGCTGCTGGGGTTTTGTCTCACACTTAATCCCTCTCAGCGACGTGCCGCTTGTCCCTATGTGATGTGCATTAGAGACACTTGGGGCACAATTACAGCTAAGCCGCTCTGTACTTCATCTGAACTGCGAACTTGTAGCGCAGAAAGTTGCAACAAGGACAACAGCAGCAGTGAACTTTCAGACAGCGTACACAAGGAATAATAAAAGCTGATTCTTGGAATATTCACCAAAGTGCCTCGCAAAATTTGCGAATGTCTAAAAGCTCTCTTATTAATTTTTCTCATTTCTCCCACACTCTTACGACTACATTTTTCCTTCTACAGTGTTCTTAAATTAAAGAAAGAATTTGTAGTACACGATTAATACTGTAGATTGCATTGACGTAAGATATAGTTAGTATTAGATAGAATTTTATTTATACAAGTGTTAAGAATAGATTAACGCTTAAATAATTATCTTGAGTCAATAAATACAAAAATCCAGGCACATTTTAAATAAGGTAACAATAAGCAGCCTGTAATGGTTTCTTAGTTAAAAATACTTCAAACAGGTAAAAACGTTGACTTATATATATAAAAATACTTCTGACAGAACATTTGAGTTCCAGTGTAGGAGTGCTGTTTCAGACCATACGCTTACTTAGTGCAACTTATGTCAAACTTGAACAAATCCTAGTATTATTTCATTTATTCAGACAGAGTTAGAAATACTACCGGCCAGTCCTGCGCTGTACTACAATGGTGCCGGCTACAATATCATACACAGTCCGGTTGTGCTGGAAAAATAGCAGGGTTATGAAGACAGGAAACAGGAAGGCAATGGAGAAGTTCTTGTTGAGGGCTCGTACTGCAGAGCTGCAGAAAAGACATAAACAGAGGAGATTATCAGGTACACAAGATTAAAGTTGGGGTAACTAACATTTTATAGTTGTAAATGAGTAAATTTTGCATTTTCCACTAAAAAGTATATCTTAACTACAGCACTATGTGAAAAAAACTAAATCACGGAGTACTGTCTGAAGTAAATAATAAAGAATTTTAGTTCTAATCAGGAGTCAAATGCAACTCTCTGATTGGCTGAGCTCACCAGTTTCACGTTGTTGTTTGTAAAAAAGATGTTTATTGACCATAACTGCACCATAACTGCAACCAAAATGAATGCATGTCGATATTAACCATGTGTCGAAGGATGAGAGGACGTTGTCAGATTTAAAACCTAAACTGTGTTTGCAGTGTGAAAATCAGCTATCCCACCTTTAACAGAGACAGATACTGTATTAATCAGCCGACACCCCTCACCTATGATTTAAATTTAATTGACCTTTATTTAACTATTTGCATTGTTTTAGACAATAGTATTTTTTGCTGAATTACAAACCTGAAAATGCAATATTTTCACAAGGAAAACAATCCTTTGAACATGTTTGCATTATTTTTGTGGATGGAAGTTCGTTTTGGCTATGATTCTCAATATTTACAGATATATTTGATGATTATTATTTTTTACATTCGGATTTTCATTTGTAAGGCTACGGTGATCCCCTGTGTGATGTGCTGACTTACGCAGACAGTGAGACATTTGTTGCTGGGACAACCAGGACCCTGTTTGGGCGCACCATTGTTGTAGTATCACACGTCACCACTTGGAGGCCGAGCAGAAACTTCCCAGGAGTGGCTCCCCCGGCAGTCCAGATACAAATGGTCTGATAGAAAAATAAATATATGATTTAGAGATAGATTTTAGAATGAATAAACTGTCCTATACAGTAATAGTGATAGGAAAATGCCAGATGTTCTTTGTTAATTTGGCACTGAGGTAAATTCCCAGTGCAGAGCCATCTGGGAAAACAGCAGCTAATGCAGAGCATGAGGCCTGGTACATTGCTTCATCTCAGGCAACTGTACATACAACATTGCATCACTGCCCACAATGGGAAAACAGAACAGTCTCTGCTTCAGCAAACAAATACTGTTTGCTAATGGGAGCATCAGCTAACATGCACACAAATACAAACTCACCTCATACACGCACACAAGGACTCTGTACACCAGGGCCACGGCCATCATCTTCTGAAGGTCCTCCATAGATGTGTTTTCATCGATTTCCTCCACAATAAAGTGAGTTATGAACTTTGCAATGTCCCTTAAAAGAGAAAGAAAGGAAGAGGAAATTCTTCAATGTCTTTTGAACATTTTACTATTCACTGGAAATTATTTTATTACATTTCAACTAGGCTATTGTTGGTTGCTTATTATAGATCTATATTTACATTTCCCAAGTTTCACAATACTTACTTCATTCCACTTAAGTGCATTATACACAACACTATTGTTGCTTTCACACAAAACAAGATGAAGAAGTCCAGAGTCTCTGCCATGAACCTCTGGAGAGGAGAGGGGACAGTGTACTCTCGCCCTGTTAAAACACACATCCACAAAACAATGTTATGTGATGCAGACAGTAGTAGGCTAATGAAGTTCGGCCTTAAAGAGCCTTTCTTAATCTTATAATCTGCCAAAGATTGTAATCCTTCTCATGACGTGGCTTATACACGACTTTCACATGCATTTCTGGGCACAAACGCAGATGATGAAGTGGTACCTGGCTGTGGAGGTGTCCCATTTGGCTGCTGTCCTAAGTGGGCATCCGTAGTGTTTTGGGAGGCGGTGGATGGAGTCTGGTAATATGGGTTATTATGTTGTTGCGCGCCCTCGGGATATCCAGTAAAACTAGGCGGGTATGAGAAGTTGTACCAGTGTCTTGAGTCAAAAGCCTGCTGTCCAGTGGTGGTCTGTGCAGTGGGGGTCCCGTGAAAAGGAGACACGGTGTACGGCGGAGGGAATGGCAGGGTGGACAGTGCGACCCAGCTCTGCCAGCTCGCGTAGCTGCAGTAGTAGCTCCACATCCACTGCTGCAACTTCTGGCAATACTCCGTGGTGACGGGGCTTTGGGGAGACTCTGCATCGTCAGGGCTTTTATCACCTGAAATAGACGAAGACATGTCCCAAAATCAGTCCGGTTCGAGAGCAAAATCAACGCTAATCCTTCGTAAATCGCTCCTGTGGCTGAAGACCAGACTCGCCTCACACTCCCACACGCAGAGAGCTAACGCTAATTGTAAATATATGGACTTCCGGTCTCGTGGTGTTGTCATGGTTACTCACAAAGCACGTGATCCAATTGTAGATAATAAATAAATAAATGCATTAATAGCAATCATGATTATTAAAAAAAGACTTGAATAAAAGCATGTTGTTGTTTTTTGTTGTTGTTTTTTTTAACAGTAAAAGTGTCACGTGGGCTACCGATTTCAAGATTATGGTTTCTGTTCTGTTCAAAAAGTCTCCACCGATACAAACATGTATTCATTTATTAATAAATGAATGCATGTTTAAGTGGCATGATTTCATAATTTATCTAAAAAAACTATTAAGTCAAGGCTCTCTTTTATCCATTCACAGTTCAAAACAAAATATTCTGTCTTTTGAAATGGCAAATAGTAGTGGGGGTTATAGATAATAGACCTGCTCACAATTAAGAGTTCAATTGTTAAGTTGTCGAAAATTTTATCGTGTGCTGCTTTTTCCAATTTATGATTTGATCACCACCAGAGGGCAGCAAACGCCAACTGTTCAGTGTAATCATGATAAACTGATTGAGTGACCATAACATTTTATAATGTGTCACAGGTATAGTGAGTGTCTTTTGACTGAACTTAATTATTCTTAGAAGAGTGGTCAAAATAAGCAGCTCACATAGAAGAAAGCATTTATTGAGATAACTTGAGAATAAAAAGCCTAATGCATTTTTTTATCTCTATTCACATTTGTAGAAAAGGCCAATTTTTCTAGGACTACCCTGCAACTTTCTCCATCATTGCATGCTGTCTCCTTTGACCTATAATTTAATGCTCGCAGGGGTGCATTTGCTGACTGTGCTGGCCTGGACCTCTCTGGTTTTGCCAGTTCCCAATGATTGTGGCTGTTCCAGTGAATGGGGGCAGTGAAGCGCACCCCAATGTGTGTTATCCCTGTGCACAGAGGGCATACGATGACTGTGTCCAAAAGTAATCGGGTCATAATAAAAGCGGTGGCCGGCAAATGCTGACCCCCGTGCAACCCACCAACCTGGAGGGATTAGCACTGGAGATCAGTGTCTGGGTCCAGGTCAAAGATGTTGCTGCAGTTACAGACCTTGTGTCACTAAAATCACTTAGGCCCAAATTAGAAAGATAAAGTAATGGACTGACCTGTGTAGTTATTGAGCTGAATTTAATCAAGTCTGCAAAATAAAACAGCCAAAATGGTTTTATTTTATCAATTCTAGCCTAAACAACATAAACTCTAATGCCACAGAGTTTCCTGTTTCAAGTCACAAGTAAACAAGAATGCAAAGGCTAAAGTTGCATTGGCCAAATGCAGTAGTTTGTGGCACTATCGTTCCAAAAAGTTTTCAAATGTTATCAAAGAAGGTGTGCAAGATGAATGGTATGGAATGAAAGTACATTGCTGGAATGAAAAGTACATTATGGCCTCTGTTATTGCATTTGAATACAACAACATAGTTGACAAAGGACAACATGTTCACTAACCCAAATGTATCCTTGTTTATCTTTAGGAAAAAAGATTGCTGTGTCTTTGCAGGATGCGTGCCATGCTTCTAGACATACACACTGGGAACAAGGTTAACAACAAAATCAAATATTCTTTGTCCTATAGGTTGATAGATGTAGAAATGTGTGTTTTGAACATCACATTTGACCCCCACCCTGAAATCTCAATTACAGCAAGATAATGTGTTGTGACATCATATTTACCAGAAAGCAAAAAGCCTACAAAAATATCTAATCAAATGTGTGTCAGTGAAACTTTTACGTAAATAATATTTGAACTCAAGGTTAGGTCTCTAGACATTGAGCTTCATTACTGCATTTTTGTGCTGGCGTGTTGCCCTGTACCACCATGCTCTAGGAGGCTAATCCCTTTGTACAGACAGAGGTTAAGTTGTAGTCACCATAGTGAGCAGTAATTTAAAGGAGTGGACAAAAGAGGAGAAAAGTGGGTAAAGGGGTCCCGGATGTCCTGTAAGGTTGCTGCAGTCATGTGGTGTGTGTGCTTTGGCCTTAATCCAAACAAACACCAGACTGTAAGAATTCTGCACAACTACACTAATACAAATTTTATACTTTTCAAAATTAGCCTATAATTCCGTAAAGAAAACACTACACAAGTAGGAACAAATTTGGATTAGAGAGGAATATGGTATGAAAAATTAATTTGGAGATCTAAATGTTGTTCTTATTCTTAAATGTTTACAGTAGTTTGGACTGATTTATGATAAGTTGCATTTTGAGAGTCAGAAGGCAGTCAGAAGTGTGTTTGCTGAGGCAGCAGGGGGAAGTCCTACAGCCTCTGACCCACTAAACCTCCCTAAGTTTCTGTGGTGTGTCCATGTAAAAGGGAGAATAAGCACTAAAGTTAATACTTCTGCTCTGGAGACAGGGAGGCTTCCATGAACATCAACTTTTAATCCACTTCCACTATATCAATGCATAACTGCAAAATATGTTTCCAATTGATATGAATATTTATTTTAAAGGGGACATTTTTATATAAAAAACAACTTTTCTAAATTGTAATCATGTTCTAACAGTGTTAACTCATCGCTATTTTACTGAAAGTTGTGTTTGGATTTATTCTTGCATGTCTGAGTGATCTTGTATTGAAGAAAATCATTTTTTTTGACCTAACATCTATCTATCTACTGATGTATTTAGATTCTGAGTAAAGAATGCATAGGTTTCAAAATTGTCATGTAGCCACTTTCCAACTAGAAGTTGTTTGTTAAAATCTACTTCATGCTGCGATGAAGAGGCAAGGCTTTAACAGTTCTGCAGTTTTTAACAGGAAGTAAATATATTAACAGAATACATAGACAAGTTACATTATGTCTTCTTAAAGCTTCACACATTTGCATGCAGTACTCAACTCTTCCACAAGAGCAGCTGTAGAATGTTGTAGATCATGCCATCTGTGACCAAAAAATAAGAACTAGTAAATAAACTCAAAAGATTGATGTGATCTATATGAGCAAGTTCTGCTCTGTAAACAAAGGCACACATTGGTGTAAATCTGTATGAAAGGGAAAGAAATCAAAATGCATCTTTAACACAACCCTCTTAACTTGCTGTAATGAATCACAATCTATATTACACTACAGAAGATCGCATCTCTAACTGCCCCACAACACTACACTGAGCCTGTTTACAAGTCACTGGGAGTATTGTCACACTATGAGAGATTGCTTCCTTAGCTTGTAAGACCCTTATCTCCCCATTGCATTATGGGGAAGTGCCTGGCCCGAGAAGTCTATTGTTACTTCTAAAAGAAAGTTTCCTTGAGATATTTCCGAAACCATTTACGGCAGCAGGTGATGAAATACAACAACAGCTTCTAATATATACAAAGGGACTGACGTATAGATAAGGAAATTATTATGACTGTGTGATAAAGTGTCCAAATGTGACCCAAACAGACAACCTTCAAGAGAGTATCTATTAAGTCTAACCAATAGGCCAAGTGCTGTGCAACATGGAGACATATGACATGCAGCTTTAAAAATGGATTTGGACACAACTACATCTACATACAACATCAACACAGGAGGCAGAAGAAATTAAAATAAAACAGAAGAATCCAATAAGCTTGTAACACACCGCATTTATAACTTTTTAAATTGCCTAAACACACTATTGTTGGATGATAAAGGAGTCATTTGTGTTACAATATATTTTCTTTTGTGCACATTGTCTATAATCCTTAAAGTTATTAGCCATGTGGTCTCCCTGCTGGAAAAGTCAATCACAAACAGGAGCAAAAATATAGCCCCTCTCTTCTGTGTGCTCCCCTGGGTGTCCTGTCCACCATTGTGTAGTGAGTTTGTATAGGCACACTTA
This sequence comes from Mugilogobius chulae, assembly GCA_038363315.1. NCBI lineage: Eukaryota > Metazoa > Chordata > Actinopteri > Gobiiformes > Gobiidae > Mugilogobius > Mugilogobius chulae. The sequence continues at coordinate 29,380,145 of CM076408.1, forward strand.
AAAGGCTTCCATACTTCCTCAGCTATACTGTCACACACAGGCTGCGTTTTGTTGGAAGTTGAACCCCTGATGAGCCATGTTAGGAGAAACAACACAGCCGTTCTTTGTCATGTCCTCAAAGGCGTAAGGCATATTTCCTCATGTTTTTTGGACAGTACAAGACATTCTGAGCGGAAAAAACAATGGAATGTTGTAGCCTCATCCTATGCATCTGTAGACTCAAAATACTGTTTATTATAAAGTATTCCTCTGTGAATTATTTATCTTTCACTGATATGTTCATCATTATTTTTCTGTATTCTTCTTGAGGCACACTTTGCGGACCAATAGAAAAATTATTTACCTCTTAACTAGAGGGGTTTCAGTTCAGATTTGGTCCATTTTTAATAGGACTTGTAGTTACATTTGCTGTGCATGTAAGTGAAAAGGTTTGAAAATATTGTAAAGGGTATGCAGAAACTGACTCCTGTGAGTTTTCAACCAAGTTAGAATCATTTCGCTTCAGTACAAACCATAATATTGTGTTTTGTTTTACTAACACATCCTAATTCTTCAAATCTCAATATGTTCTGTTCTAGCTGATGTGATGTTGTCATTAAAGTGAGTATGACAGGTTTGAACGTTTTTCAAATTTAGTTTGGTAGATTAACACTTGTTGTAATTATAAATGATAGTTTTACGTTATTCAATAACAGGTTTGTGGAGAAAAATGTGAAAATGTGTTGAAAATACCAGGAAGTAGAGCAGAGTTCTAAACTGATGACATCACACTATGAAGACATTTTCAATTTTCTCACAAGAAACTGATTTTTATGGCTCTGTAAACACACATTTAACAAAAAAAAGTAAGTTCTATTATATTTTTATGGCTCAAGTAAAAAAAAAAAAACATTTAAAGAGTTTGGGCCCAGTTTATTAAATGGTCGCTAGGCAACTGCCTAGCGTGATGTCATCATTGATAAACAGGAAGTAAATTTTTAATGCTAAAAAATGGTCAAACTGGAATGATGTTTGAAAAATGTTTAGTAAAACCTTAAATATATTGATCTTAACTACGTCTTTGTGAAATGAGTAGTTCAACCTGTCATGGGTACTTTAAGTGATGTCATTTAGCTTGAATCAACTTTACTTCATTGTACATTTTTGATAGCCTTGAGTTTTCGCATTTTTGGAAATAATTAAGTACTTCTTGTATTAACATGTGTTACATTTTTGAATAAAAAAAAAATGCAACTCCAGACATTTTTTGATGTGGAAACATAAAACTGAATAAAAACCCATGTTAAAATACTGTAGGCCTTTTAATATCCAAACAGCCATAAAGGCATTCTTACCAAAGTATTTCAACAATAATTTACAAAATAGTGATTTAAGTGGCCAGAAGCAAAATATAGCAGTGTCAATTAATGTATTGGAGTGACGGAGATTAGTCTGAATAAATGTACCTTTTGTTATCAGTGATGCGGAGCAGAGTCCTTTGCAGGAATCTCAGACATGTTTGAGGAGATAGCAGAGGTCACACAAGGGCACCACTTGTACTGCAGCTGAATTCATCCAACCCGACAAGAGTTTGGCTGCAGAAGAAATGAATTTGGGGATCTTGAGAAGTATAGAGCGTTGCTATGGGTAACAGATTTTTCCCGCTGTTCAATGCAGCCATAGCTAACATAGTTCAGTCCAGCTGTGTGGTCGTCATGGGATCTGGGTCAGTGTGAGGTGAGTCCTGTGGAGAGGAGAGAGAACAGAAGAATGTGAGAAACAAAAGAGACAAATATGTTAGACAGAATTAGAAATAATATAACATGCCATTGTAAAAGCACTTTCTAGATTGAGGAGATCCAAGTGTGAAGAGCAAATAATAACCACAGTAATTGTCATGTTGCAAAACCAAAGACTATTGATGTTTTATCCCATAACTAATTGCCTGATAAGTGTCTTGTGGACATACTTCCTTTATATTAATTGCTAAGTTACCGTTATGAGTAGTCTGTTAAAAGGGCAGCTAAATTGAATATTGTTCAAATGCAGTTTTTGTTGCAATACACAAGGTTAATGAGTCTCGCCTGCAAATTTGTTTTTGAGGTATTTTATGGCAAAGTATAATGCTACTAATAAAAAAAAAAAAATGCCCTGGACTTAAAGTGCGTATGACAGGTTGGAGTACATTTTTAGTAAAATATAGCAAACATGATTATGATTAAGATTTGACTAAACATTTAGCTTGTTTTTACCCAATTTGGTTGCTTTTAGGAAGTTTATTATTGTCTTTTGTCCAGTAAATATGACATAAGCGGAGGGGAATCTACAAATGTTACCTAGCAACCACATTGTAAATCTGGGCCAAAATCAACACAACTAACCCAGAAGTGACAACGTGACAAAGTATTATAACTTATAAGACTTTAACTGTGTTAAATTATTGCTTAAACTCCCAGTAAAAAGTGTTAATTGTGTGTATAATGTCTTTTTGATGACATACATGGAGGGATTCTGTTATAGAACTCAGATTACTTCCTCTAATTTTTACCTTTTGTTTGTCAATTTCTTCATAAATTGCAACTTAACTGCTGTAAAACTATGATAAATATTTACCACAAAGACTAACACACCAAACTAAGTCAAAATTAGAAAAATTTGTTAATCTGTCATATGGGCTTTAAACGTGAAGCCAAATTTTATCAGTATAGATTTTATTGGAGGTCTCCATAAGTATCTACCTACTTTGTTTACAGGGTAGAGCTGGACATGCTAGGTAAACAATATTAAACTTTTGGCAACTAAATCCCCACCACAACAAATACATGATGTTTCTTAATCGTCTATCTCTACATCAGTGCCCTTGAACCTTCACCATTTGTCACTGAGTTGAAGTTGAGGACAAGAGGAGGAAGGGTGTCAACTTCAAAAATGCTAGTGGACCTTTCCAGATGTTATGCAAAGGATGTAGACCCAATTCCCAAAAGACCAGAGTAATCTGCGAGGACAAAGAGACAGCTCCAAAGTCTACAAGATATGAGGACACCTGTTATTTGTCCTAGGGATTTACTTCCATTTTTGTCTGTCTAGTTTTCTTTACATTTCTCACAATCTTGTATTGATTTGAAACTCCTGACTGCAGCTGAGTGATTTAAAATGTAAAAGTAGGTAAACAAATGCAATTATTCATTAAATTGCCAGAAGCAAAGTAGCAAGTTTGCTTTAATGTGGAAACTAAATTATTCTTAAAGCCTCCACTGACTAGATCATTATCAAACTTTCTAAGCAATTGTGCATCAAAGTCCCAAACCAACTTAATTTGTAAAATGTTGCTAATCTTTATCTTTTTTTTTTTTTTTTTTTTTTTTTTTTACTATTTTGCAATACTGGACTTTAAATGTGTCTTACAAAATCCTGGCAATTGAGGTTGAGTTCATGAGTAACATAAAACAAACTTGTCTCACACAGTTGTTCAAACAGCCCCCCCGAGGTACACAAGCACTGCACCTGAAAGTCTATCTACTGCAGATGTGAACCCAGTCTAGTGCTGTGGGAACTAGGCCAGATCCCAGCAGTCAATCAGGACTTCAACAGTGCAGATAGCAGTAGGAATATCGGTTGGATTAAAGGTTAAAAATAAATTGTTTTGTTCAACTTAATTATATATCAGTCAAGTTTTCCCAGTTTAGAAAACTTGCCATTGCTAGTTGAATTTCCACAGAAAGCATTCCCCCCAAAATTGTCTTGAACTGAGGCCAAAAGGCGTGGGTCATATTAGGAACAACTCTGATGCTCTCCTTGTTCCCACTGCTGCCTTTACAGCAAATGGGAAATGTTCTGCCTCCCAAAAAGGAAGCAGGGGGACATTTCCTTACTGACCTCAAGTTATGGAGCCTGAAATTATTTTAGGATTAACATTCCTTGTGGGACTAATGCCAAAAGCAATTAATGTGAGGTTACAGGACACACAAGTCTTCGTGTTCAGTAAAGGGTTGTTATTTATGCAAACAGCAAAAATGCGGAAAGAAATAAAACATCCATGACAAACATTATGCATTTTTTTTATTCAAATCACCACAAACACATTCAAGTGGAAAAACAGGGGAATGGCTGTTGTAAAAGAGTGTTTTACAGGCAAGGACATGCATAACTTTTGCATTCAGGCTCATTGAACTGAGCTCATCATCAATGGAATAAGTGTCTGAGGGTCTTACACCTCCTTTACATACGTCCTCACTGCAACCACATCTCCCATAATGCATTTCTGGAGAAAGGGGAAAAAAAGGAACTTAAATAGCCTTGTTTGCTGAAGTTTTAAATAGTAGTCTGTGATGTGTCAAGGTCATGTGTAAATTATGACTATGACAATTGCAGAAATGTTGTCTCCAAACTGAAAATGTTGCACTTACTGCTATTAATTTCCCATCTGTGATCTCCCGCTCTATACAAGTCTCTTTGCCATCCCAGGTCTGTTTCTGGATAAGTTTACCATTTTCCAGAGTCATCACGGTCTGCAAAGATCACAAAACATGAACAAACATTCTTCAGTGACACTTGTTCTGTAGTGTATATGGCAAACCTTGGTTTTCCTGTCGTCTGCGGTGGTTTCATCAAATTGCTCGTTGAGTTTGAACTTAATCTCAGTAGTTTTAAACGTGCTTTGAGATTTCAAGCATACAACGCCTTGATCGTCCACGGATACTATCAGGTTAGGCTTGGTCCGATTGCCCACCTGCCGAGTTGCAAATCCCACGCCTAAGATGCAAAGAAAGAAATAGAGAAAGTCAGTCTAATTTACATAGATTAATCACAAAGCCCAAATGATATGGTAAAGAAAGAGAAACGTTTATGAACGAGAAAGAAAATTAACATTCAAACCATGAATAAAAAAACATGCACCACCACGAACAGCTGCACTTGGACTTACCGATTGCCTTCATGTAGTCGTCAAAGTTCTCACTGGAAACCATCTTCCAAGTCCCAACAAACTGCTCGACCATTTTGCAGCCTTGGCGTGTTTCTCCTCAGACAAGTTAAGTACAACTGGATCAAACTTTCTCCCAGCGTGAGCAGGAGACAAGGGCCATTTAAAGGCACGGCATGGTCCACGGTCACGCTGCGTGAGCCTATCAACACGTGATACGTCACGTCTGCTGTAGAAGTCCCGCCCCTGACGCAAATCTGCAACATAACTGTTTTACATGGTGCTCTTGTACTCATTTATTAACTTTCGCTGATTGTGTGAAGTGATGCATTTAAAGACGCGCTGTGTAAATTACCTGGGGATGATATTAATTTAATTGGACTGGCATTAATTCTTTTTTATGGAGAATCATGATGGTGTGCAAATTTCTGCGATTTTTGTGCAATGAACACTACACTGAATAAATTACATCTATGCTATTATGGTTCACTTTAGGTAATACAAGATCCTCATACAGAAAAGCAGCTGGGGGACCTGCTATGTCAAACATCAGAGACAGAAGAAATGTGTCATTTGTTAAAGCAATGTCCACTGCATTGTCCCTGTTCTGTCCTTTGCATGTGTGCACCTAGGCTGGGGTCAGGAACCTTTTAGATACATGTTTTGGGTTGGTAGTCATGTTGTTAAGAGGAAAACCATTACAACTGTAGTTCTTTTACACTTTGGCATATCTGCAGAATATAAATCCAAATTATAAACAGCATCAAACATACTGAACAAACAAACAAACCAACTCAACAGAATTGTAGATCATTTATTATAAACAACATAAATACAGGCATAATATACACACACTTCTCAACAGAGAACATAAATATTTATTTTTTTCCAGCGACTTTGGCCTGTGGATCCTTGGCAATGCAGCGAGACTGAAATGCACTGAACATCTCCTGGCTGGTCAGTTTGGCTCCTTTCATCACCAACCTCTCTCCATCCACTGTTTCAAAAGGCAAAAACATGACTCATCTGTGCAACAGGTCAAATGTAGATGGTAGAAAGTAACAAAAACACACAGGATGCTCCCACACAGTTCCAGTGAACTCTGGCAGTGGCCTTGTTCAGGACTTCGTCAGCAGTGGAGCAGATGATGCACAATCTGCATCAGCATTAAGTCAGTGCTTTGTTTTAGAGGTCAGTTTTTGTGTGCAGAGTTCACCTGGGAATTCACTTATGTAAGATTACAATGCGCCATTATTGTGAGAAAAATAAACGTTTCAATTGAATGATAATTATGATAATTTACAACTAGACACACTGTGACCTGAATGCTGAAGTAAAAACTTTTCCCCTAGTATTGATTAAAGCTAAACCACATGTTTGTGGGAATTTAGAGCTACACAAAAAGAAAAGAACCGAGCAAGTAGTGGTGAAGCAAAGTAGTCTTTGATTATATTATATTATTTTAGTAAATCACAATAAGCAGAGTGTCATGCATCAATACGAGCTGACATACTGTAATTAGACTGAGAAGAAAGTCCAAACCCCCAAAAAACAAAGTAAACAGAAAAATACATTTACAAACAAACAAACAAACAAACAAACAAAATAATACATGCACAAACAAAAAAATAAATAATATCGGAGAGAAAAAGTCAAGTTTAAGACACTGTCTTTACACTTCTGGCCTGGCTCCATTGCCAGGTGCAAGTAAGGTTACCAGATGTAAACCAACCAAAAGAGGGGCATCGCCTCTGTTTAAGATGGACAAAGCGTGTTCATAAGGGGCTTTCCGCAAATAAAAAGTAATAATGTAAAGTAAAAAAAAACATAATTTCTTGGTTCAAAAATTTTAAAGAGCAAGTCTTGGACCATGCAATTATGTATTTATTGTTCTACTTCCCCAGAGAAATGGCACTAAATCGATCGAATTGTTTACTTACCATACATGACATCCACCACTGGCTCAGACTTGTCGTGTTTTGTGACAGCTGTCACCTCACAGTTAAGGTTTGTCGCCCGAACTCTCTCTGAGCTCACCATAGCCAGAAACTCTCTGGATACAAACAGAAAAGTGCATATTATTAAGGGATGCTTTTTGGTTTTAGGTCACAAAATCAGTATAATTAACTTTATAAATTAAGCTTAATTATTGTATTACATACAGACATTAAAGTAGTGAATCTAAAGTAGCGTAGATGAATTAAAAACCCAGATCAGTAACCTGTGCTTGCTTTAAAAGACAAATATGATGCATTTTTTGTGTTGTTTTCTTCCTTTAAACATGCTCCAGAGTACTCCAACTTTGTAATCTCATGCACCAGAACCACTAAGAGTATAGTAAAGCACATATGAGTCATGTGTTTCCCACACCGGGAATTGAGTTAGAGCTCTATCTACTGACTGAAAAGGAAATTTATTTGATTTGATTATTTGATCTATTGATCTTGTCTGATGTGCTAGTGCTGCAGAAATACTCAAAAGGAGTCTGGATGACAACATCATAGATCAGGGGCATTCAGAATGGCGTTTTGAGGGGAATGAAAGACAACTCATAAACCAAACTTCAGCAGTGTTTCTTATGAAGAAGCAAGTTTAGAATGGGAATAAAACGCCAACAAAGTCTATTTTGCATAATATGTCCCCTTTAACTGACACTGAAGTGTCTCACAACGATCAGGAGACGTATGAACCAAGTGCACGTGAGTCTAACAATCAACAAAAACTTCAAAGTCTTTCACTTTATGTGTGACAACAAAACATGAATGAAATGAAACATTTTAATGCACCCACTTCTCATCATTATAGTCTGAGTGACATCCGGTTAAAAAGCAAAGTACAGCGCATTTGTTATTGATTATAAAATGGACACATTCTTTCAACATTAACACATGTTTCTTACCGCGTGGACCGAATATTGGACTCGAAAGGACAAAACTGCACTGCTATTTTCTTCACAGCTTTTAGCACCACGGTGGATCTGGACGCCGCCATGTTTTTTCTGCCGTGACCTTTCACCTCTGAGCGCAGTTTTGTTACTGAAGTTTGGCCATTAGAGGGAGCTAGAGGATAGGAATTAATGTGGCAAACCAAACGCTTACTTTTGTAAGTATGAGCGTTATTGTCTTTGCAATCATTTCACAGCATGGGTTAGGGATGTTCATCATGTCTTCTTAAAGTATTTAAATGAAAGCGTTTTTCTTCTATATCAGACTAGTAGGCTATCGGGTATACTTGTCTGATATAGAAGAAAAACGCTTTCATTTATTTCACAGCATGGTTTGTTTAGACCTTTTCTGTGTTTAATGTAGCGATAAACAAACAAACAAACAAACAAACAAACAAAAACTTTGTGTTCAAAACTGAATAGCACTGCATCTTATTTTTACATTTAAAAAGCAGAGACTCTCTCTCTCTCTCTCTTCACATTCAAATCATATCAATCATATTCTAAATCTGAGTTACACTACTACATCCATCAAAAACTACTTTGAGTAGTCTAAAATAAGAAAGAATCATTGTTATAAGGTTAAAAAACAGTTGACTTGACACTGGCAATGTTAGACCCACTTTCAGGAACTGTTGCTGCGTGAATACAAACATGTGGACTGGGTAGTTCTTACGGAAGTCCAGAGCTGCCAGTGTGGAGTAAACATTTTTTCCAGCTTTTCTCGTTATAACGACTTTATATTTACGTTCAAACGACAATATTCTCGTTATTACGACTTTTTATTTACGTTCAAACGACTTTTTTTTACGTTCAAACGAGAATATAATGTCGTTATAACGACTTTTTATTTACGTTAAAACGAAAATATATTCTCGTTAAAACGACTTTTAATGAAAAATAGACAGCCCCCATGATGCTCCGTTTATTAATCATTACACAGATTAAACAGGATTCTTCCAGTGTTACTGCTACATAAGATCTCATGGCTCCTCTTTATAAATACGTGCGCATGCTTTGATATAAAATACGCCGTGACTTTCGTCTTTCATTTCTCCGCTGCCCTTTCTCATCTCTCTCTCTCCCCCCCGTCTCTTCACAGAGGCCTAAATTCTCGATCGTCTCTGATTGGCCAGCGCCTCGTCTTTTTAACTTTTTCAGATCCTGGTCCGGAGCAGGTTATGCGTTTGTCTCATGTTGCCATAGAGATCTGCCCCGATAGGACGTGATTCAGTTTCGTAGGACCGCCAGACCAGGTTTAACCCAGAATACCTCGCTAAACCCCAAATCTAGCTTCGTAGTACATGGCTCTGAGCCATCCAGTTTGTGCGGCATCATGGGAAGAGCAGTCTGTTTATCATAAAAAAAGTCGTTCGAACGAGAATATATTTTCGTTTTAACGTAAATAAAAAGTCGTTCGAACGAGAATATATTTTCGTTTTAACGTAAATTTAAAGTCGTTATAACGACATTATATTCTCGTTTGAACGTAAAAAAAAGTCGTTTGAACGTAAATGAAAAGTCGTAATAACGAGAATATTGTCGTTTGAACGTAAATATAAAGTCGTTATAACGAGAAAAGCTGGAAAAAATGTTTACTCCACACTAACTGCGTTTCCACCCTTATAAAATGCGCATATTGTCTAAATTCGCATAAGTAAAGCGAATAAAAAAGGCGAATTAAAGATCGTTTCCATCAAAGCGCATAACTGGGTGTTGTTATGGCAACATGAGCTGTCATAACACCACTGATCCAGCAGAGGGCGATACGTGCACAGTCTGTTTGGCTTCACTTTTTTTTCACAGCCGCAGATTCTTCAATATTAAGTTGTTAGCGGCAGAATGCTCCGTCTTCTGCAAACTTTACCTGGTTATCACTTTATTAATGCGATGGATCTGTTTAACAGCGAAAATAAAAGGCTGCTGTGTTTGTTTTTAACACAAATCCTCCGCCGTGGAAAGGACCAGCTCTGAATCACCGCAGTGTTGGACAAACAAAAACTTTCACGGAGTTTTTTGATCAAACAGCGCTGTGTTTCTCCGGGTTAATTTTGTTCGACTGACCTCAGCAAACATGTTTTGTTTTTGTGGTGTAACGGTGCTGCGTGTCTGCAGCATTTTGGACAAAACTACTCAGTCTGTATGGATTATTTTGCCTTTGTTTATCACCTAAATCCCTCCTCCAGCAGGTACGTAACCCGAGGGTCCCGTGGGTTTTTATTCGCTTCATGAGTTAATGCGAATAACTGCGTTTCCAGCTTTCAAAATTCGCTTCAGCCGTTATGCGCATAAAAGAAAATCCACCTCTAGAGAGCGTATAAACTTTTATGCGCATTAGGGATTCTAAATGCGATATTTGCCGTTTCCACCTCCCAGGACTTATTCGATACTTCTTAATGCGCATTAAAAACAAGGGGGTGGAAACGCAGTTACTGGCAGCTCTGGACTTCCGTAAGTTCTTCTGACTAAACAGGGGCCGGAGGAATGTTGGGACTAGTTCTTGGTACTTTCATGTGCGAAAACGCCCTATGTCCCTGAAAAGGGTACTACCACTAAAGCAACACCACCTGCACTTACCCACGAGCCTCCACTAGGAGGCAGTGTATCATACCATACACAGCATTTGCAGAAACAGCTCACAGCATTACTGCTGCTTACTTTAAACATAAAAAAACAAATCAAACTTGCTCTGATAACAAATATAGAACTTGTTAATGCAGGCTATACAAAAAATATGTTTCAGAAGTCCTATGTATATTTTAATGGATAATATATTTTTCAAATTATTTCAGTATGTAAATGTAATGAATCATGTTTCAGTATGTAAATGTAATTAATCAAAATCAGAACGTTTTTATTGCCATTATCAGTGGAAAAAAAAAATCATCACACACTGGGGATTTGCCTCGATGCCTATGTGCAACTTATAACAATGATGATGATAATAAACATATGATAAAACATATTACACAAAGTATAAGAGCATGCAAAGATAAGTATACTAGTATATGACTGATATTACAAGGCAATGCCATTATATGCAGTGCAATGTTGTTGGTAAATAGCTAATGTTTTTTATTAAAGAATGATTTTATTATGAGATTTGTTGTTTTTTGGCATTTCTTGTGTTGCATCAGATCAATTTATGCCCTGCAGCCACATCTATATCAGTCTGCCCCAGGTCAGGTGTGACTGCAAAGTCCCCTGGCATTAAATAATCAGTGCAGTCAGTTTGCTGCCTAAACTTGCTTATTTCAGATGCGACACCAGGAAACCAGCTGTGACACTCCTCTGCCATCATCCCACAGCCGCTGCCTCACAATTACGTTAAGACAAGATGAGTGTGGTCCTGTCAGTTTCTGAGTCAATAAAGGAGGTCCTGCTCTCCAAACAGACCATCAAACTGACACATCTCATAGTCAAATAGACAGAGACACAACAGGAGCAGCCCTGCACTCAGCAAATGAGAAGGGTCAGAGGTCGGACAATGCAATTACGTGTACAATTTGAATATTGTGCCTTTTTTACAGTAATTGCGAATGACGTTTGTGAATTTTACATTAGAATAATAGAGCTGGACGGTTGTAAAAAGTAAAAGGTATATGTAAAAATTAAAGAAATCTTACGTAATCTATAAATCTGTGCTTAAATGGCTTTATATTGTATTATATTATTGATGTCGGTTTCAGATTAGCGAAATACAGACGACCAAGTCTGTCACAATTTTGACCAAAACCAACATTACATAAATCAGTGCAATGTGATTTAAAGGAGACAGATGTTCACTTCGTCGTCTGTATTTTGCTAATCTGAAATTGACATCAATAATACAATAAATAAAAAAGATTCAAAAAGTACCGCTACACACAAATTTTGAAAGTCCTAATTTAACTCACGACTTAATCAATATACAATTGATAGTAATAAACATATAAAAACCTCTTCTTTTACTTTTGTCTTTAAAGTCTTCAAAGTTGGCAAAACATCAGAAACTCCCTTCTCACATTGGCATAAAATCTTTTTGGTTTTTGTCATTTTGTTCACGCGATATCACACTATTCTCCCGGCTAATAGTATTACTGTAAATAGATGAAGAACAGCTCAAATGAATATTATCTAAGACAATTTTTTCCCTTAAATATAAAAACTTAATGGGTACAAGTACTGAAAGAACCAGATTGAAAATATGTGAGGCCGGGTGTGCTGGACAATCTGTACACAAAATTAAATTGGTATTGTTTTCATAACTTCCAGTGGAACAAATGTTTCCATTCTAACTGACATAAACTTGTGTCTATCATCTCCACTTGCGTGTCTCTTTCTCTTTGATGCTTAAACTGAAGATCATAGTCTTATATCTTCTTTTAGTGAACTGCAATCTTTTCTGTTAATAAAGTATTCTCAGATGCAAAACTTCCTCATCTGTACAAGTGCTGTGTGTGAACTTCCCTGACCCCTCACCACTTTATTTTTAGCTGCGTGTTCAAAAAACAAACATGTTATTCTCAGTACAGTACGCCCAACTGCACTAAGCTGTATATAGTTTTTTTCTCAAGTCTTTTTCCTGAAGTGTGGACCCAGCCTTTGACAGTAACACAGGGCAGAGGCCTAAAATAGACACGAGGCAACAGAGACAACAGAGAATATCAATATCACACTTTTCAAACGTTTACATGTTAACGTTATGAGGGTGTGTGTTATAGGCCACGACTACATAAAAAGCAACAAGTCTTTTCCCAAAGACAGAATCTGCTTTAAGGAAGTCACATTTGAGTTAGCTCAGCCTTTAATTAGTGACCCAACATCTACCATGAAGTTAAAGATTAAACTAAAACACATTAACTGATTAAATGAGTGCTATGAATCATTTGAGATTGTCTCCAGGAAGATGCTGTTTTGCTTTGCCAACAGAGAATAGCATAATGTTATGTATGTTCAAGGCTTTTTTCAAGTTATTTCTTAGATAAAGACTTGCAATTTAAGTAAATACCTTATTACTTCTAATGCAGATTCCCCTAAGATACCTTGTTATAGATAGATAGTGTATCCACAGTCTCTATTATAATAATCCACATTTACAGAGACATCCAAACGACACATGCATTTATTGATTGATTGATTTATTCTTAGTAAAGCCAGAATACATACAGTTTGCACTGTATGGATTATGGAAAAAGATAAAGATACATTTTTCACAGTCATTATTTCAAAGCTTATGCAGAAACAAACAGCTGTTGATACATATACGTAGGACATATAAGTAAAAATTCATTTCTCTATAAGTTACTTTACAGAAATACAAAACATCACTGAATCAAACTGTGCCTTTGCTTACACGTCTTGATATTACATTCATTGTTTGAAGCATTCACACATGAGTAACAGCCAATACAAATGTGACAATGATATGCGTAGTCCAAATGTCTCTGGAAGCTGCTCCAGAGAGAGTTGAAAACATCCTGAGAATGACTGTGTGAAACACCCACAGGATCCGGACTGGACTTAAAGTAGGCTTCAGTTTCTGGTCCAGGAGAAAGGTATTTCCTTTGGAGACGTCTACAAGTGCTCAAGTATGCAAGGAGGGGGTTACATGGCCTTTTGGACTTGCATTAAGAGCATGGACGCACAGATAGAACATATGGTTAATTAGAGCAAAACTTTTATGCTCTAACCTAAGACAATAGGAACATTCTCATGCTATAGGCAAAATAAATATTTTGATGGGTGAACAGAACAGAAAGTCCAAGAGCTTTACAACAATACATAACACAATTGACAGGAACATGCTGTCAAAGTCATGCTGTAAAATGTCTGTATAATCTTCAATTTATTAATTCTTGTAGTAAAAATGAACAGTAAATAAAAAGATGTATTAATTAGTACTTTCAGGCCTACGTTTCATCACTCTTCCGAATAACCTGTTCAATTCCTTTGACAACATAAGGATTATGTCTCTATAAAGAAAGACAAAGATTTACCAGAAGGGTACCAGATAAGAATGATGTTTTTAAAGGAGAACTATTGCGCTTTTTCTATGTATTTAGTGATAAACTATGACATAAGTAGATCAGTAATTAACATTTTATTCATCGTAAAACACAAAATTGATCTAGAACAGCTTAGAAACAGAAACAGGTCTTTTGACTTCCTGGTCAAAACTGCAGAACTGACCCACCCCTTCATTGTAAAAAGTAACTGTAACATGCAGCAGATTTGAAATTTCTATTTTTTATTGCGGGGAAAGTGGCTTCTGGGCAATATTAAACCCTACTTTGAACCTCATTTTTAAACAGCCACAAGCAAAGCAAAAAAGTGGGTGGGGATAGGTGGTAGGTGAGAACGAGGATTTTTTTTCACTTGAGAACCAGCTGCAGAACAATGCAAGATTACTCGAACATGCATAAATGAAAACAAATACAACTTTGTTTAACCTAACCATGAGAGTACACTTTTAGAACACTCAGAAATGTGGATTTAGCATAAAAAAGTCCCCTTTAAACTTATTCCCACTTTACAGAATTCACTTTTCTTTAGCTAGCTTTTCTGTAGGCTACCATTTAAAAAAAAAAAACAGTCTAATTATTCTGCATGTCCAGTATGAATTCATCCGAAAGCATCCTCATCACTCTGGCACACTGGCCTGAACGCTTTGATCTAAACTCCATTTCCCATAATGCCCCGCCCCGCCCTGCCTCCGCCTCCTCCCCTCTGTGTCCTGGCTCCACTGCCTCCACAGTAGCGTTGCAGAGCGTACGAAGCGCGGTGTCTTCTCTTCTCTCTTCTTCTCTTCTCTTTCTTCAGCCGTGTAAAAGTGCCTGGACTGAATCATGACCCACGGCACACTGCTCCATGGACGCACCACGCGCTCACGCATCACTTTGACGTCTGCGTAAATGTGTCCAACGAAGCTTCAACTCAACACGCGCACTGGAGAAACACATCCAGCACTTTCTGTTCACGCTGGATCTTTGAATGGTGCGTTTTGGATCTGCGGTAAGTCAGTTTTTCACCTCCATAAAGTTTAGTTTTGCTTGAATGTTTGCATTTGAGGAGCTGGACGTGCATTTTGGAGACAGAATGAGTGAATCCCAGAGGCAGGCGTAAACTTCACAAGATACTGCGGCAGACTCACTAGCGGTTTAAAGCAGCGATGACAGCGAAAGGGGGAGCAGACTTGTTGCCTCTCATTTAACCTGATGATTATACTATATTGTTCTCTGTTTATTACACTGGCATTAAACCATCCAAGGCAATGAAGTTCTCTGTCTGTATGCTATAAAACTTTACCTACTTATAAAATGTATTTATATATCATTGTTCGCTGAATATAGGCTACTTGAATGATTTCTCACAGATTTATACTAGACTATAGCAGCACTGGCAATCTAATTTTATATGAAAAATTGACTTGAATATCAGTTTTGGAGTAAATATGTTATTGCCTTTATTAAACTGGGCTGCACTGGGCTTTAAGCTTAAAGTTGTACATATTTATGATACCACAACAAATAAAAAGCATAAATTGAATAAAAATGTATTGTTTAGCTTGTTCTTAAAATATAGGTGCCCACTATAGTCTCATCTAATTAGTTATGAGCATTTTAAATAGGGCTGGGCGATCTGGGAAAAAATCTTTTTCTCATATTGATCATCTTGATTTTCCATTCAATTTTGTTTAACCTTTTTTTTTAAATGGCTTTTTTGAAGATAAACAATAACAAAACTTAAAATATGTCTCGTTTATTAAATTATACAAAAATATTCTGTCTCAGTGTTTGACATTTGCTCCAAACTACTCTTTTTTACTGACAAAAGATTGGTTTTCGTTCTTTCGATTCAAAACCCGGAACCAAATAATTGACGATTTGTTTCAATTCTTCTTAATCTCTTGATTTTTCAATTAATGGATCAACCAAAATAACAACACAATGTGTTGTTTGCATTGCTCTTGATCTTTTAAGCATGCTCTTGATAACTTTTAATTTGGGCATTTCCTGTTTTAGAACTTTTAAAAACATATGAAGCACACATGAAAGTTGGTTGTCATGTTGTGGCTGCAAAGATATTACACAGAGAAAATAATCAAAAAACTAGAACTTGCTAGATATGCTAATGCTACAGAAATGCTCCAAATGAGTCTGGATGATTTATGGACTTAAAAGCAGAGCAGAAGTTCTCAGGGATCAAACTATGATGACAACACAGATCTGGGGCATTCAGAACAGTGTTTTCTGAGGCTCAGACACTCCAGCTGTGTTTTTGATGAGGAAACAATGTTAGAACAACATTAAAGTACATTTTGCATAATTTGTGTCCTTTAATGTGTGATAGGGTAAATTCACAATGAACTTTCAGCATGTGGATCTTCACAAGTAACTAATTAATGAGTAAGATTTATTTTATTCAATAAGGTCAAAAAGATTTATGGCAGAGTGACATCACTGGATGTCTGAAATCACTTTCTCTACATTCAGAGTGCACATGTACTACCTAGAACCAAACCTGTGTGAACATGGTTGTGACGTTTACTAGAATAAAGGTCTTGGACTTAAAGAGTTTTCTCCTGATAATGATATTCAGATGACAATATGTAGTGTAACAAAAATGTCAAAATTTAGTAAATTCAATGATTGTTGATCTCCTCTGGCCAATATTCAAATTTATATTTTGTTTTTTCTATTTGAGACAAGAGCAAAAGAGGTAACAAATGGAGTGAGTATGCTGAATGTTTAGAATTGAATACAGTAGTACGTTGAATCTGCTTTTTGCACAGTGCTTTTCTGTTCTGTATACATTGTTTTTGCTGGAACATCTCAGCTACAATTCTGTGAGTGAAGTTTAGATCATCATACAGGTACTTTTGAGAGGCTTTGCAACGCCTTTTTAAGTCGACTAATCCATCAACAGGGCTTATTTTTTTGTTGACTAAAGCTCTAGAAATGTGTTAAAATAAGGTGTTTTGTAATGTATTAGAAAGTATCCAACAGTCTTATACTTATTTTTAGCGCAGTATTCATAGTTTTGCTTATTTTCAGAACAACATTCATGATATACTTTTTTAGACTGTCTATGCCAGTACATATATTGCCAAGCTCTAGAAGGCATTCTTAATTGCAAGGTTTTGATGTCAGCCAGTATTCACTTTCATTAATTGATTTGTGGAAAACATAAGAAATATAAGAAAATGATGATTTCTACAAGATGCTGTTGAAATTATTTTAATACATTTGATTTTGAGACATTGAGGACATTGTACAGTAAGGATCATTATGTGGCTATAACAGTGGATATGAGCTGACATGCATAGGCAGCACTGTCCCATTGACCCTGACAACCACGACAGTGAAATATATGACGACGTGTGGCTTAGGGGCACAAGGTCAAGCACATCGTATACCTGCATTCCTATTTGTCTAAAACCATCTTTGTTACTGTAAATAAACTTGACAGTTCTCTATATTTGCATGCCACATGGAGTATTTTTCCTACAGGTTTATGTCCAAAACCGAAAGTGCGCAGTGATCAAATGCCACCACCAGAGCCCCACTGGTCCCTCCCATCATTCTGTGTTGATGTGATGTTGAATAGCTGTTGGCAAGGCATCTTCCCTGCAGCGGCCTGGCTTTCACAAACACTCACTTCAACCAAACACAATTTGCACTTTGTTCAAGCTCTGTATTTCCTTGTCCTTTCACTTCTAAACATTAATAGAACGAACTGGGCAAATTCTTCTGTTGGGAGTAGATCGTTAATAATATGTCTGCTGTTAGTACTTACTTTGTTTTATCTGTTTAAATCCTACAGGTTTGACAAGGCTGGGTTTATATTCTACCACAGACAGTGTTTTTGCAGCCTTCTTCCTCTTGCAGCTGCTGAAAAAAAGGCAGATAGGTGAGAAAGTGGCTCCAGGCAAAGTCACAATGCATCATCATGTTGTAAGATTTTTTTTTTGAATGTTATTATTGTTATCTCACGTCGTAAGTGAGAAAGCAAAAACTCTTTCTCATAAGCGTGGGCTGCAAGGACTAAAGGGTCATTGGATTTGCATACTGTAATATTCTAGCCATCAGCCAGAAGTCAGATTCCAGTTTAATTTAAAAACATTGCATTATTAAGAGAACTTTGCACACCCAAGACTAGGGGCAGGTGTGTGTTTGTAAGTCAAGATAACTTTGCTAATGTTTAAGTAATGATTGTGGTTTGTTATGTCCTTAGGTGAACAGATATGATAATGTAAAAAGTCTCTGTAACTCCTGGTATGAATAACACAACGCAGAACCAGCATATATTTTATATAAACAGTTTATGATTAGAGCTGGGCGATGATGACAAAAATGAATATCTCGGTAATTGCAATATCTCGAAAAAAAATGTGGACATTATATATTATATAATATATTATATATATGTACAAACTAGTGACTGTTCCAGCTTTTTTAGTTTCGATACCGATTCCGATACTTTGTCTTTAAGTACAGTATCTGCTGATACCAGAAATCAACCGATACCCATGTAAGGACTGAAGTTGCTTTTCTTTCTTATCAAAAACTTTGTCATATAGTGTTATGTAACCGTTATTTTTAGTGCAAATCACAACCTAACAACCTAATCTGAATAAAATGTCCAAAAATATGAGATGTTCTGGATCAACACCAGCCCATAAATTAGTCTCATTATGTCCAATTAAAGGTACAACTATGGTATCGGCTGGACTGATATCATGGAGCAAATTCTCGATCCAGCAAAATTTCCTGGATCGGCACCGATATCCGATCACAGAATCGGATCGGTGCATCCCTAGAACAAACCTGGCTTCAACAAATAACGACAACCTTAAATATTCCAATAAGCTTAAAATTAGTTGAACTTAATCCTGATTTGAGCATGCATTGTCTTTCTTATATAAACATTTGCCTTATTTTAAGTAAAATTATACATTTTAGGCTTCTCTTGGTACGTTTTAGTTCAAACCAATCAAAAGCTGCTCAAAACTTATAAAATACTTATTCCAGGAACAGTTTTCCCTTGTTGTCTAATTTACCTTGGTCACTTTTTCTAGTGTGTTCAATTATTAGACACATTTTATCAAATTAATCACAAAAGTACAGCGATCTCCCACTATTTTGTGAAGTACATTTTTTTTATTGTAAATTAGCTCTTTTTGTAGCATGTTTTTACTGACTAGCACTGAACAGCATTTATAATAAAAAAAAAAATATATATATATATATATATATATATATATATATATATATATATATATATAATATATATATATATATATATATATATATATATATATATATATATATATATATATATACTGTATATATATATATATATATATATATATATATATATATACTGTATATATATATATATATATATATATATACTGTATATATATATATATATATATATACTGTATATATACTGTATATATATATATATATATATATATATATACTGTATATATACTGTATATATATATATATATATATATATATATATATATATAATATATATATATATATATTGTATATATATATATATATATATATATATATATATTATATATATATATATATATATACTGTATATATATATATATACTGTATATATATATGTATATATATATATATATACTGTATATATATATATATATATATATATATATATATATATATATATACTGTATATTTATATATATATATTTCTCACTCTCTCTGATTATCTATCCTCATAATAACTTGAACTTTCATTAATTCAGTAATGTAATAATTTAAAGATGCAAGACACTTTATGTGCATGTAATGTGTGTGTTTCTACACTGTATTTATGAAAAGCGCTTTATAAATAAAGTTTGATTTGATTGGATTCAGTTAATCAGAAGAAAAATCCCCCAACTAGTCGATTAAAAAAATATTCTTTTCCTCTAGCCCTTTTGCCAACTGAAATAAAAAGTATGGCATCCACTTAAATACTGTAGATACAAACATGTAAGCAACATGTATCTTTCTGCTTAACTTGTTTATCTCCCTGTGAAAAGAAAACGTAAACACAACATTTGTCAAGTCATACGTCTTTGATGACTTGGAGAAAGGTCGTTTTTAAAATTCCGAGTCAGTCTGGAACAGCATTAAAAGTTTAGTTCTTGTAGCTGCTGCTTGCTTGTTGACCTTTCAGCAGCAGTCTGGGGGGCCTGTGTTTATGTGACATTGTAGAAAGTCATTTGCATGATTCGGAGCTGCTCAGGAGAGAGAGAAACTCAACAGCTGCCAGTGATCTCATTAAGAACACCATCATGTTTCTACGGGATGGAAAACCTGGAGATATCCCCTGGTGCTCGGATAATGGCGCGCCGGGCGACTGCTGCGAAAGTGTAGTTTTATCATAGGCTGTCAAGGTGTCGTTTTGCAAGACCACGTACGTTTCACACGCGACTAGGTCCTTGTGAAAAAACGATCCTGGTGGTTATTTGTGGTAGAAAACATGTAATTACCCAGCAGTACCTTTGCCCAAGAGCCTGTCCATCTATGACTGCATCTCAGGCATCACTAACATCCACTGGAAAAGAAAGTCATGATTGTGAATGTGAAGGTCATGTCTTTGTGAAAAGAAATGTATATATGAGTCAGGTAAAAAGTTATTAAAATGTATGAGGTGGGACTTATGTGATGTATGTCCTGATCTTGACAACTTGTTTTACAGTGTTTGAAAGAGCTGTGCTTTAAGAGTGCTTCTTACATAGCTTTTTTCTGACGTTGTTGGCACACATGTGTCCACGTTAATAAAAATGTCCAGATTAGGAGTTGGAAGTTTATGGAATTTCAGATGAAATCATGAATGTTGTTGTTGAAGTTCCACTGTGTAACGTTTTGGTCAAAAATACACTTGAAAAAAGCAATTTATTTTGCACAAAATAAATAATAAAAAGTCTGTGTTTTTACTTTGAACAGGCTTGCATGACCACAATATTAACTTTTATTTGGCCTGGAGGGGGTCAGCTCATCCTTGTTTCTATAGAAAAGTGGTTAGTCTAGCTGTATTTTTTTAACATTATGGAATCAAATGTATTTATTTTGTCTCCATTCAAAATGTCTTTAAGTATGATTATAACTTTTTAGTTCTAGTGAATTGTATAGTTGACATCTAACCTCCAGAAAGTTACACAGCACATCTTTAAGATTAAAAGATTGAAAATATAAAAACTTTAAATAAAGGTATAAATGTGATAATTCAAATATATACAAAAATAGTTGAACAATTGTTGATACCCAAACACTCACATGGTTGTCCCTTTT
The DNA here is from genome assembly GCA_038363315.1 of Mugilogobius chulae. Classification (NCBI taxonomy): domain Eukaryota; kingdom Metazoa; phylum Chordata; class Actinopteri; order Gobiiformes; family Gobiidae; genus Mugilogobius; species Mugilogobius chulae. The sequence goes on from CM076408.1 coordinate 29,401,293, forward strand.
CTGAACTGTATTATTCTTATTATTATTAACTCATATCGTAAAGAAAGTGCTTTAGTAATTTGGTTGCTAAAATTACGTCTCTGTTTCAAGGATCTTAGACTTTGATAGAAGACTCAATTATAATGAAATGACCAGTCATTTCACCATGCCTGGATAAATGAATAAATGAGAAATCAGTGGGCAAATCAAGTCAGCAGAGAGAAAATAGTCAAATAACTTCAGCTTAATAGTTTATTTTTCTAAAGTGGTTGTATTTTCTCTTCCAGCTTTGACTCATTGGTAAAATCCACACAAACCCAAACTCTTTTAGCAGTCTGCACACTGTTTATTGATACTGCATGAGTGGCCTAATACGCTGTAAATCTCTGAAGGAAATTCTCTGCCGCAGTCGAGTCTATGATAAATCATGCAAATATTAGTTAAAATGATGATGATTAGAAAAAAAGATTTAAAGTTACAGCACCTTGAGATTTTAAAAACAGGATTGTATCACTATTTGTTCATATTCAAACGCCACTAGTATAGCTGTATTAATATTCAATGCTTGTGTGTCATATATTCTAATTCTCAGTGTTGTTAAATGTTTGATGAGCTCAAGTGTAATCAGCTTGACTTGTGATCCTCGATGCTGCCGTCAAATGAATGTTGGATGCTTGGAAAAAAAGAATAGGACAGCATGAGACAGCATTTCAGTCGCAGAGAAGACAAGGTTGAGTTGAAAGAGCGATTAGATTTAGTGTGTGACAGATGAGAGGAATAAAACAGCCTACACTCCTGTTGATATGAATGGACAGTATTGATCTGCAGGCAGGACGGCACTCGGACTCTCCCTGCTGTTTTCTCCTGCTTCTCTCAAGTATTGAGCCTCTGTCGGATTGATTTTCCATTTGTTGTATGCAGTGCAAAGGGCACTTATTGTGTCTTTCTAAAATCTCATTTGTGGTAGCTATTATGAATAGGAACTGTATGTTCTTACTCAAGTAGTAGTGTATATGTTTTATACTTATTAGGTATGGTTTTATGACAGATACCCTTCCTAATGGTATTCTTTGTATATATCCAAGTCTGACACAAAAGAAGTTAGCTTTAGGTGACCATAATCTGTTTGTCAATCCCAACTCTCGCTAAGCAAGAGGAGGCCTGGTAAATACTTGGATGGGAGACCACCCGAACACCAGGTGCCATAGTGGGACCGCTACAGCAAATTGTTGGGTTATTGGACAAGAAATTAACCCACCTCATTCCAATAGATGTGTACATGAGTGAATGTGAGAGCGGTTCCTTTATCTTTGAGTTTCTTTAAAGGTATAAATATAGACAAGTTACTATTTCATTTGTGCAATTTAAATTTTTTTTTTTCATATCTTTCTCTACTTTTGTAAAGAGCTGATAAAAACCTAATTTATAAAACCTTATAAAACAGTGTCTCTATGAACAAAGCGTTTTCTTATCCACCACACATCACGTTCTGCATTGTCTCTTCTGTTTGGAAAAGAGTGAAATTTCATATTACTTTTATAGATCACAGTGAGTAAAGCTATGTGGCATTTTTGCATGTGTGCAGATTCTTTTTTATAGTAGTGTTCTGCATAACTTTTCTGGTAGAGGCTGCACCACCTGTTTTTTTCTATGGCAATGTTGTTACTGTTGGTATTTTTGCAAAGAAAACACCCATAATTAAGTATGTGGTATGTTTAATGCCACAAAGCATTAGTCACACCTGTAAGATGAGACTGACTTGTACGATCAGGAAACTATTCTTTCACTGTACTGTTATCATTCTCATATGTAGACAGAGATAAAGCATGTTACAATATCTGAAATCCCTTCAGGTGCCTAATCTGTTGTTGGTTTGTTTGTGATCTTTTGCAGGCGACATGTCAGTGTTTGTCAGAGGCGGACTCGTTTGTCCTGACGTACAGTAGTTGGAATCTCACCTGGTCCTACCCTGAAACAACTCTCAGTAAGTCACATGTCCTCGCCAAGAATGTCAAGCACGCACAACACCACTACTTATACATCATCTTCTTTACTTCCAAATCATCATATCTGTCTTTATCCTTTTTTTTTGCTTTTCAATATGTTTTCAAAAATATTCATATCTTAATGTAAGCTGATGTGATCAACCATTTAAAGCTGTAATCTTGTTATTTAAAGATATAGTTAATTCAGTATTGTGGGATATTTCAGATAAAGCAAAAATATTTCCATGGAGACAAGCAGGTGGCAGAACCCCCATCAGGGAAATTATATGGTGCACCTTTAAACCAGATTTAACTAGTGTGTTCATTTCAAACAATGCCCAATTTGCCTTTTATGACATACAAATGGTGTAATTTTCCCTGCATTTGTAATTTCTAAATTCTCTATATTTTGCACAAGAGAAAATACTCTTTTCTAGTTTAGGTCATCTCACCAGGGGTAGTTTATCCGTCTGTGAAAAAGGCTGTTTGCTGTGTTATCCCTTGTGTATTACTCTAAAACTGTTCTAACCTTCGTGTTATTGAGCAATGCAGCAGTGAGAGGAAGAGCAAGCAAACATTAAACCAGATTGCCCTGGGGAAGTTGTTATGGGAAATTGCTGTCCCTCCTCACATACAATTGTTGGTAGCAGTAGTCTTATATTCCCACAGTGATGCTAGAGAATCTACATTAGGTGAACAGCAGGGAATTAGTAATGATTTGCCTTATGTTGTGTTGCCGTGTTGCTTTTGAAAGATAAAGATTGTAGAGTTTAGAATAGAAAACTCCTAAATATATGGATTAGTTCAATCCAACAATTGTTGAAATTACTGTACCTCATTCATCTGCATCGTTGTTCTTTGCGTTTTTTTATTTTGAAAATTGGTATTCTTTATTTGTCTTTGAATTTGCCCATAAAACATAGAAACTTGCATCATGTTTCTTTCATGAAGTTTTGAAATTCAGAATTCAATAAAGGTTGTGAAAATACATAGAAACACCACAAAGGCAGTGATATCCTGTCCAAACACAAATAGGTTTGTGCTTGTTATTTTTCAGCACTTTCAATTCTTTAAACATATACTGCTGTGACCTAAACATTCTGATCCGCGGCCGTCCCTTGGCCGTCGTCACTAGTGATGCATGACACAGTGTTAATAATAGGCCCACATGATGAAGAGCCGACTGCAGTGAGAAGTGGAGAAAGGAGCAGCTCTGTCCCTGTTCTCTGGTGCAAAGTGGTGCAGCTACAGCAGCAGTAGGTTTGCTCTGCAGGGGTTATCCTCAGTAAAGTTACCCAGGAACTGCAGCTTCTCAACATGAAAAACACTGTGCTGCACTGGTAATTTACAAGGTCAGCATATTCTGAGAGCTCATAATTCTCTTTTGTTCTGTCTTTGAAGATAGTCATTGCATGAAATAGGACAGCAAAAGTGGCATGCCAAATATTAGTGCTGTAATCCTTTAGTTGTTTAGTCGATTAAATTGAACAAACATTTGTATTAGTTGACTAATAAGCTTGGTTCTGCCTACACTTTTTGAACATTGCGACTGTGATTTACTGCTGTTCTATCCGTTTTAATATGTGGGCAAATAGAGTAATGAAATGGTTCTTTTATTTAGCTAAAAGGATTTACATTGAATAACAAAAAAATAGAATGAGTCGGCTGAAGATCTGGGATGGAGTCAGTTTCTAATCTGTCTTCTAGCGTAAATGCAAAGATTTCAAATAATTGTAAACTTTTGCTTTAGCAGATTCCATTGCATGTTTAGTTTTTTCAAGCACTGTTTGGGTTCCATTAAAAAGATGCTTTTTTGCTGCATAATATTTCTGTTTCCCCTTTTTAGTCAATTAAATAAAACTAAAACTAAAACTATTATTCACCACAGTACACATATTGTTCATAGGGACAAACAAACAAGCACTTATTAAAGCTTGTGCTAAAGCCAAAGTCACAGTGCAAGAATAAAACTTAAAGACATGTTAATGATCAAATCAAAACTGCAGACAGGACTGGAGAGAGATAAAAGAAGTCTTATTGTTTCTCTCCAGACCATCTCAGACTCAGCTATCACTGTGAGAGTGGCGTTCCCACAGAGGAAAAGCCCAAACTACTGCCTGATCAGATATCGGCCAAAATTGAGGCCGATAGCCGATATGGCCAATGTTCAAAAAAATCTGAATGTCTGCCCCAAAATATGTCTACATTGCACTAAATTTGGTGAAACAGTATAAACATTGTGAGCTGCTGTATTGACTTGTGGTATATTGTGCTGTTTTGTAAATTTGCTAGACTATTTAGTGAGAGAGCAAAATTATATATTATATACGTGTTCTGATGATGAAGAAGCATTGTGCATCATTTTTGTTGTGGGTCTGCTGTCACCTTTCTCCATGTAGATGATCTTGCTTTGCCAATAGGTTACACAATGATATACATTTAAATATCTCCATGGAGACAAGCATGTAAGTCAGCTATGTATCATATCTTGGTAAGGCTGCATGATTTTGTGGTATTTAGTATTGCAATTCATGTTGTAAAAATCTGTTTTTGTTCACATTTTAATCATTTCTAATTGAAAATGATTGAAAAAGGCCTGATGCTGAATAAGACATTCTGTTCTGTTGTTTGTGAAGGAAATTGACATACTTCAAAAATACCATGATTGCGTCCACTCAAATTGCAATTTTGATTTGATTGTGATTAATCCCATTCTATGAAATGGTGAGAGACCGTTTTTGGCACATGTTCAATGCCGGGAGTTGAACCCAGGACACGTGTGCAGCGCTCTAAACCGCTACAAACATCACATTAGTTTTATCATTCACTACAGCGCAAAAGATCTTGAGTTGACCAGTTGACCTTGTTTGAATTATTTATCCATGACCATTTAGCTTGAAGCCAGTTTCTTAAAGATGTGGAGGAGACAGAGCTGGCCTTGTTGGTGTGTTATGTCTGTGTTTTTGTGCTCGTCATGTGCAAAGAGCTTGAACCGCTCTCTCACAAACACGTCCCACAGAGAGGAGGCTCCGCGCTGGAGGCAAAATCAGGCTATTCCCAGAAACATGAAGCAGCGGTTCATCCATCACCACAGACCTGAGGCTGGGTCACCACCACGACGACAGACAACATTTCACCATCTTTACACCAATTTATGTGTCTCCTCTTGGGTCCAGCCTTTTTATTTCACTACAACTGTGTACAAATCCATTGGTATTTCCAAAAAAGCGCCTCCCTGTTCCTTTGTAAGTTTGTAATAGGAAATGCCCGTGTTATCTCCACAGTGAGCAGCATATTAATTTAAAGCATAGACAAACATACTGTGGGCACACGCTTAGCCTCAGATTAAGTTTAAACAGTGTGTGGTTCAAGGTAATACAAAGCAACTAGCTAGCTCTGTACTTGTTGTAATTAGCTGTTACGACAAAACAATTATACCACAATTTCAATCATGATTTTTGATTTTATCGTGATTCAAATGTAAAGTCTATTTTGAAGTGAATTAAACCACCTGCTTCTTCAAAAAGTCACCTCATTGTGGTTTGTTAAATCCAGCACTCAGGTTGATCAATAGGAAAACAATATGTGAAAATAGTCACAAATTGAACAGACAGCATGTGAGCCCAAAACAGTGAAGACACACACTTAACCTGCTCATTATTACGATTTGTTGACTGTTATTGTATATAATAATTCTGTAACTTTTTATCCGAGGCCGAGCCTTCTTACACTATTAGCTTTGATGTCATTAGGTTACTCTTACTCCATTTAGTACTAATCAATATATTCAACCGGTATTCAACAATAATAATTGGTAGTGCTGTAGTCTTTTTGTCGTTTAGTCAAACAGTCAATGCAATCTTAGTCAACCAACATTTTCAATAGTTGACTAATGTGATATTTGAACTGTAAGGAATTACACTGAAAAGCAACAAAATAAAGTGAATTGACATCTGATTTTGGACCAAGTTATTGGTCTAATCTGTGTGTTTAGATATAAACATAATGTTGTTTTTGCCTGACTTCTTTTGCAGATCAAACAAATAGTTAGAACAAGGATTCTTTTTAGCTTCAGAGCTTTTGCCGTGCTTCTCTTTATTTCGATTATTCGGTCGATAGTACATGGCTTTTGTTGACAAAGAATTTCTTCAGTTGATTGCAGCCTTAATAATTGGCACTGATATTTTTCTTGTCCCGTCGTAGTCTCTGTTTGTCTATATGTCCTTCCCAGTTTATTTTCAGAGCTTCGCATTAGTCTTTTTAAACAGACAAGACACATGACAGTATTTTAACAAAATCATGCCATAAATTGTAAATCGTAAATAAATGCAGTTTGTCATCTTTATTACAAAGATGATATGTTTATTTGTGAACTTTACTCTCACTTCATTTTTGTAGAAGAATTTTAGATTGAAATATTGGTATTGACCTATTTTAGTTATCAGCAAACAAAATGTTGGATATCGGGCTGAAAAGTCTATCTGCTCACCATTTATTTTCATAATTAAATTCAAATGTTACTTTATACTTTTCAGCTAAACAGTTAATTTAACGGTACTTTAAAAATAGTTATTACATTTGGATATTCTGTTCTTCTGCGTTTCTTTTTGCATTGCAGCACTGCCAATTTCTCTGAAAGTCTGAATAGCTTTCATGAATCAGTTATTCAGCTTTTGTTGCTTTTGTTGAAGAAAAAGGACACGATTAAACACCATCATTTGCAGAAGATTGCTTTTGAACATTTTCAATCTGTTGGTCATAGAATCTTCAGGGTTAGAAAAGAGATGACTAAAGCAATGAGATATAATACTTTCATTGATGAAGGACTTATTATTCTAACATATAGTACACTGTTGTAAAGGTGCACTGTGCAACTTTTCTGAGTCTGCACTTGTTGAACTCTGTTTTATTTTATTTTTTTTTAAGAACTTTGAAACATTCTTCTGTTTGTTTTCCTATAGCCGAAAACAAACCTCCGCCAAATATGAGCTTTCAGTCCTCAAAAGCTCAGAAATTCTACAGAGGTACGAGCCTCACTACAAGTTACTGTTAAGATAAAATTTGTGCCTAAAACTGCTAACGACTAGCAAACTAAAAATAGAGATTTCAGATCTAGTAATATAAGACTCTAAATGTCTCACTAAATGTCCTCATTCACACGTTACTATGAGAACAACAAAAAAATTGCATAAATATCACCAAAGAAAAGATGTATGTCAAGCTTCGCGTCCAGGTCGCATCGACAAGTGATGTTGTTTGCAAAGCATTTCCTGGCTATAAATGTATCAGCTTGGGAAATATAATAGCATTGACAATTCTTGTGAATAGATTCATTCTGTCTTCTTGTTCTAAGTTTCCAAAATTGTTGTTCTTTTTGTCTGACAAAAAGAACAACAATTTTGGAAACTTAGCATTGACAATGTTATGAAATAGTTTGTTTTAGCTTTTTTTAAGAAATAAAAGTGCAACTTCTGCCATTGTGGTCACTTGATTTGCATTGTCACATAAATCGGAGGAATATGACGTTGTGCTGTTCTGTTTTTGAAAATAAGCAAGCCAACTGACTTCTATGCACAGCTCCAATTATGATGACTATACAGTATATGATAGTCAAATTGCATGCACTGACAAATGTGTAACTTGGCTGCTAAAATCTGCTAAGAATAAAATAAAAGTCAGTGGTGGACCAACCTGCCATCAAAAAAGTAAGTAAAAAAGAACATCTTTAAAGTTTGACCTTCAAATTCATTTTTTTAATGATGAAAAATGAAAAACAGCTCACCTAAAGAGATCAACTGATTAGAGCCCAACTATAACTTTGTTAAAACATGCCTCTTACTCTGGTGACTCTGAAAGTGCTGAGAAAGCTGATGGAGATTTCTTCTAAGCATGCGGTTGTAACGTTTTGCTTGATCAATGTTTCTTAGTGGGCTCTCATTTTTCCGTCTTGTAAAATCAGGACCATAACCAGCTCCGTCCATCTTCCCCTGTGGCTAATGGCCTTTAGCTTGATTGCAAATGACTGTTTACATCAGGGGCAGCGTCTGTTAATGGACTACAGGGCTTTATGTCGCAGGAGAGGCTGATGTTTACCGAGGATTAGAGAGGCAATAAGTGTGTGCCCAATGCATTGTGGGATTTGCCCAGACAGCGATGCAATTAGACCCATTAGAACTGTTTGTACTGGCTGTGTTTCTCTCAAAAGCTGTTGTTTCTTAAGATTTTTTCGACAAACTATCCAGGGAATTTACTCTCTCCATCCTCTGCCTTCCTCACTCTCACTTCTTCTGAATGGGCTTGGTTGTTCAGCTGTTGGTAAATATGCTGGTCCTCGCCTCACTATTAACAATTGTCTAAGCATAAAGGAAGACAGATAAGAAAGGCAAAGTGGCGCGGAAAGACAGAATGTGTGTGAAAGAGTAAATACGGTCTGAGAAAAAGAGTTTGTGCCAAGCAGCGACACAAAGAAGTGTTTGTGAATGATGAAGCTCTGTTGATCTCTGATGCTAATGTTGTGCTAGCCTTAACATTTATATTAATATTACTAATTAGCTGGTCTAATCTACCAATAAACTGCATGGCTACAATAGATCTGTGTGAAATGGGCTTTACAGTTGGTAGCAATGTGAGAAATCAGCCTTAAGTGATGATTTTTAGAGAGTTTGGGGGGATTGTAACTTGTAGCACAGCCAGATGTGCACTGCATTTGCAAGGAGAGAAAAAGTGTTTCTAAATGCACCACTGTGTTTTCCCTGTTTTTAAACATAGAAATAGAAAGGCCGTTCTTTAGTCGTTTAGTCAAATAATCGATCGATAGAGTCTAAGTCGACCGAAGTTTCTATTAGTTGACTAAATATTTTATTTATATTACTGTATAAGGAGCTGGATTGGACAGTAAGAAAGAGAAGTGAACTAGCTGAAGATTTGGGACCAAATTCTTGGTCTACGTTGTCTTTTTTATATGAATACCTTGGCTTCTAATTCCTTAAATTATTGTTTTTGCATGAACTCCATTGGCATTTTAAGCCCTAGTAGACTGTACCAATATTTCTAAAAAAGTGTAATGAGGAGTCCAATTTTTTACATTCAAGTAAAGCAATGTGTCCCCTATAAATAATGATCTTCCTTCACTTCACTTTGCACTGAAAAGATAATTGAAATGATTGTTTCAAAGTTCTATTTAATAAGTATAGACATTATTATTACTACTATTATAATTACACAAAATGTATATATTTTGCATACCTGTAAATGGTCTGTGTTGTAGCCTGCTCAGCTCTTCTTCGTGTGTACCCACCAGTGCAACTGGTATAAACTTCCTTTCCCCTTTTTGCCAAAATCCCGTAATGGGAAAAGTTTGGACCAACTGTCTTTTAACAGCACATGTTAAAACTGTTTACTCTTCTAGTGAGCCAGATTACATAGAGAGCAGTTTCAAACTTTTGGCAGTGTCCCGTGGTTGATTCCTACACAAATAATCATAAGCCAACACAGACAATGCAGAGGGAACTACACTGGTAGCAAACTAAACACGCCATTGATGAGTCTTTTATTTGATTCACATTTGTTTTTTCATCATAATGTAGGATTAGCCTTTCTGCTCTAAAGTTGCTCATATTTTCTTTGACAAAAGGTTTTCTTCCAAATGTAAATGATTCTTTTTTTCAAAGCAGAAAAAGAACACAGTGTAGCTGTTTTATCCAACATCCACAAGGTCATGTGCAGTGTTTGAATGCTGCTTTGTCTTTGACATCTGTAATTGTCTTTTTCACAGTTCAGTGCGGTTGTGAAGAGCACGCTCTGGGCCCAGGGAGCAGCACAGTAAAGAAAAATGCCTACATAGTCAAAAGACGATCGAGTTGTATTACGGAAGCTGCACCTTTTCTTCAGATAGTCAGAGGAAGAAGAGGGAGGGAGACATGAAAGCTGTTTACCTCAGAGCATTTGGGTAAAGGAAGTGGTCGTGGTGCCAAGGAGCAGAGAGAGAGAGTAAGAGAGAGAGGAAAGAGAGGGTCATGCCACTTTAAAGTGAGTGATCTGAGCTGGAGACCTAACACAGCAGGGTGCAGAGCGGCAGTGCAAAGGGACAAGGAAAGAGAGGGTTTGAACTGTAGCCAAAACTCTCCTAATACTGAGCCAATGCAGAGAGGAAGTGATGCGAGGAAAGTTTTAAGGGAGGTTACTACTGAGGGAAAGTGGAATCTTGGGAAGCCGCTCAATCCATTTTTAATCTGAACAGTGAAAGGTCACGTATTACGCTAAAGACATTTTTGAAGCTTGTAATCATGTTATCAGGCTGCTTTCTCATCCAAAATCTCGTTTCATTCATAAAGTTTTGTTGGACTTTGACTTCTTGTAGTCTCTTCTAAACAATGCTCTAGAAACTTCACTTTTCATTCTCTCAGGTTTTATTTTGTTGTCAGTTCACATCCACACACTGTTGGAGGACGTAGGCTCTAGGGCTGCAGGATTTATATTACAATTGAATCAAAGGTAGCAAATGGCAAAGGTAGCAATTTTTCAAGCATCAAACATTCTTCTCTTGTTCTGCATAAAAACAGACACTCTGATATTGAGATCTGTACAAGCATATTCGGTAATACATTGTTACATTGTCAAGTTGGATTAATTTTACATGAATCTAACCATCTCATCTGTCTCTGTATGAGGCCTCTTTCCTCTTTCTTTCCTTTGCATGTTCATGTCATTTTGATTTCTGCTCTCAAATTTGCTGCACTACAAAGAATATATAAAAGCAAGTCACATGAGGAAATCCAGGTTGCAATCAGACAAGACACGCACAAAGCCTCAGGGACTTTCGTTACAAGCTGTCAGCATCTAAAACTAAATGTTTTTTTCAAATGTATGTGGTCACATTTGTGCAGCTCAAACTGACCATCATACTGTGATTAATATATTGACATGTACTTTAGATGGTTATTAATATAAGCTGATTAAGTGATTCCAAATGCAGCCATTAGTCAAGCTCTGATTGCACTGGAACTAGATGGTTTTAATAAATGTTACACGATTGGCCTTAAAGTGACACAAACACTTAATCTACTTTCTGCACACTAAGCTGTGACTATGGTGTTCGATAAGCATCACTTCGCCTTCTACACTTTTTTTTTTTTCGACTTTAGTGCAAATTGAGCAAATTAGCACGTTTCAGGTTAAAATAGTCACAAACTTTGAGCTCACAGCAGAGGCAAGCCAGTGTCATTGATAATCTGACATTGCAGTAGATTGCATTGATTGCTTCTGATCGCAAACATATGTTGTCAAATCAATCACACTTCTCCGCTCCACTTTTACCCCCTCCTCTCCCCCCCCCCCCCCCCCCTCCCCACCTTTTTCCAGCACAGCCCAACACTTAAAGTTTTTGCAGTCAACAGAGGTTATTTGTAACAATAAATAATTGATTTTCACTTTCTGGCTTTGGCTGCTGCTAGAGCATAGATATGTTTACAGAATAATAAGAACTCTACCACCGCCTGGGCTCTGTTTAATTTGTTTTTCACTGTCAGCATGAAGACACGCACAATCATATTTCAGTGAAGCACAGATCCGTGTCCTAAAGTTTGTATTAAAACCCTTAGTCAGGGCGACAAATGAGGCGGGGGAATTAGCTTCTTTTCAAGCGTGTCATGAAGGCTATTTTTAGACCTTTTGTAGCTGCACGGTGCCCCATAAAAACAATAGAGATGGTGTTTTTAAGTACAAAGGGTGTGTTCAGGGGCAATGAATCACTGTGGTAAATTTGGCCTTGGATAAAAGTTAAAAAAAGGCTGTTCTTGACATAGACAAATTGGCTCTGGCTGGCTGGAATGAAAGACTTGTTATTGGCCATATGTAAAAACACATGCTTGGAGTACATAGACTTGGAGGCAGACCAAGCAGTAACTAATCACTCAGACAGCGCGCGCTTGCCCTCACATTAGGCATGCAGCACACTCAAAGCAACACGGCTAATTACTCCACTGGGCCATTAGATTTACAATACTGCGCTACGGACAGTGGCTTTGGATGCTTAGCGGATAAATCAGCCGTAAACACAACTTTTTAGATTATGAAATGCACAAATTGAGCTCCACCACAGAGTCATTATGGTCTGATTACTCATGTTTATGCTACACAGGAAAAAGTTGATCCACAAGAAGTAAATTTGCTGTAACAGTTTCACGATTCTTTGTAATTATCGTCTGCACTTTCAAACAAAACAGAAATGATTGATTATTTTTCTTTCAAATATTCAAATTGTTTATCATTCCTCTTATATGGACCAGATTGTTTAGACAGACAGAATATCATTTACATAGTTTTGCTACACAATGACCCCGCTCTGCCTGTATGTGTTTTTCAACGAATAATTCTGAGATAAATTGTTTGTGTGGGAAGAAGAAAGCCCTTCATATCTCTTCTTTGCATAAACTAATTTGATGTATTTGAATTTCTGTAGCATCTTCCAAACAATGCTCCAGAAACTTCAGTTTTCATTCTGTGTCAATGTCAAAGCCCCAGGTATTTTAACCAGTGTGTAGTCGTACCACATCCACACACTGCTGGGGGAGGTAGCATGGTGCAAATATAGCCCACTTGTCTGCTCAAAGTGAAGGCCAGTGCCTGAGTTGGCACCGTCAGCCAACCATGAACATTCTGATCAAAAGAATTTGCTGGAAAGCAGAATCACCCAGTACCCAGTAGCCAAACTCTAGTCAGCAAGTTTACAAAATGTGTTAAAAATTTGGCATAAAATGTTTGTTAAGCTAAATTGCAATTGTTAGTTCCAGCTATAGATGAGAAAAAAGTCTGTTTGTTTTTGTAGAAGTTGGGGCAGGGCAACATATACTTTTTGTCAACTGTACAAGAGATTATTTACAATAACAGTCTAAAAGATGACACGCACCTAATCAATGTAAAAGACTATAAACTTAGCTTTTTTTCAGGTCTTTTAAGCAAAAACTGTGCTTTGCATCCACTCTTACATTTTTTTTAATCAATATTAGTGTTTTAGCCCTTTTAAAACCTCCACAGTCTGTGCTTTGATCACTCATGTTTACAGTGATAATGTAGATATTGTAAAAATTAGCCACAATCTGTGCCAGCATGCATTAATCAGTGACAATCTGATTTTTATGATGTATAACCCTAACCATAACCCTATGCTTTGTGGTTAACATTAAATCCTATAAACTTGCAATAGAAAATGGGTAGAGGTTTCAGATTTCTCTGTTCTCTATGTTCAGCGACATAGATACTGCGTTATATTTGTAGCGTGGCCTGCTGTGGGGGAAAGTTGTCAGATAATCTTATGCTAAGGCATAAGATTTTTTTTCTTTTAAGATGTTTTCTGGCAGATTATCGTAATTTCTGGACTATAAGCCGTTACTTTTTTCTTGAGCTTTGGTCTATGCGGCTTATAAGGCAATGCCGCAAAATTTTAGATTCCCATAGACTTACTATTAACAAGTGCGGCTTATATATGTACTTTATCATTTTTCTTACCTAAATCTAGTGGGTGCGGCTTTTATTCAGGTGCGCTCAATAGGGCAGAAATTACAGTAAGTGTATTTTCAGCACAACCATTTTAAGTCGAGTCACAATCATGTTTAAATGGAGACTGTTGATGTGGCAATATGTCAGAAGGGTAAACAGAAAGTTAAAGAAAGATTTCAAAACAGGTCAGGCGTTAGCTTTTAGCTCACAGCTTCCATTAGCATTGTTGGATATATTTACATATTTGGACCGTTGGAACATTTGATTCATCTCCAAGGCTTTGTATGTACGTATATTTGGCACAATATATCTTCTTAAGTCCACATTTGCTGTTGTAGTTGTTGAGCAGTGAGTGGTAAAGCTGTTCTAATGCACTCTCCATGTTAAGTTTCCCCACGGATGTCCGACTGTATCTATGTTTATGTGACATCATGCTTTTCACACTCAGGTGTATTTGAAATCAATTACAAGCTGCAGATATTTGTTCTGACCAATCACGCTGCTCCTTATACTTTCAGAGTTTTCCCTTCTCACTTTTATCTCCCCAGCACTGCCCAGTTTGCCAGCTCTGTTTATTTTGCGAATGTGAGCACTGGGCAGATGTCTTTGCATTTCAAACCACAAGCTGAATGTGAAAAGCTGGAGAGAATGCTAACCACTCTGCCACAGAAACATGCTATTATAAAGCCCTCTCTTTATGCTTATATGTGCATTGTAAGGGACCTTAATGACATGTGTCTTGGCAACAGTCAAAAAGAATATTTATATTTTTTCCTGTTGTTCACTTAAGTCTCGTCTCCCTGGGTTACTGGGTTGCTAGGTAATGAATGGCGATGCTGGCATCACCAAAATCATCCATGTGGGCTCAACATCCTGCTTTATATTGTGTCATTTTTCTTCTGCCGTCATGAGGTAACATTTATTAGAACTGTTCAAATAGGCCAACAAGTGTAATTATTCTCTTCTGTCAAAATTACATGACAAACATCCCATAATGAATTGTTTGTTCTCATTTAGGGAGTTGTCATGGTGATGAATTAATCTGTTTGTCGACTGCAGACGATAGATTGATTGCGATAGACTGTGCCACATACAAATCATCTGAATGCCTAGTGTTTTTGTTTTGGTTGTACAAACTCAGAAAGATAGCAAGAGAAAGGGAAAAAAGAGTAGAGGTTGTAGGCGCCAGCAAAGAGGATATGTCTGGCAGCTGTGTCATTTTTCAGAGTAAAGGATTATGGGAGAATTACAGGCGAACGAGCAGAAGGACCCCCCCTCCCCACTACCACCACACACACATACATTTGCTATATAAGTTTAAGTGGAGTGGGCTCAGTCTGTGTACAGCATGTCCATCCGTCATCCGACTACGCTGATTTTCTCCACTGTGACATTTATTGTGGCTGGCAGCACTGTTGTGAAGGCAATTCAAATGGATTGAATATAATTGGAATGTCTCATAATTGGAAAGATAAAGATTAGTTTGTGTAGTAATGAACTTGCCACTGACATTTGACATCTTAAAGCATAAAAACGTAAAATTTAATTATGGTAATAACTTATGGTCTGTAAAGATGGGTAATGTACAGTGGCCCTGAAGGACAAAACATGCACGCAAATTCAAAAACACGCACACAAACTCAAATTGCGTGTGTGAATTCAGGTGTTTGTTTTTGAATTTTGATGCATGTTTTTGACATTTTGTATCATAGTTTTTTAAACTCTTGGTTCAGTTTGACAAAGTCGTCCAAGTTTTACCTGTCAGCTGTAGCTTGTGTGACTTTTAAAAGGTACAATAATGAAATAGTAATAGGGTTAATTTCACAACGGGTCTCCTCTGTCATTACTTAAGGCGGCGCTGGTATCAGACACATCGAAATACATAAATACATTAATTGCAGCTCATCTTTGATTGTACAAGGACTTGATTTGGTCTTTGTTCTTGTCTCACTTTCAGATTTACAACCTGAACCATATCTCCAGATTAATTTGTAAGTTTTACAAAGAAGTAAATCACAATGTCATAATCTCTGTGCTGGTCAATATTTATAGTAACGCGCTACATGTTGCATGCACATAAGACCCAAAATCACCCAGATCTCTTTCCTCTCTTTGGGGCTAATGCCATTTGCATTGAGCCCCAAAGCTATAATAATCCTCACATCAGATTACTGACCTTTCAAAACTGACTGAATTACTTTTTAACGCACAGATTAACAGCTTGAACCACTTATTTCTCAGCAGCTGAAATAAACTGAATGAAGTTTGTTAGAGCAAACTTTAAATTGAAAGCATAGCTGACTCATGATTCATTTTTATTTGTGGTAAAAGCCACAACGAGAACAACAAGAACTTAAGCTATAAATAAATCATAACAGGAAATCAAAGTTGACCTGACACTATCTTAAATCTGGCTTGTAATAAGTACTTTTTACTTTACTTGGTGACAACTGTGATTAATGCAAAACAGCACATTGTAATTGTATGTTTTTCTTGCTCTTTATATTCAGATGAAGTCTCTAAAAACAGACTACAATGACAGCTTTAACCGTACATTGTGATGACTCACTGAGAAACGATTTACTTTACCACTGAATAAACTTCCTAACTCAGCCCCAGCAGACTCTTTTGTTATAACAAAAGCGTCTTATAGATTGAACAGTTATGCTCTATTATTGCTAATATAAAACTTGTGTTGAACTATAATTGCCACTATTGTTATCTGCTTTAATCAATGTGTATTAGGACAAACAAATTCTGTCTGAATGTGTCATCTTTCAAAACACTTCGCACTAACGCGTCTCTTCAAGGTTGTTTTGGCTGCTGCTGTTCTGCTCTATCATTTTTACAGGCTAACAATGGGTCACGCCGGTCCGCCTCCACAACAAGATTCAGCTTTTCGCCTTAGAGACGATGGAGAATAGAGGTTGTTTTCACGTATTTAAACGCAGTAATGTGTGTAAATCAATGAGTTGGTGTGGCTCGAGGGCAGTTTGAACACTTTCTCACAGATGTGCAGTGAAGTTGTCAGGCCCGGAAGTGATGAACGATGCAGTCAAACAGATGTTACAGCAAAGCCTCCGGTGAATCAGCTATTCTCAGTGGTATAGATGGAAGCTGGCACTGTGAGAAAAAAGGCTATTACCACACACGTTTTTCTGGTAAACTTTAAATTAACCAAAATGTTCTTTGAAAGGGCAGTATAGGTTTTTACAAATGTTGAGTTTCTTTGCATTAAATCTCCAGTTGATAGGTAAATGAAAAGCAGTTTATACTTTAAAAGAGCTATAGTTAACCAAAGAAACCCTTCTGCATTGATAAATTGACAAAAAAGTGTGGCGTCGATTTCAACAACCAGGGAAACAAAGAATTAAGCAGTATCTCCAAAAATGAAAATGAAGATTAAACTTTCTCTTCACAGCAAACTCCCAGCTTTCTGCTTTTGTGCCTGTTCCTTATAGGCTTAATGAATTAAATTAGTTGAGTAATATTTTTACTGGCCATAGAAGGTTCAAAGTAGGGATGCACCGATTCAGCTTTTTCAGTTCCGATATCGATTACGATACTTTGGCTTTAAGTATCTACCGATACCCGATATTAAACAATACCAGTGTAAGGACTGAAATTACTTTTCTTTCTTATTAAAACATAAGACATTTTGTCATTTAGTGTTATCTGACTGTTAGTTATGATGCAGGTCACAACTTCACATCTTAATCTGAATAAAATGTCCAGTAGAAGTTCTGGATCAACACCAGCCAATAAAATTCTCATTACTTCCAATTAATTGACCTATTTAATTAATTATTATTAACACTTCTACACTGTAAAACCCGACAAGTTAGGACAACTCAAAAATTTTGATGAAACTGATTACGTCAAAATTTTTAGGACGAAATCACAAGATTTTTTTGAGTTATTAAAACTTTTATTTTTAAGTAGAATGTACCCTAAATGTTAGAGTGGCAAAAAGTCAAATTTGTAGGTTTAACTAACAGGCACTCTGGGAGTAGTGATCACCCGAAATTTTTAAGTTATTTGTACTTAATAATTTATATGTCCTTTAACAAGTATCATAGTTCACAAAACCTAAAAAATTTAATTTATTGTAAAAAATGAGGAATTGCACAATAAGTATTTTGAAATACATTTTATTAAAGTAAACTGATAAAGTACAATACAAGCAAGTACAACGTTGTGTGTGTTGAGTGCAGAGTAGACCAGTCTAAAAACAAATACTAATCTAAATCTGAAAGTGAGTAAAAGGTGAATAAGTAAACAAAGATGACACTTTGTCATGTGAAACTGTTCTTGTTGGCATAAAAAGGCTAAAAGTGTTTGTATTTGAAACCCTGCAAACTTTAAAAACCCTATTCTTCACATCAGGAATGTACAACAAACTTAAACCACAATTTGCAGTGTTGTTTTTATCACATGAGCCTAAATATACACAGATATTCTTTATGACACAACATAATCTTACATTTGGTTACATCCAATCAGAGCATTGCTACTGGTGACAAATGATGAGGCAGTATAAAGTCTGTGCTTCAGCATATGGCTGCACTCATGTTCACTTCAGTGCAGTGCATACAGTCCAAAAAGTCTGACATACCCATGAGCCAAAGTAGAACCATCAGTCACATGTTGTCATGACGACAACAGCAACAGGCAAAGAGACTGCCCAGTTTGCTTCATTGGGTGTAATCATGGGAACATCCAGAGCTGGAACTTTAACGTCTTCATCAGCAGCTACAACAAAGAAACAAAAACAGTCTAAATACGTAGTACAAACTTAAATATGGCATCAGTCGCATTACAGTTGTTCTCTATTGGTCTGGCTCTTTTCTTGAAACAGAGATGATTTATTCTTAAAACTGTAAGACCATTTGGCCAAACATTGTTGCAGTTTGTCACAACATTACAGCTCATCAGCAAAAGCACAGGTCTCTCCCAAAACTGTCCGTACATGCTTCAAGACTAGGTGTCTTTCCAATGTAAAGAGTAAGTCTCATCAAAATCACAAAGATCTTTCTCAGTTGCTCTGGCTCATTTGCGTTCATATCTCACTTAAAACACTTTACCCATGTGTCAAAACCAAATGTCTTCAGAGCATCGTCCCGTAGGCCTTGTGTGAGCTCTGACAATCAGAATGTTCAGGCGTTTTCTCACTGAGGCAGAGGCACAATATAATTAGACTAGACTACACTACTGTAAAACCGGTCTCCATTGGTTTGGCTCATGTATTCTTACATTTATAAAATCAGTTGGCCAAAAAGTCTTATACTTCTGTATAAGACTAAACATCTTTCTCGTCTAAACAGTCAGAACAGAATGAGTTACCAATGTAGGTGTATTTCTGTTTTGCTTACAATTGCACTGCATCACTGCAGTGACTGGAGCACTGATCTAAACTGGGTCAAGAATTTTGGATTCATTTTTTCTAATGTATTTTTTTTTTGTAATTTTAATAGTCTGATTATTTGTCATTTTTATAGTATCATTCTTTGTCATGTTTATAGTATTATATTGTAACATCAGATTAAGTCATATATTGAGAAGATATTACAGTGTTAATGGTATTTTGTTCTTGACTAATTCTGATAATTGAACAGAGTCTTGTGCACATGAGGACTTCTACAGTGAAATCCTGCTGACATGATCTGTGGAGAACAACCATTAGAATGAGAATCAGCTCATCAGTTTGAGCCAGAAAGATCTTTTTATACAGTAAAAAGTGCTAAACGTGGGCTCATTGTGCTGTCTGTGGGACACTTGTACATTTACAAAGATGCACTGAGACACCTGAGACTTGGACTAAGACACTGCAAATGTGAAAGCAACAAAAAATGTCATTCTGTTGTGAACAATTGCAAGTTGGTTTGGAAATTTGTCCATGGTATTTTACAAATGCCATTTCGATTTAAAGAAATGAGCCAAGTGAGAATAATTGTAAGAAAATACTTACATCCAATGCTTTGAGAAAACTCCATCTTATTGAATGAAGGTTGGCAGAGAATCGAGAGCCAAGACCTTTCCTCATGGACATCTATATTTTCCTGTAAAATGCAAAGCATACATATAAAAAATGAAAAAGGATGAGTGAGAAGAGAAAGAGAGATGAAGAAAAAGGAGACAAAGTTAGGGAAAAGGAACAAAAAGCGAAGAGGACACAGGACATAAAATTAGCACTTACCATGGCTGACATAGTTTTATTCCCCCGTGAAACTGCACAAATCTAAACAACATTATTTTATTAATGAATATGATTATATAATTTGCATTCTTTCTTTTTTCTTATTATTTTTACCTGTGACTAAGTGCATGCCAGCACTTTGGCAGGTTCTGCTCATTTGGCCTTCTAGATCAGTCCTATTCCTCCAAGTTCAACCTAGGAAAGCTTAAAAAAAAAAAAAAAAATAGAAATGACCAGGTTTTGCATGTTCAAGCCATTTGATTTAATGTGTTGCTTACCTTGCATGCCCAGTATGCAGGAGTGAGAAAACAGGAATCCAAGCTCAGATTCAACCTGGGAAGAATATAGCAGACATGTAACAAACTATTTTCAACCAGTCAGGTCAGAAATAACTCTAAAAAATGCTCAAAATAAATTAAGATTTAAAAATAATAATCTATTATTACAACAATTATTTAGCATGTCTGGGATTTTTAGTGTTAATCAAATAAAAAATATATAAAGTAAAGTAAACTTGCCAGATAACTGGCCTAAAATAAGTGTAGTTAAATATGTAATAATAAAATAAATCTTCAGCATATTTAGTCAAATTCATTTACATATTGTGCAGTGAAGTTACCTTGAATAGTCAAGTTATCTGTAATCCAGGAGCTGCCTTACTTTCACCTAAAAAAAAAGAAAAAGCTTTTTATATTTTATAAATTAAAATAATTAGTTATAGCCTATTTAAAAATCTATTGGTCAGTACCGTTAATATTATGTACAAAAATAGGTTCACACACTTAAAAGTTATTCACAACTTTTTTTTTTCTCCACACGGAGATTACTTAACATCACACCACCAGTGAAACGTGAACACAGTCACTATCAAGTTATCAAGTCACGCTAGTCAAGAGCTGGACGCTCACGGGCTTATCCCACTACATGCAGCTCCGCTCCGCTCCGCTCCGTTCCGACTGCCGGATCAACTGCGCAGCTGTTTTAATGAATGAAGACCGTTCCACATCCTCCGTGTGCGCTGCGCAGGGCTCCGCCTCAGCTCCGTCTCTCCGTCGCCGTACGACCAAAATACGCATCAAGGCTATTTTCTTCTCCGCCCGAGTCCGTCAAAGTCAATCTCCGCCAATCAAAACGCACCAAACAGGAAAAAGAAAATGAACTATGTCCGGAATTACAAAGTAAAATCACTCCGTACGTACTTTGTATTGATCAGATAACGAAAAGTTCGTAGTTTAACATAAAGTTTCTTTGATATTTGGACACAGCAGGCTGTTAACTACATAATATGTCACTGACACATGGACAGGACGACGTTCGTGCTCGTAACAGTTTAAAGCCTCTTTACCCTCCGCGGAGGAGGAAAGCACGTCCTTCTGTTGTGAACACGTGAAACACATGAGTCGTCTGTGCTCCTGATATAGTTATTTGATGTTCAACGGGGACTTTTATTTCACAAACTTGTGTTTTTGGCGCATGCTCTTCTTGAACTCCTCGGGGCAACGCAGCCCTGCGGAGCGGACTGGAGCGGAGACAGTGGGCGAGGGTTCTGCGGCAACTTTCGGAGGCAGACCGGGGCGAAGCGGAGCGGAGCGCAGATGCATGTAGTGGGATCCCCGCGTCAGTGCTCACGGCCCGCGGCAGCTCGAGGCTCACGCGGACGGCCCTCCGCTCACCTCCGCAGAAGAGCGGGAGAGAGCCGAGCCCGCCACCGAGGCGGCCCCGCAGCACGGACCGGAGCACGCCACTGTCGGCTCTCGGCTTGGCCCGGCCCGCGGAGCAGGGTACCGTTGACTCGGTCGGCCCCCGAAGCTCGCTACCGCTCACTCCCGGGTCGGCGGGACCGGGCCCGCGATGAGGAGCTCGTTGGCTCCCGGGTTGACGAGCTGCGGCCGCGCGAGGGACCGGAGATTCTAGACCGGAGCTTACCAGCTGAAACTCGACTCACGGCCGACAATAAATACCTAAATCTATGCACAACTAATTTTAATAATTTTATTGCTTCTACTTACCAAATATGAACCCTCAAATCCAAATTCTGGAGAACTTTTAAAGCTGAACGGGAGGATTCCAATCTGAGGCGAGCGAGACAAGATGGCGTCTTCAACCTCGTGAAAAGACTGAGGCACGTAATTGACGTACGTGACGTCAGACCATCTTCAATAGAAAATTTTAAGTACAAAGGCTTATTGAAGTTAAAATGATTGGCCACTGTCAAGTCAAAACACACAAAAAGTTCAAATACCCCAAAAATTTAGATTTTGGTCTACTTTTTTGACACATCTGAGTAAACAATGCTTAAATTAATTAACTGAGTTGAAGTGTTGGGGTTTACAGTGTAATTAAAGACACAACTATGATATCAGCTGAACCGATATCATGGAGCTGATGCCCAATCCAGCAAAATTTCGGATCGGTGCATCCCTAATTCAAAGAAAAACAATATAATTTCCTTGAGACAACACCATGTTCTTTAAGATACAGAGATCCTTTTAAAGTTGGAATACTTTGCCTGTTTTCTCCACAAAATGAACACTTGCCCTGATGCCATTTTGCATTGCCCCGTCAGCGTTTTCTCTTCACAGTTCAGTGAGCTGCTGTAGCTTTGGCTCTGCGCTGGCCCATATGTCACTTTATATTCTAATGCTTTTGCTGTAGTGGCAAACTGCTATTTCTTCCTCTAGCCCTGAATCACACACAGGAGCTCATTATCGAATCATCCCATGGATCAACAGGCTCCGCAATAATCTATTATTCATACTAGAAAGTCTTAGGGGGATCACAAGTGCTGCGTTGTTTGCTTTGTGTGCTGCATCAGGTGTATTTTAGGCAAAACTGCTGAAGTTTATTTTGGCAGTGCTCCCTTTCTTTCAATTTAGACGTGTTTAAGTCATATAGGAGGGAATGTGTGGTCCTAATATTAAAGTATCTGATAAATTACATTGCAAATAATATTGTCTAATGATATTTTGTTTGTCATTTAAATCAGTGAATCCCAAAGATAAAATTTTACAACTATGACTTTGAAGTCTTTTTTGTATTGTTTGAGTGAAATTTTATTAAACAAAACATGCATTGGCGCTGCAGTTAATTTGAAATGATTACCAATGTCATTTTAATTTAGCTGTGGGGGTTTGCTGGTCTCCCCCACATTATGCCCCTTTTTATAATTATCCAGTCTGCAGTGCTATTCCTGTCCTATAAGACAAGCATTTAATAGCATGAGCCTGTCTGCAAAACTCTGCTGTGGCCACGTGTTGAATGACGCTTGTAGCACAAAAGTAAACAACAGGGCCACGCCAAAACACAGGAAATTAGAGACTGTGTGCTTTCCTCTGCAGCAGCTCCAGATCTTCTGTCAAGTGTACAGTGTACGTTAGCTTTGTTATTGTCTTAATGTTTTAAACAAAGCGACGTGACCCAGTTGAACCCCACCTCGAAGGCTATAGTAATCCACCAGTGACCCAGAAACTACTCTGTATAGCAGGTGGCTTTGCGGTGGGCCAATATGGTGAGAAAGTGTCAAAGCTAGGAAAGAGGCAAGCTAGGCAAGTTTAGGCTTATGAAATAAACAAGGTACAGTATAGCTTTTCTGGTACAGGGTCTTCTACACTGTGTATGATTTTAATGCAATTCAGCAGCAGTAAATGCCTTAAACAAAATATAATCTATGTATTGATGTATTGTTCAGTAAATCAGAATCAGAAGTATTTTTTTCTTTGCATTGTTGGGTTTTTCCCATTCTTTGGATATTGCTGCTCATTTATAGATAAATAAATAATCATGATTATTCAAACAATTATTCGCTCAGAGAGAAGATGAAGCATATTCATTTCTTAAAAGAAAGAAATGAATATAACTTGAAAGAAGGTAAAGTAGGTCACAGAAATAAAAAGTTGGAGCAAAGCCTGCTCAGTTATGTGAATAATAATCAGGACTATGTGCGTCATATTATTAATTGAAATCACAATTATTCAAATGATTGTTTGTTTGAAGGCTGAAGATGGCATAAGACTTAAAGGAACACAGAAGCAAGTGTAAAGGCACTGTTTAGCAACACTGAGCACATTTACAAGTTAATATTAATAATGATCAAATGTCTTGATTACGCAATTTTGTAATGGATTATTTGAGCAGTTGATTGGTCAGCCCTATGCTGTGCAATGTTCATTTCTCATAATCCTACAAAATAAATGATCCAGGATTGATTTTAAAAGAGTTT
The DNA here is from genome assembly GCA_038363315.1 of Mugilogobius chulae. Lineage (NCBI taxonomy): Eukaryota > Metazoa > Chordata > Actinopteri > Gobiiformes > Gobiidae > Mugilogobius > Mugilogobius chulae. The sequence continues at coordinate 29,425,168 of CM076408.1, forward strand.
ACCTGGATACAGGCTATTTTTACATAATTGTCATGTATTGTGATATTTTCTGCATAGCAATGATGTATAGTATAAAAATAAGTTGATGAATGATGATGACAGGCCTAACTTTCCCCAGTATGCTGCCAGGCCAAGTTACCGGTCAATTTCAAAGTGTTTTTAAGTTAAAGTTTAAAGTTACTTTAGTCTATCTTAAAATGACTAAAGTGCCTTTTTGACACGTGCTACTGTCCATCCCTTTTGTAACTCTTAAGATACTATGATGATACTATGATTATTAGTCACTGTCTGTATTTGATGACTCAATGCTGACTAATTTGTGTGTTTGAGAGGGACTGCTGCTGTCATCTTCCCAACGTGATGATGTATTGAGCTGCTAAGAATCTTACGTGTCCCATTCAGCCCATTTCACTGAGGGTAGAGATGGCACCAATAATAGAGTCTGACTTTTTCATTAAGTCTTAATACCCGGGCTTTAGCTGCAACCGTGTAAGCCTGCTAATATCCCTAGAATGACTCTGCTGTTTTATCATAATCACGACACAGCTTATTGGAACAGAGCACTACCCCTCCCCATGTTGGCTATTCTTACTTCTGCTGCATTTCAAAGCCTGTGGAACAAAAATAAAAATACAATTTTAGAATTATGATGGTTACTTTGGTCTGTATTGTGTTGACTGTATTATTTTATGTCGTGACAATGTGATTTGTATTGGTTTATGGTGTAAATGCAGATAATATAAAAACTGTCAGACTGTATTTATGGGACATTTCTCATGTCATTTTTTTGTTCCCTTTTGTAACTGGTTGCTTTTGCAAAATAATAAACAATGAAAATGAAGGAAGCATAAGAAGTAACACAGGGAACACTTAGTAATGAAGAGAAATATCTACTAATTTAAATGTTTAGTGTCTTAAAAATATAGCTGATATGTTTTGCTCACTTGAATTCTGACTGAGTTTCTAAATCAGCCATGTCCAAACTGCGGCCCGGGAGCCAAATGCGGCCCTTGGACAATATTTTGTTGGCCCTGCTAAATTGTCACAAATCTGCTAAATTGTCACAAATTACAAAAATGTATACATTTTTACTGTCAATTTGAACAATTCTGTCATAATAATTTAAATTACAATCAGCTTGATGTTATATAAACCCAAAACTTATGTTCAAAACCTGTTTTAAAGTGTTGTGGGTCATCAAAATGTCAAATGCAATTTTTTTTAAAGAATTTCCTTCATTTCCCTCTATTATGTGGCCCTCTGCTCCATATATTTTTCAAAAAGTGGCCCCTTAATGAACATTTAGACACCCTTGCTCTAAATTATTCACCACAATGTGTTTCGAAGAGCTTTTCATAATTGTCGGAGGCCAGCGTGAGAATAGGCGCACTTCTTTAATAGAAAGGGCATTATGAACTAACAAAAATAATATTTTTCTAGCATTCAAGCTTGAGCTGCAGGACAATGCAAAATGATTCAAACATGCATGAGTCAATCCAAATACAACTTTAGTGAACACTGTTAAAACATTGCTAAAATCTAAAAAGAAAGTGAGCCATGTTTTTCAGATGGAGAAGTGAAACAGGGTGGACCACCAGCCCATCCCAAAGCATCATACAGTTACTCTTTCTTTTAAGTTTGCACCAACAAAGTTCTTCTTTTGAACTTTCCGGGGGAAAACAGAATTTACAAATGGAAAAATGCTAAATGCATTTCCTCTACACAATATTAGCTTTGACACTTTTTACGCTGCTATTTTTCAATTTCCTCTTACTAAGTATTTATGGCTCATGCTTTGCATTTGTATTTGCATCATCTTTTCATATTGCTATAGGGTATAATAACAGTTTGCATACATATGAACAGACTATTTTTCTTTCCTGGATTTTTATATTTAGTTTTATATTGTTGAGGTTGTGTGTTTAGGCTGTTTGCATTCCTCTGATTTCTCCTGGGACTCCCTGCATTCATGAAGCAGTGACAAAGTTATACAGTATTTATAGACAAGATCCTGGAATGTAACAACTGTCTTTGGCCTCCTGCTAAGCCTCGGTCACACTTCCCTCACTAACACTGGATTATTTCATCCTGGACTCTGTGAACTTGCACAGTGCTCTATACAAATGTAAACAGTGTCTTTGAGCCGCTGTGTTGATTGAGGCTTCGAGGAAAGTGCAGTGTTTCGTGATGAGAAGCGATGGGATTGCAAATGTCTTTTTGGTGCCAGCAGCTTACGGGCAAATCTTTCAATTTCTTTTCTGGCCTTGCATGTGCTCTTAAATCCCTCCTCAGAAAACAAACAAATGAATAGTGATATGGAATTTGTGCGTTTAAATATGTTTAAGATTATTTTATACTTCCGGATTAACATAGCAATAATTCTAATTTGGTTCAAATTTGGTTCTCAGACCATATGTTCTTGTCCTTCAAGCTCCATTTTGGTACTAATTAGAGTAACTTATTTTACTACTTTCAAAACATGCATTTTACTGATCAAAATCAAGCATTTTACTGTGATTTTGATGTTATAAGCCTTAATAAAAGTCTGTCTTGTGGCTCTGTTAAACTATGTCCTAAAAGCATTCATTTGAATTGATCACTGTTTCTTGTTCCTTGATGAAAAACCTTTAAATACCCTTGACAGATGGACAATTCTTTTAAAAAATTAAACTTTTTGTTAGTTTCAACTTTTATTATTCAATTTGCAACCTGTCTGATGCAAAACTTGCCACAGGGGCACTGTGTAAAATTAGAAAAACATAAGAAGCTATCATTTGGACTTTAAAGGTTGAAAACGTTCTTCAACAAATGCATCCAAACAAGCCACTACATCTACTTAGGAAAACAACTCTTTGGCCTCTTGCTGGTCAATTCCCACTTGTTTTTCTGCCGAAGATTTGGTGCCAGACGATGAATAATATCAGTTGTGCCACTCCTCGTCTGGCCCACACTCTCAGCACTAACTCGCCACATTATCCACCCATGTGTCAGAGCAGCTTTGCCTGTGGCCATGTCAGTCAATGGGAAGTGTCTCGCTCTCACTCAGACTGCTGGGTCCCTAACATTGCCCCCCTCCTCACTCTCTCTGTCTCTCCACACTTGTCCATCTCTCTCTAATTGGCTCATCTTGATTCAGTATCTGCTTGTCACTGCGGTGTTCTGTATTTTGGTGCTCCTTCGTGCATGGATGTGTCTTGGAATAATCTAAATAATGATGAGTGACAACAGATTTCTCGGCCCCAGCAGGCAGCGTTGTGTTGCGGTCGCTTGCTCGCCGGGTTCATTTGGATTTCAAAGCTCCCCCGAGACGCACTGGGTCGACCCCATTAGATGATTTGTGAAAAGGCCATGGCAGCACCCTCTGCACGACAAATAAATACTTCATGGTGTTATATATTTATTAAACACAATCTAGCCTCCAGTGCATCCTGCAATGTGAACATAGACAGAATGTATTAAAGAATGTCTTCCAGGTACAAGGTAGGACAGATTTAGCAATGCAAATGCCTCTGCGGTTGTCAGTGCTGTGTTCGACACGGTTCAGGAAATATAAAACATAGTCAGTTGAAATTAGTTCAAAATGAAATAAGCTGGACATTTAGATTTTGGCCTGCTGGGTAAATATTTATCACCTACCGATATAATAATTGTGATTATATAACTCATACAATTTTTGTTTTGCTGTAAAAAACATTAGCCCTGTTTCCACAGGCTCGGGTTGGAGCGGGACGGTACGGCCCTATGCTGTTTCCACTGCGCAAAGCCACGCCACTCAATGGGTTCAAAGCGAGACGCTTTTGGCTCTGGACCCTGGAACAGACCTTACAGTGGTCCGCCATTTAAGCTCGATGATTGGACAAGAGAAAACACAGGCTCAGGCAAAAACTAGACGGAAAAGAGCAGATAGAAACAGGACAAATTGTTCCTCACCAAACGCTAACTCGATCCTGTGACAAACCGTCGCATTTCCAGTGATGAAAACTTGTTGCTCCGATTGACTTAACAAAGCAAAGCTAGCACATTAGCATCAGCTGTTTCTTGTTTGCCCAGGCAAAACACTGTAAAAAAATGGGAAATTTTGTGCGTAATGTGTCCAACATAATCCAACCTCAGAGCATTGAATAAAACTGGTTTAAAAAATTCAAAGATAAGCCAATAAGCTCTCCCAATTTTTTGGGAGACAGCACTCTATAGGCCATGTTCTCACTAGGAGGTAAAATTAAGCTTTATGTGTGTTCTTTAGGAGCAGGTCCCAGGTGGGCAAAAACATACTAAATAAAAAAATTAAGGCCAATAACTAATATGGCCAAAATATGTCAGACATAAAAAAGCAAACTGATACTGTACATCATTCTGTAAGCTATAAATGATTAAATTAGAAAAAATGTTTCCCCAGTCAACTAATTGAGACCAAATTTTAAAAGCTATGCAGGATAGAGCCTGGTCAGTACTTGGATGGGAGACTGCTGAAGCATCAAGTGCCACAGTGGGATGAATGGATTGTCATTGGCCCACCTTTCCCTTACGTCTGCATAGACTGGGTGGACCCTTGATTTTAAAACTTGTTGAATGCCATGCAATTTGGAAAAGCTTTTTATAAACAGATCTTTTCAAGTCATTCTGCTTTGAACCAATCAGGATTACATTCCAAATTTCAGAGAACAAACACCATTCTTTTTATAAGCATTCCTTCAGCTGTTTGTGCTCAGCTTTATGGCACCTCACTATTTGCTCAATAGAATAATCCTAGTGTTGTCAAATCAAAAGATACAAATCTCAAGGCTGTGTGCAGTCTTCCAGAGGATTGAATCAGCACCCTTCAGATGACTATCATCACGCTGCCATGTTTCTGAGTGTCCTCTTCCCCCAATAGCACCCCCCCAACCTCCCCTTGCACCTCTCACAGACCTGCCCCAGCTGCTCGGCCTGATTGGAGACGTGCCCTTTATGTCCCTGTAGGCTTCCATATTTTATCATATCGTTATGAGCTTGGAGACATGTTGCATGTCTGGAATAGACCAACCTGCTTCAGCAACAGGCAAACAATGTCACGGTATTATTTGTTATGTGAAAATTTGTCACATATAAAAAACAAAACATGCAGAAGATTGATGTACCTTAAAGAAAAAAAAAAAAACTCGATAGACGTTAGCTCAAAAAGCTACTTCTAGGCATTTTAAAAATGTGTGTATTGTATGGATGAAACAAGATCTTCTGTCAAAAGAGATGAGATCGAATTGCCATTTGCCACAACACCGTGCACAAAATGATCTTGTGACATACATTTGGACACACACTCACAAAAAATCAGATTTAGGCACTGAATACGTATTTTGAGAAGCCATAGTTCCAAAAAATAAAAAAGCAAATTATAAAAAAAAAAATTATAAAAAATTTTGCATTGTCCTTGTCTTTTGTCTTGTGAAATTTGTGTTCTGTCCCATCGTATTACAAATCTACCGTAATTTCTGGGCTATACTACTTTTTTCTCAAGCTTTGAACACTGCGGCTTATACGGCAATGCAGCAAAATGATAGATTCTCATAGACTTACTATTAACAAGAGCGGCCCATATATGTACTTTATCATTTTTCTTACTTAGATCTAGTAGGTGCGGCTTATATTCAGGTGCGCTCAATAGGGCAGAAATGACAGTACTTCTCCAGCAATTTTATAATTTGAACAAAAAGACACGTGACTGTCTTTGGCTCCTCTCTGACTAAGAAATCTACACAGAAAGTAGTAGTAGTTGCATTTTGTCTGATTATTTAGATGTTTTCAATCCAAACACTGATTACAGTTGAAATTTATATGAAGCCATTTATGCATCGAGTATGGGAACTACAGTCGAAAATTATCAATAATATTGTATGTTTAGAAGATAAGCTAAAAATTGAATTCTTCATTGTTTGACTATTTGTATGGAGTCAATTCAAAAACATATTATTTTTTTTGCTTTTTTTTTTTTTTTGTTTCCAGCGCATCCGCCATGACAGTTCAAAAGTCTCTAAAAGGTCAAAACGAAAGCCGCTGTAGCACTTTCATTTCCCTCTTTTCAGCGTCTGTTGTGTCTCTCCCTGTGTTTTGTGTCTGTTTTTCAAATATGCGACCTCCATTATAGACGCAGAGGTGCACTCCCCTTAAGCCTGACTGTGGTGTGTTATCGACAGGTCCAAATAGCTCTGCCCCCTGCCTCTCGGCCGATGAGGTCTCCTAATGGCCTTGTCCCCTCTGTGGCTCAGTCCTTTCATGATATTTTTATTTCTGGAGCTTTTCTTTGCATCCTCATAATGACCTTCTACCTCAGGTAATTTCAATGCTGCACAGATAATCTCTACATTAGCTTGACACAATGCTAGAGCAAAATACAAAATGTGTCATACTATGTGGCTTTCATTCACATTATTTATTTATTTTTGTCTGCTGGCAATAGTCAGGAAGTGGAGTTGTCAGATGGTTAAGTTAGATACTAATCAAATGTACTGTAGTACCGGAGTCAAGTACAAATGAGTCAGAACTGAAGCAGAACTGAGGATCGGAGAAGTATGAACCTGAGGCGGTGCATGAGAACCAAGAACTTGTAATTCTGAGCTTGTGGCCGTTAAAACTGCATGGGGAATGTCGTCCTGTGGACTGTCCTCTGTGCTGAAAACATTCATGGCACGTGGAGTTGCTAGCGAACACTGATCATGCAGCAGGTTGAAAAAGCTTGGCTCTTTGAGTGTGAGTGGTCGTCATGTGTTGGAGCAGCGATGACACCGTCAGTCAGGGTGGAGAGCAGGTGCAGGGGTCAGAGTTAACAAGTGTGAGCTGGCTGGATTGGGGTCAATGCTCGTACAAATGCAGTGGCTAGGATTTGATTAATTGTGCAGCCCTACCCCCCAGCACAGATATACTGTATTGCTGAAGAGTTTTTGAGGTGAATTGAATTCACAGTTGTGTCTAGTTCTAATTATGTACTGTTCAATCATCAAATCCAGAAGATGTTATTGTTGTTAGCATTGTGGCTAACTCTAGTTGTTAAAGTGCTTAAAACACATTGGACCTGATTTGTCATGCCAGGTTGCAGACAGAAACTGAAAAAAAAAAAAAAAAATCATGTTCTTTGCAAGCAATTTATGCAAACTTGAATATTGTGTCTGTGTGAAAGACAAATGTCAGCTACACCAAGTTTTTGCTCCCCCTAACCTGTTTTGCACATGAGCAAATGCTCTGGCTCATTGTTCCATATACAATTTTGATGCCTAGAATGAAAAAAATAAGTGATCAAAATGTGAACTGATTCATGAAGTTTTAAACTAAATGTTTTTTAGGGCTGTAATGGACTAAATAAATTCTTGATCGGAAATGTTCCATTGACCAATTAATCCACTAAACGACTAACAGACTATTTTTGTTTATTCGACGCTTTAAAGAAGCAAAATCATATGTTGCGCCTTTTAATACATTTTACTTTTGTGATGATTTTTAAGCAATTCTTTCTATCATCTCTTGATGCAACAATTTCTCAGTATCCAACATGTGCATCACTTATTACCTGCTTCCCAAAATCACTCAGCACCATTCAGTTCCCTTGTGGCCCATGGATCCTCCGTTGTCCAATCGGCTCGTGTCACACTGGGAGATAAATGAAATGGTCCATCTCTTCAGCAGCTTTGGGTGTGGCTGAAGAAGACATTTTGATCATTGCGTGCTAAAGCGTGCCTCTGACCTCATCCGTGCTCACCACCAGAAAGAGCTGTGCGTCTCGGGCATCTGTTGCATCTCATTAGCATTAGCTTAGCCGCGCCGATGAATTACCTCTATGGATTTGTCTCTAATATGCGCCCGTGACATCCTCCAGCCTTTTCTATCCGGCCTCATAATCCCTTTATCTTGGCAACTATTCACGGGCGTAAAGGCAAAAGCTGTTGAATAATGATGTGCTCTCCATTCTCTCTATGCTAATCTTTATCTCAAGGTGACAGTGATGCCAGTCTAATATGCACACACACTTTCACAGCACTAAATAAATATATTCACCCATAATCTTATTAGAGACATTCATGTTTTGCTTTTATGAACAACAAGGCAAATTATTTAAGGAATAATATTCAATAGTTGTTGAATGTATTCACATTTAAGAATTGTAGCCAGTTGGTTTTTAATGGAGATCTATTATACAGACAAAACTTGTAGCTTTTAGCCATGTTATTGTCATTATTTCTTCTTCTCATTTATTCACTCTAAGTTGAGAGTGATTCCGACATACTTGAGCAATCTTTGTTTCCCACTTTTTTAACCTTCATTTCATATTCACTGATCCACTGAATTTCCACCATGGCCACTTCTCCTTGCTTACAATAAGCTTAATAACATATAATAAATAAGTCTTACAGAACTAGTGTTTCTCCTGTAAACCAGGGGGATTTTGGCTGCATGTGATACATTCAACCAGCCTTATTCACTGGTAACAGTATTAAAGATCCTCTTTTAGGTTATTTGATGCAATTTAATTCAAAAGATATTTTATGAGATCACTGCCAAGCCACGTGAGTTCTCAAATGAATACAGTAATGAGATGTGATTTAAAAAAAATGTTCTTTACAAACTTTACAAATGAACATTTTAAACATTTACACTTTAAGAAGACATGATGAACATCCCTAACCTAAACTTTACACATGTTTGGATCATTTATGTTTAGGTTGTGGCCTTGTAAGAACAGCTATTAGGCTAAACCCTGCATAGCCTATTATGGCACTTACCCTGATTCCTTGGCACTCAACATAATGTAGGTGATTTCCGTTATGAAAATGTGCGTTTTTCTATTCCTCGAGTCAAATGAGGAGTCAAGCAGAACAAAGCCCCACACTGATGCTCATGTATGCTCCCTTTGTGTCCCTCCCTGCACCACTGTCATGTCCCAGCCTCAGCCTACAAATCCCAGAGTTCAACAGTTCACTCCCAGCCACAGTGTTTACCAAGGGTCAGTGACTGTGAGTGGCAGAGCTGAAATGATTACAAAAGTGTCAGTTTGTTCATGCACGGCGGGTTTCTCATTTACATATTTGGAGAGCATGCTTGGCTGCTTTGTTTGACTGCGAAAAATCGCTTTTGGCTGCACATTTATACAAGTCACTTTTGTTTGGGTTTATTAACTGATGAGTGACAGCACTGTCATGAAGCTAATACGTTTGGGATTATGATTTTCCCCCATAGAGCTTGACAAATGAAGTGTTTTGTATTCCGATTAGGGAGTTAGCTCTTTTAATTTTAGCATTGCAGAATGATGGAAAACACTTGACTTGTGAAGAAAATGTATCTTTCATTTCCTTCTTTTCATTGTCACTTTGGTCAGAGGTAATGCCTTAGCTTCCTTTAAACAGTCACTCCTGCAACATAACAGGTTTTAGACTGGCACAGTGACTATTCCGGCTCATCATACTTACCTTATACTCTCTGTAATACAGTAAATGTTTACAGATTTATTTCCTCCTCTTCTTCTTTTGCTGTAGGGCATTGTTGTAAATGAGAAGTTGCCATGGTGTATTAATGGCAGCAGCTGTTTTGGTTTTGGGTGGAGCAGACAGTTTTTAAAAATGGGTGACTCTTTCCAACACCAAGTTCCTGTTTTGATGAGGAGTGTGAAGTAATCTGCAAAATACTGCCCTCATGATCTAAATAAACTTGAGTCTGAGAGCTCCTTTTTGGGTGAGGAAGTGAAATTGCATGATGTAAAAGTTTTCACAGCAGGATGTGCCTTGGACAGATTGGCACTGGGGAGCAGAGCTGAACAGGCCTCCTCAAGAAAGCCAGTTCTCAGAAAATCCAGTCCTAATGATTTAAATGCACAGCAGCAGCAGCAGCAGAGCCTCAGCCATCGCCCAGGGCCAGCCAGGACCGTAATAAACTAGTTTAAGTGGGAGAGGAGAAAGAGATGCAGACGATGGACGACACAGAGAGTTTCAAAGAACAAAAAGGCAACATAATAAAGAGCTTTAACTTTTTACAAAACAGTGCTATTGAAATGTTAAATTAGTTTAACAATGTGTGTTCTTTCTAGTTCTGTCATTTTTTGTTCTTGAATTGTTCGTTGACTTAGTTGGAACTCTATTTAAACTGTTGATAATATCTGATTATGTTTTTATGACTGACCTGTTACTTGTGGCTTAATCTCATCAATGCCTGTAGGAAATAGTTTAGTTTATTAGATTTCAGAATGATTGTGTAAACATATTCAACCTTCAAGTGACAGTGACTAATAAGAGAAACATATTGACATAATTTTTCTTTTTTAAGCAATCCAAAGAAACATTGCACACAAATTGAATGAACTGAAGCACAAATTGCATAAGTACATTAATTTCCCATAAAGACTGGACTGTTAGTTTGGCTTAATGGTTACAGAGTTCATCCGACTATCTGAAGATCAAAGGTTTGATACCCACTTGGACCATGTTTTATTATTTGTATTCTTGGCAAGACACTTGTATGAAAGGTGTTTGCGTGAGTGAGTGTGAAGTTGGTGGTACATTTGGTCGATTGGTATCTTTGTTCTGCCGGTCTATCCCAGGATAGAGTTGTGATTATATACATGGTTTACCACTTGCCTGACCAGCTAGCCCGTCCTACATTCTGTTTGTCTGTTAAAGCGTGTAGGGACTGGCTGGTCAGGCAAGTTTACCACCACAAAGTTTATATTAATAGCACAGCTCTGACAAATTCTTGTCACAAAAGGAAATGATCAGATTAACTTGTGCAAATTTACCTTCTGTTTATCTCATGACAAAATACATCATGTCAATATGAAAATCTGACTCAGACCTCATCTGGCTTCATGACACCTTCACACTGTAGCAGGGTTCTACAGTAATCAAGTTCATTTTGATTCTTGTTCTAATCCGATGCAAAAATTGAGTAATCGTGATTATTAACATTGACTTGTGTGTTGTAATCGTCGATACGTGTTTGTGGAACTGTATACTGTAGAGGACAGATAGTGCCTTTACACTTGTAAAAATGTCATTTTCAGTTGCATTTACAGTGCACAAATGGTCTGTCTTCTCCAATGCAAATAATAGTTTGAATAATCAAGATTTCAAATATGATTTATGACTATTATTTTTTTTGTAACTGAGTTACAGATCGAGTACATTATACAATATAAAAAACAACCAATACTCCATATACTTTATTGAAAAAAACAGTAATGTTGAAACATCTTCCACGTCTTATAACCATTTACTGTAAGTTCAAAGTACGAGTTTCAATTAGCCAACAGATTTTACACAGCATCTTTCTCTGATTATTTGTTAAAGCTTGACCTTTGAGTAATGCATTTCTAAATGTATAACATTTATTAGACCTTAATGAGAAACGCCAGAGGTCACTGTGTCTCAATTAGCTTTCCATTTGAACTATGTTGTTTCCGCTTGACTTGTGGTTCTTTTGAAAAACATCTGCAGGCCATTTTAAAGTCTGGGGTCACTGTAGCGTGGAATACAGGAAGTGCCCTGTCTGTCCCGCGGGCGCTGTGACATTAACAGAATGTACTTAAACAGCACACACGTTTACATACAAGGACTAACAGTCTCAAGAAACTGGAGGAAGGTCAGGGCAGGTCACAGAATAAATGAGAAGACACCGGACTTTGGTGTTTTATGGCTAAGAGGGGCTGGTGTTGCCTTTGTGAATCAACTGACACCATCCAGACCTAGCAAAGATCTGTGGTCGTTTTGTAAAAGCAGACACAGATTTCTCTTTATGTACCTTACATGAGCTATTTGGTTTTTAGATGTGAAGAGTCATTGTCAACTATTGCCACCTTCCCTCTCTTTTTCTTTTCTTCCTCTATTTTCTTCCTTATATTTTTGTTTTTTTGGGTACAATAATGCTTTATTAGGCAGCACAACATTATTGAGTGAAATGGGGCATAGACATTCATTCATTAAGTGGTTGAGGTCTGGACTTGAATTCACAACCATGCGGTTGGCACCAATCACACTTTAAACAGAGAAATGAACCATGAACCAACTCTCGACCCTCTCAGAAATTGAAGTAGATGTTTGCAACTGGGTTTATTGTTCATGCCCAAATTAACTCAAACATACCTTTTCCAGATTAAAAAAATAGATAATTGTAAAAGTACATCTTGAAATCATCTCATGATCCCCAGATTTGATTCACGCAGCCCCGGGAGGTCCCAACCCTCACTTTGGGAACCACTGCCTTAGACCACCAAAATGTCACCTATAAATCAGATAAGAAAACCCATGGCTATGTTTTCCACAACGTATGTCAAAGTACATTACCAAACAAGAATGCAAAACAAACAAACAAAAAAATAGGTAAAGCGTACTTTAAATGAGCTGCTAAAGTAGCTTGTGCTAACATCCACTTTCATGTGTTTCATGATTTTAACTTTATTACTTTTAATAGTCCATGTGTACATTATGAGTCAAGTCTTTGTTCATGCTTATTTATTAGAGCTATTTAAAGTACAGTTATTCTGATGTTTTCTCTATAACTTAGCATATGCAGAATGCTTTCATTATCCAAGCAGCTCATTAATTTGTGCTGTCTATTATTACAGCCCAAAGGGAAATCAATATTAATTCTAGAGGCGATTCTGTACATCTCCTTCCTACAGCTGCAGATGAAGATATTTATAAACAGAGAAAGCTACACAAAGCAAACTGACCTGCTGAATTATGCAGTCATACTTTCTCCATTTAGGAAAAGAATAGATCAATTTGTCAAACCAAAAACCATTAACCCGGACCACGGATGGGGTAACTATAGCAACCGGGCTTATGTTTGATCTTGATCAGAAGCACCTGTTTATCCTGTGGAGATTTGCACTCGCAGACATGCACATTAGTGTCTTTAAATGTGATTATTAAACAGATACAGTGGAAAATGTTTGTTTTTATGTTTATTGTATGTCTCTTATGAGTTTGGGTAGATTTCGCTCCTGGTGCAGTCTGAAGGGACTTGTACTCCATCAATGTCTCCCGAGGGATATCTCAGTATCAGTCTGCACTTCCTGTTTCTAACTCTCAGTTTAATATCTTTATGACCCCTGCTGTCCTTCTGTTCCGCAGAGAGCTAAATTAAAAACTATTTTCTCAGATTACTTTTTTGTCTCTGGCTTGTTACGGCCATCTGTTTGTTTTTTGCGCAAGCTTAGTGTCGGTCATACTTCTCTGCGTCCCGTCCTGTGATGAGCACCCGCTTTCATTGAGCTCCTCGTTTGATGGCTACTGTGGTTTTCTTCACTCGCTGTTTTGAAAGTTGCATATTTAAGGCCCATTTTCTCTCATTCTGACTGTCTGTCCTTCTGCACTACCTCCCGTCATGTGTTTTGAAAAGGGATGGTAGAGCATTTTTTGATCCAGGTCAAAAACAACTTTTGTTAAAAATTAGTATTCTTGACACAACTTTGTTCTTCCTTCTGAAAAGTAAACTGAATGTGCAAGCAGATAGTGTTAAGCAAGGACAATTATTACATGTCTTCTTTAAAGTTCTAGAACGGAAAGTTAAAAAATGTCATAAATCTACAGTTTGTTATTTGTTCACAATAAATAAATGCATATTAGAAGTGTTGTCAATGAGTTAACAAGTGGGGACAGTGGTAAACGCTTTTTTTTAAAGCAGGATTTCTGCAAAGCCAAACTTTTTTTTTTTTTTTTTTCAAACATTTTTGAATGTCTGTTTCTGTATACAGTCTAATGTCTATGTCACTACAACCTGAGTAAGCTTTATTTGTATAGCGCTTTTCATAGTCACAAAGCTCTTCACAGTGAAACTCTCTCCTCACTTAGCGAGTGAGTGCAGGTCAGCTGAGTGATTCGCCTAACACATGGCGTCTCAACCTCCGACCACCACCAAGTGTGAACCAAGTGTTCCCTAACCTGCATGTTATTAGTTGGTGGGGAAACCGGGTGCCTGGGGAAAACCATCCAATCGGAGGAACATGCAAATTCCTTCTAGCTGTGAGACCAGAGCGCTATCCACTCTGCTACTGTGCTGCTACTACATCTTTTTCAAGAAATCCACAAAAGAAAAGAAGCTAACAATTTTACATTTTGCTTAAAATGTAAAATTGGTTCTCACACATTGTTTTTGGTCATGTCCAAAATTACAACAGTTCTGGCAAATAATTGGACAAGAAATTAACACAAATTCTCTCTGTCAGTTTGAGCAATTATACTTTCTTTATTGCTCAAGTCGAGAGACAGTGTTTTTCTTGCTTTTTTTTCACTTACCTGAATGTAACTTTTAACTTTTAAGGGTCGTAGAGTCGAATTTCATTCACAAATGTTGATTTAGCAACATAGCTTTTGCTTTTGCACATTAATAAACTCTTGTAGTTAGCTGACAATGAGGCTTTTTTGACTTGTTTCCACTGTTTGTGTCTGAGTGGCGGCTCTTCCTGGAGGCGGGGTGCGCGCGCATCGCCTGTGTTGATAAACAAAAAATCCCTCTATTGTAAATTTCCTCTGAGATTCAGAAAAAAATAAAGTAAAGTTTAGAAGCCTTCTCTGGGCTAAATATTATAGTAGTGAGCATAATTTATTTTATTTAAAGTTTTTATCTGAAACTTTATTAACCTCAAAATTCTGTAAGTTTTTTTTTATTATTTTTAAATTTTTTTTATCTGCTGGTTAACGTGCAGCATGCTATACAACTCTTAATATTTGACTTTATGGCAAAATTGATTAAGAATCTGAGCTCTGGAACACAGTCAACTTGAGTGAGATTGTTGTGTTGAGCTCCATAGAGAGATACATGTACTGTATATTAATGTTTGAAAATTAAAATCAATAAACATAATTGAAAGAAAAGAAAAAAACAAAACAAAACAGCATTGTGAATATATAATAGGTCACGGCTCTTGAATANAATCTTATCGCGAGCTCTTCTATTGTTTCTGAGGTGTCCTCTTCTCTTTCCAGATCAGCATGCTCGTTCCCATTACCTCCCCTTGCACCTCTCACAGACCTGCCCAGCTGCTCGGCCTGATGGAGACGTGCCCTTTATGTCCCTGTAGGCTTCCATATTTTATCATATCGTTATGAGCTTGGAGACATGTTGCATGTCTGGAATAGACCAACCTGCTTCAGCAACAGGCAAACAATGTCACGGTATTATTTGTTATGTGAAAATTTGTCACATATAAAAAACAAAACATGCAGAAGATTGATGTACCTTAAAGAAAAAAAAAAAAACTCGATAGACGTTAGCTCAAAAAGCTACTTCTAGGCATTTTAAAAATGTGTGTATTGTATGGATGAAACAAGATCTTCTGTCAAAAGAGATGAGATCGAATTGCCATTTGCCACAACACCGTGCACAAAATGATCTTGTGACATACATTTGGACACACACTCACAAAAAAATCAGATTTAGGCACTGAATACGTATTTTGAGAAGCCATAGTTCCAAAAAATAAAAAAGCAAATTATAAAAAAAAAAATTATAAAAAATTTTGCATTGTCCTTGTCTTTTGTCTTGTGAAATTTGTGTTCTGTCCCATCGTATTACAAATCTACCGTAATTTCTGGGCTATACTACTTTTTTCTCAAGCTTTGAACACTGCGGCTTATACGGCAATGCAGCAAAATGATAGATTCTCATAGACTTACTATTAACAAGAGCGGCCCATATATGTACTTTATCATTTTTCTTACTTAGATCTAGTAGGTGCGGCTTATATTCAGGTGCGCTCAATAGGGCAGAAATGACAGTACTTCTCCAGCAATTTTATAATTTGAACAAAAAGACACGTGACTGTCTTTGGCTCCTCTCTGACTAAGAAATCTACACAGAAAGTAGTAAGTAGTTGCATTTTGTCTGATTATTTAGATGTTTTCAATCCAAACACTGATTACAGTTGAAATTTATATGAAGCCATTTATGCATCGAGTATGGGAACTACAGTCGAAAATTATCAATATATTGTATGTTTAGAAGATAAGCTAAAAATTGAATTCTTCATTGTTTGACTATTTGTATGGAGTCAATTCAAAAACATATATTTTTTTTGCTTTTTTTTTTTTTTTGTTTCCAAGCGCATCCGCCATGACAGTTCAAAAGTCTCTAAAAGGTCAAAACGAAAGCCGCTGTAGCACTTTCATTTCCCTCTTTTCAGCGTCTGTTGTGTCCTCCCTGTGTTTTGTGTCTGTTTTTCAAATATGCGACCTCCATTATAGACGCAGAGGTGCACTCCCCCTTAAGCCTGACTGTGGTGTGTTATCGACAGGTCCAAAATAGCTCTGCCCCTGCCTCTCGCCGATGAGGTCTCCTAATGGCCTTGTCCCCTCGTGGCTCAGTCCTTTCATGATATTTTTATTTCTGGAGCTTTTCTTTGCATCCTCATAATGACCTTCTACCTCAGGTAATTTCAATGCTGCACAGATAATCTCTAAATTAAGCTTGACACAATGCTAGAGCAAAATACAAAATGTGTCATACTATTGTGGCTTTCATTCACATTATTTATTTATTTTTGTCTGCTGGCAATAGTCAGGAATGGAGTTGTCAGATGGTTAAGTTAGATACTAATCAAATGTACTGTAGTACCGGAGTCAAGTCAAATGAGTCAGAACTGAAGCAGAACTGAGGATCGGAGAAGTATGAACCTGAGGCGGTGCATGAGAACCAAGAATTGTAATTCTGAGCTTGTGGCCGTTAAAACTGCATGGGGAATGTCGTCCTGTGGACTGTCCTCTGTGCTGAAAACATTCATGGCACGTGGAGTTGCTAGCGAACACTGATCATGCAGCAGGTTGAAAAAGCTTGGCTCTTTGAGGTGAGTGTCGTCATGTGTTGGAGCAGCGATGACACCGTCAGTCAGGGTGGAGAGCAGGTGCAGGGGTCAGAGTTAACAAGTGTGAGCTGGCTGGATTGGGGTCAATGCTCGTACAAATGCAGTGGCTAGGATTTGATTAATTGTGCAGCCCTACCCCCAGCACAGATATACTGTTTCTGAAGAGTTTTTGAGGTGAATTGAATTCACAGTTGTGTCTAGTTCTAATTATGTACTGTTCAATCATCAAATCCAGAAGATGTTATTGTTGTTAGCATTGTGGCTAACTCTAGTTGTTAAAGTGCTTAAAACACATTGGACCTGATTTGTCATGCCAGGTTGCAGACAGAAACTGAAAAAAAAAAAAAAAAATCATGTTCTTTGCAAGCAATTTATGCAAACTTGAATATTGTGGTCTGTGTGAAAGACAAATGTCAGCTACACCAAGTTTTTGCTCCCCTAACCTGTTTTGCACATGAGCAAATGCTCTGGCTCATTGTTCCATATACAATTTTGATGCCTAGAATGAAAAAAAATAAGTGATCAAAATGTGAACTGATTCATGAAGTTTTAAACTAATGTTTTTTAGGGCTGTAATGGACTAAATAAATTCTTGATCGGAAATGTTCCATTGACCAATTAATCCACTAAACGACTAACAGACTATTTTTGTTTATTCGACGCTTTAAAGAAGCAAAAATCATATGTTGCGCCTTTTAATACATTTTACTTTTGTGATGATTTTTAAGCAATTCTTTCTATCATCTCTTGATGCAACAATTCTCAGTATCCAACATGTGCATCACTTATTACCTGCTTCCCAAAATCACTCAGCACCATTCAGTTCCCTTGTGGCCCATGGATCCTCCGTTGTCCAATCGGCTCGTGTCACACTGGGAGATAAATGAAATGGTCCATCTCTTCAGCAGCTTTGGGTGTGGCTGAAAGACATTTTGATCATTGCGTGCTAAAGCGTGCCTCTGACCTCATCCGTGCTCACCACCAGAAAGAGCTGTGCGTCTCGGGCATCTGTTGCATCTCATTAGCATTAGCTTAGCCGCGCCGATGAATTACCTCTATGGATTTGTCTCTAATATGCGCCCGTGACATCCTCCAGCCTTTTCTATCCGGCCTCATAATCCCTTTATCTTGGCAACTATTCACGGGCGTAAAGGCAAAAGCTGTTGAATAATGATGTGCTCTCCATTCTCTCTATGCTAATCTTTATCTCAAGGTGACAGTGATGCCAGTCTAATATGCACACACACTTTCACAGCACTAAATAAATATATTCACCCATAATCTTATTAGAGACATTCATGTTTGCTTTTATGAACAACAAGGCAATTATTTAAGGAATAATATTCATAGTTGTTGAATGTATTCACATTTAAGAATTGTAGCCAGTTGGTTTTTAATGGAGATCTATTATACAGACAAAACTTGTAGCTTTTAGCCATGTTATTGTCATTATTTCTTCTTCTCATTTATTCACTCTAAGTTGAGAGTGATTCCGACATACTTGAGCAATCTTTGTTTCCCACTTTTTTAACCTTCATTTCATATTCACTGATCCACTGAATTTCCACCATGGCCACTTCTCCTTGCTTACAATAAGCTTAATAACATATAATAAATAAGTCTTACAGAACTAGTGTTTCTCCTGTAAACCAGGGGATTTTGGCTGCATGTGATACATTCAACCAGCCTTATTCACTGGTAACAGTATTAAAGATCCTCTTTTAGGTTATTTGATGCAATTTAATTCAAAAGATATTTTATGAGATCACTGCCAAGCCACGTGAGTTCTCAAATGAATACAGTAATGAGATGTGTTTAAAAAAAATGTTCTTTACAAACTTTACAAATGAACATTTTAAACATTTACACTTTTAAGAAGACATGATGAACATCCCTAACCTAAACTTTACACATGTTTGGATCATTTATGTTTAGGTTTGGGCCTTGTAAGAACAGCTATTAGGCTAAACCCTGCATAGCCTATTATGGCACTTACCCTGATTCCTTGGCACTCAACATAATGTAGGTGATTTCCGTTATGAAAATGTGCGTTTTTCTATTCTCGAGTCAAATGAGGAGTCAAGCAGAACAAAGCCCCACACTGATGCTCATGTATGCTCCCTTTGTGTCCCTCCCTGCACCACTGTCATGTCCCAGCCTCAGCCTACAAATCCCAGAGTTCAACAGTTCACTCCCAGCCACAGTGTTTACCAAGAGGGTCAGTGACTGTGAGTGGCAGAGCTGAAATGATTACAAAAGTGTCAGTTTGTTCATGCCACGGCGGGTGTTCTCATTTACATATTTGGAGAGCATGCTTGGCTGCTTTGTTTGACTGCGAAAAATCGCTTTTGGCTGCACATTTATACAAGTCACTTTTGTTTTGGGTTTATTAACTGATGAGTGACAGCACTGTCATGAAGCTAATCGTTTGGGATTATGATTTTCCCCCATAGAGCTTGACAAATGAAGTGTTTTGTATTCCGATTAGGGAGTTAGCTCTTTTAATTTTAGCATTGCAGAATGATGGAAAAACTTGACTTGTGAAGAAAATGTATCTTTCATTTCCTTCTTTCTCATTGTCACTTTGGTCAGAGGTAATGCCTTAGCTTCCTTTAAACAGTCACTCCTGCAAACATAAACAGGTTTTAGACTGGCACAGTGACTATTCCGGCTCATCATACTTACCTTATACTCTCTGTAAATACAGTAAATGTTTACAGATCTTATTTCCTCCTCTTCTTCTTTGCTGTAGGGCATTGTTGTAAATGAGAAGTTGCCATGGTGTATTAATGGCAGCAGCTGTTTTGGTTTTGGGTGGAGCAGACAGTTTTTAAAAATGGGTGACTCTTCCAACACCAAGTTCCTGTTTTGATGAGGAGTGTGAAGTAATCTGCAAAATACTGCCCTCATGATCTAAATAAACTTGAGTCTGAGAGCTCCTTTTTGGGTGAGGAAGTGAAATTGCATGATGTAAAAGTTTTCACAGCAGGATGTGCCTTGGACAGATTGGCACTGGGGAGCAGAGCTGAACAGGCCTCCTCAAGAAAAGCCAGTTCTCAGAAAATCCAGTCCTAATGATTTAAATGCACAGCAGCAGCAGCAGCAGAGCCTCAGCCATCGCCCAGGGCCAGCCAGGGACCGTAATAAACTAGTTTAAGTGGAGAGGAGAAAGAAGATGCAGACGATGGACGACACAAGAGAGTTTCAAAGAACAAAAAGGCAACATAATAAAAGAGCTTAACTTTTTACAAAACAGTGCTATTGAAATGTTAAATTTAGTTTAACAATGTGTGTTCTTTCTAGTTCTGTCATTTTTGTTCTTGAATTGTTCGTTGACTTAGTTGGAACTCTATTTAAACTGTTGATAATATCTGATTATGTTTTTATGACTGACTGTTACTTGTGGCTTAATCTCATCAATGCCTGTAGGAAATAGTTTAGTTTATTAGATTTCAGAATGATTGTGTAAACATATTCAACCTTCAAGTGACAGTGACTAATAAGAGAAAACAATATTGACATAATTTTTCTTTTTTAAGCAATCCAAAGAAACATTGCACACAAATTGAATGAACTGAGCACAAATTGCATAAGTCACATTAATTTCCCATAAAGACTGGACTGTTAGTTTTGGCTTAATGGTTACAGAGTTCATCCGACTATCTGAAGATCAAAGGTTTGATACCCACTTGGACCATGTTTTATTATTTGTATTTCTTGGCAAGACACTTGTATGAAAGGTGTTTGCGTGAGTGAGTGTGAAGTTGGTGGTACATTTGGTCGATTGGTATCTTTGTTTCTGCCGGTCTATCCAGGATAGAGTTGTGATTATATACATGGTTTACCACTTGCCTGACCAGCTAGCCCGTCCTACATTCTGTTGTCTGTTAAAGCGTGTAGGGACTGGCTGGTCAGGCAAGTTTACCACCACAAAGTTTAATATTAATAGCACAGCTCTGACAAATTCTTGTCACAAAAGGAAATGATCAGATTAAACTTGTGCAAATTTACCTTCTGTTTATCTCATGACAAAATACATCAATGTCAATATGAAAATCTGACTCAGACCTCATCTGGCTTCATGACACCTTCACACTGTAGCAGGGTTCTACAGTAATCAAGTTCATTTTGATTCTTGTTCTAATCCGATGCAAAATTGAGTAATCGTGATTATTAACATTGACTTGTGTGTTGTAATCGTCGATACGTGTTTGTGGAACTGTATACTGTAGAGGACAGATAGTGCCTTTACACTTGTAAAAATGTCATTTCAGTTTGCATTTACAGTGCACAAATGGTCTGTCTTCTCCAAATGCAAATAATAGTTTGAATAATCAAGATTTCAAATATGATTTATGACTATTATTTTTTTTGTAACTGAGTTACAGATCGAGTACATTATACAATATAAAAAACAACCAATACTCCATATACTTTATTGAAAAAAACAGTAATGTTGAAACATCTTCCACGTCTTATAACCATTTACTGTAAGTTCAAAGTACGAGTTTCAATTAGCCAACAGATTTTACACAGCATCTTTCTCTGATTATTTGTTAAAGCTTGACCTTTGAGTAATGCATTTCTAAATGTATAACATTTATTAGACCTTAATGAGAAAACGCCAGAGGTCACTGTGTCTCAATTAGCTTCCATTTGAACTACTGTTGTTTCCGCTTGACTTGTGGTTCTTTTGAAAAACATCTGCAGGCCATTTTAAAGTCTGGGGTCACATGTAGCGTGGAATACAGGAAGTGCCCCTGTCTGTCCGCGGGCCGCTGTGACATTAACAGAATGTACTTAAACAGACACACACGTTTACATACAAGGACTAACAGTCTCAAAGAAACTGGAGGAAGGTCAGGGCAGGTCACAGAATAAATGAGAAGACACCGGACTTTGGTGTTTATGGCTAAGAGGGGGCTGGTGTTGCCTTTGTGAATCAACTGACACAATCCAGACCTAGCAAAGATCTGTGGTCGTTTTGTAAAAGCAGACACAGATTTCTCTTTATGTACCTTACATGAGCTATTGGTTTTTAGATGTGAAGAGTCATTGTCAACTATTGCCACCTTTCCCTCTCTTTCTTCTTTCTTCCTCTATTTCTTCCTTATATTTTTGTTTTTTGGGTTACAATAATGCTTTATTAGGCAGCACAACATTATTGAGTGAAATGGGGCATAGACATTCATTCATTAAGTGGTTGAGGTCTGGACTTGAATTCACAACCATGCGGTGGCACCAATCACACTTTAAACCAGAGAAATGAACCATGAACCAACTCTCGACCCTCTCAAGAAATTGAAGTAGATGTTTGCAACTGGGTTATTGTTCATGCCCAAATTAACTCAAACATACCTTTTCCAGATTAAAAAAATAGATAATTGTAAAAGTACATCTTGAAATCATCTCATGATCCCCAGATTTTGATTCACGCAGCCCCGGGAGGTCCCAACCCTCACTTTGGGAACCACTGCCTTAGACCACCAAAATGTCACCTATAAATCAGATAAGAAAACCCATGGCTATGTTTTCCACAACGTATGTCAAAGTACATTACCAAACAAGAATGCAAAACAAACAAACAAAAAAATAGGTAAAGCGTACTTTAAATGAGCTGCTAAAGTAGCTTGTGCTAACATCCACTTTCATGTGTTTCATGATTTAACTTTATTACTTTTAATAGTCCATGTGTACATTATGAGTCAAGTCTTTGTTCATGCTTATTTATTAGAGCTATTTAAAGTACAGTTATTCTGATGTTTTCTCTATAACTTAGCATATGCAGAATGCTTTCATTATCCAAGCAGCTCATTAATTTGTGCTGTCTATTATTACAGCCCAAAGGGAAATCAATATTAATTCTAGAGGCGATTCTGTACATCTCCTTCCTACAGCTGCAGATGAAGATATTTATAAACAGAGAAAGCTACACAAAGCAAACTGACCTGCTGAATTATGCAGTCATACTTTCTCCATTTAGGAAAAGAATAGATCAATTTGTCAAACCAAAAACCATTAACCCGGACCACGGATGGGGTAACTATAGCAACCGGGCTTATGTTTGATCTTGATCAGAAGCACCTGTTTATCCTGTGGAGATTTGCACTCGCAGACATGCACATTAGTGTCTTTAAATGTGATTATTAAACAGATACAGTGGAAAATGTTTGTTTTTTATGTTTATTGTATGTCTCTTATGAGTTTGGGTAGATTTCGCTCCTGGTGCAGTCTGAAGGGACTTGTACTCCATCAATGTCTCCCGAGGGATATCTCAGTATCAGTCTGCACTTCCTGTTTCTAACTCTCAGTTTAATATCTTTATGACCCCTGCTGTCCTTCTGTTCCGCAGAGAGCTAAATTAAAAACTATTTTCTCAGATTACTTTTGTCTCCTGGTTGTATACGGCTTCCCTCAGGATCAATAAAACTACTGGTACATTGTTTATGTTTTTACATTGTAGCAGTTTCTAGGTGCAAAGCCATTTCAGTTATTAACACAAAAGTCTACCTTCAGTCTTAGAGCTCATCATATTTAATGTAAATACTGAAATTGTAACACTTAGTGATGTCAAGATTATATATATTTGATAAAGTTTCTTATAATTGTTATTATTCAGGTTACAATATTTGTAAGAATTAATACATAGTGTGACCAAATTAATTTTCTTCTCTTTTATATCCATTGTATTGTTCCATACAAGGAAGTTATCCTAAAAGAATTAAGTCAATAAGACAATGTAAAGAAAATAACTTGCACTATACCAGTAATGCCATTTTTATGTGTTTGGTTAGTATTTTTGCACTATTTTCTATTTTCTATGTTCAGGCACTGTGAGCATTCTTGTATCACTTCAAAATCACAATGACTTAGGTTTGCCTTATAATAACTACATGATAACTATCTGCTTTTCCTCCATCTTTATAATATTCAGATGCCAATGCTAGCTGCAGAGTCCTGCCTAGCTCATAGTGTTATTTTTGCTAACACAGCTTTATTCTGTCCAATACTAAAAGACTCTATTGTTTCTCTCCATCTTTAATCTTCCCCTCTTCCCTCTGTTGGCAGCAGTCTCCTCCTCACCCCTGCCCCAGCACCATCCCCCCTTCTTGCCTCCAAATGGCCCGCGGTCAGGACAAGATGGTCAGTGGTGTGTGCATGATGAGCTTGGATCCATGTCTATTGTTTTTCTTGGCTTTATGGAGACATATTGGTCTCACAAAGAATGGGCGACCCTCCTTCAAAGTTCCCCAAAAAGACCAAAAACATTTATTTTTCTTACTTTGTGTTCCTGTGCTGTCAGTGTTTGCCTGGAGCTTGCTGTTTGAATGGTTGTATTGATTGGTCATTGAGACCTAGAATTATACCACAAGGACAGCATTTTACTGTGTGAGACAAACAACACAAGGTCATGACACTAGTGGCTGCATGACTTGCAAATTAGAATGTTATATTCATTAAAAAAATACATTATAGATTTACATCTTTGTATAAAATGTAAGATTACTGCTCTTGTTATAGTTATGGGTATAGTGCGGTGCAAGTACAGGTAATGACAAAATATATCTTTATTGCTGGGTTTCACATTCTAGAATTCTTGGCAGTAAAAGGGCAGGTTGGGGGCAAGAGGCAGTTTTCACTAGTAACATTGGACTTTGCCATGAAATATTTCAAAAAATATTTTACGGATTTAAACAGTGTTGACTGGACCCATTTAATATTTGTATTACAAAGATAAACCTAATTTAAACAAACTTCATTTTAGCTGCCCCCAATCTGATTGAAATAACATTGGCCTGTAGAATGTTGTGATGTCATCTGAAACCCAGCAGTATCTTTAATGCTATGCTTTAGAATAAAGCTGAACAATATGAAAAATGTAATTATTTTTTCCCCTTTAGGCCTCACCTATAAAATTTTACACAGTATGGCTTTAATCTCCATGAAGACAAGCATGTGGTGCTACCGAGCCAAGCTAAAAGTCAAATATGTGGAGCGACGCCCATGTTTTTCAGGTCTTTGGAGCAATAATTTTGTTGCCTTTTTACTACAAACGATAATCGATATTCCATTTTTGCATATCTTCAAAACACCAATTACGATAATATCTAATATTCGATATATTGCACACCTAGATGTAAAACTAAGCCAGACTTTCTTAGGCATAGTTCATTTTACCTTAAGGAAAAATGTCTTTCTGTCCTCCTGCCATTTTTGTACAGCATCACAAGAATGTCTTTTGTGTGGCTTTCTTTCCTTTTTACTTTTTGTAGACAGTCATCTGAGTGGATAGCTTCAGTATGGACATGGAGGTGTCGCGCTGCTTCTCTTTTTAGAGGAAAGGTCTTCTCCAAAGGTCCTGACTCAACGTGCCATCTGAATATTTTTAGGTCGCACGTACAGCTGGTTAAGATGCAATAATTCCTGTCTCAAAAAACATTTGAAATTCCTTTTATGTTAGCCAACACAGTCTCTGTCTGTAGTCCAAGGTTTCTGCGTTCTTTCATTTGGATCCATTAAAGCAGCAGTTAAGGCGGGATGACAGCTCGGCTGTAGTCCTTGGCTTGTGTTTTTGTATCACATACCAGCCAACTTCAAGAAGTTTCTCAAAATTATCTGCTGTTTGAGTGAAGCTGGGGAATGCAAGGGTCCACACAAGAATTATGTATACATGCTCCCTGACACTGTAAAGATATAGCATATGTACTAAGATGTGATCAGTAGTTTATTTAAGTAAACAAAAGTTAGTCAGGAACAGTAAGAAAAAAGTTGTCAGGAAAATGCCTAAATGTAATTTATGCTTTCAGTGCGACTTGATGTGAGGCCTACAATCAAGGCAAAGACAAAGAAAGACTCCATAATACTGTAATACAACAGCTAATTCTGGCTAAATTGGCAGCATTTGCAACAGAAGTAGAAGATTAGGAGTTTGATTATAAATGGTTTAAAATAGGGCTGCATGATTCGAGAAAAATTTTCTTATTATTATTGCAACTCCCATTCCAGATTTAGATTTAAAAACTCAAATAAATAAATCATATATGTCTAAATCAAATATATAAAATGGCCTAATAGTTTGCAAAGTACCGTAATTTCTGGATTATAAGCCGCTACTTTTTTCATGAGTTTTGAACTATGCGGCTTATAAGGCAAAGCAGCAAATCTCATTGACTTACTATTAACTATTGCGGCCTATATATGTACTGTGTATCATTTTTCTTAATTAAATCTAGTGGGTGCGGCTTATATTCAGGTGCACCCAATAGGGCAGAAATTACAGTAATTAAAGAATCAGATGTTTTCTTCGAAGTTTTTAACTTTTAGGTAAAATAGGGCCGAATAATAACATTTTAAAGTGCCATATTAGTCATTAGGCACCACTTCATTCCAGACTCTCCATCCCCAGACTCTAGATTTTCCATTTCGGATAAGTTTCAGTAGTTTGAAATATCATAAACTAATTTTTACAGATATAAAATAATACAGAGATATACCAGTTGCAGTCTTTACACTTTGCTAATTGCTGCAGATTCAAATTGTGAATTTGATTCGATTGTGATTTTTCTTGGAGCCCTGGTTGGAAAAAAGCATTTTAAAACTACCCATCAGATCACAGTGAATATAAACTTGTTGCACGGTCAAAGTTTAAGCTGGGGGAGTAAAACATCTTGAGCTTGAGCACATTTTCCGGGTCTCAGATGTGGACAAGTAGTCAGTTACTCACACTTAATTAAATTTGGTTAATTTCTCATTATCCACAATTGGATGTTGTTAACTGTGGATGTTTCCTCGCCATAAATAGATGTGACGGCTAAAAGAGTAGGTTGCCATGGTGACACGGCGCTGTAGCAGCCGGTAATTATTCCAGTTTAAGTGCCAAAAGAGACACTGGCTCTCAGACGGCAGCGGCCACGTGGTTTGGCGGCTGACAGGGAGACCTGGGCAGAAACTGTTTGAGTTATGTTCTGGAATCAGCTCACTACATATGCTCCATGATGAATACTGACTCACTGCTCTTACCGACCATCTTTTACACAACTTAAAGGTGGGGTGGCTGATTTTCACACTGCAAACATGATTTAGGTTTTAAATCTGGCAACTTTGTCCTCTAAATCTTTCAACACATGGTTAATACCGACACATACTCATTTTTGGACTATTTACAAACAACAAGGTGAAACTGGAGAGGACCACTCAAGCTCAGCCAATCAGAGAGCTGCATTAGGCTCCTGATGAAAAGATTTTTTATTTACTCCAACACAAATTTTACAAACTTAAAACTAAAAGTTTGTTAAGTTATTCCAACTTTAACAACCAGACTACTGAAAATGTTTGAATGAGGACTAACTCAAAGCTCAAACTATATCTCTAACTTTTTTTTTTTATTTTATCTGAATCCAAGCATAAAAACTAGAATATTATGAAATACAATCTAATTTTCAAGCTCCCAATACTGTTCAGAAATGATAAATTGTATTTTTTGTAGCCCTTTTCTACCATTCAAGGCACTCAAAGCATCTACAAGTTACATCTTTCTCTTTACACCCATCACAGTCTGAATGAAATTGGAATCCAGTCTGTGTTCTTTAGTTTGACATCATGCTCCAAGATGTAACCCAGAGTTTGGAGATCAAAATTAATTCACAAACTTTAACAGAAGTCACTGTGAATCAGTAGCTTTAAGTGCATGACAAGTACACGAAAGAGTTTTACATGAATCAAAAACAAGTTTGGAAAGAAACGTGAAAATATGTTGAAAGTAGCAGGAAGTAAAGCAAGCTTTTAAACGGTTGACATCACACTAGAGAGATGAGAATATTTTTCATTTACTCACAAGAAACGACTATGTTCTATCTAGTGTATTTTAGTTATCATTTCTCAACATTTAAATAGTTTTTATTACATGATTATTTTCTATTGTAAAGGCTAATCTGAAATGAAATTTGTAAAATGTTTAGTAGTAATACAACAACCAACAGTTTTTTTTCTACTGCTTTCAAAGTCTACCAGAACTGCAAGAGTCGCTTACTTGGTCTAGACAACAAAAGAAAAACTAAACTATATAATCTTTATTTGTTACTAATCTGCATCTAAAGTGTTTTTGTAACAATTCATTATTTTGGTAACACTTTACAATACCTACAGCTTAATTCAACTTAATAAAGCAAGAATAAAGCCTTAATAATTCATGAAGAAATGGCAACATAATGAATGAAAAAATTTATTAAGGCTTCATAGCTACTGTATTAAGGAGCTAGAGTCAGGATTTAGGGTCGGGGTTAAAGGTTCAGAATAATTAAGTATTTACTAAGTCTTAATAAACTTTTTCATCTATTAGTTAATGATTTGTTCAAGATGAATTAAGCTCTTATTAAGGCTTTATTATGGCAAATTAAGGTATTATAATGTGTTACCAATATTTTTAGGTGTTTTTAGTACAAAGAAGGTACATTTGTAAGTTTCAGGTCAAAAATGTCCAAAACTATGTGCATTTACTGGTATAATGTGACTGCATGCTGTTCTGCCCTGATGGTTCTTGATTACAAACACCTGGAGCAAGTTCTCTCTGACCAATCACCACACTGCTCTCTATACCTCCAGACTTCGCCCCTCGCTCTCTCCTGTAGGCATTTACTTTTGTCCTGAACTATATCTGACTGACTTATAGAAGACTGAACTAAACAACAGAGGAAGTAGAACCACCACCAAATGATGAAGTCACTTTGCCATTATCATCTCAGTTACATGGTCGATACATAAACCATACAGACATGATATTTGGTGCAACATAAGCTCAACATGAGGTTACTGTCTGCTGTGTATTTTACCATGCTGTTTTTCAAAATAACAATCCCCTCACAGCCCTCCCACCAGTGCCACCATCCGAGGATCATATTCAGCTCAGCACGGTGTCCCTTCTCCACATGGCTCTAATCCTACCTTCTCATTTTTATCTGCTCTCTTCCAGGCAAGGCCGACCCCACTAATCATCGTCTGAGGTGTCAAGGTAAGGCAATGTCCTCTTCCCACGGACCCACAACAACACCGGTGTTTTATATCCGGGCAGGGAAGCACAAACAGGAGTCTAGGAATTCCACTGTGTCCTTTGAAGATGAGGAAGTTGAATTTGGCTCAAGGTGCTCGTGAAACTTGAGGAGGACTCCCACACTCCCGAGTCACATTAGCCTAGACCAGCAATGAGACACCAAGGAGATTTTGGACTGGTTTTGGAGGAGACTCTTCAGCTGTGCACAAACATGGCTCCCCGAATGGCTTATTAGAAGAGACAGGGGGAGACGAGTTATCGTGTTATTGGCAAATTTAGATGGTTAGCATTGCCTGCTTGGGAGGATTGATATCAACACTGTACACATGTAAACTAATTAGCTTCAAGCTGGCATTTCAGTGCAGTGGTAAATGCTCTCTCTGGTAAACCACACTGCACTTTTAAATGGCATTTATGCATTGTTAAAATAAGATAAGAAAACATAACTTTTTAGAAATGTTCAATAAAAGAAATGCACCTTTAGCCCCAGAGGACAGTTTTCTTAAAACACGTGACTAAAATCTTTTGAAATTCAAACTGAAACTAACAAATGGCTGGACTCTTTGTGAAGCTCTGCCGCTATAGTTTTGTCCTTTAATGTCTTATTGATTTAAGTTTTAAGTGAGAAGAATCTATGGGCAAAAGAACTTAAGATTTTAAAGTTTGCCTGGAGTATAGCTGCTATCACTAGTCTGGACCTGTATGATGCTAGATTTGGCATCTGTGTTTTGGCGATTTCTTTTTAAAAGCTTTGGCTATTTTGATTTAAAAAAGTTTTAGGGATTTGTACTAACTTATAAAAAGGTGTAGGCATAGCACCTTTAAGAGTTCTTTTAAATTTTAATGTTTTTTTTGTTTGTTTGTTTGTTTTTTGTAAGTTTAGAATACAAACTGATTTCAACCCAGAATGGTTGATTTGCCCATTTACCTGTTGCATTCTGATTTATGTAAAAAACAATTAAAATAAAAGCACTTTCAGAGACCAGGGCGGGTTTTGCCATCACAAGTATAAAAGTAAACAGGGCAATGTATGGTTCTGTACAGTACAGCATAAAGACTAAAGAGAAAGCAGATAAAGTGACTTGAGTGAATCATTCCAGTGCTAATTCACATTATGCACATGTTTACCACAGCATGATGACACAGAAATATTGTATTTGATTTTGTTTTTGACTTGGCTAATTATAACCAACAAATCTGAATTGTCAAAATTATACGAAACTTTCAAATGGGTTAACAAAAAATGTCTCAATGCAGATTAATACTTGCTTTATAACACACTGCTGCACTGGCTGGACAAAACAACAACACAGTGACGTGTGCACTTTTATGACAAAAATAATGTCAAGTAGTTTATGACCTTTGCATTTCTCTCTTTCTGTTGATTTACGAGTGATCTTTTGTACAAACAAGGAAATGCAGTGAAATTGACTCAACATAACCCGGGCATTGCAGTTTGCTGTCTGCCTGGAACACAGAGCCAAATGTCCTTGCTTACACAGCTGCTGGGTTGTGTGTGTAAAGTTTGTTGGAGCTTCTTTCTCAAACGCCTCCCTGCTGCTGCCTTTGCGTGTCTCTCACTGCCTGTAAATAAAAGTAGATAACATCAGGAGGGCGATCAATTGCGTAGTGAAAGACTGAAAAGTTTGGTGTTGAGGCAGAGACGTGATGGGAGTGCTTATGCTGCGGAGGTCTCCAAGAGTATCTGGCTGCAGACCTGCATGAGGAGTCCCCTGCCTCGCAGACCTGTACCAGGAGTCCCCTCGTCACGTGACCTGCACCAGGAGGGCCCGCGTTACGTGACTTGTATCTAGACTTACTTTTTATCGATCAAGTTACACTTTTTATGTACTATTTTTTTTCACGAGTGTCTGCAGAACTCCATCGGGAGGCACCTCTACCGAGAGGAAGTAAAGCAAAACAGCAAAACAAACCTCATTTTGAGATGTTTGAAATTACAGCCAGACACGTTTTCACTTTTGCATCGATCAAGTATCAGTTTCGATGAGAACTGATAACTTTCACAGCTGGAAATAAAAGTAATAAACTGACCTGTAAAAATCAATATCGACACAAAGTTTTTATTTTCACAAAAAAACAATTTTTGTAACTGGCACTGTTTTCTAGTCGGGTCCGGAGGGACAGTCATTAAGTGTAGGAGAATGGGTGACCGGTATGGTTTTACATACGTCCTGAGCGGGAGTCGAACCCGGGTCTCCCGCACAGCGGTCAACTGACAGACGCATTGAGCCAAAGGGAATACAACCTTTGGACAGTTTGTCTGTTGGTTCTTATACTGAGGGAGTGAGTTTATCCCCCAACTACCACACTTACTTGGTACCTCGTGTGGGTTTACGTTGGTATCGGTTACACGGGTAAGGTTAGGAACAGGGTTGGGGTAATAAGTAAGTTTAGGAAAAAGGTTTGGGTAAAGGTTAAGATAAAAAAATATATAATAACCCTTTACGCCTGGTTAGCAACAGTAATAAACTCATCACTATGGCAACCAGCTCATGTCTGTCCCTACGGCACATACCGTTCTGTACCCGCGTTTGTGATTTGTTAACACCGTTAACAAACGGCGACACTGAATACCGGGGCTCCTCTATGTTTTCTTCAACATTATGCAGGACGCAAATAATGTTTTAAGTGCATAGCGCCACATACTGTCCTGTTGCATATCTACATATTATGGGCGAACATCCGGGCCTTAGGGGCCTCCTGGTGCAGGTCACGTGACGAGGGGACTCCTGGTACAGGTCTGCGAGGCAGGGGACTCCTCATTCAGGTCTGCAGCCAGATGCCTCTCGAGGTCTCTGCGGTAGAGCCACTGCACTGCGCCTGGTGCTGCTCCACACTGCCCCCTGCTGCACACAGTGGGTCAAAGGTTCTGTGTTCAAAGTTGAAGAGGAAAGTTAAGATACGTATATGAGCTTTGGGTTACATGAACAGCTGTTTAAAATCTCTTCTAATTCCGACGTCCCCACTCTTGATAAATTCCGTTTTGACCAATATATGAAAAACAAAAAAAACACCTGGAAATGTTAAAGACAAAAAATACCATTGTGCCCCTTCTTATTTAGTGTCAAATTAGCCATTCTGAGATTTCTACTAAACTTACATATAAAAAATATATACAATTTTAATATGACTTTTATATGGGCTCCGCCTAATGAGTAATTTTAGTTCTCTAAAGCAAATTTTTATCTCAGTTACCTTCAGCTTTTGCAGAGGAATTGTCAAAATCCAAAATATGCCAAATCTAATGTCATTCAGGTCTCAGCCGTAAACATCAACCTTACCAATCCTTTGGTAAGGTAACTTTCATTTGATTACCAAATGAAAGTTTTCATTAATGATCAGAGCCTGTTCGTCATCGGAAGCTATAAAGTACTGGGATACAGCTTTAAAAAGACTCCAGAAACAGTTTTAGTTTGAATTTTAGACAGATATGAGTAAAAAAAAAAGGCCAGAATGATAAGGGGCTAAATATACTAAAAAGCTTCTAACTTTCAATGGACAAAGTTCAGAACAACCACAAGTACAATTAGTCATGTTTCATACTAGAGGAGAAATTTGAGTAGATTCATATATTCTTAGGATATCTGTACAGCCTGTTATTGTCATTGTAATACAGTTTTGTTGTAATGCTTGAATTTCACATTTGATTTTGATACTGAGAGCAGCTCATTGCTTATTCAATACCGATTTCATCAGCTATAGTGAACATATAAAAGGTAATTTATTAATAATCTTTGATCTTTGACAAGTTCTAGTAAAACAGATTATTCTAAAAACAGGTCATGAAAAGTCACATTTTGTCAAATTTCTGAGCTAACATTTAGTTATTTGCATTGTAATATTAGTTTTAATACTAGTTTAAGCATGCCTGTCTGATCTATGCAATTCTCTCAATTCCTCCTGGAGCTGCCCCGGTCACACATAAAAAGCAGAGAATATCGGGCTTTTTCTGTGGCAGGGCCCAGCCTCTGTCTGGAATAGGCTGCCCCTCTATGTCAGAGCTGCTGAGTCACACTTTAAATCCTTGCTAAAATTGCACATTTACACGCTGTTTTTTAACATGAACTGAGCTGGGACACTATTTAATTATTTATATCGCTAATGGTATTACTTTTATTTAGTATTTTTCTATTCCATTACTATTTTTTGTAATTGTAGTGATTCTTTGTGATGTTTTGTGTTATTTTAAATATTTAAATATTCAAATTTTCATGAATGTTAATCACTTTGGGCAGCTTGTGTTGTAGTAAATGTGCTATATAAATAATATTGACATTGACATCAATTAGCATCTGATTTTCCAGAAAACTTACAACACGTAATATCAAGCCCATTAAAGGGACCTATTGTGTTTTTTTTTTTATATCTAGTAAGAAACTAGAACATATGCAGATCAGTAATTTACCTTTTGTTCATTGTAAAACACAAAGTTGATCTAAAACGGCTTAAAAATAGGAACAGCTCTACTTCCTGTTCAAAACTGCAGATCTGATAAGTCCCGCCTCTACATTATAAAATGTAACTGTAAAAAGCAACAGATTTTAAATAACAAATTATTATTGCTGGAAAGTGTCTCTGGGACAGTTTTAAATCATACATACTTCACTTTGGGTCTTAATCTTTTGAATTATAACAAGTAAATACAGACAAGTGGGAGGGGATAGGTGGTAGGTGAGAACGGGTAGTTCTGAACACTGGAGCTCCAGCTGAAGAACAAAACAAGATTACTCCAACATGTATGAATCAATTTAAATATAACTTTGAGTAAGCTAATGATGAAGGAAGGCCATTATAACAAGGTTAAAAACTGTGAATTTGACATAATAGGTCTCCTTTAAAACTTACTTAACCTAATCTGAATGTCATTTCTGTTATAATATAATATAATCCACTTTAAAATCAGACATCTTTGTCAGAATACATCTAATACACAATGCTGCTTTATCACTAATGTTTCCTTTAACATTACATTTGTTTGTCTGTGTGTTTTGGCAGCCCTCACTCCTCCAATGTCCTGCCCCTCCTGTGTGTGATCTCCATGGCTCCGGTGCTGAATGGGGTGTGGTGGGGTCCGGAGGCGGGTGTGGTGGGCTCCGGGGCGGCAGTGGCCAGTGGAGTCGGGGTGCTGGTGGGTAACGAACAGATCGTCCTGGTCTGTACCCTCAGCGGACTCACCGTTCTCCTGCTGGTCTCCGTGTTTGTGCTGCTCTGTGCCAGCTGCCAAGGGTGAGATACAGTCACCACGGAAACGCCCACACTGTAAACTTAGTGTTACATAAGGATTAGTAACGCGCAAATAGGCCGTGTTCACCTTCTGGAGCCAGATTATGTGTTTTATTATTGTGTTTTTTCCACATATTAAATAATAAATAATGATGATGAAGTGTAGCTTTGTTCAATCAAAATTCAAAATCTAATTCCTCCACTAAGTGACTCCAAGCCTTTTAATTTCGGTTTCCATTTGCCAAAAAATGGGCATAATCTAAAAATAACCAATTAATAATACATCTTTTGGTCGACTAAGCTAAGATACTATCGACCGATTAATTGACTACCAGTGGTCCCCAACCTTTTTTTCTTGTTACGACAGTACAATTTTTTTCCCCCATCGATTTTTAGCTCTCTTAATGCTTGAATTTCGTTGTTTATTTAGGTTAAGTGATAACTGATGGCCTGCAGCTCAATTTTGGGCCCCAAAATTCCTAATACTTAACAGGCTATAAAAGTTTTGGTCCAGATGCAGTTTTTAGGCTCTACAATATGCGATATAAAATCAAATTTAGATCAAGATTCTGTCATTTCTGATTGTCAAGAACCAGCTTTGTCTCCTCTAAAATATAGGTTCAAAGCCAGTCTTTTCTTTTGTGGGGTGAATGTCAATATGTTCTCAATCTAAACAGTGGTTATAGTGGTTATAGCTCTTCTAAAGTGTAACCACCATTGTTCTGTGTTTCTGGGAAAATCTTTCACACGTTTGGAATATGCCTGGAGAGCAGCTTGTGTGTTTCCTGGCTTTATGTCTGAATTCGATCCTCTGCTGAAGGGAAAAGTTGTTCTGTGTGGCACTGAAGAAAATAGTCCAAATACCTGAGAGGCCACACAACCGTAATTATAGTTGTGGTGACAATGGGGCATCTGCAGGCCGCCCGATGAGTCAGATTCACAAGTATCACATGTAATTGATTTAGCTATGAAAAGAAAATATGTGTGAGAGATTTAAAAGTAAGGTAACTAAAAGTGAGGGAAAGTACAGCCGTGTGAACAGCATGACACAGAAACCAAAACAAACAGAAAAATGAAATAAGCCATGTTGGCACTGCATGTTGTTTGGTTTTACAAAACTACTTTACAGCACTTGAGCAGATACTTCTGCAAAGAGCATAAAATATTTAGACTGTAACAATGAATTGACTAATCATGACTAGTATATATTCCAACTTTAGTCCTTTTGTTGCCATGTTTCAATTTTAGTTTGGCTATAAAAGTTTATAAAATGTCTCAAAACATGATAGAAATATATTGAAAATAATAATAATAATAATACTGACTAGGCGACTACTGAAATAATCATTAGTTACAGCCCTATTATTATAAGCTAGATTTGTTCAGCCACAATTCTTCATTTAGAATAAAGAAAAAGAACCTTGATCTACTTGTACATGAAATAAGCTCTGGATCTTTAATGACTGTAGGCAATGGAAAACCTTCAGATGGACTTAAAACGTGACAGCTGTTGCACTGACTTATTTAAATATCTCTACTGCAACTGCAACTCATTATTATGCACTTTCAAAATAACAATGTGCTACGAGAATACTGGTTTAGTTTGATTATGTTTGATGTTTTCTAATTTTACAATATAGTACAAAAGGCACTTTGCAAGATCAAGAAAAAATTGGCATCCTTGATTGGGAATTTTGAACCTAATGAAGTACAAACTGGTGGTTGAAAAGTTTTCAGAGTTCTGTGATAATGCGATCAATCATGTGTTCTATAGTTTTATTGTTGCTGGTTTTGTTGTTTTTGCTTTAGGCAGAAGAAATCAACCACTTGCCCTTCGTCGGGGGACCATGAGAACCTTGTGAATGGAGGAGTAAGTAACTAGAAACTTGAAAAACTAATATATTATCTTTATTACCTGATTTGACATTTACCCAACGCATGTTCTTGAAGTCAAGTCTTTATTTATTTGAGCTTGTCTTACTCCTTGTAACTATTTAAGACATTATTACAATGCTAAGTTTAAAACATTGTACCTTTTCTCTTTCTGTGCAATATGTAACAAACCCAAGTTTCCCTCTGCATTTACAAACGGCGAAAATACTTCCAGTGCAGTTATAAATTCACATTGAAGCGTGACAAATAACCACTTTCAGTCACTATTTGACATCCACTTACTGTCGCACACTGTCCCTGTGCCTCCAGTGTCCTTACTGCCTCTTAGAGCTTGATGGAAATGTTCTTAGTAACCTTTTAGCACTGGAGCGATTCAAAGGTGTTCGGACAGTAGCAGGACAGGCCATTTCAAAAGACGGACAGTGTCACAGGTTGACAGGTTCAATGGGGATTTTGTCTTTGAGAATGAGATTATTGACCCCTAATGTATCGCACAGTCTCTCATGTTCATGTTAACAACAAGAAAAGAACAAATCATCTCAACTAGGAAGGTGAACATATCTTATTGTGTAAGCAATGAACAGTTATTTTTATCTGATTTTTCAGTTTCACATATTCTCTCAAGGAAAGGGTTATAAAATAGTTAAAAGATTACATCATTGATTATGAAAGACTAGAGCAGACGTGGCCACTAGGTGGAGTTGTGGAGCTGCTGAGGCAAGGCTGAATGATCCTTCTCAGGAGAAAAACAAGAGTCCTGTCTTGAACAAAGGGGGTCTTTAATTTCATTATCAAGTCTTTACAGGGAGCTGTTACAAGGTTGATATTGTGATATACAGACTATATTTGCTAAATTTGTAGTTAAAGAAACAATAGATTATTATTTTTTATTTACTTTTTTGCACAGAAGGAACAAAGTGAATGTTTTAAATGTCTTAAGTCTTAATAAAATCAGTGAACACATGTGAGTCTTTATTATACAGATTATAATACTTTATAGGTCTAATAATTTCTCTTAATAGGAGGAGTTGTTGAAGTCCATTTCAGGATTTCTTTTGCTAAAAGTAAAATTACACAAAGTTTAATTAAGCATGCATAATACATATTCTTCTAATGAGCAGATTTTAATGGGCAATTTCAGAGAAAGAAATAAGAAAAGTGAATAAAGGCAACATTAATTGGAGTGAAAAAATATAACAGACATGCTGTGTTGCAGGTGTCAGAGCGGGACACTATCAGCCAATCAGCAGACAGTCCAGCCACAGACTTGGGGGTCAGCAGCTCACACAATGGACCTCTAACAAGCGGTACAAGTGAGTGCTCTGGACAACACTGTTGATAAGGCTGCAAGGGATGGGTGGTGTTTTTGCTCTTCTTAGTAAAAATATTTACACAATTTCAGTGTAACATTGTGACCTTTGACTGGTGAAGTGAAAAACACATCGTCTTAACAATATCTTTGGATAAACTGAATTTATGAAAACTGCAAATTGTGTCTCGTGTTGATCTGCTGGAACCTGGAAAAGGAGTTGTAGAGCAAAGATGTGATAGTTAACTTACTGTGTATGCTTTAGTCTTATAGTTATTACACCTGATCCTTGCAATTCATAACTGGATGATGTAATGGTGTTCCAGTGAAATTTAACAAAAAAAACTTTATATATTCGCTTCACCTGAACACTTTGTTAAAGTCTATTTGAAAATTCTTATCTTGTTTTATTGCATTTTTCTTTTTCCTTGCTGTTCTTGAACTGTACGTTGCAACTCTGGAATTTCCCAATCAGGGAGCAAATAAAGAATATTTTGTCTTATACCATATATTTAACAATTACCATATTCCCTTCGCCACCAGTTCTGACAGACACGCAGGACCTCAGTCCTCAGCCCTCAGAAGAGCTACTCTCCAGCCAGTCTGAGCTCAGGTTATCCAAGTGTCCTCAGGACCGAGAACTGCCTAGTATCCCACCGAACAGCGCCCTTATCGGGGACGGACCCCCGGCCTCTGGGGACAGCACCTATGAGGTCAGCCCTGACGCCTGCATCAGCACATCTCCACAGCTCTGTTTAAGTGGATTAGTTAATTTACTGTGTAGCTCTGGACTTATTGGGTGGAAGAAGAAATTCAATTAGTTTTGTAGCAGTGAGCAAACATAGTATCGGTTCACTGTGAGAAATAGAATAAATGTTTTTCAGTGAGTCCCAGCTGTCAGCTTTATCTATCAATCTATGTTTGTGCTCATATTTTTTTATCTCTTTTTTTAATCAAATGTGCACTGAGTGAGGTTTCTGGTTGGGTTTCTATTATTGCTTTGTCTCTGATTCTCACAGTACTGTATGATATTAAGCTGATATTTACTGTAGATTGTAATGGATTGTTTTTATAAAAGCAACAACTCTAGGTGAAATACTTTTTCAAGCTGGTAGTGAACCCTCTTAATTATGTTAGTAAGATACGTAGTTCACTTTTATTTTTCCTCGTGTCATAAATATAAAGAAAGTAGTTGATCATTTCACTTTCTCACTCTTAGGTGGTGAAGGAGATTGCACCTACATCCAGAGACATCAGCATGGAGGACTCACTTTACGAAACAGTCAAAGAACTGAAAGAGTCTCCACTTCAGCTTGGACTCACCAACGGTACAACTCATTTGACCCGGGCCGAGCCTCCTCCCCCGCCTCCCCCCACAAGCCTACTTCTGAACGGACACCCCAGCCCATGCACTCCTGAGCGGGGCCCCCTGTGTTCGGGGGTGGAGTATGCCTCTGTGGACCTGAGGAAGAAGAGCCGTCACAGCGCTGATATGGAGGCCAAGAGGCGCTCTGATCACCCCGTGCCTGCCCCTGTTCGAAATGAGGAGCCCGAGGAGGATCTGCCCCCGCCCGTCCCAGAGAAGGTCCTGGATGAGAATGATAACCAGCCTGTAGTGGTCAACGGGGTGATGGGGGCGGGGCAACACAATGGAGAGGTGAGACAATGTATGCACGGTCACACCTGTAGCTGATTTAGTGCTAGTGTAATTCATGTTCAGAAGAAAGCCTCATGTATCACAATAGGCCCATTATATCTGAAGGTGTAAGGTTTCTGTTGTTGTTGTTGCTTTGCCTGGAATGTTACACAATGTGGCTTTAAGGGAGACCTAGTACGCAAAATACGCTGCCGTAAATTATTATTGTTTACTTTCTCATTTACCCACTTGCAGTTGCATTTAGTGGTTTTTACAGTTGTGTGATCTTTCTTGTCTGGTAGTCGAGACACCATTGCTACGACAGATAAGATGAATGTCCAAAGTATAATATAATTATTCATGAGTATCACAGATTATTAGTTTATAAGCAGATCTTCTATATATGTGCACTGTCGAACTTTCTGGAGGTGAAAAGTCAACAACACAAATCAGTATGGAAAGTTAAAAGCATACTTTGGAACATCGTTAATAGCGATAGTTGTTTGTTATGCCATGATGTAAAAAATATATAGGCAAAGCAATAGTACATTTTTGATCATGCAAGCCTGCTTACAGTAAAGATGTACATGTATTTAGTGTACCAGAAATATCTAAATGATTGACGAAATTGCCAAAAAACTCTTCCTTTCATTCAACTCCACTTTTGGTCATAAAGCTACAAAGTGCACTGTCAATACCTCCACCTAGTACCTCTTAAAGTTAGCACTGTTGCTTACTCCATGGAGATAAATAATCATAATAACATGTGAAGCATTATAGTCAAGTGAGTAACCGGTCCTCCACCAAAAATATGACATAATGTACATTTAATCAGCATAAAATACCGCACTGTTTCATGATGTCCTCAGTTTGCAAATTCACAGTGAAAGTATCATTAAGCCGTAATTAATCAACACTTAATAGCTTTACATTCAGTTCACTTTTGCCATCATAACAAACATTGTTAATTCACCTCTTGTTTCACTGGTTCAAGATATTGAGCTTCTATCTACTTAATATTCATTACAGAAAAACAAATCTTCCTAGTAAAGACACCTGAATGAATGATAGTCCAAGATGTGAGCCTTACATAATTATTATCTATGTTACACACAGTTAATAATTTATTATTAATGTGAATGCTGTTGTGTTGGAGTTGCATCTTAGCAAAACAAGATTCAAACAAAGCCCTTTACAACTTGGCATTGAAAAATGGCAGTAAAAGGCAGAGTCGTCGCCCCTGAGAGCTTCTTTAATGGTTGTGCCCAGGTTGATATGTCCAGTTGTCTTTTAGTGCACCTTGTAATCCTGTTAGAATAGATTGTGCACAGCCCTAATGTAGCTTAGCCCTGCTGTTATTGATAACCATGTTGTGGTGAGCATCCATTGTGTTAGAAAGGGTCCTATATTATAAGCAATGTGATGACAGTTGGAATTAACAATACGCTTTAAAAATATTGTGTGTGCACGTCGGATTTGATCAGTTTTATACATGACTGTAAATCACAGGTTGTTCTTCTTCCTGATGTATTTCCCAAAGGATAATGTATATTTAATCACAGACCAATCAAGTGTTATTGTATGTTACTTGTGACTAGAGTTATCTGATTATACTGGAAATCTTGTTTTGAAGCTATATAAAAAAATTGTTTTAATATAAATAACAACCGAAATCCAAAGACATGTTTTTGTTTTTTTTTCTTTACCTGAAAATCAGTCAATATTATCCAACCAACACAGGTGTCATAAAGCATGCATCATGATTTCTTTTCTTAAGCATGCCTAGACATGTCCACAGATAAGAACAATGTTGATAACGTTACACTGCAACTTTGTCAACTCACAATCAAGACTACAGTATTATCCAACACACCGAAGAAAGTCTGCATAATTGTTCAATTTTTTATCCCTTATCAGTACTATTCTTGCATATATGAACTGAACTCTTTATTGTTATTACCAAAAAGTGTCTGTTTTTCAAAAGTAAAGTTGAAGTTAGCATGTAAAACTCTTATGTTTCAGCTACTTTATTCTCTTTTGCTGGTAATAAGTTTTTCTCTCACTCTAAATGAACCTAGTCTCCCAAAGGTCAGTGGACACTGTAAAACTCGACTGAATGCTGGACAAAAACACAGGCTGACATCTCTCCCACACATTAGCGCTGCGCTGCTTCAGGGAGACTGACAGTTCTTGGAGGGTACAATTTGGAGAGTAAGAGGAGCTAGTGTGGGAGTGAAGAGGGGAATGACAATAGGTTTGGAGTGAGGAGAGAGCCGTGCTAATAGATGGAGCTGATAAGAGGCTGGGCCCAAGTACTACAAGGAAGAAGACACCAAAGATGGCCTGGCAAATTATTATCATGGTTGAAATAGACAAAGACACGAAAACGTGGCTTAGAAATTTATGAAGTAAAGAGTAAGGATGTAGCTCATTGATGTTGGTTTGAAATAGAACCAAATATTAGTAATTTTCATAACATTAGACCTATTTTACTCAGCAATGCGGTTTCACAAATCGGCAATGTTTTGATCTCAGATAGATTGACTTCTCTTTTACACAAAAATAAGTTACATGTTTATTTAGTCTGCTTTTACTCAGAGATCTTTAGAAAATGGTAACAGAAGTAGTTCCATTCGAAACGCAGTCTATTCTGATATCATTAATGACGGATAAACAAGTTTTTCACTGTGATGTGGTTTGTCTGCTGGAGTCACACAAGTGACCCATGGTTACAAATTCACTTTCAGGTTTCATACATTTAAATCTTACGTTTTATTTTATGACTTTTTTTTTTTTTAACTTTACTTCAGAGCGCAGCAGCAGTGTCCCAGAAAAGCATGCCTTAATTATTTTGAAATATACAGCAGAAAGTGAGATTACTTTTGCAGTACAGATCAGTGCGTCACAAGGAAGCACAGTGCTTTTTGTTGAACAAATAGGCCTATGTATATTGCAGCTAAAAGGATTTTCTTCACATTTCATCGTTTGTGTTTAAATGCAGATCGAATTAGGTCTGTTATCCTCATAATAACTACAGTTATTATATAAAGAGGAAATCATTTTGTTATTGTAAATATCTAGATGCATAGAAATCATAATATGAACAGCATAGATACTGGTTTAGACCAGTGGTTCTCAACCTGGGGGTCTGGACCCCCATGGGGGTCGCGGAAGGATTTCTGGGGGTTCCCTAGTGATATGTGAAATTTATTATTGACATCCTAAGCATGGT
The DNA here is from genome assembly GCA_038363315.1 of Mugilogobius chulae. Classification (NCBI taxonomy): domain Eukaryota; kingdom Metazoa; phylum Chordata; class Actinopteri; order Gobiiformes; family Gobiidae; genus Mugilogobius; species Mugilogobius chulae. The sequence continues at coordinate 29,467,341 of CM076408.1, forward strand.
TTGACACTCTTCGAATGCAGTGATTCATATTTTTTGGCCTACAGAAGAAGGTACCCAGGCTTATGGCTTCAAAATAAAAACAAACATTAGACATAACCACTTTATAGGTCGCCATTTTGTGCTTGGGGGTCGCGAATGCTTACGGTTGTTTTTTGGGGGTCGCGACTGAAAAAGGTTGAGAACCACTGGTTTAGACGAGATCAAAGCAGAGGTGGAAATATTCTCATGCACATATAATATAAAATCTATTTTTGTATATACTGTATTATGCTATACTATCTGTATAATATTTTTTTTTTGCTGTTTTTGCTGAGAGTACCGAGAACCAAGCACTAGAAACACTTCTACCTCCTTTGCTTCTTTTCCTTTAGTTTTAATTTTTTTTTTTTTTTTGGTTGATGGCTCTTAAAAAAGTTTTGCTCAAAAATTGAAAAGTGTACAGGGACAAATTCTAGCTTATTAAAAAAAAAAATATATATATATATATATAACACTGTAAAAAAAAGTTATCAAAATATGTAATGCATTTATTTATTTATTTATTTATTTATTTATTTATTTAGGGAAAACCATCAAGTCATCTCAAGTCACATTGCTAAAAATCAAGTCCATTTGAGTCAAGTCTCAAATCACCTAACTAGTGACTCAAGTCTGACTTGAGTCCATGTCACAAACTTACAAGTCCACTCTTTTGAAGACCAAAGTAGGTGAATACTCCAGTTAATTATCCATTTTAAACTGATTGCTCCATTTTATAAGCATTTAATTGGCCCATTTTTAAATGTAGTCAGCTAAGTCTATTTTCCCATGCTTCTGCCTCCTGATCCGCAGAAAACCGGACTGAGATATTCATCAAAGAGCATGATATGGCTTCATTTAAATGCAATACATCTCCAGAGCTCCTTATAGACGCTGTATATACTGTAAGTTTATCCTTTAGTCTAGTCTTTTTTCTCCCTTCTGTAGACTTCAATATTGTGTAAATCCACTGTGCATTTACAGGTCCATTCATTCTTGCTCTGCTTTGTTGTTTTCCTTCCTTTGTCTTCTCGTCCCAGTCACTTTCTTTTTCCCCTCTCATCCCTCTTTCCCTTTGTCTCCTCTGCTGAAACCAATTAGTTAATCAGCGCAGTTCATTTGAGCAGCCGGTGAGCCTAGCCTCATCTGACCCGCCGACTATGATGAAATTTTCTAAATTACATTTCTCTAGTGCAACAGCCCTCACACAGCCGCATGCAAACAATGTTATATACCTAAACAAATGGATACTTGGATAAAGCAGGCATGGTGGTATGTCTAGTCAGCAGTAATTCTGTTTTCTTGCATTTTCGTCCATCCCCCATGTATACAGACGTGCGTGTTTACATATATCTTTACATATAGAGGCTCCCTCAGGCTGATTTAAGGTTAACTCCAAATGTTGGTACACTCCCCGCGGTTTATGCCCGTGGTACGACCAGAAGTCGCCGGGTGATTTGTCTTGTCAAAAGCAGCCACGTGTATATGTTTTAATGTGTGTGTGTGTGCGAGTAGAGAGAGAGGAGACCAGCTGGCCACCATCACCATGACAGTTAGTCTGGCTTCATGATGGATGATATAAGCTATGGTAACTCTCTTTCGGCCTCATCCATACACGCACTCTCCTTCTATGTAAATCTTGTAATTCCCTTAGGTGTGGGCTCGGTAAATGTTTCTCATAAAGACAAAGACGTGTTTTTTTTCTTATACATATGCAATGTTTTCTGCCTGTGACCTTTTTGTCCCTTGTGAGGAGAGTAAGCAAAAATTCTATTAGAGTAGAGTATTGTTTTATTCTGGCGGTCGAACACAAAACAAAGACTGTACAGTAAACAACAACAACAACATATACTGTATATTAAAACATGATGTCAGACATAGTCCCTGCTATTTTTTCGTACTTTTAATTAATCACTATTTTTATTTTGGGTTTGCCTGCTTTAAAACTTGTTGTCAGCTCACAACAAAGGAATTTTGCTGTACAATAATCTAAAGCCCTATTACATCCAGCCAGATACACCAGTGTTTCCCCATCGAGGTACAAGAATCCCTTGGGCGATCGACACTTACCAGGGGTAGTTGGAATGATTTTCAAATTTAAAAAGTAGATAGCTTTGTTGCAATTTATCCACCCTTAAGGGTGTTTTGGAGCATTTATGACATCAAAAGCACATCAATAAAATAAGAGAATCTAAAAGTAATAGACTATTTGACGCTGTACTACAGTTAAATGGTTTATTTGCCTAGTTGCTGAGTTTTGGGGGTCTTCAGAACATGAGACAAAGTTTTGGGGGTTAGTAACTATTGACAAGTAAAGATTTTAAGTATTGACTTACATAAAACAATCACTGTATTGTCCTTATAAAAAAAAGAAAAGATTTCTTAAGATTACATCGATCGAAAAGGCAAAACAGATTGTTGCAAATTTGTTGACACTATTTTGGGCTAAATATATAATAGGCAATTATAATATTCAAAGACAAGTATGTGTATTAAAGTAAAGTTACCATACGGAATAAATACTGAAATGCTTAGTAAATGTCACAGTAAACATGCTTTATTTCCACATAATATGTATCCTGGGCACATATAGATTTACCATATTGTCATAAATGAGGTAACACTTGTTTGCAGTCGTGTGATGGCTTGTGTCGCCTGTGGGCTTCTCTAATGTGCCGTGCAGGAAATGAATTTGACCTAGCCAGTGGGCTGCTGGGAAATCCACAGGGGACAAAGCCAGGTAGAGGCACAGATATTCCACTTGTCAGCACAGTTTAGCCTCCGCCAACGCAGCTGTACTGCACATTTAAATACTATGTAGGTCTGCTTAAGGAGTTACATACTTGGCTTATCTAATGTGTATCTGACGAGTAGACACCCTTAAGGTCAGACGGAACTTCAAATTACAGAATGATGAAGGATTATTCTTTAAAAGCACAACTAGCTTTTTTATATCTTTCCAAAGTACATTAAACGTATTTAACCCGCATTTATTGAACTACAGATGTTTATGTAATAGAAAAGAGTGAGTGGTTTAAGGTAATCTTTACTGTCCCCAGTTTGGTTTGCAGCAGCAGAGCACCAACACTTGAAACTACAAACAGTACATTCACAGCACTGGGAGACTAGAGCAGACAACAAACAAAGAGAATAATACAATCGTAATGTGACTAGTTCAGAATACCAGTGACAGTAGGAATAAATGAAAAGGGTGGCCGGAGTCTGTGGAGATTTGCTTCGCTCTCCATAGATCTGACTTGTAACTTGGTCCTGTGTCGTCACCTGCTGTCTCCATGGAAATGCGAAATTTTTGGAAATGGGTAGTCTCTTAAACAAAATGTTACGTAGTGCACCTTCATTAGAGTCTTTCACACGAACTTTAGACCTTAATTGTTTGGTTGAATGATCAAATTTGTCACTCGTCAAAATGCCTCAAGTACTTTGCATCTGCATTTTGAAAAACAGTTTTATCTGCAATACAATAGGTAGTCCATCCAGGTCCTAATTGAGTTGAAATGTTCAATATTTTGGAAGGTTACAAAGGTCAACATCTATGGTCACCTTTTCCAGTATAATTAACCTATGCATTTATAACTATTACACTTTACCCCACATAAATGAAGCCTTTGACAGTGTATCCATTAGCGTGCGTTATGCATTGAGTTAAAGAATGTAATTTAGGTTCTGTATGCTTTATATTCATGGCATATCTATAATCATGCTCGAGGTTGTTTATGAAGTCGCCTGCTGCAAATGTAGATAATCTGAGTTTACGTATTTAAATATGAGAATGTCTCGGCAGACGTCAGAGTGAGTGACACCTTGACACCTGAGTCGTCCATCTTATGACAGTGACAGTAATCTGCTTACTGTCAAAGTCCTGTGTGTCTTTGTCTGGCCTACGCACACATTAACACTATCCTATAATCTCAGGCATAAACACATAGGTCACGTGGTGCGGCCATATTAACTCCGGTAATGTCTTGATGCAAAGGAAAACATTGAATGGGCTAGACTAGAAATTGTTGACTGATGCCACCTTCGACAAACATGTTCTGAAATGCCTTGGGTTATCCTTTTATTAACCTAGCATCCCTCAATCTTCTTTCAAAAGTTACGGCTCCTGAATGTGCTCCTGAATGTCAACTGGATTATGTTTATAAAACCAAAATCTCAAATATAAACTAAATGTAGTGCAGCATTACTTATTCATGTGCTTATTATTTTATTTACAATAGTTGAACGACTTTTTCCCAAGTTAGATTTTGCAATGGTCCGAACTGTCATAATTTTGAAGTTTTGCTTTGGAACAAACAGAACAGTCAGTCATAGATACTTAGTGAGTTGAATAACATACATTTAATAGTACTTGGGGCTAATAAACATCTTTCCTTGAGTGTTTTAGATAAAAACACAACTATAAAACATTTTTGTTGACCGAAAATGACCCATTTAATTGAAATAAGATCTTGTTTAATCTTTGTATGTAGTTGTTTATCTTATGACTTGCCTTTTGTTCCTTTTATCCATGCTTTGGGGCCGACAGGCTCTAGTACTCTGATAATGACTCTTGTATTTTGCCTCAATCTCTCTCTGTGGGTTATTTAAAACCTTGTGTGTGTCCACCCGATAGCAGACATAACCTTAGCTGTCCGCAAGTCGACATAATTGAAAATCCCTCTCTTAATTGTGCCAGCACTTGAGGCTAAAATAAGTGGGCGGCAAATTGGGCAAACAAATATTGAAGAACACACTTGGAGGTGCAAGGCTGGGTCACATCGCCTGTGTCCATGCGGTGTACAGAGACCACTCCTCGGGCACTTTGTTTAATTGGTCGGCTAATTAAGGCAATATAAAAACGACATCTGCTGCAAAAGTGTGTGTTGGATCCATAAAAGTAATCATTTTTCCAAACATGCATTCTCCATAAATATAATGATATTGATTTACTTGAAAAAATGCCAAAGAAAGCCATGTCTGCATAAGGTTTGTACTGATATTCTGGATAGTTTGATGGATGATTTGTGAGTGTCGTTTTTCATCTGTAAATTTAACTGTGGAGCTTGTTTTGGACTGTGCCCTTGACAAACAACTGCAGCTCTGAACAAGTGAACAGCTTTTGCTTTTTTAATACATCAGCATTAACCTTGGCAACCCAACCAAGGACTGAATAAAAATTAGTTTTGTACTTTTTGACTGCAGCAAAGACAAGATTCTGTTGCATACACGCTGTACATAAACAGACCACTTTCAGACCTGTTCAGAAAGAACAGGTTACAACTTTTAGTATTTTTTCTATTGCGAAGTGTATTAAGTTAGGCTGAATTGAAAAGAAGATTTAGTAATGAACTAAAAGAGTCCAAGCCTGGGCACCATATCTTGGCCAATTTCAAACATGCATAAACAGAGCAAATAACATTATGTTCAGACTGAGTTTTTTGCAGACATGGCATCTGATAAAACACAGTAATTCATAACATCATAATCAGTTCCAACATTTTCTTTGTCATATTTGTTATTCATTTATTTTTTTGTTCTTTATTTACATTTCTCTGCCTGTAAAGTCACACATTAGGACACAACCTTATGTTCTTAAGTGTGGCGAATCTGGCAAAAAAGACTGAAAATCTTGAAGTGTACTGTGTGCAGAAGGCTTTACTGTGTGAGCTAGGTCTAGGTTTTACTGGAGTTGAACAAATGGCCAGACCACCATCTCAAAAGTTACAGGGAGCAGCTTTATATACCAGCTGGAAGCTACTACAATAGAAAATGTCATCCCTTTTGATTTTTGAAATAGTGGCTGGTCTACACAGTGAGTGCTCTCTTTGGAGTGTAACTAATATCTGCAAATGTGCTTGGTAAAAGACTTCTGCACAGTGTGTGATATATGCAGTATGCAGGACTTTCCTCAATAGAATTACTTTTTGCTGCACTGTTTCTACACAAAAGTAGTTTTCAACATCGAGACACTTTGCTTTGTTCTTGAAAACATGTTTGAGACGTTTCCACTGAGCTGTATTTTTCCCAGATGCATGAAAAATGCATGTGCTACCAAGTCTTTAGTCAATGCCGGCTGGGTTATTGAAGTTCTTGTTAAACTCCTAAGGTGTTTGGTTCAGTTGTCTGCTGTGCTTTGTTGATAAATGACTTTTGCATTGATCATAAGGTGAAGTGGACAAAGCGGGGCAAAAACACGACTCTCCTGTCACCACCTATCGACTTCCAATCAATAATTTTAGTAATGGATGGGTGGTTATATACAACATTAACTCTGTGTGTATCAAGGCTGAAGTGGCAGATGCAAAGCCTGTTCTTTTACATAGGGCTGGGAATAATCTTGCAGTTTATTGATTAGTTTCCAAGTGCTCTCTTAAGGAATTCAAAGAGGTTTTCCACTGGAGATTACGTCCTTTGAATTCTTATCAATAATGCACCAAGATGGATGTTGACATAAACTGCTTCTGTTGCATTGTATTGCCTGTTCAATGTAAATCCAATGACCATCTCTTATTCATCTCAGTATATTTCAAGGTGGCAACTTGATCAAACAACCACATTCATGAACGTTTGTGTTTTTCTTGTGGTAGCTTTTAGCCTTGAGAGAGACTGAACAAAAAGATTGCTACTTTTTCTTTATTCAGCCAGGAAAGTGCAGCTCAAATCTTTTTTAAATAATAAAGTCAGCCTGCAGTATCTATTGGAAACAACACAGTGATACTTGTATAAATAGGGACCTTCCAGGTCCCTATTTATGGGAATAGAGCTTTCTAGCTATGTAAAGAAACATGTTTTTGTTGCTCAAAATGTGCCTGAAAATGAATAACTTTGCTTCTACATGTAGCAATTTCTGAATTTGTGTGCCTGCCATATCTAAATCTATCTTTTTGTTCCTTTCTTCTCCAGTTGCACTCCCCTCTGTCTCCTGCATCAGGGTTCGAAAACCACATTCTACCAGACAATGAGGTAAGTGTGCGTTAAATTCCCTTATTCCCTCAACTGCCATTCCTGGTCCCGAGACAGCCACACTTTTTTACTCCCAGCTGCAAAAAGAAAAGATTCTAGCAAGCTGGGAGACTTCAAGCACACAAAAAGCAATTCCCAGACTGATGTTATCTGGCTTTAGTTAAATGAATTGTACAGTTTGAATTAACTTTTTTGTCTTTTGTCTAGTCGGCTGTATACTCCACTGTTAACCAATCAAACGGCTCCATAAATGAGGATGACAAGGAACATGACTACAGCAGCATTGCCGAAATCAAAGGCCTAGTCCCAGCTTCTTCCTCAAGCGATCTGTACGCCACAGTCAACGACCTTCTGCCCCACCAGCACCACCTAGAGGAAGACCTGGTTTTGGACTGCAATGACCCAGGCTACGAGACCATCCGCATCCCTAAGACTAGCAGCTCTGAGGATGGCCACAGGGGCATCATGGGAGCGGGGGGGTTTGAGGTCACCAAACCAGAACCAGATTATGAAAGTGTGGGAGATTTGGGTTTGAGCAGAGAAATGTCACGACTTTGACTTTTCATTGATGCGCTCATGACCTCTCTCGTGTGCGCTGGAGGAACAGGCAGGACGGTTCAAAGCACTATTGTAATCAATGTATGTGTCCGATTTACAACCAGGGTACGTTTATCATATCTAGCATTTGACTAATTTAATCTACCAGGGTGAATGTCACTGGTACTGCCATGGCCTGGTGTTAAATGAAGTGCGGTACAGCCATTGGGCATCAATCATGTGGAACAGTGCACTTTGGTTTACCATTATATCTGACAGTACATATCACGGATGCGTGAGCAACTCTTGGGTTGTGAACAAGATCAATTATGTACAATTAAAACTAGCCTCTGACGGACAAACATGGTTTAAAGGTTTGGACAAGGACACTCACTCTGTGCCTGAAGAAAACAGTGCCATATTCTGGTCATGACCATTTTGTTGTATAATAAGAGTAAAAGCTGCTCTGCAAAATTACTTTGCAGGTTGTCTACGAAATCATTTACAAATGATAAAGCATATCATTTTTAGTAAATTCTCCCAACTAAAAATATACTGTTGACTTTATATATACAGTTTCTTCTTTTCCTTTCGGCTTTTCCCTTCAGGGGTCACCACAGCGAATCAAACTTCGACTTTATATATACAGTTTGAATACACAAAAACAGTACATACTGTATATATAAAGTCAGTCATGTTCATATTGTAACAAAAACGTTAAGTAAGCTATTATTAGAGTAAGATGGAAGGATATAAAATTGCAGTGTTTTTGAATAACTATGTTTCTATAAGATGATAGCATTTATTTTAATTTCATACTGTAGCCCAACATTTTGGACAAAGCCTTCATTGTGGATTTGGAAGCTAAACTTTATTGTTACTGCCGAGTTTCTTTCTGCTAAAACAGTTTGTCACTTTGGAAACTGTTGGTCTAAAAACAGCTCTGCTCTTGAGCTTGTGGTTAAGAGTTTTTTGTTTTATAGTCAGCATTTTCTGTTTGCGAAGTTCATATTTATTTTTTTAATACATTGTATTTGTAATAGATTGAGAAGTAAATGAGATTTTGTAAACGTTTTTACAAAAAACATTATTGAATGTTGTAAAGGTACACATAAACTTTGTGTAGAGAAAATGTCATATTTTCTGTTTATACTGTGACCAGTATTTGATCATTATGTTTTTATTTTATGTTTTAATAAGAAAATTACCTTTGAACCTCTTGGTACATATGAAGTCTTATAAAACAGTTTTAAGCACAAGGTCATTCAGATGGTACGGGCACTTACTGTATGTAGTCATTTACTTTTTTTTTTTTTTTATGTCTGTAGACTTTCATATCCAGTCTGTTTTAATATGGTATAAATTTAAGTAATAGTTGTACATATATGGAGCACTAAATACAAACTGTTGCTGTGCAAACATTTTAGAGTTTTCTATTTCAGAGTACAACACATTTTGAATTGTAAGCTCTGCATTTCTCACATCAGTCTTTATGAAGATCTTATTTCAGTATATGGTACAGTATTTGATGATTTGATCTAATAGGTGGTATGGCAATTAAAAGATAAATATATTTGTCTTTGAACCATGACCTTACCTGACAAAAACAAGTCTAAAACATTTGCACAGCACTGTCTCTATGTGGTTAAATCTTTGTTTTAGTTGCTATACTAGATCCACTCCTATAACCTGCGCTTATTTAAGAGTTCTCAATAGACACTGCTTTGTAGTGAAGCGTGACAAATGGTACATTATGTTGGTACTTGCTTTAACATAGTACTTTGTTCTAATTGATGCCTGTTTAGTTGTATAAAAGAAGTGTTAAATAGTGTAAATATCCTTGCTACAATCTTCTGTTGAGTGACAGTGTGTCTGAGTAGCCTTTAGGTTAATGTGATACCCCAGCGCTGGAAGAGAGGGACGCTTGATAAATACCTTCATAATTGATATCAGACATTTGAAATCTCCAGGCATTCTTAGATTTCAAATGCACCAATCACAACAGTAAGACCATTTCCACTTGATGTATGCTAATTATCGCTGCTATGTATACGCTCCCTAATAGCCGTGACCTTTGGGTGTGCAGTTATCAACAGGGCTTGACATTAACATTGGCCGCACTGGAAACTGTTTCTTGCCATTGAATTATTTTAGCCCCAATGATTTAGTTTAGATCTTTATGTGCTTTTCACCTGTTCGCTTGATAAATTCACTAAAAGCTTCTAAAAAAAAAACAAAAAAAAACAAAGTGGCCAATGTTGCCTATATGAATAGCAGATAATGAGCGGTAATGTCAAGCCCTAAATCAAAACTCATAAATAGTGTTCTCATAGACCTATCTATGACCTCTGAGAAAACGATGTGTCAAATTAAGGATTGGTGCCAATTCAAATGTAAGCCTGTAGGTAATAGATACTCAGCTAAAACCACTTATTTTCTCTTTATGTGTGTCTGGGTCATGCAAACCCCACCGTGCCCCTCTAGGGTATATGGGGGGTGCACTCTCAGACACTCTCCATGCCTCTCTCCGGCTCTATGACTTTCTGTAATGATGTCATTTGTTTCCCTCACAAGCAGTGGACATCTCTGTACTGACACCCGCCTTTGATCAGGGGGTAAATGCTGTTTTGGCAGTTATGGTCCCATCACTCACCCCTTGCTGTCTGGCTCCCTCGGTCTCAGCATGTAAATATTTTATGACATGAATTGTTCTATTAAAAAATATATCAATAGTAAAAGTGTGTCATTGTCTTTGTGCTGGCTGGTTCGCTGTCTCGTAGAAAAATTGCACCCCGCAAATTATTTTCCAAAAACATTAGGTTTGACATTAATTAGGCTATTTGTTACTGTGATGACGTTCGTTAGTAAAGTCTGCCTTACACATTTAGTAATAATCTCCTAAAATGAATTAGTCACATGATGAAATTGTTGTGTCAAAGCACTGCAAAGTCTTATTTTAAATTGAAATGCTCAGAGATGCAGCTCGTCACATGGTGAGATCACACATATTTTTGTCAGGATGTGCCCTTGTTGGGAGTGTTAGGCCCTTTCCGAAACCGCCTCCTCCTTCCTTTTCCTACGCACTATTCCTCTCTTTGCGCGTTCCCGCGAAGGAGCCGACAGGTAAGTGCTGTTCGAATCGGAGCGAGGAGAGAGGAAAAGTGTCTTATAAGCTCCTTCAGAGCGAGTCGGCTGTCAGTGCACACTAAACACGTGTGTGTAACACCTGAGAGCAGCCCGACGTGGACAACACACCACACGTTTAGTTCCACGTTTATTCACAAGAACAAACAACTTTATTTGTGCATTTGTGAGAGACTGAAAGGCTTTGATAAATAATGAGAAAATCATGCCTAGACACAATTCGACATTATAAATGTATTTTTATTTATAGGATCTACTTTTAGCAACAGCAAAAACACAACATCAGTAATTCAGATTAAACAAATAAAACAACATGCGTGCATTATGTGTCATCTTATTTAGGAAATTAGACGTTTAAAAACATATTATCCACTCATGTAAACACAAGAAACACTGAGAAATATTGCATCTTTTTTATTTTAATGACAGTTGCCTCAATACAAAGCCGTTTTTTTCATGTTTGTTGTGGTTGTTGACAGTGTAAATCCTTTTGGCATGTCTAGTTAAATAAAAAAGTGTATTTTGACCAAGTCAGTGCGTTTTGAGAACTGGGATGAATATTAGTCTGGAGTAGGATAGTGCTAGTATCAATATTATCATCAAAATGCTTCTTAATAAGAGTCAATTCTCTTTATTTGAATCAAACTTTAATAAATGTGCGTCAGTAGGGGGCGTGTCTCTTCAGTCTGAGCGAGGAAAGTGCAGTTCGAAAGCCACAGCTCTTAGCGCTCTAATGAAGCAACCTCCGCTCAGCTGTGAAGGAGTCCTCAGTGAGGAGTTAGCAGAAGTGAGGAGGAAAAGGGAGGAGGAACTGGTTTCGGAAAGGGCCTTAGTGTGACTGTTAAAATACAGGAAATATAAACTCTTCATTGATGTTGCTTAAACTTGAAACAATGATGTGACGCATTAAATATTTTACAGAAATAATCACAATACTCAGTTGTTTGACACTAGCAGCAGTGTTTTAGAGTGTGCAACCTCCCTCTGCAGGACACAACTCACACGGCAGGTTGAAAAGTGAAAAAACGCATTGTAACTAGTATCACTTTTTTGTTTTTAGAAGAAGAGCTCTCTTCAAATAATTACTTGCTGAAGGTGGTCTTCTTCTTCTTCTTCTTCTTTGGGTTTTTACGGCAGTTGGCATCCTTTGTGTTGCTGCTGAAGGTGGTCAAATCTGGTGCACCTCTTCCTCCCAGCTCCACCCATCCACACCTGAATCTCATAGGCCTATCAGGCTCATATATGTATGCCACACTCATTGTAGCACTTTTCTCTTTTGACCCTGTCACTGCGTTGACATTCTGCCAGTAAGTTATTTCATTTAGCCTAATGTAAATCTCTTTATTTATTTTTGTAAATAATTCAACCAATGTTGAATATGTCTGTTAGTTTGTAACTGTATTGCATCTATCTTGTGTTACAGAGAAATCCATTCATCCAATTCATCATAAAAAGAACAACTTAATATCTTCTACTCTTTATTTATGGGTTTCTGAGATTAACCAGCATCCCCAAACGTTTTACAGCTGATAAAAGGATAATTTGTTCACTGTCATCCTTTAGACTGTACTATGTAGTTCAAGGTTTGTGGCATAAATACTGTCATATGACAACACAGTCTGATCAGTGTAATTAACTACACAGTAGAACAGCCCAACATGTCTATCAGTCATGCCACTGGACTACATGTGCCAAAATGTGACATGTAAAAGACCATCTGTGAGCTTTAGTGCAAATAAATGAGCTTTTGTGTTTTGTTCCAAATGCCAAAAGAACATTTCCAATTGACTAGCACATTAAACCAGAGTGGTAAACGAGTCCCCTGGCACCTTAAAACTAGGCTACACGTCTGTAACAAGTAGGTTAGAGCAGTGACTGACTGTCTGCTGTTCAAAGTTTTCTAGCCCAAATTTCCCTTTTTTCACTTTCTATCCCTGAGCTGAGCCCCCTCCGCACTGCTTTCTCTCCATCCTTGCGTCATTGTTTTGAATGGAGCATCCTCCCGGCTTATGTTGGAGCAGAAGAAGGAGCGGTGGGGGCTTGTGGAGGCGTGTGCTTCACCAACCAATTGCAGGCTCCGTAAGCCGCCGGACCGCACATGTTTACAGGCAGCATTCCGCCGGTAGAGCCTCTACATGGCACAGGCGCACAACGGACTGGATGAAGCCGCTACATGGACCGGAGTTAGCGCACGTCTTTGTTTTTCAGCAGATTCGACACGCCGCGGTGGATGACAGCCTTTGACAAAAGGTATGGTGCTTTCACACGACACATAATGAAAGGATGGCTTATGTTTGACCAGTTTCATCGATTATACTTTGTCATTTCTTAAATCGTGTGCGAAACTCCTTTGGCTTCCGCAAACCGAGCTGGGCGCCACGTTTTCCACGCGCCTCCGCAGCTCTCAGCGAGCAGTGGGGAAAACAAACAGGTCCAGCCATAGAAAAAGATTGGTAGCCGGTTGGATGAAGACGCGGTTAAGCTGCGAATGAATCATTTTCGCACTGACCACTTAAAGAGTTGCTCTATTTCAAAGTTTTCCGTGCGGTTTGCGAATGCGCAGCGAGGACTTTGGCGCCGTGGCTGGAGTTCTGGCCCTTCGACTATGTTGTCGATTTCTAACATTTTGTCAGGCTTGTTGGAGCAAATAGTGCACCCTTTGCGGTTTTTCGTGTTTCTCGACGTTGTTTACCGGTTATATTTTGACATTTGATGGTCTGAATAGCCGTGGTGATTGGTGCTGGTCGATTCGCCGAGACACTTCGACATGCATACGAGGCGTTTGGTGAAGCGCTCGATCCTTGGCAGCCGCGTCTATGCACCGAGTCCGACCGGGGAAGGCACACCGGTGACCGGGGTGGTCCAAGCGGTCAAACAGGAGAACAGAGACGCTACAACCGCGGGAGCCAAGCGCAGCGTGTACACCGTGCTCATGCAAGACGGCAGCCTGAAAGAGTTCACCGAGGAAGAGATCGCACCGGGGTTCAACCACACAGCAGCGAAAGGACCGCTCAAGTCCAGCCTGAAGGTGTGTGTGTGAGTCTGTGTGAAGGAGAGAGAGGGAGAGAGAGAGGCAGCAGCAGAAGCACTTGTGTTTTTGTTGTGCGGTGTTTTGCAGCGTTTAACCACTTCCTGTGCGGAGCAGATTCACTCCACTGCCGCCTATGCCGCCTGTGTTGCCAAATATAACCCGCATGCACAAAGCCAGCCTTTATAAAGACAGTCCTGGCGTCATTTTGTTGTCATATTGGATCAAATGGCGGGCTGTCATGACATTTGGCGACATGAGTTAAATGGGACAAAGGGCTTGATAGGGCCTGCGCAGTGTTTATGCGAGGTAGTGGGTGGATAAACCAAGGCAATAAGGCTCTGCAGCGTTTTGGGCCATGCAAAAAGCCGGGCCCGTGTTTTCATGCAGATTCATAATGTAGTTTGCATGTTACACACGTATACCTTTGGGCATGCCACCTAAATGCACATTTGCATTGCATAATTGTTTGATATTTTGGCATTCCCATTCATAGATAATGCAAGTTGACATTCAATTTCCAATTAAACTGACTTCATATGATGTCATGCTGCTCAACAAGGCCGTTATTGTTTGGGATAACAGATAATAGGTCTCCTGTGACATTCCAGGCATATTATAAGTTTCAATCATGTCCATATTTGTTGTGTGATATAGCTAAGCCTAATTAGCAGTGACCTAATTGTCTCCTGCACCAGCAGTATTCCTCGGTGTCAGTCACATGGGCTCAGATAAAGAGTGAGGAAGAGTGCTCTGGGGAACAAATACAGATTCTGGCTTTGGGGAGATGTGTGTGTTTTCTCAATTCTTTTTATAGAGAGGGAGTGACTGAGGAATGCATACGCCTGAATAACTGCTTGTTTACTGTCTCAATTGGACTGCATTGGCTCGGTCTGGATTCTTTCATATTTTCATTTCAATGAGAAAGTGTTTTGCCACAAGTAGGAAGTTTGAGCAAGAACAAGATCTAATCACTTGTAGTCATTGCATGCAGTCTTTGAGACAAGTTCTTAACTCTGGAATTCAAGTTTGGTGTGATGGAAGGGTCATGTAAATTTGCACAAGTCTCATTTTTTATTATTAAATGGTACTCTTACAAAATGCTCTGCTCAATAGAGTTACAGTGGCCAGTGTCGTGGAGTCCTGTCAGCACAATGGTCAAGTCTCTTTCAGCACGACTCAATTCCCACAGAGGTCGAAAACAAGCTATAAAATGAGGAGGAGGGGTTGGCAGTAGTAGGGTCCTGCTGCCAGTGTGTAGTAATACTGTTGTGGCTATCTCATATGTGAAAGCAATGTTTAATGAGTGAGATCTATTTAAATATCAGCTGCGGGGGTTGTTTGTGAGGTTGTATGTGCAGCAGCTGTACGGCCAACAAAAGTGCCCCTAGTTTGAGAGTCTGGCATGCTCAGAATAATGCCCCATGTTTGGCACAGCGCCGGCCGGGTTGATATGGCAGACCTTTCAAAAGTTAGGGAGGGGTTTGGGATGCCACTTGTTGACTTCCAGCACTGACAAAAAGACTGAGGCGCTTTTTGTTGCACTTTAGTTGGTTGTGGTAATGCGTTAGTTAGTCAATGAAGCAAGGTTGTTGACTGTAGCCCAGTGACTCTTTGTTCTGTGGCACTGATCCCAGGCCAGTGTTGGCTCAACTGCGTCCACACATAGAGCGCGCTGCACGGTGAAGTATCCCTCTGATGATGTATGAGTAATCTTTGGAAAGAGAGGGAGAGAAAAAGAGAGAGGAGGCATCTGTTTGAAAGCAGGCTGCTTTCATTTCCTTTGTTGGACACACTCGGTAGCTGCAAGTAATAATAAATGTTTTTAATACAAAAGTGGACTTGGGTATTGTTGCATGAAAAGAAAATTACTACTTAATGCTTTTTGTGTGTAGGCAATGTCGCATAAAAAAAAAACTTGGTCTGCCAAAATAGTGGAAAAATTACAATTACTGTTATTAAACCACAATTTTGTGGTTTATTTCCTAAAATGAAAATTGCAAGAGCAAAGCAAAACTGCACTGAGAAACATGCGTGCAATTACGATTGCATCTGCGAGAACATTCTTAATGCATTTTTGAGTACTTTTGTTGTCAGTGGTCTACAACACCTATTTCTTTCATCGCTATGACTTTGGGTCAGCAGCTTTCAATTTGATTCCCCTTGACACTTTGCTTTATTATGACCTTTGACCCAGAAAGGTATTTTTTTTGTACGCCCTGCAAAGCTCTGCCTAAAGCAAGCAGCTTATGAGTTTTTTTGAGAATGAAGATATAAAATGTGAGGGGGATGGGTAGGTTTTGGACCGCTTCTTTGACACGTTCAACTTACATTTCACAACAGATTTGGCATGCCACACAGTTTCTTGGCTCTGCTTAGTGACATTACTCACAAAAAGGAATGAATCTCAGTTGTTTTTGTTCTGTATGGTTTACTACTACTCCACTCATAACATCTAATCTTCGGCGAGCTTGCGTAATCCATCTTACATTTTTACCAAGCCCCCTGTGCTCCACTGAGCACCCATGTGACTAATACTTGATATTCATTCTTAAAGTGCTGTTGCTTGAGTTTTCTTTTTTCTTTCCATCTCATTAATTTAAGTTTGCATGGCATGTGTGAAAGAATTATTGGGGCCCACTGTTGTAGGCTAATCATTTGCACTGTGTGGGATAAAACGGTGCAGTCCTTTATGCTTTGCTGGTGTTGGCAGTCATCTGTGTCCTCCTGACTTTGTTTTGGTCTTTTTCGAGTGTTTCCTTTGTCCCCATTGGCTTCAGTTACCTGTAGAAGCATGTGTGTGTTGGTGTGAGCGTAGGAGCATGCAGGTTCATGTGAAGAGTGCAGCATATATCTTTTCTCTTTTTCTTACATTGCTGTTAGTAGGCGTTAACAAAGCGCTAATATACTGAGAAGATCCTGAATTTGCACATAAATAAGACACTGGCTTTTGAACCTTTTAAGTTGCCACAGGGGGTCACCTGTTGACATATTCCTAATGTTCCTTGATCAATATCCAAGTAGTCACACACAAACAGGACTGAGCATCCACACCAAAAGAAACCAAGTATTGGCTAAAACTGCATCTAAAAATGTTGCACTACTGGTCCACTAAACTAATGGGAACTAGAAACTTTTAGAGCATTTAAATGGTGTTAACCTAATGGTGTAATATTAATATTCAACCCCAACTGTTACATATTCAAGAATTAAACAAAAGCTATTTTTATGAAAGAATATCTTGGCAGTATAATACTGACAATTGTCATGTTCATTTAGTAGAAATACTGCATTAAGATGTGACAAAGAGCGGCCACTGGAAAGTAGTAGAAATCAGCTCTAGTGCCAAGTTCCACATGAATATTGCATGTATTTAGATGTATTGGGCACTGACGAGCCCCTTGAGCAGGTATTAAGTGCAGTACGTTTAATTTAAAAGGATATGTCATTGCGCTTTTCAACTGGAAGATGGCCCAAATTAAAAAGCAGCAGAAAATGGCAGTCCTTTGTTGTCATTGGTAGATGCCAGTCTGTTGGGAAATAGTTTTCCCTTAGTTGCCCAATTATAGTAACAGTTGAAGTCCCTATAACGTGCTTGGCTTTCTGTCAGCTGTAATGTAAGAACAGAAGTCATAACTTAACAGCAGTACACTGATTTAGATGTGCCATCATGTATTATGCTGCTCAAGTTGACAGTCTCACTATTGCTAAGGAGATGTAATAGACCTCTTCTTTGTTCTGCAGCAGAGTAATGGATGTTCAGACGGTCCACGACTGGAGAGCGGCTCTCTGAGCCCAGAAGCAGTGGAGGAGCTGAAGCGCCTGGGCCGCGACCCTGACACACGCTCTGTGTCTCTGCTGGAGCAAAAACGAAAGGTGGTCTCTTCCAGTATCGACGTCCCGCAAGCCAGGTAGGATACCCTTGTGCATGGACGTGTGTTGACAGTCTGATTTGTGCCCACCAGGAGTCTGGCTCAGGGTCATGTAAAGTTTATGGCATAGATATGCCATAAAATACAGAGTTTTTATTTGGCTTGATGTCCCATTTTTCCTTGTTAGACTTGAAGCAATAGCCTTTGACAGGAGTCCCCCATTCTCCTGCATATATATTTCATCATATATTCTCTGACATGTTGCATAGGCTGAGCCAGTGAGAATGTATTATTAATGATGTGCCAAAATTTAGTCTGTGTAAGATCGTACCATTAATATTAAAATGTAGAGTAAGTTAAATTTTAGCAGATCCCTACAGTGAATTTAATTTCCTAAAACAATTATGAATATGGTTATTTGACTTACATGCCTCTGGTGGTTCGACACAGATTTTTTAAAAACACTAATAATTACAACTGACATGCTTAAGAACAAAGACTGTGTGGCATCAAAAGGTATTGGCGCCTCTGCACCTGTTCTACAACATAAACAAATAGTTTGTAATAAAATACTTAACAAAGAGAGTAGTTTTTAATATTGAACAGAATTTGTTTTCTGTATCTTGTGTACAATGCACCAACAATTCAAACCATTGAATATGTTTTGTTGCCTGGGATGTTTTCTCGTGAATGCACTGATCTGGCACACATGTCGATGGTCAGCATAAACCCCCTCTGAGGCAAGGCCACAACTGAGCAATTAAAGATTAATAACATGGGCTCGGACTAGTGAAATGCCATCTAACGAAGAAACAACACACAATAAATGTGAAACACTAATCCCTTGCAAAGCAGAGCTCAGTTATTGGACATCACTCCTCATTACTTCTGCTCGTCCTCTCTGAGGCGTCCAATCGATATCAACTTGCTGAAAGTACAGTAAAGTCACTCGCCCAAGCAGCTTTATCACTTCACCCTGGGCCTCTGCTTTAAATTTAATAGTTATTTGGTGCTGATTCATTGATTTGTTTTCCTCCAGTTTGCCATTAGCATGAAAGAAATCTGTTTTTGAATTAAGTCTATCACTTGGCTTAGACATCCGTTTAATTTCTGTCCCATTATGATTACACCCTTGCATAGGGATTGCAATTATATTGATGGTCATATGGTTATTGTGAAATGTTTTATTGATTATCCCACTGCCCTTGTGCAAATTTGGCCTCAGCTCAGGGACGCACACTTTATAAGTTGTTGTTTATTGCTCTAATGAGAGCATTGGATGACAGAAAAGCCATGTACGATATTGAATGTGGTGCCAATAAAAGATTAGCTTTCATATGCAATAATCCCAGTGTACTAATACACACTAAATTCCAACAGCCCAGATGCTTTTGAAAGCATGTTGTCTATTTGGTTACCTTATTACAGCTTTTTGATCATGATTGCCATCAGTGGTTCTCAAAAGTCTCTTATCTTAATACAGGGGCTTAGACAGGATATTAAAGATGCACAATCAATGTACAAAAATACACAAAACCCTGTAACTATCAAGATATTGCTCCTTTCTCAGATAATTTCCCCATTAAAGCAGCTCACAAGTAGAATAAATGCTCACAGTTGTATGAAGGAGACATTTGTGGATTTGTTTTGGGAACTAGAGATTTTATCGTGTGCTCAGCCTTAAACCAACAGCTCTACATGAGTCTTATCTTTTTCTGTATTTACCTCTGTGGAAGGAATGTAGTCATCTTACCAGGTATAAAAGAGAACAGCTCTTTTGGTATGTGAAGGCTGTGTGCAGTCGGACGCCCTTGGCATGATCACTGTAGGCCTGGCCAACGCTGTGTGTGAAATTCATAACTTACACTGACCATTTGGCCTCTTGTATTGAAGCGCCATTATTATGATTCAATATTTGTAGCAAGGTTTTCGCTTTAAAATGTTAAAACATCTGTTCAAGAAAAGTTAACCAACTTCAAATGTGCTTAGACAGAAACATCCTTGATTGAACAGACTTCTATTTATTTTCTTAAAATAAATAGAAGTAATTTATGGAAGAATGGGTGATATGCAAATGAAATGACTTATCTGCACCTTAGATCAGTTACTTAGTTTGTTGATCTGTAGTCGACCAAATAAATTCTTGCTTGACTAAAGACATGTCCTATTGACTAATTAATCGACTAAAAAGAGAGCTAAATATAATTTTGATCTAACTTGGACCAAGCTGTGCTGAAAAAGACTACAAATGCAAAGACTGTATTTTAATCTAAAAAGGCAGATTGAACCAATGATTCAGTCCCTACCTCTTAATCATAAACCAGCAGTGCTTTTTGTGATTTTCCTATGAGAATGTCTACTGTCATGAAGATGTAACCTCCTTTAGAAGTGTGCTGAAGTTTCACTATACTATCTATTTACCGGTTGACCTTTAGCCAGTTTCTCTCTCCAGTATTGACTTAATCCCACCTGTCAATGTAAAGCCAAAAGTCCTATCCACTGTATAGATTTAGCCTTTAATTATTTATGGCACGCTGAAGCTCCAAACTCCAGAGATCCTTTTGCACAAAGTCAAACCAACTGCAAAACCCAGACTTGAAGAAATCCATTCTGGCCCAATTTAGAGCATGTGCTCCCACAATGAGGAACATGAAGAGTTCACCGATGCTACATGTTAGAAGCAGCTCTGTGCCTGTAGCTCCATTCGCTCACATATATCCTTATTGTGACCCCTTCGCCGCTGCACAGGGCCATTATTGCAGTAAGATTAAGATCCATGGCTCTGGTCCTCTCCACACCTGCGACCAATTTTCTGACCGGGGGAAAATGGTGTCACCAGAAAGAGCACGGAGTAAAGTTTACAAAAGAAGCTATGGAAGATTAGGTACAAGAGAATAGAAGAGGTAACTGTGAAAGCAGACGTGTAGAAAATCAGTACAGTGATTAACTACTGCTGCTAATCACCACTAGCATTTTAAAGTACACCTTTTTTTTCACTGCAGCGAAATTGCTACAACTTCTTCTGATGTGTGGTTCGAGACTGTTCAAGATCTGATGCCACGAGATGATAAAATTGTCACAGGATTCTGTGCACATATGGAAAATATATTGATAGATTAGTGTTTCAAACACTTAAAAAATTACTCTATTTTCAATACTTCAATGATAACTAAAACTGATGCTTTTGCCAGTGCTTAAAAACACAAATATAAATTCTTTCAGTATTAAATTATTTTTTTGCTCAAGATTGTTCTAAAACTCTTCAGAAAATGTCAAAATGTGTTATATGTGAACCCTATTTGAGAATACATTTGACTTTTGAAAATGTTCTCTCATTCTGCCCCACCGCTTTGACACTTGTCTTATCTTTAACTACTTCACTCTTTGGAGACAAATATGACAACTGTACTTACTACTAACTGATCTCAATCATAAATGTATTTGAACAGTGTAAAACCTTCGAGAGCAGAGCACAGGAGAGATAAATGTTTTTGGGGGGGTTTCTCTATCTGACCTTGAGATAGTTAATTGCGCTCTCCAAACTTGCCTTTCTGCCGGTGATTTACCAGGAAAATGTCGAGCTGTTTGATGACTCTCCAGGTCCCTTGTAACCCAGATACAATAGGTTTCCCCAGCTCACGGGCTCACAGTCTGAAGTAGCCCCGCGTCGCCTCTGCAATCATGGCCCAAATGGAGGAAAAATGACAGCGTGCCATATAGAAGGCGCACCTCAGGGGTTTTGTGAAGCTACATTTCATGTCTGCGTCACCGGTCCCAGCGCTCATTACTTTAGGGTTGTGTTATTTGTTTACTGCACATTAGGGGTTCTGGAGATGAGCGGAGAAACATGATATGTGATGGATCTGACTTTTACCATCTGAAAACATAAACAACAACTGTTTAATTTGAAACTTTTTACAGCAGCTACCTTTTGTTCCTCACTTTTCAAATGCATTCTGACAATTGTAATTATTCTCCACTGAGTTTATAAAAGTGTTTTTCACAACTTTCAGATTTGTTGTCTATCTCGGTTAGGCTAACAACACACATCCTGGTTTTAGAGAAAAGAAGGCTTTATAATCACTGGTAGATAGATAGATATAGACATTGTAAAGCAAGCTAAAAAAAATTTGCTCTGCACTGTGTAACTTTCACAAGGTGAAAAGTCAACTACACATTTCGGTAGAAATACAAAATTAAAGCCATACTTTGGAACACTGTTAGTGACAATTGTGTTAAAATATTAAACTAAAAGGAAATCTTTTCTATCGACCAATAAGTAAATGTTGTGGTTAGTGCAGAGCAGACAAAACATTTTAAATAATAATAATTTGAGTATATTTTTTGTCAAAAGTGCACCTTTAGCAATGATGTAGTTTACATTTTGATATGACTATGTAGGCTATAACAGCTACCGGTAGTATCTAATTATTTAGCACTTAACCTGGGTGAAACTAGAACCGTGTGAACAAAAACTGTCAGATCAGAGGAGGAATGAAAAGCTACAATTTTAAAACCGCACCTGGCTAGCTCAATATTAGTTTAAAGTTGGCATCCGTACTTTGCCTTATTCTGTCTGTACAGAAAAGAAAATCAGAGAATGAGGTAGGAATGCCACTGACACATGTCGGAAACTTTACAATTCAAGTAAAAACTACCATGGAGGGAGCTCTTTGTGTCACAAAACTTATTCTGCTGCTCTAAAAACTAACAAAATAACAAATTCTGCTCTCGTTGTTTATTGTCCAGGGTTTCTGCACGGTTTTAAGTCTAATGAAAGTCTTAACGTTTGAATTAAGGCCTTAAAAAGTTTAAAATGTGCCATTGTAGGTCTGCACATTTTTCAGTGAAGCAATATCTTTTTCACACTGCTGCAGCTTTGTCAAAGAAACACAATAATATACATTTAAGCTTTTTATTTGGTTGATGGAATAAATGGAATGCTTGGTTGCTGTATAAATTACTATCTTTTCGTTAATTAATTATATTTTTTATAACTGGAGCAAAATATTAAATGTCTATATTTTATGCTTGCCCTCTAGAAAAGAAGCAGTATTGTGAAACACCATAGGTCTTACGTAGGTGTTAATTTATATGTTCTGTGATCTTAAAAAGTCTCGATCCCTGCAGAAACTCTTCCTGATTATATACTGTATTTTGCATTCTAAAAACTTCGGCTTAGCTTTGAGACACAATGATCGCATACCGTAGCTTGACAAGTTTTTCAAATCTCCACAGTAGACCATTATTCATTCCCTTCCCACACTTGTTATCGGTAAGCAACGGACAGCGCTGCGCCCAAAGTTTCGAACATCAATCCTACATCACATTCAGACAGACAATGAGGTGTCTTGTACATGGACACAACAACCATATGAACTGGTGGGAGCAGGAACCACCAACCTTCCTGTGAACGCTTATTTTGATAGCCTAACAACACAACAAAATGTTCTGTGTTTTGAAGCTGAGCACATAATCAAATCTTCCAAGAAAAATAAAAATCAATACCTATCATTCTTTGATTGACCCATTTTCTTCAAACTCCCAACTGGCTTCCTTTTGCAAAGCACCTCTTTATTAAATCTGGTGTATCCTATAGAACAACAGGCAGCATGGCAGATTTGTTTAAGCCATTTTGTTACATCTTAATGCACTGACATCTCTACACATTGTCTGTTGTGGTCTGAGCCAGCTGCCAAGTTCTGCTCCCTCCTCCTCCTACGAGAGCTTATGTTTTCTCCAAGCAGGAAACAGTCAATTGTAACAAGAGCTATAGTGGGGGCCGACCAGTGGAAAAGACGCAATGGATGGCTTGGCTTTTGACAAATGGTGTTCTGTGGACTAATTGCTAGCAGGGGAAGTCAAGTATAACCTTAGTTTTTGTGGACAGAAATTGAGAGCCCACTGCTTATTATTACAAAGCCCCAAAAACAACACATCTGAGGGTTGGGATCTTTTCCTTCCCTTTCAATGTGTCTTGGAATAACAGGCCCTCTTGCTGCGTGCGCCTCTGTGATGTCTTAGGTTTTGCCTTTTCCGTGTAGTCCAAGCCAGTCACAAAGGCTGAGCTTAATGTGATTTGTGGAGACAGATGATCATTGGTTAAATTAAACCAAATAAACCAATAAACCCATTGGTGTGATTACAGAAACAGGGCTGCTTTGTTGGTCACAATTGCTATTCACAATGTTCCAAATCCAAATGGTAATGGGTCCTGCAGTGTCTTAATATAAAGTTGTTTGTCTGACTTTGCAGAATTATGAAGTAAGTCCAGAGTTTTGATAAGTTTAACTATGTTTGAAGAAGAAAAAAATAAGATTCTGCATAGAGCATATACTTTCAAAAGGTTGAATTGTTGTGGCCATAATTATGACCACTGACTAGAGTTCAGACTCTAGTCTTTTTGATAAACCCTTCCTATCTGCACCTGAATTCTATTTATTTTGTCTCATCTCAAAAAGCGTGATAATTTTTGCATTGATTTTGAAATAATTCCGACTAACATTGAAATTTTAAGTTACTGTATTGCTTGTACAGTACTTCGTATCAAGGAAACACTCAGTCAATCAAACATTCACACCAGTCTTTACAGAAAAGGTGGCGAGGTGGGTCAAGTATTTTGCCCAAGGACACAAGGACAGTTTACTCTAGCCATGTCTCTCTCACACCTGGTGTCCCAGGGCTCTCTCACCCAAAACCCACAAGTGCGAGTCAAAAAGTCTTACTTTTTATATTTGCATGAGCTTTTGCCCATGCTGTTTTTTGCTCTAATCTTATTTTGATTGTTTCATGAAGATTGTATTGTTCTGCATCTTGCGTCTGGGTCATATGTATGTAACTTTTTATGACTTATGACTAGAGGTGTGCATTATATCAAATTTTAGATAATATCGTGAATGTTATTTAGTAGATATGCAAAAATTAAATATCGAGTAGTTTAGTAGTACTTTCTAGTGAGGGTATAAAAGTCATCTGCACTTTTGTGATCAGTTTACTGACATTTTAACATTTATCTAACTTTAAATGAGACAATATGAGACTATATAAGTAATGCTTGTTTTAAGTCATCGTGATTCTTTTTTTTTCACAGATTGTTGAGTAAAATTATTGCTGCAGTAAAAACCATATTGAGTCAGTCCAACTAAAATGTATTCAAACATTTATTTATTTTTTTATTTGTAACTAATGGGAATCAGTATAAAAATGACTTTGACTGTAAGATTTGTCATAAAAACAAAAATGTTTTCTCCCTATTTCAAGTTACAGAGTTTGAGTTTTGTTGGAAAATCATCTTTTAAAACTGTCAAAATAAAGAACAAAATCAACAATATTAAGATTGTTATTTTTCCTGTGTACATCTAAATCAGTAACTAAGACACGTTTAAGCACATTCTTTGTTGGACTGACGTACTATCGCTTGAATATCGTTATCAAAATATATCAGATATTGAGATCATTTTTGTCAATGTCGCACAGCCCTATTTAAGACTATATGAAAATGTAAATGAAAATCTGTTCTTTCCTGTGATAGAATGTTACTAAGAAAAGGTTAGGCTTTTTACTTTTGTCAATGGACTTCATGGCCCAATTATATTTTATAGTTTACAATGAAATGTAAATCTGTAATCTGTACTCTAATGTTTACCACTAAATGCCTGGAATGGAGCATAATTTGCCTCGGCAGTTTCATGATACAAATATGTTTTTGGGTCATTTGCCTCGGCCTGTATATCTTAAATTTCACCTCCTACTTGTTTTGCCCAATCTGTTTTGTGGCAAGAACATTTAGAAACCCAGTCATGCCGAGGGGCGTGCTGGGGAGTGTGGCTCTAAATAAGGCAGTGACAGAGATGAGTGAGCTGTGCCAATGACAACAGTTCTCCTGGTTTGGACGGTTTGGACGCCAGGCGAAGAACCAAGCAGCGATTACCATCTCAAAAGGCAGCTCTAGTGATCCGCGCTCTTCATTCACAGTCCAGCTTCAGTTTCCAAGGGCTATTATCAGATTGACCATTATGTTAAAGCTTATCAGATTGGCCCAAGAACAGACGGATAAAGCTGTATGTGTTTATACTGAGGCCATTGCTCAACATGTGTAAGAAATATAAAAGCTTGTTTTTGCAGCTACCATAATGGCTCCCAAATACGAGGATTTATAAGCTTTATCTGAGTAAATACGAACATGGACAGCAAAATCATTGTGGTAATCATTTGTACATAGCTTTACTTAAAAAGAAAAACAAAACGGAACTGGCAAATCATGCATTATGTAAAAATGTTCAGTAATTAGAATGATTAGCATAATTAGACAACAGGGACTTAATCAGGATCTGTTTACATTTAATCAAGTCCAGATTTTGTTATTTTGATTTACTTAAAGGGACTGTACCTGATTTTTGCATCCTAAAAATGTAAACAAACAGAAATAATGAATTTGAACCTTTTTCCTTCAGGCTACATGATTTCCTCTCGTAGCTAATGCATTCTGAGCTTCAGAATTGTTCATCATGATGAGTTTTAATGTTTTTTCACAGCTTTTAACAGCGAGGTGAGTCACTATGCTAACAACAGTTAGCCACAATGCTAAAAACAAAAACAGAAAAAGCTGCACACAAACGGGATTTTATTAAACATAGACAGGACTTTGGGGACTAATTTCCACCTGAATAGATACATTAACAAGGCATCAGTGCTAGAGGGAAACTGCTTTTAAGTTATCTTGTTGCAAAAAAATCGAGTACAGTCCCTTTAAGTCAGGTCTGGGCAATGTTGTGATAAAAATCGCACCGTAAGCTCATTTCTGCGTCAATCTGCTTTTTTTGATGAAATTGTCATCTTTTGAGTTCCCTTTTCTCCATTTAATGCATCTGTCTGTTCGAAGACAAACTGTTTTTCCAACATACAGTAATTCTCTTAACTTCAGAGTTGCCAAGTCCACTTTTTAATAGCGACTTTGGGCTTATTTTGTCAAAGACTCTTTATGAATTGTGAAGGCTGTGTTGCTGTTTTTTTCTTTCTTTTCAAGTTATAAAACAGATGAATTTTAGCAATTTTTCAGGTTTGAATATATATACATTTATGGCAGAAACATGGATTTTTGGCATATTTTTATCGTCTAAAAATCATAATATTATAATAAACATGGTTAGAAACTTGTTTTTCAGACATCGACGCACAATGTTCTAACAAAATGAATAACTTTTTTGTGAAGCGTTGAGGTAACATGTTTTGTGATTTTTTTATTTATTTTTTTTCTGTCATAGACATGGTTGCTTGTTTCTCTCAGAAAGTTTGGCAACCCTGGTCAGTCTTTGTCCTGCTCTGAGTGTGTCCTGCTCTGAATGACCGCGAAATTTATCCACTGACAGTGAAGAAGCAACATGTATTTCAAATGGTAGATGAAATGATTTACCTCAAAGACACTAAGAAAACAGACTGTCTACAAGAATTGTGATCAAATAGAAAACAGTGATTTGGCTCCAAGAAATTCGTGATTATTTTTTGCTATAGGACTTGTCTTATTTATGTTATTTATTCACATTGTTGCTGGTGCAAAGTAAAAGCTAATTTGGATTCCACAACACAAAACTACTCAAATTTTTGAACATTACATTTGCAATACTGCATGCAGACTCTGATAGCGTGTGATATTTCCAATGGAAATGCCATGTTTTGAAGCATAATTGCCACTTTGCGACTCGGAGCCAGGATGAAGATTGGCTGATACATACATTTCATATTATATAGGCTGCGCAACATGACAGATTTAGAGATGTTAACAATGTCCTTGATGCAAACAGCCCATTGTTATTAATCTCAAGATAAATCCAAGCTATCTCGATTTGGCTTTTATGTGGTTCTTACTATGGCACACGGCAAATCTGTGCGCCTTAAAGGAGAGCCTGTCTGAAATCTCCAAATCAATTCTGCAACTCTCAGGTAACTGATGGTAAGATTAGACAGATATGATCTCATTTGTGTTAGCCTATTGTGCTCCGCTCGTAATGCCACATCTATTCCCCTCAGCAGACGCTTTTCTTCTCTGGTGTCACTCTGTAATGTGACGGTGTAACAGGGCAAAATGAGACATTATTCTGAATGCATGCAAGATGTGAGCCCAATTTTCGAGCAGAAGCCTGTTTTGTCGAGCGGCGGGCTTATTAAATACAAGAGTAGCGTGCATTATGAGTCAGGATGGAGAATTTGATCGTGTCGGTGTGGAACTACTGAAAGTTGCTAAGCTATGAACATGTTGGGTTATTGCAATATTAGAGGCTAAGTTAATGAATTTGAATATGTAATATAGATGACAAGGGCAACAGAGGCCAGGATTTGTCTTGTTTCAAAGTATCATGCCAGATTCTTGCTTGAAAAATGGTGACTATTTATTTTAAATCTTTTTGCAACAGTTCACGCGTTTTGCCATATTAAATCACACTGAATTAATGTGGCTAGAATAGCCAGGCTATAGAAAATAGTGTTTTCTGTTTAATTCCTGCAACAGTCCACATTGGATTTGTATTTTGTAGGCAAAAAAACAACAACTTGGATCTTTAATCCGAGATCGAACTGTAGAGTAGCCACAGACTCAGCCCACCCTGCTGTTAAATCTACTTTATTGTACATGGAGGAATCAAAGGGAAGCGTCTTTGTCAATAGCTCAAGTAGGAGTTGCATCGAGTTGGCTTAAGTGAGCCATGTCGACCATGCTTTGGCTCTGAGGAAAACGACCACCTGTGATGCTATGGCAGCTAAGACTTTGAGTTCAAATTTATATGCAAATGGGGTCTTTAATTAAGCCCGCTGAATATCAGTGAGAGAGAGCCTGAGAGCGCTGTTAACCATGGATTAGTAAGACACGCAGACTCCTTTCACGGCCATCTCCTGCCAAGGCACTGGACTGTGGTGAGCAATATGTGCTGCGGCTGCTGCTGCTGTTGTTGTTGTTGTAATCTCTATCAAAGATTTGCATTTAGTTTAATCACTTTTCCAAGGTCCTAAGAGTGTTAGTTTTGTTCAAGAACGAATTCATTTTACATCTTAGACATGTTTTTGAAAAAGATTTAAACAAAGAAAAACATCAAACAAACTAACATAAACACAAAACTGTCAAACAGTTGAAAATGCAGAAGTAGACCCATTGTCCTACTAAGTAACAGGCCTATTCTTGCAATTTTAAAGGTGTACTGTGTAACGTTTGTGGTTGAAGGCCCAGCCAACACTTTGTTTTGCCTGGTTAGTTCCACAGTATGGCCTTAAGCTCATCTATATGTATGTATCTCTGTGGAGGCAAGCAGATGACACCATTAGACAAAGTTACACGGGTGACAACGCTAGCCATCAATGTGCCCAAGTAAGCTGATTTGAATGAGTAGTCATTTTGCCAGTGTGAAAAATGACGTACTGTGAAACATTTTTGGTATAGCAACAATGTTTCTATGGACTACTTTGCAAACCCTTCACCATAAAAGTTATTCACCTTTTCTTTCAGACCGACAGCACTCTTCTTGGTCGACTAAAGACTTGTCTTACTGAACAATTTGTCGACTAAAAATTAGGCTTGTCAAAAGCTCTTGCATCTGGCTCAAACTGTGCTAAAAAGTACAAGATATAGCTAGAGCTGGGCGATATATCGAATTTTAGATTATATCGTGAATGTTGTTTTGAAGATATGCAGAAATTGAATATCGAGTATATCGTGCAGCAAAAATATGCAACAACAGAGCTATTTTACAAAAAAGTTGCTATACTTTATTAGTTTAAATATATATTCTATCAGAATTTGTACATCAAGCAATTCAAAGAGCTTTGTAAAAAAAGGAAAACTAGTTTGTAATGGGAGATTGTTGTACTTTTGTGATAAATTTGACAAATATTTGTCTGATAATTAAACACACCAGAAAAAATGACAATCTTAAATGAGAAAACAAGGGACAATGTGCCTAGAATTAGTATTTTACATGTTTTGAGTAGATTTTGATTGATTTGAACCGATTAGAACAACTATTAAATATCTTATTTTTTTGCATCTTGTGTTCTTGAGATAAGTAAATTTTCTTGTTCTACTTTGTCAAACACGCTCAAATCACGACAAACACTACAACATTCAATCAATTTTAAACTCATTAGAATATTTAAAGTTGTCATTTTTCCAGTGTAACTAATTTGAACACAGATTTTAACACATTTATGTTGAACTGACAGAATATCGTCCAAATATCGTTATCGAGATTCGCCAAAAAATTATCGAGATATTCATTTTTGGCAATATCGCCCAGCCCTAGATATAGCAAATGAATAAGGTTCATCCAAAAATTGCAAACTATACAGAAGAGTTTAAAACAGCAGATTAACCCAAAATGTTAGCTGAATAACTCCTTTTTGTTAATGTTTAATGTCCAAACGAAAATGCCATCGACTGTTTAAACAACTCCAGAACTGCAGCCCTGTCTCAGATACTAAAAAATTGGAAATTGGAGTTGCACCAATTGTGCATCTGCTGTGCCAATTGCCCCAGAAAATTGAATGAGTCTAAATCACATATTTGACAGTAATAATTGTGTGGATAGTCTCCTCATGTGCAACACTCATTTTGAAGCCATCATCAGAAATCGTTGGAGTTGTAAATAAACATAACGGGTTTCTCAGGAGTTTGAACACACTGATTACTGCTGCTGGCGAACATGAGTGAGCGACCGGGCCCAAAGCTACAAAGTCATGAATCAACAGACAAATCAATCCAGCACCACTTGTATGCTAATTTATCCCCCATCGCTCCAGTTGTATCTGCTCAATCACTCAGCATAGCCCTAATGCACAGAGCTAAGCCAATACAGATGTGACAGAGGTTTCTATATAATCTATAAATAATCCATAGTCCACAGCTATGATGGACTGGATCCTGCAGGTTTGAAGCTGTTAATTGATTACAGTATATGGGCCATGTGCAAAATGGTTCTGTGGACTTCAACGTTGTGTTAAATGTTGTGACAAAGACTCCACTGGGGTTTCGTTGGTGCCACTGATTACTTTATTATTCTACGTTTTATTACACAAGCATGCTGTAAATTACTAATATGTAATTTGTTTACACTTTGAATGTTTGGGAGATTCTTGGCTTGTTATGAAAACAAAGTTATTACTCCAAAAGCATGGGTGCAATATTAAATAATAACCCAGCATATTACATTGTATTCCTTTTTTAATTAACTTAAAACTAACATAAATCACTCAAGCTGTCACAGGAGTTCATGCATGTATGAACAAAGAAACTGATGCAATATTCACATTGTTCTTGTAAAACTGCTGCAAACGGCAGTTTTGAGAGGAAAGAAATTGAGTTGATGCTAATTCGCTTGTTTTTATACATTCACAAAGAAGGCATCTCATATTTACATGGAGCATTGTTTTTTAATGCCCTTTACATGCCAAGTGAATGCATACTAAATGTATTCTCTTTGTGTTGATCCAAATATTAAAATGTATAAAGTGGTGGAGAGAATGTACAGATAAAGTTTAAATAATTGCGCACCTGCTGCTAAGTGAGTAAGTTGGTTTGGGGCAAAGGCACGACGACACTGAGGCGTCTCAAGTGAAAGCTATTAAAAACAAAGCTGCTGGAAGAAGTGCCACATCTCTGCATTATTTCTAATTACGGTCATCCATTTTGAAGCTCCATTGACCTGACTGTTGTGAATTATTGATATGCGTCAGAGTGACAGGCTTTATTAATTAAAATGGAGATGTACTAATTAAGTGCACGGCGTGAGGGTGTCATAATTGTGGCCTTGCTTTAATTTGAGTGTCGCTCATCAATTTTATCTGGCTTTAGCAGAAGATGAGGGGTGGGCCTAGCACATATGGAGGTGCCCCATGTGACACCACAAGTGTGGATCTGAAGTTAATGCATGTCTTAATGTCCACCATTTAATAGCAGTCCATCTTATTACAGCAGATACACCAGGCTTCCTTTGTGCCGGACACATCACTTTGAAGAGCATTAAGTATTCATGCATATTCATTTTTTCACAGAGCATATCTGCAAGGTACATATTGTTTAACTAATGACTCACATTTGATTGATTGACCTGGGAATTGTCTGTATGCAATATTTTACTTAATTTTTTCATAATTTAAATTTAAATTGGAATTTGTTTAGCTAAATACAAATTGTTTCTGCTTTATTTAGCAAAGACATATTGAAATGGCAAAGTTTACAAGTGTAAAATGCAAATACGCAAAACCATCAGATAAAAACAAGGACCTATACATTTGATTATGTAGCAGATCACTTATGGTCCCTGCTAAGCCTTTAATGTGATTATTATTTACCATTGTGCCACTAATGACTTAATGCATCACCTCTGCTGCTGTCGCTGTAGTCTTATTGTTCCTGCACGTGCCTGGTCAGCTGGGATCTGCCTTTTCCTCTGAATCAAAGCACAGGTGTCTTTTGTTTTCGTTACAAAATAAGATCATTGGTCAAATCTTTACAACTCCCCCTCCAGCGTTGTGTTGACTGAACTGGTCTAATGACGGAGAAATCATTGACCACAGAAGAACACCAATTACCTGCCAATTAGCCCAGTGTAGCAACAGGACAACAACGGCAAAAGGCTGCGCTGGAAAAGTGACCTTGAATTCCCCAACCACCTGTCACACGGTTAAAAGGCCTGCGTTGGAAGCTCTACGCCAGTTGTTGTCAGGCGCCCACCCCGGCTTTAAAATGCTTTACAGCGCTCTCATATGATCGTGGCTCGCGTAATGAATCAAAAGTATGACACCTACATTAGTGAGGAATCCCCAGATGTACCATGCATACACCTTCTGGACCAACAGATGTAGAAAAGATATACACCACGGGTGAGCCTGTAATGGCTTTAGTGCCGCGGCATTGAATTTCAGCTGTGAAAAAACATGGCTTAAAAGTACCACTCATGGCTTTATGCATTAACATTATAAAAGAGGTAATGTGATATATTTCATTTGGCTGCTGTTAATTGAATTGGCATTTAAATAGATGAGCAAGGTTAATCTAATGTCCAAATACATGCTTTTCTTTCCTGATGTCACATACTTCTTCCCTTTAAATACAATAATAAAATAATCAAGTGGTGACTTTAATGTGAGCCAGATGAACTACAGTTTAAAGCTCATAAAGAAAAGTAATATAAACACAAATATAATCATGAACTGTTTCTGCTATGACTCATTATGAAACAAATCTAACTTTCATAATTTCAACTCTAAAGTTATTAACAAACGTTGCGAACAAAAGTCTAAAAATCTTTAATCTGTTTGGCCGAGTCAGACCTCTAAAGAGCCAAAGAAAGTAAGCCAACAAGGAATGCAAATTTCTGTGGCATCTCAACAGTTTGTAATCCTAAACTGTGAGACATGCACGTTTCAAGCCAAACATTTCCTCAGAAGCCTCCCACAAGCACAAAGACCTTATGTTGAGAGGAGGGAACGATAAAGTTAATTGAAAGTTAGCCATTTGTTACTCTGACATCTAAGAGCCATCTGCTGCGGCTGATCTACATAAACTGTTCCCAAAAAGGACAACGCTGGAATATCCTTTTGCATCATAATCTAATCAGGGCCTCCACTGTGCCCTGGTTTCAATGAGGTTTCAATCCGAAGTTGTGAGTAGGCACCACAGACCCGGAGTACTTCCAAAAAGAAAATCTTAAAGGTAATCCGTCATCTGTTAGCTTTCCAGCGCACGGTTTTGGCTAGCAGGCTCACGCAGGCAGTCATTTACCCTCTGATTTATTTTAGGAGATTTGTTCTGCAAGTTTAGGGCTTATGTGGCCTTTCCTTTTGTTGACTTGCTGAAATTGAAGCAAAATGGCTAATGTTTTTACAAGATTAAGTTGATACAACACTTTGTTGGTTCTGCATTAGCCCATGCATGTTTGAGTCTTCAGTGTTTCTCATTAATAGAGGAAATTTTGGTGAACCCCTATTGTCTGAATTTTAACTCCAAAGCCAAAAAAAAAAAAAAAATGCACTGAAATTATGTCTTTTGCTTGTTATTGGATAGTAAATATAAGGAATTGACTGTGCTAATCTTTAAGGAAAACAACATAGTACTGTGTTTAAAAGGATTCTTTAAATAATTGCCCAAAACATTGTTCTCCTCAACCAATGTCTCTCTATCACCAAAAATATAGCATAGATCCAATGCTGTGACTTCATTTTATGTCAATTATATCTGAACGCCTCATTAAAAGCTTTTGTCTAATGGTAACTTTCACAAATTGGAGGTCTCCAGCTGTTTCTCTAAAATATCACAACATATTTGGCCCCTGTCACACCACTCCACTATTCAAAGATGATAAAGCCCCAGTTGTTGTAATGTCCCACTGCAGGGGACACTGGAAATATTCTCTCCCACTCTTCTTCACTCGCCCTGTGTCGTCTTTTGTTCTTCAAAGACATTTGTCAAAGCTCCAGAGATTTCACCTGAGAGCCTTTGCTTGATCCCAAACACACGCTGCCCCCTGTAGGTAGCGCTCCGTCCCACACTGTCATTATCTACTGTCTTTTACATAAAGGGGCAATTTGAGCTTTGGGCTAAGTGGCTGCTGGAATCCATAAGCAGCTGGTTTCTACTGTGGAGTTTCACTTGTTTCCAAAGAAGCGCTCCCTGAGATGAGCAATTTGAGGTACATTTGAATAACGTATTTGTTTTAAAATATAAATCCTGGTTTACTGTAATACTTTGGGCTGGCAGGTGCCTCTCAGTTGGTGTAAACACAATTTAAAGAACTATTGTGCTTTCGTCTACATTACAGTTCTAATCTGACACCTGGGGATCTCTTTACATTGTAATTTTGGAATTTTAAATTGCATTTTTTAAATTAAACACCTACATAACAAACAAATATTCTTCTTTCCATGTTGAAAATCATTGCAC
This sequence comes from Mugilogobius chulae, assembly GCA_038363315.1. Lineage (NCBI taxonomy): Eukaryota > Metazoa > Chordata > Actinopteri > Gobiiformes > Gobiidae > Mugilogobius > Mugilogobius chulae. The sequence continues at coordinate 29,501,824 of CM076408.1, forward strand.
TTCTTTGTCTACTTGTTTTGACTGTTGGAAATCTGAAATTTACATAATTTCCATAATTTGGGGAATTAGGAAGTACTGTGTCTTGTCCACTTGAGACTAAAAATTACTTGAAAAAACTCTGAATACTAAATGAGAACAGTGCTAAAAGGTCCTAGAACTTGAGTTTGCACAATAGGTTCTCAGAATGACTAAACCTGCTGTAAACTGTATCTGAGTTTACAATTCATAACATCAGAAAGTTTATTGTTGTACGGATGCATATGTGCACATTTGTTATGAATTGTGCTCCCAATGGCAAAGTAAGATCCAAACACTCTCCCCCACCCCCACCAACATAGACCTCTTAATATCAACAAAGCTGCAGTTTGCCCTAACTCCATATCTGTCACCCCTCCCACTTGCTCCTCTCCTTTCCCTGTAAACAATGAGATCCAGTGGCTTCGGTCACGTGCACCCCAACAGCATCTGCAGTTCAGCTTATTATTGTTTTGATTTGGGCTCAACTTGGCCTCGGTCTTCTTTCAGAGGGACTGTATTTGGGTCGGGTGGGACTCAAATGTTCTGCCAAACTGCAGTGCTGGGAGAACTTGGAGTGTGCAAATGGTTGTGTTTACCAGCAGTTTCTTTCTGTACTCTCTTTCTTCTTCTGTAGTTTGAGGCACATATTAGTCTGAAGAGGAGAAACAGACCCCGGCCATTAGACTTGCACACAAATGCATATTTCCTGGAGTTTAGGTCTGCAAACATGCACAAATGCACACACACGTACGTAGCATAGCCATGCGCCATATAGCATGCATAATTTATGACCTCCCATTGACATCTATGTAAACACGGGTGCTTATATAGCAGCTTTGCATGGCTTCTTTGTTAGTTAAATGAGCTGCTTTCCTGCAAACTCTGCTTGCTAAGGGTTTGTTAATTAACTATATGGTAAAAATGTTAGTCATGCATTGTATGTTCCCTTAGTGTGTATACTCTTCTCATGACAGACTGCTACGTGCAGGGTTTTAATCTTCTTGAAACTAGAATGTGACATCAAAGTCTAAACCTTCCACTGCTACAAGTGTGATCAGTCCCAAGCTTAAAAACTAAACTATATGGTCTCTATGTTGGTGTGAGCATTGTCCTTTTGGAAATATGCAAAAAGTTATGTTATGTTGTAATTTTTCATTAACATTTTTTTTTTCTTTTAGTTTAACTGAAAATTGTTATGGGGTTGTGCCAAAAAATATTACATTATTCATTTTTGTTTATATTAAGTAGTGTGTGGTATAAACCTTTAGACAATTCAACTCAACAGACCGCTTTTGTAGAGGTAGTAACAAGTATAAATCTTTGTTGAATTAGAATTGCTATGGTAGTGATACTTTGGCTTTGATGGCAATACCCATTTCAACTGTCAGAAAGTTACCCAAGTTTATTTGGAAAATATCCAATTGAAAATGGTGAGCGCAGTTTGGAGAAGCTGTATTGTGCTGTAAAATCTGATATTGTCTTTATTGGGGTCGCCTCTGTGTCTTCATCCAGATATATAGCCTTACTTATTGCCACTGACACCAACATTAAATTCAAAGCTGTTTGTGCTTAAAACTGCCTGTTACTCTCCCAGCTCTTTTGTATCATCATTTTATTGTTCTCGCAAATGGACACTCCTTTGTCCCTTTACTGTACCCTGTTTTTTTCCTACTTCAAGTCTTGTCTTTCACCTCCCCGGACTCGGCGCAGCCCTATCTGTGTCATCTCCCTATTTCCCGCTCATTTCACTCCTCGGTTCTCCTCAGGATCACCCCCCCCTCCTCTGCCTTTCTTTGTCTGGTCCTGTAGCCCACCTCCTCCACCACTGCCACAGCTCCACTCTGCCTTCTTTGTGCATGTGTTTGCGGCAAACTGTTTTTCCTCCTGACTGACAGCGAGAGCCCACTGCTATAGGCGTGTGCAAGAAGACACTATGGCTAACTTATATAGCGTAAAAAATTGGTAGCGACAAGAGCAGTCAACATGCTACTAGACAACTCCACGCCTGACAAACAATCAAGTACGATTTCACAGTGAACATTTCAAACATGTTTGAAAAATTTAGTTTCTGCGTAATTGGTTTTACGCGTCAACTGAATATAAAGAATGCATGCAATTAACACTCTAGATTAACACAGGATGCTCGCAAGTCTTTAGCATTTCTAATTGCGTTTGCAAATGTGGCACTCATTTAAGTTAATCTCTGCAAAACCTGACTAGTTAACGGTTAATAATAAGTTCATTAGCTCCAAATCTACTGAAAAGACATTTCATAACATTTGACAACCACAACTTTGAGTCGCACTGTGTCTCTGTCGGGAGTAAGCAAAGCCATGAAGCTGCTTTGACCCAAATGCTAAGTGACAATTGGCACGTTAGCTGGCTAAAGCCGTCCGTCAGAGAGTTCCCTCGCCTGTGGCTGTGCAAGCGCTGGGACCTGGAGACGTGAGTGGCATACCGACACAGGTGATAGAAAGAGCACGAGTGAATTTCAAACGCATTTCTGAAGGTTTCCCCTACACGGGCTCCTATAGAGTTTTGTCGATGCTCCTCTTGTGCAGCATTTAGGATCGGAAATCGTTTTGTAGGTCAAAGCGATCTGCCACAAAATGAGGTGCACCGCCACTCTTTAGAATGCTGATGTGCCTCCTGCACAATATTGAGGGATCAATAACCTGGTTGTAATATGAAGCATTTGTATTTGTTTGTGTATGACTTATTGATCGGTTTGTTATATGCGCCATGCAATCCTAAACACCAATATGGGAGATCTGTTCTAATGTACTTCACTTGAACCAATTGGGGACTGTCACTCTTTGTTCGCCTCAAGTGTGGCACAATGAATCATACTCTCTTATGATCTTACAAAAAACATTCCTTTAAAACGTCATGACAAATGTGAATATTCATTGTGCTAATCTTATCTTAAATGAGTGTTAATTTGAGGAAATACTTTTAACCATATCATATTGCCTTTTGGTTTGGGAAGAACAATGGGTCTGCAGCACCTGGAAGGTTCTTAACGTCTTTGTTGGAATCTTGGAGCAGGACAAAGGAATAGATTGACCCTCTTTAGCTCTCTGTCTTCCTCTCTTTTCCGTCTTCCAATCTCTTCGTGGCAACGCCTATCCTTTCACGCTCGGCGGCACACATCCTCATGGCAAGTGGCAGTAAATTAATCAGAGATGATGCTCACCTGATGGAGACCTTCCCCCGCCATAGAGCTCCTCTCTAGACAACAAAAGCCATCTAAACACCCCTGTGAGTTATCATTCCTAACTTCATCCATCAATTATTCATGGTATCTCAAGGACTTCCTGTGTTGAGACTTGCAAATGTATACAGCTGTACATTGTATCTTTTAGGTTTTCTTAAAACAATGACAACAAATGCAAAGAACATTTCTATGTACATTTTATGTGTTGTTTGAACAACTTGCTATGACCAATTAGCTCCAACAATTTATTAAATTTCAACTAATATTGTGAATGTTGAAAATATGAATAATGAAAATATAAGGAGAATATAGTTAAAAACAACAATGAAAAAGTTATGTTAAAATTTCTGCTCTTTTGTGATTCATTTTCCTGACATTTTACATTGGTCCAAGAAATAAATCTCGCTTAACGCACTTAAAATATTTTTGACACAGTTCTGTTTAATTACCATCATATTGTCTGAATAGCAGGAGATAAATTAGGCTAGAAATGTTTCTTTTAGTCAATGTCGTTCATCCATATGTGAAGGAAGAATCTCATGTATTAAAAGCAATTTCTATGATTATAGTCTAGATTTAACGTTTATGTTTGACATTTATATTTATAAAGACTAAACAACAAATTGGGTTCATTTGCATACTGATGTGCCAAAGAGTTTCAGTTTTTTTATCTACACACCCCACACACCAGATTAAAGATGTCTTGTAATATTAACCAAGATATTTTTCTATATAGCCCATCATCCAGCCTCTGAAAATGACAGTTTGTGTGTCAGCGAGTTAAAGCCTCTACCTCCAAAGCGGCAAACACGTCTCTTAACTTTATTCGCCAGTAATTGCCGGAAATTGCCCCAAAAGCGAGTGGATTGCGGGGGCAATGGAGAGACTGTGAAAGGGGAAAGTGTTAAAGGGGGAGGGCTGTAAGTAAAAGCCCTTTAGGTAAATGTTGAAGTGGCGAGCAGTTCCTTTGTCCTGCCCGGAGGCTGCGCGAGCTGATGGGAGCGCCTGATAGCTCTTTATAATGCCCTCCATCACAGCCATCTCCAGGGCTTTTATGAGCACCTTTACCAAACACACACACATATATACGGGATACACACAACAAATCCCCTCTCCCCGCTTCTTCTCCTTAAGGTGTAATTGGGAAAGAGGCCGGCTCCTATTGGCCTCTTGGGACTGTCCCGTTGGAGTGTGAGCTGTGTGCCTTCTGTAGTTACCGCCAAGGTGTTGATAATCAAGCTCAGTGGTGATAAAAGGCTGCTCGTGCTGTTTATGTCTCGTGCTTTATGGGACTTATTGGCAGTTCCTGGTGTGCGTATACATCCATCTATAGAGCGGGAGAAGCACTCAAGCCAGGGAGACCTCATGACCCCCATTATCACCTTGAAACCCCCAGCTAAACCGCCGTAATGAAGACGCCGACGTGCTCCGCTGATGGGGACCAAAAGAGCAGCAAGCGCTAATCGTTGATAAATTAAGCGGAAAAATACATTTAATTGTAGTAATAACGCAGAATCACGCTCTTGTATTAGCGCGGATTAGAGTTCATCTATATGTTTGCATAATATTAAGCGTGTCAGCTCTGGGCTAGCACATGGTTAAGTCAAGGGTGGCTTAAGAAAAAAACATGCACTAATTGCTTGTGAAAATGGCAGAATGTATTGACACCACAAGTCAATATAGTTCTTCGTTTTTAATTCTGATTTCACTGTTTGTTTGAGCATCTTCTGACCTTTTCTCGAGGTCTAGCTGTAGATTATTGCGCGTTACACAACTGAAGATGGTGTGATTTGACTGACATATAGCTTTCCTCCGATATTGGCTGTGATCTTTATGGTTGTGTTTTGAACTCCATCTCCTGCTCTATTTATCTTTCATTAGCATCAGGGTTTAATAATGAACTTGGAAACTATTGTCAATAAGGCTGTAAACCTTAGACAGATCGATCAATGGTGTCTCAGTTGACACATTCGGAATTATACAAGTTAACTTCTTTTAGAAATTTTATAGCAAAACAATTTAGTTTTAGTCGACTATGGCATGTTGTTCAAAAAATTCTTTGATTGAAAACAGCTCAATTTGTCAAAAAATTCCATACAATTGAAAAATCCATACTGCATTTCGAAGCTTCATAATGATTGATCTTGCGAGATCAAATTGCCACAAAGATGTCCACACATTTAGCAAATGTCTTTAGTTGTTCACAATTGGAATGGACAAAGAAAAGGTTAATGCTGAGTTGCACTTTTTCTAAAACGGCTGCTCCAGGGATCTGCAAAGACAGCTAAAAAAATACACCCTAGCCCTAAACCTCTGCCCACTTAGCCATGCAAATGGAAGACTGCGTTACATTACACTGCATTACAATTATGACAATTATCCCTGTGTTAGAGTTCAGCTTGTTTTTGTGTCCAACAGAACAAAGTCTCACTAGTTGCACATTTCTGTCATGAATTTCTGACCGAAGCCAGTGTCAGGATTGAGATGTCAACCTGGCAGTATTTCTGCTTTAACACAAACAACACAAAAAACTACACACCACAGCGAGGGGTCCTCACAGACACATCTGCCCTCGGACATAGAGGAAAGAGAGAGAGAGAGATGCTTTGATGTTTTTCTGGCCGCTCCACACTGTTGCGCTCATCACTTACACCACACCTGACACGCTGCTCTGATAGCTCATTTCTCCAGTCACTTCCTTTTGTTTACCGCGCCTCTGCTACTGTACAGCCGCTAATGGATGCAGCTTGTTTAGCCAACGTGAGAGAGAGTGATGGAGGCAGAGGATGCGACGTGGCGGGTGAGAGGAAGACTACAATAGGAGAAGAAAGAATAGAGGGAGGGAGGAAGAGAGAGGGTTGTTTACCAGACTATAAAGGTCGTTGTGTCTCTCATATAGATGCTCTTTTGTTTACATCCAGAGTCCACCCCATCAGTGCTTCCCTCATTTGGCCAAATGCACTCTGGACACTTTATAGGTCCAGGTTTACTGCTGTTGTGAAGAGCAATCATCTACAACAAATTGATAGCAAACAAAAAGAAACCACCACCAATGTTCTCTTTGATGTGAAGAAGGTAGTTTTAGTGCAAAATTACTGCCATACTACAGATTTTCTGCTTTTGAAGGGAGTTTTCTAGTAGAGCTACAGTTTATGAAATAAGCCACTTAAATGTGCTTTTTTCAGATCTGTTGCTTGAATAGGACTCTTTTTAGGATTATCAAAAATATCCCACTACAATTGTAACAATTAAAAAAACAGCTTAAGCCATTTCAGTATTTAAAACAAATACATCTAACCCAAATGTTTATCACAATAACTACATTCAAAAAGTTTGATTTCATAATGCTGATCACATATGGGGCCTATTGTCTTGTAATGAAATAAAGAATTTTAGATTAGCGTCGAGCTTGAATGAACACATATGAACATTTACAAAAATATTAGCAAAAGTATTTATGGCTTGCAACAGTGGCTCTCCTTTGCTTTCACTTGCAGCAAGTACAGACATATTAGATGAATAAGCTATTTTAATTTCTCGTTTTGAATATGTATGGCCCAAAAGATTGACCACAAGCAGAGCTTGCATACTCCCTTGAGATCCCCTTACCTCTGATTGAGAAGCACAAGATGGATTGCAGTTCAAATGGAAAGAGCATTTGAATTCTACTGAAACTAATTATTAACTTGTTTGTTCAGCGAGCTACCACCATTTGTCAATATCTAAACTGGGTGTACAATTACTTTTTAAAAAATCTGTAATTTGCAAAGCCAAAATAAATAAATAAAGTATTGAAACTCTGATGACGTTCTGTTGTCTACACCGCTGGTATTTTGCGAGCGTCTGACACACAAAGCGACGTATCTGCACACACGCTCAGAAGGCCAAATGAGAAGTCGGAGCCACGAGCCCCAGAATTCCCTGTGCTCATTAAGGCGAAAGGCAACATCAATTCAAGGGAAGCCCATCACTCTGCGGCGCGTGGGAGTAGGTTATCCCTTCACCATCCTCAACATCTCCCTCTGCAATCTGGAGATGTCTCTATCATTAACTATCACTTTCTTATAGGCTGTATCACAACAGCTTTCCTCGTATAAGCCAGGTATATCTTTAAGTTCCATTATCCTTCGCACGCAGGGGTCTGGCAGTACAAAGCCGTGAAGTAAAAGAAAGTTATTTGTTCTGTAGTATCTTTTGATGGTATGTCTTTGCACTCGAGCGTTCTTTCTCTTGTTAAAAGACAGACTTGGATGCATTACTGTGGCCGACACATGGGATCAGTTCAAAACATTAAGAGCAACCTTAAGATGTTGAAATGAGAGTCAATAAAAGAAGGCAGATAAAAAGAAGTGTCCCTGTTGTAAACAAACCTTAAACACTATATTTTTACTCTCAAGCTTTAGTCCAGGGGTCTTGTAGATCAAGGGTAAATAAAACGTTGTATCCAATTATCAATGTATGTATAAAGTCTTTACATAATGACTTATGACTCGAAGATTGTCATTGCAAGCAACCTGTGAATTATTATATTTTCCTTTTTTCAGGGTCAATACTCTCACAACGCACCAAGTTTGAAGTCAGTTGAATATAAAATGTCCTTGTACAATGTTTCTGAAATGATAATATAAGGCAAAGTTTGAAATCCATGTTTCAATCATTGAAACCTTTTCAAATCACAAAAAAAGTTAAAATGGCACAAAACAATGCCAAAAAGCCATGTGAACTGGATCCACAAACTTAAGAATAAGTATATAGGCAAAAGTTCTTAAAGTGAGCAGGGGACTCACTAAACAAGTCATTAGTAACAGCATAAGCACACTTTAAAATGTATTTAGAAATTACTTAGCCTAAATTCGCATTGTGTGCCGTACACATTCTGCTAATATTTATTAATACACTGTAGTCACTGCTGTTTCCTCTGTCCCATTTTTCATCCTGCCAACACCTTTCTCAGCCTTACTCACCACTTGTTTTGCATAATAGTAGTTATTAATAGTAGTTATTATCTTGTTTCTTTTCTCCTACTGTTCTTAATCTCTGTGTAAAGGTTCTCTTAAATTTTAACTCAAATCTACCATGAAATTCAATTGTATATATAATCATATGATCTTGGTGATCAAATGATTATATAGACCCCCAGGTGTGTTTCTACCTGTCACTCAACCATCTGCAGACAAAGGCAAACCCTGTTTACTCTGCGGGACAGGCCCACAGGCGGCTGGTACATAAATGAGACCTCCAACCTCTGACATAAATCTGAGACATAACAAGTCACTGTCTACGTGTGTGTGTCTGTGTGTGTGTGTTCGCCAGAGCCCAAAGGGTGACGACATAAGTGGGAACCTCAACCTATAGAGTAAATGTAGGGCAGAGCTGAAGTGTGGTCGTGCGCGTCAATCAAAAGAAGCATTAAAAGGTAAAGTACAGCCGAGAGAGCGCCTCCATCATTTTCTTCACCGCCTCCGTCGCTTAAGGGGTTAATTCCCATCTTTGTGGCTGGAAATGAGAAGGAATCAGGACTTATATACGTCAAGTTGACATCCACACTGGAGTTGCCTTCAGCACTTTGGAGCTTTAAGAACATACATTGAACTACCTGCAGAGTCTTTCATGCTCAATGCTTGTCTGCACCGCTTTCGGATGAATGAACTCAACTCAACTTCATTTACTAACAAAAGTTTACCAAATTCACCTTGTCTTTCATAGTTGTTGTTTTTTAATGACATAATTTAAAACAAAATTCTATATTCACAAATAAAGAAGTGAGAAAGAATATGTTTCAGTTTGTTAATGTAAAATTACACTTATTTTATGGCCAAGAAGTTGTCTCAAGTCACTCACATTCAAGTCCAAGTCAAGTCCAAGTCTTACTCAAATTTATCAGGTCAAGTCATCAAAATATTGACTCAAGCCGAATTCACAACCTGCATTTTTGTAATTTCAATTATAGTTCAAAAAATATGTTAATATTGTATTTTTAGTAAATATTGCTGAACTCTAAAAACATGATTAAGTTTACAAAATATAACAAATGCAGTTTTGTCTTTTAGATTAGGATTGAATGATGGAGCTTTTATACTTTGCAGTAATGTGCAAAAAATAATAAATATATATAATTTCTTATAGCATTGAAGGCAAAGTATAAGACAAAAAATTGACATAAGACAAATTTGTATTTCTTTATGTTCTGACTTTTTATGATAAATCATTAATCTGAATAGCTTTCTCTACTTTTATTCACTCCAAAGCCGTCATTACTGCTCAGACAAAATCTATAGGTTAGCTGTCCACTGTCTTTCAAAGCATTGCAGCCTTGAAAGTTTCCAAGCTTCCAAATACATAAATATACTATGATTGTTGTGAATATTTAATTATTCACTGCTCTTGTCAGTGAGATGATACAAGACATTAAAGTTTAACTAGTGTGTATGGGGAAAAACAGCCTCAGGGGAATCTCCAAATCTTATCTAGTGCGTTTGTGTGGCTTTGTGTTACATGTAAGTGCCCCTATTAGCTGTGTGCTTGCTGTCCCTGTTTGCATATATGATCCAATTACCAGTGTTTCTGCCATTGTTTTAGTGTTTGTGGGAGCTCCCCGTGCTGGGATTGTGTTGACGATAACTAGGCTAAAGAGCGCGCCGAGTTGGGAGACATTTTCTGTGATACTGGAGACAAAGCTGGGAAAGAGGCGGCACGGCGAGCACTAATGAAATCGTACACTGACTAAACTACATTTGACAAGAGAGCTGCGCTGCGTGTCGCCGGGTTATTGTCATCCATTTGTAGTAAAAAGAAGCTCTCTGTGGCTTTGTTGAGCAGAGAAGACAAAGGCAGAAGCGAAACAGCGATGGACATGAAGCATCTGAGAACAACCAAGTGCAGCAAGCGATCTGTGAATGTGAATATGTAAAAACTTGAAAACAAATGAGATTTTTGTCCAAACTATCTTGTACGGTGTGCCTTTTTATTTTCATATTGACAATGATGATTTCAGATGTTTGTATTGGAGAGACCACAGCCAATCCATCATTAGCAAAAGCAGGATTTTATTTTTATTTTTATTAGTAAGTTACATTTTTTCATTGTAAAATACAAAATTGATCTAAAAAGGCTCAGAGATGTATTCAGCCTCATTGACTTCCTGCTTGAAACTGCATCTCTTCATTGTAAAAAGATGATATTTAATAGCATATTCATTAATCACTAATTATTATTGTTGGAAAGTGGCAGCATGACATTTTTTCTATTCTTACTCAAAATCAGAATGTTGGAGTAAATGCAAAGTACAGACATGTGGGCGGGGATAGGTGGTGGATAAAAACAGGGATTTTCTGAGCAGCTGCAGGAGATTACTCAAACAAGCATGAATCCTTCCAATTAAAACGTTGTGTAAGCTTGTAATGGAAAAACATGGTTTTAAAACTGCTAACATTTTAGAAAAGCTTATTCATTATTATAACTCTTTTAAATTGCACATAAAAAGTCAATGTATAGAGAATGAATACCAAAAATATATTTTATTTGTTGCTAACAGTGATGTGCACAAGTCTTTGGCCACAAGTCCAAGTCAAGTCTCAAGTCTTTGGCCACGAGTCCAAGTCAAGTCTCAAGTCTTTAGCCACAAGTCCAAGTCAAGTCTCAAGTCTTTAGCCACAAGTCCAAGTCAAGTCTCAAGTCTTTGGCCGCGAGTCCAAGTCAAGTCTCAAGTCGCTACTATATATACATATTTTTGAATATGTTGTCAATTTATTCTATATATTGGCATATTTTATTAGATTGAAATGTACAGTATGTTATTTGACCAAACAGATGATCTCATTAACATGACAAGACCAGCAAAAGCTCCAAAGAAGGACCCAAAGGAACCATGACTACAACAGGACCCATACCAGGACTAGAGCAGACCCATACCAGGACTAGAGCAGGTCTAAACCAGAACTATCGCAGGATCTATAACAAGACTACACCAGGTCTAAAAAAGGACTACAGCAGGACCTAAAACAGGACTAGAACAGGTTTAAACCAGGAGTACATTAGGACCTAAAACAGGACTGGAACAGGTTTAAACCAGGACTACAGCAGGACCTAAAACAGGACTAACCCAAGTCTAAATCAGGTCTAAAGCTGGACATTGTCATATCAGGACTAAACCAGGTCTAAAGCAGGACATTGTCAAATCAGGACTAAACCAGGTCTAAACCAGGACAACACAGACCATACCCATGACATTTGCTTCAATGTTAAACGCAGCCTAGTGCTACAAGCAAGCTACTTTTACTCTTTAGTGCACTAAGACCAAGCGCAGCTTTGTCACACCTCCCTGTGTCTGTTCTTACCTCACAGTCGAAGGTTTAAGCTCATTCACGATAAAGCGCGATGTCCAACAGTCCAAATTTAAGTCCTCCGGTGCCGTTGCACGTTCCGAGTTGCCTTCATAACACACAAATTTGAACTATGTGGATATTAGTTCTCTTGTCGTGACGCTGCACAAAGTCCATAAACGCAAATGTTACGACGAACGGCAACAGAGCCAGCGGACAGCGGTGCGTCTGCCGTGCTCCCCACGGCCACGCGCTTCTGTTGTTGTAACACTAGTAGCTGTCGCATCTGCTTACGTCATTAACATTAGACGCACGCCAGAGCCGCTGCTTTTTCAGCGTCTCTCGCTTAATGAGGGAAACGAGTGAAGGAAAGAGAGTGAATGTGGATCCGCCACGGCAACACATTGACTCGTAATGTTCACGAGTCTTAAATCACGAGTCCGAGTCAAGTCTCGAGTCTTTAGGGGTCGAGTCCGAGTCAAGTCTCGAGTCTTTAGGGTTCGAGTCCAAGTCGAGTCCCGAGTCTCAGAGAATAGGGACTTAAGTCGGACTCGAGTCCGAGTCCGAGTCCCAAGTCCCCATCTCTGGTTGCTAAATAAAATGGAATAACATCCAATAAAATGTGCGGCAAAAACAAGATAGAACATGGTAGATAGTTAGCACCACTGCTTCTATTCTATTGCAGAATATATGTTTTGATTGACTGAAAGTTCACAAAATTACACCTATGAACAGGAGAGACAACAGAGACAATTTACACACCACTAACACATTTTCTCACAGTTTAAGCAATCATTTAACAAAATAAATGTGTTATAATTATTATTATGTGTGAAGTAATAACTATTGTGTGATTTATATGGATTTTGGCCCTTATTTACTATGTGGTTGCTATGTAGCAGCTGTGAAAGTACCTCTATCAATGTCATATTTGCTGCTAATGTCCAACCAGAATAAAATTTCTAATGCTCTACCAAAGCTGTAAAACCGGAGAAAAATAGGCAAGTAAAACGTCCACTGCATTAAAGAGCTTTAGACTGCAAAAGCTTGCATATGTACTTAAAAACACAATTGTTCCAGAATTTACTGCATTTCTTTGCAATGGTTCATGACATCTGACCATTGTTTTTTATATATAGATTTCCACTTAACATGTAGCAGCGATGCAGTGCCATTCGAAGAGAAATGAAAACAAGATCAACACAGCTGCAACTGTCCGTCTGAATGAGGAAGTGTCTCACACAGAGCTTTGGCTAAATGCCCGGATAATGTACACCACGCCTTGTTTTGCTCTTTAGTGGCTGTCTCCTCGACTCTGTTTGAAAATGGAGAATTGTCAGCGGCGCACTAGAAAGATGTCTTCACCATCGAACAAGTGAACATGCAAATGAGCAATCAGCTAATTAGCAGCTTGCAAATACAGATGATTAGACATGCTATGGCTCTCAGCAATAATATTGTTGACTCTTAATGACTGGATCATCTGCGCTAATCCATACGTGACCAGCCTTATGCATTCAAACCACTCTTTATTTGCAGAATTAAAGCAGGATACAATGCTTTTTGTTGGTTAAACTTGATTATTAGTGCAATGTGGGAGGGGGGTTTCCACAGAAGAATGGATGGTCCAATAAACAAAGGAATGATGTGCAAATGTCTCGAAGCCAGAGTACTATAAGATAAGACACCTTTATTTGTCACACACCACTGCATACGTTTGGCAGTTTGTAAATAAAAGAACTATAAAAAAAAATAAAAGACTATTTAAAGTTTTAAGACCGTTACAGTCACTTCAATATAAGTTTATGTGAGTGAACATTGGGCTCTAGTCTCAGAGTTTCTTGAGATTCTTCTTCACATGGGAGCTCTTATTTTGAAAGGCGCTTGTGTTCACGTTTGACGGATGGATTCTAGCTCAAGCTGTGATCAAGAGTACAAAATATCAGACAAATTTGATATCAACCGTGGCTCATCTTTGGTCGTACAATAGTTCAGAGATCAATCGTTGCCTCTGTCTCACTGCAAGACCTGCAACAACCCACAATTTTGAGGCACAATTCTATATTTTCCTACAGTGAGAAATTATCTATCACAAACTGCCAAGATCTTTACTGGCTTTATGGTACAAATGGACACAAAAAGATACAAAAAGATCAAAAAGATTATTTTTGTTATATAGAGTTCATTAATGATCTGTGAATAAAAAAACCTCATAATCCTCCTGTAATGTGAAGTTCAGACTCCTCTGTGTGAAATGAGAGCTGCGCTTTGGCAGAAGTTTGCTCTCTCCTCATCTTGTTTTTCCTTTTCAATCGTGTATGTACTTCTTTCCCTTGATACAGCTCTCTTTGTTCATACATAGCCTCTTGAAAACCCATTTTATCACAATACATACTTTCAAAATTTTCGACATCTTGCGAAACCCTCTAGTAGTCCTCAGGGAGTCCGTTCCACCAGCGGCTTGTATTTCTCCATATCTATAAAATGAGTTTTTGGAATTGAGATATTTTGTACAAACTGTATTTTCTGTGCAGTGCTGCTCCTCTCTTTGAAGTAGGCTGCTTTGGATGTCAGCCCCTGCTCATGATGTCTTCATTGGGCTTGCTAATGAAAGACGAATCGTGCAGCTAATGCTAGAACCCTCTGATGCTTCTCCATTGCGTTTTATGAATTTTTTAACTTGAGAGGTTACCACAAATTTGGCGTCTTGCTCCCACTATCTCCGCTGTTGAACTCACGCTGTTAGGACTCCACTCTTCCATGAAATTAATGTAATAAATGCAAATGCCAAACATGAAATTATTTTTTAGTTAATGATGAGTGCATTTGAACATTTTTTTCTTCACAGCATAGATTCACATTTTAATTTCCCAAATATAGCAAAGCAACATTATAAAGAAAACTGAAAGTAATATTCTTTAAAATCCTTTTAAGCATTCATTAAGAGATGAATGATAAAATTGTTCTTGTCAAGTCAACTTTTTAAATACTAATTATTAGTAAGTAAATAGTAATTATTTGGAATGGGACGATTCACTTAAGTCACGATTCGATTCGGTTTAGGTTTTTGCAGCCACGATATTTGATTTTGGTAGCTTATCTATCTTGTTTAAATGTAATTTACTATGGTTTATTTTATATCATAAGGTAAAAATAAGCCACTGTTGTTAGTGCTCAGAACTTTCAAAAAATAAGAAAATTGTGCTGTAAAAAAATAACTAACCTAGTTTTCTTAAAAGAAGATAAAATGACAAATCTTGTTTTGAGCAGAAAATGCTAGTTTCAAGTACTCTTGACAACATTTTAAGCAAATCTATTATTGATTCAAGCAAATATGGCTTGAAACAGATACACACTTGCTTAAAATAAGTTTTTATATCTAGTTAAGCAAATCAGAATAGATTATCTTAAAAAAGGTAAAACAAAATCTTTGTAAGACTTGGTCTATTGAATGAAAAAAAAAAGTGTCTTTTAAGATTAATATGCTTAATTTAAGTCATTTTATCTAAGTTTGTAGTGTGCACATTCAGTCAGGTCTTGCACAAGTTCAGGCTTTGTTTCTTCAAACATTGTGGCTTTTATTATATTATGGTGTGTATTATTCGACTGTGTATAGTCAGTGACTGCATGAGCAAAACTGATTGATTCTGGCCTTTCGATTCGATCGCTGCTTACTTCAAAACGATTTTAGAAGTTTTCAAACAATTTTCCATTCCTAGTAATTATAAAAGGTTTGAAATGTAGCTTTTAATTAATGACCACACATTTTTTAAGTCCGGTGTGTATGTTTGCCTCTTGAATGCGGGTCTTTTTATGTGTCTTAAGTGCAGTCTGTGTGAGAGCAGTGATCTGGGTTAGAGTTCACGGTAAATCTCCAGTTACAGTGAATCAGATGTTGGCTTGGCAATGCTGCTGCTCACTGGACCAGAGAGTGTGAGGGAGAGATGCCCGTGGCTCGTATTTCAAGAAGCGAACTGCCAGGCCACTGCATATGTTGTTATGGCTGCAGTGAGATGGCCTTTGATTTCATGTGTGCGCCTCCCGAAGCAGATGTGCCCGCTCTGACAACCAGTATGTTCCACAGAGCTCGTATACGTAGACTATATACACATGGGAATCAGAGACGACTCATAAACTTCACACTTTTATACTTGGATTCAAGAAGCAAACTGTGATTTCTGAAATTAACACTCAACGCAGTAAGTACAGCAGCTGATAGTGGCAGGAATGGCAGCTGGTATGAAAATCTGCAATACTGCCTGGCTGTTTTACCATTGAGCAAGTTCTACACAAAAGAGTTTGTTAATGTTCATTCACATTAACATTTGCCTCAGTCAGATCTGTTTTATGGTAAAGCATAGAACGCACAAATCATGAGCAAAACGTGAATTTATGAATATTAACAAAACAATATAAACTGTAACTTTAATTTTTAATAAAACTAATGATGATATTTATAAAGCAAGAATGTTCTAAAGCCTTTTGCACACTCCAGGAGTTTTGGCTCAGTTTTAAGCTTGATGTGCCTCTCCACGAGTTCGGAAAGGCGTGGCCAGAGTAAGGTCTTTTGTAAGAGATTTTTTGTCGTTTCTCTCCTTATGTCTCTGGGTCACTGCGATTCCGTTATGAATTTTTGCTTTGTGCAAGTGGTCAAAGAGCGCGATTCTTCTGTAATATTTGAAAGAGCTATCACCAAAGCACTTACTTTATTAGATTAGAACATGGCCAACACGAAGTTTGTTAGAACTTTTCATTTTCATTTCACACTGGCAATACATCAATCCACTCGCGTTTCATTGTTGTTTCACTTTTACAATTGCGCACATGAAAGAAAACACTTGTGACGCACGCACTGTTCTCCGCTATCTGCTGCGCTCCACAAGTCTGTGTTGTCTCTGTTCTTCTGCGACATGAAGCGACTGTGAGACAAATAATTGTTTTAGATGTTTTTATGTCTGTGGCCTGTTCTGTTTTTGACGCTTCCAAAACGATCCTAAACTCATCTAGTGTGCAGCTGACTTTATAAAACATGAACTAATCAATAACTATTAAACATGAAATAGATTAGTGAGATATATTTGGATTAGATTATTATTATTTACTGCATTATGATCAGTAAATTTTGACATTTTTTTTAACTTTCATTTTTATTTATTTATTCTCTAGCAGAGGTTAAGATTTTGTTGACCTATAGTTTAAACATGATGCTTCAATTTGAAATCTCCGGACAAAACACAGTCAAGTCTAAATCAACACGTACTGCCCCAATAATATCTAAAAATATATAATTTTAATAGATTCTTCTTCACTTATCTTAAAGTCTGTATCTTGTTTTTGCACAGTCCTACCTAAGTCTTTGTTAATCTCCCCAAAACCTGTCCAAGACTTCTCTAACCAAATCTTTCCAGACACACTTTTCAGTCCAAGTAGGCCAAGGTCTTTTTAAGTACAAACCAAATTTCTATCTCTTTGTCGCTCCAAATCAATCACCCTGTAACCATGGCAGAAGAGGTGCAGTTCTCTTGAAGGAATTCCCCTGAAACACGGCACCGGCACTACCAGGCCCACCCCACGCACCTTGCACCTCTCTTGCACCCTGCCTCCCCCTCGCTCTCCCTTCACCCCTGCCGGACTTCTCTGCCTCCCACGCTACGACGGCTGCCCGAGCGTGTTTGGATTGGCACGTTTCTCTTTGAAGTCTGCTCGCGGAGGTCTTTATACTCGTTTATTACAAGCATTGGACTATGACGCCTATTTCCGCCCTTAATAAGTGGCTATAAATCAGCAGCATTCTCCTATAGCCATGTGCTTCATCCGATCGCCTTTCTTCTCACATACTAAAACTCATAACGTGGCATCTGCATATGACATGAGGTTAACATGCATGAAGGGCACAGCGTTTGATTGGCAGGAGAAGAAGACATTTTTATTTATTTATTTTTGCTTTTATGATCGAGATATTATCCACTCAACATTCTCACAAAGGGTCACACGTGTTAGAGGTGTGTTTTGTTCTTAACTCAATTTCCGGAGAGTGTAAAACCTCAAGGGAGGCAGCGATGGATGTACATAGGGGCAGTGTACAAGACTCAAGCAGGTGTCACAAACAGCTGGGAGATGATGCTTGTGTGGATGCATAGTGAGGCATATGGCTTATTAGAATGATCCTTTTTATGGCCGCAATAAGGGTTTTTACGGCATGCGATGGTGAGCCGCAAAATAAATAACGGTACAGACGGTTCGTGAGTTGTGTTTTTACGACCATAACTGAAGCAACGATTGACAATGGGGTGTGACAATGACAGGGCCCTAGTGGTAACAAGAGAGAAAACTTACAATTCGTGATCAGTGACTCACAAGCTTGACAGTAGCGATAACATAACATTTGTAAGCATTTTGGCATGGCATTGACTTTGTTTGCTGGTGGCTGTATTGTTGGAAGTTTGTAAATAGTTGATAATTGAATCCACACAATACGTTTATGGCAATAACAACCTTTATACAATGCTCTGATACCTTGCACCACCAGTGAGCACAAAGTTTTTAAGTCAGAAATATTTAAACCCAAGACCACACTATGTAACTTTTGTGATGAAAGTTTTGCCACCTGTTTGGCTTCATGAAGGTGTTATTGATTTACCTTACAACACCGTATAGTATTACATAATGTCCATCTCCACGGAAACAAGCTGAAAACTCCACCAGGTACAGTTCTATGGAAAGTTGAGGCATTCACAGTAAGATTGAATGTGATAAATGATTTGTCGTTGACAAGATCCAAAAAAGATCAGTTTATTTTCACACTAGGAAACATTTCACTATAACCAATAACCATGGCAACATACCACCCATTATAAAAGTTACTTAGTGCATAATTAAATCCCCAGACCAAAAACCATCACACCTAAATGTGTAAAATATTCAGAGCCTGTGTTAGGGTCCCGTGTGCTCCTTAGTGCAATACAGAAGCTCTCAGCCGCTCCATACTCTCACACATTTCCCTGTTGCTAAAAAAAATCCCCAAATGATTCAGAGGCACACAGTGAAACGTCACAGTATTTTGGCACAGCCATCTAAACCAGCAGTGCCCCTGAAGAGGGAGCTGTTGTTTTAACTTTAAGCTACTCTGAGCCCAGGTGGATCCCAAAATCTGATCTAAATTTAGATTTTCAGATTTAGAGACAATTGACTTCCAATATTTTATCATAATAGTTTAAAACAAGCACTGCAGTTCGTAAAGCACATTGAAGTCTTTGTCATTCAATTATTGTTTTATGCCAATCCAATTTTAATCGTATAATTATTCAAATTTAACTAGAAATTTTTCCTAGTGTGATTATGTTCCCCAATTTTTCCTCCATTATTGTGACCCACTTTTTAAAAACTAATTTTGTTTTTCTAATTTATTTCCATTATCTTCTGCAGCAAACACACATAATAAAATATGTGGCTAAAGCATGGGGCTTCATAAAATGTGAAGATTGGAACTGTCCCACTTTGGTGTTGCTCACTGATTTAGAAAGACTCACATGCCATTAAGTCTGACCTTGTGTCTTTATGGGCCCCATGATCAAAGAGGACAAAGGATGACCCACAGAGAACTTCCTGTTAAAAGAAAATCATTACATGTGTGCAAAAAGATTTTCAGCTGACTCTCAGATTTAATGACACTTTAATGAATTATACATTTGAGCTATAACTGGATTCAATCATGGTTAAAACTAAACAAGAAAGATATATTCCCCCAGCCAGTTCTGCCACACAATTTGCATTAGTAACAGTTCAGATAAATGTTTGTATTTTACACAGTAATTGTTTCTGTAAGGCTATGAGTAGGTTTAGTAACAGGTCATTAGGTTAAGTTTAGGGCTTTTGCTAACTGGGACTGGGTCATGAACAGTGTTGAGGCTTCTCAAACAAACCAGGGAGGTAATCGTTTTATTTCTATAACTGTGACAACGTGAGACAACATATTATATTGTGATCCACTCTGGAGATGGGATTACAACAGTAATTTAAATGTAGGTGCATCTTTACAACAATTAAATAGCAATCTGATGTTATTTGAAGTCATTAAAATCCCTTGTCCGCCTTTAAGGCCAGTAAAAGCGTTATTACCTTCAACAGTATATGTTTATATGCTCCCTGAAGATGAACTCATTTTCCTTTTATGAATAGCCAGGAGCCAGATTGAAATGAAATTACTCAGATCTATAGCGTGTTATCAGCATTAGTAAACAAGCTGTGTACTTTCTGGTTTTCATTGATAGCCATATTTGTCTGCTCCTGCGCATGCCTGCGGCTCCAGATATGAGAAAGATGTTTCATTACAATATAAAATGCACATGGGGAAAAAAAAGAAAAAATATATAAATATATATCCGAAATTCATTTATCAGAATTTACTTAGTAATCCATTAACCATGGTGCTACATCTCCTGAGTCCAACCTTTTAACATGTCTGGCACACACATGCACAAGACCAGACTTAATTATAGCTATAATAAGGAATCGGACGGAAGTTAAGTTTGATAAGACCGCTAATGACAAGTGCGATTTGGGAAATTCCCTTTCCTTGAGCTCTCAAATACATCACATCTTAATTATTAGTCCACTAATGTGTTTTTCCCATGATTTACTCTTTCACATTTCAAGATAGATATGCTCTAATTATTGTCCGTCAGTGTTGCCATAGTGAGAATATCTACTATCACATGATGTCCTCCCAAGGTGACTACTAGGAATCTTTTTTGAACAGCAGCTTCCGTTGGCTATGGTGAAAAGACGCAACGTTACACTGCAGTTGCCTGATTTATGAGCAGTCTGTAATGACATCATATTCAACACCAGAACGACTCATAAATTAGAGATCAGCTAATGGAGGCCCAGGGCTGCCTTTGTTGCCAACACTCTCTCCCCACGCTTCAATTTTTCTTCTCAAGCACTTTTAATTGCTCAAACAAAGATATAATTAACATTATTTTACAGCACATGTTTGAAGAGTCCACTTGTGACCCCCATTAAGATTATAAGAAAGTGATTAAGAAAGTGGAAGGAAAGACTGAGCTTGGTTTCGAGTGGCCAGTGGAAATCCCCTCTGCTTTTTTAGCCACTCCAACCCACAACTGTCTTACACATTTTGAGTCAAATTTAGCATAATATTTATTTATGAATGGACAGAAAGCAAACTTTGAAATGTATGAGTCATTTGTATAGGACAACTAATCTGTGAAAAAGCTAACATAATCCCAGTGTTTTTACTGGAAGACTTTGAGTCTGTGAAGTGTTTGTGGTTTGTTTTTAGGTTGAAATCGTTCTGATGAGCAGCATCTGTGCCTTAAAGCCATTCTAAAAATATACTCAAGTCAAGTCTGGGCCACAAGAGTCTGTTTACACACTAAGCTCTGGGCTTGGTCAGTCCCTCAGGTTGTGTGCAATTATGGCATAATTGTGTTTATTTATGTGAAATACATTATATTGCAAAACGTTCTAGTCAGTCTCTTGAAAGATTCTGTTTTAAAGCCCATCTTTCCAGCCTATCATGTATGCAAAGTTTCAATATCCATCCTGTAGTCCTCAGGGCATCTGTGAAAAGTGGAGCTTAAATTATTTATGAGTGCCTTTTGGATTCAATCATTACAGGTGATAAACAGCGGGCAGTCAAGATCAATACGTATCTTCTTAAAGACCCGTCGTGTAACTTTCTCACCAAAGTATAAACTAGAAAAAAGAGTCTATTATGTGTATGTTTTTGTAATAATATAATAAACATGTGTTTACTCTGAGCAGGGTTACATCTTACTAAAAATGTAAATATTGTTTTGTTAATATTTTATAATTTTCTACGGTATGGCATATAACATATCTATCTTATAAAGTCCAAAGTATGGAAACTTTGGTAGTTCTACTTTATCGGTATAGTATGTAACTTTTCCCACAGGGACCAGAAAAGTGCCTCTTTAAGTTGAAGTGAAAGCTTAACTTGTACACATCTGCTACACCACTGACTGAACAAGGAAACCCTTTCTACAATTCTTTTTATCATAATCACTCTTATTTCCTCTAAACTATCAGCCACAGATGTCCAGTCCATTCTAGCCTGCTCTTCTCAGAGTTGTGAATTGTAACAATGATTTTCCCAGCCAATAGTGATAGATGTCTCAGCTTCTCTTTGCACCAATTAGGTCTAACCTTGTGTTTGATCTGTGCGCGGAAAACTGGGTGATGGCTGATGTCATGTTTCCCTCTACGCAGTGGGACGTTTCATCATTTTGAGAAGAGTCACTTTGATCATGTGGCTCTGACGTGGGGCTGATGAAGAGACAAAAGCCGGCACACCCATACAAACTGTGTAGCACATCACTTGTTACCCTAATAGTCTGCATGTAGCATAGGTAGACTGCCTGTAATAATGCTATTGACATATCTTTGATCTCTGCGATTGCGCCTCTCGGGAGAATACATGGGGATTAAGTCTTCCACTGTCGACCAATTAGAAAAGACAAATCCGGGTGTAGTTGTGCGGTTACAGTCTTGTCACACGGCTTGACTAATAGACTTTGTGAAGCAACATACACAAAGCCAGTGCCTAGTTCGCCTCTCCTGTCTAATTTGTTGTTCATAAAATCCCTGCATAATCATATAGTGTTTGTTATTAAGCAGCTTGTTGACAGTTTTCGTGAGTTCACTCAAAGGGCAGTGTTGAATGCCATTAAAGCTGCTCCAAGCTGACGGAAATAAACCAACAAATAATATAATTTGCATTTTCTCACAAGGAATTGTCAAAGAAAGTGTCTTATTTAGGCTTTGGTGTGTTTTTGTGTCTCCTTAATGCTAAAACCATAAGATAAATTGTCTAGTAGAGTTATTAGAGAAGCGCAAATAAAAATAACGAAAGGTACGCCTGCAGGAATGTTACTTGGTGAAAAAAAAAATCAAAGTGAAGTGTGAAATGGTGTCTGGTTCCTATACATCCCACGTTGGCGAAGTGAAGCGTCTATACGGCAGTCATATAAACACAAACGTGATTTGAATTAACAAATGAATAAAACATGTTTACACTTTGAACTCGGTCTCAGAAGGATTTTGTGTAGTGTTGGAGGACTGCACATATTTTAAGCACTCAAGTTCTTGTGATATAATAAATATCACAGTTTGATGGTAATAAATACTTCATTGTGTTTTGTTGATCTTGTAGGATGGCATTTGAAAACGTGATTGAAGTTGAAGGACATGTATAGTGTGACTAAACTACTTACTACATAGATTCTGTATAATTTAGCTACAGTATTTATTATGCACATCTGCCAACAGCAACGAAAAAATAGATGCATGTGGTATAAATATTTAAACTTTTTTTTTTTTTTTTTAATCACAATTAAGTGTAACAAAGATCATCTGCAGACTGAGCATTGCTGAGACTAAAATAACATGTTTGCTTGAAAAGGGCGTCTTAGTTTGGCCCAGAGCCGCTAAGAAAACCTGATTTGGAATATTTAATCAAAATTTGCCCAGACGTTAAACTTACGACACATGGTTGAATGAAAAGAAGATGCTCAAATCCATCTATTTCCAACTGTAGATCTGTTGTGTTTGCTGTTTGTGATGCAGGACTGAACAGTTTTTTTGTGTGTTTCAGGCGTTCGGAGGAGGAAGTGGACATGGACAAAGTGACTGCGGCCATGGTGCTGACCAGTCTGTCCACCAGCCCATTGGTGCGGAGCCCTCCTGTCAAAGTCAGCGGTGAGTATGAGCATATGTTACTGTCAGTCAGCTTCACGATCATTTTCACTGAGTGTGCACTTGACAGTTTTCTGCAAGATGATGGGTACTCCTGACTGTGAACTTAGCTCAAGGGCTGGAGAAGGGTCCCTGGATCCTGGAGCGCTCCTCCTTGCAATCTCTTGAACATTCGGTTGAAACTTTTTAATACAGTCAGAGGAGAGACTAAAATGCATTTTCTGTTTCATTATAACAGGCTGATGGGTCTCATAAGTTGCAAAATTTTTCAGAATAAACATTTATGAATTTTACTTTTTGATATCTCATCATGCCCCTCATTTGGCTAAATGACATCATCACATTGTAGACTCTGAATATTCCCAATAGGTTTCTGGTAACTATACCCCTTAACTTTAAAACTGCCTTTAAACAATATAATTTGTTCTGTCCTCCAACTGTATATCAAATCATATTGTCCTGTGGTGATGTGAACAGAACCTATTGAAGAAGAAAACAATAGACAAGCCAGAGGCAGAAGCACTAACTGCATAAAGTGTGTCAACATTATTTTTTAATCCCAGAGTTAGAAGTGTAATTCTGTGCTTGATCCTGATCAAAGTGCTTAAGTAAAGCGGGTAGTTTGTCTTTCTCCACTCTGTCATTCCCATTGAGGCGCAGTTGTTATCTGGTGAATGCATGTGCTGCACTGAAAAATCACCCCCACCTGCTGTGCTTTAGATCCGCTTGTTACTGTGAAGTGCTATATTTTTGGCCTTCTGTGTCCTTCTGCCATCATTTTTTACTGCAATTAAACATAGACTCGTTAATAAGAGAATGTCTTAAATTAAATAAATCTTTTTTTTTACGTATCTCAACTAAAAAGGGATTGACTGCACAGCCCTGACTGTAGTTTACTTACTGTATATTGTGCTCCTCAGTCTTTCACATACTGTCTGCTTCACTTATTCTCATCGTCACGCCGTCAACCTTCGGACCACCACGTCTTATTGCTGTCAGACCTTAATGTAAACATCATACTGTTTACGCACCCATGAACAAAACGGCCCTAAATACTGCTGTGCTTCTGTATCTAAACATATTCAAACATATGTCCCGCCCTGTTCTCGTGTTCACTGTGGCATGAGCCCGTTCGCGGCTTCCTCACGCAGAGTGCACACAGAGACCACAGCAGCAGGACGGATATGTGTTCTCTCTTGTCTGCTGCAGCCACAGATGGTTCTCCTGTCAAGACTTTACACCAGGGATGGGAGGGGTTAGCTCCAGTAGATGTTGTAATTAATTGAAATTTTCACCTTGATTAAGATTAATGAGTAAATGCATGCAATTAATGGCCTTTTGTTTCATACGGTTTTCACTGACGGGATTTAATCAACATATCTTAATTTATGTCATACTGTTAAACAACCATCGAGATGAGGATTTTAATTAATTTACATTTTCAAAGGTCTATTTTGTGTTTATAATGAAGATTTAAAACTAGTATGTGGCATAACATTTATTTTGACATATTTGAAAATTAATTTTAATTCCTCTTTATTTTGCCACAGTTGAAAAACATTGAGACACTAATGACTTGTGGACCTAAAGTAAAACTAACAAAAGTTTCGCTTCACTTGTGCCTTCACGCAGAGAGATGTTGTTAGTACTTATTATTGAAAAGAAAGACGTCTTTGATGTAGAAAATAAAATATTAGACCTTGGGAGTGTCTCTGGTGAATAACAAAACAGGGAAGTAACCTTTATTTTTCCTGTGTCACAGTCAACAGCGCTGCTGGGAGCCTCTCTGTCTGAAGTGCAAATGAAAGCGTCAGAACATAATTGAATGTCTTGATCTTCCATCACTGACACTGGAACACCCACCAGCTTATGCAGCACACTGTATCAATACAAGAGGAGACGGATGTTGTATTAATTCTATGTTGCTTTTGTCTTTGCCTCCTCAGAGAGCCTGAGTGGTTCGTGGAAGGACAATGGTTCAGTGGGACCCTTCACTCCCTCCAGTAACAGTTCGTCTGGGGGCTACTGGAGCTGGTCTGCCCCTAGTGACCAGTCCAACCCCTCCACCCCTTCGCCCCCTTTGTCCGCAGACAGTTTCAAGCCCTTCCGAGTGCCCAGTCTGGGGCCAGGCCAGGGTCCCAACGGGCCCGAGGACCCCAGTCTGGACGAGCAGGACGGCAGCAGCCTGCTGTTTGATGAGCCCATCCCACGCAAACGCAAGGTCAGTAATTACAACCATTTTATGGAATTTATTCAACTTATATTATTAGGATTGTAAGGAATTATATTACGCAAAGCAGTGGAAAAGAGCAAGCATGGGATCTGTTGATTAAAAAATAATCTTTATTTACCTACAGACCTAGACTATGCAAAGCTTTTTTTGTCACTGTTACATCCTGCACTGTACAGTTATATTAATAAAAAAAAACTTGCCAAAGACAGTTTAATATAGTTTTAAAGCACCCTATAATTCAGATTTGGCTGTTAGTTCAGATTAGCCCAAGCATTTAACACCTCACTCCACATGTCACTGTCATGATCGTATAAACTCTATAGGTTCACAGGCACTTGGAGTTTCACACATTTACTTTTATTGAGCTGTGAAACTGTCACACTAAACCAGTGCAGAGGAGGATGGCAGCAGCAGAGGTGCGTATGGTAATGGGCCGATCTCTCTATAAGGACAGACTCTGAAGTTCTGCCTATGAGATGCTGTCACACGAGCTGCTTGATTTGCTTCTCCATCTCTCTCTCTGAGGTTATGACGCTGGAGACGGATGGCTGCAGGAAAATGGGCCACATCACACACACACACACACACACCAGTTTGGTGATCTCCAGATGTTGGCCGCACACACACTTATCATCTCTCCTGTCCCATCCGAGCACATACACTGACAGCTCATCACACTCACACACTGTCACTCATTATTTTTTTACATGTATATTGCTTCTCCCCTCTTCTAGCGGTCCCACTCCTCATTCTTATGTTCTTTGTCCTCTGGTCCATCCACCTTCCCCATCTATTTTAAATAATTATCTCTTTATAATTCTCACTAAAAACCCATTCACACATGATGTATTCATATAAGATTAGCATGAATTTTGGAGACAAAAGTTGTATTATCTCCCATTTTCTGCTGTTAGATTAACAAGATTTAGACTTTATGATGATAACTATCTCACATTTTTTGTGTGTACTTATTTACATTTTATAATTAAAATCTAGCGCTTTAATTTATAATTTTCTCTCACGATTCCAAACAATTCGAACCAAACTGTTTACTAGACTCAAATGCATCTTTTTTGTTGGCAACATAACAGCACTGTACATCTAATGAAATTTTATCTGAATACTACAGTATGATTACTCGTTAAAGTGTCTAATGTACGACAGGGCGATGTTGACAAAAATGTAATCTAATCTTGTTATATTTTTTCAATTCTATGCACAACAGAAGTGTGCAAATGGAAAACTGAATAGATCTTTTACTCATTCTCTTAGTTTTTCTCTGTAACTGTTTTTCATCAGTTTTATGAGCTTTTTTCCATCCAGAATTGCATTATCCCTATATGTGGCTGAATACATACAGTATCTTGTTCAATTAATATCTCAATATACAATTTACTGTATATTGCCCAGCCCTATTGTAATGTATTGCTGAAAATGAATTACAAAGGATCAAAGAAAACATATCAGTATAAACTTGACTATAGATTAAAAAAATCCAGTTTGTTTTTGTCTGCTGTCCTCATTTGGTTATATTTTGGATGTTTTTAATCACAATATTGACCTCAAACACTTTAAATCGGTTTTATCACAGTTTTTTGCCATTCTTGTGTGTCACCATAAACATAATGTTAAAGAGCAGACCATTTCTTTTCTGCCAAAATGTTTGTGTGATGCTGTAAAATTCTATTGCACGTCGTTGCTTATGAAGACAAAAAAAAAAAAAGTTCAGGCACTGTGCATATGTTTGGGTGATCAGTGAAATGCAGACTGACATATGATGAACTTCTAATTGTTTCTTTTGCACCTTTGGTAGTAGTTGCAATCCAAGTAAACGTGCACAAACAGTAATTGTGATCCATTTTTTACATATTTTTTCATATTATATTCTTGGTGAAATCATTTAAAAAGGCATTTCCAATATGTTCTCGATCTGCTCCTTGGTTCTCTTTTTGTGGGGTCTCCCATGTGCTCTCCCCGAAGTCATGTGCCCCTCATAATGACCGCGGCTCTGGCACAGCCTCGCCAGAAAAAAAACCTTAATGATTTTAACGGCCGGCTCAGCAAACATAAAGATCTGGCTTCATGTCGCTTCCACCAAATCGATAAGGGCCCTTGGGTGAGCTCCACATATACTGTGTTAATTGGAGCCTTATCACGTTCAGGGGAGAATGAAGGAGCAATGGAAGAAGGAAAGAAGAACGGAGTGATGGAGCGTGAACAATAAGAGGAGATGTTAATGTATATTATTGATAAGACTAGGGCTGGGTGATATTGCTTAAAATTAATATCTTGATAACTTTTTGGCACATCTTGAAAACAATGTTGGAACAATATTGTCAGTCGAACAGAAATGTCTTGAAATGTATTACTTTAAATGTGCACTGTGTGACTATCTGGAGGTGAAAAGTCAGTTAGACAACTCAGTAGAAATGTAAAGTTAAAACCATATTTTTTGGACACTCTGAATGGGGATAAATAAATACACTACACTAAAATGCAAAATATCAGCTAAAAGAACAGTTTTTCTATGGAAACAAGCAGTCCATTTTATAGTCATGTAAGCCTAAGGGGAAAAAAGCAGAATTTTATTATTAGACATCACAATGACAAAAAAATGCAGTTATTCAAGTTTATTTTGGTCCAAAAAGATACACAGTGTAGCCTAATTATTAGACACATGTAAAACGTTATCAAAATAAACACTGGAAAAATATAATCTAGTGCTTGAAATAAGTAGTAACTAACTTGAAATTGGTTAGAAAAAGTCTACTACACTTGAAATATAAACAAAATATTCTGTGCTATTGGCAAATCTTTATGTAAGACAGCAAAGCAAAGCTAAATATTAGATAAAAGTTACTTAATGCAGCAACTAAGACCAAAGTTGTCTGTAAAACGAAACACGGTCGAAATGATAAAAATTAGTAAAGGGAAGCCATAACGTACTAGAAGGGCAGTTGACCAGGCTGGGGTTTTTATTTTTAGTTAGCTAAATTAGAATTAATGAAAATGTGTTTAAACCTCAGAACCAACTTGTAAATAACACATTAAATAGATACAGTAGAAGCAAGGAGGCTGCTGAAAGGTGGATTACACCGAAGGGAGGATTAAAAGAGATTAGCAGGATGGATAGGACACAGCCAGAGGGATCGATAGAGAGATGGAGCTGGAGCTGTGAAAGATAGAAGAATTATAGAAAGAAGTTTCATCCTTATTTTAAACAAACCATAAGAAGCGTAAAAGAATGGTGTTATAAAAAGGAGAGACAGAAGGATAGTTTGGGTGGATGAAATGTTAGAAGGTCATAGGTGGGGATTAAAGAGAAAGAACAAAGAAAAAACAGGAGATGATTGTATCTATCAGAAACACCACATAATGATTCTCAGGAAGTTTGGTGTTATTGTTTTGCTCATTAACTTATTTATCAAATGTATGCTCCCATAGAACATTTCTATCTAGTGTTTTTTAGCTCATATACATTGACAATAAATGTATTTTGCTTTAGTATTTGAGATTTTATTTTGCCTTTACATTTACAGTTGCATAGTTGTAACTTTTCCTGTAGGAAGATTGCATCACCTCCTTGAAACATAGAAACTGACTTGTTTATTGCGGAATATTACTCACAAAACAATAACATCTCCATATACAGTATATGGACAAGCAGATAGTAAACTCTTCTCATTAGGTAAGGTAGATACAAAAAGAACACAACAAAGCTTCTATAATATATTTATTGTTTTTTTTAACAATTGACAAATAACCATAAAACTACCTTAAAAATACGAGGTGTAATCATATTTTGAGAAACAGCCATAATGTGGACTTAGAGGACAAAGACTCAATCAAGAATCAAAATGTCACATTTTAGATTTCTATCAATAATACACTTCATAAAGCACAATAAGAACATTATTTAAAGTACCTGACTTTTTGTGTGTACGTGACAAAGCTTTTCCCAAATAATATATTGCCAAAGTAGCACACTGTGACAAAAAAATGTTTTGTTTTGTTTTTTTGGTAGACTTTTATAATGAAGTACATTAGTTCTAATCTTATAAGCAAAACGCAGCACTCTGATTGGATGTGCTTGAGCAGTCTACATCAGTTTCACTTTGTCTTCTGAAGAAAACTGTTCTTGTGGCCAAAAATTACAGCTTAGGAAAATTAACCATGTTTTTTCCAGACTTTATGAGAGCAAAGAACAGACATAGATTAAGGGCCAGGTTTGATTTAAGTTACCCCAGCTAACTTAACTAGCCGACTAATAATAATGGTAGACTTTTCAACTACTAAAATAGGTCTTAATAGATACATTAGGTACACAGTATATCCCTCTAATGACACTGGACACAAAGAAAACATAGAAGAGGAAACTAAATATCTAAAAAGTATTCCTGCTGAACTTAATGACTTCTATAAACTCCAGTCTGATGCGGAGCTGTTTACCATGTATGTAGAGATGGTTTCACAGGAAATTACTCTCCTCTGTTGCAAGACAATGCCGCTCAGAGCTCCCCATTTAATTAACTGTGAAATGATTCTTTAAGGGAGAATCATACAGCCGCACTACACCGGCTTTTGTTACAACCGACTAAACAATGCATGGGGGGTCCGCTTTTGGCTGCTCTATAGGCACGTGTGTTTAAAATGAGGAAAAAAAAGCACCTTGTCAAAATTAACCAAACCCCCAACAATACAATAGTTTGATGGACATGGCTATAAGAGGGTTTATAAAGAGCCAGGGGGAGGAGGGGAGTTCACTGGGCATTTCTCTCCATAAAACAATGTTTGGTGTCCGTAGGGGGCAGCGGTGTAATTACAGTGGAGGGAGGATATCATGGCCAGTGAAAAATTTACTGCCAGCCTGGTCCACTTCTTAGAAAAAGAAATATGTCTTCACAATAAAAGTGTGTTCAGAAAATTCAATGCCATTTTTCATCCTCTAATAATAGTCTTCGCTTTTCTTCTGATGCCACTTACATAGTTGTCACCATACAGCAATTTCCCTTGAAAATTCATATGCGAGGCTGTGTGAGGTAAAACAGACAATGCGTTCTGTGTGGCTGAGCAAACTAATAGTGTGGACAGTGGTAGCAAATGGCATTTTAGACAACAAAAAGGCCCCTCTTAATAAATCAATACCAGTTTAAGCTGCGGCCATATCGAGAATACTTTCAGCAGCCCCTTATCACAGTGGGTCAGCCTTCGCCAGTTATAATGGATGGGTGTCTTGACATTCACCTCAAAACCACCAAAGTGAGCAGCCTATAGGTCATACAAGCTGCCTGTCACATAAACACATCTAAAATCTCCGTTATTATGGCATTGTGTAGCTGAATGCAGGTTATATATAAAAACACGGACAATCAATTATATGCTGTCATAGAGAAACAAAGAGCATTTAGTGGAAGTGTACAATCTATACAGTGTGAGGCCGACAGCTCAGAGAGGTGCTTTGTCCTGTCCTGTCATAAATATTTATAATGTTTCCTTGTGGCAGATTTGTGTTTTTGAATAGACCTGCACATTATTAAACGATATCAGCAATGCTGCATAATGTACTATATCAGACAATTACTCTGAAGCAATATCAGCTAATGTAATGCCTTATCACAGGAAACAAAAGGTTTTTCTATTACATTATACAATATACATTATTAGTTTTAATGGTCAGACTTCCATTTGACAGAAAATTATTTTAATAACATCTTTTGTTAAGGTTATCTGGGTATTCTTGTTATTTTACACCGTTTGTTGCACATTTATTTCTAATCCAATTTAATCTAACAATCATTTAAATTAATTCTATGCTTTCCTTTTTCTCTGCAAATATAAGCATGTGGTTTGGATTAAAGCTTGGACTTAGAAAAAAATAGGTTCATCTTGTGGTCAATGGCACTGACTGACCAAAAGTTTCTCTTTTGCTCCAGGGTTGTTCATTTGAAATGTAATCCAGAGAAAATATAGAGAAACTTAAGCCTGGAGAATCCAAACTGATATCACTCTGGATTGTATTATACAGCCGCTGGTACAGGGTAACCTGCCTCTCCCAGATGGATTTTCACAATATTTTCCAAATTCTTCTGAGACAGAAAGGTCAAAAGACATGTTCTTTTTTTAAAGGCAAAATCATAAAAATCTAGATTGGTGTTTCTCAAACTGTGTTACTTGACCTTTTTCTGTTGGTACTCTGACACCTCTTTAGTTCTAGCGTTAACTTAATGTAGTGCGTATTTATTAGTAGTACATTTATTGTCCTTGTAAGGAAATTGGTTTGCAGTGAGTAAAAAGACATTCAGCAAAACACAAGACGATAAAGCTTGAGGTATTTCTTAGTTAAAGCTAAAAAAGCTTGCCACAGTAGCCTATAATAGTCAGGTTATAGATTAGATTAAGGTGGTACTGGAAGAGCCAAATCTTTTCTATTTGCTGCAAAAAGTTAGAGAACTACTGATCTAGATCAATACGAGGGAAAATAATTATATACGGTTTAATATTTTAAACCAGGCTTGTTATTAACTAAATAAACATATCTATTTAGTGCAGGTGTGCCATTGCATTGAGTATAAAGAAAAAGGATCCGCACAGCACTTGGAGCTCCCAGTTTTTTATTCACCACATGTGAAAGTGGGAGCTCCAACTGTTGTGTGGATCCTTTTTCATGTTTTAACTTTGTACTGCTCTTAGGACCCAGCATGCAGGTTTTACATTTTTTGGATGTGCATGTCACCTCTTTTACTCAATTGTATGGAGTAATCCCATTGCAATCAATCGCTTTTTCCTGTGCCCTTTGCAGAACTCCATGAAGGTGATGTTCAAGTGTTTGTGGAAGAATTGTGGAAAAGTTCTGAGTACATCCGCAGGCATCCAGAGGCACATTCGCACCATCCACCTCGGGTAAGTCTATGTCCCATCAAGTGATGAAAGTACAAAAGTAAAAGTACTGTACTTTAGAAACTTGGGTAACATTTTACAGAACCGTTTGTAATGCTATTATTAGCACAGAATACGTAAATAGTATCTTGTTAATGGTAATAATAAACTATTAAACAAAAGCGTGTTTGTTAATAAACCATCCAGTATTTTGAAGAGCATTATGTAATAAATGAAAAAAAAAAATCTGTTAAGTGCATTTAAAGACAAATGTAGTGCTTATCAACACCTTATGAATAAATACTTAACTACAGAACCTTATTTTAAAGCCACATTTTTAGATGCATGTGCTTTAAGTACATTTTATATACTTGTAGTTACTTTTTACTTTACTGTATTTTAGAACCGATATCTATACTTTTCACTATAATTTTAAAACTATTTAAACTTTTCATAAAATTGTTTTGTATGACACTTTTACTTGAGCGCATTTTTGCTCTCGTACTTGTACTTTAAACAGATTTAGGTATTTCTTTCACCACTGCGATCGTTATTAGTCAAGAAGAGTCCTGGGTGGATCTTCTCCTGAAATCATGAAGGAGAAGAAAGCCATTGAAGTGCTAAGCTGGATATAGAGTTGAGTTAGGCGATTTACCTGCTGAGGTGTTGATGGAGAAGATAAGAATGACAGATGGAATCAGCTGAATAGAAGAAGAGGGACAAGAGATAAAGGAATCTTTCTGAATTTACAGTATGTCCCACCCACAAAACCCTCCACCTGTGTACGTCTCACCAGGCACCCCACATCACTGTCACTTTCTCCCTGCCACGGTCGTCCCGCTCCCGTGTGGGACGCAGATTAATGGTTGATGGATTATTGCCCTGGTAACGCAGTTTCTCTGTGACATGAGGGAGGGCTTAGACAGGTTGAAGGGAAATAACCCAGGCGCGTAGGACAACGATAGCGGATGGATCACACATTTCTACTGACATTCAATTAAAGCTGGGCTCTTGTGCACACTGATTAACTGCAGATTGTGTTGTTGTTGGTTTGGCCATTAATGGTAAAGGGGGCTGGGGCACTGACTGTGGTGTAGGAAAGTAATCGTTTACACTTGATCTAGCAGAGTAATTTAACCCTTTTCGTATTTTCAGAGTTTGTAAGTTTGTACTTGAATGGTTTTAACTTTAAAACTTGTTGTAAATTGGGAAGAAAAAGAACTTTTTAAGCAAACCGAGGAAGCCAATTGCAAAGTACAGATTGAGTGTCTTATTGTTTATGCCTGGTTTGGTTCTTTCATGTACCACTTAGCTTGTTTCTGGAGTCAGAAAAAGCACCATTCTTGTTCTGTTAGCAGTACATACAGCATTATGGTCTCTGTAGAAGGAAAACCATTTGATGTTATGAAATGATTAAATCCTAATGTGTTCTTGTCTCCAGGCGAAATTGTGACTCGGACTGCAGCGATGGCGAGGAGGACTTCTACTACACAGAGATCAAACTCAACACAGACTCGGTGGCGGACGGTCTGAGCAGCCTGTCTCCTGTCTCACCGTCGGTCCTGTCCCCTCCTGCCCCTCCTCCCTCCCCACTGCCCAGCGCGGGACACTCCGACCCCCACAGGCCTCCGCAGTTTGACACCAAGGAGCCTCATGTAGGCGGCACCACCCCCCTGAGCCGCTCTGCCCCCAGTGCTCTCTACCTCATCCACACGGACCACGCCTACCAGGTCTGCTCACACACAGACTAGATCAATGCCAGAGTCGATCAATACATGGCCCTGGTCACACAGCGATACTCCCATCACGAGACGCATGGTGCACTCGGCACGCTCAGCGCTCATCGGGGCTCCATGTTTACAAAATACACCAATTTGTGCTTCTTTACACCAGTTAGCCATTTGTTTTATTGATGCAAAGAGTTACTGGTGTTTTACAACGTCCATTTTGTTTGGTAGTCCACTCAAGCAGTGTTTCTTTTGTGAAAATAGAAGAGACTAAAGCATTCCCTCATAGTCTTATGTCTAATATAGCTTTTATGCAATTATTTTAGTAATTTGTCAGTTCATTATCATATCTAATGGTTTAATTTCTCCTAAAACATGAACTCTGAACCAAATTCTGTTATTAACATAAATCACAATCAAAACCCTGGTCAGAAATGTCACAATTACTGATGCATATTTTCCTCAAATTGTGCAGCCGTATATGTATTGTTGGTGTAAATAAACTGCTGACAATAATGAAATGTCTCATGACATTGGAGATTCACTAAGCCTGATTTGCCCTTTGACCCCTCAGGCCACAGCTCCTGTGTCCATACCGTCCAACGGAAACAACACGAACGGCTCCACCAGTTTCACCCCCACCAACAGCTTCAGCATCTCCTGGCAGTCTCCACCAGTCACTTTCACCGGAAATTCGGTACACTCTTGTTTCTCATCCACTACATTCCCTTTAAATGTTCAGGTTTTTCATCGACTTTATTCTTTTCATAGATGTCTCCAAGTAAGAGCCAGGGCTTTGGAGAGCAGCGCTCTCAAACCATCGCCGTCTTGTCATCTCCTCCTCGAGCAACCACAGCCCTCAGGTACAGAGAAGTCATTGGCTTGAGATTTTAATTAATGAATTTTAGTGCCATTAACTGATTATTTTTCATTTTTGTTTTGTCCTCTGAAGTCGGAAGGTGCGTGGGGAGGGCAAGAAGTGCCGTAAAGTGTATGGGATGGAGAACCGCGACATGTGGTGCACGGCCTGTCGCTGGAAGAAGGCCTGTCAGAGATTCACCGACTGAGCTTCTGAGCACAGCACGTGTCCAACAGTTTGCATGCTTTTCTCTGGCTCAAGAACCTCAAAACCTTTCAGGACCCTCTCTCGATGACCCCTCCTTTTGCCCTGTTCCACTCCAAACCATTCCTCCACAGGATGGCGCAGCCGGTTTTTACTGTTTCCTCCAAGATTCCCAAATGTTGCCTCGCTACTCCCGACCCTCTTTTGGGAAACTCCAGTGCAGCTACACTATGTAAAATGGAGAAAATAGATCAAAGAGTTTTGTTGTTTTTATGTTAAGAATCCGTGTTGCATCTGAGTTTTTAAATGGCAAGTGTGCTAAAGAGAGATCTCCAAAATGGTGCAGTTTTTTTATTGTTGAACTGAACCGAGGAAAGGCTTTTGAAAAACATTGTGAGAAAAGTTGGAGGTGAAATGTGGCGTTTTTTCTTCCTTCATCGTATTCTTCTGATTTTGGACTTTTTGAGGAAATCTTTTACCACCTGCATCACAGCCTCTTCTCCACCCTCCACAGCCCAAATAGAACACTGTATAATGAAAGATGAGAGGTCAATGCAAAAAAAGATCCAACTTCTACAGTCAGGGAACACAGATGGACCATGTGAAACAGATACACAAATATTGCAATCAACAGAGGTAATATTTGAACCGTTTTCAGTTTATCAGGGATGCTATTTTTACAGAACGCAACCAGCAGCAGTTAAAGCATTTGGGTTAACCTCATCGACAGATTATCCACACAACGTTTAACAACCAAAAACTCTCTTGTTCTTTTAAATAGTTGTGTTTAAGTGCCATGTTTTACTGTTTTTAATCTTTCCTCTCTTGTGTCTAAAAACCAAGACTGTTTACTTATGTACCTTGCAAGGATGAATTTACAAGGACCCTCGTGTTGACAATGGTGTGTGAAAGAATGCCCTCCTCCTCTTCCGCCATCTTGACCACTCTCCCAAAGGGAACTTTTTATTACTGAGGTGCATTGGCAAACCAAAGGGGGCGCACTTCTACCAACCAAAAGCAAAGCACTTGCACTGTATGTGTCAAACAGAGCACTTGGTACACTTCATCAGTCGATGGTTACCTAAAAATGATTCATTTTAAGTAAAAACAAAACAAAAAAGTAGCTACTAGGACTCGGCCCATTCTCAATTTATGAATTATAATGGGAAAAGCACTTGTTTGATTCACTCCTTTATTAAAAATAACTAGAGATTTTGCATCTAAGCTGTGGCTATTGTTTTCCTCAGCATCCTTGTTCCAGGCACTTTCTTCTAAAAATATACAAAAATATATGTTATATT
Organism: Mugilogobius chulae; assembly: GCA_038363315.1. NCBI lineage: Eukaryota > Metazoa > Chordata > Actinopteri > Gobiiformes > Gobiidae > Mugilogobius > Mugilogobius chulae. The sequence goes on from CM076408.1 coordinate 29,538,319, forward strand.
CTGACAGATGGACCAATAGAAAAAGTTATTGGGAAGCTGCATACTGTAAAAGTTATGGTTTTTCATTAGAACACTGAATATTAGTACATCATGTTAACTTGTATTACATAGCAAACTGAGTTATTAGAGACCAACACCAGCTGATAAACTGACTTCAAGCTCGCCCATTGGGTTTCAGTACGTCGAAAGTGCTTTTTGTTCTTGCATACTAAAACTTAGATTTACATCATTGTACATCTTAACTTGGTATCAACAGTTTGTGTAAGGATATATTGTACTGTTGGACCATTTGGGGTGCGTTTATTTTGAAACCTAGAGATTAGCCTTAAGGTCACACTCATTGTCCTATATGTCATTCAAAACACCATTGTATTAAGCAATGTATTATGTTTACAAGATAAGAAAAGTCTATACATATATAGTTAAGACATGTTGAGGTTTATTTCAAAGCAAAAAAAATACTATGATTTGACATTTTTGTTTTCTTTCCACATATGAATCTATATTGGAAATGGATTTTGTTTTCATGTTCTGGCAAAGATGTATATCTATAGGAGGCAGTAATTTACATGTCCTGCCAGCTTGTTATGCGTGTTTCTTCCCAGTGTGTGTGACCCGTGTGCTCTTGCCTTGGGCTCCTCTGCGCTCACACTCCACACCTTCCCAGCCGCATTAGCCGTCCAAAAGCTACACTTGATTAAAACCTTTATCTTATTTCCAATTCTCCTCTGCTGGGGTTGTCGCCGCGGCTCATTCGCAATTAGTTTGATTGACAAGCTGGTGTTTTTTGTGTGCTGGTGGAGGTGCCCCAGGCGAAGTGCTCGGGCCAGTGCCTCTGCTGCACGGTGCTCTCAGCTCCACTTAAGGAGTCCCCATACCTTTATCAAACGTCCTGAGGTGGTTGACCCCCCTGTCACACCGGTCCCAGGGCAGGTATGACAAACGTGTCGAGGTTAAAAGATCTTTTTGTTATATATGTTATGTTGGCTGAATGTTGTACACCATGCACTATCCACTGCCCTTTTTCCATCATTGTGGTGCTTTGTGTTTTGTGGTCAGGCCATATCCTTCCTGTATTGAAATGTGGATAAAACTGGCAGCCAATCAGATGCTGTCAGGATCCAGTCCAAAAACAAACCTCGTGTGCATCTGGTTACTCTGATAGGCAGCTAAATTGAATGACAACTTTAAGCAACATTTCTATTTTGTAATTCCGTGTTGGCAGCGTTTCAGTAGGTTTTGTTTTGGGCTGAATCCTGCCTGCATCGCTGTTGTCCGGACAACATCCTCACTACCAGTGGCACAAAGGTGACCTTAAGCTCGAAGGTGCTTTACAGAGGCACTCAGCAGCCCCATCTCTTTGTGATGGTCCTGGCACTGTGCCCTGTGCAGGGGAGAAACGGAGGTGCTAGAACTCTCCCTGTGTCTCACACGTTTTGTACACATTGTTTTGTGTTGAACATGAAAATAAAAACGCCCTGCTTCAAGTCTATCAAGTGTCCACCAAAACTGTCATCGTCAAAAGTCTTTTCTTTAATTTCTATAGATTCTAGATACACTTATCAGGCTTTTAACTGCATGCACTATTCAAATACTTGGCATCACAGTAGGCTATTATTTTTGCAAGTGGTAAAACTGGTGCTCTAATTGGGCTTGACTTGCAATTTTTCCGTCATCAATTTTGTAATGTTCCTAAAGCTTCCACAGCCATCACACAGCCTTATCAGTAGATTAAGTTTGCTCAGTTGTTCAAACGTAAAATTATTCCATCATTTTACAGCAACCACCTAGTTTGAATATTCATTTTTGACTCATCGCATTCCTTCTTGCGTGAATACTGATTGGGCACGCTAATTACAAAAGCAGAATAAACAACAAAGATCCTTGAAACTTTAAATTCCCCGAGACCACAGGATCTTGCATGATTAGTTTCCCATTGAGCATATCTGACAAAAGAAAGACGGATAGCTCCAAATTTGAAATTGTACCTCTGCCAAAACTGCCATATGTGATCATGCTATTGATGTGATAGTGCTTAACGTCTATCTTTGGACTCTATGGGCTTTGAGCTGTGCTAACCGCTGGGCTGCCGTCATCAACCTGTTTCACAAAGCAGAATTAAAACTGGCATCAAAGAGCCACAATAGGCGGTCTTGTTGCTGAAGAGGGAGTGATATGAATACTTATGAGATGTTTTTTTTTTCTTTCCAATGAGTGGCAGCACCCGGTCAGCCTTTTGTTCTCTGGTGAGCTTACCTCCCCTGCTACCGTCTATTAAAAAGATGCTAGTGTGATTTATAAGATTGAATAAAGCAAGGTGGCATTATTCTGCTTACCCAAGGTGTACAAATCTCCCTACATGAGTTATGGCGTGTTTATATATATCGCACATACACATGCATGTCTGTGGCTGTCCAGTGGTTCTCTCTTTGAGGTTCATGTGTTGACACTTTTATGAGCGTTCTGGTTTATGGAGTTGATCCTTGGACAGTTTGGTAAATCATATGTGACAAGACTTGTTTGTAACAAGATGCTTAATATATCTTAGATCATCAAGTGCAAGTCAATATGCTACTATATTCAGTACAGATAGTAAGCTACAGTGCCCTGTGTATATCTCCACTATAGTGCAGCGTGAATAGTTCTATTGTGTTTAACATCTGGGATCATCACAAATCCTCTGCCTATACGATGTATGCAGTTAGTTTTATTTGGCGTCATATATTTGTCAAAGATGCCCTGGCTTGACCTTCTGTGGCTAGATAGGAAAATAGTCTGTATCAGTGGTATGTCAACATACCATTGTTAGATTCCTGTTTCTTAGTGCTGTGAGTGAGAATAATGCAGCTTTGAAATGCAACTCCTTTGGGATTCCCCTTGTCTCTGTGACAGGCACATTGTAGAAGCTAACAATGCAAACATTTCTAACGAGTCATAGCCTTTCTCTCAGTTTGCTAGGATTAAGAACAATTGTCCAAATTAAAACAGTTTTCTATATGTTAATGCTGTGTTAAAAAAGGCAAACGACTAAAAACACAGGTGTTTTACAAAATATCTCATCATAAACTATATGTGCTCTCAGTCACACTTGAGAAGTCATAGCATTGCCTTGCATGACCCTAAGAAAAGAAGGTGTTTCTGGCATCGACATCTGTCAGGGCTAGTTTCCATGGTGACCACCCTGACGTTCAGGTTATGCATCTCAGCTCCGATCTGTCTCCTGCTCACACAGGAGCTGAGATGACTGTCAATAAAAAGAGGAGGGGCTTCTCTGTCCATTCATTCAAGAATGTGCCCTGCAGAAGGGGAAGGGGGAGATCAAAGGATACAGTGGCTTCCGTAAAGTACACATGCCCCATAATATAGATGATTTTTTAAGTGTTTATTCTAAAGGAGGGATACAGGCGTCCTGAATGTGCCTTGATGAGAGAGGAGTTTCTTATGTGAAGCTCTAAGTGCTCGTGTGTTGCTGTGATTTGCAGGGCCACGGCAGCGGTAAAGGAATGTCTCTGGTGCTGGCTAGTCTGAGTTCTACTTTCTATACTTCTATCTCAAAGATTTGTGATACAAAGATCATGTGTGTGGTGTCCAAGGGCCCCTTTGGCCTTTTCCTGGTTGTAGAAAGACGTTACTGTAAGGAACTCCCAAAGTCTGAGTGACTTTTCTACTCTTTGCTGTAACTATTTTTGACCCAACCTTATAATATACTGTGTTTAATGTGTTTTGTGCTCTGTAAACTTTGTTCTTTGTTTTCCCAAACATCAGCCTCTCCCTTTGGTACAAGGGCTTGTACATAAGTGCGTGTTGATGTGAAGAAATCTGTCGTGGTGCAATCTTGAAATGTTTGGGAAATCAAGGACGCCTCACTAGGCAAAAAACAGCATGAGAAACTGTCAGTGAGATGATCCATTAGAGTGGAGCTCCAAAGTGCTCTTCACAGCAACCTGTAAAAGCCCTGTTCACTATCAAAGCAACGCTGGAGGAATAATTATATGAAGTACACACAGGCTGACAAAAACACTCCAAATCATTCTGAGAAGAATCTCGTTGAATAATAATTGAATATAGCTCATTAATATTGGTATTTTTGCCACAGCTCCCTCAAACGACTTAAATATGCAACACAGAGATGGCTGACCACCATCTCACTCTCCTCTCACTGACCGTTTCATTCTCTCTGATACAATCACCTCAAGAACTCAACGACTGTCACACTGGATTTTTACTCTTTTTCAAAACACTATATACTATATGCTCTGGTCTAACTGTATTTTTACTACTGCATGTGCATGCAAATAAGAATTTATATAAGTGTGCTCTGTTTGTGCTGTGGTGGCCATGATGGGGGTAAGAGCAGACCTTGAGCAAATTAAAGTAAACTCAATATGCTCTCTAACAAAAAAATAATGAATAAATGTCTGCCACCAGTTTTATAAATGCAAAACATTTCTGTAATAAGGTGAAAACTGCTTCTCCTGTGACTTGAACTAATTTGTGGGTCATGTAGAAGTAGACTTCTCCTCTCATGTAGTGTAAGCTCGTCCTGGGAGAGTGTTGGGTGAAGCTTTTTGGAAGATGGATGGCAATTGTACTCCACTGGGCGCCATGCCAGCCGGAGTTATAGAGAATCACAGTTTAGATGTTCCTCTCTCTCCTGTTTCTCTGACACTCCCAGCTTTAATAAAACACTGTGGGAGCTTTAAAACCGAGGGATATTTTTCATTTGATCAGGACCAAAATCACATGATACTTGTTAAACATGAAATAAAAGTGTGCAGACTTTACTGCTATCCCTTTAATTGTTTGGGGGCAGTGCAATTTGTGAAGACAGATGATGCTTAGGACAGCTATTTTCCAGACGCATTGATCCACACGTTCACTGCTCTTAACCCAGTCATGGCCAAAACAGTATGTGGCGTTTTTCTATCCTTTTGAAGCCTCTAAATGTTGTATGTGTTTCCGAGCTGTAAACTAAAAACTCCACTTGTGTTTGTTGATCGTGCATTAGTGGGCCTACAACGACAACAGGGACAGTAGTTTGTATGTCGACTTCTACAGAAAAAGCCATGCTCAGGTCAGGTGGACTGTAAAGAAAGTTTTATATTTTTATGTAGCGTTTATCTCAACTCAGTGAAGGTAAAAAGAAAAAGTGTCTGGTGGAATGATGGAGATGCTGACAAAGAAGCTTAAACTGTACCGCAATGCAAAAGTTATTGATCAGAAATAGTACAAATACAGTGTAAAATCTGGACTTGAACTAGGATTTTTTTTTACAACATAACAACTTAAAACAATTTCCTCCTTGCACTGATATCTTGTTAATGTATCTATTCAGGTGGAAATTAGTTTGCAATGTCCAACTTTGTCTGTTGTGGTTTTTAGCATTGTGGCTAACTGTTGTTAGCATACAAACTCAACCTCGCCGCTAACAGCTGTGAAAAAAATATAAAACTCATCATGATGAACAATTCTGAAGCTCAGAATGCATTAGCTAAGTGAGCAAATCATGTCGACTGAAGTAAGTAATGAATTATTGCGGTTTGTTTACATTTTTAAAGATGCAAAAATCCGGTATAGTCTCTTTAAAAAAATGTTTCAGAGCATTTTGGTCGAAAAAATATCGCACCCCCTCTTATAACATTACCTCATCAGAACATTCAATAAAACCATATAAATTTGATAGAAAACGTGCATGTCGCTTTCTGGTTCTTTCAATTTGACAATTGTGATTGTCACATTGTTTTTTGGAAACTGTAAAATATTAATTTAAAGAGAAGCTAACTCCCTAAACTCCATCCACAAATTTCAAATTGAGTTGGCTGCTGGAAAAGTATGAGAAGATGAAAGGAAGGGCTGAGAGTGGAGATCATTGTGATTAGTTTGACAGCAGCTGTCAGCAGCTAATCAGATGACTCACAACTTAAATGACATTGGCCTCTGCAGCGAGACATGGTCAGTTTGTAAAAAAAAAAATAAATAAATAAATACAGTAGCGTTTAGCTTCAATTTAAGTCCATGTTAAAAAAGAAATTAACTGCAGTTTTTATATTATTTAGCTTGTATTAATGAAATGCTTACTACCCAGCACACTAGTTTTTGGTAGACACAAAAAACAATAGCAGTGACTATAACTAACAAAATAGTTGATCATGTTATCGTAAGATGTCTATGACCAAATTCACATTATTGAAACTACCCATAAATGTCTTAGTCGACTTTGCTTCTTTGTTAGCAATCTTGTCTGCTTTGTGTATGGACGGACCACACCAGACCTTAACCGTTTAGATAGTTTAAAAAGTGAATAACATCCACTCTATTTAACAAGAAATTTTACATTTAACCAGTAAAAAGCTAAAAGGGGAACATACTCATCGAAAAGTCTTAAGTCATCTGCTCCAACCAGCACCCATGCTCCCAACAGTCATCATTTTGCTTGGGCTCCATAAAATTTTACAACACCAATGCGCTCGAGTATCTCCTCCATCTCTTCTAATAGGAAAACTCCAACCAAAGTGTATCTTTACAAGCTCTAGCAGGCTATATTTATGTAGTCTTTGAGATGGTTTAAGGCTTGATTGTGCGTCCTTCGGGAATCTCTCCCCTGGGTCATCAGTAGTAGATTTTTTTTTCTTTTTCAAGGTCTGTGTTGGCTGCAGGATGGGCCAGATTTCAGAATTAAAATAGATGAGTATGTATGGTAAATTAGGCCAGCCACTTTTGGGAAGGCAGGAGCTGTTTACTGGGCCGTTTCTGTGATCTCAAACCACCTTTTATGCATGAAGCCATTGCAACATTCATGCCTCCCTCCTGAATCATTTATCAGCAAAGATTTATGAAGAATCTCGGCTTCTAAGCGTTTCCGTTTGTGGAGGGTTTTAAATGTGGGAAAACAGTGGTGAATGAAGCTATCAATTTTGTTGCTTTAGTAAAAGTATACAGAAGCAACACGTAAAAGAAGCTACATAGTATTTGTACTTAAAGAGTAAAAAGTGTTTTGCACAGATGCAGATATTAACTCTCCAAGATCCAAGATACAATGTATTCAATTTAAATACAGACATGACTTATTTTAAGTGTATATGACAGGTTTGATTATCTGGTAATCTGTTTTATTTACAGTTTATATATTTTTTTACAGTTTACACAAATCAAGTTGCAGTTCATAGGTAAAAGCTGATACATTTGTTGAAGAATTATGTATGCCTAAAGATGCCTCTGAAAAAAAAAAAAGTTTTGTCCCAGTGTAAAACATGGTTGCTAAGTAGATTTGGCAAATGACTTGAAAATACAGATACTAATTAAGTTTTATCAAAACTAGTTTAAAACCCACAGAGAAAGTAATCATTTTGTGTCAGAAAAGTCTGTCTTTTGTCCAAAATATTGACTTTTAAAAGAGCATTTTTAATATTACAGTGGAATCAAAATGGGTAAAGAGAATTGTGTAGTATTCTTAGTATCAAAATCAGGTTTTGTGACATTAGCTGCTCATATTCTAGTGTAATGTTATGATTTTACAACCAGGAAGTACAGTCATAAGACTAAAGAAATAACTAACTGGGAAGTACTGTAATTTCTGCATTATAATCCGCTACTTTTTTCATAAACTTTAAACTCTGCCTTTTTTCAACAATGTGGCTAGATTCTTATAGACTTCTCACAGACAAATGGCCTAAATATGTATTTTTTTTCTCTTTTCCTTTCTAAATCTATAGCATATCTTTACGTGTTCTAAACAGTGCCAACTTTACGGTAAATGCAGAATGATCTTAGCTGTGTTTTATTAAAGTGAAAGAACAACCTGTCATAGACACTTTAAGCACAGTCCTGTTCGTACTCTGGTACTTCTCACCACTGGGGGAATATCATGCACAAGTCCAGCAGGACAGACTTTCGGAGATCACGTCACATGTCCCACTGTTGAAACATATGTCGGAGTGGCTTTGGGGGACTATCCGGTGCTTGTGTGGTGGGAAATGTTTTTAAGGTTTTGAGCATGTGAGAAAGATGATGGAGAGTTTGTTTGTACGGCCGGCCGCCTGAGGTATGTTCCATCTGTTCAGTGTAGCGTTCACACTTCTCCTGCGTCTCTGTTTGAGAAGAGAGAGAGAGAGAGAGAGAATAAGGTTTATGTGTCTGAAGGAACATGATCAAGCCATAGCTCCAGTATGTTTCAGTGTGTGAGCTGTCATACCTCATACATCACCATTATATGTACAGTAGAAAAGACTTTTCTGGGATTCTTTTCACAGATGTTCAAGTCATCTTAAAGAACTAACAATAACATGCTAGTTTTTTCAGTTTGATTGGCTGCTAAAGGAAGCATGCTGTCCCTATATTTTAAAAGATTAATTCATGTTTGAGTAACCCTGTATTTATACTTATCTCCACACATTGTGATTATTTAACAGAGTCAGATTCTGCGTGCGTCTAAAGTGCACTTTTCAATAATAAAAATGTGCATTTAGAAATTAGTATGGCAGATTGAACAAAATAAAAAAAAATCTAACTATGACATTATTCAATATCTAATGAGATGTTTCATTACGCAAAATTAATTTTAAAGATAAGTAACCATTTGAACAAACAACAAAGCACTTAATTATTGTCCTTTTTAGTGTCTAATGGGGCATATACTTTCTTTTTCTAAGTTGTATTTTGATCCATGGATATTTTTGTAATTCTATGCTGTCTTGCAATTGAGGTTCTTAAAAAATTCCAGTTTTCCCCTTCCACCTATCCCCGCACACATATGTAATTTAGATTATTTTCAAGAATATCATATCACTTCTGCAGTTTTGAAGACAATGTAAATGAACTTGTTAGTGATGCTCGGCTGCTAAATGTAAAATAACATGTCTCCTGTAAACAAAATATAGCCCCAAGTAGAAGAGACAACCAACGTTTGGCCTTGTCTTGCAATATTATTGATCATTTGGGGGATTTACACAAGTCTGTCCATAATCCAAAACCAATACTTTTCCCCCTGTGACTGAACATCCTCTGATTTAGACTAATCTGATCTATTATTCCTTCATTTTTCCTGAGCTCCCATACATTCCCTCACTTCACAATGACCTTTTCCACTCCATTGCACCTCCACACTGCAGCTGCGCCGGTGTTGTTTAAACAGATTCCACTCATTTCACTCTGGAGGTGTATTGGGGAAGACTGTATGGGTCTATAAGCTCACACAAGTAGTTGTTTTAGTGCTGTGCGGGAGCTGTTTACTGAGGCGCTGAATAATTGATGAGGCCAATGAGGAGCGGCATCTGTGACCTGAGAGAAAATTGTCGGTGTTTTTGCAAAGTCAGTAGCTTTTCTTTCACTGTGAAGATATACGAGAGTGTGTTGTTTATAGGAATAGGTTAAAGCTATACTTCTCTGTCGGATGGTGGATATGAGCTACTTTTCCAAATGTTCTCTAACACTCTGTGTATGTGTCAGGGCTGCAACTAAAGATTATTCTTTCAGTAAATGGGTTAGTTTAAAGACATTCTTCGTAATGTTAGACTTTCACTGCGTATATTTACAGCTAAATAGTTTGTTTGATTAAAGGTGCACTGCCTAACTGTCTGGAGGTATAAAGTCAACAACACAATTCTGTAGAAATAAAAAATAAAAACTATATTGCAACACTTTTTAGTGATAATTGTGTGCTATAATAAAATATGCACAGCTCGTGGAAGGTCACTCAAAGTAAAAATACAAATTTGTATTAACAATAAAAAATATTTAAATTACAAAAACATGCTTTTATTCAAGCATATTTTTGCTCAAAAAGTTACACAGTGCACCTTTATAAACAGTACTTTTACAGAGTTATTGAATGATAAAACTTCTCTCATGATGATTAACACTACAGTTATTCAGCTACTAAATAAGTTGAGGACAGCATTACAATAATGGATTAGTTGTGATTAACAGATTTTCTTGTTACAGCCCTAGTTTGTGTTCACTCTGTAATATTGAGGGAGAGTTTAATAGTGTCTTCAAAGACACATACAGACACACAGCAAGCCATGTTCCAGTTGAATGTACATCTCCAAACCTTGCAATAGCCAACACGGTCTGCTTCATCACAACGCACACGAAGCAGATGCATCACAAAAAAGAAAAAACAAAAAAAGTGAGTAATAATCTCCAAAATTAAGTTAAACCAACAATGGGCTCTGTGCACAACTAGCCTCAGTACTACCAGTCTAAAATCCTCAAAGGTTGTCGTCTGGATAAAGCCAGACATTTGGGCTTTCGTGCATTTTAACTGTTCTGAGCTCAGCTTGTCCTGCCCAGTGGGAGGAGTTTGAGCTTGTTTTGAGAGAGCCAGGGCCTATTTCTAAAACTTGGTCTAGACAACAACTTTTGGGTCACTCCTGAATGAATTAGGAATTACACCCACCTAATGATATCTCTGGGGTTTCTGCTAAGTCAGTGCAGTCAGTTAATGGACAAATAAAGACAAAAAAGACATTAGAAACTATTGTGTTTACAAAGGGATGTGTTTGTGTCTCAATACTAATGCTGACTCTACTCTTGTCTTTTCTTTACATTTTAATGTCATATATTTTACATTTTAACAAAAGTAAGCATTAGCATTGTGATAAAGTGAGATAGCTAGTAGCACAGAACTCATTAGTTCAAAAAAGCCAGTCCCCAAATTTTATAAACAAATGAAAAAACACAAAACAAGCCTAGAGAATGAATGAAAAAAGAGCTCAGAAAAAAACATCAATCAAAGTGAAATAAGATCAGTGTAAAACTAACACATTACTTTTTTGAGATGCACCTGTCCAGCCGTCAGTCAAACTACGCTCCTCTTTACAAAGAACTTGCAATATTTGTTTCTTTCACAAATCTATCTATATGCTATGAATGCACCAATGACGTCTCTTTGTTTTCTTTCCACAGTAAAATCAGATGAATATTATGATACTATAAGGATTTTTCTTGCTTGGGAAAATCGTTGCACACTGACTGTTAACTACTTTCTTCTTCTTCTCTGAGACTCTGTGTGTACAAACTGCCATTGTTTCCTGTTGTAAAAATGGTGTTTTCCTTTTGTTCTGGTGCTGTTGTTGATGTACAGTTTTAGACCTATAGCTCCACTTTTAAAGCTAAATCTGGAAGCATCTGGTTTCAAACTGAAAATAAAGACTTTTTGGCAGCTGTTTGTTAGCCGCATGTGTCATTGTGTCTTTTCTTCATCTCTGCATCGCTGATCTCTAATTATGTTTTTGCATTCACAAACTCTGAGGATTTCTTATCACAAGTTCAGCCATGTGACGCAATTAAAATCAATATTTGTAATGAATGGGGTTTACATTGGGAGCAATTTGAAGTCACTAGAGCAAAAAGGCAAGTTTACTTTTTGCAGACTGATGACGAGGGAACACGAATAGTTTTAATAACTTTCAGCCTTAAGTTAGTATGCCAGCCAAGCAAGACTGAACTGTAATCATCATTAAAACTGTAATATGTAGGACTAATAACTATATATATGTCACAGTCTGGATCTTGTTTTAATGCAATAAAACTGAGCAAGGGTTCAGTCCAGTCACCATAAGATCATTTAAAAATGTATTAATAAATTGTCCATTTATATAGCTCTTTTCTACCTTTTCAGGCACTGAAAGTGCTTCACAACCCAGTGTACGCAGACACTGAGGCAATGTTGTTTTAGTGTCTTGCCTCTTGTCGTCCCACTGTGGCACCCGGTATTCTATCGGTCTCCCATCCAAGTACTAACCAGGTCCTAACTTGCTTAGCTTCTGAGATCTGAAGGAATCAGGCTTTGACAAACAGGTGTTAGCAACACTTTATACTAAGCTACACTTAGCATTTAACTCGCTGCTAAATTGCAAACAGAAGTGTTAATTTGGTGTTAATTAGTCTTTGTTCTGCCTTTATTCTGTCTTGCTGCTGTTAACCTTATTCTGCTACAAATAGCCTATGTTGTGTTACATGACAACATGTCTGTAATGGTCAATACAGATGCAGGGCATAAAATGAATGTTGCCTAAATGCATTTTAATTTTAAATTTTTTTTCATGTAAGACACAAGTGTATGGGTCTAGTCACTAACAGAAACCGTCAACTTGAAAAATATGTGAATTACCTTTCAGACGTTCATGAAGTGCAACGTTATGAAAAGGGAACTATTGTGTATAATGCCTTTTTACCCAGTTATAACAGTGTTCTCTCATCATTAGTTTACTCAAAGTTGCATTTGGATTGATTGATTGATTGATTGATTGATTGATTGATTGATTGAGTCATGCATGTCTGAATATTCTTGTGTTGTCCTGCTGATGCACTTGACTTCATTTAGTTGCAATTAGTCATAACAATCTGATTCAAAGTAAACGGTGTAAGATTAAAAATGGGCGTGCAGCCACTTTCCAAAAATTAAACATTTAAAAACAGCTGTTTCTGACAGTTGAATGTTACAATCTTTTACCAATGGATACATGTCAATGGACACATTTGTATTTCACAGCTATTGTAGATTAGCTATTTTTTAAACATTGAAGAGAAAATGATCTATTATACTTCATTACTAAATACATAAAAAGCACAATAGTTCACTTTCTAAAGGAAACTCAGGCTCTTACCCACCATCTTTTGCCACTTTGCCACATTTGAACATGAATGCAGCAACATATTAGACATTTATAAACACTTATATACTTACATAAACTTTGTTATTACTGCTTATTATGATGATGATCTTTGGTAATGCATCATGATTTTATATATAGCCTATGTATTTTAATTATTATTATTATTTTTAATATAAAAAAAAGTCTGAATAAACATCTAATTAGCAGCAGAGTAAGGATGAACAGATAATTACACCTTGAGAAGCCTTAATAAAGCAAAGAAGACCTAATTATTCATGATCAAATGCTTGGAAAAGAGATGAAAGAAATAAAAACAATAATGCTTAGCAAGAACTTTAAAAACAAAAAAAAAAGTTATGATTTAAAGTTTGTGGTATTAATTCTAATCTGTTTATTATTAATTAATTGTTTTTTTTTTCCCCAGCATTTGTTAAGACTAATTAAGGTGTAGTTGTTGTGGTGTAGCCATGTTAATTAGCAGCTAGTTTCAAGTTAACAGTGTATTCCAAAATAATAATAATAATAAAAAATCCAATATAGTTATATGAAACCTTTTTTAGGTACACAAACCAAAGACACAACTATTGCCCTTGTTTGCAGAAGGGGGCTGCTTTATTCAATGCAATTATTCCAAAGCGGATCAAAAATGATAAATATGCAAATGATCTTTATGCACAGAGCAGGATTGTACATAGATTTGGCATTTACTCAGTGATGCTAAAAGATGTTGGCTGTGAGTCGCGCAGGCTTTGTTTGCAAAAGTCACCTTCCTTTAATCAACGATATATCAATAACAAACAATATTGTGCTTGAGAATAAAAGGTTTAAAAGAAAGTAGTGATAATGTAGGAAAACTACCACCTCTTTGTGGCCTCTAACTGAGTCTGAGATACAAAACAACATCCCAGCTTCTGTTCTTGGCTGCCCTCATGTGCTCATGTTGTGAACTGCAGCAGGCATAATAATAAATACATTTATGCTCTTACAGAATAGACCAAACATATTACTGTGATTTAAATGCGTTTAATTATTGTATCTGTTGCCCATTCAAAATTCCCATTCCATATATTCTACCTATGCACCAACACAAGTTAGTATTTAGTACAAAAATGATGTACCATGTAATCAAAAGGAAAATATTGTTATTACCAAAGGTTACAAGTACTGAAGTTCACACTCAAATACAGCCACTCGTGTGAGAAACATAAAGACAGTTTGGAGTGTGAAATTAGTTTCATGGTGAATTAATTATAATGAATCTAATAGCTGTAAAAGATGTTAGATGATGATAAGCACAGCAGGTGTGCACTGGCTTCAAGAGGAAGCTTTGTGGATTTAAACAAGTAACCAGTGTTTCAATTGTATGGAGTAGAAAGCAAAAACTATTTTAGTACAGCAGCCTACTTGAGTAAAATACTTAGTTACTTCTGATTATTACACATTGTATTGTTAGAAAACATAGATGTATTAGTTTAACCATCAACTATTGTTTACTTGAGGCTTTCCATTGAAGAACTAGATTGACCTGTATTGTTATGCACAGTATTTAATTGGGCAGACAATGAAAGTGACATCATTATGTGCTCGTATTGATCTCATAGTTCAATATTAATTCTCTGTTCACAGACAGCTATAGAGTTTCGTATTACAGTCTGTCATTGAACAGGGAACACCATTGCTTTAGTCTGTTGCCATGCTGGTGGGAGTAGCTGTAAGTGTTGCCTCCCTGACAGAAACAATGAAGACTTGTTCAAATATTGACTGTGGTGGAGACATATTTATTTCACTCTCTGCTGGTCAAGGCTCAGGCCCCTGTGTCTTTGCTCTGCTCCTGCCTTGTGCTGATGCTGCAGCTTTTTCTAGTACCACCTCAGCACCAGATCACCTTTCTGTCACTTTCTCCACAAGGGAAAAATGTCAGCTTTTCAAACCAGATTTTATTCCCAGCCTTACGTGTTGAAAAGTAATACTGTATAAGATTGACACAAAGAAAGACAAGGTACATCCATACTTTGGACACAGTGTTGAGACCTATAAAATGTCTTGTTGAATTATTATAAAGTTGTAACAGCTCTCTAAGAACATACAGGACAAAACAAATGTTAGATATTTAAACAGGCCACGCAGAAGAAATGCACTGACATGTTGATATGCTTAGCAAACATTGAAACAACTGAAACGTTTTAGTGCCTGTTGTGTTATGTGTTCTTAATGTGCATGACAGGTTAGACAGCACTTTCCAGTTAGAAAAAATACTATACTATAATACTATAGGCTTAAGTAAGGTTTTACTAAGAATTTTTCTCAGTTTGGCAATTATGAAAATGACTATAATTGGACAAATATCATGCTTATTGTATAAAGGATAATTGACAGTCATGTGGTTTTGAATTAGAGCTGCAGCTACTGGCCACAAAAGAAATTACGTAGGGGAAACAAATCCTTCTTGCCTGATATACTAAAGTTGCAGAAATGCTCAAAGCAAGTTTGGTTTATGGACATAAAATATTACAAAATATCTCAAAGATCTACTTGTGACATCAGGGACATTCAGAACAGTGTTTTGTGAGGCTCTCAATTACCCCAACAACATCAACTTCATCCAGAAACTAAATATATATAACCAATACTTTTTTGCTGACACCAAACTGTATTAGTGTTTTAACTGACATCAAAAAGTGTCACTTGTAAACTGTCTCTGTTTTTGATAAAAAAAAATTCAGCTCTACTTCCTGTGGGTTTGAAACACAACTTGACTCATGTAAAACAATGATATATAAATCCAGCAAGTCATTATAAGAAAGAAATATGGGCTTCAAAACAACTTTTAATCTTGTGATATGTTGTTCTACAACTGTTACCTAGCAACCCCATTGTCAACATTGGCCCAAATGCCTGACAACAACTATAATTACTTTTGATTGAACTTGATTGATGTGAAACTATGATAAACATGTATCACAGGGACTGTCACAGGAAACTACGTTAGTATTAGAGAGTCTGTCATGTTCATTTCAATTCTTATGCCAAAATTGTTGAAACCCTAAACAGGGGTCAATAATACCTGACAACTCCTTTATTGTATCTTCTTATATATGATTGTTTAAATTCTGAAGAAAGTGTCTGCTGTGTCACTTCTTCCTGTATTTCTCAACTTCTATTGGACAACTTGACTGATGCAAAACTATAACAAATATTTACCACAGGGACTGTCACAACAAATTAAGTAATAATTAAACAAACGTGAAAACCTGTCACATGTGCTTTAAGCAAAGCAGAGCTGAAATGTGTATACTGACAATTTAAATATGATTAACCTTCACCAGTCAGGAAGCATCAGACCAGATTGATGTATATTTGAACTTTGTTGCCTTGCTAGGTTAAATAAAGTAAACATTTCCTGTCAAAAACACAAAAGGAACAAAAGGCTGGCAATGACAAAGCATTCTTATTGACAAAGGCGAAAATACAATACGTCCAAACATATACATAGTAACACATAAGCTCCCCTCGGACACGTTCAGTTCACTTCTGAAGGAGTCATTGGCTTCTGTGACAAAGGAGGCTGGCACACACAGGAGAAAAAGGAGCACTTGTGGGCCAATCCAGGGGTCAAAGGTCAAGTGGACGGGGTTTTTGGGGGTCATGGGGTCACAGGTCTCAGTGCATTGGCGTCTCTCCTTCAGTCGTGGGTTCAGGCTGACTCAACATAGACTCTGTAGTTGCACTGCTGCCGTCAAGGTTGGCTGGTTCAGAGGGCGAGGCGGCAGGAGTCATTTTAGTCTGAGGAAACAATTGACTTTTAATGGTTAGGTAACTTTATTTTTTCCCTTTTTTAATGATAGAAACAAAAAAGAACATGACAACAGAGAAGGAACATACAACTGAGTAGAAAATGTAGTCTAGCATAATTTACAAAGAGACCTATTGTGATTTTTCTGTATATTTAGGAAGAAAGTATGGCATATGCAGATCAATATGTAATCTTCGTTGTAAAAATTTACTTTGATAAGCCACAGATTTTAAATTACTATTTTTTTTGTTGGAAAGTGGCTACAGGACCATTTTGAATCCCTCATGTTTCACTCGGAATCTGATTTTTTGGAGTAATCGCAAGTAAATATAGACATTTGAGTGGTAGTAGGTGAAGAGAGATTTTCTGAGCACTGGAATATCAGCTGCAGGACAATACAAAATTACTCGAATATGCAGGAATCAATCAAAATACAACTTTGAGTAAACTCATGATGAGAAAAGTAGATTTTACATAATACCTCTCCTTTAAAATTTAACATATTCAAATTTACGATTTAATTCAAATGTTCAATTTTTTCATCTATTTTTTTTTTTTTTTTTTTTTTTGTGAAGGCCTTTTCCTTGCAGCCTGAAATATGCTCCAATTTAGCTTGTTTCAATTGGAAACACTGTATTCCAAGTGGGGCATCAATCAATATTTGTGATTATACAAGTCACAATATAACTGTAAGAACAAAAGAGCAATAAGCTAGATGCAAAGTCTTTAGTTCACGCTATAGAAACTAGTGATGGCAGTAAATCAATTCCACTCTGGTTTATAGGGAAAAAAATGACCACAATTTGATATACATATTCCATATCAAAAATTTTGTGAGCCTTATGGATTTTAAAATTCACAGCAAGGGGGCAATTTATGGATACAATTGTAGCCAAAAACTATATATAATAATCAGCCAATCCATTTCTTTGATTTCATAATGCAAAACCAAAAGTGCTCAATTTGTTCCCCTTTTCACAAATCCTTTGGCACATGGACATTTCCACATACATTCATTTTTGCCTTCATTTGCAACTTCACATCACAACAAAGTGAAACTGGAGTGAATCACCCAAGCACAGCCAATCAGAGCACAGCTTTCGATTTCATAATTCAATTAAATCAATGTACACCAGACTGAGATTTGAGTTTACAATATACCTTTTGGCAGAAAGACAAAATGTACTGATTTACAAACAAATTCAGATTCAATTTTAATAGAGGCGATGAACTTTGGTGAACGTTTCACTGACCAAAAGTATCAGACTGCCAAAAATGTTCCTTTAATTTGAAACATATTTGAGTCATAATTTCATCTCTGCAATGCTCCAGATGACATTGGTGTTTTCATTTATTGTTTTTCCAATGGTGATTAAAAAACTATTCCGTTTTTTCTACATTACAAAATTGACTTTTCATACCAAGCCACCATTACAAGGTCTAAAATAACATTGCGTGGCATGCCGGACGTTTGCCATATAAAGGCAAAAGCACATGAGGAATCCACCTTATAAAGGATGACCAGGACCAACCAGGGACCAACACAATAGAACAAGTGCTAGAAATTTCCTGTGCACATTCCTGTTGCATATTTGCCGTTATCTGGCTTCATGCACGGCCAAATCTATTTTCCTAGTCTCCCAAATACTTTCTTGTACACAGTGCTGTTACCTTTAGAGTCTCCACCTTCTCCTCAAATGACTTGAAGCCCGTCGTGTTCCTGGGGACACAAACGCAGACATATTCACACAGATATATCATTGGCGGAGCTTAATGAAAGGGAAAAAAGCAAAACGTTGGTGGCAATTGTGTTTTTCCAGGTCACGCTGTTACCCGATACACAACAGATATACTAGACTTTTGAGGCGAGTTCAGTCTTTTCTTGTGAACTAGAAATGTCCCATGAGCCGTGTCAGAAACTCAAAAGCCACCTGCCATTGACAGAAAATACAGCCAAGCAAGTGCAACTGGTAAAGCCACCCAAAGTCTCCCAAAATGAACCGTTTCTGAAAAGCGGTGTTATCATCTTGAGACCACTTCTTATTTCATGGCACTAGATTTCTGCCAGAAACTGTGAGCTTGACGAAGAGAAGGTCTGGTCATGAAAGATTGTGAAAGCTGCAGGGTCACTGATAGCCCAACGTGACACAGTGTGGGTAATACAAACGCTTTTCATATAATGTTTAGTGAAAACATAACATAGGTGTTGACTGTCTACAAACCTAACAATGACTCCATGCTTTCTCATAAATGACTTTTTCTACATTAAAATCATTGGCAAGTATTTACATTGTACAGCTGTCCTTTTACAGCATATTTAAAACATAAACAGAGACCTAAAGACTGACTATACTGAATAGGGCTGTACTCAATGTATCGATACGGGGATATATCGTGACAAGCTCATTGGCAATACGCATATCGTTACAAGGTGGTGTATCGGGATAGGTATCGGCATACTTAAACTCATATAATTTACACTTCTGAACCTGGACTGCAGCTTTAAGACTGAAACTATTGAGCTGAACAATGACTTATTTGTAAGACACTTGTGTCTAACATACAGAGTAGTTTGAAAATACAATTCCTCTGCATTTGACACTTGATACATGACATATTAAGGAAATTATATCAACATATACATGTATCGGGATACGTATCGTATCGGAAGGCTCTTGGCAATACCCAGCCCTAATACTGAAGTTCACATTTTTTGGCTTTGACCAAGTTTTGATTACTTTTAGCACACAATTTTACATTAAAAAACTATGACTTTTTGCTAAAAGGGTTTTTTTAGCAGGAAGCCTGAAAGTCAACACACATTTTTCTGAAGGCCTCTTGTGGCTCTTGGACCTTAATTAAAGGGGGGGCCTATAGTAATTTTACTGAATGTTTAGAAAAAAAAACTATGGCATAAGTAGATCAATATTTTACATTTTGTTCATTGTAAAACACAAAAATGAGTTATAACAGCTCAGAAATAGAAACAGGTACAATGACATCCTGTTCAAAATGGCAGAAGCTTTTATAAAGCCACAAATTACTTTCCTGGTTGTTGGAAAGTGTCTACATGACCATTTTAAACCTTACAGGTTTTTGTCGCAATCCTAATTTCTTGAGTAACTGCAAGTAAATACAAAAAAGTGGGTGGAGATAGGTGGTAAGTGAAGACAGAGATTTGGAGCATCAGCTGTAGGACAATACAGGATTACTCAAACATGAATCAATCAATCCAAACACAACTTTGGGTAAACTAAAGATGAGAGAACACTGGTGTCACATGGTTAAAAACTCAGAAAAGTATATTTTACATAATAGGTCTCTTTTAACACCCCTGTGTTACAGTATTTTACCAGCTTGACTAACATTGTAAAGTATCAAACATATATATTATTTCTATATCTTTATTGTTACTCCATGTTACTCTTGTTACTCTCCTCTATTGACACATGTGTCAAACACAAGGCCCACGGGCCAGATGCGGCCCTTATCATCTTATAAGGTTTACTTAAATCTTATATTAGAGCCAGGTGTAATCTGGATGTCTAACTCTTTCAGAGTTTAAGTAATTTTTCACTAATGTGGATGTATATTCAATAATTGTCAATTTATTATTTATACAAAAATCAAAAATAGAGACAATTATTTGTAGTATATCAAAAATAAGTAAGGTTAATTTTATTTACAACCAGTACTTCAAGGACAACCACAATGCCAATGTGGCCTTTTGTCGAAATGATAAAGGGCCACATTTATAGACATCCATCCTCTATAAATAGAAAATTTTGAATTTTTAAAATAAAGGAGGCCCATAGAGGTTGTCTATTGTTGAAACAATCTAGGGCCATAACTACAGGCAGTATCAGAATCATAATAACTTCTAAAAGCACAAACTTACCTCATCACTGGCATACTAGCCGAGTGTTGTATTGAGCGCATGCTATCCGAAAGCATTATGGAGAAGAAAGAGAGGTTAGTGTTAGAGAGAGAGACAGAAGACAGACAAATCTATGCTCTGTGTATGCGCCCTTATTTATTTTACCACACACTGAATGAGTGCAAATAAATCCTACTTCATCCCATTAAGATTGATTGTGCAGTAACTCAGTGGGTGTGTGTTAATCCTGTGTATTACGGAGGAAATCTTGTCATCAAACACAAGCACGCAGCAGAAGAATATATGCTCACACACACAACCATATTTAAACCGTTTGACCCTGAGCTCTTGCCCCCCTCAGCCCCCCCACACCTCAGGCCCCCACACCAGGCCTGGCACTGAGCCTCATCCGTGAGGGTGCATTTCTCAGCACACTGCAGCTTTCAGGGGCCTAATAATCTTGTTTGCAGCTCAGTAATCCAGAGAGAAGGAGGATGACAGGAGAAAAGACAGATTAGGACGAGGGGCTGGGGGGCAGGGGTCATCTAGGGCACCTCCCAAATGAACAGTCCATTGTGGGTCTCTCAAAATTCTTATAGCATGGAGCAAATTACTGTTATTGTTATTAAGAAACACCTGTAAACAACTGATACAGACTGTTGTAGGTAAGTAAAGAGTGATGATGTTTATGTCATCCAGTATTGGTTGCATATGGTTTATGTGACCGGTGTGGGTTTTGCCTCTCTGCGTTGTGTTGTGTCCTGAGCGGGAGTCGAACCCGGCAGTCGACCGACAAACTCATTGAGCTAAAGGGAACGCTCCCCTTAGCTCGGTTTGTTTGTGGCTTCTTATACCTGAGGGGAGTGAGTTTATCCCATACCACCACACACTTCTCCATACTGGTCCCTCGTGTGGGCCTACACCGGTTACATTTATCTTAAGAAAGAAATGTAGAAATGCACCTAACTTTGGTGTAATGATAATAAATGTTTCAAAAGTATCGGAAGTAAGACAGCAATCAATACTAAAATCAGTACAGGAACTACAAAACATAATCATGACACAACTGTACATTTACAAAACAGTTTTAGAATGATGTAGAGCTTTATCGGAAATAGTATAGGAACCACAGGGTTTAAAAAACAAAGTACAGCTATTGTGAGCTAAAATATCAAAAACCTTCAAATTACTATCGAGAATTGGGTATTCATTCATTCATTTTTCTTTTTTTTTCTACCGCTTATAATCCCGTTAGGGGTCGCAGGTGACTGGAGCCTATCCCAGTGTCTTTGGGCCTTAGGTGGGGAACACCCTGGACAGTGGCCAACTTGCCGCAGGGTTAGACAGACAACCATTCACTCTCTCATTCACTCACTAAGGGAAATTTACAGTGATGCCCAATTAACCTGAACATGCATGTTTTTGGAGGTGGGAGGAAACCGGAGTGCCCGGAGAATACCCACGGTGACACGGGGAGAACATGCAAACTCCACCCAGAGAGATCGTGGATCGTGAGATGTTGATATGGTCCGACCCGGGACTCGAACTCACAACCTCCTTATTGGGAAGCCAGAGCTCTAACCACTCTGTTCCCTGCACCCCTGAGAATTGGGTATATTCCTTAAATTTTTGTATCTTAACACAAAGTGATTGTACAGTTGTAAGAATTGTAGTAACACACACAACTGATCATCAACTCAATTAGATACATAACAATTTCTATAGTTTCTAGTTTTTTTCCAAGAAGTCATGTGTAACAGAATGCATAATGACAAGTAGCTGTCATGGTTTGAAGGTAGATGACAGACAGGCTTTGTGACAGATAAGTGGCAAAAGGAAGTTTGACGATACAGAACATACATCGAGTATTAAAAGCGCCATCATCTTAAAACTCCCTCAGGCATGTGTCTGGTGCTCACCTGACATCCTCCAGTTTGCGGCTGATGGCTGAGCCCACAGTGGAGAAGGCAGCTGTGGCCTTCAAACTGGCCTGAGACAGTGTTTCAGACGTTCTTCTGTAGCTGAAAGACACACAGGACTGACATGAGGACAGCGGAGGATATGAGAACCATGAAAAGAGACAGAAGATTAAAGTGGAGAGCCATCGAGGTCTGCAGCTAACGTCAATGTCTTCATTCATTTTAAAATGGTCTGAAGAAGCTGCTCATTTCCTGCAATGTAAAGCATGTTTTACAGCAGACGTAGACAGCTCATCCAGAGTACTGACACAGTGCCTCAGGGACACAGAATACATGCAGGTAAGAGGCCAGACCAGCACCTGTTTTGATGTAGGTAATTACTACAACGTGACAATTATGATAGAGATTTGATGGATGTACTTACGCAGTGGAGGTGGTGACCTCCTGCCAGGTTTTAGTGATATTCTGTTTGAGTTCATTGAGAGGTGTAATTCCCAGCTTCCTCTTTATGTCTGCTACCTGCCTCTCTTTGGCTGCCAACACTTGTGACAAGGTCTGGATCTCATCTTCAACCTATGGACAAAATGTTTTATTATATTATTATATTATATTATGCAGTTATATTTTCATGACTTGCTCTAATGACTGTTATGTTTAAAATACCCTAATTTTACGGATACACATTAGACACAATTCTACTCCATTAGTGTTTGCTTGATTACAGGAAATCTGAAACTCATGTCCTTTCCATTCCCGTGACCTTTGACCTGACCTTGAGCAGCTCCTCCTGCAGCTCCTGTCTCTCCTCCTCTGTCATGGCGGGAGGCGGGATGGGGGCCTCAACGCTCGTCACTGCATCTTCTCCCACCTCGGGAGCCGAGTCTGTGAGCAGCTGTGAACCTACAACACAAAAGACCACAAAAGCACTCAAAATCCATTGTGGGGCAGCTTTTGGACATCCTTTGTAGATTATCTTGTGTCTGGGCTTAGATGCTAGGCTGAAGTTTACTGTCAAAACCAGATGTGTCACATCATAAGAAGATATTTACACAAAAGGGATCAGGTCTATCAGAAGCAGAACCACAAAAGTGAGGATGCTATAAGATGCCGTTTGAGGCTAGGTGAGCGGCACGAGGGACGAGCTTTTCATCTCGCTACATAGAGCCATCATGCACCTTTCCCATCTCTCACACATCTTATTTTACACTGCAGCACAGTAGGAGCAGCGCATCAATAATACAAAGACTTTTTCTTGATGGAGACATCCTGGCCTCGACAGCGTGAGAGCCAAAGGACTGTAAGGATCTGTCATTCAAACAGACAAAAGTGGAAATGAAAAAAGGAGGTGCACAAGTGTTTGTTTCAAGGTGTTTTTCTCATGGTGTGATTTGATTTGAAGCAAATGTATAAGCAACTGTTGGAAATATCAGAAGCTGAAGTTAAGATAAAAGGGAACAGAAGAAGTGAATAAAACACAATGAGTGGAAGTAGGTCAGAGGAAGTGTTGAAAAATACATCTGACACAAGTCCACTGTCAACTGCAGGTAAACACACTGACACTGTACTGGCCATGTGGCTCCTTATTTAAGTCACCTCAGTATTCTGCGTGTACAACCGAAGGACACATTTTTAGATATAAAGTCATTATTTGTGTCAAAGTTTATTATTGTCTGCAACACTTTTGATGACTTTTTTTTTTTTGCCCAAAAGGTTTGACGTTTTATAAACTAAACATTATGCACACATCAGTGCTCAGAAAAACACAACTGCATTGGCAATTGAATTATTTAATTACAAAGCAGTAAGCGCATGTAAACACATTTGTTGTATTGTCGTTGTCTGTGTAACATCACCATTAGAGGTTACATTTGTTTTAGTATTTTTTATGTGTTTGAATTTGCATATGAAGTAAAAAATCTATACAGGAATTGCATAAAGGCCTACAAGATATCTATTTATATTTTTTCCATACATAAATTGCAATGTTGATGTGGCTGATATTTTGTGCAGCCCTAAAATTATTGAAGTTTAACAATTGTGTAAAGTTAGCTTTTGATAAGTCAACAGGAAAAGTACTTTTGAGAGAAACAAGCAGTGCTAAGTGTTAAAACTGCATTCATTTTTTAGAAGCTGCATCTTTCCAAATCTTTGGCATCCGTTTTTATCATGTCCCAACAAAGAAATTGCCACATTTGAAAACATTTTAACTAAGACAGACTTGCCTTTAGTGACAACAAAAATAGCTATTCACAAGACTCTCCCACAAAGAAAATAGAATTTAGATCTAATTGTCTGAAGAACTCACAACAGACAAGTGCTTGAGTCTAAAAAATCAGATAATTTGAGAGCTGGGCCCAGGCATTAGCGGTTTGTATGATAATTAATGTCATGGGAATACTGAGAACTGATTGAACGCCACAAGAGCAAATATTTATCTGTCAGAACACGCTCAAGTGAGACATCCCACTGGAAATCAGTGTCTGCGTTTTACTGAGAAAATCCAAGATATGCGCCACAATAATGAGACGGGAGAATACAAAGAAATGTGACTTCCTTGAAAATCCATTGTTCCCGTGAGCGATTACAAAAGGCTGGGCACATCCCTGATCACCGCGCATCTTGTCTTACATGTGCCCTCTGCTCCTGTTACTGTAGCTCTGCAAATACTTCACTGCCATCCACCACAGGGCAACAACTTCAACCAGCAAAGTGCAACAAAAAGTCATTAAGCTTACATCTCCTATAGTCGGCATGACAAGACGTTCACTTTGTTGGTAATAAACTTGAATAATAAACCACTTAAAACTAATAAGTCCAGCTTTTTAACCACCAAACCATGAAAAGACTGTCAAACGGAACAGCTAATTAAAATGTAAAACCACAGACTCCACAAAAGGTTACATGGTGAACAAGTCTGGAAGCTAACTGCCACATCATTATCTTGGTGTAAAACCCAAAAGACAATGTAGGTCAAGGGTCAAACAAAGTAATTTAAGTATCAACTTGTGAGATGAGGAGAGCAGCTTTGTCTCACTTGCAACTACATTTTCAGATTTGGATAGAAATGTGAAATGATTACACAGACAAAACAAGTTAGGCATAAA
Source organism: Mugilogobius chulae (assembly GCA_038363315.1). NCBI lineage: Eukaryota > Metazoa > Chordata > Actinopteri > Gobiiformes > Gobiidae > Mugilogobius > Mugilogobius chulae. Next base: position 29,563,629 of record CM076408.1, read on the forward strand.
TCACATCTAACTGAATATTGAAATAATTATAACATACTAACCAAAAAGCCCTTGTTACACAAAGGTTTTATGGCTCAGAAAAAGCCAAAACATCATAAGACACAGAACATTCTTTATATTCTCATCAGAAAATCCTCAAAAAGAATCTCATTGGCAATCAATTAAAGGTTGTGATTTTAACACTGCAAACACAATTTAGGTTTTAAATCTGACAACTTTCTCTCATAAATTCTTCAACACATTGTTAATATCAATATGTATTAAGTTTTGGTTGCGATTTTTGACATAAAACCCTCTTTTTTTCTTTTTTAAAGTGAAACTGGAGAGGACCACTCAAGCTCAGCCAATCAGAACGATCTGCTCCTGATTAGAGCTAAAATTCTCTATTATTTGATTCAAAGAGTACTCTGGGGTCTCATTTTTTCACAAAGTGCTGTAATAAGGTAATGCTAAAACCCATTTTGTACACTTTACTTCACATCACAGAGTCATCTTAAAATTTAGTTTGATGTTTGAAACCAGAGCAAAATCAAATTCTTGTGCAACATTTACAACTATAAATATACCTAAAAGTGCATTCCTACACAGAAAACCAAATTGATGAGATGTTGATGCCTAAAGTGAAACTGAAATTGCACAGTTATGATTGGCTCCCTCCCCTCAAACTTTCTCTCCTCTTCCTTGGTCTCCTCAGCAGTCTTACCTCTGGTCTTGGAAGCGGGCGAGCTGGGTGGCGTATCGCCGTAGGCCGGTGACAGATACAGGTAACTGGTGTTAACTCCTTGCTCAAAGTCAAAAGGAGACTGGTACTCCTCTAGCGGCTCCATTTCTACAGCTGTTTGTGCTACGGGACACACACAAACACACACACGCACGCCGCCTCCTAAACCACAGGGCTACCTCCAACCCCCGCTACTGTCCTGATTGACTGCATGTGATCCAAGTAAAGTCCCTCTCACTGCGTTTACATGCACACTCGCAGTTTTGTGCTCAGGAGGTCATACGCATCTTTCTCCGCGTTAATAAGTTACCATTGTCTTGAATCAGCTATCCCAAAGGTCGCCTCTGTCTCCATTTGAAACTGTGCCACTGATATTGCGTGACAACACATTCTCAGGTCTCTCTCTACAGTCTATCCACTCCCTCTTTCCTTTTCTTCCTTCACCAACGTGTCATTCATAGAAAAAAAGGGTTCTATTTGGTCGAAGCTTTCACGTGACTAAAATGATGGACCAGAAGGGGTGAGAGAGAGGAGATGAAAAGCGGTGTAATCTGCGCTGTCCCAGATTACAGCCCAGTGCTAATCCACAGCGAGCAGCAGCAGCAGTAGTAATACAGTCAGAATGGACCAGAGGATGCCCAGGGCCAAGAGGGTTGTGAGAGGGAAAGTGGGCTTTGGTGCTCAAACAAGCATGGATAATTTTAGACAAACGGAACAAGAGATCTTTTAGACTAAAGAGCAATAATAGGATTCAAACAAGAGAAAATAATCTGGGATAGAATCTGAATCTTGCAAAAATATTCAAGACAATTACAGTCTAAACACAGTCCTGTTGGCACAGCATGTTAAAATACAAAAGAAGGTCTGCATACCAGAGCCCTTTTCAGCTAGAGCACAGCCAAGATTAAGCTTTAGTTACAACAGGAATATTATCATTATGTTATTATAAATACATATTATAAATATGTGTGACTGTGTGTGACTTTAAAGTGATGCAGCAGTGGTCACTGTGGCCCAAGACAAATTTCCTCTCGGGAACAATAAAGTTTACCTTACCTTACCTTATACAGTATATGTTATATGTTATAAGGCCAATCAGGATGGTTTCAGAGAAAGGCATATTTTACAAGACTTTACACTTTGACAATAAATAATGCACTAAGAAATGTGGATATTGTTCTTACAGCACAATATGTTTTTTTTTTTTTTTAAATCTTCATAGAGACAAACTGTTAATGCCACTGAATCAAGTTACAAGTCAGATCTGCGGAGAGATGACCCTGCTCACATCTTGAATTCCAGATATTATTAGTAATAAAAAAGTGTAATTGAATAAACATGAGAGCGAATATGGTGCATTATTCATTCTTATTGAATTACAATTTTATTAACACCACATTGGGGAGCATTTCATGCAAAACAACAACCACAAGCCAAATCAGGAAGGTTACAAAGTGCATCTTTACGTCAAGCTGCTGGTCAGATATAAAAGGGTCAGATTAAATTATAACAGGAGCAAATCCTAATCACAGGGACCACATATTTTTAAGGTTCCAATTTTCTGAAGAGAGAAGAAAAACATATTTGGTATGAAACAATGAAGACTGATTTGTTTATACAACAAACATGCTTTATTTGTTTATACAACAAACAAGGCCTACATCATCATCTTTTGACTAAAGGCTGAAAGAATCTGAGGTGCTCCTTCTAACTTCATACAACAACAATCTCTAAATAAGTTTTTGTTTACTTGTTTGTTTACCTATTTTTATAATGACATTTTTTATAATTAAATGCAATAGTGGCATGTCCTTTAAACCATTTTTCTTTTTAAAGGAAACCTTGATCCATCTGCACTGTCTACTGTCACAACAGACTTTTTGAGGGGCTTAATAACCTACAGCACGACTTTAATTTCCTTACATGGCATACTGTGTCACATGATGGTCCAAAACAAGAATCATGGGACGGAGATGACTGTCCGTTCTGTTTGGTGTGAGACCAGTGTATTAAAGGAGTTTGTTCAACCAAACTTTCATTTGAATGCAGATAAACCAGATTGTCACACGTTCAGACAATAAAATGTGGATTTGTTTGAATAAAAAAGCCCTGTGCTTTTGCAAAAAATAAAAACTAATAATGTACAGAAAAGAAGACCAAGCCAGTCTATTGATCCCATACAGCATGCATTAGGTAAAACACAAGTCATCTAGTCATCTAGGCACTCCTGGACATCTTTTTAGTAGTAGGGGAAACCGGAGCTCCCAGAGGAAACCTACGCACACACAGGGAGAACATCCAAACTCCACAGAAAGGGCCCAGACCACCTGGGAGTCCATTCCAGGACCTTCTTGCTATGAGGCCATTGCGCTAACCACTGCACCATTGTGTTTATTTTATAAAAAAAACATCTCAAACAACCTGCACCACAGAACCACCTGGAAGATTCAGTCTATTAGATTGATGGAGAAAACATGAGTGAGCCACAAAAAACCCACCCAGGCATGAAGAGAGACACTAATGTACAGAAAGACCCAGTTGGCCAAGGCATTGCACTTACACCAACAGCAGAGTTCAACTTATTCAGCCATCGAACCACCAATGGGCAAAGCAGGCTGCACTAGACAGTTGTGAATTATGTCTGTAGCATGGTGGCATAACTCTTATAAGCTTTGATTCTACCCTGAATATTTCCGTGTCTGCTGCATAAACAACATACAGCAGCAGCCTGTGTTTCATATACTGTCTCTGACCATCTGACCTCAGCTGAATGCTGCCATTTAGGTCTAGAATCTAATTGCTGCATGTTCTCCACTTTTGATCAATCTCATTACCGACAAATCATTAAAAAAATATGGTTTCATTTTCAAATAATTTTAGTTCCTCAGAACACTGTTCACGCAATTGTTTACATTTTTCACATTATTTATACTGAGCATTTGAACCAAGTATGTTGTCAAAGGGTGAAAATGTTACACACCAGACTGCAAAGACATAAAGTCAAATGTAAATCAATAAGTTTAGGAATGTGAGAACAGATTGAGGACGCTTCAATCAGTGGCTCAAAGAAGAACTGTGGTCATGAGACAAGTTTGTTAAGAGTCTGTTTTTCTGCTTAATCACAAATGTAAACTATCAGACAGATGACATCTGTTGACAAGAATGGGCTTGGTCCTGCCCTCCTCACAAGTAACGCCCGCTCACTTCAGGATAGAAAGCAATGTAAAGTTGAGCAATCAAAAACTGACTAAAATAACAACTTAAGAAGAGGTGTATTTCTTTCATTTAACAACATACATTGGTCAAACAGAAACTTGCATGAATGGAAACGATGAAAACTGAAGGAGGGAAGTGGTGCTGATGACTGTGCAGCATGACAGGAAATGTGTGCATTAGAGTTAAAAGAAGCACCTTATCAGTTGACCTTTTATTGCCAAACTGTCTAAAACAAACCGAACCAAAAGAGAAGATTATGTTGCTTATAGTCTTTACTCAATAAGAGCCTGCAATAAGTGTGTGGTTTCTTGAAGAACTGGTACAGCAGCAGGGGCCTACATGCTGTCTGTCAGGTGCCAGTGCACAAGCTAAAGCTATATGAACATTTCATTTAGTTTAAATAAATCAACTTTTCATTTTAAATGCCTATTAAAGTTTACAGGGCTTAATAGCACAATAGATACACAGCTTAAAATGTGTGTAATTTGAAGTGTGAATAAATCGATGACTTCCTCATTCCTGGGAGAATACAGAGCCCACAATCATTTAACATCTATAGGCTCTTATGCCTTGTGGCATAAAAGTATTTTCCTTCCAAAAGTAAGTTAGACTAAAGCAACACAAATTCTGCCCTCAGCTGGAATTGAATTCGCTTCCATATGGGTTGCTGTCGCACACAATGAACAAAGTTTGTCAACTTTTAAACCAACGTTATTTTCAATCATGGAAATGCTATAAGCCCATGAATCGTGCGTTTACCTGTTTCTGCATCCTCCATGGTGCAGCTGAGGGCAGTTTTAGTAGTTTGTCTGAAGTTTCTATCCAAGGCGCAGGTTGTCCTTTTACTGCGACAGATCTTCCTGTTCACAGCTCGTGCCGCTGGTTGCCAAGCAGCTCGGCGTGAGGGGTGGGGTTCGACGTGACGTCATCACGTAGCAGTGTAAACACAAGCGAGCACGTGGATCAAGTTTTACAGGGTCATCAACAGCAAAGGCGGATGACAAGTTACATGTGTAGCCAGTTTGATAATAATAACATTATTTATGGTCACCTAGATGTATATTTTACATCACTTAAAATGTGCTCCACGCTATGCCCTCTCTAGCTGATTGGCTAATTATCCTAAAGAATTAAAAACACATTTTGCAAACTAATTTCATGCGAAAATAATGTGCTACACTAATCTTAGCTAATAGTAGAATTAATCATTTTACAATAATAAAGTAGCATATTGTATTTAAATTAATCTAGAAAATAAAAAAAAATGTTGTAGTACTTATTATATTAACGATTCTTATGTCTTCTATTCATTTTTGTGAAGCTCATGCTACACTTTTACCCTTGCAATTAATATTTATATTGCCATTACTTAAAGTTGCGATAGGGCTCTTTTTATTTTATTATCAGAGCCTATATTAAGTAGCCGATCACTCAGTAAACGTAGCTTTTCCAACTTTTTGTTCCTTTCACAGACACAAACGTCCCATGACAGCAAAGGCTGCCATCTACTGGACTTACTGTAAATCTAGGGACATTTTCGCAACCCTATTTTGATTAATCTGTAATGCTTTTAATTTAGTATTCCAATTATGTCATTTGATAATGTATGAAAAGTAGCAATTTCTAAAGCATATGACAGCAATGAAAATAATAAGTTATACAAGTAATTATATCAATAATTGATCATACAAACCAAGAGGATAAAACGCCCTGCAGGACCGATTTTTTTTCTATTTGAAAATGAAGATGCAGTTTTTAAATGTTTCTGTTATGGACCTCTAATAAAATCAATAAAAACAGACGCTGTGGAAATGTTTAGTTTATGACTGAGCGTAGTTTGCTGTCACGGAAGCCCCGATTTATTATAGCCAGTGTTACATGGGGAGCAGCCGGTGTAATGGCCATAATACTAGGAAACGGCCACAGATGAAGGGCATACGGGAAATGGGTGCAGCTTTTGAACACACAAACCCAGATGAACAGCACCCCCATCTTCCTTTAAAAGCCGCCCCCTCCCTCCGCCCCAGCCCCCTGTCCCTGGTCGAGGTGCATTGTGGGGAGGAAAGTCGCTGCCATTCGACCTCTGCGGGGCCTGCGCGGACGCAGCGAGAACCCTCAAATTCATTATGCCTTTAAAACCATTATTTATTTCCGCATAACCTACATACTCTCGCCGGGAGGGCCACAACGGAGAAACGACACGACGACTGGCCATCTCCCTCGGAAAAGACATAGTTCACAATTCAAGTACGTGTTTTGGAGGAGCATAGTGTTAGGAAAGTACAGTTTGACATTTATTTGAGGTAAAAATGTCCGGGGAAAGAAACCGCAGGTCGCTTGCTTTCCGAGGAGGTGGAATGGCCGCGTTTGCGGGGTCCAGTGGCAACGGGAACAGCTGGGAGGCCCCGGCCTGTCAAGACCGACATCTGAACGGGACCAGGCCGGATCAAGAGGAGGACGGGGATCTGGGGACGAAGGGACCGTCACAGAAGAGAGTGGAGGGAGACAGCACGGAGCCCGAAGCAGAGGAGGAAGAAGAGGACCCGGAAGGGGGCAGCTGGGCAGCAGAGAACCAAGAAGACAGTCACCGTGAGGCGGAGGACTGTTCCGCAGAGGGGACGAGCTGTACCGCGGGGAACCGTCCCAGCAGCGCCGACAGCCTGGAGACGGGAAGCGGCAACGAGTCCAGGAAATCTGGGGTCGAGATGAGACCGCAGACACTGCTCCAGAGACACGCACTGTTTCACGCTTCATGGCTGCAAGAATTCCCTTGGCTCAAGTTCTGTCAAGAAACGGGACTTATGTCGTGTTCCTGGTGCCACAACATTGGCTCTAAAAACAACGACGAGCTCGTCAAAGGCAGTCGTAACTACAAGCGGGCCCTACTGCTCAGGCATCACCTGTCTTCTGAGCACGGCAGGAATGACCCCACCAAACAGGTACTTTTAGCTTTATAACAGCTAGTAAGGTAGTTAAGCATGTATTACATCGTTAGTACCGTCGCTTAGTATCTTTTTGTAAAATATTCAGTCGTCTGCTTGTATTTTTGTGTCTGTGTGTCCCACTGAAACCCCAACATATGCGAAAATAGACTACCTAAGCCCCACAATCCCTTCCCTGGGCTAATTAGCTTTCTCAACCCTGCTAACCTAAGCTAACCACTAGCTTAGCGTGCTAGCCACTGGTAGCGCTGCAGAGTGAGAAGGTAGCAGTCAGGAAAGGTAACGAGGAAAGGCTAATGTGTAACAGAGTTAGTCAACAAAACACACACCCCGGGGCTTTTCTGAGTGGCTGTTGTTTTCTCGATTTATGCTTTAACTGCTACTCCAATAAGCACAACATGTCCAAAAATAATCACAAAGTACAGTCACTGTATGTTTGACACCTTCCATCTACTGTATCACTATTTAGCATTTTTCTCATCCATTGGTTTCAGAATGGGACTGTTGCCATGGTGACTAACCATTTGAAACAAATTATGATAGCTTTGAATTGGAATCCTCAAACTCCAAAGCTGAGCCCCTGATATATTTATTTTGTTGTTGTTGTTGTGTCTATTGATGAGGATTATATTTTAAGTTTAGTCTTTCTGATTGTACAGTGGTTTTATCTGACCAGCAGTCATCCAGAGGTTGAAAGCTCACAGGAGGTCACACAATTGCAAGGTCTTGACCCTAACAGCCTTTGGGGAACCGCACCCCTGTCCCAACCCCCTCCTGTTTGCGTATGACGCGGCTGCTCTGTAGGCTCGCAGTCCAGCTTGACCTCTGCCGCAATTCCCCCTCCTCCCTTTGGGGAAGCTAAATTAGAGGCATTGTGCTAGATGACCCCCCAAAATCCATACGTGGTGTCACTCGCAGACCTGGACAAGAGGAGGGGAGTAAATTATGTTGCCTGGAGCCTGACAGCTTGCCAAGCCCAGATGCAGTGCTCTTCGGTTAGCTTGAATCAGGCAAATAGATGCTAGTAATGGGATGTCACGGCATCACCTGACTTGTGACCCTCGATATTTCTGTATTAATGGCCCTATTGTTTTTACTTTGGGTCATATCTCATGATTTGGTCCACTTTTGTTTTCTATAGATCCAGACTTTGCACTGTTTTACTTAATTCACTTTTATCTTGAGATTATCCTTTCATTCATCCTTGAGTATCCACCCTATGAATCTTTTAAAAAACCTATATCATTACAAAAAAGCAACATTCTCAAACAGACTTGACGTCATCCCCATTTTTTATTGAAATGCATATTTTTTTTTTTCATTTCACTTTTGCTTCCAGTTAGCTCTATTCTCTAAGATGTGTTTGTTTACAAAGTGTTTATAATGATGCTAGTATTACAACATAGGTGTGTGGTTATCATGTGCTAGTGCTTCTTTTTATCTGAATTGTTAGTATCAAAGGGCAGTGGTTGAATCTAAATTATATCAAAGTTGTACAAGCTGAAATCACGCCAGTGGGCTTGGGCTGTTGTTGCCATAAAAAGTACGGTAGTTACTATTTGACCATGATTTGAGATTGAAGAGGATTGGCATACTACATTTAGTTCCTTTCTTGGTACACGCAATCACTAATCAGCATGACTTAGTGATCCACCAACTTGCACACATGTCTAATTGGTAAGGAGAGCAGTGGGAGTGGATTAGGGGCTTGGTGTGACTTTTCCCTAGCAACAAGGACCCCAGACACTGAGCTGAGAGGTTACCAGAGGTGATGTATACTTAATATCAAATAAAGCCCCAAAACTATTAGGACAGATTTTATTAGTTTATTGCAGCACATAATATCAGCCCTGCAAACTTGTTGATAACATGCATTGACAGATCATGTAGAAGTGTATTCAGGGGGCAATTACAGTGTTACGAGCCAATGTCTTGTTCTGTTCACCCATTCCTAACATTAGTCAGGCCTGTGCTGCATTCGTTAAAGTTAACTCGATTAGCTTTAGCACACCAGGGCAGCTGTGGTGAATGTGGGTCTCTACTCGGAGAAGGGGGCCGTTGTCCTAAATTCTTGAGACGTTGTCTTATTCAGACTCGCTTCTCGAACTCTGTAATGAAAAAGATGAGTGGAGGTTAACATAATCTATATCAGATTCGACGTGACCCCCTGGTGATAATACAAGTGAAAGCATTGTGCTGAAACCTGATACACATGGCATCTTTGTTCATCCTTAATGCATACACTGTGTATTCTAATTGCATATTTATACTAACTCATGCAGACATTTCTATTGCCGCTTTGCTTTGCTTTCAGTTTCTTTGTCTTGTGTTTTAGTAGAATCAGGCTTGTTTGACTGAGGTTTCAGATAACACAAAGGTTGTAGATACCCACAATCTTCCCATCTCTTTAGTGGTGTAGTACAAACACATTAAGGGCCAGTTGCCCCGAAAGGAAAGCGGGCCCGCCCTGTAGTGTTCGCTGTCTGTGAGATACACGCGTTTATTGGGGGGCACAGGTCAGTGGAACAGGGCGGGGTGCTCCAGTGGGAGAATTGTCCTCTGGTTTTGGGTCCCCCTTGTGTCTCCACTGTCACAGCATTGTTGAGAGATCGGGACAGTCTCAGCTCAGTCCTCCCACACCTTGGGCCAAACGCACACTGTGGTATTGTTCCAGCCGGTGGGGACAGACTGGTTGGGTGAGGGTGGGATACAGTAGATGGGCTCGTAGTAGAGATGGCCTCGAGGCAGGGCTGGTCATGGGACTGCTTAAATGGTGAGTGTGTGGAGAGGGGGGTGCAGGGCGCCAGGCAACATGTGTGCACACAAGGTAAACAAAAATGTCTCTGCTGTGTCATTATGTAGACAGAGGACAGTAGTGTCACATGATCTGAGAGTAGTACTAGGTCTGTCAAAAATAATTACTATATTGACTTGACCATTCAATAAGGATGGATTATGTTTTGTTAGAATTAAAAAAAAATAGTTTACAATGTTACACAATTTATCTACTAAATCTTTAATAAATGAGCTGTTTGAGACAGAGAGAGACTTTTCTGGTTTCATTCTATAGAACACAAATTCTGTGTCGGCAAAAAATCTAGATTGTTTTACTTATTGTTACTATTTTCTGTAGTCATCAGATACAGCCATATTTAGCCTTTGAGTCAAAACATTTTTGGCAAAAAAAGAAAATATCATCTTTTCTATAATTAGTATCTGCTGTGAAAAGCTGCCCAGGCCCTGACTTGAGGTTAATATTGTCCCCATGTTGTCTCTTGGCTGCTGCCTCTGGAGCCTCAGGTTTGGTGCCGACAGCATCTGCTGTGCAGGTTCCAGCTGCACTCACACGTGGCACATCTGGAGAAAGGATGAGTCTGCTTCAGTACCAGGCCGTCCAAGTGCACCCTCCCCTCAGAGGACCAAAGGAGACGCACCTCTCTAGCACTCCACTTTACTTTGCTACTGGGGAAATCTTTTCAAATCTTAGTACATTTTCACCATATTAATAGAAACCGTAACTTTATAAGGAGTTTGTCAGCTCAACTGCCAAAATTAGGTACAGTGACACAGTGTAGTCCTCGTTCAAAGTGAATAGGCTTCAAAGCTTCGGTTTATACACTGAAAGCAACACTAAAAACACAGAGTCCATATTAAAAGTGTCTCCACTGATGTATTCTGGTGCCCTCTCCACCTGACGACCTCCTCCAGAGGCTTTGAAGTGTATATCGTGGTCTAATTTGTATCTCTTCGTGCTCGGCTCACCCACAGCAGCGGCCCTTTCTCTGACTGTGTAATAGGAGCGAGCTGTGAGTGCACAGGCCTTTCACAAAGACCTACAGTGAGTGGACAATGAGCCTGGGGGAGAACACGCAGCATTGTCAGGCTAAAATGGGGTGACCCGCTGCCTCCCTCGCTCCCCCTGCTCCACATTCTCCTCCACCCGTCGTCTTCTTCTCGCTCAAGGTCTCACTCGCCTCTCACTGGCTTCTTTGTACTCTTCTTATCAGTGTTCTTTTTAACATTTCACTTTGCAGCTATATTGTATCTGTTCTGTTCAGTTGTACATTTGACACATGCTGTTAAGAGACAAACCTTTGAGAATAAGCTTTCACTTGGGGGTCATTATTCGTCTTTTACATGCACACATATTACTTCTATGAGGTAATAAAAAGATATTAGAAGGAGTTCATAATGGTTGCTTGTATCGAGAGAAAAGTCCTGGCAAGGCCAGTCCTCTGATTCGAGAGAGTCACAATAACCAGAGATAAGTTAGTGAGCACAGAGACAGGAGCCATTGTCAGTGTATGATAGACCTTTCTATGTCATAGAAATGTGATCTGTCAAAGCCTTGATCCATTTGTCAAACACATTTACGTAGACATACAGTATATATTTTAGAGCTTTTCTGCAATGCCCGTGTGGAGCAGAGAATGTGTTGCTGGATTGAATGTAGGTCTCTGAGGGCGGCCGTGCTCATATCCCCTCTTATCTCATCTTGATTCTGTGTCTCTATATTCCATCTCATCCCTGGCCCTCGCTCTGGTCCAGCTGTGGCAGAGGCTGATAAGCCCCCCTACTATCCTCTGTGCGGGCTGCACAGAGCTGCAGTGTGCCGTGGGGGCGGGGGCTGGAGGGGACCTCAGAGAAATGGATTTAATCTGAATTAGTCGGCCTGAAACCCAGCTGTGTACGTGTGGGCTGGTTTGTGTGTAGCTGACATGGAGAGTGGGGGCAAAAATGCAGGGCTCGAGCAATGTGAATTATTCTGGATTAGGACATCTGCTGTGCAATTCTAAAATGAGCCAGAGATATATACTACTGCTGTGCGGGAGCATAAGCTCTGAGGCAGACTTCCACACACTCAGGCACATGCTTTTGGCATGTACAATGTACATGCTACTCACAATCTGCTCTGATTAAATCGGATATAATTGGTAAACAAATGTTCCTATGGCTTTCTTCTGCTCTTTAGCAGCCCATTCTTGCCCTGTGGGCAAAGCGAGACTCCTTCCTCACCAACTGTCCTCCATCCTGTGGTCAGTTAAAGGACATGCTGGTTTTAACCACCATAAGTGTGTGCTAAGTGGTGGAGGTCATAACGTCAGTAGTGCAAACTATTGACACATTAATGCTCTCAAGTATTTGATTATGGGATCAGACTCTGGATCTGTGCTTGGCATGTGAAAGTCTGTGAAACATCCTCACATAGAGCAGTGTAATTCTACACACAGGTAAAGAGTCCTTTGTGCTCTCCCACATCCCCCATCGTCACTGAAGCTGTCAAACCAGTTTGGGCCTGTGACAGGTGCACTGTTGCCTCAGTGGGCCCTGTGTGTTTGAGTTTGTTCTAAACGTGCTGTTTTTCCTATGTTTCTGACAGGAGCCGGTGCGCACCTCCGAAAACACCAGCCCCTCCACTAACTGCTCAGAGGAAGACTACCGCGCCAAACCCAATGAGAACTCCTACTGTTACCAGCTTCTACAGGAACTGGACAAGCAACGAAAGAGTGGAATCCTGTGTGACGTCAGCATCATAGTATCGGGGCAGGTGTTCAGAGCTCACAAGAACATACTAGTGGCCGGGAGCCGTTACTTCAAGACCTTGTACTGTTTGACCAAGAGCGAGGCCCAGGACCACACCACAGTCACTCATCTAGACGTAGCTGCAGTGCAGGGCTTTTCAGTGATTCTCGACTTTCTCTACTCTGGGAACCTGCTGCTCACAAGCCAAAATGCCATTGAGGTCATGTCAGTGGCCAGTTACCTCCAAATGACAGAGGTGGTCCATTCATGCAGAGCATTCATCAAAGATGCCCTTAACATCAGCATTAAGCAGGAGGCCCAGACTCTGTTGTGGTCGACTATAACAAGAGGCAGACGGTGGCCAAGGAGGGACAAAGGGACTGGACCGAAAGCCAAGCAACTTCTGGGCCACAAGCATTCTATCCAAGTTATCAATCAAAGCAAGCAACAGCCAGGGCAAAGATGTGGTGGAAGATATGAGTACTCGAGTGAAGGAGGAGCCCAGTGATGTGGAGGTGAGTCTGGGGGAGGGCTGTGCCCTGGTGACCCCCGGAGCCTCTGGAAGCTGGACCAACCAAAGCGACAGCTCGCCCAACTCTGCAGAAGCCAATGACAGCCGGACCGCTGGCAGCCAGACGCAGGTTTTCGTCTGGAACGAGCCATCCACAGGGGGCGCTGCAGCAGCTCCTGCTGCACTTAAAAGAGAAGCAGCTGATGGAGTCGCAGGAAGCGGGCGCAGGAAAAAACAGACCACCACACGACGTTTTGTGTACAACTTTCCCCCAGAGCCTGAAGAGGCTTTGATGAAGGCATGTTTGTTCAACCATCTGCTTCGTACCCCCGAGAGGACCTCTCCTCCCTCTCCGAAAATGCAGGTAAGACAGTCTGCTTGGTTGAAAGCTCTGAGTTCACATTGAACTGAGTCAAACAAACTCAGCTGACACCTGCTACCTGAAAGCAATGCTGGGCAACGTTACTGTTCATTCATTGGTCTAAAATCTGCTTTTCAGCACTTGAGTATGCCAGTTTCTTTTCTTTTATTCTTCCTTCTAGCTGGAACACATCCCTGTGTTCTTTGGCATGACTCATGCTTGTACCTCTCTGTCCACACTGCTCAGTACTCTGCTCTGGGCCCATTAGGCTCTGCTCCTCATAATGATATCTCCACTGTATTAAGTGGAGTGCGGGGAGGCGGGGGAGTGAGAGGGCGCTCTAATGCAGGATAATGAAGAAAGGGGAGACGGTTCTCCCTCAGGCCTCTCCCTAAAAGCAGCCCAATGCTCTTAGTGCCTCGTGTGCACACAGTCATCTTCACACTGCCATAGCTCAGGGTTTAACACTCAGGCACTCCTCTTTATGAAACTTATTTGTGTCTTCAAATGTTAATGTGTAGCATTCCTAAATAAAGACATGATTTAGACTGGACATTAGTCACATAAGTCAGGGTATTTAAGCATCTCTGAAGTGTCACAAATTAAGAAACATTTATGTTATGCTCAGTTGTTCATAAAAAAGTGATGAAAATTTAGTTTAGTTATAACTTCATTCTTTCTAATGGAACAGCCAACTACATACTGCTGAAATAAAACGTTTGTTGAAAAGTTGCTCTTTTCTACTCAGCACTTGTACCAGTGCATAAAGTAGTTGTAGCAGTGTGCTTTTCCTCACAGTATTGCATAGAACATTGACTTAAATCACTGTCAAGCTTCAGAGTGCATCAGTCCTGTGCTCCAGTGTGATGTCACTCATTTAGTTGAACTGAGCAGTAATATCAGTGTGGATGTACTCACATTACTCTGTGCTGAGCTGGCCATACCCTGCTCTTGTAGCCAGTAAATAGTTGGTGTCTCTCCAAACAGATGCTGTGTGCCTGTTTTAGAGGGGTAGAGCAGGTACCTAGTATTTGCATACAGACTGTCTGTTAAGCCGCAAACATGGGAACAATACGGCCCAAAGAGGTGCACTGTCGCTCCCTAAACCTGTCTAATACACTGGGTTTTCCTCACCATACCAAATCTTCACCTAGGCACACATTGGGGCTCACATGGAGCTCAGCACAGTGTTGGTATATAATAGTGTAAGTGGAGCGCAGAGGTTGGTGTGATTATCCCTCTACTCCCCTCTGGAGGCACACACCTATGTGCTTTACATGCTGTGGGCTGAGGGCGGGGGTGGGCTGTTTGCTCATGTTGTTAGCTTCCATTGTCTCATTTATGTGTGCTGAAGGGGTTAGTTAATGTACACAAGGCGTTGTGAGGTGTCCAACCCCCAACTATCAACCGACTCTCATCTTTCTCCTGTGTGTATTTTCTACCTCTTTTGCAGAACTGGCTAATCAAATCCAGTACAGTATCATCCAAGACATACAACCCGGGGAAACCTGGGAGAATGGTAAGAGTTCACTGAATTTCATTGTATAACTTTTTCTAAACAGTGATTTTTTATTTATTTTATTTTTTCAGCCTAAGTGTGGCCCATGTACAGGCTTAACACTGTGGTTATGTATTTGCATTTTGCGCTTTGCTAAGTTGTGTCTGCATGTAAACCCACATGAGTACTTCTCTCAGTGAATCCACAGGTGACCTGCTTCTCATCAGCCTCTTCCCCATAGCAACCGCTCTGACGACACTGGTGTTGTTCCTCTTCCTTAAACAAAAGGCCAGGCCCTGTTCCCCTCTCCACAGTCAAACCAGCTCTCAGCTCTCCTCAAAATCAATAGGTTGCTTGTTGGAAAACTGCCAGCTGTTCGCTACAGCTTGTTGGCATAAATATATCCAAATGGAGCAGTTGTTAATCAATTACTGATCCTGATTGGAATTGGGTAGGCT
Organism: Mugilogobius chulae; assembly: GCA_038363315.1. Taxonomy (NCBI): domain Eukaryota; kingdom Metazoa; phylum Chordata; class Actinopteri; order Gobiiformes; family Gobiidae; genus Mugilogobius; species Mugilogobius chulae. The sequence goes on from CM076408.1 coordinate 29,578,859, forward strand.
GGACAGACACTAGTTATCAGAGAAAGGCAGTGATTTGACTGACACTTTACTGTTGTAGGCACATGGTTGCGCCAGAATTTACCTGCTTAAAATGTGGACCTAGTTTTCCTTTACAGAGGTTTATATTTCCTTAAAACTTTCATCATTCAGTATTAACATGTTCATTTAGTTTTTGAGAGTATTTATTCTCCAGGTTTGCTCTAGTAGCACAATTGTGAGTAAATAATTCCCACTATAACTCCACATCTTGGCACATATCTACCAGTAAACAAACTAGAGCAGCGTCAGTCTACATGTTTTTGTCTTACCCTGTCTGCCGTGTGTTCCTCAGGTGAGTCGTCACATCTAGCCTCAATAAGCTCAAGTGCCCCACTGTAACTACATCGCTAAGCACCGGCGCACGCTCAAGAGGCACCTGATCATCCACTCAGGTGTGCGCTCCTTCAGCTGTGACATCTGCGGCAAAACTGTTCACCCGCCGTGAGCACGTCAAGAGACATTCCCTGGTGAGAAATTCATGTGTTTGAATGCTCGTGCAGCAGGCTGTGGAGCAGTGTACTACACCACTTGGCATACGGTACATGCAAAAGGCAAAAAGGCATGCTGTGTGACATACAGTAGACTCAACCTGCCGGTATTGATTATGCTCATTTGCAATATTAGGTGGCACAATCAGTTGTAAAATCAGTTGTACATTTGGTTTCACAATTAACAGTCTGGTAGTTAATTAAAATATTTTAATTAAAATGGTAAAGGTAAAGTAAAGTAAAGTAGCTACATTTGTAAGAAAAGCCAAATGTATTATCTAGGGTTGGGACGATTCACTTAAGTCACGATTCAATTCAGTTTTCAATTTTGCAACCACGATTTTTGATTTTGTTCGATTTTGTTAGTGTATCGATATTAACTTTTTTTTTTTTTTACCTTAAGACAAACCATAATAAAGTATGTTTAAAACATAGTCGCTGTTTGTGAGTCAGAACTTGTACTTTTATCAACATTTGAACAGCAAACAGTCATATTTAGTGTCCATATTTAGTCGTTAACCCATCAGTTGTTAACGCAACATAATAAAGCACATTCAGTCAGGTCTTGTACACGTTCAAACTTTGTTTCTTCAAACATTGAGGCTTTTATTGTATTATTGTTTGCATTGTACAACTACAGAGTGTGTGTTTAAGTCAGTGACTGCATGAACAAAACTGATCGATTCTGGCCTTTTGATTTGATATCTGCCAACTTTAATCGAAGTTTTCGATTGTTTTTCCATCCCTAGTATTATCTCTTTTAAGACAATACAGCACTACTCTCTTCCATTTCTAGTGGCCCATAAACCTACGCATGTTAAAGTTGGTCTTGTGTCAAATGCTTTTTGAAGGATGGAAAAGTTGTAATACTTCAATATTTTTCCATTGTTTTGGGTGTGTCCAATTCTCATCTCTTGGTCGTCCTCCAGGTGCACAAGAAGGACAAGAAGTACAAGTGCATGGTGTGTAAGAAGATCTTCATGCTGGCAGCGAGCGTGGGCATCCGGCACGGCTCGCGGCGCTATGGTGTGTGCGCGGACTGTGCTGACTCTCACCAGGCCACACAGGAGGGTCTGGAGGCCATGGAGGGCATGGAGTTCCCCCGCGACGAAGACTTCGACGGAGAGGACGACTTGGAGGGGGAGGAGCCTACTGACAATGACCAATCAAACTGGGGCAACGCTGGTGCTGCCCTGGAGGAGGACTAGTTTTAGTAAGCTTAATGACAAAGTGAAATAAGTTGATGTTTAATATATGTATACAAAAACTAGCTGTAAACAATCAACTCCAAAGTGCTATCAAACCTCGAGGTAACTTAATTGTGCAAGAAAATGACAAAGATATGGATTTAAAAGAGCTTTGGGTATGAGATGTACAGATAATATTATTCACGTGTCCAACTCTGGACCCAGCGTCCACACGAGACAGAATCAAAAGACGAATTATAAATGAATCAGGTTATTATTATGGTGATGTACTTTGTATTTTATTTTTAAGTTGGGTCGGGTGCTGACGTAGTTTTGAGTTGGGTTAGGCCAATCATCTAAAAGAGAGACATGTTAATTATTTAATTTATGAAGAGGTTTTTATGGTCTTATCAAATGCTATTATTTGTATGTGTTGTTTGTCTGTAGCGGGGCAGTGTGTGTATAAGTCTGTCGCTTTGTGCTTGTAGAAAAGCACAGAAGAGCGTTTTTGCTGAGAGGAAGATTTGCTCTGTAGATTTGTTTAAATGCGCTAATGTTATTATATTCTTTTTTTCTATTTTACTTTTCTTTCCCTGCACAAATCTTGGAACCAAAAAAATCTGTTTTGTGACTCTAATGATTCCCAGCCATATTTATGATTAATTTAAGAGGGCTGTGATCTTGTGCCAAACAGACCGCACACCAAGATTTTGCAGGCGATTTAAAAAAAACTACTGAATACGCTTAAAGAAAGAAAATGTGTATAAAAAGAGTGGAGAAGGGGAAATGTTATTGCTAGCTTTATACAAATCACGGCGTCACAGTAACACTTTATTATTATTATTATTATTATTATTAAACAAAAGCATTTGACTTTCACAAAGCTTGAATTTTTGCCAAATGATGAAACGTTTGGTGCTGTAATGCTTGTCGCAGAATACTGGACCTATAGACTATATATGAGGAGACTCAGTTATATGTAATGTAATCAGCTTCTACTATTGACACTGTTTGCTACAGCGACTATCAGGTATGCCTCGCCATTGTTTATTAAGCTTTGATTTTAACGCACACACACGGACACATACCATTTTTAAAGACTTCTACACACTGGAGGATTTAAGATCTTGATTTTTAGTCTTTTTTTTGTATGACTTAAAAGAGGCGTGGACCGAGAAACATGTCATGTCTGTCGGTTAAATGTGACTATTGCAACTATTTGTCAGATAAGGTTCCACTATGTAATGAGGAACTTTAACACAGCCAATCACAGCAGCCAGGCAGTGCCAGGCTTGGCTGACTAGTGACAGCTCGACAACATTAGAAAAACGTGAACCACATGAATTCCTTTGACTGTGAGACAAATAATTGTTGCAAAATGTCTGCACTTTTTTGTGACATGTTTTAAAATCATGAAAGACTTTAAAATCCTCGAGTGTGGAGTTGGGCTTTTGTCTACCGGCAGTTCTTATAAAAGTGGACCTAACACCATCCGTTTATGGCTTGGTACTGAGTTATATTTAATTCACTTGAACGTTGTTTGTTATAAAATAAAAATAATGTCTTTCCATTTTCAAAGAACTCCATGTTTAATACCAAAATTGTTTTAATTTGTTGAATTTTTTGATTTGCTGTACGTCCGCCAGGTAGAAACACACTTTGTTCCATGTAAAGTGAATGGCGCCTCTTAGACATGCACTTACTTTTGCGAGAATAATTTTGTATTTTATTTTATTTTCCTCCCCCTAAAGCGGGTCTGAAAGGAACTTTATGAAACTGTTGTGTGTCTTTTTCTTCCAAATGCGCAACTTTTTTCACTTATTTGTTTGTTATTTAACATTATATATATATTGACTCCAAAATGCAATCAAGACTGTTAATAATTTCTATTTGTCCAACCAAAATTTTGTTGTTTTTACCTATTGTTCTAATGTTCAACAAAAAGCCAGGTTGCGTAGTGTAGAGACTCCTTGCTTGTGTCTGTAATTGTTAAGATTTTTCAATGTTTTTATGCTACAGAATCATTCACTTTACTTAGGCAATGTTTTTAATGATTTTCCACAGATCTTTCCTGTTTCCTTTGATTTCGTTAAGCACATATTTTGTACAGAAAATAAGGATTGTTTGCGGGTTAATGTGGAACAGCAGTATCTGTTCTTATGCAGTGGAGGATGTACTAAGTGCTAATGCTACAAACATGTGTGACTTCCCTTTATTCTTAGTGGAAGAGACATTTCTATCGACCTCTTCATCCTCATCGTGTCACTTTTACCTTCAAATCACTGTGGGCTTATAGGCTTATATTATTATAAATATATATATATATATATATGTTGAGACTATATGAGAAGAATATATATATATATGAAGATTATATATTATTTAACTAGTGAGTTTAAAGGAACGCTTTAGCTCCACAAATGTCTATGTCGAGGTTAAGTTGTATCTGTCCACGCTGCGTGCTTGTCGACGACACCATCCTGTTCTGTTTGTTCTTTTGATACTATTTTCCATCCTACTGATTCTACTGTAATGAATGAAAGTCAAAAGTACCATGTATCATTTTACAATTTTATGCTGTATTTGTTATACGGACAAAAGAAGAAAAAACTCCAAACACTACAGATGTAAAAGCAGAGGTTTTTCCCCGGCTGTATTTTTTTACGCTGTTTTTTCGCAGATAAAGGTTGTATTTTTCAATTGTCTCGAAACATAAACAGTGATGCAAAACGTCGGGCCTTGCCTCAGTGCCCTCCGAACACAGATTCAGGTTACTCTTTTTACGTTTTTATCTAAGGTTTTCAAAGATGGAACTACATTCTCCTCTTTTCTGTCTGAATTGTACTACTGTTCCTCTATACTACATTTTAAGAATAAAACTTTGATATTGCTTTAAACTTAAGCTCGCCTTTTGTCCTTGCATCATGAAATATCATTGAGGATATTTTCACACTTATTTACATTTGCGTCTTATCTGTTTAGATAGGTTCATAATAATTTTCAGGACATTTAGTTTTTGTTTATTGACACTACAGAACAATGCTCACACTTTGAATCTCCCAAGCTTTTTCAGTGAATCTTAATTTTTTCTTTAGACAGGTTTATAATGATTACACTAAAATATTTATTAACAGGAACAACTTTATTTTAGGATAGTTTGCCAGGTCGGACAAGAACTTGTCACTGTATTAAAAACAAAAAAGTCTACTTGAATATTTTTCTTATCTATTTTAATAAAAGATTAAATTAACAAGATAATAAACAAATGAATAAGCATTTTACTTAAGTTAAAAACAGTTTGCCCATGTTTACAGTCAAGCATTTTTACTTTCTTTCACTGTTTTGGAGTTTTGATATTTACGCTGACTGTAATGTTTTTGCATTTAACGTACATTTGTTTGAAAATAATTGTTTTCTTGACAAAAAAAACAAAACTTTGGTTATGTTTAGTTGCTTCTCTAAATGCAGATTTGGGGCAGAAATGTCCAAACCTTTTACACAAGGCAGAGCGTCACAGACAACAAAACAATGAAGTGAATTATGGGCCAATTCAACAGAAAACCTCAGGGTCAACAAAAACTGGTCTGAGGACCTTGTTTGGCTCCTGGGTCATGTTTGGACTTTTCAGAAGATCCTCCCAAGTATAATAATACATAAAGCTGGCAGTAGACATTCCACCAAACAAAGCTACAAAGTGTCCCTTTTAAAGGGGACATAATATCTCTTACTCTTTAATTTTCAGACAAATTATTTCATAGATTAAGATACTCAGATTAGTCCTGGCACAATTTTAAGATTAAAGTAAACCTTATAAATAGTAATATCAGTGCCGATTTAGCTGGATCGGGTATCGGCTCCATGATATCGGTTCAGCCACTATCATAGTTGTGTTTTTACTTGGAAATAATGAGACTTATTTAGTGCCTGTTGTGAATTCATCTAATATGACATTTTATTCAGATTAAGGTTCTTATACTTTAAGTAACAGTTATTATCACACTATATCAACTAATTTTTTGTGCTTTGATTAGAAAAAGAAGCTTTTTCAGTTCTTACACCAGTATTGGTCGATATCGGGTATCGACATATGCTTAAGCTAAAATATTGGAATCAGTATCAGAAATGAAAAAGCTGGATCAGTGCCCCCCTACTTAGGTCGCATAACATTTCTGCTGCACTGGCACAACAGGCAAGATTTATTAGATTGTGTGTCCTGTGTAATTTCCTTTTCAGTCAGTAGAGAGAGCTCTAACTCAATTCCTTATGTGGGAAACATGTGACTGTCATGTGTGCTTTACTACACTCTTTTTATTGGTTCTGGTGCATGAGATTACAAAGTGAAAGTACTCAGGAGCGTGTTTGAAGGAGAAAACAACACAAAAATGCATCATAATTGTCCTTTAAGTGCACCTGGGCTAGGCTTGTGAACTTGCCCACTCAGAGTAATAATAACACTGCCTTCTTTAGATGTCTTCTAACTACAAGTGCATGAATAATAGATAAGGTTTGTAAGTGACTCTCTCAGTGCTGCCACCTGCTGGTTAGACAAGATCTAAACTTTCTTTAAATCACTGTGCGCTTGTGACCAGCAGAGGGCGGTAGTGACATGTGAGTCACTTCCACAATCAGAAGCGAGGCGACGCAGTGAGGCTGCAGGTCGAAGTAAGGAGTACTTTTTGTGTATTTGTGACAGTGCTTGTAAGTTTGTCCGTACATTTATTACACACAACAGCTCAAATCTGATTTCTCTCTCTCTTCTTTTTGTAAATGTATCACAGCGTTCTTATTGAATCGCTTCATGATGAGTTCTCTCTAACCTCTTATCAAGTGGGCACATTTTTCTTTAAAAGCCAAAGCCTGACAAAAAAGTTGACTGGACTCTTTGTGAAGCTGATGCTCTGAAGCTTTTGTCTCAGATGACTGACTGACTGACTGACTGTAGTTGTGAGAACAAGCTCTGCACAAAAGAACCTCAGATTTTCTAAGCTTTTCTTTGTACTTACATGGAGCAGTATAACTGGTGAGACAGAATGACACTAAATTTAGCCATTGGTTTGACAATTCCTCATCAAAATCTGAAGCTGTTTTGATTAAAAATAGTTTTAGGGAACAATTTGTTTTTATCTTTGCTACTACATATTTATTTACAGACATACATATTTCTTCATCAAGATTTTCATGTTTATTAAAATGTTTTTTTTTCCTGAATGTTTTATAAACATAAACTTGAATTACATTAAATTTTCGAAATAAACATGACTTGATTTATAAATAGTGCTATTTAATGAACACAATTAATACTAGATGGCATTATGTTGAAGTTAGATTGGCCGAGCTCAGTTTCTGCTGGTCACTTGCGTTTTCTCCACATGATGTGTGTCTATCTGAAGTCTGCATCAAGATTCTTCTAATGCACAGAGCAGACCAGGACCAAAGGAGAATGCATTGAGAAAACAGGAAATTGTGATTCTGTGGGACTCACACTTCTCACAATATCTGAATATGTTTTGTCTTATATTCTTAATGAAGTTAGATGAGTGAAAGGATGAAATAATCAAGAAAAAACAAATAAAATGAATCTGCAAAGTGCTAATAACATTTACCAATGTCATGTGCTGTCTTTGACTGTGTAGTAGAAACCTATAATTGCATTTAGAGCAGTTTTGAGAGGAGAACAAGTCTGTTAAACTAGGACATATAATCAAGTGAGTTCATTATGAATTTATAATTCATTTGATAGGGACTGTGCATATCAATGAACATCTGAAGCAGTTATAGTGTAAAAAATATAACAAATATGCTAAGTTCCCTTTGTTGTCCCTATAGGCAGGTACACAGGAAACATTTACAACCAAGATAATACAAGGGTACTATGAAAAGAGAGCTAAAAGTGCTCAGAGTCTGGTTTTCCTTCAGCAGCAGTTCACTTCACAGAGTGAAGTTGCTTTAGTATTAGTAAAATAACGGGTGCTAGAAGGACTGCCTAAAACAAGAACTACCACCTTTTTTCCACTTTAACTCTTTTATTTATTTTTTTCATTCAGGTGAGTCGATATCACTGATGGCATGAGGAGGCTACACTTCCTCTCTGCAGATGTGGCACAGCAGTCCCACTCCCACAGAAACATGTCACAGGAGACAGGCAAGTCTCAGAAAGGTGGGCAGGGCAGGGGATGGTCCACAACCAATCAATTGAATTGTTTTTTCTTTGTCCAAAGAGGAGCAGAATTAAATTCTCAAGCATACAAATGTCCTCCAGCTGACCTCTTGCCGGCGAATGAAGTATGAATGAAGTATGTGGCAAGTTTAAAACACTACATGTTTAACTCAAAATATAAATTGTTTTAATCACAAGTGAACACAAGCTAGTGGGCGAGGATAGGTGGTAGGTGAAAACAGGGATTTTCTGAGATGCAGGACATTACAAGATTACTCAAGCATGCATGAATCAATCCAAATACAACTTTGAGAAAAAGACATTATAATGTAAAAAGTATATATTTTTTTCTTGGTCAGTATTAACTCTTGTTCTTGTTTGTGTTTGACTATTAACCTCCTTCAGATCTTCTCACAGCACATGTGCCAGTGTGTGCTGCTGTGTGTATGTGCGTGAGTCTCCTTCCCCATTCACCGCAGCCTTTGTGCTGGTGTCTGTCAGTGGTGTTGTCCGCTGGCAGGCCCCCATTGTGTTCAACCACTGCTCCTTATTGACACAAGACCCTTGGCGCTCCGTGTTCCCATGGCCCCCAGCCGCAGCGGACGGAAGGCTGAAACCGAAGCCTCCAACCTGGGGAGAATTTGTTTGCACTCCCCCCTCTCCTTCCCCTCATTCTGGTGCTCCTGGGGTTTTGGGTCTGCAGGGACAAGGCAGAACGGATGGCGGTATTGTGTGAGTGCTGTGTCTAAATATGAGTGTGGAGGTGACAGGCAGTCGTGTGGTCAGAGGGAGAAAGCGAGGGGAGTGGTAGAGTGAACTTGAAAGATCACTCAGGTCAATGGCAGAACAAACGTTAATGGATTAATGTCAGAAGATTATGCTGTGATGTGTATTATCTTCTCAGTGACCTGCTGTGACCCCACACTGGTGCTGAGCCAAATCTGATTCTCAAGCACAAAGGTGACTCGGCTTGACCACTCATTTAACTCAGCAGTTCATCTGGAGAAAGTCACATGTCATGCTACACATCTTTTACTACATTCAAGAGCAGGTATATAGGCTACCTTACGTTCTATTAACTTGACTGAAAGGTACGAAGCAGCCTTTCTGTTGTGGAGTTTGGAGATATTTTTGTGTATGAATTTAGGTTCAAGTCCCAACTTTTAAGAAGAAAAACAATACACATATAATTCTTTAAAAATGTTCACTCATTATCTTAATCACAACATTTAACTCAAACTCTCTGAGGGTAAGGTAAACTATATTTTCACTTTTATTTGAGGATTTTTGCCCCTGTAACACCAGGGCCTTACTCTGTCATGTGTTCAGCAAACAGGTAATAAGAAACACTGACAAATCAAATATATTAACACACGGACCTGTTGAGTTTGTTAATGATGTCAATATTAAGTTTTAATTTACAATGTTACAACATTACATCACAGAATGCATTTTGTTCATAGACTTTGTTGTAGTAGCCTAATGGTATTTGTCTGATGAAACGCCCTCTTGTGGTGATATCCAGCAGTACAACCAATACGTTTCAAAAAAAAAAAAATCTTCATTTTTGACACTGGAGCAAAGATAATCGCAGAGAGTAATGTTTGGTGCAAGTAACACATTAAGGATACAGGCAGTGTTGAAAGTATTGCCTGCGCCTGGACGCAGGGACAAACATAAACAGTCACACAAGAAAAGTATTAACATGTGAATAAGCGAGAGCTCAGTGCACTGGCCTCTTCTGTTCAAAGTGACTACAGCCACACACACAGGCTCAAAGTCTGACAACATCACTGACAACTCCACACACTGGCATGTGTTCTAATTCATGCCACTATAATGCCACATCACATGTTGGTAGGGCATCTTTTTACCAGCCCCATGTCAGTCTTCTTATCCTGTCTTAAAGCGCACCAAGCATGCCTAGGCCTATTGCTCTGACTGTGTGCGGCCCTGCAGCCTGTTTGTTTATAAGCATCTGTCGGTGCTATGACAGAGTCCACCGGATCATCCGAGCGCACGTCCCCGCGCACCGGCGCACTGAGAGCACGTGTGTGTGCGTGCGTGTGCGTCTGGGGGAAGGTGCTGGTTCCCACAGCTCAGATCTAATTCAGCTGTAACTCAATCTCCGTGTGAGTAGCGCTGCTGCAGCCTCCCTGCGCTCCCTCCGGAGCGGCAGCGTGTGTGTACGGAGACGTTTCCCCTGCAGAAGCTCGGATCAGTTTACTGTGTCAACGCCAGGAGGCTGACGGCAGCAGCAGCCTCCTTCACTGCAAAGACACTTTACACTCGCCATTCATACCCTCAGGTGCTTATTGGACAGTGTTTGGGTATGTAGGTCTGTCTGTGTCTGCTGTTTTATTGCACTGCAGTGAAGTGGTGCACGACGGGACACACTCCATTAAATGTAAGCCTGCTTAGCTGGTGCTACAAGTGTGAACACTTGTCAGGGAATAACATATGAAAAAACTATAGAAAATCAAACTAGAAAAAGTTCAGCAATGAAGAATTTGGATGTGATATCTGAACCAACCCGAATGTACTTTGAAAATGAAGGTCAAAGTCTATAACACAATAACAAATACCATTTATAAACCATCATAACATGTATTTTTTTAGTTTCACACAGTATGTCCATGTTTCTCTTTGCACCAAGTGAATATTTGACTTTCCTGGGAGCTGCTCAAAGTGTGAGAGAGGAGAGAGGAAGTGCTGCCTCGGACACAAACAAACTGATTTAGGGGAGTGTGAGAGCGCGCTGTGATGGGCGTATGATCAGACCAGAGGGACTCATGTTTCTGTGGGCACCATTGTTGAGGCCGGACCTGGAGCCTGTGGGATTCAATATTCAAGTGTTTACACAGTCACTGGACTATTGTTTATGGTTGTGTGTACTTGTGAGTAAGTGTGTGCGACCCTGAGCAAAAGATCTCAGCTTTATATCAGTCCAAAGGTGTTGTAGTTATTGGTGTGGTTTTGTCTTTCTGTAATCAAGAGAGCAAAGACCCTGCTGTCAGGCCCGGCGTGGCTAATCGGGAGAGTCGGGAGACTTCCCGAAGGGCCGGGGACTTTGAGGGCCGGTGTGGCTCATGTACATGTCAATACAGATGTGACTGGAGCAACCCGAGCCCCGTCCCAAGTCAGCCCACATTTCCCGTTCTGTTGCCGGATTGGACCAAGACGCAGAGACGTGCTGAAAGCACGAGGGCAGTCTCTAGAGCAGGGGTGGCGAACCCGAGGCTTGCGAGTCGCATGCGGCTATTGACCAATCAGAGTGCGGCTCTTTGGCTCATTCAGAAACATTTGCGCCTCCACGCGCTCTCTCTCCCTCTCGCCGACATGAGGGAGAGAGAGCCGTGCGTAAAGCTGCTGTGCTGTAACCTGGCTGATCCCGCCTAATGAAGCTAAAACATAGAAATCCTGAGCCCTGTGAGTGTTTTGAAGTCCACAGTGACACTCCACTACTCACAAGCTTTCAGACACTTTTTATTTCACGAAGATAGACCTCAGATTCACAGAGTTATGATTGTTTTCGCCTTTACTGAAAATTGCCATTCATTTTAATGGGGCGCGCGCGCGGAATTTAACGGGACGTTTCGAAACATTTAATTCACTGTCCCAGGACACAGGAGATGTAAAAGTGATACTAAACATGAGTTCAGACGTCCTGATTAGTGACGTCTGTGCTGTTTTTAGAGCTTCTACAGCCCCAGCTTCACAGCGTAATGGCGCCGTGCCTCTCCACGGTCTGCGCTGGGAAGAGCAGGGCCGGTTTAAAAAAAAAAGAGGACCTTTGAAGGGGGGGCTCATCTAACATGAAAAATTTTAAATTTATATTAGAATTTGATAATAATTATATTGTTAATTATAGTAAAATTACATCACATATCAATAAGAATATCACATCTAAAACTCACCAAAATGCAGGAAATTGCACAGAATTTTTAAAAATTCTCCTGGGGGAGAATTCCCCCAGACCCCCCTGAATTACATCAAAACCATGTTATATTAAAAAATAAAGATACAGTTGACTTGGCTGGGGCGTTCTAACGCACTCATAAAGTAAAAAATAATATTAATAATCGCATACATATTTACATTTTTATTTGTCAGAGGGCTGGTCCATTAAAAATTTTCCCGGGCTGAAAATGAGTCCCACTCCGGCCCTGCCTGCTGTAGCCCAAATATATGCACTGTGCTGCTTTTTCGCTTTTCCTTGAACTTAGAATTATGGCCACAACCTTTTCTTATTTTCACTTCAAAGCAACTGAGAGTCTTTTTCAAAACTTTAGGCAAAGAAACACTGAACCCTTTAATCTAAGTGAGCAGTGATGCCCCTTATGTAATTATGTTTTTTCTTCATTGTAAAATGCGCAAGACATTGGTTCTCAATATGTAATCTGTATACAACTCGTGCATCGTGCAAAGATCTATGCTTCCTTGCAAAACGTCTTGAATTAAGAATATTTGTAAGATTTGTACAAATTTGTTGTAATATGTATATTTTTATTGATTCAAGCAACATAAGATCAGTTTTCTTCTTACTTTAAAGGTTGTATGGAGGATTTTTAAAAATTGTTTGTTGTCAGTCTTGGTCAAAAACAGCTGCATAGATTTGTAACAGCCTTGTACTTATGCTAAAAAAAAAAAAATGATAAAGATATATAAACTGTGGACATGATGAGGCCAGTAAAACGTTGACCAATAGATAACGAGATACCTCGTTATCTATTGGCCTGTGAACCTGTCAAGCAAACCCTCAGTGTTCCTCAGTAACTCGTTGGCCCAGTTGCAGTGAAGGGCGTGGCCCTGGGAGGGGAAACACATGTGCATCATTTGAAAAACAGCAAGCAGTTGTTGGATTTGAAAAATTCTCCATACAACCTTTAAGTGTAAATTGTTTAGTTTCTTAAAATAAGTAGTACAGGACGTCTTTCCTGACTGTGAAATAAATGAGTTTTTTGGACAAAGATTTTTGAAGGTGATACTTGATGTAAAAGATATTATTACTGACAGTCCTCCATGCCCATCAAAACTTCAAAAACACTTGATGTGATGCTCAAAAACACAAAACTCATGAGAAAGTGCAGAATTGACCGTAAAAGGCCTAATATTTATGGAAAAATATAGTCACTAACACTTGACTTGTTAGTTGCATTTAATAGGCTTGACATTACAGCCTAATGTTACACCGTACACATCATTCACTGAAAGTTGAAATGTTTATAAAATTGTAGAGTTTCCCTGTAGTAAGCCTCTCCACATCCTCAGCATGTGTGCGTCATCCCAACAGACTGTTCCTATGAGCTCAGAGCCTGTGTTACAGGAGCACCAACAATGACAAGAGTCAAGATGTCTGCTTGATTGGTCTGTGAGTGACCCGCCCAGCGCAGACATTGTGTGGTGTGTGAAGGTCCCCAAGCCCAGTGCATTCAGTCCAGTGTTATCCGACAAGGCACTGCTTCCTGCAACAGTCGCTGCCCACAATGCAACAGCCGCTAGGACCGCGTTCAATTATAAAGCACAACAATAAAAACAATACACACATGCAGTGGTACCATGGCTGAACAATAATGTCATCGTTTGTTTCCTCCAACTTCCTATGAGTAAGACTTTAGGGATATTGCAGCTTTACAGAAGTGGAAAGGTCTGGACTTGCATAAGTTGAATTTAATTTAGTCAAGAAACTGAATCTGCCAAAACCACTGATGGTCATTGTGGCACCTGTTCACAGGGGTTTTATTATGCAAAGAAAAAGTGGACCCTCTATTACTTTATTTAGTTGGAAACATTGGCAACAAAACCAAGCAAACTGTCAGGAGGAATGGAGTATGTTGAAATAAGCCAATACACAACAAATATACAGAACAAGATTCAAAGAAGATTTAGTGAACCCTCATTATTGCCTAAAGTATCACTGTATGAGTGAATTGTACTGGAGAGCTGGTGCCCCTATTGGTCCTGGGTTTGCTTTAGCTAAAGAAAACGCTCGATGAAAACACTTGCATCAAGACTAAAAATCATAATACATCTAAAATGCAAAAGGTCAGTCCTGTCTGACCAAAGGTACTCCACTTTTTCTGGCTGAGGTTTTACATACAAACAGTATAAAAGTTTTACTTACAAACAGTATAAAAAGTTCTGTGAACACTTGTAACTTGGTTTAATCAAAAGACTGTCGAATTGTGACAGTAAAATAAGTTAACTGTTGTTTTCCATAAATCACATTAAGTCTGCCTGTCTATTAGGTTGGCTTGAGGTGCAAATATGTTGTTGATGTTAAATGAAAGCAAATTAGGTTATGTCTGAGACTGATGCTAGAGATAAGCAAAAGACCAGTAAATACAATTGGTCAGTTAGGCCTAATTGCTGCTGGCACCTCTCGAGTGTCTGTGCATTGACTGTATACATAGGTTTCCATCCTTATAGACAGGTACTGTGCACTCAAACTGATCATATTTTCCCACCAGCAGCTCAGGATTGTGGGAAAATCCTGGTGCTGGGTAATTGATTCCGCCCTGCCAGCTCCATTAGAGACTGAGAGCAACACGGTCTCACACACAAGATAAAGGCAGATACCATTTGATACGCCGCACTTCCTACTTCCTCGACTTTTTGTCTTTGATTTGACCTGCTGTGCTGTATGTGTAGTTGTTTGAGCAAAGCCATTCATTTTTTACATAATACAGATGCAGATATAGTGAACCCACATGACTGCAACTGTTTGTTCTCCTCAGGTCCTCCCTCCAACCATCCAGAAGAGTGGTGACCTGTATCCACATGTGAGAGATTATCTTGCCTAAGGCCCAAAGTATGAGATCCAGTCCGCAACTTCGACTCATTGGACTAATGACGGAAACATTTTGAAGCACTTTACAGGTATTCCAAACTGCTTTATCTGAAAAGTAAATGTAGTATTCATTTTTACCTGCGGGAATATATAAAAAGAATACTATATGTTTGAATACAATTATGTTTAAAAGATCAAGACTAAGTTTTGTGGCAAATAGTGAGCATAAGATCTACAAAGAAGCATTGCACCTGCACAAATATATTGTCAAAGTATAAGTATATATTCAGGACAAAATGTGTTTCTTTAAAATATAATTATACTCGACTGCTTGACACCTTAATAATTATACTTGACTGCTTGCAGGATTGTTAAGCTTTTTAATACAGTTCAAGAAATAAAATTAATGTGCTTCTGTTTGCAATCACAGAACTCTTTAAATTCCCTCCACAATAAATTACAACTGACTCTTTGTATTATGCAACAAACTGTGTGCACGGCTAGTTTCATCTTTACTGAGCGTTTGACCCTAATTGGAGTGACAGAGAGAAATACTTTTCTACCATTTCACCACCTGCTGCCCTCTGTTGAGCACACACAAATACACCCCCCCTCACAATCACACATACAGTCACACACTTACAATCACACGCACACACAATCACACACATTAGGTTTCCCATTTTATTGTTATACATTGGGCCCAAACCATCACCTTAGGGATTTGCCTAAACCTAACCCTAACCATATTTGAACTTAAAGCTGACCTGTAGGACAAGTATTAACATCATAGGGACCTGCTTCCTATCCCATGAGGAAGGCAGGTCCCCAGTATAAAGACACATACATTTACACATATACAACCATGCACATACAATCACATGCATACAATAAAGACACTATCTTTCAGTACAGGGACAGAATGACAAAACTCCCCTCAATAAGAATATAATGACAATCAGCTTAAACTAGAGTTATGTAGTGAACCAAACACCAGAAATGAATTGAAACATCGCTATCGAATGATTCCATACTATTTTCGATATTGTCCCGTCGCTAAATCACACACATACAATCACACACACACAATCACACACCATTGCTACTTTTTTCTTATCGTCCTCGCTCCAACCGCTCCCACTTTTATCACACAGCCCCGGGGCTCGGACACATCCAGTCTGCCCCCATTGAGCCGTTCCAATCCCAGATGAATAGCTATTTACCATTCATAGGGCTCTTATCAATGACAATCGTTGCTTTATTACCACAAGTTCTCCACATCAAAGTCCCCATGAAAGCGACCTGTCACTGGGGATGGCAGAGAATTTTGATGTTTTCACGTACGCACAAATATAAACATCACTGATAGCTGTGTTACTTTTGGCACTGAGCTCAGTCCAAAGGAACAAAGAAGAGACGACCTTTCTTTTTGGGCTACTGCTTTAAGGCACACTTACTTTTAAAAATGATTTACACCCCAACTTTGTGTGTAGATATAAAGACAACAAATTGTACTTACCTGCACTGCATTTTGTTTCTGCCAAGGCATACAGTTGGTGACTTTAATTTGACTCCCAGGTCAAATAAAAGTCACCAAGTGCCAGGAGCAAAGTAAAAACAAATATCATGTTATTTGCGAGCAATTTTTACAAACTTTAATATTGAAAGATGTACACATAACATATGACACAAAACAGATATGCACCACCTCACCTTTAGTGTCTCTGTAAAAGAAAAACATCAGCTACACTTATTTGCACATGAGCAATTTCTTGATAAATCTGGCCCATATTGCCTATAACAGGTCAGGCTACATTTTTCAGTTAAACAGAATAAGCAGGATTGTATTTCACTAAATATTTTTGCTATATTTTAACTTTTGGTGCTTTTTGATGACATATGTGGAGAGATTCTGTTTTATAACTCAATTTCCTTTATTTTTCAACTTTTCTTTGTCAATTTCTTGGGTTAGGGTTACTTTACTGTTGCAAAACTATAATGATTGTTGGACTATCATACCAAACTAAGTCAAAATGACAAAAATGCCATAGTCTGTCATGTGGGCTTTAACTTTGACTGCACTAAAGCATGTCAAGTAGCAAGAATTGCACTAACTATTGTTCTAGCCTATGATTTGCACATTATAGTGAATTATGAAATTTTAGGATGGAAAGACTTATTATAAAAATTCAATGCACTATTTGTATTGAACTAACTTTGTATGTGGTAAGTGGCACTTGTCTACAGTCCACAGTTGCTACACGAAGTAAATCTGTACATGGCGTGTGTGTGTGTGGTGCAGTGTTGTCATGTGTTGCATGTGTTGGGACATGTGTGCGTGCAGGAGAGAAATAATTATGTCAATTATCCTGCACTGGCTGAAGCTCCACACGGGGCTGTAGTCTGTCGGCCATTTGCTGGTTGTGAAATATTAATCAGAGGCAGCTGCCTGTCTGTCAGGGTGCACTGTGCCCTGTTCCTGCCCCAAGCACGTCACTGAACCTGTCCCACAGCCGCCCCAGCTCAGGCGTTCACATGGAGATCAGTGACACTGCCCCATCGCCCGGGCATCTGCGCGCCCACAGACCCAGCTGTCCCGGGATTAGGCCAATCGAAGGATGACACACTTTCAGTGACCTTTGACTCTGCTCATGACAATAAAGACATGAACATTGTGTGTTTGTGCGGCAGTTAAAGGTGCATTGTGGAACTTCTCTGGTTGGAGGTTTGACACCTGTCTGTCTGTTTCAACATACCAACACTTAAAGCATGGGTACCTGACTTTTTGTTGACCTGTGTGTTTTGTCTGAACATCAGAAATAGCCAAAAGCAGCGCTCTGATTGGCTGTGCTTGGTTAGTCCTCTTCAGTTTTACTTGATATCTGTATAAAGATGTTCTTGAAACATGATTACAGCTAAATGAATGCATGCATGAGGATATTTACCATGTGTTGAAGAAGAAGGAGCTGAATTGGTTACTTGATTTCTGTTTAGCATTGTGAAAATCATGTATATCACAAGTCTTTTGTGTTGGATGATTCACTAGATTTTCTATGCAATCAAAGTTTATCGAGTACAACTTTTCAAAAGAAAATGCATGACAAGGTGTAAAAATAAGCTTTACAGGCCTCAAATAAAAACAAATTTACAAAAAAGTTACAACGTAATTGGAACAAATATGCAAGTGAATTACTTTCACTTTCATATTTGTAAAATAATAATAATAAAAAAAACAATTACCAACATTGAGGTCAGCAAAATTTTACAGATCTATGTACTGTATTATCTGATCTAAAATGTCACAAACTTAAACTTTAAAACACATTATATTATTTCTGCTTTTCATTCAAGTGCATTGACTCAAAAGGCACTGGTTTCGTAGAATGACCTACCCATACTTAACTTGACATGCCAAAGCAGAGTAAGTGAGAGTCCTGCCCACCGACTGTCCAAACCACACAACTCAGTGTCTGTCCTGCTGCAGCTAGGGCACATGTCCCGGTGACAGAGGGTGACATGGGAACGACCCGGCTGGTTTAAATCAGGGCCTAACCACGGGCCGTCCTGCCGTGGGGGGTTCCTGGATACTTCACATTCCTGGTGCGACGGAGGACTGTGAGAACCAGCCGACCAGGGCAGAAATACTCCCTGCTCTTAAAAGGCTGCAAAAATGAAGCGTGTGTGTGGGTGTGTGTGAAGGCACGCAGCGCAAGTACATGTTTGAGTGGTGCGGTCGTCTGACACTGTGTGGATGGTTTGTGGGCAGTTCAGCAGAAAGTACAGAGAAAAATATGTCTATGAAATGGTCACGGAATAAATGTGTGAGGTTTTGTCAGCTGATTTTCATTTATTAATAATCTTTTTTTTTTTTTTAGTTTAATTCTAAGTCATTCATTCAAGACTCAGTGTAGTAGTACTTGAGACCGGTCTTGGTCTTAAGACTGGTCTTGAGACCGCTTATTTAAGGACTTGGTCTTGTATTGGTCTTGTCTTGGACTTGTCTTGTCGTGGAATTGGTCTTGTCTTGAACTCAGTCTTGTCTTGGTCTCGGTCTTGTCTTGGTCTCGGTCTTGTCTTGAACTCGGTCGTGTCTTGGACACAGAGACCACATTTCTGTGCTCCTGCTGCTAACTTGCAGCAGGAGCACAGGGACATGTCCCAGGCCCAGTTTGCAATAAGCTCTGCACAATAAGATCATATTGACACTGATAATTGTATAAAATGACAAAGATGGTCTTGATTTGGTCTCGGAGGACCGTGGTCTCGGTCTTGGTCTCGACCTATCAAAAGCCTTGTTCTTGTCTCGGTCTTGACCTGCAGTCTCGAAGAGGTCTTGGTCTTGATTAGTACAATCTTGACTACTACAATAGGAGACTGAATATACATCTACATTGAATATATCAAAGCTGGGGTTACCAACTTTTCCCCCTCTCATAATATATAGACTCCTCAAAATATTTTTGTAATAACAGGACATTAGACCAAGAAAAGAGTTCTTTGAGTCACTATGCATTTTTTTTTTATTGTGGGCCGCATTTTGAAACTTAAATGAAGTGGAGGGCCATATAATACAAGGCTGTGAAGTGAATATTACAAAATTTGCATTTGACCTATAATGTTATTGAACTGTCACTCATTTAATAAAGCATACAATATTTATCTTAAGGTTATAAAACATCAAAATGTTCGTTATTTTGACTATGATAAAAGAATTGCTCAAAATGAGCAATTCAGCTGAAAGTCTGAGGGCCAGAAAAAAGCCCTTCTTTAGAACAAAAGCTGATTGGCGGTTCGGAGATAACACCATTGTTTCACTATTTTAGGTTGAAGCTGATTTAAGAAAGCCATCCATGTGTGATTTGTAAGAAGACATACTTTATTATTTCACAGTTTGAATATCAGGTGATATTTCTGCATGATTTTGTTTCAATTTTCTGTTGGATTGGATAATTGTAAGTATCTAGATAACCCAAACAGATATTTTTGTCAATATCACTACTACATCTATGGAAATACATTTATGTTTAACAAGTAAGAAACTTTGAAAGTCTTGAAAAAAGTGGCGAACTGCTGGGGTGAACCTGACGTGAACATACAGAAACACAATTGATTGATTTATATGTCATTAACCATTTTTTATGCTCCTTTACATTCTACTGTCATCAAATTGTGTTCTGAGAGATTACATCTGCTTTTCTTTTCAAGTTGATCTGATGGAGGTTCAAATCATTTCATATCATTTGTCAAAATACATTTTATCGTTTAAATGTACCCACAGTGAGAAAAGTAACCCCAGTGTAAATAAGTCCCTCGGAGTATTCTGAATGTAATAAAAAGGGAATCATTACAATCAGTGTTTTTGTTTCATTCATACAACTTCTTCAACACTGCGGCGGTCCCATTCATCTGCTTCCCTGGATCAATAAGTCATTGCTTCCACTGTGCGTGTTTATGGCATTCCTGCTCTTCTTCCCACTGATGCCTAATCACCATTAAACTGTTCCTGTGGGGGGCCCTGACAGCTGAGTGTGCCCACTTTCCCATGCTTTCGGGGGTGAAGGGTCACGGTGCAGCTACCAGCACAGTTGTTCCGGGGCCCACGGTGCACAAGGCCTCTCCTGTGTGGTGAACATCTCAGGCGTTTGCACCGGGACAGAGGGGAGCGTCCCGTGTGAATGTGCCCCAACAATCACTCACTGAAACGGGACAGCCAGAGGGTCCGCGCTGTTTGTTCTTAGGGTTTGTGGAGGGGTGCACCGGTTGTCGAGGTAACCGTGATCATGAACTTCTAACAAAGAGGCCTCCTGTTTGTTTAAATTAATGAGCAGAGGTGGAAGAAGGACACAAAGTCGAGAACGGGCATAAACAACTTAAACATTGTGAGTTGTGCTTTGAAAATAAGTCTGATCATTTAAAATATTTCCCCATAGGTTAAGTGTAAATATTGCCATCAATAGTTCACCTGACAACACCAAATACTAGATCTTTTTATGATTTAAATGGTGGACAAATAGGTCCTCTGTATCTCTATGGAAAAGTCAAATGAAAACTGAACTTTTTTTTTTGTTTTGTTTATTCTGACAGAGAAGAGTTTGTCGGTAACTACACAAATGTTGATCATAAACCAGGACAACAATTACACAATTTTAAATCGATATGTCAAGTCACTATTCAACTGTCCGGCTGTGAATTTGATGTCCTGGCTTATGGTTCATATTTTTGTTTTTACTTCTCTATGACATAAACCATAATACAAGAATTATTCTTTGTTTCTTGCTTAAATCAAAAAATCTTGCATTGTTAGATTGTGCTCTTCTCTTGCACCAAAAACACTTTGTTACAACTTTTACATAAATTTAAGACTTTCTGTGAGACAAAACAAAATGTTAATATAAAAAGCCTAAAGTGTATTGCGGAGTAAAACTGTTATGAGAACAAAATACTTAACGACATCAGTCTCTGGAGAAAACGTAGAAAAGATAAAACAAAAATTGTACGATAAGCAAGTTTTTCACACCTTTTGAATAATACTTCCATAAACAGTGTCACTTCCATAGGGCCTTGTCCACCATCAACTAGAAAGTGGACACAATATTGACAACCTCCTGTGCACCTTTAAGCTTTTTTCCAAATTAAAATCTAATTGCTTGTATTTTCCAGGCTTGTTTTGAGGAGTCTCGAGGCAGCATTTAAACCATTTGAACACTTGACAGGACCCACTTGAAGTTCCCTCAGATCTTGACTGGTGTTGGGACGGCCCGTGCAGGTGCAGACGAGGTTTTCGTTACACCCTTGTGCTTCCTGCCAGGTGGATGGCAACATGTCAGTGCCATTTCAGGTAACTGTTCAGATCCTCTGCACTAAG
Source organism: Mugilogobius chulae (assembly GCA_038363315.1). Taxonomy (NCBI): domain Eukaryota; kingdom Metazoa; phylum Chordata; class Actinopteri; order Gobiiformes; family Gobiidae; genus Mugilogobius; species Mugilogobius chulae. Next base: position 29,600,385 of record CM076408.1, read on the forward strand.
CTCTCTTGGCACGCGGTTTTGTCTAACGTTTGATGTTGCCACTTCTCCCAAAGGCAAACTATTATGGAGCGCTTTGACTGCAGCATGCACAATCTTGAACTATAATTAAATGTTTTCTTTGGGTTCAATACACACACCAAAGTCATTAAACCCTTGCGCTGCTGCAGGCTGCATTTGATCATTTAACAAAACCCTTCCGAACAGTAGCCCATAGTCCTTTGGCTGGAAACCTCTTTATAACGCTGCAACAATCAGGGTGTGTGAGTGTTTAAATAGTCCCTTTATCATGTTATCAAAAGCTGACTCGGAGACACAGGTGGCTTTTGGCAGCTCTAAGCCTCACCACACGTCAAATGGGATGGCAGTGAAACAAGGAGATTGTTGAGGAGCGTTGGTGTTAAATCGCGCTGTAATCCCAGAGCGTTTGGGCCTGATCCGGCTGGATTTGTTGTAAGCAGCAACGCAGGTGTCGGAGATAAGACTGCAGGTTCACACACATGGAGAATGAGAGTGTGGAAACAAGAAGAGCTAGAAAAACAAACAAACCAGTGTGACATGGGAGAGAATTACAGGGTGTACCACAGGGAACCCCCTTAGGCCCTAATGAGTTTTTTTTTTTTGTAAACCCTTTGAAATTCTACAAACAAAATTCTGAAATGATTTATATCTAGCTAGCACAAAATATTCGAAAATCAAGGTGACAGTAGCAGTGCAAGGTTTATTTTTTGGGTATTTGCCAGACAATTATAATCAAATTGTAGAACTTGGGGTAGCCGACTTTTTTAGTTGTAAATTAGTAAACTTTGTGCTTTCCACTAAAAAGTAAATGATAAATGCAACACTCTGTGCAAAAATTAGACCGCTGTGTAGTGTCCGAACTGAACAATAAAGAATTTTAGTTCTCATCAGTAGCAAAAAGCAGCGCTCTGATTGGCTGTACTAAGGGTGGTCACTCTAGTTTCACTTTGTTTGTTGAAAGACGTTTTTAAGCTATAACTGCATCCAAAATTAATACATGTTGATATTAACCAGATGTCGAAAGATTTATGAGAGGAAGTTGTCAGATTTAAAACCTAAATTGTATTTGCAGTGTGAAAATCAGCTACCCCACCTTTAAAGTTTTTATTACTTAAATTGTTGCTCATATTTTTTTTTATTTAATTTTATCTATAGTTTCTAAACTTTACCACAAATTATAAAATTGAGGCCATAAAATGTTTCTTCATTTTTAGAAAAGTGTACTAACCGACAATTACAAACTGAAAACATGGTAAGTATGTTACTTAAATTTTTTTCTAAAAACATAAAGTCATTACCATATTGTACTGTAAATGAATCAATACAAATATTGCATTGTCCTGTTGAGAACCAAACTTCTCAATTCTAATATTTTGATCATTCTGATGAAGCATTAAACTTGACTCAACTTAAATACTTTTTGGGGGACAATATTTATCAAAGTTGCATTCTAAAGAATCTACGAATTTTATGACACTGCCAGACACGCCAGACCAAAGAGCTAATCTCACTGACGTTGGCCTTTTAACTCCAGTGACACTCAATATTACACATGCAGGAAAGTAAAGCCGTGTGAGGGAATGAAAGTGAAAGGTGATAATGTCTGTAAACAAAAGTGCAATCTAAGCAAACAGAGGCACAAAGGCAGAGAGCTGACAGCGTCTGCAGGGCATCTCTCCTGCGCTGCTCGCTCACTGTATTGTCGACAGTAATCCCATGTTATGACAGGGCAGAGGGTGCAGGGAGCGCTTCCCACAGGTTGGAGGGATGAGTCAGACGTGTCCAAAACACAGCAGCAAGAAAAAACCTGCTCGGATTATTCAGTCAGCTAAAGGGAGCTAGACACTGCAAAGTAAATCTGTTCTATAAAGTAGGATGTGTAAAGGAATGACAATGACTGTTCAATATATTGCTTCTGTCGAGTACTTTAAAGTGATAAAAGAAATCTAAACTTAACTCATCTCTCACTTTCATAAAATCTTTGGCACATAGAGGCATAGATGTTTTGACCTCTCACACAGCTTTATGATAGGGTTTTCAAACTAAAATGTGAAGCAGGCTCTGTTCAGTCTGTCAGTCCCATCTGAAACAGTCAAATAGTGACTCACATGGATCCCTTTTTTATATAGGTGAAGACACTGTGTACATTTTCACAAGGTTCTGCTTTAACTTCTTTCTGGTGGCAAACACGTATTAAAGCCCAGTTGTATGCATATCTTGTCAATAGGGTTATAACGCTCTTGTTAATTTGTGTGAATCTGGTCTGAAATTCTACAAAAAGGTTTTTACGAACAAAATATTCAAATACAGACAAGCACTTACTCATATTTTAATCCAATTTGGTTAATTGGGTCTTCTGATGAAATTCCTTATCATATTTTTAGCATATCTATAGCAATGGGATAAAACCAATTGTGTGTGTCTTTGGTCAAGACACTTAACCCACCCTGTCTTGATGTCTACAAACACTGGAAGGTGAAAAAAATGAAAATGAAACTTTTTTTTTCAGTAAATCAAGCATAATACAGATTATTGTTAAGTGTTTTTAGTTGTCGACAGTAGCCGCCGCTCCTCCCATCTTGTCTTTGAACATGATAAGATACGGTGTTGATGAAGGACCAGGAAGCATGCCGGCTATTTTAAGTCTTTGGGAACCGTCGCTTGTGAAGTCAGGAAAGTTGGCATGAGACATAAAAAAGTGGGCTTGTGTGAGTGCGTGTGTAACAAGGGGGATGGTGGGAACGCACTGGGAATGTCAGAAAGCCAAAGAAGGGGAAAGAATGAAAACAAAACAGCAAAGCAGTGGTTTATGCCCACAGAACAAAGATTGAGAGAGGGGTTTTTGAGTGTATAATTGGCCTGTTCCTTTTGGCTCCCAGACTTGGTGACGAGGGGATAGAAGACTTTTGCAACCACTAGGACAGAAAGATATTAGGACTTCAGAGGTGATGTGGGAACCTCAATGCAGCACCAGTGTTTAATTACAGTTGCTCTACATTACAACAAACACACAACTTGTACCCTCCAGAAGTTCACAGAGACCCCACGCTCCTCTCTGTGGGCAGCCCTGTTGTGACTTAAGACAAGCGTGACCCGAATGTGCCATGGAGAATGCATGTGTGTGTCCACTTTACAAACCGCGCCTGGAAAGCCCCAGCATCGCCGTACGTCTCATAGAGCTGCTGTCTCACCGTTTATTCAGCTATTCCTGCGCGCTGCGTTATTTTACAAAACACTGCAGGGAAATCAGTGAGAAAAGGAAAAGTTCTCACAGGGAACTTAAAGAGAACTGTTTTACTATGATTTGGGCAAACATGACTCTTAAAAGAATATACTCTGATATTGACTAAGGTATAATGAACGTGATTGTGATCATTATAAACCCAGGATTATTAAATGTTGTTTTAGAGTATGACAAACACCTCCTATTTTTTCCTCATAATGGCGCTGCAATAAAATTTAGAAAATAAAACTACAGGAGGGGTGCACGGTAGCAGAGTGGTTAGAGCTCTGGCTTCCCAATAAGGAGGTCGTGGGTTCGACTCCCGGTCGGACCATACTAACATCTCACGATCTTTCTGGATGGAGTTTGCATGTTCTCCCCGTGTCACCGTGGGTTTTCTCCGGGTACTCCGGTTTCCTCCCACCTCCAAAAACATGCATGTTTAGGTTAATTGGGCATCACTGTAAATTTCCCTGTGAGTGTATGAGAGAGTGAACGGTTGTCTGTCTAACCCTGCGGCAAGTTGGCCACTGTCCAGGGTGTTCCCTGCCTAAGGCCCAAAGTCACTGGGATAGGCTCCAGTCATCCGCGACCCCTAACGGGACTAAGCGGTAGAACATGAATGAATGAATGAAAACTACAGGACTCAGACTCTGTGGATCCCTATTTAGAAAATGGACACTAAAATACAAAAATATGCCTGAAGAAGACAGTTGTCGAAACGCGTTGGCGTTAAACAAATAAATTGATCAGCAAATACATCGGAGTGCCTCAGATCTTTCTTTACTACTCTAGTAAGTTTTTTGTGCCTACATTGGATCTGTTGAAGAGCACCTAATATTGTTATCTGTTACTTTGATCCAGCTAGCACTTTAATCTCTTTTTCTGGTACATACAAAAATAAGTTTCATAGCAAAAACAGTGACATTATTTCTGCATATAAAGTCGTCAAAGCTACTCTGTATTTAAATATATTCTATCAAGTCCCTACTTAGTTATCATGTATTTAAAATATACTTTTTCAATGTGCTTCATTGTATAATAGATCGTTTTACTAGTCAACAAACCAAAAAAAAATAAAATAAATAATAATAATAATAATACAATTTTCTGAGCCCCAGAGCCCTACCTTAATGGTGATTGCCAGGTATGACAAAAATAGCTGAATTTTGAGCTGAATGTGAGAACATTTCTAGGCAAATGCGTTAACCCTTCTGAGATATAATTTTTTTTTTTTTTTTTCAGTTTTTAGATACTGTACGTACTTGTAACTCATACAACCTCCGATTTTTCCTCTGTTATAAAAGCAAAACGTCCCAATATCCTCCACTGTCATCAAAGCTACTTTATGATTACTCTGATTCTTCCTGTTGCATATTCTTTACATGTTTTGTGACTTTATGGCGATTATGACCCTTCCTGTTGCATGTTTTTGACTTTATGGCGACTATGACCATTCCTGTTGCATGTTCTTTACATGTTTTGTGACTTTATGGCGACTATGACCCTTCCTGTTGCATGTTTTGTACATGTTTTGTGACTTTATGGCGACTGTGACCCTTCCTGTTGCATGTTTTGTACATGTTTTTGACATTATGACGACTATGACCCTTCTTGTTGCATTTATGGCGACTATGACCCTCCCTGTTGCATGTTCTTTACAAGTTTTGTGACTTTATGGCGACTATGACCCTTCCTGTTGCATGTCCTTTACAAGTTTTTGACTTTTATGGTGACTATGACCCTTTCAGTTGCATGTTCTTTACATGTTGTATGACTTTATGGTGACTCTGACCCTTCCTGTTGCATGTTCGTTACATGTTTTTGACTTTATGGTGACTATGACCCATCCTGTTGCATGTTCGTTACATGTTGTGTGACTTTATGACGACTATGACCCTTCCTGTTACATGTTCTTTACATGTTTTGTGACTGGTGCCTCCAGCTACCCCTGTGACACACTGAGGCAGATTTCACACAGCATAACAGTGTCATATGAAGATCCTCTCTCTCCCACACTCTGATCTGTCCATAAACACACACACATTCGACTGGCTGCTCAGTGTCCAGCTCTGGGCGGTGTTCCCATCCCCACGGTCTTTCCCAGCACAGACAATGCTTTGTATCCCACAAAGGAAGCTCTCATCCTGGCTCTAGGGCCCCCGTTTGGCCCTTCACGTCCCCCCTGAGATCGGCCCCTCGAGCTGGACCTGTGGAGGTGCCAAGACCCAACATCTGTGTGACTGAGGCGAAAAGACCTCGCAGAAGTTCTCACACTTTTGAGAGCTGAATATTTTTCTGTTTGTGGATTCCTTGAGCAAGCGTGAGTCAGTGGGCCCTGGGAGAGTCCTGATAATAAATGGTGTGAGAGGAACCGTGCCAGAACTGTCCCGTCAATGAAGCACGTGTCCCAGGCTGACCACCCCAAACACCAACTGTAGAACGGGGTCACTCTAACAAGAAGGCACGCAGCTGACATGGGCCAGCAGTGAAACGCACGGAGCAACAGATGGACAGATAGAGGAAGGAAGTGGGAGAGAAGGGATAATCAATTTTGGATCAAATAGGAGTTTGAATCAAAACTATTTACTAAGTTGGAACAGTAAAATTATTTTCAGTGTTTATGTGCTGCTCCAAAATATTTGCACAATGGAGAAAAAGTGCAACAATATTCAACCATGTAAAACAGGTGTTCTGTTTGCTTCAGTCTTCACAGATTTTGTCAGCTCTCACTCTTTGCTTTTAGATTTTGTTCACTTGACAAAATTCTATAGGCCAGGGGTTTAAGACCTTTAACAGTAAAAGAGCCGCAATACCACAGTTTGCATGTTCTCCCCATATGGGGAGAACATGCAAACTCCACATAGAAAGGCCCCGGGCGGCCCGGGAGTGGAACCCGGGACCTTTGCTGTGAGGCCAGAACGCTAACCGCTGCGCCACCGTGTAAATGCTGTTCTTAGTTGCAATACATAAAGGGATTGGTCTATTATAGAAATCATTTGTGAACATAATTTTTTGTTATTTAATGGCAAAGGACATTTTTGATAGGAGAAATCTGACCTCATATCACATTTTACACAATCTATCACACACACCACAAAGACAATAAAGTACATCTTTCATTTACAGTCAGTTTATCTGTGCAGAAGTGGTCCATTGTAGAAAGTTTTCAAAGATACGGTCATGCTATAAATGTAAACTCAAACCATCTTTTTCTGACACCTTGGTCATTCGTCAGTGATCTGTCAACAGACCAACACAGCTGCTGAATGTTATTAAGCAGCTACAGCACAGTTCGTTCACATGTTTTGCTGCATTTTTCCAGATGTGCGATTGTGCACCTGCTTTAGAAAGAAACTAGATGAGCTAATTTTCTCCTGTCAGCAGTTGATAAGTGTTATCTCCAGACACTTGGACACACTGATTTGAGTATTGCTGTTTGTCATGTCCTCTGGATGTCAGACGACTGCAGCTGGTCTACACCCTCACGCAGGAAGTGACATCATGGCTGCTGATCAAAATACAGGAAGTATGACGACAGCGTGTGAAGGACGTGAGGAGCGCCGGGAACCACAGCTGCAGCACAGAAGACCGGCCAAGCCCACTTTGTTAAAACAACATTAGAAATAAGAAAATGATTTCTCACACTGAGCCAGGAGTCAAATGTCAGGTGTACTGTGAGAAAGCCAATTCTACTTTATTTTGCTAGGTACAAAAAACTGCGGTTAATTCTGTGATCTAAACATTAGATTCAGAAGGTTAGCTACATAAGTCATTGGTGTATTGTGGTAGGTTTTATAACTCTTTATGTCTGTATGTTTTAATTAGGTAAGATAAATAGGCTTGCGTTCAAAGACTAATGACCCTGGAAGAGCTGTTTAGTCTAACATTTATAACCATTTGTTTTCAGATGAGCATGTCTGTTTCGATGTCTGCTGTGCTCTTCCCTGTAATCTCCTCTTTTCTCATTTCGTCTGCGTGTCGCGCCTCTCGTCTCTCCTCAGTGACTCGGTCCCAGGACATCCCACACACAACAAACGCACCACCAGCCTCTTAACTGCTGCCCGGACCATAATGGGCTGCCTTATAACAGCAGTGCGTCGATAACCACAACAGTGAGCAACAACAGCACACTGACGCCTAAACAATCACCAAAAATATTCATGAGAATCGGCTAAAAAGCTACAAAGCAATATGTGTGGTCAGCGCCAGCCTCTAAATCTAAGTCTGCAGCTATTGTGTGGATGTCACAACTCTTCATGGGCCTCACCACCTCCACTGTAGACGGTTTCTCTTCTGCTTCTTCATAGTCTTTAATTATGAGCCATCTATGTGTAAATCTAATGGTGAAGGACAAGCAGGAGACACAGTGGCTTTGTTCACACTCGAGGGAAAAGTGGTTCCGGCTGAAGGCTTAAATTTACTTTCAACTTCTTGTTCTTCTTCTTGTTCTTCTTCTTCTTCTTCTTCTTGTTCTTCTTCTTGTTCTTCTTCTTCTTCTTCTTCTTCTTCTTCTTCTTCTTCTTCTTCTTGTTCTTCTTCTTGTTCTTCTTGTTCTTCTTCTTCTTCTTCTTCTTCTTCTTCTTCTTCTTCTTCTTCTTCTTCTTCTTCTTCTTCTTCTTCTTCTTCTTCTTCTTCTTCTTCTTCTTCTTCTTCTTCTTCTTCTTCTTCTTCTATACACTGGTTGCCATAGTAATGAGCTTATTTCTGTTGCAAAATTGCCGTAAACTGTTAAATATTTTTTTCCTAAAATTTGCCCATTGTCCTAATCCTTTTCTTAAACTTACCCATTTCCCCAAACTTAATCACCATTCATTCGAACCTAACATTCTAACGATTTCTTTATATGTGCGGCATCCAATTTTTGTTGTCTTAAATTTTTAAATAAACTGAAATATTTCACTTTTAGCTTTTGACAGCAGTTCTCACATTTTGCTCACTTATCTTATGCATTCAAAAGTCTTCCAATTGGCTGAGTGCAGTTGTCTTGTTTTGGTTTAAAATACTACATCCTGTACATACAACCACTTCCTGTTCAATACTCTTCAATGAGGTTTTCACTCCATCAGTTTAAAACTAATAAATCCTCTTTAGATCAGACAGTTGTGGTGAATGTTACAGAAAACATGTTAAAGACTTTACATATCAGAGGAATATTTCACCAGAGACACTTGTGTGTTTAAAAAGAGACCTGTTTGTGTCTAAATGCTAACGCTAACAGGAAGTGGTCGTACATACAGAAGTTAGCATTTTTGAACAATCGCAAGCCAACTGAAATTCCGTGCACACAGCCCATTATTTACTATAATGTGTTTAGAAGAGCTTTTCACAACTTTCAGAAGCAAATTGAGCGTTGCTGGTAAGCTAACATGAGCTAATGCTGTGCTAAAAACAATATTAAGAGCACTTCCTGGTTTTGGGGGCAATAATAGATGGGACATTGTAAGCAAATAGAATTGTTAGTATATCTGTGCTGGGATAAGTCGTTTTCTCGAGTATAATGTCTGGAAATAAAAGTTGCCTGTTATTAATTACCGTCAATGGGAATTTGCTGACTGTCTTTCCGACTCTTTGACCTCATATCATGCTTGATTTAAAATTTTATATCTATAGATTATTTTGTTTATTTTAAATTGTATTATTGATTTTAAATGGCCTTACATAGTTCTTAGATATTGTATTTATTTAATTAAAAATGTTTGAAGAATAAAGTCATCACAGAGCAGTGAGTGTTTTAGCAGAAAATAGATACATTTGGAGCAATGACATCTTGAATGCAGGAAAATAAAGATTACGCAAACATGCTTGAATTACTTTAAATACAACTTTAACTTAATAAAGTAAATGAGAACAGAAACCATTACAACATGTCTAAAAGTTTGTAAAAGTTTATTTAGCACTTACCTTTACTATCACTTCAATAAATATATTTGATTGTTATCTATCGTTTTTGAAAATTATCTGAAAAACTTGAATCTCAGTCATATGTCACTTGAGTCTGCAGAGTGACAGAGCTGTGAACCTCCAGCCTTTGTCTATTTCCATCTGCAGGCATAACAAACACAGCGTGGAGCGAACATAAACACGGGAATATTCCTGAGTGGCCTGCGTGTTTTCACATGGCACGGACCGAATACCGCAAGGCCTCAACAAATAACTAAAATAGGCCGTTTTGTGCAATCAAAACACTCACTCACAACTCAGTCTGCAATCTAACAGAGGACGTGTTTGTGTTTGCTTTGACGACTCGCACTGAGACTCTTTAACTCTGCATGTGGCCCTCGCTTCTTCTGTTGGGCTGTTTGAGAAATGAAATGTATTATTCTGCAACGCTACTGTTTCTAAGTCTTTTATTTTGAGGAGCAATAAAGTTAGAATTAATTAAACTGAAGGGCACACATTACGCAAAATGTACTTTTTTGAGTTTTTCATTAACACAGGTTAGAGTTTAGTCTGTAAGATATTCTTTTCCCTCTAGGCCTCAGAAAACACTGTTCTGAATTTCCCAGTTATGTGACGTCCGAGGTAAATAGCCTCTGTAATTTTTTTTTTAAGTACATGCATTATTTAAACTCACTTTGAGCATTTTTGCAGCATTAGCATATCAGGCAAGATCGATTTGATTATTTCCCCTGAGTAATACCCTTTGCAGCAGGTACAGCAGCTCTAACTCAATTCCTGGTGTGGGAAACACGTGACTGTGCACATTTTATTTAATATCCAAGAGCACACATCACAAGATTTCTTTTTAAAGCTTGGATTGTGACATCTCACATCAGTACAATTTTTATTTCACTTTATAATATTTACACCTATTTAGCCTTAGTAAAGCCTTGATAAGCACAAATAAAAAGTTTACAGTTCATGAACAAATCAAATTAGTGGACAAAACAGTGTTTTAAGGCTTAGTAACTGCTCTTTTTAGGAGTTATAGTTTGGATTTAGGGTTGAGGAATAGGGCTCGTAGTAATTAAGTTACTAAGCCTGTGCATGACACTTTCCTATTTTAATTTAATTAAGTATATTAACACTAGTTGCAAATATAAATTATAGTTTTGGACAAATCAAGAACAGGTTTGAAAAAAGTTTGAAAAAATTTTGAAAAAACAGACTGATAGTTTTTTGCCTAGTGATGTCATCATGAAGTAAATTTGTAATCCAAAAAATGGCTAAACTGGGATGAACTTTTCAAAATATTTTTAGTGAAATTTTAAATATAATGATTTTAATTTTGTTTTAGTGAAATGAGTAGTTCAACCTGTCAGAAGCACTTTAATAACCTTTTTTGTGCATTAACTTCTCATGATGAATTTATTCAATAGTCATGCTTTATTAAAGTTGGGGTAACTAACATTTTTAGTTGTGAATTAGTCAATTTTGTGTTGTCCACTTAAAAGTATATGATAGATGAAGCACTTTGTGAAAAAAATCAAAAACATTGAGTACTGTCTAAACTGAATAATTTTAATACTAATCCGGAGCCTAATGCTGCACTCTGATTGGCTGAGCTGGGGTGGTTCTCTCCAGTTTCACTGTGTTGTTTGTAAAAAAAAGTTTATTGATCATAATTACAACCAAAATGAATACATGTCGATATAATCTAGGTGTTGAAGGATTTAGGAGAGGAAGTTGTCAGGCTGAAAACCTAAAATGTCCTAAGTTTTCTAACTAAAGTGTGATAAATGTATGCACTACTGACAAAGCTTTAAGCTGCTCCCATTGCTCATTTCACACTTTGATTTGGCTCACGTTGATAATTGTCAATAATGTAGCACATCTACAGCAAACATGGATTTCCGTGGTTTTACATCCCATCACAAGCTTTACATTAAACATAATTCTCTCTTAAGGTGGTAATCAGCTTTATTACATGAGTCATAAAAGGCAAGTTAAGGGTTTTGCTTCGACAGCTCCACTTCCTTAGTCTCTGTCACTGTCTAGTGTGCTTGTGTGTGTAATGTTGCTAATCCACTCCAGCCGCACTCCCCCCTCTCACCCCGTCCTGCTTCAGTCCTGGGAAGCTCTCATGGGGGACAAGTCTCAGAGCCCTCAGACAGCTGTGTGGATGCGCCTCCTCACAGGTTAAAGTCTGATCTGGTGTGTGGATGGCTGGTTTTGGGAGGAGGGCAGCAGACGGGGAAGCGCTGACCTCTTTACTGCAGTGTGTCCCATTACACGCTTGAGTTAGCGTGCATGTCGCAGAGGCCATCTTGAGCATGTCAGCGTGTGTTATCCTTCATCTGTGCTGCGGTGTTCAGACTGTGACCGGTCATGAGTCCAGCGCCGGCAAAAGGCACAAAATCCACCAAACGATTTGTTCAACTTTAGTCTGAAGTCAGAGGAGGAGGCTGTGTTATTTTAGGACACAAGGAGGAGGGGTGAATGTTCAAAGGTCAAATAGGCTCTAAGATGTGCAGTAAACTCTGAGAAATTGTTAAATTATGTTTTAAAAGTTTGAAAGTTGACTCTCAGCTCCACGTCATCAAATAAAAACAGTATTATTTTGTTGCATGGAGTTTAAACTGTTATAGTGATGTTGTGTAACTTTCTGTATCTGGAAAATCGTCTGCATATTCCAATGAAATAGAAACTTGAAACCCTTCTTTTGAGCATTCTTCAAAGTGTTATGCCAGACTGTATTTTATCAATAAATAAGACAGAGGTCAGCCGCTACATACAAAAATCTATTTTCGAAAGCTAGCATTCACATTAAAAATATAAGACTTTTATTCAAGTCTGTTAAAAGAAGAAGTGAGAGAAACAGTAGTGTATGTATATGTCGATTTGTCCAGTTCTAGCCTACAAAAGCTTAGGTACACTTCATTTAAATATGAGGTCTTTCTTGTGCTTTCCACTTAATAGTTAGCAAGTTGAGCTTCCAGTTACAGGTCTCATGTTGAGCTTCTGAGAAAGCATATTCTCCCTCTGTGGTTCTTTCATGTCATAAGTTAAAGCGACTGAAATCTCAAATGGTCAACATTGAAGCCTGTAGATCCAACTGTTTGTGTGTCTGTTTGTAATTTGTGCCAGTTACAAACTCAGAATCGAGTCTTATTGAGGGAGAAGAAAGTACAGATAGAGATCACCTGGACTATATTTTGGGCACAATATTTTGATTTTTTTGCCTGTCAACCATATCGGATATCGGCCTCAATTTTGGTCAATGTTTGATCAGACTGAGCTCAAGGTTTTGGAGAGAGACCGTAACATTTGTTTTATCTCTCTTCATGATGGCTATGCACTCTCATCCCAGCTAAAACTAAAATAAGGAAATCGGCATCGTATCGGCCAACGCAGAATCCATATCGGTCAATCTCTAGGAGAGAGATACGTTTTTCTAATTTGTTGCCATTAATCTGAAACTTTGTCTGTTTTCTGTGCATTGTGTACAGTAAGCTTGTATTTGAGGTGTCACACAGACAGGAAGTGAGTGTCCTTTGTTTTCAGTGAGGCGACACAGGGAACAGTGTGACCCCAGTGTTACTCCTCTGACCCCACAGACCAGCGAACGGAGCAGTGTCAGAGCCGCTGCTGCTGCTCAACTCTGTGGGAGCCGCTGGCCAAATAAACAGCAATCAGCCTGGACTAACCACACACACACACACAATACAACACAATACTACAGCACCGCACAAAGACCCACACGTCACTCACAAGTCCAAAAGCAAACAAGCCAGGAAGTCCATCTAATTAATGTTTTCAGTTTGGCCCTTGAGTGATGTAATAACAACATGTAAGTCATACACTTTAGCACTGACTTCCCACAGAGAGAGAGAGCAACTGTGGGCTTTCTTTTATGATCCACACAGTCTAATTGTAATTTTTCAAATAGATAAATGTGCAACATGTAGTAAGCATCTATACTATGTACTGTACATTTTACTTTTCAAGACACTTAAATAGTATTATTTCATACTGCTTATATTTACAAAGAGATAGAAAAATAACTTCTTTTAAGCAGTTTATATCTACTGATACTAAGTCTAAGTGTCATTTTAAAGTGTCATGTACTTCATGGCAATAAAATACACAAGCTGTACTGCATGGATGAAATGCAATCTTCACAGGTTCTGTTAAAGTGCTTATTCTAACTTGACTTCTTTTACATGTTATGAAAACACACTGAGTTTTAACCTGATATTTTCAACTACATGTACATGAATCTACTGTCCCATAACTTCAGAGTTCAGCGACATGGTACATTTTGCTTTGTTGAATTATTAAACCCACATGTAGCCCCTTTGTAGTGAAAGTGACAGCCCGCTGTTCTTTTTCTTTCTCCATTACATTACACTGACTCTGATTCTTATGGACAACTGTGGCCTGGCTTCAAACATAATGTTAACTGAATATTTGACTTTTCTCTTCGCAGACCTCAAAGAATGCTTGTCTGGGGCGTGCCACATTAGTTCAAAGACAGGATCAGACATCAGAAGTCCTCACTAATAGATTTGACTGTCCTCATAAGGAGCAGACAGACACCAAAAAGACTGAGGGATCTCTGCTTGATTGAAAGAGGGCGATTAGGTTTAGCTTGGACTGTAATGATGATGCCGAATGAGTGAAGTGGTAAACAGACAGAGTGAGAGTTAGAGCAGCTGCAGCAGATGACAGTGAGAGCTCTGACAGAATACTGACACACACACATGCATAACCACAGCCTCTACAGGGGGCGCACTTTGAACTGATGGGAAGTTTCTCACCAATGTGCCCAGGACAAACCTGAAAAGCTGTTGAGATGAAATGAGTATAATTGTACACTCAAATAGAAAAAGTCTTATAACTAATGCCACGGTTGCAGGACACCTAAACCTAAAATCTTAGTGACAACTTTGGGCCTTAGGCGGGGGAAACACCCTGAACAGTGGCCAGCTCATCACAGGGCTAACACAGAGCACATTCATCCACAAGAAACATTTATAGTGATGCCAATTGACCTAAACAACCAGGTTTTTGGAGGTCGGAGAAAGCTGAAAAGCAAACTCCATCCAGAGAGATCATGAAATGTTGATTTGGACTGAACTGAGAGTAGGACCCGCAATCTCCTTATTGGGAAGGCAGAGTTCTAACCATTCTGCTACTGTGCAAAATGAAATGATAATAGCATTACACAGAAATACTTATGCATTTATGTTCCCTTGGTCCAAAGATAATAAAATGCAAGTTGAAAATAAGCATCAACAATATTTTACAAATAATAAAGTTCAGGAGGATTGTTGTGTTGTGTATTTTGTTTGTGGCTGTAACACCTTCTGGGTTTGTTAATTTTGCTAAATGACAATGACACAAAATTCTTTGATGATTCTGAAAACTATCATCAATAAACTCCCAAAAGACTGGTGAGTCATCCTTTCACAAAATGTCTCAAGCATTATCCAAAAACTTCAAGCCACTAATTTGGGCCTTTATCTCCTCCTCGTCTCCTGGCTTTAAGTTGAACTCTTCTCTCTGTCTCCTGTCACTTCTCAGACAGTTCTCAGACGGGGCATCCTGGTCACAGAACGGCAGGGATCTACTGTTTCCTGTAGTGTGGCTGCTGTCCCGTCATAGTACCCCTCCTCTCTCTCTAGGCCCCTGTCCCGCACCGACCGCACATAAATATAAACACACAACCTCAGCCCCCATCCACAAAGATCGATTTCACGGGATCACACGGCTAGCCTTGGTTCCCAGGCACTGCTCACGCGCTCTGCAGCCGCACACACAGCTACTTCACACAGCCTAACTCTTGACCTGCCATCATTACACGGGTCAGAGGGGCAGCGAGGGGGCTGGGTGGCTATCCTCAGACGGATCGGCCTAAAAACTTATCTGAGGTAGAGGGTGTCGGTGCCGGCGTGGGCCAAATGTCAAACGCTAAAACATGCTGAAGCAGTTCAGGCTTGTTAGCAAATTAGTGACTGAACATGAGGAACATTATCAGTGAAGCAAATGGATTTATAAAATCATACATGCAAGACTCAAAAGTGTGTGTCAACAAAATATTGTGATACAGTTCACTGTCTCTTTTATAGGGAAATTAAATCAAAATGAGCACTGTTACTGTGAAAATAGTTTATTTTTATATATAAAAAAACAAAGCTATAGAAAGTTAGAGTAGGCTCACTGTAGTCTTTACCCAAAATATTGGAAAACATTAAAGGTTGTATGGAGGGTTTTCAAAAATTGTTTGTTGTCAGTCTTGGTCAAAAACAGTTGCAAAGATTTGTAACAGCCTTGTACTTATGCTAAACAAAAAAAATATTATAAAAATCTATAAAGTGTGGACATGATGAGGCCAGTAAAACATTGACCAATAGATAACGAGGTACCTCGTTATCTATTGGCCTGTTAACCTGTCAAGCAAACCCTCAGTGTTCCTAAGTAACTCATTGGTCCAGTTGCAGTGAAGGGCGTGGCCCTGGGAGGAGAAACACGTGCATCGTTTGAAAAACAGCAAACATCTGTTGGATTTGAAAAATCCTCCATACAACCTTTAAATGAACACCAACATTCAACTAAACAAAAGGCATTTTATGTTACTTTTCCAAAGTATTTCTAGCATTATGTGTGTTTTATAGACAAAACAGGTATTCATTTGTGCAGGTCTTCCCAAATTTGGTCTGTTTGCATCAAAGTTCAATGTTTTTCTATTGGACACTGAAGATGAAGGCTAAAATATAACGCCCATTTCATACTTGTTCACAATCACTGATGCTGTAATTGGGAGAATAGACATTTATAGTATAGTTTTATGGGGGTATTCAGGGTGACACGGTGTCTCAGTGGTTAGGTCTCTGGCCTCATAGCAAGAAGGTCCTGGGATTGACTCCCAATCAGTCCGGGACCTTTCTTTGTGGAGTTTGCGTGTTCTTCCTGTGTCTGTGTAGGTTTCCTCTGGGTGATACTCTTGCTGGTTTCCGCTACCACTAAAACATGTCCTCTCATGCATAAGAGATTCTGAACCTGAGTGGACTTTCCTGGTTAAATAAAAGTAAATTAAATTATATAGAGCCTACACTAAGAGTAGATTTATGAAGAGAATGTGTGGAAAGACGAATAGCTACATAGCTACATAAATCACTTTATTCAATCAAGTTTTGTAGGCTAAAAAATAAGTATCTAATAGTGAAATAGTAACCAATAACTTCAGTAGTCATAATAAACATAGTTGTTGTGAATCATTAGTCGGTTCGCTGCACATGTGTACCGTTTTAATACTATTTTTATGTAACCTAAATAAATGTGATTTAGCTGGACTTGGGCGGAACTAATGTTCACGCGCGGCTTGTTTCTACGGGGACACTATTGATCGATGCGCTAGCTTGTGTTTTGAAGTTTTAACTTTCTTGTTCTTCGGGTTATTATTCATACACGCTCATTTCTTGGTGCCGCGTGAATACTTCTGATGGATTTACATTACTCAGCGCTTGTTAACACTTCAAAATCATCAAGCGAAAAAGACGAACATTTGGACTCACCGCAGCCGCCGCTTCCCATTCACCTGTGGAGCTCGCATGCAGTCACGGTCCCGCGGTGAGTAAGTAAAACACTGCGCTAACACTCCTTGTGAAAAAGTCCATCTACACAATATAGATACATTACAAATCAAACAAGTCAGTCTCTCCCGGAAGATTCTCTGAGCTTCCTTCTGTTGCACAAACTCTGCCTTTACGTAATGAGCCACTGTTCTTTTAGGAAGATATTTCATTCAGGTGTATATCTTCCTTACCTTATTAGATTATTATAATGGAATCGTGATAACTGTATATTAATGTCCTTTCAATAAAAAAAAAAAAAAAAAAAGATATTTCATTCAGGTTAAAAAAAAAATCTATCTAAATGATTTTTTTTCTTTGAGATGATTCTTGTTGCAGGTGATCAGAGTTACTTATCTGATTTTTGAGTTGAAATGCTATTTTTTCTTCTGTTTTTTTCTAAACTGTAACTGCACTTTTGCTATAGAAGTATACCTAGGCTATAGCAAAAGTGCAGTTACATGTACTCTGAAAAGTTACAAAAGCTCACTATTAAATATATGTTTTTGATGAAAATGTGCTTACTCGTAAGACTGGATTGTTCCGTGTGACCTCTGTAGTGGTAGTTTTAGGACATACGCTCCACTGAAGCGGGCAGGTCACACAGTAGTTGTATAAAATCCTTATGATCTGCCACATTTAATTCACCCATTAGGTTTGTCACATGCTCAAAGTTCTCATAGTTAGCCCTGAGTGACCTTATGTCTGAAGAGTGTTGAAAACTTGCACTAATCTCTGTTTTTTCAAGGCTAAAAGGGCATTCTGAAAGTGTGACTGTGTCAGACTATAATCAAATAATTATCTTAAATTGAGATGAAAATTAAACAAGCTCTGAAGTTCTCCAGCAATGACCACCCACCTGGAGTTTCACTCTGTCCAGACATGAGTCACACCCAAAGCCCACAAACTGTAGCCCCTCTTACCATCTTTCCCCTGAAGCAAGACGTTCCACAAATGCACTCAGCAGCAGGTATCACACCCCCTCGGTCTGTCTGGATGTCTGGGGTGGGACAGGGGCAGCAGCTGAGGGGTCATCCACCTGTTTGAGTCTAGTATCAAGTGAACCAAACTGGATTAAAGAGTATGATCAATGCAAGCTCAGACAGGTGGAACACTGCTGTTTTATAATAACAATAGTGGGAAGAAAAAGTATTCAAACCAAAACGGAAAAAACTAGGATTTTTGCATGATTAGGGCTTGAAATATGATCTGATCAGATACGTCAAACACTAAAAATAAAAGTGTTGAGTATTTATGTACTATCCACAGTACAGTAGTTTCAACTTAAAAGACATGCTTGATGCTTGGTTGGAAATAAAATTGTCTGAGTATCGTAATCCAGATAGGTCAAAAAAATTATTGAGGTATTGCTTTTTGTCAAAATCATCCAGCCCTAACCACGGCATCTCAATTGGACTGTTTTTTTTTTTTTTTTCTTCACTTTTTTAATACATACTGTATACTCCCTTTTCATCAAAAAATTTCAAAGCAGTTTTCACAACTTTCAGAAGTTCAGAAGTTTGCTATAAAGCTACCAACAGTTTATGGAAAACCAACAAGAGGAATATTTTTGACCTAACTTTTTAATCTTTTGTAATGGATCATCACGTCAACTACTAGGCACGACGTAATCTCATCAACGATGGACCAAAAAAAAAAAAAACATTGCACGACGGTTTTCAGAGCATAAAAGGTTTTATAATCATATGTTGGGACATTGTGAACAAATTTCCTTCCAAACAAATGTGTTTACAAAATATCTGTCCTTTCAAAAAACGTCTTGCATTTTAGAATTTAGCTACAGCCACTTTAAGCTGTAGTGTTGTTTTGGATCCATGTTAATTGGAGTGACAATGCAGAGAGACGCAGTAGACATGGACACTTCCCACGGGGCCTGGAACAGCGATGAGTGTCAGTGGGTCAACTCCGACACAACGCTGCACTTCCTCAATACTTTGACCTGCTCTCACAGACCTGCTCCCTGTGTGACAGCAGTCCAAAGCTCTGCAGTCAAGAGGATCAACAGGCCCAACAATGAGAGCACGTCCAAGCCCCCGCCCTCAGCTCCAGACAATAGCAGACACCTTTACCCCTGTCACACGCTCCCTTTGTAAACAATGCAGATATGTCCCACTCTGGTCCTCTGTCAGGCACAATGCGCTGGTGTCTCACAGGGCAGAATTAGACAGCACTTCCTCCAGTTTGTCCGAGACACAAAGTTAGCCTTCCTCTGAGCTTCACACAATCCTATTTATAAATAAAAACAAGAAGTGTTCAGCGAAACGGCTCCTGTATTGTTTGGGCTGGACCAACATCTGCTGTGGCCAGGCAGACGCCATAGCACTGATTGCCTCATTATTCTCCCATGATCTAACTTTCTCTTTTGAAATAAATGATTTATGTTGTGATTTTTTTTAGAGGTTTGCTTCTGATATGCATCCAGGAGTTGCAGTTATGAGACTTTACACAGAAATATCAAAGAGTAGGAATAGACAAAGCACAAACTTTTATAAACCTGCTTATTTCTTATTTTTCTGCCACAAATAACTTTCTTCTTTGTGTTTGTTGTTGGACTTTTTGCAGATATAGCAACTGTGAAAACATACTTTTGCAGGTAAGCATTCTTTACACTTAACACCCCAATCAATGCATTTTAATCATGTGTTTATAAGTGAGCAGCATATGGTGATCGATCAATATGAGAAAAAAATTTGTGATTATATTTTTTCCCAGATCGCCCAGCCCTACTATAGAGAGATTATTGGTCGTCGTCACTGTCCGCTCTACTGCGCACGTCACCTGCAGAAAGAGACACCGTCTGTCTAGTTGGCTGGGGAAACGTCTTGATAAAAACAACAAAATAGGACTAGAGCTGTTTGGATCAGGTATGAACCGAGTGTTGCTGCTACAACTTTTGTCAATCTGCTTGATTGACTCCCGTGTTGATAAATTATCCTCTATATCTGACCTTTTTTCCATCTTTAGAATCTAAACAAATGGAACAATTTCACTCGTATCTTTTTGCAATCGCCCACATATTTTTTGCCCCTCTTAACTAATGATCCTCCTATTTCTTCATCACAATCAGTTCACAAGCTCTTTTTTCTACTTTGAGAAGCCCAGGTGAGAAAGCCATCACACAAAAGCTAACAACATCCAGCTATATCAAAAACAAGCATACTTCCTGGTTGTCGGGCAAGCAAAATGATCTTTTACTAGAAATAGATATAACAATGCAAATTTATTTTTACCCAAATAGAAACATTGACAATATGCATGTACTGGTGTAAAACTGTATTTTATTTCATTTACAAACTGAGTATTCACATAACAAGTAAATCTCTTTGGCTTGCGTTGTGTTTGACTTTAGAAGTAATAGTGACAACTCTTTACGTTCAACAGTGAGCAATTTTCTCTCAAAGCTCCCACATGTGCCTCAGACGTTTGACTCAGTGTGACTCAGAAAATGCCACAGTAAACTGTAATGGAGAGAGGCCATGCCAACACCAGACATGTAAAAGAAAGACCTCCATTTGAGCATTTGAAAGAACCGATAATTGTGTTTGTTTGAACCAGAATATATACATTTGTCTTCCACTACAGTGTAGACAGCGCCTTGGCAGTTCACAGTTTAGCATTAGATTGTTTGGTTAAGCAGTAATTGAAAGTTCCTGAACTCAACACAAGAATCATTTATCACTGTCAATACATCAACACAGTGCTTTGCTTCACTTAAACTTACGGAAGTCACGTAGATTTTTGAAAGAAATCAAATCCTAACAAATCGATGGCTAAATATCTGGTGACATGTGGACTGCTGAGTGGATATGTATAAACAGTTGCATGTCCCGAATAAGATACGCCGGGGTGAAGAATGGATAAACTCTCGATTTCAAACTACTTCAAAGTCCAATGTGCATGCATAAGTCTGATTTCCTTCTCTGACCTTTCAGACAGTTCTGGTTGATGAAGAGCTTTTTCAGAGATACTTATACAAAGATATAAGAATCTTTGAAGATTATTATTAAAGCTATGCTGTACGCTTTTTTATGTTCTGACCACTGTATGCATTTCCTCGGATTACTTCTTTAATGTGTTCCATTACCACTAACACAAGACCTACTGAAAGAATATGTGACATTAATAGCTAGCACTAAGGCACCCTTATTTTGTTTTTAGATGTATAAACAGTGCAAACTAGTTTTCACTTTAGTAAATAAGTAAGTAGGCTTTATTTGTATAGCGCTTTTCACAAACAGAATCGCAAAGCGCTTCACAGTGAAACCCCCTCCTCACTCAGTGATAGCAGCAGCCCAGGTGCAGCTCAGCAAAGACAGTTCACCTAAACACCTGGCGCCTCAACCTCTGACCACCACTAAGCGTTCCCTAACCTGCATGTTATTGGTTGGTGGAGAAACCGGAGTGCCCGACATGGGGAGGAACATGCAAACTCCACACAGAAAGGCTCGGGCAGAGCGGGAGTCGAACCCACAATCTTCTTGCTATGAGGCAGGAGCACTATTCACTCTGCCACCATGCTGCACTTCATTTCTTTACTGATGCAAACACTTATTTTGCTGTATAATAGCTTACAGGACTTTTGTATCACTAATATTTTGGTGATGGAAAATCACCTACATTGATTCTGTCAGAAAAATAACATGGATAGGCTACATACTGGTCAGAGCACACTTTATTGTCCTCGTATGCAATTTTTCAATGCTTCTGCGGCCTCTCCTCAGGAGCAGTGAGTGCCACAGTGCAGCACTCGCGGACACCTCCAGATGTTCTTGCTAGGCTTTTCATATATTTTTGATTTACTCTATTTTTTGGCCAAAAATATGTACTGTGTCTTTAACTTTTCTTTTCTCTTTTTCTTTATTTTTTGCTGCTCCACCACCTGTGACTGGAATCAAACCATGACTAAACTTTTGAATCATGTAGAAGCTTAAAACCTAATCACAGCTAGTGCACTGTAATGAGACTACACCCAGCTCTGATCTGACTAAAGTAGGTCTAAACCCCGGCTCTCCCTGTCGCTTGTAGTCCGTCTGAAGTTGATCCTCTGGCTGCGGGCCTGGGGACACTAGCACAGCAGAGAGCAGAGGAGATGGGTGACTTCTGATTGTTCTGTCCTCTGGTGTGTCCTCATTCGCAATGAGAGGAAGGGAGGGGCGGGGCTTCTAGATGATGTCGCTGGTCCGGGGCCCTCACCTTCAAAGGGCGGCCCTAATCACAACATGTGATGAGACCGGTAGAACAAAGAGCGCCGGGCAGAAAATAACAGCGTGGGAACTCTGGGTGAACTTGAAATACAACAAGAGAGGGAGGCTCAGAGCACACCCCCCGTCCTGCCCCAGCACCCACACACATACACACACACACGCAACCGTCAAAGGGACCACTGTGGAAGGAGCACACCTGTGTTTATTGTGACAATGGCTTCAAGTTGCACTAACTTGTGTGTGAACGTAACACCCACTCTGCTGCGGCTGAGATCCTGCATGTAAACAAACACATATATATCTACACGTGCTGGCTTTTCATCTTTTTGGAGACTTTGCATTAAAATAATTTTCTGAAGACCTATCCTAACTTAAGCCATATTACTTTTCTGTTACTTTCTGCATATTTTCACATATCCCAAGCTGTCAAGTTGTTAATGGCAATAAATGATGATGATTTTAGTAGGCAGGTCAAGTGTGTCTAAAGATTTGTCACAGTGTAATTACTCCCCAAGATTAACAAAACAATGGTAATCAACCTGAGCTAGTCTGTGGCATAACTGTTTTTTATTCATAATGTAGCCTAATTGTCTTGCTACATGCAGTCTTGTTGTTATTGTTTTATAATAGCAGTCTCAATTTCCAGACATAAAAGTAGAGCTGCAACAGGCTAATATGACTACAATGGTTTCAACAAATCTGAGTTGTATTTTGTGAATGCTTTCATAAAAAGTCCAGTACAGTGTTGCTGTTGTGGTCCCTTGGCCTTGGTGTGAGCATCTGTGTCGCAGCCTTGTAACAATAATAAGATGAAAACAGCCCTAAGTGCTTCCTGTCATTCTTATAAGACAAACAAGGACCTGGTCTGTCTGTGTCTGTGACCATTAGGCCTACGTCTTCTGCTCCACAATCCCATCAACTTCTGAATAGTAAATAAGCTTTTTTTTTTTGGTCAAAGGTAATGCGTGGATTTCAATGTATTCCTGTGCCACCAAATATATGAAATTTTGGCTGGTATCTACTGATTAATTAAGTTTATAAATAGGCCATAAGCATTGTTCTACTTCACATGAATCATAGTTTTATGTTTCCGGCCTACGTGTGGCCTATAGCTCATATTCATTGCCACATAAAAGTTTTTCTGTCTAGCAGATATTTTGAGTAGCCTGCACATCACAGTGATGACTCATGTCAACAGCCTTGGAGATTAGAGACGTGGCAACTTTGGGACCCAAGTGTATTGTTGTAGTTTATGATAAGGGCTGTAGGAAGCGCTAGCTCTGTACTGTGACTTGCTACATGGCTCCTCTATTGCGCGCCTGCGGTGCTGCTGCTGCAGACAGCTCGGTGCACAGCGCTGAGACGGAGAGGTGGCGCATGTACGCGGTCTATAGCGGGTCCTTGATGTCCCCGGTGTTCTTGCTGCATGTGGTCTGTGTGTGGGGCGAGATTAGACGTGGTGGCTTCCTCTGGTGGCTCCCGGGCTGAGTTAGTATTGGATTACAGGTTCACACGCTCACTCGCAGACCGCCCGTCGCCCCGACCAATTGCTCCATTCATTCCTGCGCCGGAGACGGCCGTCGGTCTCTGATTGGTTATCAGCGCCGGTTGGGGAACTTTCCCACGGCCAACGCGTGCTGACAGCCGGCCAGCCACTCCTCATCAGCGGCGGGACACACAGAGGGGCGGAGGGCAACAGGCACGGACCGTGAGGCCATTGGACCGCTGACAAAGTTTCTGCAAAGATCCTCTCTGTCATTAAGATTAATCACTACGACTTCGCACGTCCGCATCAGAACATCACACACGAGACACAAACAGGTAGAAACTTGAAAAAGACCGAATTGACTAACATAGAGCTTTTATAGCTATTTACAAAACAATCAACACATGAATAAACAGAGTGATGCTTCTTCCAATACACAGGCTGTCATTCAGTTTTCTTGATTCTAGATTAGGTTATATGCTGCTGCATGAGTTTAGTTTTCTTTGGCTGTAGCCTGCTTTAGTCTGGGTGAAACTAAAACCCATGAGAATGCATCTATAACAAAGAAAATAAATCAATTAAAATAAAAGTCCAACTGTTTAAGTGTTGTTAGTAAATCCGTTTTGTCGCCTTTTACTTTTATTTTGAATGAATGTGCTCAGTTACTGCTACACAATCCAGTATGAGAGTTAATTAATATTTTGCTTTCTTGTGTTTGGTTTCACTCGGAAAAGGGCTCAAAGTGAGACGTCCTCCTCTTTCTCCTCATCTTCAGTTGTATCAAAGCGGACAAAGTTTTGCTTGGGCCAACTGCGCTGTCACTCAAACCTGCTGCTGCTCAGTGATTGGCGGATTCCGCAAACTGTCCCGCCCCTTTTGGCTGGCAGTAGAGTTGAAATGACACCGTGGGAAAGGACAGCGCTTCAAACAGACGCACTGGTGAAGCTGAGCGTACGCAGCTCCAATACGGGATTATTACTATCGAAAACGGCAACAACTTCGAGAACTTTCTAAAACTCTTACAAAGATGAAGAGAAACCACGATTTTAGCTGCTCTTCGGACAGCGAATTAGATGAAGCTATTGAAGTAGAGAAAGAGAGCGCAGACGAGAATGGGTAAGTGTTTTTATTTTTGTCGAATTGTTCAGATTGGAGCAGTTTTCTTAAATTTTGCTCATTATGCTTTACACACTCACTTAATCCATGTTATTTATCGTAGGAACTTGAGCTCTCCTCTCGGCTCGCTGTCCCCAGCCACGTCCACTCAGGTGCAGGCGAGGAAGAGACGTCGTGGAGTAAGTATTAGCCTATATTTGTGTTTGCTGTTTTCCAAAATTGAAATCTAAAATCTATGGTAAAGTTGTCTCTAAACTATTGTTAATGGGAGGTTTTTTTTTTTTTTTTTTCAGATTATTGAGAAACGGCGTCGTGACAGAATCAACAACAGTTTGAGTGAACTGCGCAGACTCGTGCCCAGCGCCTTTGAGAAACAGGTAAATACAATAAAAAGACACAGTAGCTCAAATACCTTCACAATTGTTATAATAAATCTAATTATTTTTTTGTTCTTCTAATAAAGGGCTCAGCTAAACTGGAGAAAGCAGAGATTTTGCAGATGACTGTGGACCATCTCAAGATGCTTCATGCAGCTGGAGGCAAAGGTGAGAAGCTGGAAATGTATTTTAATGGAAATCCATAAGTTAGCAACATGCTGCAGAAAAATGTCTCATGTTTGTAGAAAGTAACAATATTAGACTTTTATAGATTTAGTTGTAATTTAAAATCGTACGACCATAATGAATTTGAGCAATGTTTAGTTTCTTCCACTACACAAATCATTCAGAATCTCTAAACTTCTATTTTCCTATCCTTCCGTCAGGTTACTTTGACGCTCATGCCTTGGCAATGGACTATCGTGGTCTTGGTTTCCGCGAGTGCTTGGCAGAGACAGCCCGCTACCTCAGCATCATTGAGGGCTTGGACAGCACTGACCCTCTGCGTATCCGCCTGGTGTCACACCTTAATAACTATGCCAGTCAGAGAGAGGCTCACTCTGGCCTTAGCCACTTGGCCTGGGGATCTGCTTTTGGCACCCCTCCTGCGGCCCACCTCACCCACAGCCTGCACCTTCTCCAGCACCAGCCCACATTAACAGCACCAGCTACCCCTCTGGCACCAACCAGCTCAGCATCCTCCTCCAGTACACCTTCTCCTTCTACAGACAGTCACCTGCCGAGTCGACGCAGTGGCAGTGTGACTCCACACACAGAACAAGCACCTCTACGTGTCCCTGCTACAACTGCTGCTCCCACACCAGTCCTGCACCCAGCCTTGGTCCCGACCACAGGTTCTAAACTGTCTCCTCCTCTCATCTCGTCACTTTCAGCTTTCCCGTTCCCTTTCAGCGCGTTCCCACTCATTTCCCCAACTACAGCTGCAAGTATCAGCAGCACACCAGCTCCTACAGCCAGCGTTGGGAAGCCCTATAGGCCGTGGGGAATGGAAATTGGGGCATTCTGACTGAAGCCTTAAAGACTGATAGAGACTTTCACGGACAATTTCTTTTTTGTGAACTTTTTTCTATGCCAAGGTCCAGAGGAACGTTACGTAGCAGTGTAGTGTTTCTATTTTGCATTTGGTAAAGAGGCACACTCCATGCTAAAAACAACAGGAACTATTCTTTGTTTGTTTCTTTGATTGATTAATTGTGTTGACGCCCACTTGCTGATGATATTCAATCAGAGGTGGCTTTTCCAGATGGTCAAGCAGTGGCCTGTCAAGTTTGTGGGTGAAACTGCCCCCCTTTGTGCCTCCTAAGTATCACACAGAGAGGCCGCATGTGAAAGAGAGTTGGAGCTGTAGGTGACCTCCCTTTTTACAGCATTTTATGGAGTGGAATAACCGAAACCAGGTGCTTGTTTGACCAAATACTGGAAACAGAAGTTTGCAACCAGCTTGGTTAGAGTAAATGGACCCATCATTGTTGTGGTCCATTCTTTTGATGTTTCATTATTTATAGTCAAATCTAAAATTACCTCACTTCAATTCCATTTCATTTGATTAACTCTGTCAATTTGTCACCCTCAAAAGTCTTATTTTGTATGTGTTTTTTTTTCTTGTTCTACATAATATTTATGGATGTGAATATGTAAAATAATTGTACAAAGAACAAGCGGGCACTGACAATTCAGCTTTTTTACTTTTCCTGACGGAAATTACGGTTTATCTGTAATAAAAAAACGTTTCTAGAAATACCCTGAAATTGTGTGGTGCTTTTGTAAAGCTATTGCAGTGTACACAATAGACGTTATATTTAAAGTTCTAACTTTGATGCAAGGTGTTTAAAGATTTAGTCATAGCTAAACCTGGGCACAACACATTACATTCGAACTAAAGGTCGCGTGTCCTTTTACGCATGCACGGCACCAGAATACGCGTGCGTAATGACGACGCGCGGTGACTCCTGGTATCAGATGAGGCCGTAGGTTTCTCTCAGCAGCCCACTGTGAGTGTGCAGGAAACCATTAACAAGGAGGGGATATCCTGGACAATCGCAGCCCGGCCGGCCCCATGCGCTGCGTGGGAACGAAGAGGAGGAAGAGAGACCAGGAGATGGATGGAGTCAATAGAACTTTAAGAATTGTGGAAGCGGTGGAAGCTAAAATGTCACCATCAAACATATTTACATAATAAAGGGTCTCAAATATTGGCCTCTGGTCCAGATCACAACTGTTCACGAGATTACAAATAATACTTTGGTTCCCTCTGGTGGTCATAAATGGTCTTGACTGAAATACAATTTGTCGGTCGACTCTGGGGTTGTTCTCTTGAAACAGAATGAAGCAAATATAAAGATATATATCCAAACTGATAGCCTTCTCTATTATTTTATACAACAGTTGGTACAAAAAAATATTTTAACAGAGAACTTGGAGTCTGGAGACAGACACCCTGAAATAGTTTAAAGGATTAATAATGTACACTCACCAATGTTTTTACACTTACTCTACCAGTAACTTTTTAAGATCATTTGACACAAAACATCAGCAGACTTAACCAACAAAAGATCACTTCATTGTAAACAAAGTGCTTGTGTTTTAATGTTAGTTTTTTTCTTCAGTCAGTTATAAGCCTTTGACTTGTCAGTTTTCTCAGAGAAACTGAATAAGGATACCAAGAATAGTTAAGCTTCACACTCAAAATTGGCCAGAAATGTTCTTTAAAGCTTTTGTAATTGTAGATTTTTTTCATTGACAAAACCAGACCGCTGTATTCTTCTGACTGAAACAAATAATAACGTATTTTACTTTTCATAGATAGCACAAAGCAGGGCTCTGAATGGCTGTGCTTATGTGATCCACTCCAGTTACCCTTTGCTATCCGTAAAAAGATGTTCTTACGACATAATAGCAGCCACCACAATGTATCCAAGGATTTGTGAGAACAAAGAAGTAGTTGGACAGATTTAAATACCTACTTCCACACTTTTAGTTATTTATTACATTGTAGAGCTCTGCAATATAACGAATTTTAGGTAATATCGTGAATGTGGTTTTCAAGATATCCAAAAATGTAATATCGAGTATATCGTTTATAGTTAAAATTGCCACAAAAAGAACCCAGTATATAAATGTAATAGGTCTACACTTCTGTGACTCATTTGCAAACATTTCAAATTGTTCAAGTGACATCTCAGCATTTTCCAGAAGACTTTCACAATACAGTTGTTTGCAGCACAAATAAATCTTGTTTAAAGTTTTTGTTGTAATACAACAGTGATCGGGTCTAGTCAGTAATGGAAATCACAAAATTGAATTAAATTGTTATTAAATTGTTTGAAAATATCTTTTAGATATTTCATGACTAAGTTTAGTGTATTGATCAGAAATCTTTTCCACCAGATATCTAGATTCATGACACTATTGCATTCTATAACTTGAATGCAGCCTATTGACGTAATAATCGTCTGAATATAGTTATCGTGATATGCCCAAAAAATATCGATATTCATTTTTGTCAATATCGCCCGGCCTGTCCTATTACATTGATTTTTTTTTTTTTTTTTTTTTTTTGTGTGTGAATGTGTTGAAGTCACTCCCAGACAACAGTTTCATTCACTGAATCCCAGATCTTTATTATCCACTTCTTGCTCACAAAGATATATGTGGAGAGGAGGAACACACACATGGACAGAGGAGAGAGAGAGAGGCAGGTAGGAGTCACCGTCAGCGCTAGTAGTCATACACTGTACTTCTGTTTTACATGGCACAAGCAAACCATATCTACCTGCCTTTTAGGAAACACACTCACACGCCACCTACGGGCTAAATGATGCATTGCCACTGAA
The DNA here is from genome assembly GCA_038363315.1 of Mugilogobius chulae. Taxonomy (NCBI): domain Eukaryota; kingdom Metazoa; phylum Chordata; class Actinopteri; order Gobiiformes; family Gobiidae; genus Mugilogobius; species Mugilogobius chulae. The sequence goes on from CM076408.1 coordinate 29,629,201, forward strand.
AAATGTTGAGGCTTTGAATACGGTCAGAATTTTCACCTTGACAGATCTCAATACTGTGTGCCAGCTTAGAGCTCATTCTGGACCAATAGTGCTGTTGAGTGCAGTGGTTCTAGTAGTTGCTGATGCTGTTGAATATTGGTAAGCACTACTCTAGCCTCAAGGAAAAATATGGGAAATTATTCACAGTAACAAGTCTGATCTCAAGTGTAGGTCTTGACTCCGCACCTCTGACTTCTAGAAGAATGTGTTTGAACTGGAAAACAACAATAAATGCAGATATACCATTGGTTCAGGGTTGTCATGTGACTTATTTTCCCCAAGTTGCCAAGTTGGACAGTATTTAGCAGGCTCCCCTTGAGCGTAATGCTGTGCTATGATTGAGCTAAATGCCTGCCCAAGTGGAGAGAGAGAGAGAGTGAGTGCTTCTAAAATGCAAGTGGAAAGATATAGAGGCTGTAGACGGAGAGACGGAGGATAGGCTCATTAAATGCTATAGTGTTCCCCTGTTTTGTCACAGAGGCTGATGCGCAATGACAGTTCTCCACAAAATGCTCACTCCAGCTATTTCTGGTGCCAACGTGATCATTAGGGAGTGAGGTGGATGGGAAGCACTCCAACCAAAAGCATCTAATTTTGGAAAGAGAAGCAGATGCCAAGAAGTTAGCAGTTTGTGGAGATGAAAGTCACGGCGCACATTAGCTAGCTGGCAAACTCACAACAAACACCTTAGCCTGTCACCACACACAAAAAGTTATCAGGCTCAAATGGACAAAGTAAAATATTCATTACATCCATTTATGCAAGAGGATATTTAACTTAGATATAAAAATGGCACACTGCAATCAATACTTTTGCTGCTTGTATAAAACAAAAAAAGAAGTATTTACAAAAAACCAATGCCCACTTTCACTTGTCAATTTTTTTTCTTTTCATTGGAAACAGAGCAAAAAACATTCTTATTTTTGGGAAGAATGGGTGGGAGTCATTACATTTTTTTCATTTTAAAACAATTTTTGCATCTTCTTACCACCCCCAACCCCACCTGAATCTCCCACTGTTTAGGACCATGGATGTCTGATCGTAATGGAAGGCTGATGTTACAGAATGGGGAGGCTAGTTTTTAGGGGCAAAGGCGTTGGGAGAGGGAAGGGGGTCTGGGGTGGTAGTTGCTGTGGTGGTGTCGTTGGTGCTGGGAGGGTCTCGGGAGTCGGGACCATGGTGGGGTTTCTCATGCAGTCACCTCTTCTCGCAACTCCTTATTCCTGCGCACTTCCTGAGCGTGCTTCTCCTGCAAATATCACAAACATCGTATTGTTAAACACAATTCTAGAGATTCTAGGGAGTGACATCTGGGAGTACCATAAAAGCATGTGAGTCATATATAAAAGTAAAAACATAAAAACCAAAACAATGTAATTGAAATAATAGTACTTTTATGGTCACAATTTATAGATACTTTTAAAGTTAAACCCATAATTTGCATTGTTTAATAATTTAAAGAACTATGTACTGTATCTTTATATATCTCTCGCTATATAAATATATTTCTAACTGCATATTTTAATGCCATTGTTTACTGTTGTGAGTTAGTGTTATTAGTGTAAACTAGAACTACATTTATAATTTTCATGCCCATTTTTTTTTTTTTTTTTTTTTTTTTTTTTTTTTACAGTTTATGTTACAATATCTTTTTACACATTTTTCCCCCTGAGATTTTCCCCCACCTCTGTGTTACCACAAAACAATAATACATATCAATTAAACAATTAATAAAAAAGTAGAGCATAAATAATATCGGGGAAAAAATGAATTAGCAGTATTTAAATTGCTTTTCTAAGCCTCAGGGTTGCATCCAAGTCTTTGAGTTCACACTTTTTAGCCAACTGATGAGACATATAAACTGCTTTATAACCCTAACCTACCCCCCAGAGTCTCCCCTTATTTTCTCGTTCAAATTAGTGACTCTATTGGAAATGTGATTGTGAAGTTAGTGGTTTACTTTAACTCAGAAGTAACCAACAGTTATTGCCATGGATAAAACCAAAACATTATTTATTATGCTATGAGGTTAATCGAATTGTCAAATATGGTCACATATTTTACTCCCAAATCATAGTTTTTGTAGTTGGTGCCAGCAGTTTTCATGCACTCATATTGTGGATTTTGCATTTTCTTTCAGGAGAAATCTGCCTCCAAATGTTCAACAAATGTATTTATCTGCCTTAAGTCTGGTAAGAATAAATAGGATAGGCAGGGTAATCGAAAGTCACTTCTAAAGGATGAGGCTGTGCAGTGTGCTTACCTTCTCCTGTAGGCGCTCCATCAGAGCGGCCATGTAAGCCAGCCGGTTCTCCTCGATCTGTTCCATCTTGAGCTGCAGCTTCTCCTCGGCCAGGCGGCTGAAGTTGCTGTTCTCCTCCATGGCTCTGAGCAGCACATCACGCTCGTGCTCACGCTTTTCGGCCAGAGCTCGCAGCACTGATGCCTCCTGGGACTAAAGACAAGACAAAAGAGTCAATCCCTGCAAAACTAGAGTGACTCGGGGAGAAAAATGAACTGAAAAAAAAAGCTGTTTTGTTGGAGTAGGCAGAAATAAAGTGCTTTTCTCTTTGTAGCAGTTTCTAATAGAAAGGAGATGCCACAGTGCAGAAGACAAAGGGTTAGGAAACTGTCTGCTGTATTGATTTGTAGCTCAATGGGATTTTGCAAAGACACCTGTGATTTGTCATACTCAGTCTTGTGTAGCCTTGTTCAATCACTCATGGCATTTTCTGCTGTTTCTACTGCAAACTTCACTTCTTTCAAAAGTCCACAGACATACAATTTTTCATACAGTCAATCTGAGGCATTTACATATTCTGTACTTTGAATATCTGCCTGTTTTAATTTGAAAGTGGCATCTAGTCACAGAGATACATTTTTTATGATATTGCTACTAGCATTTCTTCTCATATAGGCTAGTACTAGTGTATAAAATATAGTTAAGCCCTATGACTGCAGTCTGTGACATTTGGCCCACGGTGGAAGTGTGATATTGACCACAGGATTGATTTATGGGTGTGCTGTGGATTTGTCAGCCGCATGACTTCAGTATTGACATCCAAAATCAATGATGTACAAGAATTGGACAAAGTAATTTCAGTTTTGGGAAGAACTGGCACTAGACTAGTCATCATCAGAGTGCGCCAACACACACATTATCATTTCAGAATAAATAAAATAGGTCAAGGATGCACTGTCAACTGGTCTATGTTTAATTTTGTTGTAAATCTGAATCCTCCTTGTTGTTTCAGGTATTGTGATGTAAATTGACAAGTGCCCACTGGGTTTAAGTGATAAGATGCAGGCTTACTCTCCGCCGGTCTTCAGCTGCCTCCAGTTTCTTCTGGATGTCCTCCAGGGACAGGTCCCGTTTGGGGGGGTTGGTGACGCAGTGGGCTGCTTCGGACACAGGGGATGAAGGCTTCAGAATCACCTCGAAGGCCTGGCCCGACGCCCGTTTGTTAATAGGTTTGATGTCCAAGTCTGAATGAAAGAGAAACAAGAAAGTGTGCCTGTTAAAATTTGTCTAAGCAATTGCCCAATATGCTAGCAAGACAGGACAATTTAAAAACTATTACAGTAGTTTTGTTACATTTTGTTTTTGGTATTAAACCTAGAATGAAGAATTTGGATTTTCAGTAGATTCAGTAGTGTGATACATGCAGTTTCTTTTTGTTTGTTTGTTTTTACAGTAACAGCAGTTTTCTTTTGAAACACAAAAGAAATAGATAAGCACTTGTTTTACCTTCAAAGTCACCCATGACGTTTTTGCGTGTCTCGGGATAGAGGCAGGAGCAGATGAGCGACAGCATCGAGAGCTCCTTCATCTTCTCTTTGTAAGCTGCACAACCACACAAACATTACTTAGACACTGGTCCACTGACACATTTATTCATTAACCCACTTTTTAGACTCCCAGAGCTGTAAATATCAAACATGAAAAAATTATTATGCATCACTTTCCTAAAATAAGCATCAAAGGGCTTTCTTCAAGGGTTTACACAGATGTTTTGGCCTTTGTCTCCAGACTGTATGTGTCCTAATTTCCCCCTCTAGCAGCCAAGATGTTCCCTTCCCCTCAGGACTCTACACACGCCGTTAGATGCATTTCATTTTAGCCCATTATTTATTAACGCAGAAAGGACCAACGCCCTATAGCTTCCATTTTGTAGCTTAAAAAAAATCAGATTAGCCTAGTCATTTAGACTAAGATTTAATAGAGAATTTGAGGTAATAAAAATTGTGCATCCTTACATTTTATAGTCAAGGACACTTTATATATCTGCCCAATGGCGAGCAGAGGTACATTTCATCCCATAGAATTTTGTCTATAGCCCACATTCAAATCTGAAACTACTGGCTAAAGGGAAAAGCTAATAATTGGAAGCTAATAAAGGATTTAGCCTATCTGTAAAATGCAGGAAGCAGACAGATCTTTTTGTGGCAATAACATCACAGTTAAGCTGGCACCAGAATTGACAATTATAATTTGAACACCATCAGTGTCGCGGTCAACGAGCAGGAACAAAGCCAGAAAAACACTTGTCTAACCATGAATTAAACCATTTGAATTGGTTTCCCCTCTTTTTTCTGCAGTTATTCATAAATAGACAGATCAATTTGGGATAGTAACGTTAAAGTAAAGCTGGCATAAAATAGATAAATTTGTTTTTGGCAATTGCTGGTGCCCTGCTCAAAGAACAACGTGCCCTTAAAATCACACTGCACATAGAACAGCCAACCTTGTCTACTTTAGCTTTTCATGTTTTTTGGCACACATTCACTGGTAAAGCATGCCCATCAGCATACTGGGAGGGTGGAGCTTGGGTAAAAATATCTGCAGCACATAGAAACTTGTGCCAGAATGTGCCTTTGGAGAAGTGCTCCGTCAGACGCTACAGCTTCACAGTACAAATTTACATTGCGAATGTCAATGAGGTGTAATCCATCACGTCCTGCAGGGATGAAATGTGGCAATGATTTATACTTCGGAGCAGGTACAGTGGCCGATCTACCAATGAGATTTAGTGAAAAGGTGCTTCTTGGTGAGTGGGTTACAGTGTACAGTTAACCTAATACAAATCATCTTTCCTCATATTCCCTAGTCTCTCCAAGCAGACGGTTAGACGCCAAACTAATATGATCAAGGCTCACATGTAGCTGCAGCACTCTCTAATGGTCTTGTTAACCCTGTCCCAGAGGAGCTCAGAACAGCAGGGGGCTTCAGCTGCATCAAAGCTCGTGGGTGAGTAAAAATCTGACATGGACGAAGTAAACAGAAATAACTTACTGTTTGAAGTGTTGAGGTTTTGGCAATGAACAGTCTTATTGTTACAATATACACGTCTTTTGTTTTCGTGTATTTATATAATTTCTGTTTGATCTACGCTGGTTTGACAATAGAAACCAACAATCTTTGATTCGGTTTGAATCAGTATTGTAACTTCAATGTGATGCCAATACCAGTGAATTTAGCATTAAAATATCTCGAAACTCTTGACTGTAAAGGATTTTACCATGTCCCTCTCTAATTTAGACCTGCTTAGATCCTTGTTGGCTGAATCCTAACTTAAGTCTTGGCTTGATCTGTTTTAATCTTAGTTTTTACATTTACCTTGTTTGGTTCTGGTTTCCATGTAGTTTTACTCTAAATGTTGTTTGTCTTATAAAAAAGTTAAATGGTGAAGTAGTTTGCACCAATGACTCACAACATTGTTATTGTAAGACTGTTGTTCTATTTGTCGTTTAAATCTGTTGTTTAAAATGAGCAAAAAGTACTTATTGACTGTGAAAAATTGAGCTTATCTCCAATTTAGTCTTTAGTTTAGACATTTGTTTTTAGATGCTTTTGATTCATTTCATAAGACAGAAGTGTTCTGAACAAATACAGACACAAGGGCAAGTCTTCCTTCCTGGTGACCTCTTGGTCTTTGCTAATAGGCACTATCTCAGGTGTACAGCCGCAGCACTTAGCTTTTAAATAACCTAACCACAGTTACCTCTGACATCCAAGGGTAGTAGGAGCGATGCACTTTCATATACTCGTCAAATACTCATTAGTAACTTTGTGTCGTCTGTAAGGATTTCATCCGCCATTTTGACAGTTAGGAAGCAATCAGTTAACGATTCATTAGAGCAGATAGTATAAGCTGAGTGCTTGTAAGAAGGAAATCATTGGTTTCTAGTGACCAATAAAACAAATTTATTGACTCCATCACTATAAAAGATTCCTTATCATTCAAAAAGAATCTCTTTGTAAATGAGGCAGAACTCCCAAGGCAATAAAACAGTTTTCTCATTTTTCTATATGCCTAATTTAAAAATATGAGATTCTCCACTGTGCAAAATATTAGATTATTTTCCCATTTTTCTCGGGGGAAGAAGAACTCCTCTGGCACCCACAGTAATGAGCTCATCCCTGTGGATAAGGCAATGACAAACGACAAGCAATGACATCCCATAGTAGGAACCGTCCAAACCAGTGAGATGCCGGGAGGATGTGGCAGGTAGTATATGACACTATAATGATGCCAGTCCACCCTATAACAGCCTTGCATGCTTCTAGCTTAGCCACAGACATGTTGGCAGCACTTCCTCTTCCAATCTACCACTAGAAAAGCAGAGGTCATCAATATCTGCCCCCTCTCTCTCAGCTGCATCCCTCAAATCAGCTTCTGTAGTAAAACCCTCAATTTTATGATGCTTTCTTTTCCACCACACAGCACCTCGCTCGCTACTATTCCTACCTCTTCATTTATCTTCAAGGTTATATTTCGATAACAGAAAGAACTGCTGATGTGGACACGAGTGTACTAGAAACTATTAAGGTTGTTGCTATAAATGTGACCGAGTTTACTGCTCTCCGGAGTGTAATAGCGCCATGGTAGCATTGGTTCAACTCATGTGCGATAACTTTTACAATGAGGCCTTTTGATAACCATATAATCACAAAGTTATTAAGGCATTATGGTGCAAGAAGGGCTGCTAAAGGAATTGCTATGAGAAATTGGACAACACTGATGACACCCAAACCGCACCTTCTATGCAGATTTAAGGATATTGCCATTGTTGAGATGCAATACATGACTAAAGATTTCAGCTGAGAGTATCTGATTTCCAATATGCAGTGAACACTTCATGAGTACATGCAAACCATTACCCAGAATCAATATCATCAGACGTCGCATCCGAAGCTCTGTGGCAACACGCTGATCTTGCCTGATTAATCACAAAAGATTTATAGACCTTTGACTGCAAATGTAGCTTCAGTACAAGGAAAGGATATGTGGGCTTGTGTGTCACTGCTGCACTGGGTTTAATAAAATATCTCTGTTGTCTGATTAGTTTCTGTTTCTCCCACAAGAAAGAGAAATTGATTTTGGGCACCAGTTGAATGACCACACCTAATTGGATATGACAAGAGAGCATGATACAAATCAGAATAAGCACTTAGGCTGCGAATGCACATAGCCTAACAATGTAGTAGTGGTGATCCATTCATACAATTTCTATACATTCAAAGTTTAATTCTATCCAAAGAAATTGCATAATGTAGACTAAATGAACTCAGTGACCCACAGTCTCACCATGGCGGCTTGCACATGTGCCTGCTCCTTGCCCATCCCACCCTGTCTGTCCACATCTCAAATCATGAGGCAAGAGGAGGAGGTAAAGGGGGAATTAATGCCAGCCAGGTTTGAGCTGCTGGTCGTCTCCCTTGGTGCAGACGCCAAGACCCTTAAAGCTGTCTGCCCCTCTATCTATCAAGTGCCCAGTGAGCCAGAAGACAAACTGGATCAGACAGGGCACACTCTTGCACTTTAATTGGTATCTACAACCAAAACAATGCATTTGTTAAGTTATGCCTCTGGCAAGCTGTTTAAAACCTTTGAATGTGGTGCAATAAATAATACATAAAGCACTCAGATATGGATGGCAAAATACAAGGCCTAACCCTGCTATAACCACCATTTTGTAATATATGTTGATTCTAGTTATTGGCACATTTCAAACAGTAGTACAGCCATTATGTCATAGTCAATAACCAATATAAGCCAATAAATTCTGTCTGATATGTGTCCATTCGCATCGGTCGTAAATTTTTCCCTCGACTGCAAAGCAATCCTCGACAAGTCCATTTTTCTCCTATTCATCCAACAGCAATTTGCTTCACTGTAGACTTGACACCGTTCCTATGAAAGTCTGACCCAGATTTGGAGAAGGGATTTGTCGCGGTGAGATGTTCCACACCCCGGAGAGAGAGTGGCTTGCTCTTTTTTTTTTTTTTTGAAGGGACCATAGATGTTGGGTGGGGTCGCTGAAGCTGCATTATGCTGCACGACCGTGAGTCAGGCTGAGAGAACAGGTGATGCATTCACGGACCAGCCACTGTTTAATCACTGATTATTAGTAAGCTTAATAAAATACACTGATTTGAGATTATTTGTAACGGAATGAAATAGGTGCGCCATTACAGCAAACGAACGTAAAATGTGCGTAACAGCCAGCAAATAAGAACTAAATCCCTTGAAATTGTACATTCTACATTCTTTAAACATTTCTTACTTTACCAACTGCAAGAACCACTCCCTTGATTTAATCATCAACCATCTCTGTGTCGCTTTGTGCCTCGCGTCTTCAAATCTGTCACCTCACGTTTAACTTATCTCAAACCACAAGAATTAAAATGCGTTTGGTCCAACTTACCGATAGCGGTTTTGGCCATTTTATCTGGTGGTGTGGGAGCTTGGACCGAGGATGCTGTGTCTCGGGGTGAAGGACTGCTTCTAAGGCACTGAGTCAGCAGAGACGGGGGCTGCCGGTGCGCCTGGTGGTCTGTCAGGAGGTGCGTGAAGACCGGGGAGGATAATAGGGAGCGACAGGAAGTGTAGCTGCTCCTCTTCACATTAAAATCCACCTGCGTCTCACGACTGGGTTTATAATAATAATTTAACATTGAATATAGACTTGGCTTATTTGCATTGCGGTTATTTTTATTTGTATTCAATTCCGTTTTCATAAAATTTTTCTTTTGTAAAGCCCCAAATTACGTATGTACATATCTTTGCATGTTTGATGTTGTTTTACATCTTACTGAACATTTTTGCTTGGACAATGTAGCTTACCAATCTTATTTTGAAAAAGACTTTTGTTTTCGGCGTTGTGATTTTTAGCTTGACAAGGTTGTGCCTCCTATAGTTCACCCCTATACGACTATGTTGGCTAAAGTGCATGTCTCATGTCCCTGAGTGGGGAGGAAAGGGCGGGGGCCTCTTCGTGTGGCTGCTAGTGTCGCCTGGGCCTGGTCTCTCTCCATGGTGCTGAAATCAAGAACAATCAAACTGACCAATTCATGTATTCAAGTGCACTGACCTATATGATTTTTATTATTATTGTTAGTTTATTTTGCCTTTATTGTCAAATTACTACTGTTTATTGTTTTCATTACTGGACGAGTAGAGGGATACTACAAAAAGTCATATTACTCACCTAAATGATTGAGGCAACTGGATTATCTTTTATTAGCCATTATACCTTGTTAAAAAAAAAATAATGAAAAGACATGAACAAAAAACATGGGGAAGGGCACGCTTGAAAGATACTGGCGTGAATAGCAGGTCTAATGTGGTGGAAAACATTGAATTGAAGACTTGTGCAAAACCGTTCTGGGCATTTAAAAAAAAAAAAAAGGTATTAGATAGTTGAATCTATTTTCAGATTGACTTGCATAAATACACCTTTTGGTTTCAGTTGATTAATGCCCTATTTGTACCTCTGGCGACTGGGCAGCTAAATAAACTTTTCAGTTGAATCCAATCTAATTCAGTGTAAACATTTTTTTAGAGTAAAGGTCCCATATTACACAAAACTGACAAGAGTAAGTTTTTAGACAATTGTGTAATGTTGTTTACGCATATTAAACATGCCCAAAGTTGTGTTATGTTCCATTCACAAATGTTTATGTCGTCCTGCTTTTTTTTTTTTACATCTCCAAAGCTCAAAATTATCCATTCCACCTTGTGATGTCATCATGTGATATTTTTTAAATGTAGGAACAATTAGCTTTTACTTGACCGCTTTACTACACAAAACTAGAACAAGCTTGTTGTCTTTTTCTAAATATATTTGAACTTTTTCTTTTATTCAGTTGGACACTTTCAAATATGGTTTTCCACACAGACAAGTGGAGCAGTTTAAACAAGGCTAAAACCATAGCTGTAGCTTGAAATATGGGCAAAACCAAGGTTGAAATTATTGTAGTTAAGGTTTGTGGAGCTTAAAAATATATGCACTTACTGCGTTAGCATGTTGTGACATTACAAGGTGGATCGAAGTGTTGTCAGGTAGAAAGAAGAACTCAAAAATGATTTTAGTTGTGTAGAACAAGTGTGAATGACACAAGAAGCAACTGCAGGTGTGTTTTCACATCAAAATAAGAATAAAAACATGTGTAGGCCTATATATGCTCTTTAACCTAATAACATTTTTACACGTGGTATGGAAAGCAAAGACTGGGTTCTAGTCAAGCCTGGTTTTTCCATGTTTTAGGCCTATATGTTAAATGTTTTATGCTGTTTTTTAATTCATTATTATTATTATTTTTTTATTTATTTATTTATTTTTTTGCTTTTTTACTCATTGTAAACCAGTTTCCTTGCCAGGACAATTAATTTACTACATCTACTACTTCTACTATATAGACAGGAAATCTTCACAGTTGGGCTGCTACTGCCTGACATATACAATTCTGGTTAGAAATACAGTATATAGCCTAGGCCTATATAAAGCTACATTACCAACAATTACCACTGGATGGCAGCAAGTCACTGCTTGTGGTGAGAAAGAGAGCGAGAGGGAGAGAGAGAGAGAGAGAGAGAGAGAGAGAGAGAGAGAGAGAGAGAGAGAGAGAGAGATGTGAAATATGATCAGTCCATAGTACAGCCACGCCTGCATGCATGTTTAAACAAGCTAGATAACATTCTTCTCTTTAATGTCTTTAATTTACTTATAGACAATTTTCTTGGAATAAATTGATTTCATCCATCCACATGACTGCAGCTCATATTTTGCAGCTCATATTTGGTTGCCAGGACGACGGACGTGCATGGGCGGGGCTCTCGGTTGAGGACGTACGTTGAGGAGGAGGAGGCGGGAGGCGCACGCAGATGTTCCTGCTGTTGTTGGACCAGAGACACCACGAAGTTCATAGCGACAGTTTTAACCCTGGACACCTTCTTAGAAGTCAATCGTCTCGGCCGCCGGTAACAGTATCTTTTTACGTTTAACACTGATTTAACTTACTGGTGATGTAGCTAACTTAAGTTATAGACTCAAATCTGTCTGAGTGTAAGGTTTTGTCATAACTTGAACTTCACTTGAAGCACAGCTAATGCATTAACAGTATACAGAATTGTGGTGTTAGCATGTTTGCTGTAGGGTCTCATTTCACTAAGACTAGCTCACGTTACCACGCTCGGCTAATTGTCAATGAGCACAACAGCAAATCAACAAAACACGTCTATGAAAAAACAACGTGGTGTTCCTCATCCAGTCTTTCCTTTTGTATGTGACAGACAGCGCTCTGCTAACTCAGGCATTTGGGGAAAATTAAAATGGACTGCGATGTTCAAGCGAGTTATTCTGGTTATTCTGAGTAAATACCGCCCTAGAAAACTATGTACCTAAAGTTTTAAACGGACTTCACATCGAGAAGCCTTTGCTGCGTGTCCACGTTTTCTTACATCCGGTGTGTCTCCATCGGAGAGGTGGGTTTGTCTATGAAAACCCTTTTGGAATATTATGCTTCCTGCCTTTATTATGTGGTTCTGACTATAAAAAACAAAAGAAAAGCCTGGCTAGGGCAAGTTGAAAGAGTTTTCTGGTGATGGGCCTATTCAGTATTAACAAGTATGCAAAAACGTGTAAAGGGTTAGAACTACACAGTACAAACTAGGAACTAGGAAGTACTGCCCTCTGGGTTAATGAAGTGAGCGAATAAGGCATGAATTACCTTTACATCTTTGTGGAGCAGCCAGTTGAAATTTGCCCATGAGTTGGCTCTGGGCAAGACAGCTCTCCCCTATTTCCCGCAAAATAAAGTTTAACATGAGAAGCATAATAAATCCATTAAACATTACTATGCATTTCAGAAAGCTCTAAGGCATTTTAGTAAAACTTCATATTTGTGAAATGCTTTATTTATAAAAAGCCAAATGAGTACATCAGTTACAGTCAGATTGATCGACCCTTTGGCAGAAGGAGAAAACATGTTGCAGTTTGTGAAGTTGTAAATTCAACATTTCCACTCCCAAGGGCCACAAGACGCGATGATACACCTTTTCTTCAATAGAATGGAGGCTTTGTGAAGTATTGATCCCAAATCAATTCAAAATAATTCTTAGTAATGATAAGCGTCAGGTACGGCAAATGAAATATTTTTCATATGCAATATTCATATTTTTATTAATATTGTAGATATAAATATAACATTGAGGAAAAATGTTGGATATGTTCATCTTGCTGTGGTGACTCATTGTGCTGGTTTGACAGTTTTAAAATTTACTACAGAGAAGAAGCATTTGCATCAGTGTCTGCATTAGGGCTGCAGTCTTTTAGTCCTTTAGTCTATTCATAGTTGACCAAACATTTTTTTAGTCGACTAAATCTTATTTTGATTATAAGGATGTGTATTCAACAACAACAGATTTATTGGTCTGATATGTATTTTTACATAAAACACACTGTTTCTTTTAATTTTCTGTAATAATTATTGTTTTTGCAGGAACTGCGTACTAAATCATACTAGTCTTTTTGCACAGTTTTGGTCAGATCAAAGCATGCTTTCTTGTAGTGTTGTCACAATACAAAAATTTCCAACTTGATTTTGATACTAGGGAATAGATTTGATTATCGATACCAATTTCAATACCACAATGAGAATTAAAATCTTTAATTCAAGTTTTTGTCCCACCCTTCTTTTTAATCAGTCAGTGGAACATGTCTTTAGTCAACCAAGAATAGCCCTAATCTTATGTCTACACTTTTGATTTATATGGTAAATTGCAACCTTTCTTCAAAAGGAGAGCACTAATTGGATACTTACTCTCAAAAAGACTTGCTTTAGATGAAAAGAAACCAACTTGAATAGAACAAGACATCGCTGGCATCAAATCAGCTCTCATTTCATAGTTTGTTCAGGTGAGCATGGAAAAATACATCCTGATGAGATGAAGAGGTTTGCAGAGAAATTATTTCCATTTTGAATCGCTCTTACCTAAGACTTTTCCACACTATCAGAAAAAACCTGCTTTGCAAAACTTTACTATATTCATCACTTCCAGCGTTATTTCTGTTAAGTGTTTGTGTGGGAGGGGTTTTCCTCACAGTAAAATCTGTATACACAGTCACCTCATGCAATTTCTGTGGGATAGAAATGAGATCCACCATATACTTTATGGTTAGAGTCGCTGGTACACTAATGTTTATATATTAAACTTATGTTGAGTCAATTATTTTCTTATTTCAAGTATTGTTTTTATATCTTTACAATATAAACATTTCTTCATGTGCAAAATAGGTTAAACTAAAGATATTAAGGCATATATACTATATACATGTTTGTATGTTCGGTATGTGCGAAGTGCGTAAACACAGCATTACAAGGAGAACAAAACGGACCTATTTTTTCTTACCTATTTTCTTAGTTTTCTGTAAAGAAAGCAGTGGGTGCTTCTAGCGCATGTACAGTACATTTGTCTGGGGAAGTAGGACATCTTTTAGACGCACACAAAGCAAGGTATTTAGAAAAGCTTGCTGAAACATACACTGGTGTCTTCTATCTTCATCAAAATGTAAACGAAAAAGCTACAAGTTTAGGCTCACAACCTCCAGCCTGTTAGTGCAGCGTGCTCCACAAAATACAGCCATTTTACAATTGAGATCATTTAAAATTACTTAGAAACGAGCAAGTTTTCGGCAAAGTTTCCATATTTGTAATGCGCGCAGACAGCGCTTTTGCCCTCCAGCATGGAGAAGTGGGCGTTCCCTCGAGGAGCGTGACGACACGTGCAAAGGGTCAATATAGAGGAATTTTCATTCTACGTCACTTTCAGCTCTACTGCTTATGTCGCCGGCAGAAAGATACGCTGTCCATCTAGTTGGAGAAATCTCTGATTAAAACAACAAAACAGGATGAGAGCTAGCTGTTTCGATCATGTGTATGAACCGGTATGACAGACATCTGGCTCCTGAAGCTTGAGTTTTTCTCGCTGTTTTTTCACTCACCTGAATGTAACGTGTGTGGGTCGTAGGGTCAAATTTCATTCACAAATTTACAGCATAACTTGAGGGTGATAAACTATTGTAGTTAGCTGACAACAGCACTGGCTAGTGTTGCTTTCTGCATTCCGGGTGCGCGTGCATCCCCCGAGGTATATATTTATGTATTTCCTGGCGTTGGGTCGTTTTTCATAGAGTTTGATAGTTTATTTTTTACCAAATATTTAAAAAAAAAAAGAAGAGTAAACAGTAGGCTATAGTAAAAAGACAACAGGGTTCAGACCTGTGGATCTTTATAAATAGAAAAATCCAACATGTGTGTTACTTTCTCCTCATTCCAAGTCCATAGTTTGCCTGTTATCTTTTCTTATCTTTGTTTAAATAAATAAAATGAATTGCAGCTTTTATAAAATAACTTTATAACTTATTAAAGGTCTACACTGTAACAGCAGGAGGTTGAACTATGACTATAATTACAGTGTGTTGTACACACATTGCCATTACAATTAAGCTTGTCTTTTTGAAGAGTAACAGAAGCATATTTTTCCTTTGTCACTTCTGTTTTATAAGTCACCTTTCACCATTGGCGTGGTTTATGTGATACTCATAAAAGAACTGTTTGTTCTTTATTGTTGCGTCATTCTAAAGATTTTGAGGACACGTTTCTGGAGTTAAGTGCTTGTTTTATTGTCACATATTAGACTGTGCTGTGATTGGCTGGTTGTCTTAGCTCCATCAGATCACCTTAATCCCAGGGGCTTGATGCTGTCACCCTCAAAGCAAGCCTAGAATTCATTAAATCTATATGGTTCGTGAAGAGACTAGCAATGACTTTAGCACTGCCATGGTTTCTTCCTTTGGATGTAATGAGTCACAGTTATTTTTTTTTAGATACAGATCACGACTTTTTACCATTTTGTTGTCTGAATACAAATTTCTCAAAAGTCTGATCTGCTTTACTTTCAATCCCTGCATTCAACTGCTTTGTCCCTGTGCACTTGTTTTGGTCAAATATTTGGTGTTTTCTAGACAGTAATAGTGTGCGCACCTGGAGCTGGCAGCAAACTGAGACAGCCTAATATGTTTTGACAGTCTTTGAAGTGGATGTGGACAGCTCGGCCAATGGGGGTCTCTCACCTTACACCTGCATCCTCGTGTTTACCTCAGTCAGAGGGGACATGCTGGCTGCTCAAGCTTTTGCTGAAGATGGAAAACTTTTTATGTGTTGTCCTAAATGAGAAAACTTGTTAATCCCTTTAAGTACTAGGGATTTGCTAAAACCTTATTCAGGCTTTAAGTAATTTTTCAGCTGAGCTGATTCACCATTAACATTATTGTGCATGATTATTTATTTGGGTATTCTCTCTGTTGTGACAAAAACAAAACAGTATTTCCAATATACGATATTTCTATTTTAATACACGTACTAATTTATCACGCAAACTATGGCCAAACCATGACTTGTTAAGCAGAGTTGTACCTCTGGAGTTTCACTTTAAAATATAAGTGAGGCAATTATTTTTGTATTCCACAGGCGTGCTGGCTGCGTTTGGCTCGCACCATGCCATTCTGATGAATCCTATGGTAACTGTGGACAAGAGCATAATTTGCGACAGCTGGTGAGTTTTATTATAGTGCTCCATTCCCTGGTTGTAAAGCAATGCAGTCTCATTTTAGCTATACACTGGCAGCAGCCTCTCTGACTTTATTAAACCCTTTTCTCCCAACCTTCCACTTTTCTATTGCATAATCAGTGAGGCATGCATAAGTCATTATTTGATACCATAAACCCTTTAAATCATTCACTGACTCATCTCATTTATTTTTGCAAGTGTTCCCAAAGACAGGCACATAGGATGGATATTGGATATTGACTGGTCCTCCCACATCGTCCACACCAGTTTTTGTGGCTGCCGGCAAACAAGATCTACTTCCTCATTATCTTACCCTTTGTGAGAGTTGATCACAATGGTGGCTGAGGCTGACGCGGTGTCCCAAACCAGTGGAGTTCGGCTGAAACAGGAGATCTCGTTGCTCCATGGCGTCTGTCTTATTGTGGGAAACATGATTGGCTCCGGCATCTTCATCTCACCAAAGGTAAGAGGTCTGTTAAACATGATTTATCTTTATTTTGCTAGATTTTTACTTTATGTTGTTGTTTTTGCAAAGGGAGTTTTGATGCACACAGGATCGTATGGTCTATCCCTTATCATCTGGGCCGTTGGAGGGATTATCTCTGTTTTTGGGGCACTGTGCTATGCTGAGTTGGGAACCACTATCCGAAAATCTGGAGCCTCGTACGCTTACATCCTAGAAACCTTTGGTGGTTTCTTAGCATTTATACGGTAAGCTTTAGTTAATTAATTTGTTTGCTCTTGGCAAAAAAACAGGTTAAGCAGGTTCTATTATCCAAAAAGTCTGATGCAATGTGTAATACAATGTTCTTCAAGTACGTCCAGATCAAAACTCAGACTATATTAGGCCTAAATTAGAGCTTGTAATTGTTTATATCAGTTAGGTCTAAGACGTAAGCCATCATTCTAAAGTATGCTTAGCTCAAAAGAGGACCAAAACATGAATAGAGGCACTGTTCAAACTGGGACAGTAAATCAAACTGGGACAGTAAATCTGACCTTTATGTTGATGGCATCCTTATTGCAAATATTGAAAATAATAGGATTTTTCCTGGACTGTGTCAATATTAAACAGAAATGGGCCGTATTTGAATCCAGACAAGTGGCTGAGGGCCGGACTGTGATTATTGGTGTGACAAATAGACATTACTCAAACTAAAATTTTTAAAAAATGTAATAAATAAAAATTTTCAAAATGTTAATAGAAAATTGAATAATGTATTATTTTGGGTATTTATTGTGAAATTAACCAAGATCATAACAGCTAAATCTATGAAGAAAAAAGCAATATAAACATTACCAACTTATTTTCAAAACTGTTTCAGATGCCTGACTAAAACAGGTTGAGGGCCGCATCTGGCCCCCGGGCCATAGTTTTCCCATGCCTGATCAAACACTTAGTACAAGAACACTTAAGGGAAATACTAAATACTTAAAAAATATTGTTATGGGTTATTGAAATATAAGAATAATAATATAATATTGATTATCAAGCCTATTCCTCAGTATCAAAATAGAGTTTGAATTTTTAGTATTTATTACAGCATCATGCGGAAAAGCCAAAGGTGAGCATGTAACTGTGAATTTGCCGTTTTTTTTTATTTTGTTCATACAATGTCAGACAGTTAAACACAAAGTTAAGTTTCTTAAAGTGACCAAAAGGGCTTGAATTTAGTAAATGGCGCTGTTAACTGGACAACAACTCCACCCTTGGAAACTACAATCAGTAACACTGAAATCAAAAGTAAATAAACAAAACTAATCTGGCAAAAAAAGAGAAAAAAATTCCCTCTTATTGATCAATCTCAATTTTTAAATCGATTTTGTTTAAACTTTTAAAAACAAACTAAAAATAGCTTTTATGAACATAAACAAAAACTTAAATATATTAATTAATTTTTTTATTTTTTAATTATGTATTTTTATTCTGCCTGTCTTCTGCTCCAAACCATATAGTTTTACTGACAAAGGATTGGTTGTTGATCTTTCCATTCAAAATCTCCAGATTGAACCTCGATCTCTCAATTATACGATTAATTTCCCAGCCTTAGTTTTGCTTTTCTGTATTTTTTTCTGTAAGTTTTCTTTTTTAATTATTTTAATTCAAAACAGAAACAATTAATGTTTAACCTGTTTTTTGTTGTAAAACAGGTTGTGGACTTCACTGTTGATCGTGGAGCCAGCGTGTCAGGCAGTGATCGCCTTGACTTTCTCTACATACCTGGTACAACCCTTCTACCCGACGTGTTCAGCTCCTTACGATGCCGTGCGACTCATTGCTGCTGCCATCATCTGTGCGTAACTCTCTCCCACCACAACACTTTTGACCTTTGTCTGCTGTTTACACTGCTGAAGGCTAATGCTTCATATGATGTGCTTACAATATGGATACTGATCAGGAAATGTTCAAAATATACTTTACTTAAAGGAGACCTATTGTGTTTTTCCATAAATTTAGAAAGAAACTATGACATGTGAAGATCAATATTTCCAATGTAGTTTTTTTTTTCATCAAAATGATCAGAATCTGATTAGAAATAGAAACAAGACCATTGAATTGCAGAACTGATAAGCCTCCGCCTCTTCATTGTCAAATGTAACTTTTAGCAGCAGATTTTAGGATAGGATAATTTTATGGTAGTGGAAAGTGGTTACATAACAATTTTGAACCCTACTTGTTTTACTCGAAATCTGAATTCTACAGTAATTGCAAATAATCATAGACAAATGGTCAGGGATAGGTGGTAGGTGAAGGCAGGAATTTTCTGAACACTGAAGCATCAACTGCAGGACAATACAAGATTACTCATTCCAAATACCACTATGATGAAAGAATGTTGATGTAACATTGTTAAAAAAATAAAAAAAGTGGATTTTTCATATCAGTTAGGCTTTAAAGTAATGTCTCTTGGCCAATTAGAAATTGCAGCAAGTATTGTAAAATTGTCGACAACAAACAACCCCAAAAGTCTCCTTGAAATCTTTGAGATCTTCGACCTCTTCAGAATCAGAAAAACTTTATTGCCTGGGAAGAATAATGATGATGATGATGATAATAAAAAAAGCTTGCAAAACCATTTATAAACTAAAGTGAGTTTAAATAAGCTTAAATATAAAAGATATAGAGCAATGGTAACAGTAAGAGGGTCTGTGAGGGGCTTAAACAAAGGGCTAGTCATGGCAGAACAGAAATTCGAACCAAGTCTTTAATCTGCGCTTTAGCCTTGATCTTTGGATTTGTGTTTACAGAAAGTCTTATTTATATAGAGGTTAAATATTTGGAATACAGTAAAACGTGTACTGAGTTCTTTCTGTAAAGCTGCTGTTCTCATAGTTTCTAGTACAAAGTAAACTGAAAAAACACTTGACTCATATCACAAGGAAAATAGTTGAAGGGCTAATGTAAACCATGACCTTAGTGCCTTTGGCCTTGTTTCCGTTGACTCTTCAGTTACGTGAACACACTGCTCTTTACATTCCAAAAAGGCTGCAGGTTAGGCTGAGTAGCAGTGCATGTTAGCCTTGTTTAAATTAGTTGAGTACTTTATGAACATATCACACATAATGCAAAAATGAGCAAATAATAAACTTTTCACATTTAACGTCACAAGCGTGTGTTTACAGGTCTGCTCACTGCTGTGAACTGCTGGAAGGTCAAATGGGGAGCAATTCTTCAGGTAGTCTCCACGTTTGCCAAAGTGCTCGCTCTCATCATAGTCATCATTGCTGGCCTTGTTAAACTCGGACAAGGTAATACAAATCTTCACACATAAAACATGGAAAATTAAAAGTAACATCTAAATATTCGCTCTTGTGTTTGTAGGTTTTGACCAGAATTTTGAGGATTCCTTCAAAGACTCCAAATTAAACCCTGGCGACATGGCTTTGGCACTGTACTCTGCTTTATACTCTTATTCAGGCTGGGATACACTCAACTTTATCACTGAGGAGATCAAGAATCCAGAAAGGTCTGTGTCACAGTCGTTTGCATAAAGAACTAAAAAGGAAATATTTTGCCAGGGGCGTACACAATTATGGCTTTTCAGTTGTTCTGTTGCTAGTTATACAAATAGACCCCGGCAGGAAAAACGATCAATCTGCCGTAGGTATGAAGAACTGGATATGATAGTAAATTCTCCCCCCAGAGCCTAGACCTAGTTGTGATGAAAAAAGAAAAGTAAACCTGAAGGAAAATTACATTCTCCAGTGATGGTGCTTAGTAATAGTTGTGTTGAGGTGGAGGGGGTCTGCGAAAACCACCCTGCTGAATGAGGAAGTGAGAACTGAGTTAAATGAAGTAGGCTGACTACTGATAGGCTGAACTGAGTTTATGATGTCGTCACAGTGGGGCAGTGCAGGAAGGTGAAGCAGATGGAGCAGAAGTGCTAGTGTCCCAGGCTGAATTTCTGCTTTTATTACATGATTTCATACTTTGTTTTCATATTGTTTTATGTTTTTGCAGAAATCTTCCCTTGTCCATTGGAATCTCCATGCCGTTAGTGACAGTGATTTATATCTTGACCAACATCGCTTACTACGTTGTGCTGGATGCAGACAGTGTTCTCAACAGTGACGCTGTGGCTGTGGTGAGTCTTTCTAATGATTCAAACTCGTGCTGTTTTCATGTCTTTATGTCTGTTATGCCAAACCTTGTTAAGCCTTTACAAGTTTTCTCTAAGTTCTCATCCTGTGTTGTATGTGTCTGTTGTGGTTTAGTTGGCATGAGTTTCTGCTCCTTTAGTCCCTGTAGCGTCACTGACTGTAGGAGTCAGAATGATGACAGGATCCCATTTAGTTAAATACGTTAGAGACCTGCACAGGAACACAGGGAGAATGTGATGTGATTAGTGGCAGGCAGAGAGAAAGGATGAGCTTTGATTTTTGGCCTATTGTGTTTTTTTCAACTATGTAAAAATAAACTAGAACATATGTAGATCAGCAATTTACATTTTGTTCACTGTAAAACCCCAAACTGATCTAAAACAGCTTGAAAATAGAAACAGCTCTACATCCTGTTTAAAACGGCAGAAGTACTAAACCCCACCTCTTCTTCACTTCAAAATTTAACTGTAACAAGCAACAGATTTTAAATGACTAATTTTTATTGTTGGAAAGTGACTATGGTACAGTTTGAGTATTACTTTTTGAAATATAACAAGTAAATACAGACAACTAGGCGGAGTGAAGAACAGGGAGTTTCTGAACACTCGAGCAAGAGCTGTAGAAGAATACAAAATTATTAAAAAGAATACAAAAACATACATGAATTAATTCAAGTGCAGCTTAGCCTCCATTTAATTTTGTATTTTATTTCTTTAAAATTGATTTGTAGGGGCCTGCACAATTAAATGTAGCTATTACATTTGGAAAAGCATTTTATTTTATTTTTTATAGGGCAGTGCTAAAAAAAAATAGATAACTGAACTGTCTCTTGTATTTCTTTTATTCAATCTAAACCAGGGGTGCCCAAACTTTTCTGTGCTGGACCAAAATTAACAGATTTTTTTCCCCGGTGGGCCAAAATGTATTACGTTTAAGTGTGTTTTGTTTTGCATTTGAAAAGGTTATTTAAGAGGAGATGATGATTAAATTGTCTTGTAATAACATGCTTTAGGAGATTACTCCTAAGTTTGGTTTTCTTCTGTATCTTTTCAGTCCAAAATGTAATAAAAAAGATCGTTCTAACAAATTTGAGCACCCCTTTGTGGGCCAAGTCTGGCTTCCGGGCCCCACTTTGGGCACTCCTTATCTAAACTAAAGATTTAGCAGCTTTTTATGTTGAAGGATATTTTGTTATTGGTAGAGAAAATTACATTTCAAAATCTGGAGCCTTTGAGAGTTGATAATTACATCTACTGTATTCAAATGTTATTCATGTTGCATGTTTTATTCATGTTTATTATTTATGTGTAGTATTTGAGACAAAGGTGGACCAGTGCATATTAATTAACACTTAAACAAATGCAATTATGTTTATAGCCCTAGACTGATAACCTTCTGCAGACCCTCTGGCAGGTTGTTGCAAGGATAGTTTGAAGTTTGTCACTCTAACCTCTCACCATAGTCTTCGACCACACAGGAAGCCAAGCTGGAACATTTAGTTTGTCACACATTTGCCCACACACTACACCACACTACACCACACTACACTGTTTTGTGTTTTTGTACCTGTTGTAGAGGGCTATTTTTAGTTTATTGATCTATTTACATATGTTGTTTCTTCTGTTTTTGTCCGTCAGACTTTTGCAGATGAGGTGTTGGGTTGGGCTCGCTGGCTCATTCCTCTGTCTGTAGCCATTTCCTGCTATGGTGGGCTCAACTCCTCGATCATCGCTGCTTCTAGGTCAGTAAACAAACTTTTTTTGACCTTTATAATGTACCTCAAACAGTAGCTCCATTTAGCTTTGTTTGTTTCTGCTGCAGGTTGTTCTTTGTGGGCTCCAGAGAAGGTCACCTGCCAAGTGCTCTGTGTATGATTCATGTCAAGTGTTTCACTCCAATCCCTGCTTTGCTTTTCAATGTTAGTATCAGACATATTCAAATGCACTTCTTTAAATCCCTTTGTTTTTATGAAATGTTTGATGTTTTTTTCCTCAGGGGGCCATGTCTTTGATCTATCTGTCTGTTCCGGATGTTTTTCAATTAATCAACTATTTCAGCTTTAACTATTGGCTGTTCATTGGCATGTCGATAGCCAGTCTCATTTACCTTCGCTTCAAATCACCAGATATGCACCGGCCAGTGAAGGTACAGCCTGACTACATCCAACACTACTTACACTGATACTTTCAACTGTGATTCAGAAGTTTGTCATCATCTGCATTTTGACAGTGAATATTAACTTTGGAAGTTCATAATGTTCTTGGGACTGTAGCCTGGGTTATTTTATTAGATAACACAATTAATTAGATTCCCCTCACTGACAATTACATGACTCCACATTGCCAAGCAAGCACAGCACGCAAACAGAGCATTATTGAATTATTCCTGAGATACTTACACTGATTAGATTATTTTAGATTATACTTTGAGGTAAAGAAGTGATTATTGACTCAATGTATTTAACTATGATTGTCTGTTTTGCTTTCTAGCTTTCCCTGTTCTTCCCAGTGGTCTACTGTCTGTTCAGTATATTTCTGGTGGTGATGCCTCTTTACAGTGATACCATCAACTCTCTGGTGGGAATAGCCGTGGCTCTGTCTGGTGCTCCGGTTTATTTCATCTGTGTCCACCTGCCTCCCAGCTCCAGGCCTGCTTTCCTCGCCAAGACCCTGAGTAAGATCTCACTCTATACTAGCATACCTCAACTAAAAGAAGGTCAGTCAGGGGATGACTGTAAGTAGCATAGGCATGATGAGTATGGGTTCTTGTTTTAATGAGGAAGGATTAGGATTAAGAGTTCAATGTGGTCCTGTTCTATATGTTACTGTTTTCAGTTCTACATATCACAAGGCTTGAGTTTGGTTATACAGACATTCTCAACTGAATCTGTTTTAATAAAGATGCCAGAAAGTGCATTTTGTTGCCCAGTACTGTATAGTCTGACACTAAAGGCTAAAGGCTAGCATACAGTTTACTAAACTTTGCTGCCATTGACAGCGAGCATCACAAACAAAAAGTCAATTTATTTTCTTAAAGAGGTGCACTTTTGCTCCTTTGTCTTACTTTTGTTCCTGTAGCTAATTGTGTTTTTAAAGCGACTAAAACTCAACAGATGGGCACTGTAATAGTGATAAGACATAAAATACTGTAAAAGCTTAGATTGCTGCTTATGTTTTGACAAAGACCATTCTTGTAAAGCTGTTAATGTTCCTATTCATATGTTCTTTTTCTGTTTTCTGCAGATAAGGTTTCGCTCTACGTCCAAAAGCTGTGCCTTTGTTGCGTGGCTTCTCCTGATATTGACTTGGACAATATAGAACTTGAAAAGATGGAGTGAAACTGCAACAACGCGCTTACAATGGGTTAGAAGCAGACAGTGGAGTCATGCATCGACAATCCAGGTCTATAATATGAAAGTCAAATAGTCTTTGATTTGAAGATGTTTGACCTTTTTAACCCAAATGAGCTTTATGAATAATGCAGTAGGACTCATGGCCCTTAATCTAAATGAGCACAGTGCCACACGCAGCACATTCACATAGTTACATGTGCCATTTCAAGTCACACTCAATAAGCTAATAAGCTCACCCAAAGCCTTAGGTTTACACTGCAGCACATACAGTAGATCTTTAGTATAATGTCACCTCTACATGTGCATTTTCAGGTTTTCACACACAGGAGTGGAAACGTTTAGCTCCAGCCTTCTTTTCCATGAAGTTTTTCTTGTGAATGTGTGTATTTTAAATCGGAGCTTTAACTTGGTTTTGTGTGGAGACAGTGGACCTGGGCTACCGTTAACTTGAGACTTGAACTGGACTTTTGCACAACATGTATTTACTTGTTTGTTTTTCAACTCCAGACTCCAGAGGTGCAGTCATAGAAGTTTTAGTTTTCATTTAGGTGGAATAGTTTACAAAAGTGCTTGAATGTAATGCGTTAGAGGTCTGCAGAAGTCCTTCCAAAATGTGTACTGTGGTTTTAAGGTATTATCTGTATTTGTGGCGCCATCCAGTGGCGGCTAAATATGCTTTATGGCAAAGGCTTTTTTCATGCAGTTGACAGTTTAAATTTTAGGATTTTTTTTTTACAGTCTTATAATGTTAGCGGTTTTAAAACTTTGTTGTTCTTGTTTTTTACTTTTACTTTTAGTATAAGCCTTGCTTATTTTATTATTCCTGAAACAAGTTTTACCTCAAAGTTTCATGTTATTAAATATTTATTTTAGTTATGTCAAATGCTTAGTGTGAGCAGATCTGTGAAAGCAATGCTTTGTTGATCAAATTATCAGTAATGTATATACAGTTCATTTTATTGCCAAAGCCTTGACGTAGACATGTACGAGTGTGAGCCTGTTTCACATCTGAAGATCTTACTGTAGCAGCTGATGAAGCTGGTCATTTCAACAAAGTTTACTGTTTGTGTAGAGAACTCTTTGGTGTTGTGTGTCCTAGTGCCTTCGATTTAAGGTAGATTATATTTTTTATATCAAAACATACTTAACAAATGTAGCTGAACACTTATGTAATTGTTGTTTAGCCGTGATTATAAACTGTATAATGTACTTCACCAGCCATAAGAGACTCTTGGATTCTGTGTGTTATTCCTGGTTGTGGCCCAAATAGTTAATGTGTTTTCAACGAGCTCTGTGTTGGATGTATCAGTGGGCATTTATTGTGTGTGAGAAATGTATCGTTTATCAATAATATTTGTGTTTTGTTTCAATAAACACTGTGCAGGAAATATAGTGCTTTAATTTTTCTCTTTTAGGCCTCTGTGGCTGGTGATAAGTTTTATTGTTTCAGGCTCCATATAAACTACTCATAAAGTGTTATTCTGCCTGGTTTCACGTTACAAGGTGATGCAACTGAGTAATAGTAAAGGTTTTTTTAGAGATGTGTCAGGTGTATGACTTATTTAGTAGAAATAGTAGAAAATTTTAGACCCACACTTGCGTATGTTTCACTCTTAATAAAAAAGCCATTCACAATCTATCAGTTGTGCCAAATCAACATGAGACACTATAGGCAAAACTACAGGTGCTTAGAGTAAAGCTAAATGTAAAAACAACCCTTTTTTGATTGCTACGCTGTGTATATGGTGTTTTATTAGTATTGCCTACTTTTCTATTTTAGTGCAAATTAATCAAATGAGCAGTTAAGGTCAAAATAGTGACATGCCCTCTGTGTCCCTCATTACAAACACCTGCTGTCAAACCAATCACACTGCTGCTTTCCACTCTCAGCCCCACCTTTCACCTTTTCTTCCTGCTTTTCCAGCAGAAACAGTTTCAAATGTGTTTGTGGGAGTAGTTTAGGGGGTTAGCTTCATTTTATAGAGCAGCCTTTAACCCCCACAGGCCCTCCCACTGTTTCTACCATCTAAAAAAACAATTCTCTAGCTCCCTGACATGTTATAGATAAAAAAATCTAATTGAAACCCTCTTATTTTTCAGTCAAATCAACATTCTGGAATGAATCAGAATCAGTTTTTACTCTAAACTTTCAAATAAAAAATACCTTAAAACATTTTATTGAACTTTTTTATTGAGTTCTGCCTAAGTTTATACAGGCCGCTAAAACTTTTTTTTTTTTTTTTTTGTGATAATAGGAGGAATTGTCCAAACCAAAAATATACCAAATCTAGTGTCATTCTGTCCCAGGCTAGTGACAACAGCAATACTTATCCTTACATTTACCCAAAACATTTTAGGCGGACTTTAAAACCTGATGTTCTTTTGTTCAGAGCTTCTTCTCACTTAAGACTAGAGTTAATTAGACATCAGAGGCTAAAACTACAGAGCCTCAGCTTCACAAAGAGTCCAGCCAATTGTTACTGTTTCCTTTAGAATTTTTTTTAAATGAATTTCAGGATTTGGATTTTGGATGTTTATGTTAAGTCTAAAGACCTATGGAGGAATAGTAGAGGCTCACTTTTCGTATTTGCCTGGTTTAAGTGTCTCCTTAGGTAGCTGGATGGGCCCCTCCTCCTCCTCTCTCTTTCTCACCTGTCCTCCTCCCACAGTGGCTCACATTTCACCTGCCTGCTACTCCTGTCCTGAAAAGAGAGGTGTAGACCCATCCCTCGCGGCCCAGAGGAGAGTTGGGTTCCAGCGCCTCATGCATAAAACATCCTCCTGCGAACGGGAAACCAAATAGACTACGATGACAAGTGTTACTGCCACAGGTTTCTAGTGGACTCACAAAACTGAATCATAACTGTGGATTTGGTGATCTGGTATTGCTTATGTCCCGTTGGCAGCGTCTGTCTCTGGGATGGACACAACAGCGGGACAGAGGAGCTGCTCAGTGACAGATGAGGTACACACAGAGACCTGCTTGGCATCATGGAGTTTCCCCGACGCCTGAACTGGATACGCAGGAGACCATGGAGGCACCGCGTCCGCCATCGGGAGTTCAACCGTGAGTAGACAAAAACACAGACACACTGCTTCTTTCAGTCATGATGTTAAATGTTCTAGTTTTATCAAAGTCTAAACTATGCATTTAATAATTACATGTATGTTTGCTGTAGTATAGGGATGGGGTATTTGTTTTATATCTGAAAGAAGATTAGATATCAGGTTAAATATCATTATACTAACTACTACGATATATCTACAATATGTGACCCTTTTTATTAAATTGTAAATGCTAAATACTTAAAGGTGACTGATCATATAAAATGTGAAGTAAATAATCTCAATTACATTAAACCTACCTCAACTTAACTGAAAATGTAAAAAGAACTTTCATATAAGGTTATCAGAAGATCTAATGATCTTATTTTAGTTATGTAAAAACATCTTGTTAAAGACTGATCTACAAATGAAGTGGTTGTTTTTACTCCTCTCTGTAGTAATACTACAAAAAAATGTTTTTACACACATATTTTCATTCATTAGTTCTGAATAATTAGTATAAAACAAGACATAAACAGCATATCAAAGCAAATTGCCATTAGAGTCAATTTAAGCTTTCCATTTTTTTAGTTTGTCAGTGTTCTTAATCAGTTCAAGTGAAATCAAATTAAATTTCCCTTGTTTGTTTGTCGAGTTGAAACTGTAGTGTGGTTGTCAGACTTAATGAGCAAATGTTTAATTGAGAGGGCACCTGTGTGGGATCAGATTGTAAGGAGAGTGGATTAGTTTGACCTGTCGTGGTGCCAATTTGAGCTTTCTCTGCCTCCAGACTGATTCACAGCAGCCACTGATAAGAAATATGCATTATTAATATTGTTTGTATGATAGAAATACCAACACAGCAAAGGGAAATTAATGGGCGAGTAGGTACACCAATTACGACTTTCGTTTATTCATTTTAAAGACAGAACATTTACAGTTACAAATATATGCCTTTTAATAAAACTCTGCTATTGGACAATGTGTGAATGCTCTTAATGATTAACATTTGCTCAGTTGGTGGCTCAGTCTGAATTGCTGATTTAGGTTTCTTGCCATAGAAATATATATTCTTGATACTGTTGTACAAGGTTTATTCAGAACATTAGTGAAGGTCAAGGGTCAAATAACCGATAACTTTAGCTGGTACATTAACAGCCCATAATACTTAACTCTGGCTATGTCATTTTGTTATAGCTATAAGTTTCCCCATAGTCATTATTTCATGTTATGATGATTCAAGCAGTTTTTAGAAATCAATAAAATGTAATGCTTTTGTCGAAGAAATTGATTAAGCATTATCATCGGTGCACTAATGGAGTCTTCGTAGTTTGTCTGGACTTGAAAGCAATGGTCCATATGGTTACTACTCATTTACTTACATACTAAATATTGTTTTTTTTTTTTTGCTTCAATAATTTAGGTACAGGATTACACTTGTTTACATCCTGGTGCACATTACTGCGTAGTACATTAGCACTGACCACTAGAGGGCCTCAACGTTTTGTTAATGTGGCAAGACACTTGACAGCTAAGTCTTGTAATATATTACATCCATCTGACTTTATAATTGTTTTAGTTTTATTTGTACATGGAGCTTTAATCATACACTTTTGATTTGACTGATGCATTTTTTTTACAACCATATATCTATTTGTTATATTTATTTCACTTTTTTATTCGTAAGTCAGTTAACACAGGAAGAAAGTAAATGTAATTGTATGTCAGAATTCCTTTCCGCGAAGCATTCAGTTTTCTCATTGGCAAAAAGAAACTGGAGAAAGAAAATGTTTTGAATCCATATTTTACTTTAACCCTTTAGTTCATAGGTCTCAAACTCGTGGCCCAGGGTCCAAATGCGGCCTTTGAGATGATTTTGTGTGGCCCCCAGAATGATTTCTAATTAGTATTGATTGTGGCCCGCCAATAAACTGCACACATTGAACCGAATTTGTGTTTTAGCATATTGTGTTTATCATACTGTTACAACCCTAGTGTCTAAAAGCCTAAAACTCACTGGGGATACTGCAAATTACATAACAATTTTTCCAACTTTTTTCCAGGAATGATAGTCTGACCCTAACGAATGTGAACTTTATATGCTTTATATAAGTCAGAGCAATATTTTAAAATGTGATCCTTGACCATCTCTGATTTCGATCATTTTGGGCCCAGCTTCATTTGAGTTTGAGACCCCTGCTCTGGGTGCTAGCATTGTTGATTTATAATACATACCAGTAAATGTAGAGTCTTACAGCTTTATACAACTGCTGGTACAGAGTTGAGTCTGGAGTTTTGAAGGCCGCTGAAACTTATCAGAAACAGAAAACCCAGAGTCTGAAGTTGAAGAGCCTGAAACAACATGAGAATTGCTACTTTGGCTCTTAAAAGTTACAGATATACTGTATAACATGGCCTTAAAGTTTTATATTATTCTTGCTGCTTTGAAACATCGCATTGTTGTCAGTCTGACCTGAAAAACAACCATAAAGGCAATAACACTGGAATAAAATGGTCAAAAACCTTCAAGTTACTGGATACACTTTTTAAGATTGCATACTGTTATAGTGTATTAAATGTGCAGTGTTAGTTTGTATTAAATGTGTAGACTGCACATTCATAGTGTTGACCTCTAGGTGCTCTTTCCCAAAAATAAGGTTTGGTTTTCCTCTTGCCACACTAAAAAAGATAGATTGTCTCTGCTTCCATCTGCTGGTTTCCTTAATCATCGGTGAGGACCATTTTTCACCTCACTCGTAATGAAGTAGCCTCTTGTGTCTGACGCATTGTCTCCGGAGAGCGAGTCTGGGGAGAGGTGTAATATTTGGTTTGGTGCGTTGCTTAAAAGCACAGGGGCATTAATGAACGCCTCCCATCTGCAGGTGGTGATTAATACGTACCACTTTAGCAGATTGTCATGCTGCGTCGCTGTGACCTTAGACTTGAACACTCATTTGTCTTCTTGTCCCTCACCCTTGACCTCTTCACATTTACTTTATTGCTTCCTTTCGTCTTACTTAGGTTGACAGAAGATGTTCTACTGAATTTATGCCTCCAGAAGCAAGGCCAGTTAAAATGAGGGGCATAAACTACTGTTGGTACAACAGATTTTTGTTTTGTTGGATTAATTGGTCATGTGTTTAAAACTTTTTATCAGTGGTCAAGTGGTACGTGACTTTGAGAAGTATTTTAAGTCCAGTTAATTTTGATTTACTTAACTTAACTTATGTCAATCTTGGTCTAACTTTAGATCTTCTTTTAACCCACTTCTTGAAAAAATAATTTGTGGTTGCACTGAAAAGTTGTCACCAGTCTCCCTTATTAAGTCCTAGTAAAATGTCTTCCACCTTTGCATTAATATACTACTGCAGCTAACAATTATTTTGGCAGTCGAGTAATTTGTTGTTTGATTCTTGTGTTTAGATTACAAAAAATTTGACCAATACAAAAATCACCGGATGCTGCTTGAAAAGAACATGATTTCTTTTCTTTTTTAGTTTTTCAATAAAAACTAATATTTATGTTTCTAGCATCAATTTGGAGTAATTACTGCTTTGTCTGAGACTTGATTTATTGATTTATTCGGTCATATGCAATGTGACAAATTAGACAAAATTAAAATTTCACAATGTCATTTAGACCAAAAAGGTTTAGGCAGAAGTAAAACATACTTATTATGCCCACCTATCTACAACACAAAAGTTAGTCGTTGTTTCCAAGAGAAATAAAACTAAAAACAAACTTAGAGGGTCACTAAAAGAGCATAGATTTATACTTTCTTTTAAAAAATACAATTGTATTTGATTCTTTTATTTTTTCATCCAGTGCGTTCCAGATAACTACACTGCGAGCACTAATGCAAATACTTTTTTTGTTTGTTCTGATTTAGGTTTTTTTAAATGTTTTTATTCTTCTGAGATTATACTGACTTTCTTTATCTACAAATAGCTTTTGTGTATAAGAAGGGAGTGTGTGTGTGGAAGATTTATGCATCACTATGGCTGTATTAAGGTCAATAAGATCTGAGATTTGTAATGTTTTCAGTTAAAAAAAATTGCATTTTCTGATGCATAGAAATCTGATTTATTGACAATTCCAACAACCTTGTTTTGGAGTAAATAAATAGGATATATTTTATTTTATATGTGTTTTCCCCATATACTTAAAACTTCTCAGCTCGTAAGAGGTGTATGTATTGCTGTGTAAGCTTATCTCAAATACTATTACTAAAATAGTTGGCAGTTATTCCAATTGTTGATTAGTTAGGAAGAATCGAATACAGTAATTTGTTGCAGCCCAGTTTCATGTGATGAGATATTGATGTCATCTGTAATACTTACAACTACATTATGTTCACCTTGTGTCCTTTTAAACCTACATAAATGTGCGGCTCAATATCCTCCCACTCCATGGCAACACATCTCCTAACTGTTTCCAGGAAATGATGAAAAACAACATCATTTCACAAATTGGGATAAAATTATTCCAATTTGAAATAGATTTTTTTCTATCAGTTCATCTCGACGTCTGTCCTAGTGTCTGACAAAAGAGTTGTTGGGTTGTTGTAGCTCACACGTGTTCCTCTTTGGCCGTTCCTCTGTAATTTCACACAATCAAGTTGGCGGTGGTCGCTGCGTGGGCCACTAGTGCACACAGAGAAATCAAACCAAGAGCGTGACAGAAACCGAGAGGGAGGGAGAAATCGGTGGTGCATGTGGTTTGTGACACGTGCTGCTCATCTCTGCCCCAGCTCTTCAGGCAAAACCACTGATGGAGGCATGAAAGGGGCTGCTAGAACAGAGACGCAGACTTTAAGCACAAACATGACACTATGAAAGATGTTTAGTAAACTAGAAGTAATGACAATATTTTATGCACTCAGACCCAGGTTCAAACCAGAAATCTTTTAGTTCAGAGCTAAACCTGCATAGCTTTAAAGATATTTTAATAGGACTGAGCGATAAATATTGTAATAAATTCATATAGATTTATCTACATTTTTGATTTAGCCTTATTGTTATTATAGAAGAATTCCTATAATTTTGTTCAATAACTAAATAAAATTAGCAATTTATAATGTTTGCACACAAATTATACATTATTATAATTATAATGAAAATCCCCACAGTACACATACAGTATCAGTGATATTTTATTATGATTAATTAATATTTCTCAATATTTCAATGAATTGTCCAGCCTAACCTATTTTTTACTAAAGAATCTGAATGTATTGTAAAGGTAATAACTTGGGTTGTAGATCTTTTTATTTTGCAAATTATTCAACTTGCGTAAACTTTTACTAGCGGTTATACAAGACTGTAGTAAACACCTAGTTTTTATAAACTTCCGTTTCTCCTTGTAACATTTTAATGATAGTAAAATGTTTACTACCACCGTACTATTCAGCAGGACACTCATTAATGTCCCACAGGAATCAGTGTCAAGTGCAGGGGTCTCCAATCTTTTTACCCCGGAGAGCTACTTCTACAGAACAAAAAAAGCAGCGAGCTACTCCGTTTAGTGGTCACAAAAAATGTTGTTTATTTGGGGCAAGATTTAGTGTCTATGTTAAACATTAGCATTGACTATTTAAAGAGCACATCTTCAGCCATCTACAGATACATTTACAATGGTGACAGGCCTGTAGTTAGAAATAGAATTTAAAATAGGAGTTGGAATATTTGTTATTGATAATTTGGGGAAAGCTACTGGTGCCTCTTAAGCTGTAGGTTGGAAAGTGTAATTGTGATGATTGGATGGTAAAAGTTTGTGGTGTTGAGTAAACTGAAAATGTAATCTTTTTGTACAAAATTTAAATCTAGTGGTGCCCAAGTGATTTTTTTTGTGTCTAAAATATTGACTGATCTGTGTGTGAGCTGAATATAGCACGAGACCCTGGACCTCATGTTTCTGGGCCTTCCCTGGACCTCGTATCATTGGACCTCCAGTCCCGGATTTCATCTCCCTGGTCCTCGTGTCCCTAGAACTCATGTCCCTGCTCTGAGCTGAGCTGCCAGCTCCATTGTGTTCCTTCTCAGTGCAGCTCCTGGGGCATTCACTGTGGTCAGGATGTGCCTCTATGGAGAGTTTGTTCTTCCACTGAGAAAAGAAAGAAAAGCGTTGGGGTGTTTTTCTGCGCTGGAGACTGAGACTGGCCTAAAGTCTAGTTGGCTGTGATGAGGAGAGTGAACATTCAAATGCTGATGAACCGGAAGATGGAGCTATATCAGTGTCACTTTGGAACTCATTAACAAAATAAAGGTTTTTGGGGTTTTTTTGTATTCAGAGAAGCACTGTAGTGTCTAATGTCAGTTATAGAGGATTATTGAATCAAAATGAATAACTCATGCTCTAAGAGGTTTTTGTCCTTTACACTAGTATTATAGGCTTAGTTCAAAATCTTATGCCAAAAGTGAAATGAATGAGTACACAATTTCGTTGAAATAATGTCATAATCTCATGCTGTCTTGTTCGTGTGGAGCTGATAGTGTGTCTTGTCTTGTCTCTGTTATTATAAAGAAGATATATATTTTTTATACGTTATTGACATTGAAATAGTCATCACTTACTTGTGTCCTCATAAGATGCAGCACTTTATGAATGGATAAAAGAAGACAGCACTAAACTGATCTAGAGAGAACAAATTAAGTAACTTTTAATGAAAAATGTGCATACACTTAAGATAACAAAAGACTTTATTCATTTCAAAGAAAATTAAACATAATTTAAAATATAAAAACATAGAAATATTTAAATAAATAGTTAAATAAAATCACAATAGACTAAGAATAAGGT
This sequence comes from Mugilogobius chulae, assembly GCA_038363315.1. Taxonomy (NCBI): domain Eukaryota; kingdom Metazoa; phylum Chordata; class Actinopteri; order Gobiiformes; family Gobiidae; genus Mugilogobius; species Mugilogobius chulae. The sequence goes on from CM076408.1 coordinate 29,662,951, forward strand.
TGCTTACTGTACTGTCAGTTAATGCCTGGCAGAGTGACAAGGCTAAAATGTAAGTAGGTCATGCATAGTGTGTGTAACTAGTCCAGTGCTCTACTGAAGGACAGATGTGTCATGGCAGATGTCTTCACTGTGGATTGGTGCAAAGCCAAGCAGAGAAACACACTTCACGTTTACGTTCAAGACGATGATTTTGGGATGCCCTCGTGAACATTGGAGACCTGTCACTATAGTTCTCAGTTGTTGGTCCTGCTCCTCTGGCCACTGGGGCAGAAAGTGAAAACCACAAATGCACTTCTGCAAACCCTGCAGCTGAACGAGATGTGCTCTGAGGGAAATACAGGGCAAGATTATGAACTAATGTTGTTACATACTGTTGGCCAACCTTCCTTCCAGGTCCACACCCTGCTTTTGAGAAACATTACCCTCCCTTCCTCAAAATTCTTTTCGAACACTAAATAAATTCCAGATGCTTGCTTAAGTAACAACATTCTAACCTTATTTAAATGGTCAATATTATTAAATGTACTGTTTTTAACTTCCTTAGTTCATTCTATCATATTGTTTCTGTGTGTGAACCTCTAACTTCCTCATTCTTTCCCCGCAGGTGTGTCTGTGTTAAATTTTTAGATAAGGGCTGAGCATGGGAGAGGAAATTGTGGTTTTCAGGGCTTTTGCCTCCAAACAGTCACACCCTGCTCTATATTAGTTTGCTCTGATTATCTATTGGTCAAGTTTACGGTTCTGTATTTAGATAGACAAAAAAAAGTTATTAGAACCATTGCCTTAAGATTTTGATACATTTTTCATGCCAAATTCTGTTAAAAGATCACTGGGGCATCAAAGCAAACTTAAGTACAGTTTATAAACTAAAACATTTTTACAAAAAAAAAAAAGTTTTACACAAAGCTATAAATTAAACCATGACCAAAATGCATCTACTCATTTTGGCTCACAAAGTAAAAAAGATGAGAATTTTAAGAGAAAACTTTTTAACTTAAATTTATCATTTAATCAATAAAGTCAATAAAATACAGATTTCATTTTTCAGTGTTGACTTTGGTGAATTTTCTGTTGTGATTGTGAATGAGTGCATTTTAATTGCAAATTATGTTATGACTTCACTTTACTTGATTCCCAAAATCTTGTTCAGAGTAGACAATGTGGGATTATGTGTTACCAATAGTAATATAATGGACAAAATAGGATGATGTGGCATAAAAATCTCAGACATCCTATTATTTTTACTTTCTCCAGTTTGTCATCAGCCTGAACGTCTTGGGTGTTTGCCTTTGTACTTCTCTTGAGTGCATGGGTTTGATTTGATTTGGGGGTCATAGGGGGACACAGTGGGGCATAGCGGGCGCAGACCGCTGATTCATTTGCTTGAGTGCTTATCAGACTGCTCCAGGTGTGGCTCTGAGCATCGAACCAGCAGCACCTCCATCACCACAAAGTGAAGCCTGCAGTCTCCTGGTGCCGGTCTGCACAGCTGGTGAACAGTGGGTCTATCAGGGCCTTTGTTTGTGCCCTCTCTGCACTCTCTGTACTCTGTGCACTGTCCCGACAGTAAAGAAGCTCACAGCAAAAGAAAAGGATCCAATTGTGGAAGTGGAGAAGACACAGCACAATAGCGGCATGGAGCGACGGGGAGAAGAGAAGACGGAAATAGGAATGGGTGACAACATAAAAGTAGATGTAGCCACAGTTGGACAAGGAGGCGTCTCGCTGGATAATCTTTGAGCACAATGTACCGGCGGCGAGTTAAGACTTACAACCACATTGCAATGAAAAGATGTTCATATTACAGTAGGTATTCACTTTCACTGCCATTTAAACATCCTAACATACTTTGTAAATTTGAAGTGAGTTAATATCAAATAGAAGCTACCTCAACAGTGTTTTGGTCATTTTGATGCTTTTTGTCACAAGTTGGAAATCCACAGTGTTGTTGTCAATTACTTTGTAAAGGCTGCCTGGCTGGACAAACCTGTACATTTTAATTGACTTTTTTTTACCCAGGAAAGTCCCACTGAGATCAAAATCTCTTTTTCAGTGTAGTTCTGGACGTGTATTTAGTGGTAGTGGAAACCAGAACAAACAGAGCAAACTCAAGGCCCCGGGTTATACTAGAATTGACCCCAGGGCCTTCTATGGGGCAAGAGCTCTAATCGCTGTGCCATTATTTCACTAAAAAAGCTCAGATCTGGTCACTGTAAGGCGCCTTTTCCATTAAAGTTATGAAGCACTCACAAACACTCGGTCTCACACGCGCTCTTCAGATGACTCAGAGCGCCATGGCAAATTGGATTTGCCACGCAATGCCCTCATTATTGTTACCAGGGAAACCAAGAACCCCTCCAAAGTCATCCCGTTTGTCATCTCTCTTATCCTGGGAGAATGAGAGCTCTTTTTGGAGAGAATTATGATGGAGGATGTGAGAGATTATTGAGATTGTGCAATGTTTTTCTAAACTTCCGTGAGAACTTGTGTGTGGATTTTGTCACCCTTTACACTTGCATAAGTTCAGTCTGAAGTTTCCTCAAGAAGTGAATGAGTTGATTTGAGAAGCAGTTGTATCCTGTGGTGTGATGCAATGCAGGCCTTCCAAGCACTATAGATGGATCTTTGTACTACACGTTGCCTCAAACTTAAAACTCCTCTTTTTGGTAAGATTTCTTGAACAAAATGAAAATATATTTGTATGGAAAACACAGAGAGCTTTTTAAAAATGTATTACAGCATCAGTTCTTTCTTCATTTGCATTTCTGCAGTAGCCTGTATGCAAATTAGCCGCTGTTTCCAGGCTCAAATCAGATGTTTGCGCTCTCATAATAGCAGGCTGTGTACATGCAGGGTGTCAGGGCCGGAGAAGCGCACATGTAGGAGGGAGAGCCGCCTATTCAGTCTCCTGGGATACTCATCATCTGGCTGCGTTCAAAAGCCTAAGAACCGCATTGTTTGGGCCCATTCAGACAGGCCCATTGTAAGCAACTACACTGCCATTGTGCCGCCTTGTGCAGAGTGACAACAGTTTATGTGTGGACTTGTGTTGGCCTGTGTCATTGGGGCATTGTGTAAGTGTTGCATATTATTACACTCAACAGTTTGTGTGCATTTGGAACCCAGAGGTGTTTGTCTTTCCCGGGGCAAGGGGTTCAAAAGTTGTTAGAATTCAGTCACAAAAACTTGACTTTTTGACTCTGTTTTTCCATTTGTGCTGGTAAGATTTTACAACTAAATTTCATGCTCAATTCTGACAAAAAGCACTTTTTTTCAAAACTATTTACAAGTCTAAGTCGCTTCTCTGCACATGTAAACATAGAAAGCGTTTACATTCGTACAAATATCCTGGTTATGATCAAAATTTTTAAATATCCTGGTTTTGTGTGTGTCCATGTAAACACCAGATTCTGACAATAAGCTGGTTTATCAAATATTCTGGTTATCAAATCAAATCAATTTATTTTTGTATAGCCCAAAATCACAACAACAATTGTGTCTGAGGGCTTCCCAAGATTATTAATTTTGCAAACATGAATAAAACAAAAAATAAAACAGTACAAATTTTAAAAAAAAACATTCAGAAGCGGTGATTCTTCAAGCATGTCAAAGCAGATTATTAGTAAACAAGCAAATGAATAACTGTCAAGATCATCCACTGTCCTTCGAACCTCCTTCTCAGCAGGGAAAAACGAAAAAAAAAAAGAAAAACCTTGCGGAGAACCACAGTGAAGAAGACATCCACTCCCATGGACAAACAGGTTCCATAGTTGTTTCTCATTAGTCCATAATGAGACACCAGGTTATTCTCACTGGAATATTCTGATAGTATCCAAAATATTGTAAACACTGTATCCTGTTGTTTTTGTTTGTTTGTTTTGTTTTGTTTTTACTAAACTGAGCATGTGCAAAGTCAAGAAACTCATCTGGCAGAAGCAGCACATTTTCCCAAAATGACTTAAAATTCTTCTTTTGTTTATTCATTTTTTAGCACTATAGAGATTACTCTCCATATTTCTTATTAATGTGTAATATGTTATCATTATAAAACAAAGTAATATAACACAGCCTATTCTGAACTGACATCAGACTTTTGACATATTTTATATATACTTTCACCAAACCTTCGACTGTGTTCTATAGTCGTATGTTCCTATTTGATTATTTGGTTGTATTTTGTCAGTTTGTTGTTGGAAACATGTTAATAACTCAAAAGATTGCCATATCTGCATCATTGTTGCCATAGTTACCAGTCTAAATATCCTGGATATTTCAGTGCAAATGTAAACAGGAACGTGAATAACCTAAATAACATGATTTCTCTGAGCACATGCAAACACCATATTCAAAATATTTTCAGAACCAGAATACTGTTCTTTAACCGGGTTTTTCGTGCACATGTAAACTCACTCATAGAGACTGAAAACTTATGTGAGTTGGTTCCCAATTTAGTCATATTTTCAAGTAACTCAGTAAGCTGCAGCAGTAGAAAGATAGTTGGCAATTTATTTTGGTTATAAACCTGAATATCTGTATTTTAGTTTGAGGCACGACGAGGTTCTTGTGGAGCTCTGTGTTCTTGCTTGCTTGTAATATTAGAGTTCAGTAAGTCTTCGGATTAACAGCTTGTTAGCACATCTAGCATTCAGGCTAACACTTTTGCAGAAACTGTGCAGTCCTGTACACTCAGAGCATGTTATGATTTTAGCTCAGAGCAGATGGGAGTGGGATGAAGGCTCTGCAGACTGCGGCTCTGCTTTAAATGTCATGTTACGTGTTTACAAAGTCGAGGCAATAAACAAAATCCCATTGTTGACAGCTCCAGTTCGGCAAAGTCACTCTTCAAATATACATTGTTGTTTGCTATCTAAGACAGAAGTTGCCAGCAAAACAAAAAGCATAAAAAGAAGCAATGACGCCTGAAATATAAAACGTCTCCACGGAAATTGAGTTGTTCAGAATTTAAAAGAGAACTCTTGGTTTTTGAATTTTCTGAAGTTTATTTCAACACAATTTTTTATGATATTTCCAACATCTCTATGAAGGAAAACAAATCTTAAGAGCCATTATTATCTATTCTGCTAATTCTCAATTTCTTTTCACAGAGTACAACCATTTTGCTGTCCTGGTGCCGCCTGATTTAAAGCAGGTCTAAAATAGAACTGGTCCAGGTGTAAATTATTAGCTCCTTGTTATATAACAGTGCTTAAGTGTATTGGATCAGTTTGGACTAGCCTGAGTGAAAATGAGTTGGTCTCCAGGTCTGATCCCTGGAGCAGTGAGTGCCAGGGGACGGGAAGCAGCAAACTTAAGTGATAATGATTTGACTTGAGGCCTGCTTTCTATTCTGGTGTTTAATGGGTTGTCTAAAGTGGGACTTGGTCAGATAAGACCCATTGACACTCTGCAGGAGAATGACAACAAAAAGTGACCAGACCAGACCAGAGGGTGAAGTGGACAGCTCACATTTTTTAAACCAATTTAGGTGTGGTAGATAAACAGGATCCTCAAGTTAAGTTTTGGTCAACTTTTGCTGGTAAAAAAGCTCATTTTGTCAATTTGAAAGCACAAATAATATTAATGAGCTTTAAAGGGCCTGTTCACTGCAGTCTATAAAGAATAACTTGTTTTTTCCATAAATGTGATACTTTATAGATTTGATGAGCCATTCACTTCACTTTAAATGGCTTTTGTACACTTGCTGCTTCTGTCTTTTGTTACTTTTGTTTAAACCAAATGGCAGTAAAACGCTTTTCCAAAGAAACTGCTCATTATTTACAGCGCTGAGAAATTCTTGACAGACTGCTGTGCTAAATTTACAGGAATGTTATTCTTAATTATTCAGAGACATTGTGCAAGCAAAGTATGTGTGAGAGGACCATGGTTTTATGGACAAGAGATGAATAAATGTGTCTTGTGCTTGAGCAGCTGTGCTTGAGCTGGGGAAGTCTTTAGCGTCTGTATTGGGCTGCCGGTCTTTCTATTGTTTGGCTGCAGATGTTGCCTGACTTATTACACCTTCTGTGCTCAGGGAGTTAAAGCTCAAAATACACTTTGTTATAGTGAGTTTTTGTGCATGTTGTAAGTTCTCCTCTCAAAGCCTGGGTCACCGTTTACATTTTATTGCATTTTATGTACTTCTTGCACTTCATTGGCTAAATCAACCTGCTTTTGCTTAAATTCAAATTAGTAGATTTAGTGAGAAGCATTTGAAACAGTATTATAATTATTATTTTATTTGTACAGCACTTTTCATACACGTAGCAACCCAAAGTTCTTCACAACATTAAATAGATTACAATACAACAATGCAAAAATATAAAAACAAAAAATTAAATCTTAAAACAGTTCAAAGTAGTTCAAGACATTTCGAATAGTTAAAAACATTTCAGTCAAAAGTACATTTAAAAAGGACTGTCTAAAGCCCTGATTTAAACACAGTCAGAGTAGAGGTCTGTCTCACAGTCTCAGGGAGATCTTAGCTGCATGAAGCTAAGTATCACAATAGTATTAGGAAAATAATACAGTATGTAGTCACATGAACCAGATTTCAATTAGAAACTGAACACCGTTTAACATTGCTCCTCTATCCCACTGCCTCTTAACATGTGATTAAAACTGGGACACACAGCTTATTTTTTTCATACTAGTCACGTTTGTTTTTAATTGCAGAAATTTACTGTTGCACGTTGTCTTCATCTAATTACTAAACATGTTATCTTTTAAGACAAGAACCTGGTGTGAGTCTCCCCTTGAAAAAAGAGCTGATTGACCGTGCAGATGATTAAAAACCAGCTCCACTCGTGTGTCCAAAAACTTGTTCTAAAGCTGTGCTAGTGGACGTGAAAACTACTGTGTGCTAAAGGGACTGTCAAAGTGAAGAATTTGCTTAAAAGGGTTAAATATATATATATTTTTTTATTGTTTTTTTCACTACACCAGCTTTAACACAGCTTAAATAAACACTTTTAAGTTTACTCTCTTTATCACATGCAGCTTTTTGGATTTGTGTATTAGGGCAGCAGACCTTTGTCACCTCTAAAGTGGCTCGGTGCAAAAATAGAGGGAGCAATCAGTCCTCTCTCATGATCTCCACCGAGCTGTAATGGAATGACAAGTGGAGCGCTTCTCTCTCTCTTTCTCTCTCTCTCTCTCTCTCTCCTCTCCTTTTCACACCAGTTTTGCGCGTCCTCTCCGGCTCGAAATAAAGAAGCTAATTATTCCTGTTAATCACAAGGCAGTGGCGCTGAATCACTGGACACCCTGCTGTTCGACATGGACACACAAGCCTCAGCCAAGACCCTCCCATGACTGTACTCTCTCACTCTCAAGAAAAAACGAAACGGCACAATTTCACTTCAGCTTTTGCACAGGATGTTATGAAACCGGCTCTAAAACTTGCAGAAGAGCGTCCCTTTAATTTCTCACTCTCAACCTGGCGAGAGAGGCAAGAGGCAGGCCCCGGCGCTGAGTCAAATTTCCAGTTGGAGCTCAAAGACTGACTTGCACCAGAAGGAGAAAAAAAGAGAAGAACCGAGCGAGATGGCAGCAGCAGTGGACATCGTAGTCGAAGATGACTCCGATGAAATTATGCGAGAAGAAGCCGAAGATGTGTTTCTGGATGATGGTAAGGTTATTGCTGGGACAGTTTGCAGGTGGGATGCAGTGAACTTTGACCTTCTGTGGTGTTCTAGGTGGATTTGTTCTGCCTTCTTAAAGTAGTTTGTTTGCATACATTTACAGGCATTCTTGTCAAAATCTGCTTTTCAAAATGTACTTTGTTTATCGATTTTTCAACTTCTCACCTTTTTTAGAAGCAGTAGAGCTGTGCCCGGTGCAGTGTGGGCGTTCTTATGTAACGCACTGATGTTTTAAGCGACTATTATTCACTAGAAGCTGACTGTTTATCATTTTGTCTAAAGGCAGATAACGAGAGCATTTTAATGGTAACAACTTTTGCTTTATGAAGCCTTGAAAATGTGAGATTCTATGTGTTTTATTCAGTGTTTGTGACATTCATAAACTGTCCTGAGGGTCTGGAGCAGCGCTGACAGTATATATGTAAAGATCAAAGGCCTCAAGTCATCACATTAGAACATGGTTTGCTTTGTACTGCAATAGAAAATACTGCAGAATATTGTTGGAAGATGAGTTGTTCCCTTTTTTGCTGCGTTTGTTTTGTATTCAGTGAAGTCGCAAAGACAAATAAATTGACAAATCAATACAAATGTGCACATTTTAGTCAATAGACAATACCCTTTTGCTAAGTCCATCGAAACCTACTTTAAGAATTATAGTGTTTCTGATTTTTAGAGGAGATGTGCAGCCCCCTCATAGTTTACTTTTGCCTCCTTAATCTGAAGACAAGATGAGCAGTGTTTGGTAAATAACTTTTTCTACAATAGTTATGATATTGTCCAGTACATAGAAGCAGGGACGTACGCAGCATTGAGGTCTGTGAGGTCTGGAGCTCAGTAGTTTTTTGTAGATGAACTTCTGCTAACAAAGACTGCAGCATTGTCCTGTTATGTTACTATGACAGAAACAAGCTCTTAAGAACAATATCAACATTTGGCTGTTAAATAATGGCATATGTTATGAAAATAATGAGATGTTGTTGTCCATGTCTTTATAATTGTCTGGTAAAAGCGAATCATGTTAATCTATTAAAAATTACCTCAGAATATATGAAATCATATGCTTTTCATTTAAAATTGTAGCTGTAGTTCTTTCTGCTTTAGGTCAAGAGAGTTTCATAACTTATGAGACCATAAACTGAGAGACTCCATTACTGACTGATTGCCAGTTGATTGAATACTTCTAAAATTATGCTATACTATTACTACTACTACTACTACTACTACTACTACTACTACTACTACTACTACTACTACTACTACTACTATACTATATGCTGTACTTCGGTATTTTCAAAATCCTGCGTATGGTCCTGCATAGAAGTAACTATTTTTAATTCTGTATCAATGCTTTTTATAAGTAGAGGCAATAAATTATATCTGTACTGCAAAAATTACATCAAATAAAATGAATGTTGTGCCAGCATAGCCTCAGTTTAATCCAATGGGAAATACTAAAAGTAGCTACATTTATTTAATCAGTCATTTCAATACATTCAACAATTCCTCTTTATACACTGCATTGCTTTATGAAGATGGCACATGAGCTATGAGGAGGATATTCCCACACGTTGCATCACTTGGCGTGTAATGTATGTTAATGCCCGTGTTGACCCACTTCTCACTGAGCTGCACCGGCGGCTAACGTGACGTTGTCTTTGAACAACACTGAGCCGCAAGGAATGTGAAGCCAGCTGACTCTGAGAGCGAGCGGCCAATCAGAGAGCGGCTTTACTGTGTGGATGCTGAGGGATCACAGTTGCTATTATAGACTCTCACACTTGGATCTCGTGGGTTTTGTGATAATTATTGTGAAGTGGGTGGTGCTATAACACGTGACATATTATTTTTGCATATATTCATGTTCCAAATGGCTTAATTATTAATGCAGCACATTGCCCTGTTGTTTCTAGAGATTTTTCTCTCTGGAGAGCTAATCATTTTCTCATACAGTTAATACAATTTACTCATTGGTTTGTAATAATGCAGAAGTATTCATTTGAGGAGACAAAAATAAGCTTTTGTTTGTTTGAAAGAAACTATTACTGTTGCATACAGTCACGCTTGATGACCTATTTTTCATGAATGAGATGTTTATAATGTTGTATTGTGGCACAAACCAACATAAGTGACATTAGTTATGCATTAACTATGATACATTAAGAAATGTATCATAGTTAATGCCTAAGACTCGTGGCATCATACAACAGCATTGGTCTAATGTTAAACTAATGGAGATTTTAAATTGCTAAATACCAGAAATAGTTAATTAAATCATATTCTGACACTACAGAGTGATAGATAAATTTACCAGTCTTGACCCAGCAGCTTGCTGGGCTGCTCCATGGCTGTTTTGTTTTCTTTTTTAATCATTTTGTCTAACGTATTCCTATGGAAGTTCTGCTAAACTGACAACAAAAGTTACTAATAGAGATATTAAATATATAAAGATAGCATAAATTAAAGCTTATGCTGATACTACAAAGTGATAAATAAATGTACTAGTACTGTTGAAGCATTTTTTGTTGTTGTTCCACAGCTGTTTGATTTACTTTTTTTTTATTGGTTTTGCTAATGTATTCTATGTAAGTTTTGCTAACCTGACAAGAAACATGGCAAATTTGCCATTATTTCAATGGTAACTGCTGTTGCTTTCGAATTGCTGATGTGTATTGATGATGCCGCAAACTAATGTTTTAACTTTCTATTTCAGTAGAGTTACACTTTTGATTTTTCACCACTAAGAATGTTGTGTCACTAAGTTTAAGGTTTACCAAAATAGTGTGCTGTTAAGTTGCTCAAATGTTGTCTTCTCTTTTTCAGTTCCTTGAATCGTGTCTTACAAGCATTGTCTTCGATCTATGAACATAAACAGAAAAACATAAAACAAACAAAACTATTTTATTTGAAACGTTTTGCAGCAATTACAAGTTTTGTTTACTTAATTATGCATTCTGAACTTTATTCTGAACTTCAAGAGTGAGTTAAACTGTGTACTAATGAGACATCCTTAAGGCATTAACGAGCGCACTTCCTTGGTTTTAGGGAACTAGCTGCTATATTACTAGACGTAGCCCAACTAATGTTGTGCTGTTATTGTTTTGTTTTTTTCTTCTGACAATATTGTTTCTTTTGGTTCTTTATTTCAAAACCAAAGTACAGTTTTTTCAGCTTCATAAAAGTGCTTCTATACCAACCAGCTTCTATAATCTTATGCTACTGAAATCCCCCTTGATCATGAGGCTCAAGCCCTATAAATCAGCTCCACATATGACCTGAAAGCCTCTATTCACCTCAGTCTTAGATCAAACTGCTTTGCACACAGAACAAACACAGCATGGTTTTCTTATCACTGATACACGCACCCTCTCCCACTCCCCAAATCACCACTGAGATAAATGCCTGCCCCAATGGGAATAAGTGTTATCTTTGGGACTAAAATACACACAATGATCCTTATGACTAATTCAAAGAGCTAGTGTTTCTTTGGAGGATGTGGTTAGTGACAAATGAAAGCTATAGCACCAGTAGTAGAGGTTTAATGACTGTAAAAATAAAGCAAAGTGTGATATTAACAGGGGTTGTTTGGTGTCTAAATAAACCAGTGTTTGACTAACTGGGTCAGAGCAAGAAGCATGAAGAGTCGCCTTCTTAAGTCACAAGTGTCCAGTGTAGTGGAGATCAGGAGGGCTCTTAAAACTCAGAGTTATGGCTCTGACTTGTCCCTTTGGAGGGTTTGTCTCGCACTAGTTGTATTCTGCTATTCAAATTTATGGAGGTAATATGAACATATGGGTCCCTTTTGCAACACTTTGATTTTAGCAGCAACAGGTGTGACGTTTTTTGAGAAGAATTTGGTCATTACTTTTAGACAAAACACATTATAATTCCCTAGACATGAACAAACTTTGTTAGCAACAGAAAGAAATACTCTCTGCGGGCCAATTGTTGTAAGCTTTAACCTTAGCTTAGGGAGTTCTTTAGCACTTTTGAGTTAACTTTTGAGTTTGCTGAAGAAGGCCATCCAACATAAAAGTGCTACACCCAGTTTTTGCAGCAATGTAAGCAAATATTTTGTTTTTAAAATCAAAGATAAGAAGGAAAGAATATCTAAACATCTTGTGTTTTTATCAATTATTGCACCAAGAATGTTTAAAAATATCTCAGCATTGACTCTTATGGCTTGGAGGAGGTGCCGCCTCTTGCTTTTTTCCATGGAAGCATTGCTTCTATCGCAGCCCAGTCTCTAAAGAAACCGTAGATATAAACGAACAATAGGTACATTTCACGCCTTCTTTACGTCAATATGTTACAAAAAGCCAAAATGTAAAATAACCACAAATTTTGATTGAAGCCACATAGCGACATTTTCTTTGGTTTTAACTGGTAAACCTTACCTACCCCAATCCCTAGTCCTAAACTTACCCATTTTAGCAACTTGAATTCCAAACTTACCTGTTAAACTCAAGAAGGTGGCTTCAACCAAAATTTGTGGTTATTTTACGTTTTGGCTTTTTGTGTCATTGATGTAAAAAAAAATGTGTTAAAACCTTCTTATTGTACTTTTTACATTTCGTTGTACATCTACATTTTCTCCGGAGATTGTGTTGTTCTTTCACTTTGGCATAAACATATCTGTATGCAGAGGGAATGTTCCAAAGTATGGTTTCACCTTTTCAAGTACATTTAGGCAGAAGACTTTCATTAATTTGACAGTTACTTTCTGTGCTTTTAGCAGTTGTGTTGCTACATTCAGGTGTTAACAACATGTAAACAACAGCAGCATGTACACACACTTTGACACTGTCGTTGTCAACAATTGCATAACAAATCCTGCAATTGTCAGGCTCTACAGCTTTTGTGTTGTTTGTTTACGGCCACAAAGACCTGTCAATCATTCTTTTAGCTTTAGGGGTGTCGCTACGGTAACAGTCCCACTTACTCTTTCAAGTTCTTAACATGGAGAATAAAAACATTGTTAAAGGTTTACAGGTTTACAGTGACACTGTTCAGATTATTACAGTTTTGAACTTGAGGACATACCTCGAGGGTCTAAAAACAACCCCTAAAAAATTATCAAAACAACTGCAATTATTTTGAACATGTGCTGACTTGTGAGCTAATTTAAGTGAATACCTGCGAACACCTGTAATTGAGATCACAGCTGTTTTATCACACGTGAATAAAATTGTATGCTATAAGCAGGTCACTATGTCAAATTTATTGCAGTTTGATGGCTTATGAGTGTACTTCAAGGTATTTATCTGACTTTCAGATCAGGCCTTCAGGGTGAACCAGCACACAATAGCTCAGAACACAACTGCATTAGTCTGATAAACAAGGCTCGACAAGGACCAAGGCTGCAAGATTAGAGCCAGGATCAGGTTTCACAAATCCAGTTCTCCTCCAGTGTCTCTGTCTGTACATGTCCAGTTCAGCAAGCCCCAGGAAACTGTATCCCCCTCAGAGCCAACATGGAGCCCAGCGAAGCACTAGATCATAGGAAACACAATCCTTGATGCAGAATGTAAAAGGGATAGTTGATTTATGCGCTACATCTAACAGCTTTGAACTCAAATACAGAGGCGTATGGAAAAGATAAATACCTGTCAGAGGAGCATGTGTGATTTAGATACTGTACTAAATATTGTTGGGTAGAAGCAAACCGAAAAAATGTTTAGAAATTTCTCTTGACTAAAGCATTGTACCATATAGAGCTGGAAAACGCTGGGTCCCACACTGTTCGATCGCACAATAGACATAGCACACAATACAATAATATCGCAGTATTTCAATACATACTATAATCAATTTATAGTACACAAATACATCACAGTTTTTGGCCAGAGCATCTGGCTGCAGACCCGCCCACCTCCCTCTGCAGTCCATGACGCACCTCTTGCTGCAGACCGGAAACCACCTCTCTGTGCAGACCAGAAGGTCATTTTAGTCACCTCTTCCGCGTGGCTATGCTAGCAAATGTTTATATTTTTCAACATTTACATCTCAAAGACGGGCAAGGTTAGGGTTAGGATTAGGCCAGGGGTTAGAACAGGTAATTTAGGTAAGTTTATGACTTTGTAAAAAAGTCAAGAGTTGCCAAATAAGGACGTCCAGTCTGTGCGAGGAGCTTCTTCCGGCATGTAGCGAGAGGTGGTCAGGATCAAAGACGTCTGCAGCCAGACACCTCTCGTTTTTGAGAGCCAGATATTTTTTCATCAGCTTTTTCTTATAATGCTGATATTCTGTTGTGACATTTAAAGAGCAAATGAAAAGTAAATGATTTTTCACTTTTTCTTCTGAAGACAAATGATGCCGTCACAGCTTATATTACAGTGCGTAATATTTTAGTAAAAAAACAGAAATAAGAAAAGAAAACTATATACTATATAGTAAAGTACTCAGATCAAAATTATTTCACAGAGAGCCACACGTTGAAACCTGTATGAAGACATTTGATAACAAAGATAATCATGCGATCTTTTACATTTGATGAGCCATAATTTTTAAGGCTTGGAACAGAAATTTTGATGTGCTTAACTTCAAAATAATTGTATTTAATATTTTACAAATGAATATTTTTACAACTTTACATTGAAAACCAGTGTATTTTAACCAATTTAACAATAAGCCTGAGGGTCAACAAAAAAGTATCTGAAGGACACATTTGGCACCCGGGGTCATAGTTTGGACACCCCTGACCTAGATGCATGGTGAATGCTCTAACCCCAAGTAACTGCAAAACAGAATCTTTCAAAATGGTAGTAAAATAAAACCTTTTTTTTTCCTCCAGTGTATTGACCCCAAAATATCACCAAACGTATAACTAAAGTTACATTTGAGACATATAAATTTAAATATTTTTAAGATCGCCCTCGTCCCAAATTCAAAGTAGGTTAAGAGATGCCTCGACTAGAATTTTGTCTTTATTTTTTTCATTCACAACTACTGAACATTATTTTTTGTCTCTTAATAATCTTATGTCACATCTGTTAAAGCATGACACCGCCTGTTTCATTCGCTGCCACATACTCAGTCATGCTTAACTACAACCTCAAGTGGCCTAAAACTTCTGTCCTGATTTACACTATAAACATGAGGTAATTTTCCTTGTCTTGGCTTGCAAACCCTAAAGTCACTGTTGCATCATTTCTTAATTATGCAAAAGACTGTACTTTGGTAGCCCTTCAGTGTATGTTGACTGTAAATCTAACTGTCCTCCTCCAGATTCTCTCTCTTTTTTACACGGTCACTGTGAAGGGAATAATTTGGCCGATGTTTACAGCTGCCTGTCTCTCACATTAACCCTGACTTTCACTCGCTCGCTCTCGTCCCTCGCTGTCAGTCAAACACTTCAGATTTAGTTTGCTGTGACTCACTTCAACTTCTGGCTTTATGTGTGACTGTGGAAGAGCCAGGGTTACACTGACAAAAACATAACATGCTAACTAATGCTACGTGGTTTTAAGCAAGGCAAGTCTCTTTTTTTCAGGTTCTGCTCACTCTCTCACCACATAGGTCTTCACAGAGAAACAAAACTATCCCATCTGTTCCCAAAGATGTGTTATTATTTATTTTGTTCCATCCTTAGCTTTATATGAGATGTTGTCATTTCAGAAACATTTTTACAGAAGGACTTGTTGATCATTTGTTAATAATCTTGGGTTATTACACTGCAAAAAAGCTAAATCTAACTTAGATAAAATTACTTGAATTAAGCATATTAATCTTAAAAGACAAATTTTTCACTTAATAAGACCAAGTCTTACTAGATTATTTGACTTGTTTTAAGATATTCATTCCTGATTTACCTTATCTAAATATAACAACTTATTTTAAGCAAGTTTGTATCTGTTTTAAGCCATAATTGCTTGAGTCAAGAATAGATTTGCTTAGAAATCTTGTTAAAGAACTTGAAACTAGCATTTTCTGCTCAAAACAACTATAGGTTAGTCAAATTTTCTTACTGCACTGGCAGATTATTTCACTTGAAAGACATTTTTACATCAAAATAAGCAACATTTTCTTATTTTTGAAAGGCCTTCTTTTGCGGTGTAAAGTAAATCTTTGTAAATTTCGTTGTGTCTAAATGTAAGCAGAATTAGTTAAAAAATAGGCTTAATTTGGTTACTCTGTGCATTTTTCAGATCTGGTTGCCCCCAATATGTACATTTTTGTGTTTTTTAGTATACTTGATAAATAGCAATGCATCTTTTCTTATATTAATGTGAGTAAACTACAACAGAAACTTCACTCTGAAAGCTTTAAGTTGAAGAAACCCACAGGTTATACTTTGTTAATATAGATTGGTCCTAAATATTAAATAACTGAGCCTGAACGCATTAGTTTTCTATTAGCACCACCAATCTGAAATCACAGTCTGGTCTTACTCGCTCACACAGTCCTGTCCACTGATTGTGCCTCTAGATTAAAATGACTGTGTGGTGTTTTGTGTGTAAGTGTGTGTGCTCAGTGTGTTGGGAATCGCTGTGACCTGAGGGGACCCGCTGTAGCAGAGCCATATTAATGCTGTGTCTTTGCCTCTGATTATGACAGTTGGCCTTAGTGACCTACTTCAGACTAAACACTCTGGCTCATCCTGCGGTTTTTAAAAGCCTGTGCATTTTAAATGTAAAAGTTATGCCAAAGCCACAGCTGCTGCTTGGCGTTTTGTATGTTTGAGAATACTGAATATATACACAGCATCTTTCTGTTTGTAACTGGAGTAAAAGTAGAATCAGTAGGAGTTGCCAAGGTATTTGTAGATCTATTGATAAGTGAAAGTAAAAGAAGGACAATTTACACAACAATAGTGCAAAATACAAATATTCTTTCTTTTGAATTTCCTTAAAATAATCTTGTCATATACTAAAATTTCAAATTCTATGCCAAAACTAAGGAAAAGACTCAATAGCAGTTTTGATACCACAAATAACACAAAATCATACTAATAATACATATTTTTTCGTTTTGTCATTTAGTCTTATCAACAGCTCTGATTGCTTTTTTTTTCTCAATCAAGGCTTATTAAAAAAAAAAGGAGTTTAGATTCTAAATCCTAGTATCTGATGTTTTGTTCTCTCGACTTCTCTACCTAGAAGTAATAGTAGAAAAACATAGCTGTAAGTGCTGTCTGGTGTACATATTTCTGCAAGGAAGTGGAAAGTAGAGGTTTATTCACAAAGTCTTGGGAGGTGCCCTAAGTCAAGCCGATTCCACTGGTGTAAACTTCAGCCCTCTCTGGTTGCTCTTGTTTATTGGTGGATTATGGGATATGACTTTGGTCTGGCTGCTCATCTAACCTTTCTCTGGCTCCTATAGGGTTACTATAGTGATGTGTCTGTAGCAGCTTTGGGCGTGTGAGGTTTACACTCGGTGGTTTGGGAGACTCACTCACAATGAGGTAATACCACCTCAGTCATGACGGACAGGAGACCACCCTGGACTCTGTGTGGGAACAAGTGGATTTGGGCTTTCAAAAAAGACTCTAGGTGTATAAAACAGAAACACTACAGTGTGTTGTCTATGTGTGCCATAAGAACCAAATATTCTCTTTGCTCTTATGTGGGATTGCAGCAGGGGCAGTTTAAAAATGTTGGTGACAATGTTTAGAGTCTCACAAGAATCCCAAAGTCTTCAAAAATCAATTTGTACGGTTTCAACATCTCAGAGAATTGCAGCTATTGGTCCTCGGGAGGTGCAGGTTGGCCACAAGGAGCTTTTTTTCTGGATTTCAAAGCAGCAAAAATGCTTACAAGCGGTGTGTCCAACCAGTTTTGACACTGTGATTGATGCTACTGGAGCCTTCCTGCCCATAATGGCTGTCTAGACTAGTTATGCACTCAGTCTGACCAGTGAGCATTAATTATGCACAAGCACAATGCTCAGAAACTCTTCTCTTTAGCTTGATAGCCTACAAGTCTCTTCCTAAATGATTCTTAGTCTACACGCCTTCCCCACTGCACTTGATTTGTAAATCTGCCAATGGACCTTGCTTTTCTCTGGCACCTGTAAGACAGTTTAACATTTCAACAGTGCAATCTAGGCTTTCTAATGTTATTGTAAAGTGCAGTTGTATATACTGGTTGCAGTGAAGGTTGCATAGCTCCTCTGGTGAAGATATATAGGCAGAGGCTATGCACTGCTTTTTTCTGGGGGTACTTTTGTTGTACTTAAAATAACATTTTCTTTCAAAATGGCGGCACGGTGGCTGAGCGGTTAGCGCTCTTGCCTCACAGCAAGAAGGTCGCGGGTACTCCGATTTCCCCCACCAACCAATAACATGCATGTTAGGGTAATATCCTCCAGCTACGGTAGTCCTGACCAAGCCTAGCTAGAACATCTGGAGATGGGTCCCTGAGCGCTGCACTACGGCGATCACTGCTCCTGAGGAGATGCCCCAGAGGCATTGAAGGATGGGTCAAATGCAGAGGACAAATTTCCCTACGGGGACAATAAAGTATGCCTTAAAAAAAAAAAGATCCTTAAAAAAAAATGACAAGTGAAAGTAGTGAAAGTAACTGTTGTTGCCTGACTTTGCAGAGCTAACTTATTTGCTAACATCTTATATTAGGAGAGAAAGGTAATGAGCTCAACTCTGCGACATCTCTGTATCTGTAAAGAATGTGAGAGAAACAGAACTATTCATGTAGTTTATCTAGATTTTTACTTCATTAAAGGTGGGGAAGCTAACTTTTTTAGTTGTAAATTAGTCAATTTTGTGCTTTACACTAAAAAGTATATGATAAATGCTAGGGATGCACCGATCCGATACCTGGATCGGATATCGGTGCCGATCCAGGACATTTTGCTGGATCGGGTATCGACCCCATGATATCGGTTCAGCCGATATTGTGGCAGTGTCTTTAATTGGACATAATGAGACTAATTTACAGGCTGGTGTTGATCCATAGCAATTCATAATATTGGGCATTTTAATCAAATGAAGTTTTTAATCTATAAACAACAGTTACTTAACACAATATGACCAAATGTATTAAGTTTTTATAGGAAAAAGAAGCAATTTCAGTCCTTTCACTGGTATCGGTCGATATCGGGTATCGGCAGATAGTTAAAGCCAAATATCGGGATCGATATCGGAACAGAAAAAGCTGGATCGGTGCATCCCTAATAAATGCAGCACTTTGTGAAAAAAATACACCTCTGAATACTGTCTGGAATGAATAATAAAGAATTTTAGTTTTAATCAGGAGCCAAAGGCTGCTCTCTGATTGGCTGAGCTGGGGTGGTCCTCTCCAGTTTCACTTTGTTGTTTGTTAAAAGAAGTTTATAAGCCATAAATGCAACCAAAATGAAAACATGTCAATATTAACCATGGGTCGAAGGATTTATGAGAGGAAGTTGTCAGATTTAAAACCTAAATCATGTTTGCAGTGTAAAAATCAGCTACCCCACCTTTAACAAGCACAACTTTGATCAGAGCTTTTTCTTTTTTTGTTGTTGTTGTTGTGTTTTGAGCTCCTACAGAGGGAAAATGAAATGTAACTTTGCTCTCTTGAGTCTCAAGTATGTTTACCACTCACTGCTAAAGATACAATTGTGCATTTAATACTGCGGATATGTAAACAAATAACGGATTAAAATGACAGACATGATACATAACTGTTAGTCACAAAACACGCCCCTAAACTCCCAAAACCTAATGTGTGACAAACAACATAGTACAGTTGCACCACAATGTCACCTTAGTCACCTCTACAGCAGAAGTTTATTTGACAACAGCACTATAACCACTAGAGGTAGTAGTTTGTGTTACTGTAACTGTAACTGCAGGGCAATGCCAACACCGGCTGTGGTTGTGAATAGTTGGAGCAGTAGGCCTAATAATAGTAGGCTACTAGCTTCAGTCGTGGCATGAAGTGTTACTACCAACAGTTTGTGTTCGTAGTAGCAGTTATTCAACAGGTCGACCTATAGCTCTGGTAATATGAGCCGCATGGTACATAGCGTTTTCCTTTGATATTCTAGCACTGCACATTCACTCACCGTCAGCTGTGCCTGTATATCCTTTAGCCTTGACCCTCTGACCCCGCAGTCATGTGACCTTTCCCAGTCACTCCTGAGAGCCCCGGTCCACAACAGCAACTTAAAAGTGCAGAGCGGATTTTGTTATTGGAGGGAAATTGAAGCGAGAAAACACTGTACAACTTTTGATGAAGACTCAATGCCACGTTACATAATGAACAGGAAGTCTGGGAGGGTCTGGAGGAGCAGGGGTCCCTGGTACAGGCGTGGTGTTGTGCTGCAGCAAGGTTAGTGTTGCCTGGTCTATGAGAGTGTGCTGGACATGTGAAGTGTTGTTTTCTATAGGCTGGGTGCAATCTTTATAAGATATTGTAAATGCACAAAACAAATGCGACAATGAAATCAATTTTAGAACCAAACTACGGTTTAATAATTGCATAATTGAAATGCTATAGTAACAAAACTAAATCCATCTTAATAAATATTTTGTTCAAAATTAAGTCATTTCTCATGCATTATTAAAGCATGAATATGTGCAGTTTTTGGAATTTAGAAGGTATTACAATTCCAAAGCAAAAATAAGTTAGCCTAGTTATAATATTCTTCTTTCCAGAAGAATTTGTTTAGGTGTTTGCAACAGTTTGTGTTAAGGTAAATAGATCTGAGTAATATGACAACAAAATAGAAAAGATCTTCCTAGTATATTGACTAATTCACCATCTCATTTGCCTCGCTAAAACTAATACAAAATGCATTTAAAATCTTCTCTGCACAAACAAACACTCACTGATCATTGGCCCAGCATATTATTGAAAATTACAGAACAAAATTGAGTGGTTCACAGCTCTAATTATTGTAACAGAGATTATATAATGTGTTTTCTCTGAACTGTAAATTACATGCTGCAACAACCATGATACATCTAAGCCTTTACGCTTTTTTATCAATGCATTTCACACAATCGCTTGCTTCAAAAGATGGTGATAGATTTATTTAGCATCTACAACACTGACGCTACAAAACATCACAAGCTTGTTTTAAATGTGCGTCTGCGTGTTACTTGCGTGTGTATATATAGCTCCGCTCAAAGACTGATGATGACAGCCATAATGACAGACCCAACCAAACATGAACCCAGTGTGACGCAGAAAATATGTGCATTTTTCATTTCTTACACTGGCCTGATCTCAATCCCTGTCATTAGTTTGCATAGACATACTGTATGTAAGAATACAGTATGTTTTAATGTTTGGGTTCAGCATAAATGTCATGTATTTCAGTGATCAGGACAGAAACTTGTGTTGTTGTTATGGGCTTGGGGGCTTAAGAACCCCCTGCAGAGAGCACAAATGCCGCAGACACAGGACGTCTCATAAAGTGAAAACGGAGACAGTGACGTCAAATACAACAAAGAATGCAGTTTACATTTTTTCTGACAAATTAGAATTCCCGAAGTTATGAAGCGGGAATCAAGCAGAGTCAAGAAAGAGAAGAAAAAGAGAGAGGGGACTGATGGGGTCATTGTGACTTGTACCAAAAGAGGTGTTTCTGACAGAAAAGTGAAGGAAATTGTGGTGTTGCAAACTGTTGCTCTAAAGGCACTAAAATGTTTCAATGTTTTTCTCAACCTTTCACTCCCTCACAAAACATAGCTCGTCACAAACATAAACATCACAAACATCCAGGGCTGTAAGTTATTTTATGCTGCTGCGAACAAGACTTGCATGCTCATGACACCAAGACAATTACTTGATGAATACACAGATTTGTCAAGTGTACTTGTTCTATAAATTACAGTAATTTACTTTGTACAAAATGTGAGCTATAAATTATTGGCTTGATACTTCACACACACGAATTGATCAATCAGAAAATCTAAAATTATGCATAAATAATTCTTTCTTACCTCAATATCAACATTTTTGACTAGTTTTGTTGTATCTTGGCTTTTATGTTATAGTTAATAGATTGTGATCGCATGACATTCTACAGAGATGGCAAAAGTACTGAAGTCCACAAGTAAAAGTACAGTTACTTGTGTAAAAACAAAATGACTCTGGTAAAAGTCCTGCTGAAACTCCTTTACTTAGTAAAAGTACAAGAGTAAACCTGTGTAAAATTGCTTAAGTAAAAAAAGTAAAAGTAGAATCACACTGCCAAACGTTACTATCCAGTCTCTGTTTAAACTACTAGAATACTAAAAATTGGCAGCATATTTCACTTGTTTCAAGACATTTCTGTGTTCATTTCAATGTTTTGCCAATGAGGAGAGTAAAAATATCTTACTTCATCAGGAAATAATTTGGCTGAAAATAACAACACAATTTTGAAACAAACAGAAAACACATTGAAACAAGTCATATAATCTAGATATCAAGTAAAATACCAAAAATAAACATTAAATTCCATGTTTTAAGACATTTTAACCAATCTTGAATTGGTTGGCAATGTTGTAGAGTGTGGGATGGGCTTTACAGTAATTTATTGAAAGTAACTCACCTGTAGAGAGTAGAAAGTACAGATACTTTACAGATAAGTCACCCGTTTTTGTGATACTCTAGTAAAGTACAGATACTGAAAAAAAAAAACTACTTAAGTACAGTACTTGAGTAAAAATACTCTACAGGCCACTATTATTTAATAAAGATGGAGTACCCAGTCCACCTTCCTCTTTGGGATCTGCCTGTCCTTGTCAGATGAGGCCGTTTCCCTCTGCTAATCGACTCTAGCTGCATCTGCAAATAAATATACATCATCTAGAACCTGAACGCGTCAATTTTCATTACAATACCGCATCAGACAAAACATCGAGTCCCATATAATTTAACTAGACCTGACAATCGTCTTTCTGTTGTCAAAAAATACACCACTTTTTTGAACAAAACAAATAAAATGTACTGAAAGAGAAGACTTTAAACTTTGTGGTCCAATAATTACAAAGTTATTCACCAAAAACAGGACAATTGTTAAAGCTAGACCTAAACAGGATTTTCTACAATGACTTTCTGACCTGTCCTGCGGCCCAGTGTTAAACTAGAATGTTGTGATGTTATGTGACCTCTAACCTATTCACCATCCTTTGTTGAGCGTAAAACCAAAGGAGTTGATCACATGAGAAATCCTTCAACTTTTTGTAATAATTATGGCAGTGTGCTATAGTGAAATCCACTCTGTACTCACACCACAGTGATGGATTAAAAGGGACAAGCCATTTTCTGCCCTCTTTGCTTTTGTGGACGGCCGAGCTCAATCGGATTTGTACGGCCTCAGCAGAACACCATATCCACTTAAAGTCGGCAATTAAACTGGCAGCCCAACTTCCAGTGCAGACACTCTTCATAAAACTGAAATGTCTTTTTTCAATTTGATCTCATTGCCAAAAGATGAAAGCCTATGAGCTACAATTGTTTGTTCTCTGATATATTTGTAGTAGGAGTTGAAACAATCATCGACAGTCTCTTGAGGAGGTAATTTTGACCAAAACCTTGTTGCTATGTAATCATGACAGTCGCTCTATTGTTGTGGATATATTTGTCAGCAGATTTGAGAACAGAGGTGGGCAGTGGGGAGGACCAACAATAACAAGAGTTTGTGTAATCCTTCATTTGTCCAGTATATTAGAATCTCATTTCTGTTTAAAGGAGACCAATTGTGATTTTTCCGTGTATTTAGGAAGAAACTATGGCATATACAGATCAATAATTCACAGTTTGTTCAGTGTAAAACACAATAATAAACTAAAACGGCTTAGAAATAGGAACAGGGCCAGTGACTTCCTGCTCAAAACTGCAGAACTGATAAGCCCCGCCTCTTCATTTTTAAAATTTAACTTTAATAGGCCACCGATTTTAAATGACCATTTATTGTTTTTAGAAAGTGGCTACTTGATAGTTTTGAACCCTGCATGTTTTTCTCAAAATCTGAATTTCAGAGTAATTGCAAGTAAATACAGACAAGTGGCCGTGGATAGGTGGTAGGTGAAGACAGAGATTTTCTGAAGCACTGAAGCATCAGCTGCAGAACAATACAAGATTACTCAGACATACAAGAATCAATCCAAATACAACTTTGGGTAAACTAATAATGATAGAACACTATTGAAACAAGGTTAAAAACTCAGAAAGTAGATTTTGCACAAGAGTTTTCCTTCTTCACAAAAATGACTTTTCTTACCCTTTATTCAAACCATCTCCTCCCCCTGCTTAGAATATTACCCTCAGTGTCCTAAGACCTGCTGTTTGTAGTTTTAAAATGCAGATGTGTGGTTGCCTGGAAAATCCAAAGGAACAATTTCTTCGCTGAAGCGTGAGTTCTGGATCTAGGGCAAGATGTACAGCGGACTGTAACCATGAACTGTCTTGTCGTCTGTGGTGATTCTGTCTTTTATGCAGCAGCTGCTTTGTTTCTTAGATGTACAGCTGCTGTTGACTGAACAAAGTACATTACTATGTTTCTTTGCGGACATCTTGTCTTGTCGGTTTAAAGAAAACTGGGATGTCATGCTGTATGACACTTTTGCAGACTTTATAAAATAAGGTGTACATTTCAGTGTTCAAGCATCAAAGTTGGAAATTTCTTATT
This sequence comes from Mugilogobius chulae, assembly GCA_038363315.1. Lineage (NCBI taxonomy): Eukaryota > Metazoa > Chordata > Actinopteri > Gobiiformes > Gobiidae > Mugilogobius > Mugilogobius chulae. The sequence goes on from CM076408.1 coordinate 29,687,154, forward strand.
ATAAAATGAATGTGAAAATGTTGGATTCTTCCAGTGCTTTCAACTATGTCAAGCTGCTTCAGAAACACACATACAATTTAAACATAAGGAATGAATACTGTATATAAATGTACATGCATGTTTTTCTTGCCCAGCTCTATTTAGGTAGTGACGTCCCAAGGCACAGTGAATCTAAATTTAACTCTGGGCAGTGAAGTGTTATAGACATGTCAAATACGAGGCTTGGGTAAAAGAAAAACAAACATCTAGACGGAAAGAAACTTTTTAGAAAGTGACAGCTGGTTGAGGCCGGGCTCAGACGTGGATGGACTTCACAGATGCATGGCACACCAAAAGATTAGCATTATCATAGAAGCTCAGCGGAGATGCAAGTTATGTAATCCAAATTAATAGCTACATTGCTTTCAATGTGCTATTTTTGAGATGGCTAATTTTATCCCTGAGTGCACTCACAAAGACCAGCGAGAAAAAGCTGAAAGATGTTCAGTCACACAGGCCACTCACAATAACACAAGTGCACTGCTTAACTTCATGGCAATAAGTGTTGGTTTACTCATTTTACTAAAACACAGTTAAGATATGTTGTTATTCTAGCCTTTTAATTTCAAAATTTAAGTCTTAACTCAGTGTTTCCCTCTAATAGAGCAGACAAAGATAACCCCCAATAGTTTAAAAACAAGCTATGCAAATATATTAAGAATGGCTTTTGCTTGTTATTTCACCAATAAATCCAGTCCTTTGTTATTTAGTAGAGGCAATAGGACATATTTACAGCTGATGTGTATTCAATAACATTATTTATTAAAAATGTATCAAAGATTGCTTCTGCACCATAGTCAAGGCTAAATCCTTATTCACTTAATTCACTCATTTGCTGTACTGATGGCCTTTTTTTCCACGTCAGCTAGCAAAAGAACTACAGATGAAAATTTACCGTTATGGCTCTGGCACTTATGATGCTGGACTAAAAAAATGCACTGCCCTATTGCAAAGAAACATAAATTCAATTAATTTTACTCTAAATAATGACACAGCATCAAGTAATTTCCCAGCACACATGTTCTAAACCAAGCCAAAAACTCCTCTAATGTTAGAAAAAGTGTATGAAAATAGATGCATAAAAAAACATTTAGCAAAGGTCAGAACCTGTGTTTATTTTGTGTAAAACTTTTAATTGAAATGAATCTAGTCATCAGCTTGTCTAATTTCTCAATAATGTAGCGTTTTTTCTTGACAAACTGACGCTTGATTAGTGCAAAACTAGCACATATATATTTACAGCAGGTAATTCCACCAAATAAAAAAGAAAAATAATGTAAATCATAAATACCTTTGATGCTACTTGGTCAAAAACAGTAGAAATGTGTTTTTTCCTTTGACAATGGCAGCTGATAATATGTAAACCTTGTCAATACATGCACAGTTCTTATTATTCAATTTGGATGTGAGTCCCAAGTTTGTGTCTGGTAAAAATATTCCAGAAAACCCATTCATAGCTTGGTGGGGTCCAGGGCAGCCTGACCACGCCCCCGTGCCTCATCCTCGGCTTCCTATTGGCTGGCAGCGTTTCAGGAGGAGCTGCAAACACAACTGAGGGGTCTGGCTGTGCGCTGAGGACAGACAGAGGCACAGCGCACCACAGAGCGGCCACAACAGGAGACTTCGCTTTCACTTGGTCCTTTTTTTTTTACCGCGGATTTCACCTGCTATTCACACTGCTACGTCCTGCGTATGTTTTTCCACCACAAATGATCTTTCTTTGCTCACGGATATGAAGCGGATAGAGGAGCACCAGCGCCTCTGAGGAGATTCTCTAGGAAAGTTGAAAGAGGTGAGCCCAAACGCGAAGATGGTAACTTTGTTGGGATAACGATAAGAAATTGATGAAGAAAATAGTTGGGAAATGGCTTAGGTAGGTTTTAAATTTGTTCTCTAGTAATGTTTTAAGCTTGGGTTTAGTGGTTTAACACAATATTATCCCAAAACGCAGACTAATCTATTGATGTTGACTGATTAATTAACAGACATCTCCCTGGTTAGGTTTTATTGCGTCACTTTTACACATTTATGGTGCGTAAGATTGCGTAAAGCTTGTTTGCAGTTTCACGCTTCTGAATGGGCTTTGTTGGGTCTCTGTCACGTGACCTTCCCGTCTTTCACTGGCAGCAAACTTTCTGACAGATGATGTGCGGCTGTGAGTAATGTCTGGCCTTGGTTGTCGCTTCTGGAGACGGCCTTTACAATGGATTGGAATTCAGGAAAAAACGGGTCTCCGTGCGTCGTCTACGTGCCTGTGCGACGTTCTGACTTTTCACGTTGTGCGTAAAACCTGACAGAAACTGGCTAGGTTTGTTTTTGTAAATGCCCCTGCTGCTTTTTAAGGAGGGTCAAGAGGGCATCAGCTATAATACCACCCACAGAGACTGTTCTGGTGGAACCACTGTCTATAATGTAGACAGAAGTAAAGCATGTGTGCCTGTCTGCCAGATGGTGTCATTTCTATGGCAGCACTCTCAAAAAGCTCAAATAAGGCAAACATTTCTGACAAAACCCTGTACAAATTGACTCAGATTAACTGTTCCATTAGGGTTAGTTTTTCCCAGATTGCCCTGAGGCAAGTCACAAGGTGACTTTAATGCTTGTCTTACAAGAATATTTAACAGAAATCAGTACCATAGATCTGCATGGGCAGTGAATAGAGAGACCAAGGTTAAGTCCTCTCTTATTGTTTGGTTGGGATTTTTGCTGAACAAACACTCTTCAGTTATCAATGTGGTTTAGAGAAGTCAAACTTTGGGAGAAAATTTTGTTGACATTGTATTTGTTTTGTTCAATTTCTGTACTATTAAAGTTAATGGAATCATTAAGCTATTCTATGGCTGAACAATAATTGCAGTCTAATTGAAATCGCAGATTTAATGAATACAATTGGTATTTTGCAAATGTTGCAATTTTTTAAAATCCTTGGAGGTGGTTGAGAAGCCAAAGAAATTATACTCAACTAAGTGTAAAGTTACTTCAAAAAGTAAAACAAGGCTTATTCCAGTCTTTTCCTCATTTCTCCAAGACATATTTGAAATGTGAACATAAATCAGCTCGGCTAAACTGTGAATCAATTTGGTTTGGGAGTTAATTCTCTCTTCATTCAGCTACTTAGCCTCAATTTAATTGTGTAGCTGCACATTCCAAACCAAAATCATTTTACATTCATCAGGCTGTATGAAAGATTAGCAGTCTCGCAGCTCATGCATCCACAACCGTTCAGAGGTAGTTAAACCGCCTTAAAATCCTAAATGTCGTTTTATGCAGTGCCAGGCTGACTTTGATATGGTTAAGGGGAAGTGCTTTGCATCATTGCCAGCTTTTTTTGGTTTTCAAGCTTTTTAAGGGACTAGACGAGGGGGCTAAATCTCACAGACCTGCCAGTCTCCAAACCCAGACTTTCACCTTTTCTACACTTGTTTGTTCTGCTACTTTGATCACTTTCAATCTTCACTTTCTCCAAGAGTCTCACAAGCACAGACAGCACACACTCGCTCACCCATTTCCTCCCCTTTCTCTCCAAAGTCTCATTAAACGAATTATGACTCTGTGGTCTGGAGGAATTTCAGAAGCTCTTTTTGCTCTTTCTTTTGGGTTTTCCCACAAAATACAGTAAGTGTAGCAGATGTTGAGTATTACTGGAGTGTTTGCTCAGAAATCCCAGTGTCCTTTTTGACACTTTACTCTGTAAAAATTAGTCTACAAGGAGCAGCTAGTTTTTCTCTTGATTTATTGTGTCTGTCGAATGTTGTTTATGAATGGTATTACAGCTGCAGAATTCTCCTGGCTAAGTGAAAGAAACACTGTGCTTTCAATTCTAATATAATATACAAGCCAGTGGTGGATTACTTTATGTTTTTAGTTGTAAGTTAGTAAACTTTGTCTTTTGCACCAAAAAATATAATACAAATGCTGCACTAATGACACAATCTAACCTCTATGTATTGTCTGAACTGAATAACAATCTTTTTAATGGCAGCCAAAAGCAGTGATCTGATTGGCTGTGTTTGAGTGGTCTTCTCTAGATTTCTCTTTGCTGTGTTTTTAAGCCATGACTGCAGCCCAAAAACACATTTTCAAGGATATTTACCATCATAAATCATTTGTGTGAGCTGGATTCAAATCCAGTAAATCTAGAGACTTGAAACATATTGGCCTGTAGAATCCAAACTGATATTTCTCTTAATTATTTTATGCAACCGATAGTACAGAGCTGAGTCTGGGATTTCCCAAGCTACTGAAACGCATCAGAAATGCAGAACTATGAATTACTTGGTTCAGAATTGCTACTTTGATGCTTAAAAGCTTGATCTTTATGGATTGCTGGTTTGTTTCATTTGCTTTTCTCAAACTATTCACACTAACTGAGATGAAACCTTTCCATCAAGCTAGGGCGGGGCGATCTGTTAAAAAATATATTTCTATTGATTCATCTCGATTTTCGATTTGATTTTGTTTAACCTTTTCAAAAACAAATGGAAAATGCGTTCATGTACATAAACAAAACAAAAAACTTTTAATATGTCCCATTTTTATTAGATTTTCCTGAAAATATAGATCAATATTCTGCTTCAGAGTTTGACTTTTGCTTCAAACTACACATTTTTACTGACAAAAAATTTTCGATCTTTCGATTCACAACCCACCACCAAATAATTGACCATTTGTGGTACAAGGATGATTTTTATTGATGAATCGATCCGATACACCCATATGGATGCAGTAAGACAATTTACTTTAACGTTGATCTATATAGCATCTCATAACATTTTAAATAGTATTCGTATAAACCTATTTGCACAATAAATACACAATGTTACATACCACTATATGGTTCATTTTCTGATGAGTTAGTTTAATTTTGAGAATGAAAACCACTGCTTAGTCCGTATCAGTCAGTATCGGGTATCATAGATATTCAAAGCTTACTTTTCAAAAACTGTATCGGATCTAAAAAAAAAATAAAGCTGTATCGGTTTGTGCCTAATACAAATCCACATGCAAGACATAATTTTTAATTTTTATGTGAGAATATAGGTGCATTTCTTTGACTTTATAGTTCCTCAGAAAGTTGAAATGTAATCTGTCCTAATGAACAGTGGCTGACATTTACAGAACCATTATTTCAATCAGACACCAGCGTGAGCACAACATAGCGCGTTTCTGTCAGCTGAATCGTCGTTTTCCCGTAAAGCCTCACAGAGCACTTGACCTTTCCTGTTCCTGCTGCCGTTTGTGGAGTGTGGCTTGTAGCGTGTGGATGTTGATCTGTGCATCTGTCCTTGTCTCACCAGAAGTGTGGCTTTTTGGTGCAGAAACCAGAAAGGTGTGTCTTTTGGGGTTTTTACAGCTGATAGTTATTTCAGAAGGCGTGTGTGTGGAGACTGCTGCGAGTGCTCCTCTGGGACAGGGAGGGGAGATGTTTGACTTCTGTTTAGAGGAAAGACACAGACGCTGAATATGAAGAACATAATGAAGAATGATTTAAATTGTAGCAAAGAGTCAGTGTAACTCAAAATTCATGTCCATCTGTCAATAGTGGAATAAAGTCAGGCTTAAAGATTTGATTTGCATTCAAAGCAGAGAATATAGGACTTTTAAGCAAAAGCAAATGAAAGCATACAAACATACTTACACCTTCTGAATAGTGGAAAGCCTTCAAAATGCCTATAACAGGAAGTAATATTCCAATGTGAGCAAAAGCAGTGTGGACAGCTGGTTGCCAAATGTAATTCATCCCTCATTTGATATTTAGGAACAAATCTTTTTGCTGTGCCTTTAAAGTTACTCTTGAGGAAACTGGGTCACACACAAATATGTTACAATTTACTTTTCTTTTACACTAAACTATGATTGGACCATGCAAATGCAATCACATTGTGATTAATATTGTGATTCACTCATTCTCTTTTTAATGCAGCTGCTTGTCCAAACTAGGGTGTCAAGATTATTAGGTTAATTGATAATCGTGATTATTCTAAACACAATATAATCTTAAGAACAAAAGAATAATAATCGTGACAATATTAGAAACAAACTTTTTCTTTTTAGATAACTCTTCTGAAACTAATTTTAGAATCAGATGTTTTAATTTGCATTTGTTTTAAAAATACAATCTTTATTAAAACAAATGCAACAGAAGGTTTAGTCACATAAAGATTGTTTCATTCAAAAAGTTTATATTTATAAAATCATGAATAATCGCTAATATTGTGATATTTTGTATCGCAAAACTAAAATTTTATATCGTGACATCCCTAGTCCATACACGAACTGGATTTAGCCAATCATAGAAAAGAAAAGGAAGATCACTTTATTTCTTCAAAGCAATACAGAAAGTGTATACGAACTGTAGCAAAATCAAAATTGTAATCTGGCTCCAAATTTGTGAAAATACTTTGCCTCTGCTTTTTGTCAGTGTGAGTTACCGTCAAACCGAACTGGCTAAACATCGACGCCTCCTTCAGATAAGTGAAATCTCTGCCTAATCTGAGGTTATCTTATTGCGGGGAGATGGTCTGGTCTCGAGTCGCTACATGTCCCATTCCAAGATGACCACTTCCACTGCGGTGGGGGCGGGGCAGTTATTTGTGGTGCAGAGCGCTGTTGTGGCCTGTTACACTGAGGTTAAGTGGTATGTGGAAGGAAGGGCAGCTGCAGATGACCTGGTGAGAAGGAATGAGGAGTGGGAAGGTAATGTATCAGGGCTGGACCTAAGACAGACAAGATGAAGAATTTGACAAGATGAAGACTTTTTATAGTACTGTCATTTTGCTCCTCAACTGCCTTATAATTAACCACAGTAAAATGCTACTTAATTAATGTTTAACAAAAAAAGTCCAGCAATGTGTAGAAAAGGACTGATTATGAAGCAAGATGGTCACAGGTACGGATGTCACGATAACAAATTTTAGTGTTATTGGGGAGACAAAATATTATTGGGAGACAAAATATCACAATTTAGCGATTATTCACAATTATGACAAAATTTCATTCTCATTGTCAAACATGTCACTTTTCCTCAAGTTTGAGACCAATTTTATGAAATCAAATTTTCCTAATGAAAAAAAAAATGCTAATGTGACAAAAACTATTGCTTTAATTAATGCGTACAGTTTGAGAGATACAATTTTGCTTCAAAATGCATTTATTAATATACTATTATGTTTTGGCAAATTTTTATTTGACCTCCTGCTGTTTGTTGATACGAATATTAAATTTTTTTTGCATTTCAATACAAAAAATATATATATATATATGTTGATTTAGAATATAACGTTACAACATACGTGCCAAATATTGGTGGTTTTTCAATAAACCCAGCTGTTGCCAAAACTGTAGCTGATATTTTGTCCATAACTAGTTTCTGTTGTGAACTATAAGAATTTAATTTTACCTCTGAAATTTGCCAAAATAAAAATGTCTTGTACTTACGATCATATATTGTGACTAGAATAATCATGATTATCGATTAATAATCTTGACATCCCTAGTCACAGGTCTATGGGGTCAAACTATTCCTTAATAAAAGACTGAAACATTTCTGTTACGATTTATTATAATGTGACGCAATCGCTCATTTTAAAAGTTGTTTGTATTGTGGAATCAGTTTGAGTTGATAGTCTCCCTGGGCGATGAATGATATCCCCAAATGACCTTGTAGTTCAGACAAAAAGGCGAGGATCAGAGCTGTTTGATGTTTGTTTTCATAGGCCTAAGACAGGGCTCAGACAGATGGCTTTGTGACCGAACAAGTGCAGTGATGGTGAAGCATTGTCCCATGTTTAACCAGCTTTATTAAATGTCCAATATGTAGTTAACCAGAAAGGCTCTTATCTCACCTGACAGGAGTTAAAACGTACGCAACAACAGTGGTTACAACATGGTATAATTAACAGTTTACAGGATGGTGAACTAGCAATTTACTAAGAGAGATATGATAATGTGTAGTTGTAACTGTAGCTTATGTTGGTCTCAAATGTAGGTCAGGCTAAACCCCAAAATAAACATAAAATTGTTTGATTTTAAAGACTGCACATTTTAATCAACATAATTTCCTAGGCATCTGCCAAATACTATGTGTTATTATGTATTAAACCTGCTAATCCTGCAGTTTAGGCCTCTACAAACATGTCCTGTGATATATTATTCTTGTATTGATTTTCTTGTTAGAAATGCACAGTACCAGCTTTTTCATTTCCAATATTGATATTGATAATTTGACTTGACAAGACCCAATCAGGATTTCATGAGGCCGATACCCGATCCCGCCAAGTGTTGGTGACTTTGCCAAAAGGGTCAAAGAAATTCTTGGTCGACTAAAAAATATGTCCCATCGACTGAATAATCGACTAAAAATGGGGAGTGGCAAAAGCTCGTCACGTTCATGCAAAATCTATAATTTATACAGGCTACTATTTGTATTTATATAAAAAAGACAGATTAGACCAGACCTGGGCAAACTGCGGCCCGGGGGCCAAATGCCGCCCTCGGACGTGGTTAAGAATAAGTGTTACTCTACATTTTTTTTTTATTCAATTTACTTAACTATGTTTATTAAGGACAATGTACAATTACTATGGAGCATATGTCACTGTTTGCCCTGATATTATGACATTAAATTGACAAAACTGTAGATTAAAAACCCTATGAATTACAAAAATAATGATAATTTCTTACACCAATTCCATGGTGTAAGAACTTACCCTCCACTAGTTGTTCCGGTTCAAATATGACCCATGAAAAAAAATAATTGCCCATACCTGGATTAGACCAATGATCTTTTGCTAATTCACTTCTTTTTGTTACTGTTCAATACAAATCCTTATAATCTATGAAAAATTATAGTCGACTAATCATTGACTGATAAACTGACTAAATAACTAAAGGACAGCAACCATAGTGCCAATATCTCATCCTAATATCGGTATCAGTGCATTCTTTAATCGAAAACTACTGCAACTGAATTGAGTTCAGTAGGTTTCTCTCTGTGGATGACAGAAATCGCTAGACTATTGTTATTATGCTTTAAATTAGCTAATATTATGCTATAGTTTTTAAACTTGCAATATTTATAAAGACACTTGAGGAAGTCATACGATTACACTAGGGCTGAAACAACTAATCGATTTAATCGATTAAAATCGATTATTAAAATAGTTGTCAACGAATTTGGTCATCGATTAATCGGCTAAAAACTTTTGCGCTCAGTCCGCTGTGATCCAGCGGCTTTGAGTGGACATCAGCGGCTTTGTAGAGCTCTCCTTCGACTCTCACAAAGAACAGACGAACAGAAACCTTGTGCCTGTTTAGCGGACCTTTTAATCCCATAATAATAGCCGAGAGTAACCTTCCGGAGGTGGTGTAGGCTATAGCTTAATCTCATAAAGTTACGAGTTTGTTATTTCTCCGCGGGTGAGTCGGCCGCTTTCAGCGCTTTAGACTCGCGGTAACTTTCTAGAAACATCCCGCGCAAAATCTAGCGTCTTTTTGATTTGTCTTTGCTGTTCCACGAGCTGCTCCGTGTGCTTTTTGTAAGGTTTTCTCTGATAAAGTTAAAAGCCGTCCACAGCGTCTCTCTCCTCTCCTCTCACCAAAAAAAGCAGCAGCCAGCAGGCCCCGCCCCTTTCCCCTCCGTGTATGAGTAACCATGACGACGGAGTTTGAGTGACAGGAGTGAGAGACGAACACTCGCAAACTTAAAACTTTTAGATATGAAACAAAACAATCATAATGATGATCTTAACAAGGCCTAATAGATACAAATGCTAATAACAGTAGGCCAGGCCTATGCATTAGATGCAGCAGCAAACACTTATAATTAGTTTTAATATGACTTAAAACAAGTTAATCTCATTGGCTCATTCTTTATAGATGCTTTAAAATATTATGAGCTTATAATAAAAAGCAGCAGTCCAAAGGTCCAAAAAATTGAGATTTTATTTTTTGGCCACATTGCCCACACTTATAATAACCACATTAAAAGAAGTAGCTAGATAGCAAAATCTGGTTATTCTACTTTATTTTTGTATTTTCTTTTTATTCAAGAAAAGCCCAGTGTGTTCATTAAGTGCACACAAGTTGTCTTTTGCATAAATACATTTAATAAAATGCAAAACGCCTTATATTTATTATTTTGTCATTTTTATCCGATTAATCGATTAATCGATCCAATAATCGACAGATTAATCGATTATCAAAATAATCGTTTGTTGCAGCCCTAGATTACACATATTTCACTACTGTTGCTGCTGAAATAATAATGTGCCAGCTTTGTATCTTATGTATCTTAACTCATTATTGCTATGTCCACAAAACTAACCTTGTGTGCATCTTTGCTCCAACAACAGTTCATCACTTTGGACAGCCAAGCGCCGCTAATAGACCCGTTTCTCGGCCTGTTCATTTCTATAAACGCTTCCTACCATATTTTTTTCTTGCATCTCCTGGCTCTCGCCCAAACCCGTCTCCATCTGTCTGCCCCCCTTTCCCTGGATACACAGTGGGAATTTATGGCTGGTGGGAGGTAGCAGCAACCAGCCTTGTCCCATCTAATTCACTGCATACTGTCTCCGAGCAGATCAGCTGTTATTATGTGCTGTATACATTTCTATTACTGAATTTGCCAGCCGATATTTGCCCCTGTAACACACACCTACAGCAGCTGGAGGCATTATGGTCCTGCACTAAGCGTTTTAGGAGCGTAAGCCTATAATCTATGTGTTTTGGTGTTTGCTGCTGCTTCTGTCTCTGTGCAGTGTCCAACAGCTGTAAAGGATCCCATTGGTTTAGCCAGGCACATGTCATAACCTCTTTGTTGAATGCTACATAGTTGTATTGAGAGATTTGAGTCGGCTTTCGCTGTCGACAGTCTTCTTTGATGTGAAAAAGTTACCTGTCAAAAAGGCCACGTAATAGATTTTTCTGCAACAGTCACTGCTACATTTGTCATTTCCTTTGTGTTTCTGTTCCTTTCATCTCCAAAATATAAAACTTGGGAGTCATTTCAGTGCTTAGACGCTTATGTCAGAGCGCAGTGATGGTTTTTATGAGGCATCCGGATGAGGGCGTTCTCGTTACCCAGCTGCCCCGGGGCAACTCTGACACAGCTGTGTGATGACAGAGGATGGACAGGTCCTGAGGCCGAGCTGCCGCCAAAAGGACGCCTCATTCTTTAAATTACTGGTAAATATGTGGAGTTAAGGTCACTAATGAGTCATGATCAAATGTCGCTCGGAGTCGATGCAGCCGTAGCCTTTATTTAACAGAAACAGGACTCTCACAGAATTCAAATATATGATGCGGTATTTGTGAGAAGAAACACCACAAGTTTAGCATCCTTCATGATAATCTGAAGCAAACAAGAGAGAAATCTGACTGTTTTTTTTATTTATTTTTTGTTGATTACTCAAAACTAGGGATGGTTAATATATCCATATATATCATGTATCAAATATTGAGATATTTACTGGAGAAAATATAAATTTGGCCGTATTATTAATAATAATAATAATTTTATTTGTATAGCACTTTTCATACACAAGCAACTCAAAGTGCTTCACAACATTAAAAAAATACATTAAAAATACAATACATTAAAAATACAGCTGCAACAATATAATAAATATGAATAAAAAATAAAATCACATGTTAAAAACATAGCATATAAAAAATTTAAATTTCAATAAAAAGCATGTTTAAAAAGGACTGTCTTGAGCCTCGATTTAAAAACACCAAGAGAAGGGGCCTGTCTCACAGTCTTAGGAAGACTGTTCCAGATCTTAGCTGCATGAAACTGAAATGATGCCTCCCCCTGTCTGGTCCTAAATCTGGGCACCAACAAGAGGTCAGTCCCCGAGGTCCTCAGAGTTCGAGTTGGCTCATAAGGCACTTACATGTCAGAGATGTACTTTGGTGCTAGTCCATGGAGCGACTTAAACACAAGCAGAGCTGTCTTAAAGTCCACTCTCTGAGCCACTGGAAGCCAGTGCAAAGACCTAAGCACAGGACTAGTAAACAGGACTAGTATTGTAAATATCGAGATAATGGAATTCTGGGTAAAAAGAGCTGATAAAACATATTAAAAGAATTTACAATTACAGAGAAAAGCGATAAAGAGATCCATTAAAAGTTCTATTTGTTAGTAACAGTCAAATTATAAATGTATTTTTTGTAATTTTTTTTTAGTTTAACTCAACAAAAGACATCACCAGAATTCATTTATTCAATGTAAATGTACATTTATACTCTGTAATGAGCAGACTGTAGACTTTTCACTTAAAAAAAGTTCATTTCAAAAGTTCCGTGAAGCAAGATATTGACATATGAAAAAAATATATTGAGATATACATTTTTGTCTGTATCGCCCAGCCCTACTCAAAATAAATCAACTATTACAATAATTGTTACAAATTTAGTGATTGAATAATTGCTAACTGATCTGAAAATACATTCAAACAGGTCATGAGGTGACACAATGTATGACTCATGTTGTCATTGCAAAAACTAAGAAATAAATGAACTGCTAAATAGTTTTGTCTAAATGTCAGGACTTTCAAACAGCTTCACTTCACCTTCATTAAAATCAATTAAAAAAAAAATAATAACAACATTTTGCAAATATGTTTATGTGGCTGTTTTGCAAAATGATAATTGCAACTTTGGCTTCTTACAAAACTATTCTGCCATGAAAAATCAAATTATCTTTTAACCTTATATTCTTGGCATAACTCTTCGCAGTCATGATTACCTGGTTTAAAAAAGGGCATGGAAATATGGTATTGGTCTTTCATTGGTCTTTTTGTTCAGTCCAAATGAAATATGGAGACAGTAAATGAATTTGAACCAAGAATCTAAATCTTGCAGAATATGGTAACAACAAAAATAATCAAAACAGTCACAACATTCTCGAGATTTTCTGCTTAAAAATGAAATCCTTGAGACGCATCTATTTGAAGGATAGCGTCTCCTCTTCACTTGCAGACTACACAATATCAAAAGCCGTACACAGCTTTGAATTATCTGCATATTTTGAGTCTCATAAACACTTGATTCTGCTGCCTGTTCCAGTCCTAAGTGTTTGCTCTTAATGGCAGCCGCCTACACAGACATCAGTGCATTTAAATGTGCTGCTGCTTACAATTCTGCACAGTTCACTGAAGCGGGACTCTTGACCTTATCCTCTCTTTCTATACGGTTTCTCAGCCTTTTTTTCCATTTGTTCACTCTAAACACACAGTAAGCAGCAACAATAATGTTTTGTATTCCCTATTGCTTCAAGTTTCTCTCTGTTGGCAGAGACTTTCTTTTTGATATGCCTCCATAGTTTTCCTGCTACATCTGAAAAAACAGAAATATATGACCCACCAAAACTTTACAAATCTCCTCTTTTTGTTTAAAGATATTTCCAAAGTGTTTACTGTTTCTTTTTTAGTTGCAATTGTTTTTGAAATTTCTATCTGTGCATAGTCACAGACAATAAATTTGAGGTTTTTCCACGTCGTAACTATGAGAAACACATCAATGATTCAAATTTTGTTCACTATAAAACACAAAATTGGTATAAAACAACTTAAAAATAAAAACTGATTTATTGACTACCTGTTCAAAACTGCAAAACTGATAAACCCAACCTCTTCATTTGAAAATTTTATTGTAACAAACTGCAGGTTTGAGAAATATAAACAGACAAGTGGGTGGGGATGGGTTGACATTTTCTGACCACACGAGCGTCAGCTGCAGAACATTCCAAAATACTCAAACATGCATGAATCAATTTAGTTACAACTTAGGTTAAACTAATGGTACGACAACACAGCTTGGTTAAAGACTCACTAAAGTGAATTTTACATGTCCCATTTAACAAGTCAGTTCAATGCAGTTTCATGAAGGAAAAACATTTTTTTTGTATTTAAGTCCCTTACAGCCTCTTTATGTTTCCTATGCACACTATAGGAGTATGTGGTCACAGTATCAGTCATGGATGAGAAGAATGTGTTTTTTCCGCACTGATGATAACAAATGTGTCTGAAACAACTCCAGTAATCCTGTTTGTGATGAGCGCATACCACAGCCAGCTCAGGTTGTCATTTGTAAACGTTGTCATGTTAATGTGAGCTAAAGAAGTGGACCAAGTGATTCCTCCGAAGACCTAAATGTAAAGAACACTGTGACTGGGACCAGTGGCCATGATCTGAAATGAAACATGAAGACAAAAACATGGAGGATCTATATAATCTTTGTGTTGAATCCACAATCTGGAAGTCAGAGCTTTAACTCCTCTACTACCATTTATTGATTTTATTTTCTTAAAAACAAAACAAAACAAAACAAAACAAACAAAAAATCTGATCTAATGCCTTTCATGAAGCTGTTTGCTCAGACATTTTGCCCATCCACCTCTCCTATTGGTCAGCTCCTGTTTAGCTTTTTGTGACTGACTGTTTTGTTTACCTAATCAAAAGGAAGAACCAGGTTAAGTTACTTCTTAAAGACTTACAAAAAATGTTAACAAAGATAATTATTTATTCTCAAACTTTAAAAAATAATGCTCACACCTCATGCATTCTTAGCCTCCTAATTTTTATTGGCTTTGAGCTTAAAAGGGCCAGCGCAAGTTGAGCTGTGTCGATCTGCTAACAGGAAGTAGCTTATACTACAAAACAGTAAATGATACTTTCTGGGTTTTGGGGAAACAAAAAAAAGACAAGAAATTGCAAACTAATTTTTACTTTTCGGGACTTTGTCAATAACTTAAAAAGCAATATAAAACTACAAACTTTACACACATGAATTGTGATACTATGGACTTATGATCTCCAAGATAAACTGTGATATACCTTTTTTTTTTTTTTTTACCATATTGCCAACCGTACAACACTCTTATAAAGCCATAAAGATTATTCCTATCTCTGTTAATCTGGATTGATCTTTAGCGGGTGTAGTTAGCAGCTCTCTTCAGCGATTATGTCCTGATAAAATGTCACGAGCAGATGAGGAAACGCATCTACGATCTGGCTGACCTGAGTTAATCTGGTCATTACTACACTCAAATGGCACTGGCCTTAATTTTTTCCCAGCATGCTCTGCTCCTCCAGGACCCACTGACCTATAATTAGAAAGTAGTGACTATAATTGTCTCTTGATCATTTGTGGAGAAATCGATGCACTGGAGTGTGAAGAGTAAGGTAGAGAAACAAGCCCAGCTCTTGTAGAAAAGTGGATAATCCTAAATGTTTTACAGGCTGAATGTGCAGTCGATGCTTTGTGAGAATAAATGTTTCATGTTTTGTTTTTGTGTTCATCATCTTTCACACTGCTGAAAGAGCCAGTGTGAGATTGAAGACAACTAATTGTTTTGGAGCAAGCAAGACAATTCAGTTAAGATTTATGTGTCATAAAGAGTACAAATGGACTCTACTAAAACATTGTACAAAAGTCTTGATGAAACTACAGTTTCATCAACACAACAACAGCAACAACAACTTTACTGATTGATCTCAACTAAATGGTAATGACGTGGAATGTGTACAATTTTGTGTTTTTGATGGAAACACTGTTTTGTCTGTAAATGTTAGTGACGCACTAATATGATGCTTGAAATGAATAGCAGTGTGGATCCAAGAAATTTAGCTGGATTGAGTATCGGTCCCATGATATTGATTTAGACGGTACCTGTAATAACACTATTTACTGGCGGATGTTGACTTAGAACGTGTCCTAATGTTTGATATTTTTGTCACATAAAGTTATGTTTTTCCTTGCACAATAATAACATTTACATAGCTCTATTACCCACTTTCAAATGAGTTAACTGAGTTTTGGAAGAAAAAAAAACTTGAAACTGAAAAAGTTGAATTGGTGCATGTCTAGTAAATATACATCTCCATGTTGTTCTCATGCTAAATTACTTGAGCTTTGTCTGTGTCAAACTGTGTAAAAACATCTAACTTACTTGACTTTTGCCATCTAAACAACTAATTACTTAAAGGTGGGGTAGCTAATTTTGACACTGAAAACACAATTTAGGTTTTAAATCTGACAAGTTTTTCTCCTTAATCCTTCGACACATGGTTAATATCAACATGTATTCATTTTGGTTGCATTTATGGCTTATAAAATTATTTTTTCAAACAAAAAAATGAAACTGGTGTGGACCACCCAAGCTACACCAATCAGAGCGCAGCATTCAGCTCCTGTTTACAGCTAAAATTCTTTATTTATTCAGTTCAGAGGTTTCATTTTTTTCACAAACTGCTGCATTTATCATGCACTTTTTAGTGGAAAGCACAAAGTTTACTAATTTACAACAAAAAAAGTTAGCTACCCCACCTTTAATCAAACAATAATTGTTTAACCAAAGTTAAAGTAAAATTATGGTTAGTTGCAGCTCTAGTTATTGTTTCATAATAAGCTGGTAAACAATATTGATTTAAAATATAGAACTGCAAAGAAAAAAGTTATGAAGTGATGTTAACCATTGCAGAGGTATTGATAATTTGAAAACGTATTTATATATCGTAGATTTTACAGCTTTTGCTACTGAACCTGTTGACCATCCTGGACATTACATGGTTGAAGACTTTTTGTCTATTCATCCTTGTCTGTTCATTTACAATATCAGACGACTCTGTTAGAATCAGCTGATCTTAATTGTATTTCCAAACTGTCTGGACAAAACAGCTGTTGTTGTCGGTAAATGGTTCACCGTAAGTGGTCAGAAGAGTTAGTTATTAAGGTCAATACGGTGGTCAACTCTCCTGACGCGGCCCAAAACTGAAGTAGCTCCCTTGAATTGAAAAACACATTCCTGTCATTCCAGTGCAGCGCATCCCATTTCTCTCTTTTACTGTAAGAACTTCTGTTTTAGTCACTTCTTCTCTTGTAACAGCAGGACAATGACTCATTAATGCAATTCATCTCTTTTGACAGCCGCTACTGTTAAGTTATTTGTCAAAAATATCTGTATCTTCAGGAATTTAGTTTTACCTTTCGCTCCGTTGACAAGCTTACAACGAGGCATTGTTCGCATCCGTTTGATTGACTTCTGCTCTCAGTTTTGACGCCGTGAATTCACTTCTTAAAAATGTACATGTGAAGTTAAAGTGTTGAAACATAAGCAGAGGAGCCAACACATTTGTGACACTTGGAGCTGATGCGGTGTCATAAAGGCATTTATTGGTCTCTTCACACTCACATCAAAGCTTTAGGTTCCTGTGTTTTCAAGTAGTTACTTAACAGTTGAAGTTAGAACATGAGATCAATACCGTCTGTATGACTTTGGCAACAGAAATACATAACAAACTTATAGGTTTATATGTAACAGGGGATTTAGCTTTATGAAACACCCAATTTTGTTATAAAGAAACAAACTTGACAACTCTGAGGTTGAGAGAAGTAGGTTGGAAATAATTATATTAATAATGTTTTTTAACAAACAGATGCATTAAAAGAGAAATGGAAAATCACAATTTGACGATTTCACCAAAAAAGCAACAACAGTGAGCTCTCAATTCGATTTTTAACGCAATATTGCTTAAAAAGTTACTTAAAAGTGCTGTATGTATCATAAAAGTAACTGCCCTATATCAGCATCACTTCATAATAACATACCGTATCTTTTCTGTATTGTTTGTTTTCTTGCGACTTAAGTTTACATAACGTGTCACATTATGTTCGATTGCTTGTTCTTTGTACAAAAGGTCCTTGTAAAAAAATCACTGGAAAATAGAAAAACTGCTTTATAAAACACATAAATGCGTTTTGTCATCTTTCACAGGAAATTACAGCTTATGGTGTTATGTAAGCTGTCAATTAACATTTGAATTTCCATCGGCTCAGAGATCTTGGTAAAAAGCATAATTATGGCATTGAACAATTGCTGCTACATTTTTACCTTACATAACTCATTTGTGTTACAATAAAACACAGCAGAGATTGAACTCAACACTTTTAAAGCGACTGCTTTTGTTGACACGACTTGTACTTGTTTTGTTGACATGACCGATGCTGTTTAAATATTGTGTTTGCCCTGATAAATCACCTGTGTAACATAAGCGCTGCATTGTGAGTCCGAAGCAGCAGCCACACATACATTTTTGTCGTGTTTTAGCCTGTTGTTTCATTTGCTCTCATTTGTAACTTGGGCAGTGCACCATCTTTCTTACATTGTATCTTTTGACACGGAAACAGATGCTTGACACAGTTTTTGCCCTTATTTGGTCTATTTCTGCTTCTCCAGTTCATCTCATCTCCTTGTATCTGTCAAACTCACTGCTCTGAAGTGTTTTTATGCCGATCCCAACACTTCCTCATAAATCTAAATCAGGAAACAAAAACATCTTTGTTTTAATTGAAGAATTTGTACGTAAAGGGCCTTTTTAACTGGAGGGCGTGTGTCCCACATCCCTTTTTTTAGTCGGATGTTGCCATGGTGAGACTAATTTACACAGGCCACACAAATTAGGTTTCTGTTGTCAACATACAGCTCTCCACACGAGTGTTTAGGCGGTTAGTAATTGTCTATTGAATTCATGTTCTTCTGTTAGTTGTTTGTTTCTAGTGATAGACCAGATTGTTTTGTGTTGGTTGTGTATGATGGCAGAACAGTGTTTTAGCAATGTTATCATGCTGGATGAATGTTTCATTTTGGTTTAAAAAGTAATTTAGTTCTTCTATATTATTTTTTTAAAGGAATCTTTGCTAAATGCAGTGTCCACACAATCACACAACTATAGTGTTGGGAAAAAAACAAAATAAATGTATTGAAAACAAATTCAGAATAATAATTTAGAGTAACTGTGTTTAGTTACAGTTACTTTTTCATTTGGAGGTAATTGGAATACAGTTACTTTTATTAAATCTGAGGAATACATTTTGATATTTCAACATACACTTATACATACATTTATACTTATACACTTTAGGATTTCAACGTTTCAGAAATTGTGAGAAAACAGCTCTAGTAGTGAAGCAAGTGCGATATTTTCTTCTCTAATTAAAGATAAATGTTTTCTTATCTTATAAACAATGGCGAAACAAACTGCTAACCTAAAATCTAAAGCTGTTTGAATCTTATGTCATGTTTTTATATTACACTATTCATATACAGTATTACAAAGTAGGCCTAAAAGGAAAACTCTGTCTTGACTATGTAACAAAACACGTTACAAAATACACTTTAATGAAGGTTTTCTGTAACTAAGCACATCAAAGTATTCCTCCCAACACTGCACAAGTATCATATCATTGTAGACTTGAAGAACATGAACTAGTTTTGAGCAAACAGACCTCGCCTATTGTTCTTAGAACCTTTGAGTGGGATATTTTTAATTCAAGTATTTGCGAAACAGTGGCTTTTAACTAATGAAGAGCTGTTCAAGTGTTCAGACTCCTTAACCGGATTTGTTCCTCCTCTCTTCCATCCTTCTTCAGTCTCTTAAGTGGACTTTTCCTCTCAGCGCACGCTTTAGTTTGCTTAATGCATTAACAGCAGCACAAATGGATATTACATCAGTCTGTCTGTGTCTGTCTCTGTCTCACTCTCCAAAACCTCCCTGTGCTCGTCATCTCGGCTGCTCTGTGCCTGCCGCTGCTCACCACCGATGATCAATGTCACGCTCACATATTCAGCGGCACGTTGGCTCTGTGGCGGGGTATTTAAGGCTATTAGCATGTGAGCGCCAGAGCAGCAGTGGCGTTGAATAGGCCCTGAGTGGCAGCTGTATTGAGTGTGGGTGAAGGATGGCAGCGCACCAGGACACAGTGCGAGTGGGCATTGTTGTTCCCCGCGCTGAAAAAGCTCTTTAGACGAGATGAACGGCAATGCTAAGAGCTGCGCAGGAAGGTTGGCTAAAGCAGGGGAAGCGTATTGTGACCGGAGGAGTGTGTGTTTGTGTCCCACGCATTGATTTAGATGGTGAGCTGGTTGGTAATGGAGTTGGCCAGTGCTGATGGGAAAAGCTTGGGAACAACGTTCGGGAGGGGCACTTGAACTTTTAGCATAACACTTAGGACTGGGTGTTATGACCAAAAATGTATTCAGATTATTTTTCCTTACAGTTATTGTTTTATTTGCATTTTGTTTGTCATTGAAAAACTGGTATGAACTGAATGAATGATTTTGATTTTCAATAATTGCTAAATGATATTTTCGAGTCAAGGTTTTCGACAATAAACTGAACCTTTTAGCACAACATTATTGTACTTTCTTTGACAAACCCCTTGGTCTTATTAGTTTTGATAAAAGCCCAAGACTATTTGTGTTATGTAATGTTTTCAAGGGGGCTGATGTATGCATTTTTTTTTTTTTTTGCTGATATCTGATATTTTGCCTCCTGTTGTGGCTGATATTTGCTGAAACTCTTTTTGGGATCATAGCACAGTAGCTCACAAGATCATAGACTTAATTTTCACTTTAGTAAAGAAGAACAAAATCATCTTAAAGTTTATTTCCATTTCTACTCTGAAATGGGGAAATTAGGACTGACACAAGTGCACATAAACTATAAAACTCTCTCTAAAAATATGGATTTCGGCCGAAATCAAAAAATAGTGAAGATATCACCAAGAATCTTCAGTATTGGCCAATATCAATATATTGCCCATTCCTACTAGTTTTAGTATTGATTAATATATTATACTTTTGACAACCCTAGGGCTGGGCGATATTAACAAAAATTAATATCTTGGTATTTTTTGGGCACATCTCGATAAAGGTATTCTGATGATTATTACGCCAGTAGATTGTAGAATGCAATGATGTTCCAGTCCAGATGGTGTGCAAGAGCCAGTTTTTCTCATTAATAAACGGTTTCAATCTGGTGACTTTTATTCGTGACTAGACACATTCACTTTTTGTATTACAACAACAACAAAAACATTCTTTGAACAAGATTCATTTGAGCTCCGAACATCTGTGTTAAATATTATCGGTCTGGAGAATGTAACGTGAACACAACCTATTATCAAACACATGTGAAATGTTACTTACTAACACATTTTTTTCTCAATTTTCTATACACAATACACTTGATATTCAATTTTTGGACCTCTTGAAAATAACATTCATGATATATTTACAAAAATTCGATATGTCGCACAGCTCTACCTAATACAAATATTTCCAAATTGGATTGTACTTATTACATCACACCTATTGTACGTAAATGACAAGAAGAGTACATTGTTTTACATAATGTTTTTCTTATTGTCCATCCTGTTAATTGCTAATTGCTAATCTTGACCAAATCGTTTTCTAAAAACCCCAGGTAGCAGGCGTGATGTTGTGTGATTACCTGCAGGCATTAGGTAACAGTGTGTGCTATCATTTGCCGCCCACTGCTCCACTTTTAGTCCAGTGACTCAGACACTCACGCGGCAGCCCTGAAACTTGTGCTGCTGGGCCAAAATTACAGTCTCCATCCACCCTCATGTACTGTTCAGTCTAGTTTGGGTTCAGTGAGTGCAATCAACTCACAGCCAGCAGATGCTAAGGTCGACATTTATAGTTGTTCTTTTTGCATCTACAGCTTCTCAAAATGTTTAACTCGTCAGTTTTATAGGTTTATGTGTCGAAGTCAGATGCAGTCTCACAAAATTGTCTACGTCCATGCACAGTCTGGTGGCAATTCTCGCAGTCCTATGGCAGACCTGCTAAACATCCTGCAACAAATCCTCATAGTTTTCAGATGGTTTAAATAATATCTTAAAATGATGACAACGTCACGTACAGTGATCTAGTTGTGGTGTCACTTTTAGATTTATCTTGGTGAAGATAATGATTCATTTCACAGTTCTGAAATGAAAATATATTTGCTCTGTTTCTAAAAGGATTTTGTATTTTAGTTTACTAATACATAATTTGATTGCATCCACTTGAATAGGTCAGTTCAAGTTAGCATTTTATGGTGATATGAAGGAAAATATAAATACATAAACAATATAATTAACGCTATACATAAGGCGTTTTAAAGGTGGCTTTCATGTTACTTCTTCTTTTTTTTAATTTTTTTTTTAAGTTATTTGAGTTACAGTTGGTATTTAAGCAACTCTAAGCAACTTATTTCAGTCATTATTAGTATGTTTGCCTCTGCAGAGTTACTATTATTGTTATTGTCCAAGGTTTTAGAGTGATAAGACACAGATTGTAGATATTAGTCACAAATGTATGTTGTATATTTTGTATAATTTAATTATAATTGATCAAAACATCAGCTGTAGTTCACATGCAAACATTACGTTTTTCATAATTTTTCCATAAACACATGTTTATCATTATACGTATATGATAAACAATTATTGCCCAGGCTTAGTCTCCATGTGGATTTAATGACAGTACATTCATGCAACAAACATAAACATTGTGGTTTTTAAACAATAGTCTATAAAGGCTTTGTAATTAATAGCTGCACTTGAACAAAAATAGCAATCTGAGCCGTGTAACAAATAAAACCTCTCTGATTTTCCAGTGCTGGCAGTTCATTGAGGCACATGATTCATCCACTCAGTCACACTCATGAGGGTCCATGTGGTAAAGCAGGACTATTTATAGCTTCAGCAGTATCACTGTCCGTGGCCTTTGTGTCCTCTTCACAAAACAAACCTATAGTCTTTCCCGCCTTTCTATGTCCCATGTCCTTCACTCATGTCTCAGGACGGTCCGATCGGGTTTCCGGTTCAGTCAATTGTAGCTCTGGCTTCTCAGTCAACAGAAGTGTGAGTTAGTATGTTGAGTAAGAAGGATGCATTAGCTAAAAGTGCTGCAAAAATAAGAGACATTATGCACTTTCTTTGCAGGAAGTTGTTTCCTATAGTTGTGGAGCTGGTCCCTCTGAGGAAGTAAGATCATTTTTACAATGAAGCAGGTAAAGCAGTAGTTGACTAAAGCAATCTTGATTGCCTAAAAACAATCCCTGTTCATTTGCTAATCGACTAAACAAGGTTGTTGACAGTATCTCCGCAATCTAACTACTGGACCTAACCTGTACTGCAAAAGAGTTCATGCAAAAATCAACAAGGAAGCAATGCTTTCCCATGCAAATCTAAAGAATGTAAAAAAATATGAATAAAAAATCTAGCCAACTAATAAGTGGTTGGTCCACTAAAACAGCATTTCCCAACCTTTTTTGAGTCACGGCATACTTTTTTGGTTCAAAAAACCTTTTATTAAGTCATAATTATTGAATGAATGGGGGTGCACGGTAGCAGAGTGGTTAGAGCTCTGGCTTCCCAATAAGGAGGTCGTGGGTTCGACTCCCGGGTCGGACCATATCAACATCTCACGATCTCTCTGGGTGGAGTTTGCATGTTCTCCCCGTGTCACCGTGGGTTTTCTCCGGGTACTCCGGTTTCCTCCCACCTCCAAAAACATGCATGTTTAGGTTAATTGGGCATCACTGTAAATTTCCCTTAATGAGAGAGTGTATGGTTGTCTGTGTAACCCTGCGGCAAGTTGGCCACTGTCCAGGGTGTTCCCCGCCTAAGGCCCAAAGTCACTGGGATAGGCTCCAGTCACCCGCGACCCCTAACGGGATTAAGCGGTAGAAAATGAATGAATGAATGAATGAATTATTGAATGTCAGAAACATGGCCCATTGCACATTAATTTTAGAGCTGTTGCATGTCTTTTTTTTCATCTTGCTAACAGGACACTCTAAATCTATGAGTCTGATTTTTAAAAAAATGAAATATTTTAAATCTGTCTTAATATTTTCAAGGCACACTAGTGTTCCCCAACAAACTGGTTGAAAAACACTGCACTAAAACACCATCAACCAAGAGTAAGCTCAAGAGAAAAGTTTCATTTCATAGTCTATTTCTAGCTATTTCTTATCTGAAATCTTTGTTAAAACACTAGGAAGTACACTCCAACAATTATAACATCTTATGGTTTGGTTTTGGCCACGACAAAACACAAAATGTTGCCAAGACATTGTTACAACATGTAATATTGGCTGCACAGTTATAAGATGATCTTAAAAGCCTCAGTCTTGGCACGGATCAGCCCTTCTCAAGTTACTGTGTCAGTTGGAAACACATTTGTGTTTGTCAGCAAGTATTGCACGGTTTGTATATTTGCATGCAACACCGATTCTCTCAATATGCAGATTTATACTGTAGAATATAACTTGTGACTTGTTGAGACTTGTTATCTCATAGTTTATGGCATGTACATTTGTGTCATCAGAATAGTTAGCCTGCTCCTCTAGGCTTTTGTATCCCTGCAGCCTTAACTTGACAAGTACAACCTATTTTCTGCAGGCTCTTGTGTCATATGTCATGTTAAATTACATATTTTCAACTCAAAAGGTTTAACAAATTGCTGTGCAGCTTCTAAAATGCTAATTGTTGCCTATCAGCTTTGCAAAACTCAAATCTTGCTCAAGGACACTGTACAAAGCAGACTTTGGATTGAACTACAAATCTCAGGGTTGGTGGGCGAACGCTGTGGCTTTGTGGACATACATGACTTTATGTTATGGATGTGGGGTATGTGTGTTGTGTGTTTTGACATGTGCTGCTGTTGTTCATGTGGAAACTATTCAGTCCGGACATGATCACATGAAAATGACAGCTGCCTTGTGACACCTTGCTGGTAGATAAATGCTGAATTGTGTTTGCTCCCGAGTGGCACAACGTGTTAGCGCAGGCTCTGAATGCTGCTCATCCACATCGCACCCGTCAAACATCATCCACACGAGCCGCTTTATCTTTCTTGCACAATCTACTTCCTGTTAACCTCTGTGTTGACACTGTTTTTGTTTTTGGAGTTTGAGTTTCTGTCTTGCATTACTGTTCCGTTACATAAGCAGCGTGTCTGATAATGCATTTGTCTGTGTCCCATAGGGGTGTCGTCCCGAAACCCCGAGATCATGGCGGCGGGCACGCACTCACCAGGAGGGCCCAATGGTATCATCAGGAGTCAGTCGTTTGCCGGATTCAGCACGCTGCAGGAGCGGAGGTCACGGTAAGGCCTCTGATGGGTCAAAAACAAGTGACACATCTGTTAAATACAGGCTGTAAAATACAACTTTGGGCTCATGAAAATGCATGCTCTTCAGTTATTTTGGCTTTATTTACTGCCTGCAAACAAATCACCACAAATCACAAAAAGCATCTTAAGATTGTGCAAAATAAGACTTTTGAACAAAACGTGCATAGCAGGTTTTTAGGAACGAGTTTATCACGAATAGTAAAGACTATATTCTAAGCTTATGGCATCACAGTCATTTTTTTAAAATCGCTCTCCTTTTGTTTGTTTGTAAACAATTGTATAACCTTGTACAAATAAATTAGACAAAATAAGTGATGTTTTGGACAAATAATTTTTTCAGTAACTTCATAATGTGATGTCATCATTCACAATCAGAAGAAAAATGTTATTCCTAAAACATGGGTACATTTAACCGATTTTAGTTCTTCCACACTATTCATCTACTTGCAGGAAGCATTTGGGAAAAGGTGGGACATTTAATGAAATACATTAAGCTGATGGGTGTGCGGCCTACCTTATTTGTGCTTAACCAATCACAGCAGCGAGTCGTAATGGCTTGTTCAATGTACGCCTTGTATAGAACAAGTGTCACACACACCTCTCTGCTCCATGAAAAAGAAATCACATTTTTACAGCAGCAGAAACACGTAGGTCCATGGGAGCTGCCATTTTTGTTTTGCTTGATTCAGGCGCTACTTCCTGTTGTCATTGCAACCAACCTCCCTCAACTCGCTCTGCTGCATTGTGATTAGGCCGTCAATCTGCTGCTGGACTAGTTGAATTCACAAATATTGTGAGATAATCCATGTGGCTGGCCAGATTAGGCTAAATTGGGATGAAATTTGTAACAATGTCTATAAAACTCTCAAATTACATGTCACTTCCACACTGTTACCTAGCAATCATTTTGCAAACAAGGGTCAAAATCTATACAATCCATAACATTGTGCTTTGATGAGTAAAAACATGAATCTTCCTTCCTTTCTACCATTTTTTTTACATTTATTTGTCATATTTTTCTTCACAAAGAGCAGTTTGACTATAATAACTTTTTAGTTCAACAGTCATAATTACAAAAACGGGAACCTCCATAAGTGCTTTAATCAAAATAATTGGCGGCGAGGAACTAAATTAGAGTAAGAATGTGAACCGTAAATGACACCGATAATAACAGTTAACAGGATAACAATCAGACTGCGTTCTGGCTGAGTGAAAGATGGTTGTGTTTGATTCCAGCTCATGACAGATAAGCGGTTTCCTGCTTTTGACTCATCACTGAAACTTCTCACTGCTGCATCACAAGACAAAGTTATCCTGAAATATCCATCTCACTGGCTCTTTGTCTGTGCCTGGGTGTCATCTCTGTCGCGGGCCCAACTCTTATTTGAAGCCCCTCTCCTCGCGGCTCAGGCAGAGAATGGGGTAATTGGTTGAAATGAGCGGGGTGTGTGGGCGACCGTCAGCGGATGACAAGTTACTGTTCAGAGAATAAGAGAGGAGGAGAGAGGGGCTGCTGAGGGCCATCCTACTGTAGCAGAACATGGACTACTGCATACGTACAAATTAAAATATGGTACTGAGTGTGATGTTAAGCTCAGTGTCAAATCTTGTAAAAGCTTTAGCCGTTAAACACTGAGTAAGATCTAAATTATAAACAAATAAGTGATTGCAGTTAAGTTTGAAATCACAATGTTGTTTAAAATCCCCAATTCTGTTAATGTTTTTTGCTGATTGGAATCTCTTTTTGAAGGAAATTCTAGGGGAGGAGGGTGGAGTTTATTGTACGCTTTTTCAGTGGCAGAGTAAACTTGAGTACCTGGAAGAAACATTTAGACATGGGAAGAACATGCAGGCTAAAATTAGGAAGACCCCATGCCACCTGCAAGTTGAACCTGAAAGAACCTTCTTTCTAAGAGGCCAGGGCTGTTCATGCAATGGACCTTTTCCCATTGTAAGAACTTTTTTCAGTACTTTTCAGTTTTTTTTTTGCTCCAGTCCACATTCTAGACTTGTCTGCACATAGCAGAAACTTTGGACTGGGGCCACACTGGGATTTTTTTAGCTCCTCCTCTGGGGCAGGTACTTTCCAATCAGACCAGGAACCTTTTGGTGACACAAACAAATTTACAACACTGACTTTGTTTACAAACATGTTTTATATATTTTCAAAGACATACTTAAATGCAGTAGCTTCCAAAATACATTTTTAATTTTATAAATATTAACTATTATAGGGAACAACTAGATGAATAACTGTGTTTTATTCTTAATTTTAGTGATTTCTTTTTAGCTTTTCTATATCATAGTTTTATGTGGAATGTAAAATTTTGTTTAGCTAACATTGCTTAATGACTTATGTTTCAGACTCAGCAGATGCTAATGTTAAAGCCAGTTAAACTCACTTTCAGAAATTGTTGCTGTGTGAACACAAACATGACTAAACAGGGACAGGAGGAATGCCAGGACCTAGTTTTTGGTATATTCTTGTGTAAAAATGCATATTATGGTGTCCAAAAGAATCTATTATTATTTAAACTTCAGATAGACATTTTTATAAAGGCTAAAGCTGTAAAGTAAAGATCATTCACATTGTGATTTGGTTGCAGATAATCTTACTGCTCTAATGCATATAATAGTAATAATATATCCTTTCACTGTCATTTTGTATTTGATGGCAGCATCTATTTTGAAAAAAAAAAAAAAATGGCAGACATCATGATCTGTAGGCGCACTGGTTTGATGGATAGATATAGTTGTGGATGTTCAACTTAAAAACTCAAAGCATTGTTTTATTACCATTAGTGTTTATTGAAAACTTGTTCTGTCGTTTTCCTTAGTTGATCTTTCTTTCCTGACAAATAATAATACACTGTTCTGTTTGATTTGACACAATTTCAACTTTCTTGTATTGCTTCAAAGGAGGAAGCAGCGTTGCAATTAAAATCCGCCCAGAGTCTGCATGTGTGTCTCCACAGATCACATGACCCTTAGGGCTACGCGCCGCTCTCATTCAGTTGTGCCCTACATTTGTGGCAGCTTAGGCTAAGTCGCGTTCGCTGGCAAGAGGCGAGATGTGGCACAATCCAACTTGTCGAGCCGCGTCCCCGAGATGATTCGAGGATCATTTCATTAATTCTGCGCAAATGTCATTTTTCTGCTCAGTCTGAGATAACCTCAAACACAGAAAATGTAAGAAGCGGCTCTGACCTCAAATGAGAAAAGGCTAGTTTTACTGAGAACACCAGAAGCTGATCATTCCCATTGTGTTTTGAAAGTTGGGACATTTTGCTTTGGCTTAGAGCTCTGTAGATACTTTAGTCCAGTGTTTCTCAAACTGTGGTATGTGGGCTGCCTCTGGTGGTGCTTGAGGCCTTTTACATTTTGAATATTTTTTTTTATTTATTTAAAGACAGATCTAGTGATGTCTTCCTCTTTTTTGGGTTAATTATAGTTTGAAACTGAACTGAACTGATAATTTTCTTATTTATTTTAAATGTAATTTAATCACCTTAAATTGTTTTGAGCTTCAGGCCTAATACAGTCCAACTTTTGTTCTGGTAGTACGCAGAAATAGAGGTGTGCAGCATATCAAATTTTATATAATACTGTGATTGTTGTCTTGATGATATGTACAAATGGAATATTGAGTATATCGTTTGTAGTAAAAGGGCAAAATGTTAGATGGTGGTATTTTAGTCAATTGATCATTGATCTCATTGGTCTCATTGGTCTCTTAATTGACCAAAATTTGTATTAGTCAGAAAGCTTATTGCTGTCTTATTCTGAATTTTTTAGATGAAAATCTCATTTAGCTGTTTTCACTTTTTGTTTTGGTAAGACATTTACTCACAATATTGAGACACTGAGGCTAGTTTTGCTTTTAGTCGATTAATCGACTGGTAGCATGTCTTAACGTCATCCCAGTCCTGCCCAATTTTTTTGTTTCATTTGACTCAAACTATTATATTTGAAAACATGCTTTATGCTTGGTTTCAAATAATATTCTCTGAAAATCGTAATTAAGATATGTAAAAAAGTATTGAGAAGATATTCATATTTGTCAACATCGCCCAGCCCCACGTGGAACGCGTAGGTTTGCTTGGTAGAGTTGTCACTAATGATGATTTTAGTGTTTGACAAATCAAGTCAAACTATTGTATGATTTATATAATTTTTAATTAGGTCAAAACACGACAACAGAAGACTAGTTAAGGATAATTACAACCATAGAATTATTTTTTGACATTTTCTTTTTGTGTTTTAGATTTTAGTGTATACAAATAATATAAAAAATATGATTCTAATTATATTTTATAGTTGTCTAATCTCAGTTAGTTGATTAATTGTTGCAGAATCACTTATCAGAAGAGCTTCTATTGCGCAAAGCAACATTGAGAAAAGGTTGTGTCTTGTGAGTTGCCTATTCCAGTCAGACCTGCCTCGTTTTAGATGTATTATCTGCTCCAGGGCTACGTTAAAGAATGAAGAGTGCTCCACTGACATTGATCACCCAAAACTGTGCCCGTGTGTGTGTGCTGCTCTCACTTTTAAGATAAGTGACAGCCGGCGTAGGTCACTATCAGGATGGATGAGGACTAGAAGATGTGTTTGCTTTCTTTGCTGTGTACATACCTGGGATTTAACTCGTCACACTGACATTGATTAATCAGCTCAGGCAAGTGTGACCAGCATTCACAAGTGCTTTGGCTGAAGGTGTTTCCATATGTAGGCTAAAGCGCTGTCAGTCCTGCATGTTTGGTGCTGTTTGTGACAAATGTGATGAAGTTGTTGCAGAGGTTAACCCAAGGTCATTCAAAATAATCAGTAATCTCTGGTGTGACCACATTAGTCCTGCAAGAAGACTGATGTGCTCTACTAAAACGGAATCAAAAATATCAAATGATTTAACAGAAGAAATTAGCAAACATCTATTTGTGTCTGATTTATAATTCTGACAAATATATAAAGTGATTTTGTTGTGTTTATTGTCTATTTTGTAGGTGTAACTCCTTCATGGGGAACTCCGCTGTGCAGAAGAAGCCCCAGTCCAAACCTAAGAAACCTCATCTGTCGGGACATAAAGGAGGAAATGCGTCTCGAGAGCCACAGCCCAAAAGACTAGAGGAGGTCTACACTGCTCTGCGACAAGGCCTAGAGTGAGTATAAAGCTAATACATAATACAGACTGAAATGATTAAAGCTGAACATCCATTTAAGTGTAGTATTATAATGAGAATTCTAAAGAACCGCAAGACTGTCAAATGCAATACAAGATTCGTTTTCATATTAGGCTTAATTTTTTTTGGCCTGATTCTCTCCTATACAACTTCAGAGAGGCGTGGCCCGAGTAGCATGTCATGTCTGATGGTTAAGTTTGACTCTGTTACAACTATTTGTCAGATTGTAAGGTTCTATTAGGCTAGAACCTAAAGTCAGAGCAACGCCAAGCCCTGCTGCCTTGAGACAATAGTGGACAAAAATGTAATAATCCAATCTTTTATGACTGTGAGATAAATAATTGTCCCTTTAGACAGATAGCATTGGTTTGTTTGATCCTTCACTGTATAAGTCACTGGTGTGGACAGTGCTGAGTAAGTTTAGCTTGAGTTTGAGGGTTGTGATGAAGGTTGTTTTAAAAGTCTGCTGTTTGTGTCTCTGCAGTGAATACCTTGAAGTCCATCAAACAGAACTGGACAAGCTCATGTTACTGATGAAGGACATGAAGAGAAATTCTCGTCTGGTGAGTCACACATATTCACACATAATACTTTACAATTTCACCAAAATTGTCTGCCGTTCACTCACCCACTTGTGTGGAACATTGCATTCTCATTTTTATTCTGAAGGCAGTGTTTTTGACAATTTGTCAAGCCAGACTTTTTTCAATCTGTTTTACATAATCTAAGTCACAGCTGTGCCCTGGACTAACTGTCCTCTTCTGTCGGTTTCCTCCAGGGAGTGCTGTACGATCTCGACAAGGTAAGCTGATGGAGTGTTTGTCCCTCGTGTGAAGATTTTGACAAATCTCACATTAATGCACTTTGTGTGAGCAATGGCACAAAGACTTATGACCTTCTGATCTGCATTTTTTCTTTTGCAGCAAATCAAAAGCATAGAGCGATACATGAGACGACTGGAGTTTCACATGAGTAAGGTAAGAATCACTGACTCTGCTGAATGTTCAAGTGGGATGTGAAACTATAATTAATAAAGCAAATATTTGAGATTGCTTATTAGTTAGGTCACCTTACCCTCACTAGATTTCATTTTCTGTAACTTTGCCCTGACATCAAAGCCTCAGAGCCCCAGATTTTAGAAGTTGGGATCACATTTCCCAATTTCCTCTGCAGTGTTCCTCGCACCGGTCAGTGCTCGTGAACAAAAGCGTCTTCGGAGGTCATTTCTCTCTCCTCTCTCTTCCTTTTGTGGAGGTTGTAATGGCCTCCCTCGCTGTGCGTCAAATGGGACGGTGACAGCGGGCCATCGGGACGCACGCCTCTGAGGTTACCATGGTAACCCCAAGACGAGGCTTTTGAAGTATAAGGAGCTTCATCTATGGGGTGCCGTTAACCCTTTATGGTCAAGAACAAGAGTGGGACAATGCAAACACAAACACATACAACCGTGCAGAGGTGAAGTCGTGATTGTCAAAAGAATGTAGGACACGAAGGAGAAGCAATTGAAGCGCCACTTAAAGATGTTGTTAGAGGGCTAGAATAGGTCTAAGGTGAGTCAGACAGACAATTATGAAGGAAATGTGCAGGCAACGCAAAGAACACAAAATACGTATTAGCAACTAAAAGAAATAAGAAAATATGTGTAAACATATTGTGAAAAGTAGTTTCTCCAGAAAGTAAACAAAACCAGGGGTGTAGCACCAAATTCTGGGCCCCAGGTGCAAACTTTGGTGTCAGCCCCAATACACAATCTTGTATTGTATGTCCAAAACAGTATCAGTTTGTCTGATAGTGGTGTTTCAATTCTGGTCTTGGGTTCATGTGGAACTCCATGACTCTGTTTCATGCATTTAGGAAAGGGTTAATTCTACTGTAATTTCTCAGTCAGAGAAAACAAACAGGAAGTTATTGTTGTTATATTCTGTGTTTGGGGTATTTTGTCATTCAGTTCCTTTTTATTTCACAAAAAATGACCCAGGAATGACTGAAATATTAGCTTTAATTCCCTACAAACTACATTAAAACAGTTATTTTGTTTGCTATGTTTAATTTAGCAAATTCACAGTAAAAGTTGTTTGTTCTTCAATATTGTGACCTGAGTATGGAAACAGGAATCGAATCGTGATTAAACTGATTCGTCTCATTCCTAGTATTTTTAGCTCCGTATCCAAGATAATGTTTCTTTTTGGCACAATTTAACAGTTTTTTTCACCATCTTTTGCATAGTACAGATTTCTCTCTAAATATGCTACACTTTGAGTTTATTATTACAGAAAAACGCGCAGGTTTGAGGCTTGCTGCGTCTTCCAAAGTTGTCACAGAACAGTTAAAACGGTGGCTGTTTGGGGCTGCGTAGTTCTGTCTTCTGTTCTCTCCACAAAAATAGATGAATGATGAAAGTTTGCTCAGGCAGGGCAGGCAAAAGCGCTGCGAGGCTGAAGCGTGACTTTAAAGTAAGCTAATTTGAGCGCTGTCTGCTTTTTGGTTCTAAATATACAAGCACCAAATGTTTCCAAAGCTGTTTATCGACTGAAAACCTTCTTCTTTTTTTTTTGGCTGAGATGAGGCGCGTGCACCTGTAGCAAATCCAGGCCGTGGAAGTTGCATGTTCACATCCGCTGCCAGAATCAATGCTGTAATCTAGTGTCATTCAAATGTGATTACCTCAGGCCTTCATGCCCCTTTGTGCCACCGCAGAAGTCCAAGTGTCAGCAGATATTTATCCAATGAGATCAATGCAATGTGGACAGACAATTTAGAAGTACAAGTTTGATAGAAAAGTTTCTCTATTAGTTATTAAATTACTCAACATGTAAGAAATGGCTTTGAATTGAAGAGAG
This sequence comes from Mugilogobius chulae, assembly GCA_038363315.1. Lineage (NCBI taxonomy): Eukaryota > Metazoa > Chordata > Actinopteri > Gobiiformes > Gobiidae > Mugilogobius > Mugilogobius chulae. Next base: position 29,720,204 of record CM076408.1, read on the forward strand.
TTCTACAAGAGAGTTCTACAGTCTTGGTCCATCTGAGTTGAAACTGGACTGTCCAAAAGATTACACTGTACACTTTAATCTGCTGAAAATGCAAATTCATCCAGTGTGCTAAAATTCTGAGATAATAAGCAGGAAATTTATGTTGGCTCAAGAACTGCAGGGCTTTATGACGACAAGCGGTGCATATCGGATGGGAAATGTAAAGGTGCTGACAGAGCCTCCTCACAACATGCATGAAAGCAGCTGCAGCCTTAGGAGAGAGTAAAAAGAGGTACATGTAATAGACTGAGACTGCATACTTTTTGGGAAACTGTACAAGGTTTGCCATAAAGACATTGAAAATAAAATCAAATGAATGCCATGGTTAAAGGGACACTAATGCAGTAATAAATGTATTACATTCAGTCAAAAGGTTGAGTGCTAGCTAGGGATGGGACAATAAAGTCACGACTCAGTGACAGTTGGCTGCAAAATCCATTTTTGATTTTGCAGCCATGATTTTCTATTTTGTTCAATTTTGTTAGTTTATCTATATGTTTATGTATTTTTTATAAACATTTGAATATTAAACAGTAATATTTATTGTTAATGTTTAGAGATCCACCCATCAGCTGTTAACACAAGTTTTTGCTTTGTTTCTTCATACATCATGGCTATTATTATACAATTATGTGTATGTGTAGTTCAGCAAAACTGATCGATTCTGGCCTTTAAATTCAATTCCTGCAAACTTCAAACAATTTTTGAAGTTTCTGAGCGATTTTCCACCCCTAGTGCTTTTAGAAAGTATTTGCAAGAAGATTTATATTAGGATTTATATTCATATTTGAAATGAAAACTGCGTCTTTCAGTGAGTGTGACATTTGCGTCAAATGAACAATATTAATATGTTTTGCGTCTTTTAATCATTACAGCTGTCATTTAAATTTTGCTGTGTGGGGTCTTGAGTCATGGCTGTCTATTTTGGGGTGACTTGATTCGAAAAATTTGGATATATCCTTTAGCTAAAACATGATGTGAGGTTGGAGCTCTGTTTCAATCAATCAAGATATATACTATATTTTTAATACCTCCTACTAAGAAAAATTATTTCTCCTTGAGGATGAAACTAAATTTAGAATAATGCCAAGATGTATACGTTCACTGCAAAAAATTGATTACAAGACAAGTTAAAGTTGCTTGATTTTAGGATTTGAACCTAATTTCAAGCATCTTGACTACAGTAATTTAACCTTGATTTATTTGTAGAGACATAGATTAATTTCCTTGTTTCAAAGTGTGTCGAGCTGATTATATTATAATTCCCATTCCAAGTGATTCAATGCAAGTCTAGATATATAGTTTTTGCAGTGTTGATAGGCTATAGTATTTCGATTGTAACATGTTTTAACTACACTTGGTGCGTTTGAGACATGACGCATGCCGATGACATTAGGCAGTTCATCGTCTGATCAGCTGTGCTCAGTTTGTTTGAATACATTCGTGTTTAGGCGTGTCCCAGTGGAGGACAGCTGCCGTGAGCCATGACTTTACTCTCCTCCATCAGCACATCTTTATCCGTGGCCTGACTCACAGCCCCTCAGGTCTTTGTTTGGGACGCTGGGCGCAGATGTCCGGGCTGTAATTGGCGCACACCAAAAATATGAAAGGGGCAGGTGGCACAGCGGGACCCAGTCAGGATCTATATGGGATGAGGCGTGAACGTTGAATATAATATGGACCAAAACCAGTGGAATCAGCTGAGGATTAGTGTTAAACGGGTATTTAGCCTCGTCTAGCCAAGCAAATTGTCTGTTTGCCTTTAAAAGATTCAGTCAATGTGAAAAGATGATGATGGTTAGCCTGGAGAAAAGCATAAATCATTATATAATGGTTTGTATAAAGCATTTGTTATATGATTCATTCCCTCCAAAGACACACATTGGTAGCTGTACAATGAGACAATTGAAAGTTTGCGGTTGTGCTGTATTAGTTAGTGTAACTGTATTTTGTTAGTTACTCTTTCATTTGATGGTAGTTAAATGAAAGTTTTGTAGAGTCAGTGGGCTTTATTTTAAGTATTAAACCTTGAGTACACAAAGTAGGCTTCAATTGCCATGTATTTAGTGAGAAAAATGGTCTGACAATGACAAGCAATAAACAAAAGTAAAAAGCTGTTTTGCATGTTTTTCACTCTGCAGTTCAGGACAAAAGTTTTTTAAGAATTCAGAATACAGTACTCTGATTAGACTAAGTAAAGAAATACAAAAAACACATTTTAATACAGGTTTTTAATATTCTATAACCATAAGCAACTCTTAAGACAATAATAACTGTCACTGTCTTTGTCAAGAATTGTTCAAAATACATTCTCAAAGCATTCCTCTGCAATGGAAATAGGGAATATGTTTTTTTTTTTTTTGAACTGCCAAGTTGTGGGTCACTGGCACTTCCTCCACCTAAGCTATGGCTGATTATAATTACACAGCATTTGTTTTTTTCTTAAGGGGCTTTACAGATTTTCCAAGCCATCACCCTTGTTCCTAAACCTCTGATCACGAAGCAAAGAATAAACCCCAGTAGTGCATAATCCAGACAGTTTAAAGCTAAAGGACCTGACTTTTATACGGCAAAACTAGAAGTAAATATCTTCAACTCATCTCTTGTTCTCAAAAACCTTTTGTCACATGATTAAAAGCCATATGCATTCATTTTTGCTAAAATGTCGGCTCTTTTTCTAGACAACAAAGTGAAACTTGGGTGCAGGCAATCAGAGCCCTGCTTTTGGCTCTTGATAAAAACTGAAATCTTTCATTCTTTGATTCATGCAGTTAATCTGATTTTGTAGCAAGTGGTGCTTTTTAAATATAGTTTTTGATAAAGACAATACACAAAACACAAAGTCTACTTCAAAGTTACCAAAACAGGTAACTAGTTATTTTCTAGTTTGTTCTTGCTATCAGTAAAACTAATAGGGCTGGGCGATAATGACAAAAATGATTATCTCGATATTTTTTGACTCATCTCGTTAACAATATTCAAACGATATTAGGTCAGCTCAACAAAAATGTGTTTAGACATGTCTTATCTAGTTACTGATTAGTTCAGATTTAAAAAGGATAATTAACCATGTTAATAAGGCAACATGTTCAGATGCAATTATTTTTTGTTCTTTATTTTAACCATTTTAAAGGTGCACTGTGTAACTTTTTGACCCAAAATAAACTTGAATAAAAGCATGTTTTTGTCATTTAGATGTCTTTGTTACACTAAATAAACAATAACATTTTGAATGGGCTTGCATTGCCACAAAAAAGGCAATCATGTGGCCTGGAGAGGGACCTGAACATGTCTGTTTGTGTCCGCTTTGGCACACTTTTTCATATTATGGCTTTTTTTTTTTCTATCCCAATTCAGAGTGTCTCAGAGTCTGGTTTTAACTTTCTAATCCTAATGAATTGTGTAGATGAAATGTCACCTCCAGAAACTTACACAGTGCACCTTTAAAATATAATTTTTCAATTAAAAAAGCTCAAAATATCTAGTTTGACAAGCATTTTCTTACTGCAAAAGAAGAAAAAACTTTGTTTTAGGACAAATCAAGTCAAAGTAATTTAATTTATTTTGGATTCCAATTAGTTACTATGAAATAATTAAATAAGACATGTTTTTGTGCGACTGACTCAGTATTGTTGTTACCGCAGCAATATTTTTGCTGCACAATCAGTAATTTAAAAAAATAATGACAAGTATCAGTAATCACAAAAGTGCAGATGACTTTAATTTTTTTCTACTAAACAATATTTAATTTTTGTATATCTCCAAAACAACATTCACGATATTCTCTAAATTTCGATATATTGCACACCTCTAAAAACGAACACATCTCAAACTGCCAATTCTACCTGAAACCCAATTGACTTGTCACTTTCACTTCAAAACAACAAAAGCAGGAAGTGCATTTTCAACCTGCCAAATCCAGGCCAGACTGAGCACTTGGCATGTGATTAATATAGGCCATGCTGCTTTCCATGACTCCTTTGAATGCTAATCTTACCACCAACGGACACACACGCACACGCCCACGGCTCCCCAGAGAGGTACGTGTGTGTGTGCACTGGATGCTGTTTGATGTGGCCCGCCTGTTTTAATCTGCTTATAATCACTCACCCCCCTGGCACCAAGTCTGTGTGTACATGTGTGAGCTCCCCGTCCCACTACGAGAGGGATAATGGCCGTGTCTTAAGAGGATTCCTGTAATAATGTTTAAAAACCCATTCACTATAGATGCACGGTACACTAGATGCAGTCATTATGGGGCTTAGGAAAGGAAGAGACTATGCAAAACCATGCTTATGTTAGTACCCTTGTTTTAGTCATTTTCATTGAGTAGATGGTGTAGATATTGTGAAATAAACAAAGCTATTTGTTTATTTACCTGTTGTGAACCTCCTAATTATTCACTTTGACGAACGTCTTGTGAAAATAGAGGATAAATAAGTATATTATATGCACTTAGTCAATTCATGGCTCATTCACACTCTCATATATTCTCTGAAACTTCTGTCAGTGCAAGTTGCTGCATTTTTTCCATGTGTTTTGGACATTTTCAAGCACGGTTTTCTTCGGACAAAAAGAAGCAGCAATATATTCCTTTCTTCACGGTTGGAAAGTGTCAGAGAGGTCAAAAATCAGAACAACTGGGACAAATAAATAGATTTGGATGCATTTGCTGGGACATGGAACGCAGGGCATAAAATTTGGGACTGTCCCAGGTAAATAGGGATCACTGGTCACCCTAATTTAAGAACCTGAGTGAGTTTTGCCTTTATGGAAAAGCTAAGTAGTCACCATGCTAACAATAACAAGCTGCTTCAAGTAAAAAAAATGCAAACAAAAACTCACACTTAAAACAACATTTCACCCAAATTAATGCTTTGACTATATCTGTATGCGCAAACAGATTTTTAAAGTATAAGTGATTATTTTATTTATGGCATTTGTGGCGACATTTGAGGAGACATTGGTTATGTGTCTAAATGTTCCGAAGTACAAGTATCTTATATAAATACAGGTGTTTTTATAGATCTGACATGTAGTGTAGCGTCTCCATGGAGATGAATTAGTTTAATGCTACCATAACAAAGACAAAGCAATAACATCGCCATGGAGAGGAGCAGATGATGGATGATATAGTGCAAGATTAAAATGAAATAAATAGAAAACTGATCATGTAAGTGCAATGTATCATTTTGTCTATACATTAAACAATACTAGTCCAATTCTTTTTATTATATTCCGATTAGTCTCCAAACTGATCGAATCGTTCTCTCTTGTTCCATTGGCTGGTTCCCCGCTGTGTTCTAATTAAAACAGATCTTAATTGGGAATACATGTGTGGTTTTGTCACATCTGGAGACATGTCATTACGAAGGCACAGATGGTTTTTATGCGCAGCGTGTAAATCTACTGCCTCGAAATGATCCATGCGATGTCAAAAACAGCAGTGAATGATGACAATGTTATGGATTATTAGTCTGACAATAGCTTTTGTGATATATTTTATAGCTGTGACTGTGTAATGTGGAGACAGGAGTTTGTCTGTATATTCTTATTACCTTTTACGTTATTCGTCTTTGTGTCGGGCTGCTGAACGCTGATGGAGCCTCTTCTTCAGGCTTGGCTGACCTTCAAAAGGGCATTTCCTCGAAGGCACCAGGAGGATATTTTAATTGGGATTAAATGAGTTTAATTAGTGGGAAATTGTGTGATTGCTGCTGATTGGTTGGTTAGGCTTCTGAGTTTTCGTTGGCTTGCAAATGACCAATAATGATTGAGAAAACCTCTTCATCTGCTGTTTTAATATCCTGGTTTTAGTCTGGATAAATTATTATGCAAATCACTGCGTTTGAGGAAGCAGATGGTTTTCTGTGGTCGTTCTTAGAAGGAAAAGTCAGAAGGAAAGAAAAAGTCATCTGCTGATTTGTGACCTCCTGAGCTGAATAACATGTTGTTTGGGCCCATGTTTTGTTGTAAATAAACCCATTTGGATCCACACTGAGGAAGCAGAGTTTCAGTTGTGGTTCAAGGTTTTTATAGCTGGCTCGGCTCTGCTGCTGCTGCTCCACCACAGACCACAGGCAGACGGGACGGTCCCAGCTGGGGACGGGGTGGGCTGTGGTGCACTTGGTGGGATTAGGTGGGTGTCTTTTGTATGTTTTTGTACCAGACTAAGATATAATTTTGATATTTATTTGTCCGACATGTCGTTAGGGTTTTTTTTTGTGTCTATAGTTTACTTTAATCAAATAACTTAAATTCAGTTTTGCTCAATACAAATATATTACCAAAGCATTGATCTTCCTTTGTCCCATTCTTTTTTAATAATGTTATGTTTCTCAAGACCTAAGAACCATGCTTGTTGTTGTTTTCAGCCTGTCTAGTTGTTGTTAGCTTTTCCGGAACAACCAATCTAGTTTGGGCCTCTGAAAGTGAAAGTGCTTACAAACTCATCCTGGTGCTTCAACAAATTCAACAGTCCTGTTTACAGTGTGTATATATTTAAGGCAATAAAAATCTAAATTTTTACATGCTATTCATGAGTTTATCTTCCTGTTTTATGCCACATTTTGAGGACTTTTTCCAATTCAGAGATATAACATTTTGGTTTTAAATTGTTTATCGCTATGGAAATGGTCCTAGATTTGAATCTTTCTAAATCCCTATGAATATATGCTGTTTATTTTGTCAATTACTAAACTGATAATAATATGTTTTTAGCGTAGCATTATTTATGAATTAACACTGTCTTGTTAATTTATTCATTCACTAATTTTCTACCACTGTTCTCGCTAGTCGCGCATGACTGGAGCCTGTTCTTATGACTTGGAGACAGACAACCATTTACAGTCTCATTCATTCATTTTCTAGCACTTATTCCCATTATGGATCGCGGATGATTTAAGCCTTTTTTTTGGGATAGGCACTCTGGACAATGGCCAACTTGTGGCACGGTTAGACAGACAACCATTCATTCTCTCATTCATTCACTAAGGGAAATTTACAGTGATTGTCCAGTTAACCTAAACATGCATGTTTTTGGAGGTGGGAGGAAACCAGAGTACATGGAGAAAACCCACGGTGACATGGGAGGAACATGCAAACTCCACCCAGAAAGATTGTAAGATGTTGATATGGTCTGACCCGGGAGTCGAACCCACAACCTCCTTATTTGGAAGCTAGAGCTCTAACCAATGTGCTACCGTGCACCATTTACAGTCTCATTCATTCGGGGAAATTTACTTTGATGCCCAGTTAATCTAAACATGCATGTTTTTGGAGGTGGGGGAAACTGAAGTACCTGGAGAAAACATGCAAACTCCACTCAAAGAGATAATGAGATGTTGACTTGGCTCGACCTGGGAGTTGAAACCACAATCACACACAAAGTGTATCTTAATAGTACATCCAAGCTATTACTATTGGAAATGTAGAAAAATCTCAGTCATAATTATCACCTAATTTGTTGTCACTCCAAATCCAAATCTACACAACAGCAGAATATTTTTCATGGTCCAGTTCAGAAACACTGTACATTGTCTGTCCTCTCTGAGATTCATGTTGTCATCTCATCATAAAGCTGCACAAACAAACTGTGAGAGGAGCTGTTAGTGGCAGGAGGCAGGCCAGCCCATTTCTCTGCGCTCTCTCTCTAATGAGCACCATAAAGAGAACGCCACATCAATATTTCAGAACCCTGCGATCGCACCCAACTCGAGGCGCTACAGAGGTGTGCCGCTCTGCCTCTCTCACACTTTTGTCATAATCCATCCACACACCAAATGACTTTGCCAAAAGTGGAAAAAACACTCTTAGAGAAGTTTTTCTTGTGTTTCAATTTTAGTAAATGTAGTGTAATCTACAAAGAAATTGATCACATTATGACCTTGTTATTTTCACAGCTTTATACAAAGACTTTGTTGGCACAATATGTGCATCTTTTAATAATTTTACAGCATCACTTATTGTCTTTGCTAATGTTTTTATGTTAGATTCAATAGAATTGCTTTTTATTACAAAGAGTGCAAGCGTAAGGATCATTTGTTTCATATCAGGAAAATTACATCTTAAATGACTTAATAAGTTAAAACGAATTGAATTACTGTAGCCCAATGTCAAACCAATTGAGAATTTAAGATGTTTAATACTAAGCTTGGGGTTTATTCAAAAATATTCTGAAAATACTGAGTGATAAATGTATTTACCAATTGTAATCCAGCAGTTTCTCAAGTTGTCCCAAGGATTTTTTTTTTCTTTACTATCTAAAATAAAACATATTTTTTCTTGTTCCATTGGTGAGTTTTCTTCAAGACAGTCAAAACATACCAAAAGCAAGATAAATAGTTTTGTATTAAACACATGTAACTCAAAAACGTGTTGTGATTTGGCTCAGATAATAATACATGAACGTTTTTGTATTATGGCTACATCAGTGCTCTGCTCACAGCGCTTTATTTTAATGGTTCAAAAGTGATATTGATGGAGCGGCTGCCTGTCCCTCGGGGCTGGTGTTGGGTTTGTGATGTTGGTGAAAGTGATGTCTCTAAAGTTGAAGTGTGTTTTCCGCCCTTTGGGAGTGTCCCGGCGGGGTCGCTCACAGTGCACTGCAGACATGAACCACTGGAGGCAACTGTCAGATACAAGACATCTGTGTTTGGTCCTAAATGTTTTCTCCATATTTAGTGTCTAAAGTCAGGCAGTATAGTTGGATGTGTTCACGTTTAGAGTTGGGCGATATATCGAATTATCTGGAATGTTGTTTTGAAGATATGTAAAAGTTGAATATTGAGTGTATCGTTTAGTTTACAAAGAGAAACAGAAAGACAATATTTCCATGTTTTTTTTTTTATTTTCACATTTTATCTTAAGTCTTTTAGTCATTTAATAACTCAGTGGTGTCTTAGTCGACCAAAATGTGTACTACTTTACTGAGATAAAAAGGTTTTAAAAGCACTTTCTGAAGTTACTGTATTACAATTACACATTTACTTTTTTAACATGTAAAAATCTTGTTTACCTGCGTTTTTTTGTTGCAAATAATTATTTAACATGAATATCTGGTCAAATCATTGAGACACTGCAAGTATATAAAAATGGCTGTGTTCTTTTAATCAACCAATCAATCACTAGAACCTGTCTTAAGTTTGTCATTTTTGACAAACTTCAACTAATATTAGGAAATAGTGTTGAATTCACATATTATTGTCTGAATATCATAATCGAGATATTCCAAAAGTTTTTTTGCCTTGGAAGGTCAGGAAGATAATTTCGCAAATTTCCAATCTGGAGATTTCTGTGAGTGACTAGACTCATTTACTTTTTATATCACAATACAGCATTTTTTTAGCTGGTCTCTATCTGTATTAAATATTGGCCTGTAGAATGTGAGACAGAAGAGAATATGATAATGAATATGTTAATGTCCTACTTAGATTTTCCTATCGATAATATTTCTCTTTGAAATGAAATAACTGGAAGGTAAATTCACAAATGTTTAATCTGATCCCCAGATCCAGTCACTTCTTGTATAACGACAAACAACTGCTATTTATTTAATTATGTTGCCCTCATCTTAATTAAAAATGATTGGCTTTTATAATGTTGTGACGTTATCTTAGACACAGCAATTACAGGCTCCCACAAGAACCAACAAGATTCAATACTGTAACCTTGAAAGAATATAATCTTCTACAATACCTTGAAAAGAAAAGCTTTCTGAATAGATTCTTGGAAGAAAAATTTTGACATTTATCAGTGCATTTTATGAAACTCACTTTAATATTATTAATGCTTATATCTTCATTTTTTGAAACACAAGATATATATTTATGTAAGAACGTTCAAGATTTTTAAAGAGCCTTGTAAGACCTAGGTTGCCTTTGAAACCTTGGGATATTTTAGTTCTATTTGAAAAACATGGCCTTAAATGCTCTGTTTTTGACTTGACACGGCCCGGGCCTAAAGCTGTTTTCAGGATGTGTGAGCGAGTCCCAGTGAGGTGTGAAGGACCTAGAATAATTTAAATGGCAGTTTGGGAAAACGTGTGCCGCGGGATGTTTTGATGTTTTAACTCAAAAATAGTATTTGTAACTTGGTGCTGTCATGATGAATGAAAAAGTTTACAATGAGTGTGTGCCTGGTAGCCATTCATTAAAACAGAAGACATGTTTGTTTGTCTCCAGGTGGATGAGCTGTATGAGGCGTTTTGCATCCAGAGTCGGCTGCGGGACGGTGCCATTCGAATGAAGCAAGCGTTCTCCTCGTCACCATCTACAAAAGCCACAAAGGAGAGCATTTCAGAGGTCAACCGCCGCTACAAGGAGTACACCGAGGTACCACTCAAATAACCATAATATTGTTTATCATTGTTATAATTCTGTGTTTCAGGTGTTTTGAGTTATAGCGCATGTTATACTTCTTTTATTATTTGTGTTTTAGCCTCTGCAGAGCCTTCACTGTCTGGACATAGGTTACTTTTGTTCAAGGTTTTAGAGAGATCAGATGAAAGAGTTGCCTAGTCTGCATCTTTATAGGAACTTGAGACTTCTTTAAGAATTTTGACAGTCAATGGTTGTGAATTTTAGCTGTTTTTCAAGTTTGATCCACACAAATATGAAGCACAAAATGTGTTTTAAAGCCTTTAATAATGATAAGATTTGTTTTGGCTTTTTTGAAGGCTTATCATTAGTCACAATTTGTTTGCCTTGGTTGCAAATTGATCATATCACGATATTCTAAAATTCCAAATGATTATCACGATACATGATATACGATTTGATATTGCACAGCCCTAAAATGTTCAAATCCTGTTTTTTTTTAAATCAAATCTAAATTACATTTGTACTTCTAATTATTTTATTTATTGGTATAGTTGATTTTATCAAAAAATGTTATGCCGAATCTATGGCCCACTTTGAGAACCACTGATCTAAGTTACATTAACACAATCAAACATCAGATATTGTAATGATCACATACAGTGTTGTACCTTGTTTGAACGCATAAGCCCTGATGAATTCAAGGTTGGTCTATTTTAACTGTTGTTATATCTATTTGAGCAACCACAAGACAAACAAACATGTCAGCTATTTAAACAGGAAGTGCACTGCCAAAAGTGGGCGGGTCGGAATAAGGTGAATAGTTTTACAAAGTTGTATTAAGGTTGTTTGAGATAATGTACTTCACCATCATTTAACCCAAAAAAATCTGCTCTGGTTAAAATGTTTACATAAGAGGAGGTGGTTATTTCCTCCAAGTGCTGATTTGGTTTTGTGTTTCTACATGTAGAGGCTCGAAGCTGTTATACTGAGACACAAACTTTGGCTTTCATCTTTATTTGTCTATATGAATGCTTTGACAATCTGACAAAAATAAAGCAAAAAAACAAAAAACTTACTTAAATACATTTGGCGTACTTTTATTTCATTATATTTCAGAAGTGTCTGTTCTCACAAAGTATTGATTTGGTTTGAGGGATTATATATCAGCACATTCATCCTGCCTTCTGGGATTTGAAGTGAAATTTTGACTGAGAAACAGGACATTTCTTGATTAAGATCTCTTGTGTTACTTACAGAAGTCAAAATAGTAAATAAAATTACTTTTTTTTTTTGCTCCTGTATTGTGTCTACACTTATAACTGGATGCCTTTTCCTCATTGTGTTGTGGTATGTCTTGTGTCATGCTTTTGCAATAAAAGTGTCAGTTTATATGATCCACTAAGCTCCACATTCTTCCACTCTCTAAATCTGAACTTTCCTCGCTTTAACGGTATGTGGTTTTGCACTTGGCGTCTGTCCAAGTAGCTTACAATACGTCTTAATTACACACCTGTCTTCAGCTGCCACCTCGGCTCCAGATCTAAGAGGCTTTGCGGCGGATCTGCTGATAACTTGATTACTGTTGTTGATGTTTTGTGACCGTTTTCTCTGTGTCTTTTCAAGAACATGAGCACGTTCGAGACTGAGCTGGAAAACCTGCTCGGGGAGTTTCACATCAGAATGAAAGGTGAGCTGCAAAACAAACCAGTAAATCTTTCAACATGTGGATACATATTTATGACAAAAACAATTAGTGCAACAGTAAAAGGTACTTTACTTAATTAGAGCACTTTTTTTCTCAACTGGTGGTTCCAAGATAATTTTGTGGATAGTCTGAAGTAACGTCACTCGTAAAACATGACTGCTTTATTTTGGGGTGTACAACTGAAAAAGGTTATGAACGATTGGGTGTAATTAGCGCCTAAATCATTTAGATCAGGGGTCATCAACCACCGGTCCGGGGCCCAAAACCGGTCCGCGGGCCATTGGCTACTGGGCCCCAGAGGATTCTTCACTATTTATTTTATTTTTATTTTATAGTATATCACTACTTCCTTGTGTTTTACTATGACAAAATAGTGCCACTTAATCCTATAAACAGCTAATTCAAGCAATAAGAGACCTAAAAATATCCACAATAATTGGTTGTTTGCATTATAAAACGGTTGTTATTGGTGCTACACAACCTTGACCGGTCCCTGAAAAAGAAATTTGTGACTTTACCGGTCCTTACAAAAAAAAAAGGTTGGGGACCTCTGATTTAGGTAATTACATGTTATATAGTAGTTTTTTCCCAATTTTAAAGATATCACATATTTCTAATATTAAATGTCCTGTTATGGCTCATTACTTTGATCTTCTTGTGCATGATTTATGAGTAAGACTTTATAATAACCACTTTTTCATGTCTATTAAGCATGAATAAAGGATTCATTCATAATAAGTAAATAGTTTATTAAGAAGAATTCAGGCGTAGTCACTACATAATTACAACTCTTGCTATCCTTAATGCTTTAAGTATTTGTTAAGCCATTCTTAATTCCTTGTTTGGTCATTATTAATTAAGTCTTTGTTGTCCTTTTAATACTTATTATGGAGTAGTTTTTTTTAAGTAGTAACAAATTATGATTCTGTGATAACACTTAGTATCTTACACATTATTTTTTGGTTTATAAATCACATACAAAAATGTCCCAACTTCATACTAATGAGTACTAATGATATCATAATAAAATAATATAAAGTCTAGTGATGAATAAATAATTAACAATATAAGAGAGAGAGATAAATACTAATTAGTAAAAGTCCTTCTCAGATTAGTGCCTAGTTGAATTTCAATGAGCATTGCCTAAAATAATGTTTAGCTCTGTTTTGTTAACAAATATCAGTGTTTAATAATAATGTCCTTGGTCTATTTTAGGTTTAGCTGGATTTGCAAGGCTTTGTCCAGGAGACCAGTATGAAGTAAGCACAAAATAATACCAAAGCATTAAGTCACACTGCGTTTTCACAATAACAGCACCTAAATAATTGCATTTTAATGTTAGATTTTCATGCGATATGGGCGACAGCGGTGGAAGCTAAAGGGAAGAATCGAAGTGAACTCGAGGCAAAGCTGGGACGGAGACGAGATGGTGTTCATGCCTCTCATAACTGACCTCATCAATATAAAGGTACAACGAAATTAGGACGTGATTCATCTGTGAACTAGACTTTTATATCTTTATCTGGCTGACCTTGTTTACTCGCCATCATCTGACTGTATCTCGTGGCAAAAAAGATGAATCGAAGTTGTTGTGTTTTTGGTTGATCAGGTGACAGAGCTCAAAGGCCTGGCCACTCACATGTTGGTGGGCAGCGTGATCTGTGAAACCAAGGAGCTGTTCACGGCGATGCCTCAGGTGGTGGCTGTGGACGTAAACGACCTGGGAACCATCAAACTCAACCTGGAGGTCACGTGGTAGTAAGTGCACAACAACAACATGTTTAAATGTAATCTGCAAGTGATGATTGTGTTAAGGTGTGAGCTGGAAGGTTGCAGTGACGTGGTAAATACTGCCTTCTGGTGGAGAGTTGTGTTTATTGGGGATACAAGATCGTTTTTGTATAAAATGAAATCCATTGCATAAACAGGACAAAAACAATTTTTAGATGGACACCTGGTAACACAAAAAAAAATATTTTCTAGTTAAAGATGGGGTAACTAACACTAAAAAGTCTATGATAAATGCTGCACTTTGAGACCACTGAGTACTGTCTGAACTGAATATTAGGACTATTAGTTCTCATTAGGAGCTGAATGCTGCGCTCTCATTGGCTGAGCTTAGGGTGGTCACTCCAGTTTCACTTTATTGTTTGTAGAAAGAGGTTTTCAAGTTATAATTGCAACCAAAATTAATACATGCCAACATTACCCATTTGTGGAAGGATTTATGAGAGGAAGTTGTCAGATTTAAAGCCTAAATTGGGTTTGCTGTGTGAAAATAAGCTACTCCACCTTTAAAGTATATGATAAATGCAGCACACTGTGGAAAAAAATGACATAGCCATGTACTATCTAAATTGAATAATAAAGATTTTTAGTTCATAACAAGTCCGATGTTGCTTTCTGTGTGGTGTGGTGTGGTGTGGTTGCATACTATTGAAATATTGATTTGAAATGGTTAAATATGTAGATTTAATATATTCCTTCTTTCTCCAGCCCCTTCGACGTAGAGGACCTGACTCTCTCCTCTTCCAATGTGAGCAAAGCTGCTGCCATCCAAAGACGAGTGTCAGTTTACAGCCAGGGCACGCCAGAGACCCCCACCTTTCAGGACACCTCCTTCTTTGTGAGTACATCTTATTGCAACCTGACTGATGAATATGTGTTATATGTACAGTTAGTATGTTTTAGTATAACCCCTGCACTAAGAATTTCTGTGTTTTTGTGCACCATGCCTCTTGTTGCCCCCAAAACTAACCCAGAACCGTTTCTTATTGTTTCACTCTACTGTTTACATGGCCCCCTTACCCGCACTCTATCCCGCTTAACCCATTGACCCGTCACTACCCGAATACTTCTTGCTTTTGCCTCGTTTGTGTAAAGAAGTGGCGTCCCAGTCCCGTGGAGCGGCAGCACCTCTCCTTTTTGCACATGCTTCGGGACACACTGCTAGAGAAACTCAGGCGCACTCGCTCTTTTGGGGACCTGGCCTCACTTCGGCCAAGGCCCAAATCCAGTCTGGAGGTCTATGTGAGTGAGGGGTGTGCTGTGGTCCTCAGTTTGGTCTTTCGTGTGTTCATCATCCGCTAATGTTATGTTCAAATCTCAGTCGCTGCTTCAGTGCATGTTTTCTTCTGCATCATGTTTGATTTAAATAAATTACTGCTGTGTGAAATGTTAACCTTCAAATTTCCACAGATATTTTAGGTTACAATAGGGTCACCTCTTTACAGATTTGCTTTGCCTCTCAATAGAGATGAGTTGTAGATTTTAAATTGCAAAACTTTAGCGTTAGCATTGAGCAACACCAATGAGTTATTATAATGACTAAACTAGCCATTGTATTCTATAGCAACAAATGTCCAGTTCCAGCAGCCATCTTGTGTGGGTAAAGTCAACTAAAAATCTCTTACATCAATGAATCTATTTTACATTTACTTATGCTTTTGTTCAACAAACTAATGTGAAAAAACCTTGAAATAGCATGCTTTTAGTTAAGGTTAGGATTAGGAAGGTTTTCAGATAATGTTAATTTGTTTAGGTTTACAGATTAGGGAAAGGTCTGCTAACTGGGTCACGACATAACTTATGACCAAAAATACGGTAACACTTTATAATAACTATGCCTTGATTAGCCTTAATAAACTATTAATATAAATTGAATAGTGTGTTAATTTATCATGAACACATTAAAATATAATGGATGAAAAAGTTTATTAAGGGTTAGTAACAACTTAATTACCTTAAACCCTGCCCTTCAAACACTAAATTCTAATTTTAGCTTCCTAAGCAGGCAGTAATGTTTCATTCATTAATTGTTGATTTGTTAATGAATTATTAACTCTTTCTTAATGCTCAATTAAGACTTTACTAGGGCTATTTAAAGGCATAGTTATTAACAAGTGGTATCAAAAAATCAAAAACTTGTGAAAACCCGATAGAAATGTGTGGAAGGGTAGGGTAAGTTAGCTTTTTAAAATATAAACAAGCCAAGTGACTTTTATGCAGAGAGTGAAGCAGACTCTCCTCCAGAGAAGTTTTAAATTGCACTTTTAAATAAGATGAAATGGTAATACAAGTTTATACAAGAGTGTGAAGAAAAAGTTTTAAAAAAAAGAGTTTAATTGACAGTTCACAAATCCAGTGTTGTCATGGTGATGTTCTTAGTTAAACTTTAGGGAAAGCAACTCTTACCTCAATAGAAGCCGGTGAATTTATGCAGCACTACTTTGCAAAAGTTTTCAAATAGCAAAAAGTAGCATCTTGAAGCCTAAAGAGGACTGCTTATCCTGCACTTGTGTCAGTTATATAACTTCTCAACTACTGAGTATTTACTACAGACTGAGAACCTCTTCTGTATGCTAATTCAGTTGTTTTTCTCCTCAGTCCACTTTGCCAGATGACGTCTTTGAAAATGGTGGCTGCGGTGTGGCCGAATGCAAGCGCCTTTCTTTCACCTTCTCGGACACTTCTGTTTCCACGCCAAGCCCCGCCCCCAGCACGCACTCAAACGCCCAATCAAACCCCGAGATCACAGTCACCCCGCCCGAAATGGACCTCATCCCTCCGCACTTCTTACCCCCGCGGGAGGACTCGATCGCTGAGGAACACTTGGTTGAGGAGGATGAGGAGGAGTATGAGGAGGATGGGGAGACAGCCAGCAGAGGGAGTCGAGGGACAAGTGGAGGTAGCATGGCCAGCGATGAGGCAGAGGTGACTGAGGACTCCGAATGGGAACGTACCGAGTCCCAAAGAAACTCAGGATCTCACTGTGGATCTGAGTGTGTTTGCTCTGAAAGCCACTTGACAACTGTTGCGCCGGAGGACGTTTTTCTAGACCAAGCAGATGAACTTAAACCTGTGGAGTTGGACACGGAAGAGTCGGGTAACTTGACACGTCAGCTGGTGAAGAGGCTGACATCTTCTGAGATCGAGCCTCCAGTGTTGAGCTCGACCGAGGCAGGGGGGTGAGTCTGAGCTGGACCGGGGAGGGCAGCAGGGCTTTTCTGGAGAGCGGGCTGGAGGAGGCGATCCACAGTCTGCTCATGAGGCTTGAGGCGCTGACACATCGATGTCGAGAGCTGCAAGATCTGGAGCAGGAAGTTATGAGATTTGAAGACCTCCTAAAGGTAAATTTTGTTCTTTAATACTTGATAAAAAAATGTGTGCCAAAAGTTAAAAATATGTGTTTGCATCATGTCTATAGACTACATGTTTTCATTTTTAGCAGTTTACAACCTATCTCAAATTTACAGACCACTTTTTTGTAGGTGGTGGGAAAAGGTAATATTAGTATGTTAAACTATAAACTTCCCACGCGTTCTGGGAAACCTGGAAAAGCTAAAAAATAATGTGTAAATTTTCCAGTCTAATTACCGTTACTTTCCCTCACTGAAACATTGAACACTGAAGGTGTAATTCTACCTTAACTAAAATCTTATTTTTCATTGTTTACTTTACCAATATAATGTCCACTTGGTCAGCTATGGGCATTTCTATTTTACCGGGCTGCCATAGACTTTCCAAATTATAATGATAATGATAATGCAGACTCCATTTTCAAATATAGTACAGAATACAAAGCAATGTAGTAATAATATATTAGTATGTATAGAGCTATTTTGGTGATTTTGATGAACTTGGTCCTTCTCCCTGCAGTGTCGTCTCCCTGGGCACCGAAGCCGCTCTTCTAGCCTCAGCCTGACAGTGGAGAGCGCTCTGGAGAGTTTCGACTTCCTCAACACCTCCGACTTTGACGATGAGGACACGGGAGACGACAACACTGTACTCAACACTTCTCCACAGAGGTCTCCAGTGTTTGACGCAGATGAGGAGGCGATCGGTGTGTAAAATTAACATTTAAATATTTACATTTTAAGAAGTTGTTTAAATGTGTTCATTATATTCTGTTCTCATGTAGGAGTCAACATCCAGAGGCCAGAGGTCACTTAAGTGAAGCCCTGACAGAAGACACTGGAGTGGGCAACAGCGTGGCAGGAAGCCCCTTACCTCTCACTACAGGGAACGAAAACCTGGATGTGGCCATTGTCATTCACCTCCAGTACTGCAACCACCTCATTCAGGTACGAATAACCTCTTACTAAAAACAAAGCAACACATTTAAGCACAGATCATGAGTTTTATTTCTCTAGAGCATGTTTGGTTTGGTTTATTACTGCATTAGTATTGTCATCTTCTGGATTACAAAGTATATTGCATAGGTAAAATAATCAAACTAATCTTTCCTGATATGCTAAGCTGCTTAAATGTTCAAAAAAGTGTTTTCTGCTGCTCACAGGAAAAAAATTGTATCTGACAAATGGAACATGTGTTAAAGATGTACTGCTCAACTTTTGTCCAATAATAGACTTGAGTAAAAACGTGTTTTTGTCAATTATATATCTTTGTTTGTTACACTAAATAAATAGAAAAAAATTGTGTTTCTACTTTAAGCCGGCTTGCAGGGACACAAAAAATGTTTTGGGTTTAGAAGAGGGCCCGCGTATGTTATGTTTCTATAGAAAAGCGGTTCCTTTAGTTGTTGTTGTTTTCATATAATGGCATGAAATGTATTTATCTCCATTCGGAAAGTTTCAAAGTATAGTTTTAACTTTCAATTCTACTGAATTGTGTACTTGACTTTGCTTCTTTAGGTTGTCAGGTCTTTTTAGAATGTGTGTGATACTTATAGCAAGACTGCCCTCCAGTGGTCAGAGTTGAGACTGGTTACTAAACAGTAAATGTGAGCTATAGATTGATGGATAAAATCAAGTAGATTTGCAGTATTTTTCTTAAATTTTGACAATAGAAACAGCTGAGGTTTTAAAAGTGATGCTTTTTTGGCTGAATGTATAATATTGTGTTTTGCCTGTGCGCAGTTGCTGTCGAGCGGTGTTGGAGTGTGGCAGAAACGCAGTCTACTGAATAAACTTGATGGACAGACACAGATGCTAGAGGAGCTTTCAGAAATCACCGCAGAGAAAATGGGAGCGATCACAAGTGTCCCTGATGGTATGAGGCAAACATAATACAATATTTCTATCATTTTTTTCTATCCTGCAGGTGTTGATGTTGTTGACCTTGTGTTTTCAGTCCTGCCAGGCCTTGCAGAGCGCTCCAAGATGATGTCTTTGTGGTCGGAGTGCAGCGGCTCATCTGGGCTTTTCCACACCACTTTGGACCGTGTTTTTAACCATATGAACCAGCGTTTTACCGCCGCCCTGCAGGAAAAACACCCACACAGCGCAGAGAAAGGTCACCCATCTTTTATTTAAATCATGTCTTCATATATAAAACAATTTCTTATGATTTATGTGATGTTAATGTTGACTTTTTAATCTGTAGTGATCCGTGTGGTTGTGGGCGAGATGGTGGACAAGACAGACCTGGCGGCTGGGTCTAATTCTGCGGTCAATGCACTGTCCCAGGACGTTCTGACTGTGTTTCATTTTAACTGTTACGTGTTACAACATGAAGTTCACAACATGGAGACACATCTGCTCAACCTGGCCAGAGAGGGTAAGCTTCTGAATGAGTCAAGTCCACTGATTAAACTAAAGTAGGAACAGTGTCTACATGGGGGCTATTCAACTTGAGGCACTCCATAATGATCCCGATCCAACACACAATCTCCTCCAAATATATCAGCACAGATGGCAAAAGTACTAAAGTTCATTACTTAAGTAAAAGTACAGTTGCTTCTCTGAAAAATGACTCTAGTAAAAGTAAAAGACCTGCTAAAGCTCATTTACTTTAGTTAAAGAGTAAAAAGTAAAATTACAAAGTTTGTGTTTGCTGCATCATTGTGTAAAATGGCCTTTACAGTGAGACACTTGTAATGAAGTTTTAATTTAATCATGTGGCAAATGGAGAATTGTTTATTAAAATTTAGATTTTTAAATTGTTTAACTGGGAAAAAGTCTTGATATAAGATATCACAGCAGGTCTGGATTGCCTTTTAGCGGGAAAAAAATGTCTGTGGATTTAAATAAGTAACTAGTCTGATTTCAAATTGTAGGGAGTAGAAAGTACAGATATTTTGTGAAAAATGTAAGTAAAAAGCCATCAGATTTTGTAGTACTAAAGTACAGATACTAAAAAAACTGGAGTAAAAATGCTTAGTTACTTGCCATCTCTGAATATCAGTGCCAGCTTAGAAATGGTTTGGTGCTGTGCTTCTTTGTTTAATTTTTATAAATATCTCTTACTATTTTACTTTTAATCACATTTTTATTTTTGCACCCTAACCTGTTCGATTAACATTATGCTCTCATAATTCCAGTCTTATAGTCTTTGTGTGTTTCTCCATCTCAGAGGAGTTTGTTGATGCCATATCGAGTGGGGATCACAGCCTGTGTTTGTTGGAGCTACAGGAGGTGCCCCTGTCATCACTTTGGCCTAGAAATCAAACTCTGAAATCCCTGGCTGCTCTCCTCACTGCAGCAGACCCACAGGTGAACAAGACCGCTGCCAAGTACCTCTCCTCCGCACCCCCAGCAGCTTCTTCAGGACCAGAGTGAGTAACAATGAGGAACAGTTTTCAAAAACATACCTGTGACTTTGTCCTAAAGCTTTGTCCTGATGTTGACAGGCAGTGGAGTGCTACACTCAGGCACTGTCCGAGGCTGGAGTTCAGAGCCAAAGAGCAGCCTGTTCAGCTCTGAGCTGTCTGCAGGTCAGTATACACACACTCTCACACATATGTTGGTGCATATGACAAGTTAGACCAGATTTTCATTAAAACACAGTAAACACGATAATATTTAAGAAACAAATCCGCGGAAAACAGTACTTTTGCTTACTACAGAATATTTTGTTTGTTTTCACCTAGATTGGCTATTTTTATGAGGTTTGTAGTTGTATTTTGTCCAGCAGATATGAACCCACAACTGTTACCTAGCAACCACATTGTAAATGTGGGCCAAAACCCACATAAATGATAATATATTGTAACATTTAAATTGTGTTAAATTATTATTTAAACTCTAAGCAAACTGTCAGTTGTGTGTAAATTGTCTTTGCATTTTGGCACTTTTTGACGACACATATGGAGGAATTCTACTACACTTAGAACTCAGATTACTTCCTGAATTTTTCAACTTTTATATGTCAATTTCTTTATTTCTTAACTGCTGTAAAACTATGATTAATATTTACCACAAGGACTATCACACCAAACTTTGTCAAAATGAGAAAAAAGTGATAATCTGTCATATAGGCTTTAAATAGTGTGTTATAGTATAATACCACCACAATAAATTAGGTAAAATACGTGCTTTTACAAGATTAGGATTTTACAATACACACAATTTTTAACATTTTTACATGTTATTTTTGCATTTTTCTAGGCTGTAGAAAGCATTAAGGCTGTTGTTGCTCTCTGCGATTCGGCTGATGAAGAGTTGCGGCACGTCGCCATAGAAACGCTCCTCACTTTTGGTTGGTTGAAACACATTTTCATCTTTTTAAAGGGCATCTACAGTTTGGAAAGTCTAAAGTAACTGCTTCTGTGCCATGCTCAGGTGACGACGGGCGGCTGGCCTATGAGCAGTTGGATGCTGTACCAGGCGAGATGTTGCGTTTGGGGACACGACGGAGCAACGCTGTCACCACTGCCTTCTGAGTCTCTCGTCACATTGGACCTCCACTGAAGCCGCTCTGCTGCAGTGCGTTGGACTGAGCTGCCACTTTAAACTGCTATGACGCTGCCTCATAAAGACAAACAAACCACAACTTTAATCCAGATTTTTCCTTCATCTGACTGCTTTCTGAGCCAGGACGACCACTCATCTTATTGCTTTGGATATAACCTGAGACCATTTTTACGGATCTTAAAACAACACAAACACTTTATACTATAATGTACATAATATTCTTAACTGGTTGCTCCAATATATTACACTTTTCAGTACGCATTCTGCTATAATGTGATGTTAGAGACGCTCTACAAAGGTACGCTTTGTCAGCCAGCTTGTGAATATAGCTCATTTTACTGGAATATTTTTTGATTCAGTGTATATTTTAGTTGGATTTTATGTTTCAAGTACTTTTTTTATGAATGAAAGACATTTGGCAGTAAGGACCATTATCACAGACGAAGTTCTGTAAAATGTTGAGCCTTGATGAAAATTTGTTTACAACTTTTGAGGAAGAAAACTGCAGGAACAAAGCCCTGTCTCATTTTGTGTACCATTTTTTTCATGCTTGCAGCTTAACAAGTGCAATTTGTTGTATATATTTGTAATTTTAATAGCTTTGAACCAGTATAATGTTAAGCAGGTTTTTGTAAGTATTGTTTCCTTGGCTTAGCAGGCACCAAGCCAGCCTTTGGCAATAGTAGTGTGAGAGACCTTACATTTTAAGTTGTACTGGACGGTTTAGAGGCGTACAAAAGTTTCATTTAAATGAAGTTATGTTCATAAGAAAACGGCAGGGTGGACTTTGATTTCTTTAAGTTCAGTCTGGAAACGGGGTTGATTTGTAACTACTGAGTCTGGTGCTGGTGCACAATGACAAAGTCTCTCGTTTTATTTATTTACTCCTATCTAATATACTTTGAAGTTATATTGTATCATGTTATGGTGACATTATGTAAATTAATTGTACATTTATTTTATTTTGGAAAGCTCTCATCCAGTGTTACCATGCAAGTAATTGCATGCACACCTTTGCAAATAGTTTATTTTAAATTCTAGATTATATACTGTCATTATTTTTTAATGTTCAAATGTGCTTACTGTATTTTCCCTATAAAGTCAATGGCACAATTTCTTTAAGCAGTTTTGATTTAGAAACATAACCAAAGCAAAATATGTCACAAAATCAATACAAGCACAATGTATTTTTAATACTTCTGAGCTAAACATTAAAGCGCAATTTAATTCAACATGGATCTTGTCCCACTGCTATTTAAGTTTTGTTTTCAAATGTGAACATTTTGTTTGTCTCAACTTTGTTTTGTGTATATGTTTTGGGGATTCTACTTAGTGAAACAATGAATAGCACACATGCACACATTAGAGTTTTAATTTCATATATACACACACACCATCTTTAGCATCAAGAACCCCTTAGCATCTCTGAATTTTATTTCATTTTTCAAGCTTCAGTGCATGTTTAAAAAAAAACTTTTCTGCAGACAGATTGACTAAGCATACAAATATCCCACTAATAGAACTTTTAAGAGCTCCACCAAAAGTTCTGATTTATCACACATTCCCTAAACTCTCAAGAATTGTAAAAACAGGACCAAATCAGTGTCAAGAGCTAACTGCAAACTGCTTTACGGCTATTTATATTTGACATTTCCTTATAAGTGCAAACACTGTCTGCACAGAGTCAATCATCACAAGCCTAAAACTACAAATCTTCAACTTTGCAAGACTCCAGCCAATTGTTTTCGCTTCAAAGGATTAAACCGTTGTAATTTCAACAGATCAGAGAAAAACTTCAGTATGGTAAAGTCCATGGTTTATGGGTAGAAAGAGCTCACTGAACCAAGATTCTAAACTTTATCTGCTAAATGGTCCCCATCAAATTTTCAGGAAGGAATCTCATTCCTGAGCTCTATAAATACACTATTCTGAATATCAGAGCAGAAGTCCTAAGATAAACATTTTATTTTTTACAATGCATAACACTTAAGTTAACCAATTCTTGGAAAAAAAAAATTCAGTTCACATGTGTCAAGAGGTAAAAATAAAGCATAAAATTTTAAAAATAACTAAGGTTCAAGTAAACATTAGTTTAAGACCACAGGCCCAGGAACTACTGCTGTTCATTTAAATCTTCTCGTTCAGACTCCGGGGCTTCAGGCGTTTCTTCACTCTCACTTTGCTCTTCATCTTCCTCTGCACAGTCTTCACTTTGTTCAAATGAATGGTCAGCTTCCACCAAATCCTTTTCTCCTTCAGTGTCAAGAGCAAGATCTCGCAATTGATCAAGATTATCAGGACTCTTCCCGGTCAGTCTCTGCAACAAAGCATGAATAATGTAAGAAAAACAAACACAAACTGTTCACAACACCATACTCTAGATTACCTCAATCATATCCGCCATGTACTGCACGTGCTGTGCCAACTCCTGCAACTCTTCATTCTCGCTCTGAAGCTTTGAAATTTCACAATTTTTGTCTCAACCTCTTTGTGGAGCTTTTGGGATAAAAACAAAACAAATTTACAGCAATGTTTCACCTCAAAGAAGACCGAAGGAAGCGTGGGAACAGTGTAAAAGCAGGCTAAACATTACCCTCACCTTCTCATTCTCTTGTAGAACATTATACAGGGCTTTTCGCCTTTCCTCTGCCACCTCTTTCCAGTATGCTGATGGTGGAGTTTCTGTGAGAATGAAAATGTTATTAAAAATGTTTAGTGTAAAGTTGTAGCTAGGAGTGTCACCAACTATACAAACCTTTGACCATTAGCTCATAGGCCTCATTAGCATCATTATCTGGAGAATCAAGAGCTTCTGTTTGAGTAGATTTTACTTCAACCTTTACCCTCTTTGGACCCTTCATTTGCTCTGGAACCCATTGTTTTCGCTTGGGAATGACCCTCAGTGCTTAAAAAAAACAAAAAACGCACATATATAAAACACACACGTAGATTTAAATCAGACATGATTCTTAGTTGCACAATAGAAATGGCAGTCAAAAATTCTATGCCAGTTGAGTTATGATTTTTTAAGTAAATGAAAATCTTAAAGAAGCATCAAATTCTAAAATTGTGATTCAATTTATAGTTCAAAAGTAAATGTTGGTCTTAAACATGAATACACAACATAAATAAGAGAAACTAAAGATTGGTAATGTAAAAGGGTTTACTTGTGATGCTTTCCCCAGTTCCTGGTTCACTGCTGAAGACTGGAGAACCTGAAGAGTGGCCCTCTGTGGTCCCATTGACTTTTTGGAAGAAAAAAAGCTCTGCAACAATAAAAACAAAAAAATAAAAAAAGGAACATTTAAGCTTCAAGTATAAGAAGAAGTGGAGAAACAACTTGCAAGGTGATGAATATTAACTCCAACTTGCTAAGGTTTCATACGGTTTGTTTTAGTTATTCTGTTACATCAAAAGTGGATGAACTGAAGACAGAACAGGTGTGGGAACATGAACACCTCTGCCGTGGGAAAGTGACCCAACGCTCATTAAACTGCAGTCAACAGCTGAATTTGTTAATGTTTAGCACCTGAGTCAAAAACATGCCATTTAAACAGTGAACCAGACATTCACAGAGGTCTTGTACAAATAGATTTAAAAACATATTCAGGCACTTTGCTTTGTTCTGCCATGATCACATTAAACATTACTGTGGGTCTAAACTCATTTCTCACCAGGATGTTCTCATTGGATTTCTCCTGCTTCAGTTTTCCACTGGACGCCATGTCTGTTTAGAGATTCCTGGAGACAAAACACAAAAACATAAAAGGTTAAAGATTACTTGTCAGATAAGTCAGAGCAACAAACACGCATATAAAACTGTAGATCTATCAAATAGTTGCTGCTTTTGTCATAAACTGAGACGAGGTGACTCGACATTCAGCGAAACCAAAGCTAACAGACAACAATCCACAACTATTTTGTAATAATGAGTAAACAACCTACACCAAACTGGTGGAATAATCTAACTTCACATTTTTACAGGGTTTTGCACAAGACTACAAGGGGAAAAAGAAACAAATCCGCGGAAAACAGTACTTACGCTTACAACAGAAAGTTTTTCTTTGGTCTTTTCCTCTGGATGGATCTCGCGCCAGGAACTTAAATACGCCCCTGTCACGTGATAGGACAGCTGGATCACGTGGTTTCGCTTGAGGTCAGTGAAAAAAATAATCACAGCAAAACTACAACATGATTAAATAAATCCTTAAACAGATAAACTGTGCAAAATCGACTTTAGAGTTTCAAGCGGTTCCAAATGCCATTGTACTCAAAAATTGTTGTTTTCAACTACCCCCTATCTCCGCCCACATTGTGTTAATAATTTATTTTGTCAGAAAATCTAATGTATTCCAATCTAAAGAAACGGGGCTTATCAATACAATTATGCAGTTCTGAACAAGTAGCCATAGTGAAATGAAATTGCAGCTTACAATGAACAAACGATAAAATAAAAACTTCTTAACTTTATCTAAAAAAAAAACAAAAACTCGAGCAATATCTATTTTTAATAAACTCAAATAATAATTGATGTTGCATTTCAAAGGGGTTGTAAAAGGGGGGTGCAGTTGTTTACTGTCACGACCACGTGACATCAGACGTCACATCTTTGTGCTCCTTGCGTCGCCATTTTGGAGACAGCTCGAGCTAGAACCGCGAGGTACACATTAGCTCCCCCAAAACACACAAAGAACCCACTCCAACGAGCACTGGACGACACGCCGTTAACGATGGGCCCTCCGGGAGACACTGCACCGCGCACGTCAAATGAAAGGACGGAAGATCGCAGCTGGATTGTCGATTTATCTTGACATGGCCTTAGGCAGGGCGAGGCGAGGGCTGTGACGACGAGCTAAAGCGAGCAACAAACAACTCCACTAGAGACGTGAAGGCCGATCTCACTGTTGTTTAGCGTCCTGCAGCGACTATTTGTGTCTAAAATGCATTGTAAAACCAGTTAACTCAGCACACTGCGCAGTCGTTTTAATCTGATAGTACTTTTGTTTGTTTTGAACGGAGCGAAAGATGTGAACGTGAGAAATGGTGACTGTGCGCTAGATAAACACGCCTCAATGAGAAGTCCGAGAGATAAAATGTAGCTGCACTGACAGTCACTACTAGTTAGTGTTGGAAGTGAATGCCAAGGTAAGGCTAAATAGACCACAACATGGGCCTCAGCCGAGGGCACCGCAGGCCGCGCAGGGCCTCGTGAGGGGCACAAACTATAGGAAATGTCAACTTACACTGGCCCTAGATGTTCCCCGGTGCCATTATATCTTGGCATCTGTGTTTGCCTGCCATGTTCGTCTATATCCCCAGTCTGTCTGTGTTAACACGTTCTTAGTGCCGACTACAGAAGTAATACCACAAATTTCAGCCATGGATGAGGGGCTTTAAATTACCCTAATTATGCATATCGTCTGCTAGACTCTGTTATATACAAATACACGTGCTAAATGTTTCCAGGATGAATCCTAATAGGACCAGCTAATTTGCTTAAAGGCTCACAAAAATATTTTTCAGTTCCTCTAGTATAGATCTCAGTTTTCAACATTTTCTATGACATTTTAATATATTGACAAAATTGACTTAACAGTCATGTCTTAAATTTGAACTTCTAAATAAACGTAGGGTGAAATAGTCTGCACCCCTTCGTCCTCTGTGTCCTCCTACAAATAGAAAAATGACTTAGTTTTTAATTTGCAGACATTTTCTGTTCATAGTTAGTGGTATTTCACAGATCTAGTATAGAGTTGTTTGATGCGTTGCTAAAGAGGGTAGTTAATGGTCATCCTTTATCCAACCTGAAAAAACAATAGAGTATTTTCAATTGCACACGAGACAGCCAGCAAAATCTTAACCATGGGGGACCCAACTTCACGAAGAAATCAAACAAGAAATCGACTTCGTGCCCAGCTTCGAAAGAAAAGGGAGTCTTTGGCTGATCAGTTTGACTTCAAGATTTATATTGCCTTTGTTTTCAAAGAAAAGGTTTGTTTACAGCATTCTGCTATAGGTACATTTTTGTACAAGTGGAGTTTGCATTGTTTCTGAACTTTCTTCTTCTTCTTTGACAGAAAAAGAAGTCTGCTCTGTTTGAAGTAGCTGAAGTGGTGCCCGTGATGACCAACAACTATGAAGAAAACATCCTCAGAGGTGTGCAGGATTCCAGCTACTCTCTCGAGAGTTCAATAGAACTCCTGCAAAAAGATGTTGTGCAACTACATGCTCCCCGCTACCAGTCAATGCGAAGGGTATGTGTCAAAAAATTGTATGCCTAAAGTTAAGAAACCTTTTCTTTACACTGCTTATATTTTTAGGATGTAATAGGCTGCACTCAAGAGATGGATTTCATCCTTTGGCCACGCAACGACATTGAGAAGATTGTCTGTCTGCTGTTCTCCAGATGGAAGGGGGCTGATGATGAACCCTTTAGGCCTGTTCAGGTCAGAAACTCAAACCTAACCACAAACATCTGCTATTTGAATTCTATTGAGCAGATTGATTAAAGATTATGTCTGCCTTTGCGACAGGCCAAGTTTGAATTTCATCACGGAGACTATGAGAAGCAGTGCTTGCATGCTTTGGGTCGTAAAGACAAGGCTGGAATGGTCATGAACAATCCTACTCAGTCTGTATTTCTCTTCATGGATAGACAGCACCTACAGGTCAGTCATTCTGCTGAAAATTATTAGCTACAATCGCAGTGTTTCTGAAATGTAAGTTTTCCTTCTCCTGTCGCTCAATTTCAGACGCCTAAGACCAAGGCTACAGTTTTCAAGTTATGCAGCCTTTGCCTGTACCTGCCCCAGGACCAGTTGACCTGCTGGGGCGTCGGAGACATCGAGGACCATCTCCGCCCATATATGCCTGACTAGGGTGTCTTACTCCATGCGGCCACATAGGAAGAGCCCTACCTTCCTTCCCTCTCAACTAAGCCTACAGATGCAAATTTATGTACTCATCTCGTCTTTTTACACATTTTTGAATTTTTTGCTTGGATCTCTCCTTTTTGTTACCCACTCGTTCTCCTCCCTCCCTGACCTGATATCGATTCAGTTCACATCTTTTTTTTCCCCTCCCCGTGTCCTCCTCTCTGCCATTTTGGATTGATTCCCTCATTTTTCCCCCTTCCCCTCCATTTCCTTCTCATCCGTTTGTTTTATTTGAACCTGCACGAACATTGATTTTTGAGTGGTTGGTTGTTCTCTTGGAGCCGCTCTGTCAACAGCACCAGTCTATGAAGGAACTCTTGCATCAAAACATAAACATACAGTACACAGGTTTAATGGGGTTTCTCAGATGGACATGTAATATCCTTGTCAAAGAAAGGATTGTTGTGGCTTGTATGTAATGTCAAGGGGGGTGCTAAAACAACTTGACACATTCTTTTAACCGAGGACAGGTGTGAAACGGTGTTCATGCACCTGCTTAAGAGATAACAAGATGAACAATATTTGTCAAATCATATGGTGTAGGTACTGCTTCTTATACACCGCCTTAGATTTTGTTTTTGCAGGTCTTAAGATCTTTTTTTGCAACATTTGCTTTTTCTTTGAACAATTCTACAGGCCTTTGTTAAATTTTTTGAATGAGTTAGGTTATTGGACAGAGGTGAAACATACTGGTTAGATATTGAAGGCGTTAAGTGTTCAAGCAGTTCTAACTTTCAAGCAGCTGAAATCATTTTTGTTGATTTGATTCAGGAGGAGGGTTGTTGAAATGGATGACAGTTTTGAAATCAATACATGCTACTAATTTAATTTGACCTACTAATTTGCTATTATATTGAAATTTTAATGGGGTTTTGTGGGCTTGCTTGTTTAAGACAATGAACAAATAACTTTGCTCCTTGTTCTGTTGAAATGGTGTAAAGATTCTGGATTTTTCTGTTGATTCTCAATACAGCTGAGCATATCCCAATACAGCATTCTGAAAAAATACATGTTGTCTTTGTTTTGTTTTTTATTGCATGTGCGTGAATCACAATCACTGACAATTAAGCAACAGACTGCAAAATATTTACAGGCTCCTCAGCCATTTTGTTACAGAGTATTAGGAGTCTTGACCAAAGGTACACCACGTTTAGCTGCTCCCAAGGTGTTTGGTGTGCCTTCCTTGAGCAATAAGTTTTCCAGTGGCTTTGTTCGTCAGGTCAACAGTAGCAAAGGCCAGTGTCCTTCCTTGTTTCAGAACCTGAGCAGTGATGAGGACGTCTTCTCCAATTTTGGCAGCATTCATATATCTGTTAAAACAAAATTATAACACAATAAGACTGCTACAAAACAAGTACTATCAAGAAATATACTAGAAATTTGTAATAACAGTTGATCAATGAAATGGAAGCAATGTGCAGAAGAACAGATGACTACGGACAGCCGTGTATGATTACTTTAACTGGTTTCATGGAGTTTGTTAGTAATGATAATCATAGTATATCAGAGTTTCATAAACCTTGGTGCAAACAGGTACTTCTGGTTAAAGGAGTCAAGTTCTAAGGCTTCCAGTCTACAGAAGGCTTCCTATTGACCCTATTTTGTCCCGCCCACTTTTCTAGGATTTGCACTTCCTGTTTAGCTCTGTTACAGTAGTTTACATGTTTGTCTGTCTGTCTTGTGAGGCAATTTCAAACAAATGTCATGACAGTTAAAATAAAATTATCGTCTGAAGTTTACAGGCTAAATGCAGCTAAACAGGAAGTACAAATCCTAGAAAAGTGGGCGGGACAAAATAGGGTCAATAGACTGCAATAATCACCTCTCCAGTTTTCGTTATCTCGATCGTTTGTTAAGTCTTTGACGCTTTGCCCAGTTTAGCAGCTCTGTTTGAAATGTGATTGTGAGCACAGTTCAGGGTTGTTTTTCTAAAGGGTCTCTCAGGCTCTTACGTTATGTTCATGTCCACGCTGACCCCCGGTAGATTCCTTTCACTGTGCATGATGGCCAAGGTGGAGATGACGTCTACCAGGGTCGCTGTCATACCCCCGTGCAGCGTGCCCCCCCGGTTTATGTGCTCATCTGCGACCTGCATTTCACACACCACCTTCCCCGGGCTGGCGGACAAAACCTCCACCTGAAACACGTGAAAAGATAGTATAATTCCCAACGCTGAAAAACTGCTCAGATTGTGCATCCTCACCTTGTTAAGAACTCGATCAAAGCCCGAAGTGTTTGCCATTAATTTAAACAACTGTCTCATTTGGTTTAAAGGCATCAAACCCATCTTTAATGCAAAAAAGCCCAATGTCAAACTTGTGTTTACTTCAAACAGGAAGTCGTTGCGTTTGAAATGTGATTCCGGCCGGGTTCACACTAAGCAACGCAAAATAATGTATTTTTAAGCACGCTAGAGTGACTAAAAGCTAATTGTGGATAAATATTGTATATGTTTTTAACATAGCATATTTTCTGTTGTTCTGTTGATTTAGATTTTTTGAAAACTTGTTGTTTTATCAGACCCGGATTTATTTCGAAGTAACACCGGAGAACAACGGGCGCGTTGATATGAGGATCTAATTTGGATTTTATGCACTTTCATTGTATTATTTAACAAAAGTACTTGATACATTAACGACTGAACATGTCCACTATTGTAGAATCAAATAAAACATCTGGGTCAGATGTAGAAGAAAGTCGGACTCGTTTGTGCGAGGAGTTTGCTTCAATCGCAGGCACTGACTCTGCTGTAGCTCAATGCTACCTGGCTGAAAATGACTGGCAAATGGAGGTACTTTTCAAACATGCCTTGCTAAAAGTGTCTAAGGGAAATGTGCATTTCACATTTTACAAATCAAATTAACTGTTATGCATGCAAAACCATAAAACGTAATTAAATGCAGAAATGCTTAATCCTCCTCACTTTATCCATTCAGTTACAGTTACACGTGTTTTGACATAAGGCACATGTGTTTAGCTGCTGTTAAGTGTGCAATAAGTGTTTTAGTGGCTTTACTCTTTGACGTGGTGAACAATTTTGGGAGCATTCATGTACCTGAAAAATTTTAGCCGTATGTGTTATTTTAGCATAAAATAACACATAAAAAGACAAGAGCTTGTTTTGCTGTGTGGTATTTTGGGTATTTCCAAATGTGGATTTTAGATGAATATTTGTTTTTACTTTTTAATTTGCACAACTGTTTAATTTAAATTCTTTGTTTTTATTTTACCTTTCAGAGAGCCCTAAACTCATTTTTTGAGGCAGACTTGGAAAATGTATTTGAAGTAAAAGATTCTGAGGAGCAGAAAAGCCAAAGTCCTGAAGCAAAAAAGAGAAAAATTGAACCAAAGCCACCACAACAATGGTAAACAAACAACATTCTGGTGCTTTCTATTACCATTTCCTTTTGCTATGAAAGGTTTCAGAAAAAATATTTTTCACAGCATTGATTTGACTCAAGAAAGCCCTTCATCTTCAAAACCAACAGAAGAGGATGACCACAAACTTTCTCTTATTTCTTGGAACGTAGATGGACTCGATACTGATAACCTTGCTGAGCGTGCCAGGGGTCTCTGCTCCTTCTTAGTTCTGTATGTTCAAGTATAATGGGTAGCTTGTAGCACTTGTATTGTATTTTTCTTTAAATACAGTTTGTTCTTTATACAGATATACTCCAGACGTGGTTTTCTTACAGGAGCTTATTCCGCCATATGTGCAGTACTTAAAGAAGCGAGCCGTTAGCTATCTTATTATTGAAGGTTCTTTGTGTGACGTTTCTTGACAGTTTGCCCTTTACAATTTGAGGATGCTTAACAAAGTGTTTCTGATTTTTGCTTAGGTGGTGAGGAGGGTTATTTCACTGGAATGATGCTCAAGAAATCTAGAGTTAAACTGTTGGAAAATAACATTGTGGCTTACCCCACCACTCAAATGCTTAGGAATTTGCTTGTAGCTCAGGTTGGTATTTTAATTATGAGAGTGTTTGTGTAACGATGAGATGAATTATCTGGCAATCCAACAGATCTTTGCTAAAATGTATTTTGTTTACTGTGTATTATTAATTGACACAATTACATAAGTATCACAATGAACCCAGGTTTGATATAAAAAAATGCAGGTTTTCATTTATTTTGTGTGATCAGGTGACTTTCAAAGAACACAAATTATGCCTAATGACATCTCACCTGGAGAGCTGTAAAGGCCACGCTGAAGAGCGGATGAAGCAGCTTCGTCTGGTGATGCAGAGGGTCACTGACGCCCCGAAGATGTGACTGTGTTGTTTGGAGGAGACACTAACCTCAGAGACACAGAGGTCAGTACTAGTACTTAAAGCTAAAATTTATTATGCCCAGACATGGGTAGAGTAGCCAGAATTTGTACTCAAGAGTTACTTCTAAATGATATGGCTGAAGTAAGTATTTGGCGAAATAGAACAGAAAAAAAAATACAATTCTACTATTATCCTCTTTCCCTGCCATGCCTTTTTGCTAATTTTAAACAATTTTCACAGCGCATGAATCATGACATGTTGTACATTAAAAGAGACCTACAAGGGTCTACTTTCATTTAATTTTTTTTTATTCCACATTAATCCGTTCCTTTTTTCTAGGTATTTGAAATTTCTTGTTTTCATTAGATTTAAGCCTTTGATGGCCAACTTTTGAGATGACGGCCTTTTCTAATACAAACTTCATGTCAGTGTTTTTTTTACTCTATTCTACTTTTTGGTGAAAGAATATGATCCACTACAATAAAATAATATCTTTTAAGATAAAAAAAAATACAAGGTTTGCATGATTAAAACTTCTTTTTCATCTTTAAACCAACAAAATGATGGTGAGACAGTAGTGGTTTTCAGATTACATGAGAAATACAAATGTACTGTATTTCTCATGTATCACATCTTATACCTGTCTGTCAGCTTCTGCACACTTTCTCTGTCTCACCAGCATTCAGGGCCTGCGCACACATACACCCACTCGCAAACAAACTGTGGGAAAATCCATTCTGTTTTGTTTTTTTTACTCTAGCTCTATTTGTTTCAATTTGTTGAGTGTGTTACAATGAAATCTATGATATTTTTTATTTTAGAGCTAGATGAGGATGAGCATGGACACAGAGAGACAAAACCAGAACCCAGAAATAGATGTAGAGAGTGCTGGAGATCAGCTCCATTTAGCCCAAACTTAGTCCAGTTTCATGTAAAAAATGATTTCTAATGTTTTTAGACTGTTACCATAAAATAAAACTCTTAACAATATTTATAATATAATAGTGGTTCTACATCTTTTTAATCCCTTTTCAATAATTAATAAAAATTAAATAAATGGTTTACACAGAATTTTGCAGTTTCATTTATGCAGGGTTAGGGTTACCAACCTTGAAATTGTCATGTTAGGTTTCAAGGTTGCCAAAAAAGAGTTAACATTTTATGAATGATTTTTGATGTTTACATTTTCAAATAAAATGTTTTATACTTTTTTTAGCATTTTCAAATAAAATGTTTTATACTTTTTTAGCTGAAATTTTGAATTTATACTAATTAGATCCTTCTGGTCTCAAAAAGCAAAGAATGTTACTGATGGTTAAGATACACTGACTGTCCTCATACAAGGACATGTTTTTTTGCAAAAACTACTTCCTGTTCAAAAATCCTGGTTTAGGTAGTA
Organism: Mugilogobius chulae; assembly: GCA_038363315.1. NCBI lineage: Eukaryota > Metazoa > Chordata > Actinopteri > Gobiiformes > Gobiidae > Mugilogobius > Mugilogobius chulae. The sequence goes on from CM076408.1 coordinate 29,754,525, forward strand.
TACTTCTTTGGTCCTACCAACTCCAAATAGCAACAATAAAAATAAAATGCACACCAGACAAAACCTCGGGTCTCAGGAGGTTAAGTGCATCAGAGAACCCTCTATTGCCTTAAAATAATAAAAAGTCAGTGATGGAAATTTTTGTGATTGGCAGGTTAAGTGTTACAACGTTTTGCATATCTAATCATTGCAATGCTTGTCAAACACACCACAATAGGATAATTGTTCTCAGTTTCTGCAGCCATACTGATTATTATTAGGTAATATTGAAATTTGTCTATACCCTACCTCAATTTAGCATATTAACAATACTACTTTTAACTACTGATAGCATAGGTTTTTAGTATACTCTAGAAAAATGTTTGACTCTTTCAGGTGGCCAAAGTGGGTCTGCCCTCAAATGTGTGTGATGTGTGGGAACATCTGGGCAAACAGGAGCACTGTCGCTACACCTGGGATACCAAAACCAACACCAATAAGACTGTTCCATATGTCAGCCGCTGTCGTTTTGACCGTATCTACCTTCGTCCTGCTTCAAAGGAGGGAGTGCCGCGCTTCCAGCCTGATCACATGGCCTTGATAGGTCTTGAGAAACTGGACTGTGGGCGCTTCACCAGTGACCACTGGGGAATCTACTGCAGCTTTGTTCCTGGATCATAATAGATCATTTATGCTAGTACAAAGTATTGAATTTTGAGACAATTGTTTTTCTATAATCATACACACATTTAAATAAAGGCATGAGATTTTAATTGTTTGTTCCAAAAAGCGATTACAAGAGAGCACAATTGAGTCATTTTTAGGCCCGAGCTGAAGGACGATAATTGTTCTGGCGAGGACTTGAACTGTGCCAGTCACATGCTTGTGTATTGAAAATCAGAACTAAGTCAAGACAAGACCCAGTGAAAAAATATTGAATGATGACTCAGTAACGCCACCTTAATTAATTAACATTGTGACGGTTTCCTTGGTTAACAATTAATTCAGCTAAGTTTAGGCATAATTCGATGGCTAAGTTTAGAATTTAGCTTGGGTAGGAGTTAGTAAGTTAGTAAGTAATTTAGAATTTAAAAAAATAATTGCTTCGACAAAATACCGACCATAAAAAAAACAAAAGGTCACAGTTGAGTTAAAATCTGAAATGTAGCCTGAAAAATAGTTAATTAACTGGTACATTATGAAATTGTGGCCCTGCTCTATACGCCTCAGGAAGTCAGCAATATTGGATCAAACCTGTCACTTTGACACTTTAGCCAACAACTTCGAACTTGGCCAAGACAAAATGAATCCATGTATGTTTTGTGTGGTTACTGTGAATTTGAATCAAAATGACAATTTTTGAACAATTTGTAAAAAAAAATCTTTTTTAGACATTTTTTGTTTGGATTGAGATGCCCGTGCCAATTTTAGAGCTGAACGCTGGTATCTGATAAAATGGCTTGTCATTGCCCCCTTTAAAATTAAATTTAAAAAACTGTACAAGACTATTGACATATGACTAGACTTGTGAATGTGGAAAAAATGTACATGCACTGGAAACAGGTCGAAACAAGTCTGACTTACTGCACAATTGATGCGAACACAGCTCCTGCTCTGGACATACAGGGACCCGACAGCCCTGAGGAAAGATCACGGTCACAATGGTTTATCCAGATCCACAAAACACATGTAGACTGTTTGTTCAAAGTCCCATGAATCTTTGAGCACCCCATGGGAAAGTGTACAGTATTCTGGAGTAGACCTTGGAAGGGAGGCACAGCAGAGTAAGTTCTCTGTGGTTGGAAATGTGGATAAAATTTGTAATACATCTTTTTAAAAAACAGATAACCTCGAAGAAAACAAACCACGCCCCCAAAACCCTAAAGCTCTTTAGGATCTTGAGGGTGTGGTTTGCTCTTGGCAGTATATTTTGTATACTGATAGTCAGTAGCCATTTTGTTGAGCTTTGGAGACATAGACTTTTCTTCCCTTTGTCGCTGATGTTAATAAAATTTGTTCCTGAATTTGAGTGTCATTTGCCTTGTGCCACACTATCAGAGTATATGTGTAACCGGTTTATTTATATTATAATTACACAAAATTGTCTTTCTTTTGTTTGCTCTTCATACGTGGTATTTAGTTAGTTACTGTGCCGAGGCCCGGACATGATTACATCTTTGTGTGTCCCTCCTTGGGCACTGGTATAAATTGGCTCTGTGCACGGAACTTGTTTTTGTTCAAAATAGCTAACTTCTGTACATACAAGCATTTCCTGTTCAGTTCATTTCTATGAGGTTTTCACTACACCATCTTAAAACGATAAATACTCAGAAGATCAGACAGTGACAGTGAGTTGTGGTGAATGTTACAGAAAACACGTTTAAGACACAAATTAGAAGAATACTTCACCTTGTGTGTTTAAAAAGAGACCTTTGTAGGAAATGCTTGTATGTACAGAAGTTAGTTATTTTGAACAAAAAACAGGCCAACTGAAGTTCCATGCACAGAGCCAACTGGTTGGTTTCAGATGACATCAAAACATTTTACAGGCTAGTGTCATTTCAATCAGATTGGGGGCAGCTAAAATTTGTTTAAATTCAGTTTATTTTTGTAATACAAACGTTTTGGGTCCAGTCACCCCAGTCCAGTCACCCCAATCACCACTTTTTAAATTTGTAAAATATTTTTTGAAATATTTAATGGCAAAGTCCAATTGTCAAGAATTCTAGAATGTGACACATTAAGAGTAGTCAACACATTTTACGTGTATTATAAAGTTTTTAGACCTTTGACCATGGTATGAGGGGATTAAACAACCCGGACCTGGTGCATTACACTGATATAAGTGGAGTGTATTAACGTTAATACACTCCACTGCGCGCGCGTCGTGGTGTTGTTGACTCCGCGTCCAGCTCCTCCTTGTTTATCCTTATGTCGTTACTTCCTATTCTCCTTGCAAACTCTCGTGTGGGAAAAGGTTTGTCATCCAATGGAATCCCCTGTTTTAAGTGCATTTTAGTAATTATTTCACCTTTATTTTGGTTATTGAACAATTGTTGTATTTGGGTCAATACATTTTCAGCTGTTATAAAGACAATCAAGTTTTTTTTTTTTCATGGTATAGAGAAGCGCAAGTTGAGGCACAGGTTTGGCAGGTCTTAAGACAATTGTGTTGCAGTTTTTGATAAAAGAAGCCTTTGGACTTCCTGGTTTGCTGGGGTGTGAACCATAGTGCTACACAACTCTACGATATCTTTCTGAGAGCATTGAATATATTCTTCGAATCAGACTTGGAAAGTGTATTTGAGGAGAAATATTTACAGGAGCAGAGAGGCCAAAATCCCTGCGGCAAAAAAAAAGATGGATCAAAACGCACCTCAGACATGGTAAACAGACTTTCTGTTACAGTTGTGTTTTTACCAATGAAATTTTACAACACATGACTTCATCTTTGCAGCATTGATGTGACTGAAGAGAGTCCTTCATCTACACAACCAACAGAAGAGGATGACCACAAACTCTCTTTTATTACTTGGAATGTAGACGGACTCGATACAGAAGACCTTCCTGAGCGAGCCAGGGGATTCTGCTCCTTCTTATCCATGTATGTCCTTGTATATTAGGTGATTTGTACTATTTGTATTTAATTTTCATTGATATGATTTGTTCTTTGTACAGATACAATCCAGACGTGGTATTCTTACAGGAGCTTATTTCCCCATACGTGCAATACATAAAGAGACGAGCCGACGACTACCTTATCATTAAAGGTATTTTCAGTTTACTTGTTGATAATCCTTTATTATTTGGGGATACTAAACAGTGTGTAACTTACTCATTCTAAGGAGGTGAAGAGGGTTATTTCACTGGAATAATGCTCAAGAAGTCCAGAGTTAAACTATTAGAGGAAAACATTGTGCCTTATCCAACCACGCAAATGATGAGGAATCTCCTCGTAGCTCAGGTTGGTATTTTTATTTTTATGCAAAACTTGATCTGCAACTAGAGGTGGACATTATTATTACAAAAATTACTATCTACGATTCAGTCTAAGAATTATTTTAGTTTTTGAGTATCCCAATGACATTTCAAAGTTTTATTGGCAATCTAATCCAACAGAAATATGCTTAAACATTTATATATTTTTAATATCAGAAAAGACTTTTAAAAATGTTAAAAAACAACAACAACAAAATACCCTTTTATACTGTACCTTAGAATGATCTTTATTATTATTATCTTTATTATATTTATTATTCATCTCCGGTTGCAGCACAAAAAAAGACAAAATAACCAGTATTGAATATAATATAATGTGATTGTTTTATTAACCGCCAGTTTCTATAAGAGAGAGGTTGAGAAGAAACTTTATTAAACCAGTGAACTGCTTCCATATAGGGACCTTTCTTAAAAATTCTATTTGTACACAAAAAAATGAAAACTGACCATTTTGCTCAACTTTTGTGTGTGATCAGGTGACTTTTAAAGAGCACAAATTATGCTTGATGACGTCTCACATGGAGAGCTGTAAAGCAAACGCAGTAGAGAGGATGAAACAGCTCCGTCTGGTGATGCAGAGGGTCACTGAGGCCCCTGACGATGTGACTGTGCTGTTCGGAGGAGACACAAACCTCAGAGACACAGAGGTCAGTTCACAATAAACATTCCCTAGTATTGCCCTTTTTATTTCAATATTAACTTAACTTAAATGTCAGTCTCATAGCAACGATAAAAACATACATTCTAATGCATAATGTAAAATATTTTATGGAATTTACTGCAATTTAAAGGTCAGTAAAAATTAATTCTGAAATTAGATTCTTCAGTTTAACTCCTTGGGTGTGTAAAATGTTCTGAACAAAATCCTTCCTGAAGTGCCTTGAAAGATGGAAAAAAAAAAAGAGATAATTTACTATTAATTAGTATCTCTTATAGCAATACTTGTCTAAAAAATTGCATTAAGATATTGCTTTCTGATTTGTGCAACACATCTGATTATTACAATATGTAGTAGTTTGTATGTGGTTAGTATAAAAATCACAATTATGCACATTAATGTAGGGGTTACTAACTTTTTTAGTTGTAAATTATTAAACTTTTTGTTTTCAACTAAAAAGTAGATGGTAAATGTAGCACTTTGTGGAAAAAAAATGGGACCATTGTGTACTGTCTGAGCAGAATAATAAAGAATTTTTAGCTCTAATCACTAACCAAATGCTGCTCTCTGATTGGCTGAGCTTGGGTGGTGCATTCCAGTTTCACTTTGATCCAAAAATGCAACCAAAAATGTATACATGCCGATATTAACCATGTGTCGAAAGATTTATCAGAGGAAGTGTTCAGATCTAAAACCTAAAATGTGTTTGTAGTCTGAAAATCAGCTACCACATCTTAAACAATATTAATTTTACTTACACCATCTCAACACAGGCTTACAATTCTGCAATAACTCCTGTCCCTGGCTTTTTAGGTGGCCGAAGTGGGTCTCCCTTCAAATGTGTGTGATGTGTGGGAACACTTGGGCAAACAGGAACACTGTCGCTACACCTGGGATACCAAAACCAACACCAATAAGACTTTTCGCTTTGTCTGCCGCTTTCGTTTTGACCGTATCTACCTTCGTCCTGCTTCAAAAGAGGGAGTGCCGCGCTTCCTGCCTGATCACATGGCCTTGATAGGTCTTGAGAAACTGGACTGTGGGCGCTTCACCAGTGACCACTGGGGAATCTACTGCAGCTTTGTTCCTGAGTTGTAGTAAATCATTTATAATACACTGTTTTAATTTTGACCAGTTCATGGTTTCTTTATTCACAACAAGTCGCCCAGGTCCTGAAGCAACAAAACAGCCTTAAGCCATGACACTACAATCACCATGTTTCACTTTAGGCACCATGTTCTTTGTATCAAAAGCTGTGTTCTTTTTACACCAGATGTAATGGGATGCCTTCTTTCCAAATAGTTACTTTTTTGTGTCATTTGTCCACAGAATATTTTATCACGCTTTGGGAATCTTGAAATTCTCTCTCTTGGTTTGGTTGCTGCACACTTGGGGTAATTTAGCTTGACTTTTTTATGCACTTGTGCTAAGGCACTTTATGCCTTTTTGCGCGCTTGTTAATGTGACTCTTGCACTTTATGTTTCATGCTTATTTGCACCATTGAATTGATTTGAAGATCTGCTTTGATGCCCATCCTATGGCTCTTGCACGTAACCTGTTTGATGTTGTATGTAGATTTTTATGCGGTGATTGCAAACAGAAATGCCTCCTTGAAGATGAATAAGGTTTACTAGACTGAGCTGACTAGAGAAACTGAACTTTGATAAACTTAATAAATAAAAACTTCACTTAAAACTGCCAGAGTGCACGGTAGCAGAGCGGTTAGCGCTCTGGCTTTCCAATAAGGAGGTCGTGGGTTCGACTCTCGGGTCAAACCACATCAACATCTCACGATCTCTTTGGGTGGAGTTTGCATGTTCTCCCCATGTCATCGTGGGTTTTCTCCAGGTACTCCGGTTTCCTCCCACCTCCAAAAGCATGCATTAGGTTAATTGGACAATCACTGTAAATTTCCCTTGAGTTCCCTTCCCTGAGTGAATGACCCTGCAACGAGTTGGCCACTGTCCAGGGTGTTCCCCCACCCAAGGCCCAAAGTCACTGGGATAGGCTCCAGTCACCCACGACCCCTAACAGTATTAAGCAGTAGAAAATGAATGAATTTAGACTGCCTTCTGTGTTTACTTGTATTGTCTTTGACTTGTATTGAATTTTGTTAGGTTATAGGAAACATTTAAACTGGCATGACATTGTAGTCTTTTCCTTTTGAAGTTCCAAAGACTGACCACAAGAGAGCACCATTGAGTTTGTTGTTTATTTGTTTTTTTAGCGACCTCTATACCATACCAAATGAGTAGCAGGAGAATTTTCCTTTTTATTTACTAATACAATATTGTGAAATAAATAATCAAGTACTCATACAAAACCAATGTAAAATGTGCTTTTCTCAGAGGAATTTTGGGGGCATCCATCCATCCATACAGTCCTCAGTGAGATGTCAGACTTTCACTTGAGTCCTGTCAAAATGTGCTTGGTTTTGCATCTTTGGCTATTGGCCTGTTGCTGTGTTTTTTTTCCCCCCAATTTGTTTCAGTAATCAAATACTTGTCTTAAGCTGGAGTAAAAAAAACAAAGTGTGTAAAATGACAAGGGTATCATTTGAAGGTCAGGCATGTAGTAAAATGCCCTTTGACAGTTATTATATAAATCCTTTCATCACAACCTAACACTAACATTTTTTTTTTTTCCAGTAAAACCAACATTTGAGTAATTTGTCAGCAACACCAACACCCCATCATGTGACCTATGCCCCCTCTCGAGCTGCAGAAGGTCACATGGCAAAATCCAAGGGCAAGTGTTTAAAGCGGAGGCCACGCTGCTCCCGCTCTGTATCACCGACTGACCGCATCCATCACTGCTCCACTTCAGAATCAATGTGACAAACTGCCCCAGAAGCAGGCATTATTTCTGGTCTCTCGGTGCGCCTGCATATCTGACGACTGACACCCTTTTAGCCCTTTGCAAGATAAGTGAAAAGCTCCCAAGTGGGAACAGTGTGTACCTGCTCAGGGTCACTGGGTTAGGGTCAGGTCAGAGAATGCAGAGATGAGAGGATTCAAAAAAGGTTAGGCTGCACAGTGCCTAAAGAAGGCATATTGTGCACATTTTGAATTTGAACTTTGAATTTTGAACATTGCATTCTTACATTGCTTCCTCATCAAAATACAGCTGAAGTTTTTGTGTGAGATATTTGTTCTGAATGACCCTGAGGTACATGTCTGAGATCTCACCATAAATCGTGCAGACTCATTTCAAACATCTCTGCAGCAATAAACAACTTGGAGCCGTGCATTAAGGAGTTTTAACGCACTCCCTGGAGGAACACCTGTGTAATTTCCTTTGCAGTCAGTCACATCTATTAAAAACATTTTCCCAGTGTAGGAACGTTTTTCAGTTCCTACTAGTACTTTTTAGTTCCTGTCCCAATTTGAGAGCATTCACACAGAGCAGGAACTATGGACTGGGGCCACACTTTAGGGACTTTTTTAGCTCCTGCTCTGGGGCAGGTACTTTCCACTCAGACCAAGAACCTTCTGGTGACACAAGAACATTTACAATGCTAACTTTGTTTTGAAACATGTTTTTTTATGTTCTCACATTTAGATACATTTTCCTTATCCTTAAGAAAAAATATTTAAAAGCAGTAACTGTCCAAATGTATTTATTTAATTTGTAAATAGTAGCCTATAAGACTATTATTAGTAATAAAAGTGAATAATTTTGTTGTGTTGTTAATTTCAGTTATGCTTATAAGTTTTGCACATTATAGTTTTATGTGGAATCGAAAAAATACAACTTTTGTTTTCCTAACACCACTTAATGACTTATTTAAATGTTCCAGACCTTACAGATGCTAATGCTAAAACTAGTTAGACCCACTTTCAGAAACTGTTGCAGTGTGAACACAAACATGGGTACAGGGTAGTTCCTCTGACAAAACAGGGACTAAAGAAATGTGGGGAGTAGTTCTTGGCACTTTCATGTGGGAAAACGCCTAATGCCTAATGTGGTTCCTAATAAAATGGTTCCACAAAGATATTTTGGGATCTTAAAAGTGATCAGAATTCACATGCAGTTTAATATAGCTCATTAGTTTTCTGTGCATTACCTAATCTTTATCAAATCAGTGGAAACGTAAATAAAACATTAGTCATACCAGGAATCAACACCCGACACCCAGGAATAAAATTACTGTCTTATATCTGATTACTACCACCAGGCCATATAACAAACATTAATACATTAATAAAAGATTAAAAACAAGAAGAGTAGCCAATATAAAATGGTTATTAGTATCCTTTTGCACATGATTCATTTCTAAAATAATCAACACACGTAATAAGAAAAAAACAATTTTATTTTCTCATAAATAACACTGAACAAGCATTGTACAGTGATAAATATTATTTATACACTGTAAAATCATCTGTATTACAAAATACAGTATAAGAGTAATGCACTTGATACAGATGGGAAGTATTGCATTTCATAGCACCAAACATGACCCATTTAGCAACTTCGACCCAAATTCAGGTCCCTGTGTGGGTGGCTATGAAATATACTTCCCTCAGGAATCTGTTGTTGCATAACTAGATCTAAGTTTTAAGAAGAGCCCACCTCGGAAGAACCAGAGCCTGTGCCTGCACTGTTACACTGTACAGTCTGCAAAGTCATGGATACGAGGCTGAATTATGGGAACTATCCATGGTGGCGGCCGATCAAGTTTCATGAGTTTGATTTTTGCATTAAACGTGGTGTAACTTCCAGTTCTTCCAAACAGGACAGCTGCACAAATGGCACTTTGTTTAGAGAGTGTTCATAATATATATTTATATTTTTTCCTATATCATAAATTGAACCTAACTACCCTTCTATATTTATTTTATTTACATCTATGATAAAAAAAAAACTAAACTATTTAAAACTGCTAAATCTCTAATACACTCTCCCAAAGTTGACTTGAAAAGCTGTTCTGCTCACATAAGTTGGTGTGTCTCATGACATCGTCTCGTTCACTTTGTAGGCAGCACAAAAATGTGTAGAGGCAGCGGGAGGTAAAAGGCAGACCATAACACAAACCAGGGAATGTACAGACAACACCATACAGTGGAATATGGATCAAGACTTTTGTTCACTCGACAAAAATAAATCTTTACAAAATGGAGCCTCAGTCACAATCTGATCTACAATGTAACTTGGCAAACGACGATCACCTCATATATATATTTTTGCTTTCATTCATTATTGCTTATCAGAGAAGATGGGACCTTTTCAAACAGCAAGCAGTGAACAAAACTGTTTAGCATAAACTACATTACAATTTTAAGGGACTGACTTGGTATGGAATGTGTTGTGATGTAAATATTACAAAAAACAGGCTTTTGTGAACAAACAGAGGGAGGTGTGCGGAGCCCTTGTAATCTCCCAGTCAGGAGCAGCATCACAACAACACACACAAAAACAAAAACGATCACATTCACTCGTACTGTGTCCATGTTGTGTTTGATTGTCAGTTTCAGACACATCGGTTCAACTAAACATGAAAATATAACCGTTGTAGTTTGTAGTAGCGGACAAAAGAACTACATACATGTAAAAATAATAGTCAAAAGTCCCTTACCTCTGAAAATGGCACAAATATCTGCCTTTAAAAAATGGCATAGCTTTTTACACTAAAATTAATGTTAGTAATCTCTCATTAGTTTGGTTTCAGCACTAAGATATATATGTGTATATATAGGACATTCAATTTCACCATTCTTCCATGTATTGCACAGAATATTCTAAACAAAAAGTACATGTTCATCAATGTACAGTTCTAAATACTCTAAGTTAACAAAAACTAGCTAAAAAAAAGTCTTAATATTTTGAGGACATCTCGTCTCAGCTGCGTTTGAGCTGACTGTGTGAATAAGTGTTTGTGAACATGTGGCGGGCGGCTGTGGAGCTGACGTGGACTTTTTTTCCTGAACGCTCACGATTTTCCCGCTGTGAATCTGCTCCCATCTCCAGCTGCTCTTATCAAAACTGCACCAGAGCTAAAACCATCCCCAGGACAGCGGCTCGTACTCAGCACAAATCACAACAGAGCAGAGAGGAGACTACTGCTGCTGCTGCTCACTGTGGCCTTTTCTCTCACTCAAGTCAAACAGTTTACAGTCTCAAGTTCAAATCTAACAGAATAATATATGGTAAACATGTTACTTCAAGAAAGTGCCTATGACAAATTGGATTGCTCATTTTTTACACAAACAATAAAAACAATTGCACTTAAAGCTGAGGTAACTGATTTTCATGCTCCAAAACAGGATTTAGGCATTTTGAATCTATCGAAGCATTCATTTACCGCTATAGTGACCAGATGAGACTTAAGGTGCAGTTGAAGGGCTGATTATTAGTGCCTGATCATTAGCAGCACATTGTGGAAACAGCACGTGTCAAATTCAAGGCCCACCTCATTTCATGCAGCCCTTGAGGTCTTGTAAGGTCTGAAACAAGAGCGTAATTTTTCAGATTATTGTATATTCTGTAATTGTCACTTGAATAAATATACAATAATCAAATACAACTATTATTTGTAGTATGTCAAAGATTAGTAAGGTTAATTTTAGTTACAAACGGCCCTTCGAGGACAACCCCCGATGCCAACGTGGCTTTTTGTCAAAATGAGTTCGACATCCCTGCCACAAAGTATTAACCGGCCTTTATTTTGTGTCAAGTTGCCTCTTATTGGGTGAACTATGAGCAAAAAAAGATGATGACCTATTAGATATACAAAGAAGTGTGAGTTTGTGTGTGAAAACCTTGTGTAGTCATGCAGGAAGTTTTACTCTGCATTAGAATAATTTTCAGAACAATTAGGACAGGATTTGAGATTTGAGACGTCTGGTCACCTACAGCTTAAGAGCAGGTTTTTTCTTTTTTTTACAGACAACAAAGTGAAGCGGGAAACTAGAGTGAACCGCTAAAGAGCAGCCAGTCAGCACTGCTTCTGTCTTTTGTTGTGAACTAAATCACTTTAGTATTCAGATCAGACAGTACACAGCAGTCTTTTGTTGGAAGAAACTCAGGTACCCCAGCACTAAGATTTTGCTTTTTGTTTGTTTGCTTGATTTTAAACTTTACTTCCTGGTTGTAATATATAACATCACACAAACAAATCTCCTAGCAACCATACCACAGTTTTACACCCAACTGAAACTTCTCTAATGTTTGTTTTGTTGAAAAAATATTTTGTGTAAACTATGCCAAACTTTTGAGTTGAGTCAAGTGTGACGTAATTTGTTTTTTAACTTCAAAGTAAAATTTTCAACAAACACATCAGCTTTTCTTCCCAAACTGACATTTGACTTGACTGTTGTAAAACTTACCATTTATATTTACAACAAGTACTTTTCTACCAAATGGGAAAATCATAAAAACTTGTCATAAGCACTTTAAAATACTAGAAATAAGTTTGTGCGTGCTAAATCAATTTGAATGAAGACCGTAACTGTAGTAGTAAAAGTTCAAAATGCCCTTAATTAATAAAAGACCAGTGAAAACATTGGCAGGAAAGGTGCATAGGTTAGCATATCTTTGACACTATGATGTACAGCTGTGGTTTGTAAGCTCCAGATTGCACATTCAGTTGAGTTAAATAAAGCCAGAGGTCAGTATTCAAATGACTTGTTTGACATCTCCTGTAACAGTAAAGTGTGCAATGCGTACCTAGCTAACTTTAAATAATCCAAAAACACTGCAAATAGCCAGAGAAGCGAGTTTGTGGCAGCACTGGTGGACAGAATTTGCTGCTGACAACAAAATAAAGCTATCCCATGTTCTCGACAGCTGGCTTGGAGTAGTCGTTCATAGCAGAGTCCGTTTCACACCACGTCGATGCAGTTCCCTGTCCCGCCAGCGTAGGGCCTCTTGCTACAGTAGCTGAATCCGCTGTGATTGGACGAAGAGCCGTTCAGGTGGGACGACTTGAGCTCCATCTGACAGGCGGCGATGGCTGCGTTCAGCTCCACCTGGGCCCGATGCACCACGTAGAACATCAGGCCGATACTTATGATGATCTGGAGGGCAAAGAATGAGAGGTTTTAGAGAAGTGAATGTATTTGTTTAGGGCCAGTTGTTTCATATGCCCTAAAATACCTTGTTCTTAGTTTTCCGTCTTTGGATTTGAGAATAATCAGCCAATTTTATTCATATTTTTCCTGGTTTTACACAAGAAATTAACTACATTTTAATTGAAATTCAATATTTTAAAATGACAAATAATCAGTGTTAGGTAAGTTACTCTATTACTAGTTACAGGGAGAAATTTGTAATACATTTGTATTACAATATTACTGTCTCAAAAATGTAACTTTGAGTTACTTTGAGCCCATCACGCATTTATTATCATAGTACAGTACCAATCCTGTTACATTTACACTTGATTACTGATTAATTTACAAAATTGTGATGTCACAACACATTTTCCTCGTATTCGCCATTAAGCCAACAGACAGTTGTAATTTAGAGGTGTTTTTGGTCCAGAAGTGTCATTTTCAATAGAAAATAAAAACAATCAATTTATATGAAAGAAACTTGAGTTATTCAGATTGTAACTAGTAATATATTGTAAAATATAAATATAAAATATTTTTATTTTAACTAACAAGTTACACTACTTAGTTACTGAAAAGGGGAATTTATTACAGTAACTAGTTACTTTTGTAATGAGTTACTCCCAATACGGCAAATAATCAGCTCGGGTCTTACAAGATCAATGCAGTTTTCCCATGATTTGGTAAAGACGTCAAACTGTGGAATAAGAATTAGACTATTGTGTTAAATGACATAGATAAAAAACTAGCTTCATTTTTGAAAAAGAAATTGTGTGAAAAAAAAAAAAGTTGATTTTTTTTTTTGACATATTTCTAGCCCAAACCGCTTTGCAATTACCGTACTTTCTGGAAAACGAGTCGCTACTTTTTTCACAAGCTTTGAACTCTACAGTTTATACAGCAATGCAGAAAAAAGTTAGATATAGAAATATAGAAATATAGAATATAGAACAAGTGTGGCCTATAAAGTTTATCATTTTTCTTTAACTCTAGTTGATGCGGCTTATATTCAGGTGCACTCAATAGTGCAGATATTACAGTCATGGAGAGATAAAAATAATTATAATATATTATAGTTCAAAACCCTAGTCGGAAAAAAAAATCTATTTTTACCAATGTGTTGGCATTAAGATGTTTTGTAAGAAATAATAAGAACATTAAAAAGAGCCAATAATGAGAGAAAGTTTAGAACATTTTATGGATGTAATCTCCACAGGTTTAATTAAAGCAACACAGTGCTCCTTTGTTTCAAAAGAAAAAAAAAAGTCCTGTATCAAATGTGTGGAGCTGAGTAATGCTGTTTTACCAAGAAGAAGAAGAAGAGTAATGTTACTCTGAGAGATGCATTTGATCTGACTTCAAAATGAAGCTACTGCTACTTCATTGACAAACTCTGTTACTTCTGCTTAGCTGTAAATTTGTTGATGAAATTCTAATTGTTTGGTGACGTACATTACTATATTATACCCTTAGTTTAAAGACACTCCTTACATTCTACATTTTAGCAAATAATAAACACACTGTTCTTGAGTGGCTTAATCCTGCTCACCTTGTTCTCAATGTCATTGTGTCTCTAAGCTAGACATTTTATCTGTCATTCCTTAGACACGCTGATTATACTACAAACAAAAGTAACAAGGTTTTACAGCAATGAGTTTGGTAGTTTTTTATCATTTGGCCACAACAAGTTTAGCATTCTTCTGTGTTTACCCTTTAAGCACTAAACACATGTCTGTTTTGTCACTTAAATGTAATAAGTAGCTTGTCTTCATGAGCAGTCATGGTGCAAATGATCTACCTCAAAGAGAGAAACCTGTGTGCGAAAGAGGGCAGTTGTCAAAGTGAACAAGCCCTTAATCTGAAGCTGACCCTCGAACCGTAAACCCCCTAAAGCTGTCCAATAATTCAAGCCCCTGATGTTCTCGCACTTGTCAGGATTAAATAAAGCAGAACAGGTGTCAGAAAGAAGGCTTACAGTCACTCCAGGGTGGGCCAGGCCGCGCTGTGAGCAGAAATCACATATGCAGCAACATAAGGCTACAAAGCTTTAAGAGTTCATTACATAACCGTCTTGACATGGACACTGTGAAAGCCCCTGAGCTCTGACAGGTCGAACATGACAAAACACATAACGCACAGACAGTGACGCGCTGAAAGAATGTTTCACCAAACAACGACTTAAGAATGCAAGTCAGCTTTGTTCTGCTAAGCCTGACAATCAAGTGTGTCACGATGATGTGGCGTTTTAGCTGGTTCACCTTAACATTTCAACAACAAAATCTGAAAACAGATTGCATTCACATTTTAGAAAGTGATGTTGTCATATGTTCAAACCAGTCAGTTTTTCCCATTTGTAATTAAGTCACTTCACAAATTTTTAATCTGGTGAGTTCTGTTAGTGACTACTAGAACCATTCACTTTCTGTTTTACCAATTACCAATTAAATTCAGATTTAAAAAAAATAAATAAATAATACTTTCATCATTATTGTCCGTCAAAAAAACAATACATATTTTGAGTTTGCTCAATTAACCAATCTTTCGTTCCTCAAAAATCTGAACTCCGCTTCAAACTTTGATACATATTTAACTTGCAGACTGTGACTGTGAACACCACTAACTTGTTTCTACTGACTTTATTTTGTCCCACCCACTTCGCTTGTAAGTGCACTTCCTGCTTAGCTCTGTTCAGGTAGCTAACGTGTTTGTTTGTCTGTCTTGTGGGGCAATTTTGATTAAATATAATGACAGTTAAAATAAACACATCCTCTGAAGTCTACAGGCTAAATGCAGCTAAACAGAAAGTGCACGTCCTAGAAAAGTAGGCGGGACAAAATAGGGTCAATAAGATTGGATTGCTTGGATCTGTGTTTTCCCAAAATGGCATTGAATTGATCTATCTTCTAGAAACAAAAAGCAAAAGTACAAGTCAGGTCTGTTAGTCTTTTCTCAAGGATTTTTGAGCAATAACTCTGTGATGAAATAAATGCAAGGTACATTTGTTGGGCAAATGGCTCTGTGCACAGAACTTCAGTTGGCTAACTTCTGTACATACAAGCATTTCCTGCTCAGTTTATTTCTATGAGGTTTTCACATCAGTTTAAAACATTAAATACTCAGAAGATAAGACAGTGACAGTGAGTTTGTGGTGAATATTACAGAAAACATGTTAAAGACTTTACAAATCATAAGAATAAGATGTGTTTGTATCTAAATACTATCGCTAACAGGAAATGCTTGTATGTACAGAAGTTAGCTAGTTTGAACAAAAACAAACCAGCAGAAATTCCGTGCACAGAGACAATTCTAGGAGAAGCCAAGAAGCCTCGAAAACTTCTAAGCATGCGACTAACAACGCTAGAAAAGTTACACAGTGCACCTTTAAAAAACCCAAGCTTCTCATGAGCAACTGGCTCTGTGCACAGAAGTCAGTTGGCTTATTTCGTTTCAAAATGCTAACTTCCTGTTGTCATGTGCACAGAGTCAGTTATTTCTCTGCTGAAGTTTGATGCATTGCACAATAATTAAGCTGGAACTTTAAAATAATTGTAGTAAGTTATTTTAAAGTCTATATTTTTACATTCTATACATTCTAGAGCAATTGTGTCAACATAACCACAGAGTTTGACAGTTGAAAACACAATGTACAAAACCACAATTTAAACTCACATTCTCAAATTACAGACACTGATAAAACCGTTCTGGATCTTCTTTAACACAAATTCAAAACGTGCAAAAGTCTAACTAACCTGTAAGCTGAACACAAAGTATCCGCTGATGCTCTGCTCGGCGATGACGTCCTCCATGGTGCGGAGCGTAGTGCCCAGATACGAGTTCAGCAGTTGTGTAGGCAACAGACCCACAGAGGAGGCCACCAGGTAATTTGGCAAGGACACATCTGTGATCTGGAAAATACAAAGCATGTACAGATAAGACATATAAGACACAACCAAGGTGCTTGTTTTAAAGCTAATACTTACATCTTAAACAAAAATGAATTGGGAAAGATTCAATTATGTGGTATTTTTACTAGCTATACTTTGTCAAATTAGTGTCTACTTTTGAATCTAGATTTAGTATTGATTAGTATCTGATTTGTGATACTTTTGACAACCCTGGCCGCGTGAAGTAGAGGGATTTTGGATTAGTTAGAACAGTGATCCAAATCCCAGTGTCGTCGTCTTGAAGCGCTACATGAAACTCGGAGTTTAATTTCATAGCCGAGTGGTATAAACCGAAACATAAATAAACAAGTGTGTGTGATCTTCTGTTGTGGTGCCAGCTGCATGGATCTGACCTTGTACTGTGGACTTTGTGGCTGATAAAAAAGAGGGAGCCAGTGCCAAAATGTCATTGGAGCGTTTATACAAGAGAGTCTGCTCTGTCGAATGAGGAAAGAGGCTAACCGCAATGTATGTCTTAAAGATTAGTTATATTTAACTGCTCAATTATTAGCTCATCTCAATGTGTGGTTTCTCAACTTGTTTAATGGTAATGGTCATTAATAAAAAGGTAAATAGCTTTGTTTACATAAGGCATGTTCAAACTGCAGCCCGGGGGTCAAATGCGACCCTTGGACAATATTTTGTTGGCTGTCAGACTCACTGCTAAAATGGTCTAAATAACAAAATGTATTAATTTTCTAAACTATAATAAAAACGAGAAGCAGTTTGATGGTAAAACAACAGATCAAATAAACCCAGCCACTTAATTGACTGAGTGCAGTTGTCAAAACAAGTGCAGTTGTCTTGTTTTGGTTTAAAATACTACATCCTGTACATACAACGACTTCCTGTTCAATACTCTTCAATGAGGTTTTCACTACATCATTTTAGAACTAATAAATACTCTTTAGATCAGACAGTTGTGGTGAAAGTTACAGAAAACATGTTAAAGACTTTACATATTAGAGGAATATTTCATCAGAGAACACTTCTGTGTTCACACTGTGTTTAAAAAGAGACATAATTGTGTCTACATGCTAACGCTAACAGGAAATGGTTGGCCCTGTCCCAATACTCGCACTTGCACACTTGTGCACTTCAAATGTGCGTTGACGACGAGCCGCTGAAGTGCGCATGGTGTCCCAATTCTCTAGAATGTTTTTATCCACACTTCACAACGGCATCTTTACGCACTTCAGGCAAGTGTGGAGTTTTCAAGCAATGCTTCTACCTTAGCAACTTAGCACTGAGTGTTAACAGGAGGCACAGTTTAATAATATACTACCGTAAGAAAACCATTTGGCTTGTACCTTACGCTGCCACAGCTGATTCCTAGCTGATTCCCACCGGACATGGACATTCACAGCACTGTTTTATATGTTAGTGGCATGTTCCAATGATCTAAATAGACTGGTAATTTAGCAGCAGTTTAATTCATAACATGTTGAAGTGTGGACTGTCCCATTTCTTATGTTATGTTCTGCACACTTGTGCACTTGCACACTTGGTGCACTTTCAAACAATGCACACTTCAGTGAAGTGCACAAGTGTGCAAGTGTGAGTATTGGGACAGGGCCGTTGTATGTACAGAAGTTAGCATTTTTGAACAATCGCAAGCCAACTGAAATTCCGTGCACACAGCCCATTCTATTGGCTAATTGCAACAAAACAGGAAGTGCGCTTTCAAGAAAAGTGGGCAGGGCAGAATAAGGTCAATAGCAGATGACATCACAGCTTCCTAAATGTTAGAGATGTGTGGAACGAAATGAGAGTCAAGGGAGAGGAAGGACATTTTCTCCTGTAAGAGCGCAAAATACAACTAAAACAGGAAAAAGACAGTCTGAAGACAAATTCAACTCACAACTCTGCTGAGTGCTGGGTTTGTAACTGACAAGTAAAAATAGAAAATCAGGTAAACCGTGGCAGAAAAGCATATGAGCAACAAGACTTTAGTTTGGTGCAGTTAGCAAACAAGCTTATACACAAGCTGTTTCCATGACAACAGAAAGAAGTAATTTTTCTAAAAGTTGAAGAGCATTTTTCAAATAAAAGAATTCTTGGCAGTTATAAGTCAGGTGGAGGGCAAGAGGCAGATTTTCCTAATAATAACATTGGACTTTGTCGTGAAATAATTCCAAAAATGTTTAGCTAATTTAAAAAGTGATTATTTCTATAATGACTAGACCCACTACTCATTTGTATTACAAAAATAAATTTCATTCAAACAATATTTATTTTAGCTGCCCTCCACCTTGAAATTACATTGGCCTGTAGAAGGTTATGATGTCATCTGAAACCCTCCTATTAGGCTCGGGAAGCATCTGCGGTTACTATGGAAATAATGGCAAATCCGCCATGTTTGTTGCAGTTTAGCAGAACTTCCATAGGAATACATTAGACAAAACGATTAAAAAAAGTAAACAAAACAGTCGTGGAACAGCCCAATAAACTGCTGGGTCAGCACTGGTAAATTTATCTATCGCTCTGTATTGCCAGAATAGGATTTAATTTACGCTATTTTCAAAATTTGTCATTTTAAAATTTCCATTGGTTTAACATTAGACCAACTGAACATTCTACAGCTGTATGATGTCACGATCCTGAGCAAGTTAATTAAACACAAAGAACTATATCATGTGAGTAATTACATTTGACTTAAGTTGTACATAAGACACTCCTCAGAAGTGACATTAAATAATATATACTAATACTTTATCCTATGCTGTGCAGTTTACACACCTGTGCAAACAGCACAAAGATAAAATGCTTATCTCAGACACATGTCCTGGAACAAACATGTAAAGGAGCAGCAGACACTATCACCCGAGACTGCACATGTTTTATGAAGTCCCACCCAGTCCTCTCTCGGTTATGCAGCTGTCTCCTATAGGCGCAAGTATTTTTATAACTGCAGAATTCTCACTATACTGTCTCAAACCAAACCCAGCCTCTCTTGTTTTTGGAGAAATACGCAGTTTGGCCAAGAATACCTCATGTCTCTTAAATTTGTGGAATGCCTTCTCTCCCCAGACTCGCAGGGAGGGACGTTCAAAATGAGGGGGTGCGCAAATTAAATATCTTGGCCACCAGTTTAGAGTGCTATAAATCAGAAGGTGGATTTGCCAAGTGCTTGATCAGCTCATTATGATGGCACTCTGGGTGGAAGTATAGGAAAGGCCCAGAGAGACGCTTGAGGTTATATGACTGTAATTAAATATACGTAGGACTATTTTTCCTGAGCTGTCCTATTGTTTTGCTAACTGCTGCACTCCCAGTCGTTTTAGGTTACCTGATATACGCCGTCTACAGCAGAAAGCAGCAAGGGGCAGAGGGTGAAATGTAGCCAGGGAAAGTGCCTAGCAAGGGCACGGCAGACGTCACATAGGTCCACAGTGAAAGACTACGCAACTGCATTAAGCTCTAGTTAAGGCGCACACTCCTTCTCTAATGTATTGCTCCTGCAGCGTCAGCAAAAGCAACATCTACAGCGAGAAATGTATCAAAGGAAGATGTGATTGTCTGCTGATGTCTGACTGTGAAACTAAGAAGGTACTTTATTATCATTATGTTATAATTCAATTAATTAGCAACTTTTAAGCAGGGTTGAAAATGACAGAATCCTCATGATTTTATAACATTATACCAAGGATGAAAAATAACAACTCAACTCAATACTGACTCACAGTAACTGGGTCAATTTTTAAGTAATTATACATTTAATAAGTTTTGTTCATGTGACATTGTAAAATTATATAGAAGTGGAACCCATGGGCCAAACTCAGCCTGCCCGGGGTCTAATTTGGCCCGCAAAGAGGCGCTCAGGTTTGTTGAGACTATTTTGTTGATTGTGTTTTAGGAGATTACACCAAATCAGATGTAACCTCGTAAAACATGTTAATAAAGGACAATTTAATCATCTTTTCTTCTCAAATTAACTGTTTAAATGCAAAATTAAATTAGGTTTGGCCCTTAGCATGCTTGACATAACAGTGGAAAAAATCTGATATGTTTTGGCCCACCAAGGAAAAAAGTTTGGGCACCCCTCCTGTTTTATTATTTTTAACACAGATGGAGCGCTGCTAAAATGACTACTGTTTAAATGCATTTTTTGTTGCAAAACGACCTCGATCACCAGATTGAACATTTGTGTAAACTTTCTCAATATGAAAAGCTGACTCTTGTGCAGCATCTGGCTTTAAGGCATCATCACATTTTAGAAAGTGACTGCAACCTATTGAGCAACATTTTCATCACCGTGTAATTACAGCAAGTTACATTTGACCACGAGTGATCAAATTAGTGTTGTCATGATACTAAAATTTCAAACTCGATTCGATACTCGATACCGATTCCGATACCACAGTGCCAATTTTAAGTTTTTCTTTTCTTATGATAGTATTTTAATTTTTTTTTTTGTTTGTTTGTTTCTCTTTTTGATATTATTATTTTAATATATTATTTGTTTATTATTAACTTGATTCATGAACCTTTATATTAAGACTGGGTTTTGTTCTATGATCAGACACATTTTCTGTTTATGTAGTATATAGGTTATATATACAGTATTTGATAGTGTCATCATTTCCATCTCCAATGAGAGAAGAAGGGGGCGGGGCTTAGCGTACGAGAGGGGGGAAGGGGGCGGGGCTTAAAATATTGATACTTGTTCAAACGAGTATCGAATATCGATATTGGTTTTAGTATCGATTAATATCGGGGAATCGATTTTTTTGAAAACCCTAGTTCAAAAGGTCCAAAATAATATAAAAACGCATGTTTATCATGGCAAATGAATAATTCATGTAAAACAAAATGATTGGCATCATACTAAAACCGTCTGGTACCAAATGTTCATGTTTTCTAACAAGCATATAGCGATTATTGTCTTATTGTGTTTCAATCACTACCAGAGACGCTTACATTTGGGGGACGATGGAAGTTTGAACTCTCAAACTAGAATGCTATTAGTAAACGTCTGTAAAAGTCTTCACAACAGGTATTACCACAACTTACTTTCGTCAGATCTGCAAATCAAGAATGTCTCTAGTCAACCCCAATCCAATAATTTTTTATCATTAAACTTCGACAAATACATTTTTTGTCAATATCACTCAGCCGTGGAGATAAGCAAAGCAAAAACCTTTCTATCGAGACCCCTCCCATTCAGAGAAGCTACACAGTGCACCTTTAATAAAGACATTGTATGGAGATGAACCCTGAACTAAAAACAAGCCAAACAAGCCATTAGCTGTTTTTTTGGCAGCGTGACCTCCCCAGTGAACACTTCTGACATTCATCTTTTCAGCCGCAACACAAAAGGCCAACACTGGAGTTTGTGTGTGTCCAGACAAAAGCCGGCGTAACGTGAGCTCCGATGAACGCGATGAGCTTTCTTCAACAGATTAAGTGACTGAACCAGGCTGATAGTATTGATAAATATATAAAGTCATTCTGCTGTGTGAAGAAGGGTGACATTTCAATAGAGAGAAGGATTCAGCACAAAAATGATCTAGAGTGCGGTCTGAGTCGGCAGTCTGCAGAACAATACAGAAAAAACGCAAGCAAAGATGACAAACCGCCTCATCAGGAATGCTCGGGATTCACAGAAACTCTAACGTCAGATACAGAGAACTGTTCAAACCCCAGATGACGTGACTTTCTAACTATTTTGGTGTGACTGTCCCCTATGGTTCGTCAGTGAAGTTGCTGTTTGTAAAGAAATGTTGACAATAAGTTTCTAGGAAGTAAAGCCGAGTTCTAAAACTGAATTCCTCACTTAAGCAATCATTTATTTTTAGACATTACAAGAATATTTCACAATGTTCATTCTTGTAGAAGGAGCAACAGGAGTGATCGTTAAGCTCATTGTCATCAAAATTAGCAATTTTACATCTTAAGTCAGACTCAACTCAGCTCAGCTCCCTTTATAATTTTAACTTCAAGCAACAATCCAGCAATAACATCGTACATTTTTTCTTCTAGATATCCAAAAATTTAATTACGAGTGCATCGCTCACGCTTGCATAAAATAAAAAACTTGATGCTGTAAATGTTCAACTTGGTGAATAAATGTATTATTTTTGAGCTTTTGTAATTAATTTTGCAAAGGGTTTGTATTATGCAAGTCAATAATAGTTAAAGACGTGTAATACAAAAAGGTATTGGGTCTTCTGCAACGTGAACGTAACATATTAAGATGAACCAAACCGTTTAAAGACATTTTTAGCACATTTCAGTTAGATTGATAAAATATCGTCATCACTATCAGGATACTCAAAAAAAAAATCTAGATATTTATTATTGTCAATATCGCCTTGCATTATCCAGGAGTAAATCTGAATAAACGACACTCAAAATTTTGGTTTGTATAGTACAGCTTAGCTTGTTTCATTAGTTTGGAGCATTTTTCATCGACGTACATCAGTTTCATATATACTGTAAAATGCACCTAAAGAAATATGATTTTTATGAAAACTATCAAGAGGAAGCCCTTCTCTAGAACACACAAGCATTGATTGTAGAAAGATGCAAGCCTGCTCAGAGTAAAGACACACCTTTTCATGATTTCTTGTAATTCAACAAAAACATCCAAGAAAAAAACGCTTTTGTTCCAGTCTATTAGGCGAAAAAGTTACATGGTGCATCTTTAACTATGAAAATACTATCCCCTTTTCCGAGATATTCAAGTAGTGGGATAGCAGACAACAGAAAGACCAAAAGAAACTAATTCTGTTAAATAAAGGTGTGGTGGTTTACTTTCTTTGGTTTAGCATAAGCTACAGACTGTGGCAAAATCAGATCACTGTTTACTGTCTAAATCAAAATAAAAGGCATTTTATTTCTCTTTAAGAGCCAAATGCAGTGCTCTGATTGGCTGTGCTTGAGTGGTCAGGTCCAGTCTTAATGGTTTTAAGGTTTAATTGCAAACATAAAACTATGTACGTGGATATTACTATGTGCTGAAGCATTTGTGGGAGTTAGAAGTTGGACATGGTTCAGGTTTTGCTGTGGGAAAGCAGCTACCCCACCTTTGACTACAAAAAAAAAATAATAATTTCTCATTGTCGCCAAGCTGGCTCTTCAAGCTGGTTCGGCCGTTATCTTATCTCATGTGTTCAGTCCAAAATGTGGTTCACAGAGTATATTTCCCAGCAATGACAAGCACAAGCTCAGTCAACAGTGAGTGATACAATTAGCAGGGCTAGTAATGTGACCCAGTGATTGAGGAGCAGTGACAGAAGCACATAAACCAGAGCCACCGTGACCTTGACACTTTCTCAGATCGTTAGAGGCTGTGTCGAACAAGAACATTTCAGCTTTGGACCTTCATGTGCGCACCAATGACAGTTTAGGTCAGTCATGCAGAGACAAACCACCTGGCACGATGCTATGCTGCCTGAGGGTTGTCAAAAGCAACAAAATCAGATACTAATCGATAAAATATGAGTTCAGAAATGATTTGACTTTTCCTGATTATAGTTTTAAAAAGTTCTAGAGCTTTATCTTTAGCAAAGCTCCACGCAGAAGCATAGAAAAGGGGAATGCTCAACATATCACAAAAATGTCTTGTAAAAACGTTCTTTATCTGAGCTGTTTTTGAGAGTAAACTATAAAAAATGTGTAACACTTAATAAAACCCTAATAACGACTTAATTCATAATGAACAAACAATTATTTAATGGATGAATTCTTTATTTAGGCTTAGTAATGATTTAATTCTGAACCCTATCCTACAACCCTAATTCCAAATCACAAACTTCTTGGACACTAAAAAACAGAACCCAACAGGTATCAAATGTTGCGTATTGTCTTCCTATTGTTCAAGTCAAGAAGCAAGTATGTTAAGTATGTTTTTGTTCTCACTCTGGCAAAGAAATTGGTCTTTATAATAAGTATATTCCTTAGAATAATAATCTGAGTTTGAACTTTAAGTACTGTGACAACACCAATGCTGCATTTGTTCTTCAAGTGAGCAAAGGCTGACAGCCATTAGCATAAATCCTGTAGCTTGTCACTTAACTTTTCATGGTGTATGTTTGCTCAGGGAGAGGGTCAACCCTTCAGTTAAATTCCCCGGGACTTACCCAGCTGTCCAAGTAAAACCTCTTTTAGCTTTGATGAATATGAGGCATTGACCAGGCTTTTCCAATAACTAAGCAAGGTAGTGCAACATACTGATAACTTCTAACTCAATTTGATTACTAAAGAAAATCCCTACAATATTACTGATTTTGATATCACAAATAATAATGCAATCTTTTAGAGAATAGTTGTTTTTCCTACGAGCAGAATATAAATTAATTTACAGAAGCTTCATTTTAATTTAGCGCATGGCTTTATTTCTGATATTAAATTTCAGTTGTATTCCATATCAAAACTAGTTTGATTTGGACACTTTTGATAACCCAACGCAAAGAAGGACTTGAGCAAAAATCCAGTCTTGTATTTTCAAACTTGGAAATTCTCAACACACCACCAATTATTATTGGTAAACAATCATAAACAGTGAATAGAAGCTTGGTTTGATTGTAAATCATTTCTATATTTTGTAAAACTAAAAACATTTATATTACTATAGTTGAAAAATCCCTTATATCTTTTACCCTTTTCTTCTTAAATTAGTTGGATCTCAAATTATAATTTGAAGTGGACAGGAGGCTGAAACACCACAAAAGTCAGAAGAAAAGAAGGTTGGTTTTGGAGCATGTAATGGGCTCCGTGCACGGAATTTCAGTTGGCTGCGTACGTTCAAAAATGCTAACTTCTGTATGTACGACCACTTCCTGTTAGCGTTAGCCTTTAGACACAATTATGTCTCTTTTTAAACGCACAAGTGTCCTCTGGTGAAATATTCCTCTGATATGTAAAGTCTTTAACATGTTTTCAGTAAAATTTACCACAACTGTCTGATCTAAAGAGGATTTATTTGTTTTTTCTATGAGGTTTTCACTACATCAGTTTAAAACGACTAAATCCTCTTTAGATCAGACAGTTGTGGTGAATGTTACAGAAATCATGTTAAAGACTTTACATATCAGAGGAATATTTCACCAGAGGACACTTGTGTGTTTAAAAAGAGACATAATTGTGTCTAAATGCTAACGCTAACAGGAAGTGGTCGTACATACAGAAGTTAGCATTTTTGAACGTACGCACCCAACTGAAATTCCGTGCACGGAGCCCATTACTTGTGAAAGACTCTTACGTCATTTTCCTCTTTCTGCCTCAAGCCAGTGCATCAACTCCCGCTGCTCTGAGCTATAAATGTCTTTCAAGCTTGCACTTTACCTCAAATGTTTTTGCTACTGCCGTTTTTTGGCCTCCACAACATTTGGACTCTCCGAGACGCACTATCCTAGTTTGCTTATGTACACAAAGGCGTGTGTGTGATGCAGTTGACCACATTTTTTCAGCGTGTGACTGTGACTGATGATGGCTTTAGGGCCCTGAGTGAATCCTGCTGCTAAATGAGATGTTGTTTGAGCAGGCCCTAAGCCAAACTGAATAAAGTCAACTTTGTTCTCTGGGCCATTTTCACTGTGGCTACATTTTCAGACCAATAAAGCTTTGCATAAGGCTTTATGTAAACATCAAGTCTTTTGTCTGTGCAATCATCTGATACTCCTAATTTGCTTAAGCTCGAACTGGCTTTGTCTTCCTCTTCTTCTTCATGTAAGAATTACTATTGATTGAACAATGTGATGTTCTTGGAATTCTAGTACAAAAAAACTACACAACCTCAATACAAAAATATAGTCGTTTCAAAGACCTAAAGACTATCGCAAGCTAATCTGCATTGTGTGGAGCAACAGGAGCCCTCATACACAATGACTGGCTCTGAATTGGAGAGGTATAATATATCTGGTTAATATTTGATGAAACTGGCATGACATTTACCCACAGTGACAACATCACACATAAACTAACTATTCTTTAAAGTGTAAAGAGTTTTGTGGAATGAGTTGAGTAAGAGGTGCAATCAGACAGGATAAATTATTCATGTATGAAGGTCGAGTGTTTGAGGTTAAGTGTAGAGGCGCAGCTAAAGCACTGTGTCGACTCTCATTAGAGCTAAATGGGAAGTTGTAATCACATTACCTGATAGGCTGCACATAACAATTGGGTTTTTCACTTGTGTACTTGTGTTTAGAGGGTTGAGGTTATGTTTTCAATAAGTTCAAATAGTTTCACTTAAAAAAACTTGTTTCCTTTAACAAAATAAACATAAATAGTAAAATACAACAAGCCAAATATTTTTAAGTCAGACACTCACCGAGAAAACTGCATTTTGGAGCCCAAATGGGATGGGAGTGAGTCTTGCTAAGGCCACTACTTTTAGTCCACTCCCACCTTCCACCACTCGAATGACCGCACTGAGCTGTTCACTGCTGCCCACCTTGTTCAAGACCCAGTTCGAGAGCAGCCGTTTACAAACGAGATGGGCCACAAAAGTCCCAATCAAAACGCCGACCATCACCAGCCCCATGCCCAGCACAAAGCCATAGAGGTAGCCAGCAGCCACATTAAGGACAATGTAGCCCCATCCACAAGGGAAGGACACTATGATGAGGCCCACTATGAACAGCATGGCTCCTACAAGGCTGTCCAGACTCTCCACCCACAGCAGCAGGTCCTTCAGGTACTGCCTCACCAGGGCCACTGAGGAGAAGCACACTAAAGTCAGGATACAGACCAGGAGGGCACTCTTAAA
Source organism: Mugilogobius chulae (assembly GCA_038363315.1). Lineage (NCBI taxonomy): Eukaryota > Metazoa > Chordata > Actinopteri > Gobiiformes > Gobiidae > Mugilogobius > Mugilogobius chulae. Next base: position 29,781,871 of record CM076408.1, read on the forward strand.
GCAACAAGTGGTGATGCAACAGGGGTGTCTGAACTCAGCAGGGGCAGAGGTGCCTCCACTGTCCCCGAGGACATCCGAGTCTCCATCAGATTTGCCCAAACCGCTGGACCTCTCGTCAAAGGCGCTGCAGATGAGGATGTCTATCTTGTCACAGTCCTCTGAGGCGCTCCTCTGCAGCCAGCGGTTCAGCTGGATCTGTGCTTTGCCCACGGCGTGTTTCAGGAGCTTTGAGAACAGCTGCACAGCTGTGGCCCCTGACATGGACATGCTGGCCCCTCAGCTCTGCCGCAGGCTGGTCTAACCTTTCATCCACAGAAGCGGCTCTGTCTTGAAGGGTGTCCAGGGAGTTAAGACAAGCACAAGTCTGTACTTCAATATGAAAATAATAACTCTGTCTATGGCATTGCTCATTGAGTCCCAGAGCCTCTGTGTCAGGCAGCACTAAATAACAGTCCGCTTATCTTGTGCCTGTCATCGTGTCTATCTCGGATAAACCAGATGAGTTACACCACAGTTCCTGGGTTTGACACCCACAGCAGTGTTTTCTCTACCTGACACACGCGCCATCTCCAATGAAAACATGTCCAAGAAAATGAGAGCGAAACGGTCAGGTCCGACCACTTACAGTAACGAAAAGATTAAAAGCAAACCACAACGAAAATGTGAACTTCTTGGGCTGATGCATGGTTCCTCGCCATCCCAGTGAAGAGGCTCCTCTGTAGCTCAAATCACAGCTCGGTGTGCGGCTAACTAGCGCTGCGCGGACAAAGTCCTTGGTTGCATCGTTTACACTGATCACGGCCTCGTCTCCAGCGGGGACACACACTGTAGGACACAGGACAAACTGTCCGCTCCGTGTCTCTGCAGTTGTGCTTTAGCATTTGAGTGAGGACGGTGCTGTTGTTGTCGCTGTTAACCACTGTTTGTGTCCCAGAATGCCAAGTAACCCCAGAGCACGTGACAGGCTCGGGCTGTACGAGCCAATCAGATCACAGGACTGTTGTCGCGATATTTGGGACCAATAAAAATATGATTCTGCTATAAATTGAATTTATGAAATGATGGTTATCGCATTTTTGATTTATGTTAGACTTGCTTTCTACCGATGTTTTTTTTTTCTTCATGAAAATTTTTAATGAAATAAATGGCATTTTTATTTTAGTAACTGGTCAAACCACTCACATTTACTCATGACCAGTCACTGCTCCATCTCATCTTAATTCAAAATCATTATTTGACCTATTTTATTTTAACCTGAAAGGGATTTGTATGCACGCCCTCACGCGTTTTTCCACGAGATGGCGCCCTAACACAATATTACGACACTCAACTTTATGCAACAAGTAGAGCCTTTCTTCAGATAATTTTATGACATTCCAAGCAGCTATTATATACATATATATATATTTGGGTACCAAAGGGTTACTTAGTTAAATGTGAAATGTGCGAGCAGAACGTGTACTTTATATTTATATTTATTAATATTCGCATTTGTTATAAGAGTATATGATGAAAACGTTAACAAACTGAACATCTGATCATCTGTTTGCACTGCACAGCTCGACGTTGACGCTGGTTTGACGCGCCTCTCGCGCCGCGGTGTGGCTCCACAGTCAGATCAAAATAAAGACTCGCGCGGACACATTCCTGCACAGTTCACTCCTGAAGCCTCCACGAGAAGATGGACTGTAGCGACGAGACTGTGCAAAGCGTGCCCGAGGAGACTTCCCTAATGGAGCTCAAGAAGGGGATGTCTATTTTTATTGATGTAAGTACAATAATGCACTCATGTCACGCATGCAAAAGTTAGTATACAAAACATTGGAAAGAAAACGACTAATCAAAAGCTTTTTTACAGTAGTTTCCTGTCTGTGTTAGTTTGGAGATATTTTTACACGTGTTGTTGGCTCTGGTTTGTTGAGTCTTTTCATCTCATTAAATTTCTTTCTTGACAAGCCTGACCTTTAATTTGAGTGCGAGTGTGAAATGTGTGAAAGTGTATGAACCATTGGTCATTTATTTTTGTCAACGCCTTAAATGAGCTTGTATCAGTTTGACAAAGGACACAATTAAGGTCTCATTTAGTTGCCTATTATTGAAAAAAACAAACATTCGTCTTACTGCACGTCTTCTTTATTCACAGCTTGGCGCATTGACTAATAAGCACAAGCCTGCTTGAATAAATTAATGACAGTTCAGGTCATATATCTTTTATTCAACATGATGAGATTTTAATTATTAATAGTTACATTATCAGCTAATGATTATGTCCTACACTGTCCTGTGGTTTATTCCACTGTTCATGTTCTTCTCTGTTTAAACTAGGCACTGTTAGATGCAGTGCCTAGTTTATTGTTTGTTAAAGAAAGCCTAACTTATTCAAGGCATGAGCAGGTGGCTCTGAGATTTCACCAGCCCTCTTATTAAGATGAATTTTTTCTTCTGTGGGCTCAGTCTGAAGCGAGGAGCACGCACATTTAGGCTGGGTTTGTGGTGATTCACATGAATAACAATAGTATACGTTTTAGACATCATAACAGATTTATCTTTCCTATTTTGGTTTGTGTCCCACCGCCATTTTTGATAAATTAAAGTGAGAGATTGTCTGTTGAATCTGCACAAACAATCTGAGAGAACTACCCAGCAATAGGAAAGCATTGTCACAATAAAGATGCACCTCTTCTTCTTAGTTTTCTGTCTTGCATTGAAAGGTAGTTTTCTGGACAAAACTTGAAGACTCTTAGCCTGAAAATGACTTTTGGATGAAAGTTGAAACATTTTGGTCTTTAAAGCTTTGTCCAGTTGGCTACCTTGAAGCCTTTTCTACAACAGATCATTGCTGAATGAATGAGTTATCACACTGACTTAAGTGTAGTAGACGATAACAATTTTAATAACATTTTAGGTATACCATAGTCTGTTGTACTGTCGTACTGAAACAGCTGCATCAAATAGAAAAGTGGTAAATCATAATTTTTATGATTTGATGATGATCATAAAACAAATTGTCACAGAATGAGCCCACAGTATTGTCCAGACCTAAACTGACTTGAATTGCATTTATTCAAGATGTCAATACTCATCAAATTACCTTGATGAAAATGCATTTGGATTTGCCTCTCCACAGATCTCATCTGTAATCTGGCCAGGGTATGTCACTTGTCTCCATGGACCTAGGTATTTTAATACTATGGAACATTCCAGGCTATAACATCTCCATGGAGACACACAAGTGGCAGACAGTATACCAGAAAAGCTTCATAACATATTTTTGCACTAAAGTTGCTGGAAGAATTTATCTAAAACACATTCCATTTAATATGGAGACTTAAAACTTGAGCCTGAAAAACCAAACTGAAAAACTTCAAATGTGTTGTGTTTAATTGGATCGCTGGTACATAGTTGAATTTGGGCATTTCCAAGCTTCTACCCAACCCCCACCGCCTGTTTTTTTTTTGTTTTTTTTTTTTGTAATAGCCACATTTTGCTAGCCAGGCTGCACCTCCAATTTCATTTCACTCCAGCACTAGTTCAGGTATCACAAGACTGCAAATGGTTCACAAAAAGCAGGAAGTACAGTCATTCAATCAGCGAACAGGGGCAGACTGGTGCATTGGCCAGAGCCAATCCGAGTTCAGATAACAGACTCCTTGTTTGACTTCCTGAAGTGAACGAAGCCCAATGGCGTCAGACAGTTTCCACGAAGTGAAATGAAACCGACTGATGCATCAGGCTAGCATTTTGCTGCCTAAGATAAAAATTCTTGTTTATTTGCTGGGTTGAGGCCAGATGTCCATATTTTCTTGTTTGCATAAAATTCTACATCAACACTATCTTACTATGTATCAAAAATGTGACATGTGGTAAAGCTCAGTTGTTTTTTCCTCCCTGATTTAAAGGTTGTGATTTCTCTTTCATCTCCTCTGGACACAGACATGAATATTAAATTATTAAACAACACCTTGACACATAAACACATGCTTTGATGATGTGACACTGTTTTTCTGACCACGCTTCTGTTGGATTTGTCTTTGCAGATATTACGGAGAGCTGACAAAAATGGTAAGTATTAAGGCAGCTGTACATTAATAGAATTGTGTCATTTAGTATGCAACAAATCTCAAATTTTGACTTATGAAGATGTCAGGTTTTGGACTTAATGATCATATTTAAAATACACTGGTTTAAGTAAATAAATAAATAAAGTCATGCAGGTGTTGAAACTTTGAAGGAGAATTAATCTTTGCCCAGAATTACAAAGAAAAAAGGGGACCCAAGGCACTCTTCATACAATAAAAGTTAAAAAGCCTTTATTTTTCTGGGCTAATTCATTGTTAAAATATTATTGATTACAAAGGTGCTGATTAGCTTCCCACGTGTAGCAGCTCACAACAGTCTTCTTCAGCCAGATCACAATTTCGATTTAATCACGATTCTTCTGGACTGCTTATTTTACTATTGTCTTTGAAGTAAACACAATTCACTATCAATAGCTAAATCCAGCTGTCAAAAGCTGACCAGTGTAGCCAAATTTTTAGAGAGAAACAAGTAACCTTAGCCCTTCAATAAAAAGGTAACAAAAGAATTGAGTAATTATAACATTGTGTGTTGCTGCTGCAAGACAAGTTTTAGGGATTTTGCCATATCATGTGGTTTTTTTTACATTAATAACGACTTTTAGACATGAAAACATGCTAAAAATCTATGTTTCAGTCATATAAATTGATACATTTTAATAAATCAAACCTGAATAATTGCTCAGCTTCATTCCTTTTATGACTTAAAAAGCGCGATCCAAGAGGAACTTTAGAAAAAGAAGCCCAAAGAATTAGATGTGGCAACTCTGGGACTAAGAGGGAAAAAAAATTGTCTGTTTTTGAACAAACAGATGCAGCAATCAGAGAAAAAAGAAACCATGATATGACGATTTCATCAAAAAAGCAGATTGTCACAGAGATGAGCTCACAATTCGATTTTTATCACAATATTGCTATAACTGCCCAGTCCTGCTTGCAAATTGTAAATATATCATGTTTCTCTCCGCAGAAGCAATTGTAGACGGTCCCCACCTCTAATATTCTTTTGGATGTGCTCAAGGCCCTCGATTCTGTTTAACCCGAAAAGTGGCACTGGCTAGCCATAGGGTATCCATGTTGTTCCTTCTTATAGCATATTTGTGTTTTGACACGCGATCCTTGAGCATCCTCTTAGTCCGCCCCATATAAAATCTTAGCCCAGGTTGAAACTTGGGCTTAAACAACTTTAACAATGCACATTTGGTTTCCTGTGACACAGAAACAGCTTTTGCCAATTGCGTTTTGTCAGTATGTTGTCCCGTCCCGCTCCCCTCCCCTTCAGGCTTCGGGTTCATGTAGTTTCTCACTTTATGAATTCAGATCTCGAAGCTTTCGGATGATGCTCTTGTCAGTTTCCATGGCAACAGGACACTGACCAGGCCCAGGAGAGGGTTCGGTTACGAAGCGTTAATGAACAAAAGCTTCAAGGATTCATGCCAGGCTCAGCACTTGGGATCCGTGAACTAACTTGATGTTTTTACAAATCTTAATTGTGTTATATTGACTATTCAAGCTCAGCATTTCTTCTGTTTAACTGTGTCTACTGTGGCGTTTTGTGCACTCTAAACCCAATAATTTCTAAAAAAAAAAAAACGAATTTTTTTTGATAGGCTAAAGAGGTGACATAATTTTTTTTGAGTAAAATTTCTAAATATCATTCATAATTTATGCAAAAATGTTTTAAGTAAAGTTAAGATGGTTGAACTGATTTAGTGAAGTAAATTGTTTGATTTCACTGACATTGGCTTAATGTGATCAGTTTATGATTTTTTTATAGTCTAGAAGTGAAAATGTATACTTTGATCATTTTAAATTCCAAGCAGCTGAATTGATTTAAAGGTGCACTGTGTAACTTTCTGGAGGTGAAAAGTCATCTACACACTTCAGTAGAATTAGAAAGTTAAAACTAAAACTATACTTTGGGACTTTCTGAATAAAGATGAATACATTTTTGCCATAATATAAACAAAATCAGCTAAAAGAACCGTTTTTCTGTGAAAACAGACGTGTTCCAACCTTTCTCCAAGCCAAATAATAGACTATTTTGTGGCCATAAAAGCCCACTCAAAGTAAAAACGCATATTTTTATTAATTATTTAGTGTAAATAAAGCATCTAAATGACAAAAATATGCATATTTATTTTTGACCACAAAGTTGCGCAGTGCACCTTTAAGGGTTTGGGTTTTATTGACATTTGCTTAAAGTTTTCAACGTTTTTTAAATACATTTTTTAATTTGACTACTTGATGGTAAATTAGTCAAACAAACACTCATGGATTACAGCTCTACTTGTACATGAATGAGATCAGATTATAATTCTGTTGTCAAAAAGCACTGGCCTTTTTAAACACCCTAATATAACTGAAAACCTGCTTTGGACTGTTCATTTATCAAGTTTAAAGTTTGTATGGAAGAATAAAAATAAATAGATAATGCTTGTTGTCAAATTCAAAAATAGTTTTATAGATTTGTTGCTGCAGATTCATGCTGATATTTTGTTTGCTTAATGATACTTAATGGATCTCAACAGTGGAAGATTGCCCTGGTTCCGGAAGGAAATTGCCCCATTGTAAAGTGTCATAGGGTTTTCGAAAAATTCAACTATTAAGAGTGTAAAGACATGTCGCGGGCGAGCCAGCTATGTGCTAACTCAGAACCACTGCTAGTTTTTTTTTTCAGTCTAAAAAGCACATCTATGACTTAAAATTCGGCAAAATGTCTTAATAACTTTGTAGATTATAAAGCTGCAGAAATGGATTTTAAACACCACCTCACCATTGGCCCCGAGGACGTTTTAATTTATGATTTTTTTTCTAAGCTCCTATGGAGATTTAACATGGGAGACCAAGATTGTTAAAGAAGGAAGTGTGCGGTCCCTGTTGAGCTCCATTGCACCACTTCTAAAAATGTCCCATGTGAGACTTCTGCACCCTTTATAACACCTGTCGTCACTAGTGATGTGACAATATCAAAAATTTATATTGCAATTATTGTGAGATAAAATATCACAATTTCACACAATTATTTACGATTACAACTGTTACGACCAAAAAGCAGATTTTTTTTTTAATTGCCTAACATGTCAATTTTTTCTCCAGATTTTAACCAATTTTATGAAATCGTCTGAATGCAAAAAATGTCAAACATTTAGATGCCTTTTCTTTAATCTAGATTATTAATTGACTTACATTTGCTAATATAATATTTCTATAAGTTAAAAAACGAAAATGTGCTTGTTAAATGTCAACATTTACTAAGGTTGGGTTGAACCAATACTGATATCTGAACCTCATACTGGGGCAAACAAATAATGCCCAATATTTGGAATTAAATATCCATAACACATTTTTTGTCTCTGTGGTAAAAATAAATAAGTTAAAACAGTGTATTTATCTGGTAGATAACACATCTTCGCCTTATATTTTGCTCATGTTTCTACAGAATAAACTAAAAAGGCTTTTGCTTCTAAAAAATGTAGTAATTGTACATTTATGAGCACTACCATTTGCATTGTTGTTCTGTAGACAATAATTTGCATTGCCAGTTGTTAGTTTGTAAATTTTGTTCACTGACAATAACAATATAACTTTTCTGCTTCTGATGCTATGAGGCTAACGGTAAAACGAGGCCTCACTTGGCCTCCTGCCGCACTGAGCCGCTCTGACATCGTGTTGACATGATGCATTTGTGCTTTGTCCCCAGACGATGGAAAGCTGTCTTTTGATGAGTTCAAAGCCTATTTCTCTGATGGAGTCCTGACAGCCGACGAGCTGAAGGAGCTCTTCCACACTATCGACACTCACAACACAGAGTAAGTCTTTTATTTAGGGCAGAGTTCAACAGCAACAATCTGCCGTTGTTACCCTAGCAACCAGACTGTAAATATTGGTCATTCTGTGCTTTTTATATAAACCATATCTATAATAAATTGCTTAGATATGTGCGCCAGTCTTTTTTTTCAGTCCCAAGCCTGAGTAAAGTCTGGTAAACTTTATCTTGTATCTATCTTAAACTTAAAGGTCCTCAATTACACAAAACAAACTCAAGTGATCTCTTAGTCATGTTGAAATGTTGTTTACTCATGTTAAACCAAAATTGCGTTTTGCCTCATTCTCAAATGTTTGAGTAATCCTGCTTTTTACGTCTCCAAATCTCAAAATGCTCTGTTCCATGATTCACAGCAATTTTAGCCTCCATTGAACTGTTTATGACATAAAACACTAGAATAACCTTGATTTGTCCTTTTTTTTTTAAAACATATATTTCAGTTTTACCTTTTGTCTAGTTGATAATAGGGCAGAAAGATTCCAATGTATCAACTTAAACAATAGCTGTAGCTTCAAAGTTGGGCAAATCCAGGGTTGAAATTAAATCAAAGTATACTAGTGAAGGTGTATGGAGTTTAAAACCACACAGACCCAAATCTTGTACAACCACTTAATGACATCACAAGGTATAATGAAGTGTTTTCAAGCTGGGGGAACAAACGTAAACCCAGATATTCAGGATTTTTTGTGGTAAACGTGTCAATGAAACGAAACGCATTATTAAGCAACATTAAAAGAAAAAAAAAGTCTAACATAGGCCCTTTAAATAAACTTACCCTTCATTCAGTTTTAACAATCACTTTCATTGATGGCTCATAATATTATTCATTTGTAACCATCTGGTAGATTTTCAACCACATGCTTGTCTCCATGGAGATGTTGTTGCTCTAGAATACTATCTATCTTGCAGTTTTCGATGTTGGTATTTTTTTAATGCTCAAAAATCTAATGAAAAGACATGTATTCTTGCTGTGAGTGGAGTCGTCTTTCCACAGAGCTGACCTGTAACTTGGTGTCACCTGCTTATCTTTATAAATATTGTGAAGTTTAGTTTTACAGTGTGAAAATAGTTGTTTAGTGCATTTCCTTGTTTGAGCTCCTCACCTCCGAGTTACCTCCTGATGCTCACAGCTCTAAAGTGTTTTCTCCTGTTTTTGTCTCATTGATCGCTCCCATACTGAACTACCAAAGACTACACTGACGTACAGATGGAGCCTCTGCTGAAAAGAGATGACAACCAGACCAATAACCCAGCAGGACCAGCTTTATCTAGGAAAATATCAGAAATAAAATAGACTGTAATATTTACATTGGACCTATTTCAGTACTGGTAAATAAACTTTCTCTCAATTCTTTCTTTTGTCTTCGTGCAACTTTTTGGAGGTGGATTCTCCCTAGCAACATTCCATGCAAAAAAAAATATATATATATTTTTTGTCATAGTGTGACAAAAATAAAGAGCAGAAGACTCTCCTCGTGGTCATATAAAAGTCTGTTTCAGAGCCCTGCAATCCTACTAAATATTACAAAAAACATGTTTTTATAGCTCCATCTGTTTGTGTTTATGTAGTGTACTTTTAATCCAGTTTACTTGAGTCATACAAATAATAATGTAGGCTACTTGTAGGACTGGGCGATATGCACAAAAATGCATATCTCAATATATTTTTTCAAATCTCGATATAACAATATACTGTATATCTCCATAGTTTTGAAAAGATTGAAAGTGATTTTTTTTTCTAAGCCTTCAGACTGCTGATTAGAAGGTGCAAATTTAAATTTACATTGAATAATAAACATTGGTGATGTCTCTTGCTAAATAAATCTAAATAAAGCTGCATTATTTGCATAAAACAAATGCATAATTTGACTGTAACTGCTTTTAATCAAATTTATGAACTCTTATGACTCTAAATTACATGATCTCAATATTTACGATATCGTTAAATTCATATCTTGCCCAGTAAATATCTCGATATACGATATATATCGATATATTGCCCAGTACTTGCTTACACCGATCTATACATTTAACCTTTAGCTTCTACAATGACAAGCATTCATTTTGACATTTTCTATTTTACAGCAACGTGGACACAGATGAACTCTGCGGTAAGTCAAAAATACCCATATATTTAATCCTGTTTGACAGCAGGAAAATATTTGATTTGTCCAAACCCCTGCCCCTTCTACCCCTCCACCTGCCCCCTCCTACTTGTTCTGACTGATGTGCTGCTCTGTTTCTTCCACACACACCCACAGCCTTGTCAAAGCAGTTCAACTCAAAGTAAATGTTTTGTTTCTTGTCTTTGGTCTTTGCAGAGTATTTCTCTCAACACCTTGGTGAATATGAGAAGGTCCTGGCTGCTTTAGAAGACCTGAACATGTCGATACTGAAGGCCATGGACAAAACAAAGAAGGTATGTCACGTCAGGTTTAGATATCTCACTATAAAACGGTTCAGACAAGGCGGCTGGATAAAACAACATGGATGAAAGTGACAACATGAGAAGAAAGGAAACATTTTGAGCATGGCCTGAGGATAAACGTGACTTTTAACACTAACTCGCTTGGGAAATTGTAATTTTAGTCAGTCTATGGAGCTTTACATTCTTGACATTATACATGTTACGACTAAAATTCATTGTTGTTTGAAAAAAATATCCTAAATGTATGAAATGCTCTCCTAAATCCACTTTACTGCAAATTAACAAGAGTATATTGCACTGCTAAGGGTTTCTGGGTTTAGCTTGGCAAGAAAAAGGTTTGAACAAAAAAGTATAATTGCTATATAATTGTATAATTGTGTATTTTCCGCTTGTATTTGCAATATTATCAATAGTATAGCAAACAGCTAAAATGAAAGTAGCTTAATTATACAACTGAATGACAAAGAGACTGTTGATAAGGAGACTTGAAAAGGCAGTGTTGAATTGGCAAAACAAAAACTGTGACTAAGTGAACAGTTGTTAAATCTTTTTGTTCATTGTTCAAATCGGAGCTGTGTTTTAATAAGCATCAACAACACCTCGTTTTTTTGAGAAACAGACATTTATAAATTTGATGTAATTTGTCTCATGAAGGCCATAAAAATTAAATATAGATGCATTGGTGCAACCATATGATTAGAAAGCAACAACATTTAATGAGGTTCATGTCAGTAAATATTCTTACAGTTCATATTCTGATTTAAAAGCTTCACTTAGTGCTGATGCTGAAGTCAGAACATCCATCAGACGCCTCATGTGGTGCTAGCAATGATAATCATAGGAGATGTTTGATTTAGTCACAGTGTGACCTGGTCTACATACTGCACATAACTCCCAGCATGCACCTCTGCTTCCCAGCTGGTGACTGTAGACCTTACATTAGTCCTTTTACATTGGAGAGCACAGAGGCATGAGGCAGGCCAAACTAATCCAGCTAATAAAATGTATGGATTAAACAGTATGGTGCATTGTGATTGCTTTCAATGGCTTCAGACCCTTATCTGCATGCTAAACAGAGCGCTCTCACTGCACGCATCAAACACAGCAGGCTGAGGGTGAGAACATGCATGCTGATCCCTGCTGCAGGATCTTGGAGGTTGGAGCTTTGGTCCCGTGGCACAGCTTCACATCTCCACAGGAGCTGCTCCTTCAGCGTGGGAGTCGAGGCGCTCATTTGTCAAGTTCTTTATGAGCAAAGAAAATTCAATTCAACCCAGCATCTGTGGCACTGCATTTTTTTATGAAATAGGACTTTTTTTATAAATCGTAAAACAAAATTGTGCAAAACCTTTAGATCCATGCATAATTCATTATGCATGTAATAATGTAACAGGGTCATCGTATCTGCGTCATCCATGTCTGTCACTGTCAAAAATTTACATGTAAGACGTGCAAATGGCTTTTAACGTTTAAATAAAGATAGAAAGGATAAACGTGAATTGTTTGACATAAAATACATTCTCATCGCTATAATCATTTATAAAGAGTTGACCTTAGGAGCACAAATCAGCCTTGGTTTCTATGCAAACAGAAAAAATAGCCATCAGATTTTTTCTATTTCCCTGCAGTCCTTCAGAGAGCTCGATGTGCAGCAGGCTGTTATGAAGTGTGAAAATAAAATTGCACCTCAAATCACTTTTCTGCTCTCCAAGAGGCTCGGCTGCAGGAGAGAGACAGGGCAGAAACAGAGACACATGGAGGATCATTTAGTGAAGAGAAGCCCATTTGAGTTTTGCCCTCATCGCTGCTTTTTCAAACTCCTCACGTTGGCTCTGCTCTGCGAAATACAATAGAAATGTAATGGAGCGACGCAGTAACTTTCAAATCAATGTACCTTTTTTCATCTTTGCACACACGCAATGCTCGCTTTCAGGCCTAAATTATACTTAATTAGGAGCATGCGATGCCTCTGTGATCCCACAATGAGTCAGAGGATTAAGAAGCACAGAAATGAATGCTGTGCTGTGTGGCGTGTCAGGTACAGCAGTTGCCATATTAGTCACAATCCAAGTCATCTGTATTGAGCTGTGGATGTATTTGAGTGGGTGAGCTGGTGTGGGAGGTGCTCTTTTTCTATTGAGTTGTACATGCGCAGGCTTCAGACATTGTTATACATGTGAGTGGGAGCTAAAAGAGACACACACTAATATTTCTGACAAAGCTATTCGCGGCGCTCATAAACACAACGCCCACAGCTTTCATCCAGGCGGCGCATGTCCCAGGTGCATCTCACTGTGAGGCTTCTGATGCACATGTGTGAGGCGCTTAACAATGTGATCAATCACTCATGTTAGCAGCCCAAACAGAGCAGATAGTTGTAGTTAAAGCAGCAAGAAAAAAAATTTAGTAATTACTCTTTTTTGTTTTTTTTGTTTCTGGAAGAATGAGGATTTTTTTTAATGGTTAAATATCAATTAACTGACAGTTTATTAAGGAATTATGCTTTTATCAGAGTTTGAAAATAAAATTAGTTTTACTATCACCAAACAAATGAATAAAGACATTTTACTAGTACAGATGAAATCCTGTATTTCATGTATGTCAGTGTAGAGCAGGCCTATTCAACTTAAGACCCGGATGCCAAGTTGCCAACTTATATTTCTTAATGTGTCAGTACGAGTTGTAGTGTATTTTTCTGGTTTTATCTCTAGTTGTATCTTTTTTTACTCATTTCCACTGAGAAAATAATGTATTTTTTATATTTTTAGCTAATTATTCCACTTTTCTATTGGCAAATCTTGTTTGAAGACAAAGCTAAATATGACTTATTTTAAACATTTAATCACTCTTTATCCAACTTTTGACGGTGCATATTTCAGTCTTGCCTTAATTCTGCTGTAGACCTGGTTTAGACCTGGTTTATTGCTGGAATACTTCCGGTTCAGAGTTCGTTATGTGGTTTAACACTGATTTGGATATTTTGTAGTCAAATACATATTGTGTAACTACCCGGCCCAGATGTCACCGCCCTCTGTAAAATCTGGCCCTCTGGAATATAAGGTTGAATAGCCCTGGTGTAGAGACTTGTCTCATGTCTTCAGGAAAACGGCTGAAATACTGATTCTCAATGTTTCTGGCCTTAGCAGGAGGCCATTCCATTGGGCTCATGCTGTGAGGTCCTCAGAGTCTGAGATGAGGCGCTAACATGTCAGAGATGTACTGCGAGGCCATGGAGAGACTTGAACACAAGCTGAGCTGCTTTAAAGTCTATTTTCTGAGCCACAGGAAGCCAGCGAGTGTCGAGAGCTGAGCACAAAGAATGGTGCTTTTATTCGTGGGTTTCAGATGAAAATTGGCAAAGTCATTGCTGAAATTTTAAATTAAAAACAACTTAATAGTGTCAATGGTCAAAAGTCCTCTTAATGTTGCCAATAAACATGAAAATGAAACTCATGAATAGTCTTTCCTTTCAGCTAGTTCACAGCTAAACCATCTGTTTCATTTGTTCTGTAAATTGGATTTTTCAATCATTAGGCATTTGTTTTTGTTTTCATTTAGGGCCTTGGCTTATTATTGTGTTTGGTCAATTTTTATTTAAAATATATCACGTCAAACTTGATTTTAAATGAAATACAACAGACTTTAGTGACCTAAAAGGAAATGCTGCACAGCCTTGCATTTTCAATAGCACATGCTTTTCTCTTTATTCAATGTGAAAGTCCAGTATTTAGCTACAAAAGAGCCCCAGCTGTGTGCTCAGTCCTCTGAAGTGATGCACGCACACACATACACACACACATACAGAGCAACCGCACCGGGCCGATCACAGGAGGTAATCTATGCTCCACGAGAGACAGAACACTGACCTTTACCAGTCTGGCCTCTCTCCACTTCTGTAAGCGCATATGTGCAGCCAGTGCGCATGAGAATGTCACTGAATAAAACAAAACAACCACAGGGAGCAAAGTTTTAAAACACACAACTGGCATTATGGCAGATTATTCTTAAGATAAACAAACCAAGAGCTGTTAATGATCTCTTCTGTGAACAAGAAGTAGGCAACCGAAGTGGAAAGAGCAGAAAAGTGCATAGATAGGCTTTGTAGTCTGGGAAAGGTTTGGTTGTTTGAAAATTCAAAACGTCCTTTCTGTGTGTGTGAGCCTAATTATAGAAAATATTACTTTTGTAAGGCCATTCTCTTATTGATGCTCTAGTCCTCATTTAAGTTAAATCATAGTCAAAAGAGTTTGAACGAGAATATTGAAAATCAGCAGTTACCATGTAAATTAGCCATGTGTTTATATGGTTATATTTGCCAAAATAAATAAAAAATAACTTATATCTTAAGACTTTTTCAAACAGCAAACAAGATTTTATGATACAAACTTGAGCTATTTCCGTTTGTAGCTGTGGCATAAACTCAATAAAGAACTTGAATCCGTGCCTTAAGCAGTTTTAACAGACTCCGCGAGGGAACAGCACTCCGCTTCATGTCGTAGTGTTCCATTAAAACTGTTAAACGCATGGCTCCTCGTTTACTGCTTACTTAACGCTCTGCTTCTCATTTAAATCTCACTTGTATGCCGAGTTGGCAAGTAACTAAGTTTTTTTTTACTCAAGTACTGCACTTAATTAGTTTTCTAGAGTATCTGTACTTGGTGACTTTTTACTTTTACTTCTTACATTTTTCAAGACGTATCTCTACTTTCTACTCCCTACATTTTATAATCAGGTTAGTTACTTTATAAGCCCATAAACATTAGTTTTTCCTTTAAAAACCAGGTCAGAGCTGCTGTGCTGTCATGTATCAGAGCTTTGTGAACAAATTAAATTAGAAAAAACGTTATAATTCCTAACAAAAATTACATGCTTATCAAAAGTCAGATGAATTCTAATTAATTTACTGTAAAGCCCTTCTCACACTCCACAATATTACAAACCAACTTTATGCACTGCAAAAAAATGCATTTCGAGATTGATTAAAACGTCTTAAAACCTTAATTTTTTTTTTATTTTTTCTAGTTCAGATGTTTTATTTGATGTACTTAGATAAAATGACTTGCTTTCATGTGTTTTCTGCAATGTTTCGATAAACGTCTTGTTTCAAGACAAATTATTTGCTCATGAAGTAAACATTTTACTCGCCTCAATGGCAAATTTGATTCAAGCTCAAATCTCTTGAAAATCGTCAGAAATGTCTTAAAACAAGTTGTCAAATATAAAATAAGTTGACAAATATAGGGTTGTCATGATATCAAATTTAACTGATTATTGCGAGACAAAATATCACGATTTAGTGATTATTCACGATTACTGTTGTCATGATCAAACAACAGTGACATTTTTATTCTTTCGTTCCCATTGTCTAACATGCCGCTTTTCCCCAAGTTTGTGACTGAAATCAGATCTCGTGATGTAAAAACCTTAATGCGATTAAAAAAAAGTGTGTTTATTTTAACTCGTGTAAAACAAAAAAATATATATTCTAAATTGTAATAAAAAGAGGCAAAGACAAAATCTAGCCTTTAAAATGGCCATTTTTAGAGATTATCTAATTGTAGTTCATTTTTAGCCAAAACCAACATCTATTATTAATCTTTCAATTCAAATATCTGGGATATTACATCTGTGCCAAATATCAGCCTTTTTTCCCTTTTAAAAATTGGTCACTGGAAAAACAAAACTATTTTGCCTAACCCTGTCTCTATATATTATACATACTATATATTATACATTAAACATATAAATTTTGCTTCTAAACTAGTCCCGATTATTTTTCTTTTGGTCTCACGATTATATTGTGACTTGAAAAATCTTGATTATCGATTAACCTAATAATCTTGACATCCCTAGACAAATATCTAGTATTCTAGTAGTTTTAACCGAGACTAGTTAATAACTTTTGGCAGTGTGATTGTACTTTTTACTTTATTTACTTAAGTAAATTTACACACAATTACTTTTATACTTCTACTAAGTGAAGGAGTTTCATCAGGACTTTCACTTTTACCAGAGTCATTTCTTACACAAGTAACTGTACTTTTACTTGAGTAGTGCAGTGCAGTACTTTTGCCATCTCTGCTTTTATGATAGCAAGCTTCTTTTCTTGTTTTAAGTGAACAGCTGCCCCTCTTGACAGAGCCTTTTCACTTTTGATTACATCCCAAACAAACTGTTAGCACACTCTTCCAGACCTCAGCACAGGAAATGAAAGCTCTTGTAATATTATTAGTCCTGATACTTATGCATGAGCTTCTGGCAACAGCAGCCTGCCTCTGTGAGTCATGTATGAATACGTTGAGTTGTTTTCTGCGTGTTTTGGATGAAGTGGCACACTGATTTTACATCTAGCACTCGAACACCACATGCTGAAAAATGTTTAGAGACAGACTGGTCGGTATTTTTGGCTTTTCTTGACTTTGAGGAGACTAATGAACATGACACATAATCATTTGGGAGAAAGCAAGAGACCCATTTTGGATGCGAGGACAGTCTGATTTGTTATTTTTATTCAACCCACATTTAGTTTAGTCTTGGTCATTAAAGTTTCAAAGGAAAATTGGATAGATTTGCAGTTTATTTTCTGCTATCTAGTTTTGAATGCAATGTTTAGTCAATTTGAAGCTCATAAATTACCAAATATAATTGAGAAAAACACATATTAGTCAGTTCTACAACATACGGAGGACAATGAGTTGAAAATGCCATTGTTTCTTTTCTCTAAGTGACGAGTTTAATTTATGCCTGTAGAAATTCCACTTTATGTGACTGATTGTTATGAGTGTAATGATATAATCGCCGACATTCGCATTGTTACACTTGCACAATGATCACACAATGCACAGTGGCACAGCTCATTGTATTGTTTTGTGTAATTTAATTTTAAATAATCTTATTCTAACAATACCCACAGCTCTGAAACTCATTCGTGCAAAACTTTTCTATTTAGGATCAAAACATGTTTCCTTCTCGTCACCCTGATGACTGATGTAATAATTAGCAGAATAAATGACTAGATGTCTGCGCTTGGGTATCATTTTTCTCCCCCTTTTTGCCTCCCACTCGCCCCCTGCCCCCTCCAACAAACAGGACTATCAGGAGTCCACCCACCTGGAGCAGTTTGTGACCCGCTTCCTGCTCAAAGAGACGACCAATCAGCTTCACTCGCTCCAGAGTTCGCTCGAGTGCGCCATGGAAACCACCGCCGAACAGACCCGACAGGAGAAGTAAGAGCAGTGTTTGATACGGGACACAGTACAATGGGACAATGGCATTATAATTACATGCTTTTAGTAATTACAGCTGGGACATATCAGTCTTGTCAGTCCTCATGTAAAGCCCACATCTGATGCTCTAATCTGCATTTTTCACTGCTAAGTTTCCACTGACGCAGATTCATTTTATGTTATATTTCTAGATTGATCATTTTTGTGCGAGACAAGCTTTAAAGAGGACCTATTGTGTTTTTTTCTGTGTATTTAGGAATAAACTATAATAGGTGGATCTGTGATAGGGCTGGGCAATATTTTGATAGAAATCAAATCTATGCGAAAACAAAATTTCTGCTGCTAATTCAACATTTGTGAACGATATTCGACCCTAGGACCCTTAAAAGTATTGAAAGTTACAAGAGTAAAAAAGCGGCGAGAAAAGCTTTAAGCTTTTTAAAATTTCAAGCTTCAGCAGACAAACATCTCTCATACCGGTTCAGACTTGCTGCTCTCGTCCTCTTTTGTTGTTTTATTCAAAGAAGTTTACCCAGCTAACCAGATGGAGAGCGTCTCTTTCTGCATGAAGCATGCACAGTAGGGCGGAAAGAACGTCGACCGGAAATCCCTCTATATAACATGTTTTTTAGCATGTTTTCATGTCTAAAAGTCGATATTAATGTAAGAAAAGAATTAAGAAAAACGCATACTTGTTTTACAGCAACACACATTGTTCTAATAATCAATTCTTTTATTAACTTTTTATTGAAGGGCTGAAAATCTGAAAATCTGGCAACACTGGTCAGATTTTGACAGCTGGATTTAGCTATTGATAATGAATTGTAATTACCTCAAAGACAATAGGAAAATAAATGGTCGTGATAAAATCGAAATTGTGATCTGGCTCCAAAATAATATACATTTTTTTGACATAACGTACACTCTAATCGGTGGTTTACATTTTTTATTGTAAAACAAAATGGATGTAAAACAACTGATTTTAACGTAACAAGCAGCAGCGTTTAAATTTGTAATTTTTATTGTTTTAAAGTGGCTATGTGACTATTTTGAACCATGCTTTTACTATGAATCTGAATTTGTTGAATACTGGAGCATCAGTTGCAGGACAAAACAAGATTACTCAAACATGCAGGAATTATTCTTAGTAAAACTTTGAGCAAACTAATGATGAGTCACACCCAAACAAAATAAGAAAAATAATAATATCTTATAATCAATTAATCAATTGATCTATAACTTCACGTAAAAGGGCAGAAGTAGCTTTAAAACAAAAACATAAACACAAAGACATCCTGATTTATCTGTAGCACCATGAATCGATAGTATACAGTGCTATATCAACAATTAATTATTCATCCATAAATTTTCTACCATTCATTCCTGTTACGGGTTACGAGTTACTGGAGGTTACCGCCATGACTTGTGCTTTAGGCGGGAGTAGTTTTGGGAAGGTGTATTTTGCAGTGCTTAACTGAATGAATGCAAGAGGTATCCTAAACTGTGGAACATTTAAGGCAAAACAATGAATCAAACCTTAAGAGACAAGCAGGTCATGTCACCATACAAATTCGCACAGTGCATCTTTAAATGAGGGAATAATGAGTTCCCTGGAAGAACATTAGGATGAAGATGTTTTACTTCATTGTGGACATGGAAAGCAAACTAAAAAGCACTTTACCTCTTCACATCAGCTCTGCCCCTTTCATTGTGCCTCTGCGCTAGTGCAGCTGAGTTTTGAATCACGGGTCCCAAACCTCGTTCAGAAGATCAAGCTGCAGCCGCTCGAGTGCTGGCTTCATTACCGCGTGACTCATCTAATCATATTTTGTGTCCACAACATTTACAAACAAGTTTCTGTAATGTTTCTGTGAAGTGCAAACATGTGCATAGTCTCCCCTGAGTGAGCATAATAGAGGCATAATTATAGGTCAGATGTGACGCAGGCTGATGCTGCATTAGAAATGCAATTAGGTTTTAGTTACCTGTAAACAAACAACAGCAGCCTTGGTCATCGTTCAGCTTTAACAGTGCACAATGCAGGCAATAAGACTTGATTGACTGAGGTTGCTTAGAAATTCTGCAATTATTTATTCTTGACTGGACAATGCTTTTGTTTGTTGTTTTTACCAACCCAGTTCTGCCACACAAACCACTACTTTATAGAAGTACTAGTGGCTATGCAAGCAACTGTTCATATTTTAACATTTTTCCCGCAATCTGAGTGGATATAGCTTTGGAATATTCACAAAAACGAATACCCCAATATTTATTATGAATGCCAATAACAATAATCAGACTACAAGCCAGTCCAACAAAAATGTGTTAAAACGTGTTTTAGACACTTTATATTATTAGATCTTTTAGAAAGCTAACCTAACTTAGCATAATTTATATAGAGGTATTTTTTGTTTATCAACACAGGTGATGCGCACGCACCTGCAGAAAGAGATGCCGCTCATAACCACAAACAGTGAAAACAAGTTAAAAAAGTACCGTTGTCAGCTAACCACAAGAGTTTATCATTGTGCGAAAACAAGTTATTCTGCTAAATCAATATTTGTGAATGAAATTCAACCCTACGACCCTTAAATGTTACATTCAGGAATGAAAAAACAGCGAGAAAAACGCTGTCTCAAACTTCCGGAGACAGACGTCTGTCAGACCGGTTCAGACCTGATCGAAACAGCTAGTTGTCGTTCTGTTTCGTTGTTTAATTCAAAGAAGTTTCCCCAGCTAACCAGATCGAGAGGAGTTCTTTCTGCATAACCCAGGCGGAAAGTGACGTCAACCGAAAATCCCTCTGCTGGATTATCTTCAAAACATTTATTATATTATTTAAAATTCAACATCTTGTCCACTAAGGCTGCTCGATAATAGAAAAAATAATAATCATGATTACATAAAACATAATAGAAATGATGATTATTCAGATGATTATTTGCTTAGAAAGAAGGCAGAGCGTTCGTGCATCTTAAATAAAAGAAAATGAACTGTTAAAAAGACAGTAGGTGACATATCTCATAGAAATGATCTGTAGGCAATATATTCTTCATGTAACAAGGCATTATTGGTGAGTCATTTTTTCACTCAAAGAAAGATTTGCATGTGGGTTGAGTGCACTTAGGAGTTCATGTTAATAATCACTATTACTCAACTTTTCTTCAAGATTGTAGCTATAATCATAATTTAAATTGAAAATCAATTAATTGCACAGTCCTATTGTCTACCCATATGTGAAAGCAGAACTATGTTAAGACAAAATACGTAGCTGATATCAAACATGATTTAGGTTTTTATATCAAACATCTTCCTCTCCTAAATTCTTATCAGCAACATGTAGTTGTTTTGGTTGCAGTTACAGCTTAAAAACTTTTTTTACAAACCACAAATTGGAGAGGACCACCCAAGCACAGCCAATCAGAGAGGTGCATTTGACTCATGATGAGAACTAAAATTCTTTATTTTTCAAATCAGACAGTACTCAGTAGTCTTAATTTTTTCACAAAGCACTGCATTTATCATATACTTTTTAGTGGAAAAAGTTTACTAATTAACAGCTAAAATGGTTAGTTATCCCAACTTTAAGGAAGTTTTTTTAATAGAGATTTGAACTTGATATGGGTGTTTCTTGAAAAGTTAGGAGAGATATCAAGATTTATTCTTTCTTACACCTGCCTATTACTTGTGTAATATTCACTACATTTGCTTAATATGTTTCTGTGTTTTTTAACATGCACAAATCTGTTTTTGGGCAAGTTAAAAGTTACAAATTGCTGTTTTTTGCCTTTGATTCTCACAGCAGCTTGCACGAAACATCTTTCATTATTAAACTGCAGCCCTAAAAAACTACTAAAACAACAGGTCTGCCGCCAACATCTTTTGTTGCCCTTGCCTTATTCTGGACTAATACAAAGTGACAGAAAAATTGTCTTGAATAATTCAGGCTTTCTTTCTCCTCTCTCTTTTCCCACTCTTGTTTTTGTAAAGTGCCACTGTCCCTCGTTCCCATTGCACCAACTTCTCCTCCATCATTTTGAGAACCAACGCTCAACACATTCCCACTTGCATAAGAAACGCGAGCTCCCAAAAACGCCCTCTTTTCCCTGTTGGTTTATAAATAGCTTTCTGTGGTCATTTCTCTCGTGTCTCAGTCAGATGATATTTAGGGACGCTGTATAACTTATGCATAGTGCCCTGGGTCGCCACTGCCAAACTGGTGAAGGCTGATCATCTGTCACCAATCACAACCCATTTTAGCAATTAGGAACCAAATATGAGTCAGAGTTGGCCGAGAGGGATGCCACCACTTCCTCCTCCAGGCTTCAAGTGTGCTGACAGATTGAACACAGCGAGTGAATTAATTATAATGTGCTTACAGATGTGGAAGGCAGTGTTTAATATCTGCTCCAACAGGACAAGAAGGGATAAATACTAGAGAGTTTGTGAAGTTGAGAATCGGTTGTTTTTGTGTTTGAGTTATTTTGTGTCGTATTACATCGATCAAGAGTAAATCCAAATCACAAAAGTTTTGTACCTGACTGCTAATTGTCTTAAAAACCTAAAACTTCCCTGCGGCGATACACTTAGAAGAGCTTTTCACAGTTTTCAGAAGCAGTTTGAGTTGTGTCGCTATGCTAATGGCAACTAGCGCAGGCTCAAAACATAAACAAGCGCACTGGGTTTAAAAGAACAAAATACTTTATTATAAGGCATTCAAATATTCACGTTGAGATCATGGGAAATATATATAGGATTTCATGACATTTGAACAAGCTGTAGATGTGACCAGGACTGGACCAACATGCATTTTTTAGGCTGCACAGCCAGAGTTTATCGGCTGAGGAAGAAGGTGTTCAGTAGGTGGGAGGGGTCCAGATCCTCGATTATTATTGTTATTAAGCTTTATTTCGGACTGCTGGTTCATAGATTATTAAAAAACAGCACATACGAACATACAACAGATAAAATATGTACGGACGTATATAAACAAAGAAGGCACCTCATCTACGTATTTCTGTACAGGCTCAGATGCCAGTGAGTCCATGTACTAGAAAAGTATCACACTGAACTTAGAGCCGGGTTAGTCATTGTAAGCCTGCGCATGCAACTGTACATGAAACTGCGGAGTCCTACTGAGCAAGATGGCACACCTGCATTTACAAACATTTGGTTCGCACTGTTCTGTCTCAGGACCCTCAGCAGCTTCCGCATGCCATCGTTATAGGCCACATTCAGTCCGTGTAGACTGCTCTTTCTGTAGCGCCTCCACAAGTGAGCAGTGTACGTGGGGGTGCAATATGCTTTAAAAATTTTAGTTTTGACTGGGATTGTACATGCACCAAGCTTGTGCAGCAGCATGTAACATCAGACAGGTCAGCAGAGATGTAACGTCCCAAGTATTAATATTCCTTAGTCTCCTTCAGCTTAATGTCAGATAAAAAGTCAGGGTAAATCGATATTACAGGGCACCAACGGCCAAATTAGGCATAGAAAATAATTTTTTGTTTGTTAAGCACTTTTCATGCTAACTACGGCATAAAACACTCTTACAATACATTAAAAAGAATGATGATCAGCAACCGCTATTAATCAATCTCATCTGATAAACATATGTGGCTAATAATTGTACTTTTTTTTCTTCTTAAAATCTAATAGATAGATAGATAGATAGATAGATAAAAACTTTATTAATCTCCCAAAGGAGAAATTCAGGTGTCCGGCAGCAAACACACTTGCACAACACACACAACAACAACAATAGAACAATAAAATATTACTATAAAATAATGTCTATGCAGATGAGTTCAGTCTTCCAAAAATTACCTTCCTTCCTTTTTTTTCTTTTTCTTTTTTAGCTCTCGTCATTTTGTGAACTGCAGTTTATCTGGTCCTTTTCCGGTTGATTTAACTGAATTTACAAATGATTATGATACAAATGGATATGTCTGCTTTGTTACAAACACACAAGTTTCTATTTCAGATGTACATTTAAAATGAGGAAGCATTCCAGTTGCTCCATTACATTGTGTCCACCTGAATGTGTCTGAAATCCCTTGGGTCTCGTCAAATCTCAGGACTTCTCGCTCTGACAGCAGCAGGCTCTGTCCCATGTCTGTCGCCCGCAGGTGCACTTAACCTCTGTGCGGCGGCATTAAATTCACCTCAAACCAGCCCAGCATCCGACGGCATTCAAATTCAGCTAACATTATTCATCTGTCATTACAACAGCCTAAAATAGTGCTGTTCTTAAGTTTCCACTAGCGATCTGGCAGATGTTTCCAAGCCTCAATCTGTGTTTACATCTAAAGCCATTGGACCAAGTAGAGACACAGAGTCCATTTTTAAAACAGACCCAGCTGATGTGCTCTGTTACATTATTAATGGACAAGCTGCGCGAGTCCCAGTTAGGTTAGATTTAAAAACAGCAGCATAATTAACTAGACAAATGGCCCCGTAGTGAATGCTTTTTGTTTGTGAAGACAGGGCCCCGTGAAGCCAGAGGCGCTGTCCATCCAGTGGTCGGGACGTCGGTCCAATCGAAGACTTCAGAGGAACAGCAGTCTGTCGCCCAACAACCCACTGCTCAGCCTTGTCAACTCAGGTCTGTGTTTGCTCTGTTTTTTCAGAGTCAATCCTGTGCCCCCAAAAGTGCAATAGATCACCCAATACCTTATTCCAGATGCCTCACTTAAAACTTTACACCAGGATTTGATTTGTTTAATCTTTAACATGTTTTTAGAGACATTCACCACAGTTTTCAATCACTGATCACTGCCTGGTCTTTATTTATTTATGTATTTATTTATTTATTTATTTATTTTTACTAATGTAGTGAAAACCCCTCAGAAATGAATTGAACAGGAAGCACTCAGGTGCACTTAAGTTAGTCATTTAAGCCAACTGACGAGCAAAATGATCAGTGAAAATAGCTTTTCTGTTGTCACAGCGACTTTGCAGAAAATACCTAGCATGTTTACTAACAGCATTTGTACATTTAGGACATTTCAATTGTAGGAATGTAACAATATACAAATCTCATGATACAATATTTTTTTCTATTAGAAGCTCACAATACGATATTTATCACAATATCATGATATTACCGGGGGCCGATATTTTCCTTTCCTCCTTTTCTTGGTGCAAATCCATGGCTCTCTCTAAATTGCTCTCGACTAGAAGGTCTTGCTTTTTTTGTTTGTTTGTTTCATACAATGTTTGTGAATGTTCTAACATTAACTATTTTTGATGCAAGTCATGCTAATATTGCTAGGTGTTAACAGCTGTATATTGGTATCGCGATATCACGATATTATCAATATTGTTACATCCTTATTCAATTGGCCAAAACAAATAATGTCTTTGTCATTCACCAATATGAGTCAGTGTTGAATTTGAGTCAAAAGTCGACCTGCGCATGGCCAGAAGCTTCTGCTCAAGTGCCTAAGCGTTAGTATCAGGACACATACCACTACCAACAACACTGAATATGCTATATTTCACTTTTACTTTTTAAACATGTTAATTTTAAGTAAATTATATGCTCAACATTTGTGAAAACACAATATTGAACAGCTAATAAACTTTGCAAGCCACTCAAAGTAGTGAAACATCATGTAATGTATGCTTATTGCAAAAGATATATTAATTATATATATTGATTGAGAAGTGCTGTGTGGATAGTTGTCTGCATGTTGTCAAATACATAATGTAGACAGAAAAATGAGACAGACAACAAAGAAAAAAAAATAAGACATGAAAAAGACTTTTTAATTTTCATGAAATAGACTGGGTGCCTTGTTTTGTTTTTTTGTCTGTCTCTATATTATTTTTAATGCACACACAACTATCCTATTTTTCCCATCAGATAATGTGTGTTTGGCAACTGAAAATGTTTTTAAGCATCTTTAATTGCTATCTGAAATAACAAAAACAATTGATTGAATTCTTTTGTTAGTATATTTCCTTAGTCTTGCATTGTTGTTTCCTTAAAAGCGGTATCGACTGTGCGTGCCTCCTGCTGTGTCTCATTTTGGCGTCAGCGTATCTGTTAAAGAGGTGTGTTTGGTGAGAGAGGGACAGTCCTCAGGTGTTCCTCTGTGTGTTACTTCAGCCTCACTTCTCTGTCTCAGCTCTGATTTGGATCAAAAGGCGGAGGAGATCTGTTTGATCACAGCCAAAGCAGGCGGCCACAAACCTCACAGTAAACAACAATAATGTAATGGAGTGGTGTTTAATAAAAGATGCTATATTGGATTTTTATTGTCTCAATAATGCAAATAAAACAAATATTTCTTTTTATGTATTTAGTTGAATAACTATTTCATTTTAAGCTTATATACCTCTTACCTAATACCTGCTATGCCTTCTAGTTTTTTACTATGATGCATTTAGAATCTCTTTTAATCACTTTGTATTTTTTTAACTATTGCTGGATTTGATTTTATTTCATTTACCAAGAACAATGTGTTGGTTTTTTTAGATGTTGTAGTGCAAAGAGTTCTTGTTTTATAAGCAGTGTTTTGTAACATTGACTGTCTGAACGTTGAAAGCTGGATGCTTTCCGAAGGTGCTTGTGTATAAGTCGGTTCAAGGCCAACAGCACCAAGGAACAGTGTGAATGTACTTTATAGTCAACTATTCGTCATAAAGCTGAAAATGCTTTGTTTCATCTTGTAAAGTCAATATGTAGCAGTTTCTGTAAGGTAATTTTAAGCCTCGATTGTTTATTTTTGTTTATTTAAATAAGTAAGTAAGTCTTTATTTATTTAGAACATTTCACATATTGCAAAAAAAATCACCAAAGTGTTTTACAAAGAGAGGGTGGCTAAACTAGTATAAGTAAAATCACTATTTACAACACAATATTAAAATCAGTTTAAGCATCCCCATTAGTCTCTACAGCAGCAGAGACTACTCTAGACTGGGGTCCAAACTCAAAGTAAAAGCATTACAATACACAATAAGTACATTTAAACAAGCAAACACACGTGATCAGTTCAGTAAAAACACTTAAGGCAAACATCATGATTTCTTATTAACATTATTTTTTGAGGCAGTTTGTTCCAGTGAGAAACAGCTCTGTATAGAAAGGTTGTTTTCAGTGCATTAGTTCTTGGTTTTGGTAAAGTGAAAGTTGCATTTGAGGCTCGTCTTGTGTTAAAGTCGTGTCTGTTACAAGTGGGCTGTAACTGTGAAAACAGATTGAATTACTGTAATCTACAACACAGAAGAATTATCTTTTTTAATGTTTCAAAAGATAAAAACAATAGCTGTAGCTCCCAAGTTGGACATTTTCATTAGCCAGGTTGGTGCCTTTTCTCAATTTTATTTCACTCCAGCTACTAGGTCAGGTATTGTAGAAGATTAGATGGTTCCCAAAAATCATAAATTACAATTGGCCAATCACCGAACAGAGATGAAGCAGTGTGCTGGCCAGAACCAACCCGAGTTGAGATCATTTGGATTTGTTCTTTTAATTCGTAAGCTTACTACTCGCTGATAGCCTGACTTGTATGTTTTTTTTCCTCTGTTTTCTGCTCTACGCTAATGTGATTGGTTCGAACAAAGGGTTTTTAATTCAAAAGAAGAGCACAGCTTTTAGATTAAAGATTTTGATGCTATGCAGGTGTGAATGAAACACAACTCCAGGTATGTTTTAATGATAGAAGAAATTAGTCCAATATAATCCCTTTAAACCCAGAGCATCACCAGATGTGTGTGACGTTTTGTCAAATGTTAGACACGAAGAGACATATCCTCTCACTTTTGCCTGTCTTATTTGTTTTGTCCGTTTGGTGATAGTTGTAGTCTTCAGCAGCAGTTGCTAGGAGATGGATGACCCACCTGAAGTGCCGCTATCATTTTCGATTAGGCGTCTCTGACTGACACGTAATTTGAGTCTCCACAACAGACGACAGAAAAGACTGAAGTTATTTTAGTTACAGCAATATGCACAGACCCCACAACAATCAATGAAGTAAAAAGTTTATAAACTGCAGTCGATGCTTGTGTCACCTTTCATCCGTGTTCCCTTCTTTCTGTGACGGTCCATTCTTGATGTTCACAGGCGTTTTCGACGAGGACAGTCAGTGGATGATCCAGGTCAACAGACTGCAGAAGCTCATCGACCGCTTAGAGAAAAAGGTGAGCTTGACTTGGCTTGCACGGCGGGGGATTTGACCCACATCAGACGCCATGAGAGCAATTCAAAAGTCTATTTATGGGACACACATGGATTTTTGCAGTAATAAATCAGATAAAAAGTAATATTTTAGTTTGAGTGTACCTGTATATACTAATTTATTAATAATATTTCAGGTAATCTATAAGGTGTGTAACATTAGAACTATAGAGTCAAAGTTAGATAAGTTGTAATTATAGTAATGGTAAAGATAAATATGTCCCAAACACATTAAAAGTAATAACCAACCTTTGTATTTTTGTTACTATTGTATTAAATTTGCATGCTATTTATTCAACGTGAGTATTCTAAAAATGTCCGGGGTTTTTCCTATCTTTATATTTGTAACTGTCTCTATTTCTCAACGCCATCTGCTCTTTACATTTCCACGCTGAAATTAACAACAAATTACACCAACTTGGATGTTGTACAGCATCAACAATTTATTTCAGCCCAACTGCGCCTGCCTACGTCCCACACTCACTGTCCATATGTGTGCGTGTGCATTCTCAGCTGCTCCAACGCTACATGAACTCACTTTTTCTCTCTCTCTCTCTGCCAAAGCCTCTCATTAACCTACATGTTTGATATTAACCTGAGCAGTGAACCAGAGGAAACCATATCACTTAATTTCCCTCATTTACTTAGCCACAACCCATTAGTTTTGCTCCATTTGACAGAAGGGTAAAAGTACATTCTACTTAAGACTTAATCAGATGTATTTCAGGTTATATAATCTGGTAATTATACTTTGTGATGATTTAGTGAATTAATTTAGCTAAATTTGTACTTTGATTTAAGTCATTTTTTGTCACAACTTTTTATGGCCATATAGAGCTCAATGGGACAATTTCATTGAGGTTCTCCTGGTTAAATAAAGGTGAAATAAAACAAAATAAAACAATGGAAGATTGTTCTGGGTTTGGAAGTAAGTTGCCCCATTGTCCAAGTCCCATAGGGATTTTGAAAAATTTAGATATTAAGAGTTTAAAGACATATCGCAGGCCAGCCAGCTATGTGCTAACTCAGATCCTTTGTGTGGTTGTTTTTATATAACTATAACTTATTATATAAAATCACTTTTCTGAGTTTTAACCATGTTACCGCAGTAACATCGTTAAAACGATATACAATATTATCGCTGATCGCATTAGTAAAGGGCTGCAATTAAAATAACCGTGAAGATTTTTATAATCGGGATAATCGCACATGATGATAATCGTTATTATGAGTTTTTACAGATTATTACAGACAAAGTAAAAGGATTTTTGCTAACATTGTGTTCACATTTGTTCACTTTGAATCATTGTTTATTCCACTTAAACCAAAAGTAGTTGTACAAATACATGCATATTGTGCAGTAATAAATGTTTTAGAGACTTTTAAGCAGTACACCTATACGTTTAGTAAATTATCGTGATAATATTCTTAATCGCGATTATTTTGGTCACAATCATCGTGAGTGCAAATTCTAATAACGTCCCATCTCAACATTAGCTTACCCAAAGTGGTATTTAAATTAATTCATGTTGGAGTAACCTTGTATTGTTCTTCATCTGATGCTCGAATCTCCAGAAAATCCCTGTTTTCACCTACCACGTATCGCCACCCATTTGTCTGTATTTATTTGCAATTAGTCAAAACAATTAAATTCCAAGGACAACAAATGGGTTCATAATTGTTGTTAGCCACATTTTTCCAGCCCAAAAATTGTAATTCAAAGTTTGCTGCTTATTAAAAGTAAATTTTTGCAATGAAAGGGCGAGGTTTATCAATTCTGCAGTTTTGAACAGGAAGTCAATTGACCTATTTCTATTTCCAAGCTGTTTTAGATCAGTTTTGTGTTTTACAATGGACAAATAATAACTCAATAACTTTGTAGTTTATAAAGCTGCAGAAAGAGATTTTAAACTTAAATGTAGGTTATTTCCTCATGACTCAGCTGATTAGCCCCAAGGATGTTTTCAAACTTTTATTATTACTATTAATTAATATTAATATTAATAATTATATATTAATAATATTCATATTAATTAATATTAATATTCATAATATTGTTTTTTGAAATATCTATGGGGTTTAACATGGGAGCTTGTACTTTCTGAACAAAGAAGTGGGCGGTCAGTTGAGCTCCATTCATCGTTTTTTGTTTTTTGCCCTAGATGAATTTGGCTAGGCTACTATGCCTTAAATAAGCATGAATAACCTTAAAGTGCATTTGACAGATTAGAGCATATTTTCAGTAAAACACAGTGAACATGATTATATTTAAGATTTCATTAAACAATTGTTTTCACTTAGATTGGCTGTTTTTATTTGTATTTTGTCCAGTAAATATGACATAAGTAGAGGGGAACCTACCTAGCAACCACATTGTAAATCTGGGCTAAAACCCACGTAAATGAGACAGATGATTTCGCAAATAACAATATTTTGCAAACCCTATATTGTGCTAAATGATTATTTAAACTCCTAGGAAACAGTGTCAGTAAAGTGTAAATTGTCTTTGAATTTTGGCGCTTTTTGATGACACGTGGAGAGATTCTGTTTATGAACTTTTTCAACTTTTATTTGGCGTTTTTTTCCATATTTTTGCAAGTTAATTGTTGTGAAACTATGACACACATTTATCGCAAAGACTGTCGCACCAAAATAAGTCAAAATTAGATAATGTAATAAGTCTTATGGGCTTTAAATAAATCCTAGCCTTAAATCTGAAACAGGCATCTGTCTTTTATTGCACTGTTTTGATATTATACATGTCGTGTTTGTTTTATTGTGCAGGACATTCGTCTGGAGCCCGTGGAGGAGGAGGAGGTCTTAGACAGCGCCAGTAAATCTGTGAGTATCTGCGTCTTCCTCTCAAGTCAAAGGACTGAACATGTGAGTGATCTCCATGGTAACAGAATGTTTTAGTTTATGTTTACTCTTTTGTGTTTCCGACAGCAACAGTCTGATAAACAAATATGGCTTTGAATTAGGTCTGGGCAATATCGTAAAATCAAATCGTCAGCTCATCTATGTGACAATCTGTTTTTTTCATGAAATTGTCGTCTTGTGATTTTCCTTTTCTCTGTTTAATGCATCTGTCTGTTCAAGTACAGAGTGTTTTTTCCAACATCCAAGTCCACTTCTTTGTAGTGACTTGGGCTTCGTTTTTCAAAGTCTCAATTTGAAGGTTAATTTTGTTTTTGTTTTTTTGTTTTTTTTTTGGACTTCATTTTCAAGTTTTTGGTAGCTCATTTTAATTTATAAAAAGAAAAAATAAATTGTAAAAAAAAAAAAAAAGATATTCTAAGTGATTGATTTCAAAAAATGTTTATTGAAGGTTTGACAGCTCGATTTAGCCATTGACAGTGAAGTAAGAACTTTCTGAAAAAGCAGATACTTGCATTTACCCCAAATGCAATAAAAATCAGACATGTATAAAATTTAAATCATGATCAAAATTTTTTGCCTTTACGCCCAGCCCTACATTGAATGAACCTGAAATGTCCAAACCAAACTTACCTGCAGTGGCCAAATTCTGCTTAGTATCAACTTCTCATGCCATGTACAACATTTTGAGGACTTGATGAAAAGTCAGTTTTTCCAACTAATAACAATATAAAATCACTCATTTTCAGTCTGTTTATATTTTTTTAGTGACTAGACCTTTTAACGTTTTGTATTATAACACATTTTAGCTGCTCGATCGCTTCTAGACCACAAAATCTGTTAATTATTGTTGTCCTATATAATGTTATAATATCATGTAAATCAGTTGTTCCCAACCTGTTTTGTCCCAAGTACCCCCTAATTTTTGTCCCACAAGCTGAGTAACCGCTAACCTGTGCTTTTAGGTAAACAAATGGGTTTTCTAGGAGAATACTGCCAATTGTTGTTTTTGTATTTTCTTGTTTTCATAAAAAGGTGGTTTAAAATGCCTCAAAAGTATTGAAAAATCATCACAAATGACATTTTAATTTTAATTAAGCATACATTTCACCTTCTATTAAAGTCTGAAATCATTCCAAGTACCCCTGGTGAGGGAGTGCGTATCCCCGAGGGTCCACGTACCCCTGGTTGGGAAACTCTGATGTAAATACAACTTCTTGCTTGACAAAAGTGAAATTCTTGCAAAACGTATTTTTTAAAAAAATGCAAAATCTAACACATCAGTTTTTTTTCTTTATAATTGCTTATTTTTGTAGCATTTTTGTTAAGACATACTAAATTGTCAATTTTTGCATATCTTGAAAACAACATACATGATCCATTCATTTCCTACCTCCTGTTCCCGTTAGGGTTTTCCGGTGACTTTGGGCCTTAGGCAGGGGACACCCTGGACAGTGGCCATGTCGTCACAGGGTTAGAGACAGACAAACATTCACTCTCTCATTCATTCACCAAGGAGAATTTACAGTGATGCCCAATTAACCTAAACATGCATGTTTGTTGAGATGGGAGGAAGTCAGAATACTCAGAGAAAACCCACGGTGACACGGAAAGAACATGCAAACTCCACCCAGAGAGATTGTGCGATGTTGACTTGACTTGGGCTGGGAGTCAGACCCACAATCTCCCTGTGGGGAATCCAGAGCTCTCTGTTACCGTGCACTCCATTAATGATATTATCCAAAATTAAATATATTGCACGCCTCTCAAAACAACTTATCATGGCAAAACCTAAGACCAATAGAACTTCCTGATCAAACTGCAGAGTCACTGGTAACTAATGTCAGAATACTTTTGAATGAACTTTAAATTTAGCATCTTAATCTCTTGGTTTAACAATTATGCTGACTGACTGAGTTCTGAGATGTTATTATAGTGAGAAGAACACTGGGTTCTAAGCAAATGACCCTGCAATTATTATTACTTGTTACAATAGCATGTGTAAATTGCTTTTAGAGATGGTTGGTAGCGATTGTTGTTTTATTTATTATAGATTGTTGTCGCTTGGGAAATCAGGGGGCTAGACTTGAAATGAGATGGCACAATTAACCCACGCACACAGCTGTCTTCACACAATCTCCAAAAGGTGAACTGTCGAGACAGCGCAATAATGAACAAGACTCATTTTTAACACTAATGCCTCCTCCTCATAGAAATTATACTGGGTTGAGGTCATTCCTTATTCGTTAACTTTTGTATTAAATACCAAATTATGAATAAATACTATTTTATTATCAGATCAGATCGAGCAGTGGTGTATATTCTCTTATATCCAACTCCTTCCCTGAGCCACTTGGGAACAATGGTCTTTTAAGCTGGGTTTCCATTGGAATTACCTATTGATCTTTTGGTCTTCAAATTCTATAAAAATGTTCAGGAAAGAGAGTGGGGGATTAATGGGAGGGTTATTGGTTTTTTTTTTACTTTGTGTAACTTGAAAATATTATGTCATGTCATCTGCACAACCTCTATTCAGTTTTAACCAAGATATTTGAAGCCACATTTCTGGTGGATTGCGATAATCCAGATTGATGCCACAGGGTCGTATGAGTTCCCCTGTGCTGGTCTGATTGAGAGCATCTCCTCTCCCACAGACGCATCATTAACACTTGGATACCTCTGGCCCACGGCAGGGCCCTCCATTCCTGTTTAGATCAGCAGCCTTGGCCTCCCACTTGTCACAAATCCTCCTCAGAGCTAGCACGAAATGATGAGCTGTGATTTTACCATCCACGGGGAGATGGAGCTGTTCCTTTGTTACTGGGCCACTTTTGGTTTAAGCACTTGTTTTGTTATAATTTGCAAACTTTTTTTTCTACTTGGAAAACAATGGAAATATCAAATTGCTTTTTAGAATTAAAACTTAAGTATTTTTTAACAGACTTCTGAAGACATTTCAATTTTTTGAGTTTAGATGAATGTCAGACGCTAAGCCGCTCAGGAGTTTCTGACGTCCCACAGGTGTTGGTTTTCAGTCCCAATATTAATTTGGGATTTTTTTGCGTATCTTGATTGTTATTTTGTGTGTGTTTTTGTGCAGCACATCCTGATGGTGCAGAGGCAGCTCACAGTCCTGGACGAGGAAGTGGAGGAGTTTCGTTTGGCTCTGAGACAGTACATGGACTGTGCCTGCGCTCAGACCGGCTGTCTACAGTTAGTAATCTCTCTTCATTATAAATGTATTTAATTGTGATTTGGAAACAATGATTTTCAAGAGTCTATGCATTGAGTATTCCAAGTATTTTAGTTTTTTTATGACATTTCCATCGGAAGTTTTGAATTGTTTGTTAACATGTTTATTTAGCAGAGCTGTGCATATTATTTACCATTTTGTATTAATGATTAGTACTTTATACAAATACACTTTAGTACTGTGAAGGGGCGTGATGGGCTCATTAATACCTTGAACTGTTGTTTTGCGTTTGGCAGCATCGCAGTTCAGCGACTCGCAAATGAATCACGTTTCATTTTGTACGAGTTTTGGGAGCACAACAGCGTTTGGAAAAAGTAAGTATCTCTCTGCTCTATAAACATTATGTTCACACCATCCTGATTGGTTCTCCATAATTAACTTCTGTTCTAATGTCTTGGTGGTTAACAAAGTATTATTTTCTGACAAATGGCTTCCCACTTAATTTTACATAAACATAAACATTTATTTCTCAGCCTCAAGGAACAGTCACATACTTGGCATTCACAGAATCAGCAGTTTCATTTTTATTTTTTCCTTTGGCAAAAGCAAAATCACATTCTTCATGTTAATTTGAATTAATTAGGCATTCTTTATGCTGTTCATGTTCATAGGTGTGAATCATTCAGACTAATAATTATAATACTAACTGTGCTTTTGTGTTCAGCCATCTCCAGACAAACTACAGTAAAACCTTCCAAAGGGCCAACGTGGACTTTCTGGAAACTCCTGAGACTCTCACCACGATGCTCGTCCCTGGTAAAAAAAATAAAAAAAATAAATATATTATATAGACAGTTAAAGTGCTAGCCAAGTCAGACAGCTGTTTTCGTTTCATTTGGTGTAAAATGTTTTGTTTTTTAATATATTGTGTTGTTTTTGTTCTTGTGTGTAAGGTATTTTTGAGCTAAATTTAATTTCAACAGCTGCTGCTCCAGGGAAAAATACGGCTTTCTTATTTCCATCCTTTTGAATGTCATGCCCACACCATTACTCTCAAGATTCCTTTTACTTTAAGTGTACTAATATCTATTTCAAATCTTTAATTTTACTCTTACTTGAGTTATTTGGGCTCATACTACTCAAATTATATTATTTTGATTATACTTTTTTTTTATTACGCTGATACTTGCAATTGTTCTGATATTATCTATTTGATATGTTATTACATCGTGTATTACAACAAACTATTACAAGTTTCATTGATGCCTGACTGTTCTGTTGTCTCTGTTCACAGCCTCATGGTGGGTCCTCAACAACAACTGAGAGTCTGAGCAGACGCACTCACACTAACTCCACACTTGTGAAGTCATGGCGTTTAGTATCTATTCAGAGACCTCCATGTTCCTTCATAGTTTGATGATTAGTTTAAGTAGAGCATGTGTGCGTTTGTTTTACATGTAGAAGACTAAAAGCAATGATCTGTCACCAGACTCTGGTGACTTTACATCATCATCCTCACTGTTTTGTGACACGTGACCATCGGCAGCCCAGGGTCGTTCAGGGAAAGTGAAGTGAGCGGTGAATGTGCAGAGGCGCTCGTGTGTGAGAAAGAGACTGAAAGAGAAGAATGGAGAAATTATGATCAACTGTAGCAGCTCCAGGGAGCGCATTAAGCTATTATTATGTTGCTATTGTGTTTTTCTTGTCTTATTAGGATTAAATAAAGGCTATTTAATGTTGTCTACACATGAACACTTTATTTTAAGAAAAGGATATTGAATGCAGTGAATATAATTAAAATAATGATTCTTGAACACTACTGCAGGAATGTTGCACTTTAAATATTGTAAATATCGCCATCTAGTGGTTATTGATTGTATTTTTGTGTCTTATTTAATTGGCCAACTTACACTTATTTATTTATTATGAATATGTTTTGCTGCCCGAGTGTTTGGACAGTAATTTTCAGTGTTTGTTTTGTAAATACGTAACCATTGAAATTGCAGACAAAATGTGACAAATCAAGGACAGAGAAATACTGATGTTTATCGAGCCTTTCAAATTTTTTTTTTTTTTTTTTTTTTTCAAATACTTTTTATACATTTATCAGTTCAACATCGCCATTGATCTAAATCTCTGGTTTCTCAACTTTTTTTTTCCCCCAATCACCCCTATTTTACCAGTATAAATCAATTCTAAATAATAAACAGTCAATGATTTTGTATTTGTACTTATTTAAATAGATCAGTAAATACATAAATGTTGGA
Source organism: Mugilogobius chulae (assembly GCA_038363315.1). Classification (NCBI taxonomy): domain Eukaryota; kingdom Metazoa; phylum Chordata; class Actinopteri; order Gobiiformes; family Gobiidae; genus Mugilogobius; species Mugilogobius chulae. The sequence continues at coordinate 29,817,950 of CM076408.1, forward strand.
GATCCCCCACACCCCTCTCCTACCCGAAATTAAAGATATTTTATAACAATCACGTTTAGACACTTTATAGAAGCAAATAATATGACATCACTTCATCATAAACTTGTTTGGGACTCTTTTATAAAAAAATGGGGCTTCCCTGATGTCGAAAATTGGATCTTGAACCCTAGATTGGGAAACTGGGAAATTACCAGTGTTGGGGGGGAGAAGTGAAAAAGTAATTAGTTATGTACTACTTATTACTTTTTAAAAATGTAATTAGTTATACAACTTAGTTACTGCCCCAAGAAAGTAACTTGGTTACATTACTTTGGGATTACTTTGTGTGTATTATTGTAAACATCGATCAAAAATAGGATTTGACATTTTATTATTGGCATTTAAACAAAAGCAAACAACAAATAGGAACACTGGAAATGACATACAAAAAAATACAAAATTCAAATATTACTATTTTAAATTTTTATTGATAAATTATCATTTTAAAAAGACCCAAGATTCATTTCTACCTTTCGCCACACTTTCCCCACAGACTGGATTTGAACTATTTACAAAGAACAGTTTTATACTTTGTAGTTTCATCACATTCAAAAGGTTAGCAGTGTGCACTCAATGGCTGACATCAAGAGACAAGATGCTGTTATTAGCTTATAGCAATGTTACTGATATTAGCGAGTCACCGGAGGTCGTCTACAGGCAATGGGACTTCAAACTCATGGGCCAAACAAAAACAACAAGCTATTCCTGATAGTCTGAAGAAACAGCACAACTGTAACTTAAATATCATCATGCAAACGTAAACCGTAAACTGCCATGATGCACTGGAGTGAGAGGTAGGAGCTAACATGGAGTGGTTATTGCTGTAAAATGGAAAGCTGCAGGAACAAAGATAAATACTGTGTTAGTCAGACTTGAACTGGACATCAAGATTGGCACATGGGGCAATTGAAGGACATTTTCATTTTAAAATCTCAGGTTAAAATCATTTAGCTTTGATACCATTGTACACTGGCAGGATAATACACCATGTACTGTAAAAAGTCGAACAAGCAGCAAAACAATACATAAAATTGCATATAATCAAAGTGCTGTGGGTGTATGTTACGTATTCTAGTCTGGATAGTTTGAAGATTTAAAAAGTGGACCAAACAGAGAGCGAGTCCAAAGTCTGCTAAGCTATCCAGGCCGATCGGATTCAGGCATTCCTCAAAGAAAGAGGGAAAACAGTTGAAAACCGGGGCTTTTGTGATCCGTCTGAGCACAAAATACAGTAAGAGAAAGACATCCATCACGTGAGCCATCCTCAGAGTCCTTTCCTACAATCAGATGAAAAAAACCTAAAACTTGATCCTCCAGTTCATGTTGAAGTTATGTGTTGGATGCATTAGGCAAAGCTGTTTTCAGGATAGCTGACTTTGATGGCTCCCCAGTAACAGGCTCGTATCAGACAGATGAGACCCAGCAGGTAAGCGAAGGCCCACGACACATAAGTGGCATTGTATCGACTGGCAAAGTCCCGAGTGCCCACCTGCAAAAAAGAACGGCTTGTCAATTCAGTTTCCGCTTACCTAACCCTACAGAAAAACTGACGATCATTTTGTTATTATTCTTTCAATTAATCGATTAGTTGTTTAGAACGCAAAAGTCACATGAGCTTTACAAAATTCGATGCCACAAAAGCAAACAAAAAATATATTACGCAATTGAACAATCATAAAAATGAATTGTTTTGGAAAAGATAGACAAGGACAAATCACATAAATATCCAGTTCTATCAGAAATATTTGACTTTAGTGAGCTTTTCATCAAATCAAGTAAAACATTTTTGTTGTACTAGTAACACTGACTCATTTAAGATTGTGTTTTTCTAGTAAAAGCAGTAAATTTACGTATTTTCTGCCATGGTTGCCCAATTGGAGTCATTAAACTTCTTTTTCATGCATGTTTAGGAACCTTTATAGACCAGTTAACGATTATTCGATCACTAAATTAGTTGACGATTAAGTCAATAATCGATTAGTTGCGATTAATTGATTAACTTGTTGCAGTCCTAGAAAATTTACGCCAATATGGTAATTTAAAAAACAGGGCTCAAAAATTGGGATATCTAGTTGCTTCATAGCCTTTCCTGATATGTTAGACAAGGTATCGTAACTATTCTGTATTTTTAAATCAAGAAAATTAGTGCAAATCTAAATTAATTCTTACAGACAATACGAAATCAATTTTGCCAGCCGATGCCGATATCAATGACTGATTTTTTGAGGCCGGTTTCTAAGGCTGATTTTCTTATTTTGGTTTTAAAAGCATAGCTGAGGTGAAATAGCATAACCAAAAAAAAACAAAAAACTTCAACCTAAACTCCTATTCGCCAAGGTACATGTGCGTCTTTTTCACACAATGTAATGACGCTAAATTGTATTTTGGCCCAAGAAACAATCACTTCATAGTGTAACAAGACACTCATATTGTTTATATTGACAAACAAGCAAGCACCTATTAAAGCTTGTGCTGCTGCCAAAGTCATGAAACAAACAAAAAAAGACTCAGCTGATCACTGTGAGTGGCTTTTCCACAGAGGAAAAGCCCAAACTACTACCTGATCAGATATCGGCCAAAAGAGGATCGACAGCTGACTTAGTCAATATACAAAAATATCTAAATATCGGCCCCAAAATATTGGCCGGCTGATGTTTCGGTGTATTTCTAGTCATATTCATAGATTTAATGGAATCCTTTAAAAATGTTTAGTGTCTTGAACATTATTCTGTAAGATACCATCACACAATTTACAGAGAGAAATAGTGTTTTGAACAATATTTTTTTGTATTTTGTATTATTTTGCTGGATGTTCCACTGAATATTTTCAACCAACAAAATTTGACAACTCAAAATGTTTTTGAAAAACTGTGCTTTGAAAAAGCGTTCCCCTCTAGTGGCTGCAGCATCAGCGTTAACTTAGTGCTGCTCAATTATGATGAAAATAATTATCACAATTATTTAAATCATAACTGAAATCACTATTATTTGCTTAGAGAGACTACAGAGCGTTTGTGCCCTTTAAATATAAAGTGCTAAGAGTTAAAATAAAATATCTGAAAAGGTCTCACAGAAATAAACTGTTGTAAATGTATTCTCCAAGGAAATAAAAGGGAAATAAAAGAGCACTTGTAAACTGACTTATAAGTTACGGTCAATAATCACGATTACACAATTTTTGTAAAAGATTACAAAATAATAGTAATTGAAATTCAATTAATTGCACAGCCCTATGTTAACTACAGATAAACATTATTAACGGCATGTAGATCAATACTTACAGTTAAACCCACACCAATGAAAATGCAGATCATTCCTATTGTAATGTAAGCACAACAGCGCCTCCTGGGCAGTGCACTTCCAACAGACGATCTGGAAACACATCGACATGAAAAGGTTCAAACAGGCACAACCCAATATTCAAAGATTAATCCTGCGCAGAAAAAAATATATTAATGCTGAAGACTGCACCAACATGTTTTGTGTTTTTGAATGTTCTGAGGGGTCGGGGTGGGTCACATGGGTATTGTCTCTTGTTCAAGCATCTGTTAAAATCCAGCAGCCCAACAGTGGCTGGTATCACATTTCTTTTACTTCTGTGTGACGTGTTTTGCCTGCTCTGCTCCTCTCACATGCCCCTCATGTGACAGGACTCAGGCATTCTTCAAAAACCACAGCTTAGGGGTCCACCATCACCTGACCTCCACTTTCTACTGGTTTCAACAGCAAATGCATTCTATCAATATCCTCTTTAGACTTAAGTTGTGTTAAGCTACTACATGGTGACACTTTTCACTACAGACACAATTGGGCCCAAAACTTTGCATTGTTTTGATAAAATCCCAAGTAATTGGAGAAGAGTTTGGGATAAGAAAATCATGTGAGAACAGACAATTTGTGAGTACTCAAGCCTTAAATGCAAGACAGAACAGGACTGCTGAAACATGTATGAATCACATAAATGTAAAATATACTGCATAACAGGGCGTGTACCGGTAACTATCGGCCTTCCAAAAATCTGATCCAGCCCTTAATTCACTTTCTAAATATTACTGTATTATTATTATTATTGTAGATTTAACTCTGTGTTATTACTTAGGAAAAAGTGGCCAACTTAAAATGTCTTAATGTGTCAATAAGTGCTACTAGACAATAGTTATCTAGTACAATAGTTATCTTGATTTCATTATATTTCTTCTGTTTGAAAATAAGATTTGCCAAATGGATCTAGTGTATTCTTGTTTCAATTCCAGTAGCTTTTTTGACCAATTCCAGAGAAAAAAAATATGTATTTTTTTATATTTTAGCAAAACAATTAAACAATCTTTTGCTCTTGTTCTGTTGGCACATCATATTTTAAGACAGTTAAATATGATTAAATAAAGATAAATATGACATAATGCAAGCATTTATTCACTCATAATAGTATAGTGTATGCCTTAGACTTTATTTGATCCTAGTTTAATTCTGCTTTAGACCTTATGCGGTCCTGGTTTAGACCTGATTTAAAGTTACTCCAGGTTTAGATTTGGTTATTACTAGCAATAAAAACAGACTGCAGCATTAGTTATTATCACTATAAAAACAAATCTAGTTCTCAAAATATTTAGCACAACCTCGTGTCAAAAGATACATAAAAATACACTGATTGTTTCAAATGCACTGTCTTAAGTGACTGACAGATAAAGAACAAAATCTGTTAAAGCTAAAAACACAATACATAGTGCACCTGTCTATTGTCTAGCCTTCTATTACTTTCCCACTGTTGTTTTGAGGCCAAGAGCTTAGTCCTGTCACACGTCTGGATTAGCCCATTTCCAGTAAGTTCAAACCACAAAGAATTCATCCATAAAGAGCCACTACAAATGCAAAGCCTACGTTTATAACAGAGGTTCAATCCATGCCACAAACCTCAACGTCTAGTCTCAAGAATGTTTAGATAAACCATACAAAGCAGAATTATAACATAGCATTTGCGCACATTCACAATTGCAAGATCTCCACTAGTATTCACTTGCAGGCTTAAAGGCCCAATTCTCCTGTGCATGCTTTTTACTTACATTTTTTTGCAGTGGGGACACTTGGCGAGTGTGTTGAACCGGAGCTCCATCCACTGTGACAACACACACACACAAAATATACTTAATGTAGATATATTTAAACCAGGCAATAATAGCAACACACAACATTCAATTATTTTTTAAAACTAGAACTCATCTGAAAGTATTACTGACAAACTAAATATGAATCACACTGGAATAAATTGAGTTAGTAGCGAGTGGTTATTATTCCACCAAAAGCATTGTTAATAAGCTATGTCGTATTAATAAACCAATCAAAGTTGACATTTATACCCATCTGACGTCAGATTTGAAACTGGACTACGTTTTAGTCAGATGTGTATAAAGAGGACTACACTCTTGTTAGGCGGAGGTTAATATCCAGCACTAGGACCAGCTGTGAACCTGTTGCTGTTCTGGGGGCGAGCCATCGCTGGACAGACCAGACATTGGCTGAGATGACTTGGCGTCCTCACTGCCCTACACCAAGTGACAATGTGCACAAGTTAATAGAGGTCTTTCAACTATTCACTACAGTAAATATAGTAATAGTAATAAATGTATATATCTATTGAACAACAAATGTAAGACGGAGATGCTAAAATACCAAAGTTAAAAAGGTAAAAAAAGCATATGAATGTGTTAGATATACAGTATAAATCTATATTAACTATCAATAAAAACTAAAATGTTATTTTTTTTAAATGTGTTCTTGTCATTAGGCTCCTTTTGCTCTACTTTTGATGGAGACTGTTTATGAGGCAAACCACAAACCCTAATTGTGACCTCTAACATGCTTTTCAAAACAAATTTAAATGTCGTTTACTTTGGCAAGCAGTGAGAACTAAATATAATGTGATAATGATTGAGCCAATCCTCTGCTCACAGTTGTTGTCAAGTTTGCACAGTACAAAAACTACAGCACAACAACAACCTTGGTGAAAGCATGTGGTGTCGTAGATCAAGTGTCTCAGAGTCATTTTGTACCAGAAAAGTGTTCCCACAGTGGCCACAGACTACTCTCATCCCCTCTGGCTGGATGGGCAGCGCCGGCTGAGCAGGCTGCTCCTCTGGGATCACCATGACTGGGCTGAGATTTATAATGCGTCTGCTGTGAAAGCAAAACCAGCACAGTTAGAACTAAAACACGGAGAAGGTACATACAAGCACCAAGACATACATACTCAACAGAAACTGGACTACTATTTTAGCATTTCATGTAGTATTATTTACCACTGCAACCCACACAGCTTAAATTAGAGCTTCAAGATCATGAGTTAAATTTTATCTATATACTGTATGTATCTGCTGAGTAAGAAAGACATGTTTCATAAACATTTAAAAATATACAGATTGAATAGACTTCTTCCCATATGTTCCTAAAATTCAATTATTTATACAATCCTGCTTTTCTAAAAGGGGACATATTATGTAAAATCCACTTTTCTGTGTTTTTAATCATGTTACAACAGTGCTCTCTCATCATTAGTTCACCCAAAGTTGTATTTGGATTGATTCATGCATGTTTGAGTAATCTTGTATTGTCCTGCAGATGATGCTACAGAAAATGCTCAGAAAATCCCTCCCTTCACCTACCACCTATCCCCGCCCACTTGTCTGTATTTACTTTTACTCAAAAATTAGAATTCTGAATAAAACATCTAGGGTTCAAAACTGCCATGTAGACACTTTCCAACAACAACAAAAACATTGTTATTATTAAAGTTACATTTTGTAATAAAGGGCTTATCCGTTTTGCAGTTTTGAACAAGAAGACAATGGACCTATTTCTATTTCTAAACTGTTTCAATTCATTTTTGTGTTTTGCAATGAACAAAATGTGAATTATTGATCTACTTTATACAGAAAAATCACAATAGTTCGCCTTTAATGATAAACGTGTTTACCGTAACTTACCAGTTTGGCCGAGGACATCCTATCCTCCTCGATGTGTCTTTACAGATGAGCAGACAGTTACAGGGACAACGCACATACTTTTTCCCTGTTGGTGGATTTTTAATAGGCTGCAAGAAAAAAGTATTTTCAGTGATAGTATTCTATGAATTACAATTAAACATGTCAACTTTATTAGTTTTCGTTCAAGTGATACAGCGAAAATAATGTGTGTTGTTTCTCTGCAGATGGGTTTCAAAAAGATCAATAGCTTTGCTTTTAATCCATGAAATATATATTAGCTGAGGGGTTTACTTCAGTCTGTGCTTGTACACTAGTGCAGGATATTACAACCAAACTTTCTAACAGCAGCTGAAAAATTGTGGAGAAAGTGCAGAACATTTTGGCCAAAGGTGGTTTAATCAATCTGAAGTTTGTGCTCTTGGGCCAGACATGTCACTCTTTGATTGAAGTAATGAAGTATTCATGCACTGATAAAGTACTCACCGTAGCCTCGTTGCAGACGGTGCACTTGACCACATGCTGGTGCAGTTTTCCATCCAGGTTAATGAGCGATTGACAGACACGACAGTTAATGACCGGCACTCCACCTGCATCTGGATTGGCGATGGCTGTGTACGGAGGAGGTAATTCAGCTTCAGAAAGAGAAAAACAAAACAATTAGAGCATTTAGTATAAAAAGGGGATCTTAATCATGTTTTAAGTGTTCATATAAAAAAAATGTAATTACAATTTTCACTCCTTCATTTTCTACTGCTTAATCCCTTTAGGGGTCGCGGGTGACTGGAGCCTATCCCAGTGACTTTGGGCCGTAGGGTTAGGGTTAGGGTAGGGAGGAGGAGGACAGTGGAGACAGACAACCAGTCACTCACTAAGGGAAATTTACAGTGATGCCCAATTAACCTAAACATGCATGTTTTTGGAGGTGTGAAGAAACCGGAGAAAACCCACGGTGACACGGGGAGAACATGCAAACTCCACCCAGAGAGATCGTGAGATGTTAAATGGTCTGACTTGGGAGTTGAACCCATGACCTCTTTTTTGGGAAGCCAGAGCTCTAACCACTCTGCTACCGTGCACCCAATCACAATTTTTTCCCCTCATATTGATCGTTCTTGATTTTCAATTTGATTTTGTTTTTTCAAAAACAAAATAAAAATTGTATTAATGAACAAAAACCTTAAATATGTTCAATATATATATATATATATATATATATATATATATATATATATATATATATTATATATATATTTTTTTTTTTTTTTTTTTTTTTTTTTTTTTGGTAACGTTTTATAATAAGGGGACATGAATTCATTGATTATCATCATGAATTCATGAGGAATTAATGCATGAGTTCATGAGGAATTCATGATGTATTCATACATTAGTTCACCATGACTTTCATGAACTCACCATGAATTATCATGAATTCCATTGGTTTCATGAATGAATTAATTCGTGAATTCCACCATGAATTCATCTAATGAACTAACATGGAAATCATGTTAGTTAACCATGACTTTTAAACCTACTATGAATACAAGGAATTCACATGAACAAGAGACATTTAAACCAAAAACAGGAATTCATCATGACTTTTGAAAGTCATGCATGAACATCATGAGTCATCATGAGTTATCATGAATTTCTTTGACCAAAAATCTGAAAAAAATAAATAAAAGTGAATCAAGCCTTATACTAGGAAAACTTAGTTGTCAAGAACTTATAATGAACTCATGATGAACCCATGATGAACTCACCAATATTTAGTACTTTGTGCTGCATTTGAGCTTGTTTCTGTTTTTTTAAATTAAAACGAAAATCAATGGTGCCTTTATAGCACCATTAGTTAGGATTGGAAACAGCACAATTTTAACCGAAATAGGTAAGGTACAGCAATTCTGTGACATTAGCGCTAAAAATGTTTTCAGTGGCAGAACAAAGTAATTCAACAGTGGCACATTTTATGAGTCAACCTGTGGTCCACTGAAATGGTCTGCACCATCACATCTGCAGCCTGTCCGTCCATGGGAGTGGATCTCTCCTTCACTGTGGTTCTCCTCAAAGTTTCTTCTCCCATCAGATTTTGAGTTCCTTGAGTACCTTGCCAAGAAGGAGGTTCTAAAGACAGGGGATGCTCTGAGACAATTATCCATCTGGGTGTTCGTTGTTTGACATTCCAACTCTGTATTTCTAAATGACCATTTCTGATGTTCTAATGCATTTTTATAAAAAAAAAAAAAAAAAAAAAAAAAAAAAACAGAAACAAGCTCAAATGCAGCACAAAGTACTAAATAATGGTAAGTTCATCATGAGTTTATCATGAGTTCATTATAAGTTCTTGACAAGTAAGTTTTCCTATAAGGCTCGATTCACTTTTTTTTTTTTCAGATTTTTGGTGAAAGAAATTCATGATGACTCATGATGTTCATGCATGACTTTTAAAAGTCATGATGAATTCCTGTTTTTGGTTTAAATATCTCTTGTTCATGTGAATTCCTTGTATTCATAGTAGGTTTAAAAGTCATGGTTAACTATCATGATTTCCATGTTAGTTCATTAGATGAATTCATGGTGGAATTCATGAAACCACTGGAATTCATGATAATTCATGAAAAGTCATGGTGAACTAATGCATGAATACATCATGAATTCCTCATGAACTAATGCATTAATTTCTTATAAATTCATGATGATAATCAATGAATTCATGTCCCTTATTATAAAACGTTACCATTTTTATATATATATATATATATATAATATATATATATATATATATATATATATATATATATATATATATATATATATATATATATATATATATATATATATATATTCTGTCTCAAAGTTTGACTTTTGCTCCAAACCACACATTTTTACTGACAAAGGATTGTTTTTTTATCTTTTGATTCAAAACCCTCATCCAAATACCTGGCGATTCGACGGGATTCAATCTCGATCTCTCAATTTTTTGATTATGCAGAACAATTGAAGGATGTTTTTGCTCTTCTGTGATCAACTCAGTTTCTACATCCTGCCTTAGATCATCAACTATAACATAAGGTTTAAAAAGCACTATAGAGTTGAAAAACCAGTAATATGACCAGTAAATATTTCTTTATAAGTCTTTTACTTCTTAGGCATTTCCTCTTTAATCTTCCAAAGCTCTTCATTCAGCTTTCAGCTTAACTCTTTTAGCCTTGTTCAGACTCATGACTCCATGTATAGATCTCGTACAACATGTGACTGTAGTAAAGGCAGAAATACTACTGTGGAAGTGGGAGAGGAACAATGGGGCTTTAGGATACCAGACTGTGCCATCCTTTCACTGTCAAGACCAAAACAACCAAAGACTGAACACTTCGAGATCAAATTGAAATGGACGTTTAAATACATTAACATTTCACGCGCAATACTGAACACATTTTTATACATAAAAGCTGAATATTCTATAAACAAATCCCGCCATTTACAATGATTAAATTGTAACCTTGATTTGAATGTGATAAATTGCACAGCTCCAGCGGGGTGAGCCAAAAATGCCACAAACTTGTGCTACAGAGAATGGGATTTATGCAAAAAAAAAAACATGCTTTACATTTTCTTTTCACAATTTTTGTGGTTTTTAACTAATTGTGCTTTTCAATATGTATTTTAGTTATACATTATTTACAAAAGAAACTTCAACAAAACATCAGTAAAGAGTACAATTTTGGCAGTAGTATTGTTAAGATGATTTAATTTTAAGCTTGATTAGCACCACAAAATCTTCCAAAATCCCCCATGAGGTGAGTGCAGTCACTGTGTGCACAGTCTAAGCCAGACTTATTAGGTGAAATATTCAAAAACAAGGAATGTAGACCCATTAATAGGTCTTTTAGAAATAGAGAAGAGATTGCCCTAAAAGATTTTTTTTTCTCCTAAATAAATAAATAAAACAGGGGAGTTGTGTATGGGCCGAACCTGTCTTGAAATTAATAAACTGTTTATCTATTGTTCATTTAATCTAAGCATCTTTCAACCAAAACAAAATAATATTGGCCAATCACAGCTATTCCCAAACCCAGTCTCATGTTTTCCCCTGGTATTCCTCTGTACAGTGCCTTAATGCAAGAGTGAAACCGTATACAGATGCTATATGTGTTGGCGGCGTGCCCTTTGGTTTTGGAGGTAAGACGAGAAGACAGACAGGGCTGAGCATGGGCACCATCACATCCGACTGAAAACAAGTCAGACTACGCTAACAAACTGCTTTCATGTCCTTCTCTCGCTCCTCCCCATTTCACACTACATGTCCAGAAAGTTCAAATACTGGCTAAAAGTAGGGCTGGGCAATATTGTGATAAAAATCGAATCATGAGCTCATCTCTGTGACAGTCTGCTTTTTTGGTGAAATCGTGATATCGTGATTTCCCTTTTCTCTGATTGCTGCATCTGTTTGTTCAAATATAGACTATTTTTTCCAACCTATTACTCTTAGTCTCAGAGTTGCTAAATCCAAGACTTTATTGCAACTTCGGGCTTTTTTCTTTCAAGTATCTTTTGTACTGCGCTTTTAATTCATAAAAAGAACAAATATTAGAATTTTTTCAGGTTTAATTTATGAAAATAAATCAATTTATATGACTGAAACATGAATTTTTAGCATGTTTTCATATCTAGAAGTCATTATTAATGTAAGAAAAACATATACACTTGTTTTGCAGCAACACACAATGTTCTAATTAATCAATTCTTTTATTCACTTTTTTTTTGAAGGGCTGAGTTTGTTTGTTTCTCTCTGAAAATCTGGCAACACTGGTCAGATTTTGACAGCTGGATTTAGCTATTGATAGTTTAATGTGTTTACCTCCAAGACAATAGGAAAATAAATGATCCTCAAGAATCGTGATAAAATACAAACAAATCGTGATCTGGCTGCAAGAAAATCATGATGTTAATTTTTTTGCCATATTGTCCAGCCCTAGCTAAAATAATGTGTCAGTCTGTCTGAGAATCACATACAAAATAGTAGCAAAGAACCATCTAGGAGAAATACTTTAAAACAAAGGTTTACCTGAAGATGCAGTTTATGGTGCATATTTCACCCCCTTCAAATGCTTTAATCAGGCCCCAGCACATTTTTGATCTCTTTTGTTCGTTTGAGTTTTCTATGGAATATGCGTTTGTGTTCCAAACACATATTGTAATAAATGGACACGATAGCAGATTAAATGGCGGTAATTTTACAGAAAGTTACTTGTAAGAACAAGAATTTGTTACACCAATAATCACGATGTGGCCCTGGTTTTGAATATGGCCCTCTTGGAAAAATAGCCCCACCCTTACATGACAATTAACAATTTGGGGAGAAATTTGCGAAATTGCAACACTTGTAAATGTAACTATACTATTTGTATTTATATATACAACTATATATCCAGTTATAAAGCTCAACTCAAAGCTCAGCCTCTTAAATTTGAGATTTAGCTCAGACTTGATAAACTACAGTTAAATTATGTTTGAACATCGGGTGGCAGTATTTTTTTTTCACACAGGGCCATTTAGGTTTAGGTTTTTTCTGTGTATACTTGTTGTGTCACACAAGTATACACTAAACCTTTAAATGTGACAAACAAGCAAAAACAATCAGAAATACCACAGTAACATGGTGGTATACATAGCGTGGGTTGTGGATCCCAGGCAAACAAATATAAAACATGATTTTGTGATTTGTTTTATGTGACAGTTCATATAGATTTTTTTTTATTTCAGAACCCTACTGTCATGTCATTTAAGTGGTATTTAAATATTATGTAAGTAAATTAATCTTTGAATTTGCAAAAACACAACTCACTTTTCATCAATAGGTCACACAGTTCTCACTGCACTATCTGCAACTTGAGTGAAAAATCAATAGTCTAACTAAAGTAAAAACTGTAGAGTATTATTTTTGCTATTTCAGTTTTTTCTTTTAAGTTGTTGTTTTTTATTACCTACATTTTTCTGTGTCTGTGTTTGTTTAGTTATTATTTGTTTGATTGAAATGGCTCCAATTGTTTTTGCTGTAGTGACAATAATGAAAACAATAAAGCAATCTTGCATAGGACTCGGCGATATTGACAAAAAATAATATCTCGATAATTTTTTTGCGTATCTCGATAACAATTTCAGGCGATATTTTGCTAGTCCAACATAACGTGCTAAAAACTTCAAATTTGTGACGACATCATAAAAGCGATAACCTTAAATATTTCAGTGTTCTTACAACCGGTTGACTTCATTCTTTTTTTTAAGTTAGTGTGTATTTTTCTTATATTTTATCGTGGCTCCTTTAGCAATCTAAGCTCAAGAATAAGTTACTCCTCCTTCCAGGCACATATACACTTTTTATCTAAATAAGGTTGGCTTTTTTTTTTCCTGTTTGTTAAACAAATATTTGTCAAATTAATTAAAAGAGCAGGAATCTCTCATAGTATGATAATTTTGCAGTTTTGTTTTACTTAATGTGCAAATTGTGATAAATAAACTGGTTGCATTTACTAGAAGGTTGATAGTATCATTTATTTATCTTTTACTGTGAATTTGCTCTTAGCATGTTTTTATTGCACGATACACTCGATATTAAATGTATACATAACAACAACATTGACAATATTATCTAAAAGTCGATATATTGCACAGCTCTAATCTTGCATTGAATGTGGCTGTAAAGCTTTTTTTTTTTTCAATTAACTATGTACAAATATAGGGACAAAATGTCTAAACAGGACATGAACAACACACTTTAGAAGAGATTGCGGTTATTGCTTGTGAGTAAAGCATATCTCAAACTCCTTCAAATTGTTTGATGCTGCCAAGGACATCAGTTTCTGCAACAAAACTGCTGAACCAAACTAAAATATATTCCTTGACTTATCTTTAGTGGTTCATTGTGACTTTTGATGCAAATTTAATTTTTGTAACTGTAACATTTCTACAAACCTGATGTTGCAGGGTAAAAGTAGAGCTGCAAAACAGACTCTGAAAATCTAGATTGTAAGTTATCAACTATCAATGAATCATTTTACTTTGAAGTTTAGTGTCATGTGCCACCAGACCTAGAGTGTGTAGTGATGATCACATAATGTACAGATAGACATTTGCCCCAGGGCAGTGCAAACATTGCAATAGTACAACACTAACCTAAATAGGCTATATCACTCTTTGTTTGATCTCTGTTTCATGCAGATGGAGATGGGGCAACTATGCAGACAGAACATTGTGACACAGGGTCTATACATTTTGGATTTAACCCTACGCATGGCTTTCAGATAAAAAAGTCTACTTCATCTAAAGGTCAATTAGATATTTGCTCCAGTTGGATCATAGCCTACTTATTGGCGTGTTATTGGACTAAACATTTAAGTTTATAACATAAGGTTTGTATGTGCCGTGGTCGAATACGAAGAACAGCCTTTTCCAGTATAAATCACGGCTCCAGCAGCAGGCCCTTGTGTCTAACCCTCCATTTCTCCACACAAGCTCCACCTTGTTCCCAGGGCCGAGCGGATCCACGCCGATGCATTTTGCTCTGTTGCAATTTATTTACGAACAAAACTGGACTCAATCCGATACGCCTGGTAATGATTCAGCAGCATGCACACGCATGTAGTGTTGCTCCATGTTTTACCTCGGGGGCTGGAGTCCTGCAGGTACGGGGGCGCAGTGGGGGTCACATTTTCTGAGTTGGGGCCCGACAGCAGCGGAGAGCGCTCGTCCATGCCGTCGGAAGCCATGTCGACGAGCCCAGACCTCGGTCAGATCAGATGAAGCCCCTCGGAGCACAGCAGCGGCCCGCGGATGGTTGTTGTCAGTGCCGAGGCGAGCTTTCCAACAGCACCGTTGACGTACAGCGTAAGGGGCGGGGCTTACGGATGACCACGCCCCTCCATCATACATTTAGGTCACACTTGCACATTTGTGTTATAAAAGTGTGTGAAGTTTAGTGTAAAAAGTTGGGCTGCAAACAAAGATCATCATTTTGATAATCGATTATTATTCTTTCGGTTTGCCATCTTTGCTAAACTAAAGCAGCAAACTTGAGACGTTCTGGGGGTGTCTACAACAAAAACACAACATTTATACAATTTTCATGTCATTAATTTTTCTCTCCGCTCATAGCATATTTGAGCCTATTCAAATCAAATCAAATCTATTATGAAGTGCTCATGCATGAAATGTCACTGCTTCATGCCTACAGCATTGAATACGTTAGAATAAAATAGGCTGAGTAGAGATGAGCAAGACAAGAAAGCTCCACCTGAGGAGCTGTCTGGTCCTGAAGAAGTCACCCAGAGCCACAGGACACCCGCCCCAGGCCCAAAGAACAGATGAGAACAGTTAAGACCAAACCTCTAAGGGCTCATGAACCAGAGCCCAGCAGCAATGCTACCTCCTGCCAATCGATTAAAGAACAGTTAACGATTATCAATCCGATTATATTTCAATCGTCACTTAGTTGAATTAATCAATTAACTTGTTGCAGGCCTATAGCCTACATATATTTGCAGTAACAGTTTGCACTGTTGTTCTGATCACTGTGCATATTTTATTGTCTAATTGAATTGGCTGTTTAACTTTTATTATATAATTATTTTTTTTGTCTATTATCATTTCAAATGTTTTCAATTGGAACTGAAGCAAGTTCCTTTATAAACTTAGTTTTGTTCACTATTAATCACAGATAACTTTTCTGAATCAGCAAAATCTACCATTAGATGCGATTTTAAATATAGGATTTCGTTCTCCTGTGTATTCTAAGATTAAATTGACACATTAGTTGTCTTTAGTATTTCTATTTGCAGTTCACTGGCCGAGTACGAAATCATTTGGGGGAAATGTGGTTTTGTAATACAAGTCTGTGCCACTAGGTGTCAACGGGGCACTGTGGAAAAATATTACATTTGTTTTGGTGGATGTAATGCATTAGATTTTATGTAGGTTCTTTTGTGGCAAAATGTGTCAATTAATATTCTTTCAATAAATATCTTTCAAAATCTTTTAATTTAATTTATTTGGGTAAAAACTGTTTTTTTTGTTTTTTGCTTTGATAAAGTTTTAATAAACCAGAAGCTTGTGCCACCAATGGGCCCAGTTCAGCTTAAAGGTGAACATTTCCATCCGGATCTTGTTCAGAACTTGCGCAGCTCATGTTCAGTTTTTCTCTAGGCTTGTCCCACTGTTTGTTTGGGCCAAATTTGTTATTCATTCCTGGAAGCTTAGGTCAGGAAATTGGCCTTATCCAAGGACCCTATCAATCCTCAACTACTTTATCAAATGCAGTACATTTGAGGTAAAGGTTTCTCCAGAACGTAAATAAGTTATAATTTGGAGTGTAACTGGACCTTCTGCCAAATGGGAGGCTGGTCATGTTTAGGACATAGTAAAACTACCCATAAATTCCAACGATCACACCTCCTTTTCTAAAAAACTCCATTCACAATGTTGTAGTTGAAAGAGACATTGCTACAGAAAGAGTTTAGGGAGGGACCAGACTCATTCCTGTCCAAGACAGCCAGCCCATCACATCACTGTGTGGTGTTGGGGACCATTTCCTAGTTTGCAAATTCAGATGGAAAATCAGTAAACAGTGATTCAGATTTGGAGTACGTGTAAGAGCCTGCAGAAGAGTCATTTTTTCCAAATTACTTCAGGATCCACAACACCAGGGCAGTTTCAGTCTCAGCTCTGCTGCTGTGGGCACTACAAGGTAAGATACAAAAGAAACATTTGTTAGAGTATTTTTGCCAACAACACTTCCAAAAGAGCCTCTATCTTTTTGTCTTTCTTGAGCTGTTACCTTTAGCGTTAGAAATCTGTTTTGTTAGATAATGTATAACATTTATAAATAGGTATGCATTTTCTCATTTTTGTTGTGGCATTACTTGTGGAGTTAAATTCCGTTTGTTTTTTTTGTCTTAATTTTCTACAATGAACTTGGGTTTTCAAGCATGTTTTCTGCTCTCTTGGAGAAACATTTATGAGTGTTTTTTCTGTTTGAAGTGTGCAGATCTTCTGAGATGCTCTGGTTCTCAGAGAAGGCAGTTCAGCTCTGTCTGTGCAGCTGCCTGGTCATAGGGCTCTGCTGCTGGGCTGAAGACACTGGGTCGTTCCCTGAAGGTTCTGGAGAAAACAATTTTGAGGAATGGGGATCTGGGTCGTCTTTTCTCCATCTTTTTCACAATTTTCCAGCTGACAGTCCTTTTACAACTGAGACCCCCGGGAAACTGGCTAACTGCACTCAGCGTTTCGTCCTGCCCTCTGCCCCTGGAGTCTGCTGGGAGCATGTCGTCGGACCAGAGGAGTTCACACAATCTCGTCTGCTGTTGCTGCAGAACAGAGCAGCACTACAGGCCGTGTCAAACTCCAGCGGAGTGGAAGAGGGAGGGCTCTCATACGAGCTCCAGGCCAAAGATGAAGTCCAAGGGATCTACGCAGACCACCGGAGTGCAGCGGAAACTATGCTGACCATGGAGAAAGTGTTTGTGTCTTTAGAGGAGAAGAGGAAAGAAGGCATAGAACAGAAAGTCCTCACAAGGTGACATCTTTTCATTATTAACAAACTTCTGAATGCATCATCATGCTGTTATCACAAATGTTTCAATGCGTTATACAATAATAAAAAAATTAATAGGACTTCAAATACAACACTTGTTGTAATAATAGAGCTGTTTAGCTTTACATAATGATTTAAAGTGAGGCTAAACACAAAAACAACTTTTTTATATATAAACGGTGGTGTTTAAAAAGCATTGTCTACAGTTCTGAGTCATTAGTTAGACCATTTTAAAGCAAACTGAGCAACTTTGCAAGTTTTAAGTCAAAACAGTCAAACTGACAGTTTCACTGCAAAGACCAATGTAATTTCTCATAAAGTTGTGACATCACCATGGATTGCTCACACAAAACTGTGCACACTACTGATCTCTACACTCAGCCCCTCCTTTCAGGTTCTCCAAAAGCTTTTCCAAAAGTGTGCTTTATTTGAAATGCTGTCGTACGGTAACTTCATTTGTATGCTGTATTAAAGATTTTAGTGATTTTAGATGACGAAAATGAAAAGTTTTTCAACAAGCCCCTGTTCAGCATCAAGGACAAAAATTCCCTCTTCAAGAAATTCTCCAGTCGAAGTTTGTATATCTTTTTAAAATGAGCTACAGGACACATTAACAGCAAAAACGTCAAACCGTCCAACCTATTTTTCCAAGATACATTTTTCACCATGTAGTCTCCAGGTAAATATTTGTGAAACAGACTAAAACTGATGTATTATTTACAGCATGAAGGAGAACCTCATCAGCTCGAGAACGGCCATAAACAACAGACAAGCCGTGGCGTCTATCCTGGAAAACAAGTTTTCAACTCTGGAACAAAGTCTGATGAACATGCAGCTTCGAATCAACAAACTTGTCTAACAACACTGTCACAAATGTGTATATTTGTTTATAATGTTTAGAATTTAATTATGTTGAAAATCCCCACTTCACTGACACTGAAAGTGACAATTGGTCTCTAACAGGGAGTCACTGATACATTCAAGAAGACACTAATATAAACTAAACCATGATTTCCATGTGCATATTTCAGTTTGTTTATTAATTAGTAAAACTTTGCTGGCAGGATCTCATGCTTCATAGGAGGTACCATAGTTAATAAAATTATAATAATAAAATAATGAAGACAGTTCTATATTTTAGTTTTCTTTTTAATATCAAAACAAGAGTAGATGGCTTGTTGTTATTCTCTAGTCTATTATACACAGTACACTTATTATTCACATAAGATTCAAGTGTTTAGAGCCACAGCAGAACAGAAAAGGCATCCTCTAGCTTTGGTCCTAACTTTATATCAGTCTCCATCAGTTTGTCACTTGTAAAAAAAAAACAAAAAAAAAACACTTTAAATGGAAACAGTAACAGCATTTCTAAAGTGTTTACCAAGAGCCAACACATCTGTCTTCCAGCTGTGTGGACTGTACACGATGTCTCCGTTTAAAGGGCCAAGGGAGCGTAGTTAACTTGTTAATGTCGTTGCTACCACCAGATTTTCAATTGTAAAACAAGACAGACAACATTCCTGTACATTTTCTTCCAGTATACTAAAATATACATTGGAGCCCCTTGACGGATGGAGACAGGCGTCATTATTTATGAAGTTGATAATAAAAATGTATCACTTTTAGGGGATGGATGTCACGCCACTTGATTTCATACTTTGCTACTAACCTTTTATTTCTAGTTGATTTAAGTCTGTATGAAAGTTCAAGTTAAGTCCATTTCCAAGGCAGGAAAAGAGGTGTGTATGTCTTACATAGATTTCAAACGTATCCAGTGTCCAGTTTAAAAGTCTGCATCTTCTTCTTGCATTTCCTCCAAAGATTTCAAATAGTCTCGTGCCAAAATCTTCTTTGGAAGAATATCTGTTGGCATTATTGTTATTGTTACAACTGTAAGTAAAAGTTGTAATGGGATAGAATCTCAGGAAAACGTCTTACCTGTGAGGAAATGAAATGTTTCAGTCTCTTCTGCGGTGTTTGCCAGGTCACTGTACGACAAGGAGTTGGTGTCTTTTCCTGAACCTTTGTTGAACGAAGACACAGCCAGATGCTGCACAAACAGCTCCTGAAACACAAAATCAACGAGAGTAACGACGAAGAAAAGGGTATAAAGTCGAGTCATGCATTTAAGTAACTTACTATCAAACTAATAATGTAAAAAACAGGGTTGAAAATAAACAAAATACAAATTTGCTTACTGTGAATAGAAATCCACTGTGATGTTAGTATGGCTTTAACTTATTTCCATGCAGCCAGGTGACTTGCCATTTTCAGAAAGCTGCATACATTTGCCTTACAGTGCAGGACAAATTGTCTAACCCTTTTTCCTTTGTTCAATATTCTACAGCATGAAGCTTAAGGCTGCAAAGAATAATCGACAGGGTGTGTGACTAGACACCCCCAAAAACTAACCAACTAGTCATATTTTGATTATCGGAAATATTGAATCCATAATACTGCAAAACACATACAAATAAACATAGTTCTAATGTAATGTAACACAAAATATACTTTTAATATTATCGGAAATAATATCAAAATTACCAATTTTTTTACTTTAGTTGATTATTTAATTTCATTTTATTGACATTATTTTTGAAGCATGTGTCATTGTTGTCTTTAGTCAGGTAAATTCATCATGCATACTAAACATAAACTGCTACATGATCAAAAAGTAGTATTTAGAAGCAGAAGCTTTTTCAGTTCTACGCCCTGCAAAACAACAACAACAATTGTTGCAGAAAGTTGTTTCTGTGTTCTCTGTGGAATGCTGTTTCCCACAGTATTAGAGAAAACGATGGCAGCCCCCAGTAGCTAAAACAAAATTAACTGGTGGTGTGATAATGATATCTTACTAGTATACATACAGTTCATTTCATCTGTAAGCAATATGTTTGATTGAAAGAGGCAATAGGTGACTACTGCATACAACATTAGAAAATATACTTTTTATGATTTTTTATGTTTGTTGAACCCTTCTGGCCACACTTTTAGGTTTAACAGTTATCCTAATCAACAAACATGCCAACATTGTGTACTTAATCAACAATTACGCGGCTATCTACGAGCTAATCCCTCGCTGCTGTGGCTGTGTCCGGGTCCGGGGGGCTAGCATTGCTCAGTGAAGCGAGGATTTAGCTCCAAAGTGCGGCTGCGGCGGCGGTTGTACTCACGGTGGCCTTGGTGGTGAGGAACAGAGCCTCCTGGTTGATGCTGGACACGTCCGGAGAGCTCTTCATGATGAGCCGGACCCGGGAGATGGGCAGAGAGATGCCCTTTTGTTACTCGGAGACTGGTCATCCTTTTCAGAGCTGTTATTTTGAGACATTTTCACAAAACCCCACGCGACGCGGCGCCAGTCACTTGTTTTGAACTGTGACGTAATGTTTTTTCTACTTTGAGAGATTTGGCAGAGGCAAAGATTCAACAGCGCCATCTGCAGGATAGGAGTGAGGAGAGCTAGTTACTGTAATAAATTCCCCTTATCAGTAACAAAGTAGTGTAACTTTAACTTATTACCTTTAAAATGTACTCGTTACAATCAAGTTACTTGCATATAAATTAACTGCATTTTCTATTGAAAACAACACCTCAGGATCAAAACCACTGAAACAGTGGTGAAGAGTTTCTGTGGTGTCTGTTGAAATAAAATAATATGAGGAAAAGGTATTGTGATATTACATTTAAATGTACCTGGATTAGTAGGCCTATATATATGACTAGCTCAAAAATAACTCAATGTTATTCACAGTTAAAATCTGAGAGACAGTAATACTGTAATACAACTATGATACATTGTTAACGTTTATTATCACGTTTTTACCTTTTAATTTTTTTCATTTTCTTTGTATATTTGTCCAACGTTATTACCTAATAGTAACGTTATTACCTGATAGTAACGTTATTACCTGATAGTAACGTTATTACCTAATAGTAATGTTATTACCTAATAGTAACGTTATTACCTAATAGGAACATTATTACCTGATAACGTTATTACCTGATCGATAACATGAAATTTCGTGATACAACTAAAAAAATTGGCAAGACAAGACCTAGCAAATTATTAAAAAAAAAAAAAAAACATTTGCCTTTTACTTATTCTTTCTAATTTAAAATTTTTAAAAATGAAAGAAACTTACTTTAAGATTATTTCTGTTTTTTATCCTGTAGCAGATTTTGTTTACAAAAGATTTAAGTTAGAACCATGTGCCTTTTACTCTAAAGATACTGAAACTAATGAACATTTGTTTTTTAATTGTTTCTATAATCAGTTTTTTTTTTCACAATTGGTTATGTTTAAAGCTTAATATTCGTGACTTTTCTATAAAAGATATATTTTATTACATGAATAATTTGGACTCAAGTATGCTGTAAATTTTATAATTGTTATCACATTCATACTTGTAAATAGAAAGATACTACTCCTTTGTCTTTTAGAACTTTTTTGTTGACTGTAGTGAAGAAGTCCTTGCTATTTTAAAGTGCCATGCTGAAGAAAGAAAATGAAATGTAAAAAATATTTAAAACACATAGGCTACAATCAAAAGCAGGCCAGAGGGCGCTATAATAATTGTCAATATTGCTGCTGCAGAATGAGACAGAGCTTGGACACGAAGAAGAAGCTTGTGTCGTAAAAATGGTCACTACTTTACGTCAATTCAAATGTTATTCTTGTTAATTTACAAAGATCACTGGCGAAACTGTTGTAATTCTGCGTGTCGGGCGTGATAATCGTTACGTTTTGCTCGTAAGTGTTTTATTTTAACATTTCAACTCTGCGTTTTCGGGCTGCTCGCGCGTCCTCAGTGCTTTGTTTATGTTTCTCTCGTCTCATAATTTTCCGTCTGAAAACAAAATGCCTCTCGGGTTAAAACCTTGCTGTGCGGTTTGCAAGACAAACTCCTCGTCAATGTGGAAAAAAGGAAACCAAGGAGAAATACTTTGTAACAACTGCACAGGGAAAAGCACCAGCAGCGGGACATCAGGACCTTCACTGTCCTCCACAACACAGCCCAGCAATGGCGGGGGAAAGCAGGTTATTATTAGATTTAAACATTCATATTTTCTCAATGACCCCATGCAGTCAGACCATGAACATTGTAGTAACTATAATGAACATAAAGATTGGGGAGTCCATGAGGAAAGGCCATCCCAAATTACTTTAACTGCTATAATTTAATGTATTATGCATCTCTTTATTTTATTTAACATTCATGAAGTTCACCTTGTCTGTTTTCAGTCCAAGCAGGAGATTCATAGAAGGTCTGCACGTCTAAGAAGCACAAAGTATAAAGCCCCCGCATCTGAGAAGAAGGTCTCGACGAAAGGAAAAGGGAGAAGACACATATTTAAACTAAAAAATGTATTTAATAATTTACTTGAGGTATAATGGCGTTATTCTTGGAACATCCTTCCTGACTTTGTTTTCTCTTTTTTTAGCCAATCAAAGCACCAGAATCAGTTGCTACGTTCATTACTTCTGAGTCTGTGTTTTTCAAGGTAGAAATATTTACCTTAATGTGTTTATGCATTATAGGCCTCATTTATCAAGCATTTGCCCAGGTGCAAAACTCGACACAGCTGATATTTTTGTTTTAACTTGAGGCAGTGCATTTAAAATTTAAATCAATAGCAATTTGAATGCAAAACAATTGATAAATGAGGCCCTAAGTATATTTTAAGACTGGACAAAGTAATTACTCTGTCTTATTTATTAAGGGAGTCTACTACCAGACTGGAGATGTGATAAAAGTAACTGATGAGGAAGATGGAAAAGCTTATTATGCGCAGATACGTGGCTTTGTTCAAGATCAGTATTGTGAAAAGAGTGCTGCACTGACGTGGTTAATCCCCACTCAGGCCAGTCCAAAGGATCACTTTGACCCAGGGACATACATTCTCGGTAGGAAATTGTTGACAACTCAGTCCACATTTGTAATCTGACACTCAGTATGTAATGTTAAAGTTTACCTTTGGTCATGGATTGTTAAATGTTTTTCGTAGGTCCAGAGGAAGACCTGCCCAGGAAGATGGAGTACCTGGAGTTTGTGTGCCACGCACCTTCTGAGTATTTCAAATCCCGGACGTCTCCATTCCCCACTATTCCTATACGACAAGAGAAAGGTTACATTTGGACACATATTGGGCCAACACCAGCTCTTACTGTCAAAGAACCCATCAGTGGTACTTGCTGAAGGACTACTTGCATTCTGTTGGTTAAAGACTTCTTTTGTACATTTTTGTAAAAAAAAAATATGTTTTTATTCTGACTGAAAAAAAGGTCAGGATATGTAATTTAGCAGACGGCAACAAGCAATTTGCCACAAGAGCACAGTCTGTGTCGAAGAACAACGGAATACAATTAGACTTTTGTAAATGATCAATAAACTATGCCTAATATTTCCATAATTTGTTTGTACTGTCTATTTCATAATATTTGCCACACTGGAGAAACAAATCACATAAAAGTGACTTTATTTCTCTTTTACAAGATGAAATAGGCTCACAAAAACACAAGTAAAAAAAAAAAAAAAAAACTTGTTTGTGTTGATTTATAGTTTTTGGTCTGCTTTACAGACATTACTGTGTTTTGTTACTTTGCACTACCTTGTACTAGCCTTACTCTAATTAAGTGTAATTTGAAACCTCAGGATTTTTCCTCAAAGCAGGAAGTACTGGGAGAGTGACGTTTTGCTGAGCGTTCACACTCTTGGATTACTTCTTCATCTGAAACTCTCAGCGTGCGTTCACATAGCAGTGCCTCCTCCACTCGGTCCCATGGAGTGTAATTTTTAAATTATTTCATTGCTGAGAGAAAGGAACAATTTTCATGACAAGAACAGAACCATGGGCAAACTCCACTCCAAAATATGTAAGTTTATGTAGTGTTTTTCCTTGTAAGAATGTGCAATATTTAATGTTTTACTTTTTACCTTTTGTTTTACTCTCAAGCCTCAAAATGCAGACAGAGCCCAGAAGGTATGTTACTCAACTTTATTGTTTATTGTGTACTGGGAATGTCGTTTCAACTTTTTTTAAATTATAACAGGTGGTGTTCTTGCATCTACTTTATTGAACAGCCAGAGAGAGGTGGAACACATCCCGAGCTGTAAAGAAAAGCTGTCCACAGTAAGAAAGTCATTTCACTTTTATCTGTCACAAAACTGACTCACGACATGAAAGATATAAAACATGCTACATTTAGACTCTCCTTTGACATCATTTTCACATGTTTGTTTCAATGTTTTAAGTGAAGACAATGGGTCTTTGTGTCCAAGTGCCTCAGGTCTTGTCTGGCACTAAGGAAAACAACACAGGACACATGAATGCGCTCTTAAAGCTGGTCAAAATGCTGCAGCAGCAGCTCCAAACCAGACTGGCTTCATCTTACTTGGGCCAGTTTTAGGATAAACAGTATTTGCCCACATCACATCCAGGTAGTCGTCTATTTATTCTTCCACCCCTTTCCTCCACTGACTCTATAAAGAGACTTTGGGGTTTGAAGTGCAACTCAGCCCCCCTCTCCGAAACAGCAGGCTCTTTATGCCCACATCTGGTACCACTTTTCCCTAGAACTGCCAGACACTGACTGAGGGGCTTAAGAAGGCTAATGGATCAAATGTAATGGTCGGTTGATTGTTTTACATAGCCAATGTTGAAATAAAGATGAAGTCACTGGAGGTCTTATAGAAATATTGGAACTTGTACTTTCTTCTGCATTTATGATGATCCTATATGCTTTAGGGGAAAGTTTGACTTTGTCAAATGTTTTTAAAGACTTGTGGGTAGTTTCTTAAAGCTTGTTAAGGCCAGGCTGTTTCCTGTTATTAGATTTTCCAAATGTATGAAGTTTGCCATCCATGACATTTAGCAGAAAGTGTTAGTGGTAAAATTCATGTTTTGTAGAAACTGTTACTTGAATGCAGTAGTACAAAGTATTCACTTAAAACCAAAACATATTTTGTTCCACTTTTAGGTGGAACTTTTCAATATCAAAGCATCACAGCCAACAGAGCGTGTCAGACCGAGAGGGCGTGGAGGGGACTGTTTAGTGTTTTGTAAATGTTGACAAATGGCTGCATTCATAGAGCTGGTTATCTGTCTTTGCTTCGAATGATGTTGAAATAAAAAAGATTTATTATACCATCTTTGGCTATAAATAATCTGAAATGGCTATGTAACTAAAATTGATTTCATTTTGGAAAACCACTTGTGATCACTTAAAGCTATAACAAGATCTTAACTGAACACTGAAAACAGTACATGGTTTATATACCTTCTCTTTGTTAACAGAACATGCATAGGGTCTCACAAAGCAACAACTACCTACTGGAGGGTGGGTAATGATAATAAATATTATTGTAACTTTGAGTGATCTTTTTATCATTTTTAACTACAGGCATCAAATATGTACAGTATTTGCTAAAACATTTTGTTTTTGCAGTTAATCTACCACCAGAGCAAGAACTCAACAAGAATAAACAATCAATTCAGGAACACACCAACGTTTCTTTAGCTGTAAGTGAAATGTTTTGTTTTACATATAAAAATTCATTTCAATACAACTTTTATGGGTTTGTTTAGAACCAAGAGAAGAACCCATTTAGAGATGACACTAAACAAGAGTGGCTGTTCACCTTGTGCAATGAAAGTGGCAATTCCAACAAAGAGGTGATTAATTCAGGCTTATCTTATTATCTGCATAATTTTACTTGTTTATTAAAAACTTTTGTTTTCGAAGGATATGTCCAGAGTGTGTAAAGCTATTGACGCCTCAGTAAAACCAGATTCAGCCAACACCACAACATTGAAGATTAAGATAGTCTTAAATTCTCACCAACACAAAGGTAACTTTGACAAACAGCAACATGCCTGATATACATATTGTTAAACATAGTAATTCTTATAATATTATAAAGCTACATTTTAACAAAGTTGCATTGCAATACTGTATTAAATGGCACAAAATATGTAAATGTGTCTTAAATTATTGTGTTTAGACAAGAAGCAGAGTTCATCTGAGGAGACAGAAAGACCAATGAGAAGACTTTACAGTGTAGGAGAAAACATTGAGCGCAGAAACCACTACCTGGATCTCGCTGGAATTGAAAATTTTACATCAAAATTTGATGATTATGGCAAGTTTTGCTTTTTTTATGCTTTTCTTTAAAACTAACCCAATGAACATACAAAACATCTATTAATATGTAATAATAATCATCTATAATATTTTTTCTTTTGTTTTTACAGAATTCACCTATCAGAAGCATTCTGCTCAACAGCACCATCTTTTGGCAACAAATGATAACTACTCGCAAAAAGAGTCTCACTCTCTTTCAAAGGATAACTCTCAGAGGGCACCACCACTTTGGAAAGAGGAAAAGTGTAGGGTGCATCCCCACCATCCTGTATCTTTGTGTCGCCATCATTCTTCCATCTTCAGGCGTGATACAAACGGCCGTGTTCATCGCTCTCATAGCAAAAAGCTGCGCCCCCAAGCTTCACTGCGCAGACCTGTGTCCTGCCATCACCGAGGGCTGAATGACTGTGACATTTTAACAGCTCCTCAGCCCTCCTCCTTATGTTCTTCTTTAGTGAGACATGACCACCATCACTTGCATGAACACCATCATCACCACCATCATCACTATCACGCGGCATGATGAGAAATAAACAACTCATCCAACTCTGACAAAGGTAAGCTGATGTGAAAGAACATTTTAACCATGTTTTGCTTCGTGTATTTGAAATTGTTTTATGAAGTCTATAAGCAATCTTACTAATGTGATTATTCCTGTCTGTTATGTGGCATTGATCTATTTCTAGGGTTAAAGGATTGTTGCCTTGTCTATTTTGTTCTAATGTCATCCTTACAATGAAGTGGCGCGAATAGTGACAGACCTTCAACTGGAGCTGGGATGTTGTTCCTACTTAACTCTGGGCAAAACTGCAAATAGACACAACCAGGCAAGGGGCGTGAGACAGCTGCTTCTATAAATAGCCTCTCTTGCCTGTTACCTACCACGGGACCCATGCCTTATCACAGCAAGCCCAGTCGGTTACAAGTTCTGAGCTTTCAGACAGATAAAAACAAGGAAGACAGTGGTGTGCTGCCAAAAGCTCTCTCGTACAACAGGGATTCAACCTGCAACCATGAAGTCACTGCGATTCCTTGCTGCAGAATGTTTTGTAAACTGTGGTCCGGCCGCTTTGGAAAGCCTCACAAGTGTATCTTTTAATCTCTATCCACTTCTGTTTAAAGCATGCTATCTTCATGAGCAGGCTGAGTTGCTTCATGCTCTTGTCCAGACCTGGCCACTGCCTGAACTCCACTTGCAAAGACTTCTGGGAAAGACTGCAGACTGTCAGATGGACCTCACCTCCAGCACCTGCCGCCTGTGTCTACAGGCTATAATAACAGGTCTTAAGGTACCAAATACTAATTACTACTTTTATGAAAGATTGTCTACATTTAATTTTTTTAATTGATGTTTTCTTCTTAAGGATTATGTGCTGTGTCCTCCTAAAACATATGCAAAAGTCCTTCATAGAGTGGACCTGACTGCTTTGAGGGATGTTGAACATCAGGTCTGTCCCTGCAAATCGACTCTGGGCAGATGGGCAAGAACTCTACTACTAACCCAAATGTGCTACGAGACATTGGTGGCTATGCAGGACAACAGTGTAGATCACACTGCCTTTGAGACTTCCCTTGATATCCACTTTAACGGCTTTGTCACAGGTCGCAACTATGAGCCAGTAGCCCAGGCCTTGCTCCTTCTTCGTTGCTGTCCACTAAAACTTCATTTTGATGGCTTCAGAGCTGATTCTCTTGCTCTCAAGCATCTATTTTATATTCTTCGACTAGCAGAACCTGAGTGCATGACTAAACTTGAAGTGGTACACAATGTTCCCCTTGAGGCCTCTCACCTGGAAGTTCTCCTTTCCAAAGTAGAATTTCCAAAAATGAAGTCTCTGACCCTGCCGGCTGGAGCGTTTGACGTGAGAAGAAGCTTGGATGATGCAGAACTATTAGACACAATCGGGAAGCTCCTGTCCAAGCTGAACAACCTGACGGAGCTGTACTTGGGATTTTCGACTCTCACAGGACAATTGCGCAGGCTGTTGCAGTGAGTAGTATCACACACTCTTGATATAGCTGTACCTGACTATGAGGTTATTAGATAGCATTGGTACACATTTTAAACATGACCAGCAGACTGAAATAGATATCTAAACTAACAAACTATTTAAAAAAAATCACATTCACACTACAACATCCTCAGTGGGAGTCAGTCTAAGATTTATTATTTTTGCCTCTTTAACCCTGCTTCATGGTTTACTTCCCTTTCCTCATCTGAGGTTTGGGACAGCTAAAAAATTAAGGAATGCAGAAAACAAGCAAGCAAGGATGCAAGAATAGAGTATTGAATAGACAGAATAGGAAAGGTTAGGAAAGGTTATTCAGCTGTTTGTGGAGGAAATTATGTTACTCCAAAAAGCTAATTGTGTTTTTAAAATTGCGTGAATATGATCTTAACATTTTTTTTACTCCATAAAAATCAAACAGATAAAAGTATTTCATTTGTATTTGTTTGTAGGGAGATTAATTCGGTGTGATCATTTGGATAGAACTGCATTCATTATATAAACTTTGTCCTACAATGCAGAAAATGTGTTCTTATTTAATCTGATCTGATTTCTGATGGACACCTTAAAAGACTTCCATTAGATGTTTGGTGTTACTACGTAACCGTTATGGTATATACAAAGATCCCCTTAATCCCACTCGCTGCTGTTTAGTGGCTGCTGGTCAACATTGTGTGGCATTTTGTTGTTACAGTAATTGACATAAAGTCAACTTTAGGACAACCAGCTGCACTGTACCTGACTATGAGGTTATGGTTAAAAATGTATACTGGGTCACAAAGGAAGACGTTAAACATTACCACTCATTTTAGGACTTTAGCTATATTAACATAAAAAATATAATAATCTTTACTTGCATAGCATCTTTCTCAGTTCTAAAATACTTCAATACAATCTCAACCAAATAATTTACTTATTTAAAAAAGTCAAGACGCAAAATGAAAGATTATCCAATTTGAAATCTCTTTTTAAATGTATTTGTTTTTAAATGTTTCTAGAAAGTAAAAAGGCACTAAATTTGCTCATGTAAAGGGGAAGAGAAAGCACATGCTGTTCTTCGACAATGATTATGAAACGATTGTTTTAACATTACTTATCTTTTTTCAGCCCACTGAATACACCATTGAAGTGCTTGGAATTGGCCAACTGCAGTTTGGGCCGAGTGGACATGACTTACTTATCGAACAGTCTCCACAGTGAGAGTTTAACCCATTTGGACATCAGTGGACATGATATCTTCGTCCGTTTCCCCACATCTTTTGAAAAGCTGCTCAACCGCTGTTCAAACTCATTAATCAGCCTAACAGTTGAAGAGTGTGGAATCGAAGACGAACACCTGGGCACATTTATGAATGCACTTGTGTGCTGTCAAAACCTGGAGGAGCTCAAATTTCTTGGGAACCCTCTGACAGCCACATCTCTAAGACAGTTTTTTTCTATCCTATCTACGGGTTTTTTAAAGTTAAGATACATAGAGTTGCCCGTCCCTCGAGAATGCTATCCTATTGATGTTACATACCCTCTTGAAGATTCTGTCTTAATACAGTACAACAAGGATTTGTTTCAAATCGTCAGGACACAGCTGATAGAGATTCTTGAAGGTGCTGGTAAAGGTCATGTGGAGGTATGCACACCACTTTTAGGGGCTTTCGATGCTGAGATTAATGAAACCAGCAATGAATTAGGGGTCTCTATGCTACAATCATTCAATACAGTAATTGGGACATTTATTGGTACTGTATCTGACATAAACACCAGACGAACACAATTGCGTAAAAATAACTAAGTGACCTTCACAGCTGTCCTTGTGTGTGGGCAGCCAAGAGCCAACCATAAAAAAAAACATGACAAGTGTCTAATCTGTATTGTACATAATTTTTTTAACAATGTAATTGTTAAAAGAAGTAATATCATTCCTGGTAAAGTGGGGTCTTGTTTTACAAAGTCATGAAAGAAGTTCAACTTTGCTGTAGTAAAAATGTCAACCTTTTCTGTGTGAATAAAGCATTTTATTTAATTTACATATAATGAGCAGTTTCAGATCTAATATAACACAAATTCTACAGTGGATTACTGAATCACATTTGCAAAGAGCTATTTTTTCATCCATTCTTCCCTCTCCTTCCTTTCACGGATGACCTCTTCCAGATATGGAGACAGATAATTGACATCCTGTCAGGAGGAGACACATTAAAAATATTAACCATACTTTACAAAATGCAGACAATTAAGAGGCCATGACTATGTTTACATGCACACAGAACTCTGATATGATTTCAGTGGCAGTTAGAATAATAAAATGGGAGGTAGGGTAAAAGTAAAATCTTTTAGATCTTTTTTCACCTTCTCATGTGGTATCTAGTAAAACATGAGAAAATGTATCATTGCCAAAAAGTAAACAAAACTTAAACTGGAAGTGTCCCTTTAAAATGACTTATTACTTTATTTGTCCGGCTACCTGTGATAGATCAGTCAGGTGTGCTTTCTATTATCTTCATGTCTGGAAAAAGGTCTTGGCCTGATAGTTATACAGTATGTGGTGAATAACTGCTGCGCAGATCTATTTTTATCCAGGATCTAGTAAAAAGACTAAACCTATATTTGGATGCGTGTTTTGGGATAGCAAAAGGTAATGTCTAAATTTGGACAAATGTTTTCATTGTCTTTAAACCACAGTGGTTATGCCTCTAATTTAAAACTATTGTGTTACAAAAAAGTTGATGATTACATTTTGACCATGTAAATAAAGTCAGAAATCCAAATTAATTATCTGTCTGCTTTTCAGTTTTTTCTGGCCAAAATAGTAGTAGTAGGCCTAATATAACCAATATGTACACACCTCTTCGTATTTAGTCCACTGGCTCTTGGGAGGATCTGCATCTTCATGGTCAGGTCCAGGGCTCTCTTGATCCTGAACATCCTGTCATTGTAGACGTTTTCGGGTAGTCTCCGGAGAGCCTCTTTTACATCTGCGTCTTCATGTAGTGTGTCTTCACGCATTAAGCCTGGACAAAAAAAATGCTATTTAGCCCTATATTATGTTAAAATGCTCTAATAAATCACGCACCACGTACCAATTTTGTTGAAGCCAGACAAGCTGTAATACCATTTTCGTACCCCCAACAAGAGTCTGCCTGATGCCGCTATCAAGACAGTAATTTACATTTTAATATCAAAGTCACTTTACAATTACACCAGCGTTCATCAATCTACATGAAGTTTGTTCATCTCATGTCACAGAGGTTGATATTATTGTGGCCATAGCATAGTGGCAGTGCTGTTAGCATTAGCTAGCACAGGGACACCAAAGGACATCCGAATTGAATGTACATTATGAAGTACTAAAGCGGACAAGTCACTAATATTACTTCATGCCAAGCGTTGTCTATTAAGGCAATGCACAATATAGTAAAATGAGGCTTTGCAAGGCATATATTCACCGTAAAAATCTAAACAAGACGAGTATCATTTACCTGGTGCTCGTGACGCCATGTTGGATTGCGAAAACTGCTGCCGCGGTGACTTCTGGGTAAGGACTTCTCAGGTCATCGGAGTATAAACAGCTTTAAAAAAAAAAAAATTTTAAGTAGACCTATTGTGAGTTTTTCCCCAAATATTTAGGAATAAACTGTGGCATAAGTAGATCAATAATTCACTTAATTAAAAAAAAAAAAAATCACATTTTTTTCATTGCAAAACATAGAAATGAGTTAAAACTGTTTAGAAATAGAAACAGATCTTGTTCAAAACTACAGAATTGATAAGCTCCACGTCTTCTTTGTAAAATGCTAGATTTAAACTCTTACTATACTAATTACATGTTTTATTTGCAATCCTAATTTTTGAATAATCTCAAGAAAATACAGACAAGTGGGTGGGGATAGGTGGTGGGTGAAGACAAGGATTTTCTTAGCACTGGAGCATTAGCTGTAGGACAATATAAGATTACTCAAACATGCAGGAATCAATCCAAATACAACTTTGAGTACACTAATGATGAGAGAACACTGCTGTAACATTGTTAAAAACTCAGAAAAGTAGATTTTACACAATGGGTCCCTTTTAGAAGTTGTACTTTTTCGGATTATTTATGGTGCTATATGACTCAGGCTGATGTTGCTCAAAAAGCTTCATCTTAAGTTGATGTCCTCTCAAAATTATAAAAAACAGGCTGTATCATGACAAACCAAGTTTATTGTAGTCAGTTTAGCTTAAACAGTTGTAAAGACAGTTTAGTACTCTATTTGAAAGATCAAAAACAATCTGTGTATCCCTCTAGGTGGTTATTATAGAGTTTTTTGAAACAAATAAAAATCTTCTAATTTCACTGAAGCCAAATCTGAACAAAAGCTTTCATCTGGTAAAGAAATCAGGTTGTTGAGGGCAATGTAGTTAGGCTGTGCAGGGTCATACTGAGCTTTCCCCAAATATTCAAGGAACATATGTCGTTCTTTGACACGCAAATATTTTGTATTGAGAACCTGTGAAAAAATACATTTATTAATTATTGTAGAACTTTTTTTTTTTACTTTTTAAACTGAGACAAAGAAGAACAGATTTACAGCTTACCTGCGGGAACTTGACAATCAAGTGATGAGGCACTTGCATGGTATTGTGGAGTAAATCAAATATTTGGATCAGCTTCTTCTTATTTGCAGTGAGAACTTTTGGGACAGCCAGGACAATGTGCTGAATCTCATTCTTTTTAAAACCAAGTTCTATTTCACATACCTAACAATGTACACATATAAAACACAGCAAAAGTTAACAAGACTGGTTTAATAAATAAAGCTAAAGTCCAACTGATATTAAAATACCTTCAAATTTTCCTTCACGGGTTCCAGACTAGCACACAATAATCGAGGTAAACGAGAAATAATATTTCTTGTCTGGAAGAGATATTCACATAAGTGTTTGAACCATTTTACCTTTAAATTTCAAATAATAAATACATTTAAAGTAATAAAAATAAATAATAAATGTTTGCATAATTACATTGGCAACACTTAGGTTGAGTTGCTGCTGATAAAAGCCCATTCGGTTGTCCAGCCTCTTCACACTGAAGTTGAGCAGATATGGCGCTTTAGACACCATTGATGCTATAGTGTCTAAGTTGAACTTCTTGGACTTGAGATAGTTCACCCTTCGAACCCAAAAATAAAATCTCAGTACAGTTTAAAGCTTTGGTTAATAGTAGTTTTGCAAATCTAGTGTGGCTTGCCTTGTTTCCAAGTTTTCTAAACTCTCTGTGAGAATAAATGGATTGTGGGTGATGATATAACCAAAACGAGAGTCCTCAACCCCAATGTCTTTAAGAAACAGGAGCTTTGGTGCAACATCAGTCTCAAAATCAAGCCTCAGAAGCATAGAGCCCACATTAGGCCTTTGTTCGAGCTTCCAAAGATTGACACCTAGAAAAGAAAACGTAATAAACCAGAATCACATTGAGGGAATGATGTAAACAATAATAATAATGATCGTTTATATAGTCAGTGAATGGCTTATCATACTATATGTTATTACACAATGTTAATTACCTAGCTGCACAAGTTTGCTCAGAGTCTCAGATTCATCAACATAGTCTTTGAGTGAAGTGGATGAAGGAGGCAGAGCTGTGGGAAGAGATATTGTGACAGCTTCGTCATCATCTATCTCCTCCAGTGCCGAGGGCTCAACGTTAGCATCTACATCTAAAAACAAAATAATAAATGTAAACATTAAGCATAATAAATAAAAGCTGATATTTTCTGAGAAAAATAAAAGCAATCCTTGTACCTAGTGCCTCTTTTGTGGCACTTTGTAGGACACAACTTCTATTAGATACAAAATTTGTTGCTGTTGTCAATACTTCAAGGTGTTTAGCAGAGTTGTAATGACACATCTGCATTATTGTTCCTGTTTGGTTACTACTAGGTGATGAGGGAGCACAACTTTGCATTAAGTGAGACACACGTGTGGAAATCCTGGTGCCAAGAAGAGTTCTGCATCTCAGACACAACAGCAAACACCTTGGAGCCATTTAGATTCTGAAAAATAAGCAAATATAAGAATGTTGTACAACAGCATTCAGAAAAACAAAGCAAATTCCCAATAACAAGTCAAAATGCCAAGTATATCGTCGCTAAAAATTAACAGTTAGATTTATTTTTGTTAAGTGATAGTCTTGAACAAAACAATAAACTCCAAACCTCTTTAAATGTTGTCTTTGACAGAGAAAATGCGGCAATGTCAACAAAAACGTTTCACGTGCAAAATCCGGAAGCAGATGAAAACTGCGTTTCAGTGTTTGCAGCGCTATCTCCGCCTAGTGGCACGGATCGGAACAGCATCTACAGGTGGGTTTTCACATTCTAGAATGGCAAGGTGGAAGGTATATATATATATATATATATATATATATATATATATATATATATATAATATATATATATATATATATATATATATATATATATATATATATATATAATATATATATATATATATATATATATATATATATATATATATAAATATATATATATGGGAGGACAAGCCCCTATGGGGTGTACCAGCGGATCATGATTGACGTGGCTGATCTCAAGAAAACCTACCAATGACTTGAAAGGGCTGAGCACAGAGGCACTTATCCTGGCTGCACGGGAACAGGCCTTAAGCGACAGAGCCATAGAAGCCCAGATCTACCAGACAAGACCCAAGGTGTAGGTTGTGTAAAGACGCCCCTGAGATGGTCCAGCACAGGTTGTAAGATGCTGGCAGAGAAAGCGTACAAGGAACGCCACAACCAAGTTGTTTTAGACTGGAAACTCCAAGATCAAAGTGGGAAACACCACACAATGTGGTAGAAAATATTCTATAGGTCTTCCAGATACAGACAAACACAATGGTAATGGCAAACCAACCAGACATTGTGGCAGTGGATAAAAAGCAGAGGAAAGCAGTGGTGGTGGAAGTGGCAATACCATGAAACAACTTCTAGGACAAGAGAAAGAACAGAAATACAAAGCGCTCAGAGAAGAGCAGTGACCCTCAAACTGAAGGAGTGGCTCCAACAGATCCCTGGAAATACATCAGACATCTCAGTTCAGAAAAGAGCAGTCCTAGGAACAACTTCTACCAGAAGCGAGGGAGCTCTGTAGCCACTCCATAGGGGTTAAATTGAATTGAATTTCTTATTATGATTATTATGATTGATTGATGTATGTATGTATGTATGTATGTATGTATGTATGTATGTATGTATGTATGTATGTATGTATGTATGTATGTATGTATGTATGTATGTATTTATTTATTTATTTATTTATTTATTATAGCTAGGCCTATATTCTAACTTACCTTAAACTCAGGTGACTCAGTGCCAAATCACTACCATTGTATACAATAGCACTACATTTCCCAGAATTCCCCATTGCTCGGCCGCGGTGCTGGATGACAGCTATCCGGGCGCTGAACACCGCTGTACAGAGCGCAGACTACAAGGGCCATCATGGCAGCCACGGGTGGAGGGAAAATTAGGAACAGAAGAACGCACATCGCTTCTAAACCCTATGCCAAGAATAAACAGGTAAGCAACAACAAAGTAAACAAAAGGGAGCACTGTTGCGACCAAGCTGCATAAATCGTGGCCTGACATGTGTTTTGTCCATGTTATTGTTTTCATGAAGGTATTTATGGCCTGCTCGTGGCCTCCACGCGCTGTTAGCATGTCCGGGGACGGATGATGTGTTAGCAAGTAGACTTATGAACAACAAAATCAAGCGGGGTTGTCATGTCAGGATCGTAATGAAGGATGTGTTTTGTTGTAGTTTCTTTTTTAGTGGTATTTGACGAACGCGACAATATATCTGCTTTGAGGGAGATTGGAAGGCGGCAAGGAAGTGGATTTGTAACTGTTAGCTTATGTCGCTAACGCTAAGTAGCGCGCTAACTGCGAGCGGTGCATTGTTGTCTCCAGATCCTAACTTTCACAGCGTTGTTATTAGAGATGTCATTATTAGTTAGCTGCGTAATTAAACTGTAAATAACACTTGCGGCAAGTTATGTATAGAATTAGGTTAAAGTCTGTTCACGTCTGCTTCATTTTGACTCTGTTAACTGCCTCATTGCTAATGTTAGCCAAATCTCAGCTGGATTGCGCAGGAATCATTGGCTCCAAACCACATGGCTCTGTGCGTCAGGTGTCCGCTCACATATGCGCCGTGTTGTTTACCTAAAACTACTAACCTTTATTGTGCGAAAGTTCAGCATGTAAATGATGTGCTTGGAAAAGCTCTGACAAAGAAAAGTCTAGATTAGTTTATTCAATCAGTTAGTATAAAGTGAAATGACAGATCATACACATCACTCATGTGATAACTAGAACATCTATCTAACACCTGTGAGTATTGTAATAATAAAAAAAACATAATAATAATAATAATCGTGCATTCCAATCGTATATGCATTATAAAGGATTGTAATTTGTAAACCGTGGACAAAGTTCATTGAAGTTCTCACTTCAGAGAATAGAGCTCAGGACGAATGTCAAAAAACAGATGTTGCCATTGAATTAAAGGGAAATCCTTTTTGTGGCAGGTTTGTTAAACTTCCATAGGAATCCATTACCCAAAACAATGTAAAGTAAACCATAGTGCCTATTAGCAACCCAATAAACTTCAAAGTCCCTACTGATAAATATGTCACTCTGTAGTGTCAGAATAGATTTAAATAATTGCTAGCTTTAGTATTTAGTATTTTCAAATGTTCTTAGTTTTAACATTAGCTAGGCCAACTCAAAATTCCACCGATTCTGAAGTTTATATAAAGCTGGCAAACATAGTCAGCTTAGATATGGACATTTTTGTATTTGTGTTCCTTAAGAATGTAAACAACTTAAGTTACATAATAAATAGTGAATGACTGCTCTGAAGGAAAGGACCAGTGCAGAAGTGAACTTTGGCATTTGTGGTCACTTCATCTTCAGTAGCTGTGTTTACTCTTGGGTTAAAGTTCAAAGCTGTTCTTGGTGTAGGTGTAGTTTACAGATAAGAAAATTGTGAGGGGCCCCTGTTTTGACTATTGCTAATGGAAGACAATAACGTAACAATGTGTTGTCAATTTACAGCAACCATTGTGGTATTTTGAAACATGGCTGCAGTAAAACTTCTGAAATTCCAAACCACATTTGAACACATGGCTTGTGTATAGAAGAGCCTGAGCTATGAAATAATTACATAATTATTGCTCCAAGTAATTTTACAACTCTTTTTGTTGTTGTTGTTGTTGTTGTTGTTGTTGTTGTTGTTGTTTTGTTTTTGCTGTTTGTTAATCAACTTTTGGGTCAAATGGCACAGTGCTGCTGACAACAGCTGTAGGAAGCACATAGAAGGAGTTGGCAAAAATTTGGTTGCGGCTGGCTTTAATGAAATTCATATGACAAATTATGTTCAGTTTAGGGGTTCTCAAACTTTTTCAGTTCAGGGACCCCTTATCGGCTCAAAAATCTTCCAAGGACACCCCCATTCCTTTTCGCTCCGGTATCGCATTAAAATTCAGAAATTAAAGCCAAGTTATATATCAAATGTGAATAAATGGTTCATTTCCTATGGTATTTTATACTGGTTTACTTGTTTCTATTCAAAGCTATCTTTTCTATCCAAAATTCTATGTTTAGGATGGTGAATCACAGAAAATGATTATATTTAAAAAATGACTAATGTTTCAAAAAAATTTGGGGTTACCCCCTAGACATGATCCAGGGATCCCCAGGGGTCCCCGGACCCCACTTTGAGAACCACTGGTTTAGTCTAATTCAGAATCACATTGTTGCCTGTTTGAATAAATTAATATGTAGTCTAAAAGATGTCATTGGTTGTAATGTAAATGATTGCACATATATATTAAAATATAGTATTGTATTCGTTTTTTCTTTAGCAGCAGACGGGCTTGATCAGTCGAGTCACAGACACAGTGAAGAGCATTGTTCCGTCATGGCTGCAGAGATATTTTAACAATGAAGAAAGTTCACCTGGAGCTGCTTCAGAAAGAACAGAGCAGAACTATCAGACAACTCTTCCTTCAAATGGAAGTGAAGAGGGACCACCTCCTCTGGATGGACGTGACTCCCCTGAGCCGAGTACAAGTAATGCAGGTCCGTATACTGTAAACTTCAGTTATTGCTGTTATATCAACTCCAATGAAGAGCAGATCAAGGCTCACATGACCTTCTCTTTCAGAGCCCTCGACGAGTCGTGCTTCCCTGAACTTTCAGGAGTACGTTCTCTCCCGGCCTCCTCTTAGTCGCTCACATCTCCACTTTCCTCCACTGGATGCCTCTTCTCCAGCTGTTGGGACGTCCTCTGGTCTTTTCTCCCAGCCCTCAACTTCGTCGGTCCCTGGACCCTTCTCCACAGGTTTCTCTTTAGTTAAAGAAATCAAGGACAACCTCTCTCAGCATGAGGATGACAATATTTCTACAACAAGTGGCTTCTCATCACGGGCATCAGACAAAGGTATTAAAGTAGAACAGAACAAAGTAAATTTATCAATTATTGTAACTACCAGTAATTGACTTGAAATTATTGTCCACGAATGTAGTGGTGTAATATTTATACTGTCTATACAACCTCCAAATCATGCCAAATGCTGAAAAAGTAACACAGGACACATTTAGTGTTTTTGATGAAAAATGCCAAGCACCGTCACTTGTTCTGATAAAAAAAGTCGTTTATCTAAACAACTTTTAGAGTCTAAACTTATTGGTTGACCAAAAGTTCCTCAAATCAATATATTAATTAAGAAAAGGCTACTAATTGACTTTCTTTTTAAGACAAGCGCTATATTTTTCTTCATATATTGCAGATGTCCCAAATTCTAAAACTGCTTCACTCCCTCAACTGTGGTCTCCAGAGACAGACAGAACGAATTCTGGTTCTCAGTCATCTCAGGCCAATCTGAAAAAGCCTTCATTTAACTTGTCAGTCTTTGGGAACTCATCTAATGTAAGTTATATGTAAATGCATTTACAACTGATAAATGATGCCTTTTTAAAAGATAGTATGTTTCTATGTATGTAAATTAAATCTTATTTTTTTTCTGCATAGTCTACAATAAACAGCATAATCCTAAATTCAAGTCAGCTTGGAGATTCTCCATTCTATCCTGGTAAAACAACATATGGTGGCGCTTCTGCAGTCAAAAGCTCTCGGACACGTCCTGGGACGCCTTACCAGGTCAGCATTAACATTTACATCACTTTTTCCTAATACAGAGTGAAATTACCTTGCATGTTTTGTTTGTGTAGGCCCCAGTGAGGAGACAGATCAAAGCCAAACCGGCTGGTGCTCAGCCCTGTGGCGTAACAAGTGCGACTGCTCGACGAATACTGCAGTCACTGGAGCGCATGTCCAGTCCTTTAGCTGTAAATTTGCATATTCATACATCAAAATTCTCTATCTTCAAGTCATTTCAAACCCTAATTTTTTTAATTTCCTCAATATCATAGGATGCAAGGAGAATTCCATCAACATCTGCATCTTCTATGTCAGCAGTAAGTTCAAACATCCAGATCTAATGCTTTTACAATTTACATAACTTTTCACAAATATCTACAACTGTTTAACTGTTTTTCTGTAGTCAATAGATGGCACAAGTATAGAAGTTTCTCCGTTTCAACCTAAAAAGAAACGGGTAAGCAGTAACTGACTCTTCACACATTTTTATAGTAAATGTCAGAATTCGTGTGTTCTGAGTAAGTTAAGCAAACTTCACAGATAAACAGTAGCTTCATTGTTGTGACCCAGCAGCATTTGTTGCTGTGTGTCTTCCTGTCTGTTGCTTGTTGGCTTCGGTTACAGTTAACCATATTCTCCGCACATCAGGCAGCTGTTAACCCTTGTCTTCTGTGTTTTTGCTGTGTATTAAATAATTTGAATTAGAAAAGATGCACTTTATATTATATATGCAATTTTTCTTTTATGGACAGTGACAAACGTCTTTGAGCTGTGATTACTAATATTATTGTACCATTCTAGATGGAAAACGCCCCACCGGTGCAGAGGCTGACAGTGTCTACAGCAGCGCCTATGTCAACAAATCGTTCTGTGTCCTTCAGGCCCACCCTAACCCCAGGGACAGTGAACCGGGCACTGGACAAGACTCCGAGGGACACAGTCAGTGTAACTGTAATTTATAAATATTCTGCACAAAAAGATTGCTGCATTCATTCTTTTTGATTTGTTCCCACAGCCAACAAGACAATCTCCACAACTTCCGGAAATGTCTTTAAGGTATTATATTAAATTTTTTTTCTCTAAGTGTTTCGTGGATGTCAAACCTTACAGTTTTTTATTTCTCTCCCAAGCACATTTGGTTCTGGTGCTCAAGTCTACCCTCTGTCCAGCACTCCTGCAGCCAGTGCAGGTGGATCTGGAGGTGGAAAAATGAAGAGGGAGAGGAGCAGCGCACGGCCTTCCTCCAAGCGACAAGATGATGATGAGGTGAGATTTTTCATTCATTCATTTTTTTCATGCAATACACATTCAATTGTGACATCTTTCATGCTCTAGATAAAAGCCAAATGTGCTAAACTTTAGATAAGTTAAAAAAAGAAAGATTAACAATAACAAAAATCTACTGCTTTGTTCAAGCTGACTCATGAATCAGTGATCAACAGAAACACACAAAAGACACTAAACTGTTCAAAAGCATCACACTTTAGGTTGAGGCACTTCCTGTGTTTTGAACCTAACAATGTCTTTTATCTTTTTCCACATCATTAGGTTGCTGAAGCACCTGACCTGCCAGCAATTTCACTTCCATAGGCAGTTCTGCACTGCCCTCCTTTACTTTCTCCTCCCCGGTGCCACCTCCAACCACAACCACCACATCTAACTCTACCAACATACTGACTGGAACCCCTGTCAAAGAAACTAACAAAGTCCTAAATAAGGTTTGTCTTTTCTGTTTTTATGAGCACAGCTCCATTGGCAGATTGTTGTGTGTGTGTGTGAATTGATTTCTAGACAACATCAATCTGGGTAGACGGCCGCTGAAAGCTGTTGGGTAAAAAAATAGAATGTGTAGAATGAATATTTGAAAGAGGAGAGAGAGAAAGAAAGGAGCGAGAGGAGACAGGTAGTACCACAGAATTCCTACTCACGCTGTGTTGTCTAACCTACATCAGTTTGTTTGTTTGTTGTTGATACGAAACAAGGAAAAGCTGACTTTCTCAAGCCCATCCCCTGTTACCATGGTAATCACCAATCACTCATATTATAGTAGTTTAAAGCGACAAGTGAAGTGATGATAGCGTCAACTCTTTCATAACTTTTGTTTGTAGCCACAGTAATTTATTTTTAAACGTACTCTGTTGCATTTTAGCAGGTTTATAACTTAAGTTTTAATAAAAAATTATTACACTATTGAAGAGGGTCTATAAAGGGCAAATGTGTTTCATAGTGCTGTCAAGCGACTAAAAAAATAGAGAGATTAATTGATTATGAGCTGTAATTGATTAATTATTTTTAACCAAAAAATTACTGAGAAAAACACTCAACTTAAGTCTTTTTGTTTTGTTTTTATCCAATTTAATTAATTACATTAATGTTGCAGATGGGAAATATTAATATATTGCAAAAAATGAAGACTTTAGGAAGTTTTTGAACGTAACATTCCCGTTCATCACTCCAATAACTTTCGCCTGCTTCTTTATTTTTGTCTCCTTGTTACTCATCACCAGGTAAAGATTTCAAAAGAGATTAATGCGATTAAAAAAATTAACTCGATTAATATGTCTGTAATTAATTAATCTCAATTAATGCGCTAATTTGACACCCCTAGCGTTTCAGTGTAGACTAGCCAAAAATTCAACATTGCTTATTAGATAAAATAATGTAAATTTATAGGTAGATCTAAAAGTAGCTTGTGGCTGAAAAGGTCAAGTACCACTGCTCTAGATAGAAGATAGAACCAAGAACCAAACTTAATCTTTCTTTTTTTTTTTTTTTTTTTTACAGGAACCTATTGTAGCAACAACGCTGCCAAGTGCACCATTCACATTTTCTTCACCTATTGTTAAGCTACTGCTGCTAGTCCACCTTCCTTTTCCCCAACGGTATGAATATACTTATAAAAAAAAATGCATAAAGTTATCGGGAACCTGATGATGATAATTTATTTTATTTCCAGGCTGGGTTTACCTTCAGTGCACCTGTTGCAAAGTTGGGCCCCTCTCTGTCAAACGCCAACTCCAGTGTACCAGTATCAGCTTCAGGTTTGATGCTTTAATCAAATTGTTTTGCCTGTGATTTTAAATGTCAGACACAATTATTATTCATTGATAATTGTAATTATTATTAATTTTTTTTGTAGTGAAACCAGTAACAAACAAAAGCACAGAGGAGTTTGAAGGACCCTTCAAACCAGCAAAGACCTTAAAACAGGGGAGTGTGCTTGATCTCCTCAAAGATCCTGGTGAGTCCTCATCTGAAGTTTTAATAAAGTTTAGATTAGAGTGAAATTATGGGGTCTTCAGCGCCACTAATCGATCTTTTTGCATGTTTTTTTGTCTAGGTTTTTCATCTCCTGTGACGCCAAAGACATCAACTGCAGATGTGACTTCAAAATCATCTAACCCTCCTGCATCCTCAACTTCCACAACCTCCTCTCAATCCCAACTGTCAGATATTTTCAAACCGCAGCCAGGCTGGAGCTGTGACGTCTGTTTGGTGCGGAACAAACCTACCGACACAAAGTGTGTGTGTTGTTCCACCCCTCAGCCCAACACATCTTCTCCCAAACCATCTGACAGTAAACCTCCCGCGCCTCCCTCTATTGACTCTGCCCCTACTACCACCACCTCCTCTTCCTCCTCCTCTTCTGTAGGGTTTGGAACTCTCTTTACCAAACCAGCAGGAACCTGGGACTGTGACACATGTCTGGTTCACAATAAACCAGAAGCTGTGAAGTGTGTGGCTTGTGAAACGGCAAAGCCCGGGACAGGACTCAAGTCGTCGCTTACGCTTCCTTCTGCTTTCTCAGCTGTAAAGACTGTTTCTCCAGCTCCAGAGTCTATTTCTACCGTAACAATTGGATTTGGAGACAAATTCAAACCACCAGAAGGCTCGTGGAAATGCGATGTGTGTATGGTGCAGAATAAGGCAGAGGACTCGAAGTGTGTGGCCTGCACGACTCCTAAACCTGGTAATGTTTTCTTAACATGATCTGTTGATGATCGTTTTTTTTTATTCTTAAACTTAACATTTTTATTAATGCATCAGGAGCTTCTGGAACAACCACAGCGGCGCCTCCAGTAGCAGCCTCATCCTCAGCACCCTCATTACCCACTAGTACTCCTGTGTTTGGCTTTGGAGACAAGTTTAAGAAACCAGAAGGCTCCTGGTCCTGTGATGTTTGTCTAGTGTCTAACAAAGCTGCTGATGTTAAGTGTGTTGCATGCCAGACACTCAAACCAGGAGCCAAAGAAGAGCCCAAAGGTATCCTGCTGCAATGCCATTGCATTATTACAGTTTAAAATGTACATAATTTCACTAAATTGTCTTTGTCTCATCTAGCGTTTGGAACAACCTTTGGTTCATCATCAACTGAGACCAGCAACTCCTCTCCTTTTGGCTCCTCTACATCTGGTGGAATAAAATTTGGCACGGACAGCAGCTCATCAGGATCTGGAGGTTTCAAATTTGGAGGTTCATTTCCAGATACATCCTCAACATCGGGTGGATTCAAATTTGGAACCACC
This sequence comes from Mugilogobius chulae, assembly GCA_038363315.1. Taxonomy (NCBI): domain Eukaryota; kingdom Metazoa; phylum Chordata; class Actinopteri; order Gobiiformes; family Gobiidae; genus Mugilogobius; species Mugilogobius chulae. Next base: position 29,862,438 of record CM076408.1, read on the forward strand.
TTTGGAAGCTCCTCATCTGAAACTAAAGACAATTCTGCTTTATCAGGGTTTAAATTTGGCTCTTCATCTGAGGGTTTTAAATTTGGGACTGCCTCTACTGATGACAAAAAATCAGAAGAACCTGCCACTTCTGGATTTAAATTTGGAAATGGAGGTGGGATTGTTTTTGGGACTGGTTCCTCTAGCGCAGAAAATGACTCGTCTAATGGGGGCTTCACATTTGGACTATCAAAGCCTGAAGAAAAAGGAACAGAGAGCACTTCTACTCCTACTACTGTTAGTTTTGCTCCCTCTGCAGAGAAGAGCGACAGTCCAGCACCCTCCACCACAGCACTGTCAGACAGCATCTCATCTACAATCTCTAAACCAAACACTGGCTCTTTATTTGGAGGGTTGGCGACTTCTACAACTTCTGGGTCTGTTACTTTTGGGGCAGCTGAGGAGACACCAGCGCCCACATTTTCTTTTGGAAAGCCAGAAGAGAGAAAGGAAATCTCTCCTGCTCCATCAGCATTCATTTTTGGTGGTGCCAGTAAAGACCCGGCACTGGCACCGGCACCGGCACCGGCCCCGGCCTCAACTGGGGGCTTTTCCTTTGGCAAACCACCTGCTCCTGCAGATCAACCCGCCTTCACCTTTGGCAAGCCAGCAGACAAGAGTGAACCTACTGCAACAGATCCTCCAAAGCCAGTGTTCAGCTTTGGGCAAAGTGCAGCAGGTATTTATATGATTACTGCGTGTGTATGCATGGAATGTACTTTTTTAATAATGTTATTCACAGTATTTTATCTAGAGCGTTTTTCTTGTTTAACAGATTCAACAGGTGCTCCAAAACCTGCATTTTCCTTCATGCCAAGCAATCCCACCACAAATTCAACATCCTCCTCCACCTCTACAGCAACGCCCAGTTTGTTTGGAAACAGCACCAGTACCTCTGCTTCTGTGGCAGCTCCATCTCCTGTGCCTAGCACTTTTGTGTTTGGTCAGGCTGCCACATCCTCAACTGACCCTCCTCAAACCAAAGCATTTGTATTCGGTCAAAGTCAGGATAGTCAGCCGGCTGCACCCTCGGCTTTGAACCCTGCTCCTGCTCAGCCCTTTATCTTCGGCGCCTCTGCCAATGCTGCTCCTGCTGCTCCATCCTTCAACTTTGGAGGAGCAGCTCCTCCTGCTGCCGCTTCCACGGGTTTGTGTTATTTAATGAAACTTGTTCATTAGTTACCTTGTGACAGACAGATCTATTTATTGTTTTCTTTATTTCTCACATAAAGCTCCCTCAGTTGCCCATCACCGTTTGCCTTCAATTCAGCTGCTTCAGGCAGCTTTGGGGCCAGCCAGACTCCCTCTTTCGGTTCTTCATTTGGATCCCCATTTCCAGCACAGTCTTCTCAGCCTCCAGCTTTTGGAGCAAATACCAATACAGCACCTGTGTTCGGACAGACCAATTCTGCACCTGTTTTTGGAGCTGCTGCAAATTCCGCACCAGGTAACAATAAAAACATTTTTGTTTGTTGTCATATTGTATATTACTCTTATTAAAGATATAAAATAATGATGCACTTTGTTAGCAGGTGGAGGATTTCAGTTTGGTGGTGCTGGTGGTTTTGGCGCCTCAAGCGCCACTTCAGGGGTGTTTACTTTTGGTGCAGGTTCAGCAACCCCTGCACCATCTGCTACACCTACCATTGCCCCACAGCCTGGAGCAGCACCCGGAGGATTCAATTTCTCACAGGGACCAGCATTCAACATTGGGTAAGTAAATGTTGTAGTCATTGAGAACAAGCTTTCTATTGCAAGAGGATATATAAGATCATCCAAATATCTTTGAGCATCCTTTATATCTCCATCGGAGAAACCTACACGGAACAACACACACTTACATTAATGACCATACCAACAATTTTTTTTTTGTTTGTTTGTGTCTTTGTAAGCTAAAAGTGCCTGATCATCTGTGACCTCAGTTTTATCTTGAGTAAAGATAAGATATTCTTTATTTGTACCACAATTTTGGATGTATTACTTCTATGCCCACAATGGAGAAATTCCATAATAATATTTTTTTTTTTTTAAAGACTACAAAATATAGATATAGATATAATAGATGAAATTGAACATAATTGTCTTATGTACAATAAGTTGCTGTAATGGCTGAGCACAGCGCAGTAAATGGCAGAATAAATGATATAAATGAAATAATATAAATAAAAAATTAAAGACATATAATTTTTGACATTTGTTTGTAATTTAGATTTCAGTATACTGAAATTGTTAAGCTTTTTTATTGTGACAGTAGAATATTGTACTGCTGCTTGTGTCAATATGAAAATTGTTTTTTTTTTTTTTTTTTTTTTCAGGTCAAATAAATCATTCTCGTCTCCTGGTGGACCAGCAATTGCAGGACGTAGGATTAAGACAGCTGTACGCCGACGGAAGTAGAACCCTGTGGATTCAACTTAGAAGTAGACCTGACTAAGACTTTACTCGATTGGACGTCTGAAAGATGGTTGGCAATCTATTAGTGATTTGTGTCCTAGACATGTGGACTGGGTTAGCTTTCACATATAGACCAGAGCCGTTAATGAGACTGCACCATAGGACTTAACATACAAAAACTGTTGACTGAACAATAAATACATTAACATTCAAGCTCGACTCCAAACAAGCAAAACAGTCATATCTATATTTTCAACACCTGCAATTGTCTGCTAGACTTGAGGCATGTGTTTTTTTGTGTTTTTTTGTAATAAAATTACAAAGGCAAAAACTGCAAAATTCAAAGAGATGTGAGTGTACACAAAATCCTATTGAGTATGTATGCTGAGGTTTGAGCTGTGGTGTGCAGAGAGCCAGTGTGGTATAAGATCTCCACTTCCTATTATCTATTTAGACTGCTCCTTCTGACCGTGGGAGACAGTAGTGACTGAGGAGTTGCTGGAGATGGGTAGCCATGTTGATAGTTTTGTGTGCTGTATGTACAGGGATGCTTTGTGCCGTGAATGCCGCGTGCTTGTTTTTTCCCTGTTATGTACAGACTTGACGTGTGATTGGTTCGTTTGTACTTGCTGAGGTTGTTTGTTGAACAACAGTAATCACCCAGGTTCAGAGCGATCCTGGGTAAAAAAGCATATGAATGTCTAATCTTAACAAAGGGGAGTTAGGACGGAGGGTGGGGTTTGGAGAGGGGTATTTGTGCACTGTGGAGGTGGCACCGGCCTGTTCAACTTCTTTGTAGAACTTTGTAAATGCCTAGATTTTGAACTCTTGTTAAGCGTTTGGTTGTTTGAGCTCACTGGTCGCCTCACTCACTGCTTCTTGTGCTCTTCCTGTCTCCTTCCTCTGCCTGCGTCCTTCAACCCCTTTACCTCTCTCTGCCTCTCCCTTTTTGTCTCTTAATTGGCCTTTGAATATTATAAAACCTGTAAATAGTAATATTTTTTTTAATCTGTGAAAGTTGAATTTTTGTGTTACCAACTCCACATTCTGCATTTTGTTGTCTTTAGAATTTATTATGTATATTCCTATATTCAAAGTTGCCCAAATCCATTTAAAAGTTTAAATGCAAATTGGATAGCCTTTAATGACTAAAGGTATATTGGCTTTTCTGATCCACTTTTGTTTGGACCAAAACCAGTATTGTATAAAGTATTATTAAGTATATATTTTTCTATTGTGTGTTTAAATGGACAAGGGTGACTTTGGATGATAAGGAAGTCAGTTTAATTTTAAAGCCATGACTATTACTGGATGAGTGATAAAATTAAAACCATGGGTTAATTACCATCAATAAAATATATATAAAAAAAAAACGTTTTTTTTTGTTTGTTTGTTTTTTTTTACATACTTTTTATGCACAAATTATCAAACAAGGCAAACTGTACTTTTACTTTGCCACTGTAGTCATTCTCTTGATGAAAAGTCTGATGACTACAGTGTGCGTAGAAAAGGTGACATACTGTAGTTTGTCATGCACACACCACATTCATACATGTTGAAGTGCTTTGGCTAAGTTCACAAAAAGTTGTGAATGTGTTTTAAAGTTAGTGGATAAGCACTGAGTTACTGTACTGCCCAACAGGAAAAATGCAGTAACTGACCAAAAAACATTTCTTATTGCCTGTTTTACTTATTTTGTCAAAGATTGAGCTAAAGGGAACGCCCCCCTTAGCTCAGTCCGTTTGTGGCTTCTTATACCTGAGGGGAGTGAGTTTATCCCATACCACCACACACTTCTCCATACTGGTCCCTCGTGTGGGCCTACACCGGTTACATATATACACACACACAAACATTTTCAGCTTAAAAGTAAAACATTTTAATGTTTTTAATTGCTAATTTACTCATCCTAGGGTATTTTTTAAACACACAAACCTTAGTGTAGCTCTGACAAGCACAAAAAGGACAGAGTCTAAAATTTAATACTATTTTTCTGTGTTTTTTTTTTTTTGTTTTTTTTTTTTGTCGTTGTTGGGCAGTGTAGTTTCCACATGCATTTTAATATTAAGATGAATATTTTAATATTATAATAGTGTTTTTCACCACTGGAATTGATAGAATTTTTAATTTAAGTTTGAAATTCTGTGTATATGCTGCCTTCCCATGCAACTGGGATCTGGAATATTTCTCAGTTGAAAAATGGAGCTAAGGAGCGAAAATTCTGCCTCAGTAATCAGCACACCTGCGCTTCATCTCAGATCCAATCATGTCTCGCTCTGCGCAGCTTGTTCAATCAGCTTCAGCTCTCCTCCTCCTTCTCAGCCTATCAGGGCGTCAGAGCCACATTCAAAAGAGCAGCTCAACCTCTGCTCTCGGCTTCAGCTGTCGCAAGCGTCATTTCGTCTCATCGCAACCCTCCTCCTCCCCATCTCCACCTCAACTTCCACCTTCTTCCTCTCAACCACCACCAGTGTCTAGGCTCCGGGGGGAAATCTCCTACTCCAACAGCTCATCATTTATCGCATGCACATTGTTTTCTGCCGGGGCCTAAGCGCCAAACCTGTAACAATAAATGTCATCATTAATCGCATCATTTTGTCTGTTTGAGTCTGTCCAGGTTGAAATACCAGTTCTGAGTTCAAACAAGCCAACTGACGTTCCGTGCACACACATACTAGTGATAGTAGTGTGTAATTTTGTATTATACATACAGTATTACGCAACACTTTTCTAATCAAGGCAAATTATCAGTATAGTAAGTGGTCTGAATATAACCAGAGAACAAGCCAAATTATTTAAAATATGATTGCGCCCATGGAAGTATATTATAATGCATCCATGGTTGTTTTGTAGCGTTAGCTAAATGCATAGATATGCTAATGTTGCTAACGTCTACACGGCACTTTAAAACACCTTTTAAATGTTGATTTATAACTTGCAACTCGAAAACAACTGTTTGGGTTAATGCATTTATAGTCTACACGTCGAATTTGTGCATTTTTTAACAATTATTTTCGAGTTCAGTAGATACATAAATTCATTTTACTCGTACAATTTCCTACTTGACAAATGGACATAAAAAAAAAAAAAACGTAGACCGCAAGTAACTAATGAGTCTGCAGGTCTGCAGTGTTGCCTTAGAAACGGCAGACATCACATTAACATTTAGAAAGATGTCTACTCAAAGTTGGTCCAGTGGAAAGCAGCACATTGGCTGATCTGATGTGGTGAGTCTGTTTAAAGTAACTTTAGATGCAATTTCGTTGTTCAAGTGTTTTAACAGCGTAATTGCATCTAAATCCATTGCTAGGTTGATCATATTGATGATAAAGCATTATTTCTTGACTAGGCGGTGCAAACGAGAACCAGAGCAGCGGCTGGGGTTTGAACCACAGCTGGGTCTGTGTACCTACACCTCATCGAGCTGTTGGCCTCCAAAACCCTCCACAATGAATCTGAACCAGGAAACTGTTTGTGCCTTCACCAATATTTCCCAGGTTATTTCCTAAATAACCTGTGTTTTTTTTGTTTTGTTTCGTAAATCATTTATAATACATCCATGGTGTACACACACGCTCTCTCTCTTAGGTTCCTGCTGCTGTTCGTAACAGTGAAGCACATCTGAGCTCCAGATATTTGGAGATCAGTCAGTGGCGGAGTCAGATCGCAGATTGTGTCAGCCGAGTTAATCAGGAAATAACTCTCATGGATCAGGTATTTGGCTTCATCATGTTGTGCATTTCTTTAAAAGCATTTAAAGATTTTAAATAGAATACAGTGCATGCTGGGATTGGGTTTTGGATATTAACTTTCTGTTGTTTTAAAGAAAATTAACTTACTGTACTTTATGTATAAGAAAATAAAATTTCACAGAAATGTTGCTTCCACTCTAAAGTAACCCCTGGTACTGTCCAATTTTGGTACGTGTTTCTAACAATAATTTGAGGACAGCATCCACCATATCTTTTTTGTAGTTACAATTGTTTTGATTAATCATATTTTCTTTGAGCAGATGATTGACACAGCTGAGAGCCGCCTGGCTGAGCAGCAGCAGTACAGTCGACTGGTGGGAGACTGTGTTTCTCTGTGCAACAGCATCACTGTGGACTGGGTCAAACAGCTGGCTGTGATGGCAGAGCTCCGGAGAGAAGAGAGTCTCAATGCAGAGGTCAAAGACATGCTCCAAAGGCAAATATGGGCATTGAAGGACAAACTGAAGTAAGTCATCAGAGGAGTTATGCACAAATTATTATCAGGCAGCAAGTGTCACTGACTAAAGCAAATATAGTTCTGACTTTATATGACACTTTATTACTTGGAAATTATTTAGAGATTGTTTCTCACTATTGTTTTTTTATGCAAATAAAAGTAAAATCATACAACACAGTATTGATATGGATAGAAATAATGTATATACTGTACATCCACAGCTTGGTGGATGTATATGAATAAATTGGACAGCCTGTAAACTTTTTATCATATAATTGTTTATGAGTTCTAGCCAACATTTTTTATACATTTTGCCAAGTTTAAAACAAAACAAATGTGGCATTCATCAACACAGTCTCATTTAAATGCATATATTTACCTGGGCATGTTACTGGAGTATCAGGAGCAAGTTTGTAGCCTTTTTTTGTGTGCTTATTCTATAGCATCTGTTTAAACGCTTTTCGCAAAATGAAAAAGTGTGAAATAAAAATGACTATTTTGGTTGAAGCCAGACAGGGGCATTTTCTGTTAAGTTTCGTTAGCATTTATAAATAATGACACATTTTTAGATCCATCGTAGAAATGAACTAGGGCAGCAACACATCACAAACACACGCATAAAAGGACAAATTACGTGGTATGCATAGGCTTTTGTATGCATTTCAGTGAGATCAGGCTCTATTTATTCACTTTAGTTTTTTTTTGCATATTTGACAAGTAGACACAACATTAAGTCCAAATCAATGTACTCAAATCATTCAAAAGCTCCAACAAATGATTTCATGTTTCTATTTTTCCTTTTTTTGTGTATGTATAGTTCCTTGAAGCAGATTCGTTCTCACCTTTTGTCCGACCATCAGGACAAGACTGAAGCTGTTAAACTCACCTCAATATGTATCACGCTTAACCCCACTGCACGTGCTTCCCATCGTCCATCCTCAAAATACCAGCCGAGCCGTGTGAGCTACGACCACTGGCTCAACAACTGCAGTCGTCTGAAAACAACTGCAGACAAACAAGTCAAGGAGGCATCTTCATTTCGGGCAAATCTGAGCTACACCTTTAACAATGTAATTTGTCTTTCTTTGTTGCATGTGTTGTTATTTCTTTCTGAGAATTTTTCTAATACATTTGAAATATTATAGGTCAGACATACTCAGGATTGCCAGTGTCAAAAGGTAGAAGCTGTTTTGAGGAGGGCCATTCATAACCTGAATAACACAGAGGAGACAATGCTTTGGGAGAGGCGCAAAGTAAGTCTTTTGTCTAGTCGTCTATTGATGTGAGCTGATTAAGCCCAAGTTCTTTATTGTTATTGGTCCAAGCCAACATATTGTCTAATTTGTTTCTTCAGTTACATAATGAAATTGCCGACTTAAAAAACTCTATTCAGAAGATTTCAAGTCAAGCTCAAAACTGTGACACGAGGCTTCACCTAACAACTCAGCGTTTGGACATCCTCAGCTACAGACCCAGAAAAGAGCTCTGCGTTGATCAGGTACATATTTAGTGATAATACTATATGATTCAGTATTTTAAAAAATTCTTGTTTTAATTTTTTTACACCTAGCAACATATTAATTTAAATAACGTTGTCTCCGATAGCCTGTTGTCAGCCTGACCCTTGAAAAAAGTGACTTGACTAACATTGTAATTGGGCTTCGTCCAGTTTTATTTCACTCCCAGTAAGTAAGCACTTATTTTATTGTGATATGCATGAATTCATAAATATAGAGTAATAGAAAATCTAAATGAATGAAGCTTAAAAGTCTCCATAAAACCAGTTACTTTGACTTTTTCATTTATGTCATTTCCAGGCAGAACATGGAGCTCACAGTTCTGCGCTTGAAGACATTGGAAGACAATCTGGCCAAAAATGCAAATGCTCTGGATATAATGCACAGATGCCTGAACCGCCACCAGAGTGTTGTGACACAGCGCCACACCACAACTTTCATGAGCAGCCGGCCCAGGACAGTGAGGCCCTTGGGCGGTTCTTTCTTTCTTTAGAACTGTTTTCCTTTCAGGTCAATAGTAGCACAAATAAACATACTCAGCTTCAAATGAACTTGTCATAGGATTAGGGCTAGTAAAGGGTGCAAGTCTCAGGGTTTGTCTTATAATAAATGAATAACACTACAAGGTCAATTTGTGCAATCTTCCATTTGTTTTAGGTCAGTTTATCATTTAATAGTTATCGAGATAAAACATCTGAGGCACAATTAGAAGTCTGCTGCACTTCACTGTAATTGATAAAATTTGGAACTCCAATAAACAGGAAACACGATCACCCAAGCCACATTCAAATCCATAAAAGTTTTAAGTTGAAGACCATGTTTGTGACACATTTTAGTGGCTTAAATTGTAGCATTCTCTATATGTTCGTTATCTAGAATATGGGACTAGCCTATGTACCCCATCCCCTCTATAGGAGAGGGCTACTTTAGGGCAAATTTAAAGTCATATTATGTATAATTCACTTTTCATCACTAGTTTGCTCAAAGTCATATTTGGATTAATCATGCACGTTAGCTCAGCAGCTGCTCTAGCGCAAAAAATACATAAAAAATTATAATAAATAAATCATGGTTAAGTGAATTTTTGAGCGTTAAATTCTTGGAGAGAAATAACAGTGTTTTCAAATGTAAGCCAAATAATATTCACTACCATTAGGCCTACATTTTAGAAACGTTGAGTGCTCACTACTGCACTAACGTTTCAATGTCATATCATTAATAATCTAATAACTTTAGACATGAGATAGCCTATTATCAGATTTAAGAACAGTGCCCGCTGTGACCTTCTCCGGTCCCGGTGAGGTTCACGGTGTTTAAGCGACACTTAGCTGGTGTTTTGTATCTGTTGTCCGGAGGTGTCACGTCTTTAACCGGGTCACTTTTATTGTAGCAACGGCCCTTAGCAACGAGTGTTAGCAACGTTGCTCCCACAGCTCGTGTCCGTGTGCAGGCATGCGAGCTGTGCCGGACTCTACCGGGGCGTTACACAGGTATTTGGATTAACACTGTGTAGTTTTGGGGTCACTTCTTTATTTTTATGGACAGGTGGCGACATGGGCTGCGGCAGCTCGACCAGCACCACGGTGGTTCGACCACTAGTCCCGGAAAACCTCAAAGGAGACGAGGTAATGACGAGTTATGTCCGGCGACAAAGCGAACCGATGCAGGGGGTAAAATAGATTAGTTATAAAACACCAAAGTTAGCAGTAAGACGTTCTGATTGAATTTAAAAATATTAGAAAAATGTAACTAAACTGGACAACTTTGTTTCTAAACTTTTTATTTTGTTCTTTCTTTGTAAATAGTTACCGCTAGAGTAAAGTGAAAGTATTTGCCTCTTTGAAAAAAAAAAAAAGTTAAGCTAACGTTAGTTTTCATTGTTTTAGCTTAACCAGTATATAATAAAGACTCACCAAAGGTAGGCTTACTTGTGTTTCTTTTGCTGATAGTTTTATAGCTAAATCTACTTGTCTGGCCTGTAAACTTCCATAATAATATTCTATAATAACAATAATTTACCTATCATAAAGTAGTAAACATTTTTTTTTACATTATGACATTTTGGACAAATCAAAACATAGTATACTATACTTAAATGAAGATATTTAAGATTGCAGTAAACATTTTGTTTGTTTTTGCCCAATTTGGCTGTTGATGAGGTTTATAATTGTCCTTTGTACAGCAACTATAAGATGTGTAGAGGTAATCCATAACTGTTGCCTAGCAACTGTTTTTGTGTATGGGCCAAAATCCACATGAATGACCAAATTAGTATGTTTGACAAATGATAATATTTTGCAACAGTTTGTTCAGTGATTGCTTAAACTCCCAGAATGATCTTATCATGCATTTCGGAGCTTTTTTGATGCCATGTGGAGGGATTCTGTTTTAGAACTCAAATTGCAACCTTCAGTTTCAATATTCATTTGTCAATTTCTTCATAAATTGCAACTTTACTTTCATAAATCTATGACAAAAATGTACCTCTAGTCAAGGACTATAACACCAACCAAACTAAGTCAAAATGAGAAAAATGTCATAATTTGTAATAGGCTTTGAATTAATAAAGACTATAAACCTATTTTTTAAATTACAATTTTTAAAGTAGCATAACTGATTTTGTCCTAAAGTAGATGATGCAAAAAAATTATCTAAGAACGTCAAGGCTTGACCGCGTCAAAAATGGTCAGGTGCAGAATGAGATTAGGAAAATTAACTTGTGCTTTAAAAACAAGTTCAAAGATTGTAACAAATGTATCATAGACTGTAACAAATCTTAAAGTGCATATGGTTAGACTACACCTTTCTGTAAAATGTAGTGATTTGGTTTGGCAATATTGGTGTCTTTTATAAATGTACTTTCTACTACTTCCTTCTTGGACATGAACAGCAAATATGACAATAGAGATTACTCAGGTGACATCACAGCGTTCTAAATATAAGATCAGAGTGGCAAGAAACGCAGAGAGTCAATGGAGTGAAATTACATTTTCTCTTGTAAGTGCTCAAAACACAGATAAAATAGGAAAAAGATGCAAAATGTGAGAAAAACAAATCAACCCATCTCAACTCTTCTGAATACTGAGTTAGTAACTGACAAGTAAAACAAAAAAATCAGGTTAACAGTGGCAGAAAAGCAGATAAACAGAAAGACTTGGGATCACACACAGTTGAAGCAATTACCCTTTTGTTCTTTAAAAAGATGTTTTTGAGTCTTTGAAGAGGATATAAACTGGTGCAGTTAAAATGTCAAAAAATTTCAACTACTGTTCGTAAACAAGTTAGTGAAGTACTACACTGTTGCTAAGACAACAGAGGACTATAGTTAGTTCCTATTTCGCCACATAAAAATGTATTTGTGTAAAACAAAACCTGAAATGATGAAATTTAATCTATAAAGAGCAAAAAGTACATTTTCTCCATTGTATTGCTCACAATTTTGCCACCTTCGCAGACTGTTCAGGAGCATTTTTCTATCCACCTTATTTTGTCCTACATACTTTTCTTGACAGTGCACTTTCTGTTTAGCTCTTTTAAAAAAATCTAACATGTTTGCTTGTTTGTTACACTGGGCAATCTCAAATCAATATGACAGTTAATATAATAAGCCTAATTACTCAATTATAGGCAGCTAAACAGGAAGTGGGGCAGAATAAGGTGAATAGAGGTAATTCCACAACTGTTACCTAGCAACCACATTGTATTCAAGGACCAAAAGCCATATACTTTAGTCATTTGATTTGACAAATAATAGCACCTAGTTGCCATTAACATATAAATTAAGTTGATGTCTATGGTCAAAAGTACACCTTTTCATGTGTTGTCAGGAATGAAGGAAATTCATTTTATGTCAGTTTTTCTTCATAATCTGCTAGTTGATTGTTGTAAAAAGGTGATAAATAGTTCCTACAGGCTCATAATTACAAAAAAAGAACATGCCACGTGTGGTTTTATCTGATTATGATCTTTAACAACTGTCCAATTTCACCTCAGGATGAAACGGGAAGTAAACACAGTAGTCGTGGAGACTCAGCCGCTTCCAAGACCACCACAGACAGCGGAGTGGTTATGGAAAACAGAGAGGTCCCAGTGCTACCTGGGGCCATCCCAAGAAAACTTCCCCCTCTCACATCAGCCACAGGTCAGCTGGATAATAACACAGAACCTTCACTTTGCTTGAATATAAATGTACTGATAGTCAGAGTCCTAGAGGGTAAAAGTAGGAGATGTACTCATTGGTCCATAGTCGGCAGGTCCATCCTAATGATCAAAATACAGACTATAAAATGTTTTGTTGTCTCTCTTCACAGTGAGTCCTCCTTTGCTGAGGCGAGACAGTCAAACTCAGGAGCGTCAGAAGTCCAGTGAAATCCTGGAGGAGCTACTGACTCAAGGCATCATCCCTATAAGCCCGTCTCGAGAGGACAGTGGTGCAGCAGGAGAGGCCTACAGCATCATGGTAGTGTCACTCTGCTCCAAATAACTTAGAATTACCTGTCTTCACAATTAGCATGAAAAATAGTCATATTTTTCATCAGCAGCTGCAGCATAAAGTAGATTTACCATTATTCACAACTTTAGGTTAAAAGCTTTGAAATGATTATCATCCAATTTTAAGGTCAGTTTTTTTGTTGTAATATTCATTCTTTATTAAGAACACAGACAAAAAAATCAGGTTCATAGTTCAATAAAAATAATAATAATAATAATATAATATAAAATGTCATTGAGTCTAGTCACTGATAGAAATTGAGTCTAGTCACTGATAGAAATCACTAGATTGGACATAGTTGTAAAGTTGTAAGTATGACACATAGACCAAAGTTTACAGTTTACAAAGTCAGAGCAAATAGTTTCATTCACTGTTTGTGTGAATATCTGTGTGATTCTCTCATGTGGATCTGTGTTCTAGTTAAATGACAGGGAAGGACCTCTGAGAAAGCCTCCTGCCAGACTAGAGTCACTGAAAGAAAATAAAACACAACTTAGTAAAGAACTGATTGATGAGAAGATTCGTCTCGCAAAAGAAAGACGACAGGTTTGACTTTCTGTAGTTTATGTCTTGAGCCCTTGTGCCTCATTAGCTTATAACGAAATGTTTAATTTTCAGCAAAAGGAGGAGGAGATGAAGAGCCGTCTGAGAGCCAAGTCTGCCCGTGTCCGAGTCCCCAACCACAGCCTGAGCACCGGAGAGGTGGACGAGCCAACGGAACAGTTCTTAGCTCCCACTCAGGTCCCACAATCAGCAGGAGAGGGCTCAGCTGCAGCCAGAGACCCTGCCTCCAGCGAAAAACGGCAGCAGTCAACAGAGGTGAAAGAAAGAGGCGAGAATGATGTGATCCCAATGACGCAGGACGGTGAGCTCTCAGATTCTGGCAGTGATGTTAGCTTTCAACCTGCAACTGCTCATGATGACATATTTTAAAGCATTTATATATAAAGTCATTTATTTTGTTATGTATATCAAAATCAGAGCCAAAAATGATATTTTACTAGTGTACATAAATTATTTGTTATAATGTAGATATTAATATAAATAAATCAAAATAGTTGAACTATGTATCCCTTCTGCAGCAGACAATGTATAATAAACAATATTTGCTAAATTGTATTTATTTTTTTTTTATGCAAAAAGAACCAGATAAAATGATCAACTTATATTCAATACTACAATTTGTGCTGGTATGTGTTTTTTTGAGATATTATGAAAAGCAAAAAAAAGAACATCTTTGAACTAAATCTTTGAACTAACACAGTGGTTCCCAAACCTTTAGACCAGGACCCACAAAATACCAATGTCAACTCACGAAAACAAAATAGATAGTCTAGAGAAATTTCAAGTTTAAAAACCATTTAAATTGTGCTAAGATGCTTTTAGTTTTGTGATTTATTGCTTGATGCGACCAAAATCCAGTCAAACATGATACTAAAATTATAAAAACAGATTAAAAACTAAGTTGTATTTGTAAAATTACATCTTGAAATTTTTTCTTTTGAAAATGACATCTTGAAAATTTTGCTTTGCGACACCCTGATGGGTCTCGACCCCCACTTTGGGAACCACTGAACTAACAAATTATTATGATGTGACTATTCTATTCTACTTGTATTCTACTTGTATTGTGTAGTTTGTATAAATGAACAAAAGATGGCGCTGTTTTGACAAAGTGAAGGGTGTATAAAGCCAAGTTGAGGTATGCGGCGATGGTGACGCAATTCACAATACAAACATTATTTGAGGACAAGGATTAAGAACCAAAGGTGCCAGGTGTGGTAAAGACAGTTAATAAGAGTTTTGACTTAAGTTCATTAGATGTAAAACTTAGTTTAATGTAAAGCGCAGACTATTCCCTGTCTGACTGTGATGTGGGTATTCAGCTGCCTCTCGACCTTTGACCTCTAGATTTTCTGTGGTTGACAGGTGTGTGCATAGACATTTACGAGCGGTTAATGCGAGTGAATGACAACGACAAAGGTGTAGCTTCTGATGTTCAACACAAAGTGGACTTGTTTCATGTCAAATTCCCTAAAGGGCACATTTTTCAGGGATACATCCAGCCTTTGTGTGATTTAGAATGATTGTAATGATCTTTACATGGTCTAATACAATAGTGATAATGATCTAGGCAAGCACTAAAGGTAGAATTTCTTCTTTATAATCTCTCACTCAAAAGATGATGAGTGATGAATGGTTTGAATCTGTATTTTAAGATGGACACCATTTCTCACAATTAGGGATGTCACGTTATTATTTCAATTATTGTGAATATCACGATTTTGCAGTTATTCACGATTACACTTGTTACAACCAAATAGCAGAGAAATGTAAACATTTCTTGCATTTTCACTGTCTAACATGTCACTTTTCATCAAGATTTTGTCCAGTTTTGTGAAATTAAACTTATGAATGCAAAAAATGTCAACGTGAGAAATATTTAAATGCGTTTGCTTTAATAGAGATTATACAACATAATCACAAACTTACTTGTCACTATTGTAAAAAACTAAAAATAAATTCATATTTTTTACTAAAGTACTGTTTTGTCTTAAACTGGAACTGATATTTTTGCTCATGTTTCTATAGATAAAAACTAAAAAGGCTTTTGATTTTGCTTCTAAAATTGTCACGATTATTATTCTTTTGTTCTTGCGATTATATTGGGACTTGAAAAATCACGATTATCGATTAACCTAATAATCTTGACATGCTCACAATTCAATTAAATATGAATTTGACTTCTAATCATCTGATTCTGAGTAAAAAGAAGCTGACGAGAAATTTTGTTATCATCACTACTATATCAGTCGAGCTTGTAGAAAAACTAGTTTGTTATTACACTGTATTGGACTAATCTACTAATTAACCTAACCTGGTATAAACAAAACCCTTCCATCTTTAAAAAGTATTTATTTTTTTGTTCCGCTTTCTGAATGGGGCAGCTGCCTGTATTTGTAAAAGTGTGACAGAGTTTAGACGAGTCAGCACACTGGTCCTAAACAGAAACAACAAGAGGACGCAACCTGAGCGGACCCCATTGTGGAGCCCAGAGAAACCTGACCCCAGCCTCTTTTCACGGCACCTCTCTGACTTTAAAAGGCGTGTGGCCGCATTAATAAAACAGTAAGTGAGCAGAAAGACACTCGATCAGGGACCAATTGTTTGTAGTGGTCCTGGTTTTGGCGAGGTTCCACTGGGTATTGTGTAGTTCATACTCTCAAGTGTTAGGGAGCAGGAGATAAAGGAGGCATTGTGGCCCAAAAAGAGGAAATTCAGATTATTAGGTTTATCTATGTGACCTCAGTAAACTATTGGACAAGGATCTCTTTCATTGAGAATGGTAAATGATCGGGATTTCCCAGTTTAATGAGATGGAGTAGTGTCTACATAAAGAATTGTTTATTGTTTGGAGAGATTTTATTTTTTGTTATTATTATTAGGGCCTTTTTTGGAGAGTGTTCAAGCAGTGTTAAAGTGCCTATGACAGATTTAACTACTCATTTCACAAAAGTACAGTTAAGATCATTAATTTGGCCAAAACTCCTCTCGGCTTTTACATGAGAGGACCTTTTTTCTTGTAAGTACAGTCACAGCTTTCTTTTAAAGGGACCGATCGAGGTTGGGTAGCGCCAATAACAACAATATAAAATGCACAAAAAGGATTATCTAAGCTCATATTGCTTGAATTTGCTGTTTTTTTAGTTAAGTGGCCCGGTAGCAGATGACCCTAGGACCGTTTTTTGGCCCCGGACCGGTGGTTGGGGACCCCTGTCTTAAGGCATAAAAAACAATACAACATACTCATTGTGTTAAGTTCATGTTTATAGTGTCATCAAATGTATTTATTGTGAGAAAAAGTAAAATGTCCTTGTCTCCCTAGTGACATCCTTGGTTTAAAACTCTGCTCTACTTCCTGTTATTTTCAACATATTTTCAAACATTTGTTCACAAACTTGTTCTTGATTTATGTAAAATTATCATTTGTACTTACCACTAGTGTGTTTCTACTAAAATAAATTAAAATGCTAAATTCTTGCAAGCATGTCTTAGGCACTTTTAAGTTTAAATTGAATGTTTTGATTCTGAGTCTGTGAAAATAATATCCGTTTTTTTTTTTACTTGTAATGACTGCACATTTACATTGTGACTTTTTTTTTATTTAAAAACATTACACTACAATTATACATAACGCTAATGATTCAAAGCTTTAAGACGCACAACATACACAACCTATATTTCTATGGCTGCTGTTTTGAGTCTATCTCTGTTTAAGCTGATATCTGATGCAGTGGTTTGAACTTTACTGTCTTTTGAATAATTTATGAGTCTGTTGACATTTCCATACATTGTTTCCCAAAACAATGACATGTGTAATTGTGGCACAGTGAGCAGACGAAGGCATCAACTGTAGTGTAGTGTTACAAGATTAGATAATAAATATTTAAGCTAATGAAACAACTGAATTTGTTAAACACATGCAACAAAATACTGTTTCATCAACGATCACCGTCTTTCATGGCTTTGGGCTGATGTTGTATTTTTCACTTTTACATTTTGGGTCTTTTGGACGTTTGTTGCCCAAAAATATTTTACAGACTTTTTTTCTTTTCTTTCCTTGTCCACTGAGGTTTTTGTAGGGCTCTTGCTACAAAAATATTGAAAGGAAAGACAAACTGGGTCCTTTTTAAACAAAAACCTACAGACTTTTTAGTTACAGATCAGAATTGTAACCACTGACTTTTTTTTGAATTGATTATGTGTAATATATTTTGAATTGTGTAGTGCTGTATTGTATTTTGACTGTTTTAATGTAAAACCCAACTAGTGACAGACAATGAGAATTAGACTTGACTAAAATGTTGTAGAGCTCATGAAACATATTGTCGCTAACAAATAAACATAAATAAATAAATATCCCTGCCACAATTGACAAGACACGGTAGCAATTAGTTTAAAAGGAGACACATTGAAAATACATAACAACAGTTTAATGTACAAAGCAGCCATCTTTAATTTTTGTTTTTACATGGCTGCACAACATTCCTGAATATTATGTGTGATCCTGTGTCTAAATTCCTTGAACAAATGCACTTTATGGAAGAGGGCGGGGATAGGCGGTTGTTGATAACAGGAACTTTGCAGAGCACTCAATCATCAGCTGCAGGACAATACAAGATTACTCAAACATTGCTTAAGTTTACTCAATACAACTTTGAGTAAACTAATAAGAATGAAACCCTGTTGTGACAGGGTTAAAAGCTCATTGAAAGTTCATTTTGCACAATATGTCCCCTTTAATATGTTTAATCTTCACCCTAAAGCAGGGCCCTGTTTTATTTCTGTTCACAATTCAACATCTGTCTTAATCTTAAAGCCCACAAAAGCCCAGATAATTGAAGGTGCTTGTGATAATGTGGTTTTGTGAAGGATAGAGGCCGCGCTTTGACTCGGGCTTCCCAGCTGTTGGTGCGCTCTGGTGGGCGGGCGCGGATGGACCGTGCGCGGGGTGGAGTTTGGAGCTGAGCGCTTTTAGGAATGGGTCCCAACGATATTTTGTTAGACAGCAAGCGTTAGGAAGAAGCGCTGGGAACACCTGACGGTCTGGGACAATCCGCTCCATTATTAAACTCCCTTTTGTCAACTTGGAAGATAGACTACCTCCACTTTTCATTTTTGTAGTTTCGTTTTCTGTGAAGCAACAAGCGAAAAAGCCAGCTAACTCCTCCTTTAGCCCAAAAAGTATTGATAACTTTGCACTATTTCTATTTTGTTTCGTATTTATTAACTTTTTTGCACTAACAATGCACACTACGCAAAAGGACACGACCTACACAAAGATTTTTGTCGGTGGGCTCCCGTACCACACAACGGATTCGAGTCTCAGGAAATATTTCGAGGTGTTTGGTGACATTGAAGAAGCGGTGGTCATCACGGACAGGCAGACCGGCAAATCCAGAGGTTATGGATTCGTAAGTATCTATTGGCTTTAACATACAGTCATTACGCACAACTGTTTCGCCATTGCGCGCAGCTGTCTCCGTCTTTCACAAGGTTACGAATATATTTGCAGTCACTGAATAATTTTGTTTTGATTAGCAGTGTGCTTTTAATACCCCGGCAAGCAGATTCTGTTGCAATCTTCTTGCCACCACCAACTTGTTGCGCGTTGGTATGCGCCCTGACACGTTTGAGAGAGACCTGCTATCAAACTGACAGCACTGGTGGGCTGACATTCGCCCCGTGCAGATAACACATATCACATTTGTCCATAAACCAACAAAGTACTGTGTCAATGACTTAGGCAGGTTTTACAAAACTGTTATCAAACTAAACTTTGAAGGAGATAAAAGTAAGAACAGGGCCTCTCACAATGACTGAAGTATTCACAGCTTATATTAGACTAAACAGTATATTTTTGGTTCTGATGTCCAGAAGTAGTGTTTGGTTGACACAGTTTTAAGATCTACTTTGAGCGGGTGATGTCAGACCTGGTTTGTCTGTCCTGATGTAACTTCAACACATCCACATGTGGTTGATATCTGCCACTGTCCATCTACTGCCCACACTCTTTAATACTTTACATTCTCCCATCAGTGACAGTGCCATAGTCCTAAATAAAATGATTGTAGTACCTTAATAATTGTCTAGAATTCAGGCTACCAGTACCAGTCATGTGGACAGTGCCATTTCAGTAATACATATGCCTTTTGTAAAGACCTTCAACTTACCACAAAATCACAAACAAATCCTTCATATAGGCCTATTTAATTATTTTTTCTCATGTGACTTTTTCTGTTGGTAGCACTGCCTGTTTTACATTAAGTCTAAATGCATTCCACAATGTCAGCACTTTCCCTATCTTCAAAATCATGCTGTCATGTTCATTTCACATTTGACAAATCAAGTAGTTGCTCCAGGCTGACTTATGCTAACTGTAACCACATTCACATATCAACTTTATCCATCTATATTCCTCATTTACTGTACGTTTTTTCCTCCTCTCACAGGTGACAATGGCAGACCGTTCAGCTGCGGACCGGGCGTGCAAAGACCCCAACCCAATCATCGATGGCAGAAAGGCCAATGTGAACCTGGCCTATTTGGGAGCCAAGCCGCGCGTCATGCAGCCAGGTACCAGCTTCAGGCACAGTTTTACGGTTTGGAAACTGGGACATTTAGTTCAGAACAAGTTCTCGTGACAGTGGCACCTACAGATGTTGACATGAACACACTCTGTTCATTAGATCTTGACTTTTAATAAGTTGTACAGATGAAATAAAACTTCGTCTGAGCTGCAGTGTGGACAGTAGTTCTAATATAATTAGCATATAATAAACTTTGTTTCATGGTAGGAGTTAATTTCTACTATAGCAATCTTAAAGGGCCTAATTTATGCTCATTTTCTATTTATAGTAAATAGTTTTTACCTCATATAACTGCATATTTAGGCTGTGTACTGTTCTTAAACACTCCACCGTGTGATGTCATCAGGTGTTAATACACATACATTGAAGACTTCCCGTGACAATTTCAACTGGACAAAAGATGAAACAAAATTATTGTGGTGTCTTTTTGTGTAAACCGATAGAAAACATCACAACACAATGTGAAACAAAGCTCAATAGGTTGAACAATCTAATGATGCAGGATTATTGAAGCATTTGTAAATGAGGCAAATGGTAAATCTCACATACATGTAGGCATACATGAGCTCATGTTCTGTGATGTTAAAGTGCAGAGGAAGGGACAGGTCCTAAAACTAACACAGTGCATCTGTGTCCTGATAGCAGTCACTCAAAAACACTGCAAGACGTGAGGTCCTGAGAGCGACCCTCACAGTCTCCTGATCACCTTACGTAGCAAAGACAAGTCTAACTGATTGAACAATTATTTTGAGTCCTCAGTTAGTGCAATCTCAGTTTTGTCAAAGATTAGACACAAGAGCCAAAGGGCAAAAATGATATGATTAACTTAATTCATTATTTCTTTTGACAAGTTGAAAACGAGAAAATCAAGTCAAACCTTTTCTTGATGTTTCAGGGTCTGTCAATGTTGTAACATGTTTTTAGGTTGACTTACTTTTTTTGTATTAAACTTATAAAATGTATTACTTTTTAAAATGTTTTCCTTTATCTTGTCTTACAGGTTTCACTTTTGGGGTTCCCCAGATTCACCCAGCATTCATCCAAAGGCCTTATGGGTAAGGAGAACTAATGATGATAATGCACAAAATTATTCCCCTGTTAATATCAACCAACCTTTGTGGTTGTCCACTTTATAACAAGGCAAACATTTTAATCCTGGTTTGCTTGTATGTGATTATGAATAGTACATGTATGCCATGGCGTGTGCGTGCGTGTGTGTGTGGTAAAAACTCAATGATGTGTATTTTTCTTTGGTTCGACAGGCTGGCTCTCAGTTAAGCTAACAGCGGGATAGTTCTGCATACAACAGACAGACAGATAAAATGGAGAAGGGAATATCTCATACTCTGGTTCTGACAATGGTGATTATAGCTGCATGTACGTGGGTTTGGAGTTTCACCTGATCTTATTTGATTAGACTGTAGAGCTTTGTGTGCAGTTATGAAGTGGTGTTGTTAGCTAAACCGTGTGCTGTTCACTTTTAATGGCAAAAAGAGTTGTTTTTTTGGGGTGACGTTTTGGTCTTCACTTTGCTATAAAAAAAAGACAAAAGATTTATATAAGTGTATTGCTTTTTTAGCTTGTGGCTGGCCTGTTCTGTTTATTGGGTTTCACTGTTGGAGTGAGTGATCTGTTGTAACTGTTTTTCCCACTAAACTTTATAACATCTGTATTTAACATCAGGAAATCAATAGAAACTGCTCAGTTTAGTTTGTATCTCTTATATGAAGTCTTCAAACCCCTATGGGCATTAAAGATTCAAATTCAACATATAGAAGTCAGAACTGAATCATACAAATAGTGCTTGTTCCCAACCCAGTTTTGTCATAGGTATTTTATGTGACCAATTTATAAATTTTCTTTGGAGGAGTTTTGATCAGTTATAATCTCATTGATTTTTCACTTGAAAGCAGATTTTGAACATAGCTCACATTTTCTGACAATATACTTAACATCACACAGTCTCTTCTAACATTGTTGTCGATCTCTTTGTCAAACTGCTCATCTTTTGTGATCTGAATTAAGGGGATGACTCTGCTAACCTGTGTCCACGTAAACTATTTCAACCTCTATACATTTTGTCTGTCCTTGTACATGCTTTTTTCAGCTCTAGTCTCCAGTGGCACAAACAGATGTCTGGATCTCTCTGTCTGCCTTTCTCTCATTCTCTCCTTTTCGTCACATGGACCGCTGGTGTTAAGGAAAACAAGCGCTCCCATTGTGCAGCACAAAGCCCTGGATGCTGACACTGCACTTGCATGAAGCTCAGTGTTTTGCATTTGTGTGCGGGGCAGGAACTGTCTCTCTCTGTCACTAAGAGTAGGGCAGGGGCCATTTAAACAGGGTCACAGGGCAGTTTTTGGGGCCATACATAAGCAAGATAATGCTTAGCCCGGCTTTACATGACCATAGACACTTGAACAACTAACTATGTGGGGCATTAAAGGACAATGCAATATGCAACATGTTATTTTTTTTTGTCATAGGTCTCTAAGATTCTGCACTGTTTTTAAACAACCCATAATTTAAAAGTGACCTATTATGTAAAGTCTACTTGTATGAGTTTTTAATCGTGTAACAGCAGTGTTCTCTCATCATGAGTTTACCAAAAGTTGTATTTCAATTGATTTATGAATATTTGAGTAATCTTGTATTGTCCTGCAGCTGATGCTCCAGTGCTCAGAAAATTTCTGTATTCACCTACCACCTATCCCCGCCCACTAGTCTGTATTTACTTGTGCGTACTCAAAACATATAAGGTTCAAAATAGTCATGTAGACACTTTCCAACAACAAAACATATTAGTTTTTAAACCTGTGGCCTAATAAAGTTACATTTTACAATTAAGAGGTGGGGCTTATCAGTTCTGCAGTTTTGAACAGGAAGTCATTCGACTTGTTTATATTCTAAGCCGTTTAAGATCATGTTTGTGTTTTGCAATGAACAAAATATAAATTATTGATGTACTTGTGCCATAGTTTCTTCCTAAATATACAGAATACGTCATCAATCAATCATACAATCAAAATGTATCTGTAGGTCCTTAAAAAAACAATTCAGATTGTTTTACAGAAAATATGCTTTACATATAAAAATTCAAATCATATTCAAATCATGCAAGGTCAGTTTTCAGTATTTAGTTTCCTTTTAAGCCAGTAGATTAAGCTCTGACTAAATTCCTGAGGTGTGAAACACATGATAAGGTTGTGTTAATACACTTTTCTGTAGGTTCTAACACATAAGATGAAGTATCAGTTCTCCACAGCATGTTTAACAGACAGAATACATATTATCTGTAGTATTTAAAAAAATCTAAGACATAATAATATGAATGTTACTTTCCAGTTTCATTAGTCTCCATCTAAAGTGCACACTTCTCACCATTAGCAAAGGCTTTATTTAGCCTTGGACTTCTTTACCGTTGGCTCAAATATGACATTCCTCTGCCAGCAGAGTTCAGTTTGTGTCACAACAACAATAAGAGTTTAATACTTTTTTTTTACACTGTGGATATTTTGGCTTGATGTTTCTTGATGGTGGCGACTATTTGGATTTGGTTTCAATAACTGCTGAGACATGACACACTAGTTGTCACCCTCCATTTGTAAATGTTAAGAAAAATGCAACTCTAGAGGTTGCAGCTGTTGTCTGAGTCACATCGACCTGTAAGCAGAAACTGACGAAAAGTATCCTTAAAGTGACTGATACATATACCTACTTCAGCGATAAACAAATACTTTTAATTACATATTTGTATCGCTTAATGGCCCAGTTAGTTTTGAACAGCTTCAGGTTATTATTTCATGTGTATTTGTCCATCTAACTACAGAAAAGTTTTAATTAGACCTCTTAACATCCGTCAGCTATGCACCTGACCTGTCTCACTTTTAAAATTTCTTTTTCAAGTCACTTTTTGGTTCAAACTGATAGTAACGTGCTCACACTAGGGCTGCCATAACACAAAGTTAGTAGTTGTTAGCTTGTTGTTTCCATAGATTTGTAGCAATAGGCAAAGTATGTTTTTGTTTTCAACTACTTATTTAATTGAATAGGTCTCACTGAGTGCCCCTCCCTCTCTATGCTTTTTGTACTAACAGAGAGGGGAAATGGCCAGCAGTGTCCTTTTTGAAAACTGTCCAGCTGTCAAAGTGGCACTGACATTTTCACAAAGCTCCATAGGCCCATGTCCTCTGTCCAGACCCCTCCCATCGGCCTGGGGCACTGTAAGCCCTCCTCTGCCCTACCTCATCCTGCAAAAGAATGGGGTGACTGCACTGTTCCCTACTAATCAGATGCCCCAGGCTACATGAGGTGTAGTTTTGTGAATGTTATGTGAATAACATTTTCACTTCATAACATTTTTATTTCATTGATTGATTGATCTTATTGATTGCACTACTAGCACCTAAATTATCTTTACAGTTTTTTTTTTTTGGTTTGTTTTTTTGGCTACTCTCCTCTAACGTTTGGCCACACTTGTTTCCTTGGTGTCTGATTTGTGAATGGGACAGGGATGCTGATTTGCAGAATTTTGATTTGATAGTGTTTCTTGTGTAGCCTTGTACCATTTATTTAGTGCTCATTTTTTGTTTTGTGTTTGTCTCACAGAATCCCGGCCCACTATGTGTACCCTCAGGCCTTTGTCCAGCCCAGTATGGTTATCCCTCATGTACCGACTGCTGCCGCTGCCGCCCCTGCTGCCGCCTCTTCTCCGTACATCGACTACACTGGAGCGGCCTATGCGCAGTACTCTGCTGCAGCTGCCACTGCTGCTGCGTATGAGCAGTATCCATACGCTGCCTCCCCTGCTGCTGCAGGATACATGGCCACGCCCGGTTATGGATACGCCGTACAGCAACCATTGGCCACCACCACGCCTGCAGCCGCAGCCGCCTTTGGCCAGTACCAGCCCCAACAGCTGCAGACTGACCGCATGCAATAGCAGTCACAGCAGCCTTTGGACACAGAAGACGGAAGGCCCGCCCCCAAACACAGCTGATTGGTCGCCAGAAGGAGCGGTAAATGGATAAGGAAGAGAGTGGTCTTGCGGTGTGTCAGCCACTCTGCGGCTGCTGTTTAAGTGGTGATGATGGTAGTGATGGTGATGAGGTGGGAACTTTGACAGTACTTTCCAACTTGCTGTGCTTCAACCAAAAATGAGAAAACAAAAAAAGTCACAGAACAAATATGGAAAGTGAAGTTCATTTTTTTATTATTGTATTATAACAATTATCATTGTAGTAGAGTACTTATTTCTATAGCAGAAATGCAGGAACTAATCACTGTGATTGGTATAGGTGTAAACTAAGCCTTAAGTCCTATTGCTGTCTCTAACGTTAGTTGTTTTTACTGGTGGTGCTCCACTGGTGGTTTCATTATGCCCTCATAACATTTATATATTTATTACTGTTACTATTATATAATGGGGGCTTTTGTTATTCTTTTTGTTTATTTTAAAGTGCATTTTTTTTAGTTTATTATTCTGATAATCAGGGAAATGGAGCCGTTTCCATTGTTTTGTTGTCAGTATGTAACTTCTGTCAGGAGCTGAGGAACTCAAAAGTTGTAACTTGTCACGTCACATTTTTGATGAACTACCTTATCGTCCTGATGCTGAATGTCCCTTTTATACACTGTGTTTAACCTATGCAACACACCTAAAACACTTGGAGACAAAACAAGTCATCGGCTCGGACTGGACTCTTGACTAAAGCGGGACTGCATCAATGAAACAAAAACAAAATTTAACATGGCTTGGAACAATGACAAACCGCGTCAGTTGGCTTGAACAGATTTGCACACAGAGCAGACAGTACAAAGGCTGAGAGCGAGCAGGAGAGGCAGCCTGTCCGTGACGTTTTGGAGGGCACACACAGGAGCTCTCTAGAAAGAACGCCTCGTTTGTGCTGGTTTGTTGAACTGACACATTTTAATCCCTGACATTACAGGCCTTTGCTGTGAGCAGGCTGCTCCTGTCAGCACTTTCTGTTCTGCTCAGGTCCAAGTAGTCACCAATCTGCCAGAGTCACGTCTGTCAAAAACACCTGGTGAAGAGCGAGTCGTTCAGCGTGCCTTACTTATACTATTTAAAGAAAAATGAGAAAAAAATATTTATGGTTATTTATTTTGAGGGCTGACGATGGTGTTGCTCTAAGAGTAGAAGTAGTAGTAGCGGCGGTATTAAAATATAATGTTCTCATCTCAAGGCATTTATAAGTTATTGCTTAATTTTAGTTATAATACTATAACTATTATAAATATTAAGATACTCAACTTAAAGTTGGTGTAGGAGATATTTAAGATATTATTTTGTTATGTGCACTGTACCTTAAAATCCTTTGATTCTTAGGTTAGATTAATGCCTTTTGTACAGAGGATCGTTATTTAAGTGCTTATGAATAAGTTATAAAAGTTATAAAGCTGAGCAAAAATGCTGCTTTCTTTTCCACTAGAATGTATGGCTGTGGTCAAGGTTTCAGTAGCTGTGCTTATTTGCTTAGAATTCATGAGATGGGAGATTTTACACTGTTGGGAATTTTTATACTTGAACTATTTCTTACAAGGGAAATATGAAAAAAGAAGAAAAAAAAAAGCTGTCTGGATGAAGGCATGTTAAGTGTTACTATTGAAATACAATGGTCCTGTTGGTATTAAACCTTTATTCCAGATAATGAACATAATTTACTGAAAAATAAATGAATAATAAAAAGGTATATAAAACAATGAACGTGTCTTGTTTATTTGTTTATATATTTAACCCAGTATATTTATTTAAGGGTCTCCACAGATGATGAGGCTTTTATTTAAACCCAGGCTCAGGTGTTTTTTGTTGCTATCCTCACTTGCACTTCTCACTTTTGTAGAATAACCTGCAGAAGTTTCACACGTGTAGTTTTCGGAGGTCCATCAATGATTCAACCTGTGATTAATTAGTCATGTTTGTAAGAAGTCTGCTGACTGCTCCAGCTGCTATTTCTGTCCCAGTGAAACAAGAGCTCAGACCTTATCATGAGAGTGCACTAACATGACACAGATCACCCAAATCACCAGTTTGGTTTGAATTCAAAGAGATAAGGCATCAAGTGTGTCAATTAGTTCAATAAAAAGCCATGGTATGATGTTTCAAAGATTAGAATAGGTACATCCCTTTTTTTCACTTGTTTGGACAAAAATTTAAAGATGTAGTCTGTGCTATGTAATTCTAAATCATTCTATCTTTTCAATCTAATTAGAAAGTGCATTGTGAGTCATCGTTTGATGCTCAGATGAGACATTATTGGCTGTGGAGAGGGTAGTAAGCCTGCTTCAATTGTGTGTCTGAAAACCCTGTTCTAAAGCTGTTGGCCAAATAAATGCATTTAAAAAAGTGCTGTAGATGAGATATACTGTATCTATTTCCGTTATTTACTATTTGAAAAAAAAGGGGGTTGCAAACACAGCTTTAAACGTCCCATATTATGCAAAAATGAAAATGCTTTGTTTCACCTTGTGATGTCATTGGGTGGTAGTTAACATTACATAGAGTATTTTTCAGCCTCTATAATGCTCAGTTTTATCTTTAGTTTAGATGAGATTGTTATGAATGATTTCCAATTATTGTTAGTGTATGTTTATGTTGTATTATGTTTAAGGATAAGGATAAAACAATAACTGTAGGGTCAAAGTTAAGCTTTTATAGTGCCTGTTCAAATCATGGATTAAAAACACATTGGAAAATGTATTATATTGTAACTTAATGACATCACAAGTTGGACCCACCTGTTTACAGTTTACTATGAGAACTTCATGAGCCTTAATATGTAGAATTATTGAATAAGTGTGAATGAAACAAAACCCAAGGCCACATGGACTTTTACAGCACAGCATTATAGATAAAAAAATCGTCTCTTTAACTAACGAATACAACTAAATGAGTGAATGCATATAGGCTGTGATAAAATGTCGAAAGACAAGAAAGCAAAAGGTCTATCGGTCAAACTGAACAGAAGGTGCTGTGCCCTGAGTCATGGTCCCGCTCGCGCACTGGAGTCTCTCAGGTTCAGTCGCGTTTCTTAATTAGGACATCCCGGAAGAGTCCCGAGCGGTGCGCATGAGCTCAGGGGCAGGGGACAGCTGTGTGGCAGTGCGCGAGACCACCAAAACCACCGAAGAGTACGGAAACTACTCCAAAACAAAACACAGCGGGCACAGGTGAGCCAAAATGTCTCTTTTATAGCCTAATCCAACTCGTGTGTGATGGTCAAGATTTGCTGTTTTTGCGCGGGATTTTTTGGGGTTAGTCTAATGTAGGGTGCTCGCTAAAGAAATAAACTTGGAGCAACAAGTAGCCCGGTCATTATACAAGACGTTTCTGAAATGGGTTAGATGTGATCGGTGATATTGTGGCACGGCTTCACGTCACAGAGTTTACCGGCGTCAGTCTTGTCACTGAGCCAAGCGCGCGCCCTGCTTCAGCACCACAGGATAGGGATCTTTAACCATCCTGCTCGCTCTAGATGTTAGACAGAAGTACAAAACTGATGGGCTCTACGAAGTAATCCTGTACATCCTCTAACCGCTTATTTATTCATTCATTTAACATTCACTGTTAATGACACTTTCTTTCTTTTTGACACATTCTATAACTTATATAATTGTATATTTTCTAATGCAACATTATTATAAAAATAATAAATTATTTAAATATCATAACAGTGCAGCTGCCATGGGCCTTGGGACTTTGAGTGGGCTTCCATGGCCACAAAACAGTCTACTAGCCTATTTGACTTGGAGGAGCCTGAACACGTCTCTTTCCACAGAAAAACTCTTCCTTTAGCTGATTTCTTTTGTTATATGGCAAAAAATGCATTCATCTCCATTCAGAAAGTCCAAAAGTATAGTTTTAACTTTCTATACTGAATTGTGTAGATGACTTTTTACCTCCAGAAAAATACACAATGCATCTTTAATCAAAAAATTGAGAGATCGAGATTTAATCGAATTGAATCATCAATTATTTGGTGTTGGATTTTGAATCGAAAGATTGAAATCCATTCTGTTGTCAGTAAAAATGTGTAGCTTGGAGCAAAAGTCAAACTTTGAGGTAGAATATTGATTCATAGTTTTTGAAATGGTCAAGCCGAATTGAATAAAAAATTGAGATCGATCAATATGAGAAAAAATATCGTGATTATATTTTTTATCAGATCGCCCAGCCATAGTTAAAACGACCAGACTTTTTGTTGAACATTAGTGAACTTTGTCTTTTCCACCTCAAAGCTCAGCACTTTGTGACAGAATCAGACCTCTGTGTACTGTTTGCATTGAATAATAAATGATTTAATGTCACACAGATGGTCGAATGATTGGCTGTGCTTGGATTCACTTTGCTGTCTGTAAAAAAGACATTCCTCAGCTGTAATTTACATCTAAAATGGAGTGCCAAAGGATTTGTGAGAGCCAGGAAGTAATTGAACAGAAAAAAAATACCTACCGTATAAAATTAGGGAGGCTACTGCACCTTTAACACAAACTCTATTTTGTTCTGTCATGTGTGGTCTTTATGTGATGAATTCTTGATATTTGATTATTCTGACATTGCTTAAGATAAACAAGCCTAACATGACATCGCACAAACAGGACCCCATGGACTACTGTCACCATAGCACCAAAGCCCAATATAGCCCCAAAGATCAGATACCAGACCAGTGAGTTCAGGAGGGGCTCTCAATAGGCTGAAATCTTTTCCACTGCAGAGGGGCTTTTGCTTTGGCAGCTGTTGTATGGGGGGTTTTGAGGTTTGCGTGGTAGACAGGCTTACCCACACCTGTTCTTGTTACTTTACACAGCGCACAATATGTTCCTGAATAAGCAACAACAATGTAATAAATATATGTTCAATTCAACAGATTTAGACCACTCTAACATCTTTAGACGCTGACCAAAATGTGTGTCTGTAATAGGTCAATACTGATTATTTGGTTAATCCATAATTGCAAGGAATGATTAATAGATGCCAAGATCTTAAAATTTTCACACGATTTTGTACATTTGGTACAAATTAAATTATAAAAAGGGCTAAGTGCTGTCGAGTTACATCTGAGTTTAATAATAATAATAATAATAATAATAATAAAAATTACAAAAGAGGGCAAAAGTAATATTTTCTGATGTTTAAATGGGACATATTATGCAAAATTGCTATTCTAAAATTGCTTCCTCATCAAAAACACAGCTGAAGTTTGTCTGTAAGATATATTTTCGTTCCCCCCAGGGGAATAGGGAAACTGAATAAGGCTGGGCCATTAATCATAAATCAGAAGATCAAATCAAATAAAAAAGAAATCGCCAATATGGTGTTGGGTTTTGAATCGAAAAACCGAAAACCAATCTTTTGTCGGTAAAAATGTGCAGTTTGGAGCAAAAGTCAAATGAAGAGAATATTGATAGTTAAAAAAGAAACCTAATAAATGGGACACATTAAAAGTTTTTGTTTTGTTTATGTGCATGAATGGCATTTTTCATTTGTTTTTGAAAAAGTTAAACAAAATCGAATCAAAAATAGAGATCAATCAATATGAGAAAAAAAAATTGTGATTATATTTTTTCCCACATCGCCCAGCCCTTATTCTGAATGCTCCTGATCTGTGATGTTAGATTGACCTCTGGGATATTTTACACTCATTTTGAGCAATTCTGCAGCACTAACCAATCAGGCAAGATTTATTTCATTGTTTAACCCCAGTCAGCAGATAGAGCTCTGATTAAATTCATGATGACTGTCGTGTGTGCTTTACTACACTTTTTTATTGGTTCTGGTGCATAAAATTACAAAGTGGGGGACTCAGAAGAAAACAACAACTCAAAAATGCTTTATACTTCTCCTTTAAACATATTTTGTGGAAAGCAATACAACTGGTCTTACAAATTTCTAAATATCTCAAAACTAAGTAGTTTCAAAAGTGAAATTGTACCTCATATGTCAAAACAGCTTCACATTATTGCCTCATATTAAATTTCAATAAACATTTTTCTCTTTATATGGTTTTATATGGTTATGGTCGAGGTTTTGTGTCTGCTGCTGTGACCCAGAGACTAGAAATAGATAGAAAGTGTTAGTGAGAGGCATTTGACACTGGTGAGAGAAGTCTCCAGTTCGATAACGCCCAGTCAGACATGTTTGCCTCGTGTAATTACAAGACATATTTCAGAAAGATTACAGGCTAGAAACACAATTCACTATATGTAGCTTTCTTATGTAAATGCAGAATACTGTTGTGTCCTTTATGGCAGATTTGAAGTTGATCGTGTGGCTGGGGCTGGGACTGAAATCATTTGAGGTGTGTGTTGTAGTTCTGTGTTAATGGCTTTGTATAAAAACAGACAGGATGTATACGTATATGACCCAAAAGTATAGAAATGTGTTTGTTCTGAATCTGAAATCTGCCACAATGTAGTAAGGGACTAAACTCAGAACAGATTCTTAACAATGTCACAGGCATAAAGACGAGGTTTGATGTTGTAGATTATCTGGCCTGCTTTCTCAGTTTTTCTTCAGTTAAGATGCTTTATCAGGTTAAACAAAGAAATAAAATAAATAAATACAAATAAAAAATAAAACAGGAGCAACCAATACTTACTTAACTGTTACTTACTTACTTACTTACTTACTTACTTACTTACTGTTGTCTGTGGATTAAGAAATCATCTGGGAGATTAATTTATTATGCCCTAGGGCTGGGCCAATAATTAAAAAATCGAGAGATCGAGATTGAATCGAAACGAATCATCAATTATTTGGTGATGGGTTTTAATTTAAAGATCGAAAACCATTCTTAGTTTGGAGCAAAAGTCAAACTTTGAGGCAGAATATTTATAAATAGTTTAAAAAAAAATCAAATCCATTTGATTTTGAAAAGGTTAAACAAATTGAATCGAAAATCAAGATCGGTCAATATGAGAAAAAAAATTGTGATTATATTATTTCTCAGATCGCCCAGACCAATTATGCCCTTGACCTTTAATCAAGTCTGTGGCAATTTTTGTTTTTGCTTTTTTTTGGGGGGGAATAAAAAAAAAAGTGATACTCTATCTTTTTTATTGTCCTATCTATGGAACATGTGCCAGCACTTGTGTCCCTAGTAAAGAATACAACCAATTAAGTAAATATTAAAGTTGCCTAAACATTTGTAACACCAGTGATGATCGTAGTCCAACTCCTGACACCTAATCTACAAAAAATAAAACTCTCTTTTATTTCTTCTCTCATTTTTTATCTGTTTTGCATCGACGTCTTCCTCTGAGATAATTAGCCAGATTGAGATTTGACTAATCAGAATGTTTTTATTTATTTATAGAAAGCTGGTGTAGAGGTTAAATAACAGATTAATAACAAATTACTTTGCTTTGTCGTATTAATGTGTAAGAAAATATTTCAGTCTCTGCTCTGCCATTGGTTGATAAACAGGATTGACATGAGTATTGTAACTGCACTGACGTTCATGCAACTTGTTTAGAGGTTTAGATGTACCTGATGATTTGATGCATTGCCCATGTATCTGGCAAATCTATTTTTATTTCCAGATTGTCTCCATGGAGGGGCTGATAGAGCGGTTGGAGCGAGCCGTTACCCGTTTGGAGCAGTTGTCAGTGACGATGCAGGCAGCCAGCGGTCTGACCAATGGAGACTGTGTCAACGGTATCGATGGAGGTAAGGCTTTCAAATACACTTTATTTTACAGATTATGATATTATCTTTTGTTGTTTTCAGACATGTTGCAGCATGTGGAGGCCTTTGACGCACTTTTGAGAGGTCCAGTATCTGAGTACATGAAACACAGTCAGGCCATTGGAAGTGACGTGGAGCAACATGTAAGTCTTGTTCTTATTTTACACATTTGCTATCATTACTCTTAGGTTTTCCTAGAAATGAATTCTGAGCTCCTCATGTCAATGTCAAGTTAGTTTTTGCTGTAGTAATGAACGTGGTTGTAAATAGGGTTGGATACTTCCAGTTAGGGCTAAGATTATGGCTGGGCAATATAGTAGAAAATTATTATCACAATTTTCCAGGAGACAAATCACGATTTCGATTTTATCACAATTCTTGTAGACTAATGTCTTTTGCCTTTGAGGTAAATACAATCATCTTTTCTGAAAGATCCTACTTTACTGTGATTGGTTAAATCCAGCTGTCACTCACTCAGAGCAGAACAAAGACTGACCAGTGTTGTCAGATTTTCAGAAAAAACGCAACCAAGCCTGTGAGAAAAATCCAAAGACAAGCGACCTCGGCCCATAAATAAAGTTATTCAAACAATCGATTAATCAGAATATTATGCGATAAAACAATTTTAGACATTTTACACTAATAACAGCTTTTGAAAATATGTTAAAAATCCATGTTTCATTCATAAATAGATATATTTTTGTAAATGAAACTTGAAAATTTGCTAAAATTCCCTGGGACTTGACTTGAAGCTGCAGCACAAAAGACTTTGACACATGAACTTCAAAATTCATAAAACTATAACGAATTTGAGCATCTGAAACAAACTTGGCAACTTTGATTGGAAATAATTGTCTGTATTTTAACAAACAGATGCCTTAGAAATGGGAAATCACAATTTGACAATTTCACCAAAAAAGCAAATTGTCACAACAGTGAGCTCGCGATTCGATTTTTATCACAATATTGCACAGCCCTAACTAAGATTACATTAGATTAATCAAATTTCAGTTTCAATTACGATTGATTATTACTGCAACTGTTTACAAAAATTCTGTAATCTTGATTATTGACCGTAACTTATAAGTCTTCTTAAGCTCTCATTTATTTCCTTCTTTTGACAAATAGGTGGTTTTGTAATTGTAGAATACATTTACAATATTTTTTTTTGTTTGTGAGACCTGACAGATATTTCATTTGATCTCTTCACTCTCTACATTTAAAGAGCACTAACGCTCTGCAGTCTCTTGAAGCGAATAGTCGTTTGAATAATCATGATTCCAATTATGATTTTAATAATTGTGATTGTTAATTTCATCATAATTGAGCACCCCTACTTGTATTATATTCATATGAAATGGTTTGTTTCATCAAAATCAGAAAAGGTTGTGTTGCCATTGTTAGTGAACACAATCCATAAGTAAAAAAATGAAAATAAGTTACAATAAAGAGCATGACAAAATATGTACTGTTTAGTCTTCAATGCTAAAAGATTTTGAGTTCAAAACTGATCTGTGAAATTGTAAAGAAAACTTTTTAAGTAACATTGATTGAATAAGGCTGAACTGAATTGTTTTCTTAACAGACTTTCTGGAGACTTTGCAACACAGGAATCTGCCTTTGAAATGTAACAATAACATTTGTACAACTTTACTTTGTTGTCATAATTTCGACTTTCACTGGACACAAATTCATAAACATGTCGTGCATATTTCTTCACATAAAGCAACTCCTCCAAAAACACATTCATTAACATGACGTCCCCTAACAGTGTAGTTTTCCTGCAGTCTACAGAACTGAGGATGGGAGTATGGCTGACCTTTGACCTTTCAGTCGTTTATTTCAAAGCCTCACAAGAAATGATGAAGATTATATCTCTTCAATACGACGTGGAAAAATCTGGCTTGTATCCAGATACGCAACGACAGCTTCAAAACAAAAATAGAAGAACAGAGAATGATTATCCTAAAAAACAAATATCTGTTGCTATTATTGGCCCTGTCCCATGAAAGATGCCCCTTTATCTGAGTGTCCCGTCCTCAAAAGAGTGTGAGGAGATAACGGAGTGAATGAAAGCCAGAGGTAGCATCTTGAAGTTTGGCAGCTCCTTATATGGTCAAACCTCACGGTGGTTCCCTTGGCCCAAACCTTGAGGTCTCTTTCCAAACACACAGGACACGGATGGCTGGGACTTACGAAACATTGTGTGAATGTTTGTGTGTGCGGATGGTTTATTGGCCTGAGCTGAGCATGAGAAGAAAGCCTTGTAACCCGCAGTCCTGTACTTATAGCTTAAGTACTTTACTTCATGTGTGACCTCTTTATTATTATTAAAATAAGTATGTTTTCTCTTTGACAGGCGGAAATGGTGCACAAGGCGCTACAGACGCAAAGGAAGTTTCTCAAAATGGCTGCGACTCACCAAGTGCCTGCTAAGGTAATTAAACTCCAACCAATTGTTTTTTTTATTGTACACTCAGAGTAATGTTAGGGTTTGCTTTTGGGTTAAAAGAAGGCCACTGTGTGCTGTCTGTATCCTAGTATAAACTTGCTTTTTGTTTTTTTGCATGCAAGCCAAGAAGGTTGGTCTGCTTGTAACATGCTAGTTTTTGGTTTGATAGAAGTGTGGAGGATAAAAAAAAAAACTGGCCCCAAAAAGTGCCTAAAAACTAATTGCGGTGAATATTTAAAGCGAACCATGACTATAACCAAAAGCAACCATTTGATGTCATCAACCCAGAATGCATTGTGTCTGGACAATATGGCAGCGCCCAGTGGCTCAAAAACAATGCAGATTTTATAAAAATGGTAAGCAGTTATATATTTGTTTGTAATTTATTTGAGCAAACATGACCTGTACTAGCATTTTAGCCATATTTATCTTTATAGTCAGGGTTCACTTTAAGATGGTTAGGATGTTTAAGAAAGTGATGAATACGTTTTGACTGCTGAAAATTACTTACTTTTATTTTTCAAATGTTAAGATCGTAAAATTTATGACATTATGTAGATCACAATATTTTACTTTTATGGCAAAACCCCAAACTGCTCTAAAAAAGTTTGGAATTATAAGCAGGTATTTTGACTTTCTGCTCAAAACTACTGTAGCAAGCAGTACTTTTTTGCTAGAAAGTGCTACATGACAAGTGGGCGGGTGTAGGTGGTTGATGAAAACAAGAATTTTCTGAGCACTAGAGCATCCGCTGCAGGACAAGACTGCTCATACATGCATGAGTCAATGTAAATATCAATGAGAAAACACTTTTACTCTCAGAAAAGTGGATTTTACACAAAAGGTCGCAGTCACAATACTAAAAAAATCTGCAAATCGCCCTGCTACACCCAAGCCCTCTCAGTTCTGCCTCCCGTTCACAGAGGGATTACACTGCCCTTTGAGGAAGAAAACGCTAATACAACACATTCCGTGCATGTTCGCGTCCATAAAGAGGGCGATGGGAGCGAGTGAGCCCATATGATATCATCCCATTGGCCTTCTGTTTGTGTTGTGTGGCTGTTATTGGGTCCACAGAGCCCACCAGGAAGTGACCAGCACTATCTGTCAGCTCATTGGTCAAAATCCTGTGAAAAGATAATCAATGATGGTCCCAAATGCAAACAAGACTGGCCCAGGAGAGAGAAAGGCAACAGAGAGGGGGACATGGACACTGAAGTCTGAGGGAGTTTGCTTTTTAGGGATATTTGGGTACTCATCATTTCTAATTGCTTTAATCATTTTCAGTCATTTGAAATCCATTTATCTCAACTAACCTTCTTGAGCTGTTATAACATTATAGCTCTGTTTTCTTATTGTTTAATAGAGCTGTAGCTTTTCTTTTGCTTAAACTTTATTTATCATGTGCTCATTGTCTTAGCAGGGCGATCTGTGTTCATGTCCTGTTTGTAATTCCCTCTGCTGCAGTAGATGTGGCTTTTGCAGACAACCTCTTCTCTTCTCATATTTGTAAAAAAGAGCCATATAGGGACAGAAAAGAGTTCGAAAACTTTGAAATTTGTTTAAATCGACAGGCCAGAATCGATCAGTTTTGCGCATGCAGCCACTGACCTATACACACACACACTATAATTGTATAATACAAATAAAAATACAATAATAGCCACAATGTTTGAAGAAACAACAATTTATGAAGTGTGAACTTTTGCAAAATGTGACTGAATGTGCATTTGTTATGCTGTGTTAACAACTGATGGTGGGTCTCTAAATATGGACACTAAATATGACTTTATTTTGTGTTTTAACTTGAAACACAAAATAAACCATCATAAATTGGTCTTGATTAGAGCGGTCTTGACTACTACACTAGTTTTAAAGCAAAAATGTGTTAATACAGACAGACTAACAAAATCAAAGAAAATCGAAAATTGTGGCTGCAAAATCAAAAACTGAATCGAATTGTGACTTAAGTAGATCGTCCCATCCCTATGAGTCACTTTGATTGGCTAACTCAAAAGCTTGCTTCTTTGTTGTGTCTGAAAAACGTACTCTGAGACTGTGCTAGTGACAAAAAAATCATGCATATGGAACTAATGATGTGCCAAAAGGTTTGTGAGAGCAGGCGATGGGTTAGAAAAGTTTTTATAGCTTGAAAATTAAGTTTCTCATTACAAAAACATACAAAGCCGACGTAAAACACCTTTAAAAAACAATAGGTCGACTTATTGGTTCGCCTGTGTTTGTTAAAATAAAATGACGTTCAAATGCACAATCTGAACTGTCACATTTTTATTTTACATTGTTTATTGATTCAAACAGACAGATAAATGTTTATTCAGTGCTGTTAATGATTCCTGGATTAAACATGTGTGAACTGAGTGTGTCCAGTGTCTTTACTAGTCTCTCTCCCGCGCTCTCTCTTTCTAACCCCCCTCTGTCTTATTCTCTCTTTCTTGATCCCTTTCTCTTATAGCATCTTCCTCTCTCTCTCTCTCTCTCTCTCTCTCTCTCTCTCTCCGTTCTGCTGCGGTGCTCCTGTCTTTTTATGGTCATGTTCTATATTTGAGCTTGATGTCTGTCTGTTGTGCTCCTCTCACATGTGACCTGTTCTGCATTGTCTGTTTGTGAGACTCAATCCTTTCAGTCTCAAAACTCTCTCTCGTTTTCATCGTACTGTTGTGTAGTCATAACTCTTAACCAAACACTAACAGTTACAATTGTTCTGAAAGTCCGAGTTTTTTAATGCATTTAAACCGCTATACAAACCGAAATAGTTCATCTGTGAACCTGGAAAGATATTAGCAACTTCCCGAGTTCTACATTAAGCTTGAGTCTCAGAGCAGTTGAACATTTGTTTACCTATTGAGTGAATAAATTAAAGTCTCATTGCGGTAACGTTATTTATGTGAGTGATATTTCAAACAGTTCTACAGCAAGTCGGCCAAACTTCAGAGGATTATGTTTTTTTGCGACTTGAAAGGCCAGAATCAATCAGTTTTGCTCATGCAGTCACTGACCTAAACACACACCCTGTAGTTGTATTATACACACAATTTTTCAATAATAGCCACAATGTTTGAAGAAACAAAGCGTGAACTTGTGCAAGACCTGACTGAATGTGCATTATTATGATGCGTTAACAACTGATGGGTTAACGACTCTAAATATGGACACGAAATATGATTATTTACTGTTCAAATGTTCATAAAAATGCAAGTTCTGAGCAGTAACAGTGGCTTTGTTTTAATTTTAATCAATTATGGTTTATATTGTGTTTTGAGGTTAAAAAAAAAAAAAAAAAGTTTATAAAGATAAACTAACAAAATCAAAAATCATGGCTGCAAAATCTAAAACTGAATCAAATTGTGACTTAAAAGAATCGTCTTATTCCTCCTCTTTATATTTCTTTCAATTAAATGACTTTGCTTGTTGTCCTAATATCTGTTACATTAAATGGTCAAAATAGTAGATTAAAAAACCTATGTTGTACAAAAATGTGCTTGAAACAATGACCACGGTCTTGTCCGGAAACAAATAATTGCCCAGCCCTGTTCTTCATGTTAAAAGATATACTTACTTAGACTATAAATATTTGCATATTTATCATTTTCGTTACTGTTGCTGTGTTTTTGCTTTAAGGTTTGTTGTATTATGTACAATGACAATATATCTATCAAAACTATCTATTTCTGAGGAAAAAATAAAATATAATATAAATATAGACTAAATTATGAAAAGCAGTTATTGTCCTTATTGTACAAGTTTATGAACCATCTTGTTAATTTGTGTCCAATATTTTGTTCACTGGGTAACTTTTCGACCAGAGCAGACTAGAGTAAAAGCACGTTTTTGTCACTTAGATGTCTTTGATGTACAAAAAAAATTTAATCTTGTGTCTTTGCCAAAAAACTGACTTTTAAGAGGTTTGTTTCCATGGAAAAGATGTTCCTTAAGTATAATATATTCACACTTTGGCATAGCAAAAGCTTATCACTATAAACAATGTCTTATTTTAACTTTCTATTTCTTCTAAAGAAAGTTACACAGTGCACCTTTAACGCAAAGGAAGTAAAATGAGCAGATTTTGGAGAATATGAAAAAGCCAAAGATGTTGTGAAAGGGGTGTCTATTTGCACTCATTGAGGTCATGTGTGTTTGATTGAGTCTGGAATTCAGGATGCAGACTGAAACTTTGTCTTCCAATACAAAAAAATCAAATATACAATGAAGAAACTCCATCTTGTTAAATAGATTGAAGATAAATTACATTATCAGTTTGGGGCTTTACTATCTTATCTTATATATCTTATTTGGTTAAATATTGGGACCAGTTTGTCTTTTAACATGCACGTTTTGTCACAGCTGAGGTGCTTTATTTGACAGTGATCATGTTCTCCATGGGTCAGGCGTCTTGTTCCTACATCTACGTGTGCGCGCCGTGTGTGAAAAAGAAAACTATAAACAATGAGAGAGCCCTGCCTTACAAGGACAGAGGGATCTCCCGGTGAACCCTGGAATGTTTTAGTGACGGGACGAGGAAGGAGCGGGAAGAGACGAGCTGCAGGCCGGAATGTTTCAATGGGAAAAAAGCACGGGTAACAAAGCTGTATTGCCGTCTCGTTTAGAAAAGGCTGATTCGGTGAAATAGAGGAAGAGAATATAGTTTATTTAGTCTCTTCAGTCTGTCTTTTGTTTTGAGCATTGCTTCATTAGAAAAGGCTGGTGCAGCATAATCTTACCAAGGCTATATTTAGTGGTAACAAGTCACTAATAATGCTGGATTATTTGTACACACCAAGGTTGGTTTTAGTTTAGACAAGTTAAACTATTATTTTCAACAAAGCATAGTGAAAATGAATATATTTAAGATTTTTCTAAACACTTTGCTTGTTTTCACTCAGTTTGGCTGTTTTGATGAGAAATCTGACAACTGTTCCATTACAACCATATAGTAAATAAGGACCAAAATTCATCACACTTAAATACTTGTTTAAACTCACAGGAAACTGTATCAGTTGCGTGTAAATTGCCTTTGCATTTTAACACTTTTTGATGACATATGTTGAGGATTTCTGATGAGAATTTAAATTATTTCCTGTGATTTTTAATTTAACTGCTCTAAAACTATGATAAACTATGATAAATATTTTCCACAAGGACTGTCACATCTGAATCAAAATGAGAAAAATACAATAATCTGCCATATGGGTTTCAATAATTATCTTTGTGCACAATGTTTGACTGAGAATATTACTCCTTAGATTGCTCAGCTTGGTAAGAGTTTAGACATTGTACTGATTCCTTATCAAAGATCAGTTTTAGACAAAATATTCCATGGGCCAATAGTGTTCTGATAGTGATCTGGCTCTTATCAGGTCTCTGTAAGTTTAAGCATAGCTAAATGATTTAAAGTCACTACAAAACTATTGATGGGGTCAAATCAAGTACCTCTTCACTTTTTTCCTCAGGCGGAGCTGCACGACCTGCTGAAGCCAATATCCGATCACATCCATGAGATTCAGAACTTCAGGGAGAGACACCGCGGCAGCAGCCTCTTCAACCACCTCTCGGCTGTGAGCGAGAGCATCCCGGCTCTGGGCTGGGTGGCCGTGGTGAGGAGCACCTCCGAAAACACAAAACAACACGGTTTATTGTAACTCTGGTTTACACAAGAAAACATACTGTAGTTCAGTGTTTCTCAAAGTGGGGGTCATGAAGCAAATTCTGGGGGATGTAATTTTACAAATATTATTCTGTATTTATTTAATCAATTATTTACATTGAAAACAGTATGTTGTAGTGTACTTCAGTCAAATAAAACAACAAACTACTAAAATAATTAAGATTAAACCCTTTTTTAAAATCAAATGTACCACTTTATCATTAGAAAACATCTATTTCATTTGGATGTGGGGGTTGCCAGGGTTATTTTGGGGGTCTCAGTCTGAAAAGCTTGGGAACCCCTGCTGTAGTTGATGAAGTTTAAAAACTATTAATTACTGTTGGAAACTTGCTTAGGTGGTTTCCACAGAGATCTGCACTGCCTAAAACACCTTACTCTGAGTATTTACCCAGGGCAGTCTGTTCCTCCTCAGAGTGGCATCTCTCCCTCCGAGTCTTAAGTTGAATATAATTTAGATTAACATCAAAGTTAAACTACTTGACTCTGGTTCTGGTTCTGGTCAGTGTAAGTCACTGTCAGAAGCACTTTTATCCAAAACAGAATTCTTCTTACACGTCAACATGAGCTCACGTCTGGACTTTGTCTTGCATTAACGAGAATACACTTGATACTGACACTAATTATTTGAAACATTTTAGACTCTAAAGCCTGGCCCGTATGTGAAAGAGATGAACGATGCTGCCACCTTTTACACCAACAGAGTGCTCAAGGACTACAAGGAAAGGTAACTCTTTTTTCAGCCATTTTAAGCTTCATACAAAATCTAAAAAATGTATGTTTCTTCATCAAAATAAACAAAAATACCTTCTCCATTAATGCCATTCAGGTCTCAGTGTTTTTAGTTTAATTCTAGACTGCCACAGTTTGCTAAATATTTTCTCAGCTGTTCTAATCTTATAGATCAGGTTAATCCATTATGTGTTTTGGAAGGTCGTGGTTATACACCACTTTATCAAACTTTATTGGAGTTTTACAGAATATGGATTATTTTTGCACATTGGGACTTACAAACTATCAAAGGCAGAAGAAAGCCAAGCCATTCCCGCGGCTGAAAAAAAAAAAGGATTTATGCAGCTAATACCAACTAGAAGTGAGTCAAGTGAGACATATTGATTTGTATTTTAATCTTTAATCTCGTTTTAAAACATTTCAAGATCTTTTTTCCACTTGTGTATTGGCGACTTCATGTTTAATTTGTTTATTAAATAAGCAGAGAGAGTAGTGTGAGAAAATGTGTTTCAAATCAGTCTTGTAAATGTATGATTTAATAAAAGCACAAACTAAAGTTAAACCAAGTTAACCAGTGTTAAACCAGAATATTTTTTGTGTGCTTTGTATGTTTTATTTTAGTTGTTTATTACAATATCATGAAAGAATTAGCTTCTGTCATGTACAAAAGCTTCACATTAGTCGAAGCACAACATTATTTCACTATTGTCTCAAGATCAGATTGTTTAGTCAGATGAATAAATGTACAGGGCTTTATAGTACAATATATTTGACACTAAACATCATCAGGGAAACATTTTAATGATGTAACAAGGTGGAAAGTGAGTCAACTGTCCAGAAATGGTAGATTCAGAGCCTTTTTATTTGCCTAAACTCGTGAAAAGCAAATTCGGGCCACAAAATGGTCACTATGTTTAATATCAGTTATTTTTTAGACTTACTTTTATTTACAGCCTAATTTAATGCCAAAGATAAACCACAGGAGCTAAATTTCAGGCAATGGTATCGTCACTGCTGTAATGGCTGCCGCAGCGCATTTAGTTTGAGTTTAGACCTAATTTACACCTGGAATTGAGCGACTATATATCTAGTTTAGATTTAGGTGGCACTTTAAACCCAGATCTTTTGTTGTTGTTGTTGTTGTTGTTGTTGTTTTTTTTTGGTAGTACTTTGTGTAAAACGTTTGCGAACCATTGATAAAAATAATAAAACTGGCTAGATTCATTTGAAAACACACACATTAATTTAATTTGTTTCATGTTTCCAGTGACAGGCGCCACGTGGACTGGGTGCGCTCCTACTTGTCGATCTGGACTGAGATGCAGTCCTACATCAAACAGCATCACTGCACGGGTCTGGAGTGGAGCAAAATTGTGAGTAAACCCTTTCAAAAGCACCCACACTCTCTCTAGTCAGAATAGCTCAAAGGTTTACCCCCATCTATTTGAAAGTTTTTGCGCACTTGCAACAAAAATGACATATTTCCAAGGCAACATTTTTTTTTTTTGTTCCCATGCAACGTTACTCTCATGTTGTGTTTTGTAGCTCTCAAACGAAGCCTCACATAACATGCACTAACTCATTATTATTTCACAATTTGACACCAGAATCCAGGCCCTCGGAGACATTGCTTAATCACTTGTTTATTGACAGGCTGTTTTTCTTCTGGACCTGTTATCTTTATATCAGAGCTATAATTATCTCCATTCTCAGTGCACACTTCCATTTTTAGTTATGCAGCAGCGCTTACATAAATGTGAGTGACTGTATGAGGTTCTTTCCCTGGATGGATTTCTGTGTCTTTGCTCGAAATCTCAAATGTGGGTCTCAGGCTTCTACACATCTGTTGCAAAGCTTCTCGTCTCAGCTGCACATATTACTTCAAATACTTTTAATCAGGAGTAAAAACACAACTATCAGACAGATATAAATGCATTTTAGAAAAGTTTTACATTTTTAGATAAAACAGTGGTGCCCCAAGTGGAGCACGGGGGCGAAACTCGACCCTCCAAGAAGTTTAATTTGACCCACTAAGAGGTGCTGAGATTTGTTAACCTCATAAGTAACCAGCCATTTTCATTTAAATTTTCTTTGGTAAATGTAAATAGTCAAGCTAGTGGCACTACCTGCTGCAAGAAAAACACTAATTTGTGCAAAATTTGTGTTTTGACAAATCCTCTTTAAAAGCTGAAGATAGCTTAACAAAAAATGTGTTTTAGGGACATAAAATATTATATAATTTTTAGTTTTAAATAGGTAACTTTTGTTCATCAGAAGAGCATTTAAATAGGCACAGAGTCATCTTAGAAAAACTGAATTGACTGCAACCAAGAGGGTTACATCAACTAACTAAACCTTTCTTCTAAATATACAGAAGTTTATTTTTTTTTTTTTTGAGAAAACTAGCAAAATTGAAAATATAGAAAAAAGGTGGGAGGTACCGCACATGTCCCCTTGGGTTTTAAATGTGTTTGTCTATGTTAATTTTGAACAGAAAAGACTCTTAAGGTACACGAAAATCAAGTATAATATG
Source organism: Mugilogobius chulae (assembly GCA_038363315.1). NCBI lineage: Eukaryota > Metazoa > Chordata > Actinopteri > Gobiiformes > Gobiidae > Mugilogobius > Mugilogobius chulae. The sequence continues at coordinate 29,906,343 of CM076408.1, forward strand.
ATTCAAAATCGTCACATAGCCACTTAAAATCTGCTGCTTGTTACATTTAAATTTTACAATGACGAGGTGGGGCTTATCAGTTTTGCACAGAAAGTAAATTAAACTGTTTCAATTTCTGAGCTGTTTTACATAAATTTCTTGTTTTACAAAAAACAAAATGTTAATTATTGATCTACATTTATTATTTTTTTCCTAAATACATATATAAAATACAATAGGTCCCCTTTAATAAAACTCAGTGAACTAATGATAAGAGAAGGCAGTTATAACAATGTTAAAAACTTTGATGCAGTAGGTCTCTTTTATGAAGTTTAACACCTTTCTGGTTTCAAGAAACTTTCTGGGTATGAAAACTAAAATTTCTACTTATTACCACAGCTTTAAAAGACCTCATCTCTTCTTTATGTTGGAAAAACGAACTGTTGAGCCTCTTGTTGGGTCACCCCGGCGTAATCCTCACATGTGGAGCATATATTTCTGTCAAACGTTGAGATTAACACTTAAAGTGCAGCTAATGCGCGTGGCGTTTCCTCACAGAAACTTGAGCTGCGGCTGTGCGTGTCAGCTGCTGCCCTGCGCTCGCACAACAGAGCTGAAGTGTGCTACAACAGGTGGTCCTCAGGGTCCAACTTGAATGAAGGGTTTCTTTACACAAGATCTTTGACAAAGAGTCTGTGTACACTCAGCCCAGTCAGTAACCAAAAACTGCAGGGTTGGTCCCACTCGGCGTCACCTGCTGCTCAGGGTTTAGTGACACTGACAGGCGCGACACGGCAAAGAGACCAGGAAGACTTGTTATCACTACAAACATCTATAGTTTGGGTTCAGTTGTTTTAATTTGGGGGCCGACAGTGACTTGTACTACTCTGTAACGAGCGCATTTGGAGGAAATATCAGAGAAAAAGCACAAATTGATCTTAAATGTTTTACTTTACACTGACAGGGGTCACAAATTTGTTTTGCTCTTTGCCTTTAAGACCACATATTATGAATCACTAAAGAGAAACTAAGGCTGGGCCATTATTTGAAAAATCGAGAGATCGAGATCGAATAGAAATGAATCGTCAATTATTTGGTGGTGGGTTTTGAATTGAAAGATCAAAAAACAATCTTTTGTCAGTAAAAATGTGTAGTTTGGTGCAAAAGTCAAACCTTGAGGCAGAATATTGATCTACAGTTTTAAAAAAATCTAATAAATGCCACCATTTTTAAAATTTGTTTTTGAAAAGATTAAACAAAATTTAAAAAACTACTTTTTTTTTTTTTTCAGATTGCCCAGCCCTAAGAGAAACCCAATTTTTTTGACAGGTCACTAATTACTAATTTAGCCAAATCAAATTATTTCAAATGTTTACAAACTGATACGGCTACAATTCTTTTTTATTTTTAACATGTCCAGGAGCTCGTTTCTGTTATATTATAGACAAAATGGAAAAACAAAATTCAAAAAAGTGAATTTTATCAAATCAGACTTTGCAGACCAAATCTTATTATTGTTGGAAGCAGATGAAAAACTGCTCAGAAAAAAAAAGTCTGTCGTCACTGCTGTCCAAGCACAGTGACACACAGGAGCAGTTGGTCAGTTTTACAGCCTGAACACACGCGCTCCTAATCCAGAGGTATGCACTGAGCTGAGCAGTGTAACAGGTCTGCTTTGTGTGAGGCTGAGCTGCTGGACACATGTGTCGGGGGTGAAGGTGGCCTCAGCTGTAGCACTGCTCAGAAGGACATGATCCGACAGATGACAAACCCTCGACCTCCTCAGCCCTGTGTCTGTCTGCAGCTGTTCCACTGTCCAAGTCCACCAAGGACTGAAGGCACAACCAGAAAAAAAACTTAACAAAATATAGGACATAATGGAGATTTAGGTATTTGGTAATAAGTGTAATAAGACTTTTTATGCAATTAATAACAGTTACACTGCTAAGAAATGGATTATAATGATATTTTAGGACATATATCACAAGAAAAAAGTTCAAAATGGAAAAACAATAACAATAACATAAATATATATCTCTTTTAAAGGTGGTTCTGGTGGTTTTGCTCAGACAATTACTGTAATTTCTGCCCTATTGAGCGCACCTGAATATAAGCCACACCCACTAGATTTAAAAAGTTAAATGATAAAAAACATATATAGGCCGCACTTGTTAATAGTAAGTCTAGGAGAATCTCTAATTTTGCTGCATTGCCGTATAAGCCGCAGTGTTCAAAGCTTCAAAGTAGTGGTTTTTACAGAAATTACGGTAGCTTAACTTTTTGAGAGGAAAAGCTAAATTTACTAATTATGTGTAATTATACACCGGCTTTAAATAATTATCTAATTACATGTAAGGGAACAGTTCTTTGGGCTTTTTGTCACAACTAAAAAAGGAAAAATATTTGTAATAATACATTATAATCTGAGTTGCAATGATCGACATCCAAGTCCCGCACTCATTTAGGCATAACTTGATCATCATAATTTTCAAATTTTGTCTCACTTTAGTTGTAATATTAATGTAACGATGGCACACAATTTAAATTTTCAACACTAGACCCTACTAATGCCTGTTCCTTCAGACGGCTGGGTATAACCAGGTCTCACACTCCCCCTGTTGCACAGATGTGTTGCTGCACTTACCCCCCACAGTGCTTTAGTCTCATTAATCATGTACCTCTTTTCCCTCCCAGGGTCCGATTGCTCCCTCGTCTCTGTTGGAGCCCTCTGCGCCCCCCAGTGCACCCTGTCCTCCCCCTCCTCCTCCCCCGGGGCCTCCTCCTGTCCTCACAGACGACTCTGAGGCAGCCAGCGCACCTTCACAGCACTCGGCTCTGTTCGCCCAGCTCAACCAGGGCATGGACATCACCAAAGGTGGGTTCATCACATCAGAGCATTACAAAGAGGAAATTTATTTAAGTTGTTAAAGGAGTATCTTATAGTTTGTAAATGTTTTATTTCTGTTGCGTGCTTAAATCCAAATATCTTAACTGTCAAACTGGAAATAACTCAGATAAGAAAACTTTCTCTCTCTCTTCAGATTGGGCTAAATGCAGTTAAAGCTAAAGTGTGACTAAAATTTCAAACTAAAACTTCTTTTGCAGGATATAGCTTTTAGAAATGCAACAAGTTAATTGATTAATCGCAACTAATCGATTATTGAAATAATCACCAACTCTTAGTAATCGAGTAATCGTTAACTGGTCTTTATTTAACAAACATCCCACAAGCTGTGGAAAAAGTGGTTTTGATGCAAAAACAAGTTGGCCTAGGCCTAGTATTGTCAATTTTCATACTAAGAAATAGTCTCAAATCTTAATTAAATAGAAACTTTGAATTTAAGGCCTTAAAAGTCTTTAATTTGCCATTGTAGGTCTTAAAAATGTTTGCACGTCTTAAAATATTTTATGAAGCAATTTCTGTCAGATTTCCTGATCTATTTCACATTACTGGAGCTGTTTCTGTCAGAAAAATTATTTTTCTTAATAATACAGCACAGTTGGTTTTGTATCTACTGTTATTTGGTTAATGGAGTAGATGGAACGGTCGGTTGCTTTATTAATTACATTATTTTTGTCAATTTATTAGATATTTCATAATATCAAAAAATATCTTAAGAAAACCTTTGCAAAAGAAGCAGCATTGTGAAAAATTATAGATCCTGACTCACGAATAGGTCTTAATTTGTTTGTTTTGTAGTCTTTATTTATTTGACCTCTTGATCCCTGCAGAAACCCTGTATTTCATATATTGTTAACAAATCTAAGCAATTTTCTTTAATTTGATCATTTTGGGGAGTTTTATTATGTTTTTACTTCCTGGTTAGACTTGAGCATCTGAGTCACGTATTTCTAAATGTTTCATAGCACCCATAGTGCAAACAGAGAGATTTTTGAGCCTGTGTCTTTGTAATTCTTTTGTTTCCAACTTTTCTTCACAAACTGCCACTTGACTGATACTGTTATACATTTCTACTGCAGGTGCCACCCCACCAAACCTAGAATGTTTTATGCAAATAATTATTTATTAAACAGTGAATCTGAAGCCGAAAATGAAGAGTCAGGAATGATTTGGCGCAGAATTGTTACTTTGGTGCTTTTAAATTGTTAAATATGTGTACTTTTTGAATTATGTGATATTTCATTACATAATTTTAAAGCCGTTTTTTCAGCTGTTTAATCTTTTAGTGACACTCTTTGCTGACTTGCAGAACCATTGCATATGGCATGTCATACTTGCAAGTTATAAAGTAATGTTTTGTTCTATTGCTCTATGCTCCTCAGGCCTGAAGCATGTCAATGATGGCCAAAAAACGCACAAAAACCCAGATCTGCGCTCTCAAAGTACAGCCACAACAAAAACCAAGGCTCACGTGAAAGCCAGTCCTCCCAAAGCAAGTGTCCAGAAACGACCCCCTCTGCTGGAGCTGGAGGGGAAGAAGTGGAGAGTGGTAGGTACAGCTGACATTTGTGAAGCATTTATTTTAACATGTTGCTTAAAGCTTGTCTCTCGCTGTCGCAGGAAAACTTTGAGCAGAAACACGACCTGGTCATTGAAGATACAGAGTTAAAGCAGGTGGTGTATGTTTTTGGCTGCAATAACTCCACGCTCCAGGTGAAAGGCAAAATTAACTCCATTATTGTTGGTGAGCTCTTATAAATTATGTGAAAAGAACTCTATGGCGGCTGTTGGCTCATATGTGCTGTGTCTTCTTATTCTAGACAACTGCAAGAAGCTGGGTTTGGTTTTTGAAAACGTAGTCGGGATTGTAGAGATAATTAACTGCAAATCTATCCAGCTACAGGTCAGTACATTGTGTTAAAATAATTTGCAAAACACTTTCTAGGTTTGGTGGGGTGGTACCTGCAGTAAAAATGTATCACAGTATCAGTCAAGTGCAGTTTGTGAAGAAAAGTTGGAAACAAAGGAATTACAAAGGGTAACACAGGCTTGTAAAAAATAAAATCTCTATGTTTGCACTATGATTGCTATGAAACATTTAGGAATACGTGAATCAGCTGCTCAAGTCTAACCAGAAAGTAAAAACATAATAAAACTATAAATTTCACCTAAATTATCAAATCAGAGAAAACTGCATACATTTGTTAACAATATGTGTAATACAGGGTTTCTGCAGGGATCAGGAGGTCCAATTTAGAACTTTTAAGACCTTTTTAAAACTACAAAACATACACATTAAGACCTATTCGCAAGCATAAATTAGGTGAAATTTATAGTTTTGTTATGTTTTTACTTTTATTATGAGTTACTCATTACTTATTGCTTTTTAAAATGTAATTAGTTACACTACTTAGTTACTGCCTCAAGAAAGTTACATTACTTTGGGATTACTGTGTGTATTATTGCAAGCATCGATCCCAATGGCATTATTGGCATTTAAACAAAGGCAGACATCAAATGAGTTGCTTAAATAGGCTAATATTAAGTAAAATTAGCAATTGAAATGATTCTGGACCTGTTCCAGCTGATTTGTGTCTCTTAGATGTTTTATCTCACACAATAAGTCACTTTTGTAGATTTTTTTTTAACTTAAAATAACTGAGTATTTTGTTAGTAACTTTAATTACACCCAACACTGGTCGTGAGTCAGGATCTAGTTTTTCACAATGCTGCTTCTTTTGCAGACATTTTTAAGACCTACAATGGCAAAAATAAAGACTTTATAAGGCCTTAAATTTAAACATTCTATAAAAGTCATATTAACTTCACAGGTTAAGATGTCACACACTTTAAGTCAGAGGTAGATCTTGAATTGAAAGTCTCAAAAAGCTGCCACTGATGATTACAGTTGTTGTGTCCTTACAAACTTAACCCACTTCATCCCCAGTTGAAACCTAAGGTAGTGTATAATTGTGTGTGAATGGATGAGTGGTTCCTTGATATACTGTACTTTGAGCGATTTGAAAAATGATAAACAGGTAATGTGACCATTTAACATTTTATGTTAAAACAAGAAGGTTTGTCACCAATATATTTTAATAGGTTATAGCTTAGCACAACGCCACAACAACTGAATGGCATATCAAAAAGTAATCTGTTGTTGTGTTTGTATTTTAATATTTGATTCTTATCTGTCAGGTTTTGGGGACAGTGCCCACCATCTCCATCAATAAGACTGAAGGCTGTCAGGTGTATTTGAGTAAAGCCTCTCTCAGCTGTGACATTGTGAGTGCCAAGAGCTCTGAGATGAACATCCTGATTCCACAAGGAGACGACGACTACGTACGTCAACAATACCTGTCCACTGAACTGTTTATTTGTCTTTTAAATGTGTTTTATTTTTGTTCCTTGTTTGTTTTACAGAAAGAGTTTCCGGTGCCTGAGCAGTTCAAGACGGTGTGGGACGGCTCCAAACTTGTGACAGAACCCACAGAGATCGCTGGATGAACAAACCAATGTCTGTTTAAAACGATATTAACTTGTTTAATGTAAAATGTTATTAGCCATGTCTTTACAAAGCTTCTGCAGCACTTTGACTTTAAGACTTTTGAAAAACAAAATCATGACAAGTACTTACATTTAAGTGCCATATAAAGAAAGGCAACTATGTAAGAATAAAAATAAGTTTACAAAGCATTAACTAATTAGAAACCATGCAATAACATTTTTCTATTCACCCTTCACTAAATACAGCAGCCAAAACTCACAATAACTGGGAGATCATACATACAGTATGTAAACTATGCAATGATGCTAGTACGGTTATATCTAACTAACTGCTAAAACAAATTATCATTTTGTGCTAAGGCAATTCTAGCTTTTAGGCATAATGTAATGTATTAATGTCTACGCATTATATATGTTCAAGATAATGAAAACCACTTAACTTGTTAAAATCATTTTATTTTACATGGATACTGTATTGTGACTTTGTTTATTTTACAAATAAAAATAAACCCCATTATTTGGTCTTTGTCTGGTAATGACTGATGAAAAGTATTTGTAAAAAAAAAAAAGTAAACGGTTGTTACTGTTACATCCTACTCCAATTTCAGAAAAAATGGCAATGTAAAAAACAAAACAAAAACATGAATCTTATTCATAAATGATCTGTAAATAGAAAAGGATAGGCATATTTCTCTCATTGTGAATAATTCACAATAATTAAAATGTTTTATTTTAATCTAAAAGAAAAAATTTAATTGTACCATTTTAAAATGTTATTTAGCTATTTTGGAAATCCAGATGCTAATGTTTAATCACCATATTCCCCTGTGAGTCTTGAGTAAATAGCATCTCCTCCTCATCTTCATCTTCCTCTACACTTTTGAATGAGAATCTTATATTACTTTGATCTTTGAGAGGACTTCGAGTTTGAAGCCCTCTGTGAGCGATTACTCTGAAGCCTTGTGAATCCTGAGTGAACAACGTGCTCAAACTCTCGTCGTCACTGTCACGAAACTGATATTTATGATTCCTTTTTTGAGAGTTTTTGGGTTTTGTCCACTTGAAGTCATCATCTTGACCCAGTGTGTAAGTCTCAAGTGATGTGTGTTTTTGAAGTGGCTTTAGTTTTGTTTGTTTTGATACATTCGAGTCAGACATTGACATTTTGGGGTATTTGGAAGTGTTTTCTTTATCGTTTTGCGTGTACTTCTGTGTTGAAGTACTACCTTCAGCGTTAAACAAACCTACACCTGCATTAAATCCATCCTGAGAAGGACAGCTGCTAAGAAAATCTGACTCGTGATGATAGTGCAAACGGCTCTGACGGCTCCCCTGTTCAATGTCACAGTTATTTGATAGTAAATTACTTGTATTTTCCAATTGTCTTGAATCCATGAATGACTCCTCTTCATCATCACTGTGTATGTTTGGAGGAGAGGACAGCTTACATTCTTCATCTTTCAGGTTCCACCACATGGCAGCTTCAGGCTCATTATTTTCGTGATTATAATCCTCATTAGACCAAAGTGGTTCATTGCTTAAGTCACTTTTAGAATCTTGTGTAGTTGATGATGCCTCCAGTGTGCCTGCGTTTGGATTCCCAGACGTAGACATTTTGTTGAGAACTTTTTGGAGAGGAAAAAATTGTAAGTTTGCAACAAATACAAAAATGAATATAGAATAATCATAAAAATAGATGTTTGATCTTATGTAAAAAATATTTATATGTAAGCCTACCTCTGCGTTGACATGTGAAGAAGTTTGAAATTGAGCTTTGTTTTGTTTTAGGCATTTCCATTTTGGTCTGGGTAAAGTTGAGAGCTACAGCCACATTGTATCCTGCTCCATCAGTAAAGGGATTGAGTAGTTTGGAAATGGGCCGGGCCGAGCGTTTCTAAATGTAAATATTCAGACTAAATTACCACAGAGCAGCAGCTTTGAAATTATATGCACTCTAAAATGTGTTATTACATTTTTAAGACCAAGTGTTTAAACTATGAAGACACAAACACTTACTACTTACTCAATAAATAAGCAAGAATGACCAAAATCACATCGTTATGTTTTGTCATACCTTTTGCACTTTTCTTTTCAGTTTTTCAGTGTCGATCCACACACCGCAGTCGTCTTCACCCTGGACGCTGCTCGGTGCTGTTGTTGCTCGAGAGGTTTTCATTTTGTAAAACTGCACATAAAGTTTAATATTCTCATTAGCAACAATAAATTAAAACTGTGACCAAGAAGTCATTTCAGCGAATATTCTAGCTTTTACTAATGAAAACAACAAGTAAGTTGCAATAACATACAGTAAAAAGGCAGAACTATAATAGCACTGATATATTTGACAGTGAATGGATAAAATGTTACCAAATTATATATTTTCTTCGGTCTTTTTGGTTTTTAGTCTTGAATGTTGAGTTGGTTTGTTGTTCGAGCCACTTCGAGCCAACTTTTGAGCCTGGCGCGGTTCACCAAGCCCCGGCGCACTGACTGCCTGCGCTAAACATATTTAAATAGTTTGCATATTTTAATGTTAATGCAAAATATAAATATTTTCCATTCATGTTAAATGATTAAACTTTGAAAACATTGGGAGATCTCACTTAGTGGGCTACAGTAATTAAAATACAGTAAACGTAAGGCGAAAGTATAGCCACCTATACATGAGGTCATTGGGTCCTGATCGCGGGAGTGTTTACGTCAAAGCTAAACGCTAGAAGGTTTGTGTGGTGTGTGGCTTTATCTATGTTTTTGTTTTCTTTAAAAGCGTGATATATGAATACGACTTAGATACATTTATTTCAGGTATCGTCTTACACATTAGTTTAAGGAGAATCTAAATTTTTCTTTGTTGTGCTTTACAACCAGGAAGTGCTTCATATTAGCTTGGTTAGCTACTTTAGCTGCTTTATCGAGAACAAATATCTTTAGTCACGACATTTGTATTTGTTACATACTATGCTAGACTTTGTTTGCCAGGTATCTCTGACTGATTTCATGGTTTAGGTGTAATGTGGAACTGTTATAATACTATTGCTATGATAAAAACGGAATGCATCATGTAGTATTATTAGGGGTTTAAATATGGCGTGCACTTGAGGTGTATAATGTTCACAAAACGATCCAGTCTTTATTCGGACTTCTTAATTAGGCGATGCATTGCCCCTGTCAAAAATCATACTAGTTTTTTTTGTATTAAATTAACTGTATGGCATTTTTCCATAACAGTTAATATTTGTCCAAGACTTCATCATGTTTCATGGAATAGCTACAGGAGGTGTTGGAGGTAAGCTGCAATGTTCTTTTCTTTATTTCATACTGTGCAAGGTCATTTGTGTGTACACAAAGATGAAATAACCTACATTTTTCTCACAGCTCCAGCAAATAAACCTGAGCTTTACGAGGTAGGTAAAGTTAAAACAATCTTCATGTAAAAATATATGGTCACACACTGACCGCTGTGATTTACACAAACATTTCTTTTTTGTTCAGGAAGTAAAGCTTTACAAGAATGCAAGAGAGCGTGAAAAGTAAGCAAACTTCTGTTATGCAATATGTATTATATTCATTCAATATGCCAAACTATAACAACTGCATTATTTCCATTACAGGTATGATAACATGGCAGAGTTGTTTGCTGTGGTGAAAACCCTTCAGGCCCTCGAGAAAGCTTACATCAAAGACTGTGTAACACCTAATGAGTAAGATTACACTGTATCAATTATTTGCTCTTATTCCTGCCTCAGTAATACTATGAGCTCCTATTTGTGTCATCACAGATACACAGGCTCCTGTTCTAGGCTTTTGGTTCAGTATAAAGCTGCTTTTAAACAGGTGCAAGGATCTGACGTTGGATCCATTGATGACTTCTGCAGAAAGTACAGAGTGAGTATTTAGGTATTTATATTGATTTTTTTTTAATATTCCTAATTTTTATCTCCTCTTTTTTTGTCTTATAGCTTGATTGTCCATTGGCAATGGAAAGAATCAAAGAAGACCGTCCAATCACAATCAAAGACGACAAAGGCAACCTGAATCGCTGCATTGCAGATATAGTATCTGTAAGTTTATAACTTGTATGAGGATCACAAATGAACCAAATGGAAAATTCTCACATCATTCCTTGTCTTACCACAAAATACAGTGTGACAGCTTTTATGCATTAACCTTTTGCTCGTGGAATAAGTTATTAGCCTGAATACTGTGTGTTTGCTAAAGACTTTCTCTCTTCTCTTCTCTTTAACTCTTAGTTGTTTATCACTGTTATGGACAAATTAAGACTGGAGATCAGAGCCATGGATGAGGTACATAGATTGTTTTTTATATATTTTCTTTGTCATTTTGGAGGTAATTCTTCAACATTATCTTTGTCTTAGATTCAACCTGACCTACGAGAGCTGATGGAAACTATGAACAGAATGAGCAACATGCCACCTGACTGTGAGGCAAAGGACAAAGTGAACCTCTGGTTAGATTTCTGTTTTTGTTTTCATGACTGGATACCTGCAATCTATTAAACCTTTTGAAAGACAATAAGAAATTCAGAATATTGGTCTGGATTTGACCGAGAAGGCTATACCGTCATTCTCACTGAATATACATTTATACTTACTAATAAGTAAATTTAATGCAATATATCAGGGCTATTCAACTTTATTTTTCAGAGGGCCCGATTTGATCGAGGACCACGGCTTGTGGGCCGGGCAGTTGTACAATACATTGCAGTTTTTGACGCAAGATTGTGCCCAAGACCAGAATTGTTTCTATAGTGATATTAACTAATGCTGCGTCTGTTTTTATTGCTCTACAGGAGGGCTATTCAATTATATTTTACATCGGACAGAGGACTATGGTCTATGGGTCGAATAACAAAACTGCACCAAGAACTTATGTTTAGTAAATTGAAAATAAGTCTAAATTGCTCTGTCATTTTACAGGCTTACACTAGCAGAGATAAATCAAAAATAGAACATGAGCAAATCAGAATAACAGATAAAGGACTAGGCTAAACCTAGAGTTAATCCAACTCTATGACTCTAGGTCTACATATTTGTTACTTCAAGGGTGAACCTCAATATGGAACAAGACTAGAGAACAATTTATGAACCAGAACAAAAGTGAACAAAACAAATATCACTGGAATTTTAGCTAATTAAGTTGATTTAAAAGTACTGCAGGGGACTGAAAACCAGATCTAACCATGAAATGTGGCCCAGTCCCTGGCCCACTTTATTATGATGGGCCAGTCTTTATTTCAAAGCATTATGTTGCTGTATCCAACACTGTCCACTGTAAATCAGATACAGATTGCTTCCCAGGCTTCTTTACAATGTGGCCCAGTCCATTGGTAAAATGACATAAAATGTCATTTTACCAAGGTGGCCACATCATACTGCTTCGTGGCCGCTATTTGAATAGCCCTGCAATATATGCTTGTAGCTGACCCCAAGCTTGTTTGGTAAATTATTCCATAATCTGGGCCTTGTTTGTATTGGAAAAAAAAAGTTAAAACTAGAAATTTGGGGACATTATGGTATTATTGGCTTTATGTTAAAGCCAAATAAATATTAACTTAAATGTAGTATCATAAAGATCTATAGGCTATGTTCTTTCTCTCTTCAGGTTGACCACACTCAGCAGCATGTCGGCTTCAGATGAACTGGATGATAATCAGGTGCGCCAGATGCTCTTTGACTTGGAGTCTGCCTACAATGCCTTCAACCGCTTCCTGCACTCCTCATGAAACCCCATTTCTCGAAAACATAATGTGTCATTTGGCTTGGTTCTTGTTGAGTATTTTTATATGCTGAAACATTCTCTGAAGACCAGTGTGGATATGTGTGGTTCAGATCCCTGATTATTCAACTATGACATTTGTTGTTATGATGCTGGTGTGTTGAGCCTTTTGACAGTGTCACGGTCTTTGCCATCATACAGGTAGATTTCTGTCTGAGGTCATTGGCTGTAAGTGTGAGACATTATTCACAATGGTTTTTCATTCTTTGCTTATCAAAATGTTTACTTCAATCTTTGTACTGTAACCTAAAATGTACCTACTTTTTCTACTTCGATCTTTAATAACACAATCTAAACTGAATTAGACAGCCAAAGCCTTTGTTTGTTCAGTTATGTTTAATTTAGCACATTTTTTATAGCATAGGCTTTATGCGCAATATGCATCTCACTGGTAAAAAAATGACATTATTCTTTTAAGAGTTAAACAGCATTTGATCCTTGTGGGTGGCTCTGTTCCTGTTTTATTATATATGCATCTTCACCTGTTAACACTCTAATCAATATTTTGTTTTTAGTTGTCTTTAGTTGAGCTTGACCTGGGAGGAAAAGGTGAACGCCGTGCCCTGCTTTGGTCATGCCCTACTTTAACTTAGATTAGGAATACTATTTATGAAGATTTATCTATGTAAATAATAGTTTTGATTTTTAAATGAAAGCATGGAAAACCTTTTTAGAAATAAACATGTATAAATTTCTACTTCCAAAACTGTCTTTGTTGTCTTTTCCAGGGGTGCTCAATTTTTTTTTCTCACTGTGCCAAAATGAATACATCCTTTACTCAAAAAGTCAAAATGAATGAGTTTGCCGCATGTTAAGGTCCAAACATATTTTCATGTTGCATCTTTGCAAGAGTTAAACTGGATTTTATTAACATATTTTAGGAGAATATACTTGATTTGATGTATTTTGACAGACTTTTCAACTCAAAAAACCCCAAACAAATTATAATCAAAGGCGCTTCTACAGAGTTAAGTCTGAATTTAAGGTCTTAAAATGTCTGAAGTTTGCCGTTGGTGGTCTTAAAAATGTTTGCAGTGGTCATAAAAGTTTAATGAAGCAATTTGTAGACAATCTGTAGACACTACTGCAGCTTTTTCTGTTGTAATTTTCTTCATAATATCACACAATTGGTATGTTTATATTGTCATTTGTTTTTATTTATTACATTTTTCATGCTGCTCATTCATTCTGCTCCTAAATCTCAGCACCTATTTGCGAGGCAGGCCCCACTTTGTGCACCAATGCCTTTTTATGTAGGCAGTGCATACTGTATATTTACTAACACTGAAGAAAGGAACTAGGTATAAATCATCTTAACTCAATAGTGTTAGGTTTCATAAACAGATTACTAGGTTTAACATGCATATTATTATTATTATTATTATTATTATTATTATTATTATTATTATTATTATTATTATTATATTTTTCTTACAATAAACTATATTGGGGAACAGGTGGAAGAAATTATTCACTAATTGTGAGAATAAAAGTACCCCAGCTTTAGGTATGTAATTTACAAATCAAACATATTTCTAAAAAGAAACTGTCAAGTTTATTTTATTAATTGATCATAAGCGGTGTTACTGTGTCGCGGTTCCTTTAAGGCGCTGTACGCGTTTCCACGGTGATAAATAATGACAAAACTCTGAGCTTCGCCTGTTTGCTGTGGCACTTGGACTGAACTAAACTCTAAACTTACAGATGAACACGATTGGCCTCTTAGACAATAAATTAAAACATATTCTAATAACTGCTTTGACGTGAACCGACAGGTGTATTTGTTTTGCGATCGCAGGACCTCTTCCAGAACTCAACCAGGAAAAACAGCCAGACAGCTGGAGAAGATTCAAAAGTTTAACTAGGAGGAATTAGACACTTGGTGTGGCCAGGTTTGGGGTTAAGTTATTGACTGACTACTATTTGTTCAATTTCTTCACGGCAAATGGTTATGATTTACAAGGAAACGAGCTCTTGAAAATGAACAAGAAACATGAAGCAACAAGCGTCTCTGAGGTCGAAGGACACATATCACAAAAGTACGAGATCAAAAAAAGACTCGGGAAAGGGGTGAGTATACACCTGTTTTATTTACCAAAGCACACAGTAATGCCTAATATTATGCACCTGAGTTTTGAACTGTGCCTAGCCGTGTGCACAACCTGGTCTGTTTATTTGCATTTTGTCTTCTGTGCCTCAGCTTCAGGACAAATTCTAGAAATTTTCCAGACTTAAGCCTCTTTGTGAATAACAATGTTGTAAGCAAAGGAATTAATGACCTTAGTGGGATTTGGCTGATTCTGGACACGTGATGTTGTTGTTTTTCTCTGCACTGAGTTGTTGCTTTATAAAAACATTTTCCATAGACAGCTCACAGGGGCTCTCCTACGTGACCAGATGGTAAGTGCACGTAGCTATCATATTGATTAACATACCTGAAGGCTCTGGTAACGCCAGTTTCACAGCTGCTCAACCTGACTGTGAATGACTGATGCCACAGGAACTGTGGACCTCAGCATCTGCTATACAGTATTTGTCTGTCTGACTGCCTACATTTTATCACTGGTCAACTGTGTCTGAAATCAGTCATGTGTAAAATACAATAGTTAATTTAGGATAATTTTAAGTGGATAATTACAAATTTGGAATGTATAATGTGTGATTACTGTAATTGTCATTTTTATGACATTGTGCCTCAGGCCTATGGCATTGTGTGGAAAGCAGTGGACAGGCAGACCGGTGAGGTGGTGGCTGTTAAGAAGATCTTTGATGCCTTCAGAAACCGGACCGATGCTCAGGTGAGTTCTATAACTGGAAAGTGAAACTAAAGCGTTTCAACTCAGTTTTACAGTAAACATAAATGGTCTTGCACCTGTGTACCAAGAATGGCCAATCATTAGGCATAACAAGAGCATCTTGTAATGCTATTCATGTTTATTTGTTTTTGCAGCGAACATTCAGGGAAATTATGTTTCTTCAGGTAAGCTGCTTCTATTGCAAATCATCTTGGACTAACAGCTATAAACCAATGTGTTCAGGTTTCAGATTATTGTGTCTGGCTTCTTGTACAATGTTCAAGTTCATTGTACAGTGTTGATTTCATAAAGTGTAGTCAAAATATTTTGCCTTTTGGCATAATACACATTTCATTAAATAGTGTCATAGGCTGACTTTAATGCCTGTAATACGCCATACACCGGCTGTGTACCATCTTCTTTACAAAATAGATACAAACAGTTATTATGTAATCTCTGTTGAAATGCCTTTGTAGTGTGTACATAACCTTGACTCAATATCTAACCCAAACAAAGGTGACTGTGTCACTAAATATTTAAAACTGGTTCATTTATGCAGGAGTTTGGAGATCATCCAAATGTCGTCAAACTTCTGAATGTCATCAGAGCCCACAATGATAAAGACATTTATCTAATCTTTGAGTATATGGGTGAGTGTTGTCCTGATGAAATAATGCAATATGATTCTGACAATGACAATGGTGTAAACATGAGCTGTTGATATACAGTATTTCTTTAAGCATGCTATTCTTGGTGGCAGGCTCACCACCTGTTGACTCCACAGAACTTTGAAAAATTTTTTTGTGAAGTAAACTCTGTTCTGAATTTGTATTATGTTCAATGTTTAGAGAGATAAGCAGATGGTATATCCAACTCAAGAAAAAAGTTACAAGTCAGGTTTTGGTTAAACAAGCTTCACGGATACATGCTTTTTGTTTGGTGGTGTTTTAAGTAGCGTAATAGTAAACATAGTAATTGTAATAATACTTTTCAGGGGTGTTTGCATTACTCACATCATAGACCACTCTTTTTTGTTTAGTTGATTCTTGAATAGAATTGCTGGCATTGGTGAGCAGCATGGTTTTAAAACGTCTAACTTTTAACTATTTCCCATAATTTGTGTCAATCAGATACCGACCTTCATGCAGTAATAAAAAAGGCACTCTTTTGAAAGACATCCATAAGAGTTATGTGATGTACCAGCTGCTCAAAGCCATTAAATACTTGCATTCAGGAAATGTTATTCACAGAGATCAAAAGGTAAATTACTTGTCTAATTATTATTGATTAGACAAAATCATTATTTTATATATCCATTAAGTTCAATTACTGTAGATGATTAGAATATAATAAATTAACTATGTACATGTATTACAGCCTTCTAATGTGCTGCTGGACACCGACTGTATAGTTAAATTGTGTGACTTTGGCCTGGCCCGATCACTGAATCAAATTCAGGAGGACAGTGGGAATCCAGCTTTAACAGAGTATGTTGCCACGAGGTGGTACCGAGCTCCAGAAATCCTTCTTGGATCTACAAGGTAAAATGTTCTCTACCCAAAACTTTACATTTTGGACCTTAGTGTTAAGTTTGATGGTCTTGGGTTCAGGTACACAAAAGGTGTAGACATGTGGAGTCTTGGCTGTATTCTAGGAGAGATGCTTTTGGGAAAAGCACTATTTCCTGGGACTTCAACAATTAATCAAATTGAAAAGATCATGAGTGCCATAGCACACCCCACTCCTGAAGGTACCCATCACATTTTTGTAAAGTGTCAACAGTAGGACTTACACACATTTTATTTACAGATATTCTTGCAATCAAGTCTGAATATGGATCATCTGTCATACAGCGAATGCTACTAAAGTAAGAAGACTTTTAAAAACAAATACATTTTTAACTATGGCTATCAAGGCTAATTATTGTGTTGGGGATTGTGATTGCTTACTAAAAAAATATGCAAAAATGCACTTGATTTACATTTGAGCTGATTTTTCTAATTTTATTGTTTCATGTTGTAAACTCTACAGCCAATACTTTCTCACTAATACCGCAATGGTTAAAAGATAATGTTCATGTAATGATTGTAACCCCCTTCCCCCTTTACTTGTTTTATTTCTCTTGACCTTGTTCATCTTGAGCAGACCACAAGTGCCTTTGGAGGACCTTCTGCCCTCTGTCCCCACTGAGGCACTGGACCTGCTCAAGAGGCTGCTGGTTTTTAATCCTGACAAGAGGATGACTGCTGAACAAGCCCTAGAGCATCCCTATGTCGCCAAGTAAGTCAAAACAACACGCTTCTCCTACAATTAGAAAACCACAAATTATCCGTGTGTGTCATTCGTTTTGATGGTTTTGTTGAAAGGTTCATAATCCAGCCCGTGAACCTTCCCTCAACTATGATGTTGTTCTACCTGTGGACGATGATGTCAAGTTATCTGTAGTTCAGTATCGCAACAAGCTCTATGAGGTACCGAAAATAAGAAAATATTGACCTAATGATAATGAATATATTTTGAAATTAAAGTTAAAAACGTTATGGACATTATCTAATTAACTGAACACAAATATTTATTGTTTCTGTCTTGTTTGCAGATGATACTAGAACAGAAAAATAATCAAGGAGCTCTCAGACTTCCAAAAGTGAATCTAAAGTTGGTGACACGTGCAAGTCAAGCGGACAAAAGAAGCTGGTTGAATCAAGTTGTAGTGAAAGCCCTGACTGCAACGCCCATAAAGAAACGGAAAAAACTGACAAAATCCAAATGTGGTTGTGTCAAAACCTGGACCTATGAATGTTTCAACTGAGCCTGAAGCAGAGAAACAATCCAGCAGCCCCTTAGCCCTGCTGTAGGGAAACTCACATACAACCCAATAACACACGTCCCAAGTATGCTGCCTTTCTGAATCACTAGAGAAATATAACAAGATATAAAATTATCTTTTTATACCATTCAGATGGTTACGCCCAATGCCCAGCTGGTCCTCTGCGGTACTACTCTATGGCAAATAGGACTGTTCCAGCATCCAGCAGTAATGGAGAAATATCACCAGCAGAGGGGGCCACTATGAACACAGTAAGAACCTATCACACATTAACATACAGTATATGTTGTGTTTCCCATTAGCTTCAGAGAGACTAAATGGTGACAAAAACATTTTTCATTTGCAAATTAATATATCATATACCTTTTGGAGCATGATCCTCTTATCAAGGGGGGCATTTTTCTTAAAACTCCTGACTAAACAGACACAGTTTCAAAACCTTTGGAGCACAAACAAATGACTTGACCAGAGGTTTGGGCCTCTGATGACTGATTGACACCTGAGATTTTTCATGAGTAAATACGCAGAGCGGTACAGCTAGTGTCACTATAGCTCTACTGCTTTGCATCTTCTGCTTCTTTAAAAGCAGAAACTTTTTTCATTAAAATTTGTTTTACGGACCTGTAATTAGGGACGCACCGATCCGATACTGGGATCGGATATCAGTGCCGATCCAGGAAATTTTGCTGGATCGAGTATCGGCTCCATGATATCGGTTCAGTCGATATCATATCTGTGCCTTTAAATGGGCAAAATGAGACTAATTTATTGCCTGGTATTGATCCAGAACGTCTCATCTTATTGGATATTTTATTCAGGTTAAGTTGTTAAGTTGTGGCTTGCACTAAAAATAACAGTTACATAGCACTATGTGACAAAATCTCTTATGTTTTTTATAAGTAAGAGAAGCAATTTCATTCCTTACACCAGTATCGGTTGATATCAGGTACTGGCAGACACTTCAAGCCAAAGTATCGGAATCAGTATTAAAGCTGAAAAAGCTGGATAGGTGCATCCCTATATGTAATAACTTAATGGTAGAGTCCTTTTAAAATATATATATATTTTTTAGTTTAGAGTACAAATGGAGTCTAATTAATCCCAAAATCGACGATTTGACAAAATTGAAGGGTTTAATTTTTCTTTTTATCTAATTAAAACTGATAAGATTTTAAATAACATTTGTATCACCACAGTCTCCTCTGTAATGGTATACACTACATGCTAAATTTTAATTGTGTGTCTTTGTGATGCACCCACTGCTCTCTTTACTTTGTGCCCTAACTGGATATTTAAGACCATGGACCAGATCATTCATCGAGGGCGCTCAGCTCCTCTGAACCAAAACCGATCCTTCTCTTCCAACATCAACCAAACACAAAACAACCCACTTGTCCGAAAAGAGGACTCGATGTTGTCTGGACTATGCATCACATCAGCTCGCCTGGTTAGTAAAATATTCCTGTTTATGTTAAATGTAAGGAATTTAAAATGGCAGTGTGCAACATTGTGAACATGGAAGTTCACCTGTAAAATTCCATGGAAAAAGAATGTCCTCCTTAGGGACATGCTTCATGGAGACACATTTGTTTTATGCTATAAGTGGAAACTCATCCAGGACATACTGTATATGAGTCTAAGTTTTAGTGGCAATTCAAGGGGAAATACACACTTTTATGTTTTATTCTATTTTCCCTTAAATTGTACACAGTGAGCCTTAAAGTTAAATTTGTCTAATTGTTCCACACAGAATCAGCGCTCCCAAGTTCGTGACACACAACCTCGCTTCAGCAAGAAAGTGTTTCAAAATAACTGTAATGTTGCAGCAGCAGGAGACCCTCGAGCCAAACTAGGAAGCTACTCTCAGGCCTATGGCACCATCAACAGGACTGATCTGGACAATCTGCTCAGAAGCAGCCCTTATAACCAGCAGTGATGTGACCTAACCTCTTACTGTGATGCCAGAACATATCTGAAACAAAAAAAAGCTTTTTACTGTATCTACATATTTAAGACCAATGAACATTATTTCATATTGGCTATAGTCTGCCTGCCACCATTTTATTTTCTCTTTCGATTCTGGAATATTCTGTATCATAGGCTATAATCTGCCTGCCACCTTCTTGCTTTCTCTTTCGATTCTGGAATATTCTGGAATGAGGGATTAAGTCAACAATTTTCCAGAAATTATAGTCGTTTTTTTTTTTTTTTAATTTATGCAAACCTAAATGCAATGAAACATTTAAGCCATGTTCAACGTATTTAGCACATAAAATATTGTACTTGTGAATTAAAGTAATGATCTTTTTTAAAAAGCTGTGACTGTAATGTATTTGTTTAGTGGGAACTTGCGTAGTTGTAAATATAAATAAATGTAAATAAATGTGTATTTTTAACGCTTTGTATGTCTTACAACGATAAAGTAAATGAGCTCGTAGTTTGTAATGTAAAACACTGCGTCATGGTGTTTTTTTTTTTTTTTTTAAATGACGTCAGTGAAGCTCTGGTCACGTGACAGCATCGTGTATGTGGTCAGGTCCAAGCTTCAGTCCAGCGCAGACTGTACGGCGAGAGTTAGCGTGAGCTTTTCTGTCAGACTCGGCATTACTGCTTCTGAACGGCCCGCATCGAGGAAAACAAAGGTGAGTGCAAACGATCAGTCTGTGTTATTAATGCTCACTAGACGCACTTGTCTCAGACTGAGCTGGAAACGGCAGCGTAAGCGCGCAGACCAAACCCACCACCATCTGACGCTGTTGAGAAACCGATAAGCTAGTCACATGCCGTGTATCGAAATCAACAAAAACATGCAGCATAACGTATTTTAGTTCTTTTTATCTAATTGAGGTACATATGAATATTGACTGAGTGTGGGCGCGGCGTGGGGTCTTCGTCCTAAATAAATAAACATCCGCTATTTCCATCATGGCGACACACACAGAGCCTCTTTAGTAAAACACATGTATATCCTGATGTTTCTTCTTGAGACTGGGTTAACGCTGTTTGGATCAGAAAGCGAAGCGGCTGGTGAACTCATTGATTTTTGCAGTGGTTGATGTAACAGCTGTCAATGGCGCATTTCTGCTGCCGCTACTGAGGCCTAGCTGGAAGAGCATCCTAAAACTGCGGGCTTTACGGCTTTGTTTTGTTGCAGACATGGCAGGTTTCCATCTAAATCCTTATGAAGACCATAGTACCTCATGGTAGACTTAAATAATTGTCAAATAGTTTTAGGTTGTTTTGTTTATTTTGACACATTTTAAAGCTTTTCCTTGTTGATATTATTAAACGAATCTTATTCAAATCGTAAATGTCTAGCAATAATAAATCTGAAAGTTTCTTTCACAAACATTACTAAGACTTTATTAGATAATATTTCTCTACAACTATAGAAGAATAGCCTACTTATATTAGACTATATTTTTGTTAATGTTTTGGACAGGTGAGTCCCCTCTGCAAACACATTTACCTCAGAGTACTAATAAACAAACTTTGAACCTTGAATATGGCACAATAAAGCTTAAATATGGGTTGTGTAAACTTTTCTGGTTTGTCTGTCTTTGTTGAGTTTTAAAACATTCCATTTTGTGGAATATTCTTGGCAACTTTCCTAAAATGTCAGATAATGACATGTTAACAGATATTTAGACAAAGCACACCGCCAGGACAAAATGTAGGGAGATGCAACATCTTCTTTTTCAAGGCATTTCTGAGCAATGCTTGTGTTTAAATCTTCTAAATCTTATATGTTTGATGTCACTGTAGTACAATGTGGACTTCATGGAATAAATAGAAAAATAACATTCACTTCTAATAAAGAATAGGGGCACTGGTCTCTGCTCCGTAGTTCACATTTGTATTAAGAGATTTGTGGTGTTAAATTGTTTTCTCAGGCAGACAAGCTCACTTGTGCCAGTAGCGCTGTCGGCTGATGTGGATCAGAGATGCTGCTGACAGAGCACAGCACAGTGACTATCATACTGCTCTGTCTGAGGCTAGAGCATGCCAGGCAAATTGTCATTATGACACACAAGCTGACAAACTAGAAAGAATTAATATATATATATATATATATGTTTCACATTTGGGTTGCTATATAGATTATTTAAACTAAAAGGCACCATTCTGAACATTTAATCAAACTATGTGCCATAGGTAGAGGTTGGCAATGTATTAAAATTTAGATAATACGGTGAATGTTGTTTTGGAGATATGCGAAAATTGAATGTCCGGTATATCGTTTATAGTTCAAAAAAATCTTCTAAAGAAATGTAATAAAAGCAAACCTGAAAAACAATGATGTTGTGAACTTTCTAATAAGAGAAGATACCTGCACTTTTGTGATTAATTTACAGACATTTCATATTCATCTGAGATTTACACTGGAAAATACTAATAAATTAAAAGGCTAAGCTAGCTAAATTAAATTTAAAACAGTCAAAATATACACAGAATAAAACACTAAGAATATCATTAACTTAAAAGGATGGTTCTTTTCCTCATGTAAACCTGAACTAATAACTTATGTTTTTGTTGATGTGATTTAATATAGTTTGAGAGGAGATATGCCCCTCAATAATTCAAGACATTATTTTTATATTATATCGCCCGGCCAGCCCTAGCCACAGGCTTCTATAACCTAAACAATGCATTTGACTCCAACCTGCCAGTGCCACATGCTAACCTTTGAACGGCTGTGTAGTCAGTGTGTTCAGTGTGTTTCCTGGTATTTTTCATTCATACCAACTGTTGTACAGGGGTTTTTGAAAGCATTGTGCTGGTCTAATTGTGTTAACATAGCTCTGTGACCGACCGTCCCACTGAATCCCCGGCACTAACCTAATTCCCCTCGTGAGTGATGGCTATCAGCAGAACAGAGACACAGCCACTGACTTTATCCACAGCACTGGGGCCACCGTCCTAAGAGGATTTTAAAACTTAATGCTTGAATAGCTCTACATCAAACTCAAACAGAAATGTCACTTATGTTATTCTGACGTGATTGTTTCAAGACTAGCTACTGTGGTTATTCTGTGTGTCATCTTCTTGAAATCACGAGTTGTAACTTTTAATTCCCTTGTCACACTTCATCCTCTTTTTTTTACATACTTCGTCAGTGCAGTGTCACATGAAAACACAGCTTGTTGTCATATGAAACAAGAAAAAAGATGTGTAGTGCCTGGTCACGTTAGGTCCCAGTTCAGTATTCAGAGGTATAGAGTAACTTTTGTGTGAACACATTTGAAGCAACTGTTCTTTGAGGACATATTTGCTTGAAGGTGTATGTGGAACTTTCTGGAGTTGAAAAGTCAAATAGTCAATTTGTTAGAAATAGACAGTCCACACCATACTTTGGCACAGTCTGCATGGGGATAAATATGTGTTATGCCATAATGTGGAAAAATGCAACTAAAGGAACCTTTTCTATGGAAACATACAAGAGAAGGCCCTCCTCCAGGCCAAATAACACTCCATTTTGTGGCCAAGCAAGTACGCTCAAAGTATGCATATTTGTATTATTTTTACGTCAAAAAAGACAAAACAAAAATTCTCTGATTAAAATATTATTTTGGGTTCAAAAGTTACACAGTGAGTGCATCTTTCAACTAGGCCATAAAAATAAATTCATCTTGGTATGCTTAAAGGTGGGGTAGCTGGTTTTCACATTGCAAACATGATTAATTTTTTGGTTGCTTGCAATTATGGCTTAAAAACATTTCTTACTAACACCCAAGTGAAACTGGAGTGGACCACCCAAGCTCAGCCAATCAGCGCAAACTAAAATTCTTTATTATTCTGTTTAGACAATCCAAAAGTGATTTTATTTTTTCACAAAGTGCTGCATTTATCATGTACTTTGTAGTAGAAAACTTTGAAGCACAAAGATTACCAAAGTGTGTTACCCCAACTTTAATATGCTTCTGCAGTGTATTTTTAGTTTGTCTGCACTTACTGTTTGGTATAACGCATCGCTGTCATTTTCTGTACTATTGCAAACAAAACACATCTGGGATAGCAATGGGAAGTTACATTTACAACATAAGCTATAATTTGACAAGAGTTTGTCATAGTTGTGGACATGCTATATTTGTTAAACTGTAAATCTAAATGCACAGTTAGTCATAATTTAAGAGACCAACAAATAACAAACTGAAAAGTTGCGTTCAACTGTATACCAGGCTCCCAAAGATTAATGAGGATATGTAAATGTTCTGCAGCTGAAATGATTCGGACACAAAAACATGCCACTGATATCCATTTGGGGCTGTGGGGCATGAATGTGTGTCTCTGTTTATAATGCTTCTCCAAATCAATGAAATGTTAAATGGCTAATGCGAACAAAACTGTGCCTCTTCCAGATGTGTTGCTACTAATGTACAGTATATTAGCATATGGCTATTAGATGCTAAATTATTCCTGCTGGTATTTATGTATACTCTTTAGGACAATGGGACCTAGCGAGACACAAGGATTCACATTACATTTACAGCTCAAGTAACATTTTGTTACGTACTGTATACCCCTGAACTTATTAAAAAAAGGCTTTAGCTCTTTGTTTACATACGTATTTAAATTTGAAAATGCTCCATTTAATGAAAGTACTGGTGTTAAGGGAACTTGTGAATCTTTTAACAATGTCAGTAAGTAAGTAAGCACTTTTCACACACAGACACAGAGTCACAAAGTGCTTCACACTGAGATGGTTTACAGCAGCCCCCCTTTCCCACTGACAGGACAGCTCAGCAGAGGCAATTTGCCTAAACACCTAGCGCCTCAACCTCCAACCATCACCAAGCATTTCCTAACCTACGAGTGCCCGGAGGAAACCACCCAGACACAAGGAGGGACATGCAAACTACATACAGAAAGGCTTGGGCCGTGCGGGAGTTTTACCTGCTACCTTCTTGCTATGAGACAAGAGCGCTGTCCACTTAGGCACAATGCTGCCATAAATCATAACAGGGTTCCTTCATCAATAGCTTATTCAATGCGACATTTTTGATTTGCGCATGGCGCATGCTTTAATCCTGCTTTATCCTGCATTTCTATCTTAGGCCATACAGACTACCATACAGACAGATCATTGCTAACCCATAGTAGCCAAAAGAACAACAATTCAATGGAAACAAACAGGAAAGGACCTTCCACTTCAAGGCCAAATAAGTGTAAATTTTGGTGTGTGATGCAAATCTTTTTTAGCCTTCAAAGTTACACGGTGGGCAGGAAAAAAAGAGTGGTGCTTGTGTGAAAGAGAACTGAGTGATCAGAATAGCTAGATGCCAAAACAAAGTGCCAAGTAATAAATAGACTGGCTGTGCAGTGATGGCCAAACACCAGCTACTGCATGCACACTGAACTAGGCTGCTCGTGCAGGCCATGTAAGTAAGTAAGTCAGTAAGTACGTTTTATTTGTATAGTGCTTTTCGCAGACACAGAGTCACAAAGTGCTGGGGCAGCTCAGCAGAAGTGATTGACCTAAACACCTGGCGCCTCAACCTCCGAGCACCACCAAGCGTTTCCTAATCTAAATAATGTAGGGCAGAGAAGGTCTAGTTTGTGCGAGTGAGGCAGAATGAAAAGAGTTTCCAATAAAAACCTGAGCAACAATGACATGGAAAATGTGTAAATTTTGTGTTTTTGGTAGAAACACTATTTTGCCTGTAAATGTACTCGTCTCCAAGCAAAGTTACTTCAGCTTTGTCTGCAAAATCTTGAATTCAAGTGACTTTGTGTTCTAAAAACGAATCGATTAATCAAAGTAATAACAGCCCAAATAACCGATTAGCAAAATAATTGTTAGTCCCAGCCCTACTTGTGGTTCTTCTCGAAGTTTCTCTTTTTCCCTTAGGGTTTTTTTGAGTTTTTCCTTGCTGAGAAGGAGGGTCTAAGGACGGGATGCTCTGGACAATCATTAATTTGCTCTACTAATAATCTGCTTTGACGTGCTTGATCAATTGTTTCATTGAATGTGTATTGTTTTATTTTTATTTCCAACTATTCATGTTTGCTAAATTAATAATCTTGGCAAGTCCTCAGAGACGACTGTTGTTTTGATTTTGGGCTATACAAAATGAATTGATTTGACTTTGATACTTCCCTTGGACTACATTTCATTTTAAAACCCAAACTTTTTAAATGTGTTGTGTAATTGTCATAATGATGATACTTAGTGTTTATTTATTTCTTTCTTTATAGGTGGTCATACTGTAGCTGCTGAATAAGAATTCCTTCTCATCATGTCCCAGGACAAGAGTGGATACCCAGTAATGGGTGAGACCAACCCACTCCATAACAATATCTACGGTCCACCTCCACAGCCGGGCTTTGGAATGCCCCCTCCAAACTACAATCAAGCCCCAGGTCCTTACCCTTCAGCGCCTGGTTACGGGCAGCCAGAGTTTGGCCAGGCTGCTCCTGGCTTTGCCCCTGGTCCCTACCCACAGATGCCTTACCCTCAGATGCCCTACCCGCAAGGACCCTATCCTCAGGGGCCTTATCAGCAAGGACCGGCACAACCGGGTTTTCCTGTTGACCCCAATAGTAAGTGACTTTGTAAATTAAAATATATAATGTTGTTGCCATGTCAACATTAACAAATCTAGAGTAAATAAGTAAAAAATTTAAATTTTAATACAATACAAGTTAATATAATTTATTTTCTGTGTGTTTTCAGCTATGGGTAGCCCAGGCTACGGAGATGGACCACCATCTTACTATGACAATGATGAATTTACCAATTCTGGCTTTGAAGACAAGACTATTCGACAAGCCTTTATCAGAAAGGTATTTGAGTAACATGGATTGCAAATGTTAAATATTAAGATTCCATTAACAGCAGTGTCTTGTGTTTGTGTCAGGTCTTCATGGTACTCACTGTACAGCTGCTGGTCACGTTTGCTTTTGTTGCTGTGTTCACTTTTGTTGATGATGCCAAGTTGTTTGTGCGGCAAAATCCATGGACATACTACGTATCCTATGCAGTCTTCTTTGTGGCTTTGATTGTCCTGAGCTGCTGTGGTGACTTCCGGCGTAAACATCCTTGGAATCTGGTTGCACTGGTACGAATAAATATAATTTTTATTTAGTTCTATCTGTAATATTTGTATGTACTCCAAATAATGAATGCTGTGTTCCACAGTCTATTTTGACTCTGAGCCTGTCGTATATGGTGGGAATGATTGCAAGCTTTTATGACACAGAGACAGTCATTATTGCAGTAGGCATCACGGCGGTGGTCTGCTTCACTGTCGTCCTCTTCTCTTTACAGGTCAGTCGTTGTGTTTACAATTCAGGTTGTGTATTATCTAAAGCTTAAAAACATGAACTAATTTGCCTAATCAATGTGCTGTTCAAATCCTTTAAGTGTCTTATGCGCTTTTTCACCCATTTTAGAGCAAGTATGACTTCACTTCCTGTCGGGGTGTGCTGTTTGTGTGCCTGATAGTCCTGATGCTTTTTGCCATCCTCTGTATTTTCATTCGTCACAAGATCTTGCACATTGTCTATGCCTCACTGGGAGCTCTGCTCTTCACCTGCGTAAGTTAATACTGTATTTTCCAAATCTAAAAAAAGAATTGTTTATAATTGGGTATTTAATCTATATTATTGGTTATATTAATCTACTAACCTACATTCTATTTGTATTTTTAGTTTTTGGCTGTGGATACTCAGTTGCTACTGGGAAACAAGAAGCTAGCCTTGAGCCCGGAGGAGTACATCTTTGCTGCTCTCAATCTCTACACTGACATTGTCAACATTTTCCTCTACATCCTGGCTATTGTGGGACGTTCTCGTGAATAAGTAGCAATTTGAAGAAAGAAGTTAGCTTGAGAAAGGCATGTGTCCTTTCTTATAAAACATCTACTTGTCCTTTTTGTGTCACACTGGTTTTATTTAAACATATGATCAGGTTGTAAAAGCAGAGCAGCTGAAGACATCCTTTAACAATGCACAAATATAACTGACCCCTTTGTCTTTGCTTTTACTAACAAACAAGACTGTCTTTTGTTACATTCTTTCAGTTTGCATATACTCCCCACATAGACTGAGGAAAAAACATGTAAGAGCTTCATATTCCACTCTGGGTTGTTCGACTACTTATTGACAAATGATCTGCATGGCAGCAATGGGAAGATGTTGATTCTCTTATCTGCCAGCTAATGTTGCTGTATATAGTTGTTAGTGTAATGCCACTTCTCCTGGCTGCTGAGAAGCATGTGGAAGCAATTCGTAGGATGTTTTGCTTCATAAGGAAATGCACTCTCTCATGAAGTCTACATTACTACATTGGAAACTTATGAATAAATTATGAACTCAATATACTGTACAGCATTTAAACTACGATCACTATTTATTTCTATTTAAGGATGGGGATTAATATAAGTATTTGCATATTTTTAATGACGTTGTTTTGGTCTGGTCAGTATCTGAAATCTATGTGCTGTTTTTTTCATCCCCAATGTGAAATACTGGTGTTAGTAAATTTTTGAATGTGATTTGAAAGAAAGGACATGTGAATTTATAAGGTTTGTAGCAAACCGGTTTGCATTTAAAGTTGGAAGCAGTATACAGTTCACTTTGTGGCTGTTTGACAATGGACACACATTACCAAGTTGCTTTTAACCCTAATTAACTAGAGACAGTAACTAACTTAATGTATTATTGTCCACCAGCATGATCCTTCTGTTTGCATGTGCTTCAGATGCACATTGTACAGGTTTCTTGAATGAAGCAAAAGTCACATTTTTTGCAACCTTTAATTTTACCTATTTGTTAATATTTTACTATTGTGTAATTATAATGCTGTAGTGATTTGATGTGTATAGAAAAGGTATTGTTTGCATTGTAATATTTGCACTTAGTTTGGGGCTGTTCTCATCTGTACCACTGACTGCTTTTCATTAAAACAATATCATAATAATATTGTTTTTATTCATCTTATCTTGGAAGATATCACAGGTTTATTAATTTACACTAGTGATAAATGCAGATGAAGGCTCCTTTACAATAACCTTGGCATAAATTAAAACTCAGCTCACCTACCATTTGGCGCCAAAACAATCTTGACCGCAGGTTTGATCTGGTTGTCGCAGCATAAGTGGTTCAACGACTGCAAGAAATGGAAGGTCAGAAATAAATACTTATTTAGGAATTTAGCATAAATAAAATAAGTTAATAATTATCACTGGTTTTTAGGTCAAGCTAATTGCTAGCTTGCTAAGGTTAACATACTTAAGTCACGCTGCGTTTAACTAACTAACTAGCTGCCTACCTAGCTAACGTTAAATACTTTGCTAACTCCAGCTAGTTGTTGGTTATATCTTTGTTGTCTTCGAATAATTAAAATGGTCTCTCGAGTGTTCGGTGAATGACTGCCCTGTAAAGAGTGTTCGACTTAGAAGAAGTTTGTACGTCTGTGTGTAAGTTAGTACTAAACAGGTGCTAACTAGTTAGAGGTAATTGTCATGTTAATTAGCGTGTATTAAGCTATTGGGAAGTTAGAAATCGCTGTAGTATGTTTGAAGCCACACATTATTGCCCTATATTTGATTAGGAATGGGAACACGTGAGCCGAAAGTAGAGCAGCTGTTGGAAAAGCTAAAGAAACTTCAACAAGGTAAGGTTGTTTTATATTTGCAGCGAGTAAAATAAGGCGAAGGTAGTTATCTGAAACGTGTAAAGTTAACTAACTTAGTTAACTTGTTGTTTCTTATTATTGTTCACTTAACTTAACTGACCAGCCACGCAAAAACACACACAAATTAAAACTAAGGAAACATAACGTTACTTAAGTTAAGTTAGCTCTGTATTTACAATGATAATTTGTGCATTCATGTGGTATTTAAATCTTTTTGTCTAACACATGTCGTAAAAAAACGGATTAATACAAGCATAGACATGTAAATAGACATATAATGAACTAATTTAATGTCTATGAATACAAATAGAAAAAGCTAACAAAATTATGGATGGATATGAATCTGAAAGTGCATAACCACACAGAACCCATGTCAGAACAGTAACATCTTGACCAGCAGTGGCTCTTTGTAACTTCCGCATTTGCTCGAAGTTAGCGTTTCATAATGAACTGCTTAATGGCTCGAATAATATAGTGCTCTACTGTATTGTGTTTCTGTGATCTTCACCATAATCACAATAAACATAGTATATATATTTTATGCTCTATATAGTCGAATAACTATCATATATAAAGCGTAGCTGCTGTCAGCCAATGGGAAGAGAATATGCAAATGAATAAGGGTTGTTTTCGTTGTTTGTTATTTAACAACATTACGAACCCAAAATTTACACGTTTAAAGATACTGCGGTACTTATTGAAACGTTTGTGTTTTAATTTCATGTGAAAGTGTCATTATTGAGCTAAAAAACACAACCCTGATACAGACTCGCGTGCCAGTAGTTCAAACTGGCTGCTCTGACATCAGACGGATATCGTCAGTGAGGTACATCCTTACCTGTTACTCCTCCGGGAGTATCAGAGCATGATGAATGGGGATAAATGAGATATGATTATTATCTCTCTCTTAGGAGAACAGCAACACTCCTAACGAGCCATTCTGATTCTTACAAGTTAATATAATCAGAGTTAGTTGCTTATGTGTCAGACAGACTACTGTACCAGTTGTAACAATACCCATAGTTATTTCTCAAGTGTATGCTCTGCGTCTCATGGATATTTCTGAGTTTGCATAGTTTATGTGCATGAAATTACATTGCATCATTTCATTTAGTTATTTTCTGATTAGTTTGAAGTTTGTTAAAGCCTGCTATGACCAATTAGATTTTTCTCTGTATTATTCCTTTTTTGTCCACCATATTAATAATCTAATAAGCTGCAGGACATGTTGAAGATGAAGGCCCTCTTATTTACAGTCAAATCAGCCTTTCTGGGATGAATCTGACTTTCTTCTGAGCGGAGTTTGTTCTCTCAAATAATTAGTCAGTCAGACTCAAAACCACAGAGCCTTCGCTTCACAAAGAGTCCAGTCATTTTTTTGGTCTTCAAAAGGATCAGAAACAGATTCAATTTGAGGGCTAGACAGTTTACAGTCATACATTTTAGGATGAAAAGACCAAATTCATAATACAAATATCTGTATTGTCTACATGGTTGCTACCTTTATATGGTTCGGTTTAGTCAGTAGTATAGTATCATGTTGTAGGTGTGAGCAATATGCATCAAAACAAAAAATATTTTAGGTTCATGTTCACTCTGATTTTATATATAATAGATTAATACAATTATTTAATAGATTTAGTGTTGCCTCTATTATTATTAAGGGTTTTATCAATTTTCTGCTGAGAGGTCAAAATGGATTAGCAAATTGCAAAGCCTATTTGGAAATACCATAGTTTATTTTACAAACTAAGTATTCTGTATTTTAATACATAAGAACAGTAACTCTTGTAGTGTACATTTGTTTGTGAAGTAATTCTTTTTTTAGTTTGTCAGTTTAGAGACACAATTCATTTGCTTTTGTCAATTTAGCTATTAAAATATGAAGTGAATGAATTTAGCCTTTTACAACGCAAACAAAATTCGAATATTACAGTAAAACATGAATCTCAAATCTAACAAAATTCAGTAAGATTTGGTATACAGTTAGCTAATGGCTTGCCAGTTTGTTTTTTGTCTTTTATATATGTTTTATCTCTCCTATAATATGATCCTGCAGTCCCAGAGACTGCTCTGTTATGAACCACACTCAGGAATACTTTCATATTTTGCTGCTTTCACATTTCTTTTTGGCTAGTGAGATTGCAGCTTTGGTTGGATTGTAAGGGTTAGGGTTGGAAGGGTTAAAGCTAAAGTTAGCTTTATACTGTACTACTAAGCTAATACAATGTTAAAGCGTTTAAATGAACATTTTACCCTAGTGCAAACTATCCCTATTAAACTATTGTGTTGTGATAAAACATGTTTCATGAATAAATAAACAATCTACTGTATGTTTAGTTGTGATGTCAACACCAAGGTGACTCACAAAAACTGTTCCTCTGACTGAGGCTCGTTGCAGTGCGATTTATACGACTGCAGTCCCCTGGTCTGCAGCTTCACCCTTCCCTTAATTAGTAATAATAAGTAAATATTGTGAATAAAACATCATTTTAAATCACTATTCCTCTGTCTGTCACACTAAAGATATTTAACCTTGTTGTACTTTTAAAGAGAAAGGAGTCTTAGAAGATGAAATCCAACAGATGCAACCCGTCAGTGAATCTCTGCAGAAAGAACTGGAAACTTGTAAGGACAATTCAACAATAATACTCTGCACCCATAATAACAACAAACCCAAATAGTATTATGTTAGGTGTTAGGTTTTACATGGATTTTCACTGCATCATTTTCACAGTGCAAACAGAGTCTTATCAACTGGAAGTAAAGCATAAAGAAAAAGAAGGTCTGCATTTTTTTGTGTGCAATTTTCAGTGTTCAGCAAATTGTTTAAATCATCATGCATTTTGTTAAGTCAAAATGGTTACCAAAATAGTTTCTTACAGAGTTGTGCAAGAAGCTGCAGTATTTGTGTGAAGAGTCAGAGCAGGAATTTGCCAGGTGAACTAACAACTGCCATGTACATTCACATCTTGTTCTTTCTATTGTGGTCCAGCAGAGGGCAGTAAGTGGCTGTGCCAAAGAGAATGTGACTTACATATTTTGTTAAATTTTCTCAGACAATTGAAGCAGAACAAGTCAACTGAAGATCTGTCAAAGCAATACAACTGTGAGATTCAGGCCATCAAGTTGAAACACAGGAAACTTAGGTAAAACACATTTTTAACTATAGATATTTGCCCTTAGATTAAAAAAACATCTCTTTTTCACAGAATGAAATTTGAAAACCATCTGTACCAGCTGATTGAGCAGCAAAAGAACTTGTATTCCGTCTTTGTATGTGTTCAATGTGTAAATGACATTATAGGTACAATTTAAATTATATAATGATTTGATAATAATGTACTTCGTAATTTCAAATAGATGCCTGACAGACTTCCAGCTGAAATTGTCAGTGCTGAAAATACAAAAACTCAACTGTTATCTGCTGGTAAGTCTAATTTATTTAGTCTAGACCCTTCGAAAATTGCTGTACCAATTCTTGTATTGTTTTATTACGTAAGAAAAATTGAAGGTAACCCAGATAAACTCACTGGAAGAAGAAATAGAAAAACAGAAGCAGGAGAAAAAAGACATGTTTTCTGTTGCAGTACAAGAGAGGGAGGATTGTGAACATGCAGCCTAGTTTAAAAACAAAACTGTTCAATATTAATAGTAATTTGTGCATTCATGTGGTATTTGAATATTTAAATTTGCTTGTGTATTTAATATTTAAAATCCAATCAGATTTGCTATGAATTGTTTGAAGTTGTAATACATTATTTAGTGTACTCAGCCACAAAAATAAATAAATTTTGGTTTACTTGTATTTAATAAGAACTTTTCTCCATACAGAATAACACTTAGAACATACAAAAAAACTTACTTAGCTAAGAAACAAAGAAGATAGGGCACTTGATGGCAACTAGGCAATTATGCTTCGTTCATAATAATACTTTACCTTTTAATATGATGCCATTTTTAAATACAAGTACATTCTCCCAAACAACTAAATATCCACACACATTATTGCATATTAAAACACCATACTTTTTCAATTTGTAGGCGCAAAAACAACAGTATTGTTTTAAAAACTGAAGCTGCAGCTGGAATGCATTTCATAATGGAACTAAAAAATATTTACCTTTAGTTTTATACTGAGACATTTTTAGTCTTTAAGTATTATAAGGAGAAAGATGGCACTTTTTCAGTCATGAAAAACCTCTATTGACACTTTATTTACACACATGCGCGCACGCACACACACACACGCATGCATACACACACACACATATATACATATATTTATGTACAATATTTAACCTAATAGACATTGGGCCTGCAATCTTTATTTTAGCCTTAAATCTCACAAGCACCAACTCCTCACTCTATGCTTGGTTTTAGAGTGTTATCTTAAAATATGTTTCTCTGCTTACACGTGCACACCTTATGCCTTCATTTATTATGCTTTTGTTTTGTATACCTCTGGATGCCATACTTTCAGATCACACTATTATTAGTTACACAATAAAAACACTACATTATTTTGACTGGCTAAATCAGTTACCTTTACCTCGAATGCCATGCTTAGTTTTCACCATTCGATCACCATAAAAGGTAAAAGTCCAAAGAGGCACATTCCAATTGACTTTAGTGTCTTTCAAGAGCAGTCTATTCAAGTGTACAATTATCCAGTAGTGGCAGCCAAGCCACAGAGGTACTTTCAGATTGTCTTTGGCACAAATGGACAAAGGGTCATTTTGATCATTTTGCATAAATACTTTCCAAATAAAAGGGCGCTCTTCCGTCTTCCGTTATCCCAGGCTATTCCCCATCTGTTAATAGAACAACAGGAATATTTTTAAATTCAACAGTGATATGACAGTGTTCATGTACTAACTTTTTTTAAAAATAAAAATTACAAATTAAAAAACAAACAAAAAATGCAATGTGTTAAATAATAAACATCACATGTTCTACACACCTTCATTATCTTATTTTATATTGTTTGAAACATATCTAGCTCATATTAAACATTTTTGACTGCTGTATGTGGTGGGCAAAACATATGCGTGCAATTAAATTCCTGCTATAATCCTCCTTGCCAAAATGTGTGTGTGTATTTTATCTGTGTCAAAAGGCTACTTAGTTCATACAACACAATGTTCTAAAATGTTTTCTTTGTACATGTACACTACAAGTACGGTATGCAAGAAGTTACTAGAATGCTGTTTTTTTATTACTATAATATCTTTATCTTCAACATTGCATGTATCTTCTTTACTGTGATAGACTACCTCAAAACGGCTGTAGACTTTCTTCTCCTTCCTCAAGCTTTCTATTCTCTTCAGAAGGCCTTCCCGCTCCTGGTTGCTGCCTGGTGGTCTCAGAAAACGATTTCGTCTAAGAGAGCCCACTTTCTCCAGCCCTTTATCTGTACTGTCACTGTCTCCTCCAGATTCTTCTCCCCGCTCCTGGCGATTTTTTTGGCTATTAGCTGAAATTTGTTCTAAAATTACTTTTGTGTCATCACGTAGGTTGCTGCTGGAAAGCACAGAGCTGCCAGGTGCTTGGTATCTAGAAGGCCCAGTGAGGCTGGTAAGAGACTTATTAGCGCTTGTGCTCCGATCAGTAGTTGTAGGAGTTGTAGTAGCAGCAGCAGCATTAGAGAGAGTGGAGTCAGTGTTCAACTTTTTGTTTGGGTCTGAGATTTCTGGTACTGTGGTGATAGTTCTGTCATCTGCAATATTTTTTTTGTCTTTATCTTTGGGTCCTAAAATTCCTTTTAGCCTCTGAGTCTGCTTTTTAAGAAAATCAAGTGGTTTTCCTTCACCCTTTCCTTCGCCAAGAGTATTAATTGAAGTAGTAGATCCCATAATCTTTTTAAGTCCATCTTTTGATTCATCACGTGGTAGAGTTGAAGAGCTATGAGATCGTATCTTTTTCAGTTCACTTTTTTCTGCATCGGTAGCATCAGTTGTCAGTATCTCCTCACCAGCAGAGATACGACGAGGATTCAATCCTTTAAGCTTCAATGGATCTCTCTTGAAGATTTTTGGTGAAGGAAGAGGTTTCAGTGATTTAAAAATGTCTTTCTTTTGACCTTCAGAGGCACTGTCTTCTTTGGGTACTTGAGGTGTATCTGTGTGTTTTTGGTAACTTGGTGGCTTGGCGGAGATTATTGGTTTTGATGAGCTAAATGAAGGTCGTCGCGTCAACTCTGCAAGTCTGGAAGTTATGTCAAGCTTTTTTGGTTCAGCTTCTGTGGATGGGACAGAAGTAGTTGGGGTCTTCAATGCTGTGGTGGAATGGAGAGGTTTTTCCATAATATCTGGCTTTTTTCAGCAGGCTCAGGGACTTTTAATGATGAGTCAGAGCCCATTTTTGAAGCTTTTCTTTTCGCAGCTAAATCATTGAAGTATTGAAGCCGACTGGCAGGGTCATTCATATTCAAAAATGATGTTGACTGGGGTTTGGAGTCATCCATTGTGGTTTCAGTCTCTATGGTCAATGTCTCTTTTACAGGTTGAGAGGGCTTTTCTTTTGTTTTTTCGTGGGGCATTTCTACTAGCTTTTCATTTGCCGTTTCCTTGGTTTTGAGTGGTTCCTCATTACTCTCTATTTTTTTAGCTGTTTCTTTGTCATCCACTGTTTTTCTCCATTCAAAAGGTTCACGATTTCTTCTCTTTTCTAAAATTTGTGCTACTATTGAAGAGGTGCGAAGTGTGTCCAGTTCTTCATCCTGCTCTGTTGCAGGTTTAAGACCAAGACTTCCAGCATGCATCTCTGCTTTTGAAGATGAAAATATGAGTGAAGAACGCAGACGAGAACTACGTTGAAGGAGTGGGTTTATGCGTGAGCGAAAAGATTCATGCTTTGACAGCATAAGCTCTGGAGCCTCTTTTACCTCAGTATCCACTCCTGTTTCTTTTGTTTGTCCTCGCTCTATTTCTCTTTCAAAAGTAAATGATTTCAGTTCACTCACAGCAGGAAGTAAATCCTTATTTGTTTTAGCAATATCTTTTATGCTGTCAGGTAAAATAGGTTTTCCATATCGTGGTTTTAGAATTTCTGGTTTTGTGGGAACACTCAGTGGTTCTTTAAATCCAAAGCGAGGAACTGAGGTCTCAATTGTCATGGGTTGTTGAGGTGGTGGAGGATCTTCAAAGGCATCAGGACCCATTGGTTGATTTATTCCTTCCTCCCCACCATCCTCATATGTGCTTAGGTATGAATTAATTCTCCAGCTTCTCATGCCTTGCTTAGCATCTGAGTCTTGGTTCTTGTCTTGATCAGATTGTTTCAGATACTGTTTCTTTTCAGGGGGATGTAAATGTGTCGGTGACCTCTGACAAGCATATGCTTGACCTACAGTTGGTCTCTTATTGGATGAACTTCCTTCATATCTCCCAGCCAACGGCGGTGCATTATGCCCATCAGGGCCTCCAAGATCATCTGATGAAAAGTAGTCCTGGTTATAGTTTCCAGGTTGTAGGTCCAAATCGCTGCGTAAGCTTGACTCTGAGCGTTGGTCAATAGCCAGCTGTTGAGGCCTGCCTCGAAGTCTGTCATAGTGTCCGTGACCAGAACCGGACCCAGGACCTTCACTGTAGAACTGACTAGAAATAGTCTGCTCCCTGCAAAGGACAGATTGAAGTTTATTAGTCAAAAATAGAATATTACACTAAAATTAAGACATTATGTTGAAAAAGGTAAAAAGTCATAACCTGTGAAAATCTGTCTCATCCAAATTGTTCATAACTCTGTGTTTCATAAATTGTCTTGAGGATGTGTAGTTTTCTTGTGTCCCTTCAGCATAACTATGTCTCTTGAAAACACTCGTACCCATCTCCAATTGCCTGGAAATAATGGACCTTCCTTGTTCTAGAAAAGACTGCTGCAGGCGAAACTGTTGCTGTGAATATTTTCCAATTGTTATTCCTGCACTAGGTTCAATGGTGTGACGAAAAGGGTCATTCCTCCGAAAAGGAATTGCAAGGTTACGATCAGTGTCTCCATAGGGAAATGCAGGGGGGAGCTCAGGCTGCCTGCGGTAGCCTATGGGGTTTCTTAAAGATTGAGTCCTTTTTAGTCCAAATTGGTTACTTAAGTAGTTGCCTGTACTGCTACTGTCAGATAAAGCAAGTGCGTCTGAGTCCATCACTAAAGGTTCTGACTGAGCAAACAGGATACGAAACTCTTCATCAAATGTTGTTACAAGTTCTCCAAGAAAGAGGTGTGCGATACTACGGTGGATCTTCTCATAGGACCACATAAAACTGGAGTAATCAGAAAACAAAAATTAACCTTTTTGCAACCATTTAAATGTCAAATAATATCAAAAATAATTATATTTACCTGTAGTTTCCACTGAGTACAGCTCTGCAATCCACAAGTAAAAATCGATCTTTCACCTGACCTTTAAAGGTTTTTCCAGTTCGTGAGTAGTATGTTATTCCTGCAACAGTCCTAACTCGCATCATCTGTTAAATCAAATGCTTTAGTATAGTGTTTAACACACATTGCAAAGCTTAGATTAAGAATACACACAAAAAAACTTACTGGAATAAAATCTAAGTTTACTTTGCAGTTATGAACCATAGAGACAAAATGCGGGGCATCCTGCTCATCAAGGAGAATATAAACAGGAACATGTCGGGCTGCAGCGTCTAAAAGGTCACTAAATATATCAATATCTGTAAACATGTCCATCACGACTGCAATAACCTAGAGAAAAAAACAAACAAAAGAAAGGTTATTAGTAATAATGTATTAATTGTTTTGTTTGATTTGATTATAGCAAAGTATTCAATTGATTTGAATATAGCTAAGTATACAGTATTGTAATATCCAAGGGTATGGATGTCACAGTATCAAATTTTAGTATTATAATTAGGGTTGCACAATATATCGAAAAAATATCGATATCGCAATATAGACACGTGCAATATCCATATCGCAAGGATGTGCAATAATTTATTACATTTTTGTGCATTATTCATCCCATTTTTAGCGCCGAGTGATTTGACTCCGTTCTCGTCTTCTCTTAAGAACAACTCTTGTGATTTGTGTTGGTTTAAAACAAGATTGAAAAGGCACAAAACTAGTTGTGATAAAGCTGTGACCTGTCAGGCATAACGTGTGTAGGGGTACCGACTGCGGTTGCCAGATTTTCAGAGCAACCAGCAACTAAGCCAGTGTAAAAAATTGCCTAAAACATGACCGCGCCTCAATAAAAATAAGTTAATAAAATGATTAAGCAATTACTAAGCCACAGAACGTGTGCGGTTTATACGCACATCGTTTTAATAGTGTAATAACGACTTTAAATAAATGTACAGAGAAATTCTTAATTGAAAAATAAATATCGCAAAAATATCGAATATCGCAATCTCAGAGCCCATATCGCATATCGCAGAAATTTTCAATATCGTGCAGCCCTAATTATAATTATTGCATTAACAAATATTATGTACCTGTGAAGCAACAGTGTTGTAATTTAGATTTACATTTTTTAAGTAAGAGATTGTATTAGATTCAATTAGAAATTATCTTGGAGAAATTAACAAACATTTGTCAACAATCTATATTACTCAAATTACTGGCTCAGAAATGTCATAAATAATGTGCTTATGGACATACTTGGTGTGCATTTTTGATTAGTCTCCGGGCTTGTTCCTTGATGCTTGGCATATCAGGATCTGAAGGATTCACCAGAGTAGTGACTTCTGTTGGGCCAATGAAACTGTGCTGCGGGAGAGGCCAGCCCATATCCAGTCCAGGGGCAGCCAGGTCTGACTGCATAGGCCAATAGGTGTCCGAGGATCCATCAGCTTCAATTGCTTTGTCGTGTAATGTTAAGTCAGTCACACTGGAGCTGTGGCTTGGGCCTTGGCTTGTAGACTTGATGAGTTGAATTTCTGGTTGTGCCAAGAAACTGGGGATATCTGCGGTCTGAAGAAACTCCGAATAGCCCTGGAATGACATTACATTTTACATTTTAGTATTAAACAAACATTAAGTGCACAGTTGATCATGAATATGAGAAACAGCTGCATTTAACCTGAATGTCATTTTCTATGAGAGCATCAATAGCTATACGGTACTCCTCTCGGTAATGTGGAGGCAAGAAGTTTGGATCCAGAGGGTTATCACCGACTGATGAACTCTGTGACCGATGAGCCATGGTTGGACTGACCGTTAGAGTCAGAAACTAAGATGGTGGAAGGTGACGCAACCTGTGCAACAACATCACAAAAGAAGAATTAAAACTTGCAATAGTATATTGCAATTACAATGTTATACACAAAGCCTTTCTGTGGACGTTTTATTTTTACAAAGAAAAGTTAAAAAAATTACAGGAATTAATTTGAACTCTAAACATTCAGAAATAGAGATCTTACACACAACTGAAACAGTTGGGAGTTGAGACAATTATTAAATAAAAGTTATCTATCACTATCTCACTGGAATACGTATCTGTACTATGCCATGTAAATATTGTGACTTATTTATTTATTTATTTTTTGTCTTATGCAGTTTTGAGTAGACATTGCCAAGAGCCTTCCGATACGATATCCCGATACAGAGGTCACGATACACATAAATCCTGATATAATTTCCTCTATATATCATGTATCAAGATATATTTTAGGAGGAAAAAATCATAAAAATCTGCTAAGGAGATATTTTAATAATGCAGAAAAAACAGTACATTGATATTTATTTTTTAAAGGGGACCTATTATGTCATATTCACTTTTCTAAATTTTTAACCTGGTTACAATCATGGCCTTTCTTTATCTTTAGTTTCCTCAAAGTTATATTTGAATTGATTTATGCATGTTGGAGTAATCTTGTATTGTTCTTCAGCTGAAGCTCAAGTGCTCAGAAATCCCCGTTCTCACCTACCACCTATCCCCTCCCACTTGTCTGTATTTACTTGTTATAATTCAAAACATTAATATTCGAAGTGACGTGTATATGGTTCAAAACTGTCCCATAACCACTTTTCAACAATAATAATTAGTTATTTAAAATCGGTTGCTTTTTACAATAACATTTTAAAATGAAGAGGCGGGGCTTATCAGTTCTGCAGTTTTGAAAAGGAAGTCAGTAGAGCTGTTTCTATTTTCAAGCTGTTTTAGATCTTTGTGTTTTACAATGAACAAAAGGTAAATTACTGATCTGCATATGTTCTAGTTTCTTACTAAATATTAAAAAAACACGATAGGATCACTTTAAATACAATGTAGAAAAATAAAATAAAAGTATTGTATCTTAGCTGTAAAAACCTGTTTTTGAGTATAATTGTCTCTAAAATCGGTGTAAAAAATGTAAATTTGATTTTGTTGAACAACAAAATGCAGAGAAATTGTATTTTCAAACTGCTCTTTATGTTAAATTCAAGTGTCTTACAAATAAGCCATTGTTCAGCTTAATTGTTTCAGCCTTAAAGCTGCAGTCCATGTTTATAAGTGTAAATTATATTAATTTAAGTATCACTATAAACCTCCCTGTAACGATACGCGTATTGCCAATGAGTTTGTCATGATATAACCCCTTTATCGATTCATTGAGTACAGCCCTAGTAGACACTGCGAAAAGCCAAACACAATTTTCTTGGCATCCTTATAGACACATGCTTTGGTTAAGGCCATGTGTGATAAGTAAATTAGGTAAAATGGGTAAGTATACTGTAGGTGTGGAGCTTGTATTTGCTTAAGATCAGAGTTTGAACTTAAATATTTATAAATAATAACACACCTTTACATCCACCATGAAAATGAATTATGGGCAGCAATGAGCGTAACAGATACTTCCTGCTCATGACAAGATGTTTACATGGCATACAAGACAAACACTTTCATGAGGCCAGGCTGACAAAAGGCATCGCTTAGTTAATCTTAAATATAATCATACTGACATGTTTCACTGTGTAGTCTAACCTCATACATATAAAGAAATGTTTTCACAGTGCATCTAACTGAGAAAGTTAGATGCACTGTGAGAAAGAATGATTATCATTGTAATTGTAAGAAAGTACCTCTGAATCTAATTCAGAATCAATAAGGATGTAAACTTGTACTAACAACCATGTGAGGAGAAAAGGGTGGTGCACGGGACAGGTATGAGGAGGTGCAAGGACAGGTTTTCTCATAACTCCAGGAAACTTGTCTTACTGGTGTGTCAGCAAGTAGATACACATTTCAGAACATCTACCAGCCATTGGAAAATATGTGATGAGTTTTGGCGTGACAACTTCAAAAGTAGTCAATTTTTTTAGTTTTTGGGTTAAAATTAAATATTGACTTTGGTTTGTGCAAACCATTTAAGTTAGTTAAAAAAAGGTTTAAAACCACTTTATTAAGATTATTTAAAATGAGAATAAGAAAAAAAAAACACCTTAATACTTACTATGTTGACTCACTAAATCAGTAAGTGGTTTGTCAGACTTTTCAAAGTCTGAATCAAACAAGGCAAAATTATAAAATTGTAAATGAACAAAAAAAATCATTGTCAATTTAAGATCTCCCATAATAATTTAGAAAATCATTAAATTCACTGTAATTGTTCCAAGCAATTTAATTTATTAAAAACAGTTTTCCATTTGCCTTTCAAAGACAATAATGTTTATTCTAACAGTCACTGTGTGTAGTCTTGTTGAATATCTGTCATTTAAGAATGCAAATTAGTTGCACCAAGTCAAGCAAGTGTTACAGAGTTTGAAGGTAGGAATACCTTCAACTGTGTGTGTGTGTTTTTTTTTTTTTTTATGAAATGCATTGCAAATAATTGTATAATACTTAGCGCTGCACAATTTGGGATCAGATTATTTGATTATTATTTTATTTGTGCTATATGTTAATAATATGTATCAGTTCAGAGTTCACATTTTAATTGTGTTTAGGATAACTGACAAAATGAAATATGACATTGAACTAACAAATTAATAAAAATTAATCGCACGTAAGCTATTGCAAAAACAGATTTAATCTAAAAGGGTTAACATTTTTATCGTATTTTGGAACTGCAGCCTTTGCAATTTGCTACTTGTTTTCATTGGATTGATTTCGATTTGATTTTGATCAATTGTGCAGCCCTAATGCTGGAGTATTTGGACTGTGAAGAACTCTTGCTTGTATATTATGGACTTAATTAATGACATATACTTTAGGGGCTTGGGCTACAAAAGGGGCAATAATAAGTAAAAATGTTTGCTCCATCTTACTTTTTTGTATTAAGTAAAATTATACCCCTGACTATTTTAGTAGCGCAATATACGTATTTGCAAATGAAACGCAAACAAATACGCCAATTGTACCTCATTCTTAAAGGTTAGTTTTGTCTTGCCTCCTCATGAGTTAACAGGACACGACGTTATTTATTATTTATGCGACTGCACTAATTATGGGTCATTCTTTGTTGCCAGAATGACAACTGGTTATTGTGATGTTAAACTAGCCTGTTGATTGTTTCCAAACATTGCATCATTTGGTCAGTGCTATTGCTGGTTTTAATGTCTGCAATGCATTGTTTCCATGGAGAGACACATGGTGTGGTAAACTATGCATGATTGACAGCAGACTTAGTAATGAGGCTTTGTGACCTAGGGTCTGAGTGGGAGGCTCAAAATGCTTGTATGGTCTTCTCTGCACCCTTGCGTTTCTGTTCACTCGTGTGAGCGGCTGCATTCTGGTACTGAAAGTACAACAGTTTGATATCTCAAAAAAGTTTTGAGTCCAGATTTTGACTTAGAATATGCACATAATGTATAGTGTCTATAAGCTACCTGGCTACTTTGAAAGTTCACTCTCCCCAAAACAAAGTAGTAGGTGACTTATATAGTATTTTTTTTACCCACATTATCACCCAGCCCTATGTCCATCCTATGCAGTCAAAGGCCCTTGAACCCAGCCATATGTGACTCACTGAAGCCTGAAGCTAACTTGCAACTTGGTGCAATGGGGTGGGTGATTCATCTACCATTGCATTACTTCTAGGCTCAGAGCTACATTTTTGCTTGCATTTCTGTTCCCCTTTTAAAGTATTCTAAGGGACACAGTAAAAAACATTAGTGCTTATAAAGTCCATCAAATGAGAACAACTTTTATCCAGCTTCCTTCATCCAGATTTAATGTCACATTTCAGGAGCCAAGTAGGTTATTACATGGACTGCCAAACACTATCAGTACCTGTTTTTACTAACTGCTAGTGTTGGCTTTTTAGAGATACTGCCAGCCAAATACTTTTAGTCTCTTGAAATTCTTATCGGCTGTTTATCACCATAACTAACTCCAATCTTGGGCCTTTGCACATTTTAGAAGTTCTGCCTCTTTTTGTGATTTTGGTTATGTCACTGAATTGAACTGAAAGCACCACATTTGAAACTGATTTTTCTGTTCCGTGCATGCTGAAGGAACTTTGCCTGGAGCTCAAACGGTATAAACTAAATTGTGCTGAGAAAGCAATCTGACAATCTTAACCGCAATAAATGTGCATGGGTGCATAAGCAGCTGTCTGCTTTTTTAAGGTAAAATGAGGAGAAAGGGAAAATTTCCTTCACCTGCAGAAATGGCATGTGATTTTGGTTTTGTTATGGAAACAATAATAGTATTAATGATGATAAAGATCGCTCTCATTTACCT
Organism: Mugilogobius chulae; assembly: GCA_038363315.1. Classification (NCBI taxonomy): domain Eukaryota; kingdom Metazoa; phylum Chordata; class Actinopteri; order Gobiiformes; family Gobiidae; genus Mugilogobius; species Mugilogobius chulae. The sequence continues at coordinate 29,950,413 of CM076408.1, forward strand.
ACTGTTGACCGTTAGAATTATGAAGCTGTATCTGTTGCCTCAAACAAGGAGGTACACTCCCTGAATATGACAACAAAGACTTTGAAACACTAGACCCCCAGGAGGAGAACCACCAGCAAGAAAAACAATGGCTGCTACTCAAAGCTGATTCGCTCAACATTTGATGTAGTGTGTGTTCAGTTGTATACTAGTTTCTGGTGGCTATAGTGATATTTCAACACCCTGCTCAAGAACGATAAATAAATAACTTTACATTTTGTTGGATAAGCAGGCTCTCTTAGTATTTATTAGTTTTCAACTCTGCCGTAGACACATCTGCACACACCTCACTAAACAAACACTCATTGGCCATGCCTTCTGGTTGGTTTATTTTGTGTGATAATTTGATGTGAAGAGAAAGAAAAGGGAATGCCTCTAAAACAGGTTTGGATGGACAAGCCTGTCATCAATTGCTGCTGTCAGGGCCTTTCAGTGGTGCTTGACAGATTCACACTTGCACATACCGATAACAACAAACAGCAAACCCTGTCAGTCTGTGTATCAACACACCACATACTGTATTAAAAGCACATGACAGACAGGGCAAGGTCATAAACGTAAGCATAGTAAACAAGGAATAACAGCAGAACCTCCTGTCTTAGTTGTTTTAGGAGTGCAAATAAAAAAAAAAAAAGCTCTAATGGTGCCCCAGTCAACTGTTCCGCCTCTAAATGTCTGTGGTTGTGCTGAGTGGTGGAAAATTCAACTCTAAAAGTGCACTATTTCTGTTGTTTCTCATAAAATGCACTAGGGCTCATACTTGAGTAATAACATCTCCTGTCAGACAAAGACTTCTTTCACAACTATCTCTTTTTAATGGCACACAAATTTTACGTTTATATCTCTTGCCAAGCTTTAAGTTTGAACGACAAACCTTTCCATGGAATTATAACCACATGCCGGGTTATATTCCTATGTAGTGACTCATACTAAATGAAGATGTGGTAAAAACCAATACTGGTTATTTGTATAGGCTGACATGACATCTAAAACTTAAACTGAACACAGAGAGCTCCTAAAAGAGGTCCTTTATCTTACCTGGAATCTTCAAATTACAGGAGTCTAAACTTAACCCAACACAAAAAGCATTTACTTGGACTTGTAAAAATGTTTGCTCCTTTTACAGTTGTTACATGGCGTTTTAGTCCTGATAACCAACGTTCACTTAACATTTCTTAACTTATTCTCGCTTCATCCTAGTAGCCTACATGCTTCTAATCTGAAAACTGGTTTGAACTTTTTTTTTTCTAATGCCATTCGGTACCAGATAATGTGGAAATTTCCTTCTATAAGTGACTACTTTAGCAGCTACTTGAATGACATTCTTTCTAGAATCGGGAATATGTGTAGCTTTTTAAGGGCAAGTGTTAAGTAATAGTTACTCTATTAAGTTAGTCAAACTACATTTATGTTAAAAACGGGTGAACCAGCGCTTGTCAAAGGAGTCACTGTCTTTCTGTGTTATCTATTGTCCCGGTCTGCAGAAACTTTCATCGTATAGCCTACCGGACTGTTGCAGAACTTTTCCGCTGAATTGTCCCGTCCGCTACTCGCATTCCATTATCTTATATTCCTTTATCGGGAACAACCAAATCCCGGACACGACGTAAGCCAGGCCCGGGACAGTTTCGCTCGGGAGGTGCAGCTCTTGGGCCGCCGCTAACAGGACCGACCAGCGTTGAATGAGGAAGGAGCAGGGCACGGCTCTTCCACGGTGAGACTCCTCCCAAACCCGTCCATCATTGGGACAACATCATTGGAAGTTCACTAGCAAAGGCATAATTCAAATGTTAATTGCTTTTTTTTAACTTTCTAAAAAGACGGCTTAGGTTTAGTGTTTCAAGGTAGGTTAAGATTATGCAAAAGGGACTCTTGGCAACTTTAAGCTATGTTAAATTATTGTTACCTCATCAAAACATGCCTGGAGTTCTGTTTCATGCACACGTTTGACTAATCTAATATAACTAATGGGCTGTCTGTATCTCTTAAGTTGTAATTGCTCTTTTCCACCCTGTGATGTCATTAGGTAGAAGTTTTGAAAAGCTGGTTATTGCCACAATTGTAGTGTTTTGCTCAATATTGTTTTGTGTGTGCAAAAAATGCTTTATATTTTGTTCAGTTGAGATTATCATAGAAGGCTTTATATTTCTGTACACAAAAGACAGCAACAAAAGTGTTTGTTGGTGTGTGTGTTAAGCTTATGGTACAATCAGTGTGTAAAAGGTAATAATTTACACTTGTCCAATCATAGGTCCCTCTTTCCTGAAACTGACTGGTGCAGACAATGAACTGCCTTGGAAAGCCTTTGTTGACTGAAAGATGGTAAATAATGTAAGTAAAAATAATGATAAATTAAATAAAGTTCATTGTTAAACCTAAAAATTTTTTATGATCCGTTGTAGCCTAGTAAGTACTTTATCTAAGCCGCTTAGTGATAGTGGCATGTGCAGAAGGCGTATAACAGGTAAAAGTATAATCTTGCAGTCTTTTATGGATCGCCCTTTGTCCTTAGACGTGTCTATCAGGCGGGACACTCCTTGTTTTGTGGCCTCTGTCTGATCACCAAACACTTAATATTATTGTGTTGGACTATGGAGCAAAGGGTGTGCCGCCATATTCAGACTTGCAAGTCAGATTCTCTTACCCTCATACGATAAACTATTGAGCTCTTTTGTTTTTATAATATTTCAATAGTGTCTTGTGCAAATCTGCAACTCTCAGACAGATATATTACAGCTGATTTTGCATACACACACTTTTTGCATATTTGTAAAGATATAAACACCTGCTGTTCATGTTCAGTGACAGTCAAGAACCAGAAAATCATGAAAGAAGTGTCCGCTTGCTTCAATAACAAACAGTACCAGGTATGGAGAGGCACAGTTGAAGGGTGTGGCACTAACAAGGAATTTGCTGAGGGCTTTTTGACACACCCTCTTGCTCTCTCCGTCTCACTCTATGATAGTGTTTTCCCTTTACTTCAGCCTCTCTCACCCTCCTCCCTCTGAGTCACCTGGCAGACATGTACAGGTACAGTTCACAGGCCCAGGCTTGAGGTATCGAAGGCCGTTGGTTGACAACATTGTGCACTGTGCTAACAAGTCTTCCTTATCAGATGCATTAATGCCTTGACTGCTTAATATTTGAATGTGGTTTGTGGTTTCTGCTGAATATCTGAAGGAGCTATTGCTCATAAATTCTCTTTGTTAGTGCAAGTGACACAGGTTTAAGTATTGCATCATTAAAACAAAAGTAGTCTCAAGACTCAACTTGTAATCCATTCAGTTATTCAAATCCACACAACATTTACATTCTCATTGAAAAGTTAGCTTAGCTCAATACAATTTTATGCACATCATCAGTATATTTAGATGGTTGTCTTGTTTATAATCATTCAGAAGGTTCAGAGGTACCATAAAGTATTAATTATTTTTACTTTCATTGAATATACATTATTATTTGCCACGTTGATGAACAAGGATTTGTTCTATTTCATTGCAAAGTGCATTGTGTGCACCGGTCTCATCCCTTATTTGTTTGCATCCTTTGTATTTTCAGGTCAGTCCTGTCTTCTACTCTCTGAGGCCCATCACATCCTGTGGTCTGGTGAGTTTTCCCAGCATGCTTTTCTCACACTGTAATGTCACACCTGAGTATAAGGTGACTCTCTGGAGCCTTGAGCCTTTAAGGTCAGTTTAACACCAGTGTGTGGCCAGGAAAGGTCCACACAATAATATCCATTTTGCTGCTGTATTCCAGATGATTGAATAGTATGTGTTAAGGAGCACGTGGTAGGACTTGCCAATGAGACGGCACTAAAGTTGCCACCCAGTATCTAATGATAGCCCATTTTTGTATCGCTTATATAGTAAGCTCTTCATCAACATAGGGTATGTTTCTTTAACATTTAACATTAAACCACAAAAATAATAATCATAATATTATTATTATTATTATTATTATTATTATTATTATTATTATTATTATTATTATTATTATTATTAATAATAATATTTTTATTTTATTTACATATTTATTTTTTGAAACATAATAATGATCACAATAATCATAATAATCAATTATTTTATTTGTAGAGCACTTTTCATACATTATGTAACTGAAAGCGCTTTACAACATTAAATAGATTAAAAAGCAACAATACAAAATACAGAGGCATTAAAATATAAAAGCCCAATAAGTTCTTGTCCACAAAGTTAAAAAGTTAAAAAGTCCACAGAGTTAAAAAGATGTCAGTTATAATTTTGTTTAAAATGGACTGTCGTAAGCCTGGATTTACACAGCCAAAGTAGGCCTGTTTCACAATCTCAGGAAAACTGTTCCAGATCTGGGCTGCATCAAACCCGTGTTTAATTTTAACTCTAAGCATCAGCAGTGGCCGGTCTCTGGTCAGCCATTGGTGGGTAGGGGTAATGAAAATGATTAACTGTTGTGGTATCAATCATTTGAGTTGTTTCTTTCCGTTATGTAAAGGAAGTTGTAAACAGAAAGTCACGTCATAGCATACCTACAACAGGTGTTGTCACGCCATTGCTATTCAAATTGACACTAATGATTATACCAAGATGTAGTTTTTTGTGACACAATAATTGAGGACTGATTTATTAATAGAACAATTGGCATTATCACAAAGTATGTTAGAAATATCACAAAAAGGACAAGACACGACTTGTGAAAACAAACAAACAACAAAAAACAGGGGTCAAAAATAAATGCAAAGCAAGCGTTACCATCTGTCAGTATTAACTAAAAGCAGTGTTGGGTTACTTTAAAATTATAATAGATTCTATATTACTGGTTAGAGGGAGAAAAATGTAATACATTTGTATTACAATTACTGTTTCAATATTGTAGCTTTGCGTAACTTTGAGCCAGTCACACATTTGTTAAGACATTGTACAACACTAATCCTGTTACATTTACACTTGATTATTTATTAATGGAAATATGATGTTACAACACATTTTCCTCATAATATTTTATTCACCTTTAAGACAACAGAGAGTATTTTAGTGGTGTTTTGGTCGTTTTCAAGAGAATATAAAAGCAATCAATTGACATACAAGTAACTCAGATTGTGACTAGTAATATATTATCGACATTTTTATAAGTAATGAGTTTCACTAATTACTTAAATGTGGAATATATTACAAAAACTAGTTACTTTTGTATTAAGTTACTCCCAACACTGACTAAAAGTTCACACAAGAAAGCTTTTAATTGACAGGTAATCATGTAAATCACATTTGCAAAAGTTGTTCAAAGAACATACATTTTTCAGTCTGCCCCCAATACTGGGGCTGAAGATAAATATTGACCTCTTGTGGTAGTTTTTGGTACTACCTGTGTCCTTGTTTCAGCAAATGAGTGCACTGTAACTCCAACAGGTTAATAACTGCTCACATTATAGAAAAAATGAATAAATGATCCCTTCTCACCCTTTCCGAGCTCAGGTCCTCTACCAGAGGGAGAGTTCTGTGCAGTATTCTTGCTGTTGACTGGGATTGCTCTTTTATTGACTGAGATGTCTGATGTATTTCCAGGGATCTGTTGTAGCCACTTATCCAGTTTGGGAGTCACCAATCACTATGGGTTGCGGGCCATTTTTATAAAAATATAGAGGAACCAATCCCAAAAAACAGGGAAATTAAAGGGACAATACTCGATTTTATTGTATTTATTTTTATTTTTTTTAACAATAAAATAACAATTACAATATAAATTTCCCTAACACACTTTAGTTAATGAATTGATTCAAGTGGAAATGAGTTCGCTACGTCTAAAAATGTTCCGTTTGTTTACCAAAATTCACTAAGTACTGCTGTTGTTGTTAGCATTGTGGCTAACTGCTGTAGAATGGCACGTCTCACTCCTAAAAGCTGTGAAAAAAGCTAATAACACATCATGATAAACAGTTCAGAGACTCAGAATTTGGTAGGTGAGCAAAGCATGTGACTGGTGAAGCGTAAAATCATCTATTTCTGTTTGTTTACATTTTTAGGGAAACAAAAACTGAGTATAGCATCTTTAAAGTCAAGAAGAGAGCTAAAATGTATACACAATAATCGACGCTCCCCATCCTCGACCGGTTCCTGGAAAAGAAAATTGTGACTACTGGTTCTTACTGGAAAGTCAAATGTTTGATTAGAAAAAAATACATTTATCTTGTATACTCTGAACTGGAACACTTAAACGCATAAGGAAAGCCTTTGTAACAAAGATAATCATCTTGAAAAGGTTCGATTAGAGACTTCCCTAATGATCAAATTTAGAAACTTAGTTTTGGGAAAACATTTCAGTGGTAATCCTAATTTTAAATATGAATCACATTGTAGAAAGAAAAAATAAACAATAACAGAATCAATATTGAAAGATTCATAACAGACCATCAGACGTTGTAAAATACATTTGACATCTGTTCACATGCATCGACTAACACCTTCCCAATCTCACTGGCACATACTGTATAAGTATCACGTTATGCCAATACCGAAGTAGAAAGGCATGTTGTTAAAGAAGTATACTGATTTTCAGCCAATCACAGGGCATCCTGGGGTGACGCTAGGTCACGCATGCGCAGTTCACTTTCTTTTTTGGCAGCAACAACAACACTGCACTGAGCGGATCATTCAGGTTCGCCCCTCCGCTCCGAGCTTAACCGGGTCCGGGCGACGGGGAACATGCCCCAGCTGGAAAGCAACAGCTCCAGGGGAGGCGTATGACAGTAGCAAAATATGGCCTTTGGTCGCACAGGTTTTCGAGCGAGCAACGTCTTATAATCGAGTGATTCAGCCGTGTAAGTAAAGCGAGATTTGGCGTTGTCCTCCTGCTGTAGGATAGATAGATCTGAGGTTTGCTAGCGGCGGTGCTGCCGAGAAGATAGCCTTTCCAGAGGCTAGTAGCGCTGTCTTTGAGACCTCAATATATTTAGCATTATTGTGTTTTAAATATTTCATATTTCAAGATTTTCCCTAATTGGACTTATATTTGTGGGACAAATTGCCATAGACGTATGGATTGTATTAAACAAAGAAGCTTTACGTGGGGCCGCATGGACTGAACATGCAAAGAAGTCAGTGGGTGTTTGTTTTGTGCTCCATTTCATGCTGACACACTTTTTCAGGATAACCACATGAGGTCTGACCTGGATATTTAGTGCATATGCCGTGACCTAACTAATTTAGGTAAAATCGTGTCATGGTGCAGAGTACTTGGTACTTTAAGTTTCACCCTGAACTTGCCGTCCAACAGTTTCCTTATTATTCACTAAAGAACCAATCTGAGGTGTTACTTGATTCACTCATGGTTGAAGTTAAAGTAGTCTTTGTACTGAAAAGCTTATTATTACTACTGCCACTATGTGTACTGTCAACTACATTATATTCCCTCCTCCTAAATTTGTTGGTGCAATTCGTTAACACAATAAATGTATACATGACTCTAAACATAAAGGACGCAGGACTTTGTGAATTGAATAGAAAAACAAAAAATTTACACTGTGTAGGGCTGAAGCAAAAAGCCTTCAGCCTTTTCCCCACAGGCAGATGTATTATCGTTTGTTCTTTTTTTGTTTTTTACCAGAAAAAAAAGTGTACGTATTTATAAGTTCAATATCTCTAGCTAGTCCCAATGGTAATTTGTTCGTTTGTATCAGAAAGGGCCTCGGTCTTTGCTTTTCAAATAAGCTTCATATTTTTTGCAGCAATAGATGAGTTTGTGAGTCATTTTTATCATCGTTTTGCCCAGGCAGAATGAAGGTCAGCTCTGTATAGACCAGTTTAATATATTTTTTCATTCATGAAGCGCACACATGTTTTGGATTTTGGTAAGAGTCAACAAGTGGTTTAAGTGTTCTTTTTGTCTACTTTTTCTGTGTACTTTTAGTAATTGTTGATAATTGATGCAGATGCCAGGAAATGCTTTTATTGGTCTATTTTATTTTATTTTTTGTGTTTTTAGTGAGAGAGATGTTCAAACGGGCCGGGAGAGCAGTGAAGTGGAAGTAAACCCAGTGTGCACAAAACACAGAGCCAAACAGACAGCCTGACCTATTAACCAAAGCCCCCTCTTTCACCCTGTCATTATTCAGATGCTCCCTGACATATCAGAACAAGCTAGTGTAAATGCTGACTAAGATTCGTTGCTCTGGTCTCTCCATATGACTTTGCCTGCCTGTCTTTGTGTAGTAAAAGGAGGAGAGGCAAGATGCCATGTTATTCAAATGTTCCAGGGCCCAACAAGCCTGAGACCGACTGTAGCCAGGCTAAAAGAGGCCCTTTGTGTGAGCCAGACAGATGGCCATAGAATGAAGACTGTAATGATACCCTTAACGGCCAATGCTCTACCATACAGGCTCAACTCATTAAGGATGCTATGTTGCAGATAGTTTGTTAGCTCGAGACAAATTATAAAAATATGACATTTTGTGCCTAAACCTATTATAAGGCTTGCAGAATATATCATTAACATTGAAGAAATAGCATCCCGTTTTTGCTTTCATATCCTTGATTTAGCATCGATTTAACAGGCTCATTCTGTGTCCCTCTCTCCACATTCCAGTTTTTCCCTTTCTGATAGTCTCAGTAGCTTGGAAAATTCCAAACTCAGTTGTGTACCAGCATGTATAAAATAAAAACAGAGAAATATCTGTTTGGATTCTGCAGATTAAAATTTCAAAAAGTAATAATATTTGCTAGATTGTACTACCTCAGAAACCAGTGGGTTAACCTTTTTTAGATTAGTATAAACAAGTACATTCTGATCACTTAGATGAGGTAATTGTTGCTAACTGTTAAACCTGTTTGCTATAGCATAGTTGTAGTTCTTGTAATTCCTGTAGCCAAAGGGAAAGCTGCAGTTTGCTCAGACCACATTGTTTGTGATATATGTTCTCTCTGGAAAACAGTCAAATTGAAAACTTTTATCAAAGGCTGTTGACTCTAGCCCCAGCAGTAGTTTATTGACCATATCTTTTATCAACTCACGACCATTCAATGGTGTGGATATGTTAACCTTTGTGCCTGCCCTCTTCATTATCTTTGTCTTTTCGGGTTCTTTTTTCACTGCTCTTTTATTCTCTAGTTCCTTGTAGATAAGAGTTAGTTCATCTAATGATTGAACAGACTGATTGATTTTGTTTTCTTTTTTTGAATCATAATTTTTTAGCATTTGTTGCTAGCAGTATAGTTTTAACCGTGTGTGCAGATCATTGCTTATATTTTTTTATTGGCTAAGTACAAATGACAGTTGCTTGTTAGAACTTATTGAAAAAGAATTTGATTGTTCTGTTTCACTGTATTGAACTTGAACTTGTGTATAATACATTTCTACATAAAGTCACAATAGTTCACCTTGTTTCTTAGGATGTTTTATTAAATGTGATTGTCCTGTCTTGTTTTCATAGGGCAGGAAAGCAACACATCAAACCATGTTGCTTTAAGTTTGGACCAGTGTTCGGGGGAAGGCGGAGGCCAGGCAGACGGGCCACCGTTTGCCACAGAGGGCATCAGGTGTCCTTTGGCACATTTTAAAGCCATGGGTAATACAGCGACCAAATTTCGTAAGGCGCTGGTTAGCGGGGATGAGGCTCTGGCCTGGCAGCTGTACGAAGGGAACCCACAGTTCAGAGACGGCTTAGACCCCAATGCATCGTACGGAGAGCAGTACCAGCACAACACCGCTCTGCACTATGTCTGCCGCCACGCCATGACACGAATCCTCAGGTAAACATAAAGGGGAATATAGCGGCGTAATCCACATTCTTTACATCAGGGGTGTCGAACTCATTTTGACAAAGGGCCTCATTGGCATCGAAATTATCCTTGAAGGGCCAGTTATAACTGATATTAACCTTACTAATCTTTGACGTACTACAAATAACAGAAGTTACAATCACTGAATATACATCTACATTCGTCTGAAAAATAACTTACTCTTTAAGTTTCAGACAAATCCTTTCATTAGGTTAAAACACCCAGATTACTCCTGGCACTAGTATATGATTAAAGTAAACCTTATAAGATCTTGAGGGCCGCATAAAATGGGGTGGAGGGCCACGTTCGGCCCCGGGCCTTGAGTTTGACATATGTGCTTTACATAGTCACACTTTGATGTGGGAATGTTTCTATGGTGTTTTGATTATTTACTTACTGTATTATTACAGCTGTAGCATATTTTAAGTAAAAGCTAGTATTTAGTTGATTGAGAATATCCATGATAAAAATTATTTAGCTGTGACCCCATTCAGACTAAAGTTGTAGTTGTAGACGCTTCCTTATTTTTCCAAATCTTTGTCCATTAACAGTATTCTAGCATAAGCTCTATAAAAAAGACACCTAAAAACTATTAACAGAGCAAAGCAAATCAGGCAGAATGTACAATCTTATTAAAAAGGTAAAAAAAAAATGCACAGACTCAAGCACATCTCTTTTCCCCCCTGCAGTGATAATCAGACTGCTGGCTGTAACCACGACAGCTGAATCAGTGACTCAATAGACTCCCTCCTCCCCACACATTTCCCTATGCACTTTCCTTCCATGATTAGAGGGGCCTCTTGCTGGTCTGTGCATCTGTGTGTGCACTTGTCTTCAAGCTGGGAGTATGCAAGTCCACGGGCCGGCTGCTTGTGAATCAATGGCCGTGCTATTTGCGTCCCTTCCTGCTAACCTGTAATGGTCTGTAGAGGCGTGCTACGGGCTGTGAGCTACTCCTGATAAGTATCTGAGGAAATGTTTCTTTGTTCAAACTACTCCAGTGGATAGAGCCAAAGTAGAGAGACGACCAAGAAATCTCAGACCAAATAAAACCTCAGAGATGAGCGTGGGCAGCGGGATGCAGTCTGTTTTTCTGATTATTTTTAACATGTATCTCTTTCACGTTGATTCCCAGGTTGCGCTTTAGTCATTTCTGTGAGTTAGAATTGGATCAAAATCCCATGAGAGATGATAACAGGGCGATCACAAGTTTAGACCTATTAGTGTGCTGCACAAGGATGTAGGGCAGGAAATATACTCAGACTGTTGTTTGTCTAAAGGAAGACAAACAATTAAAGCAAACATTGAAAAGCGGAGGTTTTAAATGCATGTACTTCTCTTTAACTGTTTGCTCTGATACTGTTTTAGGCATTGTACAGACAAATACTTGGATGTTTTGTTAATACAGTATTAAGGCCATCTAATCTTTGTGTGTTTGGGTAGAGGGAGTTAGTGGCTGAAGGAGGAATAATTAGTGATTATTGCAGTGTGGGTGAACTGGCAGTATACTGTCATTAGGGGAGGCTGCAGGGGCTTGAGTGAACAGAATAAAAAAGGTCAAGCCTGGTCGAGCAGGAGAAAAACTGAGGCACAAAACAGCAGCAGGCAAATTTTACCTTTTGATCTCTGTACATTTGCAATTTATTAATCAAATGTGCTGGTAATGCTCATCATGTTATGGACAAGTAGTTATTACCACAAATACCTAAAACTAAAATTAACTAAAATTTTTTTTAAACACTACTATTGCCTGCCACTGTTTTGACACCAGCTTTATAAAATCAGCCTTTCTAAATGTAAAATTAAGTTAATGTGACAAAATTAGGCGCACATACACACACAGAAAATAATAATAATTCGATGTAAAACTCACGTTTATGAACACATTTCAACTAACATCCAGGTTAGCATGCCCACACAGCACAACTTGACTTGGCTTTTTAAAGTTGTGAAAAGTTTAAAATGTTCTGTTCAGTAAGTTGTATAAGCTTCTGAAATCACAAAAATTATACTTATAGTTTTTATCATTTATTAAACTAACAATATTGACATTTCTCCAACCAGTTCAATTTTATAATGAAACTGAATAGTGTAGACAGAGGAAAGGAAAGACTGAAAATACATCTAAACTCATTTGTAAATGGACGTTTTGACAGAGAAACCACACAGAAGAACCAGAGCCTGGCTCCAGTGCGACATATACATCCATCACTGTCTAATGCTGCGTTTAGATCCCTCCGATAACCAGATCCCATCCATTATACCGGATCTTGTTTTCCTGGAACGCTCTGTTGTCTGAAATTCAACTTTCTGCATTTAATAATAAGTAAGTGCATTTTACATCTAATCCTGTCTTTCTTTACCATGTTGTATAGGTCTTTCTTGTTCAGCAAAGAAGGGAACCCCAACAAGCGAAATGTGCACAATGAGACATGCCTCCACGTGCTTTGCCAAGGCCCACAGATCCTGCTGCTGTCAGAAGGAGCGCTATCACCTCGACTCGCTCGGCCTCAGAGAGACGAACAGCGCCGCACTGACTGCCTCCAGGTTCAGCCGTTAAGAAACAAACTATGGTGAAGTTATAGATTGTTTTTTTAAATGGGTTTGTGCTTTCTTTGTGTAGATGATTCTGAGCTGGACAGGAGCCAGGCTGGAGGGAGGCCAATATGAAAAGGCCAACGTCAACGCCACTGACAACCACCACTGCACCTGCCTGCACTATTGTGCTGCTGCAGGCATGAGAAGCTGTGTAGAGGTGAGACAAACTAACTCCAAAACCCTAATTTATACTGCCTGGCCCATTTAGTATTTAGTTGGATCACTTTGATTATAGCACACATTCTTTGTGGCAATAGGCCTCTGCAATGTCAAAAGAAGCATTCTCATCCACCAAGATCTTGTATTGATAGTGGGGGAGAGACCACAGTCTTCTCTGACACATCCTAAAGATTCTAAATGGGGTTAAGATCTGGCTCTGTGGAGGTCAGTCCATGTTTGAAAATTATGTCTCATGCGTCTGAGTCACCCCCTTGCCGATACACTGAAGAAAAAATCAATTGATGGAGTAACCTGTTCATTCAGGACGTTCAGGTAGTCAGCAGATTTTATTCTTTGTACACATGGTGTTGCTGAACCTAGACATGACCAACTGCAGCAGCCCCAGACTTATTTGCTTAGGTAAATCCAGGACAATTGTTTAGGGGGGATGGGGTGTTTACTGTGTACGGTATATTCTTCTCTCTCCCTCATGTTTGTCTAATTATTTTGTCTCTGTTGCTGTAGCTGCTGATCCAGAATGAGGCAGACCTTTTTGTGGAAGACGAGGACAAGTTGACTCCGTGCGATCATGCTGAACGGCACCACCACACGGAGCTGGCCCTCAGCCTGGAGTCACAGATGGTTTTCTCCTCCTCAGCTCAGCAGTCAAACTCAGACACTCAAGCTGAAGGCAACCTGCTACAGTACAAAGAGGTGAGGGCACACAGGCGTTATCACACACAGTTTCCTGGTGGCTTGAATTTGCAAATGGTATCTGTGCTATTTTAACTTTTTCACTGCCAGGTCTATTTGATCCTCCTTCTCTTCCAGGCCTTTTTGATCATTTTAAACAAAATTCACAGCTCCACAAAAAAACTTTAAGCAACTGGAATCATGACATGATGTACATAAACTGAGGCCTACAAGGGTCTGCTTTCATTACAAAAAATAATTGTTATTCTACATTTATACGTTTTTTTTTATAGGCATTTGAAATTCTTTGTTTTTATTAGATTTCAGCATTTGATGATCATTTGACTTACTTTACTTGTTGATGAAAGAAACTAAGCTACTACAAAAAAATAATGCCTTTACAAAAAAAAAACCCGAGGTTCACATAATTAAAATAAACCAGTGACCAGTGTCTTTAAACCAACAAAAGCTGTGTTACAGACAAGAAGACGGCACAGCAGTTTTCTACTTTTTGATGCAGATTACATACATTATATTCAGCCTTGTGGGACACAGAATATATTTAACCCTCCAACATGAAGAAAACAGTAGTTTTACTTACTCTAACCACTTTTGGATTGCTCAAGAAGAGAAAGTTTCTAGACTAGCTGCATGTGTCGTTCTCCTCAGAGTCCTAGTCCAGTAGGATCGTTTAATCGGCATTTTAAAGATAAAATATCTGCTCTAAGCTTACTCAACAATGTTATTAGTTCAAGATGTTTTGCCTGTAATCCCTTTGAAAGAAAGACTTCCTCTAGAAGCAGCTGGTCACATAAAGCTAATTTTGCTGTGCAATGTCAACAAAAGAGCACATGTATTTCCTGATCATGTAACTTTATCTGGATCTTTGTTCTCACCCAATTTTGTCATTGGCAGGGAAATTTGCTTCATTGTTTTTCCACACGACTGATTTGTCCAGACCCATTTGCAACAGTTCAAAAGTACCTCCACTGCCATCAGAAACTTTATGGCCCCATTTAAACAAACTAAAAAGGAGCTGCAAGATTGCACCCAAACTGGTCTAGCTTGCTTTTTTTTTCCATTGAACTATGGTTGAATAAGAGAATGCAGACCCAAACTGCCTAAAACATTACGGATCCAGTGTATAATTCATCAAAGATTATACAAATACAAGATGGTTCAAAAAGAAGCATTTAAACATGGTGCAGAAGCATATAATAAATATTATAAAAGTCTTAAGCCACTTCTCACAGTGTCCTAAACTCTTTTATGACTGGCTGAAATTGTCCTCATTATTAAAAAAGCATTATTTACTGTAGATTCTTATTGTGTACATAAGAGGTATGATAAGGTACTGTATTTAGTAGTTTAGTTTCAGCTTCTTGCCTGCATTATTTTGGTGTGATTTCATTTTCTTTGATTCTCACACAAGCAAAGGTGTCAATGCAGCTGCTGCCAACTGATAACATTTTATCTGTTGTCCTGCAGTCAAATTCCCTAAATATTGATCACTGTACCCACCTTTCAGTTTCTGTTTTATTTTGTTCACATAATTTTTTTTTTCAATATATATTTTTTATTTTAATAGTAAACAAGACAATAATAAACAATAACAAAAAACAAACAAAACAAGCAGAACATGGACAATCACACAGTGGGGGGGGGGGGGTACACTCTATAATGGGGGTTGTAGAGTTAGGGCTGCAGCTAGTAATTTAGTAATTAAATAATTTGTTCTATTTATGTTGTTAAAAGCATTTATTTAAAATTGTTAATAATAATAATAATAAACATTGTTATCATCATCATTAATATTTGATTTATTTCTGTTCTATTATTATTATAATAGTAACAATAATAACAACCATTATTATTATCATTATTACCATTAATATTATTATTATTATTATATTATTATTATTATTATTATTATTATTATTATTATTATTATTATTATTATTATTATTATTATTATTATTATTATTATTATCACTAAGAATTTATCAAGTTACTTGTTGCAGCCATAATTGAAATTATTTGTTAACCATAATATATCATTACAAAGCACATTACAAAACGGAAATAAGACCAGTACTACAGTTTATATCACCAAGTCCGAAAAAAAGTTAGAGGTTTCAATAGACTAATGTTCACATAATTTTTAACTTTTTCATCTATCAAAAATGTTTTTAGGTTGAAGTTGCTGTGACATTGCAAAAGATCTCAAGGGGATCCCAAGTGAACCACTTAAAACTGTATCAGATTCTGTTCAAGCTAAAGCAGTTCATTTTTGTCCTTGCAGCCTTTTGAAGGACTGAAGCTCCAGGACCTGCGTAAGCTGAAGGACATGCTGATTGTGGAAACAGCCGACATGCTTCAAGCTCCCCTGTTCACCGCTGAGGCCCTTCTTCGAGCCCATGGTCTGTACACTTTTGTTCTACATTCTAATAGACATGAAGTTAGACTGTTGAATAGATGTACCTTGTTCCATGATGACACATTTTTGCTTTAGAGAAAGACAAAATGTGAGCGCTTCAAGGATCTGCTGCAGGCAATTAGATGCTCTTCTAGGATGAGGCCAAGACCTATAGAAAGAAATAGAAGTTCTTGCAATGTGAAGAAACATTTAGTTTAAAGCAGTCAAAAGAAATGAATGTAGAAAAGTCCTTCATTTACATGGATAACCTATGCGTTTTGACATAGCGCATTATCATCAGGGCAATATTTCTTCACATTGCAAGTCATTTTCTCTATTACAATTTTACTTAAGTTTTTCTAGTATTAGTACAAATGTACTGTTTTTGTTACATATCTAATCAATTTAGCAACAGTTATTTGGGAAAAGAAATAGATTCTCTAAGCCAGGGGTTCTCAAAATTTTTCAGACCAGGGACCCTTTTTCGGCTCAAAAATCTTCCAAGGACCCCTTCACTTTTCGCTCTGGTATCACATTAAAATTCAAAAATGAAAGCTATAGTCATTTTGACTGGTTTACTATCCAAGTTTTCTATCCAAAATTCTTTGTTTAGGATGGTAAATCATAAGAAATTGTTATGTTGAAAAAATTAGCAATGTTTCAAAATAATTTGGGACACCCCCACACATGGTCCAGGGACCGCCAGGGGTCCCAGGACCCCACTTTAAGAACCACTGCTCTAAGCAATATTCCAGTCTGCAGGAAATATTTCCTCCACAATGTAATCTGATTTATCTGTGCTTTATCTAATAAAGACAGTTACTTAATTGTAAGCATTTTACCATGTTTTTCCTTCTTACCAAATGCATTTTGTGGTTGATATTTATTTATTCACCATGAGTTAGAAGCACTTTACTTCATTCAGAGGCCAAAATATGTTGTGCTGTCACATTAATCTATTGACTAGCACTTTCAAACAGCACACTTTCTGGGTTTTAGAAGAATGAAATGCTCAAATATTCAGGCTAGACATGACACTGAAAACTAATTTTCATCTAAAAAGATGCTTTGACTGCACTGTCTGAACTGGGGCTAAACAGTTTTTCCCCATAGAAAGTTAAAGGATGAATAAATAAAACATTGGGTACAGAGTCTTTAATGGGCATTGGGGACAGTGCATATCTGACAGTTCCATCCTGTGGTATGTTTAAGATTGGGACCGAGAGAAGCTCCTGGAGGCCTGGATGTCTGATGCTGAAGCATGCTGTCAGCGTTCCGGTGTGGCCATGCCCACTCCACCACCCAGTGGGTACAACGCATGGGACACGTTGCCCTCTCCACGCACTCCCAGGACCCCGCGCTCACCCCTTACTCTCACCCTCACCTCCCCCACTGACAGCTGTCTCACTCCTGGAGACGAAAGCCTGGCTATGGTAATGTACATAATTTATTTATGAGGCCAAGTTAATCTTTGAGAAACATTAGTCATAGAAATGAATTTTGACAAGCAGCTTATTCCAAAACACACTGAGGCTGTCACAATATTTGTCTGCCGCCTTTGTAATCTTTTTAGCTGAGTCATGTTACAGAGTGTTGGCCCATCTCCCACTGTTTCCATACTTCCAGTTACAAATCCAGTAATAATGTTTTTTAGAGTGAGTTCAGACCTTGAAATAATACGTTTAGAAGCTTGACAATATAATAACAGAAGTAAACCGCAGGTTGTATTTCTGGAAACAATTTTCTCTTGCTATAATGTGGGCTACCTGTGTCTGCAGTGTGGGATCTGCCTTTGCTCTATCTCTGTCTTTGAGGACCCAGTGGACATGTCCTGTGGTCATGAATTCTGCAGAGCATGCTGGGAAGAGTGAGTCTATACAATAAAGCCAATGCAGATTGTTTGTGATGTCTGGCCTTTTACTATAACTGTGTTTTAAGATTTCTGAATGTGAAAATACAAGAGGGCGATGCACACAACATCTTCTGCCCGGCTTATGAGTGTTACCAGTTGGTTCCAGTGCATGTGATTGAGAGTGTGGTCTCCAGAGAAATGGATCAGCGATATCTTCAGTTTGACATCAAGGTCTGCTCAGTCACATTTGAAAATTCAGTTGTGACATTTAGAATTGCCTACATACATTTCATACTGTATTTTTCTTGTTTATACATAAAAAATATATCTGAACATGACTGTGAATTTTAGGCTTTTGTGGAGAACAATCCCTGCATCCGCTGGTGTCCTGTTGCTCGATGTGAGCGTGCAGTGCGACTGACCCGACCGGGTCCGGGTGATAATGATCCGCACAGCTTCCCCTTGCTGCCATCCCCTGCTGTGGACTGTGGCAAAGGGCACCTTTTCTGCTGGTATGTCACCTTCTGTTAATGTGTCAATCTAATCTAAGTTTTCTAGTCATTTGGTTTCTGCTCATTAACTTTACGTCTTTGATTTGTAGTGACTGCCTAATTTGTGTCTTTATCACCTGTAACTTTACAGGGAGTGCCTTGGAGAGGCCCATGAGCCATGTGACTGTCAGATGTGGAGGAACTGGCTTCAGAAAGTCACTGAGATGAAGCCGGAGGAGTGTAAGTCTGCCTGACACAGTGAGGCAGCTAAATGTAGCTGTCTGGGCACGTTGTTGTCAGTATATTTTTTCATTACGCCTGAGAGGTGGTTGTACAAATGACATTTTCTGACTATCTTCTGTAGTGGCAGGTGTGAGTGAGGCTTATGAAGATGCTGCTAACTGCCTGTGGCTGCTCACTAACTCAAAACCCTGTGCCAACTGCAAGTCCCCCATTCAGAAAAATGAGGGCTGCAATCATATGCAGTGTGCCAAAGTAAGAACATTAACTTAGCAAGCGAGACACTTGAATGAATTTACTGGTAAGGTAAGGTTTATTTTATAACTGTTGTGTTTTGGTCTGTCTTAGTGCAAGTATGATTTCTGTTGGATTTGTCTGGAAGAGTGGAAGAAGCACAGCTCCTCTACGGGAGGGTACTATCGCTGCACACGCTATGAAGTGATTCAGCAGCTGGAGGAGCAGTCCAAGGAAATGACTGTAGAAGTAAGGGTAATGAAAAATGTAAAGTGTGTACAGTACTTGAAAATACAGTGTGATATGTGTGGTTTCAGGCTGAAAAAAAGCACAAAAGCTTTCAAGAGCTGGACAGGTTCATGCATTATTATACTCGTTTTAAGAACCATGAACACAGTTATAAGGTACATCCATCACAAATAATCAACTTTCTTTTACTTGAAACTTAATTAATTAATTTTTTTTTTGGTAGCTGGAGCAGAGACTGTTGAAAACCGCTAAAGAAAAGATGGAGCAACTTAGTAGAGCTTTTATTAGCCGTAAGTAATCAAGCCAGTCTCTCTACTTTTATAGGAAAAGTAAGCTGATCTTTGTTGCCTGTGGTAGGAGAAGGCACTCCTCCAGACACCAGGTTCATAGAAGACGGAGTGACAGAGCTGCTGAAGACACGCCGAGTACTCAAGTGTTCATATCCATATGGCTTCTTCCTGCAGCAGGGAAGCACCCAGAAGGAGATCTTTGAGCTCATGCAGGTAATGCCCTCTCGACAGTGTAGATTTGTTCACCATGAAGACAAATCAGGGTCATGCAGTACCTGTATTTTTAGACCGATTTGGAGATGGTAGTGGAGGACTTGGCTCAGAAAGTCAACCGGCCATACCTTCGCACACCATGTCATAAGATCGTCAGTGCTACTCGTCTGGTGCAGCAGAAAAGGCAAGAGTTTCTAGCATCTGTGGCCCGAGGAGTGGCTCCAAATGATTCTCCTGAACCTCCACGAAGGAAGTATGACCTAACTTGTAAATGGAGAAACAAGTGCAGTAATGGGCCTAAGTTTAACTGCTTTTTTAAATTTTTTGTCCTGCTAGTTACCCGGGAGCATCATGGGATTGGGAATACCTGGGTTTTGCCTCTCCTGAGGTAAACTCTTATGGAACTTTTAAAATATGTTTGTAAATAAGTCTAATGCACAATTTGTGTTTAGATGGGCAGTCGGCATTCTGTCTTGGGAGCAGGAGACCAAAGAGATCGACATTCACAGGTAGAACACTTCGGACTTTCTCTGCAGGTGCTTTCATCACATTCATTCTTGTACTAACTTGCGTGCCTAAAACCTGATTTATTACGCTGAGCTGGGCTTTACATAATTACAAAGACATGACTGTTTGCAGGATTTTGCTGACATCCAGTACCGACGCAGGCACAGGACACGGCGCAGAGGAGACATGCTGAGTTTGCACAGTCTCCGCAGCAGCAGCAACACCCCAGAGACCAGTCGAAGAAGCGACAACACAGGTGAGCCAGGACACGCGGAAAAGCTAGTAACTCCTCAAAAAGAATTATGTACAATCTACATTTGGCCAGCAATTAACTTCCCTATGTGTTGCAGATGGCTTGGAGAGAAGCGAAGGGCGCAGGCGCGTGCTTGGCTCTCTGGATGAAGATGACCCAAACATTCTGTTGGCTATTCAGCTGTCCCTTCAGGAATCTCGTAGAGAGCGGAGTCTGGACGAGAGGCCCTCTGACAGAAGAGCTGCATCTGCAGGGGAACTAGTCGACCTGGCTCTGCACTCCTTCAGCACAGATGCACCTTTGGGTGCCACCACAGATACACCTTTGGGAGCCAGAGGGTCATCCTTCCCTTTGTCTCTCCTGGACCCTCCTCAGCCCCCAAACAGGACCGACTCACAACCTGCTGTCCCCAGCTCCATCCCTCTGCCTCCTCCTCCTCCGTCCCTCAGTGCAGAGCTGCTGGAGCTGGGAGACAGCCTTTTAAAGCTAAGCAGTCTTTCTCACTCCTATGAGCCCAACACACAGCGAGCATGCTCGCAACCCTTTTCACTGGAGGTAAATGACTCGGCCCCCAGACCAGATCTGGACCACCTCAGTCTGTCAGAACTCCGCTACTGCCCATCCAGCGGTTACTCTGAGCATGAGGTTAGAGGCACCTCAGCACAGATGACCTCTCACCCTGCCTCATCTGCCCCAGATCAACCACCCTCACATGCCCCAAAGCCAGACAGCGCCTACTGCTCAGAGCGCTCTGCCCCTCTTATGGAGCCCCAGCCACCCACCCAGCTGTGCCTGCCTTCACCAGAGCCTGAACCGGAGCTGCTGCTCTCCCCGGTCATCCCCCCGGGGGGCCCTTTCACCCCTAGTGACCCTCAGAGCCTCCAGGCTCTGGACCCCACTGCCAGCGCTCAGCTGTTGGACAACATCATGGCCTGGTTTAACAACAACATCAACCCCCAAAACAACCCCCAAAGTCTGGCCCTGATCCCCTCACCTCCTACCACAGAAACAGACTCGTCTCCGGACACGCTCACAGAGACAGAGAGTGTGGCGTCCAGAGACACGACACATGTCCCGCTGCACTGGCAGCCCCTGGAGGGTGAGCCATGCTCGGGCACAGCCAGCCTTGGTCTAGAGCTGGAGCACACGGACTCTGGGGGGGGTGCAGGGGGTGAGCTGTCGCTGGACGAAGAGCACACAGCCCCTGCCCCTCTAAGCTGCAGTCCCAGTCACACTGCCCAGCAGGACGAGCCCTCACCGGAGGAATGGGAGGAGCAGGTGCATTTGGTTTGACAAACGCTGAGATGGGAACATGTAGTTCTGTCAAAAGCACTGAGCAGAAAACCCAGGGAAGCCTCGGTGGTCACTGTATTTTACTGTAAAATCTCGAGCAGACTCGCCCTGCATACTTTGTTCAGATGATGTCATTCATTATTTTTAAGTGCTTTGTCTGCTGTAAAAACAGACATGCTTGTTAAGTTATATAAATGATTTGTTTTAATACATAAATGAAAAAGCTACTGATATTACGCACATACAATGCTGCACATGTTTTGTTTGTAATAATTTATTCTTCATATTTATCTTTCTAGTTTGTTCAGGGTAAAGTTCTGGTGCTGTCCCTGCTGAACGCAAACTTGCCTCATAAACACAGTTCTTTTGCGACACACTGATGCTCCATTAGCCCGTGTGCAGCTCTTGAGCCTGTTGAGCGTACTGTACAATCAGGGCCTGAAAGTGTTTGGACCTTAGTTCTGCCTCTGTGCCTCAACACTCAACCGACGCCTCAGCGCCAGAGGACCTGCTCCACAACCATCAGAGCGGTTTTCATCAGATCTGTGTGAATGAACACCTAAGGAAACATGTTTCTGTGAAGGTTTTTTGTTTGGTCCATTGTGCCACACATGCAAGTTTTTATATTTCTGTGCTATTGCTTTGGCTCAATTTTAAGTCCAAACTCTTTTTCACGACACTATTATTATTAACATATTTATTTAAAAACATTTTCTCAGTTATATTTATATTTTTCTTTGATATTTTAAACACTCTGTGTCTGTAAAGCGTAAACTACTGTGAAATACAGTGTAAATCAATAGATGTACTTTGACTGTTTTGAATACAAACATTTCTGTTAAAAGTAAAAATGTATCTTGTCAATATTTATGTCAAAACATTGAGCCAAAGCAATTTTTTAATATCATCAGAAAGTCAGTGCTGACACTTTTCAATCTTGTCTTGATCTTAGTGATACATCTACCACTACTGACGGTTACACTTGGTGATGTTAAAAGTGTCAGTGAATGAAGTTTCAACACTAATTCATCTTTTAATCTTTTTGTGTCATTGATTTATTTCATTTTTGTGACATCACAAATATGTGTGCCTTTGACTTTAGTTTAGTTTGTGTTGGTGTCATTCTAGGGATTTTTCAGTTCTTGGTCTGTAAAACATTAGGTATTTACAGATTTACAAAACTTAAAGCAATTCAAGAAATACATTTTAATCTAAATCAATACAGTAGTCATTTGTTTTGTGTGGTTTCCATGTAAGGTTTACTTTCTACCTGTTTACAAAGTATTCAACACTGCCAGTGCCATGTACGAAGACCACTGGTGATGACCATTATTTATTAGTGTTTTGCAAATCCATAAATCATTCCCAGTGTTAAGGTTTAGTGGTGACAGGGCACAGTTTATCCAAGCAAGTGTTTACAGCGTGTTTTTAGAGGGTCAGTGTGCTGAAGTGATGGACACTATTGGTGATATCCTTCTTTTCCACAGTAAAATTATACACTTCTTGACTGTAACATTTGAGAAACTGGTCCATATCATAGACTTTATATTTTTCTGATATATAGTCAATGATCCGGATTGATTTAAACTTGCTCTGAACATACTTTTTGAAAGGTTCTCAAAATAATGTTTTGGGGAGGTTTGATCCAGTGCCAGTTCAGTTTATCTTGGAGCAAATGGATTATATGACAACCAACAAAACAAAAGTATTGCACTCGCAGACCACACTTGATACATTCCCTTCGGGTTTTGAGGCGTTTGATATGGCCAACCAATACTGTAAATGAATGTGTCAGTGCAAGGTTTACCCTCAATAAAATGGATTGAAAGTATGTTGTCGTCCTTCACGTGGTCATTTTTTGTTTGGTTTTAATGTAGATCTATTGTGTTTTTATTATGCGTTTGGTTATGAACTATGACATGTGGACAGTAATTTACATTTTGATTCTTGTAAAACAAAATATATCTAAAACTGCTTCGAAATTTAGACAGTTTTCTTATTCAGAACTGCAGACCCTAGATGGTTTATGAATCAATCCAAAAGTTGGAATGAGAAGGCCAATGGGAGAAAACAGAATCAAAACATGATAAAATAATAATAATATATTCTTAAAAAGTCTTGGGCATTTTAAAAAACATTGTCCATGTATTGAAAGGCCTTCCAAAATACTGAAGACGTCCCTGATACAGTATATCCTCGTGATAACATAGTCACAAACAGGATATAAAGGACATTTAAGTAATATAGGTGGTTGTTGTGACAGGCAGTTAAGGAGCCATTATAAACAATTTATTGTCAAGTTTTGTCTAGTCATACCAAAATAAAAAAGGGAAATAAAGTACTGTGTAGCTATTTGTTGTAATACCTTGACACACCAGTGGGTGGATCTGGCACACGGCGCTTTTTTGCTGACGTCATATTAACTGCGACAAAAACGTAGAATGTACAACAGCGGCCTGTAGTCCACAGGAGAGCTGCAATTTTTTTTCCTTTCGGTGGAGGATTTGTCTTTAATCCATCACCACCATGAAACTAGTTCGGTAAGTGGTTTTATTGTGAGTCTGTATGTTTAGAAAAGTGTACAGAATTGAGATGGATTTTGCCAGACGCTTGGATGGAGCTGGATTTTTAAAGATGAGGCGGGAACAGATGAATGAACGAACCAGGAAAGAATGAATGATTGTATTAATGTTTTAGAAACGAACCATTTTTTTGTTTTTAACTTTCACAGATGTTGCAAGAATCTTAAATCACCTTGATTCCACTCAAATTAAAGTTTTGTACCTCCAAAAGTGTTTTGAATAATAGGTCGTCTTTGTTTTGCATTGCTCTCGATAGCAGCTAGCCGGTGGCTAATGTTAGCTGTTAGTTTGATGATTGGGGAATTGTTTTTATTAGACTTATTGATTGCCCTAATTTGTTATCCAATAATGGAATTGGAATAATAATAAGAACTGAATTATTACAAAGGTACAAATCGTAATAACTCGAAATGTCAGTGCAGTACAATAATTGCAACATTTCAAAGTGTTCTCTGTAATCCACAGGTTCTTGATGAAACTCAGTCACGAGACAGTTACCATTGAGCTTAAAAATGGCACCCAGGTCCACGGCACTATCACAGGTAACTACAGGAATGAAAATTTGGTTTAGCCTGTATTCATTTGGACCTCTCAGTTATGGATATCGGGGCTATTATTTGTCTACAAGCTTGGTTTTGTGAAAAGTAACTCAACCATTTCAGATATTTAAACCATTAAACTGTCCAACACATCTGTTCTAGCTGTGTGTGTAATCACTATTGGACTGGGCAATATTGACCTAAAAGAGATTGTGTCAATGAATGTAATAGCTGAGAATTCATTATGAAACTTTTAGAAAATATGTTTTAAAATAATCAGTCCATTAGTCTATTATTTCTTTCTCTTTATTAACTATTTTGTAAGAGTTTTTATTACAAACAGTGTGCTTGTTATTCAATTTTCTAATATTTCAAAGCAACCTATATGGAATTAACTAAATTATGTTTATTACCAGTTAGATGTCTAACTTTGTGCCCTAAAAATGTGGTCAATGTTTCATACAGACCCCTCACTGTGACTCATATAGGCTTAAAATCTATGCAGCTGCTGAATGAAGTTGAACATTTAATAATGCGTGACCATTATTGGTATTTTTGGCAGTTTACCCAGAGTGACTATTTGTTGATTTCATATGTGAAGCTTGAGTTTTTTGACCTGGTCCAAGTTCACAAGTAGTATTTACCAGTTTGAGTGACATTCCAGCATGAAAAAATCCCAGTTCCCAGCTGTTTTAAATTGTTAATTGCCATGGCAACAATCTTTATTTTTCATCTTTCTAAAACCCATGGATGGAAACATTTACTGAAAATCAAACCGTTACAGCAACATGGTTATTGCAATAAGTTGTGTTTATGTGACACGATAAACTGCCTATTCATGGCATCAGTACCCCATTCTTTAAAGGGTGTACTTTGAATTGAATAGAATAAAATGGAACTATGAGGACATCATTTAAAACACTGCCCTGGTCGTTTTTTGTATCACCAATAATTCTCAATGATTTATTAAGATTACTTTATTTCACAGAAGTCTCTGTTTTGTACTTAAACTTCTTTTTTTTCCAAAGGTGTTGACGTGAGCATGAACACCCATTTGAAAGCTGTAAAAATGACCCTGAAAAACCGGGAGCCGACTCAACTGGAATCACTTAGTATTCGTGGCAACAATATCCGATATTTTATCCTGCCCGACAGCCTGCCCCTGGACACTCTGCTGGTGGACATTGAGCCAAAGATCAAGTCCAAGAAGAGGGAAGCAGGTTAGTGTTTTGCGACTTTACTTTTAATTGTATTGGAAACACTGCCATGTTCTTGGAACCAGATCACGTTTTCAATTTGTATCACGAAAATAGACCATTACCTTTCAGGGAAATAAAATTACCCATTCCAATGGTCACTTGGTATTCACAGGGTGATCAATAAGAGAATTAGGCATAGATTAAGGTCGGAAGAATAAGGTCACAATCAGCCTTTCATCACAATATTGTCCAGCCATAGTCTGCAAAATTAGTTACCAGTTCACTGAACATTTACATTGTCACTTTTTGTTTTTATTTTGCTCTCAGGCAACCTCTTTTTTGGAATATTTTTACTTCATTAACAGTATGCTTGATATTCAATTTTTGCATATATTCAAAACAACTTGCACAATACATGTATTATTTATATTTATGATTTGTTATAATGACCATAAAATGCTCAGAAAACAATATATAATTTGTTTAAAAGAACAAATACAGAATACAAAAATGTAGGTCTAAAAAATCCTTTCTTTCTTTGGGTTTTTGTGTCCCAGAGCTTTTAAAAAACATAGAGCAGGATGAAAATATTCTAGCCCACTGTTAATGGAAACAGAATTATTACATTTTGCTGGTCTTTTTCAGTGGCAGGCCGTGGTCGAGGCAGAGGACGAGGTCGTGGAAGAGGTCGGGGCCGAGGCAGAGGAGGCCCGAGGAGATGAGCCTCACATTGTCGTTTGTACAGGATGTTTTTGTTTTTCTGAGACAAGGTTTTGTGAATTTGTTTTGTACATTAAATTGCTCATAGTAAGAGTAAAGGTGTCTTTGTGTGTCATTTTCAGTTTAATTGTCATCTATAATTAGTCTTTTCTGAGATATAAATGTTTCTCAAACTGTGATGCATTATGCACTGGTTATGTGAAGCTTTCAGTGAAATTTACTTTAAATCTTTTTTTAAATATCCAAATTAATATAATCTTAGATGGTACTTGATGTGAATAATTTGAGAGCCATTGGGGAAAAAAAAGCAAAACCTGTACTTGTTGAAGGGTTTCAATTTTGTTTTATTGAATATGTGCTCTCACTGTGGCATTCCTTCTGCCCTAGGAGGGGACTTGACTTTTGCGATGTAGGCTTCACCTAAATTCCTTTATAAACTTAATTTGCGGTCATTAGTTTCTTACAGACATGTAGTGTGAGCTGTAGGCCTAATAATCAAGTAGTTCCCAAAGTGAGGCGGTGGGGAGTTCGCCAAACAAAATCTGGCGGTTGTTGGATAATTTTAAGATTTACTTTAGCAAATATTACTCTGTCTTTAATTGATTAACTACATTGTAAATAGTATGTTTTATGTGAATTTAGAAAAAAAACACCAAATGACTAAAATAATAGAATTTTACCCAGTTTTGAAAAGCTTCACAATGTTGAAATCATTACAAACGCCCACTTCATTTTGCAGTTGGGCTCAGAAGTCACTGGCATTTTGGGGGTCCCGTTCTGAAAAGTTTGGTGACCCCCAGTGTTGTTTGTCTCCTGAATGCTTGGAGGAGGGTAAAGGAAACTGATGACTGAGGGCAAGATTAGTTACCAGACACATTAACGCTTTGTAATAAATGTGTTAATCATTTAATTAATATTAATTTCATCTGGATTCAGGTAGAAGTTTGCCCTTATTCATGCAAAATAATTTTTGAATTTTATTCAATTACGGCTGGATCGTGGGCCATGTATAATGTATATGCTCAGTATTCTTGGTCAACAAAAAACATTTCCGGTCTTTGCAGTTGACAGTTAACAAATGAAAGTAAACTGCACCTGCTGAAGAGCGAGGTAAATAGAACACTAGAGCGATACGCCACTGTACGTAGTAGTTTTCATGCATTTCTGTTCTATTTTTTTATATTTTACAAAAAACATTTTTAGCTCGAGCCAGTAAACTGGCGAGAGCTATTGTTCTACGCTGGTTTCTTATTATTATTATTATTTTTTTCTCCATAAACAATCGCGTTTTTGACCCCTTGGACCCCCTGAAAAAGTATGTACAACGTACATCGTTGCGACC
The DNA here is from genome assembly GCA_038363315.1 of Mugilogobius chulae. Taxonomy (NCBI): domain Eukaryota; kingdom Metazoa; phylum Chordata; class Actinopteri; order Gobiiformes; family Gobiidae; genus Mugilogobius; species Mugilogobius chulae. The sequence continues at coordinate 29,978,092 of CM076408.1, forward strand.
GGACCGGCGAAAAATTCGATAATTTCGACATTGCAAGAGTGTCGAACCCAAACCGACTCGACAGCGCCGCCTAGAATCAGACCTCTATGGCAGAGGAAACAGGTAAATTTTGGCCTAGACTCATGAAACTCAGAACAGTGATAGAGCTCCATGAGACAAGGCTAAAGTTGACTTGGCGCACTGCTCTATGATGCACAGGAAGTCGGCCATATTGGATTTAATCAGCGACGCCAGTTTGATTTCGTTTTTATTTTAACGAACTAGTCCTAGGTTTTTGGGCCCAGTGAGCTCAGACTTGGCCTGCTGCATCTAGAGGCATTGAAGTTCAATAATCATCCAATTTTTTTGGATACTCCTCACCGTTTTCCCGCAGTACGCCGGCGAAAAACACCTTCGTTTCCTGTTTCTTTGATCACCTGTCACGGCCACAGGCTCTGACCTACAGAGCTCAGACTTCAGTCACTATTGTGTGATCCTGGACTAAACATTATGGATTCACTTTTGTAGGAAGACTCCACTCTATAGCGCCCCCTACCTATACCCTGAAATGTCAACTTTGTGCGATTTTCATGAAACTTTGCCCAAAAATTCTATGCCTGATAAGAAGCATAAAATTACATTATCGCTATGGTGCATTTTCAATACTTGGCCAGCAGGGGCGCAATGAATGCTCAAAAAAATACATTAAAATCTATAACACGCACGGCCTCTGTCAGATTGACTTGAAACTTGAATCACTTATAGACTGGATGACCCCGGTTACAAACATATGTATAACATAACGGTCGGGCATATAGCGCCACCTATAGACATGCACAAACATTACAATGGGGATAGGAAATTTACTTTGTCTTTTATTTGTGAAACTTTGCACATTAATCCTTAATGTGCCCCTGATCATAAAAGTTAATCAGACCTATGCTCTATTTTCTACAGTTTTGTCTCCAGGAGCCTCCAAAGCTCCCATACATTGTCAATGACACTGAGACTCTTATTTCACAAATGTGAGATAAAAAGTCACTAAACAGTGACAGACTCACACCAAAGTTGGCCGAATTAAATATAATAATGTAAATATCAGATTCATAACTGTATTTTACACACTTTTAACCAAACAGCTCTACGGCGCCACCTTCTGTATAAATCCAATGGAGACTGGGACAAGTTTACTTTGGAGTAGGACAATGACATTTACCACAGTGACAGAGCTGATGAAGACAAACATAAAACATAATTGGTGCAATGCTCCACGTCACACAGGAAGTCGGCCATTTTGGATCTAAAATCAGCCGCCACTTTGATTTTGTTTTTATTTTAACGAACTAGTCCTAGGTTTTTGGGCCCAGTGAGCTCAGACTTGACCTGCTGCATCTAGAGGCATTGAAGTTCAATAATCATCCAATTTTTTTGGATACTCCTCACCGTTTTCATGCAGCAGGCCGGCGAAAAACACCTTCGTTTCCTGTTTCTTTGAACACCTGTCACGGCCACAGGCTCTGACCTACAGAGCTCAGACTTCAGTCACTATTGTGTGATCCTGGACTAAACATTATGGATTCTCTTTTATATGAAGACTCCACTCTATAGCGCCCCCTACCATTCACCTCAAATGTCAACATTGTGCGATTTTTACCAAACTTACACAATAAATCCTATGCCTGAGAAGATGCAAAATATTACATTACAGGTATGGTGCATTTTCAATACTTGGCCAGCAGGGGCGCAATGAATGCTCAAAAATACCCCGAAAAATCACTAGCACACACACGCTTTGTTGGATTGACTTGGAATTTGAATCACTAATAGAGTGGATGATCCTGGTCACAAAACTATATCTAACGCAATGGTCTGGGTTATAGCGCCACCTAGAGGAACGCAAAACTACCAGAGACTATCCATTTTGCCATTCACATGCTATGGCACTTTTGAAATGGGGAGAGTAGGAGCCCGGGCAGTGGTCTGGAGAGGAAAATGCAATGTTGGGAAGTTGCAGGTCGAGGGCGGCTGCGTGGCAGGGCGGTCGCGCGGCTGGCGAGAGCTATCATCGCCGCTTTAGCGGCTTTAATTTTAACTTTTGCTTGATTCTCAAAGTGCGGGTCGGAACTCGATGGTCGCAAATTAATACATTTTAATTCATTATTTTTTGAAAACAATAGGCCCGTTATTGGTGGATTTATTTGTGAGAAATTGTCACAAATGGATCTAGTTTCACCAAGCTAAAATAATTGGAAGTCAAATTGTATTTAAGGATTCACTTCAACAAAAATAAATAAATTCAACTCAACATGAAAAACACGTCTATTTTAGTTGCTGGCATTTTTCCGTACTTCTTTTAGTTATGCAAGTCTATTTTAAGTTATCACGTCTTCCCAGTGTTTTACTAATGCAAGTCTACAATCACTTTAGTTGATTTTATTACAGTCACAAGATGGCCACTGCAGTTGACGCAGCAATAGTAAACTGTGTTCCTCTAGCCGAACTTATACTATGTAAACTGGCCAGTGTCCTGCTGCTTTCTTCTGTCAACCATGGACATTTTACCTCAAAACACATCGATCAGTTTGCATTGGTAGCTATGCTAATACATGTTTATCTTAATATTTATGTCCAAAATTTGGGTAAAGGCATGATTAGAGGTTTAGAAACAGGTAATTTTGTTAAACTAAAAGTTTTGATGAAGGTATGCTAACGGTACAACGCGTTCTAGCTAGCTAAAGGACCAAGTTTTGTGAAATGTTTTACCATGTTCTGAGTAATGTGCACGCTGAGAGCTAAACATTAATAAACAGTAGAGTCACAAAATGTCTAGTGCTGGTAACGGACACTTCATGTACTTTGCATTTGGGAGCAATTTGTTAAAGCGAAGAATTCATCATCTTAATCCGTCGGCAACATTTCACAATATTGGACGATTGAAGGTAAATATAATCAGTAAATTAAAAAAAAATGACAACATAACTAGTTTAAAAATGACTTCAAATGGATATTGGACTTGTGCTGTCTCAGCCGTACGCCTTGTATTCTCTGGTGTTGCTCTGCTTCTTATTTGTGTAGGACTATGAGCTCAAGTTTGGCTACTGGGGGGATAGTGTGTCGTGCGCTTGGCATGGAGGGGTGGCCACCATCGACCACTGTCCCGGTGCTGAAGTCTGGGGAGTGATATGGACTCTCAGCAATGAGCATCTCTCAACACTGGACATGTGAGACATTTGATCCTTGATATTGAGTCCCCTTCATCAAAATATGTATTGTGTTTAGTGTCCATTCATAATCCCAATAGGCAAGAAGGTGTGGATATTGGAATTTATACGCCCCTAGAAGTATCCGTGGAGACTGACAGTGGGCCAAAACTTTGCAGGACGTACCAGATGAATAATTTTCATGCAAGTTCTCCGTCACCCCAGTACAAAAAGGTAAATCACACATTACAAATTATCATTGTAAAAACAGTTTTATCAGTGTATGTCAAACCTGGCGTATGTGATGTCCCCCTGTCCTTCAGGTTGTATGTTTGGGTGCAGAGGAGAATGGACTTCCAGCAGAATACCTCATCAAACTTAACAGGATAGGGACAAATGGCTACAGTGGACCTTCATTACTAGATAAACTAAAAATATGAAGAAACACGAATAGAGAATATAACTTGAAAGTTGGGACAGTGAATGGTAATGACCCACATTTTAAGTGTTCAATATTCTCAGGAAACCCCTGTGGTTCTTAGGAAGGAATTCTAACCAAATCACGTTAATTAATTGTTAATGATCTGTAACAGTAAAAATGTGTAACTTTGTTTCTTGAAGAGACAGTTATTATGCTCTTCTGAAGGATACAAGTTGATCTAATTCATTCCATGTATATTACTGCTACTTTGTAAATTTAAAATAAATGTATGATCTCCTGCCATCCCCCAAAGCTTTATTACTTGAGTATGAAGTGGTTCTCTTGTCTCTGTTGTATAAAGTTCCAGTTATAGTGATGGAGCACAAATAGCTTTTGTTGCACTATGGTCTTTAAATATGATAAAAGTTAATGTAGAAAACAGTATTAAACAGCAGTACATATACATACACATTTCTTGGCCTACCATGCTACTCTGCTTCGGTTAAAATCCTCAAAATAAAGTTAAACATCAAACATAAGGCTATTTTTAGATTTTAGAAAACCATTTTATTCAACCATACACAGTTGCTTTGACCAGGTTTTAACATAGCAATGCTTTATGAAATAGATCTGAGTAAGAAATATACAAAAACGTGAGGTGAACATAAGAAATATCAGGAATTAAAACACTTTCTATCTATAATACATTTTATAGGACAATGAAAATGCACACTATACATCTTTAAAACATTGACTTAACAATGTCATGCAAACAACATGGTTGGAGGAATAACCAGATGCCCATAAACTGCTTTTATAATCTTACATTCTTATGGCCTTCAATGAGACACAGCCAACATTCATTCAAACACTCTGACAACAAATCTCCTATGATCGTAACGTATGTCAGTGATTGAGTAGGAAGTGGTATTATCAATCCAAAGCACGTAAATGATGAAAGGCAATATTCAAAGGGACTAATAATAATGTTGTTACTATCTTATATTTGAAAAGGAAACATAAATAGTTAATTTAAAAAGTGCAGAAGCAGAATCAGTGCTTTAGTTGAAACTCCACTGGGTAGAACAGATTATACCCTGTAATACACCTACCACTAGACTCTTAATGTTGTAGTAAATCTTTTGTTAAAACAGAATAAAAGCTAATGTGGGCCTCAACTCAACACTACAGTCAGATCAATAGGAAAAACTAGTATTTGTCTGAAATGTACTGTGTGGCACAAACAGTTTTATGCTTTACTGCTTAAGCATTTGGGCACGATGATCAGTCTTTTATTAAATTTCTTTTTCATCTTCAGACAGTGGTTGCTCCGTTTCCATGGGTTTCTCTGGTGACTGTGTCTCTTCCTCATTTTTGTCCTCCATGCTTTCCTCATCTGTGTCCTCAGTCTGGTCGGAGATTTCAGGGGGTTGCTGTTCGGGAATGTCCAGGTTGTGTTTTATTTTGTTCAATTCAGCCATGTTAAAGCCAAGCAGAATAGCAGCTCTGTTGTTCTTAATGTTCTTCATGCACTTGATACGACGAGCACTGAACATGGCCACCAGCTCTGGCTTCGTGAGGGACAGTCTTTTGCACAGCTCTTCAGTCTCTGCTTTTGTAGCATATGGGTTACAGTTGAAATATTTGGTGCAAAATAGTCGTCGTTCCTCTTCACTGCGGCGCTCAATTGTTGTGGGCTCCAAAGCCAACTTCACGGCAGGGTTTATCTGAATTTCTGGAGAAGGCTTTTCCTGCACTTGTTGCTCCAACTTTAGCTTTTGTCGCTCGAATCGTTCATGGTCCAGCTTTTGGCGCTTGGCAGCCCTCTCTTCTCTTTCTCGTTTGTTGGCTTCCATGACTGCCCTCAAAGCTTCCTCTATTCTTTTTTGGGACTGCACCTCCTCTGGAGTTTTAAGCTGCCCCACAGGGTCCTTGCTAACAGGCCGATCCACTACTGCTGAAACAGGAGCTAAAGCTTGTTTAATTGTCATCCCCTGTGGCACTTGAAGAAAGTACAAACCAGGTGTTTTGGTTGCCATTTGCTGAACCGGTTTTGCAGTAGTGGCTCGCGTTATAGTCATGGTTGTTTTGGGTGGATCTGGCGCTGCTTTAGAGGGCTGTGGCTGCTTTGGGGAACAACGGCAGCGCTGGATGTGAAGCATCACTGCATGCTGTGTCACTTTCCCTGTATATACGCCATTGCAGTAAATGCACTTAAAGGCCTCGGTCTTAAGAATGGCGTGAATAGTTGGAGCTACAAAATGTTTCTGTTTGAGATGCTGAAGGTATTTAGCTTCATTTGGAGACTTTTCATCACAAAAGGGACAATAAGTGCTGCTCACTTTAACAAGTCCAGTGCTGGGGTTGGACTTGCTGCACGGTCTTAATTTAAAATACATATTTTCATTTGTACTTGTGATGAGAGCCAGATGAACGTCATTGTCTCCCAGCACTTCTTTTGGTCCAGTCGTTTGAACATCAAAGTGTGGGAATAAAAGTACACCTGGACTTTGAGTGTATATTTTGCAGTTCAACTTTAGGAATTCACTGTAGGCTTTGCTCATTGGATTATGTTGCTTCACGTGTTCAGCTAGCTGTTTGATTGAGAAAAACACAGATGGGCAAGACACACAATTCAAGCCATGCAGCAGGTGCTGGAAGATTGTCGTCTCAGTGACCAATATTTTGCAGGTAAGACATTTCATTGATTTATCAGCCATTTTCTTTAGGAAGGGTGCTCGAGCAACTAGATGTTCTGTTTTATCTTGAGTAGATTTGACCTGATGCACCACCTCTGTATGCAAATCAAAGACATTAGATGGAAATAATTCATTGCAGTGGGGACAGGTGATCCATTTCTTAACTTGTGCGTTGTTTGTTTGCTCAATGGGTTGAAGAGGGGTGGCTGGATTTTGAGATACAGGCATTGTAACCTGCAGCGGTGCAAATGTGTAGGTTGGCATACCATTTACCCGGTTACCAGTTGGTATAAGGTGACTTAGCAGTGACTGTGAAGTCAACATTGTACCCTGTAGAGTCTGTGGAGTTTGGGCTGTGGTTTGTGAAGTCACTGCAGGCTTCACAGTAGTTGCAGCTTGGACTGTCCCATTGGGCTGTAGTCCAGAAGCAAGGAGTATGGGCTGTGGTTGTTGAACAGGTTTTAGCTGAGCTGAAGGTTGAACCAGAGGTAATGCAGTCGACTTGATGGCCATATTAGAGACAGTGGGAATCGGGATGGACTGTCCTTGTGGCAAAGGAGCTTGCAGAGTTATGGTGGCACCAGGTTGAAGCAAACCTTTAGCTTCAGCACTAGCTAACTGCACCAGAGCAGAGGCTTGAGGGGGCAGAAAGGCCTGGTTACTTCCCGGTGCACATATTAGAGTAGCACTATTTGGCGCTCCTTGCAGAGTCAACACAGTCCCTGCGGGCTGTCCATTGGCCGGTAACACCAAAGTGTTAGTGTTTAACAGCTGAGGTGGCTGTTGGTGTGCTTTAGAAACAATATTTGGGAGTGTAAGAAATATTCCATTTCCATTGACTGTTTGCTTGGGGACGTAGTTCTTGTTCTCAGTAATGAAAGATTGAACTTGTGTGCTAACATTGTAGTGTGTTGGTGAAACCAACATGTGATGCAGCATTTGGTCCAAAGTGCCCGTGTTTCCTTTACACATTTTGCAGCAGTATAATTTCAGAACTTTCCCTCCCTGGTTTATATATCTGTACCCTATATATTTCTCAGCTAGCTTTCCAAGATGCTTCAAAATAATATGTTTCTTCAGTGCAAATATTAAAGAGGTTGGGAATCCACATCTGTTGCAACTATACCTCTCATTGGCACGATGTGTGACTGCACTTTCCTTTGCTTGTTGTGAGTCTGTTAGAGCCTGACCATGAAAAAAGAATGCATGTTTTCTGACGACTTTAGGGTGGCCAGTGAAAGAGCACTGACTGCACACTGCTAGAGAACAAAGAGACTGCATAAAGGAATGACATCTTGAGACATGGCTCCTGAAGTTGTAGATATTTTGTGTGGAGTACTTGCACATCGCACAACACAGATTCCGAGAACGGTAAGGCCACTAAAACAAACAATACATTTTAATGCCATGAAAGACTTGTTTGTCAATCTATGTGCAAAACTTACCCTCTTTTCCATTCTTCCATTGTATCCATCGGTGAAATCAACCCACTCTGTGTCCTCAAATGCATCTTCATCATCGGAATTTTTCTCTGAGTTCTCATTAAGACTCTGAAAAAATAAAAATGACGTTATTTCAAGCACAATTTCATACAAATTTAGTTACCACTCTTGAAACTGAATTCATTAAAAAGTCCTGCCTCTGACCATACCCAAGACAAAAAAATCTATAAAATATAAGTAAATTATTGCAATTTAATTTGTCATAGGAAGAGATGGGAGGGAAAAATCTACACAAAAGTAAAATCAATACAAACAAAACATGACACTCAGCCAAATTTACTCCAAAAAAACCCCAATAATGCTGCATATCTAGAAAAAAATGTATGTATGTGTGTGTGTGTGTATATATATATATTATATATATATATATATATATATATAATATATATATATATATATATATATATTATATATATATATATATATATATATTTTATGTCCCTATAAATATATGTGTACCTTGAGAAATTCCTGGCAGTCCTCAAGGCCAATATCACCAAGGACTTTCTTAACAGATTTTCGTGCCTTCCGAATTTTGTCGACACTCGCAACTGGAAGTTGATACATATTTCCTCTGGAAAGTGCAGGAAGAAACTGTAAAACAATACAAGATCAATTTCAATGTGTGATTGACACACATACACTTAATATTATGTCATCTTTAATACTCATGTATTGCGTATGTAAACTTCATAACACTCAATTTCCTCTTATGCTTTGTGTGTTAAAACACTAGAGCTTACTCACCCCACCCCCTCTGCCTATGAGGCCCCCCTGGGAGCCCCAGACCCCACCTTGAGAACCCTGCTAATTTATTTATTTTTTTGGTTGCTTTTTTTTTGCTTTATAAATAAGGTGTTGTTGCGTATGTGTTTATTAAAAAAATAATCAAAACATACAAATCAGTTGGTTTCGGCGTTTAGGACTCTTATTGTAATTAATAATTATTTAAATGTAATAAAGAACATACATTTTATTATGTTATATTTTTATTTAATCTTTATTTAAATGTAATGTTTCACAATCTAAAAAAATATTAAAATCTAAATATATAAATTTCAGATTGTGAAACATTACATTTAAATTAGGTTTAAATAAAAATATAACATAATGAAATCTAGCTTATATATACATATATATATATATATATATATACATATATACATACATATATATATATATATACATATATATATACATATATATACATATATATACATATATATACATATATACACATATATATACATATATATACACATATATATATATATATATATATATATATATACATATATACATACATATATACATACATATATACATACATATATACATACATATATACATACATATATACATACATATATATATACATAGCGTGATGAATATTGTATATGTATCAAGAAGAGTATTCTTAGCATCAAAATAAAGTTGAGAGGGGCATGGTACAAATCTCTACCAACTACATCAATTACACCAAAGTAATCTTAAATTACAAATAATAAAGTCACGTCTTGTACTCGTAAATGGGAAATGTACATATTCAGAGTATAATAAATGCTACGGAAAACTATGAAAAGCCTATAGTTCGGTTGAAATCAACTCCGAAAAGAAATGTGATAAAAGTTGGCTCAGTTTATGCACTGCAGGGACCAGCGCGGTCACCTTTCTCCCCAGAGCACTGTCCATCACCTCCGGGCAGAGCACTGCTGCAGCTTTATAACAAATGTACGATGATCAGAAGGACGTGACGTTGCTTTTGCTATGAGGATGCCCACTACAGACCGGTGTATTTACCTCGTCCAAATCCAGCAGTGTTGATAGTGGTCGCTGTCTCCTCCGCCGACCTGGCCGCTCACTGTTTCCCTGTGCGTGTGTCGCTGGCTGCGCCTACTGCCGGTGCAGCGCACACGCGGGCATCAAAAATACACCGTGACCACTGAGCGCACGACCCAACACTAATGTTTGTACTATCAATCCTAAAATTGTACAACTCCTCCAGATAGAAGTTATTTCTGCTCTAGCTTTTGTCTCTTTCTTCTACCAAAGAAGGGAAAAAATGGCGCTCAAGTTCAGGATATGACGTATTGAGACTAATTTGCATACCGCCCAAACTGACCAATGGGAACAGAGTTACTTTAAAACAATAAAAAGCGTTTTGTATCAAATAAACATTGTCAAATTTGGGAAAAGTATACTTCACATTGTACATTTCTGTGATACTTTCCAATTTTATTAACATAACAGTTGTCATTTGTCAGACTGGTCACTCTCTGGGAAAAAGCAAGCCTGGGGGCGTGGCCAGCCGGCCCATTTTCTGCAGTCACGTGATACTCTAATGGGGCTAACCAATGAGCTGTCGAGTAAACGAGCTAAATGGGCTGGGCCTCGCTGATGACGTCAAATCATGCCACTTTATTGACCAATGGCACAAATGCACCATTTTGATTGGCTGTAGAGTCTTATTTAGAACTATTTTTGCTGACATGTGCAAATCATACAGACAAAATTTTCATCCACTGAAAAGTTTGCGGATGGAGTTTGTTAAAGTTTTTGTTGTTCGTTTTTTGCGCCAAAAAAACGCCAGCAAGCCGCCACCCTAAGACGTTAAACGGTTCGCAAAATGGAATAAAATAACATTAAAAACACCTTCTTTCAATGGTTTTAGACTTAATTAGAATCGCCACACTATATTACATTGTATTCTTACACCTAACAAACGACTCCCGCTAGTTTACCGTCGGGAACCATGACCACATTTCTAGCACGCATGTCGCATTACAATTTGTAAAAATTAAAAGACCAATAAAAAAGGTCAAAAATTACACAGACATCAAGCAAATAGTTTCAGTCAGAAATGTATTAAATTATCAATTTTTACTTTAACAAGCACAATTTACAGTCAAAACCGGGCTATGGTCCATTAGTGCCTTTGACAGCAAGTAATTAATACATCAGTATTTAATAACACAATGACATGATTTTAAGAAGCTGTAGATGTTTCCAAGCAGACAATTGCTGTGAACAAAATAAAAATCTGCCCTCATTACAGTTGGAAGGCATGAGGAAAATAATAGACAATGGAAAATGTACGCAGACAGCCATTCTTTTTTACTGATATTATTTAAGTTGGGGTAACTAACTTTTTTACTTAAAAGTTTGTAAACTTTGTATTTTCCACTAGAATTATGATAAATGCAGCACTTTGTGAAAAAATTAGATCACTGAGGTTTGCCTGAATTGAATAATGAAGAATTTTAGTTCTAATCAGGACCCAACTGCAGCGCTCTGATTGGCTGTGCTTTGGTGGTCCTCTCCAATTTCAAATTTTTTTTTTAAAAGAGATTTAGAAGCCATAATTGCAACCAAAATGAATATGTTGATACTGACCGTGTCAAAGGATTTATGAGAGAAAGTAGTCAGATTAAACCCTCAATTGTATTTGCAATGTGAAATCAGATACCCCAACTTTAAGTGACACGTCTTCCTGGTTTAATTGGTGCAAATATTTTTCTCTAAACAAATTGAATTTTAAAAAACGGCTGCAAGATAAATTTCGTCTTTTAAATAGAACGTCTGACAACAGCACGTTAGATTTTGAGTTCCACATTATTTCATTTGCTGCGGCTCCTAGAAATGATCCTTCATGCCTTACAAATAAGTGAGAGACAGTGGTCACACATGTCCATTTACAATACCATGAATGTAGTTTTGAAAATAACACATTCTGTCAGGAATTGGGAACACTGTTGGGCAACAGCAAAACACATGGCCAAGACAAATCTGGTTCTGAACCAATTGGTGTGCAGAACTAGAAATATCAAATAAATATAATGCAAATATTGCAATTAGGTGAAATGCAACAACAAATAAATATTTATGAAAGCCATTACCATTTACAATGCAAACATTAGGGTTTGCTGTACATTGTCTGTAGACACTTGATCTAACGCTTCAAAAAAACTAGACAAAACTGATGTATTCAAGACAAAGTTCACTAGACTGCCAAACAGTTAATATAATTAAAGAAATTGATTTAAATTAATTGTGCACATTGTAAACTGAATTTGAGTTTGGAAACAATACCATCTCTAAAGAGTCATCCATTTTGTTGCATAATGTTTTCTTGAGGAGGTTAAAATTACAACAAGAAGTAAATTAGAGAAAGGAGTGAAATGAAGTGTTATCGAGGTACCATATTCTGTAAACAGATAATTTACTTTTAAGTCCAATTAGTGAGGAATTTGCATGACGCAACACTTTCTGAGGTGGTTGGAATGTTGGCCACTTTGCGACCCTCGCCCTAAAACACCAAGATGACCTCCCGTGAGATGAAGGTCTGTGCAACATTGTACAGGACAGCGGTAGTAGGTGGCATTTACGCACTGTACTGGCCCATGGTGAACATCTTCATGGCACTGTCCAACGAAACACCAGCCTCCTGCAGGTCATCCCTGTGGGCAGCAAAAAAAAAAAATTAATCAGTAAAATACACAAAAAGAGAGTCCCTTCCTTGGCCAGTGGGTAGCCTTAGAGTTCTTTAACTAATCCAACTTAATAACTTGTCTAGGAATATTTTATGAAAAAATTATTCAAAAGAAGAACTTCTTCAGAAGAACAAACGACGAGGGCTATTTTGGCTCCACTACCCATCTTTGCTTTTGCCGCAAGTTAAACGGACACTTATAGAACTAATGGCTCGTGCATACTGACCAGTCAGAGACGGACACTGTGTAGTAAACAGGCAGCTGAGTGGAACTGGACAGGCAGGTGGAGTCATCCAGGCCAAAGGTGCCCATGTTGGAGAAGATAAGCCAGTCCCCCACAAACAGCTCCGGCAGCAGGCAGCGCTCCACCACTTGGTCAAGCTGATCCAGAGATGGGCCCCACAGACTGGAGGGATACAGTGCTTCCTTCGCACACAGCGAATGCTGCAAGTTGAAAGAACAGGCATTACTGAAATAGTAAACATTCATTGTGTGTCAGTGGACATGAATGTCAGATTGAGCAGGTGTGCAAATCTCGATGGTCACCAAGCTTAATTGTCCTCAATTGTTAACATCCAAAATGTGTACAAGAAAGAGTCCTTTCTTTTTTTCCAGAAACTAATCTTTTAGTGTCTATCTTGATTTGTTGTACATGTTCTGTCAGTCAGTGGCTGCAAGTTCCTATTTTTTTTTTTCATTGTCTGTTGGAGGAACAATATCTATGCTACGTAGAGAAAAAAGTTCGACAGGCTAGTAAAGAGAACTGGGTTAGTCCTTGAAGGTCGAGTGGAGTCTGTTGGCACTGTACTGGATGGGCTTATGAGGGACCATTATGTCCAACAAGGGTCACCCTCTGCATGGAATTGTTGAAAAGTAGAAGTGACCCTAACCTCCCCTTGAGCTGTCATACAGAGCATTTTAGGAGGACTTCTGTCCAGTCTGCAATTAGGCTGCAAAATGTGGAAATCTAGGGAAGCAGCGATTTGACCCCATATATTGTGTTGTTTTGATTGTTTTATTGTTAATTTTACTCTGAAAACTTGGTTACTGCATTTTCCTGTGGAGAGATGCATAAAGTATCTATCTATCTACCTTACAATAATGGCAGGTTAAAAAATGAGGACAGAGGCCATAGCTTGTTCCAAAGCTGTGATCAGATATCACTGGATTGTCTTTCTTGCATGTCTGTTAGGGCAGGACTTTTGTTCAATGATTGTTCTTCTCAAATGTTTACATAAATGTGCAGTCTATTATTTACAGAAATTCTGACACCGCTTTCCAAAATAGCTACAAAGCATGACCCGACACCTCATACTACTTTCAGAGAAATGTCGTCAGATGGGTAATTTGGCCTTGAATGAAAGTTATCTCTCCTGGGTGAAGACCTACTGACCTTGTGCACTGTAGGAGCAGCAATAGAGTTTCCAAGCAGCTTTGGACTGAATGAACCATAAACACCTTCATTCATATAATACAGAAACTCTGTATTAGCGTTGTTCTCGTCTGAAAAAGGTATACTGGGTCAGAAAGACAGTTATTTTAAAACTTTATGTTAATTGAAAAAGCTGACACACTTGACACGTACCTTGTACAAGACCATCCCAGGGACAAGTTGCTAGCTTTTTGCCAATGACATTAACTGCCAGACTCAAAGCAGAAGCAACATAAAAGCTGCCTGGCTCAGCAAGCACTTGCACCCCAGACAGTGGAGGAAAGTAAGCATCCAACAACGGCCTAATTGTAGCCTCAACCTGCATATGAATCACAGAAGTTCCAAATAAAAATTCACAAGTTCCAAAAAATGCTTTTCAGTTCTAGCTGTGTCTCTTTGTTAGAACCCACAACAATGACCTACAACAGGGGTCCCCAACCACAGGTCCGGGGCCCAAAACCAGAGGATCTTTTAAAATGTATTTTATTTTTTATTTTATAGTTTATCACTAGACTTTCTTGTGCTTTACTATGAAAATATTGTACCATTTAACCAGATAAACAGCAAATTCAAGCAAAAAAGTGCTAAAATATGCACAATAATCAGTTGTATGCATTTTACGTTGTTGTTATTGGCACTACCCAACCTCTACCGGTCCCTGGAAAAGAAAATTGTAACTGTACAGTCCTTACAAGAAAAAAGGTTGGGGACCACTGATCTACAACATTACTCTATCTATTTGTCTATGTAATAATACCTGTTTGAGCTGAAACTCTGAGCCGCTAAAACCACCACCGATGTCCAGAATGTCCATGCTGAAGCCAAGTTCCACCTACACAAGTAAACACCAGACATTTATGAGCATAATCTAGTCTTTTAAAAAAAGGTGATATTGTTCTATTGTCTCAGTGAACAGAGTGAAAAAAGTGAAGAACTAACTACTGACCCCCATGTCAAATGCACAACGGGCGTCAGACAGCGCATGGGTGTAGGCTTCCTGTGTGTCTTGGCATGATGCGGGAATATGAAATGTCACCCCAACCACCTGGACACCCATGTCCTTTGCTGCTTCCAAAAGATGACGGCAGTTCTTCAACGAAGAACCAAAAGCCATGCTTGTTTCTGCTGCATGAGCTTCTGTGGTTAACTGCACCAGTAATCTGTAAGAGTTCATTAAGTTACATATAAGATGTTTTTATTTTAAGTTCAATCCTGGAAGGGGTCATTTGTCTTACTTTGCACTAGGATGGAGTCGAGAAATCTTGGTCAATTCAGCTTCATTTTCACAAACAAGGAGTTGGATGTTGTTCTTGGCTGCATGCTTGATGTGGGCCAGCTGTTTGCAAACACCTGATAGAATAATATTCTCTGGTGGGACCCCATTCTCCAGTACAAGGTTTACTTCACTCTGAAATATTAACACAAATTATAAACTATGCAGACTACTGAATTGATAATGTTATGTAAAAACTCATCAGCACACAAGCAATCAACTAACAGTGACTGTTACGCAATCATAAAACAAGTTGTTCTCTATTAAAGAGGATTAACAGGGTATAAAAAAGATAAGCTTTTCTTACCTTGTTAGCACATACAAAGCTGAGTCCCAAAGAGGCCAACACCTCAATCACTAAAGGATTGCTGTTGCACTTGACTGGAAAGTACGGCTGTAGATATGGCACAATGCTTTGCCAACACACGTGCTGTCGCATTAGGGAACCAAGGTCCGCAACGACAAACGCATTCTTCTCAGTCTGCAACAAGACCACAGCTGGTAATGAATATTTGGTACAAGTTATGCCATGACCTGATGAGAAAAAAAAAGTGAACTGACCAGAGCCTGCTCGTAGATGTGTCCATCAATGATGTCTTCAAGTGTCACTCCTCCCTCCATTAGTTCGATGATGTAGTTTGGGTCGTCAGTGAGTCCTTTCATCTCAACCGTATTCCGCAAAGCCAACAATCATAGGAAAAGATAACAAATCAAAGGGTCACGACTGAGCCAATGGGTCCTGGCGGTATGCAACAAACTGTGAAAAAGAAGAGGAATATTTGAAGTTCAGAGAGACAACACAACATATGTTTCTAAAAAATATTGTTATATTACAAATAATAATAATAACAATATTAATTCATAAAAAATGCACATTTTCTATAGGTTGAACCATTTCTGGAGACTGGTGGTGTTTGTGTTATTTATAGTAATTGTGGTCACAGATAACAATCAAATACAGCTATGCAGAATTACTATCGGTAACTTAGATTTTGCCAGGTAGGTACTAGACACTCACATGGACAAGTCAGGAGATGGACCTGTCCCGCTATCAGCTAGGATCCCAAGGTGGCTCAGCGTTGAAGTCAAAGTGCTCCCGGTAAAGGGCCGCCCCTAGGCCCTCCGAGAAGCGCTCATACACTGGTGCAGTAGTGGGGTAGCCCTGGGATCAAAACAATTCAGATTACTTATTTCAGTTTACAAAACATTAGGTCACATGCTAAACAGGTAATTATAAAAACGTACAAATGTCAGTCACTTCAACGTTGTGGACAAAAAAATAAACACCAACATTAAACCAAAGGTCACAGTCTAGTAAAAACAAAGTGTAGGAATTCTGGATTCACAACACCAACAAAGTAGCGTTGTAATCTGTCAAAACAGAAGTGCGCATGCGCAGTAGCAGCATTAGCTGTGTCAAAGTTGACTAATGTGATATTAATATTTAACAGCGTCAGCAAAGTAAAATCTACAGACCCTGTGTCGCATAGAGTGTCCACAGTACACGCTAGTAAAGTGTGTATAGGTTTATTGCCTGGAGCATTATTATTGGGCAGTATGGCTGATGAGATCGCCGTCTTGCGTGTATCTGAAACGTTAGCGCTCACTAGCGCTTCGGTTATTATTATAAACAACTACATACAGACGCAAATAAAACCAATCTCTCTTGTGAACATCATAACAACACACAAAAATCAAGACGACGACGTCAAATACAGTGTTAGGTTGTGAATTCGATGAGAAAATACAATGAATCATTCAGTCATGTGCGGCAAGAAGGCAGAAAGACCAGCCCGCCATGTTATAGTCCGTTTGATTCAGTCTCAAGAAGTCCATTTTACTTACGTGAGATAACGGCTTGAATGTTTTGGAAAATCGTCTTCTCTTTTTCGGCGGAATTTTTAAAGAGTAGTGGACACAACGATGAAAGAAAGAAAGGCTGCTGTTTTGGCCATATGTTTAGATGGAGGACGGTTTGATCGCGGCTTCTCTCTGCTGGAGGAGGAGAAATGAGGCGCAGAGTGAGGCCGAAGAGGAAAAGGTAATCAAACGGATTGGGGGCGTGGTCAGGCTACGTTTAACCAATCAGAGGAGAGCTCTGCCAAGACCATACCAAATATGTATTTCCGAATCTCTTACAGCCCGCGCTGGATGTTTGTTCAGGTTACATAACCATAAAACTCCGTAGATGGCAACTCCTCAGTCAATCAATTAGAACAAGAAAAATTGTTTTACTATGTTGTTGACTGGGCAGTATGATACAGTGTGTATTTTTGTTATCTGAATCGAGACCTGATCGAGACAGTTTACAACTCTTTCAATGAGTGAAGAGGCCAGACGTACGGCTACCTCAACCTGTTAGCTATCCTAGGGCAATTTCTTTCATGATAAGAGTAAAAAATAAAAGTATTTCACACCGAATTTGAGAATTGAATATATGCAGTATATACAGGTTATATCGCCATTTTAGAGGGTCTCAAAATTACATTTTTTAATTTAAGAATTAGGAAGTACACCTATTTGCTCTAAAATGTAATAAGGTATAAAGCAATCAAAAGTAATTTATATAATAATTTTATGTGCCACTAATTAATTCATTTACATTTTCTTGTCATGTTATTTTATGACTTATTCTTGGAAAGAATGAAGAAAGCTAAATGTAAAATAATAAGTATTTATTGATTGATTGATTGATTGATTGATTGATTGGTTGATTGGTGAAATACATTCACTGAAAAATACACAGTAGGCTAAATTTCATTACATGTTTTTAAGGTAATTCATTTATAAAGAAAAGAGACTCTCTTTAGAAAGGGACCTATTCTACACATTTTAATCTTTCGTGACTGAAATAACGATACCACTGTATAATGGAACATTCTTCAAGTGTAACATGGAAGAAAATTCTCAGCGTCATTACATGATTATTTGTACAGACAGATCAATAAACATCTCTCTACCAGTGTATCGGCCAGTGACTTCTCTTGTATTGATTGTTACAGATGGATTGCCTGTATCTGGGATTTTTATGTTCCTGCTTTACGACAGTGTGTCTTGGTAATAATTACAAGTTCTGAAAACTGTATATGTAATTTTTTTTACAATTTTTATTATTATTATTATTGCATACAAACATGTACAGCAATCTGTCCAGATCTTAATGGTGACTTTGGGTCAAAAAGCAGACTGCAGGCCAGGCAGTCACATGACACTGCTGTTTTCGCAACATCTCTCAGCTGTCCCACTTTGTTTATGTTATCTGTGCTTGAAAATGTAAACAATTTCTTGGTATATCAAAATATAAGTTAAACATCAACAGCAGAAGTTGGTGCAAATTTAATTTTTTTTTTTTTTTTGTAATGAAGTTTGCCTGCAGCTAAATCTCAGTCTTATCACATGTATTTCTGTGTTGTAAACCCCTTTGTGGTTAATTTGATACTGTCTGACCACCATAACGCTTATCTCTGGTTTATGGCAGGCACTCCTGGAACATAGAGTAATAAAACAGCAGATCCTTCGAACAAACAACATTTTATTTATTAATTTATTTTTTTCAAGTATAGCCTATAAGTAATGTGTTGCTGTTTACGGTTAACTTCAATCCAGAACTTGTGTGTGTGTTTTGTTTTTTATAATAAATACCTATAGATTTTTAAAGTAATCCACACACAAGCAGCTTTATAAAAACTATAATAAATGTAGAACAACATAATTACATGAGTCATGGTATAAAAGTCTGATATCAACTACACTATTCCACTGCGTCATTTGTGATATGAATGTTCAGAATTATGCCCAAACATAAATCTCAAAACATGAGAGCGTGGCTAATTTGATTTTGTGAGCTTGTTCCACAAAATCAGCTTGAATGAACTTCAATCAGTTTACTGTCCACAGGAAGGAAATGTCCAGAATTCGAAACCACAAGCAAACAAAATGCATAAATAATCCATTCTCTTTAGTCACATTTAATTTCTAAAATAAAACTGGGGAAATTTCCATTTTTTTAAATGCTGTGGTTAAAAACAAGTCATTTAGGATGAGTTTGATTACCCGTTGCCTTACCTTGAACTTATGAGCAAGCTATAAAATTGTGATCTTTTGTTGTGATTTTCCCAAACTCTTTGTCCTGAGTATTCTCTAAGTTTTGTCTTGCACTCAAAGTACCTCTAATTTTAAGGTAAATAAATGGGTATAGTAATATATAGTCAATTTATCCATGTTTAGCATTTATTTTCTTGTTTCAATGAATCCACTAAATCAATACAAAATGGACCACAAATAACATGATTTAATTTTTTCTTTCATTAAAAAAAAAAAAAAAAAAAAAAAAAAAAAATATATATATATATATATATATATATATATATATATATATATATATCTATATCTATATATATATATATATATAAATATATATATATATATATATATATATATATATATATATTATATATATATATATATATATATATATATATATATATATATATATATATATATATATATATATATATATATAATATATATATACATACATACATACATACATATATACACACATATATACACACACACATACATATACATATATATATATATATATATATATATATATATATATATATATATATATATATATATATCCTTGTATTCCTGGGAAACAATAACAATGTCATGTAATATGCATGTCAGATATTTTTTTAAGAGGACATGCAGGTTTATGCAAAATTAACTTTTCCGAGTTTTCAGTACTACAGTTCTCAAAGTTGTACATTTGGATTTCATTCAATCGATACATATAGGTAATCTTGTATTTTTCTGCAACTGATTATCAAGTGCGCAGAAAGTTCCTGCGTTTCCTTCCACCTTTTTCCTTGACATTTAAGAGCTGTTTTGAAAACGACTTGCTTAACAAAGAATGTAAATTATTGATCTACATATGAACCCAATCATCGTTTCTTACTACGACAGTATTGGAAAGACGACCTTCCAGATAGGCTTTTTTATATCCCAGATCTATCACTGGTTCAAGTTGTGGATATTTGATAATGTTGTGCCATGTGGTAGTACTCTTACATTTATTCAGTTACGTTTACATTTTGGGGAAATTGTACTTTTCAGAGTAATTTCAATCTTACTTAAAATCTATTAAGAAAAATTTACTTTTTGAGTTTTTAATCATATTCTAAAAGAATTTCTTTATCAAAAGCACAGCTGAAGTTTTGTTTGTAAGATACCTTTTGTTCTCCCAAAACACCATTTTAAATGTCCCTGAACAATGATGTCATAGGTAGATTTCAGAAATCTTCTGCGCTGTTTTTAATTCCATAAATCATAAACACTTTTTTTGAGCATCTCTGCAGTAAATTTCAGGCAAGATCACTTTGATTGTTTTCCCTGTTCCATTTCCTTTGCAGTCAGTAGATAGAGCTCTAACACAATTCTTGATGGGGGAAACACATGACTGTCACGTGCTACACTTTTTTTTTTTTTTTTTTAATTGGTTTTGGTGTTTGGATTTCCAAAGTGAAGGTGTCTAGGAGCAGATGTGAAGGACGGGAAAACACCCCCAAAAAGCATCTTATTCGTCTGATATGAAGTAGTAATAATACACATCTACGTCCAGAAAGTAACCCTCAGTTACACTAGTTTTCCCAAATGGCCTACTTTTTGTTTTGCACTTGGCTACTTAAGTGAATTCTTTTACTGTTACTTGAGTTATTTTTTAAAACTTTAAGTAACTTTCCTTTTATTGTGTACAGTTCTTGGCTACTCTTCTTTACCCACCTCTGTTATGAAGAGTCCCCAGCAGGTTTTTTAGCCACTGATGAAACTCCACCCAACAGAAGTGTCCGCAACAGGCTTTACGCATGCGCAGAATGTCTCCAATGATCAGCTGACTTTGAATGAGATGCTTTGCTGTCGAAGGACCTTTTAAGCCGAAAACCTGCTAATATATCTGCGCAATGCATAGGAAGACGGCGCTACGTTATTAAAACAGCCAACACGGAATAATCACTGAAGCTATTCTTTCTTGGAAGGTAAAACAAACCAAATGTTGATGTCGTGATAACGTTATTCACGAGCATCAACAGTAAGCTACTCTATTAGCCTCATGGATCATCCTATTTTTTACGCATCTTGTATTTTCAATGACAGTAAACGTGCTGGACAAAATATTGATTGAATATTTATTCGGTTAAAAGCATGATGCCTCGCTGCTTCTGCTTCTTGGCCATGTTGTTCCCTCTTCATAACACAGTGGTCATGTGACAGTGCATCAGCAGACCAGACCCACTGTAGCTCCTCAGCCATGTTACAGACACAGTCACAGTTATGGTCACACAGCAGAACAAACTCATAACCAAACGTTGTACATTTTGTTCATTTTAGACCAAACAGCTTGAGCTTTTTTTTTTTTTTTTTGGTTGTATAGGCTGTTTTAATTTGTTCATGTTAATTTCAAATGTTTTCTTGTATAAATTTCTTTTGTGATTGACAGGCTTTTCACAGGGATATACTTCAAAACCACAGCTATGACTGAATTCTGGTTGATCTCAGCGCCAGGGGAGAAAACATGTCAACAGACCTGGGACAAGCTGATGATGGCCACTACCCGCACAAACAACCTGTCGACCAACAACAAGTTTAACATCCCTGACCTCAAGGTTGTCTTCTAGTGTGATGTTAACTTCTTGACAGGACTTTGTTTTAACTTCAGTTGGACTAAAACTATTACACATACAAATGTGTAAATTTGTAAAAATCTACGTTTTTTTTACTTTATAGGTGGGAACACTGGACGTCTTGGTGGGTTTGTCTGATGAACTGGCTAAATTAGACACTTTTGTGGAAAGGTAAAGGATACTAATCTTAATTTTAGTAATAATATGCAGTAAGCCTCAAATCAATTCATGTATGTTATGTCTCAGTGTGGTGAAGAAGGTGGCCCAGTACATGGCAGATGTTCTGGAAGACAGCAGAGACAAAGTTCAAGAAAACCTTCTTGCTAATGGAGGTAATTTTTCACCATCTTGGTAAAAGATGTTTGAAAAGGCATGTTGACTCTGGGAAGCTTTGCTTTCTTTCTGTAGTTGATTTGGTGACTTACATAACAAGATTCCAATGGGACATGGCTAAATACCCCATCAAGCAATCTTTGAAAAACATATCAGAGATCATCTCCAAGGTAGGCAAAATATGCTGTGTGCATATTATTATTTGTTACTTTATTATCAGTGTTGGGTAAGTTACTGTAAGATTGCAATACCTTATATATTACTAGTTACAGGCTTAAAAATGTAGTACATTTGTATTACAATATTACTGTCTCAAAAATGTAACTGAGTAACACTACTGTGAGTTACTTTGAGTTACTATGAGGTAATCACATATTTTTAGAGACCTTGAACAATACTAGTCATGTCACATTTACACTTGATTACTGAATAATTTATAGAAATGTGATGTTACATCTTTTCCTCATAATTTTTTATTCACCTTTAAGTAAACAGACACCACAGAAAATCTTTTGCACCAGTTTCACTCGTGTTTTGATCCTGAAGTATCGATTTCAATAGAAATTCAATGCAATTAATTTATGTGAAAGTAGCGTGAGTTTCTCAGATGCTCCAGAGAGACGGTGCAAAAGCAACTGCTCAAGAAACTGGGTGCCTTGCTGACAGAAAAACCTATAGCAGGCTTAGAAACAAAGTCACTAAAATAAATAACAACAAAAAGAGAGACTATTTTAAGCAAAAAATCCTTAATGCAGGCAATGATAGTAAAAAACTATGGAAAACATTAAATATCCTAATGTGCAAAAGAAAGTCTACTCCTAAATATGTGCTGGATGAGGGTAAATACATTACCAAGCCAGTGGAGGTTGCAAACTATCTTAATAAATTCTTCACAAGTAAAGTCAACAGCTTAAGGTCTCAGATGAAAACTACGGATAATTATTGTCAAATTATCCAAGATTTAATGCAGGACAAAATGTGTCATTTTAACTTCAAAACAGTGAATGTAGAGACTGTTGAAAAGATGCTACGCAGCCTCCCAGATGATAAATCTCCTGGAATTGATAACTTAGATGGCAAGATACTTAAAGTCACTGCTAATGTGCTCTCTAAACCTATTTGTTACATTTTCAATCAGTCTATCAGCAGTGGAACTTTTCCTGACCTTTGGAAACAGTCAAAAATTATACCTCTCCCTAAAGATGGAAAATTACCTTTCACTGGTTCTAACTGTAGACCAATCAACTTGCTACCACTGCTGAGCAAGATATTAGAGAAGTTAATTTTTGACCAAATTTTGTTATATTTCAAGACCAACGACCTATTAACACCAGCTCAGCACGCATACATAAAGGGTCATTCCACCAGTACTGCTCTGTCACATATGACAGAAGAATGGCTTATGTATTTAGACGAGAAAAAACTGGTAGGAGCGGTGTTGTTAGATTTCACAGCAGCTTTTGATGTCATTGATCATTGTATTTTGATGGATAAGCTTAAGGCCTATGGTTTCTCCCAAAAGGCACTTACATGGATGAACAGTTACCTTTCCAAAAGAACACAACAAGTATTTTTTAACGGGTGTTTATCCAACATGGCCATGTCATCATGTGGACTGGCACAAGGGAGTTGTATGGGCCCGCTCCTTTTTACAATTTTCATAAATGACTTTCCACTGACAGTTAAAAAAGCCAATGCTGTAATGTATGCAGATGACGTCACACTCTATACCTCTGCACAAACAATAACTGAACTTAACAGTGCTTTGCAAGAGGAACTAAATTCAGCACTGAGATGGATAAAAATGAATAAATTGGTTCTGAACACTACTAAAACTAAGTGCATAGTATTTTGCAACAAAGTGGTTCCACCAGATGCGTGTGCCCTCAGTCTGACACTAGAGGGAGCACCAGTGGAGCAGGTCTCAAAAGTCAAGCTGTTGGGCGTTAGGTTAGACCAGTCACTGTCTTGGACAGATCAAATTAATCACATTGTCAGCATGATGGGGAAAGGTATTGTCATGGCAAAAAAGTGCTCTGCGTATTGTTCACCTGCTGTTTTGAAAACGGTTGTGCAGAGTATAGTTCTATCTCATCTCTATTATTGTCCTGTAGTTTGGTCTAATGCTGCACAGAAGCATCTTAAAAAGCTCCAGGTTGCTCAGAATAGAGCAGCTCGAGTCATTCTTCGGTGTTCTTATCGCACTAATGTTTCAGAGATGCATCAAAGACTGTCTTGGCTGATGCTGGAGGCAAAATTGCAAACAAGCTTGTTGTTGTTCATGTATCAAATTATGGTGGAAAAAGAGCCAAGCTTTTTTAGCAATAAACTTGTCTTCAGTGGATTTAGCCACACACACGTGACACGCCAAGTGACCTCTGGCAAACTGATTGTCCCAAAAGTGAGAAGTAATCTTACGAAAAGAACCTTACTCTATAGAGGTGCTGTTGCTTGGAATTCATTGTCGACCAATATTAAGTCAATCAAAAACAGATCTCTTTTTAAAAGTAAAATTAAACACTTGTTTATTGCCTGAACAGTGATGCAGGATGACTATTGTTATACATATGTTTTCATGTAAATGTCAATGACTTTTTGTACCATGATCTAATTTATTTGTAAATGTATTTTTATCTGTAACTTTTTATATACTAACGGACCCCAGGAAGACTAGCAACCACAATGTGGAAGCTAATGGGGATCCGAATAAAGAATAAAGAATAAAGAATAAAGAATAAAGATTGTAACTAGTAATATACTGTCAATATTTTTATGAGTAATGAGTTACACTACTTAGTTACTGAAAAGGGTAATATATTACAGTAACTACTGTAGTTACTTTTATAATGAGTTACTCCCAACACTGTTTATTATGTATAGCATTAGTGTTAGATCTTATTAATATATAGATGTGACTTTCTCTAGCAAGCGATGCAAATTGACAATGACCTAAAGGCTCGAGCTTCAGCTTACAACAACCTGAAAGGAAACCTGCAAAATCTAGAGAGAAAGAATGCGTAAGTACAACTACTTTCTGTTACAGTAATGCATTGTCTGATGCATTGTTAGATGTTTTTTCCTACTAAAAAATGCATACAGTGTAGGTTGTAAAACAAAGCTAATTCTTTGTAGCTATAAATGTAATTCCCCATTTGTAATTTTTGAGTGCTGTCTTAATTTAGGACTCCATCTTGTGGTACAGTGTTATATTGCAGGTGGTTGGCGTTTTGTTTTAAATACTGTTATGCACCTTTTTGTGTTTGTTTAGAGGAAGCTTGTTGACAAGAAGCTTGGCTGACATAGTGAAGAAAGAGGACTTTGTACTGGACTCTGAGTATCTAATTACTATGCTGGTCGTCGTCCCAAAGTTAGTACATTCTTCAACATACATAAATACACATTCTTATAAGTGGCTATTCAAAATAAAATGTTGATAGAATTTGTATTATGTTTATTAACCCGAGACATTCAAGTGAGTAAACAATTCACCGCCATTATCATGTAGGCTTGTTACAGTTAAGAAGAGTTACTTTGCATTTATGTAACTATGAACAACGCAGTTTCTTTGTTTTTCTTTTAGGACTGGCTATGCTGAGTGGCAGAAAACTTACGAAACTCTGTCAGAAATGGTTGTTCCCCGTTCCACAAAGTGAGGAGTACATATTAACCCACTGTATATATTAACCTATGTTCTGTATGTTTTTATGGGCTTTTCAATTGGCCCTTTTGCAGGCTGCTCTTCCTGCTGACGTGAACAGCCATATTATCTGTACAACTGTGTCTATTTATTTTTCGATGTGAAATTTCATGGTTGACTTAAGAAATCCAATAGACCCACTGTTAACTCTATAATGGATTTCACCCGCAAAATGCACTTGACCTTTACCGATAATGCAGTTATATAATTTGAGTCATTTTGCCGTTGGTTGAACAATTTGATCTTATTCTTGGCCGATAACCTAGCAAACTAAAAGAACCTAACAACCAAAAGTGAAAAGCCTGGATATAATGTGAAGCACTGTCCTGTTCTTGGTCATATTCTTCATTTTACCCTGTGAAATTAATAAATAATAACCTACTCTGCACTTACGATATTTTCCAACACCATTATACTGTAGCTACATAATTATGTTGTTTTTCTGTTTGCAGGCTCCTGTTTGAGGACAATGAGAGTGGTCTGTTCAGCGTCACTCTTTTCAGAAAAGCTATTGATGACTTCAAGCACAAAGCCAGAGAAAACAAGTAAACACTGATTTAATCTTATTTAATTAATTTTAAACATTTAAGCTATTTTGATATATATATATATATATATTAGCACCATGTCTTTTTTAAAGGTAGTTCAAAGAATATGTTTTAGTATATTTTAAAATAATGATAGAAGAGGAGCTGTAACAGTTTTGGCCTATATATTTTTAAAAGCTTAAGCAAATTTCTAGTCTAGTTCTGTTAAGTGACAATAAAACTTGATTCTGACTCTAGTTGTATTTGTGTGGTTTGCTGATATGGATTGGTCTGTTGTTTATTCTGATTAGCTGTTGTGTTTTACTAAGGTTTACCGTGCGTGATTTCCAGTACAATGAGGAGGAAATGAAGGCAGACAAAGAAGAGATGACTCGACTGTCCACTGACAAGAAGAAACAGTTTGTACGAAAGCAATAAATGGTTCTCAGGGAAAATGAGTTATTACAGGACACTGTGTTACTTTGTATGAGGGTCATATTAGCTAAACATACCCTTATAATGTGTACAACTTGTGTTTTATCAGATATTTGATGCTACATTTGAACTACTTTTGTTTCTTATTTTATTAGGGACCATTGGTTCGATGGCTCAAAGTGAATTTCAGTGAAGCATTCATTGCTTGGGTTCACATAAAAGCCCTTCGAGTGTTTGTGGAGTCAGTGCTGAGGTCAGAACACTACTCAAATGCGCTCATTATTATTATTTTTTTTGATGTGACCATTTAGTTTTATTCTGTTTTAGATATGGGCTGCCTGTGAACTTCCAGGCCATGCTGCTTCAACCAAACAAAAAGAACATGAAGAAGTTGAGAGAGGTCCTGTATGATCTGTACAAACATTTGGACAGCAGCGCTGCAATCATTGATGTAAGTTACTTTTTTCAATACATTGTAAAATAGGTCAATTAGTCACAGATGATAGCCTTTATCCGATAGATTCTAAATGGGCTTTAAAAATTACTTTTAACTGTAAAATACATTTTACAGGCCTCTATGGACATCCCAGGGCTAAACCTCAGTCAACAGGAGTACTACCCTTATGTTTACTACAAGATAGATTGCAACTTACTGGACTTCAAAGTTTAGTTACTTTGTCATCTTCTATTGAGTTTTATTGTGAAATGTTCATATATCTGTGATTTATTCATGTTGTTGTTTTGTTTTTTGTTTTTAGTTGGTTCTTTGTATTTTTTTGGTTTACATTTTGGAACATTTTTGTTTGAATGTCTTGATCTGGACTTGATTGCCACTTCTTAAAACAGACGTTTTGTACATTCCTTATATTAAAGTTGAAAATGATAATGTAAGTACTTTATTCAATAAAGTGGCAGTTTACTTAAATGCAGTAAGAAACAAGATAATGGTGTACATTTTATGTATTTATTTTATTTATTTTTTTAAATTGGTGTGCTTGTGTTTTAGCTCTGTCAGTATTGTATGTTTGCTAGATGTTGGCATCTTTGCTGTTCTATTTAAGACTGTAAAATACTCCAAACATTTGTTTTCTTAGGTCATGATATAAACAAAAAGCAATATGCTTGGTGGTTGTACGTTTTTATTATTTCTGTAAATTGAGCTATAAAGCATTTTCTGTCTCGCAGTATCTGAAATTATATTTATTGCTGATATAATACTCTAATAAATATTGTATGTGGATTACACTGGATTTCCCTGGACAAAAATGAATTACTTGACATGTATGTATGTACGTACGTACATACATACATACATACATAAATACATATTCATACATACATAAATACATACATACATACATACATATTCATACATACATACAAACAATCAATCAAACAAACATACATACATTTTATATATTAGGCCTATATGTAAATGTAGACACTTCTAGACTCACAGAAACAGTAGAGGCTCTGGTTTGAGGAGGGTGGTCTACTTCCCAGAATGATGCTGATGCTGCGTGAGTGACGGCCCCGCCCTTATCTGTGACGCACGCAGTCGCCGCTTGTCAGTGCGCCGTAATGGACACGGAAACAGGGATGCAGATGGAGTAGAAGAGGCCAGGAGGATGGTGCTGTGACACGAAGCGTGCCGCTGGCCATCTCTTGTCGACGCTGCTGCTACTGCAACACTTGCGCTGGATGGTTTTCTCGATGGGTTGTGGGGGGAGTCGGGCAGACGCCATCATCGAGCCAAGGTACCATGAAAGCTGGACCAGAGAAACGGAATCGACGTGGCTGACCAATACCGACGTAGAGACCCCTCTGCCTGTAGCTAACAGTAAGATAAGGAGTTTTGTTTCGTTGTAGTTGGTGTATAGCATAAATAGAAATAAATGTAGCTTTTCTCTGGAACATGTTAGTGTTGGCAGAAGCTATAGCCTATTCATAAGTCTAGGCTCCATCAGCGACCTGTTCATTGTACTCTAACTGTTTAAGGCAAGGCCCTGGAGACCAACCTGAAGGAGAAGAGGATGGTGAACACAGGAACCCAGTGTGGGAAGCAGACCCTGGGTCCCACAGGCTCTGGACATCAGAGGAGAGCCCGACGCTCTCTCAGTGAGGTAGGTATTACCTGGACCTCATTTGTATGCTTAAAGACTTTCCATTATCTTCACACATAATGGGTAGTCTAAGGTAAATGCACTATAGGCCCATGTAACACTGACACTATGTGCACAGATGTCATCTTTCTGTTCCTAACAGCTTTCACTCACAGAAACCTGCTGAAACATAGCTTAAACATCTTGAAGAAACAATAATAAAACAGTAAGAAAGCACAGTTTGTAACTTTCAAATATTGTACCAGTACATAGTCTAATAAAAAAAATAGTAAACTGATGAATCTTGTTTTGCACAAAATGCTTTGAGGACCAATATCCTGACCTTTAACAAACAATGAGACAGATCATATATTCATAGGCCTATAGGTCGCATTTAAGCTCTTTTCAGGACTTGACATTTATACAAGAATAGAAGTTCAAAAATGTGTCTTTTCACAGCAATCCACGCGTGACTCAAAAAGAAGGGCTTCAAAGGAGACCAGTATTTCGTGTAAAGATGGTCATCTAGTAAACATGAACACGGGGGAGACACTGAATCTGGAAACACGTGTGATGAAAGATGAAGCAAAGGCACAACTCTTCAGTGGATGACGGCCAAAGCTGTTTGCAGTTGCAGTTTGGAGGAAACAAGAGGCACATATGGTAGAGGACTCATGACTGCTATCTCAGCGACATATACAAAATACCTGAATATGTCTCCATCCAAAGACCTCGGATGCTGCATCTTTGTTGTGCCATTGCAAATGCATGTGTGAGAGAGAGCTCTCCACTGTGCTTTTACCCATGGATGCTTCTGATGGTAAGGGAGCGCGTCACTGTGTACTAAATCCCGTTTTAAAGACAGTTTTGGAAAAAGAGCGATTCATATGCACATGATAATCACAAACTGCACATCTGATGTTTCTGTGTGAGGCCTTCCTGGAAATAAGCTTAGATTTGTCAAAATGAGTCTTTTTTTGTTTGTTTTTTATCATTATTTTAAAGTAATCTTTAAAAGTGTGAATGGTCAATGATGAGGCTCTTAATGCCAGTGTTTTCTGTAAATAGTTTACATTAAGAAGAACCCGAAGTGCTGTTTAGGATACTGAGATTTGGAGATGTAAAGCCTGAAGTCTATTCCAGTCTTTACTGGAAGAAGATACAAACTCACCCGCATGTGCCTACGCATCATCTTCATTTGTACTGGGTTAAAGACTTTATCATAGGTGTTCTTGGTTTTGAACTATTTTCACTTTCACTATACATGATTTTATTATTACACAAGTGGAGTTGTTATGTATAGTTTGTGAGGCTTACATGAACCTGCATGTAATAATCAAATTTAATCCTGCTTACTAACAGAAGCAGAAGCAAAAGGCACCTAATGCGCTGTGCCCACCAGATGGCAGTGTTGTTTTTTTTTTTGTATTCTATTTGTTTTAAGCTCTCGAGACTGCTGCTGTCAAAAACTACTTAAAGAGACCATCAGAGTAATAAAAGCTGTTCAGAGCCATCAGCTTTAAAAGGCAATGCTGTTTCAATGTTCTGTAAAATTAAGTTGCGTCTTTTTCATGCCCTTGGGATGTGTTTGGTCTAATGAAGGTTCTAATTTAAGGTTCTGTTTTTTTTTTTTTAATTATTATTATTGTCAAGATCAATGTACCAGAGACAAGACCATAAAGTAAATCTGAATAAGAATGGCATGGGGAAAAGTATGGTCAAAAAGCTTGTGACATATTCACTAGAAAATATTTTCATCTACCAGACTGCTGTTGAATCTACAGTGGATTGATGAGGCACAGGCTGAACTTTTGGGAAAACTCTGTGTTCTGTTGTCCTAAAAGTAACCATTATGGGCTAATGAATTAAAGTGTTCCACACATAGGCATTGAAACATGAACATTTTAAATTTTAAGTAGAAAAAAAACTGTGATCAATATTTAGGCTAATACTAGTTCATTGGCCATATATATGACGATACTAATATTTTCAGTTTGAAACGCTGTTTGAAAATAAAGATTTCACTTCAAAACAGATCTGAAGGGAGATAAATATGAGGGATAAATCATGATTCCGTTTTAGTCACTTTAACAAGCCTACTCAACAGCTTCGTTTGTTTTGACGACGGAGCAGTGCCAGTGCGCAGGCGCCAGGAGCGCGCGCGTCTCTTCACGCTCAGAGGCTGGTGGTGCCTTCATGTTCACAGACGATCACAGCTGAGTCCGAGGAAGGTGATCGCGAGTCTGTGATGTGACATTTCGCTTCTAGTTACGCTCGAAAGGATATATGATGAAGTGAAAAATGGCAAAACGACCGGGGACCGACGACGGGATGCTGCCTTCGCCAACAATTCCCCGGGATTTCGCGGTGGATTTTAACACCGAGGACCTGAATCTAATCTGCGGCGACGGAGCGGAGGAGGTCTCGCTGGAGGAGATCCTGAGCCTGTACAGTCAACCCATAAATGAGGAGCAGGCGTGGGCCGTATGCTACCAATGTTGCCGGACATTAGCGCAGAAACGGCGGCGGAAAGGCTCCAAGTCCACCACCACCACGAGCGGCTCACCTGAACACGTCTCCCCGCGGAGGATTGAAGGACCTGGGGATGTGGCGATTGGCAGAGACGGGACTGTCAAATTAGTGTATACAAGCGACTCAGGTAAATTAATTCTCGCAATGGTCGGATTCGTGTAGCTGCGCATTATAAATTAAAGTACTACCGTGGTTTATCTGTTTGTCAGACAGCAATGAGTGATTGTTGTGCACATTTCTCCCAGGCCATCGGCAGAGCATCTCCACAAAGAGGCCATATTGTTGTGGTTTCTTGCTTCAAGCCATGTGGCAAATGTGTTTACAGACGATGGATGCGCTTGTTAGTAACACACAAACAGTCAGTGTGAATCCAATAAAAGAAACACTGCATTAGGTTATTAATTATTCATAAACTTTACCTCTAAGACTGTAGTGTAGAGCGTGGTATGTGAACAGGTCTTTGTTGCTGCTTATATCAATGTTTGGATGTTTGGACAAATACCTACAGTGGACAGTTACCCACAGCAAACAGTGAAACGTGGGATATATTCAAACTACAAGGCATCATGGGTAAAGACCAAATCAAGGCCATAAATCTTAATTGCAGGTTCATGGCTATGACTGAAAAGGCAAAGTCTAAGACTGAGTCAGATTGGTGAAAATTATATTTAAACTAAATGAATGCTTATTAAGGAAAAGCTCAGAAATGTTTAACAGTATGAAAATTAGAATATAATAAGGCGTAATGTGATTTTAAACAGACTTTTTCAGTGTTAAATAACTACAAGAAATGTATTTGTGTCATAGTTTTAGGGTTAGGTAGCACAAGCTGAAATATGCATAAAAACGCCAATATTTAGTTGGCCCTATCATAATTCTATGTGAAATTTTTAGTTTATTGTTCCTAAAAGGATTTAAAGTTTGTAAAGTTATTTTGTTGTCCTTTTATGTTTTATGCTTGAACCTCTCTCAAAATATTAAAATTACAGAGCCACACTTCTGTCAGTGGCTGGAATAACTCAGTAGTCTTTTAAACCAATAAATCTAACACAAGCTTGTCCTTAATTATAAAAAATGCTTTGTTAACAAGTAACAGCATTGATGAACAGAGCGAAAATCATCAATTCACTAAGCCCTGATTAATTAACTCAAAAAACACCCGTAGTCCTATTTTGATAATTGGTTTTGCTTTCAATATTAAGGAAGTTGCAATATTAAATCAAGTTGGCAAAAAGGTATTTAAAATTGTGCTGCAACAAGTTAACCAATGAATTACTAATGGATTATTTAAACTGTTAATTTTGTAATCGAAAAATTATTAACTTACCTTTATATAGGCTTCATATAAGGGCCTGAGCTGAGACAAACCTCACATCGAATGGAACTCATGATGACGTGTAATTTTAGTGTTTTTGATGTAAACACTAGTTTCCACATCATCAGAACATCTAAACAACTAACAAATGAATCAAAAGAATAGTCGCTCAACTAACTTATACCAAAATAATCAATGCAGTTGCCCTTGTAGCTCTAATAAAATTATTTTTGAGTAATAATGCATTTTATTTGTGGATCTTTAAGAAGCATTCAGTCTCAATAATTCAACTTTAATGTATGTAAGT
This sequence comes from Mugilogobius chulae, assembly GCA_038363315.1. NCBI lineage: Eukaryota > Metazoa > Chordata > Actinopteri > Gobiiformes > Gobiidae > Mugilogobius > Mugilogobius chulae. The sequence continues at coordinate 30,011,025 of CM076408.1, forward strand.
TAAGTTGACTAAATAATAATTAGTCTTGATGAACTTTATTTGTAGCAAACCATGATCCACAACTTAAGATTCTGCTAGACGACCTAATTAAATGTTTTCTTCTGTAAGCACAGAGTAGGTCACAGTCACACAGCATTGCCTGGCTCGTGTATAATAGGTTTAGTGGTAAATTCTCCAAATACATCTGCTAACATAAGGAAGCCTTAAGTGCACAAGAATGTTTTCTACTCAAATAAGGTCTGCCATGTTAGTTTCAAAGCCTTTCCCTGTTCGCAGCATTCCTGTAGTGTGTGAATGATAAAGTGAGACATCAGTGCAGGAGGTGTGCCTCTGCTTTGGACTGCCTCATCAGGAAGTTAGAATATGTGTTTTTCTGACATATTTTAAGATATTCTATGTTTTAACTTTGCTTTTGTTATTGATAAGTAAACAATGCTCTGAGTGAGTCATGTTTTTTTTCTTCTTCTTTTTTGGTGTCTATTTTGGGAGAGACCAGCACTGTTCTTGATTCGTATTAGGACTAGTGATGAGAAAGACATGAGATCTATTAAGCGTCCAGCAGTTCAGACTTTGGCGGTTATTCCCTCAGCACCACCAAATCTCTGCTTATGCAACACACCCCGTATGTATCTGCTGCTCGTGAGTCAGTGACAAGATGGTACATCCTAAATCTGGCTCACTCCCAAAACCATAAGGCTGTATCCCAAATAAACTCAGGCTACTCTGAAAACAGGCTGTACATGCCTTCAGGAAGCAAAAGTAATGGCTACAGTGTTTTGTGAACACGCAAAATTTTCATTTTTAGTACTATATAACATTTGACAACGCATAGATTCAGCTTTACTAGGTCTTCTTTATGAAGTTATGTATTTTATTTGGAAAAGTCTTTGTGCCTGTTAGCAACCTGCTTTTGGTATTGAATCCACCACCATAAACAATAAAAACTTCAACTTCAAGTCAGTCAATTAACCTGACTTAATTAGTTATTGGAATAACTGTCAACCGATTCAGAAAATATCAAAAATTACACTAGAAATGTGCAAGAATAATAATTTAAAAAGTGTTTGTAAATTTCCCCAACCCACGCCTTTATTTTCATATTTGTCAAATTTAGTAAAACTCTCATGTTCATAAAACTTTTGCCATAAAATTAAAAGCTTTAGTTCTGCAGTACTTAATCATTGCCCTTCAAAAATGAATTTAAATGAACCCTCAAAGTCTAAGTTGGTTGTAAATTACACATATAATTGGTGATAAAACATGATTTAAACTTTCAATGACAATGCAATAATTGCCCAGATCAAGTTAATGTTAGTGGTATGTCAAATTTTGTTTAAATTTTGAACTATGAACGGAATCCTGTAAAAATATATCAAAATCTCATTTAGATACTTTTTCTAAAATCAGTAAGTGCTAAAGACACTCAACTCAACACATAGTAATTGTTTATTTTTTTTGTCCATGGACATGTATCCTCATACTGTACAGGTACAGTGATACCACACACCATATCTTAAAACTCATCTACAAAACAAATGATGAATGAGGATTTCATCAAGACTAAGTTTAAGACAAAGTTTATAAATGTTCAAAATATCCAAAAACAATCTGTTGTAGCTTAGATTAGGACACATTTTAAGCTTTCATTTTAAATAAAGAGATAAGATAAGATAAGATAAGATATCCTTTATTTGTCCCACAATGGGGAAATTCCAGTGTTGCAACGCACATTTTAAGAACAGCAGGGAAAATAGAAACATGCAATCAAATAAGATAATAGAAATAAAATAGACTTAAAATATATATAAAGATACAATAATTACAAGACTATTATTTACAATAAATGTTTGCTATGGCACAGTGCAGGATATGACAGGATAAATAGATAAAGTGGCATCAGTATATAGTATATAGTATTATGTACAATATATGACTATGATTATGTACAACTGCAGCAGATGAACAGAATAAATAACCAGTAATAAATATGAGGTAAAAGTATGACGATGTTTATGTACAGAGCAGCATTTAAGGAGGTGTAAATAGAGGTGAATAAATAATAGCAGATAAAGTGACGTGAGTGAGTTGTACCAGAGATGTTTCCATGGTAACACAGTATCGCACAAGATTAAATGTAATGATGTCCAGAGTTAACAGTGTTCGTTGTACAGTCTGACAGCAGCAGGAAGGAAGGACCTGCGGAACCGTTCCTTCACACAGCGAGGGTGAATCAGTCTGTCACTGAAGCTGCTCTCCAGAGCAGACAGGGCGTCCTGCAGGGGGTGAGACTCATGGTCCAGCATAGATGTGAATCTAGCCAGGACCCTCCTGTCTCCCACCTCCCGCACTGAGTCCAGAGGACAGCCCAGGACGGAGCTGGACTTCTTGATGACCTTGTCCAGCTTCTTCCTCTCCCTCTCTGTGATGCTGCTGCTCCAGCAGACCACACCATACAGGATGGCAGATGCCACCACCGAGTCGTAGAAGGTCCTCAGGAGTGGCCCCCTCACTCCAAAAGACCTGAGTCTTCTCAGGAGGTAGAGCCTGCTCTGGCCCTTCCTGTACAGTGCATCAGTGTTGTGAGTCCAGTCCAGTTTATTGTTCAGATGAACACCCAGGTACTTGTATGAGTCCACTCTCTCAATGTCCCTTCCCTGGATGTTCACTGGTGGCGGGGCAATGGAGTGGCGTCTGCGAAAGTCCACCACCATCTCCTTGGTCTTCCCAGCGTTAAGGAGAAGATGGTTCTGCTGACACCAGTCCACAAAGTCCTGTGTTAGTCCCCTTCTAATGCATTAGAAAAACACTTTTAAGTTACCATAATTAAGTGAACATTGACAGTCCCTAATGCATCTTAATTTGCTGTTGATTTCTCCCTCACAGTGTTAGAGCCAAAGTGACACAGCAGGCCGTTTTAAATGTGCCTGTCCTAATTTACTTGTCTCGCAGAGTCTAGGGACCAGGCCACCTCCCCTCGGACGGGGCAAACACAGGGCCCAGTGTTCTCATGAGCGCGGCTGGATGACTAGTTATTTTTTCCTCCATTTGTCCTTAGCCGTAATTTGTAAACTCTGAAGGACAGTTTTCCTGGTGGAAGACAAACTCAACTAGGGTGATCTGCTGGCAGATAATTTGACATATTAATATTACTGCTAAAATAAACATTAGATTGCTACAACTGTTAGTAGTCAGTTTAGTAGTTTTGACCTCATATAGACCAGAGTGTTCCCTGTCACAACTGTGTACTTGCCTCTTTGATTTAATTAATTTTATTCAATTGTTTCGTAACACAAAAAACCTATCCCAGTTGACGCTCTTGTTTTGCCTCCTTTCTTTTGGTTGAGCAAAAACCAAGCTTTAAAGGTACACCATGTAACTTTGTGGAGGCAAAAAGTCAGCTACACAATTCAGAGGTATTTAAAACCATACTTAAGTTAACATTGTTATATCGTGTTTTTTGCCATAATGTGAAATACATGGCTAAAAACTGTTTTTCCATGGGAATAAACAAGGGGGGGGCAAAAAATAGTTCATTTTGTGGTTGAAAATTTGTATTTATTTAAGTATTTTAGTGCATCAAAAATGACAAAGACATTCTATTCATAATTCTGTGTTTTTTCAAGTTTCACAGTGCAGCTTTAACCTAACTGATATCTTAATACAGGGTGTCAAACTCATTTTGACAAAGGGTCACACTGGCATCGGGATTGTCCTCGAAGGGCCGGTTGTAACTAAAATTAACAATACTAATCTTTGACATACTATAAATAATAGTTGTATTTGATTATTGTATATTTTATTGAAGTGACAATTACATTAGTCTGAAAAATGACTTAATCTTTAATTTCACAATCTTTTCTGACCGGAAAGGCCATGTAATGAACTTCCGACCCCCCCAGCAAAATAAAATAGATGTCTGTAATAATTTACATTTGGAAAACCTTTCAAATTTGGTTGAAATTCATTTATTTTAGTAGTTTATTGCTTTATATGACCAAAATCCAGCCAATTATGATGCTTACATAAAAAAAAAACTGACTAAATACCAAGTCATAATTGTAAAATTACATCTTAATATGACACCCAGATTTTCCTTTGCAAACCCCACTTTGGAAACCACTGGGTTAAGACAACCAGATCTTGAGGGCTACATGAAATGAGCTGGAGGGCTGCATCTGGCCCCGGGCCTTGAGTTTGACACATGTGTCTTCAAAGCTTCTCCTTTTTATCATCGTCATCAGAGAAAACTGGTTCTAACTGTTGTGTTCTGTGTGGAGATCAGAAAGATAAATAAGCAAAAAAGTAATAATGTCATTTTTTTCAGTGTACCATTTGCTTATAGAGGTAAATAATATTTCAAAAGTTTTTAAGCGAAAATAGTTTTTAATAGGAAAAATATGCAAAATCTGCTGAAGTAAAGGCTGTATAAAATGCAGTGTTTGTCAATAAAACACAGTTCAGCCATTCACTAAGAAACAGGTCACCATGGAAACCGCTCAAGGTCATTGCTGGGTTGTGTTTCTCTTTCTGAATGCGAGGGTCTCTTATATGAGCTCATAACCCCCAGAGGTAGAGTCTGACACCTCTGCTGGTCCCGAGAGAAAGAGTGAAGAACACACACCATATTTTATGCACTCACTTGTGTTGCTCGAGGATTTGCCCGGAGGCAGTTCTGCATAACGTCGCCTCCCTTTGAAAACAATTAAGATGCATCACTCCCAACACATAATGTACAAACACGACGTCATGGTTAGGTTGGATTTGCCCGACTGCTTCTAGATGCCATTCATACTTTCACAGAACATTTCACATAAATTATTCAGAGGGTGTGTAGTCTAAGTGATTGTGTCTAATAACAGGTTAGGTCAATAACTGCGCTGTGTGTGTGTGTCTGTGTGTGAAAAAGAGCTAATGCCTCTTCTCTCTTGTCATTACAGATAAATACAACCCGCCGCCTACGTCTTTAGAGGTGAGTTTTGCACCAATCAGAAAGCCACTTTTTAGGGATGCATATTAATATTGTAATCGGTATCAGCTGATATTCACATTGTGTGCCAATACCAAATGGTTGTCATTGATTCACTCAATACTAAGTACTTTGGGAATTTTCGTGATATTCAATACCAGTTCAGCCTGAAAGATGAAGGCATTTTAATGAATATATGTATACAAACAATTTCAAAAAGTCTCTGAAATGACAAGCAGATCAGCAGACACACGTAGATCAGCCCATACATGCTGCTGGTGAAGTGAGTTTCACACAGAACAATGAAGAAAATGACCCCAGTGGTGTCCTGTCTTATCAAATGTAAAAAACCTGCAAGTCAGAGTCAATAAAGGGATTATCGGTCAACGTCACTTTCTGCTTTACTACGAATGTCACCTGCAGAAAGATACACTGTCCGTCTGGGGGAAACTTCTTTGAGAAAAACATCAAGATGAGGCTAGAGCTAGCTGTTTCGATCAAGTTTAAACTGGTTTGAGGCACCTCTGGCTCCTTGAAGCTTGAGATAGTATTTTTTTCATTCACCAATGTTGATTTAGTAGCAGAATTTTTGTTTTCGGACAGTGATAATCTCTGGTAGCAAGCTGACAACAGTGTTGGCTAGTGTTGCTGCTACAGCTTGTGTTAATCAGCTGCGGTTCTTTCTGCTATTTTGTTGTGCGCGAATCCTCAGTGTTGATAAGCAAATAATCCTTCCATTTATATACCAGCACCTTGATAATGATACTCACATTAGTAAAATCAACCCATTATTTCTATTTTGGAGCAGCCCTACCACTTCTAATACCCAGTTTCTTAATTATCAAATGTAAAGAAATGTCTCAAATCATTTTCATTTAGTCATTTCAAATAATAAAACAGTGATATGAGAAATTTCAAGAGTTATTGTCATCATAAACAAAACTATTTCTGATTATGTTTTTCATACATGCCCTTGAAATGCTGACTTCACCTGGCATTTCACATTACTTGGCTGCACGCTAGTTTCTCAGCTCAAATTTAAGATGTACTACAAACAAGAGCTGTAGGTATTTAGTCAATTAATCTGTCGATGGAATCTTAGTTGATCAAATTTTGTATTAGTTTACTAATTCTATCATTTAGAGACTATAAGAACTTACCTAGTTACCTATTGTTTTTTGCATAATTACTATTTGGGTCAGATAATTGTTCATTTTTTATTTTGACAGCTTTTATTACGCTTCCTTTTATTCGATTAATCGATCGATGACACATTTAATTTTTTGGGTCGACTCCAGCTCCAGTGTAGACGATAGGGCTGCACGATATTGAAAATTTCTGCGATATGCGATATGGGCTCTGAGATTGCGATATTCGATATTTTTGCGATATTTATTTTTCAATTAAGAATTTCTCTGTACATTTATTTAAAGTCGTTATTACACTATTAAAACGATGTGCGTATAAACCGCACACGTTCTGTGGCTTAGTAATTGCTTAATCATTTTATTAACTTATTTTTATTGAGGCGCGGTCATGTTTTAGGACGATTTTTTCCACGGCTTAGTTGCTGGTTGCTCTGAAAATCTGGCAACCACAGTCGGTACCCCTACACACGTTATGCCTGACAGGTCACAGCTTTATCACAACTAGTTTTTGTGCCTTTTCAATCTTGTTTTAAACCAACACAAATCACAAGAGCTGTTCTTAAGAAGAAAAGACGAGAACAGAGTCAAACCACTCGCCGCTAAAAACGGATGAATAATGCATAAAAATTTGATAAATTATTGCACATCCTTGCGATATGGATATTGCGCGTGTCAATATTGCGATATCGATATTTTTTCGATATATTGTGCAGCCCTAGTAGACGATGATGTTGAATTACAGTGACTGCACATGTGCCATTTCCAGAATTATCAGAAGAGAATGACTATGTAAATAAAAAGGGGATGAAAGTGACATCAGAGCTATGATAAATACAATTACAATTACAATTAAATAATAATACATAAAAGTGGTTGTGGTTAAAGTATCAAATGCAGAAATAGCTTGCCTTCTAATTTGGCATAGCTTCAAAACAACAATTGTGGCTTATTTCCTCTGTTTAATTTCTCCCACCAAGGTCATAGTCATGTATGAGTGCTGGCCACACCATATAATTTGTGGTCAGTACATTTGTATCTTATTTGTGGTCAGCAGCAACATCAAGGCGAGCATACGACCTGGAAATGTCAAGTTTATTCAGACCAGCTTTAATATATACTGTTAAAAAAAAAGAAGAAGAAGGGGAAGACTCATCATGTGTAGACTTGATTTAACACAGTGTGCTCTGTCCATCTTTGGCCCTGTTTTCAAGAGCTCATGTGATTGAAGGTGTGTTCACCATATCTAGGCTAAAGAAAAGGTCAACAATACATTCCTTATAAGCTGCCAGACTTAGGCATTTACACTTATTATCATGCATTTGAAAAAGAAGTTAAAAGAGTGTTCCAGTCGATTAAGCCTTAACTGTGAGTGTTTTGCTTGTTGGTAATGAAACTATAGTGTTGCATAATGATGATAATTACTAAGTGTCCAGCCTGCAAAGGGCTAAACCTAAGGGGCACACCCAAAGCTAAAAATAGGTATATGTGTATTTATGAGCAAACAAGCATGATTCAGTATTGACCACAAACAGAAGTTTAGTCAGGTAATCTCTTCATGTGTGCTGGTGGATTTCAGAGGATAGTTTTGTCAAGAGGTGGTTTGAAAAATGAGAATTTGCAAAATAGGTTTTTACAGACTCTCAGGTCAAACCTTCAGTTTAAATCGTAGGGATGCAGTATATCTTGCAGTAGATATTGAGTGAGTCACTTTATTTTTCACCGAGCTGTAAAGCACCTTATTAAATCTTGCTCTAACCAAGTTCAGTTTTATCTCATACCTACTACAAAGCTACAGTGTATGAAATATTTTACTTATTTGCATTTTCAATTCAGCTCAAGTGTTTTGCTTCAAGTCATGTTTTACTCCACAACATGTAGTGCTCTGGAGCTGTACACTGATTAAGACATGACCCACTTCTTTAGTTGTAAGCTGTTAAACAAAATGTGTCTTTCATTATAATTCATGGTAAATAAATGACTCTTTCCCACCTTTCAAGGCACTCAGACGAGGTAGAGTGTGGTCGATACTGGAGCATTTCACAGTATTGTGTAAATGAGATATGGCGACTATAATTCTTCTGCACTTGACATTCCTGCAATTTCCTCCTTTTTATCCACTCATGAATAAATGTCTTTATAACATTTTGTGAACTAATTACTTTAATCTTTACCTGAATTTGTTGCCCTAACAGAATTAATTTTTATATTCTCCTTAGTATTTGCAAATATTGGTATTCATACACTTTAAAAAATCTATATCGGACCATTCCTAAGATTAATTACATTGCTTGGTCTTCATTAAGGTTAAAATATCGTATTGTTGTGCTGCTTGAGTTTAACCCAGTTGGTCAAAGTGAGATTAAGGTGTGATTAGAGTGTCCCATTTAACTCTCTGCACAAGTGTCTGCAGCTTAAACGTGGACTGCAACATCCAAAAGACAGAACCAAAATACTAAAGACAATTATCAGTGATTTCTCCTGTATTATCCTGTGTATCAATATAGATTTTTTTCTTTAACTCGTGTTTCAGACATATAGACTATTGTCTGCTTTCTTTCCATTGACCTTATTATGTTACATTGCATCTCACTTTTGCACTAGTCAATACATTGATTTTCTGACAGTTTCACTAAAAAGCTTTTGAACAGAATTGGATTCATTCCCTGAGGTTGATTTGCCCAGCACTCTGATATGTGCTGAGCGCTAAAAGCATGAGAAATTCAATATATTGAGTAACGTGAACTGTCTTACTCGGCATGTTCTAATTATAACTCTAACAATTTTTCCTTTTTGAGTTCGTTGGTGTCCTCTTTCATCTGTGTGGCTGACTTTGAAGATGTTATTTTCATCCACCTTCAACAGCTGGAGTGATGTTGCTGATGGAGACGGAGCATCCTCCGCTCTGGAAGTCCTGCACTTTTAGAGGCGATTATGTAACTGTCTACGATGATGCTTGGCTCTAGTGCCGCAGTAACTGCTGACGGCGGCTTATCTGACTGCTTTATGAACCACAGTGAGCCTCAGGCTGTGGACACTGCAGGGACAGGACTGTCACTACCACATTTGAAACATCACCACAGGAAAGATTTAGGGACTTTTTGCCTGCGAGGGGCTGATGTGACTGGTTTCCGTGCTTCCTTGTAAATGTCATTCATAGCTACACTCAACTATATTATACTGATATGACCTGTAATTGAGTGCAGTGGGCCGATAGAAAGTTGTACGAACGAACGAAGTAAAATATACCTAAGATGCATTCTGCAAATTAAGTTTTTCACACATTTTTATTTTATTACATGTTCAGACAACTGACTAGACAACTGTTTTATTTTACTTTCTCTTTCCTCCAGCTCCCCTTTTCCAACCCAAGAACACTTAATTGGTGAAAAATAGAGTTATGTAGTGGCCCATAGAAAAGAAATGTGAAAACTTTTATTATACTAAAAGAAGCTTTTTGGCTACATGGTGAATTTTAATTTATTTAAACCAGTTATAACCAAACAGGGACCAAATTTGTCTCTCATTTGGAACAGTACTTTTAGATAATTTAAGTGTGTCTTCATAAGGTTAATGCTGAATGTTCTTGTGCATAAATATCACTTGAACTAATTGTACTAATTGTTCTCATTTGAAATTCATCTGTGTTTTGATCAGAAAGGTTTGGACCCAAGTGTTAAAACGTGAATTTAGTTTACAAATATTTAAAATACTGAAGATGATCTTTCTGTAGCAGCATTAAACGATCAGCATTATGAGGTTTTCAGTCAAAAATGTATCGCCTCTCTCTTCAGAACAGTTACAGAACCTTGACAGTGGCTTAAACCGATTCACGGATCAACTTCAGCTCATATACTCTTGACTTCTGTGCGTTTAGTGAAAGTGCTGTTTTGCTGTAACAAGTGGCCTATTCTTTGGCCATCTGCACAAACCCTGACTCACTGGTGCGTCCACAGTCACGGTTCGCTCTGTGTCTATCAGACGTCAGTCTTGCGTGTTTCCCTGTTGTTCTTTTAGCTGGACTCTTCATAAGTCTGCTGACTCCTAACGAGAAATGATCTAGTCTTATATAACAGAAGAGTAAGTCATAACAAGCCCATTGTGACTAATCACATTAAATTCTGATTCTGGCTTTGAAGATATTGCCAGTTTGACCCTTACAAGAGCATTTTAATTGAGAGCGTTAAATGAATTCAGTTTAGTCATGTGAGACTTTCTCTTTGCAGATACAGGCACAACATTATGACCAGCGTTAATTCATTTCATCCTTTCATCACTACTGCTCATTTGAAAAGTATTTGTCATTCTACACTCTCTACCTTGTTATTAGAGATTTCTTGGTTTGTGTTATTTTGATTGTTTGAGCATCTACATAGGTTATAGAGAAGAGTTGAGTTTCGTTTTCTTCTTGACTAAAATGACCCTCCTCATTTTTCACGTGGGATTTGTTGTATGCGACTCATTGTATTAGATGTCACTTATTCTGGGTGGGGTGGAGCAGAGTTTCATTGTTCCACCCATTCAAAGCACTAGTATTTCAAACGGCTAATATTTTAGCCTGAAACCTAGTGGATTCAGTTGCCTCTCTAGCCACATACTGGTCCCCTAATGTTTGCTCCCTCAGCTCTGAGTCAGTCTTTAAATAAGATTGTGGTGTGTAATTGGAAAACTAAGCTGTCCTTTTTTCTTGTTTCCTGTTCAGTTTGACTGCAGGAATTTTCCTCATTCTTCTAACCATTCAACCTTATTGAATAGATGTGACTAACTGATGAGATAATTAGTTGTCTCTAATTTACAAATAATAAAGTATAATTTAAGTCAAGTTCTGCAATGCATTTGGTTTATTATGTGATGTTTTACCAGTTCATTAAGCAAAGTAACTCATTCATGAATACATTAATAGTGTTCTATTTGAAGATATATTTTATCTAATATAATAACGAGTAGAGTGATTTTTTTTAACAAATGGAATCAAATGATATACAGCAGCGGTCCCCAACCTTTTTTCTTGCAAGGACCAGTACAGTCACAATTTTCTTTTCCAGGGACCGGTTGAGGTTGGGTAGCACCAATAACAACAACACAAAATGCATATAAGTGACTATTGTGCATATTTTTAGCTCTTATTGCTTTAATTTGCAGTTTATTTAGTTAAATGACACAATATTTTCATAGTAAAGCACAAGGAATTAGTGATAAACTATCAAATAAAAATAAAATACATCTTAAAAGATCCTTTGGGGCCCGGTAGCAGATGGCTCGCGGACCGGTTTTGGGCCCCGGACCGGTGATTGGGGACCCCTGATATACAGTATCTACACTAGTGGTTTAATTTCACATTGTTTCATACAACAACCTGAAAGTAGTTTTAGATTTAGATGCTGAACAGGTTACATTCTTTAGTACCCGATGATTTAAAGATTACCTGGCTTGTGAGGTTCCCCAGCTGACCGCAAGCTTTGGCCACTGCTGCGGCCCTGCAGATGGATTAAACATTACATAATCATACAGGAATAAGCTATTTGTTTAGCTCAAGAACTGGATTACTGCCCCACACTATTAATAACAATGGTGCTTTGTTTTCTCTGGGCACAATGGTTTTGTGGAATATTAAAAAAAATAAAAATAAAAATAAAATAAAGTTTGTTTTGTAGAACTAACTTTACAGTGTAATCATCAGACCCCATGTCCTTTTCAACTGAAAATACATTTGTAGTGCCAATCTCAAATAATAATTGTTTTTCATCGCCTCCTGACATGATTGGTGATTGCATTGACTGCCCAAACGATTAGTAGAACATAGTTTGTTTTTTTTTTGGTCGTTTTGAGCTTTTAATATTTAGATTAATAGCCTTCTTGTCTCTTTCTGTTAAAAGCAAGCAAAATATAATGAAGCATATTTTTCCAAAGTGCTGCTCTAACATGTTGGCAAAATTAACACATGATCACAAGATAGATTTTTATGGATTACCTAGAATTTCATTAAGGCTCCTGTCATCTCTCCGTTTTACCAACACAAATCAGCATGAGCTGTTAACTGTGACACAAATTTGGTATGCAGAATAAATAATATTAATATTCAGCCGCGGTGCTGAGGCAACGCCTTTTCTGATTGTCCTGCCGGACACTCCCTGTGACTGCACCACGGACAGGTGCACTTACAGTAAGCAGCATCAAAACAACAGCTTCACCCACTTTAAATCTACCTTTGTATTTGTATTTCAGCCGTACATTGTGATAGGATTGACTCACCAAAGCATGAAATATGTTTTCATATACAGTAATAGGCTTCAAAAATAATGTATTAAAAAAGCTACAATAAGTTAATAACATCAACTGATAATGTTCATGTGAAGCATGTTTAAATTCATCACAAGGCTTCGATATACTCACTATTTCCACTGTTTGTATATACATTTGGACTCGTGACGTCACACTTAACAGGCTCGTGGCTAATTTTCAACACCTCAGTTTCTCGGAAAGTCACGGAAAACTCTGTCTGTGTTAATAAGTGAAGCAGTGAATGTAAGCCGTTGAATTATTGAAAATGTGTCACTTTTGATTTGAGGACATGAGCTGTGCCTGAAAGTAGGTTTTCTGCACCACACAGAGCTGCAGGGGAGCTGCCTTTTTGTCAGATACAGTATGTAAACAAACTAGAGCAATAAATTGTTCCTTAATATTGTCAAATATTCATTCATGTAAAGCGGTGATCATTACTGTTTTAGAAAATTGCAGTTGTTCTAAATGTATTACATAACTTTTATATTAACATCAGACCAGCCACCATCTGCTTCACACTGAGCTGTTGAAACTGATTCTCACCTTTTCCATAAGTGATAAGCAGAAGCTGTTGAGACATGCTGAGGGCTTGTTCTGTAAAAAATGTTAGAAATATAGAGAATTAGCTACGGCTTTCCAGCATTTAAAGATCTTCAATTTTTTTTCACAACAAGATTGTGCAAGAAACAATTCTGCACACTTGCAAGAAATTGTGTGTTGACGAGGCCTGGGCAATGTTGACAAAAACAAATGTCTGTCGATATTGTTTTTGTGTATTTTGACAATTTTTAGGTCATTTGGATGAAATAAAAATGTTTAAAAAAATGTCTTTAAACTGTTTGAGCAAATGTTAAAATGGCTATGATCTGTATTACAAAATAACTGTTATTTTTGTAAAAATTTGATATTTTGCCTATCCATAGTCTTTAGATCAGAGGTGTCAAACAGTGGCCCGGGGGCCAAATGGAGCCCCGAGATGATTTCATGTGGATGATTTGTGATTATTATCGATAATCGCCCACGCAACTATTTGAACTACACGTCCCAGAATACACTGCAGCCCAGCGCTGAAGAGACAAGCCACATAATGGAAATATAAGCTTATGGAAATACATAAAACCTAAAATGCTCTGGAATCCAGCTAATTGCCGTATTTACATAAGGACTTATGTTTTAAAATGTGTGGAGCTCGACCAACTCTGACTCCGATTGATTTGACCCCAGGCAGATCCATTTGAGTTTGACCCCCTGCTTTATATATATTTATTTTATGTTTTTTACATGTTGTCACAATTTTCTTGCACAAAATGATCACATTTTGAGCGAAACGTTTTTCGGAAGCAGTGGTTCAAAAGGAAAATATGAAAAGAGTACTGAATCGCACAACTTTATGAAATAAAAATCCTTTTTTCTTGTAGACTCAGTCTCATATTATGTCTTTTTTTTTTTGTAGAAATTTTGCCGTTGCATCCCTGACTTAAGTTTATTTTTGACAGAGTAGAATAGTAAAGAAATGTATCAGTACATTGAAATCATATATTGTATTTTTCCTGCATATTGTACAGAACTATAAAAAGTAGGTCTACTATTATTTGTTACTGGTATGAAGAAGTTTATATAGTTAAGCTTTCAGTTCTGTCTTTGTTTCTGTGATTAATAACTTTGAACTTGACCGTATTCTGAATAAATTCCTTTGTTTTGCAGGTGATTGACTCTTTAGGCATCATGATCTACAAAGCTCTGGACTATGGACTGAAAGAGAACGAGGAACGAGAGCTGAGCCCGCCTCTGGAGCGACTTATCGACATGATGACCAACACAGAGGAGACGGAGAGCGATTCCTGCCCTGACGAAGGCTACGAGGCCACAGAGGAGGAAGAGGAGGAGGAAGGAGAGGATGAAGATGAGGAGCCAGTGTCTGTGACAGGGGCCAGTACAGTGAACAGAGTGAAGAGTTATAAAGACGTCCTCATGGTGGGTCCGACTGCTGTTCTGTGCTAGGAACATACTGTTTTGTCTTCATATCTGATCAGTGTGACAAAGAGACAATAGCTTCACATGCCACAAGAAGAACAGAGCCTAATCAGTTATGCAGATCAAAAGGCAAAAATGTAGTTGGTTAAACTAAAGATTGATTGTGACAAGGAAAGTACAAAGGCAGAATATTATGAGCTAAAACAAAATGACAACCAGCAGACCTAATGAATTTGAATGAATCTGTTTAGCTTATGGCTAGAGATCGACCAATATGGGTTTTTCTTTGACCAATGCTGATTTTTAAAAAGATTTGTCAGCTGATGCCAATGTCAGGGTTAGGGTTCTAAGGACAATTTTCTTATTGTAGTTTATTAAAACATAGCTGGGATGAGGCATAACCAAAAAAAGGTTCACACTATTATTTGGTCTCATTGTTTAAAAATAAAAATGGCAAATATGCAAATCACAAACATTTTTCAAGAGCATTTTAAGAAAATGTGCTCCTTTTCAACACAGCGGAAGTGTTTTTTAATCCAGATCCTGTTGGCTCGCTCCCTAAAAAGCATGTTTATGATAAAATCAAAGCTGCAGGATTTCAGCCGATCACCATGCAGAAAACTACCCTAACAACCGCCTGATTAAATATCGGCTGAAATGAAGGCCGATGACCCCCCAAAAATCTAAATAAATATTGACTGGACGATATATCAGTCTATCTTCACTTATGATTATTTTAAATGTGGATCTGCACTGACTTTAACACAAAGATGTGCTTTTCTGCTTGGGCTGCACGATTTGGAAAACACTATCTAATTGGGATATTCCTGACCAGTATAGCGAAAGCAATTCAATTTGCAATTTTTGTTAATAAGATAAGATTCCAGTTTAATATATTTTAGTTCAGTGTTTGCATTTTATCATAAATGAAATATAATAATGAACTGACAAAAATAAATTGCTTGTAAACTATTTTAAAACTTGTTTGTGTAAGTTTAATCTACAGAATTAATAGATCTTCTAAAAAATTACATATTTTGTTGTTTGTAAAAGAAAAGTATCTGACTTTCAAAATTACAGCTTTTGCGATTTGCTAATTGCATCCATTGAAATTGCCATTCATATTTGATTTTGATCAGTTGTGTAGCCCTATTTTCTATTCATCATGCATTTGTTTTTTAATAGAATGTTTGATTTTAAGATTTTCTTTTGAGCAAAACACTTATAATAAGAATATTATTGGTTAAAAAGAAGAGAAGGTATTTCCATTGAAACTTCTTCTAAAACCTGGTAGCATCCAAAGGGTTACATTTGATATAAAAGCTACAAGACTTCAATACAAGTATAGAGAAATAAATAGACAAAGTCTTGGAACATACAGTTCTTGTGTTTGAATTAATTAATTTCATGTGTTCTGATTACACAAGCCCTTCCCTGTTATGAGCTTAAGTTGCAAGACACAGTGGATATGTGCCTTAATGATTTTTCAAAGCGTTTGAAGGTGCAGCCTGTGACCTGCTCATGCCGTGACTAGTTTCAGTATTTCTGCTTTAGCTGCATATTTTAAAGTTCCTCCAGACATCTCTCACTTCAGTCTTCAGTCTGTGTAGTTAAATTAGGTTATAATTATTATCACAGCCAGCCATCCTTTAAAATGGTTGATAGGTGATTAAGTGTCCAGTGTCCAGTATGTGTGTAGTACGAAGTGTGAAATGTATTTTAGCCACAAGTTTTAGTCGTCTTTTTGCCTGTGCGGTTCACACAGTTGTTTGGAGAAAGTGCAGTGACTTGGAGCTAAACTGAGACGACAGGACAAGACTCACTGTTGCAGAATTATGTAAAGACTTTCCGAATGATCTGGTGAAGTTAGATTTTAGATTTAGATTTGTCTTAGAAAGTACATTTTGTTCTCTTAGCACATAGATTTAGTAATTGTTATTGTCACTCATCTTCCCATCTGGTATCTTTTATAAACAACGCCAGCATCCTTGAAATGAAATGCCAATGAAAGACAACAGCTAATAATATATGAACTTTAAATGGAAGATATTATTATTTTACATGAATCAAGAACAACTTTTTAAAGAAGAGTTAAAAAACAGCTGAAAAAAGCAGGAAGTAGAGTAGATAGAGTCGAGTTCTTATCTTACAAGGAAGATTTCAATTTTCTTGGAAGAAACACAATTAAATCAACCTTTAAACATACATTTAACAAACTCGGCTAGTTAGGCTAACTAACTAAGTGTGTTATGCTGTACTTTTATTTGTAACAAACAAACAAACAAACAAACAAACAAAAAGCTGTTACATTAAAAGAGCTTTGAGACGGTGTACAACATGGTTGCTAGGCGATGATGTCCTCATTTATGATCAGGAAGTAAAACTTTATTCCTAAAAACCCACTAAACTGAAATAAAAAGTGTAAAATATTTAAACAACTTTTAAATATAATGATCTTAACTATCTTATAGTGAAATAATCATACACACTTGAAATTAGTTTTAAAAAGAGGGCCATTTTCGGTTTTGTTTTCTCTCTTTTCTAAATAATTTACAGAAATCCCTTTTTTTAAATTCCACTCAGCAGCCTAATTTTCAGACCAGTACAATAAACGAAAAAAGGTGGCAAAAAGGTGATGAAAATTGAATTATGAGCGGTTTCCTATTTATTGTTAAGTGTTAACAACAAAAACCCTAAAATTACATTATTTTTATGGCTTATCATCTTTATTCTGAGGGTTTTCACAGCTCATGATATGTTTTGAAACCTAATCAAAAGAAGGATTGTTGAAAGTATTAAAACTCACATGAGCAAAGATCAAATCT
This sequence comes from Mugilogobius chulae, assembly GCA_038363315.1. NCBI lineage: Eukaryota > Metazoa > Chordata > Actinopteri > Gobiiformes > Gobiidae > Mugilogobius > Mugilogobius chulae. The sequence goes on from CM076408.1 coordinate 30,028,217, forward strand.
AGATTTTCATTTTGAGCAACTATTGTTAAAAAATGACTTTAAGAGAACACAGTTTGGCATTTTCAGAACAGTTTTAAAATGATTTCCTAAAAATATAGAATGAGTAGAACAAAACACCAGTTTTAAATAACCAAAAAAACTTAAATTACTGTGTTGAAAATGTAAATGTTGCCAAAAGAAACTTGACCTAACCTGAATTAATTGTCGAGTTTGAAATATAATAGTGATTTACAATTATCACAACACCAGTAGAAAGACCAGTTAACGATTATACTATTATTAAATTAGTTGATGTCTATTTCAATAATTGAATAGTTGAGATTAATTGATTAACTTGTTGCAGCCCTAGATCTTACTCAAAGAAAATTGTGATATAAATGTTTTAACATATACCTCTTCTTAAGACTATTTACACAGTTTCTGCTTTTTGGAAAGAACTGGTTTCTTCTCATACAGATCACCGCTACTTTTATTTTCACAACAAACAAATGACAGTGCACTTTCCAGAGTAAACCCTCATGTGTCATTTTACCTGTGATTTTCCCCGATGCACGCTCACAGACTCATCCCACATGCCTGTTCCACACCCTGGACTTTAAAGAAGTGAAAATATGTCATTAGTCTGGTTTTCTTCTTTGTGTTTCTTGAAGTTTGACGGGCAGCTTTTATACTTTTCATACCTAAAGGCCAAAGCTTTGACCGTCCACTTCATAATTCCGTGCCAAATTTAGACTTAGATGAGCAACAAAAGGTACCTTTCTGTTGTTGTCAAAACAGAGAACTTAAAGAGCAAATGTTCTTATTACACTTAGTTTACTGTGACATGTGGAAAGTCTTGATCATTCATTATCTTTAGCTCTTCTTGAGAATATGATTGTTTTCTCTTCCATATTTGCTGACCAATAATACAGTTCTCACGTAAATCTTTAGTAAAATGTATAACTAAGTGTTGTCTAACTTGTTTAATGCGCATTAATGAAGACTAAATAATATTTTGTTTTTAGTTAACAATGGAATATATAGATCATTTATTTAAATTTTGCTCTTTGTAAGTTGTGATTATGATGTAAATTAATTAGTATTAGAAAGTTTCTTGTAAACTGCAAAACTAAAAGTACCACATTTAGAACTGGGCGATATATCGGTATATATCGTATATTGAGATTTATACTGGACAAGATGAATGAATGTAGCCATATCGATATCGTACATGGTGAAAAGATCTCCTAAAACTAATGAAAAGCACTTACAGTTACAGAGAAAAGTGACAAAGAGAAGGAGAAGATCAATTCAATTTTCTTTTTGTTGTAATAGTAAAATTATAAACTCGTGCTGTGCATAGAGTTTATAATTTTCACTCAGCAAAAGGCATGACTAAAATGAATTTATTCAATGAAAATGTGCGTTTCTTCTTTCTAATTAGCAGACTATAGGCTTAGAAAAATTATTTGACTTGAAAAATGTAATTTTAAAAATATCGATATATACATTTTTGTCCATATTCCTCGGCCCTAGCCCCGGTGAAATTTCTCTAAAGCATAAATCAATCTAGTCTAGTAATAAAAATTGTAGCATAACAATAAAAGACTCTTAAAAGTTGATTTCACATTATAGATTCTCTTTAAGCAGCATTTATAGTAGTCTCTAGGCCACTTATGTAACATTTGAATATTTCATTTTACTTTGAATAATTTACAAGTCCCATGTTGCCTCCATTAAATACTGTACAACACTTAACTCTGTCCTGTTGTTTGTCTCACTGCAGATTTGTTCATCGCACCTCCCGAGCCCTCAGACGCCCCAAACCACTACCAGGCCGTGTGTCGCGCCCTGTACGCAGAGACCAGAGAGCTCAACACCTTCCTGGAGAAAATCAAGAGTGCCAAAGAGGTACGGAGTTTAGAGATAAAAATCAAATTGTGAGCCCATCTCTGTGACAATCTGCTTTGTGATAAAATCGTCATATTGTGATTTCCCATTTCTGTATTTGATAGATTCATTTCTATTTAAATTTCAAGAATATTGGTCTTAAATTTTCTGTCTTGTTGTAGTATGTTGTAGTTTTTGTTTTGTTTTTATTAAATTGACTCAAAAATCATATTTCATTGACAGCAAATTTTCACACTTCATTTCAGATATACTTGATTCTCAATAGCAATTTTTATACCACAACAATAATTATTTTTTAGTCAACAGACTTTAGACTATAGACCAATATTTGGGGAAAAATAGCTACAGTTTTTTCTTTCTGAAGAGTAAATTGGCATGCAAACCTGAATTTATGGTCTTGTGCAGGCTGTTTGGGTCAAATATTTGGTCAGAACATTGAGACTAGTTTTGAGAAAGGGAGACTTTTTAGTCGACTGATTGATTGCTAGCACATGTCTTAAGTCGACCAAAAATGTCTTTAGTCAACTACAGGTGAATTTTTCTGATCATTAAACATCAACTAATACACTTATATGTGTTTGAACATTTTCCGGTTGGTTTGAAATAATATTTTAAAGTCTTAAAGTTGTAATCTAGAAATGCCATAAAATTATCGAGATATTCATTTTTGTCAATATCACCCAGCCCTATGTATGTGCCTTTGGTTTATTTTACAAAATAAAAGTAAAAATAAAACGTGACACTAGAAAGTACCACAATTTTTTTAATCTGAAGAATTTGGGAAAGTCCCATGGAAAGAGTCACACCCATCACTTTCATAACATTACAACAAACTATTGGACTAATGAGTTTTGACTTCAGACACTGTCCCTACGAAACCCTGTTAGTTCAATGAATGCTGCTTTATTAATGTTCCTGATGCGAGCTGGCAGTTTATTCACCACGTCAGAGAAGTTGAACTGTGAAAAACGGAGTAAAGGCAAAGCTCTCCGACTTATGAGCATGTGTTTGACGTGATCGGTTTAATTAAAGTAACGAGTGAAAGAACTTGACAAAAGATTCATTTGAAATACTTTTAGCAGGAGAGTGTGTTCCAGTGCATAATAAAAATAGTTTTTAGTGCAGTTTGAAGGTGACTCATGGTTAAAGTCTCATGTTATAAGCTGTTGAGTGATAATATGAGACCTTACTGGGGCTGTTTAAGAAACTTCTGCAGAACCAGAACATCTATTACATAACGGCTATAAACTGTAACAAAGTATGTACATGAAGATACCAGTACAATTTCAAGAGAGATTTGTCACGGGCACAGTGATTGGATTCATCTACTGATTTTGGTCAATAATGGTCTTGAATTATATAAACATTGTCCATAGAACCGTAATGTGGATGACCCAGTTCGGCCTGTATCTGTGATCTAAAATATGCCACGGAAAAAGCCTGATTTTGCTTGATCTTTGAGATGATCTGAGCTTTAAATGCAAGCACGAGACTTTAGATGGGTTTGATTAGTAAAGACATGCATTTTTAAAAGATGTATATAGTCCAAGTTATAACTAGGCCTGTCAAAGTTATTTCTACATTTAACATTTTATTTATTTGTGTTTTTGTTTTCTTTTTCTGTTTTTTTACATATACATTTTTTGCAACACGAGTAATTATGGACAATATATTGAATTATACAATACATCACAACTGGTTTTGAGTTTGAGTTGTGACCTGATTCATTTAATATTGAGTATGTTGTGTATAGGAAAAAAAATGCTGCAAAAAGAGTTGATTAAAAACAAAAATGAATAAAGTAATGTTCAAATATTGACAATAATAATGTCTGTAAATTTTGCACTTTTGTCTAATAATTGAATCTCAAACCTCATCTACTAATTTTACGGGAATGTTTTAATATATTTCTGTTTGATTGACATATTATCGTCAAAAAGCCTTGGACAAAAACAAAACAAATACATAAACTGAGAGATTCGTTTTTGTCAATATTGCCCTGCCTAAATTACACAAGCATTTGAGGTGTAGAGAGTGAAATAAGAAACTTCTATGATAGTCAAGTGATTCATTTTTCACCATAAACTAGATGATGGTTTGTTGTGACATTTTCTGTAGCAGTTTATCACACTCTTAAATTTGTTATTGTGAGCGGTGACAGGCCTAATCACAACCTTTTACGCTTCTGAAAGGAATCGTCCCGTTACATGAGGCACCCGTTTTCATTTGGTTGTTGAATTGATCCACATTCAATGAAAGGATGAGCTAAATGTTTTCCTCTTTCATAATAAACACACTCATTGATTGCTTAACAGCTTTGGCTCGTTCACATTGGGCTAATCAATGCCGCCCCATAATGATTTTCAAATGGGTGCTGCTGAATGGTTGATGCTATTTTTGCTCTGTTTCTGACCAGAATCTGCGGAAAATGGAGGGTGAGACCCGAGAGGAGTCGGTTCAAGACCTCAACGAGCTGCAAAATTCTGACTGGGTGAGATTATATTAACAAAATGCATTTTCTTGTCTGCATTGCCTCCTTGATCACTATGGCAAGTTTGAGATTACAAAAACATCTTCATGGAGACAAGCAGGTTTGCTAAAAAAGTGTTTTTAAGTGCATGCCATTTCTCTCTCTTTAAAGATAATTAAATATTGGAAAATTAAGGGAATTTGCTAATGATGGCATGTAAGTCAGCTTGGAAAAAAAAAGAAATATTTTGAAACAAACAAGAAATAGCTTGAAATTGGCTCTGTGCGTGGACGTCAGTTGTATTCAAAATAGCTAACTTTTGTACTTATGAGCATTTCCTGTTAGCGTTAGCATTTAGACACAAACAATATTCACCACAACTGAATGTTCACTACCTGATATTCCGAGTATTTATTCATTTTAAACTGTTATAATGAAAACCCCATACAAATGAACTGACGAGAAATACTCATAAGTACAGAAGTTAGCAAATTTAAATATAAACAAGCCAACTGACGTTCCATGCACAGAGTCTACAAGGTTAATCTATTTACAGTATATCCATTAAAGGGGCACTATGTAGCATTTATGGAAGAGACTCCGCCCCCTCCCTGACACCAGTGTGACACTAGGATTTATTTAATTTTGGGGTGGTTTTACTTCTCAGAAATTCATTGAAAAACATGGTTAATCGCAGTGAGATTACAGATCTGATTTAAACACATTCGTCTCCATGGAGATATCTTAGTTTAACCACATGGTGTGACATGTCATAGGCAAATTAATATGGTCTTCGGCGACAAAATGTGGTTGCGTAGACCATCCATCAAAAATCTTACACAGTACCATTATGTAAATAAAACTTAACTAGTCAAAAATTTGCAAATGAGCATTGCGGTCTTATTACAGTCGTCATTTTGAATTTTTTTTTTAACTGTACAGTTTGATATTTTGCGAATTGTTTACACTTTTGACACTTCTACTGTGCTGCCTTTAGGCCCGATTTTGGGTGCAGGTAATGAGAGATCTGAGAAATGGCGTGAAGTTGAAGAAAGTACAGGAGCGACAATACAACCCACTGCCCATCGAGTACCAACTGACACCTTACGAAATGCTCATGGACGACATTCGCTCCAAACGATACAAGCTGAGGAAAGTCATGGTAAGATAAAGAAACAACACCAAGCTTTTCTTTCTTCTTTCCTATTGTTATCTTCACTGAGCTGTGTTTTGTGCCGTATAGATTTACTTTCGATTCTGTTGCAGGTAAATGGAGACATTCCTCCAAGGTTAAAGAAAAGCGCTCATGAGATCATCCTTGAGTTTATCAGATCGCGGCCTCCTCTCAACCCGGTGAGTATCAGAAGTATCTCCTAATCTGCTCTAATACCTCTCCCACCTGCACCACATCAAGCTGTCACTCTATTGGCTGAGGCTCTGCTTTTTGTTAGATAACAGTGCACACTACAAAATAATTTCAGTTTGCTAAAAACAGAGAAACCAGGAAAGCAACACAAACAGTACATGATTGTAAAATATGTTAAATTTGTAAGTTTCCAAAGTTATTCGGCAAGTGACTAAACATACAGTACCTCAGAGATCCTTGTTAAATGTTGCTAATATATAGACATTTTAAATCATTATCAAGTTATGAAAGAAACATTGCATAGTGATTGAGATTTAAGGCAAAAAGCAAAAAAATTAAAGGGCAAAATGTCTTGAAAATAAGGTTTAAAGCATACGCAAAGTGACTGAACAAAACCAATTAAATGTTTGTCATTTTACACTGTCTGTTTGTTTAAAAAATAATTTTGCTGAGCTAAATTATTTCTCAAACAAGAGAGCTAAATATCTTACTATTATGTGTAGCACTAGCTGTTTTCTATATAAAATGATCTACACAAATAAAGTTAGAATGACTGTTTTTGTTTGCACGATTGCGTAGCCTAGCCTCATGTTCTATTTTCTTTATTGATAATATTTTCCATAATTATTTAACATTAAGTGTCACTCTCACTGATACACCCTTCTTGCTTTGTTAGGTTGCAGCTCGTAAACTGAAACCTCACCCTCCGCGCCCCAGGAGCCTCCACGAGCGCCTTCTGGAGGACATAAAAGCCGAGAGGAAGCTTCGACCCGTCTCACCAGACATGATCCGCAGACATCGCTTGGGTAAGGCGCAGAGATGCATCGTATTCACCATGAAATCAGCTGAAGTCAACCAAATCATATTACTAGTGACTGTATTTATCATGCTGCACACTTCCTGTTTGAATTTGCTCATGGTTCGAGAGTATCAGAAAGTTTACTTAGAGATCATTTGACTTGTCACTTCTGTTTGCTTTCATCTATGACGCTAGTTTATGGTCCACCTTTGACCAAGCTTTTATTTAATGAAGATTTAAACAGATGTATGATTTTACCCTGTGTTTTTCACGAGCACTGAGTAAACAGCAGCAGATAATCTCTATGGTATGCAGACTCCATATATGGCCAGCGTCTTAAACCACATAATAGCTTTAATAATGCTGAGTGTATGCACGGCAGCACTAATTGGACTGTGAAAACAAGATGGCTTTTGTTTGGGAACAGTTTGTTATTGACGCTGAAAAGTGCACAAAATAAAACAAAAATAATACAGCATGCAAAATCAATAATTTATTAGACATAAAATCAAAAATAATATTTTTCTATCAATTTACAAGTGTAAAAAAGGTTGTTTAGTTTTAAAAATCACTTTACACGCACATTGTAACGCGAAAATCCTATTCCCTCCATATGCATAATGTCATATCATGTAGCTTTTTTTTACTGAATGGGTTGTCACCATGGAGATTTTTAGAATTTCTCAATATTTGGTTAAAATACTTCACTTACCTCTTTTATTAAATTTAATCAATTTAAATTTTTATCTCTTCTGATGTGATTAGACTCAATATACTTTTGCATTCAAAGTAAACTGCATTAAAGCACAATTCATTACAGCTACCCTCCACCTAATTTACATATTTTTGGTCTGTAGACTGCTGCATTATCACATGACTACAATCTATTTAATGCCATACTGTAAAACATTCCTGACAAACAAATGACACCTCCATGGAGACAAGCAGATGCTGTACCTTTAACCTTAATTTATTTACAGATTCATTCTAATTAACACTTGTCTCATCCATATTAATTAATTTCTTTCCCTTTCTCTTTTTCTAACCTGGGTGAATCAGTCATGCGTCCTCTTAGCATGTCTTTCAGTTTTGACTCCTCAGGTAACGTCACCTCTTGTGTAGTTAAGGTAGATTTGTACGTTAAGGCTATTTTTAGATGTAGGTCCTGCTTTTGTGTGATCACAGCGCACTTTCCTCTTCACCTCTTGTACTCTGTCAATGACGCTCCACTGTCACATGTTGCAGTTCGATTGTTCAGCACAGCATAATTTATCTCTGGTTTGTGAAATGTCTAAATGTTAAGAACCGCACTTTTTAGTTTGGCTGCAATGGCATATTTTAGGACTGCACAATATTGGCAAATAATAAGATGTGTTAAAGAAATCATATGTAAAATGCACACCTTAAAAAGGTACAACAATCACAGGCAGTGAAATTACCCATAATATAGAGGTTATACAGATGACATAACAACAATCTAAATGTAATAAGAACTGAGTGGCAAGAAATGCATGAGAGTCGATGACGAGAAAGGACATTTTCTCCTATAAGAGTTTAAAATACAGCTAAAACAGCAAAAAGACACTACAGTGAAAACAAATTTAGCCCACCACAACTCTGCTGATACTGGATTTGTAGCTGACATGTAAAAACAGAAAATCAGGTCAACAGTGATAGCAAAGCAGATAAACAACCAGTGTTGGGTAAGTTACTGTAAGATTGTAATATAATTATATATTACTAGTTACAGGGCTAAAAATGTAATACATTTGTATTACAATATTACTGACTCAATAATGTAACTGAGTTACACTACTGTGAGTTAGTTTGAGGTAATCACATATCTTTAGAGACATTGTACAATGCTAGTCCTGTCACTTTTACACTTGATTACTGAATAATTTACAGAAGTGTGATGCTTTTTCCTCATAATATTTTATTCACTTTTAATACAACAGACGCCACAAAAAATCTTTTACGCCAGTTTCATTTGTGTTTTGATCCTGAAGTGTCATATTTTTACGAGTAATGAGTTACACTGCTTAGTTACTGAAAAGGGGAATATATTGCATTAACTAGTTACTTTTGCAATGAGTTACTCTCAACACTGTAAATAACAATACTTTAGCTTCTCTCACATCACAGACACTGAGATCACACACAGTAAAACCTTTATTACCTTTTTCTTAAAAAAAAAAAAAAAAAAAAAAAAAAAAAAGTGTTTGAGTCTGTTTGTTGCAATTAAAATGCCATTAATTGTTTTTAGCAAACAAGTTAAATAAATTATTTTGCCTGTAGTTCTGCCCATAGACATTTAAATTATTGATTCTGTGGTTTTGCCACTCATTCAAAATGTTGAGAAACATTTTTCAAATAAAAGAATGTCCATGCTTAATCTCTATGAAAATTAAAAGCTTCTGCACAACTCAAGCTTTGCTATGAATCATGGGTATTCACCTGGCAGTGCTTTTCTCAGACACTTCATCTCCTGTCACGGTTCAGCCTCAGTAGTCAGCTTCATTCACAATTTAGAGAAAACAAAACTGGCAACCCAAATGAGAGAGTTATGTGAGGCTCATTCTGCTTTCTGATTGAATAATCCTCTTATAACCATCAACAAATAAACATCACGTCCATTGTTATTTTATTTAAGCATAACTCCGACTTTCAGTAAAAATAAGATTACATTTCATGACATTTGAAATGAAAATCTTCCTTTAAGCATAGTAGATGTGTCTTGAGTTCTCTCTATTTAATAATGATTGTCCAATAATGACTTAAAGTTGATTTAGTAAGAGATGGCCTGAAGAATTATTATTATTAACTCTTATTTTAATGCAATTAATGTATACTAATGCAATTTCCAGGCTGCAAACACCTGTTTTTCCCACAAGCTTTGAACTCTGCATCTTATACAATGACTTACTGTTAGAGCTATGAAATTAATGAAAAGGTCAAGAGATCGCAATTCAGTCAGGTCAAATCATCATTTATTTATGCACTTTTTGATTCAGGAGCTCCACAGCTAATCCTCTGTGGTTTTGAGCAGAAGCTAGAAATTTTGTTGCTTTCTGTGTTAAATGGCAGAGATTTGAAGTCTGTTTAGTTTATAATTCAAAAATCCTTACCAAAAACTTTTAAGAACACAAAATAAAAACAAAAAATTTAAAATTGAGATTAATTTGTTCCTACCTGCTCTACTGAGTGAGGTCAACACTGTATGCATCTTTTTTTTCTTTTTTAAATCTTGGTGCAGCTAAAATTCAGGTGCGCTCAACAGTGCGAAAATTACCGTATTAGTATTAATTATAATTTACTTACACATGAATCAATTTGCCAGTTATTGTGCAGCCCTTGTATATTTTAAAAGTCTGTCTGTCAACAAGGTGATGAGCCACTGAGTCAGCACCGGCCAGCACCACTCAGCGCCCTAATCTGCCTGTGACAAATTACATAAGGCCCTCTAGATGAATAGTTGTAGATGGCAGATGACAGTTTGAATGTGGGCCTTCATAATCTGATCTGATGAACGCCAGTAACCTTTGCCTCAGTGTCTCTGCCTTCTCCCCTGACACCTGCCCCCGCCCCCACCATTCCACTGGGCTTAAATATGCACACTTGTCACTGTACGTCAGCGTGACCACCACATGCTCATTCGATCTGTAATTCTGATCATTTTTGCATGATTTTTCACAGGTGCAGGAAAGAGCATCAGCACTCCTCAAGATCTGTTTCGTAGTTCAGGTAAACATGAACTTGTGTTTGACATATATATGACTTTCTTATATGTTTGACAACATTAAATGTTTAATAATTAGATGAATTGAGACCAATGGCATTTGGTAACAAACTATGTATGCATTTACTTCATTGTAAAACATTAAATTGATCTATGGTTTAGAAATACAAACCAGTTAGGGTAAATGACTTTTTGTTCAAAACTGCAGAATTAGTATGTTCCGTCTTTTCATTGCACATTTTATATATATATATATTTTAATACAAATATATAACAATGAACATTGTTATAAATTGTCCTCATACATTGCAAATGGTATCTCCCTTACACCATTTGCGTGTAATGGCTTTTTGGGAAGCGGCCAAGAGAATTTTTACTAAATTTTGGTCTTTGGCTGGAATGCCTTTCCCTGTTATGTCTCCAAGTTATAGAATAGAACTTTATATGGCAACTTGTACATAAGAATAATTTCTCCTACTATGTCTTCCCAAAATTTAGATAATCTTCTGCATTGCCAAAAACATGGGCATGCCTAACATTTTGCTCACCACATAATCGCCTACAGGGTTGATTTATACCCGGCGATGCCCTGTTAATATTTGGTGTAATAAAATATACAATGTTCTTACAACCAAATCAGTGTACATTTTAAATTACATGCTTTTAATGTTGGAAAGTGAGCACATGACAATTTTTAGCCATACTGTACATAATATATTTGGAACCTGCATTTTTTTAAATAATCTTGAATAAACATAAATAGGTGTAAACATAGGAATAGGAATAAACATAGGTGGGCAGGGATAGGTGGTAGGTGACAACAGGGATTTCCCGAGCACTCAAGCATCAGCGACAGGACAATAAAAGATTACTCACTAACATATATGAATCGATGCAAATGTAGTTTTGAGTGAACTAATGAAATGAGAACATGGTTACAAACTCAGAAAGTCCCCTTGAAGACAATGTGTAGAAGTCTGATTTAGTTCACAAAGCTCTGCTATTTATAAACAGAACTACAAACTTTAAGGAAAAAATGTTGAGCACCCAGCAGCCACTTATAAGAAATTGGATAAGACATTTCCCTCTTGTGACCCTGTAATGAACTATGAAGAGTAAAAACGAATTATTTTATTCACAGACACTCCGGACGCTCAGCGGAAGATGGCCGGCAGTACGCAATCTTTAATCTGTGGAACTCTAACGCCAAACCAGAGCAGCCAACCTCTCTCCCAGAGAAAGAGACTTCTCAAGGCCCCACGCTGGCAGAACTGGACAGCTCTGAGTCTGAGGTAGTCTATCTCATTATGTAGATATCAAACTCAAATGGAGCTCGGGCCAAAATGAAGGGTTGAGGGCCACATTGTAAAATAAACAGAAAACCTATCCACAATCATTTTTTTCTATAGTTGTCTATTATTTAGGCCCCATGTGATTAAAGAAAAAGTGAATAAAAGAAGGTAACTTGGGTCAAACTGTCCTTCCAGAGAAATTTTGGACAAATTGTACGCATATTTCTGTGAATTTTAGAGATTTTACAGACACTAGGGTTGTAATGATATGTTAAAAACAATATGCCAAAAAACATATTTGTTTGAAATTGTTATGTGCAGTTAATTGACGTGCCTCTATCAATAATAATCAGAAATCATACTAACTAACAAACAAACAAACAAACAAACAAACAAACAAACAAAAACTGTGGTGCAGATGATGAATCTGAGAATAAATAGCTTTAAATTACCTGACAATTCACCCTAAACGATTATGATAAATTATGTCAAAATAGTGTTGGCTGTGTTGGACCTAAAGTCTTGCCTTGTTGTATGCCCTTTTTATTATACGTGTTTAACATTGTATTGTATTTTGACTTTCAAGGAGGAAACATCACAAAGCAGCACCAGTATACTGGAGGAAAAAACGCCTTCAATCACAGAGAAGAAAGGTAACATTTTTGTCAATATCAATAGTGTTTTAGTTATTGCTTCAGACTTTAAACATTCTGTATATTCTCCTACAGCTCCTCCCAAATTTCTTCCAGTTTCTGCGACCCCACAGCCGGACAAGCGCCAGGCATCTCCACAGAGGAGGCATTCAATCGAGAAAGAGGCCCCTACAAGTGTGCGTCCTTTCCTACCTCCATCCAAACAGAGCTCCAAGTCTTTGGTATGTCCATTTTACCAGCTAATTAATGTTAATTTGAGGCTAAACCATAAGCATAAGAAATCCTATTTGTGAGCTAGACGGATCCATTTGAATGTTTACCCTTATTACTGAGGATAAGTTGCCCAACAATCCTGCTCGTACAATATGTCCGTTGACTTTGCCCTCGTCCTGTGACTGCTCATTTGTTCGCCATGAGGTCACTGTTTGTGCGGGTCGTATGATTCTAGTGAGGCTGATGGATGTAATTGAAACCACAGGACAGGCCGCTGTATGAAGGGAACAGAGAAACTGCACCATTCTCACCGATTGCATCTCAGACAACTGATACTTGGCGCCGAACCACGACTATTTTTGCTTCTGTACTTAAATAATGTACATTCGAAAGCTCAAAATTCTGATTAAAAAATATTGTACTAATTGGAAAAGTATTTTATCGAACTAGGACACTATAATGTTACATAATTAGAGTAATGTATCGTTAGTGACCCATGTATCGTAATATTTTTGCAACTTCTAGCTTCAGCTTTCACAGTTCTAATGGAAATAAATGAAGACAAGTAAATTGTAAAATTAGTTTCTTTCATGTGATTTCATGTCACGTGTTTGGCATCAGTATTGTTCAGACCTGCTTTGGTGCCGATTGATTGAAAAAGGGAATATTGAATATATCGTTTTATAATTTAAAAAAAGACAAAAAATATTAAATTTCTTTTAGATTTTGTTCTAAGTCATTTAGTTAGTTGTTATACTCAGCAGTGTCTAAGCCGACCAGTATGTGTGTTATTTTACTGTGATAAGAAGGATTTGAAAGCACATTGCAAATTTATCATAACTTTTTAGCATCTCAAGTCATTGGAATGTTACTGGTTTTGTAAAGGGGGCGTGTTCTTTTAGTTGCTCTTAAGTCCAATATAGTCATATTAGTCTAATATGTTTAAAAACATATTTGGACTGACAAAATATTGTCTCTTTAGAGTAATCAAGATATGCCAAAAAATTATCGAGATATCCATTTTTGCCGATATCGCCCAGCCCTAACTTATTAGTACAACTGCATCACAATATATCATGGATCAGTATATACTGAAATATATATATATATATATATATATATATATATATATATATATATATATATATATATATATGAGATGTACTGTAAATAGCTGAGTTAGAAATGTATCTAAATGTTGTGGGGAACTTAACTTGAATTTACCAGGAAGATGGATTCTTGTGAGTTTGACACTTCACAACAATCCAGTTTTCAGTAAATATTGCATTGTAGTACAAGTATTTGAATGTATTATTTCCTTTTTGTGCTGGCCAGGTGAAGGGCGCTGGCGCAGCCCAGGGCACGGTAGGTCTCTGCTGTTTCTGTAGACAAACATGTTTGGGGCCTTGCTTCACATCTTCATTTTGGTGCATGTGTCATTGGATGTTTGTTAACTGTACAATATGTTGACAAACCTCCTTTCACCACATTGCTTCCCATTGGCTAATTATAAATGTGTGGAATTGTCAAAAAACTGGTTGTTGTTGTTGTTGTTGTTGTTCTGGGATTTGTGGTTATAATTACATATAGTTTTAGTTTTATTTATTTTTTTGGTGTTTGGTGTTCTTTCATGATTATAGCATGTTTAAGCTAGGGATGGGACGCCATTAGAATTTGTACTCACGAATATTGTGACCAAAACTATTGCAATTAACGACATTATCACGATAATTTACTAAACATATAGCTGTACAGTTTAAAAGTCTCTAAAACATTTATTACTGCACAATATGCATGTGTTTGCACAACTACCTATTGTATTTTGGTCTAAGTGGAATCAACAATCTTTCAAAGTGAACAAATGTGAACACAATGTTGAGCAAAAATCCTTTGTCTCAGTGTCTGTAATTAACTCTAAACAGACTCATAATCACGATTATCATCATGTGTGATTATCACGATTATGAAAAACTTCACGATTATTTAATTGCAGCCCTTTACTATCGCGATTAACGACAATATTGTATATTGTCTCATCCCTAGTTTAAGCTCAACCTTTGACATTGCTTTGGTGGTGTTTCATGGTGTAGTTTCACTAATTTGCACAAAATGTACGTATAGTAAGAAATATTTCTAATAGAGCATTTCTTTTTCAGGAGGAGTTTTGTTATCCAGTCGAATGCCTCGCTCTCACAGTGGAAGAGGTCATGCACATCCGGCAGGTTTTGGTCAAAGCCGAACTTGAGAAATTCCAGCAATACAAAGATGTCTACAATGCTCTGAAGAAAGGAAAGGTATCTACCAAAGATGGCTGTTTTGAAATGCACTTTTGTGTGTTGTTTCCTAACCCAGTGTTTCCTTTGTAGCTTTGCTTTTCATGTCGAACAAAAAGGTTTTCATTTTTTACTTGGTCATACACGTGCCAATTCTGCAAAAGGTAATTTAAATTAAAGTATTATGATTAAATCTTTATTTGATCATGTATATTTGTTTTGTAGTAATAATATATTAATAAAAATGTCCACAATGTTTCAGGCCCGTGTGTTCTCAGTGCAGTAAAAAGGTAGGTTACTTAATCTATGATATACTGGTAATAAGATTTTTTAAAAATTACTAATTTTTGTAACATTTTATTTCAGATGCGTCTTCCCTCTAAACCTTATTCCACGTTACCCATTTACTCTTTGGGTCCGAGCTCTATGGCCAAAGAAGAGGGATCGACTCCAGCCCCTGACACTGACAAGCAATCGTTTGGACATCACCGCGGCAGTCTGCGTCGAAGTGTTCACAAGTAAGAAACACCAATGATGTCATGATTTTGCACTTGCCGATCTGTTTGCAGTGTGTAGTTTGTCTTGAGAGAGAAATGAGATGTGATGCAATTTGGATTGGGAGTTGGGAGAACATTTAAAAGATTCTTTACATTTTATTTGTGATTGTGATGACAATCTATCAGTTGTTTGCTAAAATGCCCATGTTGTGTGTGGGTCAGTTAGAGTACATGAAGGGAATCAACCATAAAATAATCAAGTAAACAAGTTTTGAAGAGTACGCTACTAATTTCAGTTGTTTTTAAAAAATGTGATGTATTTGTAACTGTATTACTTTTTTAATTCATAGACGGTTTACTCCACATGTAACATTACTTCTTTTCATTAGCTTGGGATGTGAAATTTATCAAAATATTGCAATTGTTGGATTGCAATTACATTTGTATACTTTTAAAAAATTAAACATTTTGTCTGATCAAGGTCTAGTTTGCAAACATTGCCTTACCACTTGCAAATAAAGTGAGACATTATTATAATTTTGGTTAAAGACATAATGGTTAAGACTGCTATTCCTGGTATCGAATGGTCCTGGTTGAGTCAAGTCTGGTTCACAAAGTTCACACTTCTTTGCATTTGTTTGTTCCTTTCCTTAACTGTGTGTCCTGTTTTAGGATGTCCAAACACACCAGCAAAGACGGCAAGGATGATCTGGAGCTTCCCAAAGAGCTGACGGAGGACTGGGTGACGATGGAGGTGTGTGTAGACTGTAAGAAGTTCATCACAGAAATCATTTCCT
The DNA here is from genome assembly GCA_038363315.1 of Mugilogobius chulae. Lineage (NCBI taxonomy): Eukaryota > Metazoa > Chordata > Actinopteri > Gobiiformes > Gobiidae > Mugilogobius > Mugilogobius chulae. Next base: position 30,044,206 of record CM076408.1, read on the forward strand.
CAAGCAAACGCAGTCTAAGTGTCGCCACCAAACGTGCTCGCCTCAACCGCAAAACCCAGTCCTTTTACCTGTCGTCATCATCATCTGCTAACTTCAGATCACTTGAGCGCACGATCAATGAAGTATAACCCCAAACAGCTTTCAAACAGACATAAGCATGAAGACAATAGTTCCACTTGGAGCAAGTAAAAGGTTGTTGCACCTTACCCTTCCTCTCTCAGGAAATGTTGGCGCGCTAATCGAACGATGTCATGAAGAAAAGAGTGGCCTGGACTTCTGCGTTAGCTGCCGAATGACTATGGAGAGCCATGTATTTTTAGTAGCAGTGATTATTCAGGAGAAACTGTGTAAACAGGCACATGTCAATACATCTGAATATTGCAGAACGAAATTTATTTCAGTTGTCCAGGAGCAAGAATGTCATATGTTTTGCAAAGAGATTGAAACAGAAGATACAGTAAGCTTATTGTCCATAAATATAAAACAATTGTCAGATATTATTTATAATTATTATTGTCACAAGTTATAACCATTGTTTTCTAAAAATGTATTTATACTGATAGGAAAACTATTCAGTGTTTGAGAGGGAGTTGTAGCCAAAAATGTTTTCCTTTGACTACAACCCTTTCTTGTATTGTTTTTTTTTTTTTTAAAGAGTAATTTTAATATTAGTGAAAAGGATAAGGAAAATTCAGTCTATCAGTTTATGCCAGTTTAACAACAGAAGTTAATTAATTACCATAGAAACTAAATTACCATACTTAAAATATTCACATGTTCTTACATGTGCCTGTAAGGTCAAGGATACAATAAACTGAAAGCCAATATTTGAATGAAGTGTAGATACTTTTAAAGGCACATTCCCTAATATTGGCTATAAATAATATTGTTCCGATTCCTGTTTACTTGGAGCACTCAGGAAAAACAAGTGATTGTCTTTTGACAGAGATGCACTGTAGAGACTCCTGTCAGGTCTGCCACTCCTCTCACTCTTCCAGCAACTGTTAATATGCCAAATGTTACTTGATTCATTTTATAGATCATCTCACAAATGCTATTTTTTCCACTGTCATGGGATGAGCAGGTGAGCAGTGACGGGATTATATTTTTCAGCTTGGGGTTCGGGAGGTCTTAGAATAATGTAAATTTCAATTCTGTGCCTGGTGCCAAAATGTTAATGTGTTTTATGAATGCCTTTGTTTTTGGTAAACAGCTGTACAGATGTGTAATTGAAGCAGAGCAGGTCATGTATGATATGAGAAAATGCCTTTTTAATAGAAGCACATATTGTGTGTACCGGTACATTGTATTTATGAACATGCACAGATTTATTGCAACAAAAGTACAGTGCAGTTTAGAGATGATTACGGTTTTATCTTAATTTTCCTTATTTTGTGGCAAATATATGGATAATTACTAGAGTTTTATTTCTACTCATAGTTTAATATATTTCAGTGTTATTTACAGGGCCAATGAAATGTTTATTTTTATCTTATTATTTAGTTTTATCATGCAGAAAGGTTCTTATTGCCATTTCTCAGAATCATGTCATAAATGAAATGTGAATGAAAAGCAGAGAACAATTACATTCACCAGTACGATCCAGCTGTTGCATTCAGGACTTGTATCTAAAAATGCATCTATTACCAGCTTTTCCTTAAGGAATGTGTGCATGCATTCTTCTGTTTTTATGAAAGAACAGATAATAAAAAGTGAAGATTTGACATTGGAGTATTGCTATTTACTTCGATCAGCAGCAGATGGCGACAAAAGCACAGTAAAATCGTATAAAGTTGTGAACAGCTGAATGTTTTTCACTAGTGCTGTGTTCTGGGGACCTCTGGTGGTAGTTGTGTACTCCAAGTTCAGTCTTGCAGTAACAGCGATATCAACAAAACGGCAAATGGAAAGTATGTGGTAAAATAGCATAAAATTTACACCTACCACCTATTCCTGCCCAGTTCTCTGTATTTACATGCGATTACTCACATAATTCAGATTCTACTGCTTAATGTTCTGCAATTTTGAAAAAGGTAATGGACCCTTTAAGATTTGTAAGCCATTTTAGATTAATTTTGTACATTATGGAACGCACACAAACACAATAGATCTCCTTTAAAACATAGTGATAAGTTGATGCACTGTAAATATTTATGTTTAGCTGGATTTAGAGTAAATGTCAAACAAAATCCAATTCTTCGCTTGCACCTGGAGGTATTTGTCATCTACAATCCACCCATCTTTCTGTTCAGGGAGGCTAATCTTGTAATGACACCCAAAAATAAATAAATAAAGAAATAAATAGTCACAGGTAACACTTTCACAATGTTTAATAAAAACACAGAAACATCAAAGCTGTAAATCTGTGTTTTTCTGCAGATCAAACAGCTGCAGCACATGAACGATGGTTGTTCCCTGTGATTTCCTAATGGTTGGTAACAGACACTGAAAATAACCCTAACCCCACAATCTCCTGAAGATTGACCCCTCATCTGTAGCTATAGAAGCTGCTAGACAAACACCACAAACACATCTCCAGCAGCTGAGTGTTTAGCTCCTATAAAATAATCATCCTTTTCTCTTTTTTTTTTTTATTATTTATTTTTATATTATTACTTCTTCAGGAAGATTGACAATGACAATGGTAGGGGAGTATTAATACATAGGGAAAAACAAAACAAAAGTAACTAAAAACAAAAGCAGAAAACATAAGACATACGTGACAAACAATTATAAACACACTTATAACAATATATAAAACAATAAGAGTATCATCCTTTTCTCTTGATAATAATGATGTCATAAGGTCAGATGGTGGGCAAGATCCAGTTTTTCCTATTAATATCATTGTACATTAAACACCTACAAGTTTGTTTTTTTTTCACATTTCACAACACTAATTTAAATATTATTTTATCTGCACTACAGGTGTATTAAATATGACTGACCCATAGAATGTTGACGCAACCCATTGAGCTAATGAGTAGCCTATATGACTTGTTAATAGGGGCTTCAGTTGTTTCATTAATTGGTCGTTTGTGTCTTAGTTGACCACATATGTCTTAGTTGACTATTATTTTAAATAGATTATACATAACTATATGGGACAGAAGCAGAAGTTAGAAAAGTGAAAATGTTTCAACAGAAATAATTGTTTGTAGTGTAAAGTCATGTGCTGTCGTAGCCTTTTGAGTGGAGGCTAAGTGCAATATATGGTCAGATGAATTTATTGAAAAATGTTTAGACTTTTGTCAAGTAATTTTGGTCAATTAATTATTTGACAGGGATTATTTTTAGTTAATCAACAATTTTTTTGGTCGACTACAGCCTTGTTTTTTTTTTTACTTCCTCACTAATGGTCCAAGTTAAAATGCAAAGAGTGACACTGGATCTGTTCTTAGTGCTTTCAATGTAAGCAGGTCATACATCCTACTGTACTAAATAGACAGAAACTTGAGATATCAGTAACTCACTGGGTGAATGACACTAGTATGAACATCTGTAAGGCTAGAACATGTCAGTCATACTTGGACGTATGTGTGGTGGTAATGCAAGAAAAACAGCTCTATAAATACATTGGCTGGACATGTGCTGGTCGTTAGTGATGCATGTATGGCAAATGGGTCACCCGATAGCTGTTAACATGTCTAAAAAACCTGTGCTGACAGTTACTCCTTTGACTAAACTGGACATGTTATCCTAATGGGAAAAAATACACAGAAAAAACATTACAAAGAAAATAAAACTATAAAAATAAGGATAAATTCGTGATCAGTATCTTATAATAAATTATTACATTTCACATTAGGCCTCTATTTCTGCAACAAGTAGCATATTCAAATAGAGTAGTACAAAAAAGATCTTTAAATAGAGAAATGACCTCTCAAAAACACATGCATGAATCAACAAATAATTATTTTGTCTTTTGTTTTGTCACCACTGTAACTATTAATATCTCGCTAGAAGTTACTATAGTGACAAGACATGCTGTGAAGTAGATATTTAAAGAAAGTGTAAGAGGTTTCCAAATGATTAGTAGAACATTTCAAAATTAAACGTACTCGAGTAATGATGCATGTTAAGGCTTGGCTTATGAGCGAGTCCTTCCTTCTGTTCACCAGTCCAAGGTCGTTACATCCCCCACAAATTCCTCACAGACATAAAACATCAAATGTTTTCAAATCACAATCATACATGAGCTGCCTCAAGGTACTTCCTGTTGTGATTCTTTAGTGCTTAGTTCTTCAAGTTTAAAATAATGTAACCATGACAATATAAAACATAGCCTAATGTAAATGACTTTCAGCAATAATAATTTCTGAATCTAAAACCAAAATGGAATGTAGCCTACTTTCCAAACCTTTGTACTTTTAGCAAGCACATTACCTTCCTAAAAGAAAAGCGTTTATTATTTAATGTATTTCATTTTTTTGCTTGCTCAAAACAAAGGCAGTGATACCCATAGTATTAAACTAATGATATTATAGTGTCTTTAGTTCTGATTAACGCCATGGAGACCCATACGCATTTGTCACACAACTATCTCAGTTTTCTTCAGGGTCTCCGGTTCACCTCACCTCAAGTGCCTTCACAAATACCACTTGTGCATGTCAGCTGAGATCCTCTTTGAAGCTTATGGCCTGGGCTAACATGCCACTGATCAGCAGCATAACCCCGGATCCGTGAGGGAATGCAAGGCGGTTTTTCATGACAAAGAAAAATGGGACAACATGCCATAAAGACCTCATGGTGGGTTGGGTCTGTTGGTAACACATACTAGAGGCAGTGAGCCGTGGTCAAAGAGTTTGTAAGGTAAAGAGCCTTTCGAAGTCCAGACATCTGTCTTAGGGTCATAACACTCAAAGCAGTCCGAGTCCTCAATAATGTCATGTCCATTGAGAATGCGTCCCCCAGTAATGTAGAGTTTGTTGTTTATGACAGTGGCACTGTGGTGCATTCGGCGCTCCTTCAGATTCTCACACTTCACAAACTTGTTGACCTTGGTGTCGTAGGCAATCATACGTCGAGTATAACCTGCACAAGGATATCAGTAATACTATAGAATAATATAATAAGATGTTTTTGTTTATAATTACCGTACCTCCAATAATGTAAATCTTATCTTCTATAACAGCAGCAGGTGCACATACATTTTTCACAGTTCTGGTTTCCAGGCTGCACCACAAGTTACGAGAGATGTGATACACCTGTTTACAGATCAATATAATCAACAGACAGTATTTTTGCAGTTGCATTAAGGAAATCCTATTTGATTTTATTACACTGTGACATGACTGTGTGTGAGTACACAGATGTAGAGAACAGTATGTTTCCCTGTCATTGTGACAGAAATATGCAAAAGCTTCTAGAACTCAACTGCATACTCAACTAATCAAGTGCTGAACATGTTATTGCTTTGCTCTACTGTACTTACCTGAATCAGTCTGACTGGATTCTGCATTGCATCTTCTCCTCCAAAAACATAGATTTTTTGGTCGTTTGCAGCAACCGCTGGATGCAGAACTGCTGCAGGCATTGGAGCCATGGACTCCCACTGGTTAAACATGCTGTTGTATCTCTCCAATGATGGAGTTATTTTCTTGTCCACACCAATTCCTCCTAACACAAAGATGAAGTGCAGGTAGGAGACACTTTGGTGAGCATAGCGTGGCTGTAACATGGGCTCTGCAGTCCTCCACTGGTTGGTCTTAAGTGAGAGAGTGTAAACTGTGCCACTAACTGAACTGTCACCTGAAGCCATGCAGAGGCTGAGCCCTCCCAGGACATACAAGATACTGTGAATGCACACATAAGCTGCTTTGTACAGCCGCAGTGGAAGCTTGGCCAACCATTGCCAGCGGTGAGTCCTTTCATCATACAACAAAGCTTCTCTAGAAGTCTGTTCATTGTTTTTTCTTCCTCCTACGACCACTAATGTTTCCCTGCAGGTGTAGCGTCTTGGTGTGGTCCATAATGGCTTGAGTTCTCGGCTGCACTTAGTGCTGACGGTGAGCATAAGGCGGCGAACAGAATCTATTATCTCAGTGCAAAGAGTAGAAGACTGCACCAGAGGGTCATTGGCAATAAACTGGAACAGATATGTGGGGTGAATGTAGCGCAGACGCACCTTCTTGAAGAGGTCATGTATTGCACCACGTCGAGAGAAGGGGTCATGATGTATCCAGGCCAAAAGTGTTTCAAAAACCTGCTCCTCTTCAGCACAAAGACGGTCATCTTCTAAGTAAGACATGAGTTCAGGTAGCGAGAGTTCACAGAAGTCCTCAGATGTAGCAACATCAGAAAAACTCCTCACTGCCATCTCCTTAGCTCGCTCTTTCAGACTCTCACAGTGGAGGATCTCTGACAGTCGAATCATGCTCAGACAGTTTTCTGGACTTAGTTGCTCCTGGAGAAACAGGGAGCAGGCCTCAAACAAACCCACGTAGTGCAGCATGGAGGCAGCCTGCATAAGAGGAAGCACATTCTCCATAGTGATGGTAATACAACCTGTGTACACATAGTCCACAATGTCGCCGAGGACAGAATAGGAGATTCCCTGGAGGTTTACACGAGACTGGCTGCTCTCCAGGAAGTTACTGCAGAACATTGCTCTGAAGTATGGGCTGCTGGAGACCAGGACGGAGCGGTGACAGGGGAACTCCTGGTTTTCACTGCAGAGGAGCACGTCTGTCAGCACTCGATTTTGCCTGAGGCCGTTCAGCTGTGACAGAAGGTGCACCGGCAGCTCAGAGTCCCTGAAAGTGAAAGAGTCTCTTGGGTGACACGTCATTCTGGAGGACGAAAACAAAACTACTATTAATTATATTTGTATAGTATTTAATACACAGAATTTTATTGCTTTATTGTATTGTTAGAAAACACTAAGACTATGTTTAGAGAAAGCGCAGTAGTCAAATAAAACACTTTTGAGTGTTTGAATTGTTTATGATGAAAAAGTATTGGCATAAATTCTTGGAAATGGGTTTTGTTGAAATAAGTGAGTACATAAATGGACACATATTCTACTAAACCTCTCATTGCAGCTAGACATTTACTTACAATAAGAAGCCCTGTGCAGTCTGATAATTGTACAATATTAAAGGCCAATTACTACAAGTGACATTCTATTCAGAAAACAAACAAAACAAAATAGAAATATAACAACATCTCTATAGTTCAGCCATAAAAAGTAACAAACTTTAGTCCTTATGTTCAGTAATGACAGTAAAAACTTAAGTAACAAGCTCACAAACTCAAACCATTGCTACTATACTTACCTTATAGTCAAGATGGTTAAATATGTGGGAAGAAATGCAAAGCACAGCCAAACAGAAAGCAAATATTTAGTCCATAGTACGACAGTGGGACATCCCGTGAAGCCAATGTGAGAATAGGAGCATGACACAGGGAAAATGATGGAGTCAGGGCAGAGGGGCTCGCCATGAGGCCGCTGTGTACATTCCTTATGAGGCTAAGAATAGTGTCCTGGGCCACTGCGACCCCCCGGCTCGGCCCTCTCATGTGACACAAAGCTGTTTGGGATCCCGTTGCCAGCTTAACGGCTTGGGCAGGGATCCAGTGGAGAGATACAGGGAGAGTTTACAATAGATGCTTTGGAGGGGTTCTGAATCTGCCATAAAGCCCAGCTAGGTTTAATGAAAGTGTCCCATGACAGCTAACCTTTGTCCATCCCGCTGCGCTGCTTAGGCCCTGCTCCCTCCATCAAGTGTAACTTAGGATGAGGTAAATATAGAGCCTTGCTGATGGGTAGACTTGATGTTGTTGTATTAAGCACATAGCTACCAGTATAAGACTTTTATGATGATATGCATGTAGCAAGTTAGCAGCTTTGAATGATAGTCTTTAGCCAGATACTCACTTTTATTGTTAAATATCTGACAGGCCATTTATTTGCATCTCGACAAAAGGAGTCACTCAGATTTCAAGTCTTTTTTAAAAACACATATTTTCTTTTTGGCTTTTAACACAGTTTGATATTTTTGCTTTTGTTTTTTATCTGTTTAGATGCTTTTACTTTGTCTTCAGGTTTTTTGTGAAGCACTTTGGTACATTTTTCAACAATTACAGTAAAGTTGGACTGGGTTGTGTATGTCTCAAGAATAAATACATGGTTATTTATAAAGGTAAACAAACATTACATCTATGACCTTTACATCCAGATGAATTATAGCTACGTTTGCTTGGCGACACATGACAACCAACTGATGTTACATGTAGTTGGATTGAATGACATAACTACAGGAAAGTAGACTGACAGCAAGTGAGATTTTATGATGACACGAGAGCAGCCTGGTTGTTAACAGTAGTCATCAAACTTGACATCTCAAGCAGTGATTTTGTCCTACTGTAAATTGTAAAGCACCATACAAAACCAAGTCAAAATGTAGATTTAATGCAGGCTTACCATTAGTTATTGCAAATGCATAAAAAATATATACTACTCTCTGCACCTGATTTTGAGATACTTGGTGGTATATTTTATAGAACATACAAGAGGATTTTCCAAAAAGATGCCTAGGCACACTAATCCCTAATTAAACCATTATAACCATTATGTCCATGTAGCCTATCATGTAAATCAGATTAAGAAGAAAAAGTTGGTAAAGCCTTTCTCTGTTAAACAAGACAGGAACAACTTTTTGTGACTTTTCTAAACCAAACGTTTTTTCAAAGGTAATTTAACTATGTGAACTAACACTAATTATCCTTGGAAATCCCTCCAGGCATATCTCTGGTACACTGTTAAAAATCCAGGGGCTACTCTTGTAACTTTTATGTCATCTTATTCGCATTTCACAAGCATATGTATTATTTAATCTATGCGTGTATATTTAAAAGATAAAGAACCTCTAACACCTGTGCTCTGACCATAGGGCTCTGACCCCATGACTCTGACGTACTGGCTCCATTCATTCCAATGGTCACGCCTTGGTCGGAAGTGACGAAAGTGTCCGCGAGCGTGACGAACAGCGCTTTCGAAAATACAACAAGGAAGTGCACGTTTATTCTAAAGGGAAATTTACCTCGGGGGCGATAAATTGATTCAGTAAGGGGTCTTTACTCGGTAGGTTGGTTTCGTGGAGATACTGTCATCGTGGACTCCCTCGAGGACCCGCTTTGTGTCGTCTCCGGGGAGCTGCTGTTAGCCTCGGCTAAGTGCTAGCAATGAACACGGACGTGGAATTTCACATCAGGCAAAACTATCCGTGGACCAAGCTCCCTGCCAATGTCAAACAGGTATCTATGGGGTTTCTACAAGCAGATGAAGGGGAGGGGTAAGGGGATGATGGCGGCGTGTTTTGGGGTGAACCTGTCAATGTCATCGCGGTCCGTGTGTCTTAAGGCAGCAGCAGCAGCAGCAGCTGTCAGTGTACCCTCCTCTGCAGCTTTCTCCATTCAACCATTAGCTTTACCATGATGATTACATTACAGCCATGGAGAGAGCTGCCTCCGCTAAAGCTACATTGGTATCACATGATTGTGTGAGAGGTGGTGCCATATCCCCCTGCTCCAGAGTTGTCTTTTGCACCTTTGTAATTACACTGCTAGGGGCCATAGGTTTTATATTGTACTCGTTCTCCACCATTCATCACTTCACGATTTCTTTTTTCTTCTTTCTTTTTCTTCCCCCCCCCCGCTGCTTTCAGATAACATCACAGCATATAGGCCAATAATACCAATGGAGGAAACCTGAATTTTTGCTAAAAATGCTGATTTTCTGCTTTAGTACAGTGGCTTCTTGAGCCACTAGTCACTCGATTAGTTCATAATTGGTGCATTTACATTTTTGATAGATTATGCGAAGTAATGTGTTCCATAAGGGAGAACTTGCTCTTGCCCTGGATCTGGCAGTATCATTCTAGCATATAAGTTCAGCAAATATATTATTATATTACCCTTCCATCTCCTCTGATGTGATTCTGCTTATGTATCACTTCTCTGTTCTGCTGCTCTCGTTTAAATAGCTTACAATTATACCATTTAGAGCTGCAAGATTACTTGAATTAAAAACAATATTTATGCAATTTTTAATTTTTAATAAAATGTTTTGTACATTTTGTACATTCAAAAAAAACAAAAAAACAAAAAAAAACAGAAATTAGATTTACTAAATCAAAACATCAACCCCTGTTGTTCAAACCTGTGCATGAAATACTGATGATTTTCCTTTGTTTTTTATGTCTTGAATTTATCATCTATGAATGTTATGCAAAAACAAAAACAAAATTGAATGCATCTTTCCAAAGAAGAAGTTAACATGAAAACTGTTACACGTCAACAATTAACCTTTATTTACTTTACCTGTTTCTGCAGAGTTTGGGGAACTCTCAGCGTGAATATGAAAAACAAGTTTTATTGTACAGCATCCGCAATCAACTGCGATTCCGCAATAACTTAGGTGAGTAATTATCCTTCACCTTAACAACTCGTGCAGATGATGAATCCAAACAAACATATTACTTAATACAATCAAGATCAAATGTTCTAATCTCTCACCAAGTATTTGGCTCAATCTACTTCTGGCATTGACTACATGTCACATACCGGACATAATTTAAAGCTGTCTTGTACTATATTCTTTATTCAGTCAATTGACCTTTGACCCTGTCTGATCAATAGCTCTTCTTTACATTGGATGAGCTGTCTCCATTGACAACTGTGCTTCTCTTCTGACTCCATTCAAACTACTGTGTGTGTTTTACGAGCAGTGCGTCACGTGAGGAAAGATGAGCGCAAGTATTATGAGGAACTTCTGAAGTACAGCCGAGATCACCTGATGCTGTACCCCTACCACCTGTCGGACATCATGGTCAAAGGGCTGCGGGTCACTCCCTTCTCATATTACATAGGAATTATGGAGGTAAGCAGCAAAACGGCAATCAAAATACCTCCTGTACATGTTATTGTCTCTGGGCTGTGATTTAGTAGCTATAACACAAGGAACAACATGCTTTGACAGTCACATATGTTTTCTTTTGAAAGATTACATTTACTCTCATTTAGTTTGGTTCCATTTCTTCTTTTCACTTTCATAACACCTGATTTATGCTTTAGCACTAGATTGATGTTTAGCTCTATGTCCGATTGGGCCTTGTTTGGGCCTAATAAGTAAACATTGCCTTTTGTTAAATGTTCATCACAAATTAAGTCTTGTAGACATAGATAAATCTTACTGAAAAGTTCCTTGACCTGTATAAAATTGAAGAAACAATACTTCTTATGACATGTGATCACTGTCAGATGTCTTTGAAATCATAATAAGACTTCTTTTTTCTCTGGACAAACAGAACCGCCAAAGTCCAGTGTTTGCCCTGTGAGCACTTCACTTTTGTCCTGCTCGCTGCTGTTTCAGTCTCTGATAAGACTCTATGTTTGAGACGAGCTATGACCTGTGGTTCACCTTGATTCTGCTGACTATAAGATTATTGAGCTGTGTTTGTTTGTGACCTAAGTGTTAAACCTTACAATTTAAAAATTAACAAATGAGTTGCACCGTGGCATTGGGGCCCATCTGCCACAGGGCAAGAAGGTGCTGCAATTGATTTCTGTTTGTATGCCTGGTTATTTCTTCATTTAGCCACAATGCAATACCTAGAAACACAAAATATTAACGTTAAACACTCTGTTGCAAATACAACCTTGTGTGGTGTGAAAATTGTTCTCGAAGCTGTTGCTAATGGAGTTGTTAAGATGAAAATAACCCAGATCTAAATAATTATTTTGTTAGCATATGCAAAAAATATGTTTTTAAGACGTCTGTTTCCTGTTTGTACCTCCAGGATATTATGAATAGTGAAAAGAGCTACGACTCCCTGCCTAACTTCACTGCTGCTGACTGTGAGTTTATTTTTTTCTCTTCTTTTTAAGAGCTTCATGTTTATGTCATTGCTACAGTACTAATATGGTACTTACTTTATTGTTACAAATAAGTAATGTTTTTCAACTATTGGATAATGTAAGACTTCAAGCCTGTAGGACTTTTTAAATTGAATTGTTCACATATATACTACAAATGACTTGTTTAGCATGTACAATTATGCAGATGAGTCACAAGGGTAGAGCTGTTGTTTGACTTTCTAGAGTCATGTCCCTGTCAGTTTGGGGGCAGTGCCAGAGCTTGGTCCTGGCAGAACAGGACCCTCTTGCTGTGAGGACAGAAGGCTGCCTGCGGGCTGTCCTCTGAGCTCCTTTCTCGTCCCGGAGGAGCTGTGGTTGTGACTGTGCTCATGTGGGCGGACATTTGTGTGTTGTTTGTGTCTCTCGCTGAAACAGCAAGAAGTGTATATGGGATAGTGCTGTTTCAGGAGCCTTCAGGAGCCCTCCTCACTGTTTTGGCTGATATTGTTGTCACTGTTGCTTTCCTTCCCACTGAACACAGACTAGAGCCATTCTTTACCTCTGTAATTTACCTATATTTTTCTTGCTTACAAAGAACAAAACTTTAATGCATCAGTGGATAAGAGTAAAAACTGTAGAAAGTGCTGTTTTGGTGGTTAATTTAGAATCATGGGTGAGTCATTTCTAAAGCTCCAGCTCGACCTGAGTCATACCTTAATGTTTTATGTGACGTAAAACAAGTTTCACACAAAGTAAGAAATTTGGCTATGAATGCAAATGCCCGTTTCCATGACTCTTCAGGTCTGCGGCTCCTTGGCATCGGGAGGAACCAGTACATTGACCTCATGAATCAGTGCAGGTCCTCCAAAGTGAGTTATTCTATAATTACAATTTTAATCATTTTAAAATGTGTTTTTTTAATCTTACACTTCTTAATCTTTTCATCAGAAATTCTTCCGCAGAAAATCTGCTCGAGACCTGCTCCCCACCAAACCTGTGGAGATTTCTGTGGAGCCATGGTGGGTCGCACAGACGGCTACATCACTGAGGACGATATCAGGGTGAGAGAATGCATCTCTGTTTGTAATATCACTGAGTTTCAGAAGACATTACAACATTGTAAAGGCCAATATGATTTTATATATTGGAGCAGCTAATTATTAGACAAGTTCCTATGTCTAGTCACGGCTAAACTGGTTCAATTCAAAATGTGTGCAAATAGTTACATTTAATCAATCGGAAAAGACGTCTCTTGTTCCCCGTGTGCTTTGATAATATCCCATTCTAGAATCTCAAAAGAACACTATACTTTCTGTTTAAAATCTAGAATGTGATGATGTTATAGAGAGATTTTCAGTCAACGTCACTTTGCGCCCTACTGCGCATGCGTTATGCAGAAAGCTCATCTCCATCTGCTTACATGGGGAAACTTCTTTGAATTAAAACGGGACGACAGCTAGCTGCTTTCATCAGGTATGAACTGGTCTGACGTCTGTCTCCTGAAGCTTGAGACAGCGATTTCTCGCTGTTTTTTCTCATCGTAGGATCGAATTTCATTCACAAATGGTGAATTTGCAGCATAACTTTTGTTTTCTCACTGTGATAAACTCTTGTAGTTAGCTGACAACTGAGCTTTTTCGACTTGTTTCCACTGTTTGTGTCTATGTGCGACAGCTCTTTCTACAGGCAGAAAGCTCGCTCATCGCCTGTGTTGATAAACAAAAAATCCCTCTATAAGTGCTGATGGAGGACAAGAGACATTTTTTTTTCCTAAATTATGCCATCAAATATGTAAAATGTCATTTCACAAACTTTCAGTCTGATGATTTCTATCATGCATTAAAACAAATAAAAATGGTTTTAAAGAATATTATCATTTAATTTATTTCTATTGTTTATTGTCTTAATAATGAGAAATGGTTTTAATATTTAATTTCCAAATATAATCTACTGATTTAAATCATGGACTATTTAAATTGGAAACATTTCTACATACTTTGAACTTTTTTTCAAACTTTTAACACTTGTTGTTCTTCAACTCTTTCTTTTCAAAATACAATGAATAGAGGTAATATTTGTTTGTCAACACGGGAAATTCGCGCGCACCCAGTATGCAGAAAGAGCTGCCGCTGATTGAGCAAGCTGTGGCAACAACTCGAGCCACTGCTGTTGTCAGCTAACTACAAGAGTTTATCACTGTGCAAAACAGTTATGCTGCTAATTCAACATTTGTGAAAGTTACATCCAGACGTGTGTCAGACCGGTTCAGACCTGATCAAAACAGCTAGCTCTCGTTCCATTTTGTTACTTTAATCAAAGAAGTTTCCCCAGCCGACTCGATGGACGCGTCTCTTTCTGCATGGGGCATGATAATCCCTCTATACATTGTTGTTGTTTTTTGTGTATATCTCATGTTTGTCTATTGACCCTATTTTGTCCCGCCCACTTTCCTAGGATTTGCACTTCCTGTTTAGCTCTGTTACGGTAGTTTACATGTTTGTCTGTCTGTATTGTCGGGCAATTTTAAACATATGTCATGACAGTTAAAATAAAACCATCGTCTGAAGTCTACAGGCTAAATGCAGCTAAACAGGAAGTAGACTTCCTAGAAAAGTGGGCGGGACAAAATAGGGTCAATAGTACCGGTAACTAACAACTGAGAGCATGCTTAATCTGTTATTAATGTGTAATTAATGTGTGTGATTCCAGGTTTGCTCCACAGCTGAGAAAAAGGCTATTGATAAAATGATAGACTCAGGTCCTCAGCTCGCTGGGTCAATGGAGTACAATGTGGTGCTAAGTGAGTTTTTTTTTGTTTTTTTTTACAGCTATTATCCTATAAATGCACATAAAACCAATTGCTTTCTTTATGTCTATATATTTTAATGTTTATGTATTTAGGCTTGTACAATCGAGGTTTCATCTACCTGGATGTGCCCATATCAGATGACAGCTGCATTTCAGGTACATCAACAGGCAACTTACATGTGTTTCATACAGATATCTTGCATAGTAGTATAGTTGTTTGTACACCTATTATTTGTATGGAGGTGTTTACATAAGGATTGTCTGTGTTTTTCAGTGCCTCCGTTGGAAGGCTTCGTCATGAACCGAGTCCAGGGCGATTACTTTGAAACTCTTCTGTACAAAATCTTTGTCTCCATTGATGAACAGACAAATGTAGCCGAGGTAGAAACTCTCAGCCCAGTATGAGTATGTTGTTATTCATCTGCAATTTAAGTCTATGCATTAAGATTTCCCTGTTTCCTTCAGCTCGCAAACGTGTTGGAGATCGACTTGGACTTGGTGAAGGTAAGGCCAGTTTTTGTATTTCAAGGACTAATTCCAGCATTCATTATGTGTCCAATGTACCTGTTTACATAAAGCTAAAACTAAAACATAAAACTAAAGTTATGTATGTGTGGGTATGTTATACACGTACAATATGTATGTACTAAATTTTATTTAAAATATGGTTCTTTATATTTCGCATAATTTCCTCAATTTGACCTTTACACTCTTTTCATCTGAGTTACAGTTATAACAAAAAGGCAATAACATACACATTAAGCCAGAAAAATACCAGTATTGGGCCACTTAGCAGAAATGACAGTGTTGACACATTGACAAATTAAAAAAGAATAACAAATCAAACCAACTATTATAGGTGTGAGTGTTTACTGTTTAATGCATTGTTTACGTCTCAGAATGCCTGTCATCATCGTCGTATTTTTATTTTGCTTAGACTAATTTAAAAAGTGGTGATTAGTCACAGGATTGAAAGTGAGTTGCTCACTGCAGTTGCCAAGAACAGTCTAAAAACTGCCAACATCAGTGTTGATGCCAGATTAATTAATTTTAGGATACAAGTAAAAATGGGTGTAAAATGTAAGTTGTCTTAACAGAATGCAGTATCTATGTATTGCCGGCTGGGCTTTGCTGTAAAGAAGGGTCCAGCTTTCACTTCAGACCAACTCCACCCAACCTGGAAAAATGCTCCCTCTGTCAACAGGCTCAAGTATCTTATTTGACTCCACTTTTTATAAATATTTCCCTTTATATCATTTCCTGTCTAAACTTGTCATGTCTGATTCGTCAGGAGCACCATGGACCCTCAGAGGATGCTGCTGTCCTGGGAGCAGGGCAGCCTGTGATGGAAGGGGGCTCGTCTGCCACTGACACTGACACCACCAGCCTGGAGGATCAAGGTCTGATTGCCTCAGTGATGCAAATGTACACACACTCTCTGGTTTATGCATATGATGCAGTTTCTGAATGTGACTGAAGTTTGGAAACTGTTTTTAATTAATCCCAAGTCTCTTACCAAAGATATTTTGGACTGATCTTACTCTAATTTTGGCTGCGACCAATACTAAATTGGCACCAGCATGTTAATTGTTTATTCACACAAAGTTTTTTGCATGCTTGGTATTTTATTTGCAGCAGAAACCGGTAGTGTTAGCAGTCTGAGCATCCCTGCTGCACCAACCAAGAGGATTGCTTTTCTTTTCGACTCCACTCTCACAGCCTTTCTCATGATGGGAAACTTGTCTCCGGTCAGTACCTTATATAACCTTACAAAGTCATCTAAAAGTACTGCCTTATTGGCTGTATAAACATGTTGATTGTTTGTGTCAGAACTTGAAAAGCCATGCTGTGACCATGTTTGAGGTGGGAAAGTTGTCTGACGAGACTTTGGACAGTTTTCTGGCAGAGCTCGAGAAGGTATGCTCAAACATCTTTAAATAACAGGTTGTTTTCTACGACTCCACTGACAAATCACATATGTGTTATTTCTCTTTTTCAGGTGGAGTCTACTGCTGAAGGGGAGGCTCAGCGTTACTTTGATCATGCCCTCACTCTGAAAAACACCATTCTCTTTTTACGCTACAACAAAGAACTTACTCAGGACCAGGGACCGGACATCCCAAACATAGGTGACCCCTTCTTAGCTGTAACAAGAGGAGTAATTTAATAATTTGTGTAATACAGTATATACATAGTAAGATTAACGAAGACCTTATTGTCCCAAATTGGGGGAATATGTTATGAGGACGTGGTGCTATAAGCTTATACTGTACAGTTACAACAACATACAGACTTTAAAACAGAAGACAGCTGCTCTTCTTTTCTCATTCTCTCTTGTTGCCTGTGCTGTCCTCTAGGTTTCCCCTTAGACATGCTGCGCTGTGAGAGCCTGTTGGGTTTAGATCAAGCCACATGCAGCCGCGTCCTAAACAAAAACTACAAATTGCTGGTCTCAATGGCACACTTAGCAACGAGATCCGACCCATCAGCAGCTGCACTCCTCAGGTATGTCGTCTCTGGTGGGTGACCACAGTGGACTGGGCTTCTGTTCAATGTGTAGTTTGGTTTCACTGTGGTTTCCCTGTTGCTGTGTGTGAAAACCCTGCCTGCAGTTGCCCATGACAACAGTTGTACACAAAGAGAAGAAGAGGGAGGGCAGAGGGAGGCCGGTAGTTATTTCGCTGTTTGGCCAAACTACAGAATTTGTGTTGTTGTCCAGATTTTTTAACTAAATATAACATGACCCAATGTGCTTCGCCTACTGTAGATGGACAAAGGTCAAAGTAGATCCTGTAATGGGATTTTTTTTAAACATATGCACAAATACATTTATTTTCTTCATTTGATATTTTAAAAACTCTGTTAGTAAATATTATAAGATCAGAATTAAATAAGTGTTGCTTTGACATTTGTCATCGTGTGTCTTCTGGTTCTTACAGCACATTGGTCCAGCCATCCCTGAGGTGAGCTCCATCTGGTTCAAGCTGTACTTGTACCATGTGACAGGCCAAGGCCCGCCGTCTCTGCTGCTCTCCAAAGGCTCCAGGCTCCGCAAACTGCCAGACATCTTCCAGGTTTGAGCTAATCCTTCATGTTAATTATTAAGCGACTATAAAGCATTTAGTATTTAATTTATAAGAAAGGAGATTGGAAAAGTGGTAATACATCTGGCATGTCATCATCAAAGCAGACACCCACTGTTGCACCTGTGTTGTACCTCTGAGGCTTCCCACAACTTTAGGAATCTCAAAAATATCTTGGGAATGTGAGACAGTTAACAAAAGAGATTTTTTGTTGGCAATGCTCAAGGGAAGTTGGTAATATCATGTAAATGGGTCACTTTTGAGAGCAGAAAAGCATGTGGTCTGCTAAATTCTTTTTCATAACCAAACTTTAGTTGAGTTTATTTCCGTTACAGTGAAGTTTGAACAGCTACGGTATCTGTTACTAAATTACAACAGGAGAAAATAAATTGTGAAGTGAAGTTATTGAAGTGTCCCTTGTTGTTGTCGTTTGTACAGGTCTATGACCGACTATTGATCACATCCTGGGGTCATGATCCTGGCGTTGTTCCCACCTCCAATGTTCTCACTATGCTCAACGATGCCCTGACTCACTCAGCTGTACTCATTCAGGTATGAGAAAGAAACTCACTGTTTTTGTTGTACTATTACTAATAAATGAACTTAAACCTCAGGGTCATGGAATGCATGGTCATGGAGAAACAGTTCATATCCCATTCCCATTTGATGAAGAAGATCTAAAAGGAGGTTAGTGATTATAATTTTTACGTTTAAAAAGAACTAAACTCTTAAGTTATTTTCCTTCTTTGGCAGAGTTCTCTTATTCCAACATGTGTGTGCATAAAGCCCTGCAGAAGCTCAAAGATTATGTGGATCTGGAGCATCAGTGCGGCTACATCACCATGCTCAACTCTAACAACCGACACCGACGCAGGCTCAGCGACGGTGGAGAGTGCAGAGGTGAGACCAGGCAGTGTACATTTAACATACAAATGATCAACAGACTTAACCTTATTAAACCATCAACACTGTCCTTCTGTCTAATTGCATTTTAATGTGGCCATGCAAATTAGATAAGATCACAGACCGCTTTGATTCAACCATTTGACAGGATAATTGTCACTTTATTGAGATGACCTTTTCTAATGGATAGGTATTGAACCATTTTAGCCATATAAAAGTGTAATCAACATTGGTAATTGTCTTCATTACAAATATACATACAGGTCAAGAATGGTTTATTGTATAGTATAATGCATGTTTAATGAGACCTATTTAAAGTACATTTTCTTCAAAAAATATGCCTTTTTTCAGGAGAAACTCACCTTGGTGGAGCTTTGGACACAAATGGAAGCACAGAATCTTTTGAGCTGGTCACAGAAGAGAACAATGGAGAGAGCAAGTCCAAGACAGACAGTAAGCATCATTCTGAACATAAGTGTTGTGTTTCAATTTCAAATATCATCTAATGTGTCACATCATTTATGCTTTGTTCTTTCTACCCTTTTGTTGCAGCTCTTGCTTGTGAGGACATGTGGGTCCCTCTTGAATTGTGCTTTGGCATGCCCCTCTTTAGCTCAGAGCTCAACCGTAAAGTGTGTCGGAAAATCGCCTCTCACAGACTTTTCAGCTCTGAGAGGTAAAACAAAAACAACATCAACTCCGAGATATCCTGAGGATTGCAGATGAACTTTTCAAACAGACTCTTTAGAAATGCTTTAGTCAAGCTGTGTCTTTTTGTTTTTCAGCCTCCAGGAGCTGCTGCACTCCAGTCGAAAACTTTCATTGAAGGTGCTCAGCTTCGTTCAATCATTCCAGGTAAAACACTTTAAAACTCCAGAATCTAAGCCCAGTTAATCTATAAGAATCTGATTCTGAGCTTAAAACAATCATGATAGCATAACTGACTAAGTCGACATAGCATAGGTTTATAAAGTACGTTCAATCAATCTAACAAGGCTGGCCCAGTTTACTCCTTTGCTACCCATAATTGAACCATGTAACTGTTTTTTGACTAATTAAGGGACCTAGCCTCGATTTTTGCTTCTGTCAAAATGTAAACAAACGGATTGTTCACCACAACGAGTTTTAAATTTGCTAACAATAACAACAGACAAATTTAGTGGAGTTTGGTGACCAAACGGGACAATATTACACATAGACAGCAGTTCAGAGTAATTTTCATGTGAATAGATACATTAACAAGATAAATGTGAAAGAATAGTCCCTTTAAGCTTTGTATAATTTAAACACAGACTATAATTTCTCATGTTTTCCTATGTTGACATGTCACCTTGTCCCACTTATTCTGTTGTGTGCCTGGTTTGCTCTGATGTTTGCCCTTTGCACTGTTGGCAGGATAGCGGCCTGGGCGCTGACCAGGATAGTGGCGTGTCAAACCCTCTGAGCCAGCCCCCAGCAGAGGCTGGGGTCCCGCTGCCCGCCCTAAACCTGCTCTTCAAGGACGGACAGCTGAAGGAGTGGAGCGGGCGGGCCCCTCCTCCACTGGACATTGCAGCTCTTCAGAAGGAGCTCACATAAAGTAATCCAGTCATAAGGAAGTCACCACTCAATGTACAAAAACTACTGTCTTATAGTGTTGCGTCTGAGAAAATGAGTTGTTGAGGTCTGCATATGTGTCACAAGGACCACCCTGTCTAAAACCTCTCCAGTAGAACAAGGGGTGAAAGCCCATCTGCACTTTGTCTTTTACTGACTGTGTGAGCAGACACTGACACCACCCCTGGCTCTTCCTTGTGACGCATCCTGTCCATAGCAAGGCAGTGTTATCTGTTGGAGTGGTGCTATCTCAGTATAAAACAGTGATGCAGCTAAAGCCTATATTCAGTAACTGGATCCACAAGCGCTGTTCTGGCTCTCAGACCCTGCCCCTATGTCAGTGGATGTTCTGTGACCCTTGAGAGCGGGGCATATCGTCTTTAATATTGTATACGTGTTATGAAAATGACCCAAAAAATAAAACCGCAGTATTGAACTGACCTCTTCAGGAATCATTTGACATATGCATTTAGGGCCACGTCTTTGGACCTGGTCGACTTGGGGCTAAATCCAGAAGTCGCTGTGTTTCATGTCAAGTGGTCTGATGCATGATACTGTTGCACAATTGTTCCATAAGAAAACTTTACTTTTACTTGTGTAATTGTTGTTTGTGGCATCTTTGATTTGCACTGGCACAGGAATTCTCCAACCCTGTGGATGAAGTGATCTCATGTTTTTAATAGTTGGAGTAAATTAAGTCTGCACATGATTTCAATACATAATGGCCACAAGAAGGACTTAGAATGGTTTGTTAGAATGATTTGAAACTGATGATTTGTTTTTTACATTTAAACACCAAAGACCAGTTTTGTTTATGTACTTTTACTTTTTATTTTAATTTTTACTACCTTACAATTATCAGCCAAATCTATTAGCTTGATTTTCTATTGCTTTGGATTTGCTTTGCTGTTTTAATGCAACTTTATTACATTTTCTTTGTGGCCTTTTGGTTTCTTTATAGCTATATCACCATAAGCTAAACTGGTTTACAATCCTTCGATGAATTTGACGAGTTTATTGAACTGTATCTTGGTCAAACCTGCAGTGCACCAAAACCCAGGCCTGCATCCCCTAAAGGACTCTGTTTACTCTGGGTTTTGAAAAATGGGTTTGTAGTCCGAGCGCAGAGGGAGACTTTGGTGTATGGACTCGGCTGTGACGGGCCCATGGGACAGAAATGCTAATGTGTTGCCCAGCATCTGAGAGCAGTGATGGCCCAAAAACTGTCTCAAGCTCTTTTTTTATTTCAGTGCGAATCAAAATAGTCTCTTTTATTGTGTTCGGTAGAAAAAACCTAGAAAACACTTTTATTGAAAGTTCCTTTTTTTGCATTACGTGATACCTGAGCTCTAAAAAAAGACTACAGTGAGGTGCGAGCATGACACCTGTGGACACTGTTGTGAGTATGTTGTGTATGCGCATCTCACTCTTAAATGTGTTAAACATGCATTCACACTAAAACCCTGTCTGTCTGGTATCTATTGTAGCTCCAGTACCCAGCCCTCCCTTGTTACACACCCACCGCCAGTGTTTGAATAGACTACAGTAGTTTTATATGTTCATGTATACTTTAGGAAATCTTTGTTGTAGCTTGTTGAGACTGTAATCATCATTGACTGAGTTATTTCTGATGTAGTTCAGTGGATTTAAAAGACGACCGTGACATTCCCTTCAACATGATCTATCATCTTTGTTCCCTTTTGCTCATGTTATTTCAGATAAATATGTAAAAAGTATATGAAAATATAAATACATATGTAATAAATGCAAATCTTTCCTTCACTGAAATAAATTTGGTGTTTTTTTTAAAGCTCAGTCTTGTTTTGGAGCCAGGTATAACAGATGGTGTGCAAGATGCTGAGTTGCACTGTTCATCTGCTTTACATATTATAAATGTAGCTTAAATAAAAACAAGCAAATTATACTAAATCAAATTTACTGAGCCTTTAGACTTGCCACAGTGTTTTTCTCCATTATCATCACAGTTGTTTTTTTGATTGGTGCATGTTTTGAGTTGTCCTGCTTTTCCAACAACTGAGAAACGATGCTCAGAAAATTCTCAGCCATGCCAACATCCTTAGGTTCTAAAATAAACTAAAAATGATTAAGTAGATTCAAATGTCACTGTTAAGAGGACTGACTTGACACTCTTGTATTTTTGATCATCAAGTTATTAGACCTTTTTATATTATTATTTTATTTATTTTACCTTTGTTTAACAAGAAAAGTCACGCTAAGATTAGAATCGGGAGAGAAAGGTAAGGAGCCTTGTACACATTTTGATGGTAGAACAAATCTACTCAGACACAGGGAGAACATGCAGGATGTTTCTGCGATGAGAGTGCTCACAGGCGTTTAGATCATTTACAATAAACACAATTATCTACTTATGTTGTAGTTCCAAATGTTGGCAACTTAAAATAAAAAAGCCAAAGCTAAACCTTGTTTTAGAAGCACTCAAACTCCCAACTGGGTCAGGGAGTTTGACGCCTGAATTTTAAGTAATACTTTTGTTATGTTCAGTATCATTATGTCTGACTTTAACCACCAAACGGGACAGTCCTGCTTAATTGCCTATACTTCCCAGCAGCCCACATTACAGTGTCACTGGGGGGCACCAGGGCAGAAAGTGGGTCATGCCACCTGAGGAACAGAGACCCTCTTAAATAGGCTGCTGTGTGTCACATTTATTACTTTTTGAACACCTTTAGTCTAGACTGATGGGGTACCTGTGAAGACGCGGCCCCATTTAAATATCTGTGTTTTTGTTTTGTTTTTTGGACCTATATGGTGTTTTAGGCAAAATGATTTTCCTGACCCTGACCAACTCATGGAGTCCTCGAGTCAAGCACAAACAGAAACTGGGTTGGGTTGTATTTTTTACTTTTAAAGTCAATATTTAAGAAATTCAATCCAACTTTACTAATTAAGTTGCACCTTGTTGCTTTTAGTCCTCTATGGCTTTAGACTGGCTGCTATGATTGATGACCAGCATCATTTTTTGGTTTGTCTTTCTTTAAATGTTGTATGGAAGATTTTCAAAACAAAATTTGTCGTATATCTTGGTCAGAAACAGGTGTATAGATTTGCAACAGCCATGTACTTATGGTAAACATAAATGGAATCATAAAAATGTACAAACTGTGGGTATGGTGAGTTAAAGTAAAGACAACCAGTAATGCGTTGGCTGATTGTAAAGGAGATACCTCATTATCTATTGGCTGTTAACCTGTCAATCAAACCCTCCATGCTCCATCTAACTCATTGGCCCAGTTAGAAATGGAAAATCCTCCATACAATCCTACAGGGTGCACGAGGCCAGTGGTTCCAAAATTGGGGTCAGGACCCCCTGGGAGGTCATGAAGCAAATTCTGGGGGTCGCGGGATGATTTCAAGATGTAATTTTAATAGTTTTCCAACTTAAACATTTTTAAAGACATCTATTTTATCTGTAGGGGTCGCAAGTTGGAAACGTGGTTATTTAAAAAGTCCTGGTCTGAACACTTTGGGAACCCCTGTACCAATACATATAACGAAAGTTATTTAAACTATTTATTAAACTGTATGTCGAATTTTTACAAAAAGTGCAAAAACTTGGTAATTTCTCACCTTAATGAGCACAAATCTCTTTTGACCTCATCTTTGAAACACTGGAAGTACAAAGTTCAGAATACTGGATTGTTTTGTTCAATTTGAAGTTCTCTTTTTAGACTGTAGATCACAAACTTACAAAATGATAGATAGATAGATAGATAGATAGATAGATAGATAGATAGATAGATAGATAGATAGATAGATAGATAGATAGATAAACAAATACATACATACATACTTGTTTTTCTATCTTAGTGAGGACATTCATAGGCATAATGTATTACCCAGCCCCTTACCCTAACCTTAACCATCCAAACTAACCCCCTAGCCCTAACCCTAGCCCTAATCCTAACCTTAACCCAATTCTAACCCTAACTCTAAAACCTCATCTTGACCCTCAAACAGGCCAAAACAGGCCCTTCAGAAAGTGAGGACCGGCCAAAATGTCCTCACTTCCCAAAAATGTCCTCACTCTGTTGGTTAAAAACTCAAAACGGTTCTCACAAAGATGCAAAAACAAGTACATACATACATACATACATACATACATACATACATACATACATACATACATACATACATACATACATACATACATACATACATACATACATACATACATGCATGCATGCACATTTTCTAAGCTAATTCTTTTGTTGATAATAAGCCATATTAAATCTATGTTAAATCCAGGATAACCTAGATTTAGACTAAACAAGAAAAGCATTCTCTAGGATTACACAAGGCAACAATCTGACTCTGAGATCAGGCTTGGCCCACTTCATTATTTACCTTAATATTGGTATTGCTGCAACTCCACATAGATGTGAAAAGCTTTTCACTTTAGTAGGAACTGGTTGTATCAGCTGCATAGTTTTACTCTGAGTCTCTTATCTGTGATTTTTTTTGAAAGGTCAAGTGGAAGCTCTTTCGGTGTATGATTTAGAAGTGAAAATGCAAAATACAGTAGGCTTTTAATGTTATTGTGATTCCAACCTGCTATACATTTTAATGACCCTTTCTATACTTGACCCATTACCACTCCCGACAGATGAAGTTAGTTTTCTTCTTTATGGCAACTGTTAATGGTTGGCAATTTGCATATTGTGTCAGAGTTTAAACATTTTGGATTCAGTGCTGGTTTGTTAAATGTATAATAAGAACTGGTCAGAACAACTATTTCAGTTTGATTGATGAAAGATCCTTCCCCAGGACTGTCTACTAACTACTATCCGTCCAATCGTATTCAGTGAACTAATGCCACTACTGGTATTGTGATCATAACTACACTATTATAATGTCAAACATCACATCTTTAGTTTTTGTCTTTAGTACAGCTTTGCTCCAACATCATCCTCTCCTTCAGTCTCTCACTGACACTTGTAGGACAGATGCTCTTAGACAATGCCATTTTGGGTGTACACTGAGCACATTCTTCTTCCTTTGGGACACAGTGGTGAGAAAATAGCCCATAACTGAAAACGAGTCAAGGCAGGCCACAAGCCAGTGTCACTGAAACTGAGACTTTATTGCCCCAGTAGGAAACAGAATGGTGCAAATGATGGCGCTGCCCAGTCCAGCCAAGGACGAACAGGTGCTAAAAGCCATAAAGTCACAAATATTGGATGCTTACTACTGTCCATTATCTCTTATAACTTAACAGTAATAGTAAAACATGGTTATAGTGGGGCCCCAGTGTTCCTCAGAACCCAAGTTCCTCAGCTAAATTAAAACCACATGTTCCCTTTGAAGTTGATTTAAATTAAAGTTAGGCTTTAATCAGGACGCTCACCATTAAGGCTAACTTAAAGCTAGGTGTCTAACATTTTGTGTGCGATCAGTAACACTTTATCTTTCCACCAGAGTATACTGCCTAAGTAGCATTTGTGACAAAATCCAAACTTCTGTGTACTGTCTGAATCTAATGATAAATAGTTTTAACAAGAACCAAAAGCAGTCTGATTGACTGTGTTTGGGTGGTCAACTTCTGATTCACTTTGCTTTTTAAAAAGTTCTTTTAAAGCTATGGTTGAAGCCAAAACCTTATAAATCTTTTCATTCATACAGAAATGGATCATAACAAACAAACAAACAAACAATGATTTCTTTATAAATTAAAAAAACATAGGCTATATACTGTATTTTCCTGTGATAGCCAACCGTCACTGAATTCTCTGGATTCTTTGCAAACAGAGAACAAGTAGGTGTGTTTAGCCTAATGGAGGTCGGCCAGTGAATTGTGCGTGTACTTCCGCTTTAAATGAACAAGCGATGCTGAGCCTGAGCAGTCTCCAGTCGACGCGCAACCACTAAAGATCAGCTTTTACGCTCATCATTTACCCACACCATCTTTGCTGGGACTAATTTGTCACTTAACAGCTGTTTGTGTGCGTAACAAACAAACGTGGGTCAGAAAATGAGACTCGGAGACCGTCTAAAAGCTGCTCACCTCCACTTGTTGATATTGTGGCATTTCGTGCGTAATTTGGTCCAAACTAATGCGCCACAGTAAAAAAGAGGAAAGTTTAAGGCGCTTCTTTGGCTGGCAGGTGGTGAAGATGTCTGGAGAATAGGCGCGTGTGTGTCGGCTCACATTACTCGTCGCAGGTGGAGAGAGAGAGAGCCGAGAGCGCGCGCCGCTGGAAGAGACAGAGGAGGCGGTATGGGGAACCAGGTGGACAAGTTGTCTCATTTAAGTTACGCCGAAGTTCCTACTGTGGATCCAAACGGCGTGGACGCGGAGGACGGACCGAGAATTGGCGTTTCTTATATATTTTCTAACGATGAAGAGGAGCAGGAGGAAGGCTGCGCGGGGAACGGATCACAGAGGGACCCAAACCAGGAAGAGAAGCCGTTCAACCCCGGGGACGAGGTGCGGTGCGTCGTTTACAACCGAGACGAGTGCATCTATGAGAAGAGCGCCAAATCCACCAGTCTGGACGTGTATTCCCCGGAGAACCTGCTAAACAAGTGTAAACCCGGGGACTTGGTGGAATTTGTGGCCACAGGACAGTGTCCGCACTGGGCCGTGTACGTGGGGGACTTTCAGGTGGTGCACTTGCACAGGACGGAGATCAAAAACAGCTTTCTGACCGATGCGAGTCAAGGCAAACGGTGTAGGATTGTGAATGACTTTTATAAATTCAAAGCTCTTGGGGCGGATATGGTGGTGCAAAACGCCATGGAGCAGGTGGGACTCAAGGACCAAGAACTGAGTTGGAGGAATTCTGAGTGTTTTGCAGCATGGTGCAGGTTTGGAAAGAGGGAGTTTAAAATTGGAGGAGAAATACGCATAGGGAAACAGCCGTACAGATACAACATCTTTGTATCAGACAAACTCTCGCACGTGTTGGAGTTTCAGAGCCTCGAGGACATGATTTTTGAAAAGCGTAGACACGACCGTCAGGGCAGGACATCCGTGTTACAGGAGCTGGCAGGGCACAGGAGCAGTGTTAAACAAGCGCAGAGTCAGCCTGTGCAGGACGCACTGACCCACAGCCAAATAACAGACTTCACCAACTACTTTTGAACTGTAGCACACTCTCATTGCCTGTCCCTGTTCTCTTCACATGACAGTTTATTGCCTTAAAGTATCATCATTTCAAGCAGTGGTTCTCAAATTACGCACAAAGAATCACCAAGTGTTAAAAATATATATTTTAAAAGCTCTTCAAGCAGTTTAATTCTGCTCCAAAATCACTAATAAGTAATAATCTTCAATGTCACAAAATTAAGTAGGCCACAGCAAAACCAAATGATGCTAGAGTGTAATCAGGATACAGGATATCCATGGACTTCGCTTCAGATGGGCCCCCTTCCCAGCACCTTTAGTACATGCAACATTTGAGAACCACTGCTCTTAAGTCAAATGGCCTTAGTTATGTGGAATCAGAATGAAATTACACAATTAAACTGCTAATTATTCGTATCTCGGTGTTGTATTCTTTTACATAAGGACCCACACTGTCTGTTTTTGTTAGTGTCTGGAAGCACATACATTGATTTCTTGCAGTATTTTAATATGAGTAACAAAAATGTGTCATTGGTAATCTGAGAGAGGAGACAACATCCAGTCTCCAGCTCAGACCATTGAAAACAGATGAATTAACAGAAGGATCATTTGGATGACAAGCCTTTTACAATCGCTGCAATTACTGTTTCATAACAGAAGCGGCTCAGACCATCTGCCTGTTTCAACAGAAACAAAAGTGTGGTGTGTGGTAAGCACACAGTACTATAAACATAGACTACGATAGTTATTGCACACACATTTGTGTTAAGTGTTTTCATTACGGCTCTGAAAAAGCAAACATAGGTGCTTCATTGTCTCCTGCCAACATCAGCTGAATGTCCAAAACATTTCACAGTACAAGTGTCCACTCTAATAAAACCTTTGAGTATGAAAAGACTATTATTAATAAAAAATAACAAAGGTTTCAAAAAACGATTTTTGGATATTATTAATTTTATTATTTATTTTTTTTTTGTGATAAAATTCATACAGTGTCAAGACTCAAACCATGTTCTTGACTAGAGCCACTCATACTCGTGCTTATTGACACAGACAAGCTGGATCTAATTTTACCATTAAATTTTTTATTATGATAGTTTAGAAAAAATGAATCTTAATCTATTTTTTATTGTAAGTTACTGTTTTAACACTTTTGTTTCATTCACACGTTAAACACACAAAGTATCATAATTTATTATTAGTTTCAGGATTTTCTTTAGTGCAGTACATTTAATGATATGTGATAAAGAGCTCTAAGATAAAAAACAAAAACACATTAATTTGATAAAACTTGCTGTGAATATTAACCACATTTGCATAAGTACTCCCTGTTATTAGTCATTAAGCTCATTTTGCAAAGAGTGATTACACCTGCTGTGTGGTCTCTGAGTGTCTCTGTGCACGATGGAGACACACTGGCCCTTTGTGCTCAGTGATGCTCCGAAACTCTCCCAAAGCCCCGAGCAGCACATACGATAATAACACGTCATATCGTCACGGCAATGTTATGAAATATCACACACAACATCAAGTGTGTAATCTGAACTTCTGTCTAATACTGATTTAGAAAAGGTGCACTCACTGGAGATGTTAAAGCTTTTTCTCCGTGGAGACACACAGGGGTCAGAGGTCAAGGTACATGTGTAACTGGATACATACTATTCTTGTCAGTGCAAGTTCAGATGCTTTCAACAAAAATCATTGTCTTTTTTAAATTATTTTTTGTGTGAAATGATTGAAAAGAGTAGGGAGAGACAAAAAGGAAAAAGTCACAGATATGATTATAACACTGAGATCAGCACAGACTCTTTTGCAACCTAAAACTAAATATTTGCACTAATTTGTCAAATTGTCAACAATTGTGATTAAAGAATGTCAAGCTCAAACTTTACACAAGTAAACATTTTTGTAAAGCTCAAACTTTAATTGTGCTGTATCCGATTTTTACGGTCTAAAAGTTTAATTATAATACTTTTTCCTGCAGTTCACATGTTTTCTCATTTATTTACCACTTCACCATGATGATTAGAAGCTCTTTTCACAACTTTCAAGAGCCAATTGCACTAACTGCACGCTAAAACAACAATAAACACTTTTTTTTGTTTTGTTTTAGGGAACAAAGTGTTCCGTTAGTAGACATAGAGGTGACACTTTTTCAGGCAAATAAATTGTTGACAATATGTGTATACTGCAGTACAACATAGTACATACAACATGTTTATTCATTTTCACAAGCTTTTTTAAATTATCATGTCAATATTTTGCACCATGAAGTCATCAATCATACTGGTCTGATTATGTTGTTGTTTAGTACCAATCTAAATTGCCTGGCTCTTTTGGTAAAAGCTTTTGTTTTGTGTTTTACAATGTATGTTTTCTGGTGGTCGTTGCCTGGAGCAGTGGTCTCTGCTGAGTGACTTGAGACGCACAAGAGGCAGGTGGCTTCATTGTCTGCTGCTGATGTTGTTCTTCCCCATGGCAGCTCTTTCTGGCACCACTTCTGAATCTGCCCAGACCATTTTTCTTGCTAGTATCTCGAGCCAAGATCACATTCATTGAGCTGTTCATTACCTTAGCCCCATTGTGATTGGATGATAGTTTTTAGCAGCAGTTTTATTCCTGAGCTGTACAGTTTAAACCTTGTTTGTGGTGTGGGAAGCAGTGAGTCACTTTGAAATATAAAAGCCGCATTACCATATTGTAACCTACTGTTAACGCACCATTAGGCCGCTAAATCACAGGACGCAGGAGCAGGGCGCTGGTGTATCAGAGGACACATACAGCTGAGAGCTTCATTTTCTCTTGTTTATGAGCTTAAATAGATAGAACATGGTTTTAATCAGGAATTACATCTGTACTTAAATATCACTGGGTTTCTAATTAGTCTAATACTATTTTCCTCATAAACATGAAAATTGCAGCAACTTTCATGAGGCTGCCAGAGCAATTACTTTTCAAAGTGCCATGTTCTTAAAAATACACAATTGTAGCATGCCACATTTACAATTTTCAGATTAGTTATGAATGCATGTAGAGATTTTTAATGACTGCCATCTGCTTAGGCTGTTATTTTCCAAAAGGGCTGCTCTGACTTTGTTCTCACATCAACCTTTTTAGATTTGAAGTACACAACAATAGTACATAATTACCTGACATGGCTTCAGTGTTCAACAAAGTGTTATTATAATGTCAATGAGACGTCGATGAGTCTCACATGTACAATGTGTCTTCTCTGGTTATTGGAGCGTACCATGATGTGATGTAAATGACACGTAATGGTGTGCTCTTGGCTCTTCCTTATAGAGCTTATGGACTCAGACTGGCCACAGTAGCACAGACAATAAGTGCACAGACAGTGTGAATGGCACATGCCATCTGTCTGAGGCGAGGGACTGAGGTGAGGCCCTGAGTTCACATCAGTGTTGAGCCGTTCAAATGCATCCATCGATCACTGCGAGCCACATGTCTCAGTATGAGCGGAGGTCCTGCCTGACAGCTCTGGTAATCATAGACACACATTTGCAGAAAGAAGGGAGCTGGATTTGGGTTTGGTCTGTTCTCTGTGCCCCCAGTGACTTAATCAGCCTGAGCCTGCATCGTGTGAGCACAGGGCCGCCTCTCTCACCTGTCTCTTCACACAGGCCATTTGCTCACACAGATTGTCAGTGTGCCCTGCTTCCAGTACTAATGATGCTCTGGGAGGTAGAGGCGCTGTCACCTGCTCTGCCTCAGAAAGACTCAAGTGACTCCTCTGAGAGCTGGACAGCTCAGAGCTGGCTGCAGTCAGGTCATATTCACATTATACACTTATTGTCGCTTTAAAACTCTGTTTCTTTATCACTTCTGAGTCTGGGGAGCAAATTAGACCAAATGAGCTTTTTCTATCAGACTTCAGCTCAAACAGGCAGATGCTGAGTGTGTAGACACAGCTGCTGTGTAACTGTGAACGTTGACCTTTACACTTTCTCTAATTAGGTGATTCTGTAGTGGAAGTTAAATTTCCATTTTATTTCTTTTCTGTAACTGAGGGTGAAATTAGAAAGGGGTGAGCCTCATTATTTCACACCAAACTGTTGCAGACACGACACAAACTCTGTTGGAGGCTGATGCCTCTGGAGCCACAGACGCACAGCCCTTTAGATCCTAACCTTGAAACGCACTCACCCAGGGCTGAGCGCACAGAACACAAGTCTGACTCCCTGTGGAGAAAATAGCTGTAGGTCAGAGCTGAAATAAAGACACAGAAAGAAGATATATGCTTCATCAAATCTGGCAACGATAAACTCCAACCATTCTGACAAGAATGTCCATTTTCCTCCAACATGTAAGGCAAACAAAATCTATTTTTCAATGGTTTTCAATAGAAGGCTCTGCCAGTCCAGTTCACACCTAATTCTCTTAATAAGAACCCCTTGATAAAGACATTCTTGCCTGATGTCTTTCAACTGCAGTTAGTTTTAGAACAAAAGATATGTTATGCATGAAATCAGTGTGAATAAAGCACAGTCAGACTCTACAGTTAACACATACTGCTGATCCAAAAGTGGGAACACTCATATTTATTTGGGCATCAATCTCAGGGAGTTTTGATTTCAGCTTCCTGTTAATTGCAACATTTTGAGTAGAGTTGGCAGTAATAGGCTCAAACTCTCACGCTCGCTCACTGCACTGTGTGAGTCAAAGCCCTGCAAATCCAACGCTTTGAGAAAGTTGATTACAAAACAACAGGAAAACAAAGGATCATGGCTGCACTGATTAGCATGGATGTTTTAGCAGCAGGTAATTCACAGAGCCATGAAGGGCTACAATTAAAATAATCTGTAATTACTTTAACACTGATTTGAGTTGATATGTGGTCAATTGGGATAATAGGTAAAGTCAGTTTTTAGCCTGCGGGAGACAGAAGTTTAGAAGATATAAAATTAACATCCACAAGAGGAAATTATTTTTTCTACTCTGATTTAACTTGCATTTGCATTTTTTATTCCTATAGTAACGTTGTCATAAAGCATTGAATGTGCATAAACAATTAGAATTGGAATATTGAAATCTGAAAGCGAGTGAGAGTCAGTTTTAAATTGTCAAGGTTTAAAATGAAATGTAAATGTTATCAAGATAGTATAAACTCCAAAACCAAGTTTGATGTTGATGGTGCTAAGACCTTTATGTCCCTCTGAAAAGACTTTAAGTGCATTAAATAAAAATAAAAAATACAACTTTAGAAGCAGATTAGACTATTTTGTTGTGAAGAGTAAAGTAACCAAGAAACTAAATATTTAGAGAGAAAAAAAAATGCATATGTCTATTCATTGCATTTGTGGGAATAATCAATCTGTTTAATAGAGATAAGTCAAGGCTGTGTCACTAAAGATTTGAGGTGTAACAGGAAGCTGAATATTATGCATGCTGCAATGGTGACTTCATAATATTTTGCTTTAGACAAGTTATGTTCAAGTTGAAGAAGTTTAGAATCCAATATTCCACTCTACTAATAGGAGTGTGTTCATGTTTGTTTCTGTCCTTAGCCTTTCTGTAAATACTCTAAACAGCTTGTGCAGAAGTATCCAGTTTTCCTCGGCTTGTGTCAAGGCCTGGGCACAGGTTCTACACTTGTTTGGACTGTAAATAGTCAGTTTGTTTACAAGTTGTTTTGCAGAGTTGCAGAGCACGTCTCCCACACCTGTCAGCGTTTCCTCTGGAGAGCAGTTTGCACTATTTAAATTGAGAAGCAGAAAACACATACATCTCGACTAAAGGTGTCTTGACAAGGTCCTTACCTGTAAAAACCAGAGTGTTAAAAGTGTACGAGGCTTTACAAAAATAGGCTCACTGATAGAACTTGATGATAAGCTATTGTTAACCTATAGATTCAACCCTTGTCATAAACAATAACATTAGATTTGAGAGTGCTAACTTAATTTTCACCTGAATAGATATTTTCCCAATAACGTATATCTGAACTGGCAGAAAACAGATCTTAATCAAACATAACAGAGTACAATATCCATCTGCAAATATGCACTATTCTAAAACTAGCTTATCTGGCAGCATGGTAGAATAAGTAAATAGATGTTTAATAGTTAATAAAACGCCTATGAATGATGATTTAAAACAATCTTCCTAATTTATCAGAATGAGGGAGGGTCTTTCTTGATGAAGTCCATTTTGTTCAAGATCTGATAAAAAGCCCCATGTTAAAGATAAAAAGAACACTGTAGCCTTCTTATTTAATAAAATCAACCATTCTGGGATGAATCCTACTCAGCTTCAACTCTAAACTCCCTAAAGCTCCTTTTTAGTGCTTTGTATAATTTACTACAAAAAATGTAGGTGAAGATTGTGTTTTTCTTTTGTGCAGAGATGGTTCTCATTATGCTCAGAGTCTAACTACAGGGATTAAGTTTCTCAAAAAGTCCAGCCATTTGCTTGTGGCTGCTTGTAGTTTGAATTTGACATGGTTTTAGTCAGGCATTTTAAACAAAAAAGTCCATAATGATAAGGGTTAAAAGCACCATTACATATCAGTTTTGTTGTGTTCAAAACAAAAACTTCAGCGCGTAAAAAAAAAAATTACCTGCTTTTCATTTTAACCCATTCATACAGAATTTTTCTATGCCTGTTTATTTCACTTCCATTGCTACACTTGTCAATTTAGGGCCACAACAAAAATAGTAAATCTGCCTCGCGTACTTGGATAAGAAGGATTAGCAATAAAAACATCTTAATGACACTACTAGTGACAGAGAAATCCTCCGTAGTGGTTTTAATGCTGGGAAAACTCAAGGCCAGTTTCTTGGTTGCCTGGAGACCAACCTTTGTCCAAGAAGGATCCTGTCCATTCAGGCTGTTGGTGCCGAGATCAGGGGGGTGGGAATCTTGATCTGCAGCGTTTAGCATTCACATCACCTATAACAGATTAGAAGTCAATGCTAAGAGTTTCTATGAGGCATACTTTTGTTTAGATTTTTGTGTGTATAGGCCTATTGACTGCCATCAGCGTTCCTTGTTATCCTGTGTAATGTAGCTAGCCATTACATAAGCCCTATATTTTAAATATTGTATAAAAATGACAAATATAAGTAAGTTTGTAACATGTATTGAATAAAGTTGTTAAAATATAATTGACTCTGTGCACAGAACTTCAGTTGGCTTGTGTACGTTCAAAATAGCTAACTTCTGTACATACGACCATTTCCTGTTAGCGTTAGCATTTAGACACAATCATGTCTCTTTTTTAACACACAAGTGTCCTGTGGTGAAATATTCCTCTAATATGTAAAGTCTTTAACATGTTTTCTGTAACATTCACCACGACTGTCTGATCTAAAGAGTATTTATTTGTTTTAAACTGATGTTGTGAAAACCTCATGGAAGAGAATTGAACAGGAAGTGGTTGTACGTACAGAATGTACTATTTTGAACAAAAAACAAGCCAACTGCACAGAGCCTATTGTACAGAATTACCTGTAAAGAAAAGAAAAAGAAGGACAAGTACAAAGTGAATTTACCTGTAAAAACTCACCTCATTGTCTGCCTCGGGTGCGCAAGCAAAAAGAGTCCCCGGGGAACTGGAGCACCTTACAAAGGTTCCAGGGCAGACCATTGTCAGGAGGACTTTTTAGCAGTTTTAAATCATGGTTGTTAATTGACATTTCACTGCTAATTTAAAAACAGAATATATATTTTGCATATTGATTGAGTTAGTAATACACTGTTTTCTACTGTGTTTTTTACCTTTTGTTTGAAAGGAATGGTAAATTGTACTTACCTGCTGGAAATTATGTAACTGTCCAATTAGTGAGAAGACCTATAAAAGTTGCTTCAAGGCAT
Organism: Mugilogobius chulae; assembly: GCA_038363315.1. Classification (NCBI taxonomy): domain Eukaryota; kingdom Metazoa; phylum Chordata; class Actinopteri; order Gobiiformes; family Gobiidae; genus Mugilogobius; species Mugilogobius chulae. The sequence continues at coordinate 30,079,390 of CM076408.1, forward strand.
CTGTGGCCATACCTACTTGTGAAAGCCTGATCCCGTCAAAGCTCAGAAGCTAAGCAAGATGGGGCCTGGTTAGTACTTGGATGGGAAACCGTTAGAACACCAGGTGCCACAGTGGGACGACAGGAGTAGATTGTCGTTGTGTCCTTTGGCAAGACACTTAACTCACAGGTGAGTGGATGCTAGATTGTAAAGTGCTTTGAGTGCCTGGAAAGTTAGAAAAGCGCTATATAAATAGATCATTTACTTAGTTATTGGGCTGTATGGACATGCTGCTGCTCCTGTTCTTCGTAAATATGTAAATATATGTCACTGGGATTCTCCACAAAATCTCGACTCAGCTCTGTCCTTAAATCATTAAGGTTACTATCACGGCGTTTCATTCTGTGTTCTTAATTTTTGTCAAAACACTTAAAAAATGTGTTGGGTTACAATTGCCATATCAAAAATATTTAATCGACGCAAACAATAAAACTCTCCCCACGTATAATCAATGAATAGGCCTATATTAAGCCAAATTTTTTTTTCATAATATTATGAGAGGAAAAGTTGGGTACGCAGCTTTAATGAATCCGTTCGCCCTGTTGTAGTGTCTTACCCTTTGACTCTCTCTACATGTTGCAGTCTTTGGCACTTCGCTCTCATTGTGCTCACGCTGCGATGTTCTCTACACAAATGTAATTACAGCCTGACATTGGGCTTGGACCCCAACAAAGGGCCAATAATCATCTGTTAGAGTCGAGGCATGCAGCTTGTGACCAGGACAGAGGCAGTAGTGCTGAAAAGTAATTAAAATCACCCGCAGCGAGGAGCCATGCAAAGTGCCCCCCCACATTCTGTGTTTACGTCCTGTCTTGTTTTCTTTCTTACGCTCACACACTTTTCTGTCTGCTTCAGTGCTTCTTCCTCTAAAACCCTTTATTTGTCCATCATTCCTAATTACTATGTGTCTACTTTTTTGTGTCTCTGAACCACTTTCACCTATTTACAATACAAGTTTTTAAAATGTATTTTTATAAAATTCTAAATACTGTTTTTCAACTGTCCAGTGTACAAACTTGTCTTGTATAAATGAGAAATATATAGTTTTAGAAAAAAGTTATGCTTAATTTCTAATTTATTTTTATCTTTTTTTTTTTTTGCAAAATCCAATTTTACAATAATGTTTCAATGTGCGACAGTTAGACTAAATATCTTGCTTGGCACCTTTATTAAAAAAAAAAAAAAAAACACATCGCAACATTTGATAAGTTTGATAAGTTAGAAGTAACTGAACTCTGGGTATGTAGTTTATTTAATGGAGACCTATTGTGATTTTTTCGTATATTTAGGAAGAAACTTTGTTACATTGCACCAATAATTCATATTTTGTTCATTGCAAAACACAAACATTTGTTAAATCGGCTTAGAAATCGATGAAACAGGTCCATTGACTTTCTGTTCAAAACGGCAGAATTGTTAAGTCCAGCCTCTTCATTGTAAAAGTTAACTTTAATAAGCCACTGATTTAAAAAACTTTTTTTTTTTGGTTATTGGAAAGTGTGTACATGACAGTGTTGAACCCTATGTTTTACTCGCCATAATTTTTGAGCAATTGCAAGTAAATACAGACAAGTGGGTGGGGATAGGTGGTAGGTGAAGACAGGGTTTTTCTGAGCACTGGAGCATTTTCTGCAGGACAATATAAGATTACTCAAACATGCATGAATCAATCCAATTTTGGGTAAACTAATGATGAGAGAACACTGTTGTACATTTAAAACTCAGAAAAGTAGATTTCTTTGATTGCTTTCCATTTTCCAGTTTTACTTCTAAGTTCTCATTGGAATACCAGTTTGAGGTGCTTCGCTTTTATTGGCATGCTGAGGGGAGATTGAGCTTATCTTGAGCTAAACCCTTGTGCTATGTAGGGTGAAATCAGGTAAATTGAGCCATCAGGTAAAATGAGCCACTTAAGGTCTGAGCCCCCTGGCTCCTAAATAATCCACAGCCAATGAATGCAAAGTATATTAAATTGTTGCCCTGCTTCTGCTGTATCAAAACCACTTGATCTGATTGGTGTGTGGCTGATGTTGTGGGCGGTGCAAAGATTTAAATCCAGGCTGCAGAGGGTAAAGGTGAGAAAAGTGCACTGGCAGACAAAGCTTCTTTGAAAATGATAAGGTTCATAACTTTTGAAAAACAAACAACACAGTTGTTTAATGGTATTAATGTTAAACATTTTAGTCCCATGAGCACAATTCAATGTGTATTTTTCATTGTGGAACTTTTAAATTTTAATAAAACTCCTTTAAAGGGGTGGCTCATTTTACACGAGTGCTGTCAGTCAAATTGAGCCAGGCATTTCAGCTAAAATGAGCCACCTTTATATAGGCTTTTTACAATGCAAACTGATAAGGACTAGTGTTAGAAAGTGCATTTAATATGTAAACATGTAGATTTAATGTGTAAATGTGTTTTATTGTCATAAATGTTTGTGAAATGTCACCTTATGTCAAAAGTCTGATGGGTGTTACATTTTAACAGGAAGCAAGAAGCAAAGATGGGAAGAAGACATGAAAATATAGGAGCAGAAAGAGAAAAGGAGAAGGAACAACAAGACTTTGGAGAAAAGAGACAGGACAATATCAGCAAAGGAAGGAAAGGAGAAGAAAACAAGTGAAGTGGAAATAAAAAATAATAATAATTACAGGAAAGACTGAGATAAAGAATTTAATAATTTTAGTCTTAAGTGCTGAGTTGTAAACAAACATGCAGGTTCTGTGTAGGACCCTCCTGACCCAAAGGAGCCTAGATAGAGTTATAATGTTTGTGCAGGCCACTGAAGACTGCTGTGAGAATCTGCACAACTTTGTTGAGTTCATGTGACTTCACGACATTCTCCAAACCAATAAAATGAGTCTTGTTTAGTTTGTTGTAATACAAACATGAATGGGTTTAGTCACCAGAAAAAAATCACCAGATTAAATGTAAATGTAAAACAACAAAATGTGAAACAAGTGTTCACTTGTCAAAGTAAAATGTGATCACATCACATGTCATCACAATTTAGAAGTGAACAGAAACTATTGGCTCCACGAGAGGGAAGACAATAACATTTGCAAAGATGAATACTTATTTTTTCAGAAATAAAATCTATGTTTACGCTCAAAAAAAGGGAATATGAGTTATTCTCATACTTTACAATGGTATTTTAATGATATTTTTCACTCTGTTACTAATCAGTTTAGTATCTTTTTAATTTCAATATTATTTGCTTACAGTCATTTTTTGCATGTTTTATGCTCTTAAAATTCTATTCAAGTGAATGTATCTTATACAAAACCTAAAACTACACTCATTTACATAGAAATTTTGGTGGCTCATTTTAGCTGACGAGTGACTCGTTTTACCTGAACGTGTGGCTCATTTTACCTGATAATGGCATAATAAAATATTTTAGGAATGCTGAGCTTTCAAAAGCTCTAGCACCTAAATAATTAAATTTATTTTTCTGAAATCCATCCTAATATATAACAGGCAACATAGAATACATGTAATCACTCTAATTAGTATCATAGAGTGGTTTATTTTTTTGATTCAACGCATTTACCAAAAAGTGGCTCAATTTACCTGACTTCACCCTAAGTATTGAAAGATTATCCTGTTGACTGCTTTGATAGAGAGAGAGAGAGAGAGAGAGAGAGAGAGAGAGAGAGAGAGAGAGAGAGAGAGAGAGAGAGAGAGAGAGAGAGAGAGAGAGAAAGAGAGGGGTCATTCAAGTCTCATGTTTTGTTCAGTTTGAAGTTGCTTGTTGTCTGTGTTACTGCTTCTAATGTAGCACTAATCTAAATGTTTTTATTATTAATATTTTGATTGTGACAGTATGTGTGATTAAAGTATAAAAGTGTCACGCAAAGATGTTATATGACAATGCAAAACATTAAAAGTCTAAAGAGACATCACAAAAAACTAACTAACTAACTAACTAACTAACTAACTAACTAACTAACTAACTAACTAACTAACTAACTAACTAACTAACTAACTAACTAACTAACTAACTAACTAACTAAATAACTAGTGCATTATATCTTATCAAAGCCATGTGAGTCAGTATGTGACTCCTTGGGATAAGAGCTGATTGGTTCTGCTGAAAGTGGTAAACCTGTTTCACTTTTGTGTCAGAAAGACCTTTTCTGCTTGTAAAAAGATGTTGTAACGGCGAAGGAGTTTAAACGTAAAATATAAACGTTTTCACAATTTGAAAAATAGTCGCTCAACATCACTAAACATTAGACGTCGTGTGGACGTGCAGATCAGGTCTATATTACGTCGGTCGGTTCACGACCTAATCACGACCATAAAACGACGTGCAGATCATGTCCACTTTCTGAACGTCTAAATATGACCTCATTTAGACGTCAATTTACAGTCGAAAATTTGGACCACATACATGTGTCATTTTTGGACGTCATGGGGACGTCTAATTCAGGTGCAGGAAAATTGCAATACAAATTTTACATTGTTGTTATATTTTCCCTAATAATCATTATTTTGATTATTTGTGAATAGATATTGGGCTTATAATAATTTCAGTACATACTTGGTATTTTGTTATCAATTTAATTGGTTATTTTAGATGTATTTCTCTTTGGAGTTGCAATTTGTGTACAATTATATCCTAATCATTCAAAAATGATTATATTTATGAGTTCAACCATCACCCAGTAAATGCCACTCTGATTGGCCCACAACAGTAAACGCCGCTCTGATTGGTCCAGTCAAACCAGTGACTGGGCGCGAAGCCCAGACGGCTGCATTTGAGTTTCCAATTCTACCGGAGCACCGTACAGCCGCACAGCTCTGCCCAGGACGCTGAGGACACCACACTCGTGTTCAGTGCTTGGTTTTGTGACAGACAGAAGCATGGACCAAGAAAGGCTGGCTGTATTTTTCGGTATTTTTAGATAAGAAGGACGCTAGCGTGGCTAACGGCTAACGCTAGCAGCGCGGCTAACGATGAAGCACCACTGGATTAGAGAGGTGAGTGTGTTAAAAGTTATTTGCATTGTGATCAGTGATGACAAATAACTGTCCTGTTTTTGTTTGTTTTCTACAATAAACCTTCAATGTGAAATTTTAAGGCTGTAATGCTAAAAGCTATTATTCTTAAGCTAACGTTTTTTCAGCAGCTCAAATTCTTAATGCTAGAATATAGCTAGTTAACATTAATGCTAAATGCAGCATGAGTAAAGCCACTTTAAAGATAAACTAAATAACTGAATGGAACTGTTATTTCTGAGGGAAGACTCTGCAGGTGATTAGAAAAAAAAAAACTATCACTGTGAAACTATGCTACTAAAATTTACCAAGACAAATGTAAGTTTTACTTTATGACATGTCTTCAGAGACAAACAAGTTTCTGTGTAGAAACACATGACCATAACAGGGTCGGTAGGAGAACCAGGCAGTAAGACATCAGTTTTATTTTATTGTGGTGCCTTGTCTGTAGTAATTTTACACAATACGTATTAATGCAAACGTGTCATGGTGAAACCTGTGTTTTTCACAATGAATTGACTTTGATTCTGCAATTATGATTGGACTTTCAGCCAACTAACATGAGATTATTTAAATATATAATATAATATTATATATTATATATATAATATATATATATATATAATATATATAATATATATATATATATAATATATATATATATATATATATAATATATATATATATATATATAATATATATATATATATATATATATATATATATATATATATATATATATATATATTATATATATATATATATATATATATATTATATATATATATATATATTATATATATATATATAATATATATATATATATATATATATAATATATATATATATATATATTATATATATATATATATATATATATATATATATATATAATATATATTATATATATATAATATATATATATATATATATATCGTGCTTTCTTTCTTTTACAGCAGCAGAATACTGGCTTATTTAAATAACTGGAGAGCTCCGAGTGTGTTGAAAGTTATGAAGAGACCAGAGACACAGAGATGAGCAAATGAACAGAAATATACACCTGACAAAAGAAAGAAATCCACAATTACCTGTTGAAGGAAAAAGCCACAGGATCAACTAAGAAACAGTTCTGATTTGGTGTGTATGTTGTTTAGTTAACTTAGTTTCCAAATGTTTGACGAACACTAGTTGTAATAAATCATGTATCTGTCATTTCAGAACTGTAAATTGAACCTTCACAACTGACAAGGTAAGCATTTAAAAAATTCAAGAGCCATGAGAAAAACAAAAAAAAAAATTTCTGTACTGTTGATGATCTTTGTGTTATAGTGAGGAGCAGTAGTTCTGGTGAATTGTCTCTTCAGACACACTCCCTTACACAACTTGAGAGACTGGATGTTGGCTGGATGTGGCAAAGCTGTTTATCAGGTATTTTTCAGTGGATGTTCAACTACAATGATGCACATGTGAATGTTGCTTTTTTTCTCACATAAATTATCACGTTTTCAATTGTTTTAAAGATGATTGCAAAGAAGCCAAACTAAAGCTTTCTAAAACCATTGAAATGACTGAGTACAGATGGAGACGTGTCCCCTGAAAAAGAACATTACAATACATCAATCACTTGATTAAATTGGCCAATTTATCAAATCAGTATAATTATGAATGGAATTAAACTGCATCACACACACCTAAAGTAAGGTTTAGTTCAGCTTCAGTGATATAAAGGTAGAACCCTGGGACACTTGCTCAGTCTGATTCAAAATAAAAGTCCACTGAGGCTAAATGGCATTTTGTCTTGTCTGTGCGGAAGGGTTTCTGCTCTCATTTGTAATGGTCTTTCAGCAACAGAGGAGCACATCCATGCTTCAATTAACTGCTCACTCTTTCAGTTTGACATCAATTAAATGAATACAGTTTGTAATTTGCTCTATCTTTACAGACATGTTGCAATACCGCATCCCAGATGAACTTCTGCTGTTGCCAAGACCAACACAGGATCATCAAGCCTACCTGCAGCCTTCATCACTCTGGCCCTTCGTCCTCTAGCCTGCTCAGCACTTACACTGACGACTTTTTCCTTTGGTTGCTCTGTGTTTTATCATAACATTTTAATTCACTTTATTACAGAAGTTGTTTTAAAATTTTCTGTCAAACACAAACTCCGTATAACTTTGTTGTCTTCATTTTGTGAAAGAGTCCCCATTTTAAATGTTCATAGTCCTAAATCAGTCAAGTGCTCTTTTTTAAAAGAGTTTGAAACTATTATTTCATAAGGCAAAGGTGTTGTCAGGTATCCTTGTATCAAATCATAGCTAATGTTGAATTTACATAGATGTTTTTTATATTGCTATGCTTTGTTTCATTGATTAATGTAGACTAATCTGTCATATAAAAATGTAAACGTGCACTGTGTAACATTCTGCATTTTAAACGTGAACTTACACAATTCAGTAGAAATAGAAAGTTAAAACCATCATTTGGAACTTAGTTATTAGTGATAATTGTGTATTATGGTAAAATGTTAAAAAAATAAAATAAAATACAGCTAACAACATCTTTTACATGGAAACAAAGGCTCATCTAGGAGAAATATTCTATTTGTGGCTGTGGACTGCACAATGCAAGCTTGTTAAAGTAAAACTACAAGTTATTTATTTAGTGCATAAAAGACATCTAAATGATTAAGAACTTTAATTACATTGACTAAATCTATTTTTGGTCAGAAAGATACACAGTGCACTGTTAGGTCCGGTTTTACACATTGATCAAATGTGTGGACATGTATGTGTTACAACTACAGTCAGTATTCATGCTTGAAATTGTTGTGATTCTATGTTTGATTAATAAAATTATGTTTTATTTAATTTCTGTGTAGTATGTGATGCAATAAGCCTAGAATAAAGGCATACAATTAGTTTAAATTTAACGTTGAAACGACGTCGATAATGACCTGATTTGGACCAGAATTAACCCTCTTTTCAACGTCCTGGGAACGTCAATATTTTACGTCTAAACGACGTCGAAAAAACGACGTCATCTGGCGTAACGCTCTACACCTTGAGCCGACCGTCATTCGACGTCCAAAAATTACGTTGAAAAGACGTCATTTCAACGTACCTTTGCTCAGTGGGAAGTACACCCATCCTCACCCAAATGCATTTGGTGAATCAGTGACTCTCTCACCACGGTGAATGTGTGTGCTTGTCCTTCACTACACTGTGATTAACAGGCCATTGCCCAGGTGTACACTGCCCCAAGCCCATAATGACTGAGTCAGCCACCAAGTGACAGAATGTGACAAATCAACATTCAGAGCCTACAACTAACCCCAAAGAGGACAGTGATCATGCCAGTGACTAAAAACTACTTTTCAAAGAAGATCAGTTTGAAATTTTACAAATGCTGTAATCTGTCTTCAGAGCTCAGTGTGATACTGTGATTCAAATGACTTCTGTGTGACCTCTAATGGTTGATGAACAGTCAGCAAACAAGCCCATTATTTATTTTCTCTTCTTCTTTATGTATGGGGATATTTGAATTAGTTGCAGGAGCCCACTGATCACTCGACCATGACTAAAAGCTTGCTTTTAGAGAGATCTACTCGTTTCATTTCCACCAGTATCAAATCACCAGGAACACACAAGGCCTTTTGTTTTACTTAATACGATGCAAAGCTACTACGTGTTCAATTTTGAATTTTTTCATTACTCAAAGAATAATTGTGGTTTATGTTAATACAATGTGTCAGTATAAATGAAACATACAGATACGATAGATGTGATATCTGTGATAAATATACCGGTTTATGTTTAACCACAGTAAAATGCACAGATTGAATAACACACAGCCCATTTCCTGTGTCAGAGGTGCCCTAGCAGGTAAATGGACCTAATGCTGCATATATGTACTCTGTATGTGACACAGAGCCTGTGGTGGAGCTCTAATGGCTTCCCTTTGGTTCAGTGCGGTGTCTCTACACAAACATGACATTTTATAAGCCATGGTTACCACTGGCCTTTATGTGAGCTAGTGTGTGCCATTTATGTGCAGTGGAGTGAGATTTAAGAGCAGTCTGTTTTTCCTGGTGGCTTTGGCAGGTTCTGGTGTGTGCTGTTGGCCCAAAAAGACTGAGCTCATAGACAGATGGATGTCACTGTTTTAGATATAATGTGGTTTACAGAGCCATTATAGACAAACATGTCATTCTTTTCATTTATTTGTTTGTTTTCATCGTGGCAGACCAAAGACCACAAGCAGCACTTGCCTTTGGCCTCCAATCAGATGTCCTTTATGATCATTCTAGATGAAAACTAGCTAGTTTTCAGTGTCACAGTAAATGGTGACAGTCTACTTCAACAAAAGAGTTATGCTAAATTAAATATGCTTACTTGGAGACTTTGTGCCTCTGCTTTGTATCATTTAGGCCGAAATTACTGTTAAAATCATTATTTGTAAGTGTACAATTAATATTAATTATTTATATTATGAATGTATCTCAGAACAAAAAAAGCCACTTCTTTATTGCCATTTTAAACGGTTAGCACCCGGAACTAGTTTAATCATGCATTGTTGAAATCTGTAAGAGGGTTTTGTGTTTAAGAGCGTTGTCTGTGTTTAATTCAAATTTGATAACAAATAAAACAACGTAAGAAAAGTAAAGCTAAAGCCATAATACATCCATGGCTTAAAATCGTACCGAAAGTGTGCTTCCGGTACGATTTTTAACATAGCTCCGCCCACAAACTGACGTAACCAGGAAGTGTCTCTGCAGTCCCCCTCACCTTTGCCCCTGGCTCAGGGCTGATCGTTGTGCACATGGTTGTGCACCCCTTCTCCAAAGCAGCAGCAGCAGCAGCAGCAGCAGCAGCAGCAGCAGCCCAACACCAAATTAACTACTTTGAAGTTTACAGGGATGAAGAATCATGAGGAGAAATGCTCAGAAAAGTTTGTTTTTTTCTTCTAAATTGTAGATGAATTAAAACACAGACCCTGAAGAAGGATCTTCTCCAAGCTATAAAGAGAAGTCAGGTGAGTAAGACTACAACTTGTTTTAGCAAATGTGCTTCATTGGTTGTGGTTCTTACTAACAAACAGTAATCACTTTTAAAACTATTAGCTTAACTTAATTTAGTGTGTCTTTTATTGTGAAAGAAGTCTTTCAGCAATAGAAAAATATAATCAATTAAACCAAAACAGTGCCGTCTAGTGGACACTAACGCGGACCCTTCCCAAATAATGAATAATGAAATAACTTAATTACATCCAATGCGTGTCTTAAGCTGATGTTCTTCATTATCACATTTATTTTTATTTCAGATACAGTGGGAAATCTGTGATTGTTTGCTCGATGCTTTCTTCTGGTTTAGTCTGTTGTCCCTGTTGTTGTTTTCTAAATACTGTCAAAAATTAAAGTCTAAAGCCTCAATTGTTTTTGTTTTGAGCAACGAAGTTTGTGAGAAAAACAGCGTCTGGAGGTCCTCATCACTAGCACTTGTCTGATCCTACTGAGATGGAGAGACTGTTGACCCAGAAATCACTTTAGGTGTATTTACCTCCTGCAGTGGTCCAACTCAAATGTGCCAAGTGAAGTGAAGTAACTTAACTTTAATTTATAGAAGATGTAGGCCATTTAGGCTATACTTCTTAAAGATGACGCTATGTTTTGTCAGGTACTTAGAACTGAGTTATGACACCTTACATTTCACTCACAAATGTGTTTTCACAAAATTGATCTAAAAAGGTTTGGCAGTAAACAGGTTCATTCATTTCAGGTTGATTGATATCGAGTTTAGCGCCAAAGAAATTTGACATTGTTTATTCATAAAAACAGAATAACACGACCCTCGAGAAGGAGTGGGTAGAAGGCTGGCTTATATTAACCCACCCCCATTTGTTACAATTTGTTGCGTATGGTTTTGTCTGTTTACAGACAACCACAAAAAAGACCATCAAAATTATATAAACTACATTAAATAACTACATCATTCAGCAATTATTTGAACAAAATACATATATTCAAAAGTGCTTGCCTGGAAAATCCAGACTATTCCAGCAACACAATTGCATAGTTGATATTGACATCTTACCCCACTACACAGCAGATTAGCATGTGCATGTTTTTGGTTTTGAAAAGGGGGTACGAGACTAAATATACCCTACAGTGTAGTATAAAATGTCTTTCTCACCAAAAACACTGGAGCTTTGTCTGTGAGTATTCAAACTCCTCTGAGCCTCAGAAAACAGTTTTTGGAATGTCCCAGATTTGTGATGTCATTGGTAGATTCGTGGATGCGCACAAATTAAACATTTTTGAGCAGTTCTGCAGCATTAGCATATCAGGACGATTTTATTTTTTGTATTGTAATTTCCTTTGCATCCAGTAAATTGAGCTGTAACTCAATTCCTAACATGGGAAGAATAACAATATTATTTGATGTAAATATTTTAGGTTGTAATAAGGTGTGCCCTATTTACCACTTCACGCTGGCTTGTGCTTCAGAATTTGGCATATTCCAAATGTCATAACTTTGATCTTAAATTTCACTTGTTTTTTTTTTATTCCTGGAGCTGTAGTTTTCTTGTTGTCCACGCGGAGGCAGCAGAGCTCAAGCCTCGTGCGTTCATTTGAACGACTCATCGCTTTGCTGCTGTGTTTGTGAACACGTCAGGTCCAAATACCAGTCACTTTACAAAGCATTTGCACTTCTCTGAACCACCGTGAGACCTCTGAGGGCATCTGTTTTCCAAAATAACTCTGGTCACAGTTGTTTAAAAGCTGAGAGTTTCCATTGCACCAACACATTGTTTGGATGTCAGTGATTTCAGGGAAGTATTAGCAGGTGCTTTGTGGCAATTCATCGTGCTCTTCATTTCAAACAATGTGATACAGTATTAATATTAGGCTGTGCTCAAAGATGTGTGTGTATGAATGTATAAGCAGCAGAGCAAAACTCACTTTTTTCTTTGCGTTGTTCCAATACTTCAGATATGCTTTTGAGCACACTCACTTTGAAATCCCATGATTTATGGACATAAAGGGGCACTGTGTAAGATTAAGAGGAATTTTAATTATCACATATAGTCCACAACTATTTAAATCATATTTATTCTTTACAACATGAATACTTAAGAGAGCACTGTTAACCAATCCACATCAATTGTGATACATTTATACGTATTTGAAATGTTTTATTACGGGCCGGAAAATGGATCATTGACGCTAGATGGCATCATGCTTAATAGGCAAAATGCATGTGAAAGGCTCCCTCTAGTGTTCAAAAGTGGAAATCACTTTGTTTGTTTGTTTTTCTTACATAGTGCCACTTTAAAGTGAAGCTAAACACATTTTTCTTTCTTTTTTATTTTTTTTGCAGTTTTTGCAGATTTGTGCAAACTGCAAATGAGCAAATTTCAGGTCAAAATAGTTATAAACCTGTTATGTGAATGTTATCTGTAGTCTGTGATATCAGCGTTGATCTTTCCAGTCAAAACTGTGCTGATCACAAACACCTGCCCGCCAATCAATCACAGTGCAGCCCTTCCTTTCACTGTTTCATCCTATTTAAACAAAAAGTTTAGCTAACTTTGCTTTTAAAAACAGTGCCGAAGATCCCATAAAATTGCAAATCTATAATTTTCTGAAAATATATTCAACTTTATCTCACAGACAAAACTTCAACTGTGTTTTTGACGAGGAAGCAATGTCAGAACAGGATCAAAAACTTTATGTCCATTTTGCACAATATGTGTTTCTATAAAAACTTGTAAACTAAATTCCGGAAATATGGCAACAAGTGGAAAACAATGATTTCATAATGATGGAGAAATTGTGATGAATGTTTGATTCTAACAAAATATGAAAGGTTTGAAAATGAATAGTTTGGTTTGCGATTGTATTTTACCTGATTTTCGCCTCTTAGCATACAGAAATGTTGCCCAGATTGCCATTGCTTCAGTAGGCTACAACTTATTCTTATACTGTTACACAATGTTACAGATTTGATGTTACAATGTTGATGTTAACTGTTAATTTTGAATTCTTAAATACATTTGCATCGGGATAAAATATCAATTAAAGTTGACATTCTTTTTACTTTTGCTTGGGAAACGATTTAAGAAGCTTTATTTTGTCCTTTTCTCACATTGTCAGTGGTTTATAAATGAGAACACATTATCTCAGACTATTTTAATCTTTATGGGAAATCTGAACAATCTCACACCACTGCTTCTTTTACTTTTGCCTTTTTACTTGATTGTTTTGAAGTAAGATGTCTTTTACATTTCATCTTGTCCCTTTTGTGTAAGTTTGAGCAGTAAACGAAAGCACTGTTTTTCAGATGAGGTCACTGTGAATGAGGGAAGTAGCCTTTATGACGACAAGTGTGTTAAAACCGGGGAATTAACGTCACGAGGAAGTCCGCCTCTTCCCCCGAATACTTCATGGTGAGGTAAGCTGTGATGGCTGATGGTGCAAATTACAAATACATTTACCTCACTCTGTCAACAAGACCTGTTACTGCTTCACATAACTTCTATCAGTGCTTAAACTGCAGATAGTTACTACAAATAGAAGTAAAATAAAATTCAAAGGGTTTCATGCCCTACTTTAATAGCTCTGTTGTTGGGCAATCAGTGACTTGAGGACAGACACTCTCAGCTCTCGTACTACTTAATCTGCTGCTTTATATAGCCAAAGACAGCTTGAGGACCACTTATAATATTAGTCTTTTGCCAGTCTAATGTAATGCTGCTGAGAAAGTAAACAAAAACGTAAAATTATACAGTATTTCAAAAAATGTAAATATGTGGTGCAAAATAGCTGATATTGGCAAATTACCAGTCTAAAAGTGCATACTTAGGTTTGTTTGTATCCATGGAGACGCTATTGTAGTATTGACAGTATTGACACTCTCTGACAGTATTGATACTCAATGATTCTCTCTGACAGTATTAATACTTAGTGATTCTCTCTGACAGTATTGATACTTAGTGATTTTCTCTGACAGTATTGATACTCAATGATTCTCTCTGACAGTATTGATACTTAGTGATTCTCTCAGACAGTATTGATACTCAATGATTCTCTCTGATACTATTGATTGTTAATGCTTCTCTCTGACAGTATTGATACTTAATGATTCTCTCTGACAGTACTGATACTTAATGATTCTCTCTGACAGTACTGATACTCAATATTCTCTCTGACAGTATTGATACTCAATGATTCTCTCTGATAATATTGATTCTTAATGCTTCTCTCTGACAGTACTGATACTCAATGATTCTCTCTGACAGTATTGATACTTATTGATTCTCTCTGACAGCATTGATACTTATTGATTCTCTCTGACAGTATTGATACTTAATGATTCTCTCTGACAGTACTGATACTCAATATTCTCTCTGACAGTATTGATACTCAATGATTCTCTCTGACAGTATTGATGCTTAATGATTCTCTCTGACAGTACTGATACTCAATCATTCTCTCTGACAGTATTGATACTTAATGATTTTCTCTGACTGTATTGATACTTAATGATTCTCTCTGACAGTATTGATACTTAATGTCTCTCTCTGACAGTATTGATACTCAGTGAATCTCTCTGACAGTATTGCTGCTTAATGCTTATCTCTGACAGTATTGATACTCAGTTCTTCTTTGACAGTATTGATACTTAATGATTCTTTCTGACAGTATTGATACTTAATGATTCTCTCTGATAGTGTTGATACTTATCGTATTGATAATTAATGATTCTCTCTGATAGTATTGATACTTAATGATTCTCTTTGACAGTACTGATAATGGCAACATAAAGCTTATCAAGTTTCTTTTTATAATCATATAAAAATCACTTGAAATCCAAAAAACAAAGCATTATCATGAAAAAGTATGACGTCATCAAAAATATCAATATCTGAGATCGGGCATCACAATATATCGCCAAATCAATATTTTTCAACACCCCTACGTAGTTCTGACCTGTAATTTTCCCCAAATGCTTGTCTATAGATTTTCTTAATGCCATATGATGAAACTATTCAAGCGAAGCAATGATATGTCTGTGGAGCTTAAGTTTGATCTGAAGTAATGGAGGTTGTAAGAAACTATCGACTGCTAAAAATTGAATAACTTCAGCTGTTTTTAGAAATAGTCCAAGCATAAGATTACATCAAAACTTAAAACTATAACAACTTTTCTATGGAGACAATAGGTGACACCAGCAAAAGCTACATATTGCACCTTTAAGGAAGTTATGAACTATTGGCAGTGATGTATATATTTTCCATAGACATAATTTACTTTGAATAATTGTGCTTTGTGTACAATACTTTACAAAAGAAAGCACACACACTATATTTGTTCTTTTTCATAATGTCTTTAGGTCTTATGCAGCCACTTGAATCTGGTATGTAGGCCTACTTCACTTACACTGGGATTACGCAAACCCCGTCCAGTCATGCCTGTGGTAGTCATAACATGGGGAGGGTGGAGACACGCAATGCTCTTATAGGTCCAACTATGATTCACCAGCTAACGTGGCATGTGATAAAAAAACAAGAGGTATTTTTCTCTAAACCATGTCCAGCTTTTCAGTACTTGACCTATAGAGATAAGAATAAACTCTGTTGCAGTGTATCCAGGAAAGACCCAGAACCTGCTGACATTTGAGTGTACGAGGGGTAAATGGCACACTGCGGAAAGGTCATTGTGAAGTGCGAAGACGGTGAGAGGGTTTCTTATAGATAGATTGATTGCCACATGGATCAAATTCCTTGAATAAATTCTTTAAAACAGGGCTATTCAAATGGCGGCCCAGGGGCCAAATGCGGCCCACTAAGATGTAAGTTGGTTTTGAAAGAAAAAGAAGATATAATTCAGGTACATTTTCTTTTGTATTTCTTTAAGAACACGTGTAATGTGTGAGTGATGTTAGATGCTCAAGTACCAGACTCTCGGGAGCCTTCAGTAGAAACACTTACCATCATTAACATAAACGACCCAAACCGCTCTTAAGTGAACTGGTCTGGGGGACCCAGGCTAATGGAAACGTGGCTTTTATAGTCCTGGTTTATTCTCGGGTCAGTTTTTGTGATGTATTTCCATGTCTAATGTAATTCAAATATAGACCAGGTTAGGTCCAGGATTTGGTATTGTCTCACTGTTGCTCCGCTCTGCTCTAGTTCAAGCCTTAGACCTGTTTTATTTTATTTTTTATTTCAGTGAAAATAGTAGATTTCTTGTAAATAGTATCATTTGGAGTTGTTTGTAGATGCTGGATGTAAAACACATTTGTAGTTCAGTTCTGTTGTCCGACCCTCAGACGACAACCCTCCGGAAAATGTGGCTGGCTGGTAAATATAGCTGAATAGTAATTTGCAGGAATGGGAAAAGAGAGGTTTGTCAAAGTCAAGTGATTATGAAAATGTGTTTTTTATTCAATAGCATCACACTTAAACATATATACATATTTACAGTCTATACAATGAATATACATACAGTATCTTGTGTAACCTGTTTGGAGCATAAGCCAGGTCGTGTCAATAATACATGTCACAGTGCAATAAAGGAATCTGTGCACCCGTGTCAGTTCACTCTACACCACAGAAGTCTAACTCTACTGTACATAAACTACTTCAACTACAAATATATTTTCACACGTTGGTTCATGTTGTTTGTCACAAAAAGCAGATGAAACCAAAGTGATAGGTATCTCATAGAAGTAATATTTTCCATGTGAGAATTAAAAATATGTAGCGTTTCTCAGATGTGCCAGACTTGACAGTACCAAAACAAAAGTGAAGCCTGTGTAGCTAAACGTCACTGAAACACTTCCCCGAGATCATGGCACATCATTGTCACTGCGCCCATGACGATGTCCCACATGTTTAACAGCAATGGAAGGTACTAAAAAGTAAAGTCCCATTTGGAGGTGAAGCGGTCACAACTGATTTTACAAGCTGAGGTCAGACCACAGCTCAAGTGTTGAGTCACAAGAAACATCAAATAGGACCAGACTTGATTCAGAGCCTTAAGTTTATACAACACAGTGATACAGGCCCCACACTCAGCACTGTTCACCCAACAGACACAAACAGAGCAGATCCGAGGTGCTTATTTTGGACATAAACAAAGCACCAATGATTCACTTTAGAATCTTAGTTCAATTACCTCTTATTTTGGTTTACATTTGCCAAATACAGACTTTAAAAGACAATAGTAATTTCTGGATCCATGTGCTTAGATGAAACATAGTTACACTTTTGAACAGAATTATTCAGTATATTTCTCTGTGATCAGCAGGCCTGTCTTCCTAGTGTGACTGCTGCGTGTGGCAGTCTCTCTTATCTGAGTCTTGCACCACTCAGACCTTCTGTGCGAGTGTGAGGTTGTGATGCCCTGCTCTGGCTCTGGTCAAACTGCCACTCGCTCAGAGTAACACATCAGTCTGTGCGAACAGTTCCTCAGTGTCACAGAGTCACTGTGAGTCAGACTGTAGAGCCTGCAGCAGCTCACAACATCCCACTCTCCCCCCTATCTGCTCCTGCCTGTTCCGGTCTGCACCTGTCAGCTCCTTTGTGCCCTCGGTCCACATCTGAAGTCTTTGAGACATTTTTAGCACCAAAATATAAAAATATACAATTATAAACACAATGAAGACCATTGTGAAAATGCCCTTAGAAAGTAACACATACAATGACAACTACAGTACAGTGGATATTTCAAAAACGATTGTGGATGTATTTACAGACAACAGTATGCAGGGATCTGAAAAGTGCCTATGTAAAAAAACAACAACAATAGTTCCCTGTGAGTCTTTTGGTCCATCAACAGAATAGATCATCGTCTCTCTCCACGTCAAACGATGGCACTGTCTGCTCCGCTAGGCTCACTTCCTGTTCCGTTGGTGCCACTTCCTGTAGTGACGGTGGCTGGTGAAACCAGGGGTGAGCCAGCAGCTCAGTGGCAGTCAGTCTCTCAGACGGCTCTCTCCTCAGCAGACTCTGCAGCAGACACTTTGCTTTAGGAGACAGGCCCTCCGGCACACAGCACTGGCCTCGGCGTATCTTAGAGAACAGTGTGGCAGGGTCCGGGTCATGGAAAGGATAACGACCGACCAGTATAGTGTACAACATCACCCCCAGGCTCCACATGTCGGCCATTTTACCAGAGTATGGCGCTGAGCCGCTCAGGATCTCTGGACTGACGTAAGCTGGGCAGCCATGAGTGTCTGACATGGAGTCATTTTTTGGGTTTTCCAAAACACGGCAGTCCTCTAAACTTTCAAGTTTCACCTGAGTCCTGAAAAAAAAAACAAAAAAACAAAATTCAATTACATTTTTATTCTGTCAGAATATCACACACATAAACTACAAATATAGGAAAGTTACTGTATGTTTAAATGATGTAGCAAACAACATGCTGGTCAAGGTACAGTACAAGTAATGCAGCACTAATGACATAATGTGAAGCATGTCCACGCAACTAATGTCATCATGGAAAAACAAACTTCCTCTGTTTCGCCCCAAGCAACACGTTCAATCAGCTAAATCACTCTCACTACTCTCCAGTGAACTCCAAGTAGTCAAGAATTTGCAGAGCTGCATAAGCAAGTTTCCAATGTAAACACATGTACAGTACAGTTACAGGACCCCCACAGGCCCTCCCTATCTCACACACATACCACTATATTTAGACGTGGAGCACTTTTAGGGTTATGAGAATATAAGAGACAAAACACAGCTTCATCCATTCTGCTTTTAAACAATGTGGAACTCTTTCCATAATCATTTTTCTGACTGGTAAGTAGATCAGGCAAATTGACTGCTTTGAACTGCTTGACCTTGTACAAAAGAAGCACTGAGTTGAGTGATTAGACATTAAAATAACCAGATGACAACAGAGTAGTTATAACAGTAGAGGCATAATATTTGAACACAGATAGTAGCACTGATAAGTGTGATAGCGACCAAATTGGAAGCAGAGAAATCAAGTTGGAGGGTGGAGAGAGTGACTCATCCTGGTGTTGAGAGTACATATCTTCTCTCACTCCTCTCTAGCCCGGGCTATCTGCACCTGGGCTCCACACTCGCGGCGCCAGCCATCCCATAATTACCCTCAAATGGCTGTTGCCACATCGGTGACGCACGGGAAGGCTGGCCTAGCAGCAGTGAAGCAGCATGCCTCACACTGCTAGTCACCTTCCCTAAACTGGCTCCCTGAGTGTTGCCAAAGGGGACTTGTCTCTGTCAAAGTGTTGTGGCTCTATCTGATGATCTGACCAGAGATGTGCATCATCGGTAGAGACATTGCATCACACTATAATTGTTGGCATGAAAACATCTCTGATTGGAGGTAGAAAAAAGTCTATGATGGAATATGAGATCAGAAACAACAACACAAAATGCATGCATTGACAATCTACAGTGTTTGTTCCAGTCTCAGGCCTATTACATCAGAACATGATCACACAGGTGGACAATGTCTCCCCAATTAGAATAGGTTGCGCCACTGTGAGATACCGCCAAAAACTACCTCCAGACACAAGAGGTCAATAACAAGTTTACTAGCCAATACTGTGTGCGATAAATTCTCAAATCTATTTTTATGTTTATGTAAAATATGTTACGTTTAATGCAAAACCAATTGGTGGGTTTCACATTCTAGAATTCTTGTCAGTTAAAAGCCAGATTGGGGGCAAGAGGCAGATTTCCCATTAAGTAACATTGGACTTTGTCATGAAATATTTCAAAAACTATTTTACAAATTTAAAAAGTGGTGATTTCTGGGGTGACTGGACCCATTTAACTTTTGTATTACAAAAATAAACTTAATTTAAACAAACTTAATTTTAGCTGCCCCCAATCTCATTGAAATAACATTGGCCTGTAGAATGTTGTGATGTCATCTGAAACCCAGCAATACATGCAATATCTTAAATGAGGTCAATGGCATGGAAAAGAAAAAGGAATCCCATAATTTCAGGGTCAAGTGGGCACTGTGGGACTCACCAATTTACTGACATGTTGATTAATAGAGAGCGTCATTTGAGATGCATGGAAAAACTGCATCATGGCTTTGACTGTGCAACGCGGCCGTAGAAAGACTCATATATGGACACGCACAAGCTTGCATTACACACACACTGTGACTCATTGCTGTGATGTGGGATAGCTATCACAGAGGACACAAGCAACTTCAACTTTTCTCACTGGCTGTCTGCCTCCATTCATCCAGAGAGTGACCCCGCTCATCCAAAGGTCACGGCTGGGGAATGTTACAGCTGAGGGGAAGAAATGCATTAGGAAAAGAGCGAGGGGGGGTGGAATGATGGGGTCGCTTACAGGAAGAGTGTGTGACGCAAGGGCAAAGAGACGACAAATAGTTTAGCAAGCGGCGTTTTGTGAGTCCTCCTCAGCACACAGCTCCCTTGTGTTTATGTGGGAGCAACTTCAAAGTGCATATGAATAGACTCCTGTTACTAACTATTGTAATGCATATTTATGATGTCACATATGAATAAGTAATAATGACTAATGCAGACATTCAGAAGTTATAGACGACAGAAGGGCCTGATTGTCTCATTCAACAGCCTCGTCTCGCAGCTCTGCCAACAGAACACCCACTGCACGCACAAAACCCAAGCCATAGACTGCGAGAAATACAGACAGACATAGAGCGCCATAAAACCTCCTACTTGAGCAGTGCCTACATCCAAGCCTGCACAGCATGACCCACAAAGACTAGATTTGCATTCATTGGAACATATACACACAAAATTCAACAGCAGACTTGAAACTTAAGCAAAGTCTATTCCCCAGTAGATTGACCAAAATATAAATTGAACAGCTTTTTCCAGAAAGTGTCAAATTTCTTGACTGTTTTGTTTGATTGCATAACAGTGCATTTTGGAAGACTGGATTTGACAAATGGCAGTCAATGCGTCTGATTATTACTGAAAACAAAACCTTGCCTCTCACCTTTTTTCATCTGCAAAGACAAACTTGCGGAGCTTGAGGTCTCCCAGCACTATCCCATTCTGGTGACAGTGAGCCACAGCTAGTGCCACCTGCTGGAAGAGTCTGCAGGCTTGATCTTCATCCAGCCTGCGACAGCTCTTCACCAGAGTGTGCATGTCCCCAAAGTCCTTGTCCAGGAACACATATGCTTTCCTTTCGCCCAGGATGATGTCCCTGATGCCAGCCACGTTTCTGTGAGCTGGTAGGATCCCGTAGGCGTGGATTTTCTCCTGGTACATCACCATGTCATACACCTAGAGGAGAGAGTTTTAATAACATCAGAAGACAAGACTCCAGCTCAATACAGCACTTTTGCAAGGGCATAACAATGTATGTCTGTTGTGTGAATTCTTCTATAAAGAAAGTTAATGTCAGCTCTTTGGTGTCATTTACAAAATGATGAGCAGTTAGAAGGTACAAAAACAAATAGCCAGTTGACTGTTTCCTGCGTTTCAGTATCTACAGCTCCATCCAGTTTAATGGTGAAACTGAAAATCACAGTGATTGATTTTATCATAAATATTTACTATGCTACTTTAAATTCTGTCCCACTGACGTCACCGGACACCCCGAAGACCTTACATGGACCGCACAGTGCCCGGATCACTGCAGACAGGATGCACTCACTGTCCCTTTAAGGTGCCATGACGTATTGCACTGAAGTGTATACAAATAAAGTTGATTGTCCCATAAGCCGCTTGATTTGTGGCAGCGCGATGCGGTTATAGATAAAAATAACTTTGGAGTGAAGTAACACTGCTGCGTAAAGTGTGACACATTTAGTGAGGAAAATGCCTTGCAGTGATGATACAGGGCAGACGGGCTGTTGAGCAACAGCGCTGTCTCGAAACACCACTCATTCAGAGAAATTGCACAATGACGATGGATTGCGCATACCTTGCACAGCAGCTCCTCGCCCGTGTCCGTGTTTATGGCATTGTGGGTGCTCTCCCGCTCCGATAGAGGTAGAAGCAAAAAGGGTCCTATTCTGGACGGCCCCTGGTGCGGGTTTGGGGTCCTGGGGCTCGGGGTTGTTGGTGAGGTGGGAGAGGATCCGTAAATAAGACTATGTGCGTCCCCGGCTTCAGTGCTCAGTCTGGGGGATTTCGCCGGAGGCTGGTCGTCCGAGTCCAGCCGCTTGTGCGCTGCGGGTCTCCCATAACGGAGGCACGTCACCGGGGTGCTGCTCCACTGCAAGTTCATCCTGATGGAGCGGTGTGCCATGACAACACGTCGTGCGTAAAGACTTAAAAACACTTCAACAACAGGGACTCCATTCCTTGATCCTGTTAAAATCCACAAGGTACCTGCCTCTCAGACGCGACTTAGTAAGTAAGAAGAGCTGACAGACAGGAGAGAGGAGCAGAGACAGACAGAGACGGAGAGAGAAAGAGAGAAAGAGAGAGAGCCCCACACTCCCGGAGCGCCAGAGAGTGAGTGACTGATGTTTCGCTCTCTCTCCGCCCTAAGCAGCCCAGTCCACTCCTCCTCCCGGTGACACAAGCGTTGAGCAATCCTCAAACAGCTCTGACTCCACTCCGCTGTTGCGCTCTGATGAAACTATTACCTCTCTGCCGCTCGCCTATTTGTGTGTCTTGTTTGTGGCGATGTTGTAACCGATCCGGCGTTTCGTGCAATGAATGGGAGATTTTGTGCTGATAGTGAAGCGGAATGAAGAAATCAGCGCTCGGCTTATCATGAGCGTCTCATCAAAAGCACGCGTTAGAAAATCATTAACCGGACTGATTCAATGTCTCCTTCTCATTACCAACAGTTACACCATGGACCTCCGCGTTAATGGCACATCTGACTGATTGTTGTCATACGTGCACAAGGGATTTATCCAACTGCGCAGGGCTCCAGCCTAAAGTGGTTTCTAATCTTGGAGTAGCTACAATTTAGTCAATAACCGATTCTAATAATAATGAAATAACACAGTGAGTTTTTTCCAAAGTCTGTTAGTCTAAGTATAGGCCTGTACACAAGCCTGCTGTGCCAAATCCAGAGTTCACAAATTCTAGATTCTAATAAGAATGAAGTAACGCAGTGATTTTCTTCCAAAGTTGGAAGTTTCAGAGCAATCTATTTGCGTCAAGGTACAATACTGCGCCATTGCACCTGCTGTGACAAATTCAGTGTAGGCCTATACACAAATCTTTACTCAATATGCTGAAAAGCAAATTAAAGCACAATGATAAATTTTGCTAAAGACTACATCAATGCAGTTACGTTTAGTTGGAGGTCTTATGTAAAAAATAATTACAAAGTCTGCAAATGTTGCCTTATTGTTGTCTGGACTTTATACACTCCAAAACACAAGCAACAAGATCTTTTATAACAAAAACAGTGCATTAATTCAAATTCTCCTGATTCATAAATGTTCTCTGTTTAGAAAAGTGAAATGCCTCAATCTTAAGATGATCCACTCATTTCTTCTCTCAAATGATAAAAAAAAGTATAATAAAAACAACAATATACATACAGTATATAGTATTTCAAAACTGAATGCAGGTGCATGTTGCATTAGCGGTGTGGTTATGTTCAGACTGGTGCTTTTGCCCGAGTTTAGATTCACTGCTGTGATGCTCAGGTCCAGGTGTGTGACCATATCTGACACAGAGTTGTATTTTCCCTCCCGTTGGCCTGGCTCTTGCTATGACTCACCCTCATATAAAACCCTAGTGGAGCCATAAGCAGCATTCACATAAAATATGCCACAGCAGCGCCGGCCTCAGTAAACAACATCACACACTGAACTGCAGCGCCTGGTGGAGTGGCAACAAACAGGGCCAGCAACACCGTGCAATCACTGCGAAAATTGTGCAACATGAGAACAATGATCGGACTTAACATGAAGAAATTGACGGGTGTAGGCTGTGATAAAAACTTCAATGGTAAAACAGGAGCATAGCATCAGCCTTTGCAGGCTGTTTAACTGATCCTATTTAAAAAAATTATTTGGTAAGATGCTTCTGTTTTGCCCAGTAAAGCAATAACAAGCAAAAAAAAAAAAAAAGCACATGTGACCTCCAAAGTTACCTTCCTGGTCCACTTTTGCCTACGAGTGTTTGCAAAAGATATGAACGTTTAAAATAACCAGTTTTTTCCTTTTGAAGTAGATATTTCAAATTGAACCTTGGAATTCAGTATGTCTTGTTGCTGATAACTTGAAGGCCCAATGTTATGAGACAAGATGAAAAGATTGCACAACAGTTAGCTTTACTTTAACTTGTGTGACTTCAGGGCGAACTGAACAGACATTTTGTACCAAACAAAAACACATCATGAGAGTCAATGCAAAAGGTCAGTCAGGTTCTGTTGGGAAAAGGTGGCAGTTATTTTTAGTCCGTTTCTTCTTTGTGAGTATCCCACGATAATGTGAGTCACGTCTGATTGATGTGTGAGTGTCTCTATGAGCAGTGTGCTTGTCATGTGGTGGAGCAGGCCATCAAACTGGTTTCCTCCGTCACTATAGATGCTGCTAAAGACAGGACAAATCATGAAAAAATACATGAAGGAATGATAACAAAGTGTTTGGTTTATAATGGAAATGAGAGTTTTAGATTGTTCATTTTAAGCACTTTAGACATCACCAATGAGAAGAGAGCTACAATCTGCTAAATCTGCATTGCAAAATGTTACAAACCCATCTATGAGTCAACAATCAGATTTCCAAAAGTACTGAGCTCTCATCATCAAGAGTGAAGGCCGGATTAGAGAACAATCCATCGCAGCAGAGGAAAATAGACCCCTACGAAGGCATTATGCAATCATCTCATATGCATGCACATGCTCACAAACCAGTGCTGTCAAACTGTAGTTCTCAAACTGTTAATGCAGGCTGCATCCAAGTTAAACGTGTCCCAGTATGTGGAGAGAGAAATGTTTTTTGGAGAATTTCAGGAATAAAACATTCAGATTTTTTATTTTAGCAGCTTGGAAATATTGAACTATAATTGACTCTTCATTGTATACCTACAAATACTAAAACATTGCCAGTGCTTAATAACCTATAAACTTCTCAGACATAGATTTAAGATGTTTTTATATTTATACAACATTATTTTCATACTTTTGCATAAACAAACCAAGTATGTTTTCACACTGTGCTGAAAATAGCAGATGCTTAAATAGATTAACAGCTCAAGATGATTAGAAATGCCTTATGCTTTAAAACAACTTAGCACTTTCTTTCTTGGCTCACATCCAAGCAAGTTCCTGAGAGCCATAGGCAAAACTTTTATAGCTGTTATTAGCATCATGTTTTCCTGTATATTTTACTCTTGCAAGTCAAAGCCACCTACTGTGAGTTGTAATGAAAGGTCTTAGCAAATAAAGATTATAATTTAATCCAGATTTCTGATGAATCATTTTTCAGAGCCCGTTGAGTGCAAAGGTTTGTGAATCACACTGTATGTGTACAAACAGTGTCAAATGTGTACTACTGGTTATGAGTGAACTATGACCCTGCTGAGGCAGAAGTTAACCCTTTATGAACCGGCATTTTCCATTTGAAATACATCCTGGTGAATATAGAGACTTGAACCTGTGACCTGAATCCAAGATGATCTCTACTACTCAACTCTGTACTGCTACTGTAGTCTGATATTTTGCTACTAAAATTAATCAAACAGAGGCTGAGAACCTGGAATTACTTGGTGCAGAATTGCTACTGTTTCAGATTTTACTGATGGAAAAGTACGAGGAAAAGGTGAAAGGAGTGGTTGAGAGTGGAGAGCAGCAGTCTGATTGATTTTACACCAGGTGTTTGTGATGAATACAAATCAATGCTGATGCAACATAGTCTAGAAAAGACATTAGCCTTTGCAGTGAGGCGGTTTGCAACTATTTTGATCTGAAACTTGTTAGTTTGCTCAGTTTGCACTAAATCAGACAAAAATTACTCAAAACAGTAAGCCCAAAAATGTTTTTGTGCTTAGCTTTAATTTAAAGGGTTAATTTGGATCAAAAGAAAAATAGTAGACAAGTCATGGACAATGTTTTCAAAAGCTACATATACAACTGATTTGTCCATTAAATTTAGAGCCCCAAACAAGTGACTTTGATGAATGTTAGAAACTTGACTTCTCTGATAATAATTGGCCATTGTCACACTGGCCTGAGTAACACATTGCTATTGAACATCATGTGAGAATTACTACAAATGCTTTTTAATAAATATACATCTATGTACACAAACTTAACCTTAATGACAGGTATTAAAACACTTCCTGGTTGATTAGAAAATTACCTAGCAGTTTTACATTAGTTAAAAACTCTCTTGAGAGAAATAAGTAAAAGCTTATGTGAGCACCTTTTTTGTTGAAATAATGTGTAAGGCTGAAAACGTTATTTTACGTAAATTGTGCCAATGTTTTCATGAATGAAAATCTGATTTAACATGTTTTGAATAGTTTTTCCATAATTATCAGAACCCAAAAAAGTTGTGCCAGGTCAGTATGCAGTTAGCCACATGCTAACAAAAAGGCTGACAAATGCAAATGCCAACAATATATACAAACACATTTCCTGGATTTTTGTAGATAAACGACCATACACAATGTTTTCTCATCAGTAACTTACCCAAAGTTGTATTTGGATTGATTCATGCCTGTTTGAGTAATCTTTGTCCTGCTGTATTGTCCTGCAGCTGATGCTCAGAGTTTTCACCCACTGTCTTCGCTCACTTGAATACTCACTAAATTAAAATAAATGACAGGTTTTAAGGTTGTCATGTAGCTTCTTTCACTGATCTATATACTGTAAGTCAGTGTTTCTCAGAGGTATGTGGACCCCTAAATTTGGGCAAGCACTTGCACTTGATATTGGGTCAGGCTATAAATGAAGGTGAAATAAAGTATTATCACAATTTTATGTCAGTTATGGACAATGTTAAATAATTCAAAAAAATGTTTAAAAAAGCAAGAACATATGGTGGTAATGATTGATATTAATACCACTTTGAAAACTTTAATAGCAGTTTAGTTTACTCAAAACTGTGTGTTATGAGAGCTAAGAAGTTGGGGACAACCGCTGTACAGTATCATATAGTTTTGTTACTACATACATGGAGAAACACATGTCTCCTTTAAGGAAAATCAAGTCCAGGGTAGTAAGTATCACGTGATCAGACAATAGTCTGCCAAAACATCTGCTGCCTTCCTCCCTGTTCTCATATCTGCTGATTATATGCCTTTGATGTCTTAGGTCAAGGCTGGGTCAAAACTATACTCTTCTCGACAACATGTGAGATTTATGGATATCAAAATGGCAACTTTCCAAGAGAGGATGTTTTTCAATGTATATGTTATTTGTTGAACTACACCTACACATTGTTCCCTGTTATTCTCGTAGTGCCGGGGAGGTGCCATGTTTGTTCATAGCTCGACACAAAGACTTCCCCAAATAGTTTCTGTGAAGCTTTAAAGCCGTACCAAAAACTACAATAGACTGTAATGATCTGACCGCGTAGTTCAATGAAGCCCAGTGAGAGCAAACATGTAGTTAACCACCTCCTTCTTGGAATCAGAAAAGATATGTTGTAATAGCTCTTGTGACTCATGCACTTTGGTATTCCTCTAGACAAATGATGATTAAGTATAGTGAGAAGATTCTAAT
Organism: Mugilogobius chulae; assembly: GCA_038363315.1. Taxonomy (NCBI): domain Eukaryota; kingdom Metazoa; phylum Chordata; class Actinopteri; order Gobiiformes; family Gobiidae; genus Mugilogobius; species Mugilogobius chulae. The sequence goes on from CM076408.1 coordinate 30,107,074, forward strand.
AAAAGTAACATTTACGAGAAAAGTTGGTTGAAATATGTTGTTTCTTTACTTTTGGTCAGATTTACCATTGTTTCTGTCTTCCACAAGCAGAACTCAAAACACGTGGTTTATCTTAGTTAAAAATGCAGAATAACCAAAGATGGAAAATCCACAATATATGAGAATGATCACTGTATTGTGAAAAGCAGCATTTAAATAAAAATATAAAAAAATATAAACACCTGCTGTCTGTTTTTGATATGGCAATTTGAAGTTTGTGTAAGTTTCGTCTTTTTATATGAACAAAGACTTAATTATTCATACATATTAGAGTATATTCAAAGTGAATTCAGTTTTTTTTTCAACGTTTCTTCTACTTTTACTGCATCAAAAATAGAAGTCTCAAATGAAATCAAAAGTAACATTTCTTGGGAAAAGCCCTTCACATAACGTCAAGTCATCACCGGCTAATTTCACTTGAAAATGTTTGTACTTCCTGTTTTATTTCACTGAAAGACTTTGGCTCCCACTGTCCCACACTTCCTGTTGTGAATGGGAAGTGTCACACACACGTCACAGTTCCTCTTTTATAAAAGCAGGTCTCTGTCCTGCCATGACGTCATTTAGGCAGGAATGTGAAATCATCCACTGAGACAAAACGTAATTATGTGTCAGTGGGGGAGATTTGGGAATTTCATTAAATGCAAAGCATCCATATTTGTAACTACGGATAAGCCGATACTTCTGCTGGCAGATATTTCATTTTATAAGTCCTGTAAGTCTTTTAAAGTCTGCAGTAAACAAAACATTACCACATTCCTGTCTTGAAAACTATAGTATCTGAGGAAAATTATCCAAATTGTTTCAACATATTTAAACCTAACAATATTGACTGATCATTGATCTTTCAAAATGTATAACAACGATATTGACACAGACCATTTTAAAAACAATCTGTTAAACTCTATCGTAACATTACAGAAAAAGGAAATAAGTGAATATTTGCAAAGCTTCACAATAAGAAAAGTTGTGTTACTTTCTATAACCAAAAATAGACTTACATATATTTTTTTCTTTTTTGTAATTTAGATGCTTTTGTTGCACGAAAAAAAACAAAACAAAATTGTATTATTAATTAACATTATTTCCTCAACTTGAAGTTTAAAAGCACTTCCCGCACAGCTTTCAGTGCAAGTTGAACTGTGTCAGTATTAGGGATGGAAAATCGTAGGAAAACTTCGAAAATCACAGTTTGCAGCGATGGAATCGAAAGGCCAGAATGGATCAGTTTTGCTCTTGCAGCCACTGACTCACACACACTCTGTAGTTGTACCTGTATAATACACACAATAATACAATAATTGCCACGATGTTTGAAGAAACAAAGTGTGAACTTGTGCAAAACCTGACTGGATGTGCATTATTATGTTGTGTTAACAACTCTAAATATAGACACTAAATATGACTTACTTTACTGTTCAAATGTTCATAAAAAATACAAGTTCTGAGCACTCACAAAAGTAGCTTTGTTTTAAATGTAATTTATTAGGGTTTATTTTGTGTCTCACGGTTAAAAAAAAAAAAAAAGTTATAGATATAGATAAACTTACAAAATCAAAAAAAAAAAAAAATCGAATTGTGACTTAACTTTCACTTGAATAAATGCTTAATTTGTCATAAAAACACATAAATATTCACATAACAGGTACAGGGTCTTTATTTAAGAGCACCCAGACGCTGGCACATGAAAGAGTCATCAGTGTTAATGTGATAGAGAGGACTGATGGGAGATAGCCCATGATCAAAGGAGCATGTTTTTATCACACCTCCTACTAATCCCATTATGAACCATGGCATGTACCTGTTTGCTTTAGATACACATAAAAACTACCTCCAGCAAAAGCAAATCCACTTTGCATCTGTTACATTCACAGAAAAATACTTTCCAAGTCCCTTGCTTTCCAAACACTCGGCACTCGTCTCTTCATCAAACACGAAGAGCGAACGGCTTAGCTTCTGAAAAAAAGTAATTAATTGCTGGATAAAACCCCATGTAACAGGATTTCAATGAGTGTTAGCGCTGCTCTGCTCCAAAAAGGAGATTTACTCTTTTAATCCCGTGATGAAAGAAATGGCCAATTATTTCCATTACACTGGAATACACAGACTCAGTCAAGGCTGGGCCAGCGGGGAGAAGAACTACAGCAAGAAACAGAAACACAAGAAAGTGTTTTGTGTACCCCCAAAAGTGCAACCTGTCACTCCACGTAAATGACCCAACACGTCGCTGTAATGATATGATTGCCGCGCAGCTCACAGGAGGGAGATGAAAGGTATAACGTCGCACCATTAGCCAAGCGTACAATGGCTGTAGAAAATTAGGCCCAGTGTTTCTTGGCATTTCATCAGTTTTGAAGGATGTTGAAAATATGGGTTAACGTTGGTTGAAGTTTGTGTTTGATTTTTGACGGCAGTGTGTCGTCATAAAAGAGTACACACGATGTTATTGAAACAGACACCACATCTTTCAAAGGAATTAATTCATGCAAACACCGTCCCTGGTGAGTGATGATGGTACTGAGATCTCATTAAGTGTAGACAGTAAATCAGACAGATGTGCTCTCCAACACATCTGGGAAAGCTCTCCAAAAACATCTCGCTCACATTATAGACTTGGAAGTAGTGATAAATTCTCTTTTTTTTATAATTTAGAACCAAAATGTATTAATTGTGCTGTATGAAAGTATGATACCAAATGAAATGCTGTGATGAGAAGTGCCCCACTAAATGAAAAGTTGCTCTCAATATGTCACGTTTGACCAAGTGTTTTGAACAGTCTGATGGACAAGCAGAGACAGACGACTGGACAGATGCCCGTCCTTTTGGGAATAACGCAGTGAGGTATGTCGAGCCAGAACTGGCATCATATAAGGGGCTTAAAATAATATGTTGCCAGATCCTCCACACAGTTTATAGATTCTTAAAGAAAGAACAAAATATGTATAAATGTGGTGAACAAAGAATACACTTACTTTACAATTGTTGGTCTGTATTTTAAAGGTCATAATGCTCTTACGTTATTATGCTGTTTGTTTTTAAATCAAAGCTGTTTTGTTTCATTCATATCCATGTAACTCTAAAATTCTGCATAATTGTTCTGGTCCTACACTGAAAACACTCCACACTGTGATGTCATTAAGGGTCTGATTTATTAATCTAGGTGCAAAATTGCAGGTGCAAAAATAAAATGTTATTTATGAGCATTTTACTCAAACTTTAATATTGGAAGATGCACATTAAAGCAGATATTGACCACCTTAAATACTGCATCTCTGCCAAGGTTTTGCTCCCCTAACCTATTTTGCACATGAGCAAGTGCTTGATATATCTGGCCCTGTGTAAACCTGGCTTCATTTGGTTTGCACTGAACACATTTCACTTTGTACCAGACAATCTAAGTTCTCTTAAGACAACATCTGTGCCATTGTGCTCTGTTAAAACATTTCAGAGTGTCCTTTTATTGTGGCCAGAAGGCACACCAGTGTAATATCCAGGCTGTCAGCTTCTTGATATGCCACAGCAGTAAGGTTATCTCGGTAAAAGAGAAGTGCTCACTAACACATATTGCCAGATTTGTGAACAATATTTGAGAATAAGTCTTTTCTTTCTACAGAAAACTTTGAATTCAGCTCCTGAAAGTAGGGTAGGGTTTAAGGAGATTTGTGAGTTAAAGCAACAATTCATTTGAGGGTAAAATAAGAAGTTTCAAGATAAAATGCCTCCCTTAATGACATCATAAGGTGCAACAGAGCATTTTGAGCTTTCCACATAGTAGGACTGAGTATATGTGTAAATGAAACCAAACAAAGCTTTGGGGAAGTTTTTGATGAGGAAATATTCAAACGTGAATTAAAGCTCACTTGAGTCACTTTTGCGTAATATAAAATGCTTAACATAAATTTCCATTTGATACAGTTTTTTAACATATTTAGAATGCATTTTGATAACAGATAATGTACAGTCGTGCTTTGAAATAGCCACTTCTGAAGGAGTGCTGAAAATATTTACAAAATGTTCTGAGATTATATTTGGCCATTGCAGCTTGGTTCAGTGGTGAATCATTTCTCTAAAATAAACCCAGTCAGTGTGAATCGCAGGAAGCTTTTTTTTTTTTTTTTTAAATCAGTTCTGTAGCACATTTGAGTGAGAGCTGAGTCAGTGTGTCAGCGTATGAATGGAGGAGCAGAGAACAGTGTGTCCAGTCGTGTTCAGGGACAGACTTTCATCGGCTTTACATTGACACAGCTTTCACCGCTGCTGGGCCTCTGATAGTGTGTGTGCTTACAAGGTGTGTGGGGAGGTAATTACAGGGCATGGAAACACACTTTTTAATAGTGACATGTCGTAATAGTGAGAAGCAGCGTGATCTGTCATGTTCTCAGCTGCCTAAAGATGTGTGCAAAAGTGAACTGCTCTGGCAGCTTAACTCTGCGTTTGGATCAATGCATTTGTTAAGCTGCTGCTTGAACCACTTTTCCTCAAATTACTAATGAAATGTTTATCGCCTTCTTGTCTTTGAAGAGATGTTACTGTGGTGTCTGGCATGGTCCACAATATGACACTAAATCTATCTCCATGGAGACACACAGATGATACCAACAGGCCAACTTACAGCTCTTATTGATTTATGCTTTTGTCGGCGATCAACAGCTGTGCAGTTGTTATAATATGGGGTTAAGCTAAGTATTTGTACTTTTGCTTTCTCCAGTACTGACAGACACATACATCAAAGCCTTGGGCAAACCTGGATATACATGTGTCTGTTTGGCACCTGCTCAAATAAACAACATTCATTCATTAAAACATGTATTATGACAGGTTCATAACTGCTGCAGAGACAATCCAAAAGCATTGTCTTACGGAAGGCCTACAAATTTAATAAAAATGGAAAAATGTCAGATTATTAACTTTTTCTCAGGTCGAGCCAGCTTAAAACTCATGTTTTAAAGATAAGTATTTTTTATTTGCAGCATCTCCATGGAGACAAACAGTGGCAGATCCTGCACCAGGAAAGAAAGATACTGGTACATAGAAAAACTATAAATGTACATTTATTATTATATCAAATACTTCTTATGATTGGAGACATAAATAAACAAACACCAGTAAAAATGAAAGATTTCCTGCATTGCAATTAAAAAACATATAGTCTTTATGTTCTTGTATGTTTCTTATCCAAGATCTATTTTGTAATTCAATTCTTTAATCAAGATTTCAAGCACGATTTTCCAGATGGCACTGATTTGCTTGAAATTGTTTTACAAAGAAACTGTGTGCATTATCCTCCTTAAAAATGTGCACAAATGTAACATTAACCTGTCCGGGCTCTCTGCTTATACCAGGCACAAGCATCTCTCCTTTTTGGTTCACGTCCATTGTGCATTGTCCCTGTACAAATAAAATCATACTATACCATACTATACCATAATTTTTTTCTTCACAGTTCTGACAAATCTAGAGTTAAGCTGTCCAGATATTATTGTTGAACTGATTTGCTTGCAAGCCTTCGTAAACAATATAAAAAACAAGTGTCATCAATCTGTTTTTTTCAGAGTGTATTTGCTCATGAGTTACCGCATTTTGCACAGCTTTGATAAAAATGTGTGGGAGTAATGGAACAAAATAGGTGCTTCATTGACAAATCTAAAATGTGTTTCAAAACGAGAGCTCTGAACAGTACGTGTCCTACTTCTGATGTGCTTTGTGCATGAGGTCATTTTCTCATTCATGGCTCAACAAAACAAACTGTAATGGCTGTCTATTGAATGCAGTCGTGACTCCATGCAGCTCGCACTCAAGCGCTCTATTTAAAGCTTCGCTGAAGAGGAGAAGATGGCTCTGTTTGGCTCTGGTAGGAGACAGTGTTGAGGTTTAGGTGTCGGGCGCATTACCAGGCTGTGACTCAATGTTTAGAGCTGGTTTTCCCGTACTGTTTAAAGTTATGTCACTTCCCCTAAGGGTGAATTCTCAAGAGGTTAGCCTAATCCACTGTCTTAATTCTGCAGTAAATAGAAACACAACACACGGAAAGGCAAAGAGAGAGTTGTCTTTAGAGATTGAAAAGACAGGAGACGGCAGTTATCATAACTGAGTTGTTAGTGACAGGCCTTTATGTGAACCAAGCTGTGATTTTAACACTGCAGCTTATCTCTGCAGGGCTTAGTATGACCAAACACTGATCTTTTGCAAGGGTGTTTCCATTCTCATGGTCCACTCTGTGCAGCTGAAGACTCTTTGACATCTTACACCTGTCACACCATTTGAAGCATCTATATTTGTGTACAAAGTGTTGCAAAGTTGAAGTTGAAAACTTTCACAATATTATGTAACTTAGTTAAGGGATCAGTCTGTGTGCTTTAATGTACAGACCAACAAAAGCACAGAATCAAGTTATTTGGGAGAAGTATCAGAGCTCAGTTTACTGAAACATATTTTGTTGATTGCCTCACTTAAAATAAGTTTACAAAAAGTTTCTTTCCATTGTGCAATCCCCTGTCACGACTATAGTGTGAACTTTTCCAGTTGTCCAATACATTGATTTACATTTTGTAGGCTCTTTTTTCAGTCTGTGTATTGAAATTTGAGTTGTAGTGACAAATCTCTGGTGTCTTTTTGTGCTTGGGGAAGACACTGTGTGAATGTTGTGTGTAAGAGAGTAACTGAAAAAGCAATACATTTATTTTTTACTCAATGTACTCTTTAAATAGCATGGACATCACAGAATTGAAATGCCTATATACAGTAAGTGTCATTAAAAGCACACACAATGAGGTCTGCAGAGTGTCTCTTTTTGTTGCTAGGCTGGTAGTAGACAATCTAATAAAGCTAACTTCCCCTGTAACTGAAACACTGGCTCTGAGTCTGGAACAATACACTTCTGCTGCCATTAGCATTTGTCACTGCAGCACACACAAGACAACAGAAGCTTCGCTAACACAACACAGATGTTCTCCTGAACACTGGAAAGATCGTCTTCATTTTTAGGGTAAATAAATGTCACTAGTGAAAATATTCTGTATCTCAAAACAGCAGCAGAAGTATAGAATTCAGACCTCTACCAAGACACCGGTCCATATGTCACAATATTGGAGTGGCCAAAGTGGAGGCTGAACAATAGCAATTTTGTCTTCTGTATGTAAAGTGATCTTTGCACCTCAGCAAAATGTCTGCACTTTCTCACCTGCTCAAATCTTCATAAAGACAGAGGGTGAAACAAGACCACCGTGATCGCCTCCACACCCTGATTTTCCCAACGTTTTACAAGCATTTTGACACGTCTAATCCTGCGCAAGTGAACTCAACCCAGAGCAAAGTATTCTGGAGCTCTGTGGGGGTAGCTCTAGTTTCACTAATGCAATCAAGGCTCTTTTCCCCTCACCATTACTGTCAATCACCAGAGTGCATTGACAGAAGTGTATAACATTCTGGTTTTTGGGTACAAACATCATGCTTATAGTAAATGTGCATTACAAATGTTTAGAGGGCCTCTATGCTTTAGTAACTATAGATCAGTATATGCTTGTGACCTGTAGAAGGACAATGGACGATGTGTGTCTTTTAATGTGGGAAATGTCATTGGCTCTCAGTCGACAGTTCTGTGTCACAAGTAAGGTTTCTCTGTGGGTTGTCGATGTCTTTGTCTAAAGCGAGTGCTGCTTGGTCATGACTTTCATGAAAAACAGAAGGCAGAACGTCCTTAAGGAGCAGAACACAATTAAATGGGAAGCACAACTTTTCCCCTGTTTTAAGACGTTTCCTGTTGTTTATGTGTATTTTAAGCACAACTATTCCAAATCACGTGTCTCCCGTTGACTTGATGTTAATTATTGTTCTGCAGATGTTCAAATTCAGCAAGAGGTGCTTGCGTAGCAGTAGCCTACAGCTACCATTATTCTTAAAATCTGGCATTGGATTCTTTTTTATCTTCATCTCTGTAGTTGCAGTATCAATGTTTTTTTTTTCTCTTATAGGGTTTCCTTGGATAAGCTTACAGACGCAATAAATAGACTGATAAATAAACAATTACATTGTAAAAAAAAAAAACAGACAGCTCTAATGTCCTTTGAGCTGCTGCACTTTCGGGTGCACGGTGGAAGAGTGATTACAGTTCTGGGTCGAGCCAAGTCAACATTCCCCACCTTAGGCCCAAAGTCACTGGGATAGGTTTCAGTCACCCTTGACACTTTTGGAACAAGCTGTATAAATATTGGTTATAAGTTAACCCTTTTTGAAATCCTTTTTTGAAACCAACACAAAGTTTAAAGCTAATTGCTTCATAAGCACTTAGAAGTATGATTAGCCTATGCTTACGTTCCTCTGTAGTGATTAATTTAGGAAATTTCTTTCATATTTTTAGTTTTCCTCTCACAACAGATGCCTCTAATTGCTGTTGGCACTTTATGAAAACATTAACAAAATTATGCAATGTTATAGCAATTAACAATTGAAAATAAGATTTACTATTTTTGGAATAACCAAAAGTGCAGGGAGATGCTACTACAAGGCTGCTTTGTGCTTGAACCTGTTGCACTAATTTATGGCAAGTTGTCACAAAGCCTTTTTGTTTCATCACGATTGTACGAAATGCTTCGTGCAGTTTCTCCCAAGTCCGCTGTCCCTAAAGGAAGGAAGTCCTTGTCTTCAGGAAAGATCTCTCCCTCACCCTCAGCCCTCCCATCCTGTATCCGCTCACGTCCAAACAAATCCTCTTTATTTCACTGCAAGGACAGGATATAAGGCCTATCTGTGTACTTCAGGAACCTACAGTCTGACTCAATGTCTGTGTGATTTATGTCCTCTGCTCTATCTCTCCTCCATCCGTCTGTAAAGTCAATGGCATCTGACAAAACATTATACTCGAGGGAAGTTGCACATGTAGTTTGATGATTGATGACGAGTAATGAAACGCTATAACCTTGAGCAGACACAGAGGAAGTAGATCAGGCGTTCATCTACCTCAGAGGCCGCAGATTTGGTTACATTTAGGAGGAAGCTCAGACTGATGAAGTAATGGTGCAGGTGATCCAAGACGAAGTGAATTTAAACTAACCCAGGCAGACAAAACAGCAGCCAAGAAATACATAGTTTAGTTTTTTTAAAGGCAGTTGAAACGTGAGGTTTTGAAAGACTTTATCAGTGCGATGACATTGTACAAAAACAAATGTTGTAATGCTTGGACATCCGAATTCCATGATGAGTTGTGATCAGTCTTGTCAGTTCATGTTAGCTTCCTAAGTGACTCTCATCATTATTCAAATATGCAACAAATAGACTTTTTCTTGTAAAGCAGTATTCTGTCAGTGTATATTTTTAGCATTTTTGCTAACTTTACCATGATGGCAAAACTCCAAAGCAGCAATAAAGTCATTGTGATGGATAATAGGAACCTGGGAATGCAAAAGGAAAGTGAGCAATGACTTTAATGGAAATGCTCATACCTGACTGTCAATGTGTAATCCCATCAGATCTCAGAAGCTAAGCAGAACTAGGCCTGCATGCTTGTGATTTATAAAATGACAACTTGACATCAGAGATGACAAAAGTACTAACGTTCACTTCTCAAGTAAAGTACAGTTACTTGTGTTAAAAATGACTCTGGTAAAAGTCACTTGAGTAAAAGTACAAAAGTACACCAGTGTAGTTACTTGAGAAAAAAATAATAAAATGCACTCATTCTGCAAAAAATTATAATCTCTCAGTTAAAACTGAAATTTGCCAGGTTACTTCACTTGTTTCAAGACATTTCTGACTGATAACAAGAGATTTGTGCTTGAATCAAATTTGCCGCTGAGGTGAGTAAAAATATCTTACATCATTAACAAATAATTTGGCTTGAATGAAGATCAAATGTATTGAAAAGCAAAACAAGTCATATTATCTAGATCCATCAAGTAAAACCATTTAAACCAGACAAAACAAAGTAAAAAAAAAAAAAAAAGACTAAAATCCAGCTTATAAAGACATACATCTAGAAATACATTTTTCCAATGTGCAAAGTTGGTTTGTAAATGTTGTGGAGTGAGAGATGGACTTTACAGTGAATTATATATATTCATCAGACTTTTATCATAAGATAAATATGTAATTGTTAGAAATTCTGACGTTTTGGGAATTTTCACTGCAGGTCTGACCTGGTATTTAAAAGGAAAACAACTGATTATGAGCTCATAAAATAACCTAACGTAGGGAGTAAAAAGTATAGATATTTATTGAAAAATGTAAGAAGTAAAAACCAGTACAGATACTCAAAAAACTACTTAAGTTCAGTACTTGAGTAAAATACTTAGTTACTTGTCTCCTCTGATAGAAATGAGCAATCCAATCCAAAAATATTCAACTTTCTGCCGCTGACAATTTAGAGATAGGACAGAAAAAACATTTGTGTCAGAAATATGAGAAATTACCAAGTTTGTAGAATTTGGTGTTCTGTTGATACGTGCACTTTCAGTAAGAATTCCATGCAAAGTTTTATAAATGAAAGGTCAGTATTTTGATGGGAGACCAGGAACACCAGGTGGATCGGCTAAAGGAGATTGGTATTAAATCCTTGAACAAGACACTTAACCCACTAATATGAATGGGTGAGTGTTGTCTTGAAATAGTGGTAAAGTCTGGTATGGTTTTCACATTTTAAGACTTTATTTTAAGACTTGCTTGGCGACCATGTCATAAATTGAGCCATAACTCTTAACTTGAACCATAAAAGGAATTTTAAAAACTCACTTTGTTGTTAAATGTGTGTTTACAGGGCCATACAAAGTTGTTTCTTGTGAGAAAATTGAAAATGTCCTTGTCTCCCTTGTGTGATGTCATCAGTTTAGAACTCTGCTCTACTTCCTGGTATTTTCAACATATTTTTCATTTTTTCTTCAGAGGCATGTTCTTGATTAACATAAAACTATCATTTACTTTTGCAACAGGTAAAAATCTACCAAATAAATGCACTCTTTAATTTTGTATAACATGGCTTAATATGACACTTTCTGACATAAACTTACTTGAATACTATTTTGTAGCAAATGGGAGCAGTTAGCTTCACATTATTTACTGACTTTGTGGCTCCAACGCTATGACATTTGTGTAAAAATATGCAGGTATTTCACCAGCGGATGAATTCAAGCTTTGTTAAATCATTCCTGATTCACCACTGAACAGAAGGCAGCATACCAGACCTAGTATGGACTGGAAACGCACCATATATTTGTCCAGATAAGATGAAATGACTGGAGTGTCAAATGCAAGCATAGTTTCCATTTTTTTAGATTGAAAAAAACTTTGATCTTCATTCTCCTTTTATTCTTTGATATTATTAGTGCAAAAATCCCTCTCCTCTCGTGTGGTCCAGGACACTCAACCCCAAACAAAAGTAGGAAATTTTTTTTTTGACATTTTAAAAGCGCCACTGTCTGACTGGAGTTATGAGACAAAGGATATGCACGGATGAGTCAAGTGCTGGTGTGGAATCTACGCGGCTCGGGAACCCATCATTACTGGGAATACGAGAAATCACAGACATATCCAGCCAATTAAAATCTGACCTCGCTTCAGTGCAGTGTGTTAGAGCATGTCGCGGTTCATCCAGACGCTGTTTGCATCATGTGAATCATTTAAAGTGTGTTAGCCTATGTGTGACCCAGAGCACATGGGCCAGGAACATGTCTTAAGTTCACTAAAGGGTCAGTTATGCCCTCGTTAGGCAGAAGCCAGACAGAAGACAAGCTAAGGAAACTTAATTTGATTTGATGTGGAGGAAATTAGTAAACATTTAAGTGTTAGTATCCCGCTGCAAGAGCTAATTTATGCAGTCAAGAAAAAAAACCCTGCTCTAACAGAATTATCAACAGCAAAACTAGTTCTATTTTGGCTAATTTTGTTTGTAGCGCTATTGTTTCACTCAGATTTCCATTTTGCAGTATTAAGTTGTTTCTCTTCTGTTGGACTATTTCTGTGGCCCTCAATAATTAATATCTTAAACACACTGACACAGAAATATGTTATTCAAGGAGCTAAAGGTAGTCCCTGTACAATGCTAAAGTCAGTGATGAATGTGAGGATATAACTGCAGTGTTCCTCTTGTTCTTCTGGTTTTCTACTACAGTTTACTTGATTTATTTTTTTTAGACGACAGGTACAAACTAAATACATTATAGAATTGTAGATTTTACATTTTACTTGACTGGAGTAGTCTTTCTAGTTGTATTTTGCGCTACTACAAAAGCAAATGTCAAAACTCTTTATTGACACTCATGCATTTTTGTCACTCCAGTACTAATATTCGGACGTTACCTGTTTAACTTCTAACTGTCCTTTTATTAGTCCACTTCATTCACAAATGTAATCATTATGATTTCAAATGTCTTTAAAGTGACACCTAGATCTACCTAGAACCAGTTTCCAAACAGAGCTTGTAAACTGGGCAGGACCGGAGGGTCTGAAGGTAAAAGAAGCTGTGTGATTGGTCAGAACCAATATCTCGTGCAGGTGTTTGTAATCAGACTTGGCCGTGATCAGGACAGTGCAGTATGATGTTACATATAAACTGGAAAAGTCATTTTTTTATTATTATTTTGACCTGAAAGTTGCAAATTATAGCTTAGTTTGCACTAAAATCCAAACATCACATATACTTTGTGTGGTGAAGTTGATTTAGGGCTTGGTTCCTCTTTGAGAGCAAACCAGACAGTGAATTGGTCATTGTTCATAGCCTACTTCTGAACTGGCTTGTTTTTGCTTGGTAAAACATATGTGTTGTTCTTGTTTCTTGTTCCAGATTATTTGCAAAACTTCCAGAAGCATTTATGTCAGACAGATGTTTACCCAAGCTCCAATGCAGAAAAAGTATCTTCTAAGAGTCTGTCAGAAGCACAGAAAACATGTTGGGCCCACTAGATACAGATGACTTTCTTCTACCCCTGCACAAAGGAGGTGGCACACAAAGTCGGGCATTAGCTGTTACATGTGGAGGTGAAGACACGAGCCTGACGGAGAGAGGAGCGGAGGTGCGTTTGTGTCTGCAGCTCTGACTAACACTTTGTCATATGTGTGAACTGTCACTTTGAGCTCAGCAACACCCCACTATCAAAGGAAAAGGGCTGTTACAATTCCTACACACGGCACTTGAGAGGAAAATCAAATTATTCCTGTTCTCTGTTGAGGTGTGTGGAATGTCAGCTCAATGTGTCGCAAATAGAACGGTAGTGGTTTCTAATTATCTAAATAAAATCAAGGAGAAGTTGAGATAAGTGTCTGCACAATGAAGGTGTAAGTCAACATGTAGAAAACTTTTATATGCAAAGTAAATGAAAGAGCAGGAAAACTCAAGTGTTGTCCGAGGGATGTTTGTTTGAATATCTTGGGAACAAATTTAAGTGTCTATAACAGGTTGAACTACAAATTACTAAAAACGTAGTTAAGATTGTTATACTTGAGATTTTACTAAACATTTTACACAAAAAAATCCCTTATGCCATTATAAATGATGACTTCTCACTAGGAATTGGCTTAGCAAAAAACTTGTCCAAACTGGCCCCTCTATTGTAATAGAATTCTTACTTTACTTGAACAAAAAATAAACCACACAAAAACAGAAAATTCCAAAAATGCTCATGGAAACCTCACATTCAGTGAAGTCTGAAGGTGCTCATTGGAGAGCTACAGAAAGGAGGGCAAACTCAAGGTACTCTTCATATAATAAACGTTTAAAAAGCCTTTATTTTACATTTTAACTGCATTTACAGCATGCATGATGAGAGTGGTTCAGATTATATTTACAACAAATATTAATCTACTAAATTAAGCCTAAAAAAACCCCCAAAAAAGTAAAAACTTGTTGTATGCATGTTAAGGTGTTTTGTTTTCTATTCCAAAGACAATTACTCCCATTTTAATCAATCAATCAATCAATCAATCAATCAATCAATCAATCAGTCAGTCAGTTTATATACCTTCCGCCTGAATGGTTGTGAGATTTAGAAGATAGTTTCCTTCTGTGGGGTTGTGACTTTTGCATTCAGAGCTGATGAAGAGGAGAATTCTCATGTTACAAGATGTTTTCTATTTAGTGAGAATGTAGTTAGATAAAATTAGTCGAGTGTTAGTTAAACGGAGTCATAGCACGATCTCAGTAGCCTTCATAATATTTGGATTAGAACATCTGACCTGAATGATTGTTATTCCCAAGCCTCCCAGACCTTTACCTTTCACATTTTTGAGCAATGACAACAAACAGAGCGTTACTGAGAAGTCTGAGAGGATATTAGCCCATCTCTCTCTCTCTCTTTCTCTCTCTCTCTCTCTGTTTTTTCTCTCTCTCTGTTTTCTCTCTCTCTCTCACTCACACACACACACACACACTGTCAGAGCGGCGTGCATAGTTCATCGCTGACAGGGTTACTGTGTTACTGAAACATCTGTTTCATCATCTTCAATATTTGTCTTTCAACACAGGTGTTCCTCTTTCCTGTTTGTTGGGCTGCGCAGGTTTTACTGCCAGTAGCAATAAACCCCACAAGAGCTATGTCTTCATTGATCTACATGAAGATCTAAAGCAGAAGAATCACAGCAAACTGCTTAAAGACAGACTATGTGACACTCGATCAGGTGCTGTTTAGTGGACTGTTTAGTTCAAGAAGACACGTTTTGTTTTTACCCCCAAGGAATCTCTTTTACGCTCTAAAATATGCAGATCATTATTTTGAAAATTATAATCCAATCAATTTTAGCTGATGAAAACTTTGGGTAATGAGGAAATTGTTTTATAATGGTTAAAAGCTAACAGGTGAATCACATAATATGTCTTCTCTAATTGGAAGTAATTGCTTAATTAATTTGAAGAACTCCCCACAGCTAAGCAGTTTGAAATATGAATTTTTACATACACAAAAAGACATTCGGCCGTTCTTCTGTCACAATACTACACCACATTACCAGATGTGCTTAGTCACTTTACAATTTTGTTTGTAAAAGCAGCAAAATAGAATAACAACAACAACAACAGCGACATTGACAATGACAACAAGAAATTAAAAGATAATTAAAAAAGTGCTCAATACAAGACCTAAATTTTATGTTGCCATGGTCATTTAAAACACTGTACATTTTTTACATGGGCAAAGTCCTCAGACTATCAAACCCTAAACCATTGATTTCTAAAGTGTGGTCCATGCCTGCTTACGGAGCTTGAGCGGCTCTGTAAGATGCTTTCAAAATTTCCACACAACAAGCATGAACCTAAATTTGGTTTGAAATTAACTTTACATCGATTACTACTTTAAATCAAAACTAAGTCTGCAGACATTATTATTTTGTTAGTGAGGCCCTTGTACTGCTTCGGTCAGTACGAGGGCCATGGCTCTGTAGTCTTTGGGAACAGCTGCTCTTAACAAATGAATACAAGGCTTTATTGTCTACTTCATGTGAAATTCTGAGTAAAACATGGATTTTGTGTCATGCTTCAGGTTAGAGTACTTGTCTTTGTCCTGCTGTGGCTCATACTAACAGCCTGTTACTCTCTGTCTGTCTGTTACTCTGGGGCCGGTACGTTCTGTCTACTGCGTCTTCAACAGAACGGCCAGTTTGTCAGCGCCGGCAGAAGGAGGGCCTGTGGGTGTACCAGCAGAAAATGTCTAAAATATTTTTCACACAATTGTTTCATCTCTAGTTTGGAAAGAATGGCTCTGTAATGGTCTGCATTATTCATATTCTCTGATCACTCCCAATTGAACTGTTTATGGTCCATGTGAAGCCCAGTAAAGATGGATGTATACATTATGATTGTTTTTGCTATTTCAATAAGGTCTATAAGTGTTTTTGTCTTACAAATATGACATGAATAAAAGTAATGCCACAGCGTTTTCTTATCATAAAGAATGGCCAAATTTTACATAAGAGACAATTTTGACAAATTATGATAATAATTAGGGATGCTCTTTTCATATTTTTCTTTAACCGTTAGTTGAAGCTCTTCATCGTCAATAATTGGTTAACCGATTACATAAACGCAGTACTTTTTTATTGTTGTTATTTTCACTGGAGGTGTTGTAATTGAGCACAACAGAACTACAGTGACAGGCCTTTGAACTGTGCACAATACGACTGAATAAAAATCTCTATAAACACTCTTTTAATGCACTGTTGCGCCATGTATTCAAATAAACTACTCATAAATAAAGAGTCAAGTTTAAAGTTGCTGCTAACGTTAGCCGCTTACCTTCGATAGTTGTCCTGACCAAATCTAAGTAATCCAGTCTGTTTTCTCGTCCAACATACAATCCAAATAAATAAATCAATAGATGATTGATATTTGTTCATAAACACTGCAGTGTCACTAAGGTTAGCACAGTCCTTTTGAGATAAACAGTGTTTTGTAGTTTTAGCAATCTTTTTTTTTCATACTGACAAATGCCAGAGCTGTTCAGTTAGCACCATCTTCTCGAGGAATTGTATATCTGTGTCAATTAACCGGTTAAAGACGTACCACTTGGTTAAGACATTAGTCACGGTTAACTGGTTAATCAGTTAAACATCCCTAATAATAATGCTAAACATTTATTTAGTTAAAAGATTGTTTAAGTTCCCATTAAACGCTGTAGGTTGTCTGTAAATAGTTTTTTGCATTTTGGTTTTTGACAACATGTGGAGAGATTAGAACTCTTAATGTCATTTCTACATTTATTTGTTACTTTCTTAATGATTTGCAACTTTAATGCTTTAGCTTTATCACATCAAACTAAGTCAAAATAGACAGATGGGATGACATGTCAAGTGGGCTGTAATGTGGTTGGTTGGGAAATGCAACAAACAAGCATTGACAAGCCTATAATATTTGTAAAAGAGAGCAGAATCACAGCACAATAATTAGATGCCTCTTACATATTCTGTTATTTGGGTGTGAGAATGATTTACTTGGCCTCCCCTAATGTTTTACAAAAGCCATTTATCCACACAAAGCACCTGTCAGCCTGCTCCACGCTGCACATTTTCCGGCAGCGGCACAAGGAGGACCTCCAGCTCTGACCTGAAGCCTTGGCTCTGGAGGTTATGGTTATACAGGAATGTTCACAGACGCACACACGCTCTCACAAGTTCAGCCAGTAACATTCACCCCCTAAACCAGCTGACCTTTACAAATACCCAACAACCGCCACAGGCAACTTGTCAGATCTGCTCCATTCAACTCAAATACTTTCAAAATGCCTCCCGATTCATAGATGTTTTTAAACACGTTTTGCTATGACCTTTATCAGCCTGTTGCTCAATACTAAAATGCAACCAGCGCTTGTGCAACGCTCGCAGACGAGAATGACAGCAGCGGAGAGCGGAAAGGAAAGAATCATGTGAAAATCTACAGCTAATCCCCCTGTATTTCTAAGAACACATGTGTTTGCTTTGGATCAATGCACTGTTGCACAATTAGGCAGCTACCCATGGTCACTCTCTTTTCGTTTGGTGCATTTGTGAGTTAGGCTTCATGAAACACACTGGAAAGGTATTTTAAGTGAGATAAAGTAGCTGTGTTTTCTATGAATCATACAAAGCTTTATGACACATTTATAATTTCTCGTTTGAGTGACCTTCAGCACGTGGCAAATTGTGTAACATACATCAGTCAGGTTATGTACTGCTTTCATTCTTTTGTGGTTTACATCTCAGAAATAATCTCAGAAACATAATCTGTACCGGAGCCACACTGTTTATTTACACTTATGAAAGTCGAGCAGGATTAGCAGCTCTTATATCCCATAGTGTAAAACTGGAAGGGCTTTGGGGATTAACTGGTCAAGAAAAAGAACTTGTTTCAAAATGATTTGGAGCTTTTTCTGAAATCTTATATGTTCTATGTGGTTGGAAACATGATCACTGATGCTGTTGCCAAAATACATCAGTCCAAAAAATTTACACTACCAACAGGAATTTGTCAAAATCAGTGTAATTTTAAATGCCAGCCTTATATAAGCAAGCCTGAAACAATTATAGACTTGTAAGTATAGAGATGATTGTTGCCATAAACTACTACAGTTTATGGACAAAGAATCTCCACTGAATTGAAAAAGTAGAGAAAGCAAGACAAAACATACAGACAAAATGATACAATTATCAATAAAGCTAGGAAATAATTCATAAAAAAGGACAAGGACCACCATGCAGTGAGTTGCTGTTAATGCTTCATTCTTCATTATTTAATTATGTTGTGTAGGTCTTGTTGGCAGGTGTAATGCTACAATTAGCTGCTTTGAGTTTCTCTGGAGATAAAAATCAAATGGAGAGAACACATTTTCCAATGGGGGAAAAAGTGCACCTTAACATTTAACCTTAACCTCACTGAAATTGATGAAAATAATACTTTGGTGGACATGTTTACATGGTGGGACTTTATAGCTAAAAGAAGAACATGTCGGTCTACTGTAAAACAAGCAGGAGGAGGCTTTTCTCCAAAACATGTGAGTAAAACTTGGGGAGATTGCAAGCTCACTCAGAGTGAACATACAGTACATACTTCAGTGATTTTTTTTTAGTTAATCAAAAACATTGCAAACAAACAAAAACAAGCTTTTATTAAATTCTATTTTTCTCTAAAGCTTACTTGACCTTTAATGAAAACTTGTTTTAGGTATTACAAGTTATTCTTAAGAAATAGTTGGCGTTATAAAAATATGCTCTGATTGCACTTATGAGTTCAAAGAACAAGGCGAGTGGAAGTCCCCGTGGATCACTGGAGTTCATGGTACTTGGCCTCACTCTCTTTCACAAGTATCAATGTAATAAGCAAACTCAGCAGCTGGGTTATGAGAATTAAACTTCAACTTAAACAACTCAATCACCTCCATGTCAGTCTGTTTTTCTGAGCGTACAGTCTGTTGCAATAGCGTGTCTATGTCCATCATAACTCCAGGACAGTTGCCTCCCGGGTTTGTCCCATGTGAAGGTCAGTGCTGGACATGTGAGCCGCCCTGAGCTCCACTGCAGGACTAATTCAGTTTAAACCAAACAGCATGACCATAGAGGACACATGAACTGACACTCAGTCCTCTGCATGACTCCTGAGTCTGTGGGAGCAAACCACTCACAAACCAGACTTTTCACACGTCATACATGTGTATATTAGGTTTAAAGATACTATACTTTATATTTTAAAAGTGAACTGAAAAATAAGTAAAGTACGTACTTTACCCTTTCTACCTCACCCTTCGCTCTCACAAACCCTTTGGCACGTCACAAGCTTTACATGCATGGATGTTTTACCATTAGAAAAAACTTTAGAACAGTTTTTTTTGTACCACCATCTGTGCAGCCAATCAAATACAAATAGAAATAGTTTTATACAGAAAGAAAGTACACATACGAGAGAGAACGAGAGAGAGAAGTGAGAGAGAAAGAGAGAAGAGAGAGGAGGAGAAAGAGAGGAGAGAGAAGAGAGAGAGGGAGTTGAGAGAAAGAGAGAGAAGAGAGAGAGGAGAAGAGAGAGAGGGAAAAGAGAGCGGGAAGAGAGAGAGAGAAGGAAGAGAGAAAGAGGGAAGAGAGATGGAGAGAGAGAGAAGAGGGAGAGAGAAAGAAAGAGAAAGAGAGAGGGAGAAGAGAGAAGAGAGAGAGGGAAGAAACAGAGAAAGAGGGAAGAGAGAAACAGAGGGAAGAGAGAAAGAGAGAGGAGAGAGAGAGAAAGAAGAGAGAGAAGAGAGAGAGAAAGACGAGAGAGCAAGAAAGAGGAGAGAGAGGGAGAAGAGAGAGGGAAGAGAGAGAGAAGGAAGAGAGAGAGAAAGAAAGAGAAAAGTGAGAAGGAGAAGAGAGAAGAGAGAGAGATAGGAGAAGAGAGAGATTTAGTTTATAGCTTTACGTGAGTGATTCAGATCTTAATGAATTCATGAATATCCATGGAGATTCTCAGTAATATTTTGTATATCAAATAGAATTTTCACTTGTATATGCAACTTGTTTTTCCCAGCGTCTGGACCAAAACAAGTGGACAGAAACCATGCTCACGCTGTGCGCTCTTTGGCTGTGCTCCTGCTGACACTTGTGGTTTTGGTTCTGGGATTGCACTGTATTGCAGCAAGTGCTCTCTGAAAACTCTTCTCTCACACTTTGTTGCTTTGAGCTCTGTGCAGTAGCCATTGTGAACACAGCCTGTTCAGGTAATGCTGCGAGCCTTTCTGTGGCCATAATAATCATCCAGCTTATCTCACGGCTCACAATCAAATCCCTTTTCAATTTGTAAACTTTATCTCGGTTAAACCCTATCTGCCTCCCTTCCTTTCACCCGCTGTAGGCCATGTAAGGACAAGGCATTGTGGGTAAACGCGGGTTAACTGTGTGTTTGATGAGATGTCCAGTCATTGCTGCCGGCTCACGTTGTGCAATCAATGAGCTTCACTTAATTACCGCAGATCAAACAGGAGCGCCATGGCAACCACGCCACTTTTTCCAAAACACGACAGTGAGGTGACACGCAGTTCCTCTGAGCTGACACACGGGGCAGAAGTGTGAGCGATTTTGGGAGCGGCTGTCAGGGTGCACCCGTCAGACCTGTCACTAAGAATAACTGCAGCCTAATTGTATAATGTAATGTGCAGGTTATGATGATAGAATGTGGTACTAACAGTCAGATAGTGATGTCCTCCATTAGTCCAAGGACCTTCAACCCATTTTTGTTTATTGTTCAAAACAAATCAATGCACAGATAAAAAATTAAGTCATTTTCATTCTCTGCACTTTTCCATCTCCAGATCTTGAACTCAGCTTGGTCAGGACTACTGTAACTACTGTAGCTGGGCGATATGGCAAAAAATTAACATCACGATTTTTTTTGGAGCCAGATCACAATTTCGATTTTATCACAATTCTTGTAGACAGTTTATTTTCCTATTGCCTTTGAGGTAATTACAATTCACTATCAATAGCTAAAACCAGCTGTCAAAATCTGACCAGTGTTGCCAGATTTTCAGAAAGAAACAAGCAAACTCAGCCCTTCAATATAGGTTGCATGTTTTGGCTTCCCTACAGTGAACCCAGCCAAAGGGAACATGCCACACAAGCCTGAAAGTTGAACCTGCTTTCTTCGTGTGTTGGGACAGTGCTGTCAACTCTGCCACCGTAACATCTATTCATAACCTTATTCTCATTGTCCTGTCCAACAGATGACTGCTCTAATCTCCACCTGAAAGCTGACTAAGTCAAGGCTACATTGGAATACTTGTAACCAGTCTGCATCGGTACAATACAATGGAAAGCTTAAATATGTTGATCCCACGTAAGCTTTTGAAATCATTAGTGCTTGTTTGTCTCTTTCTAGCATTCAGTACGAACATGCATGAACCTGAAAGCTGCAAAAGTAAAAGTTGTGAAATATGTGGAAAATATGACCAACATTTCAGAAATACCAGTTTTGGAGAGAGGAAATAGTGGATTCAGAAAACATACTCTGATCCAAACCGCCCCAAGCTAGGATTCCAGCCTTTGTAGAAACACATTGTTAACTTCAAACTTGTATCCACCTAATATCCTTGGCAAGAAAAAACGATTACAAATCGCTTTGTTTCTGACTAGAAATGGAACACACCTTTCCATTTTATGGACAATGAAATATTTTATTGTAAATCTTAACGAGGTTCAAGCACACATGAAGTTGTTACTCCAATAAAACTTCCTAAACTTCTGTTGCGTGTGGTTCGGTAGTGAAGTCGTGACAGAACAGGACACCCAAGCTGCGCGTCTATCAGAGCAGCCGGCCCTATGTCCCCCCTGTCTGCTTCACACCACTCACTCTAGTAAACTCACTCGCGCTTGGCTCTCGCACAGCTACTTTGAGCCAACTCCCAAGAACAAATGTGAAGTGCTAATACGAGTCCCATATCATCGTAACAGTGTCTCCATCTGTCCAGTCCTGCTCTGACCTCACCGAGTTTCTGTTTACACAATCACATGTAACTTTATGACTTCTGGCAGGTGAAATGACAAACACATCTCTCAGTGTCGGCATGAGAGGCATTTGTAAACAAGTGCTCTCAAAGTTGGTTGACGAGAGATAAAAAGTTTGAATGCATGACAAAATACAAATGCACCCAAATTGCATAACTCAAAGTAAAAGTTTTAGAATTTGTGTTTATAAATTATGCGCTTTTAAATGTGGGTTCAGTTTTATGAATTTGGGCGCGTTTTGAGGCCTTTGGGGGTCACCGTATTGTGTCTCTAATCCACCTACCTCCACTCCCTGCCCACTTATCAGAGGGTATTATCGGGTACCAACACATCGACCATATGTAAGAGAGGTTAAAACCTTGTTAGAAGTTATTGTCTGTTGAGTTTCTAAACTGCTTGAGTCTTTCACTTTAGATAATTGCAAGACAAGCAACTAAGCAAACTAAGCTAATTGACTTTAAGTAGGGCTGGGTGATATTAACATAAATTAATATCGATAATTTGCCAGTATTGTCAGTCCAGCATAATTAGGCTAAAATGTCTTCAAATTGGTTAGTATACTGGAAAATTTACTGTGCTAAGTTTAAAATTGATAATTAGTAGTGCAATAATAGTGTTTATTGTGATTTGAGCAAGTATTGACTTTCATAAAGTTTTCAGTAGAACAAGTAAATTTAGTTCTTGTTTCAAGAAAAGAAGCATTTATTTTTCTTTTTATAGTTTAAGTTGATGTGTACTTTTATGTAGAGTAGATATTTCATGCTTTTTCCATTTACAATTTTAGTTTAAGCTAATCAAAATCTACTCAAAACATGTAAAATATAAATTATTCCAGGCACATCTTCTCTTGTTATTTATTTGTTTTTCATGTTTATCTATCAGATAAATATTTGTTAAATTAGTAATCTCCCATATACCCTTATTTTCCTGTTTTGTGAAGAACTTTTGATAAATTAATGTACAAATTCAATATAATTTTTATTGTGAACTAGTTTTTTGTGACATGTTTTTACTGCACGATAAACTCTTCTTTTATTTCTATATACCTTTATCTGTTCTTACTATGTCTTTTACTAACTTTCTGTAAACACTAACAACAAAAGCCTAACCAGGGACGGGGCTGTAAATTAGCCAATGGCTAGAAGCCTTATGTACATGGACATCGGCTACTTGCTAGTAGCAATGTTTATTTGTACTGTCCCTGTCAAATAAATAAATAAATAAATAAAATAATTATTTTTTTCATATCTTAAAAACAACATTCACGATATGATCTAAAATTCGATATATTGCCCAGCTATAACTTCAAGTTAAGATTTTTTATCTCATTTGCTTCTGTACTGACACTAAATATCCTCTAAATAACAGCAGACAAATGAAAAAAAAAAAAAAAATATATATATATATAGAAAGGCTACATTAAGAGAATTGTCTTTACCTTTTGCATGTGAAGAAGTGTTACATCAGTGACAGACTTTTGGGAAGCACTGGGTGGCAAAGTGATCAAGTTTAAAGCAACACTCATGTTAATTCAATTCATTCAATGTCCTAATTAACTGGGTGAACATAGTGATCATAATCTTTTGCTGATGTTATTTGATTACTACTTTCTACACCTAAAAAATCTTTTGTCATTGTCTCAAATGAGTGTTAAATTCCCCAGTGGTCTCATTATGTTCTTGTCTATTGGAGAAGCATGAGCCAAAGGGGGGCCGGCGTGACAGTCCGCATTCCTCTGGGCAGCTCTAAATCCTCACGGGATAGACCTCATTAGTGCACTGGCTGTTCCCAGGCTGGGTCCCCGAGCAAACTGCCCTGTTTTTATATTTTTGTCCTCTGAGAAGGTGATGCGCCCATTGTAATTTCCTGTGTCTGTACAAATGAAACTGTTCACCTGTGATGTGACAAGCATGAGATGAAATGTAGAGATTTGGTTTATTAGGAGAATGTAAGCTTTAATTTTTTGGTTAATACTGATTAAAGAAAGAAGATTAAAGACCTGAATCAACATTCTTTTGGGGTGTGAAGCTAATTGGAGGAATTATAATGTTTGAAGCTATGTTACTACAACAGGTGAGCTGATTTGTGCTGACAAGTATTTTTCAAATACCATCAGGATTGTGTTTTGTCAACTATGAAAACTGAATTAAATAAACAATCTCCAAAGTAAAGCCTTCTTTTGGACCAAAATGAATAAAATTTGTGCTTACATGATGACACAACTTATTTTCTCCTAAATTTAAAAGCTTTAGTCAGTTGTTTTTCAGTCAAGAGATTTATGGAGCACAAATT
Source organism: Mugilogobius chulae (assembly GCA_038363315.1). Taxonomy (NCBI): domain Eukaryota; kingdom Metazoa; phylum Chordata; class Actinopteri; order Gobiiformes; family Gobiidae; genus Mugilogobius; species Mugilogobius chulae. Next base: position 30,131,314 of record CM076408.1, read on the forward strand.
CTATACCTTGTGGTTTACGAGCTGTAGCATTGGCTATTTTAAAATGACCGGAATAAACATACCAGTCAATCAATCATCCAACCAACCAATCAATCAATGAATCAGTCAACCAATTAGTCAAAAATTCCATTTCAGTTTGCTCATATATATTGTCACAATCAAGAGTCCTTCAAACACAAAACTCAATGCATTTGTACACTTATCGAATGCTTTTCTCACTCAAAGAACCAGTTACTCTTTCACACCACAGTGGACAGGTGAGCTAGGTGTCTTGCTCAAGGACCCAGAAGCGCCTGAGAGAGCCAAGAATCTCTGAGTTAGTGAATTTGACCGCTCTTTAAACAATGTTTAAGTTGATAGCAGACCAACAGCCAACTTTTGGTGAGCACTCTGAGAAAGAAAACTGAGAAAAGTAGATTTGAAATTAATAAATGAATACATGTATTTGTTTACAAAAAAAAAAAAAACACATACACACAACGTCAGCGCCACAGCAGGATCACTTCTCAGACTCTCCCCTTTCTAATCTCATCTAAAATTAGACTCAAATGCCAAGGATGTGTTATGTTCTAGAGCACCACGTGAAGTACGTAGTAGTACCAGTACTGGACCCTATATTTTCATTCTGCTGTGCTTGGTTTGTGGATGATTATTTATGCTCCAGACTTGGTTGTTGACCCAGGACTGAGTTGCCTCATGTCACATCCAAAGTTTCATGTTAGCCTCCGCTGTCTGTCCAGTGCCTGTGTGGGAAATGTTCTGATGTGTGTGTTTTCAAATGTGGAAGAATATAATGCTGCCTTTGTCGTTGCGCAAGAGAGAGCTGCAGACAAACAGTTTTCCTGCTCCTCATGACCCGAGCGCTCAGTCAGCTGCTTCGCACGTTCTGTTGAAATATGTCTCACCTGGGACTGCTTTGTGGTACTTCGAAATACTGTGACTCAAGTAGATGTAAAAGGCACTCAGCGGATTAATAATGGAGCAAATTTAAAAGTTTGTAAAACTCTTACTTTGACTTTTACATTGTCATTTTAAAGGACACGTGCAAAAAGTACTTTTTTTTAGTTTTTAATCCTGTTAAACATTGCTCCCTCATCACAAACATAGCTGGAGTTTTGTCTGTTCCTCCTGAGCCTTAGAAAACACTATTCCTAATGTCCCAGATCTGTGATGTTATAAGTAGATCTCTAAAATACATAAACCTTTGGTGCATTTCTATAGCATTAGTGTTAGCAAACAAGCTGATAGCATTAGGCCCTGTCTCATTTCCTTTGCAACAGCAGAGCTAACTCAGTAAGTCAATTTCTGATGTGGGAAATGCATGACTGTTGTGTGTGTTTTATTAGCTCAAACGTTTGTGAAAAGGAGTAAAGTAACTGTTCAAAAGCATGTTTAAAAGACATAACAATAAGACATATTTGTCTTTTCTTTTCTTTCAAATAATGTGTTGTAAACTTTGTGTGTACTGTCTGAATCTGTTAATAATGCATTTTAGTTCTTCTCAAGAGCCAAAAGCAGTGATTGGTTTTGGTGGGTTTTCACTTCAGTTTCACTTTGCCATGTGAAAGAATCTGTATTATAAACATATTCCCTTGGGCCATAAGAGGTTAGTCAGACAGACTTACATACGCAGTTTGTGTGAAAATCAAATCTCCCAGTTTCAGTACGTCTGTAACATTTTCTGCTGCTTCCATGACTTTGCTAAACTTTTACTACAACCAGTACTACTGTTAAAATCATAAACTCAAAAAAATCAACTTGAGCAGGACTACTCACAAGAGATATTATTTATAACACACAATTCCGACTCTGCTTAGTCACTTCATTTTATGCCCCTGTTCATGTTACATTAAAGTGCAAAACAGTTTCCTTCTGCTAATTGCGTCTAAGATTCACAGCTATAAAACAAGTCACTTGATACTGCTGCATAAATATAATAACCTGTGGCCAAAGTTCATACTAACTTAGGCCATCGAAGTTCATAAATGCAGTGATTTACTAATAATAGATAAGCTAATGTGTTACCAATGATGACTTCTACCAGGAAGTGCACTCACCTTGATGTTTTTAAGAGTAATGACCCATTTTACAGAAGTCACGGGACAGGTGGAGGACTGCTCAAAGGCCCACAGCAGATCTGAGTGAGGGTTGCACAATTCAGATGCACATATGCATACAATCTGACTGGAACTTCTGAAATCATTAACAGCTGCCATAGGGTGGAAAAGACTGATGAAGCTACTCAGCAAAACAGTGGCTGCTTCATGCAAAGTCAGAAACCCCACTCTGTCTGCTACTAAATCTGTTTTCATATTGGGGACCAGTTCTATCCAATCTCAGTCAAAATGCTTGTATAAAAAAGTGTTTATGAGCAATGAAAACATCTGATGCAATTTTACTGCTTAATTATAAACTTTTAAAATATGAGTGAAGTTCAGATTAGTTCTAAATGACAGACGACCAATGAGCTCTTTTGTTTCATGGGAGTCTAGTAAATAATCACATTCGATTACACAACTTTACTGAACTGTTCTGAATGCAGCCAAATGAACGGTTATAAATAAGGTATGAATGTGCATGAATTACAGTCTATTAGAGGGAGAGTGGTTATTTCTAAATTGACTAATTCGCAGAATGATGATATAAATAAAATAAGATAGGAAAAGACATAGATGATAGTGCATTTTCATCATTATGAGATCAATCTGTCCAGACAGAAAACATTTAGCTGTAACCTGGCACAAACATATATTTAGGTCATTGTTTGCGTGCACAGAGTGTTTGGAGCTTTGACTGGTGGAGTTCTCACCATGTTACTATGGTTTCTCTTTGGGTACTCCGTTGTTCTGTTGAGATGGCACTCCCCGTCGAGATTGGACCCCCCTTGTTTAAAGTTAGTAAAAGAAAATCAGTAATTTTTTTAAATTTTCATATTACCTTTGCTAACCCTCACCCAAGCCCTAATCCTAAACCTAGCCATCAAATTATGCCTAAACTTAGCCTAATTAATTGTAAACTATTTACCACGGGAAGCTTGGTAAGTCACGCACAGTCACAAAAATTAGTGAGGGGGTCCCATCTCGACAGGAGTCCAATATCGACAGAACACCTGCCTTCTCCCACCTCCAAAAGCATACAATTGGCAACACTGTAATATTCCCTTAGTAAATAAATGAGAGAGTGAATTATTGTCTGTATGTGTTAACCTTGTGATCAGTTAGCCTTTGGTCTCCGTCCCTCAAAAGTCCAATCATTTGCAACCTCAAATAGAAACAGGTCAAGTGTGCAACATTAAATACGAAGCTGTATAAAATTTATATTGGCCTCAGCTTCATCAGCTCAACTGGCTCTACACTGTTCCTTTTTCAGTTTGCCTTTTTCTTCATTTGATAAAACCATAGAATAACAAATACTGCATCTATCAGCTGTTCATAACATCTTCATTGTGTGCTACAATGCCATTCCCACACATTCACTTCCTCCTCTTCATGAATTGTGCTGAGCGGAGATATCCAATGGTGCCACTCCCAGACTCCAAACACAGTAAATAAATAACAAGTTCCTTTTTGCTTTATCACCATCACATGACAAACAATTTGAGCTGACAACTGAGAAGTACCCACGGCTAAAGCTAGACCTTCTCTGGCTGCTTTATGCCTTTTCTCTGAAGTAGGAATGTGAAGTTACAGACAGTACGTGCTGAAGATTGGTTTGAATTACGGACTTTCTGACAGGTTGTACACTGCTCGCTCTATCAATCAATAAAACAAGGGCAGTTTGACGAAGGTTTGTGGTTTAAACATGACAGAAGAAAACCCCTCTAAACTAAGAAACATTGTTAAAATAACTTATTTCATGTTACATTTATTGTTATTCTGTGATGCAATGTGACAACAACAAGTAGACATAATGTTAAATAATGTTTTTTTGTTTTGCACTTGCACCAACTTGACTAGTGTTGGGTCTGAAACTGACATCTGCACATCTCTATGGCAATGTTTGCTTTATGTTTCAAAGTGGGGTTTTAAACTACAGGTATAGTATATCTTTTTTGTGGCAAGCACATTACGTCAGGCCAAGTTACAGATCAGGGGTCTTAAAAAAACTTGACATAAAAATGAATAATCCAATTCAAAAATGTGTAACTTTGTGCTTCTGAGATTTCAGAGAGAAGTTTGTGTTTTGTTTGTACGTACCTGTACACTCAAAGTACACTCAAAGTTTTTTAAATGAGACCCCTGATGTGTGGAGAGTTGACTTGAATTATAATAGTTTTTAATATTATTAATATGCATATAAACTCCCTAGACAAATTCACTTTACACTTATCCATACATTCTTTATATTGAATAGAAGTTTTTTTCTATCTACTCTATTAATAATTTTAATGTGCTACTATTTTATTTGGCACAAACTCAAAATTAAATAAATGGAAAGAACGAACAAAAGATACTAGATGAATAAAGTAATTAATAAAACTATGCAATAAAGTATATTGATATAAAATGTTAATGTGCCTGCCTGGATTATATTTAATTTCAAGTTTTGAAAGTTCACAAAGCCACGCTATGAAAACATACACTTCATGAGACATTCACCAGTTTCCTCACTCAAACCAGACTCATGACAAGTACATATGAATTCACAGTAGACTACTTGGAATTTTGTCTTTTAATTCTCTCTGCAAATCCTCTGTGCTCACCACCACACTTATTGAGCATGTGACACAGACAGGGGAACAGTCCAGAGTTCCCAGAAGCCCCTGCAGCAGCACACATTGTACATACACACACACAGCAGGTAGTGGTCCTTCTCTCTCACACACATGCAAACAACATACACATGCCATGGCAGCGCTGTCAGTGACTCAGACATTGTGACTCAGACCCAGGCTATGCGGCTTCACTTTTACAGCCAGGCAGCATCACATTCACTAAAACTAAAGCTCGTGTTACAAACAAACCAAGTGAACTCCACACATGCAGGTGTAGGCTGATCAGCACACGCAGGCCCTCACAGATAAACTGTTATGAGAATGTAAACTTGCTGCATGTAAAATGTAGGTGTCTTTTGTTTTGTTGCTCCAGTGTTGCATGAGATGAGTTGGCTATATGAGTCAGTCCAGGAAAACATCACTTCTTTGTGTGCCAAAGCATATAAGAGGCTCTGTGTGTGATTGCAGTGCATTGCATCTACAATGTCAATTACCCAGAGCTGCATTAATGAAGCTTTCGCAATAATACAATGTGATGTGCTATTGTGTCTGATACAAGTCTCCATGATGGATCTTCACTGTTTCAAATATGAACTAAAGAGCTTAAGGAGGAATTTAAAACAAACTTTTGCATTTGTGTTTGTGTAAAATGCAAAGAGTGGAAAGAACAGAGTGTCTCCATATCAGTGTCTCTTCTGAGGTGACAGGCACTTTAAAATACCGCCCTCAAGTGGCTATAAGACGCATAGCACGTAAAACAAAACAAGAAATTTCTGCAGCTAAAGGAGCAATATAACTTTTCTGGTGGAGTCTGTTCCTGCCAATGGCCTCTCCACAGTTCTGACTTTTAACTTGCTCATCTCCAATGTTTAAATCCAGACGATGGGCAGAGTATTTCTAGGGACAAAAGGTGACTGCAGGCTCTCCACCTATAAAAACCTTGCAAAGTGAAGCTAACCCTCTACCACCAACAAACACATTTTATGCAAAGCACCTTGCAAGAAAAGTATTAGGAGAAGGTGAAAGGAGTGGCTTAGGGAGAAGGGCAGCAGTGTGATTGGTTTGACAGAAAGTGTTTTAGATCAGAACAGTTTTTGTGCTTCACTTTGATGGTAAATCTTTTCTTACACATTTACGGTTTTGAGTTGTAAAACATAATTCCACGAAAGACTGACTTACATATTTGCTGTCAGCTATGAAGTTGCCGCAGCTGTGGATTGAGTTGGTTTAGAACATACTTCTCCTTATCTATTCTAATTTTTAAGAGAAAAACAAGTAAAAAAAACTCTGAAAAAACAGGAATATCCACTCTCTGTGTTAAACAAATATTGTTTTATCCATGCATTTGTCTTCCATATTATTACAAGTTGCTGCACTGCACCTACAACACAGACATAGAAATTGTTTTATTTGGAATTAGTATGATTTGGCCAAGTAGCATAAACGGTAAGTATTGCAAAACAAATTTGCATTAAGGAGAGCTACTGCAAAGGAATAGGAAAACATTTAGTTTATGTAAAATTCTGCTGTATTTTGCTACATTAATGTTAGCATAAAGTGTAAGTTTTTCATCATGTCATGTTTTCATATAGAAATAAGACATTTTAATGAAAACATGGCTAAAATGGCACATAATGGGGTCAGCAAAAGCAGAAAAGTATGAACTTTACATTAAATCCTTTTTTTTTTTTCAAGTCAAATACATTTGTTTGATCATTGGTTGTATATAATGTATGTAACCTTGTACAGTTGACATGCTACAACGTTTTATAATTCTTGTGTGGCACTGAGTCATAGCCAATGATAAGGGCAGGAGGATATGACTGACCTCTTTCACCCCCCCTTCTCTCTCTTTTCTCTGCCCCTCTCTCTCTCTTCACATCTGGTTCTTGGCAACAAGGATCTCTCTGTTTGTTTTTTACAATCAGTGACTCACCGGAGCTCTTTTGCCTCAGCCTTTGTTACTTTGAATCTGGATTAGTCTTTCTGCCACCATTCTCAGTCTATTTATTCCTTCCCCCATGACAGGTCAGCGGCCATTGTCCACTCTGGAAATGAGGAGTGGAGCTTTCGGGTTAACATGCGATTGAAAAGCTCGCTCTGAGTCACTCAAACACACAAACACACTTTACACAGATGAGTCACCTCTATGTTGCCATTGAAATGCATAAAGTCAGGAGGGCAGGATATGGGATTGACTTTACGCGGTGCATCCTTCTGTGAAATAGAGACCATAGCAGTGTGTCTTACTAAATTTAGAAATGGTGTGAAATAAGTAAAAGCCTTGTAGACCTTGTAATGTGAAGACTTTAGTGTTTCTTAGGAATGGGTGCTTAAATTTCAATTATAAACACACGGTGGAAGTGATATTTGAATACTGTTCTTTGCAGTACTAGTCTTAAGTATGCTGCCACAAGCCCTTTAGATGTGTTTCTTTAGTGTGTAGCAATATAAACGACACAAATTGCTTTTTAAACGTCTTCCGACAGGGATGCATTGCATGTCCTATAGGAGATCTGCAGTGACACAAGCCGCTGACTGACAAACACAGAGTGACTCATGTGGGCCAGACAGGGACAGACGACACGGACACGATCTGTCTCAAGTGATATATACAAATAAAAAGGAGCAGCGTTTACATCAACACATAATACATTCACTGGGTTCCTATTGCACATAAGCTCTTTTATTCCAACGTTGCTTTTAGCAGCTGTAAGTTTAAAATCAATCAGCAAAATGGCTTGTTTTTATAAATGAATTTAATAGTAAATTAGACAATTTTACAAGTTAAACAATGAAATGGCTGACAAATATTTTATATACTGTATATTAATTAAGACAGAAAGAAAAAATGTTATAAAAGAAACATACTGGCTTACACTGTATAAAACACTAATGATTTAGTCCAAATACTGCTAAGTTTGGCAATGTCTCATGTTTTTTAGGCTGATTCAAATGCACAATATTAAGTATATTAGCCCTCATCCTCAGACGAAGACTCCTCTGACTCGTCATCAGAATCTTCCTCTTCCTCCTCGGCCTCTCTCTTCATCTGTCGAAGATTAGCTCGATGTTGCTGCCAAACGGGAAAAAAAAAGTTTAGAAAATGCTTGGAGGACCAGAAAATTAATGCTTCCAAAATACTCTTAAAATTTGTGGAAACATACTTTCATTGATCTTTGTATGTTATTTAATGTACTTTTGTGACTCGCATGCAGACAGGAAAGAAATCAAAGAGGAAACTGTAAAATGATCCAATGCAATATTACAATATATTTTGCTACAACATAAATATTTGCTATAAACAATGCTAAATAATTTGATAATCACAATAAAATGGAAACATTTGGCACTTAGACTAACAGTTCCACATTAGACAAACCAGTGTGTGTTTATCATTGTTCGGTAGCAGTCAATTATCAGGGATAAGACTCAAGTGAAAAGTCGGTCGGCATGTTCCTCGTGTTTATCAGACAGCCGGTTTTTGATGCACATTCAAATGACACATGTCAGCTGCAATCTACATCTGCAACACAATCTGTCATTCCCAAAATACTAGAAGAGCCAACTGATCTGTCTGTGTAAAAACAGAGTCTGAAAGAGTACAGTAGCACAAACAACACAAATACTTTCATTACAAGAGAGAATGATGACAATATATGAATATTCTGAATGCATGTATGCAATGTATTTGACAAGACCATGCAATGAATAGGCTTATGAATGTAATGTTAAATAAAAATAATAATAATGGATTTAACTTTCCAGCAACATTTGAAAGAGCTCAGAATAATATTTAGAGAAACTGTGTGAAAGGTCTGTGGCATCTCAGTCTTACCTGTGTGGACCCTGAGGTTCCCATGAAGGACTCAGTGCGATTGAGAGACATTTGGGAATTAGCTCGCACTATGTCTAAGCGGGACTGGTATTCTGGTGGGTGCAGTGAGGTCCTGAACACCTGCCAAGACAGTAGCAAGCACTGTACTTCTCCTCAAAAGGAAAAAAAGAATCTGTGTCTTCTTGATTTGTGTATGCTCATGTAAATATAGTGATAAGGTACATTATGTTCTTACATTACGTACATTATGTTCCTACTGTGTGAAACCACTGTAGTTATCACTGGCAGGAAAACTCTTAACCACAACTGTCTTTGTCATGAACACCAATAATGAACCCACCTAAACCCTTTGTCAGAATGATTCTCATGCCACTCATTGTTTAGTTTTGTGATGAATCTATGCTTTGAACCATGAGTCACTGAAAACTGCTTTACGTGGGAGAGGAGTTTCACTAAAGCTTGAATGAAATATGCGTCATTCAAAAATAAGAATACACATGAAATGGTGAAGAGTGATGACATAAAAATAGCACTTTGTCTTTGACTAATTTAAAACACTTTCAACATGTACATATCTCTGTAAACTTCTTATTGAAAAACTCTAGAAAGTAGCCTACATAACTCTTGTGGTGAGTTGTTGCCACATCACTTTGAGGGTGTGGACAGTGTGCGTATGAGCAATGATTCATGTTTATCAGGTCGTCCATAAAGGCTGGATATACCACATTTTGAAAGTGACACTCACTCTTTTCACCGATCAGCAAAACAACAAAGCTAGGCCCAGTCAACACATAGACTATAATTAACAACAATTGTATGAAAAATGCGTGGAATGCAGAATGTCTTTATGAATCAGAGAGTTCAAACCTACCTCCAGGTCCGCCTCCTCATCCACATTCTGAATATTCTGGTAGGCTAACGTGTACAGCTCCAAAGCTTTGGCATGGAACGCCATCTCAATGTGCACAAACTCTCCAAAGATCTTCTACAAAAGATCATAGCGTTACAGGACCTGCAAAAGCGAAGCCATATAAAGAAGAGACTCTGAATTAGACCTTAATATCTCTAATTTTCTGCTTCTCAAAATCATCTATTGTTTCTTCCAGATGCCTGGTTATCCTGGTGGCATCCATTGTTGCTCTCTGTAGCTCACTTTCAGCCTAAAAATAAAGATTAGAATAAGTGTTTAAAGAATTAAATGTCTTTCTATGCCATGTAAATGAAATGAATTAGATGCACTACTTCTTAGCAAATTTGTAGGGTAGTAAACAGCTCCCCCTTGTGGCAATACAGCAGATAACATTTTTTCAATGTGTGAGTAATACTGTATTTGTAACCTAATTATGAGATTTCTGTTATGGATAGAATTTTATTGTACATCAGTATGTTTGAGTAAGTATACGTTACCACTAATGTATACATTTAAGGTGCATACCTGCGACTGGAGGGTTTGTCAAGGGTTATAAGAATCCAAGATAACATAACATTTGTTCTTCTATCTGATAAAACAAAACAACAGGAGCAGGATGGTTATAGCTCTGGCTTCCCAACTATGAGATTGTGGGTTTGATTCCAGGGTCGGGCGAAATCTACATCTCTTGAGCTGTCTGGATGGAGTTTTTAATGTTCTTCCCGTGTTACTGTGGGTTCTCTCAAATGTGGGTTCTCTCAGATGCATAGGCCAACTGGCAACATTTTAAAATTCCTCTAGTAGTGAATGAATGAGAATTATTATTTGGAACAATAAAGAGAAAATTGTGACCGCTTCCAGGATCTGCAAACAATCAGGTGCTCTTCTAGGATAGGGCCATGCAATGTAGATAAAAAAGCTGACTAGCGATGTGCAAAAAGTCACCGCAATAGACTCCAGTCAGTCACAACCCCAAATGGAATCATTTGGTAGAAAAAAAGAAACAATTAAACAAAGGATACAATGATTTGCCTGTCGGAAGGGTTTTTCTGTCTGGCCCTCTCAAGCTGAGCCATCTGTTTGGACTCTCGATCTCTGGCATTCTGCGTTGATTTCAGATCTTCCTACAAAGAGGAACATGACACTCTTTTAACCCACAAATTATTAAAGACCATATCAGATGCATACTGTAGATAAAATACAGAACAGAGCGTGTTTGAGTGCCCTACCCTCTGTCTTCGCACTACAGCACCATAACTTTTTAGTGGCTCAATTACTTTGGCTTCAAGTCTTTCCACCTGTAAAACAGCATAGTAATATCTATTATTCACTTTTTCAGTAATCATTTTTACGGATGGTTATGAATGCATGAAATGTACCTCTGCATTACGGTAGTCTTGAACTTTGGCCAAGTTATCTGTAAACTGCTTCATTCCCATTTTCAGATTTGGTGTTTCAGTATCTGCATACTGGCCAATCAGTCTCACTAAATAATCGCCCTTGTCTCGCAACGCGGCAGTCTTTCGTGCATAGGCAGCAAAGTGTTTGCACATTTCTCCAAAATACTTTTCCACATTGGTGATGCTCTCCTGGATTTTACGAGTCTCAACATCTCTGCAGAAAAGATTGTTTACAAGTTACATCTAGGGGTATGTGATATTGACCTGTTCAACACATTTTTAAGATTTTGTAATAAATGGTAAATTAGTGCAATATATAGACAAATTAATGATATTCTTTTCATGTCCCATGTCAAGTCAAGTCATGTCATAACAATATTCAGTCAATCTGGCTAATGACTAACCAGATAATGATCATTTTTAGTTTTGTTGGATTAATCGTTAATCCAACAAAACTAAAAACCGACCCAAACACTGTTTGGATAAACATAACAATAACCTATATAACAATAGGGTTAGGGTTCGAACATACTCAGCTAACGAAGAAATTTCAGATAACGTTTATTACATTTGATTAGCTAGCTAGTTAACATTGTGGAGCGCGTTAAAGTTAGCTTGTGTTATAACCAAAACACAAACGTTATGGTGACGATAAGCACAAAACACGTTTTTCTCCCCGTAACACTTACCTCGCCCTTGCGTCCGGGGTTCGGCTCATAATGATGTGAGAGTAATACTGTATATGTTCTGAAATTACTGAATTATTCCTGCATGCTAGCTGTGATTAGCATGGATGCAGAACGCCAATCGGTCGTTTCCATGGAGCTTTTCGAGTTTCCGCCAAAGCAAAGCATTCTGGGATGTTGAGTAAAATAAACTCAAGGATCCACGACGGGCGTCTTCAACTACTCTGGCGATAAAAAGATCCTCGCTGGTGTCTGACTTATTGACTTATTAGTCTCATAAAAGGTATGCACGTTTAGCTAATTAGTCTACTCTTACTGCTCCTTTTTGGTTTGAGCTGATTTTGATATAATTTTTAGGTGACGTACATTTTCTTACTTAATGTTAAAAGGATTTTTTTTTAAAGAATAGTATAATGTGATAGCCTAAAGGCTTTGGAATGTGTGTACAGTTAGATAAATTAGTTCAATGATATTTTGATTAGTTGCACTTAATCACTGAAATTGTTGCAGCCACAGGTAACCCCTTAATCCTTTTTCAAAACCACATTATTTATTAAAGAAATGTAACGTTAGAGTTTAAAGACAAAATAAATATACTGGGTTATTGAGATACTGTACTCGATCATTCCCCTAGTGTAATTTATTTTTACAATTTTTTTAGTGAACCAGTTGCTTATTTAAAGAAAGGAATCTTCTTTATGTGACTCATTTAACATTTTCTCACAGTTTTCATGATTAAAATATTAGTAGGCCTACTGTATTCCATAAAAGGTTGTGCAAGCTGTGGTTCAAATATCACTGTTGATTGTTAAAAACAGTTACAGTGATCGTGAATTTTGTTGCTCAGTGTAATCTCTTTTTCATCTCATGAGACAAAGATGAGATTCTCAGTTGTTGCTCCTCATTCATTGCTCTTAATGAGACTAGAGACATACTTGAGAAATACTCAATGCCATAATGAGATCTCAGTCATACTGTATCTCATATAGAGCTGAAACTGAGCTGTGGCCTGTTTTGATCTCGTGGAGCAAAAGATGAGAAACAGGAGACATAAGCTAAAATCTCAGCTTGGTCTCACAGAAGGCTTTAAATAGTCTAGAAGGAAGCAATACATGAGACTTGTTGAGATCTCATGCTTGTCTACTCTTTCCCATAGGATGTGACGTCCTGCCCTAATGGACAGTGACTGCTCACACAATTTTACACCAAGAAAAACAGCAGAGTAAAAGAATTTAAGCAAAATAGGACTCTGATGTCTTCTTTTGCAGGAAGAAAAGAATCTGGAGACTGTTGCCAACCAAAACCATCTGAAATTCATTGAACATTGTGACCACCTCTCTGATGAGGTTTGTCCATTTAGGCTCCTGTAGGCGGACACTAATGTTATGATTGAATCTCTGTCTAAAGTTGATAGTTAATGTTTAATTTTTTTTGTAAAACAGTAAAAACAAATGCATACATAATCAACTATCACACTTGCTGTAAAATTATAAAATCTAGATGAAGTAGATGTTTTTCACCCTTACTGTCCTGGCTAAGCATGACTGAAGTAGACTTTCATTGACTATTCAGAGTAAATCTGTGTTTGTTTTTATTGGGACTAGGGCTGGGTATCAATACTAATTTGGTCATGTGATATGTTATTTGAATTGCCCAAAAGCCTACACATTGTGCGAGACAATGTACTGTGTGGCTAATGTTCTCCACCTAGCCTATTTGCCATAATTGTTGTAATTTTACAGGCCTACTAAACAGTTTAGCATGAAACCCAAACATTTGGCTGTTTTGTGGTTTAAATTACTCCCAAAATAGATCAAGGTACATTACCTACACTACAACAAAAAGGGCTACAAATTGTAATTTTCAACAACAGCTTGAGTGGTTTTGAACTGATGCCAGGAGCCAGATTTTGTGCTCACTGAAATGAATGGAGTCTCCATTGTAATTCCCTCCTCTGTGTTTGGGAATGCATGAATGTCACCAGCTGCCTCGTCTGCTCCTCTGTGGAAAATGTCCAAAAACCTTAATTATCATGCTTAATCATCCATGGGATTGAAGCAGGGGAGATCCCACTGTAACAGATTGGTGATGTAAAACACGGTCATTGCAGTGAGCTTGTGTGCCTGAGGTCCCAAGAGGACCAGCTTTAGACTGAGTGATACAGCTGATGCCGCTGGATTCATTTCTCTAGTAAATGCTTCTGATATAATGTGCCTGTGTGAGCGATGGATCATTACACACGGATTTCATTCATTAAATTTATATAACTCATTAAACCAGGATTCATGACAACAACATTGGGCTCATGTGCCTATCTGATGTACTTTTGCTAATCACTGCTATTCGTGTAGGTCTGGTGTTTTTCTTTGTTTGTTTTATGCTTTATTATTTCTTTAGTGCAGTAATTCTTGATTTGGTGTGACTCTATTGCTTTTCAACCATTAGTCTATTTCAACCTGGAGAATCTAGAAAAAACATGCAGGATGATGAATGACAATTTAGATACATATCATATCAATAGATGGAAAAAAGAATGGTATTTGATATATGTGAAAACAGCGCTGCTGAGTGAGCAAGTGAGAGCTGAGTTAACTAAAGTAGGCTGACTACTGATAGCCTGTGCTGAGCCTATGATGGGGCCACAACAGTGGGGGCAGTGCAGGAAGGTGAAGCAGATACAGCGGTAGTGTGTCGTAGTAATAGTTGTAGTAGTACTGGTAGTTGTTGCTGCTGTTGTTAATTACACGGAGCTTATTATGGTGGCAAATAATTATTATAATTATTAGTATTATTCGTCAACGTAAAAAGCTCAGTGTAATTCCTTGCCAGTTATATATACAGCAGTGTATGGTCTGTGTGTATGTGTGTGAGTATTCATCACAATGTGTGGACCAAAACTTGTTCACACTCACTTTACAGGGACCTGCTTCCTTATGGGGACACAAAGTAAGTCTCCATTAAGCCTTCATTTTGAAATCAGCAAAATGGTTTGAAGTTCAAATAAGGTTAAAGTTAGGGTTAGGGTGACAGTTAGGTTTACTTTAGACAATTAGTCAATAAGGTGACGGTTTGGGTAAAGGCCCATGAAATGAATGTAAGTCAATGTAATGACCCCATGACATATGAAAACACAACATTTGTGTGTGGGTGTGTGTATGTATGTATGTATGTATGTGTATGTGTTAGTAGTGTGGAAAGGCTGTGTAGCCATAGTTTCTGCTGAAAATTGGAAAAAGATGATAAGTTCAGTTTTCCAACAGTCAATGGCATAACTTAACCACATGGTGGCAATCTTCACCCACCTTTATATCCTTGGAATTTCTCCACATTGTTTGGATAACAGGTAGGTTTTGAAATATAGTGTTGGGTATTTTTTCATGTGCATACTTTCACAGATATATTTATTAAGCACACCTGTATACTCATATCTTCAACACTGTGCTTCATTGTTTCATTGCCTCCTTCAAACAATATTGTGGCATTTCTATTGTGCGTGTGACTTTCCTCTTGCACAGATGGTGTTTCTATACTGATAATTAACATTGTGGTTGTAGCATAGCCTCCTCTGTGCTTATCTGAGTGTCCTTCTTCTCCAGCTCACTTCTTGATGCTTGTCCTCTTGACTTCTCCTTGGAGCTGTGTGCCTCTGATGCTGGGTTTGGTGCAGGAGAGACGGGTGGCCTGCTGAAAAAAATCAAGAGAGGCATATGTCTGGCGTCAGTGGTCATAGTGTAAGTATGAAGCCCTCCCAGCATGCATCTGTGTGTGTTATATGCCCCAAATTATGTAGTATAGTCTTTTTGTATAATATTTTCTACTATTTATTGAAGGTATTGCATACTCTGTAATACCAGATGTTTTTACCTGGTGTGGGAAACACAAAGTACAGTTCATGCTGCCATCATTGTTTTATAAAGTTTATTTTAATCTTACATTTGCACAAGGAGTATTGTGTTGATATTAATCTATTAAAAGGATTTGTCTGAAACTTAAAGAGTGATTCATTTTTCAGACTTTTGCAGATAGATTAAGTATGCATAACTTCAATAAAAATACAAATCAAAAACAGATACTCTTCTAATAATTTAACTCAACCTAAAATTAATTTGTCCGGATGCAATCATATTTTTAATGAGTGCTTGTCTACCTGTTTGATTGTATGAATATGTGATTGTTTTGCCTGAAATGCAATATTATTTTTTTTTATAAGTCGCCACAACTATTAAAAAAAATAATATAATAAAAAAAAAGTACATAGGCTGTACTTGTTAATAGTATGTCCATAAGAAACTATAATTTTGTCACATTTTTGTACAAGTCACAAAGATGCGTCTCCACAGACCCAGAAGGTCTATTAGTGTCTCCTGTTTTGTCTTCATGAGCATAAATGCATAGTGTGAGATGGTGGAACAATAATCTCCATGGAGACAAGGTGGGAGGTAGACCCACTGTCAGGAAAGTTACACAGTACACTTTAAAGTTTACTTATTGGTTCAATTCAATTCAATCGCATTAGTCACAACTACCTTTGAGCTGGTTCCAAGCCTGGATAATGGACTAAAACAATAAAACAAGATGTCAGCGGGTCTTTCTTGTGCGGTAGACAGCTGCACTTGTGAATAATACACATCAGATAAGAAATTCAGTCTTGTCCCTTTTTAACTTGAACAACCTTGAGCCGCGGTCCTCCCGGTGCAGTTAAGCAGGTGCTGAAGGGCAGGCCGATGCAGACACGCTCCGGTGGTTTTATTGACCCTATGAAAAAGCCTGGCGCGTCTCCGGGGAACAGCTCAGGTTAGAGTCTTTGTTGTCTGCGTTCATTAGTGTCTCCTTCACCAGCGCGCTCTCACATCTACACCTCTGTCTCCTGACCCCCCACTCACATGATCTGCTGCTCTTTTGCTCCAAGGATTTAGCCAAGAAAATGCCACTTTACGTCAAGTTATTGGAAATACGCTGCTTGTTCTGAGATGAGATGTCAGTAGATGTGAAGTTTATAGCCTATATGTCAACGCCAGGTCATATTGATAGCTTGTTTGTTCCATCAATACATTTCTACTGTATGAAAGGTTATAACCAATACATTATCAATTGTTACAAAAAACATCCTTTTATTTCCTTCTGTCTTTTGTTCATGGTCCATGTTTCAAATTTGAACCTTGATCATAGAGTCTTAAGCTTTCACTACCCAAGCCTCTTTGCATTGTAGCCCCATATCACTTATTCATAGCTGATTTCATATTCATAGTCTTTTATGGCCTGCCGAGAAACATCGGACACAGTGATTTCCCTCTCGGTCTGAGCGTTATTTACTTTAATGCGTTTTAGTGGACTGGAGAGGACTGTTGCCAGACATCCATCTTTGCAAACAGATGTCGTTAATGCACGTTAACCTTGGCAACAATAAAAGTCTTTGCCATTATTCTGTTTAAACCCTATAGCGTTTCGTGCAGGCTGAATTGGAGAACACTTCCAGCACTCCGTGACTCCCAACCACAAAAGAGCAGTATTCCCAAAGGGGCTGGGTTTGCAAAGGAGCTTTTAGCTTTTTTCTTTCAATTGGATCAGTCGAATTAGCAAGTCATGTCATTGTTAGCAGTTGTATTCATGTGGGTAAATATAAAGGTAAACTGTGTGTATTCTGTAACTTTTGTCATAAGATGTTACGCTTTGGAGTAAGGAAGATATCAAAATATTATCATTGCAATAGAGAAAATATATAGAGAAAAAATATCACCATTTGACAATTATTCACGATTACACTTGTTACGACCAAAGAGACATGTTTGTAATTTTCTTGCATTCTTACTGTAAAAAGTTCCTTTTTTGACTAGTTTTATGAAATCAAACTCCTGAATGCAAAAAATGTCATTTAGACGCCTTTGCTTTAATAGAGAATATAAAATGATTTAATTTCGCTTCTAAAACAATAATATTTCTTCAAAATAAAGGACTAAATTTTGCTTCTTAAATGTCAGCATCTACTAAGGTTGGGTTGAACCAATACTGATACCTGTATTTAACCTCCTGCTGTGGAAAACAAATAGTAGCCAATATTTGGAAATGTACGTATATCTATAAAAAGTCAAAATCACAAATTTACTTGTCACTGTTGTAAAAATAAATAAATAAATAAAAACAATGTATTTATCTGATAGATAACACATCTTTACCTTAAACTGGAACTGATATTATACTAATGTTTCTAAAGAAAAAACTTCAAAAAACTTTTGATTTTGCTTCTAAAATTGTCACGATTATCATTCTTCTGTTCTTGTGATTATATTGGGGCTTGAATAATCACGATTATCGATTAATCGAATAATCTTGACATCCCTACTTTGGAGCTAGTCTTAGGTGGGTATAGTTCAAAAAGAGTTGAGACTTTTTTTTTTAAGTTACACAAATACATTGAAAAAGACTTGACTTAACCGTCTTTTCTCTTTTAAGCATAGGTCTGTTGTGGCGGTTTCCATCTCAAAACGCAAAAATATCTGGAGAGAGTAGCGCCATCTCTCACAAGTGCATTCATTAGCCACACTTAGCATAATTGATTCCCCGAGCTGCCATATCGGTCAGTCCCTCTGCCTGTCGCTGTGGGGGTTCCTCCTGAGACTTTATGGCCTAACTTCAATCATAAATCACAAGGAGACTGCACCGGTCAATGGGCTGTTGAGCCCCTGAGAGGGTAGAAAAGTATTACAACCTGTGACGTCTAAATCATCAGATTGACATGTGCAGAGGCTCCAGGGACGTGACATCCAAAATCTTCAAAGTTTGACCAAAAATGTTGGTGAAAGTGACAAACATATTGAGTTAAATGAGCGTAGAAATGCTTTATTGCTTCTACTAAACATACCGCCACAAACATGCTTAAGTGAGTCTTATTGGGAATTTATCAGCTGACTTTCCTCAAGATAGTAAATTTCAAATTGTTGCAAACCCTCACATTTACTACACCATAAACTGGATGAAATTTGCAGATGTTTCAGTATTGGAAACTACTCTCACAAAGATCCACTCATAACTTTTTTAAGTGAACCTCATCAGCGGAGACTATGTGACGACTGAAGTCACTATTAGCATTAGCCGTACTTATCCCCGCATCATAACAGTTTGGAGCAGGTGTGTGGCTTATTACAGCTTCTATTAGTAAAAGAGAGATGCTACAAGATCGTTTTCTCCTGTGCTGCCTCCATCTGTCCATCCATCCCTCCTGTTTATAGTGCCATTAAAATCATCAGGTTGGTTCCCCACACCTGAGTGAGAGGCGCCCAGTCAGACAGAGTAATGCTGCTGTGCCAGTGATGTATCGCCAGCGCGCACAATAAAACATATTCATAAAGATTATTCATTACTTCCAACAGCCATACCCCAGATGGCCAGAAAATTGGCTTTGTGTTGAGATGTGGATTCAGGCATGCATATTAATGGAAGACAGATGTAAACGCATATTCATATTCTTTGGCTTTTTTTCTGACAGACAAAATGATAATGCATCCACTTAGGAGAGCGGGAGAGGGGGCAGCGGCATCCGGGAAGCAATTCACCTCTAATGTGCTTCTGCTGCGGTTCTGGTACGCTTAGTGCGAGTGTGTGTAAATGTGGCTTTTCTGTCCTCGTGTTAAGTGCTTTTATTCTTCTTTTATGACATGCAGTTTGTAACTTCAAGGTCTTTAGAAGCATTGTGTTCTATTTTTGTAAAATAGTAGTTCAGTCTTAGATATCTTAAAAATGTAGTTTTGATCATATAGGTAACATCTAACTAACATGGCAAAACAAATTAAAATCACAATTTTAGTTTTATCACAATTCATGTAGACCCACATTGTCTATTTTCCTGTTGACTTTGAGAGTAAAAACTTAAGAGAAAAGAGAAAGGACAACTTGACTGATCAATAAGAGAAGTAGATGGAACGAAAAAGCCTGTATTTGAATAATCAGCTGCATCAAATAGAGAAATTGTGTATTATGTAATAATGATTTGATCAAGTCTTGATTTGATTGTTATCACCATGTTGCTCTACTCTAATTGGAGTTTTAGCTGTAAAGGCCAGGCACATAAGAGTAAGGACAAAAAACAAGAATTGAAATGATTGATAGTAGGAGTTGACTATAGGTTTCCAGTTCATTTATTCCTCCAACCAATTCATAGTTTCTAGATGTATACAAAAAGTCAGTTAATGAGAGGAATCACCATTTTAAAAATTGTGAAATTACCTTTTAGATATTAACATACAAGAGGCTTGCTTAAAACACAGACACATGGAACATTTTTTCTTGTATGGCTCTTCTATTTCATCTGAGCAAGGGATTAAAATTATTAAAATTAATTTTCTTTTAGGTTCACCTGTTCTTAAAGATAGGTTTAAATGACATTTTCTGATGCCTTTGCTCAGGCAACATCCCTTCAAACAAGTCAACCAATGACAAAACGATTGTATGCATATTATTTATATTAAACACACAAACCACTAACAGAGAGGGCTATATACTGCAAACAATCTTAGTCATTTTTGCTGAATATTTGTTAATTAAAAATATTTTAAGTTGCAATACGTTGCAACATGTTTGCAATAATTCCTCCTGTAATTATACAAATGATGGAGTCATTTTGCAGCCTCTGTCTCCTCATAATGCTTAACAGAAAAAGGTATCATCAGAATGTATTTACTCCTTGCTTGTTTAATAGCCTGCTACATAATTGAACCCTTGTATTCAACCAATGTCAATGGCCTTACATGAGATCACATACAGGTTACAGCCTATATCTGTCATACTTTGAAAAGGAAAGGTTTTAATATAAACAGCTCCATAAAATCCCCAATGTACTGCTCCACTGGAATAAAATCCACTTTGTGTGAGTGTCTCCCAATATGGAAAATTAAAGGCAGTTAATAAAAAGAAGTGCTAAATCAATTTGAGCTATAAAAGTTACAGGGCTGTACTAAATGCGTGGGGCACGGAGGGGGCGTTAAAACTGTGAATTATCATGTTAATTTAATATCCAGTCCTCAAATGAAGCAGAAAGCCCAATAAAGGTCAATTAAGCAACTAGCCTCCCATTTCCATTTAGACTTTTATGGGCCTATGTAAATCACTGAGTCGCTGGAGTGTCCATGGGCCGACTAGAACAAGGGAGCGCTAAAGGGATGTTCCTGTTTAAGAACTGGCATGATTGAGAAGTTGTATGGACCTGTATTTCGAACTGATTTGAATTATGAATGTTACTGTTGTTGTGGCAGGGTTTCAGAGTGTCTCCTGTGGATTGAGAGCCGTGCCAAAAGTAGTTGGTAGGATATCGATATTTCAAGGCTAGTGATGCCAGAACTGCTCAGAATTCTAAGAAAACCTGTTTGGACTGATATGCTGGGTTGTTTTTGATAATTTTCTTCAAATTGTATACTTTAAAGGACACATAGTCATATGCAAAACTAACTTATTTGAGTTGTCAATAATGTCCCAACGTTGCTTCCTCAACAAAAACACAACTGACGTTTTGTCATGATTGTCATGTGTGCTTTATACAAATGTTTTATTGATTCTGGTGCCTGGGATTTCAAAGTGTGGGTGCTCAAGAACATGTTTGAAGGACTGGAAAAACACAAATATTTGTCTATTAAACTGACTACAAACTGACCCATCGACATACTTTACCACAAACATAGAAAACAGCACCATATTTTCTTCACACCAACATTATCTCATATTTTAACCTGAATAAGGCTGATGTGTCCAGTCTTTTAGGATTGTAACGAATATTGAAAATCAAATACTAACTGCTAAAGCTAGTACTGAAACTAGAAGATTATCAATTATTGATTCTAAAAATGATGATTTTGTGCCTTGATAGAACTAATGGTTAAATAAAATTTTATATTTTGTGTTGAAAATTACCAGTTTTAAATCATTATTGTGATATCAATATTGAAATGGACTACTGAACTTGTTACTTTAATTTTAGTTTTAATTATTAGTATTGTTACAACTAGGAATTCTTTGTCACAAGATTGTGTGAGACATAATTGCCACTGTTGTGCACAAACAGAATCAGATCTTGTGAGATTTGGATTTGTATTGGACAAAAAACAAAAAAGGGTTTAGTGCTAGTGAGTTACACTTTTTGTGAAGCAGCAGCAGCAGCAGCAGCAGCAGCAGCAGCAGCAGCAGCAGCAGCAGCAGCAGCAGCAGCAGCAGCAGCAGCAGCAAAACATTAAATAAAATGAGCTAAAACTAATTGATTATGATAAATTATGTCATCTCATTCATGTTTTGTTCTTGTAGATATCATGTTTCATCTTGTATTATTAGCTTCGAGACTAACAAACTAACTAATTTAGTTTCATTATGTCTGTGCCATAACTTGTAATATTTTGACACTTTACTAAATATCAAAGTCAGATAATGACATATTTTAATCGATGTAAACTCTCTTGGTGCAAACATATGACTTCATACAAAAAGATTAAAACTTTCAGTGTCGCCTCTGTGCCTCTGCTGCTGCCAAAAGAGCCAGAATCCCATTAGTATTGATCTCAATTCTCTCTTATTCAAATCACTGCTTTAGACTTTTCTAATCACTGAAGTGTGGGTCGGCACTTTAGGGTCCTTAAGGGTATAGCCATTGATTACACTAACCTCCTATCCCCATAACTTGTGCATTTATCATACAAAAGAGACAGAATAATGACATTTTACTCTGCCTCTCCATTATAATTTGACTGGTAGGGCAAGTTAAATATTGGCTGGTGTTGTCTGAATGGTCAAAAGAATGATAAATAACTCCCAGTATGCGAAATATGTATTGACCAGTTATTGACCTTCCTGAGCTCTGCTGCTGCATCAATGGCTTATGCAAATCTTATACCTTATGAATAAATCATAACACACCAGTTTGAGCCAGTCTTCCAAGGGCCACAGTTAATAAACAAAAGAAGGCGCTTTGCTGCTGCGCTGTGTGACCTGAAAGAAAACACAAATTTAATTGGCTCTGAAGCTGTGACAGGAAAAGACATTGTTATTCTTGAAAACACTCCTTATTATTGTCTGTGTTTTGGCATTTAGATTTTTAGTCTGACTGTGGGTGATCCCAATAATGAGGATTACTCCATTTGAATGGCTTCAAAACAGACAAACATTTAATGAGAAAAGTTGTGAAAAGAAGTTAGGGTGCATTTTAATAATGATCACACTGAAATAAACAGGCTGTAGTTTTGTTTCAGTCCCAGCTAATCCTTTTTGAAACTATTTTCTGAAGATGTAATGAAGTAAGCACTGATTTTAATGGTGCAGTGCTACTGATAATAGGGACATCACAATAGATCAATGTAACGATCCAGCTTTTTCAGTTCCAATACTTTGGCTTTAAGTATTTACGGATACCCAATATCAACCAATACCAATGTAAAGACAGAAATTAATTTTTTAAATTATTAAAACATAAGACATTTTGTAATTTAACTGTTATTTATAGTGCAAGCCACAACTTCACAACTTAATCTGAATAAAATGTCCAATACTGCCAAAAAATGTCAACACTGAAGTTTAGATCTGCATGTTTTCCAGTTTGTTAAAAATAATTTACTTTTTAGGTCTTATTACTTGAACATATTTAAAATTTGAACTTTGAATTTTGTTAATAAATTGCAAATCTATGTGTAATTACTGGTCAGAAAAATTACAATGAGATATTTTTCTCAAATTATGCAGCGCTAATCTTCCCAGTCCAATTCAGTATAACTGGCTTTTATTGTTTATTGTTTCAAAAACATAAACAATATATCTATTTAAGTTCAATTTATTACAGTACTTTTTCTCACCTAATGCATTACAAGGTTCATTAGTCTTTGAACATTGAATATAGTGAAGCTTTAGTTCTGCTCTTTTCTAGTCAGTTGCAGCAGCATTTTGTTTAAGATGAAAAAGGTTTAAGATGAAAAAGCAATATGAAATCATGCTCCAGTGAAGCAGGTTCATAGGTGTTGACCAATATGACAACTAAACACTTATTTTTTCAGCTTTTTTCAGCTCATTCAGGAGGTTATCGCTTTTGCAATTAATTTCCTGCACACAGGCTTTTAATAATTAGTCAGATTTCTTCCTTCAAAGCCTGAACTTCACTGACAGGGAATTGGCTGCAAACCTCTCAATTAAAAAAACTTTTCAGTAACGATTAGAACTAACTGAATCTTGAGCTTGTATCAAATCGAAAAAGCACTATTATAAAAAAACAACAACAACGTAGCCCATACAACATAAAAACTAAACATTAATAAAAGCGCTGTGCTGATGGTAAAGCCAGAGTTCATTTGTGAAGCAGCAGATGAAGGAACACATGGCTTGTGCATCTTTAAACACACTCTGAAGGGCTCCATACAAAATGCAACAATTTAGCAAAATGTTGTGGAGAAGTCAGCAGCACTCTAGTCTCCACATGTTCCACATCTGGAGAGTGTCTGCGCTCATTACACCCGAACATGCTCACTGACCCACATTCTCACTGGGAACACTCAAAAGAGACGTGTCCACTGTTTATTTGGAGGCTTTTAAAACACACTCCTCTGCTTTTTGCTTCCAGATGCAGATTGAAGACAGAAAACCGGCAGATTTCAGGAACGACAAGGATTAAATCAACCAGAATCTTGATCTGCATTCTGCCAGGTGAGTCACAGAAACACTACTAGTTTGTGGGATGATGATAAAGATTCTATTCACCTTATTCTGCCACGCCCACTTTTTTCTGGCAGCACACTTCCGGTTCAGGCCATGTTGTGTTATGCTTGCACAGTTCACACCACAAAAGCATACATTTCTACTTTGTAATGAGATAAATATAAGCAATTCGTACTTAAAGCATATCGAAAAAATAGTCCTAAGTGCTCGTCTGATGCAGAGAACCCACAAATGCTTGAGGCAGTTCCCCTCCACCCCGCCCCACACAAGCACCATCTGTCATTAACACAGATCAATGCAGATGATAGATGAGAAGAGCGGCTGTTCTGACAGAGGCGCACACACAAATATCATCCACTGTTATGGCAACTGTACTGAAGATACAGAGCTCTTTTATGCACTGAAGATTAACATTCTGACCGCTGACAGGTCAAGTGCATTATTTCTTCACTATGGCACTTACCTTATTGTGATGATCGGAGCGATGCAGAAGATAAATATATATCAAGACAATATTATTACTATCTATATAAGACGTGTTCATAAATGCTTACAATTAGTGAGTTTGTTGTTTATTTTGACAGTTTTAAAATAGGATTTACCAGTGAAACAAGCATAAGATATAGTCATAGATATAGAAGATAAGTTTGAGCATTTTCTAACTTGAAATAAGGAAAAAACGTTCTTGTTTTATGACAAATCTTGCAGTCAGAAAATTATTTCATTTATTCTGGATTCCCATTAGTTGGTAATAAGACTTAATGCTGTTTTTACCGCAGCAATAATTTTACTCCACCATCGTCAGCAATAAAAAATTATAATAAAAACCTATGTTTTGTGAACTTACATACTAGAAAGTGTAGGATCTCCTTTTAGGTTTTGCTTTTAATACATTTTCATTTTTTTTCTACAAAACAATATACTTGATATTTAAGTTTTGCATATCTCCAAAACAACATTCACGAGTATTAAAGACATAGAGAGTGCTGTCAAATAAACAAGATTTTGACAACATGTTTACTAGAACTGTATCTTATTTGGATTCTTTTGAATGTAAAGTAAGCCAACAGAAACAGGCAGAAAATACATTGGCCTCAAGTTGCACACATCCTAACCTCCCAGTAACTAGTCCAAACCAGTCTGGTCTAGCAGTAGAAGAACACAAGGACTGAACATAATTTGATAAAGTCATTTCACACTGACTGTGAAAGTGAACGGTCCAGGCCCCAGGCAAATCCCCGAGGGTCTGCATGAGAGCATCTGAGGATTTACAGCTCAAATCGTTTCTAACACCAGCACAAGACTGAACCTGAAGGGCTTTTCTCCAATTTGAGCAGTACAATTGAATTCTGGGAACAGAATTGGCACTGTGGGATCCAGCCTTGATCGATATTGTCTTACTGTAGCGTTTACATTTCAAATATCAGTTTTCATCATTAGACTACGTTTTTATAATGATGTTTCCGTGCCACAAGTTTGCTCAAAGTTGTATCTTGGATTAATTCAAGCATGTTTTACAATTTAAATGATGTAGTCTATGTTTTAGGTTTTATTATATCAGTTCAAGCTGAAGTGAAGAGAAAATAATGACAGCCAAGCTAAAACTTTTATAAAGTAAATACATTTATCACCATCATTACCATCAGATTCTATTTTTATTTACCTTTATTTAACTAGGAAGTTCTATTGAGATTCAGAATCTCTTTTGCAGGAGAGACCTGGTCAAGGTAGCAGCCAACAGCATCAATTCAATAGTAAAGACATTCACACATCATACATTATAAAAACAACTTACCACAACAATTTATACAATTATATTGAACTTATCAAGAGACACTATAGCTTTAAGTTGAGGTAATTTTGTAACTCGTTCCAAGACCTCAAAATATTGTCCACAGCTAACAGATAATACTTGATTTAAACTTCTTTTTAAGACCGAAGTTCTGTCCTCCTGGTTGGGGACAAAATTGAAGAATATAGTCAAAAGACCGCTGGGTGGACTCGGTGGATCTTTATAGCAAAACCAGTATTTAAAGATCAATGTTGTAATCCTTTCAGTATCAGGTTGTTGGTACTAACTTTTCATAACTTTTTAGTGATAGGACGAAGATGCTATTTGTGTTAAGATCAGTGAAGTATTAGCAGTTCTTATTCTCAACATGTAAACTATTAACATTTCAAGTAAACTGTCAATAGGGATAAGTTTGAGTACAATAAAAAGATACCAAACACACATATATAGCCTTGCTGATTACTTTATTATTAGTCAAATAAAAATAGCTTAAACCAGTTATCCCTGTCACCTGGACACAGCCTCGCGCACCCGTCTCGACATATTCTCTCTCGCTCACGTTCATGCACACTGCACTGCGCCTGTGCTGAGGGGATTGCTTGGGAAAAACAGCACCTGCTCCTCCATTTGAAAACTATTTAGGGAGGCATCAAACTCTATCAGGGCAGGTCTGATTGCGGTCGCCTCTTCACAGTCCCCCAATCACTCAGTGAGTCAATTAGCCCCCCCAACTCTACAACAGCACACACACAGTGCGCACGCTCACAACAACATGCCGTATTCACACATGCACAACACACTGCTATTTCCCCTGGTGTGCTGTGGCTACTGACTGGGGAATGAGAGTCCATCGGCGGGCTGCTCGGAACACCTGAGACCCCCCATCTCTGCCCTCCTCCTTCTACCAGCAGTCAGCTAATAGCACCGCTCCAAGGGCACCCACACCACAATGGCATTCAATTCCACCCCATTGTACCCCTTTTACCAAGCCCTATACCGGAGACTCAATAGCTATTTAGCAGGTGATAGGAAGAGAAAGAGTGCAGGCGTGAGGGGAGAGAGACGGAGATTTGACGCGCTACAACATCAGGCGACCTTTCACATCATTTACTTCCTTGAATTTGATTTTGCCATTAGCAATAGCATGTGCCTCCGTCTAGGAAACATTGGACTATTTCTCACGTGTGTGTTTGTGTGGATGCTTTGCAGACTCCAGGTTAGCGGCTTCTCTCTGCTCTCTCACAATCGCTTATTTATTCAGGGCCTTTTGAAATAATCGAGTTGACACATCTGTCAGATGGTGAGAGGAGGAATGCTAAAAGGTCACCGGGCGCCGTACCAGCTGCTCCCGCACAAACCTTTCCTGCCTCCAAATAGCACAGTCATTACACCACAGCAGATGGGACTCCTGCCTTTCATTTGAGCCGCACGCACACACCGCTAACATCACAGACATCCACATAAACACTACACTGGACATTTGTCACAAGCAAGTCGAGCAAACAGGCTGAGACATGTGAGGTTCAGGTCTGCGGACTCCAACACAAACTTATAGCCAGTGCTGTCACTGTTGCTGCTGCCACCTGCTCACTCTGTAGGTTTGTCATTTCACCCACAAGGTCAGCTCTGATGTGCTTGTGCACTTCCTGATGACCTCCATAGGACAGAGTTGGACTGAGGACAAAGATGTACTTTAGCTTCATAAATCTATAAACTATGCCAATCTTTAAAGGGCCTACATTATGCTAATCTTATAATGTTGTTTCCTCATCAAACACTTACCTGGAGTTGTGTTTTGGTCAACTTACACGTCTATACAAATTCTCCATATAGAGCCTGGGATATAAGACTACTGTTGCCTCGGAAATAAAGGGAAATCCACCATTCTAACAGTAGGTTGGCTAAAACTTCCATTGATGACCAAACAATGAACAAAAGTAAACAAAGCAACCGCAGAAAAGCTGATGGTTTAATATTAATATGTTTATTTATCACTATGTAGAGTCAGAATTCATTTTCTATAACGCTACTTAAAACTCTAGTTAGAAAACAACGAAAACTAGTTAGAAAAAAAAGCTAAAAATATGTCAACCAAAAATTCTACATATTCTGAGCTTAGTTTCCTCTGAATCTGAAAACACAATGTTCCGCCTTGCAATGTCATTAAGTGGTAATGCAGATGGTGCCTGACTGTGTTTTTAAACTCCACCCACATCCAGTAGAAGCATTTGAAACATAGGAAATTAAAAGAGTCTAATTTTGCACAGCTAATGTTTTAGCATTTTTTAGGCTGCTTGTTTGCCAGTATTGGTGTCTTTTTCTTGTAATCTAAACTCAACAAAACTGTCTTTTTATAACAAAAGACAACTAACCCTAACCCATCTTACATTAGTGTGCTGTAGCATAAATCAACCCAATTAAGACAAATTGTTAAAACTACCACATGATGACATGTGCATTTTGAACTTTGCAAGTAAAGGCAGCAGGATACTTTAACACAACGTTGAGGATGTTTTGATGAGATAACAACATTCTAACTGAGAATGCATTAGGTAACTGGGCAAGATGTGTAGACATTTTCAATTTAATAACTTTGTTTACATTTATGAGACAAAAAAACAAACAAAACACATCACATATAGTGTCTTACTTTCTTAGAATGTTTAACAAAACAACAGGCTATATATCACATTCTTAAGACACATTACTTGTGCTATAAATTGGCTTAAACATCTAAAATAAGATGCACATGAAAACAACAAGAAGTACAAAACTTAAAGCCAACACCTTTATCACACATTTCAGGCAGATATGCTTGGTTTCGCTTTGTTTACAAGGTGCTATTAGCGTAAAAACAAAACCTAGCATTTCCTCTATGGTCATTTATTGTACCCTTTGTATTATTTCACTTAATGAGCTACAGAGATCTATGGACATGCCTTCTCTAAATGAAAAAATAAAAACTCACTGAAAAACGTAACTACAGCACGTTGCATTCCTGGCTGTATGCAAATGTGTTGAGGTAAATTCTTGGTGATTTCATTAGTAATTTATGATATCACAATGTTTGTTATTAATATGTAGAGGTCACAAAGCAAACATATTATGTATTATACAAAGCAACTTTTATGTGAGTAGTACGCAAAAGTGCAGTGCGTAGTTTGCACTTTCCTTTACATAATAACTGAATCTGACAATACAGCACTTCAGAGGTGTGGCTGGATATAGAGCAGTGGGCAGCCGCATACATTAGCACAGCAATATTGCATAAATCATGTAAATGCACTGCGAGGCTGTAGCACTGATTTTATAGTGCACTATATGAGCAACATTATTTAGAGGTGACAGTTACTGCGCCTTAAACTTTTGTGTTGGAGAAAACACGCGAATGCACGGGCTCTTTTGGAACTTTCTGAACATCACCAGCCTCTAAAAACCAAGAAACATCTAGACAGATAAACAAACAAACAAACAAACAAGCAAACATACAAAAGTATTTTACTCAGTAATTTTCTGGATACTCAGTTTAAACAACGCTGTTAAATCATACTTTTTCATTTTTTGTGTTTAATGCAATATTTATCTAAATCGGCTCAATGACTTCTGTGTAATTAAAGCTGATAAGTTCTGCCTCTTCATAAAGGTGTTTAAACAGATTATTATTTAGATGTTTTTCTTTTGTCCAAAAGTGACAATGTGAAATTGTGCCGATGTGTTTGTATATGGTGCAGTAAACGTTGTAATAGGACTGAGGTCTGGTCAGAGTTGATTTTTTTTTTTTTTTTTTTTTTTTTTATTTAACCTTTATTTAACCAGGAAAGTCCCATTGAGATTAAAAACCTCTTTTTCAAGGGAGTCCTGGCTTTGTTCCCTGTTAAATATGTGTTTATTTTGCTAGATTTGTTGTTTTTTTCCATATAAAGTCTTTACAGTAGCCTAATGCAAAATTTCTGGATTCCAGACACATGTCAGAATGACACGCAAGAGTTCACTTCCCATATGTGCCCCATTATCATAACTAGGAGGAAGTTTCTCAGCAGGAGATGTGTAGATGCCCCGGAGCTCCTGTCTGCCTGTCTGTCTGTCTGTCTGTCTGTCCGCTCGAACATGTCACCGCTGTTTGTGTGAGAACAAATGGCTGACAGGGTGCTACTTTTATCTGGGTGCTCAATTTAGACCAATATCTTAATGGGCATCTGTCATTTTTAATTAGCTTTAATGCTACAATCATGTGCGTGCTGTCCTGTATGCACACGGACATTTACATACATGGAGTGATTGATGCTCAAAGCATTTCAGTTCCTCTCTGCACACGGTTTGATTTAGGGTCTGTGAGCACCCAAGGGCCCCTCACCTCCAGCGCAGAGCGCATAAAGCATCCATTTTATTTTATAGCTCCCGAGATTCAGACCTGAGTAGATTTATGGTTATTTTTATGTATTAGCTGGTACAGGAATCTGTTGGTGATATTATTACACAAAGGAGCAGAGGAGAGAGAAGTGCAGCATCAGCAGATTTTAATAGAAGTAACAGGACAGTGAGAGGGACAAAACTAGTGATGTTTGGTTCACTTGAATAGATATACGATGGTTTTGGATGGAAGTTTGAGTGAAAAAAACAACAAAAAACTCCTGTAGCACCTAATGGAATAAGTGATATTAAAAGAGACCTATCATGCAAAATCTACTTTTCTGAGTTTGTGGCCATGATATGACAGTGCTCTCACATCATTAGCTTACTTAAAGTTATATTGGTATTGATCCATGCATGTTTGTATAATCTTGTATTGTCCTGCAGCTGATGCTTAAGTGCTTTGAACCTCTTACCTATCACCTCCACCTACAGTATCACATCTTGGCTGTATTTATACACTTTCCAACAACTTAGATGAGTAATTTAACATTTGCTGCTTGTTACAATCATACTTTACATAGAAAAGGTGGGGCTTTGAACAGAAAGTAAGTATTTATAATTCTAAGCCGTTTTAGATCAAATTTGTGTTTTCCAATGAACAGAATTCAAATAACTGATCTACATCAAATTACTAAATACATTGAAAAACATAGTAGGTCTTCTTTAAAAGTAGAATTAAACGTCACCCCTTTTTCATTCACACTCATTTCTGATCAGTACATACTGTCTTTCTGCAGTATATTATTCCTTCTACAAAAAGTAAATATTCAGCAACCCATAAGGACCAACACCTTTTTTCTGACTGAGCATATGTATTTCTATAACACACCTTATTAAGACCGTAATATAGTTGCCCTATTGGAATGTTCAGAATAAACTCTTTTATTGAGCTGACAGAACACACGGAGGCCTTTAGGACCTCAGGATGTTGTCAGAGATGATCAGTTTGTTCTGATGTGATCCTCAGTGACACTTATTAAGAGCTTTGATCACTGAAGATTCTTTTGATTATCTTCCATAGTGTGCTGTCAGATACACTTTTTTTTCTCTATTTTATATTTAACTTGTAATCAAACATCACACCTTCTTTGATTCTGGTCCTCTTTCTGAAGTCCAGTTTGTTGCAATAGGTTGACACATAACTGTTTACATCACCCTCACATTTCTAACCTTTTTCTCTCTGATGATCTACAAAGAAAATCATATTCACTTTTCCATGATTGAGAAAACCCCTTATTTGTTGATCTACTGCTAAATCTACATCTATACGTCATTCATTTTCAAGATTCTCTGATAATGATTTGTCTGTAGATTATTGTTGAGTTAAAAACATACACCACTTGCTAAATTAGAGGAATTATTAACAAAACTTATATTAAGTTCTCCATTAGCCTTACTAGACTCTCAGATAAACTTGTGGGCAGGGTAAATGGTATACATAATGTGTGGAGCGTGTGGAGGATGTAGCCATATGGCAAATGACAAGGACAGGAGGCAAATCTGACAGGACCGAAGGGACAGAGAGACGAGAGGATCTGGAAGGACAACTTTTCTGTCTCTACATCCAGACCCAGTGTGTTTGAATGACATTACGAGTGATTGGATCTAACACAGGAGCCAGCAGCCTGACAGTCCTGACGGCACTGGCCCGGACACGGCCTGAAGTCTGCGTCTGAGTGTGTGTGTGTCCTGGTGGAGCGCAGGGAGAGTTTCCTTCACAGCAGCTGGGGGAGGCAGGTGCAGGGTCGCCCCCGTCTGCCCCCCGGACCTCCCATTACAGCTGCCCTCCAGGCCTGCTCAGTCAACTGCCACTTACTACAGGATCAATATTAGCTCACACCGAGGACATGTCATTCCAGCAGTCAGGGGCACACAGGCTGCAGTGAGGGTTGGGCAGGTAAGAAGTGCAGGAAATGCCCAAATGTTTTATAGTGAGAGAAGGTTAAAATACAAACTGAAAGCACATCTTTCTCTGTTTATACACCACTTTTCCACCAAATCTCTCAGAGCACATGCGAAATAGGTACCACACTTGGCTTTCTACTGGGAATTTTGAGTTTGAGTTTTATTCTTTTTCAAATATATAAAATTTGCAGGATTAAGATGAAAGTCCAAAAAGTCAAAAAGAAGACTCACAAATCACAAATCAGCAGAAGTGCTATTAGTTTCTGTTGGATAATATTTTCTTATATTTAATTATCATAATTTTGCAACAGTTATACTTTACAGTGTACAGTGAAAGTTGAAATTTGATTGTACAGCTTTTGTAATGTAGCTTGACATATGTTTTTGTGTCAAGCTCCATTACAACAGCTCAGAAGTGAACGCTGACCTGACTTGTGCGTAGATCATTAGCCACTCTTTGTGCATTGGTTTATTAGCACTCCCAACACATGCACTGCCAAGTGCACCTCTTTCTGTAATAATAGGCACTATAGTATCTTATTGCAAGCGTCTTGGCTGCAGAATCACTTTTGCTGACAAAGCGCCAAGGACACCGTCAAGCTCAAGAGCTGCTGAGAGTGCACAATCTTTACCGCTTGGCCTTTGTATGCCACCATCAAGATTGTTTTCAGTCCTCCTCCAGCAAAAAAGAAAAGAGGAAAGAATAGTGAAAGATGTAATTGTAATTAGCAATGGCCCCCAAACATATCAGCCATGATCAACGACAGCCCATAATGTTTGAGCAACATCTGTGTCATAAATGATAGGCCCCTTTTAATGCAGCATCAAACTCGTAATGGCTTCTTTGTACCTCTTCACGTGCTGGTTCACTTTAGAGGCGTCTAATTCAAAACAGGGATTCTCAATTATGCAACGTGCCATTTACATATGCTAATAAGGATCATATTAATTATGTTGAAATTGGGTAATTAGCCAATCTCAATTAAGGCATTGTTCATTACATTAAATGCACAGGAAAGGTGTTTGAAGTTTCGCCTTTATTCACCATTACAGTTATGTGTGTGTGCATGTGTGTGGAGTGGGCCGTCTGCCACATCTGAATCAAATCTCGCCGGTGTAGTTAATAATTTAAGCATCCCAGTTCATACAAGGAGCGCACCCACAGCTTTCATCATTACCAAGCATATGGTAGTGTAATGAGCCTGCCTGCTTGTAAAATAGTAATGCTATAGCTGGAGTAGAAGAGCAGCACAACACCATTCCTGTCTTTTTAGCCACTCAACTTATGGCCGAAGTTTAGAGCATCTGGGCTTTTAAGTTTTGGGTTTTCTGTCATTGTGTGCTGTGTGTTGTTTGTTATATTCAGATTTGGCTTTAAAAAGAAAGCTTTATGTAGTCGCTTAGTCATTCGATCAGTTAATGGTCTTAGTCAGCCAAATGCTTTAGTAGTGGATTGATTATTTTAGGAGCACATAAAAGGAGAGAGCATGAAGTGAGTTAGCAGGAGTTTTGGTGTGACCTGATTGGTAACTTCTCTGGTCACACCAGCCCATCAGATCTCTGAAGCTAAGCAGGTTGGGCCTGGGCATTTACTCTACTCTAGAGTAGAGTAAATGTTGTTTTTTCTTATGAACAGACCTCTATTGTATTCATAGGTCTGTTCATAAGAAAACCAACACATACCTGTAACAGAAGACCTAATGAATTTAATCGGATTAGAGTAAATGTCGTCATGTCCTTAGGTAAGACATCCACATTTGCTTAGTATGGACCTGGTGTGTGTGTGAATGGTCAGCCCGATCTCACAATAAAGCATACATATACCACGACATAACGCAACATGTAAATTACATATGATTAGCACGAGTTTACGGCTCTTTTGCGTAATTATAGTACGCGTTACAGTCCCCGTTCATTTCAGTGGTGGTTGTTAAGATGTGTTCTTATTTATGAAAATTAACAAAATCCTAAATCTAATCTTAACCTACCCCAAGCCCCAACCCTAATCTTACCCATTTTAGTTACTTTATGCCTATACCTACCCGTTTACCTGAAGAAAACGTCCCCACGTGGCTTCAACCAAAACTCGTGGCATTTTTACGCTGTGAAATCTCGTGTCATTTTTACGCTTTGTCATATCGTGCTATATGTACAGCGTAACATAAGTACGCAAAAAAGGACTGATATCGTGCTAAAAATACTCTATTTTTGTGTTGTGCTATATGTACGCCTTCTTGTGAGACTGTTGGAATGGTTGGTGGTGGTCTGAGAGGCTGTTGATGCAATACAGCAGCCCCTGCCCCAAGGCAGCTGTGGCTTCAAGTCTCCATCGAAAGTCATTTTCACTTTTCGGATGAGAGTCGAAACATCTTGATCTTCGGAAACACTGTCCAGATGACAACTTTGAAGACTTTCTACTAGTGGCTTATTACCATCGCATTTGCTATGAATGAAAAATGTTCCTTATCTTTAGTCACTGTGACTAAAGAAATCATTTTTCATCTTGAAATTCTCCATCGTCAGTCTGTGTGATAGCCCTTACCTTTAAACAACTGTTCACAGTTGCTCTCTCGTGGTTCCTCTTGTCTTGGGTGAGTTGAGATCGATGCTATTTTAGAGAAGATGTGGACAATCAGACGAAAGCACTTGTCCAGTGCCTCTCTCAGTCTGAGTGAGTTGTGTGATTGGCCTGAGAACCCTTTGGTCCTGCCTCTGCTGCAGTTCAAGCACCTCTTCACAGAGAGCTGTAGGACCTGCCCAAAACTCAGTCCTAACAGAGAAGAGGCTGGAACATGACTCCACCAGTGTTACTCTGATCATTGACTATAATCTGCCACTGATTGCTTAAAAAAATACACAATTTGTGTCTTTGTATTTCACTAGCAAAAATTACTATGGTCATTATGTTATTAGATAGAAAGAAGCAACATTTCAGTATTTTTGTGTTTTTTAAGTAACAAATGAAAATGCTGTTTCAAGTTTTCATCAAAGGAATCTAGTCTGACAGACAGACAAACATATATTCATTCAAAATATTTACATTTTATGCACAAAAATAATGAAATTATAAGTTTTCAATAAAATATAAAATTATTTTATATAGCCTAAGCCTGTTTAATAATAAGAACAAGTAGGACAAAACAAAACACTTTAAATTCACAAATAAATTACCAGTACTAATATGTTCATGTTGGTGTGATTAATCACCATGCATTAAAACTAAATTCATGTAAATGCACCTCACTGCAGTTTGATTTGGTGGAGAGCTGGTTGAATCTCTCCTGTGCACTAGGGGGAGCTGTGGTATACCATTAGGAGCCCTGACAGTGCAGAGCTGAAGAATCTCATAATAACCCAACATGTAAATCAAGCATGTAAGATCTGCATAAAAGACGGAGGAGATAAAAGATTTTCTGAAGGACACTTTGTATTTGTGTGTTGTGCTGCTTTGTTTACTGCTATCTGTGCACAGCCACTGGTGCGAGGCGACCTGCTCCTGGTCTTAACAATAGCAGAGGGCACATCCTGACAGACAGCTCAAAGGTAGTGTTTTTACTGTTTGCTTGATTGACTTTATGGACGCTTCAGTGCTCCTTGTGTCCACTTTGCGCCACTATTGCAGTTATTTTTTTCCCTTTTCTTCATTCGCACATCTCTCTGTCGGTCTGTTTGTCTCTCCGTGGCTGTAACCTTCCATTAAGGCCCAAGACAAAGCTTTAATCTCTCACGAACAATTTCCTCATGTGACAAGCCCTGACAACCACAGCATGTTGGAGGAGTGTTCAAATGCTACAGGTAGAAGGCCAAGCGGACTGAGGCAAAAGAAGGACGACTGTAAGTTTGAGATAGTAGTTAAAATGTCAAACTTTTTCCATTTAAAAAACAGTACAGTAACACTTCAGTCTCCAGACATCTAAAAGGAAAATATTTTTTCAACAATATAGGAGTGGGCAAATATACAGTAAATGTGGTTTTATAGTTATGCAAAATGATAATTATGACTCTTTTTTTAGCAAACACTTCACTTTTGTCTAATAATGATACTAGAACTCAATAGTTTACACATTTTGTGTTAAATTAAAGGTCTGGTACTCGATTTTTGCTTTTTTAAAAGTGTAAACTAACCGGAATATTTCAATTTAAACTTCATACATCTGTCTACATGTTTTGTTCACTTACCTGTTCATCTTTGTTCATCACGATGCGTTTTAAGCTTTTATCACAGCTGTTAGGAGTGAGACAAGTCAGAATGCTAACAGGAGTTAGCCACAATGCTAACAACAACAGACAAACTTAGTGGCGATGGGTAAACAAACAGGGCAATATTAGATGAAGGAAGGACTAATTTTCACATGAATAGATTCATTAACAAGAGATTTGTGCTAGGGAGAAATCGATTTTTTATTGTAAGAAAATACTATAATACAGTCCCTTTTAATATCATCAGAAAATCATTATTGAGATGTGCCAGAAAAATCAAGATAGCCTTTGTTGCATATTGTATAGCAGTACTTTATAGTAACCAAGCAATTTGTTTTTATAAACCTGTGTAATTCCAGTCTAGTTTAAAATACCAAATCCAGACCACACTACACATCTCAAATAAAACACAATAAACCAGTGTAATTACTAAAATAAATTACACTAATCCTAGACTTGTCAATAAGAAAAGTAAAACCATTTAAGAAAAACATTTCAAAGGATCTCACATAAAAATTGTTCTTAAGATGAAACTTGTGGCACTCAAAAATAAATGTATGTTTTGTCTAAATTATACTTTGATTAGTATCTTTGTAACTCTCAAATTATGATATCGACAAGACATTTTCCACATACAAAATGCTGCTTTAGTGGCAAACAGTGTAAATACCTTTTTGTTAACATTCTATGTGTTTATTTTAACAAGCTGGTCACTTTACATTTCAAACCCATCCTTTGTGCTGTGCTGGAGCTGAATTAACATCTCCATTGACCGTGCCTGTAGACTCTAGTGCACATTGTTATCTGATGGAACAGTTGCTTGTATCTGTGTGATTCGGGAACAATCAGCGGTCATCCCGACAGTGCACCTTGTCCCCTCTCGCTCGCCCCCCTCCCTCACTCCCCACCAGAGCCACACTTCACAGGGACTTCATAATCACGCCCCCCCGCTGAGGTGACAGCCTGATTGGATATCTGAGGGTGGCAGCCGCATCCATTTGCATACTAATTAACAAATATGCTTGCCTTTTTTCTTTTGTTCGCACACACATTTAGCCTTTGTCTCATCAGCCGCGACGCTACTGGTGACGCTCAGTGTTGTGGTGTTACTTGTGTTGGCAAATCTATAGTTTCTTTCACGACTAACTCCAGATCTTAAGGCTAATGAACGAATCTCAAAGAAACAACTATGATAAATATATAATAATAAAAAATACACTGTTGGCTTAGCTTAAGGACTGAAAGTGTGAACATGTAAAGAAAATAAGTTGAAGACACAGCAGTTCCCCTTTACAAAGTTCATACTAAATATTCAGTGGACCTTTATACATCTTTTTATCTCATCATGTCATTATCTTTTTTGTGTAATATATTTGTCTTTTTCCTTGATACTGTCTGTCTGTAAGTATTCATTCACTGCATGTCTATCTATGTAGACATGCCTTTGTCGTGCTCATTTGCAAGAAGAAAGAGGAAATAGGAATCATCTTGACTATTCTTATAGACCATTATTTCCCAAACTTTTCAGACCAGGATCCCCAAATAACATGTAACCAACTCGCGACCCCCACAGCAAAATAAAATAGTTGTCTGTAAATATTTCAAGCTGGAAAACCATTAAAATTGGTTTAAATGCAATTACTTTAGTATTTTATTCATTTCATGATAAAAATTCAGTCAAACATGCTGCTAAAAAAATACTTATTAAACACCAAGTCATAATTGTAAAATTACATCTTGGATTCATCTCGCGACCCCCCGATTTTGTTTCGCGACCCCCACTTTGGGAACCACTGCTATAGACTATGTGGCTCAGTTATCTTATACCTATTGCTGAGTGCTTTAGCCCATACTGCATTATACTTTCTGTCCTGAAAAGACAAAGATGAGCTGTGTGTAAACCCTAAAAAAAAAATCATTTTGTAAATAGTGAATTCTGATTTATGGACTAAGGAAGTCAATCTATCCATTTTCTTAAGAGGATGAAACATATATTAGATAAAAGCATTGATCTGACTAAAAATGCTTAATGATCACTTATTACAAGTGTCCCTTCCTCACCGACTCAAAGTTAGTTGAGATGCTTGAGAAATTCTCTATTGCTTTTTGGCATCAGTGCTCACAAAATCTCTCAGAAAATCTGTTTTCAGCTGTCCCATGTCTTTGCCTCTGTCCTGGTAATATTCAGATTAATCAAACAGCACTGATGCAAGTTGGGTTGAAAAATTAAACATGGCAATTTTCTACCAGAAAAGACAAAACTATGTATCAGTTTTGGAATTTTAAGTCAATAATTGTCTTAGATTGAACAAATGGTAAAAACAAACATCTACATGTTTATATTATTGTTTAATACTAAACATCAAACAAGCATGTCTTCTTTTAATCAATAATTTGCAGTTTATGGCCTGTGCCTTGTTACAGCCATGTTCACTGTGTCATTAAGCACACAAATTGTTGCTCCTCACTTGTCCAAATGCCAACACAACATGCAAATGGCCTACAGTGACAAGACAAACAGAGCGTTTCTGGGCCTGCTGCCAATATCTTTTTACTTCGATTATGCAACAAAGCTGGAAAGGTGTGCCGGCTAAAAGAGGCTGTGAGCTCAAACTTGTGGAGATTTAATTATTTTTGAACCAGGGGCCGCCAGATAGAAAGGGCAGACTTAATGACTTAATTTAGACTCTTAATTAGCTGAGGACGTATCTTTCTCTGACCCAAATAGTGCGATGAAGTTTGGTGAGAACGTCTTTTTGTCCCTCTTCCTTTTCTCTATACTTGGGCCATATAAATTATTCCCATTGCTTCTCGGTGCACGCACAGGCCAATAGAGATGAAATATGTATGGATACACGCCATGGTGCTTCTGAAAATAACTATTTCAAAGGTGTGAGGTCTCCTGAAATCTTCATGAGGACGTCTTTTTTCTGCTACACGCTGAGGCTAGTGCAGCATCTCAGAAAGAATTCCTTTAATCAATCAAATGAATCATGTCATTTAAAGAAACATACATTTTTTATTGTTTTTTATGGTGAATTGCTAAATATGCTTCTTAAATTAAAATGAGCCTTGAGAATAATGGGATTCTGTCATAAACACAGATAAAGTCTCTGTTGTCGAGGGAACAATTCTGTCTGAAGTTTACCTGCAGCGGTCCATTGTTTACTATTTTCATTAAATCAATCTCTCTTTGTTTTCTTTACTTCACATTGTTTCTTGCCTATAATTACAGACATCAGTACAAGACACAAATAACAAGTTCAGTGATTAAAACAAGATGTTTATGAGAACTGAATTATGAAGTGAATGTGTGAAAGCAAGATTTCTATATTCAATGCATAGATATTTTATTTAATTGATTTTAATGTTAATTGAAATGTTTTAGTTGGCGGTCGAAAACGAAGTACCTGGAGGAAACCCTTACGCAAACCCCACACAGAAAGACCCAGGTCACCTTCTTGCTGTGAGGTGAGAGTGCGACCCATACTGATATTTACAAATTTTATCCGCTGATGCTAATATCATTGGCGGATTTTCAAGGCTGAATTCTGAGCTCGATTTTCTTATCTAAGTTATATTGCTCATAATGACTAACAAACAAGCACTTATTAAAGCTTGCTCTGCACCTACAGTCATAGAACAAGAATAAAACTTATGTTTTATGTCATGTTAATGATAAAATCAAAACTGCAGACTTAGAACTCAGACTCAGATAATCGCTGTGAGTGTAGCTTTCCCACAGAGGAAAAGCCTGATC
The DNA here is from genome assembly GCA_038363315.1 of Mugilogobius chulae. Lineage (NCBI taxonomy): Eukaryota > Metazoa > Chordata > Actinopteri > Gobiiformes > Gobiidae > Mugilogobius > Mugilogobius chulae. The sequence continues at coordinate 30,171,604 of CM076408.1, forward strand.
GGATATCGGCCAAAATTGAGGCCTGATATACAAAAAAATCTAAATATCGGTCCCCAAATATATATATTGGTCTATATATATACTTTAGACAGTGATCCTTAATAGGTACAATGTGTCTGATAAGAGCATTAGCTTTTGCCTGGAAAATCCATACGATATATATAAAATATATTGTCTGATCACCGTGTCCCTCTTTCGGATTTCTGTAGCCGTGATTGACAGATTAATTAGCCAATCAGAGACACGCATCTTCTGCTGTCTGAAAACCAACATGACTGCTCCTGACAAAAAAAAAATACATGGAAAAAATATCACGTGGAACTGAAAAACATTGCGGATTTCTGCAGAATCAATGAGCGAAGCAAAAAACAATTTTAATGTGAAGTGAGTGAAGTTAGATTTTGGTCTAAATGACAGACGACCAATCAGCTTCTTTGTTTCATCTTCTTTGTTTCATCTGCGTCACGCAAATAAACAAATGTGATTGTCCAGGTACGGTGTGGATTTGATTTGAAACGCAGGCGGGAGCGTGGTGACCAGACCCACTCTTCACAGTTTGCTAAAGCGTGGGTTCTGGATCCTAGGCAACATTAACTGTACACATACAATTATCTTACAATATTCTAAATGTATCTGTATCTACACTTTTATCACAATATGCCACATATTGCCCAGCCCTAACAACAATGTTAGTCATCATGCTATTATGTGCAATCTTTTTGAAATACAGTATCAGACAGCTGTCTTTGTTGCCCACTCAGAGTGAACCGTGTGTCCTTTGTTAATGCCTGTGTCCTCGTCCCTCTCACGTCTTCTTTATAACCTCCATTCTTCCCTCCGTCTCCAGGGAACAGCCAGAACCAACCTCATGTACTACTTCTCTTTGAAGCTTTTTCCTGTCGTCTTTTCTATTTTCTCTCCTTTGTCACAAGAATGTATTTTTTATGGCTATTGCTAATGGAGACAAACTTTGTAGATGTTGAGGTAATTGCGTCTTACCTGCCCTTGAACCTCTAAGGAGAAGAAGACATAGTAATAGAAGTAGTTTTGTTGAACATAGACCATCTAATGCGCTGTGTGTGTTTTTAGAGCTAAAAGCAGGTTGAGGACGTCTGCGGAGGAATGTGAGCAGAATGATAACTACTTCCTGGGTTGCGGGAGGTCGGATTGGTCTGGTGAATTTTAATGGAGGCCTCTGACTTTGCTGCAGGTGATGCTTTCAGGGGCACAATTCTCAGAATGTCCACAGTGTGAGAGGAGAGGCTGGACTGTGTTGAAAAGTGCTGACATGACGTTTGCGCTGCACCTTATTTGGTTCAGAAATTGTAACAACATTTTTAGAACATAGGATTATGTAGCTGCTTGAGAAAACACTTTTTTGTTTTCAATATGAAAAAGCCTGGTCACCAATGCTTCTGTCACATCTCAAGCCAAACTCAAACCATACAAGCAGATTTATTTATTTATTTTTTACACATGAAATTCATTGATCCTCTAGTATCACCTCGAGCCTGATGCATCAGCTGGTTTCATTTCACTTTGTGGAAACTGACATCATATGACATCATATCATTGGAGACTGTTTGCTTCAGTAGATGGGGATTTTTTTTTCTTTCAACCAATTACTGCTTTTTGGTCGTTTTGTCGTCGAAATGGATGGATAGATGGATGAGCCAAATCTCTCATGACAAAAACAATGATAAGGCAGTAATACTGTATGTACTACAATTAACATGTTTTATTCTCATGCAAATCCAATTTACCTACATTTTAAGTGCTTTACTAAGCTTTATTTGCAATGATTACTGATTTTAAAGCACTAGTAATGCTTGTGTACCACAATAGTTTCTCCTCTGGCTGATGAGAAACTGCAGAAGAACAAGGAACTCTTTCTGATAACTACTCTCGGTGCACTTAATATTTTTGTCTTATACCCCACGAGCTTACTTTCTTGCCTCTACATTTTAAACACACTTTTCCATTGGAGTAATTCCTCAAAAACACTTCCTGAAAAGACACATCTGACAACAGTGGCACTATAGCAGTTTGTGTCCCTAAGCAGCAGTGGCACTTCTGTTATTTCCACAGACTTCTCTTATTACTATTCGTTGTAGATCAAACATTTCCAGGCCGAGACATGCAATTCAGAATCCTTTTGGTTATTTAACATGTATCTATGATTTAAATGACATTTATGGTTGTGGATTTCAACAAGGCAGACTATATAAAAGAGAAGAAAAAGTTTTCTCGCACAATTGAAGCCATGTGTTCAATCGATATGAGCAACTTTTCCAACAGCTTTTTTCGACTCTGCCATTATCCCTCCCTGCAGACTGGATCTCTGCAGTTTGGCTTCAATCCATACTTTACCTGCAAACTTGCTCCAAGTCTCTACTTCTTCGCGCATCTCCTTCTCCCACATTAAAATTCACTGCCTGCGTGATATTGTTTCTCAGAGCAGCTCGGGGCTTTGGGGGAAAGAAGGGAGGGTGTGAGTGTGTGTGCATAGCAGAAGCTGTACTCTTCACTGCTGAAGCTCCCGTAGGGACTTCCTTTGACACTGTCAGGTCTTCGAACCCTCCTTGACATCAAGCATCAGGTCACCAGTGTACAATGTCACTGCACAAAGAGGAAATGCACTAATTGGCCCATGTGTACCTGACAGACAGGGGGCATCAAAGCAATCCCCTACCTCCTCCTCACAGCTTTGATGGGGTGACTTTGAGTGCATTGATTCACATTAGGTGTCTCTGTGATGTCAGACAAAAGTGTGTTGCTCTAGTCTTCCTTTGCACACAATTATTTGCTTGTGTAACAGTCTTGCCCACAGCCACATCAACACACCTATCAGTCTTGTTGTTGGATACATTTTCCTTACATGCTTCAGTGCACTGCTAAGCATGACAAGAAACTAGACAAAAAGCTTGCAGACCCATTTGTTTAAAAAAGATGATTATTGTCGACATATCTTTTGTTTAGGTCCTCGAGCAATTTCAGAGACAGTGTTTCTACTGTGTGCTTGTGACCGCTCAGAGTGGACAGGTGGTGAGTGCTCTGGGTCTGGAGGCTGCTGTCTTACTCTGTTGCAGCCTTTTTTATACACACAATCAAGGACATAAGTCTGGTGTAGAAAAAGTGAAAGTTCATGACAAATATTGCATGCAGTCTGATGTGAGCTCTGTTACGGCTTTAGTGGGAGGCTGCATCCTCTTGACTTCAACAGGCATAGCAAAGCGATTGGTCTCGCTGCTGTATAATGACCGGCGATGAATGTTGAGTGCAACTGCAGGGGACCATTAGGGCCACAATGGTTGACAAGACACTAAGCACTCCCCAGAGGTCGCAGAGACCCTTTCATGGCTGTGTAGGGGCAGAAGGAGGAGAGCTGGGAACGGGTGACCAGCTGGTCCTCTGGCCCCTGAGCTTACTCATGCCAGCAGCAGTGTACTTTCAGACTCTTCAGGGACCCGTGTGGTCCATGTGGGGGTCCTGCCGTTAGCGCGGATCTGCTGAAGTCTGCAGATAGACTGTTTTAACATTATTGACAGCACACTTTGGGAAACAGTTGAGATTTTGATTTGACAATTTGTGTTCAACAACAAAGCAACTATTGAACACACTACTCAGCATTTAATGTGGCTTAGGACAGTCCACTTTACTCCCCCTGAGCACTTTGCAATGCCCTATCTGTAGCACACAGAAGGAACACTTTTGTCCTGAGGGCTAATATTTTCCCAAAAGAACAGGATCTGCTGACCAAGCTGTTCAACTGCATTAAGACTTTGAGTTATTATTCAACCTTGGGCTCTATGTGCTTAATCTGCCCTTCAGGTATAAAGTAAATAAAGTTATGTTGATTGATATTCTTCCAAAGCTGAGGCCCACATTCAGATGAATCACTTTATGTAGCAGAGGTCTCAGTTCAAGTCTTTTTGGAACCATATTGCAGCCTGTGTGTCTTCTATCCTCCCGGCTCTTAAAGCTCTGGAAAACTTGTTTTGTTGCCGTCTGTCTGAAAGGCAAGCGCAACAAAGGCTTTTCTCTTTGTGCCGGGTGGTGGCAATTTCACAGAGTCTTTTCAGAGCTGAACGAGGGAAAGAGAGGGCGAAAAAGAGAAGAAAAGTTTTACTAATTGATGCGGTTGCAGAAATTTCGAATGCATTTCAGTTCAGCAACAATAGCGAGCCTATTAAGATGCGTTTTGTCAATTGCTTCTGGTAGCATCTATACGCCGAAGCTCTTTTAGAAGGAACTCATTTGTGTCTTATTTATTCTTTTTGCTGGCATGTTTTGCTGGCACAACGCACTATGATAAATTAAGGCTTTAGTTTTGTGGCAATGACATGGAAGGTCTTGGGCTTTATTATTGACTGCTTTGAAAGAGAGCCAGCCGAGTCAACCTTTGATAGCTCGTCCTTGCTTCGCTAACTCAATTTAGATTCAGTGCATTAAAACCTCCCCAGTCTAGTCAAGGTTTCGGCATTAGCTCAGGCTTTATTAAAACACATATTTAATCAAACACAGGCAAAAGTACAGCGGCACGACTCAGGGTCAGCGCTATTCATCTTGTTTACGGAGAGCTTTAATCGGAACTAGTAATCATTGCAGAAAAATAGATCTATTCAGAAGCAATAAAAGCTGTTTTTGTACAATGGTGCTTTGGAAAAATTGTATGCAAATATAAAAAGCTTATGTGAAATAGTTCTTTTCCCTTGGCTATGTCAGGATAGGCTTGATGAAAGTATCTCAAATTCACCCTTGTTGAATTCTGGCAAGTATCATTTAGTTGAACCGTGGATTTTTTTTCTCTCTGCACGCTTTTATAGGAGACTTTCTTTATGCGTTTTTGACAGTGTCACAAAGTCAACTACTAAAAAAACACCCAAAATCTCTGCATTCAAATTATGACTTTAAACATATGATAAGGTCGATCTAAATGGTTGTATTGAATGAACAAAGTGGGCTCTTGAGTATAATAAAAGCCTAAATGCATGTTACAGAACAGAGTTTGTCTGAAAAGAGGGAGCAGCAGACAGCGTTCAGGGACAGAGGTCAGATGAAGTGGAGGTACATCAGATTTATGAACTCTGAACCCCCCTCGCCCTTCTGCCACTCATGTGTTAAATGGCTCTTGTCGACAGAAGACACTGCCTTTGTGCTCAAATAAATGGGGAGAAAGAATGGGGTTAAAAGACTTATATGAGGAGCACTGGACTAAGGACGATGTTAATATATTTCATTTATTTAGTGGATAATTGTACTTTCAGTTAGTTATATTCTAATTTTGTCCACTGCAAATGGTAATGAATATAGTATAAAGACATATAGTAATAAGCATCCAAAAGGTTCTGTATTAGACTTTGTGGAAAACCTGTGTCATCGTTGACATTCACGTTATTAAAGGGGACACGTCAAACAAAATAAAACTTTTTAAAGGTCCTATATTGTGCAACATTGACTCCAGTGAGTGTTGTTCGTTCAGCAAAAACATGACCAAAATAGTGCTTTGTTTCATTCTCAAATGTTTGAGTAATGCTGCTTTTTAGGCTGTCAACATTTACAAAGTTGAAAATGCTCTGTTCCACATTGTGACATCATCAAGTGAAGTTTTAACACTAGCGGCTCTGTAGAGTATAACCTTGATCTAGATTTTTTTGGTGGATAGCTTTATTTGGCTTTTTGTTATGATGAGATTGAAACAAAAACATATACTGAGCAGTGAATACATTTAAATGAGGCTAAAACAATAGCTGTAGCTTTAAAGTCTGAAAGTTCAAAGACTGGAACCATTCAGAAAGTATGAATTTTATAAACACAATGGAGCACTTTTTATGTTAGCCTTTAGGTTCAGCTCAACAGAAGGTTGCATTCTAAATTTGAAGGAATTATGTGTTAAACATGTGGAAATTGATCAAAACTGAAATCCAGATATGTTTTTAATGTGGAAACTACACTATTACATTGACAAAATAAGACACAGTGCTTATCAGGTCTGCAGTTTTGAATAGAAAGTAAATGTTGTAGACCCATGTTGTAGTTTCCAATGAACAAAATGTAAAACAAAGACATTTTTTAACGTCTTTTTGAGGAATATTCAAATACATTCTGGGTATGTGTTCAGTTAAGGAACCCTGCAGGCAGATATAACATCATGGAGTCTATAGGTGTATGTAAGAAAAGTTACATACACCTTTAAGCCAGAGATACTCACTGCTTACATATTATAATTTCAGTGCACCTGCATAAATCTGATTAGTTAAACATTATCAAAGTTCAGGATTTTCATTTATATTTTACTCATACATTGCCACCAACTTAAAAAATGTGTTTTCTTTTCAGCAGAGTGTTGCAGACCTGTGAGCAGACTGTTGTGACAGATGGCTGTGAGCTAAACAGAAGCTGTAATAACACACATATACAGCAGGTACGTATAGAGAAATAGACAGGAGGGAGCGCTGTAAAAGCTGCTACACACAGACACACTCAGAAATGACTTTGACTCGGTGTCAGGAGGCGTGAATGCAGCTGCAGCGCGGGGTCATGGAGCTCTTTGAGAGGTGAGATGGGGTCCGGCCCTGTGCTGTCTGTCTGATGTGCTGATGGGTGCTGAGGCGGGAGAGGGGGGAGGAGAGGGGCTGTACAGTTAGAAGGAGGTCTTTGTTATAGATGGCACTCACTCATGTACTGATGCTACTTCACAAGTCTTCATCTTAGATCGTAAAATACTTTCAGTGTACACCAGAGTGCAAGAGTCGGACCATACATCTCATACTATGAATATTTGAGCAAGTTATTTTGCTAAATATTTTACATGCTTTGTTTGTGTATTGGACAGTTAAGGAAAAGATTGATACGCACCATTGTAAATCCATCACTTGTAGTATTCTCTGCAGCTCATCACTGAGACGGTGAATGAAAGCAGTAGTAGATAGATTATAACATTTCTCCTTGGAGTTTATAAGTTGTGCACAACAATTTTTCTGTCACTTTTTTATCTTTTTCACTCATATGCATACTCATCTTAGTATTGGATAACATTTTAAAATCAAATGGAGGACAGTGGCTGATGTGAGCTGATTTTTTAAGAAATACCCAAACTTATGATTTACAAATATTGTACTCTGTTATTACCAACATTAGATTGTATTCATGTTTTTGACATTGAATAATGGCATGACTTTGAAGCCTTTGTGGGGAAAAAACTTTTGCTTTCGTCTATGCTGACAGAGAAATAGAACTGTGCAATTTATCAAAATTTAATTCAAACTTTCATTCAGTAATTTCTAATCACTTTGAGTCTTTTTAATCAAGCCGATTTTCTGTCAGTAAAACCATGTGGTTTGGACCAGATTTCAGAATTTAGATGAGGAACAAATGCTTCATTTTGAGCGAAATTTCAATGATTAGTATTATATTGTAATGTAATGTTTATGTAAGAAATTGATAATGAAATACACTTAAAAACTTGAAATTAAAAAAAAAAAAAATTATTGAATATTGAGACGAGGGAAAAGAAACAGTGAGACGTTTTTTGTCACATGTACTACTTCTACTACTACTGCATGATATTTCCAAAATAAACATAATTTGTACACAAATGTTGATATAACGGTAAACATTTTTCGCTGTGTCTGTGTTGAATGGAAGAGGCAGAACAACATGGTGCTACCCCTATTTACGTTCCCATTTGAAGCTCAGTTGGAACTGCTGCCAAAACGTTTAATCTCATTTTGTAAATTGCAGAAGACAAGTCTGTATCAAATCTATTAATACCCACATCATTACATTGATTCACTGCTGGAGCGCAGCCAATCGTAAACCTCAAACTCAGCTTAGGCAAAACCAATCAAATGGCCTTATCACATACAGTATTATGTTTGGGGGAAGAATATTATTAAACCCGACTTCCCCATTATACTGTATGAATTGAGTTCTGTTTATGCATATGCAAAAGTGTAGGCATGCAAACAACTGATTTCATAGAACAATGTTGTCGAATGGAAACACAAGGCTGGAGATTAGCAAGGGCCAAACAAAGGAAGCGTCAATAAAACTGGGCACATGCGCTCATCTGCAAACCCAACACACACACAAACACACGCACAAACACATGCACTTCCTGATTAATTGTGCTCTTTATTCATTGTGAGGCGGCCTGCTGCTAATTAGCTTAGGCACGGTTTTGCATATTGTATTTATTCAATTTCTTTATGGGCTGCTCCAAAAAGGTGTAATTTGAATTAAGAAAAGAGGCTGTTTTATACTGCGGTTTCTTGCACAAAGAGTTGGAGGCACTAATGTTTTATTAATTTGAGAGTTATTTAAACACCTCAGGTTTTTTTTTCTTCTTTACAAATTGTGTGTTTCCTGTATTTTGTTTGCAATTTGAAAATCTAAACAAATGAACTGCTTTATTTTAAAGTACTTACATAATGCATTAAACCTTCTTGTGATTCAACTTAAGGAGTCTAAAGTTTTAGCCAGAGTGACTTTTGTTGTTACAGTAAAGCCAACGACAGAATAGCATGCTAACGCTGCAAATGTTTGTATTAGATTTGAACAAGACACGGGGAAATAATTTTTTCCAGTTCTCCAGTATATATTAACTTACTATACTGCAGGGGTATCGAGCTCATTTTGACAAAGGGCCACATTGGCATCGGAATTGTCCTTCGAAGGGCCGGTTATAACTAAAATTAACCCTACTAATCTTTGACATACAACAAATTAGTAGTTGTTTTGATTATTGTATATTTATTGAAGTGACAATTGCTAAATACATCTGCATTAGTCTGAAAAATGACTTACTCCCAAAGTTTTAGACAAATCTACAGATTACTCCTGGCACTACTATAAAATTAAAGTTATCTTCATAAGACCTTGAGGGCCGCATGAAATGAGGTGGAGGGCCGCATCTGGCCCCCGGGCCTTGAGTTTGACACATGGGCTATACTGGAACAAATGAATAAAGTTATGTGAAGTATAGTCATTTTCTAAACACAGAACTTCTACCACCTGTATTGTTTCCTAAAAGATTTGAATTAAGATTGAGAAAAATCCCTTTTTTAATTAAAACAGTGTTGGAACTGATTCTAACATTCATCCTCAAGTCAGATTCATAATTATGCTTTGTTATCAATAGATGCCATTTCTTCCAACATTAATCCTTAAAATTCTTATCTTTAGGTAGATCCACTAAAAGATTTCTGTGTTGAAAAATAACAAACTTTATAAAGAAAAAAAGTTGAAGTTGAAGAATACACTAATGTTTTTATCTGACATTTTTGCAAAATCTGGACATCGAGCATTTATCAGATTTAGTCAGAAAGTCCACCTTGGGACTCTGCCTTTGACTGTGCAAGACAGGCACCATGAAGTTTGTATATTTTCTCATCATCTCCATGTGCATCAGTAGTGACGACTGTATTAACATGTGTTGGTTGGATGGGCTTATCTGTGGTCACTCTGTCCAGTTATGCTCACATCCTGCACAAGCGAAAAGCAGCAGATGGCACGGCGGCTCTCGTGGTCCATTTCATTCGCCCCTGTTTGTGAGGAAGTAATTGTGTTTTAACATAGAGAGCAGCCCAATATTATGGCAGGCAGGCAAACAAATTATGGTCAGTTTGTTGCCCGACAGATGATTCTGTTTGTCTTGTGTCCCGATGGAGTTTGAACCTTGATGGGTCGGTTATGGTATTGGTTACTGTGACTGAATGTTGTGTTTGTAATAATTATTACGCTATATTGCCATTTAAATTTAATTCACCTTTATTGTCATTTTCGAGTGACTTGTGAACTCCTGCAATCACACCACCGACATCATTATTATTCATTTGAATTGAAATATCAATTATTTGTAATGAAAAAAGATAGATTGAGCACTTTTAAGTGAAAGAGGCTTTTATTTTCAAATTTTATAATTTATGGGATAATTTCAATGATGCATTCATTTAGTCATCTCTTTGCACATAAGAAGCATTATTACATCTACATAGTTTTCTTTAAGTTTGTGCAGCGATCATTTAACCTTACCTTAAAGGTGCACTGCTTAAGTGAAAATGCTGCAGTGCGTTTACAGATGTCTGGATTAGTGGCTCAGGCCAAATCCTCACGCGGCAGAAGTGACTGTATTATTGTAATTATTTGTACTTATTTCACATAAGTTCTCCATATTGCTGTTGCAAATCAGACAATTGTTATATATATCAAATAAACAGTCAATATATATATGTATTGACTGTTTATTTAAAAAATAAAATAAAATCTATTTTTGCAAACCTTGCAACTAGGGATGGGACAATTCACTTAAGTCACAATTCGATTCAGTTTTCGATTTTGCAGCTACAATTTTTGCTTTTTTTCGATTTTGTTAGTTTATCTATATCAACTTTTTTCGTTTAAGACACAAAATAAACCATAGTACATGACATTTAAAACAAAGCCACTGTTAGTGCTCAGAACTAGTGTTTTTTGTCAACGTTCAAACAGTAAACAGTAATACAGTGTCCATATTTGGAGGTCCGTCCACCCATTTAATAATGCCCAACATAATAATGCACGTTCAGTCGGTCTTGCACAAGTTCGTGCTTTATTTCTTTAAACGTTGCGACTATTCCTGTATTATTGTGTGTATTATACAACTACTGAGTGTATGTGTAAGTCAGTAGCTACATGAGCAAAACTGATCGATTCTCGTCTTTCGATTCGATTTCTCCATACTTCAATCGATTTTCAAAGTTTTCTATTGATTTCCCATCCCTACTTGCAACACATGAAAGAAGAACAGTTAAATGCTTCGTCTTCAAACATTAGGAAATGTCAATCAATATCCCAAAACATATGAGAAATGAAAAGTCAACTGAAACACTTTGTAGCTTCAAATTGTTGTAACATATGTGCCTTTAAATCGGGGATACCTTTCCCTTTCTTTTCTTTCTTTTTTTTGTGTACATTTTCTATCAAATTTTTCTATCAAAAACTATGCATTTTTTTAGTTCTCCTCAAAATCTGAAAGCACTCTGTCTTTGCTTGGATGGTCCATGGTTTCGCCTTGCTGTCTAAAAAAGTTGTTTTTCAGTCATAATTGCAGGCAAAACAGAATATACTGTATGTGAATACAGTGGCCCCTCGCTCTATCGCGGTTCACTTTCCGCGGCTTCGCTGTTTCGCGGATTTTTTTGTGTGTGCAATTTTGCATTTTTTTACAGTGCGCGGTCCTATAGACGTGCGCTGTAAGCGTGCTTTTCTCTCAAACTCACTGTTTGGGGACCAATCACACCGCAGCATTCACAGGCAAAAGCACAGAAGCTCTTTTAGAAAACTTTAGACAGTTTGAATCATGCAGGAGAAGCTGACCTGACGCTCGGACGTTTCTCCAGGTGAGGATTTGATTCTTTGAGCTCGTAGTTACGATGATGAGTTTGTTCACGCTGGAACGTCATTTGTGTAGTTCAGAGATGTGTTTGAGGAACGTGTTGTTACTTCGCTAGAGTCCGGATGTGTTTCGTGTCGGCTCTGGAGCCCGTGTGATCCGTGGCTCTGTGGTCGGCTGTGGAGCGCAGCAGGACAGGCAACGTGCCTAAAACAGAACAGGCAAACGCGCACAGCACCGTCCCTCTTTAAGCGATCATAAAAACGACTTGTGCTCTTGAATCTCGCGGTGAATCATGTGTTCAGCGCATTATTACCTGTACAAAGACACTAAACATTATAACCAGGCAGATTATCAACTGAAATTACTGGTAAAAAATGAATATCACTACTTCGCGGGTTTCGCCTTTCACCGGGTTATTTTTGGAACCTAACCCTCGCGACCACTGTATTAGCCATGTGCTGAGGGATTTGTGACAGAAATAAACTAGCTGATTTAATTGTGTTACATATTTAAACTCCGGTCCTTGCAATTTATCCTTGACATATTTGACCGTATTTTTACACCATAATATCTGGTTACTCTCCAGTCAGTAATAGCATAATGCCTTAGTCCATATTGTTTCTGTGCATTGTTTAGGGGTGTATGAACAATTACTTAGTTCTTTGGGAAGTTAATGTTCACATTGTCCACAGCAGAGACAGTGCTCTAATGTTTGAAGGGAACTTTACCCAAACAGATGGCGTTACCGCTCACCATGGAGACACATGAGGCCTGTGTGGGCTGAAAGGACACTCAGATAGATAAAAGAGAACATCCTTTATGAAATATTACTCGACACACATGCTTCTTACTAAGACATCAGTCCTTAAGTTTGTCCCAAAAACTGGAAATTGAATGAAACATTGGTTTCTTTATGATATGTGTAGTTTTAATGTGCTCATTGCAGAGATATTATTGATGCCAGATATTGGCTAAATTATCCAAAATCTCTGATATCATTATCACTTAACCCATAACTATACCTATCAAATCATATAACAAATCAGCCACTAAAATGTTGAACACAATAGTTATACTAAAGGATGTACTCTGCAGATGAAATTGAAAATGAAAAGATGACTGATATATCAATGTTTACTAGAGAAAGCAAGAGGAATATAAGTGAATACTTATCATGTGTGTGGCTGTGAGTTTTTTAAATGTAGTGGAGCTTAGATGCCTTAATGGTCTTCTGGAAAATCTGGAGAACATCTCTGTCCATTGAATCTCAAATATTGTACCTTTTGAAAACCACTTTTTTCATTTTGGAAACCATTGCAGTATTGCGACAGTAACAAGATTTTGTGAGCTAATAATAACCAAAGATTGACCACAGACGCCACATTCCATTGTTTCCTTCCTTTTGTGTGTGTCCATAGGCCTAACGTCACAGCTATTGGAGCACACAGGTAATGATGCTGTGCTGGAGAGGTGACAGGCTGAATGTCCACTTACCTGCCCACACAAAGCCTTCGTCCCTGGGGCACTTTTTCACACTGTGCTGGCGTCTTTCTCCGGAGCCACTGGAGCGTGCTGGTGTGACTACCGCCACTCTAGACACTGAATGAACAGGCCCAGGGAGTGCAGGAGGCTGCTGAAGAAAAGGTCAACCACTGAACACATGTATTTTCCTCTTCTCCGTCTATTTATTTGGATGTTATGTATGAATATAGAAGTGTAGAATATGTACAGCATAGAGTGAATGAACACATGAAATTAATGATACGTGCTTAATCTCTAACCTTTTGTTAAGGTTTTATTTAGAATTCAATGGGCACAACTGTTTCACATTTTAAATAAGGTAGCAGCTCCAAAACGTACACATGAATCCCATAGTGACCATTCTAATTACGATGGAACTAATGTGGCTAATTCTCTATCCTTTTGTGATGGTGTTTATTTTATAGCAGTATCTGGGTTCTAATTATAGAGGCCTTCTGTAGGACCCTCCCCTTTTTTATTATTATTATTATTTTTTTTTATAAATTCGTTGTTTGTTCAACATATGATGAAAAGAAACCATGAGGCAACTGATCAAAGATGAAAAGAGCATTGTAGCCCTCTTCTTTTGAGTCAAATCAGACATTCTGGGAGGAATCAGACACAGCTTGTGCTCTAAACTTACAACTTACAACTTGTCTGGTTTTATCATTGTGCAACAGACTGTAAAGTTTTTGTCACATTTGTCAAGATTGGAAAATAGATACTTTGTTTGACGATTAACATAGAATCCATCTAAAGTAGGTTGTTCATCAGTTGTCTCAGTCAAGTCTTCAGAGCAGTTTTAGGAGACTAAATCTAACTCCTGCTTTGCTCTGCTGTTTTGTTGTTGTTGAAGTTCCTGAAAGCCTGGATTTGTAGCATTTCAAAAGTTCGCAGCTAGTTCCTTACAGTCTCTGTGGATACAGTTAAAACAGCAATTTTCAGTCCTTAAATTCTTTTTTTTTTGAGTTTGCTCCATGAGGTAAGCAAACATGTCAAACAGGAAGTGCACTGCCAAGAAGAGTGTGAGAGGTGGAATAAGGTGGCCTGAGGACTTCATTCACTTCTCATACAATACTTCCTCCTGTATTTAGTTGCTTTCTAAGTATGTTAAGCTCAGGACTCTACACATGGCACAGCGAGCAATCATTTATTCTGAACTCCAATGACCCTTTGGCATTATAAGCCCTGTAAGGCAGTACAATTCTGTCCTATGGTGTTTCCACTGCTAAAAACAACCCGTTCCACCCCGCCTGCTGGATCTGTAGAGAGCTGTGGACAACCCTGCTTTCACATTGGACTCTGGAGCAGACCTTACTGCGGTCCCCTCTTTAGGCACAATGATTGGACAAGAGAAAACACAGGCTCAGATGAAAACCAAATGGAAAAGAGCAGATAGAAACATGAAAAATTGTTCCTCACCAAACGCCAACGTGACAAACCACCGTATTTCCAGTGATGAAAACTTTAAATTGTTGCTCCATAGACATACGTATAATTAGTAGACACGAAGTTCGCGTCTCCGCACTGTTGCCACAACACGGACAGCGCAACGCCATATTCCTTCGGTATAGATGATGACGCAAGTCAATTGAAGTCAATGGCAGAAGTTGCACTTTTATGGATAAAACGAGCTTAAACAAGCGATTTCAGCAAAACCATGAGCAAAACGGACTGCTTTGTGTCGTATGAAGCTTTTTTAAACAACTTTGGCAATGTGAAATATATTTCTCAAACTACTATATTCTTAGACTGGAAATGCTCCATCACTTGCCGATGCGACAGACACGCCTCCACAGAAAAGTGAAGCTATAACTTTGTTTGGTGTTATTTATGTAATTTGTCTGCTTTTCTCGCTAGAAACATGTAAAAGCGGACGATTGATGGTCACTGGAGTCTCAAAAGATGACTTCAATTGATTTGCGTCATCACCTTTCCCGGAGGAATATGGCATCGCGCTGTTCGTGTTGTAGCAACAGAGCAGAGATGCTGATTTCGTGTCTACTAATTTAATGTCTATGCGCACTACCCATCATGTGACAGCTGGGTTAAAAATAAATAAATAAACACTATTCCGAGAATTTTTCAACAAAAAAACAAGCCTATGATAATTTCATATTAGAACATCATATGAGCACAATGCAAAGGCTTACTGTCATTAAACTGTATTGTAGCTTAGAACACCAGATAATAATAAAGATAATGTCGGTCTTATAAAGCTGCCACATTCTCATTGTATTTCGTCTGTGCAGTTTGTGAATAAGACTGTTATTGAGATCCTCTAAAGTTTTTCTTTGAGAGAAAAAAACATTTGCAGAAAAATATTTGTGCGCTCATAGGCACTCTCGCTCCTCTGGTTGGGAAACATTGGCATCCGATTAGAATGCACAAGAAATGTAATCAAAATTCAAGCAGTTCAGCTGGTAATTGCCGATCTAGTGAAAATTGCAGTCTAACTCTGGCTCCACAATGTATTTTCCACCTTTTATCACAAAAAAGAACGCGATAGATGCTTCAAAGTTATTACAGAAGCAGACTGTAAGAAAAAATGATGAAATATGAACGCTCTAATAGGCAGCGACGTCTCAAACAGTGCACTTATTTTCCGAAGAGGGAAGTATTTTACCATGCATCTCATCCATCTCTCTTATGCAAATGAGCCTCTTAATTTGGTTAGGGGCACAGTCACCGGGGAGATAGGAGAAAGTACAATCTTGTTTACCATAATGGGGAATGTTTTCAGGCCAGTTAACCAAGGCACAAGATTATTTAGCCGTGCAACATACCAAATAAAACAACATGCATGAGGGATGAAGCACGCCACCATATTCATATTGTTTTCAATATTTTAGTCGAAATTCAACATGATGGATGGAACGCGTCTTTATTTTTCCCAACGCAGTTATGCCGTTTCTGGTTAGCATACCTTTCTCAAATTCCTAAACTTAACCAAATTAACTTAACCTAACCCTAATCCTAACCCTAACCCTAACCTTACCCAAATCCCTGAAGTAAATATTTTAAAAATTAAACTTTTGCTAGCATAGCCACCAATGCAAAGTGATGGTGTCTGGCATAACTGGGTTGGTGAAAAAAATCAGGCGGATGGAACACCTCGTCCAGATTCTTTGGGAATTGCACAGAAGTCAGTTGGCTTATTTTTTTTTCAAAATGCTAACTTCATGCTAGCATGTTCATTTCCTGTTTAGTTTATTTCTATTGGGTTTCACTACATCAGTCTAAAATGAAAAAAACAAAAACAAACAAACTATAAGATCAGACAGTGAACAGTGAGTTGTTGGCTTCCCTGAAAACATGTAAAATACTACAATATTTCACCAAAGGACCACATTGTGTTTATAAAAAAATGTTTGTCTGTCAATGCTAACACTAAAGTCGGACAATTTAAAAAATAAACAGCTTTAATGCACCAGGTCAGTTTAAAAGCACTGTAGCTGAGTTTAATGTATTTAAAACTTAAACAACAGAATTATTTAATTGTAAGTTATGAGTGTTTTTAACTGCTTTCAGAATCCTCCCAAAAAATCTCCAAATTGTATACCAGATTGGCCTATATTGTTCACATTGAATAATGCTACAAAATGTGTTCATAGCCTAAATGTAATTTTTATGCACCAAAAATATAAAATAATAAAGATTTTTTTCAGGACTAGGGATGGGACGATTTACTTGAGTCACGATTTTCTATTTTGCCTGATTTTGTTATTCACTTTTTTTTTTTTTTTTCTTAATACATAAAATAAACCATAATACATTACATTTTAAAACAAAGCCACTGTTGTTAGAGCTTAGAACTAGTGTTTTTATCAACATTCAAACAGTAAACTGTAATTATTAGTGTAATAAAGCATATTCAGTCAGGTATTGCACAAGTTCATGCTTTGTTTCTTCAACATAGTGACTGTTATTGCATCATCGTGTATTATACATTATACAGTATATGGGTCCTATGAGAAGTAAAGGCTGCCTATCTAATAGTTTATGAGTGGTAGGGCATGTTTTGTTTTCCAAATTGTTTCCAACGTCTTTGATTTTGCGTTCTGGGCTGTGAATGATCAGGAAGAATGTATCCGGACTTCTATAAGCATCCCTTGGTGCATTTCCCCTCAGTCTGGTTTTTTTATGGTTTTGTCTTTACTGCCTATTCTACCTATACTACTGCCTACAATAACCAGCTCTGAAATATCACCTCAGAAGTTCCACATTGACCCATCATAGTGAAAAATTAGCAAAATGTGGACTGTTGTCAAAAAGTTTAATTAAAGCATTTCTGTCTGTGAGGTACAGCGCGTTTTCTCATGGCCCTAGTCTTTCCCCGGGAGCCTCCACAGTGAGCAGTGATGTTTGTGTACTAAAAACAGCAGAACATTTACAGCTCGTAGTCTCTGTGTATGGGCTGAAACCCCTGGGGCAGCTCGGCATGGCCCCCACCCCACAGTCAAATTACTGTCAACACTTGTCCCTCCTTTTCAAAGTGTGTGGGCTCTATGGTCCAAGGTCCTGATGCAGTGTGGACTTCCTGCTGAGAGCTGGACAACACCACATTCACGATGCACTGTTACTATAGATCTACACATAAAAAAAAAAATGTTGTTTTCTTCTTTTGTAGCCTCTGTGTACCTCACCTTTCTCTCGCTGTTTATCATTTACACTCGCTCGCTTCCAGGGCTGCACAAACACCCAGAGAAAATTGTTTTCTCTGCTCACGTTAGGCAATGCCACGTCTGAAATGCAGGCTTTTTATGTCATGTTGAGATTTTTAAACATTTTATTGACGTGAAGTAAGGTAAGTATTTTTTAAAGTTTACACAAGAGAGAATTCTGCTCCTACAGTCCAATGCTTTACTCTTCACTTAAAAAAAGACACAAAATCAACACAATAAAATATAGATGGGAGATACAATAGTTACTTTTTATTCACAATGATGAAGACTGAGAACTGCAACGCAAAAGACCTTTTCTTCCATGTTAGCAATCAATAATATTATAAAACTAGATTCTTTTTACAGTTTGCTCAGTCAAACATTTTTTCCTTATGGATTACATTCTGCGTCTCAAACTAAATGTACCTTTTTTTTTTTTTGCTCAATTTTGCGATTTAGAATAACATTGACACTGGGTCGTAAATTGAACTACACTATGTACAAATAGACACACAATTACTGTAGGGCTGGCCGATATTGACAAAAATGTATGTCTCGATATTTTTTGGGCACATCTCAATAACAATATTCAGACGATTATTACGTCAATAGGCTGCGTTCAAGTTGTAGAATGCAGTGTCATTAATCCAGATTTGTCATGAAATATCTAAAAGATAATTTCAAACAGTTTCAATCTAGTGACTAGACCCGATCACTTTTGTATTACAACCAAAACTGACTTTGAACAAGATTTATTTTTTGTTGCAAACATCCGTGTGAAGTATTGGTCTGGAAAATGCTGGGATGTCACATGAACAATGTGAAATGAATCACGGAAGTGCAGACATATTACATTTATATTCTAATTGTGGCAATTTTAACTCAAAACGATATACTTGATACTTATTTTTTGGATATCTTGAAAAACACATTCACGATATTAAATAAAATTCGATATATTGCACAGCTCCACACACAATAGGTCTTTAAATACACCATGATTTTATTTCCAATTTTGAATTTGAACTATTAGAGCTGGGCAATATATTGAATTTTAGATGTGAATGTGGTTTTGGAGTTATGCAAAAATTTAATATCGAGTATATTGTGCGAGAAAAGAGAAAAATTAATTTGACAGAGTTTTGTCTGATCCTTAAAAACACTTAAATTAAGCAAAAAGAGAATGTGTGCCTGGAATAAGTAATATTGTACATATTTTGAGTACATTTTGAATGATTTAAATTAAGACTGCCATTGGAACTAACTTAAATATAGGGAAAAAACAAGCTTCTGTTTTTGAAATAAGGACTACAATTACTTGTTCCATTTATTTAACGAAGTCAAAACCTGGTCAAATCATGTTAACACTTTCATAAATCCTTCAACACATTGTTAATATCAATATCTATTAAGTTTTAGTTGCAATTTTGACCTAAAACCCTTGTTTTCTCTTATTTAAAGTGAAACTGAAGAGGACCACCCAAGCTCAGCCAATCAGAGCGCTGCATGCTGCTCCTGATTAGAACTAAAATTCTTTATTATTTTTTCAGAAAGTACTCTGTGGTCTAATTCTTTCAAAAAGTGCTGCATTTATCAGACTTTTTGGTGGAAAACACAAAGTTGACTAATTTACAACAAAAAAAGTTAACTACCCCAACTTTAACGGTGGATTTACACTAAGTGCAACTTGGATGCGAGTCGTGACTCGCACGAGTCACGCAGAACTTAGAAAGTGCTTAAAACCAATGCGTTGATTTACACCGTGCTCCGACATGTCCGACTGCGAGTGCGAGAGTCGCGCGACTCTGCGGAAAGAATCCGCATGAAGTCTATTTTTGTCGGAGACCGCAGCGGTCTGGTGCGGCTTTCATTCATTATACGAGCGTTCTCGCGGGAATCTACGTGACTCCACGTGGCTTTGGACGAAACCGGACCGCAGTTGACAGCATCTGGTGTAACAGGCACTTAGCAAGAAACCCGCACGTGTCCCGACCCGCACTCGCCTTGCAGTCTGTGTAAATCCAGCGTAAGGTTGTCGATTTTCTAGTATGGTAACACATTTGAAAATATTTTTACAGGTTAATGTTGGACTGACAGAATATCGTCCAAATATTGTTATTGAGATGCGCCAAAAATGCATAGAGATATTCATTTTTATCAATGCTTCCCAGCCCTACCATCCATATAAATGTGTTTTGACCACCTTGATATCCACTCGTGTGTATTCCGCGGAGACAATTAATGGGCTGCTCTGTCTGCCTGGACCGGTACCTGTGAGCTACATTGACATTTGTGCGAGTGTTGGAGTGACTCATTGACATACACCATTAGTGCAATAATGTAGCCAGTCTTCAGGGAGCCATGCAGAAAGACATTGAGACGGAGAAGATATTCACTTTGCATAAACCCCCAGGAGAGCGGCGTCATGAATAATGCATGTTCGTCTAATTTATGGCCAAACTTTAAATAGCTCTGCAACACCCAGACGCTGGCTGTAGGAAATTGTGCTGTGATACTGTTTGTTTTGAAAGATACTATTCAAACACGCCATCTGAGGCGGGCTAATTAAACAATATTGTGTCACTGATAAACAGAATAATTGTGCATCTTGTTTTGATTTGGAGCTTTATTATATAGTCAAGTATTCAAACTTTTATATACACTTTTATTCCAGCAAATACACAACCATAAATTATAAATGATTAAACTGATCAGAATCCGACTCCTTTACTGATGCTCTGTGGAAGTTATTATCCAGTTTTTGCTACAAACAAAGTCACAGCTAATATAAGAAATACTGAAGTTTATATTATAATATATTATGTTATTTTGCTTAATATTAGAAAGAAAGTTTGGGCAAGAAGTTTTTGTTTAGATTCTGAGACCACACAACAAACATCTAACCAGGTAAATTGAGATTTTTTTTTCATTCATTCTACTACTTAAGTTGCAGATAGGTAAAGTCACGCACAGTACAAGTGCCCTTTATCAAAATGTTTGTAATTTAATAAAAGTATGTACCTGTTTAATGCCATATTATGCCACATTTTAGGAAAGAAAGACAGAAAGAGAAAGTGAGAGTGAGAAGGCAAAGTGCACAAAGTCTGTGTGTGTTATGTGCAGGTTCATACACTCCTCTTGGATTCTGGTGATGGGGCCATGTCTGCAGTGTGAGGCAGAGGAAGCACACACAGATATCTGCATGTGGCTCCTGTCTCCTCAGAGGCAGGCGCACTCACTTCTGCTCCTGTTGGCAGGGCTCTGCTGCTGCTGTTGTTGCTTTGATGGTATAGACGCGAGCTGAGATCCAGAAGTGTCAGCATGGGGAAGTATACAGAACATATCAGGGCTTGTTTTTTTATTCAAATATTTTGAGAGCTTATTTTCAGTGAACTACTGGTGCTTAAGTTGGGGTGGGAGTTATGTTGAAAATCTGGTAATATCTCATTTGGTTTTGAAGATATACGCACATTTAGATTATTGGGCATGCATGAAGCATTCTTTACAAATTACAAATGAATAAAGAAACAAACAAACAAAAAATAAACAAAGAAATATTTAACTTTGATCTGGAAGCACAACTGAGAACAGACTCTTTTGTATGGAACAACTAAATCAGCATTTTATTTTTTTATAGACTTAATAAAGGCTGCTGCTGAGCTATGACAGTGGCCTGAACCAGTTGCATGTCAGACTACAGACTGCAACCAGACCACTCCCTAGGAAAGAAACAGAAACATACTTGTAACATTAATAATCTTGTTTTTCTTTCACTCATAAGCTGCTCACTCCAAGTCTCAGTGCAGTACAGCGTTTTGAAAATCTCCTCACCTGCTCAAAAAGCTTCTCTTGCAGATCTGTTGCTGTGACTGACTTGGTCACTGATTTCTGTCTGTTCCACATAGACTGTTTGACATTTTGGTCAGTATTCGAGGAAAGATTTTGCAGTAAAACATATAGATAATACACGACAACATGATTTGAGGATTGTAGCTGCTGTAGCCCACATAGTGCTTGTTTTTCAGCGTTGGCCTTTCGGTGAAGAGACACCTCACACCCTGTGGATCTGACACACAGCAGGAACTCTCTGCTATCCTTTTGTGCTTCTATCGTCCAGTGAGCAATGTAAAAGGCTGTGTGCAGCAGCAGACAATTACCAGGCCCACAGCAAGAGAAGAAATAAAGAGACGTTTGGTGAAGACAACGTCAATGCACCAAGAAAACAATTTAATACAAGCACAAGATGGAGCTTAGAAGTTAGAGGTATCTTCTCTTGTGGCATATATCATTCTAAAATGTATGGTCTATGGGGGAAAATATCGATGTATGTGAGGCAGAGATAATGTGTTTTGAGTGTATTGATGGGGTCATTTTTGGCTTATCTTCTTTCCATTATTTCATGACCATTTTTTGTTGCAACGCTGAAGAACTTTTAAAGATGTTTTGAGCAGCACTTGTTTGTGTGTGTCCACAGATAAGAGTGTCTCACTCAGTATTCAGGCCGTGTCCATGTCTCCTGCTGAGAGCGTCTGTCTGTGGAGGTTATACTGATGCTGCCCTTTCCAATCCCAAAAGCCTCTCTGTATTCCACGTAGTTTTTCCATGGCGATCAATGTTAGTGCAACAACTGATATGCATGACAACATCTGCAAGACAAACAACTCTTCTGAGGCACAAGGACAAGGAGGGAAGGTAAATGTTTAAACTCTCAACAAACTTTTCAGGACAACTGGCTTTTTCAAAACAGACTTTCTTTAAATTATATTATCAGCATTAAACAAAACCTAACTCTGAATTAACAGATTTACACAGTGAATCAATTGAATATTTAATCATTTTGGAGTGTCCTGAGCAAATCATGCATCAAAATGGGAGAAGAAGAGAAGATGTACAGACAATATTTGAATAATTATAAACAGCATTTTTTAGTGCTAGTGCCAGATAGTTGATTCCGGAGGGCCGAAAGTGAGCTGGTTGCCATGGCAATGAGTTTATTTCTGTTGCTAAACTGGCCAAAGCCTTTATATTGTTTACTCTAAACCTTACCCAAAACCTTGTTCTAAACTTACCTGTTTCTCTAAAAACACCACCATCCCTCTGAACCTGACATTCTAGCATCAACAAAAAATATTAGTAAGGTCTGATTTGGTCTTGATCTACCAGAACTTTTTTTAATACAGCCCACTTATTTAGCTCGAAAAGATTTCACAGCTCAACCATCTTGACCATCGAGAATTACATTTTTATTTGTGACATGATACAAAAAAAAAAGCATTATTTTTGCATTTTAAACATGCTATTGAGAATCTTTATGTGGAACTCTATATGTGAATTCTGCAGAAATGCTCAAAACAAGTCTGATTTATGGACTTATATTTCACAGATTAAGAACAGTGTTTTCTGAGGCTCTGAGGTGAAAGAAGAGCATCTCACAAACATAATTCCAGCTGTGTTTCTGATGTGGAAGCAGTGTTAGTACAAATAAAAAAAACAAACAGACATTTTGCATAATGTGTCCTTTAATCTTAGGAATGTCCTGTAAATGCCAATCTAAATATTCTGCAGGCTTTATGAGAATCAAAAGACGGAGAGTTTATCAGTGAATACTTGCTGTACAAGACAAACCTGCATCAGGAAAAGTCCTCATGCTCGTCTGCCATAAATATTACATCAAAACACACTGCTTCATAAATCAAATATCTGTGTTTTGTAGCGAAAACACTTGATTCGTATGCGAACGTGTGATCTCAAATATGTACCTTCTCCCGCTGTGCTGCTGTTCACCACAGAGCCTTTAGAAAATTGCTATAGTAAAAAAAATTAATACATAGAAAATAAATAAGAAACGTCTGTGGAAAGCTTTTGAAAACTGACTCCCCGAAGGCTTCCCTGGCCGTACGTAAATCCCATTGTTTGTTAATATTTAATAGAGACATTCATGTGTTTATTCATGTTTTTGCTGTAGGTAACAGTCTTACTCAGTCCCCTGTATCATACATTTTAATGCATTGCAGTCCCATAAGCAGTAGTTGTTGTTTTAGCCCCTCCCTCTGCAGAACAAGCATCTTCATTAATAAAACATAATGTCAGCCTGTGCCAAGAATCACTCGCTTTCAATAAACACATCATCAAACAGGCCGCAATAAAAGCCCTTATGTATTTAAATGGCAAATGACAAGCGGCTTATGGTGTTCAGATCAAGGCATTCAATTCACTTAGATTGTATTGTTGTAATCAAATCAAGATGGAAGTACTTGTGGAGTTTATATTCTCGTATTAAGCGTTGACAAGACTAAGCCGATACAAGTCTGAAGCGCTGCTGCTGAAATAGGACAGACTCATTTGTTTTAAAAGAAAAAAAATGTGTTGCTGCTTTTTTGAGTTTGAGTAGACTGAATTAAAAGTGAAAATTAAAGTAATAATGATAATTAGTTGATAACTGATAAATATTTTCATTTTAATAGCAGATTCTGTGAAAAAAAAAAAAAAAAAAACTTATCCATGTGTTCTGTTTGAGATCCTTGTTTTCAATTATTCTATATCAAACACCAACTCTATAATTCTTGTTTAAATTTAAACAAAGAACTTACTCATAGTATTACAGTTGTGAAAACTTAGGATCCATCAGGTTTTGTAGGTGGTAATTACTGTGATATGAGTGATAATAACTATTCATTTGACTATGATGACACAATTTACTACTTCAGTAGGCTCTGTGCTTGAAATGTCAGTTGGCTAATTTATATTAAAAATAGTCAACTTCTGTATTTATGAGTATTTCCTGTTAGCGTTAGCGTTTAGACAAACACGTCTCTTTATAAACACACAAGAGTTTGTATACTCTCTTGATTTGTAAAGTCTTAACATGTTGTCAGAGACATAAATCATCACTGTTCACTGTCTGGTCTGATCTTCCAAGTATTTATTCATTTTAGACTGACACAGTAAAAAGCCCATAGAAATTAATTGAACAGGAAATGCTCATGAGTACAGATAAGCTACGTTGAATATAAAGCCAACTGAAGCCTATCTGCCTTATTCTGGCCCACACACATTTCTCAGTAGCGGACGTCCTGTTTAGCTCCAGTTAGCCTAAAATAGAAATTTGTTTTCTTTTGTATTTCAATCTATTTGAGATTGCCATGCAAGACAGACAAGTTAACATTTGAGTTACCTTTACAGAGCTAATCAGGAAGTGTGATGCAAAAAAAAGTGGGCGAGGCAAAATAAGGTCAATATTGTGCTGTCTGCTTGTATCCATGATGATGTTGCATCTTTGACTTGAGAGTTTCACAATATGGTCTTAAGCCTATATTTAAACTAAAACTTACATTCATATTGTTATTATCAAACCTCAGAGACAGCCAGTTCAGAATACTTAGATTGCTGTTCGTGTTTCTGAAGTTTCCTTTTTATAATTCACAAAAGTATAGAGGTTATGCACTGACATAATTTTATTCCAAAAATGCTTAGAAACATTTAGAATGAGTGGCATTTCTTCAATGTATTTCTTTGTTGTCGTGGCTTGTCTGCTACAAACTTGTCTGCAACAACAGTTGATGATTTAGGACATTTTAACTGCAACAACCGGACTCAAAAACATCTTTTTTTAAAAAGAAAAAAGTATTAAGTTCAACTGTGTGTGATTTCAATGTCTGTGATAAATGTGAGAAGCTAACGTCTAGTAGTTTATCTGCTTTGTTACAACTGTTGACTTGATATTCTCTTTTTATATGTCAGTTACAAACCCAGTGCTCAGTAGACTTGTTGTGGGTTGTATTTGTTGACAAACTGTAGTTTATTTTTCCTGTTTTATCTGTTTATTGAACTCTTACAAGAGAAAATGTCCTTTCTCTCCATTGACTCTCATGCATTATTGCCTCTCAGCATGAACATTTAGAATGCTGTGATGTCACCTGCATAACCTCATTAATCACATTTGCAAAATCATGTAAGTTCCATTTAAAAACTAATTGATGCATACTCTTTGTATGACAATGTTTAAAAAAAAACTATTTCACAATAAAGACTAAGGCCTCTATCTTGTGAAAGCGGCGCAAAACGTGACGCTGGCAAAAGTGCCAAAAGTCGCCGCAGGCGCTTTTTGAAAAACTAGGCGCAATTCGAAGTCTAAAAGGCGGAACTAGCTGGGGCTGATCAGAATAGGGTGGAGCTAAGCTGCCTGCAGGTCACACTCTTAGGTTTTGTCCAATGCGCATTTTCAAATTCACAGGGTTCCACCTGCAGGCAGCTCAACTCCACCCTATTCTAATCAGCGCCAACTGGTTCCGCCTTTTAGACTTCGTATTGCGCCTAGTCTTTCAAAAAGCGCCTGCGGCGACTTTTCGGACTAGCTACTTGCGCAAGGTAACTGCGCCATTTGACAAGATAGAGGCCATAGTTTTTGCAACTGAGCTTTATATAACACTTTTTCAAAAAGAAAAAAAAATGCAATTGAACAAACCTTTTCATATTCTGACTGAAACACACCTGTTCAAACTAGAGATTTCACCGTCTGTGTCTGTCCCAATCCCAACATTTCACCATGACTTGTGTTTTTGTGCAACACACCTGAGCTCCATCGCCAACACAGCCCGTAAATCTTGCACCAGCCGCTCGCTCCGCTGTGCCTCCTTTTCAATATTTGAAGACCTGAGTGTGAGCCCGAGTCCCTGGAGTGAGCATGACGACGGCTTGCACAGGTTTACACAGAGACCCCGCCATGACGAAACGCTGCTCCAATGCAAGAATATACATCTTACCTCTTTCATTTTGTTTACTTGTCTTACTTAAGTGGCTACTCTCGCTCTCCATTATTCTGCAAAGTAAAAGAGCACTTCTCAGATTTGTACTTTTGTTAGATGACTTTTCTGTGCTGTCAACATCACTTTTTCCTCTGAAATTATGGAATTAATCTTGTAGTTTTTCACCAAACTATTCCTGGTTGAGTATCACTTCAAAGCCGCAATATCTGTCGTATTGCACGTTTAATTTCAGAAGCACTAAAGTTTAAATAATGGGATTGAGACAAATTATAAATTAGGTCTTAATAGCTATGGAGAAATACCTGCCCCTTTCAAATGAATGGTTGTCAGCTTTATAAGAACCCCTTTAGTCAGTGCGCCTATTAAATTGTACAAAAATCCCATTCGTAATGACAGGTATATTGTTAAGGATTAATTCTTTTAATGCCTAAGCACCACTCATGCGGGAAACTTTTGACATAAATGGTCACTCTCGGGCACAGTGGTTAGCGGGACTTAAAGGGAGGCTGATTGTAAATTATCTGGGGCTCCTATGGTTAGAGTCAAAGGGGCTCAATCAGCGTGTCTGTCCGTGCTGCATGTCGCTCGCGTTTCTGAGGCCATTAGTCCGGAGAAAGTGAACTGACCTCCCGACTGCACGCTAACTTACACAAACTCGCCTCCAAACTCAAGGTGAGCCGTGCTTTTTCTGTCAGAAACTTTCACCTGAGGCCTGAGGGAGCTGAGTAAACTTACACAACTGTCTGCAACAAAGCATCCGCCCCAGGCAAACAACTCCCTCCAAAACACTTCAATGTAGAATGTTCAAATAATCTGTGCTGTTCATAAAAACTCACACACGATCGTTTTTATTTTTGAGGCATAAGGACACAAATCTTTACTAAAACTGGATACATTGTAAGAATAATTTTATATTTCTGCACACCTAATTAGTGTTAACGTCAATAACAATGTTAATGTGTTAAAACATATCTTTACATTATTATTATCAAGCAATTCTGAAATATCTATAAAACGATTCATAGAAGTGCAAAAACATCAGTCTATATACTGTACGTAGGACAAGATAAGAAAAGATGTATATTTTAATAAGCTCTTTTTGTATCATGTTTTAAATGGTGAGCATGTTATTAGGGCTGCTTGACTGAGGAATAAAAAAAATATGAATCATAATTTAAACCATAATTAAAAACACAATTCAACACAATTCTAATGATAATTTGCCTAGACAGAAGGCAGAACTTGAGCACGCAGTAAATGTAGAGATAAAACACAGAAGTCTTTGTAACAGTATTGTCTACAATTTGAAATATTGCCCGACCCTATGAATGATTTACTTGTAATTTGAAAATGTCAAATTGTTTTACTACATGTGAATAAAAGCCTATTTGTTCGATCCAAGAATAATCAGTGGTCACACATCAGAATGTTTTTACAGAGCTTTGTTTGGCACTGACGAATACCTCAAACTGTGATGAAAAAGTGTCCACCGCCCTGCTCCTCCACGTGAATCCATAATTATCCAGAGTTCAAACAAATTCAACAGAGACCCAGTGGAAAAGGACATTAATATTTCAATTTTTCTCTTATTAATTTAATCACATTTCATATGCTGATTTGAATTGGCCACGCTCCTCCACTCAGCGCTGACTCTAATCCCAATCTAATTACTAATTATACGCTTGGAGGTTGATTGGACCAATCATCCGAGCCAAGGCCAATTTGAGTCCCTCTGATGTGGAGCACCTTTCATGTGCTGCTCAGGACACTGTCTTTAAGGCTGTTTGACAAACACTATTGTTCACTCTCTTATTTACCCCAGGAAGAACACTCGGCTCAAACCGCAGCACTTATTTAAACTGGGACACGTTACTGTATACTGTAACTATGTGCTTATGACTATACTCATTTTACTAAAACACAATTACTTCAAAGAGTCAGAGAGTCTTATTCTTAGTGTCATCAATTTATTTTTACTTCCTGTGATTTTCATCAGCTTCCCAAATTACAACTTCTTTGTTCTAAAACTATCCTGCATTAATTTATAACAAGCAAAAACTTCACCAAAATAATAAAAAAAAAACAAGAAGACCTGCTTTATTTTTCCGTTTGTACTAAAACCACTTAGAAATATAAACAAATCTGTTTACTCCCTGTTAAAACTGAATCTGTTTTTGCAGGATAGCTGCATGCCAATTTTTAACCTTACATACTTCTTTCGGAATCAAAATTTTTGGAATAACTTAAAAAAAAAAAGAAAAGTGGGCGGAGATAGGTGGTAGGTGAAAGCAGGAATTTTTGTAGCATTCGAGCAGCAGCTGCAAGATAATACAAGATTACTCAAACACAGAGAACTCAAATACTACTTTGAGTGAACGTCGGATGAACACGTAAAACTAGGGTCTGGGAATTATTGACAAAGTTGAATGTCTCAGTATATTATTGGCGTATTTCGATAATGATAAATTAATCCAAGAGAAAAGTGTTGAAACCTGTCTTTGAACATTTTAGTTGATGCATATTTATTGAGGGAAATATTAAATATCTGTAATATGATTCACAAAAATGTAGAATTATTAAAAACTGGATATATTGTCCACTTCGACATGCTAAATTGTACACAATATG
Organism: Mugilogobius chulae; assembly: GCA_038363315.1. Classification (NCBI taxonomy): domain Eukaryota; kingdom Metazoa; phylum Chordata; class Actinopteri; order Gobiiformes; family Gobiidae; genus Mugilogobius; species Mugilogobius chulae. Next base: position 30,200,559 of record CM076408.1, read on the forward strand.
TCCACTTTAAATGAACCTTCAACATATAAAGTACACATTTTGAAATATAACTGAATAATTTCTAATACTGAATACAAAGTAGATGTAAGGCTTTCTAACTTAACACCTCACATGTGTCACTTCTAAACAGTGTTCTGTGTGCGTGCTGAGCTTGGGTTTGAATACTTTACCTGTTCTGATGTGATTGAAGTGAACAGTCCCAGACGTCTGAGCGGTGAGGGGCCAGAACACGCCGCATTAGATAAGCACTTTAATATAGAGCAAAACAATGAACAAGTTAAACATGAAGAATTTAATCAAATCTCAAGCGTACAGGAGCATTTCAGAAAGTAACTGTCAAACCAGGAGTGTGGATTAAACTGCAAGTATCCCAATGTGTAGAGATTTCCTCAATGCATTTCATACAAGCTGATTTGAGTTGTCAGTTTCATTTTATTTTGTTAATTTTCCTATTTAATGCATATTCTTTCCTTTTTAACTATTTTGAAGTTATTTTTTAATCTGTTTCATGTGCTTGTATGATATTATGAAATTGTATTTATTAGTGAATGCAAACTATATCATGTTGCATAGTTTGATACAATAGACCAATAGTCTTTCCCAACCTTTTTTGAGTGACGGCACACACATTTTTTTCCGCGGTACACCATCTATTCAAATGTGGAAACACCATCTATTTTGGAACACAGAATTATTAAATTTTACCCAGAACATCTTCTTTAAATGCATGAATGGGGATTGGTTTTGCTTTTTTTCTTGAGGTAAAAGTTGTTCCAAACACTCCCAAGTTGTAAATCATTTAGTACAGTCTGATTAAGCTTATTTTATAGATTGTACATTGAAAATAGACACATTTTTCAAATCACACCTGGCAGCAACTCATGGCAGTGTTCCCCGGCGCACACTGGTTGAAAAACACTGCAATAGACTGCGTGTAGCAACACAATCACATAACTGAAAGATGGAGCAGAAAGCTTGTATAGATGTAGCAGCAACACTAGCCAGCGCTGTTGTCAGCTAACTAAGAGTTTATCACTGTGCAAAAGCAAATGTTAAGTTGCTAAATTTACCTTTGTGAATGAAATGTGAATGAAAAAATCTCACTATTTTGCGCTATATATACAGTAATAATTCTATTCTTTAGGATATTTTGCAATAAATCACAATTTTCTAAGATCAGAAACTTTCTTTTGGAAGCCACAGTCTGCACTTTTGTCCCAAATAGTCATCAAAACTCTTGTATGAAAGCATTTTGATACACTGTGCACAAAAAATGATGACAAGATTGAGAAGCTGTAGTGCCAAAAGCAACTCTATAAAGAATTAGCAAAAGTGTGAATTCAAATTAATGTAAAATTTCAAGGCCAAAATGATAAGTTGTCAAAAACTGTTTTATTCTTTTAAGCCCAATCTCATAATTTGTCTTATCTTGGGAAAACAGTGTCTCGGTCCACCACACATACCCATGCTCTTGTATGTTTTTATTGTAATTTCAAACTGAATATTTGTATAAAACTTTGCAATATATACTCTTGGCGATACATCTCCTCACGTTTCACAAGTTAATGTTGTTTGCACATCTATTTCCAGTCCATTTTAAAAATTACTTTTCACCAAATTCCCTCTTCTTAATTGGATGCAGTTCTATGTCTGAATGCACCACAGTGAGAGGTGAAAGGTGTTGTGTATTGTCTGTCACTGTCCGTATTTGTGCAGCAGAAGCTCACAACGCTGTGTGTGCTTATGTGTGTACTGTACGTGTTTGTAAATGTCATCTCAATTAGCCGTGAGGGCAGTGGTGGGAGCTCAGGCAGGGCTTTAATAAACGCCATCACACTGGGACCGATCCACACACCACAGCAACACCCTCACTGACCAGAATGTGAGATTTCCTCTTAACAAGTCCGGGCTGGCTCCTCTGTGTGCAGATAGAATCATAATAACTCAGGAGGAGGAACAGAGAGAGAAGGCACTATTTTTACTCTGACATCTCAAAGCCAATATGAAAAAGGTCTGCATTCGGAAAAGAGCGTGTCTAAACTATTGATTGTGTTTGTAGATTTTAAATGTAAAAATGATACTGTGTTGGAGGAGAAAATGACAGTGGAAAGCTAAAGGCAAGTGGACAACAAGAATCTTACAGAATGGCTGAACAATTCAAGCTATGAACTCTCAAAACTCGATAGGTGAGATGCATCACAATCCCATTAAGACCGGACGATATTGACAAAAATCTATATTTTTGTTGCCGTGTTTCAATAACAATGTTCAGATGATGATTAACCAGTCGAACAAAAATGTGCTAACATGCCTTGAAGCTTTTTATATGCCAGTCAGATTTGATAAGAAAAGTAAATTACTTCAGAAAAAACAAAATGATCAACTTTATGTCTTTATTCTTAGGTTTACCATTTACTTTTTACTTTAAGGAGCTGTATTTTCTTGTATTCTTGCATTTTCTCACTTAATATTTTTAAAGAATTTGCTGAACATTTTTAAAATTTTAATTCATAGCCATTTTTAGGTTTAATTTTCACTTCCTGGTTGTTAACATAAGGCCAATACTTTCTTTTTGTTCAATTAAACTTCAATGAGTCAAAAATATTCTTTTTAAATAAAATGTGGACTGTGTCTAATGTGATGTCATCAGTTTGTTTTTACTTCCTGTCCTTTTCAACAAGTAGTTTAACTTTTATTAATTCTTGTATTATTTATCACTTCTATCAATCCTTAAGAGGCAAAGTAGCAAATTTTGCACCAAATTCTTCTTTTCAGTAGTTTTGAAAATTCCATATTTCGCTTTGTACAAGTTTCTAAGTTTACTAGATTGTAAATCAAACAAAAAAATCCCAGCAGCTTCTTGTAAATGTCCATCGCTATCGTCTGTATGTACAATGGACATTATAGACTAAACTATGCACACAAAATGAGCTTAAAAACAATAACTGAAAGAATAGATAGCAATAGCACAGTTGAGTAGCTCCTAAAGTTGGCATTCCCCTCCTCCTTCACTCCCGGAGCAGAGGTGTTGTCACTGAGCTGTCAAACACATTTGTGACAGGTCTCCAGCAGAGCCCGGCTGTTGTTATTGACACTGTCTCACAATGGGCCTGATTTAAATGCACCAATCAAGCCTTATCTAAATATCAGACTGATTATTAAGTATCTGCACAAGACAGGCGCTGATTAAAAGCACTTAATGAGTGCACTGAAGTCCGACCAACTACGGAGAAAAAATACTGCATTTGTGGGCTATAGTTTTTAGTAGCTCATGATAAAATACTAACAATTATATCTACTTCTTTAAACTATATCTGAAGTACACATATTCAAAAACTCCTTGTTCTAAGAAAAATGTTATCTTTAAACACTAATCACACTTAATCCTACAAAAAACACCTAAGTTATGTTATTTAAAATTACAGTTATTTATAATAAAAGTATATTCTTTAAAACATATCACAATAAGTGCTACAACAGACTTTCACATTCCTATTATCTGCCTGATTTGGCCATTTTTTCTGTGCAATTAGGGTTTTTTATTTCCACTTTCCACCTTGGCGCGCTCTGAACCATTTTGTTAGTGTGTGAATAATGCTCATAAATTTATTGTCTTGTTTTTTTCCTGCAGCTTTGGCCGAGCTAAAGCTGATGTGACGTGTCCAATTTGTGCAGCGATGAAACCATATCACCGTGTTTAGATTCCCATTGGACTCTGTGGGGAAATATTGTTTCAAGCCATTACTCTTCATCAGGGGACGCCGTGCCCAGGACCATTGTCCGTGCTGCTGGCATGTGTTCTCAGCTGAGTCCCAAACTGAAATACATTTGCCTCAAATACCTTCACTTCATGTTGGAAAATGCCAGCGCTAACTAAGCACCAATCAATCACCGGGCGTCTGAGATGTTCCCTACTGTCTGTGCACAGCTGCAACGCTCCAGTCGTCTTATCTGCTCCCAGTTCATCTTTCAACTGGGAATTTACCCATCACCACCACATCAGTAATTGGTATTTGTATGTAGGGCTGGGCAATATCGTGATAAAAATGGAATTGTGATCTGTGACAATCTGCTTTTTTCATGAAATTGTCATATTGAGATTTCTTGCTGAAGGTTGTGGTTTTTGGGGTCATAAAAGAGGTACATTTTAGCAACTTTTCAAGTTTTATTTACAACAATATATCCATTATTAATGAAACTGGATTCTGAGCATATTTGCATGCTTAAAAGTTGATGCCAAAATCAATAATCCTTGTTTAGTGGCAACACGCAATGTTCAAATGAAACAATTATTTTTTTTTAACTTTTTTTTTTTTTTTTTAAGGGTTGAGGTTGCTTGTTTTGGGAATTATATTAAAAGGCTTGGTCACTTTTTTCTCTCTGAAAATTTGTCAAGACAGCCAATGACAGTGAAGTACTAACTTTCTGAAAACTGAGATACTTGTTTTTGCCTAAAATGCAAAAAGATAGTCATGAATTATGATCAAATCGAAATCGTGATCTGGCTTCGTGATATAATTGTTTTGCCATAACACCCTGCCCTATATGTATTTCTTTTTACATAATAAATACTGAAGTTTACATAAAACAAAAATGTGATCTGACAAAAACACAAAAGGGCTTATTCTCAAAGTCACAACTGTCCATCTCCACCAACAACAAACAAAGGAGCATTCTGTCACCTCCAGTCTTCTTATCACCTTTTTACTGATCTCTTCTGCACACTGTCTCCACCTTAGCAAACTCCATCTCTGTTCACATCTTAATGGCAAAATATCTATTCATCGCTCGCTCCTCACAGCTTCTTTAAAATCCTTTTTCACTTGAGAAACAGAACAGCTCTCCTTCTCTCCATTGGGATTCTCTAAAAGACGGGCATTTTGAATGAACTTTGCATTCTATTATTTTTTTCACAGTTTCACAATTATTATTATATTTAATGTATTTACTTATCACTATCCCTAATGTTAAGGTTAGGTAAGTTTATGTTTTGTGAGTTAAATGGCAAATATGATAAACATTTTTATTTTTCTTTTAATTACTCTTGAGTGAACTTATTTATTAGAACAACAACAGCCACAAAAATGTAGTAAAGCAAACATGCCAGCCACATGTTCCCCACATCAGGAACTGAATTAGAGCTCTATCTACAGACTGCAGAGGGGAAAGAATCAAACTGATCTTGCCTGATATGCTAATGCTGTAGAAATGGTCCAAACTAGTCTGGATCATTTAAACCAAAAATGCCAAAAATCTATGACCTATTACGTCACAAATCTGGGACACAGTGTTTTTAGAGGCTCTTGAGCAGGTCTATTCAACTTTATTTCTCGAGGGCCAGATTTTTGTTCAAGTAGTGGCCTTTGTGGGCCAGAGATTCTCAACAAATTACAATTTTAGGGCTGCAACACTTAATCAACTAATTGTCAACTAAAAATGAATCATAATTGTTTCTTTAATAATTGTAATCATTAACAGGACTACCATACAGACTTGATTCATATAAAAACACAGTTTTAGAGCAAAGACTATATTAGTAAACCTAAGCATAAAAAAAGCTAGCAATTTTTAGCAATAAAACATTATTTGTAAATATTTTTGTGTCACCATTTCACTCTTCACTTTACTAAAAATATATTTTAAAATTCTTAATACACAATAGAAATGATTGTTTTTTATTTGGACTCACACATCATATTCAATATTTAACATTAGATTTGCTTCGACATTGTAAAATAACTACTTTTCATCAGAATTTTGTGGAAAAATACATCTAGATACTGATAAAACTACAAGACCAGACACAAAGAACGACCCAGGCTTAAACCGTAAAAAACAAAACCTGTACATTTTCAGATATTTGGACAATGGCTCATGGGTCGGATTCAGTAAATTGGAGGGCCTGATGTGACCCTCATGTTGAGGAGCCCTGCTCTAAGGATAAAGACTGGTATAACACATCAATTACTTTACTGTTGGAGCTTTGGAACATGGAACAGTGCTGACCCTGTCTTTCTACCTTGATGTTTCTCTCCTTCATGACTAGCCAACCTCAGTCATACAACAGCTGATCTCCACCCTGTCACGTGCTCAACACTGGAACATCTGCTCTCCATCAACACCTTTTTACTTCTCACTAAAAACACCATTATTAACGAAGCACCGATCAATCATTTAGCTTCTGTGATGTTCCCTGTGACTCTACTCAGCTGGCAAAACTCCACTGATGCATGCCCACTCCCCATTCATCTTCTCCAACCATAAATAACAACTCCACGCAGTTTAAACGCTCTCCGAACCCCACAGAGTTATACGGGAGTCCCTGCTACTTACCTCGGGGGGTGGATGATTTCGGCGACCCGCCCCAGCTAACCCCATATCTGTCTTGTCCTATCATTACTCCCACAAACAGAGCAGAAGATGAATCATACCTGTCAATCCCTCTCCCTGGTGTGTGGTGGCGTCCATGTTTGTTTATATTGATCTCAGGCATATGTGGCACAGCTGTTGTCACGTTCTCCCTTGGCAACCGTACAGTTGGCAGGCAGATAGTGAGCTTTAGGTAGGAACAAGACTAATCAATACACAAAGAAGAAGTTGAGGGACTTTTCTGCAGATTTGTGCTTTCATTTATGAGCAGTGGTGGATGAAGTACTCCATTTTCCTACTTAAGTAAAAGTACAGATACAGGGGCAAAGATTTACTCAAGTTACAGTAAAAGTATCACATACAAAAATCTACTTAAGTTAAAGTATTGAAGTATTAGTTGAAAATTTTACTTTTAGAGTAATAAGTAAAAGTATTTCCTACAGATTTTGAAATGTTTAATGTGGCCCTTTTTGAGGTGAAAAATCATCTAGCAGAAACTTACATTTTTACTTTGGAACATTTTTGATTGGGATATCTATTTTTTATGCCTTAAAAATGTGGCTAAAGGAGACAAATTATAGTCCAATGTGTACATTTATTTATATTTTCTTTTGTTTAAGTCTCATTTTGGTCCAAAAGTTACAAAAGTCAGATTATTTGGTCAGATGAAGCAACAGAATTGACAACTTAGTTTATTTAGCCAGTTTATTTTTTTTTATTTTGGTCAAAATTGTCTAAAGTTTATAATGATTAGGAAAGTTGTTACCTTTTCAGACACTCTCAAACATGCAGAAAAGTACTTTTAGGAGCTATCTTGTAAAATCTACATTTCAGATTTTTAGCCAACTTACAACAGTGTTTTCTCGTAAACAACTCACTCAAAGTTGTATTTGAATGGATTCTTTTTACATAGTCTTGTAGCGACGCTGATGCTCTAAAAATGTAAACATTCTGAACCTCCTGTCACTGCCCACTTGCCTGTATTTACTTGTAACTTATAATGATTTTAAAATAGTCGTGTAGCAGCTGTCCAACAATAAAATACATAAATTAAAATACGCTGCTTGTCACAAATAATTTTAGCAATTCTGAAGAAGCATTTTTATTGCTGACTCACGTTCACTAGCTTTCAATTTCTCTGATTTTGAATTTTCATCTTTTAGAACTGTTTTAGATTCAAAAGTGTAGCAGGTTTACCGCCCTCTGCACAGCCTATCAGCACTCATTCCAACTCACACAGTTGTTTCTTGAAAATGTAATGAAAACAGCAAGTGTCTGATTTTGTTTTTTATCCCCACACATTCTGCTTCTACAATTCTGGGAAAGAAAACTGAAGGAAAGTTGGGTAATGCACCTTTAATAAATGTAAAATAGGCAAAGCAATGGCATCTTAAAAACAGAATGGCAGTAGGTCATATACAGTATCTATCTTTTCAGAGCAAACCCATTTCATTAGCTCCGTAGTAGACTTGTAATGACCCAAAGCAGAAGATTGTATTAAGATATTTGTTTCTGTCTACATGCAGTTGGACACACTTTGCATTACAATTTTGGTTGTAGAAGGCGGCACACTGTTCTGAATAAATATTACTTTTTAGCTTGAGCCAAAAAGTGTACAGCTGCAAAAGTGTGTGTGTATGTGTGAGAGAGAAATAAGTGTAGGAAGTGGGGCAAATTACTCAAGGTGCAGCATCTGGCAATGATTAGTGGCCATTAATTGGTGTTAACTGTTGCTACTAGTGTTTACAGAGTTGAAGGATAATTAGCTGGAGGTCAACTCGGGGCTCAAATTAACATGTCAGAACTCTGCAGCTGTCTCATGACAACCGGGGAAGCCGTGCACCAGTGGTTGGACCAAATTTCTGTGGCAGGCCAGCATGGGATTTAAAACCATGTGTGTGTGCAGTGAATGATTCTGGTTTTAGCGACTTGGGTGAGTGTTAATGTGTGAGTCCTGGGGCAGGCCGCAGCGAGAGTCAGTGTGACACAAATGAAGGCGCTCCAGAATAGCTCACAGCAGGCCTGTCCAGAGTAAACAGAGCAGCGCCCGGTCGACCGGTCAGTGTGAGAGTCCACAGGGAGCAGACTGAGGGCCAGCTGGAGCACCTGCACTAACTCTGGAGCACAGCTGTGGACAGAAGGGAGAGTGCAGGGCCCATCCAGCTCTGAGTATGGAGATGCCATTAGGAGACATGGTCAGGCTGAAGGAGGTGTTCATTTAAACCATTTAGTCTTGTACTGACACTAAGATTAAAAACAAGAGTATATTTCTGTCAGTTTGGATTATGAAAGCACAACTTTGGCACCATTCAAGACAAGCAGCAACAACAGCACTGCCCTCTCTCTCTGATGCAGGATAATTACTCCAGGCAAATGCAACAAAAATGATAACTTGTCTGTCCAAGTGTGTGTCTGCACTGTTTCTCTTATAAAGAGATTTATAAAGTAAATTCTCTTGACTGCGTGAGACCGCAGATACAGTTCAGTCAGTGAGAAGAGCTGTGTGAACAATGCAGAACACACTCTACATGCAAAAGGGACCACTGAAATAAGCATATTAAACAGTCAAATTGCATGTATAAAACCTACTAGGGACAACAACAAAAAATGCTACATATTTTACACATTTGTTTTGTGATATAAGGCAACTGTTCCAAGTGATTCTTCATTGTCTCCTGTATCGTTTTAACATGGTGCAATATAACTGACTGCCGGAATCCAGCATCAAGACGTGAGAGGCTGAAAAAAATATCGAGCACACTATTGATGGACAGTCAAGAGTGACAGAGACTGGTGTTTGTGTGTGGACCAAAGTTTTGGAGCAAAGAAATCACCAAAATTATATATTTCTATGAATGACATTGTACCTGGATGAGGAAAATGAACTTGTACAGATAAACACTGGTTTGTCATTTCTATTAAGTCTACTTTTCTTTGGCATCAGTCGCTACAGCTAATGCATTCCATATCTATCAATGTGACAGGCCCAGCATGTTGGTTTGTTTCACTCAACGGGAGAAATTAATCACACACATGGAGAATAACAAGGAGCAGTTGAGTTTTGCATTAACTACACTCACGCTGCTTTTGATGGCCGTATTAAGACAACATCCACAGGCTGCTAACGGAGGCTTTGTGTTAACAGCTCTGAGGACTGTCTGCATCATTCTCTTGTATATTGTCATTTCAAGTTTACATTTGGTCTGTAACAACATTGTTTAGATTTTATTGTGTGCTTGACTTATTGCACTGATAACTGATTGCACTTCAACTATGTAAAGCTGTATAAAGTACTACTATCAGTGGCAGTTCATATAAAGAGTAATGCAGGCACATTATGGGCAGATTACATCTATTAGACACTGCTGTGCAGCATGCAAATGTGTGCCCATGGGAGAGCAGAAAATCATTTTAAACTTCAATAAGTTACAAGTGGTGGCAAGTCTCCCCGTATTCTGCTCGAGCCCCAGGCAGCAATGAGGCTGGCTGCAATTAGGAGGAAATAAAAAAGCACAGAGTAAACAAAGAAAAAGTGTAGAAGACTAATGAAAGAGACATTAACATTTGCTGTGAGATTGCCTGGGCCCTGATGAGGTCTTCTGCTGCTTGTTTTGATTGTGACAGTACAATGTTACTGTTTTCAACAAGGATAATGTGCCATTCTGGTAATCTGGCGCAGCAAGAATGACTTTGGGTCAACATGTACAACTGTTATAGGATTTTAATTCAAATGCATTCTCTAACTGAAAACTAGGCTACTTTTCACTCAGGTTAGCAGTAAATGCAACATTTTTGTCAGCCAGATCAGATGTAGCAGTGGAGGTGTGCTCACTGCTTGATTTCTGCTATATTTATTCTCTTCTATCTGACCTATAAGCACAACTTTATTATTTATTTGTGTTTCAGCTTGTTCTGTCTCATGACTCTACAAACTGGACGTTTGAGCATTACCCCTGCTCACAGGGAACTTTTATTAAACAGTTCAGCACATAAGCACAGCGGCCACATTTCTCAGTGTGCATCAATAATAACAGTCCGGGTAGGAACCAAAACAACATAAGCAATTCCTATTGCTACATCCCTTTTCTTTCAAAAGAAAGTATTTTCTTTAGCAAACAAAATACTAAATTCACATTGGCAAATATATCCTCTCAATAAGATCTTTCAATTTCAAAAATTACAAAAATAAAAATTGTTCACTGCATTATAGCATTTTCAACATTTCAACTCTTTTCAATAACACAGTGCATTGGTGTTAGTGCCTTCAACAACTGCATTGTAAACATTAACTTTTTTTCCACAACAATATGAACATTGCTTATCTTTCTCCCCCTTTTTTTTTTTTTTTTTTTTTTTTTTCTTAAACCAGCGTTATTACTTTAAGCACAAACAAAGTCATTGAGGTGTTTAGGACGTTGTACCACACGTCCAGACCTTGTAGTCATACTCTGAGGGTTCACAGTGTCCTGGGAGGCCGGATTGAGCATCATTTCTGCTTCAGGTTCGTTTGACATGTCCGATTGTGCTTCCACTGTTTTCCTCAAATGACGGCGGTTCCTTCTGAGAACACTGCCTGTGTCTAGTTCTACGACATATGACCTGTTACCAAGTGGTGTGCTCACTTTAGCTTTGTTCCATAAGGTGTTTGTACCAAATGGTTGAACACGCACCGCATCACCCGGTTTCAAAGAGTCCATGTCCTTGGCAGTTTGGTTGTAGTATTTTGATTGTCTTTGTTGATTTTTCAGAAGTCCAGACCTGTTGTTAGTCACTTCTGGTTCCAGTAGACTGTCTCTGATTGGTAAGAGTGTCCTTGTTCTTCTGCTTAAGAGTCTTTGCGCAGGGCTCGTGTCCAATCCTTGGGTAGGAGTGTTCCGATGATCCAGAATGGCTAGATATGGGTCCTGTCCAGCCAATTTTGCTTTCCTCATCAGCCGTTTTGCAGTTTTGACTGCTGACTCCGCTTTGCCGTTACTTTGCGGATAGCCAGGGGAGGAAGTTTTGTGTGTGAATTCCCACTTGCGGCTGAAGTTTGCAAACTCTGCGGAACTGTATTGGGGTCCATTGTCAGAAAAAATAATGTCCGGAATACCCTGGCGTGCAAAGTGAGCTTTGAGCTTACGAATGACTGTGATGGACTTTGTATCGGGCAGGTAATCCACCTCCCAAAAGTTGGAATAGTAATCTACAGTCAGTAAGTATTCTTTGTCGTCAAACGTGAATAAATCTGTGCCGACTTTTGACCACGGTCTACTTGTAATCTCGTGTGGTTGCAATGTCTCTTTTTGTTGTTTTGTGTCAACAGATCTACATGTGTCACACTTAGCAACATGTTTTTTGATGTGATCATTCATACCATACCAGTAGACACAGTCTCTGGCTCTCCTGAGGCATCCCTCTGTCCCGAGGTGTGACAAGTGAATGCGCTGAGTGATGTCCTTTTGGAGTGAGTCTGGAATCACGACTCGCTCACCTCTGAAAACCAGTCCATTTTGAGTGGTCAGTTCATCCTGAAGAGAATGAAAGTGCATTATTTCAACCGGTACATCTTTTTTGTCTCTCGGCCACCCTTTTTGCATAGTTTTTATCAGGATCTGCAGTTTGGGATCTGTTTGTGTTGCTGAGCGTATTGTGTCTAATCTTTCAGTCGAGATTGGCACATAGTCTACCATATTGACACATTCAGTCTCTAACTCAATCTGACTCTTGTTGCTATTCTGTAAGTATGCCCTACTCAAAGTGTCAGCGAGTAGCATGTCACGTCCTGGAACATATATGATGTTAATGTCATACTTTTGTAATCTCAAGAGCATGCGTTGCAGTCTTTTTGGAGCATTTATGAGAGGTTTTTTGATGATAGTCTCAAGAGGTTTGTGGTCTGACTGAACTCTGACTGGACGACCATAGGTGTATTGATGAAATTTTTCCATGCCAAAAACGATAGCCAGACATTCTTTTTCGATCTGTGCGTATCCTCTTTCCGTCTGTGTCAAAGCACGACTTGCATATGCAACTGGTTTGCCTCCTTGTGTCAGAGCTGCCCCAAGCCCTGTTTCGCTTGCATCGCACTGTAAAGTCAGCTCTTCTTCTGGGCTGTAGTATTTTAGTACTGGAACTTTTGTGATTTTGTCTTTTATGCGCTTGAATGCATCTTCTTGTACATCAGTCCATTCCCAGAGACTTTCTTTATGAGTAAGTTGCCTTAGTATCTCACAATCATCTGACAGATGCTCATAGAACTTGGATAAATAGTTCACAAGCCCTACAAGTCTCTGCACACCTTTCACATTTGTTGGTGCCGGCATTTCAGTGACGGCTCGCACTTTCTCTGGGTCAACTTTTAGTCCCTCAGACGTGAGCAAGTGTCCAATGTATGGGACCTCTTCTTTTCTGAGCTTGAATTTGTCAGCATTCAGTTTAATGTTTTTCTCCCTGCACCTTTCCAGGAAAAGTCTCAAGTTCTTGTTGTGATTTTTCACTGCCTCTTGTTGTGTTTCACCTTCACCCGTAATCAGAATGTCATCTGCTATGATGTATGTGCCTGGCAAGTTCTCAAGTGCTTGTGTCAGCTTACGTTGGAATATTTCTGGTGCTGGGCTAATGCCCATTGGCATTCTCAACCAACGAAACCGACCAAATGGAGTCGCAAACGTTGTCAGATAGGTTGACTCCTCATCCAGTTTCACGTGCCAGAAACCCTGCTTTACATCACATACTGTGAAAACTTTTGCTTTTGCCAGCTCTGGTAAAACATCATCGATTGTTGGAAGAGGGAAGTGGCTCCTTTTTAAAGCTTTGTTGAGCGGTCTCGGGTCAATGCATATTCTCGGTCTGCCGCTTGGTTTCTGTACTGAGACCATGCCACTAATCCACTCTGTACTGCTTTCCACAGGTGCTATTATTTGTCTGTCCACAAGACTCATGAGCTCCTCTTTAAGTGGTTTCATCATTGACACTGGAACTCTGCGTTTTGGGAGTTTGACCGGCTGTACTGTGGTGTCTATTTCAAGTCTACATTCACCCTGCAAACAGCCATCGCCTGTAAACACGTCATAAAACTCAGTCTTTATTTCCTGCATTTGCCATGTGTCTCCGATCACTGGCTCTTTGGTAACAATACTGTCCAATGCATAAATGTTGTCATATTGTACCTGAATGAGTTTCATTTCTTCACTTGCGTGACGTCCCAGCAATGGAGTTTTACAATCCTCACTCACAACTTGAAACTCCACTCTGTATTTTTTGTGATTACTGGGATTGGTCATTTTTATCCTGCATTTACCTAGTGGAACCAACCTTGACTTGTTGTACATCACCAGAACTTTGTCAGTGCTCTCCAATTCAACATTTGGATTCACCAGGTTGATTGGAATGATATTACAGGTGGCACCACAGTCAATCTGAAATTTCACAACATTGTTTTCGATCAACATACCAGCAAAAAGTTGTTCCTTTTTTCCCTGTTTGTCTCCAATCTGATTCACTTCTGCCTTAGTTTCCGTTACAGCTGTGACAGTCATGATGTCCTCACACGAGTCTGATTCACTTTCAGCTATTGTGTGTACTGTCTTTTTGAACGCTTTGTTATGTGTTTTGCTTTTGCACATAACTGCAAAGTGATTGTCTTTACCGCATTTCTTACATTTTTTCCCATAGGCTTGGCATTTTTGTTTCTGTCTTTCATGTGTTTTCCCACAGTATTTGCATGCTACTTCACCGTACTTAGCTTTTCTTGTTGTTTGCTTGATTGCATGTAGGTCTTCTGCGTTTTGTCCCTCTATTGCTTTACTGTACTCACGTGAGATTTCCATTGCTCTACATATTTGTAGACACTTTTCCAGGTCGAGCTTGTCCTCTCGGAGTAGCCTTTCTCTCCACGCTGAGCTATATGTGCCACAAACAATTCTGTCCCTTATCAGTGAGTCTTTCAGTTGTTCAAAATTGCACGTGCTTGCAAGTTTTTTCAAGTCAGTCACGTATTTATCGATACTTTCTCCCGGAGCTTGATTTCGTGCAAAAAATCTGTATCTTTCCACAGTTTCATTTACTTTAGGATTACAGTGTTCATCCAACCTCACCATCAAGTCTTTAACAGTCACTTTCGACGTTGAGCCCTTCAACGTGTCACAGAGCTCCCTGCCTTGTTCTCCGATGAGATAATACAGCAGCTTTACTTTCGCCGTTTCTTCTGCCTCTGGCATTGCCAACTCAATGTACAATGTAAATTCTTCTTTCCATGACTTCCACGACTTAGCGAGATTAGCTGTGTCCATGCGCCACTGTTGGGGTGGTTTTAACCCGTCCATTTTCTTGACTTGAGCGCTCCGCTTACTTCAGGCTAATGTTGCTAACGCTAGCGCCGCTTAGCTGCGTTCAACTTTTCTCGTCGGCGGTACCTGTTCAGTCCACACGTTTGGAGTTCGCTTTACACTCCGCTGCCACCATGTTTCAGCTTGTTCTGTCTCATGACTCTACAAACTGGACGTTTGAGCATTACCCCTGCTCACAGGGAACTTTTATTAAACAGTTCAGCACATAAGCACAGCGGCCACATTTCTCAGTGTGCATCAATAATAACAGTCCGGGTAGGAACCAAAACAACATAAGCAATTCCTATTGCTACAATTTGTTTAGTTTATTATTATTATTATTATTATTTTTTTTTATTTTATTATTATTTTTTTTTTAGATAAATTGTTCTATTATGTAGCTTTAATGACCTGGCTTTATTTATTTATTTAGAATAATTTAAAAGCATTGTACAAATGGTTCTTTCTTTCACTCTACACATACCGCGCTCGTTTTACTTATTTTTATTTGTTTACTTTGTCGTCCCGCCCTCTCTCTTCCGCCATTGGTCAGCCTGACACGTTCTCGCTCCTCATTTGTCAGTCGCGATGTCCGTCAGCTTTGTTGTCAACTAAACCAGGAACCAAACGCAGACGAAGTGGTGCGTTGGCATGTGCAGAGAAATTTGGAGCAAAGTGCAATAAAAGTGTGAATCGTGTAGTTTTGTTCGCGCACAGACGCAGCGGGACGGTGTGTGATGCAGGGAAAAGGACACTGAGCTGCCTTCACTATTGATAACGTGAGTATATTTCTGTCAGTGGATGTTATTCACTGTGATAGTAAGTTAGCCTACTGCAAACAAGCTTAACAACATTATGCATGCACAAATATAATAATAAAGACAAGAGCGTTAGCAACGATGATGCCTGGGCTTCGCCCAGGCATCATCGTTGCAGAATCAATAGGCCCTACGCCCTGCTGGGGGCTCGGGCCTAATTAACTGATCTCTCCGGATCAATAATTTACTTTGCATTACATTTAAGTTAGACAGTGTGCAATCGTTTTTGCTGGTTTGACATAAAAACAATTCTTCTAGCTAGCTTATAACGTTTTGGTGTATTTGTGTTGTGTTAAAATCCTTTTGTTTAAAATTAAGTAAATAATTTTGTGATTGAAGTTATTATTACAATAACATATCTTCATCAGGAGCTCTACTCAGTGGTTTCCAACCTTTTTTGTCCTGAGTAACCCAAATCTCTCACACTTCCTCGAGATTTAAAATTTTTAAATTTAGGAATTGTTAAGTATAACCTCTGTGACAATTTCAAGTTCCCCTGGTTTGGAAACAGTGCAGTAAACTTTCTTTTACAAATCCTATCCAAATGGTTGTGTGCATGAGTCATTATGACATTCTGTCGGCCCTAAATATAATACTGAGTCTACTACAGATTAGTGTTGTTGATACTAACATTTTCAACTTATTTTGATACCAAGAAAAATATTCTATTCTCAATACTAATTTGATACCAAGATGGAGTTTAAAAAATGGGTTTAAGACAATATTGACATGTTCAACCTAAAACAGTAGTTTTTTGTTATTGTACAAGCTTGTATATATCTGCTGTAGACATGTAGTTCATTCTACAACTATTCAGTAAAGGACAAATTGTTTTCTATTAAGCCATATATCTTTTGCATCAACGCTTGCTCAAATGAGTATCTAGTCTAATATCAGATTTTGACTTTTGACAAACCTAACACAGATGGAGGGCAGCAAAAATGAAAATTGTTTCATTGCTTTATTTTCTGTAGTAATGGATCTGGTCAGTAATAAAAATCACCAGACTAAAATGTACATACTTTGTGACAAATTACATTGCACTAAACATTAGCTGGGTCACTACTGGTAAATACAGCTCTCGCTCTATGGGGCCAGAATATGTGTTAATGAATGCTAATTACGGTATTTTTAAGCATTTTAAAATGTCAATATTTTTGTTTTTTATCCAACTCAAATTTCTACTGATATGTGATGTCAAAATCCTGAGCTCTATAGGGTTGCATTTTTCTTTTTAGATACTTAAAATATTCCTAAATTACAAGACATTATTTATTTTATTATTACATATAATAGGAGCAACTGATTACTAAAACCAGCACATTTTTTTACTACTTTGTGCTGTGATTCTGCACAGTACAACATTGTGTGTGCCCCACTGTGTCAAACTGTAAACATTACATTTGGACATTACTCTCCTCTTTTGTGCTAGGCTCACAGTATTTAATTTGCTGACTTGTGTTTCTGGCAGAACAATACACGAGCATTCATCCTCAGTGCTGGCAGCTGCTAACGGTGTTTAAAATGCAGCTGAAAATAGTTTTAGTGAAAGGTAAAATCCACCATTCTGAGGCAGCCGTGTCATCGATGAGAAGTTTTAGATGGTCACTGCCAGACTTGGGCAATATATTAAAATCCAGATGATATTGTGAATGTTGTTTTGAAGATGTGTTAAAATTAAATGTTGAGAATATTGTGCAGTAAAAACAAACTAAAAAATAAATAACTAATGCTGTATATTTGATAATAGACCAGGCAAGTTTATACGTGAAGCAGAAATTGCACATTATTTAATTCAAAGGGCTTATAATAGGAAACTGATGATATAATGGGAGAGGAGATTTCTTTTTTTTTACAAAAATACTTGTCGGATAACTAAGCATTCTGTGGAAAAAATGAATCATCTCAGGTTAGATAACAAGGAAATATATGTGCCTGGAATGAATGGTTCTGATTGCGTTAGCAATGGAACAAGCAAATGGAACAAGCATGAAAGATCATGTTTTTGTTAAAATTAGAAATATACACCCTAACTTGAAATTTTGAAGAAAAAAATGCTTCTGTTCTCAAAAAAATAACTACATCTATTTGTTCTTATAGCAAATCTTATTGTTATTTTAAAAAGTCAAAACATGCTCAGTTCACATTAAGCACTACTTTGAATAACCAATTTTAAGCGTAATTGCATTTTAAGGTTGTTTCAAACAAATTTGAAGACAATTGTTAACATGTTTACAGTGAGGTGGCAGAATAGTGTCTAATAATGTTATCAAGATTTGCCCAAAAATTATTCAGATTTTTATTTTTTGTCGACATTGCCCAGCCATAGTCACTGCTAATTCACTTCTGCTAATTTCTGATAGTTCGTTGTTGTTTTTTTAACTCAAGCTGTTGCTTCTGCACTTTCTGCAAAAGTGACATAGTGACAAAACTAAACTTATAATCTCACGTTCGAGGAATAGATTCTCATGACCACATTCATAAAAATGCCATTTTCTGAATCAATGTTTGGATGTTTGACTGACATTTCAAACAGAAAAATAAAAGTACTTTCTCTATTAAACATTGGCCATTTAAACTATTTTTGATTAAAGATAATTTGTTCTGTTTATGTGATTTAGTAAGAACTGATTGTTTATGCTAGTTATAGTATTGATTAGGGTCTGTTTGTTTTATATTTTTAACTATTTTAATTTTTTTTTAATATATATATATATATATATATATATATATATTATATATATATATATATATATATATATATATATATATATATATTATAAGTTTTTTTTTTAATATTTTTGACTATTTTAAGTATATTATTTTTCTTCATCAAGCATTTTGTATTTATGAAAGTCCATTTTTAGGTCAGTCTTGTTTCTACCATGTGTATTTTCACAGTGAGCTGTCATGATAAATAGAGAGTGTGTTAAATGAACATTATAGTGTTGTGTGTCTAAATGAGATGGATCAGAAGTGTGCATTGTGAATCAGTGCACATAGAAGGTGCTAGGAATTAATGCAATTATGTGTAACAGATGTATGTATGTCAAAGATGGACCATCTGGTTGATTAAAACTGACTTTTCTTGTCTGTATGTAAATGTGTACAAACTTATCATACATATCAGAAGTTGTTCCAGGCTACAGTAAAATGACAATATTAAGGTGTGTGTTTAATATTTATTTGAATATATTTATATTTGTCTTTCCTCTACATCAGGTTTTCAAAGAGCCATGGGGAAAAAAGATGCCAGTGCGACCAAGTTACCAGTGGATCAATACAGAAAACAGATTGGTAAGAGGCAAATTTCACGTTATTCTCTACAGTTTAATAAATACAGTTTAAGGTTTGTTTTCTCTTGCTTTGGACTATTATAACATTTACTCTGTAGACAGTGTAGGACTGCACATTGAAATAATATTATTATTCCAACACTTTGTGAACTATTAACCACCTGCTTAAATCCTCTAACACAAAAGAAATACAACGTAAAATACGACAAAATACGACATAAAAATACGACGTTCTATTCAATTTCTATTTTTGGCATTTAGCAAAACATAATTGTGTTTGTGAAAGAGTCTACGGTTTGAGTATTGGTCCCATTTTTAGCTTTTAACTTCTAAATAACTTATTTGTTAGTCATTTATGGTGTGACATTTTGGTAACAGCCCTCTTGCTGCTGTTTGTGTAAACATTAGTCAAAGACTACTGCAGTACTGCACTACTACAGTCCTACTTCTGTGCACTGAAACAGGTGGACTGTTTGCTGCTGCTGCTTGGTGCTGTGTTTTTCTCAGTTGTTTTGGCAGACCATGTTGTGTTGTCTCCAGAGATTATATTTGAGCTTTACATCCTCTGATTATAGCCTTTATACTTCCTTGAGTTGTGACTTAACAGGACTGCAGTAGTAATGTGACAGCTGTCATACTCCGCTGGCTGTAAGCAGAGTGACAGTTGGGTCTGTATTCAAACTGAGATAGAAATAGGCTTATTTAGCTTGTGCACATCCCTTAACTGTCTGTCATTGTGTAAAACTCTGCAGGTTCAACAAACAAGAGGCACACATCACATAACAAGCTCATCTCCCACTATGACATCTACAACACATTTCTATTTTCCCTTTAGTGTGTTTCTCTCATCAATTCCAAAACGTAGCACTGGTGTCAGGGACACTTTGTATAGCCACCCCCTTCCAGCACGGCCTTTTTTACAGCTTTCCTTCCTTTCAAAAGAATAGCCATCAGGCAATTTGAGCAAACCGCTGTTTAACAGCAAAGGTAAAAACAGGAAAGGGGGAGAGACGTCAGCCAGGAAAATGAAGCCTTCAAAGATAGCATGGGGCTGTGGCTTGTGAGAGCAGCAGAGGGCCACACGTGGTAATTTGAAATCGTAATAGAGTGCCCTATTCATGGCACATCAGCAGTCGCCGGCTGGTGTCGAGCTGTACTATCATCTCTGCTGGAGAGCTTTGTCACGTCAGAGGGCCATCACGAGGCCACTGTTGACACTCTTTTAAATACCATTATTAAGCTGCTTATAATTGGCCACGCCACGCTGCCCACAAAAAGGTAAAGCTATGGTGATCCTACATATGCATTTAAAGCTGTAAGTAAGCCACTTTGATCGGGCCATGATTGCCACTGCTCAATAAATCAACTGAAAATGGCAGCACTCAGACACCAAAAATATCTGTGTTTTAAGTGCACCCCATTAAGTGTGGGGTGTGCTTTACATCAGAGAACTAAGCTGAAATAGTATCTATTTTGTGTTAACATCTCAGTCTTACCTTATATGACTGTAAAGTTGTGCTCACACTTGCTGTAGTGTGCCTGGCCTCTCTGCCTCTGCTGGGTGGTCTCCCTCTCTCTTTCTCTCTCTCTGTGTCGTACAGAGGACAAGCTCAGCTCCCCTGAGCGGGGCAGGAGCCCTCTGGTCCCACGCGTTGCTCTGTGGCAGATGCCAGCGCTCCACACCATGTGCTGGCCACTGTTTGGCTCCCATGCCAAATAGACACAAAAACAAAACAAAGCGTAACATGCTGTCATGTGTTAGCGCAGTGCTCCCTGGGGTCTGAGGAAGAGCTGGCCTTTCTACAATTGAGTGAATGTGTTCAGCAGCCATAAACATAAAGATAACAATTACCAGATCCTATCTCAGTCTAATCGACATGTCATAAATAAGTTTAACTTTATATAAAAAACACATATGCATTGATTTAAATTCAGTACAGTATGTCTGATGTAAGTAAATGCTTTTGATTCTCTAATCAAACCAATAAAACAGTGAATGGTGTAGCACAAGTAGATTAGTCTGCAGTGCCGCTTGAACAGAGGAAGTATCAGAGCCTAATGGCGGTCTCATGAGCCTTTTGCAGTATCATCTCTGGTGTACACACAAACCCACTAGAGTGCTGCATGTGAGAGGCTGATCACAAGTACATGTGTAAAACAACTGTCCCCATTCCACCTACTCTACTCACTCACTCATACATACTGAGTAATTGTGATAATTTAGTACCAATTAAGTATTGATTGTCAGCAGATGGTGTGGAGGGTATTTTGTTGTGATGAATGTGAACATAAAAAGATAATTCTCTCTTGTAGATGCAGGTTTTTACTCATCACTAATGGAGCATGTTTTGTGGTTTTGGAGTGTATGTGTTACCCCTCAGGGATTTTCTCACTGGATCAGTGTTTACATTGAAAGACACAAGTGCATGCTATGGTTAAAAATACAGGTGGTTGTGCATAAGCGGTGACAAGAAGAAAAACTCTAAAGCATTAAGTTTGTCACTGTCTATGGAAATAAGTGAACACAAACAGAACATACAACATGTACAATATTCTAAAGTAATGTGTGACTAACTATGCTACAAGAGCCAAAACTAAATTTCTTGAAAACTTGGGAATTACTAAAATACTACGTTTTATTTTTTTAATACATAATTTCAATGGTACCGGGTAGATTGTTGCTTTTAAATGTTATTATTTAGACTAATTTCTCATCCCTTTCTGTCTTAAATGAGTAATTAGGTGTGTATATGAAAAATGCCAGATAATATTAGGTGAGTGGTTGCTGCATGTGGACCACTGCTTTTCCATCTTGTTACCATTTTCCTTTTTTGTATTTGTGTTGTAGACACAAATAGAAAAATACATCTGAAAAGATACATTATAGAAAAGCAAATTCTTTGCTTTTTGAGTAAATAGTACTGTAACCAACAGCTCCATCTCTGTGAAAGCAGAGTTACCTAAAGTACCCTCCGCTGAAATGTTCACCACACGACTCTTGACAAGTCGAAAGGCATCCAGTGGTCCTCAAAGTAATTCCCACTGGCTTCTGTCTGCTACTGGCAACATGTTCACCATTTCTATAACCTCTCTCTCTCTACATGGGCTCACAGGCAGCAGGCAAATTCACTTTTGAGGATTCATAGAGACCCATTCTTCTGTCTATTCCTCAAGCTTAATAACAAAAGCGTGTTTTCTTCTTTATTAGCACCTAATTCTGACTCTGTCTTTCAGGTAAACAAGACTACAAAAAGACAAAGTCATTCCTCAAGGCCACACGTCAGAAAGCTGAAGTCAAGAAAAGCTCATCTGGATTGAGGGTAGGATTTCTGTTGTGATTTTTTTTTTTTTTTTTTGATGCACAAAAACACCAACCAGTTTGCAACTTCACACACTCAGGCTTCTTTCTGTCTGAGTTACATGATATAACTAATAACATGTGCATTGGATCTCTTCTTAATGCTAATAAAAGCCCACAGAGAAGGAAAAGCTCGCAGCAAGGCATGATGGGAAGTGTGTGTTCTTTGTCACACCGAGGTCGTTAGCGGGAACTGCGTGACTTCATATTTATTACTACGCCTTGCTGTTTATGCTTTGTCTCTTTGTGATGCTTAATTAAAATGTACTATTATTATACCATACACCAGAAAGCTTTGCTAACAAATCTTTGAAATGAAATGCAGTATCTTGTTTTTGTAAGTGAGCACTAACAGCCCTTGGCCTCGTGTGTTTTATATGGGATTTGTTTATAGTGCAGCCAAAGATTATAGTTTAGCTGGCTTGTTCACAGAAAAGAGCGAAACAACACTGTGAGGATTATACAGCGGGGTCAGGTTTTTAAAATATGCATCTCTTTGACACGCAAGGCCTCATTAAGCACCTCTTTAATCCAATTAGATTAGTCCATATCTTGAAATATTGATATTGCTCATGAATAATTCAGCTTTTTTCACACCCAAGATGAGGGAAATTTTCCGAGGACGGATTAAAAATACCCCAGGGACAGGGATATTAAACTGAGTTAGACCTCTCTGCCCCAACTTTGATTGAAATTCTGTGCAAATGTAATGGTTATTTGGTCACGCTCGCATTCCCAGTACACCGTTTTAACTCTACGACATGAACTTTTGATTTTTGCATGGCCTTTGTGGCTATTGAAAGAAAGCCTTCAAAATTCAAAATAAAAACTGTGGCTTCTTCAAAAAGCAGCATTCTGTCTCCAGTGATGGGAAAATGAGAAGAACATTTTAGGCCTATAGTATGGGACAATATCAAAAATAGTATCAAACTGTTCGGTAGTAATGTTTCAATTTAATTTTGGTGTTGGGTTTGATCCTCATGTTGAGGGTTGATTCCACTGTCATTTTTCAGTCAGGGGAACCAAACAACAGCTTACTGTCGTTATAGAGGGATTATTGGTCGAGGTTACTTTCCGCTCTGCTGCGCATGTGCAGAAAGATACGACCGGGGAGACTTCTTTGATAAAGACAACAAAACAAGACGAGAGCTAGCTTTTCAATCAGGTATGACGTCATGAGACAGTGTTTTTCTCTCACTTGAGTATAACGTATGAGTCGTAAAGTCAAATTTCATTCACAAATGTTGATTTAGCAGCATAAATTTTGTTTTTAGTGATAAACTCTTGTGGCTAGTGTTGCTGCTACAGCTTGTGTCAATCAGCTACGACTCTTTCTGCTATCTGGTTGCACTCGCATCTCCAGTGTTGAAAAACAAATAATCCTTCTTTATTTTTAGATTTTTACAAAAATTGACCCACAAATGACTGAAATAAAAACTTTTTCAGACATGATCTTAATTCACTGAAACTTAATTAACTAAAAACTATAATAAAGCAGCAATATTGTTATTTATTGAAAGACAATGTTTTATTTAGCAAATTTACAGAAAAAATAGTTTGTTCTTGTGAGACTGAACAAAATCAAAAACATATCGAGACCTGAATCAAATCATGTCAAAACAGAGTTGTCTCATTCCTTTTGTTCACACATGCAACCTGATTCATCGATTTAACTGCATTTTGTAAACCGATTTCCCTTTTTGTGGTCACATGCTGTGTGCCTTGAGTGTAGAGAGGCTAAATTTGTTATAGATACAAATCTACTTGGCCGGTATATTCTGCTGAGGTGCACTAAGTAGTATTGAACCCTATGATTACTATGAAGGGATAATCTTTTATTATGAGGATTATTCAGTTTGATCACTAATTATGTCGACTGTGTTTTTTTTTTTGTTTTTTTAATAAAATGTCTTGATTTTTATTAAAGTTCACATTTCACTGTGATCTGTTAAAGGCGCATTCCTTTAGAGAGGTTGACTTGTTGAAGATTGCTCTAGTTGATGTGCATCAAGAAGTGCTGATGCCAATTATTAAATTCCCCAATAGGATTTAGAAAAATGTCAATTGGCATTTTGCAGCTATGTGCTCCAGTACATGGCTGTTTTCAGTCTAAAAAACACATGCAACTTAAAATTCTGCAAAAGATTAAAAAAAAAAAATACAATTTATAAAGCTTCAAAAACATTACTGCATTACTTGCTACATTTATAATGATTTGTTTTTTTGTTTTGTTTTGTTTTTTCTAAATCTCTATGGGAATCTATAGACCTAATGAGAATCAGTATTTCTAGAACAAAGGACTGGGCGGGTGAGCACAGAGCTGCAATTACAAAATTATGAAACGTTTATTGCCTTATCACTCAGCTCTTGCCAACACTATTGGTTGCCATTTTTACATTTTAACATTTATATTAAATCTGTAAATGATTTGGAATATTTAGTCTGTCTGTATGTTTTTTAATTAATTATATATGACTTTGTTTAATTAAATCTTTTTTTTTCAGTGCCCATGTTAAAATGTCCGTGAGAGGAGCAGCCATCACACTGCTTCAATAGTACAGTAGTCCAGTCTAATCTTGTGAGCATCACACTCCGCAGATGTGCAGGCAGAGCTGACACTGTACTTATACCAGTTTAAGTGAACAAAGTTTATGTAATGTTGTTTTTGTAATGTGCCTGTGTGAATGTAGGCCCTAGCGGAGAATTCTGACAATCTAAACCCAGATATTTTGTGTGAATATTCTGTGAGAAAGGAACTATGCATACGTACTCACACTCAGAGAATTTGTCTGACTGAAATGTTAAATACATGATCTTTTATTTTCCTTTCCCATCGCCTCCTCTTGTTTTGGCATCTCAGACTTGTATGCTCGGGGAATGTGGCAGATGCTACAACAGGCTGTCCTGGGGCTGTCCATTCTGGAGAACTTGGCAGAAAACCCCAAAAGACAAAGTTAAAAAAGAAAATAGAAGTTGTGGAGTGCACAGACGGTAACCTATGAATATCTTCTCATACATTTGCTGTTTGTGTTGCTCCAGTGAAATAGTTTTGTTGTTGCCTGAGCACACTTGTCTAAACCATGACATAAGGTCACAGTAACCGTGCTGAACTCTGCGGTGGTTTGCTTCAAAGTAGTGGAGATTCACTCTTGTGTGCAGTGTACGAAAGAATCTCGCTCCCTGTCTAATTGGCACACTAGCCTTCTGTTCTTTTCAACACTGTGTTTTGGTTTAATTTAGTCGAAGGGTCGGGAAAGTTTAAAAAAAATACCACAAGAAGACAGAGGCTGCAGATAATGAGCATGGCTGGTTTGTAGATGTTCTATGTTTAATGCCAAGCGTATAGTTCACATTGACATATTTTCAGAAAGTAACAAAAATGGGGACACTTGCAGAGAGAGAAAAAGTTCTTACAGAAAAGCATGTTATGACAACTATAATCAATCCTACAAAGTGCATGAAAGCACTAAAGTGAGCCAGATTCACATCACCTCAACAATAGTGTCTCTATATTAGACTTTTTCTTATTTTCAAAGACAATTATTATAGATTATTAGCTCAAATGGCAGTACTGAAGTTGTTGTCCTACGATATACTGAAAATATCTGCTAATGTAAGGAGACTTTTATTTTTAATGAGGAAGGAAGATTTATTGTCCAAATCCATTCAGTGGTTCATTCCACATCTACAGCACTTTGCACAGGAGTGCCTGCCTGCTCGCTGTTGGCTCACTGTTCGTGACTTTACTACTTCTAGTTTAAATATGAATTTTCTGATCATTCTAATTTTTACATTTTAATAAACATTAGAATTATCTTTGAGAGATAAAGAGAAAGCTTTCTAAACACAGAACTGTTCTTGTGATATATTCAGCTCATTATAACGTTTTTGACATATAGTTCTAGATATCTACTGAGAACCTGCTGTCCACTGTGACTTTTTAATGCTTTTAGCATGGCTTAGTGAAAACCCCAGAGACAATGTTGCCAGGCTTCAGTACCAGCCTGAAAAACTGTTTCTGAAAGAAGTGCTCCTCTTCTTGCACAAACCCATGTTCATTGGGATTTTTCATCTACTTTTTACGCCGATTATATGACCTAACTAGGAGGGCAACTTTTTTATCCACAGCAGCTCTTAAAAAATGACAAATTCCGAGGGGAAAAAAAAACAAATTTGTCAACACTCTAATGCAAAGAAAAGTTGTAATTATAATGACAGGCTAGCCAGGGGCTGTTGTGCACAGAGCCTTTTTATGGGTTTCACCTTAATTTTTGTCCATTCCAAAGAGATTTGTACAACTTTTGATTGATTTCTCCGTGCATTGATCATTCATAGGCCTCAGTCGCTCTCTTTTACTCACTCTTTTTTAAAACTGTTTGAAATGTAAGCAAACATCTGTTCCTGCGAGCATCAGTAGCTGTATTATTGTGACAGTGGTCTGTAGTGTCTCCGCCGCCCACACAGCGCCAACAGCACCTCCGAATTGTGCACAAACAAACCCACGAGGAGAATAAAAGCCGGACCAGATGAGCCGGTGTCTACTGCGCTGTGGCTCGTCGCCAGGGTGACAGAGAGCGAGCTCCCAGCATGCAGAGCGTGTGCTGCAGCTGCCGGTGATGAAGAGGATGATGGGGGATGAAGATGGTGGAATGTGTGTGAGTGGGAGTCGGCGCGGCGGGCCACTTCATGTTACCACCAGCTCAATCAAGTGCAGGTGCTTTCTCTAACTCAAGTGTTTTCACCAATTCCCCTCCAGTTTGTTTTCACTGCCACTGTAACCAGCTGTTTGCTCTGTCACACAAGCAAACACGCCATTGTGGCTTCAAACGGGAAAAACAGGGCAGGACTGTGAGATTTTGAAACATATGGAAGTCTAAACAGAACTACAAGTCAAAGCTTTGCAAAGACTCGACTGGATCAAAGCATCAATGAACGAGCAGCACAGATTTTTGAACGAGAAATAATTCTGACAGCTGATGAACAATAGAGGAATTTTTTGTTTCTCAACACGGGCGATGCGCGCGCCCCCTGCCTGCAGAAAGAGCCGCCGCTCATAGACACAAACAGTGGAATCAAGTCAAAAAAGCTCAGTTATCTGCTAACTTGTATCACTTTATCACTGTGCGAACTGCGAAAACAAAAATTATGCTGCTAAATCAACATTTGTGAATGAAATTCAATCCTACGACGCTTAAAAGTGAGGGGAAAACGACGAGAAAAAATGCTGACTCAAGCTTCAGGAGACAGATGTCTGTCAGACCAGTTCATACCTGATCAAAACTGCTAACTCTCGTCCCGTTTTGTTGTTTAAATCAAAGAAGTTTCCCCGTGTAAGCAGATGGGGAGGAGCTCTTTCAGCCGTAGGGCTGAAAGTGACGTCGGCTGAAAATCCTATAACATGTTTAACTTTTGTCACACACATTCATGCAGAGTAATTTAGTGGTTGTAAAACAGCCTAGTTAAATCAAAATGTATTGTACAGTGTGTATAAATATGAATAAACATAATAATTTTTGCTTTTTGAGTCAGACTTTAAGACACAGTATAGGACATATAAGAAGGGCTGGAACTTTTAGTGTCAAATAGTAGATTTTTCACTGGATAATATTGTGACTAGAGAATACTAAACCATTTTATTGATGAAAATGGTTTTCATAATTTTCCATTGTCATGAAATTTGTTTTTGATTATAACAATGATTTCCTAGTCGTTTACGCCTCTGATTCTTCACTCATCCTATTGTTTTAGCCTCTATTCAACACCAACAATAGGT
Source organism: Mugilogobius chulae (assembly GCA_038363315.1). NCBI lineage: Eukaryota > Metazoa > Chordata > Actinopteri > Gobiiformes > Gobiidae > Mugilogobius > Mugilogobius chulae. The sequence goes on from CM076408.1 coordinate 30,228,482, forward strand.
TCTTCTCTTGTGACATTATAGCAGTCTACAGGCTATTGTTATTTCAACTAAAATGAATACTGTTTAAATGCAGTTTATTTTTGTAACATGATTGACTAATAGATCTATTCATCATTGCCCAGATTTGAAATTAAATTTTTTTATATTTTTTACTATTACAACATTATATTCAAAATGTTAATATTAAAAACCGCCTCTTAGCCTCTAACTGTCCTTATGACACCATTCATTTCTACAACATGAACATGCCAGCCTATAGCAGTGTCGTCCACTGAATCCCATTGTCTTTGTCATGTTTTTCAAAGCCTTCAGAGAACACAAGAAAATGAAAACAATCAGCCTTCTGTGATTTGATAACACTTCATTTTCTCCAAAGCTTAGACAGAATAGAAAAGTAAATCTAGCATTGTGAGCCTGGCGGGTAATATATGAAACTAAAGTGCATGAAATTTAAAAGTTTTCCAATTAAAAGCAGGACTTAAAGCTGTTTGGAGGCTGCTGGGATGGAGATAAATGCGGTGCTCGGGCTAATGAAGACCAATGCTGCTGTTGACGAGGAGTTTCTACAACATGTACACAGACACAAGCCTTTTAATTGCCCCCCATACACATGCAGAGTTTACGGGGTTTATGGGGACTTTACATTAGAACTCTTCAAGGTCGATCTGAAAATTAAAACGCTGAGGACAGCCACTGAGTTCTCTAAAATGCAGTTTTAGATTTTTGATAAACATATACAATTCACCAACTTTACACTAATCATTTTTCTTTCTATTTGTAAATGATTAAAAAGTTGCATAGCAACCACAATGTACACTTTGCCAAAAGCATTAGCATTAGCATTAGCATTAGCTTTAGCGGACACAAACTTCCTTTCATAAGGGTGTTTTTTAGCAAAGCTCATTCCAGCTCATTCTTCAGTATTTATTTTTTATTTCTTTGTTCAGTTCATTTCTTTGGAGTAGTAAAAACACCATAGAAATAAACTGACCAAGAAGTCAAACAAGATGACTTTCTGTAGTTTGAAGATTAGTTTTTTTTTTTTTTTTTTTTTTTTTTTCTCCAAATGTCTTTTTCACTCATACTGTATGACTGGCAAACTAAAGCTACTATGACGGTTGATATTTTGAATCGTTTATGGCTGTTAGAGAATAAATATAGTCAATATAGTTACTTTTTCATATGAAAAATATGTACCTATTCTTATATTGAGTTAAATACTCAGCTTTTTTGTGAAGATTAAATTGTGCAAATGTTTGAATAGATTAGCTCTAACCAGGGCCGGAGTGGGACTCATTTTCAGCCCGGGAAAATTTTTAATGGACCAGCCCTCTGACAAATAAAAATGTAAATATGTATGCGATTAGGTCTATTAATATTATTTTTTACTTTTATGAGTGGGTTATAGCGCCCCAGCAAAGTCAACTGAATCTTTATTTTTTTAATATAATGTGGTTTTGATGTAATTCAGGGGGGTCTGGGGGAATTCTCCCCCAGGAGAAATTTAAAAAATTCCGTGCAATTTCCTGCATTTTGGTGACTTTTAGATGTGGTATTCTTATTGATATGTTATGTAATTTTACTATAATTAACAATATAATTATTATTCAATTCTAATATCAATTTAAAATTTTTCATGTTAGATGAGCCCCCCCTTCAAAGGTCCTCTTTTTTTTTTGAACCGGCCCTGCTCTTCCCAGCGCAGACTGTGGAGAGGCACGGAGCCTTTACGCAGCAGTGACAGTGAAGCTGGGGCTGTAGAAACTCTAAAAACAAGACAAACTTGTATGAGGACGTCTGAACTCATGCTTAGTATCACTTTTATATCTCCTGTGTCTTGGGACAGTGAATTAAATGCTTCGAAACGTCCCGTCAAATTCCCCGCCCCATTAAAATGAATGGCCATTTTCAGTAAAGGCGAAAACAATCATAACTCCGTGAATCTGAGGTCTATCTTTGTGAAATAAAAAGTGTCTGAAAGCTTGTGAGTAGTAGAGTGTCGCTGTGGACTTCAAAACACTCACAGGGCTCAGGATTTCTATGTTTTAGCTTAATTAGGCGGGATTAGCCAGGTTACAGCAGCAGCTTTACGCACATGCGGCTCTCTCTCCCTCACGTCGGCGAGAGGGAAAGAGAGAGAGCGCGTGGAGGCGCAAATGTTTCTGAATGAGCCAAAGAGCCGCACTCTGATTGCGGTTCGCAAGCCTCGGGTTCGCCACCCCTGCTCTAGGGCGACTACCCTCGTGCTTTCAGCACGTCTCTGCGTCTTGGTCTAATCCGGCAACAGAACGGGAAATGTGGGCTGACTTGGGACGGAGCTCGGGCCGCTCCAGTCACATCTGTACAAACTGCACTGACATACGTGGCATGGACCGTGACATGTACCGGCCCTCGAAGCCCCCGGCCCTTCGGGAAGTCTCCCGACTCTCCCGATTAGCCACGCCGGGCCTGGCTCTAACTCCCTAGCGTGAGATCATCAATTTGTTTTTACTTCTTACTATTTTCAACATTTTTTTGTGTGCTTGTTTGCCAAAATGGCTACTTAATTAGAATAAAACTATAAATTAAAATTTCAAGGATATCAAGCCACCAAATAAAGTCAAAATGAAAATCATAAACACATACCTCTTGGAAGTGCTGGTCTAACTGTAAGCTAACACTAATCTCCACATCTTCGCTTTACATCATTTCGTTTATCTAGTTAAATTTCTGTGACAGGGACCTTATTTTTATTCTTTCAAAGGAAGCAATTTCCCCGTGAATTAAGTGTGTGTCCCCACAGTGTGATAAATACTGGTCCACACACTGCCCATCCAGCCTCATATTCAGTCACATTATTATTAGGCCCGAGCCGAGAGACGAAGTCCCGGCGAGGGACTAATTGGAATTGCGTCCGGGAGGGCGAAAATCGCGAATACGACGTAGTAAACGACGACGCACGTGCCCGGGAGTGGTGTCGAAAATTAGAACTCAGCGAGCTCTAATTTTGAGTGAAGACCGCGTGAAAAAATAATGAAAGACGACTCGGTAGCGCCCCCTCGAAAATCAAATAACATTGGGCCAATGGGAGCCCGACGCCGAAAAAAGTCGCAGTAAAAATATGAAACCTGGCCCGAAAAATAGTTCATGTCCGAACATGAAAAAAATCATATTGTGGCCCCGCCCTCAAGTGAACAGGAAGTCGGCCATCTTGGATCGAACATGTCACGGGCAAAAGCGCATTACCTCATACTTTGGACCAGCACGTCCACAATTTTGGTCGAAAACACGTCAAACTTTGCCAATACACAGTAAACCCATGTGAAATGAAATCAATGGTTTGAAATTTTGATATCATGTTTGGTGTGGTCATGGTGATTTTTAAACAAAATTGTTAAAATTTAGAATTTTGGAAAAAATCTTTCTTTTTGCAAGATTTTTTTAAGAGAAAATGAAAATAAAGCGTTTGTGCACATTTTGAAACTGAACGCGTCGATATACATATCAAGAAGGTATGTCATAAAATGGCCCAATAGCGCCCCCTTTAACTTTTATTTTCAAAAATTCGTACAAGACAAACCGTTTGACGTAGAGGTGTGAAAAAAATCACAGAGGGCTCATTTGTGATGGGGCACAATGTCAGAAAGTTTCGTGAATCTAGCTATTGTAGTTTAGGAAAAAAAATAATAGGAGAAAAAAAAGTTTCCGTTATTATTATTATTATTTATTATACTTTCCCATACAACCTCAATTTTGACCCCCTGAACGTTAACGAAAAGTCATTTTTATTTGACCCAAAATTCACGGTCGGTGAAAAATTTTATTTTTTGGAGGTTCCAAGGTAAAAAAATGTAAAATGGCTCTATAGCGCCCCCTGAAAGCCCAATGCAAATTTTTGTCAAGTTTGTCGCAGAGAGCTGAAATTTGGCAGAGACATTTATCGTAAATTACTGAGCAAAAAAGCCAATGACGACATACCTCTATCTCACACTGTGTTGCCGTGGCAACAGGAAATCAAAATTTTGGTCATTTTTTTCGAGAACTTTTTGAGTTTTCACCCCCTGAACGTTAACGAAAAGTTACCAATTTTTAACCATATTTCAAGTTTTGTACTAAGTGTGTGTTTAAAAGGTTGATACATAACAATGTTGTTTCATGACTCGCTAGCGCCCCCTGCAGTTTCAACTTTCATGTAAAAATCTGCAACTTGGCACAAAGATAGCCAACAATGAGACGAGTAAAAAGTTACATTATGACTCCACTCTAAATCCTACAGGGCGTCGGCTATTGTGGGCGGAACTAAATTTTGGCCAAATTTTACATCTCACTATTTCTTCCTTTTCTGCTTGGATATTTAGTCAAACGGCTAGAATATTTGGAAATATCATTGACACACCAATGTGCAAAAGGATAGCTCATCACATTTTTGATTTGTTAAAAAATGTGGGTGTGGCTATATCCCAACGCTACACTGACAGTTTTCTGTGTTTTTACAATTGCATATCTCTGGTATGCTATTGTTTATTTTAAAACCAGAATATACGTTTTGTTCGAAATGACAAGCCAGTTGCATTGATCTATAATACATACAGCTGTAATAAGAAATTGCTCCACAGCGCCACCTTGAACTTTTGAATAGACACAAAAAATTTAGTTTGTCGTAGATACATAAAATTTGGCACGGACATTCTTCTTTCCATTCTGAACAAAAAAGCCAATGGAAGCATACCTCTATCTGAGAGCGTGTTGCAGTGGTTGCGCAAAGACTTTTCCATTGAAATACATACAACATTTTTGAAGAGAATGAAAAAAATTACTTTGTCATAAGGAGTTGCAATTTGGCACACCTATTGTCCACATGATAATGAACAAAAAAGTCAATGAAGGCGTACCTCTATCTCGGACCATGCGACTGTGACAGGGTCACCAATTCTCATGATAATGATTGGAGTAGTATAAAGATGCTCCTTTTGAGGGGGGGAATGACATAGGCAGAAAAGGCACAAGGACGATGGGCGGGCTCATCGCGGTCGCTCATCCCCGCGGTCGCAAGGGGGAGCGAGGGCCTATATCACCGCGCGCGGTTTTAATTATTATTATTATTATTATTATTATTATTATTATTATTATTATTATTATTATTATTATTATTATTGTTATTATTATTATTGTTATTATTATTATTATTATTATTATTATTATTATTATTATTATTATCGGCTCCCACCACTCCTTTATCACATGGCTTGTTCTTTCGTAGCAGCAGTGTGGCCGCTGGGTTGAATACACAATCCAATTATTCTCATACTGCAATACTATTACCTATTTGTTTCTGTCCATCGTAGTTCAAATAACAGTACTTTCCTTTTCTCTTTTTGTATATTTTAATAATAAGACTTAATGATGACTGAGATAAATTTGCGCCTTTCACAGGTAGAAAAACAAGACGACAATGAGCTTTAATGTGTTTTTAGTGGAGAGTTTGGATTCACCTTTTCTTCATGGAGAAGATCTTGTTTTTTAAGAATCTTGGCATGTATTCACACTTGCATGATCACCATAGCTGCCAGCAAGGTATTTTTGAGGGAAACGCCAACTCCCAAAAATATTCTACACTAGGTCTTTTCGCACATGAAAGTACAAAGAACTGGTTCCAACATTCCTCCAGTCCCTGTTTACTTAGAGGAACTACCCTGTCTGTCCCCATGTCTGTGTTCACACAGCAAAGTGGGTCTAACTGGTATTAGCATTAGCATCTGCTTAGTCTGGAACATTTAAATTAGCAATTAAGTGTTGTTGGAAAACAAACGTCTTTTTCAATTCCACATAAAACTATAATCTACAAAAATCTAAAAACATCACTGAAATTAACAAAAAAAATAAAATTACTGGTATTAACTATAATTCCTAGTAATAGTTAAGGTAAGGTAATGTTTATTAAGGACATTGTACAATTACATTAAGCACAATGGCAGAGATGCTTGTACCAGAGGCTACTAACAAATTAAATAACTATAAGTTACAGCTTTTAAATCATTTTCATTTTAAATGTGAGAATGTACAAAACATGCTTTCAATAAAGTTAACATTGAAAATGTTCCTAGTCTGACTGGTACCCAGAGGAGGAGCTAAAAAGTCCCTATAGCCTGGCTCCAGTCCGTAGTTCCTATTCTGTGTGAATGCAAATGGGGACTGGAAGAAAAAAAGTTCCTACTGTGGGAAAAGGCCTAATGTGACTTTAAACATATTAATTTATTCATACTAATAGATTTAATGCCAATCTATGTAGCTGGGCATCTGTAGTGAGATTTGTGACAAGAAATCATGTTTTTATGATGGTTACCAAGGGTTTTATTGTGAAGTTTATGTTATAACAGTTTGAATGACAGCTGTGTGGCCCAGGTAAAGGAAGGTTCCTCTAATGAAGCCAAATTCATCCATCTTAACCCACTGTCACAACAGCTCTTCTGACGTGGCCCAGTTTGCACGTTAAAACTGATCTCTCAAATATTTCTTTTTGAATACCCTCCAATCAGTGTGTGCTCTTTCACAGCCCTCCAAGCCCTCCAGTGTTGATTAGAAAGTTTGTGGCTAATGACTTCTCTTGATAAAGAATAACTGGCATTGTTCAATAGTCTGAGTGGGCCTAATGAAACTCCAGCTGATGAAGATTGTAATCGTGTGAGCACCACATAATGAACAAGCGCTCCTAATTCCCATTTTACACTTGAATGCCACTCCTCTGGAAAGCCTCAATTTGTTTGACAATTAACCAATGGCAATCCAAAAAATAGGGCATTTGTGGAGGAAAGTTAAACTTCAGAGTAGAGATGTTACAACTGAGCATAATATTGTTTTGATGTAACTATCTGTATGAATGTAACATTATTATTACATCCTAGACTCTCACAAACTGACACTGCACTGTTAAAGCCATATATTAGAGATAAATTTTAGCAATATTAGGATGTTCTTGTCTGTCTATATGTTTTTCTTTTTTTTAAATATTCATTTGATCAAGAAATCCCATTGAGATTCAGAGACTACTCTACTGTTAGTGAGGCGCCCAAATGATCCTAGGAGCTGTGTTATGTGTGTTTCCCTGTTAATATCTCCCAAGGCAAACAGATTCTTAGTGACAGGACAGAGAAAGAGCAGTTTACAAACTCATATGAACTGTTTTATATCAAGGATGTTACGTTGCTCGGATTAATGTTACTGGGGTGCGTTGCACACTAGTCGAGACATGGAATGTCACATCTCTGGGGGGAAGAGTCTGAGCTGGTCAGCCTCACTGCTACACACAGCTTGGGTTCTAGACCTCTGTTCCTGAAGATGGGTGTGTTGCTCCACTTCTCTGGCGTTGCCCACGGTGAGAGGCAGCCAACTGGTGTGGGCCTGCTTATGACTTTGTCGCCATGTGTTGGTGTTCACTCCACTAGACGAGAGGGTCAGGGACAGGTCTCTCATTTGTGTTGGCCTATGAGCCAAACAACAGTGCCGAGTCCTCAGCCTTCCTGGAGTCCCTGGGAGGGGTACTGGATGGTGCACCAATCAGGGACTCAGTTGTTCTACTGTTGTTCACCTGGAGAGGGACGATTGACAATAACACATTAAAAATGGTTTATAGACCCTTTAAAATCACTTTCTTTCATAATTTTCATGTCAAAATGTTTTTGCTGTAAAAGGACATATTCCTTAAACTTTCTCTGTTATCTTTGTGTGTGCAGGATGCCCTGCTGGTGGTCGTGGCGATCCTCGTGTTTGTCCTCTGTGTGTACGCCTTCTTCTACCTGAACCTGAGCACTGAAATCAACTTAGATCTGGATGTGGACTAAGCATGAATTGACAAAGACCAAAAGTGCTGCTCCTGTCCTTACTGTTCTCTGGGGCAAAAATGAACGAACCAATGGTATCACTGTGACTCTTATTTTGTAAGCAGTTTGTTTGTTGAAAGTTCACAAACAATGGTATCTTTTCCTTCTTTTCTTTTTTTCCCCCACACTTGTGTATACGTTTTGGTTTGTCGGTGAGGAATAATAAGGATTCTACACAATGTTGTTTAGTGACCAAACCAAATCCAAATGTCCTTTTATCGTGTCCTTGGCTTTTTGTCATGTCTGGTTTAAATCAGTAAAAGAACATTGTTTTTGGAACATATTTTGCACAGTTCTGTTGTACTGTTTTTGAAGTAATAGAAAAATGTAAATAATGTCTTGACCCGTGTATCCAGAAACATGCAAGACTGTAATTCCGGTGAAAGCAATGTTTGAGATTAGCATTATCAAAAATGATTTTTATAATCTGAAAATAGTACTCTTTTGTACAGAACAGTGGTTCTCAAATGTGAAGGTTTTAAACAATAAATAAGGCTTAACATTACCGTGGTAAATGTACTGACTTTTTCTAGTGTTTCTCTAAAGCCTTCTGCACACTACAGAAGTTTTGGCCTGATTTTAAGCCCTTTACGACTTTGAGGAGGCATGGCCAGAGTAAGGATTTTTTTTGTGTTTCTGTTTTTATGTCACTGCGACTCTGTTATGACTTTTTGTCAGGATTCATCATCGCGCGAAGATCGCGACAACAGACAACATCTGGTGCACCTACCTTGTGACGGCTGCTGTTAAAATCTGAAAGAAAGAAACGTTGCCTCATTATCTTTAAATAATTGTAACGCTTTGTTCTCGTAGGTAAACTATGGATTCTTTTTTATATCATATTTGGACAAGCGTTACGCACTTCATCTCCAACATACCTGCTCCTTAAATGATGTGTGAAGCTCCTATTTTACTAGACTCTAGAAAATGACCAGCACAGAGTTTGTGCTACAATTTGCTTCTTACTTCTAATGACCCTCCGCTCTCCTTAGACATTTATAAACCTGGTGTTTCAACATCGCTGTTGTTTCACTTTTCTAACCACGCACATGAAAGAAAACATTGTGCTCGATCATGTGTCGCACAGACTGTTCTCCGCTCGCTGCTGCTCTCCACAAGTCTGTGTCTTCTCTGTTTTTCCTGCCACATGATGTGACTGTGAGACAAATAATCGTTGTAAGTGTCCTTATGTCTGTGGCCTGTTCTTTTTTTGGTGAGTCTAAAAATTGCAAAAGGTCTTAAACTCCTCTTGTGTGCAACCAACTTCACACATGTTCCACTAGTATACTAGCAAGGTGCTCATATATTTGTTTTGAGACAATACAATCCATCTTTGGGCTTCTGGCATAGCTTCTTGGCCAAACTATTGTGACAATGTACATGCTGTCCAATATTATACAAGGATTTTGTTTTATTGATCTGGTGGGTCTCAGAAAGCCAAATGTTTTCAGAATTGGTACTTTGTATGAAAAAAACAAAAAACATTAGACCAAAAGGTTACTTTTTTGTTGAAAAAACATTAAATCTACTGGTATAGAGCAGAGAATAGTTTCACAATATTGCTTATATACTGGATTTTCTGAATGCACAAATGCAATACAAGTGTTTTTCTATCTTTTTCGGGTTGAAGGACATAATATCTGAAGTCTTATAAATTGTGTACACAATACAATAATCTTAAAGTGCACTTGACAAAAAGGATGTAGTTCTATTTTTGAAGTCAAGGCCAGGGTTCAGCGAGAAGCAGCAGAAATGCGCTCTTACGTCCAAGGCTTTATGTATAAGGATTTCTTCTGTCAAGCCAACAATGTTTTTCTCTTTTTTTGTTGTCCTCAAGTAAGATGTGCTACAAAGACATATTTGAATAAGGACATGATCAATAGTTATATAAATATATAAATAAATAAAGGGTTAGGTTTAGTTGAAGAAGGATTTATGTTGTACAATCTAAACTGGAGCAACATCTGGGGGTCTCTGGTGCTGTACTACTGTTACGGCAGCCACTTGGTCAAATGAAGTGCACTACTTTAGGGTCAATAGTGGTACTTTGGCTTTTCTAAATCTAAGTACCATAAGCTGTAATTCTTTAGTCAACTATTCGATTTGGGAGCATATTATTGCATTAATCTAACTTTTAAATCCAAAACACTATATTTGCATTTTTAATCTTTTTGATGGTCAGTTCAGATATAAGTTTTAGTTTGTAAGCATTTGCCACATTCCTTTTTAGTTGGCTTAAGTGAAGAGCGGGACTTACCTTACTGCAGCTCTAAAAGAAGATTGACCAAATATTTCTTACAGATTTTTTTCCAACAAAAGTAAAATATATGAGGGACAAGATGTCTTTCATTGTCTCTAGCACTGTTTAGTTAAATGGTTTCATTTTCATGCTTTTGCAGACACAAACAAGGCCCTCTATGTCTGATATCACTCTGGAAATGTGAGACAGATTTTAAGCTTTCAGTTTCTGCTTTTCCCCTTGGTTTCTCCCATGACCTCTGACCTCTTGTAAAATCCAACATGTCAAAGAAAGCACTATGATAAGCCTGGCCCGCGCCTCAGCCTAGCCCTGCTCTATCAGGATAGTACCTCCTCCACTGCAGTACGACTCTGCGCGTGTAACAATAGACAGCAGTGCATTATGGGTCTTCAGATATGACACCTGTTATCTGCAGGGTCGCCATTAGCAACAAGAGGAGGCCTGACTTCAGCACAAAGAACATTAATCAATCAGGTCAATGTTTGTCGGGGTCGTTTTTCAGCCAGTTGTAATGAAGAGATTATTGTATGTGTATATTCAGCGGTCTCTGATGTTAAGCCTGTAATGTTTTTCAATAAATTTTGCACTTTGCTTAATTTTTATTTGTGGAAACTTTTTTTGTTTGCATTTTGAATATTTTGTTGTCGTGAATATCTCTGACAATAAGTCTGTAAGTTTGTTGAATGTAGAGTTACATTGGTGAAAATGCATCCGATCAATACTTTAAATATAATATATAAACTTTAATGCTCCAAAGAAAAAAAAAAACAATTGGAAATTACAAAGTATTGTTTAGAATATAGACAACAATGATGGTAAACAGTGGCCATCCTCCAGTTCTGTAGTAATTAAATTGGTATGGCATGGATGATGGAAAAAAAAAATATGCATGAAAGTAAAAAAGCTTTGAACACATGAGCTGCGGTAACAACAGTAAAGGATAGTAAAGAAAAGAAAAGTATAACCCCAGTTCAATGTTTGTCATACTTACACAAAAAAGACTTGTCCTGTTGTCACAGTATATTGGGAGTTCGGGTTGCAAATCAGCAGAGTTCAGGGAGCCACAACAATGTTAGTGTAACCTGTTCATTTATGTTATAATTACACAAAATTGTCTTTGTTGCTGTTTATTCTACATACCTGGCATCCAGTCACTGTTATGATTGACCCACTTTTCTTCTTCGTGTGTCGGAAATTCCTCTTCACTTTTGCAAAACCCCATGATGGAAGAGTTTGGGCCAACTGTAGCAGCACATGTTGACTCTGTTCAATTTTATTGTAATCCAGATTAAATAGAGACCGCCTCCAAGTGTTCGGCTGTGTCCTGTGGTTCACTCATGCACCAACGATCATAAACCGGCACACACAACGCAGAAATACACCAGTCACATTCGTACAAATGTTATTCCCAAGAAGGAGCACTCACTCCGTTTTTTACTCTTAAGAATGCTGAAAGTTTGCCTAGTTTGTGTTCGATGAAACAAAAAACACAAATAAAAAAAAACATACACACAAAAAAAGTTAATTTTTCAAAAAATTGTCACTTTATGGGGAAGATGTAAATGTATGGGCTTCCAGAGCTTTGGCGGGCTGTAAGAAAGGCAGGAGTCAAAATGTCTGTTTCTGCAAATGCTTGCATTGAATTGTTTTGTTAATTCACACATTTAAATAGAAAAAAGAACAGAACATTGTAGAGCTTCACTCTTTTGATCTATGAACATGTCAGGGCACTTTGACATGGTTGCCATGACATTAACGACCCTAAGATGAAGCCAAGAAGAGATCAATGATTAATTAGAACTAGATATTTGTATACATTTGTCCATGATAACAAAGTAAATATGGTATTTTATTATTATTGTAACATATTTCCTCTGTTAGGTCACAAGACAAATGATGTGCATGCCACACACACAGACATGTCTCATTTGTCATGTGGAGGCGTCAGCACAAGACAAACTAACTGTGAGACACACTCATATCTGAGCCGAATGTGTAATGCACTTTCCCACAGTTTGGTCGATAAGGAAAGTTCTCATACATTACTGTTTATAAAGACATAGATCATGATGGACTAGTGGACTTTTGACAGGAAATAAACAAATTTTCTCTCAGTTTCATGTCAGTGATTTATAGTGGCTGCACTTTTAGGGATGCTCACACCCAGTTGTCTTTAGCTGTCACAGTTTGGCCTTTGTCAGACCTCTAGCCCTTTTCCCAATATCTTTTTTTTCTTCAGTTATGTATTGTCTTGTATTCATGGTGCAGCAGTTGTTTTCAAATGTAGATCGGAAATACTGGAATGTGACATCACTGTTGAAATATCAACACTTTTTTATTTCACCTATATGCTATATCATTTTTTTAAATTATTATTATTTAATGCTTTGGTTGCACAAAAATGTTCTGTATAAGACACATTTTTCTTATTATGAGCAGGCTTGCATTGTCACAAAACTGAGTATGACCTTTAAAGGCCTGAAGAACCTGCCTGTTTCAATGGAAAAGTTTTTTCTTTGGCTATAATATTCCAAAAAAACATGTCTCCATGAAAAATGTTCCAAAGTATAGTTCAATAAAAAATGCCTTATAGTCTATTACTTACCAAAATGAGCTGCAAATGTAACATGTTATAAGAATGACTGAATCACAACAATAGTTACATAAGATAAATTTAGGTCAACAGGAGTCTCTGTCTCTGTGTAAGTCTTTGTGTCTCTGTCTCTCTCTCTGTTCGTCAGTATGCAGCGTGTGCTCGTGTCCATGCTCCAGTGAAGCACAGAGTTTCTGTGACGGCCCGGTGAGGAGTGGGGAGGGTCGGCCCCACCAGGAGCTCATTTAGGCACTATCTTTATAGCACACGAGCTCACAGGCAGCCCACACACACACACACACACACACACACACACACTGGAGGTACCATTAGGGAGAGAGTGAGCAGACAGGAGCAATGATGCATGTCACAAACTACTACTGCTGCTCTCACATTATGTCTATACCTATTTTTACTAGACTTTTAACAATTTCCCCAGCAGCTTGAGAAAAGTATAGGTCAGTAAAACTGTACCTGTGTGCATTTCTGTGCCACTTCTCTGTGGCCATTCAAAGCACTTTACATCAGGAAAAGTGTTTACTTAAAAGCTTTCACATTCATACATTCAACACAGTAATGGTTAAAGCTTTAGACTTACTTCTGTGCCCAATAGCAGTTTGCAGTGACAAGAGGTGCATCAGACTTGAAGTATAAAGACATAAGAACTACCACTGACCATGTGAATGTTGAATTGTTTACCAAAGATCTTATTATTGTCAAGAAGAAAAAACAACAACAATAAAACTTTCACCCCATCATGCTATTGTCACAGACTTTACTTTTACCTCCATGTTTTTCTGTACAAGCCTTTTAAAGCATCTATAAATAAGCATTACGTTTATCACATATGAAACTCTATTTCTGTACTATCTTTTATTATCTGAGAGTCCATCACTGCCTCATGTCCGCTCTCCTCTTCCCTCCCACGCAGTCCCTTTCTCTGACACAAACCTGACCTCCGTGCCCATCCTAACAGCGGTCCCTTGTGTTTAATTGGTTCCGACCTTGTTGCCGACGCCTCTGATATGAATGCATTAGCAGGATCTATGGCCGTGCGCTGGATTACAAGCTCGCCGTGTGCTGTGAGGTGCGTGGTAATGTTGGACTTAGTTGGCTGCTGCGGAGAATCATACGTATTGTCGTTCTAATCCCTGATGCGCTGCCTAATGACACAGTCACGATTCATCAGGGAAGTAAAGTTTGGAAAAATAATACTTACATTTACATTCCATAGATGACTCAAGAACTGTGTAGCTTTTTTCAACAAAACAACTTGTTTTGCTGTTAATAAAACTGCAAAAATAAATAAATAAAATAATGATAATAATAGATGGTCTTAAATAGTAAATGATTTCTATATTTATCTACCAATTTCCCACCTTTCAAGCACTTAACATAAAGGAACCACTCATCCAGTGGGCAGACACTGGGACAAAGCGGGTTACTGTATCTTGCTGAAGGGCACAACAACAGTCACTCTTGCTGCCCCGCTGTGGCACCTGCTGTTCCTGTAGTCTCCTGACAAAGTACTGGCCAGGCCCTGTCTTGCTTTGATTCTGAAGTCTGATGGGATTAGGTTTTAACAAGCAGTTTTCATAAAAGAGATTTGACTTTATTACATTATAAATCACTTTTTATGTACTATTTGAATTGTCATTGGCTTTTACGTGCTCTTGTGTTTTTTGGTTTTTTGTTACGTTGTTTCCCACCCTAGAACTTTACTTTTAGCTTATTTTACTTGCTACAGTCTGAATTATAGTGTTCCCTTACATGATGTTACAGTAACTACTCAGCAATAATGATCAGAAAGAGTCAAATATTTTGCTCAGATGACAAGCGCTAAACTTTAGCGGCTAAAGAATAATCTAATAAACATGGTCAAAGTGTGTGTGATCAGACATCCTGGTATGTTTGTGAAGAAATCAAAATACAAAACCAAACCTTATAAAAGAAAGAAAACATTTAAATGATATAATCATATATTTATTTCGTTTTCTCCAGTCACATTTTCTCTACACTCTGTCTGTACCAGAGGCAGGACAGGCAGGTGCTCAACAGGTGCACTCTGTGATACCAATCCCCATGCATTTGCCTGTCCTCCCTGTTTGCACACGCTCATTGTGCTCTCTACAGAGGAACACCTGGGCCCTGCTGCACCTGGGCCCGCTGCCCGCTCCTCTTCCGTCTCACACAAACACATAAACACACACACTGGAACAGGGCCAGTTCCTGTAACCAGCTCCAAGCAGGAAGCAGCAGATGACATCCTATAGTTCCCACGAGACGCGACACCATGAGTAAACCATTTGCGCCACACTTACCACAGACTCACCTGTGTTAGCTTGGAAATGACACTGTTTGCACATTACGCTAATAACTGCCTTATCCTCACAGCCTTGGACATTTGCTTTGCTCCTCTGGTGTTGTTTATGCAGAGATAAAAGACACAGAATGCATCAAAGCTGTGTTATTATAGAGGATAAGCTCAGGCAGCATATGGAAACCTTGGCAGTGCTCCGTCTGTTTAGATCAGTCTCTCTGCAAATGTGCATTTTGTCAAAGATGGTATAGAAAATAAAGACTACAAAGAGCGTCTGACTGTGTCATTTTGGTGTGGCATAACAGTCACGTCAAAGAATACATATTTTTGCATAAAAAGCAAGCAGTGCTTTGGTTCTGTAATATCCACGTTTGTCATTTGATATATACCTTTGGTGAGGCAAACAGCTAAGTGGGCTTTTGTGAAGTTACTTCAGATGTGTTGTTGTAGTATAAATATGCTCCACATTCACTTTATTTTGGAAGTTGTTGTAGCCTCACCTAATTTGTGTCCCTCTTTCCACTTGTTCTATTTTGTAAAGAGTTGCCAGTCACTAAAATTCTTCACAAACAAAAACTCATTTTCAAGTTTTGTTGGTGTGCACATTGATCACTTTGAACAAAATACTTTAACTGCAAGACTTTTTCATCTCAGCCAGGAATTCTTTTGCAATGGATTAAAAAAGGCATTGAAGAGTTTTATACTTCATAATGAGCAGTGTACCCTGTGACATGACTGCCCTGTGAATACTGTAAATTTGCGGTTATTTTTTAGACATTTTAATTTGCAACATTGAAAACTAAAAAAACAAGTATATTTACTTTGCATTGTCACCTGGAGAGCTGCAGTTCATGATAGCGACCTGTGACAGTGCGACGTCATGGGGACTGCAAGGATAAAGATTGATCAAATATGCCAATGATTTTTTCAAAAGGTTTAATGAGAAATCTTCCAAAAGTATAATTTGACTAATGTGGTAACATAAAAGAAGTTATAGGCCAGCCCTCCTTCTGCCTTGCTATGATGAGCTGTTGTACCTGCAGAGAACACAGCAGCAGCAGTAGGGTACTCTGGAGCTGCCTGTGGTGTCTTTAGTGTGTACTGGGAACAGCAGAGTGAGAAGTCCCATCACAGACAACAGTGTGAGCATTACCGTCCGTCATAGAGACCAGAGTGAGCGTTTCTGTCATAGAGACCGGAGTGAGCGTTTCTGTCATAGAGAGCGGAGTGAGCGTTTCTGTCATAGAGACCAGAGTGAGCGTTTCTGTCATAGAGACCAGAGTGAGCGTTTCTGTCATAGAGACCAGAGTGAGCGTTTCTGTCACAGAGACCAGAGTGAGCGTTTCTGTCATAGAGACCAGAGTGAGCGTTTCTGTCATAGAGACCAGAGTGAGCGTTTCTGTCATAGAGACCAGAGTGAGCGTTTCTGTCACAGAGACCAGAGTGAGCGTTTCTGTCACAGAGACCAGAGTGAGCGTTTCTGTCATAGAGACCAGAGTGAGCGTTTCTGTCATAGAGACCAGAGTGAGCGTTTCTGTCATCGAGACCAGAGTGAGCGTTTCTGTCATAGAGACCAGAGTGAGCGTTTCTGTCATAGAGACCAGAGTGAGCGTTTCTGTCATCGAGACCAGAGTGAGCGTTTCAGTCACAGAGACCAGAGTGAGCGTGTCTGTCATAGAGACCAGAGTGAGCGTTTCTGTCATAGAGACCAGAGTGAGCGTTTCTGTCATAGAGACCAGAGTGAGCGTTTCTGTCACAGAGACCAGAGTGAGCGTTTCTGTCATAGAGACCAGAGTGAGCGTTTCTGTCACAGAGACCAGAGTGAGCGTTTCTGTCACAGAGACCAGAGTGAGCGTTTCTGTCACAGAGACCAGAGTGAGCGTTTCTGTCATAGAGACCAGAGTGAGCGTTTCAGTCACAGAGACCAGAGTGAGCGTGTCTGTCATAGAGACCAGAGTGAGCGTTTCTGTCATAGAGACCAGAGTGAGCGTTTCTGTCACAGAGACCAGAGTGAGCGTTTCTGTCATAGAGACCAGAGTGAGCGTTTCTGTCACAGAGACCAGAGTGAGCGTTTCTGTCACAGAGACCAGAGTGAGCGTTTCTGTCATAGAGACCAGAGTGAGCGTTTCTGTCATAGAGACCAGAGTGAGCGTTTCTGTCATAGAGACCAGAGTGAGCGTTTCTGTCACAGAGACCAGAGTGAGCGTTTCTGTCACAGAGACCAGAGTGAGCGTGTCTGTCATAGAGAGCGGAGTGAGTGTTTCTGTCATAGAGACCAGAGTGAGCGTGTCTGTCATAGAGAGCGGAGTGAGTGTTCCTGTCGCAAAGAGAGGAGTGAGTGTTTTTGTCACAGAGATAGGAGTGAGTGTTTTTGTCACAGAGAGAGGAGTGAGTGTTTTTGTCACAGAGAGCAGAGTGAGCGCTCCCGCCGCAGAGATAGGAGGGAGTGTTCCTGTCACAGAGAGCAACCAAGCATCAGAGCGTGGAGCAGAGGATGGAGCTCAGTGGGCTCATCATTCAGGTGATCAACCATGGATTCACTCCAAATGTTTTTGTTTTTCATGCAAGAAAAATGCCTATACTGCACCATAAAGCATGCCCACAAACTGAAACAACTTTGAGGTAATCTGCTGCCATAATTGTTTTCTAGTATAGGAAATTAAAATCTAGCATTAAAAATTTCACAGTAATACAAAATTGCAAACAAAATAAAATTGAAAAAAGAGTAGAGAACTCATTTTAAGTAACCTGGACTAAATAATTTCAACTATAGAGAGCTTTTGGGTTACGGAGTTGATTTTAGGCTGCAGCAGGGCATACATCTGTTTCTATTACTAAGCTGTTTTAGATCAATACAATAAATAAACTGTATAATGATGATCTGCTTATGTCACAGTTCAAACATCCATATACACATTTTCTACAGGAACATTTGTTTTTGTGGTTGCTCACAAACACATGAGTGACCATCCTCATTAACTGGCATTTGAAAGGCCAGTGCCAGTCTCACTGTTTTGGCAACAACAGCAGCACAGTGATGCATCATGGGAGGAGATAGCGGTCATCGATTTTCTGCTCACTTCTCCATCATGTCCTCTTGTTACCTCTGTGTCAGGTCAGGTGTGAGGGGGTGAGTCTGCCCTGACACAGGTCTAACCAGATCTGCTCTGTTCACTTGTTCAGATTAATATACCGAGCATTTATTCAAATTTGTCGCTTTATGAAAGGCTTGTGTTGTGTTTACACAGGTGTGTCCTCATCCTCATTTTACAGATAAATTTGCATCTGAGCTTGAGTTGATACATCCTGGTTTTAGACAGTGGTTACACTTAAAGGTATTCATTTTAGTTGTTTATTTAAATATTAACTGAATTTGGAGAGCAAGTCAGTTTAGAATTAAAATAGACTTGAACAAAAGCATAGTTTCTTTAGCCTACTTAGATGTTTGTGTTTGACTGAAAAAAATACTCTTAACTCTCATCCTTAACCAATAAAAAGTTTTTTATAGAGCTTTTAGGGCACGCCACAAGCAGTTACAGAATTCTAACGTTGATGTAACAAAGGCTAATGTTTTTCAGCATTACTTTCAAGCAGTATATTTCTGATTTTGGCTATTTTTATATAATTGGTTGATTTGTGCAAATGGGTGTTCTACAGACTTTGCTTATGTGCTTTTAATGATAAAAGAATCAGAAATGTCTTACGATAGAGCTGGAGGAGTCTCACCTTTGTTTAGGGCCTAATATAGCGACTTTTGTCTTTTCGAGATTAAAAAGTATAATTAAAGGTGATCCAGGTTTTTCTAACTATAATTTAACTCAAATTGAATTGAAACAATTTTCAAATCTTTATTTTCTCTTGTATCTCTAGAATAAACAAATGTTATATCAAACAACTGTCTGTCTTCTTGTGTTTGTGGTGAAGTTAAAACAGTTGGAACAATGCAGGTAATGTTTTTAATCTTGTTTTCTGTCAAACACAAGAAAACATTGAAGACATTCTCTGAAAACAAACAACAGAGTAGCTGAATGTCACAGCGGATAATGCGGCTCTGACAGCTTCGTGCTGAAAAGTTTGAATTGGACGACTGTTGTTATGTTACATTTGTGTATTAGGCCAAGATGACTTTTATGCATCAAAACACCGAGCACACGGCGTGATTGTTTGTATGTGCGGCATTCAAATAAACGTGTTAGCAAAACAGAAAACCAATACCAGGATGAGATTGAATTGGCACAAGAAAAATGTTTGCAGCCAACAGACTATACAGAGAAGGACGGTGAAGCAACAGTGTGAAATGACTTTGATAATTACATTTCTTTTAGTTATTTTAATACTGCTTTTTACATTTCTGTGCAGAGTTCCTCGCTTTTGTTGAGCCTCTTTCACCTTGACCACAGACGACTTCTCAACCATTTATTTGCACGGCTAAATGTTTTTCAACTTTTCCGTTTTTAAGACATTTTCTCCTGCAGTCACCATATCTGTTCTTGATCAAAAAATACTCTTAAACATCATCAGTTTAGCTATGACAACTCAAATATTATGTCCTTTGTGACAAGAATATTTTCAGTCTTTGTCCACTCCTGACAATTGTACAGCTGGCTCATATTGGCTGAATGTTTACAGGGACCTCTTTGTTAAAAACACAAAAGAGAAGATGTTGAGTCTGAATAGAAGCCTCATTTTATTCAGCGCAATTCAAACTGAGCGGTCGCCTCCTTTTGGTGCGGTTTCTGAGGTAATCTACAATTACTGAGTTGTTCATGTAATTTCATAGTGTTTGTGTTTGTAAATAAAAAAAAAAAAGGGGGTATTTTTTCACTCCTTCACCAAGGCTGAGACACAAAGACACTCGACAGATCTAAAAATGATCACTGAGCAAAGTCATGGTCCATGTTATAGAATATGTAACAGACAAGAGACAAGAAAAATCCTGTTATAAATATCTTTTCGTTTCACCTGAGCAGACACTTGATTGGTCACTTGTTTATGAAAGGAGGTTACACCACAATAAAAGTCAGAGGCCTGCAACTAAAAGGGGACTTACTGTGTATAATAAGCAAAAGTTTACTCAGAATTGTGTTTGAAAGTGATTCATGCATGTGTGAGTTTTGTTCTGCAGCTTTCCTGTTTTCATTTACCCCAATCTTCCCTTCTTTAATTTGTGATTAGGGCTCAAAATAGTCACACATGACTTTCTAAAAAAACAAAAAAAAAGTAGTTCAAAACTTGTGTGTGTTACATTTTTACACTGAAGAGGTTTATCAGTTCTGCAGTTTGGATTTGTTTCTATATCTTAGTGGTTCTAGATTTTTTTCTTTTTACAATGAACAAAATGTGAATTACTGGCCAACACTATTGATCTATTGGAATAGAACTGATAATGTGTCAATTCAAAGTTGTGTTGCCTGTCAAAATACAAAGTGACATATACATTTTTATCCTTTGGTCACATTCTTTTAAACAAATTCTCGATATCCTTTTTTTTAACACCACTTGTAAGAAATAAGTTTTGAATTCATTATTATTTTGTGTTTATCCCATTGTGTCCATGTTGTTAACCATTTGTGTTATTAACCACAATGAGCCTCACATGTGCACACCTCTCTCTGCTCACACAAAGTGCTTAGGACAGTGTCTGAACCCCGTTGTGTGCGTTAGTGTGTGTTAGGCTCGGCGTGCGTTGCCAAATATAATTAGGACTTCCCAGGGCCACTTCCCACTGGCTCACTCAGCGGGGGTTGATTGGGAGAAAATAAGGGCACATTCACTGGACTATAAAAAGAACTGTAAACAATCCCACATCCGAGAGAAACAAAGCTGTGTGTGGATATGAGCTGTGGTGTCGCTCACCTGCTCTGGATAAGTTGAGCTGTGGTTGTTCACCTGCTCTGGGTAAGTTGAGCTGTGGTTGTTCACCTGCTCTGGGTAAGTTGAGCTGTGGTTGTTCACCTGCTCTGGATAAGTTGAGCTGTGGTTGTTCACCTGCTCTGGATAAGTTGAGCTGTGGTTGTTCACCTGCTCTGGATAAGTTGAGCTGTAGTGTTGTTCACCTGCTCTGGATAAGTTGAGCTGCTGTTCACCTGCTCTGGATAAGTCTGCAGTTACTGACAACTTTATTAAAATATTTTGATCTAAATCTCATTTTGAATTCATGATACAAGCATGTCTTGTACAATTGTCATTCAGCAGAAGAGTTGCAAAGGACGTTGACCGAAACAGATTTTACATTCTCAGATGTTGGTGTGTATACTAAACAGGCTGTAGTGCAGAAGTATGGTCACCTGCCTGAACCACCTTGGCTGTGGTGGATAATTAAGCCCATATAGTCGCATCAATATGCATGCTGGATATGAAGGCACATTTATATAATGGTGTGCGTCCAGCGTGTGATAATTACCCACAAGGCAGTTGGCTGGTAATGGCACTTTATTTCTCCCATCAAGATTCCTCTCAGTGCTGTCCCATTTGTGGCTTATTGATTAAGCAAAATGAGAGTCTGAGCTGCAGCAACTTTCACAAAGGTTACAAGTGGAGCACTGCTGAGCATAAGTAATGATCAGATGTCTGCATGTGTAAGACTCTTCTTGTGTTTGGCTTGTCACTGAAGTGAAAAGATTAGATGAACAGAATAATAGTACTTCTATATTTATAGCACTTTTCACAGATACAGATCACAATGTGCTATACAGAAAAGTTAAAAGCAAAACACATGATTGAATGTATTTTTCTTGGACATGAGTTAGAGAGAGAGAGAGAGAGAGAGAGAGAGAGAGAGAGAGAGAGAGAGAGAGAGAAAAGCCAAAAAAATCTGACTGCAACATTTATTTTAAATTGCATATTAAGTACATTTCACATAAGACACTTCAGCTGTTTAGTTCCGTGGGACATTGTATATTCAAAGGCTGTTTCCTCAAAATGCATTCGAGTTCATTAATACTACCTTCTAAAGTAGCTCCTACATACAACACAATTTTTTTTGGCTTTGTTGATATCTAATTCTAAGCCCCATTTATCAAAGCTTCTTGTCTTACAGTGGGACGAGGACAAAAAGACAAATAATTCTAATTAATCAAACTGTATAGGGTGAATGTTTCTCAATTCAACAGAGTGCTAATAATTGTACTCAGACACTTTCTACTAATGGATAACCTTACCGATTCTGTTCTATGGGCAGAGTTCTTTTCACACATCACAAATGTCCAAAATGTTTTCTGTTTCATTGAATGTTCTGTGGTCTCTTTTGCCTTATTCAGAGCATTAACATAATTTTATAATTCTAAAGCCATTCACTCTTTTCTGCTGCCAGTCTACTTAAGCTTTATTGAGTTATTTCAAAGCAGCAGATTTAATTGTCATTGTTTAGTTAATGACTACAGTTAGCGTAATTAATGCACTATTGCTAAAAGGAAAGCTATTTTTGATGCTCAGTGAAAACATAAAAAGTCTTTGCTGAATGCACCTGAACAAGAGATGTAAAACGCTTTCAGGTTGCTGATGTAGAGGGTCCTTGAGCAGTCTTGCTTATTTACCTGATTTAGATGGGAATTAAATGTGTTAATGTTGCTCATAACTTGAATTTGCAGTTTGTTTACCCCAAAGTGATTCTTGTGTTTTAATCTTTCATTATTTCTTCCTTCATGCAGCATGTTTGAAAACTTATTCACTCAGCTACTTGAAACAGGTTTACATTTTTTCAAGGTTTTTAGACACCATGTTTTATCATTGGGATTTATGCACAATGTATAAATGACATTAGGAAGTAAATGCTAACGAGAGGTGAGATATTGTGCTGAATGGGTTTATGAAGCAGTTGTGTATTAAAAAGGTTGTGTTATCTTTCAAATTTCAGTGGGTGTGATTAACAAACTATTTGGGCCAATCAGGGACATGCTTCGTCTCCTGTGTGTAAAGCGACATGGCTGCTTAGGACAAAAAAAAATTATGGAAAAAATATCCCGTGAAATTGAAAACCACTGCAGATTTCTACAGAATCAACAAAAAACAATTTGAATGTGAGGTGAGTGAAGTTAGATTTAGGTCTAAATGACAGACAACCAATCAGCTCCTTTGTTTCATGTGTGTTAGGCAAATAAACTCATCTTATTGGCCAGGAATTGAGGAATTTATCTGACACGCAAGCAGGGAGACAGGTGACCAGACTCACTCTTTTCAATTTACTGAAGCATGGACTCTGAATCCCAGGTGGGAATGCATGTGTGAGAAAAAGGTGGTGCGTTGTATGGTTTTACCTGCGTGCATGAGAAAGAAGGTGGTGTGCTGTATGATTTTACCTGCGTGTGTGAGAGAGAATGTAATACGCTGTATGATTTTACCGGTGTGCGTTAAAGAGAATGTGATGCGCTTTAAGATTTTACCTGCGTGTGTGAGAGAGAAGGTGGTGCACTTAGAGGGAATGTAGTGCGCTGTTAGATTTGACCTGCGTGCGTAAGAGAGAATGTGGTGCGTTGTATGATTTTACCTGCGTGCGTGAGAAGGTGGTGTGCTGTATGATTTTACCTGCGTGTGTGAGAGAGAATGTAGTACGCTGTATGATTTTACCGGTGTGCGTTAAAGAGAATGTGGTGCGCTTTAAGATTTTACCTGCGTGTGTGATAGAGAAGGTGGTGCACTTAGAGGGAATGTAGTGCGCTGTTAGATTTGACCTGCGTGCGTAAGAGAGAATGTGGTGCGTTGTATGATTTTACCTGCGTGCGTGAGAAGGTGGTGCGCTGTATGATTTTACCTGTGTGAGAGAGAAGGTAGTGCGTTGTATGATTTTACCTGTGTGAGAGAATGTGGTGCGTTGTATGATTTTACCTGCGTGAGAGAGATGGTGGTGTGTTGTATGATTTTACCTGCGTGTGTGTGAGAGAAGGTGGTGCGCTGTATGATTTTACCTGCGTGCGTGAGAAGGTGGTGTGCTGTATGATTTTACCTGCGTGTGTGAGAGAGAATGTAGTACGCTGTATGATTTTACCGGTGTGCGTTAAAGAGAATGTGGTGCGCTTTAAGATTTTACCTGCGTGTGTGATAGAGAAGGTGGTGCACTTAGAGGGAATGTAGTGCGCTGTTAGATTTGACCTGCGTGCGTAAGAGAGAATGTGGTGCATTGTATGATTTTACCTGCGTGCGTGAGAAGGTGGTGCGCTGTATGATTTTACCTGTGTGAGAGAGAAGGTAGTGCGTTGTATGATTTTACCTGTGTGAGAGAATGTGGTGCGTTGTATGATTTTACCTGCGTGAGAGAGATGGTGGTGTGTTGTATGATTTTACCTGCGTGTGTGTGAGAGAAGGTGGTGCGCTGTATGATTTTACCTGTGTGTGTGAGAGAGAAGGTGGTGCGCTGTATGATTTTACCTGCGTGCGTGTGAGAGATGGTGGTGTGCTGTATGATTTTACCTGCATGCGTGTGAGAGAAGGTGGTGCGCTGTATGATTTTACCTGCGTGCGTGTGAGAGAAGGTGGTGCGCTGTATGATTTTACCTGCGTGCGTGTGAGAGAAGGTGGTGCGCTGTATGATTTTACCTGTGTGCGTGTGAGAGAAGGTGGTGCGCTGTATGATTTTACCTGTGTGAGAGAGAAGGTGGTGTGCTGTATGATTTTACCTGCGTGCGTGTGAGAGAAGGTGGTGCGCTGTATGATTTTACCTGCGTGTGTGAGAGAGAAGGTGGTGTGCTGTATGATTTTACCTGCGTGTGTGAGAGAGAAGGTGGTGTGTTGTATAATTTTACCTGCGTGCGTGAGAGAGAAGGTGGTGTGTTGTATGATTTTACCTGCGTACATGAGAGAGAAGGTGGTGCACTGTATGATTTTACCTGCGTGCATGTGAGAGAAGGTGGTGCGTGTATGATTTTACCTGCGTGTGTGAGAGAGAAGGTGGTGTGTTGTATAATTTGACCTGCGTGCGTGAGAAGAAGGTGGTGTGTTGTATAATTTTACCTGCGTGTGTGAGAGAGAAGGTGGTGTGTTGTATAATTTGACCTGCGTGCGTGTGAGAGAAGGTGGTGTGTTGTATAATTTTACCTGCGTCCGTGAGAAAGAAGGTGGTGTGTTGTATGATTTTACCTGCGTGCATGAGAAAGAAGGTGGTGTGTTGTATGATTTTACCTGCGTGCATGTGAGAGAAGGTGGTGCGTGTATGATTTTACCTGCGTGCGCGAGAGAAGGTGGTGTGTATGTGTGTTTTAAATGTACATGTGTGTGTGAAGCTTAGCGTGGCGCCTGCCCCATCTCCTCCACTGGGCCGTGGAGAACAAAGCCGTTCCATTTGCAGCGCGGCGGTGGAGCCTGCAGGGAGAAGCCTGATCATAATTAGCTGAATGATGAGGCTTGGCGGCGCGCTGCACAGCAGGCCTGTGGCAGCTCCCGCTCTAGCCATTTTATACTCTTCTCTTTTGTCTATTTCAGGACCTTTCCTTCGATTCATTATCACTCGCGAGCTGCATATTTCTCACAATCTTTTTGCTTTTATCATTTCTGCTCTTCATTACTTTCCTTGAATCTGACTCAGTCCATTTCCCTGGTCTGTCATACACTGCTTTAATCTTTGCCGTTAGCTCAGAAGTTGAAAAGAAGAAGCGATGGGACAAGAGTGACTTTAAACTGTCATGCTCAGGATCAGACCCAGACGTTCATTTGCATAATCATCCGCCAATGTGTCAGTGCAGATTGAGAAATGTGAGCCGTGCGCACAAAGACGTCTGATAATTGGCTGCATTCAACAACTCATAACTTATTAAGCGCTTCTTGATTAACTGTACAACACAAGCAGTTTCTTGTCCTGTTGCTATTTCACGTATTTGCACCTTTGGAATGCAAATCATCTTGTTTTTCCTCTTCCATTATGACGAAAAATCAGGCCTATAAAGAAAGTGAGACTGCTGAATGTTTTGCCATTATATTATCGTAACTCTTCATATACTGACTGTGGAGTTAAAGTGGACCTCTTCTATCCTTGTTACCCAAGTGTTGACTATTCTATCATCATGATGTTGAGATTATTAATGACATCTGTTGTGAACAAAACGTGGCGGCTCTCCTCTTTCAGACACTGTACTCAGAGGCAGCTCGCACATGAAAGCACCGGGTGTAAAATGATCCGACTTGTGTTGCTACGCTGCATCTGTTGAGCATCTGCATGGAGAGGGCAGCCATTAGGAACTCTGCAGGGCGCCCATAGCTCATGAAACAGCATTCAACTTTGTCAAATAAACCTGTTTTATGTTACAACTCACAAGGATGTTTGCTGATTCTTCATGTTCACATAATAGTGCTTCTGTGTGCATTGTAAATTTAATTAACAGCTTGATTGTTCGCTGTTTGAGGGCGTAAAGATCCTTTGATCTCCAGAATAAACAAACAGGCCAAAAGGGCTCATATCAACAAATGAATTTCTGCTTTTGATTCAAAAAACTCGGTTCACGAAATACACTGTTGATGCCTTAAAATCCTATGGCCTTAAAATGGAGGTGGCTTAAGGCAAAGTTAAGTCTGATTTTTTATTTATTTATTTTTTTAAGTTTAGATATTAAATAATATAAAAAACATGTGGCAAATATATTTAATTTAATATCAAACCTAAATATTTTGTTTAGGTTTGGATTAGGGCTGGGCGATCTGGGATAAAATAGAATCATGATTTTTTTTCTTTCGCATATTGATCAATCTCGCTTTTCGATTCGATTTTGTTTAACCTTTGGAAAACCAAATGAAAAATGCCATTCATCAACATAAGCAAAACAAAAAAATGTATTCTGTCCCATTTATTCGATTTTTTTTTTAAACTTTATAAATTTGACTTGCTCCAAACTACACATTTTTACTGAAAAAAGATTGATTGATTGAAAGATTGGTTTTCGATTTTTCGATTCAAAACCTGTCACTATATTTGGCTCTTGATTTTTCTACTAATGGTCCAGTCCTAGTTTGGATATTAAATTATATTTAAAAAACATGTGGCAAAGAGCAACATTTCTGTAGATACAATTTCTCCTTCAACAAAAATAATAATTAAATATTTATAATATCTTAGTACTGTAAAAGACATTCTAGAATGTGAGTAAAGGGCAACAATCCATTTTTCCTATTGATAACATTGTATTTTGCCATGATATATCTAAAAGGTGAATTTCACTTACATTTTTGGTGATTAGTGGCTATTCTCTTTTGGCTTTAAAACAATCTTAATTTTGGCTGCCCTCCATTCATGTTAAATATAAAAGGCTTGTAGAATATTGTGATGTGAACACAAACTATATCGTAATACATTTTTAATGTGTCAGTAACATACCACTTGCTCTTGACTTGTTAGGAGAACCATATCTCTGATCATGGGCGTATTGGTCATTACTTCCTGGTCGATGTGCCTCAGCCTCCCTCCTCCCAGGCTCCTCTGCTGCAGATCTGCTGCACACCACCAGAACGCACACAGGCAGATGGCAGCCCCTCGGTGCCAGGGAAAGCATGTGAATTAAAGGTTATACCCAGCAGGTTTGAAGACGCGCCAGCCCATCCGCGCAGCAGCAGCGGAGGGTGGAAGAGGTGGGGGAGGGTCCTGGTCCACCTGCCTCCTGGGCGTGAAGACATCTGGCCGGGTTTGTGGAATGATGAGAGCTCCGCTGCCAACCACCTCCATGAGTGCCACCAGTACCACCAGGATGGAGAGGGAATGCCACCAGGACGGAAGGAATGTGCCCAGAGCAGAAATCATCATCTGTTCACTTCTTCAGACGCAAATGAACAAACTGAGGGAGAGCCCTTCTGTCCGCTGGTCTGTCCATACATCTGGGGAACTGCAACAACAATATACTTCAAGCTATTCTTCATTCATTTTATATTTTCTTTTGGAGTGGGTGACTGGAGTCTATCCCAGTGACTTTAGGCCTTAGATGGGGGAACACCATGGACAGTGACCAACTCATCACAGTGTTAGCACTAGAGACAGACACAGACAGTCAATCATTCACACTCTTATTGGGAAATATTAAAGTGGTGCCACCTCCAGAGACAGAGCCCAAGATAACACAGGGAGAACATGTAAACCCAGAGAGATCATAAGAGTTTGAATTGTACCAACACCACCGGATTCAAATCCATGAGCTCTGTGCGTTAAAGCACAGAGCTCATGGATTTGAAGGTTGAACAATAACACTCTGTTATTGTTCAACCTTAAGCTATTGCTTCAAGTAATTATATCTTTGGGATAAGACAATCCTCTTTTGTCACGATTAGATGGGTCACTATTTTGATATATTTGAATTTTGTCTCACAAGAACAATCTACTTTTTCTGTAATTTTGCTGTAGCATATTTTGGATGATAGTGAATCGTTGTTTAAACCAGTAAGGTATGGCAATTACAATACTAAAGGTTTTATTCATTATTGTGGTGTCATAAGTCTAGATGGTTGGCAAAAGACAGTTAAGAAAATCTTGAAATCATGCCAAATCACCCTAAGCAAAACAAAAACAAAAGTTCCATCCATCCATCCATTTTCTTCCGCTTTATCCGGGGTCGGGTCGCGGGGGCAGCAGTCTGAGCAAGGACGCCCAGACCTCCCTGTCCACACACACCTCCTCCAGCTCTTCCGGGAGGATCCCGAGGCGTTCCCAGGACAGTCGAGAGACATAGTCTCTCCAGCGTGTCCTGGGTCTTCCCCTTGGCCTCCTCCCAGTGGGACATGCCCGGAACACCTCACCAGGGAGGCGTCCAGGAGGCATCCGGTACAGATGCCCGAGCCACCTCAGCTGGCCCCTCTCGATGTGGAGGAGCAGCGGCTCTACTCTGAGTTCCTCCCGTGTGACTGAGCTTCTCACCCTATCTCTAAGGGAGCGCCCAGCCACCCTGCGGAGGAAACTCATTTCGACCGCTTGTATCCGCGATCTTGTCCTTTCGGTCATTACCCAAAGCTCATGACCATAGGTGAGGGTTGGAACGTAGATCGACCGGTAAATCGAGAGCTTTGCCTTTCGACTCAGCTCCTTCTTCACCACAACGGTTCGATACAGTGACTGCATCACTACAGACGCTGCACCGATCCGCCTGTCAATCTCACGTTCCATCCTTCCCTCACTCGTGAACAAGACCCCGAGATACTTGAACTCCTCCACTTGAGGCAAGGACTCTCCACCCACCTGGAGAGGGCAAGGCACCTTTTTCCGGTCGAGAACCATGGCCTCGGATTTAGAGGAGCTGATCTTCATCCCAGCTGCTTCACACTCGGCTGCAAACCGCCCCAGTGCATGTTGAAGGTCCTGGTTTGATGGAGCCATCAGGACAACATCATCTGCAAACAGCAGAGATGAAATCCTGTGGTCACCAAACCGGACACCCTCCGGACCCTGACTGCGTCTAGAAATTCTGTCCATAAAAACAATGAACAGAACCGGTGACAAAGGGCAGCCCTGGCGGAGTCCAACATGCACTGGGAACAGGTCTGACTTACTGCCGGCAATGCGAACACAGCTCCTGCTCCGGTCGTACAGAGACCGAACCGCCCTGAGCAAAGGGCCCCGGACCCCATACTCTCGGAGCACTCCCCACAGGACACCACGAGGGACACGGTCGAATGCCTTCTCCAAATCCACAAAGCACATGTGGACTGGTTGGGCAAACTCCCATGAACCCTCGAGCACCCGATGGAGAGTGTAGAGCTGGTCCAGTGTTCCACGGCCGGGACGAAAACCACACTGCTCCTCTTGAATCCGAGGTTCGACTATCGGTCGAAGTCTCCTCTCCAGTACCCTGGAGTAGACCTTACCGGGGAGGCTGAGGAGTGTGATTCCTCTGTAATTGGAACACACCCTCCGGTCCCCCTTCTTGAACAGAGGGACCACCACCCCGGTCTGCCAATCCAGAGGTACTGTCCCAGTTTGCCACGCGATGTTGCAGAGACGTGTCAGCCAAGACAGTCCCACAACATCCAGAGACTTGAGATACTCAGGACGGATCTCATCCACACCCGGAGCCTTGCCACCGAGGAGCTTATTGACAACCTCAGTGACTTCAGCTTGGGTGATGGGTGAGCCTCCCCCCGAGTCCTCAGTCTCTGCTTCCTCATCGGAAGACGTGGCAGTGGGATTGAGGAGACCCTCAAAGTATTCCTTCCACCGTCCAACAACATCCCCAGTTGAGGTCAGCAGCTCTCCACCTGCACTGTAAACAGTGCTGGTGAAGCACTGCTTCCCCCTCCTGAGGCGTCGGACGGTTTGCCAGAATTTCTTTGAGGCCGACCGATAGTCCTCCTCCATGGCCTCCCCGAACCTCTCCCAGTCCCGAGTTTTTGCCTCTGCGACCGCTCGAGCCGCGGCACGCTTGGCCTGCAGATACCTGTCAACTGCCTCAGGAGTACTACAAGCCAACAAGGCTTTGTAGCACTCCTTCTTCAGCCTGACGGCATCCCTTACTTCCGGTGTCCACCACCGGGTTCGGGGATTGCCGCCACGACAGGCACCCGAGACCTTGCGACCACAGCTCTGGGCGGCCGCATTGACAATGGAGGCTGAGAACATGGTCCACTCAGACTCAATGTCCCCAGTCTCCCCCGGGAGCTGGGAGAAGCTCTCCCGGAGGTGTGAGTTGAATGCCTGTCTGACAGAGGACTCGGCAAGACGTTCCCAACAGACCCTCATGATACGTTTGGGTCTGCCAAGTCTGTCCGGCTTCCTCCTCTGCCAGCGGATCCAACTCACCACCAGGTGATGATCGGTTGACAGCTCCGCCCCTCTCTTAACCCGAGTGTCCAAAACACGCGGCCGAAGGTCAGATGACACGACGACAAAGTCGATCATCGACCTCCGGCCTAGGGTGTCCTGGTGCCACGTGCACTGATGGACACCCTTGTGCTGGAACATGGTGTTCGTTATGGACAGACTGTGGCTAGCACAGAAGTCCAATAACAGAACACCGCTCGGATTAAGATCGGGGGGGCCATTCCTCCCGATCACCCCTCTCCAAGTGTCACTGGCGTTGCCCACGTGGGCGTTGAAGTCCCCAGCAGAACAATGGAGTCCCCGGTGGGTGCACTGTCCAGTACCCCTCCCAGGGACTCCAAGAAGGCCGGGTACTCTGCACTGTTGTTTGGCCCGTAGGCTGCCACAACAGTGAGAGACCTGTCCCCGACCCGAAGGCGCAGGGACGCGACCCTCTCGTCTACCGGGGTGAACTCCAACACATGGCGGCTGAGCTGTGGGGCTATGAGCAGGCCCACACCCGCTCGCCGCCTCACACCATGGGCAACCCCAGAGAAATGGAGCGTCCAGCCCCTCTCGAGGGTAATGGTTCCAGAGCCCAAGCTGTGCGTGGAGGTGAGGCCGACTATATCTAGTCGGAAACGCTCAACCTCCCGCACCAGCTCAGGCTCCTTCCCCGCCAGCGAGGTGACATTCCATGTCCCCAGCGCCAGAGACCGTGCGCATGGCCTGGGTCGTCCGGGGACCTCTCCCCGACCACCGCCCAAAACACACTGCACCCGACCCCTATGGTCCTTCCTGCGGGTGGTGGGCCTGCGGGAAGGTGGTTCCACGTTGCCTTTTCGGGCTGGGCCCGGCCGGGTCCCGTGGGCTAAGACCCGGCCACCAGGCGCTCGCCTGCGAGCTCCCACCCCAGGCCTGGCTCCAGGATGGGGCCCCGGTGACGCCAATCCGGGCGACGTAACGAACTTCCGTGTTTTTGTCGTCATAGGGCTTTGTGAACCGCACTTAGTCTGACTCGTCACCTAGGACCTGTTTGCCATGGGAGACCCTACCAGGGGCATAAAGCCCCCGACAACATAGCTCCTAGGATCATCCGAGCACTCAAACCCCTCCACCACGTTAAGGTGGCGGTTCAAGGAGGGGAAAAAAAAAAAACAAAAGTTGACACAACATAAAATAATAAGGCAACCAATTGCGAAGCCTTTTTGAGTTTATTAAACTAATAGGAATTGTGTTGAGCCAACTGGTAAACTTAAGTGAATTCCATGTATCTATACTGTTTTGGTAAACTTTTCTGAATAAGTAAGAGGTAATAGAAAATTAGCCTTTTTAGGATGATAAGAACAGTTAGGCTGCAACAAGCATTTTTTTCTCTGTGACTCCCAGTACTCAAACTAATATTGTTCATTCATACACTTATTTTTAGACCAAAATGTCTGATAAAAATCTCATCTGCACCACTAGACTCACTATGAACCTGTCCACTTTCCCAAACGCACCTAGAACTGATCCTAAAAAAACTGCCCGCTCCCTTTTCACCTTCCCATACTTTCTCTACATGAAAAATCTTTAGATCTTCATCCCCAACCTTTCAGATTCTGTCTGCGGTTGCCAGGTTTGTGCAGCGTTGCCAGGTCAGCCCAAATCTGTAGATCTTGACTGGAACAGACATGTCACTGTTGAAGGCTTAACAATACAGCCTGTCTCAAATCTGCCCCTAATTCCTTCCCAATATGTTTCCCCTTGTTTGCTTTAGCTGGCAGCGAAGGCTCGGCATTAGCGGCCCGAGTAGCTTCACAGATGTTGCGGCGTATTCCTGGATCTCAATCAGGCAGCAGTACGTGTTACGGCCACCTTGGGGAGCCAGTAATGATTGGAAATGCAGCGAGCCCATCGTAATGAATGCATACAGAATGTTGGATTGCATGCATTTAAGTCGCCTGTAGGTGCTAATGGTATATTGACTATTACTGATGACATGAAAGTCCACGCTCAGGAGAAAAGGGAAATTGTAAGATCATTTTAAATGTTTTTCTTGTGCTCAGTGATGGATCATTACTGACAGCTTGGTTGTTACAACACCAGTGGCCGTCAAGTGAACTGCGTTAGTCTGTGAGAGCCAAATACATCTAAAGGTAGAACAGAAGGTCACGTCTGGAGCTGGGCAGCAAGTTGTTTTACACACAGTGCATCTGTTTTGACCAAAGATGGAGAGATATGGTTTTGATTTGCACTGGACAAGGCATTTAAGATATAACAGGTGGACATTGGACTACTGGGAAGTAATGCCTTTTTAGGCTGAA
This sequence comes from Mugilogobius chulae, assembly GCA_038363315.1. Lineage (NCBI taxonomy): Eukaryota > Metazoa > Chordata > Actinopteri > Gobiiformes > Gobiidae > Mugilogobius > Mugilogobius chulae. Next base: position 30,261,511 of record CM076408.1, read on the forward strand.
AATCATTCATTATTTTGTTGAAAATCTGTACATTTTAAGTTTGGGGAAAGTAAGTCTTCTTGCTTGTTTTCCAGTATGGCTGGACCAAACTGGTTTAACAGAAAAAAGTGTCGTCTAATGGCTCTAAAAGTTCAAATTGTGGCAAGCTTTTGTCTTTGTAAGTCACAAGCACTTAGATGGAGGTACTGTACTGCTTTTTTTTTTTTTAACATTTTGATGGAATTTGTTTGCTAAACTATTTAGTCTACTTGTGTTTTGCACACCAAATGTATTGACTGTAAAACACTGCTTATCAAGCAAGAGAGCACACTTTGCACATGGATTAATCACAATGAAATTGAAATTACATTTGAATGAACTCATGATAGCTCTTGTCTTATTCTGCATTAACAGGTCACCTGTACAAACATATTAGACCCATTTCAGTTTTTTGTCAACTCTGCTGCACATGTAAATGTGAACTCTGAAATTATATTTTGTTATCATTGCAAATCAATGAAATTACTGTTAAATATTTCTCTCAAATGGCACATAGATGATGTCAATAGTCATGTTAGGTTCTGCATTTTATACTGCATTTCTGCATTTTGTTGCTCTTTCTGTCGAAGAATGCAGGTAACTGAGAGAAATGAAATATTACTCAAATGTAGATGCTTACAGGCCCACAGTTTGCTCTTTCCACTCAACAGCAGCTTAAATTGTTTCATCATACACTGATGCTTGTAGACCTACTTGCAGTCTAATTGCTATAACATACAGAGGCATGTTTAGTGATGGCGGAGGGTGCTGCTTGAAACAGTGCCTGAGCCTAACCTCTGACCTCTGCACGACAAAGGCCAAACCCATTAGTGATTTAAGAGTGAAAGCAGACCGAGGTGTTAATGGGTTCTCTAGAGCAGTGCACGTACTGCTGCTGTGTGGCTGTCAGCGAGTGATACTTGTTTTACAGTTGGAGCATTCATTTCACCTACACACACTCTTATACACACCACACACTGTTTTGAACCGGCTGCTCCTTCAGCTGCTGTTCTCTGACCTATCTATACATCCTCCTACACTTAGCAACACCATGTAGCCAGGACACATGCTGCTCTGCAGAGGTGAAACTAGATTAATTCAATAGAAGAAGCCCATGTATATGTGTGTGATTCAATAACATGACATTTATACAGTTACAAGCACATAATTAACTACTCATAATTAAATACAGTAATGTGATGTTAGGCTACAGTGCATTGTGCATAAGACAATTGGCCAATATCATATCGTATATCGAGATACAAATGGTAAACGCAGACAGACATATGGCTACTTTTTACCATTTCTGTCTGAACACTCCTAATCCTTGAACAAGAGCAATCTAAAGATGGAGACTCTGAATAAGATGTGAAAGGTGGCAGCAGAACGTGAAACTATACCATAAAATAACTGAAAAAAGTAGGTACAGATTTTATGAAGCCACTGTTAAGATGCCCTAGCTATCTTAACAGTTATTCCTAATGTTCTTTTTGCTATAGATTTTGTTGTGACTTACACTTAGATTTGTGATGTTTTCTCACTCTTTCCTACTGACACTGTACTTGAATATTGGTGATGCTCCTGAGAAATAAATAATGTGACATCATCTTGAGTCTTGTCAGTTTGTCAGAGCTATATTAATCCCCTGATCGATGTTTACCCCAGTTCATGCTCAAGTTGCTAGGATAGACAATCTCAAGAGTTCACCTGAGTGACAGCGTATAACTTCTTTTTACAGACACAATCACAAGTGTATTTCAGGTTTATCTGTAAATGATCTTACCACTCCACTCTTTAATCCCACACTAAAGCCCTTCACTTTGCTACTGTCCACTTTTCCGAGCACTCTGCCATTGTTCCACTGTCTCTGTGAAAGCACTCAGACTTCTTCAGTGTTATGTGAAGCTTTGGAAACAGGGAATGACAAATAGATGGACAGCCTGACTGTGATGGGAGCTGGACTGATTTGTGTTAAGGATGATGAATTTTAAAGACGTTTTGCTGGTGGAAAGAACTCGGATTGTCAGTAAAAACAGTGGATTTGGGACGTACTGCTGTTTGAAATCTCCCACAGAGCCGCGTGTTGCTTTTGACTCATTTGCATATCTTCTCTGTCATTGTTTATGCGGCGTCAGACACAAGCTCGGGCGACTTTAGCAGCAATAGTGTTATTTTTTAATGTGATTGAAACATGGCTGACCCCGCCTGAGGCTTGTTTGTTCACACATATGAAGCTTTCCATCAGATCCTGAACCATGACGTCCCAGTGTCTGTAAACAGCCCCCGTAGCACTGTTCTGTCTGTGAGCATCAGCACTGGCACTGCCATGTCTGTCACCAACACAGGAGCCTGCAGGCCAAGACAGCTTACACACAATATGGAAGAGCTCTCATGTTACAATGACGGTGATTATACCCATTAACAAACAGCAAGGAAGCAGGGCACAAAAGAAATGTGAAAAAACACAATGGCCTTAAATAAACATGTTATGGTGGGATCATTATAAGTGTAAGTACTTTTTCTTTGGCATGTTTTCTTTTAAGACTACAGTAAAAACATGTGTGCAATCAACTGTTTGCAGAGGGAATCTTCACAGAAATTAGCTTGTGGTTTGTTTGTAGCTAACAAATAGTTAACATTCCCTCTGTGAAAGATTGTATTAGAAACTAACCTTTCCAAAACTTTTAGGAAGCCAGCTTTCAAACCTTACAGCAAACAAACATTAAAGTGCATATGACAGGCTAGACTACATTTGTAGTAAAACATGGTAAACATCATTATGATTAAAATTTCTCTAAACATTTAGCTTCTTTTACTTAATTTGATTGTTTAAGTTTATTATCGTCTTTTGTCCAGTAAATATGACATATGTGTAGAGAAATTCACAAATGTTACCTAGCAACCACATTGTAAATCTGGGCCAAAATCAACATAAATAACACAGGCGTCACACTCACTTTCATTGTGTTAAAGCTAAAACTGTGTCAGTTGTGTGTAAATTGTCTTTGCTTTTTGGTGCTTTTTGACGACACATGTGAAGGGTTTCTGTTTTAGAACTTAAATTACTTCCTGTAATTGGCTACTTTGTGATTTTTTTACAGTAAAATTAGGATAAAGATTTATTACAGACTATCACACTAAACTAAGTCAAAATTCGAAAAATGTCATAATCTGTTATATGTTCTTTAATGATTGTCACAATTAGGCTACGTTTTTGGTCATGGAGATAAACAAACTTAGCTTGCCACTGATATGCTATTACAGGCATGCTGTTATAATGAATTTCATTTGTTTCAGAATGCTTTTCAAATTTTAAAATTGAAAAATACTTTCATCTTACATTTACTGTACAGAATTTAACTCTTGGTATGTTTTAATCACCACTTTTCTAAATATAAAACATATTTATTTAATTACCTTTTCTCTATTTATTCAATTTGATCTAACCCATTCCTCATACTGGTCAACCTTTGTACAGTTGAGTGAATGACACCAGCGTTGACCAATGAAGTGACACGATTTTACCTTAAAAACATAAGAAAAATAGACAGTATATGAATTGTGCCAATAATCACACCCATGATCTGGCACCAAGAAAATCATGATATTTGTTTTTAATTCCATCACATCCATAAGTTTTTGTGTAAAAGTGTTGTCTGACACTGTTGTGATGCCATTGTAAGCAGCAGACTGCAGGTGGGTGGACATTTTCACTGGGTCAACATCTGCTATTGTTGACTTTGTAACTCAAAACTTGAAGAATGACAGTTTAAATAAGACTTGAGAGCTGCTAAAAGTATTCTGATCACACAGTGTTTCCAACTTTTGGCAAACCCACTCTTGTTCTGGTTGTGTATGTGCAGGATGCTTTCTCCCAGAGGTGCAGTAGACACACACATAGTGACAGTTCGCCGTGACAACAAAGTGCTGTAGATTCCAAATGGAGACAGATGATCACACGAGCTTTGAAAATACTTACCTCAATAGCACGCACGATATATTGTACACCTCCAATCCTGCGCCATATGCTGTTTATAGAAGTGCAATACAAAATACATTCATCTTCATCACACAGAAAAAACGACTGTCACTTTGCCCATTTACCTCCATTCTGCAATATAGATCTGGTTTATTGGTGCAAGTTGAATCACACAAATTAGTTTTTATTCTGTAAACAAAGTTGTGCATGCTGTAACTATGAGGGATATTTCTGTGTGTGAATTTGCATGAGATCTCGAGGGGTGCGTTTGGATTATTGGAGAACAAGCTGTTTAAATAAAACTGTTACAAGCAGGAAGCTGCAACAGCAAAATCACATAACATTGAGAAATACAACTGCAGGGACTTGTGTGTTGGACGTGCAAACACTTGGTGAGTGTGAAACATCCCTGGTGCATTTTTATACGTCTTGGCGAGCAAGAAATAACGACTGGATTCTTCAGTGTGCACTGGACTGGGATTTACAGGGCAGACACACAACACAGGTGAGGATGCAGTACCAACTGTACATAGGCTGAAAAATGTTCAAATACAACGATCATAGGGCCTAAAAATAAGCTGCATGCTCTACAGTAATATTGAACATTTTATTAAACATAAATACTTGTAAATAGCCCATAATACTAACTGATGACATTTACAGTGAAAGAGAATTATGGATGAAAATCTGATTTAAAAATATATATATATATTTAAAGGAGCTTTTTCTAATAATGTTTGCATTGAAAGGTTTGTAAAGGGTTTTTCACGCCAACAAAATCCCCAGTCGCTGTCAATAGAGGGGAGCGATGCAGTGTTTGTTCTAGTTGCTTTGGGGTGTAGCAATGTGAAAAAAAAAACATTCACACAAACACAATCCAAACAGCCGAAAATGACAAAACATAAGTTGCATGCAAGTAGTTGTCAAACTCTGACTTTGTTGTTTATAATCTTACCTCACGGAATAAGCTCATCTATTACGCGCCACAGTCCAGACTTCGTACTGCGGTTGCTCCAACTCCTTCATCTTTGTTTTTCTTAGATCAAATCGTAGCCATTCACCTCTGTACTTACGTCCTGTTTGAACCTGTGTAAATAACAACAATCCATGCTCGGCTAAATACTGTTTTTCCACAAGCGTCATTTTCGGTTGTCCGCACGATTTTCCTGTGCACTGTTTTGCACCACGGGCCAATCAAACAGCTGCATATGCGGCAACTGGCAACGCAGACTCTATAAGCAAGTCTTTAAAACCACGACCTCTCCGCGCTCCTCTGACCCCCGACAACTCCATTCACACCAAACCCACGTGAGCTGCCTGTTGGCAAAAGTAGCCAAACCGGTTCAGACGGGCGACCCTCGGTTTGGTGTGAAAGACCCTCAAGATCATGGTCTACGTAGTTTCTGATGTTTTAATGTAGTTTCTAATGTTTTTAGTTGTTACTGAATTTAAACCAAGGAATTTGTTATACTGTATCTGCCCACTACACAATTCTGAGACTTTTGACGATATAAGTGTTACATCCCTTAGTGTTTAACTATGTCACTCTCTTTATTAGCGATAAAACCTAAAAATTCTATAACTGATCACTAGTCATGATTAACTGATTAATCATTGCAGACCCAAAAAACAATAAATCAATAAAACGTGTAATGGTTCTGCACTAAATGTCAACTTCAGCGTAAACTCCCATAAAATAAGAATCTGAGTCATTTGTCTTCTTATTAAATGAACATTAAAGTAGCTGTTTTCTCATTGGTCTCACACATTCCTGCCCTATCAGAGCTGTGATCTGCTCTGCGTCTTGTCCCTGTCGCTGCTCCACTGTACAGGCCTCGTTCCTAATTTGCTGCCGGGACAGAGCCACTGTGCTCTGGCTAGTGTTAAACCTCTGAGTGATAAGGCCCAGGCCTCTGCTCTTTAGCCCCGCCCTCTTCCTAAGCGACCAATGGGCTGTTTTGTTTGAGCCGCTGTAGGTAGACACACATGTATGATGTATGACTTGTCTACAGCCTGACGCCTGACGCTGTGCACTGGACTGGTTCTGCAGTGTGTAACAGATGAAGTGTGTCCACAGGTTGGCCCGGGGCAGGGGTTGTTTAAGGGTTACCAATACAGTGTGCCAGAGATACTCTTCATACGCTCAAACTGAGAAAGCCTGCTGCAAATAGAACTTTTTACATCAGTTCTGCTCACTTATGCATTCCCAGGCTGAGTTTAAAAACACTTCTCACAACATACATGGTCTTTGAGTAAAAGTATCACATAAATAAAAATAATATCTATTTGAAAAAATTGGAGTAAAGGTCACAGATTCTGAATCTTATAAGAGCCAAATATGCTGTGAATTGTTTAGTTGACGACATAAATAATCCTAATTGTTTTTGTTCATATACAGTATTTTTGTTTGCTTTGTTTTACTTTCAACCTCAGACATGCAGTAGAGTAAAAAGTACACCAGTTCTAAAAAACATTTAAAATATATAGAAGTATTTTAGATGCAAATAGGTTTTCTATCCAAAAATACAATCAAAACTAACTCGTGCTAATCAAAACTAACTTAATGCGTTCGAGTGATGCATTCTCTAATCAGATCCTGAAGGGAAAATGTTAAGTAGGATCAAATCAGATTGAAAAGTGCCCAGAGCCTTAAAGCCTCATCGCATTATAGATCTGTTTTTCCTTTGACTGACAGCTGACGGACTGCATGCTCCGTCTATCTTCTCTCCAAAACACGCCTTCAACCTTGAGCTTCAAAAGCCAAAGTGTGGTGCCAGTATCCAAACATTTCCTCTTCAGACAGCATAACTTAGAGCGTCCAGAATCGTAAATCACCGGCTTAGCAATCTCTCCTGTCACAGCCTTCGTGTTGTTTCATTACCGCCTGATGAAGTGGGCCAACGCTTTGAAAAGAGACTGATCTTATTTGGTTTGGCCCAAATTGGCTGACCTATTGATGTCTGTTAATCTTTCATAAATCCTCACACTTGTGCACACGTTTGATCGTACGCAGCTCGTGGACATTTCTGAAGGCTGGAGAAGGCATTGAGAGAGAAATTCTGTTTTATCACAGAATGAGCTGAGCAGCAGGTCTGTTTTTATGCTTTATGTGAAAAGACATTTGAAGTGGCTCATAATACTGTATTCCTGCTTTTAGGATTTAGTTTTATCTTCCCACTCTCTTCCTTGTCTCCTCTGTTCTTGACATGTTCCACTCACCAGAATCCAAACACAATGACCCTCCAATGCTTTCCTTATGAGGAGACTCCCTGCGTCTGTTTTATATCCAAGAGGTGTCATGTGGCTGTTTTTCCTACAAATAGACCCAGTCACTGTATGACCCTGCGTTTAGTTCAGAAAGCTAGTTTTGTTGTTCAGTCCCTGTTCATGCCTTCCTCAAAGGATAATGGCCTGGGTATTTCATGTTTCAGTTTACCTAGTAGTAGCTTAAGTTTAAGTTTCAAGAATTTGTTGAGGGCCTTTGCAAGTCTATTGGAGAATTTCCTTTTTTTTTTCTCTCACGGGCCCTGAGATTCAACTTTTGGAGTTTTATAAATGTTACCACTTCCTAAGCTATTGTTATAAAAATAATACAGAATCACTGTATTGTTTATTTACACTGACCATCTGAAAACATGGAGATGATGATCCAACAGTGCAAATTTGTAAATATCAATACTAACAAAATGCTAACGTGATGCTAGCACCATAGGGCTGTGCAATAAATCCAATTTTATTTTCAGCTATAATTATTGCTGTAGTTGTTTACAAATATGGTGTAATTGTCACGGGGCGAAAGCCCAACCCAATTCACCAATGTCTTATGGGGAGTACACTATCGAATGAGACATACAACCAGGAAAGTATAAAAATATAGTTTATTTAAATGGATAAAAGTTAATTAAAATATGAATAGACTCCTTCTAAAAGCTTAAAGTCAAGACTGCAGGTGCGGGTATCCCTGGGTCGCTGCTGCGGTCGGTGCACTCTCCAAGCGCGCTCTCCAAGCGCGCGCCCGAGCCGAGGATCAGGCCGGGGACCAGGCTACAGGAAGGACAAGGGGCCGTCAGTCAAACATCTAGTGGTCAATATTTAGCAGATCGGAGGCAGGGCATAGAGGCACCGCCATAGACAAGCCCTGCCACCGGAGAGAGGAAAAGGCACTTAGCTGGGCGGAGGGGGGTTGCCGTACTTTCCCCCTCCAGTGCTCCAACGAGGCGTCTGGACAGCAGTCTCCTCCGTGCGCGCCGCTCCAAGACACTGTGCCAAGCGTGCGTCCTCTGCGCGCGTTCTCTGAGCGCTCCCCAAGCGCGCGCCGAGGGTCAGCTGGAGTGGGACAGGTGACCGTCAATAACGTCCTTATGATCAATAATTGTATGGCAAATCGGTTCAGGGCTGGCTTCCTTCACACTTCAATCCAATCCACTAAACAGCACAGCAATTTTGAAGTTGCACCAGCCTTGTACCAACGCCCACAGAGAGAAAGGAAAGGCACTTAGCTGCGCGGAGGGGGGTCGTCGTACTCTCCCCTCCAATGCTCCAACGGTGCGTCTCAGCTGTCCCACTCCAGGTCCTCTTTCCTCCGCCTCGGTCGTGGTCACCTCTGGAAGTCGGGTAGTCCACGGCTGCTCTCGTGTCCCCCAGTCCTCTCCACTCCTCTGCTTACTGCCCTTGCTCCCCTTATTGTCGCACCTCCAGCACACCTGTCCCCAATTAGTCCTCTGCTACACCTCCCCCTCACGTACTCTCACACCCTCTTATGTTGCCCCAAGACAACTGCACCAGTCACCCTGTGACATAATCGTGATCATTAATCGTGACTCCTACGTGAGTTTGTGAGCACTCAGATATTTCCTTGAGTTGAAAAAGTAGATTCCAGACTGTTTGCTACACTTTAACTGTAGAATACATTTACAACAGTTGCACACATTTCATTTGATCTCTTCACTCTCTGCATTTAAGGAGCGCTAATGCTCTGCACTCTGTCAAAGCAAATAACCGTTTAAATAACTGTGATTTCAATTATTCTTTAAATAATCATGATTATTATTTTCATCATAATCGATCAGCCCTAGTACCACCTGTTGTATTGAGCAAACGCTACATCAACAACTTCCATTTAGACTCAGTTGTGACTCGACTTGAGTTAGTTGTGCTTAAAATTTGTAGGTATGATGTGTTGCTGTCTGTATTTATGTTAACTCAACAGCATTTGGTAGTACAGTGGGGCAGGGTTAGGGTAACGCTCTAGCACAAAGGTCTTGCTCGACTCCTGAGCTGACTAAAGACATGTAGAATTGGCACCTCACTTCTTGCCTCTCCCAAAGTTGAATTCAAGTCAAAAGTAATGAATAAAACAATAAACTGTGTTCAGTTAATGAGTATGATTGGCTCAAATAAGACGAATGTCCAAATTGGTGAATTCCCAATCAATATTTTGAATTGAGTTAGTGCTGTGATAGAATGCCAAATCTTTTGAACATCTTTATGGTTGAGGTTGATGTATACATTGCTGTCATTAAATTTCACACGGTTTGAAAGATTTTTATTTATTTATTTTTTAGTTTTTAGAGGCACAGACACAAAGTGATCAAATTCATTGCCACGGTAATGAGATTTGGATATTGGCCGCTGTGATGGCATCAGATGGAGGTTGTATCACAGCCTCATTTTGATGGATGCGGCTGAATGAAGTGACGCGCGCGCACACATGCACCCATACACACACACACACATACGCACACAGTGTCAGTGATGTCTCCAGTTCTGTGCAGTGGCAGCTTCCCAGCCCATCTGGACCCATTTACAGCCCCTCTCACACACCAACATTTGACTTGGCCGTCTTCATTTTTATTGGTCAGCCTTGATTTATAACCATCAAAGTCTGAAATAATTGTCCGACACTGGAATCTTTTATAAGTCATGTTCTGGGGCAAACCTTCAGTGGTGAGGAGAGAAAAAAGAGAAAATGAGCGAAAGCAGAAGGAATGCATGACGTGATGTGTTGAGAAGCAGCAGGCTCCAGTGAGATTTGGTGTGTGTGTTTTTGAACAGGCGCCGGCATGGGCAGCCCTGTGTGCGTGTGCCAGAGGAGTCCACACACTTTGTTTGGACATGAGGCCCTGGATGAAAAACATCTTTGTCAAAGCACAGTTCAGTAACAGGGTTTATACCGGTGTCATGCAAACCAGCACAAAAGTACATACAGCACGCTTCCATAAAAATCTCTTTTCTGTTCAGAGTATAATTAGGTGTGCAGCAGATGTTGTTATTGTCAAATTAACTGCTACATGATCAATTTCAGAAGAGTAATGACATTTAATGAACATTCATATCATAGACAATAATAGTTATCATAATTGAATTAGATGGACAAAGTTGCAACTAGTAGCAAATGTCTGTCATCTCAACAGTTATGTACAGTAAGTGTGTGAGTGTTGGGTTCAGTCTCTCTGACCTCTGACCCCAGGCCTCTTAGACAACTGCCACTATAGAGTAAGGGTCCACTCAAAAGAAGCCTCTACATGACAATCTTTTGTTGGAATATAACAGCTTTTGTGACACACTGTAGTTTGTTACATAATGAGTCAGTAACTTTACAAAGTTTCTGTTTCCTTTTTTCGAGCTGGTCACAAATTTGAAGAAAAGTAGATTGGGAGAAATTTGAACAAATATTCAACCGATGTTAAGACTCAATAATCAATAAAAATACTATCAATATCTTTATCCCTTCAAAGAAGAACGAGACAAACAAAAAGTTGTGCAAAAAAAGTATAGTAAGTAAAAAGAGTATAACCCAGAATCCAGGTCTCAATGTTTTCTAGACACAGCCACCACAAAGTTTTGTAAAATCGGTTACTGCTGTTGGTCCCGAGTTTCACAAAATAATGTTTTTTGTTTTGTTGGTGTCTTTCATTGAATGGTGGATAATTCTCTTGTCTTGCACAGGGACATAACAAATATGGAACACTTCAAAGGAAACGTAGATACAATGAAACGTCAAAACGTATGATGAGCTCTGCCTTTTTTACGTACAAAATCTTAACTTACTTCAGGCCCAATCCTAAACTTGCTTATTTTTGTAACTTGAAGCCAAACTTAAAAAAAGTCCCCATGCAGCTTCAACCAAAATTTGTGATTATTTTACATTTTGGTTTATAGTAACTTATAAATAAAAGGCGTAAAATTGTTCTTATCATACATTTTCGACATTTCGTTGTAGATTACGTTTTCTTCGCTGGGCTGCAAACATGTGCCTCGAACATAAACATTTTGTGATGCTGTATTGAGAATCTTCACACACTTCTGTTGACTCTTTGGGTGGGATCCGTATCACAAGCCCCATCTCCTGCTCAGCTCTTCCAATTATCCTGGAATAAACCCTGAAACTCTATCAGCCAGCAGAGCGAGACACGAGCCAGGCAGCGGGAGACACTCTTTTTTCCCTTCTACCTCCATCTTTTTTTAGTTTTTGGACTGCAGCCTAAAAATGTGCTTGTCGCAGATGTTTGGACAGAAGGTGTTTGCATGCTGTTCGTTTATACGCTGCCATACGGGACGCAGTATGACCACCACAATAACCAGTAAGTAACACTCTCCACGTGCACAACGCCTGGCCAACTACTGCCTTCTGTTTCCCCTGTGGAGCGAGAGGTGCCTTCACTCAGCCGGCCTGACCTAGGAGAAGTCACCAAGCTTTATGAGGCATGTGACGTAAGCTTGTGAAAGAAGAGAACTGTATGTTCTTATCAATACGTGGGTCAAAAAGTATAGCGCTGGTTTTGATCAAGTGTGGAGCTTCACAGTGATGGCACTTGTTGAAATTCCATTACAAACAGCTTTATGGATTAGGAAAACGTCTGAAAATGTCTGATTTACATGTGTTTATTGGACTGAAAACAACCACATTATAATAGCGAGATAGCACATAGCTGGCTAGCACGCAACATGCCTTCAAACTAGAATCAGATTTTTTTTTTATAGGCCTTTGGGAGTTTAGAATGGGAATCTGAACGTCCGTGATCTCCCACTGTGTGAAATCCATTTTGTGTGAAAATCAAACAGATAAAAAATATGTATAAGATCATAGCTAAAAATAATATTTACAAATAATAAATAAAATGATAGAGTTGTAGCCCCAAAGGAGACGATGGAAACCTAGGCAAACACAGGGAGAACATGCAAACTCTACACAGAACCACCATTAGTCAGTGTTTGTTAACATGAGAAACGCTGGATTGTTATTTTCCATCAATTGTCTTCTCTCTTTTCTATAATATGACCCCATGTCTCCACCTTCACTCCCCCTCTCTCCTCTTTTATCCTCACTTCTCCTTTCTCTGATACTTGCTTTTCCTCTCTTCTCTTCTCTTCTCTTCTCTTCTCTTCTCTTCTCTTCTCTTCTCTTCTCTTCTCTTCTCTTCTCTTCTCTTCTCTCCCTTCTCTTCTCTTCTCTTCTCTTCTCTTCTCTTCTCTCCCTTCTCTTCTCTTCTTTTCTCTTCTGTTCCTCTCCTCTCTGCTGGTCTTTCTTCTTCTCTCTGCCTTCCTCTATTTTCCATTCTTCTCTTTGCCCTTCTCTTCTCATCCCCTCTCTGTTCTTCGTTCTTGTCTCTTCTCCTCTCTTCTCTTCTCTTTTCACCCGGTCTCTCCGCTCTTCTCTAAACTATTGGTCTCTCTTGCCATCTCTTCTTCTTGTTCCTATTCTCTTTTTCCATTTCTTCTCTCTGCTGTTCTTCTCTCCTCCTTACATCTTCTTCTCATCTCCTCTCACCTTCTCTTTCCTCTTCTCCTTTTCTCTTATCCTGTCCTTATCTCTGTACTTGTCCTCTCCTCTTCTTTTCTCCTCTCTTTTCATCTTATCTGTTCTCCTCTCTTCTCCTTTTCTCTTATCTTCTCCTTATCTCTTCACTCTTCACTTTTTCTCTCTTCTCCTCCTTTCTCCTCTCTTCTCTTCTTATCTGTTCTCCTCTTTCTTCTTTTCTCTTATCCTCTCCTTATCTCTTCACTCTTTCTCTCGTCTCCCCTTTTCTCCTATCTTCTCTTCTCATCTGTACTTCCCTCTGCTCTCTCCTCCTCCTCTCCTCTGTTCTCTCTGCTCTTCTTTTCAAATCTCCTTTCCTTTCCCCTCCACTCTGCTCCCTCCTTCTCCTCTCCTCCTCTCTCCTTTGCCCTTTTCTCTTATCTGTTCTATTCTCTGCTCTCTTCTTCTTCTCTCCTCTTTTCTGCTCTCTCCTTCTCCTCTCTCCTTTTCCCTTTTTTCTCTTCTTATCTGTTCTCCTCTCTGCACTCTCCTCTCCTCTTTTCTCCCCTCTGCTCTCTCCTTCTCCTCCCATCCTCTCATCTTTTCTCCTCTCTGCTCTTTCCATCTTCTCTGCTCTTTCCTCTCCTCGCTTCTCCTCTCTGCTTTCTCCATCTTTCCTCTCTCCTCCTCTTTTCTCCTCTCTTCTCCTCTCCTCTTTACTCCTCTCTTCTCTTCTTATCTGTTCTCCTCTTTTCTCCTCTCTTCTCCTTCTCTTCTCCTCTCTCCTCTTTTCTCCTCTCCTCTCTTCTCCTCTCTGCTCTGTTGTGGATGAGACTGGGAGCCAGCCGGGCCATCTGTCTGTGCAGCATGAAGGTGAACAGACTGCTTCAGCTGAACTTCATCCAACTTCCTTGTGGTACCACTCTTCTCTCTCTCACACACAAACACCTACGTAAACACACATATGCACACTGACACACACATGGGTCTTTTGTGACGCTTTACTTCCTCTTCTGTCATGTCACTTTGCCCACTTTCACTTTCCAACTGAATATATCATCTAAAAACATAAGTGTGAAAACTATTACTATCTCAGAGTTGATGAGATTGTTTTTGTCTAACATCTGTAGCTGCTGAATAAATGTAGACAAAGCAATAAATTCACCATAAAAACAAGAAGGCAACCAACTCAGCAGCATCTTTAAATTGTGAATTATCAACAGAATAATCTGTTCATTTCAACTATTTATCTAAAAACATACACAAACATTGACTTTAATTAGTCTTGATTCTACTGTAAATTGATTGAATTGCATAGATGACTGAATGCAATAGTTTTAATTTATTTGTTCTTTTCATGAAAATGATGGACTTTTTGCATTATGATTAACACTCAACATTGAACATAATCATTTGTCTGCCCTTTGCTTTTTCTTTCTTCCACCAGTTCAGATGTGTCCACTGCAGCTGTGTGGTTTCCAGTCCCAGAGCCTGAGAGGTGTTTAGTGTAATCTGTCCTAAACGCTTTTCTGCAGAACATGATAATGAATCAAGCCTGACAAGAGCTCCAGCACTCACCACATCAGTGTAGAGTGTAATTAGGACGACTATCAAGAACAAAGACACACCATAGCTCACTTAACCCACAGTTATCAAAGCTGGACAATACCAAACGTTACAAGCTCTACAACTGCATGTGCCCAAATCTGAAGTGAAGCCAGCACAGCACCAATTGTGGCACAAAAATATACTTTTCGTGTTTAGAGAAAAATGCCAGTGGCACCTAAGTGCAGCAGTGAATGCACTTGCCTCATTTTTACAGTGGGAACAAATCCAACCAACACTGAATGACACTCTGTGAAGGAGCCAAAACCACCAGAGAAAACGACGGGTCCATTTCTGAACAGAGACTGAAAGAGCTCAAGCTGAACCAAAAGACTCTGAGGGGAAGGTTTGAGCCTTTACGAGTGCGAACAAATAATGGATTTATTTTAGGATTCATAATGCTCTAAAATCAATCAAATTATAAATCAATTAACCATAATAGTGCTTACTTCTTTTTAATGGAATTGTTTTTTTGTGATTACCATCATAACCTCAACAACAAACATTATGGTTTGAGATAGGCTGAATGAAAGTCACAAATATGAATATTGTAGTGAAAAAATAAGATGACAAAAGAAGGCTTTTTTTATTCTAACAATGGAACAATTGTTGCAGCGTGCAGTTCAAGAACACTAAAAAAAATAGAAACAAAAAAGTAATTTAAAAAAAAAAATCTAGGAATGATTTACTGACTGACCTCCAGTCTAGTCATGTGACCCTCTGCTCTAACGTCTCAGTGTAAAATGTTTGGTTCTAGCTTGACAAAAGTAGAAGATAAGGGAGGTCATGATTTGGTCTGACTCTTGTTGCCTCTCATTGTCCGACTGTAGCAGCAAAACCACTCATTAGAATTGGACACGGTGCCATTGTTTACCCACATATTCATCCTGGCATGCAAATCTCACTGCCCCCCACACACATCCTCCTCCTCCTCTGCTCAGAAAAAGTGAAAATCAGTTATTAAAATTCAGGTAATGTATTCCTGTTTCTGAATTCTATTTGAGAAACGTTATTAATTTCATATATCAGGTTGGGAGCGTCCATCTGTCGGGTGCGCACCGCTGCACCTCCCTCCATCTGGCCCTGAGTTCCCCGAGCTCCACTCTGCCAGCCCCGCTCACTGGGTTTGTGCTCACTGCTTTAGATTTTCACTCATCAGTCGCCCTGCCGCATGGTGAATTTAAATATCGCCTTTGTTAGGCGAGAATGGGAGGAAACCTGTGTAATCACCAAAAGCCCTTATAACGTTTTACATTGAGGAACCATTAACTTTTACCACTCAAAGTAAAATGCCCCCTCAAGGACACATTGGTAATTAGGCTGAATCTTGTTGGTGCAACTCTCAACCTTCACTTATCAAATCGTCAAGCAATGGTTCTTAGAAAACATAATAGGCTTTTTGTGAATAAGCTTGCTTATTGTAAGTAAGTACCTCAAATTCAGTTGATTGATTTTTGCGCTGATAAGCCTTGTGGCATATATGAGGCCATGCAACTTTTTAGCCTAAAATAGACCTATACAAAACATGTTTTTGTAATTTGGTCGACTTTGTTGCAAAGAATAAATAATAAAAATCTGTGTCTTTACTTTGAGCTGGCTTGCATGGCCATAAGATACATTCATATTTGGCCTGGAGAATGGTTTGGGTCAGGGAAAAAGCTAAGCTGCTTCTTTAGCTTTTTTTTTTTTTTTTTTTTTTTTTTTTTTTTAATTATGACATAAAACATAGTTATCCTCATTGGAAATGTTTCCAATAACAATTTAAACTTTTTTTTATTATTTTTGCTAATTGTATCATATAGTTCACTTTTCAGCTTTAGAAAGTTACATTTTCACTTTAAAGGCATTATATGTACAATTTTATTTAAAGAAAATAACTTAAAATAATGTAATCCACATACAGTATATTGTCACGACATTTTAGAACTCAACACATCACTTAGAGTCCTTACTTCTCAAATAATCACACTGAATACAAACATGTGGGCGGGAAAGAGGCTAAAATCAGGACTTTTTGGGGATTCAGTTGCAGGACAATATAGAATCATTGAACCATGCAGGAATCAACCAAAACACAACTCTGAGTAAGCTAATGATGAGGAAACACTGTTGGAACAAGGTGGGGAGCTCATTAAAACTGATTTAGCAGAATACGTCCCCTTTAAGTGTAAGAGGCGCTCACGGTACTTTTGCAAACTTTGAAACAGCTCTGTGACTAAACTGCTAAAGTTTGTTTACTTCCTGAAGCCACCACTGTCCTCCATTCTCCTCCCCCTGTTAAGTTTTTATCTTTGTGTCTCTTCTTTGTTTAAGTCCCTCTCTCCTGAAGCTACACCCCTCTCCCAGCCCTCTCTCTCCTCTGTTCGACTGGAGGCAGAGGAAGCAGATTGTGCAGTCGGCTTGGTGCGACGTGTCCCTGCCACAGTTAATTTAGCATCTGTGCCTTCATGAATATGAATACATTTACACGTCCAGGATATAATTAGGTGGTGCAGTGTGGAGAGGGTTCAGGGCGCTCCAGGTGGGCAGAAGAGGGGGGTTTAGATGAGGGAGAGAGGGGGGCAGAGGAGAGGAGCAGGTATCAGGGCTGTCTGACCTCTGTCACCTGACTAAGTGTTCACATCAATCACACAGCAATGGAATCTCTCTCTAGTACTGTATATGGAATTATGACAATTTAGATAAAAGGTGACTTCTGCAGCTGCTCACACATGGCATTTATAGCTTTATCACGTTCCATGTTTTACACAGACTTTAGTGCTTCTTTAGTCTGAGATGTTGTCATGCTTTTCTTATTTACCTTCAAAGTTAAAATGTCTAACAAAGAAGGTTCCCTCAGATCCATCAAAATACCTCACAAGCGTTTACAGTTAATCCCTGAAAACTAGACAAAGGTCTATGAGTTCAGAGTTTTGATATGCATAATGCATGCCCTAATGAAAGATTGAGTTGTTTAGTGTAGAATCTTTCAGAGCACGTAAACTCAGCCAGGACATTTTTGGTGAACTTGTGTTTCTGCTGCAAGTAGGAGCTAGACAATACTTTGAAAGTGCATGTTTTAGTGGACTAGCTGGTCTCATTCTGGTATCTCTGTAGAGTTCCAACAAGAAACAAAAAAGATACTTGAATATGTATCAAAACCTCCTTAACTCAGGCCATTGAGCAGTGATGGAACTGATGCTGTACGTGTAGTTTTACTGTTTACTCTGTGTGATTTTTCTTCTGTGTAGCTAAACAGAGAGTAAGTTCTGAAAACATGCTCTCAGTTATAGTTCACGTTGCTCTGTCTGTCACAGTTAAACGTGCTTGCTGCTGAGCTCTGCTGGCATCGGGACCATAAGTCATTCATACAACATAATGGTTTATTTGCCAGAGCACAGTGCTATTGAGGCACCAGGGAGGAACATTCTCCAAAATGTTTAATGTTGTGTAGTTTAGCCATATGCCACTGTATTCGAGCGAGCCGGGCCTCTGTCATTACACCTGTGTGCTCTGGGCTCGCTCCATAATGGAGCCTAATGACGACTTGTACCAAATGAATTGTAAGACATCAGGGAGGTGTGTATTATACAGGTGTTTCCTTTGGTGAGCAGAGTGATGTGATGGGAAGGCTGTACAAACCGTATAATGCATATTGTAAAATGTGACCAGAAGTTCTCCCAGATTTAAGGAAGTGAAAGTCGATGTCAAAGCTTTGTCTGTTAAGTAAATATTCAGATTGTCTTTAAATAATTAAAAGCACTTTTTACTTCACTTGCATTTTAACACAACAGTAAGTCTGCTTTAAATATGTGCATTATGGACTATTAAACAATACATAAAATTAGTTTTGTTGTTGATGTATTTTTTATACATGAAATATTCATTGTAAGATGGGAGAAAAGCAATAGTGAATGAATTAGCCTAAGGCATTTAATGTAATTTTATCTCTAATATAATGGTGACCCACAATAAACAATAAACTGTCACCAGGATATGAGACTTGGTTTTGGATGCAGTCATGCAGTGGTCGTCCCCTCTGCCACAAACAATTTGAATCAAATGGCACAATGCATAAGAATCAGGCTGGGCGTAATAAAATGAAATAAAAATATTGGTGTACAGGGAGGAAAAATAAATGAACACGGCTCACCAGGCATGAATGTGGCTACGCATCAGAGGTCACATGACTCTGGGAAATCAAAATCCAACAGCTATTATCAGGAGACAGGAAGGGTAACCAGCTATGAAATACAAAAGTTAGGATTAAATTATACGTTGTCATGCAATTATTTTTATTAATATTTTTAATATGTGTGTGTGTGGGGGGGGGGGGGGGGACTCTTCAGAATAACATTTCATTGTAACAGATTTTTACTTTTGAAAAGTGGCTTCATGACATTTTAGAACTCTGTGTGTTAATTTTCCAATTAAAAAAAAGTGTGATGTGGGCAGACCTAACTAGTAGATGAAAACAGACATTTTCTGGGCATGGAAACGTCTGTTGCAAAACATAGGATTACTCAAACACAAATGTTGGGAATCAAACCAAGAGAATACTCATGCTGAGAACACATCAGATTAAACCCCTGTTGATTTTGCATGGCCCCTTTAATGGGTCATATCTCCAAATAACAGAATTGTATTTTCACCTCCAGAATCTGGTACCAATCCCTTCTGAGAATCCTTTTCCTCATTCAAACACATTTACAGTCTTTATCAGCATTGACGGTCAGCATGTGCTAAAGTCTTCTTTTGTGTGAGACAGACCCTCCATGGCTTCTGCAGAGAGGCTGTTGTGGACAGTGCACAGCCCCAGCAGCAGGCCTCCCCTCGGGGCAAGCCTTTGAGACAGCTCTGGGACGCTGCTCCAGCAGACCCTCTTGATCTGGACACCTCTGTGCACTTCAGCCATTCTTTGTTACTGTTTTTCACTTATCTTTCCATGGCACCCTGTTTCATATTCCTTTTCAACTGCTCTCACTGTCATATCTCTGCTGCCTTTGCTCTTTGGGTTTGGAGCCTTGGGGAAAAGGACAGTTCTTTGACTACTGAAGGACACACTGCTGAAGGTAAATGACAGGTATTTACCATACACCTTTCATAGAAAATGGTGTCTTAATGTTTTATTTTCTAAGCATATTGGTGTTCTTTAATGCATTACGGTTTTCATCAGACTGCTCACAATGAAAGATCTCATTCACCCTCATAGTCATACTCCTTCTTTAAAGAAGACCTACTAAGTGTTAATCTTGTTTTTGAACTTCTACTTCTATCTATTCCTTTTGAGCGTCATTATTCTGAGATGTTGATTTTGACAATTTATTTTATGTTGTGTTACATTTTGATATATGCTCAAACAAAAAAAATAAAATAAAAAGAAAGTGTCTCCCCCTGCATGTACTGTAATTGTTAGCGGGACATAATGAGCACAGTAATGATCAAACATGTTTGTGAAAAGTCTCTGTGTACTCCCAGTTCAAATCCTTAAAACTGACATCTAAACTCAAGCAAAGTGTCTGAGTAGTAAAAAGTACAGCTGGCCACAACACAGGATGACCTCCAGAAGTTTCTCTTCTGTCCTGGGACAGAGTGATGTGCCAAGTCCCAGCCTGATGATGCTAGGAGAGAGAGAGGGACCTGGCAGCAGTGCCATCCACATACGGGCCATCTGGGGACGCTCCAGGAGGATCATGGGAAAGAGCCCGACACTATGACCAACATGGGTCGACTTACAGGCTGCCATGAGATCAAGAAAAACACACGTGACACTGATTCAGAAATTATACAAATACATCTATAAAAGCAGCACAATTCTACGTTTTAATAGTGATTTATTATCTTAATTATTTATACCAAATCTACTCTCAAGGTTTATCCAAGCCACAAGTGTAATTGAGGGATTGTGAATTTACCCCTGAACTTGAAGATTGCAAGCTTCTGAATGATTTTTCTCATAAAACATTTAATTATGAAAAGTAAATTAGGTTTCCTACCAGGTTGCACATTTCAATTTTCACCTATCCACCTCCTTTATGTTTCAGGCAGAAATCTTCAAAGCATGAAAAGAGAATATTTTATACTGCAATTTTTCCTCTTAATGGTCAATTTGAGCTGCACTTATGTCTGCATTACTTTGAAGCCTTTGAAATTTTAATCACGCCCTTGGTATTTACTGGTGTGCATCAAGCGTCTGAACAACACAAGAGCCATGTCTCTCACTCGCACTTTAACAACTTTCATTTGTCCGTCCAATGTCGTCTCCAAGGATACGGCAGGGGGCTGATGAGGTTATTAATTACACTGAGAAGATGTGAATCATATTTTAAGTTGTGTTTTACGCCTGCTGTTTGTTTATTCTGCTTTGACGAGCCAGCTCAAGATCAAGGACGCCAAATGCAAGATCATATTAAGAAGAAATTACTTTTAAAACAATCCTGCAAATGTTTTGGCGTATTTTCTACCTTGACCTGACAGTTCACAACCAACAATGAAAGAATTGTAAAGCAAATTTCTCATTAATTTTTTTTTTTTGTCAACTGAATTTGAGCAAGCTTGAGTAAGAAACTGACTGTAAATACAAAATACCTGTT
Source organism: Mugilogobius chulae (assembly GCA_038363315.1). NCBI lineage: Eukaryota > Metazoa > Chordata > Actinopteri > Gobiiformes > Gobiidae > Mugilogobius > Mugilogobius chulae. Next base: position 30,282,425 of record CM076408.1, read on the forward strand.
CAGAATTACACCATATACAACTGTTGAGCTGCATGTCTTAAATATAAAGGTATGCTTCCATCACTAAGAGTTTACTAATGGTGTAGCTGGTGCTTTTTACCAGAGGACCCCACAGCAGCTGTCCCTTAATGTTGTCAATAACTGTAATGTAATAATCCCTTTAAAGAACATTGCAGCTGTGTTCATATCACTACCACCAAAGCCACTGAATTACAATAAGACAACCACATAAATGATGTCCACGGCAATATAAATAACATTTAGATCATAGCTTATAACAGTGTGTGAAGTATCTAAAAGAGCAATATATGTCAGAGTGTAACAGATGGAGAGTTGATGGAGCGATGACAGGCTGCATATATGAAGGTGGAGAGGGAGGAGGGGCACAGTAACATCCACATATCCCACTGGAGACACACTAATGACACAGGCCTGTTTGACACTTTATAGAGCTGCCCCATGTAAGCACCGCTCACATCTGGTACAAGGCTGGGACCACCCCCATCTCTGCAGAGCTCTCTGGGACTCAGTGAACCTGATACTCCAGAACAATAGGCAATTTGTGCTTTGTTTAGATGTACCAGGCATGTCCTGCACTGTAGCTGTGTGCGGACTGATTACATGTTATATTTATCAGATTTACGTCAATTAGTGAAGTGAATGAGGGATGTTTATGGTTGCCTGAAAACAATGGAGATAACAAGGCATGTAAGTAACAGAATAAAAGACAATCATTGTGTCTCAGAAAGCACAGAAGATTGGTTTTAATATGAAAGTGCAACACGTAGCTGATGACATGTTGTTATTTACCACTGACCATTCCATAGCATACCTGTTGTTATAATCAAGATGTGACCTTTCAGCACTGCTTAAGTTCTTTGGGTTTAGTCCAGAACTTGTGTACAATACCTAGATGCTTATCTTATAGAGATAACACAGTATCACAGTGTAAGTGTAGAATGTCCCAGGGTCTGTGTGTGTAACCTGTGTGAAGGTTGGAGGCGATCGCTCTCCGGTGGATTCCTGTCTGCGTTGGAGAGCAGGAGTTTGACGGATCGACCTCCCCCCTCACACTCGGGATGCTGCGATCCTACACAGATGGCATAATTAACAGGAGGTGAGCCAGGGAGGGAAATTTATCTTTGATCAGCACCTTCGTGCCAGATTGTCATCTATGTTAATACGATGATAGCATCAGAGTATGTGCATATCCACACTGGCACTATAGGACTCCCTGTGTGTCACTGGCCTCCTGCAGCCACACCTAGAAGTGCCTCTACTGTACATCACACATGCCTTTTCTATATGTGTGTGTTGACTGTTTTAAGCACACCTCCATGAGCACAGACAGACTTGTGGAGAACAAAGACTGAGCTGGTCGCTCACTGCTCTGCTCCATCTGCTGCAGCCTCAGAGCCTCACACTCATTTTCAGCCCGTCTCTTCTCCCCTGGCACTCACACACATTACATTTGTTCATTTTAAACCCATCCCAGCCCACCTACCTTTTCCCTCTGAGCTTCATTTTCTCCTGTCTTCCATCTGTTATTTATTTTGAATGTGACATATGAAACTAAATGTACCTGCAGGAGACAACCACAACCATCAATCATATGCTCAGAATATCATTAAAACAAAGCAGCTAACCTTTACAGTACTCAGGATTGCAAAGTTACTATTTACGCTGAGATCAATGAAAGAACAATTCTCTCAAAAGTTTGATTTCAAGAGCATTTTTGTATTGCATTTAATTCCGAAGAGCTTGTTTAAAAAAATATTTGGCTGTCTTTAGAAACAAACTTTTTTTTTTCCAAACTAGCTTCATGGTGACATCATTCGTAGGTTATTTTATGGTGCACATTGTCCCTTTTTTTGAATTGACATGCTAAAGCTAACCACTTCTGGAAACTACCGATATTATAAACATACTAGTAAAAACTTTTCAAAGTCTTTTATTATGAATTATGAATGACCCAAATGCCCGATTGTCTTTGTGTTTGATCAAGTCTTTCACTGTTTGATGCTGGTGACTGGTTGGTCAGTATTTCTTTCACGTTGTTTCAGCAAATGAACATGAATAGCATCTCTCTCTTTATTTGGCAGCTGGCCTGTCTCCAGCGGCTGTAGCAGGTTCAAATAGGATCGGTAATAACAGGACATTTGCGAGGCTCGGGGAATGTCTGGACCTCCCATTTGGACTCAACAGGAGCTTGGCACCGACTCCACACAGGTGCACACAACAAACACACACAACCCAACATCTGTGTGTGACAGCGCTCACATCTGACCAATAAACAGAACGCATGTTGGAGATGTGATTGTGGCTAAATGAAGAGAGAAAAGCAGGTCTGAGTCAGAGCAGACACAGAGAGCTGGTGTGGAGCCAGGCCTGGATGAAGTGATGCTCTCCCAGCTGTTTATCAGACTGAGGACAGCCCTCACACTCCCCAACACTCCCCATCACGACACGCAGGAACCCTTTCTCCACTGTGTCTGCTGCTGCAACTGTTTATCAGCAAGACTTCAGCTGTGTCCACATGGATTCAAGCTAATGTGGAAGATTGATATTGGGTTATCCATAAGGCACGTTATTTTAAATGAAGATACAAAAGTCTGGTTGAAATGGAAAAGCACACACACACACACAATCTTTTGTAAATTTGACTCTGATATTTTTACAAAATATTTTTGGCTTTGAGTTGCAGATGTGACATGGTTATTTTACATTTGTAACAATATTGTGAACAAGGGTCCAAATCTACTGACACAAAAGTCATGGTTTGATATATTTTATGATCATAGCTGTATTTAGTTACATTTTTGCTTAAACAACAAGAAAGGGTCACTTTTTTTTTTTTTAAAGTCACTTTTGATGAAGTACTATGAAAGAATTCTCCTTTAAAACTACCACTTGCTGTAATTTTCAATATTTAGTTTTCTGTTTTCTCCACAAACTGACTAATGAAATACGTTTTTCACCATGTGAAATATCACAACAAGCAAAGTCATTTGAGCTTTATTGGGTCTTGTCAAAATGACTTTAGTTAGCTGACATTACATCTGTACAGTAGATGCTTTTTCTATCAGTTGTGTTCATGATATGGACAACTGAGTAAACCTCTATAGAGAGCTCAAATTGTTTAGATTTCTTTGATAAATCAGTTTTCAAGTTGTGGTTCCTATCTGTGTTCACGCACATTTTCCAAACCTTTCATAGATGCAGCATCAATTAAACATCGGAAGAACTGACACTTAACCTCCTTTTAAAAGTTTGTTCATTTTAATATATTATTTCTCATGAGCCGTAATAGTCATAAAAAGTATATTCTGGTTTGACCATTGGTTTGTAAACACAATTATCTTTTCAAAAGTATTTCATTTCTTCAGAGAAGACATTTCATCTGCTTTTTCCTCCACAACTGCACCATTGAAGCTGATAATCATCCACATACTTTCACTGACAAAAGAGAAGGAAAATCTTTTATACTTTACAGCACTGAAAAGACTGCCTTGACTCAATACATTTCAAAGAAAATTGAAGTTCCATCACTGATTTTTTTTATGAATTTATGTTTTCACTTTTAACACATTTCTGTCAGTCGTGGCCAGTCCATTTCTCAGGTAAAATGCACAGTTTTAGAGCTTTCCTTTTAACCACTGTCTAGGTTTTGCCCGATAGATAAGTGCTAGTTTGCCTTTGCTCAGAAATCAACAGGCTTTTGAAATGTGCCAAATTGACAGTCCTTGAATGAGGAGGGAACAGGTGGAATGTAGCGCACACTTAATGTGATTGCATGTGTCAGAATCCAAGCTTTTTCCACCCAGAAGAACCGATTCATTTGAGATGTTTCTCAAATGAATCAAAGGACTAAATTGAAGCTATTTACAATAAAACCTAGTAGCCATCGCAGAGCTCCATAATGGCAACTGACATCAAACATTCTGTATGATAGAAACACATCTGCATCATGTATTTGCACTGTACTGACAAAAACAATATATATTTATGTATGCAGTTTTTGAGTTTAATTTTTAGTTTTTAATGTTATTTTTATAACTCTTGAACAATGTTGTGTCTTTTCAGTCTCACATCGGCGGCACCAGTAAAGATTGTCCCTCTGTTTTTATCTATGTATAGAAAAGTCTGCATCAGGTTGCAGCCAATACATACAAAATAGTCTGTGTTTTAGAATCGGAGACACGTACAGCGCTGCTCACTTTTGAGGAAAGTTTTGGTGGATATTTTGAATATCATTTATATTTATGTGAAGCCTAGTTTTCACTTTCTCATAGTTTAGCTTATATTTTGGTTTTTATGCCTGACCTTAATGAAAATGGAAAGAACCGCATGTAAGCTTTTGATATCCTGTTTCATAAACGTGACCTATTACAGGTGTCCAGATAGTATACATGTTCAGTTGTTTTTATTGAAAGTCTCCGTAAATTTGACTAATTCTTAATTTAAAAACAATGGACATAATGTCGATGTGAGAATTATCCAATCAGAAAGCAGAATGAGCCCCACATGACTCTCATTTGGGTTGACAGTTTGATTTCCTACAACCTGAAACTCATTTGAACCATGAGTCAAGAACATGTTTGAGTTTGAACTGATGTTGCGCTACAAACCTGTCTGTAATAGGCTCATGCTCATTCCACACAGTTCTCACCAATCTCTACACTTTGTGATTGAAGTTACTTCTTATGCTGAACCATGACTAAAGTAGATGTCAGCTAATCTTTAATGTATTACACTTTGGCAACACAGATTCATCTGTGACTGTAAAACCTTTTAAAAAACACTTGTGCATCTTACATACATTTCCTTTAAAGATGGAGTAGCTGATCTTCACACTGCAAACACAATTTAGGTTTTAACTAGACAACTTCCTCTAATAAATCCTAAATGGCTTAAATCTCATAATAAATCTCAAATCTAATCAGCAGCATTCAGCTAATCAGCAGCATTCAGCTGCTGATTAGAACAAAAAGTCTTTGCTTTCCAATTCAGACAGTACGCCGTGGTTTATTTTTTCACAAAGAGTGGCATTTATGATATACTTTTCAATAGAAAACGCAAAGTGTATTAATAATCTATGATGCCAAATTTACATTTGTTAAGATGATTGGTCATGAAAATAGATTTTGGCAATCACAGTGAAAAGAAATTGTTTAATGATTTTTTTTTTTGTTCTGTAAAATTCAATTCAAAATGTAAACACACACAACAACAACAACAAACAAAATATGTGTTTTGTCCCAGAACAGCCTTAAAACACATTGGTGTGAATAATTTGGAGGCTAAGAATGTATTTGGTAACTGAGCAAAACATGTGACGACAGTAAAAAGCTTAAAATTAAAATAACATTGAGCACGTTTAAACCCCTGCATGGGCCTACCCCTTTCCCCAAATGCATTAGGCTTTGTCAGTAAATGGACCCACTGTTAGCTCATCACATTTATGCCTGGATAAACGTTCATGATTAGTCAACCCTGGTTCAAAGTTCCGTTCAGTTTGTATAAGGATTGAATGTGCAGTCAGTAAATGTTCAATATCTGTCGATGACTGTGCTCTCAAACTGCCTTCGACACATGCTCACACACTTGTATGTCTTCTGTGCGGGCTATTAACCTGTCTCCCTCATCTGTAATTTGGATGTCAGTGATTAAAGTCCTACCTGGGGCTGCACAGACGGAGAAGGAGAGTGCCTGGTAACTGGCTGGGCTAATGTACATGTGACGTCTCTCTGACACCATCGCGGGACGCTCTGAGTGGATAATTGTATATGTTATGAGAGGGAAGGGCTGCCGTTTGCTTAACAGTATGAACTCAGAATGAATAGGCAACCAGTTGTGTTACTGTCAAAGGGGTCCGAAATTATATTTTTAATGTAGTCAATGGATGGAAATTCTGTGAGTTTTTAATTTACATGTCATTTTAAGCTTTTCATGTTCAAGTTCACAGTCTGATCATTTAATTAACACATTCTGAGCCTTCCATTCAATACAATGAGTCTATAAAACTAACAACAACATAGCATGTCAACAGCACTTAAGCTTGTTTCTGAAATGTCATACAGTATTTGGTCGCAGAGCAAGGCAAATTCATTTTCTTATACTCAGATATGTTTACAATTTATTTGATTTGGAACAACATTTTAAGTATGGACTACATAAGCACCAACTCTTGATGTTATTACTTTGCCTGAAATGTTACAAATTATAAGAATCAAATCTACCTCACATTTCCTCCATAACAGAGGTTTTTCTTGCTCTAAAAGAATGCATTTGTGAAGTGTTATTAATCTGATCCTCTTGCTGGTGTTCATCTGCTTATTCTCCATGAACATAGTTTATCGTTATTTTATTGAACTTTCTAGCCAAAGCAGTAGACAAATAGTGTAGCTTCACCAGTAAAGCTACAGTTTATATCTTTAAGTTATTACTTTTATATGTATTATGTGCTGGGTTTTCAAGAGATAACTGGTTGTACAAGCAAACCGTTTACTGTTTTGGCAATGAACAGGTAATTATGACCATAAAAGACATGATCATTTGTGAATTTATATCTGTGTTTCAATAAGTGTTGCCGGTTTGAATTACATTTGCCTGGACTCCAAAACCCACAGTCTTTCAAAGACTGGGTCTGGTCTTGATGGTCTGATCTATGTTTTATCTTGTATAAAATTTACAACACACACCCAGCAATCAATGTCCATGATATTTAGATATTTAGTTTTGATTACTGATGGAGTTTGGGTCATCTCTGTTTGGTAATTCCACATTTCCACCATCTACTGAAACTTTAGATATAAAGCAGCTGTCCAGACAATATCTCTGTATTTTAATTCAGACATATAATTTAGATTTTCCAGCAAAGCATGCATGTTTCTGCCTAAATATGTTATGTGTAATCAGTAAACTGCAGATCAGTGTCATTGTCCATTGTCCTTACATTATTTTTGTTTCTATAATGTGGATAAACAGGTTTGTTAGTCATGATTGTGAATGATAATGACCCAATGTATTGTTTGTTCCCACACTGAATAGTCTCATATAACGATCAAAGATTTCTTGTAGCTCTTTTATCTCCAGTCAGAGCATAAATATTTGCTAATAAACTACATGCCAAGATGGTAACAAAGATAGCACGTATGTAAACACACTTTTATTTGCTGTGTTGCTTTATGCAATGGCAAACGTTTAGAGCCTGTGGTTCATCATCACACTGTGCACAAAACAAAGAAGGAAAACATTTAGTATATTATTTGCAGAAGGCTGTTGCGTGCTGCTGTGTGGCTTTACTTACAATGGCACCAAATGAAACAATGCACATTTTCTCACTGGTTTTACTCCGTGCCCTGGTATAATTTGAACCATACATGTTGCGTTGTCCGCGGTCACAGTGGACCGTTAAGGGGGAGCGCTTTCTTGATTATTTATTTGTGTTTGAACAAGGGAAACCAGACCTCCGTCACCACTTTAAGGCAATGACTCATAAAAGCCTGTTTATTTAGAAAGCAGAACTAGCAGCTCGGCAGGCCCTTACATCTGGTGGCAATTATATCATCCAGGTCTCCATCCCACTGGTTCAATTCAACTCATATGTGGGTTGCATCACTTTGTGTTTGTGCCGCGCTGGAGTGAGCTTGTTTCTGCATGGCATCGCTTTTAATCAGAAATGAAATGTACTGGCAAATCAGAACAAGGGAAGCTGCAAGGAAGATTGAACAAATGACCTATTCCAGGAGCCGGTGGAAACTCTTGGAGAACAAAACAAGACAGAGCAATATCAATCTGCGATGGGAGGAGTGGTGAAAAGATAAACATTTTTACAACAAAGAAGCTAAAAAAAGAATAAGGAAGCTATATGTTGATGTACAATTGTGACACGAGTCTTTTGGCCTCATGGGATCAACTCCTAGCGCCTTTCTACTGTACGTGAAGCTTGCATGTTTTCCCAGAGTTTGCAAAAAATGTCCTCTTCTAGTTTCCCCTACTGTCAAAAACAAGTCCAGTAGCACCTCCCCTCTCTCCTTGCTCCAAGATTACAGATGAAATCAACGGTAAAACTTGAATCTGCCATTGTGCTTAAATTCTACTATTTAAAATAGTTCTCACTCTATCTGAATATAAACATCAACTAGTTGTTAAATAAGGCGGGATAGGTCTTTACAGTTGGTTTAAAAGAATTTATATTCTAGCTGTCTTTGTACAGACTGCAATTCAAAGCTGCTTAATGCTTGCCTGACCAGCCAGTCCCTACACGCTTTGACAGACGTAAGGATCTGAGATCAGAGTGCCGGGTCTCAATTTTGAGGGCGAGTTTTCCGAGCTTTGGGTCAACCAATCAACCCGGAAATTCCACTAAAATTGCTAGGTAAAAAATTGCTATGTTTTTGTAAACATGTAGCGCAAGGATTTTTTTAGTAGGCTATAGAGCCTTTCAACACGGTTTTCTGCTCATGTTTTAAGGAATTTATACTTCATTATTCAGAACTGAAGCACGAGCCGAATCAGATACGTTCGCCATCTATACTATTTTGAAAAGGGGCTTGAAAGCAACTTCCGTGTCACGTGTCAGAATCGCCGTGCTTGATTGGATTGTCCTAAAAATTGACGAGGAAGTTATTGGCCTTCGGTTTCAGACCCTTCTGCATTCAACCAGAATGTAACAGAATGTAGGAGGGGCTGACTGGTCAGGCAAACTTAATGCACCAATTATGGCAATTATTGTAATATAAAAGATATGTTTATTATACTACCTGTTACCTTACAAATTGATTCAGAAATGTGTTAGCTGCAGACTAATCTATTGTTTCAAATGCTGTGTTTTAGGTTGAACATGCATATTGTGGGTTGTATATTGAGCTATAAGCATGGCCCAGCTGTTATCTTACCTTGATCTTAATCTGCTTTGGTTGAGTGCTTCTGAATGGTTTTGACTACGTAGACTGTGGGTGCACTCTCGCCCCTCTCTGTCCCGACAGAAGTGAATGCACCAGTGTTTTTGTGCGTCTGTGTCCTGTGCTCTCAGTGTGGGCCCTGTTTAAACCTTCCATCATGCACGACTTACACCACTCCCTGTGTATAATTGGTGACCTATTACTTTCTGCCCATTGCCTTTGACAGCTCGGAGAGTGCGGTGCAGACATGCTGATTAATGACGTGTACAATTGGTACCTTTTAATTGTTCAGGATGAGAAGTCAAGCATGATGGAGAGAGAGAGATGCACCAAGCAACACTTTGATTATAGCTTTGCTGCATTTGCATAATGTAAGCTGCTGTTTTCTCATTTCTAGCCTGAGTATTTGCGTTTTGATCCATGACATTTGAGATGCAGATTTACAAGCTACGCAGGGCCGTTTAGCTTTGGTTCTATAGAAGATTCTGATTACTACAATGATTCATGTAGCTTTTAATAAGACCTTGTATGATAATAAAAAAGAAATGCTTGAATAATAACGCCTTATTGGAGGAGTCTGTAAAGATCATTATGGATGACTTGAACTTGATTGGTCTAATTATATTCATTTATTTGTTCAATTGATGATTCAATAATTCAAACAATTTGTGCAGTGTCTTATAGAGTTTTTTACAACTTTTACAAGCCTGCACGATTTGACCTTTGTGGGCATGACAACAGAAGTTAGCATTACGCAAAAAAAATAAAAGAAAATGCACGTCCTGATTTTAAACATATGCTGCATTCCAGGCAACTGGGAACTGGTATATTTCCCAGTTTAAAAATACCAGTTCTCAGTTCAGAGCGTTTCAGCTGAATAAACTTGTACGTAAACATTAGGGCTTATGCTAACCATTAGGCTAAATAAGAGTAACGTTAAATAACCTGAAGCATTAGTTTACATTGTTTTTGTGTCAATTAAACCCCCCCAGATTAACTTTCTGTGGTGATTGTTGATCTCTTATGTGAAGTGGGACTTCCTCAACCATGTCCCAGGTGGTAGTTACCAGGAAAAACATTTTCCCAGTTCCCGAGGAACACATGGACATCACCACCATACTTTATTTATTAAAAGAATGCATATATCATTTTGATATTTTGAGTTTTGTGTTGTAACAATATTGATGATATCGTGATATCGCATTATCAAAATTGTCACAATATTGTTTTAAACAGCATGACTTTGCTTCAAAAATAACTCCTAGTTCAGAAGATTAACACACATTTAATGCAAAAAAAAAAAAAAATCTAAATATTTTAATAAACAAATAAAAAAAGCCCATGGTGAGAAAACCATTTAGTCTAAAGTCGTAAATTTGCACGATAAAAAAAGAAATCTCTGAATGATTAAAAAATAATAAAATACTTTAAAATATGACTTAATATTTATTATTCTTTGCAAAATGTCAGAATTGTGGGCCCTTTGTAATATTATGATATCGCATCGCAAGCTTCATATTGAAAAAATATTGTATGCGAGATTTGCATATTGTTAGATCCTACATAATATTCTTATCGCGTGCTTCGTGGTGGAGATCTTCACTTCTTCTTATTATTGTCCCAACACTGGCTGCTTTAGAACTGAGCCTGTGTGTACATTAGGATGACATTGGTAATGTGTGTTATTTGACTAACATCTGGTCATGTTCGCCGCAGGAAGACCAAGAGCACTGTACATTAGCACGCGGCGCACACTCCAGGGCTACACGACGCTAATTAACCTGGTGCTTCTCACAGCTGCTGGCCTTGACTCGACTCCCGCCAAGACGGACGTGGGTGGCTCTTCAACCTAAATCAATCCACTCTAATTGCAGGTCTGCGCTCCCCTGTGTCTTTACCTTGCCGTCTGTCAGCATCCTATCTACCTGTCCCGTTTGACAAGCTACTCCCACATCGCAGAGCTGCTGTGATCTCTCAGGCGATGTGAGCTGGAGAGAATTCACATTTAACCAAAAAAATCATCTCCAGTGATGCAGGGCAGCCAGGGGAGCGTCGTAATGAGCTCATGTTTATTCTCTTAACCCACATCAGTAATGCAACAGAATTATTTGTCTGATTTTTTTCTGTCCTTTGCACCTTGCTCTCCTTGAGATCAGTTATATTTAAATAAAGTTCTTGCATTAACAAAATAAATACATAAAAACGGAAGTTGCGTTTTGTTTACAGACAACCCACATTTGCTGGACTAAGTAGGATGTTTTGCTCAAGGACACAAACAAGAATCACAGTACAAATCATCAAACCACCATATGTGTAAGCCCTCTAGTTACATTCCGACTTTTTTTCTTTGACTTCTCCCCACAGCGAGAAGGGCGGATGACAAATGCAAGCTTATTCTGTCACACTTCACATGGAGTTTGTCCTGCATGAGGTCTGGATCAAATTCACTCTGGAAATTCGTGCTCAGTCAAGACCCCAATCTCAGTTTACACTCCTTTAATGTTTGTTGGCCCGCTAACCGATCGTTATTGCAGATGTCTACGATCAATTACATACTGCTTCTATCAACTCCAAATCACTGGCCTGCTACTGTCATAACTGAAACTTCTGAAGTCCAGGTCTACAGCAGGCCAAGTGGAGGACCTATGTGTGTATTAATGCAGCCATAAAAGGGAAAAGGTGCACGCTAAAGCAGCTCGTGTTTGTTCTTTTCACTACAACACACATCTGTCTTCTTCTGACACCACACCAGGGTCTGATCTGCTGGGAGCAATTTTGGAATCCCCTAATGCGCTGCTCATGTTATTAAGATAAGGTTGGAGAAGATGCAAAAAAGTCTTATTCATCAATTAGTGTTTGATTTTCAGATTTTTTTTTACATATGTTTTTTAAATTACAATTTTTTTTTACTTTTTCAAGCTTTGCAAAGAGAACATTGTGACTACCACCGCCACTACCAAACATACATAAATATTGAAGGAGAGATTTCATTCTTACTGCTTTTTTGTGTCCATCCACAGCTCAAAAATTAATTTTAAGACAAGTTTGACTAATTTAACCTTGATTTATTGCAGAGACATAAAATATTTTTTTTAGTTTCAAAGTGTTTTGAACTGATTTCAAGACATTGCTTCTTATTTCAAGACAAATCATATGCCAATGGATCAAGAAAATCCCATTGGCAAATTTCTGTTCCTATTTTAAGCCAGTGAAATATTCTACATTACACAATCAATTAAATCTTATCCAAAACAGTTCAAATCTGGATTCAAATTCTGATTCCAAGTCATTTTAAGCAAGTCTAGATTTATAGTTTTTGCAGTTCAGGTTTCCACTACAGGACAAGATAAAATATACCAACTCCTATCCTGCATGCACAAATTAATTCTAATAGACTTGTTCACAAGCTCTTGTGAATCCATCTGGACATGCTTGTATTATTGGGTTTTCTCTGATTCACCAATGACTGATGGTCAATTGCAATGCAGTGGCTAACCAATCACAACGGAACATTTTAGTTGGGCAAACATGGTGGCTGCAAAGATGCATTTTTGGCTGTTTTAGTAAAAAACATGGAGGCAGTTTGTAAATGTGTGGACTGAAAGATGTCTCTGTGTTCCTCTCCACTGGAATTTAGCAAGAATATGATTTCTTGGCTTGCTGTGATGCTTTGACCAATCAGTTAAAGTCACAAGAAGTGAATAACTGAATTCAGAATCTGATGTGACTCAATTAACCAAGTGTATTTAGAAACAAAATCATTAACAACGCAACATTGACAATTGAATTGTCTTGCCCAAGGACACAATGAGAGTATGCAGGACTGAGTCAAAATCAGATTTAGTTTAAGATTATTTTAGTGGAAAAATATTTGTCTTTCGCTCAAGTTAAACAAAGTAATTTTTTCTTTTCTTTTTCAGAAGATGTTACAACTTATTTGGTTTTCTATTTTACGATGCAGTTCTGATTTGCTCCAGATGGTAGAATGTATCCTTCAGTGTCTTTAGTAACATCTCAGCCTTAGTGGACACACATGTTCAGAGGAGGAACATAGGAGCAGTTTGTTTGACTGGTGAAGAGATGCATGAGTATAATGAACTATAAAACATGTCTGAGTGCATGTAGGCTTCAGGATGTGTACTTGTCCAGGGGGAAATGCTGCCAGCCGGGGCCTTTTATGCCTCATAGACTCACAGCTGCTTTCTTCCTTTTAAGGAATTTGTCAGAACCGATACTCTGCCATCAATTTCAAAGATTGATTTGTATTTCACAACAGCATTACTCATGTTGGCTCCATGATACACTCACGAAGATGCACAGAAGATTGAAAGTCCATATGACAAGTTTATATGTTTTTCTAATTACTTTGTTATTGTGGGATACTACTTTTAAAAAATCATTAGTCAAGTAATCTGTGAATAAAAGTTTGGGGGGAGAGCTGAAATTTGGACACAAGAAACTCTTCATTTTATGTCATCAATACACCAAATTTTACACAAGAGGCATGGGCAAACACTTTCTTCTGCCAGTTTCATTGTTATTATTATAACAAAATCAATATTGTTTGTTTGTATTTGTCAAATCATGTTCTTTCTCAATCATAAGGACTACAAAATAACAGCTTACAAGCCATCTTAAAGCGCAGTGTTTGTAGGACGTTCTAGACATCAGGCGTCTTGATAAAAGTGACCAGGATTTTGTTAGGTCATGCTCTACCTATCCACCCCCTGTTAACTGCAGTTTAGGAAGGCCTGTTAGTGAAAGGAAGTGTCCATATGCACACAATAAATGATGACTGGGAGGCAGGACCTGACAGACGGGCTTTGAACGCACTATGAACTGGTCCACTCTACTGGATGGTGGAGGAGGCAGAGAGGGTGGGAGCAAAAAACAATGAGGCTGTAGAAGAAGACTGCAACCTTCAAACTAAAACCGAAGTCAAATTCCAAGCTTTGAAGACCAAAATGTTTCGTTTGTTGGTTATCTTTTGACACCACATATTCATCTTAGGTTTACAGTTGACTCAAAAGTACAGAAGCACAATTTTGGGAAGACAGCAGTAGCATGAACAGTAGCATGAACACCAAACCCAACAATTCACTGTTCACTGCCTGATTTTATAGCATTTATTTTAGTTTAGACTGGGGTAGTGTGAGCCTATGAGTTTAACAAGAAGTGAACATTTTGGTCAAAAGTTAGCTTTTAAAAAATAAAAAATGCAATGGATGTTCTGTGCACTAGAGTAAATGTCTTCTCACCTGTCAATATTCTGCAGATGGATCCTGCCAACAACGCCAATTGTAGCTGAAAAAAAATGTCAGCATCAATCAAAGTAAAAAGAAGGGTGTCAAAAACTAACTTCTAACTTTCTATTCCAGAACAGGTTCCCCGGAGTGGACTATTTTACTCCAATGAAGTTCTAATGCTTAAAGTGAGGGCTCAATTATGACCAGGCTGGCAATAGTATTGTGCAAAAGTCACATTCAAAATGTTTCTGACTCCACTTAGTATTTTACAAGGATCTCTTTTAATCTCTTTTCCCCCCTCATAGCAGTAGTCTGACAATTTTAATAGACAGAACTACCTACTTTTTGTGTAAAAACTATAAGTGCCTGTGCTCTTAGAAATAAAACTTATAATGCAGCCCAGCAGAACATCCTAAATTATAATTGTAAACACATTAATCAACAAACAAATTGCTGTTCATAAAGAGTGATTTGATGTGGCCTAAAATCATCTTGTCAGACATTCTTAGTTGAGCTTTGTCTTTGCTCGTTCTCTCTCCCATTTTCCACTCTGCTCTCTGCTTCGGACAGATCAATGTGAGATCCAGATGTTTGGGCTTCTCTACAGATGTGTTCACTTAGAGGCCAACAGTCGCTAATCTTCCTCCTAGAGCAGCTAATACAAGACATGCACATCTACTGAACACAAGATATCTACTGAACACAAGACATCTACTGAACACATCTACTGAACACAAGACATACGCATCTACTGAACACAAGACATACAGTACACATCTACTGAACACAAGACATACACATCTACTGAACACAAGACATACACATCTACTGAACACAAGATATCTACTGAACACAAGACATCTACTGAACACAAGACATCTACTGAACACATCTACTGAACACAAGACATACACATCTACTGAACACAAGACATTCAGTACACATCTACTGAACACAAGACATACACATCTACTGAACACAAGATATCTACTGAACACAAGACATCTACTGAACACAAGACATCTACTGAACACAAGACATCTACTGAACACAAGACATCTACTGAACACAAGACATCTACTGAACACAAGACATAGACATCTACTGAACACAAGACATCTACTGAACACAAGACATAGACATCTACTGAACACAAGACATCTACTGTAGGCAGGGTTTTCTCACATGAAAACCAAGACTTGAAACAAACAGATCAATAACTAATGGTGAGTGTTGTGTTTTTGTTGTCTCTTTGAGGACGTTAAATAGGATTATTCTTTAACCACAAAGTTTGTACAGAGCATGTCCATATATACTGTTTATTGTAATATATTGAGCTTTAACTAAAGGCCTTTTTAATACTTTAGTTTAAATCATGTTGCTAGTATCTGTGCAACTGGAACAAAAGGTATTCTGCTGTTAACCCATTTTTTTTTTTTTTTTTTTCAGATTTCAGAATTCACATAAAGGCTATTCTCATAAAATAGGTCCAATCTATTTTTATGCCTTACAGGTTGACTGAAACACTCAGATGCATATTATTTACTTGAACATAGGCTAACCTCAGAGTGAGTGGCTGATAACACACACATACACACGCACACACAGCCCTAATGGTTTTCAAAATGGCTTCAAATATTAATGTTTCCTCTGTTCACTACTTACATGCCTCATAGCCCATTACTGCAGAAACAGGCTGAGGCAGAGAGACCTCAGAAAGCCCGGTCCAAGGACTTGATGCTAATGAAATGAGTGGGGAACAGCAGTATTGAACCACTTGCATTAAGGCCATTACAGGGGAATAAAACACGGGAACCACCAGGCGCAGAAATTCAATGCCCACTTATGTGTCTGTGCTTCATGCTCACTGTAACAAGCAGAAGACAGGGACGTGTTCTGGTAAAACAACGTTTGATTATGGACGGCCAAAAAGGTCTGATTTTTACGAACAACAAAAGTGCACTCGTACATGTATGTCTTTATGGAGCAGATTTATATTCCTAATGAGTAAACTGTTTATGCTGTATTATATGCTTTCAGTACAACAACACAAACAACCCTTAAATGAGAAAATTGTACTCTGAGCTTGTTTTATAGCTTTTTTAATCAAGTGGAAACATAAATTAAATCACAGAAGATTAGTTTGCTTATGAAAAAACATAAATCTATATTACATCCATCATACGTAGTAGGTCTTGTGGTTGGGTTGCGCGAGAGCAGAGCACTTTCCGATGTGTTGGTTCAGTGTCTGGAGATGGGCCTGCTGGCTCGCACCATTGCCCTCTCACTCTGTTTGTTTTCAATATGAGTGGAGATAAGACAGCGCAGAGCGGACAGCTCTTAGGCTTGGGCTAGTTCTATATTGTTGCCCCAAAACAAAAGAAAATCCAAAGGAGTACTCAAATCTGGCTCATTTCTCTTAATTCACACAGTAGTCTGTTGTGCCAGTGGTTCCCAACCTTTTTAGTCTTGAGTTCCCCCTAATCATGATCTCACACATAGAACACCCCCTTTGTCATGTTTTTAAGGAGTATTTTATCATTACTCTTATTCTTTCTCTTAAAACTAGTTTGTTTAATTGTTTTAATATATTCCATTTCAAACAATTGCCTCTTAACATGCAACATGTGCTGCAAATAACATTTTTCACATTATAATATTTGCAATTCTCCCTTTTATTTTAATTCTGCAATCATCAAGTACCTCCTGACAAATGGTCATGTACCCCCTGGGGTCCATGTACCCCCGGTTGGGAACCACTGTGTTATGCTCTGCAAACTAAACTACACACCACTATGTATTTTTTTGCAGCATAAATATATAAATAAGAAACACACAGCTGGTTGATTGATTGATTGATTGATTGATTGATTTCATTACTTTAACCTCTTAAGAGGAAGATGGCCTGTTTGTGGGCACTCACACTTTTTCTTTAATATCTCCTTTTTGGCCACCATCTAAAAGCTATAAAGCTCCTGAAAATGTTAAGTTGAAAACTAAATTGAAACCCTTTTATTTACAGTCAAATGAACCATTCTGAATCAGGATCAGTTTGTATTCTCAGCTTACTAGCTTACTTTCTTTAGAATTTGGATTTGGAACCAAAAAAATTCCAAATGTTTGATGTGCCAAAGGGTTTGTGAGCAGGAGGGATGAGTTAGAAAGGTTTAAGAAATGAGACAACATCAACACCTGGTCTTATACACAAGGCCAAAGCAGCTGCCAGTGCCACCTCCACCGAAGCTCCACACAAACCCAAGTCAGTCAGCTCTGCCATCCCAGCCAGCACTCCACATATGGGTCAGATCTAATCGCCATAATTTCATTTCCCCTCATCACCAGCTCGCAGCCAGTCCCATTTGTAACCACTGCAGCGCTACTGGAAGGAAAAATGACAGATAAGAGTATTCTTGTAATAACTCGGCTGCGCGTGAATCAGATAAATGAATCGAGCTTTTGCCAGATTAGCCAGAGAAATATATTGTGTGAGTGAAGTAGCTCGAGCATTCATAAAAATAAATGGGGAAAACAAATTAACTTTGTTGATTAGCAGCACGATGGAAGCTTTGGAGAAGATTCACTGGGGAAATGTGAACAGTGCAGAAAGAAAAACAGATGTGTGAGATACAGTGGAGTCCTCGTAGGCAACTTTTCAACGACCGGCGCTTGTCTGTCTTTGAAATAAGAGTTTTATCGCTCACATGCAGTCGACTTGTTATAAAAACTCAGCCCCATCAGCTGTTCTTTGTTAAATGACAGATGTGCAGCGCTGCTTGTGACGGAAAGTGTAATACCGCTTTATAAAGCAGCCCGCATCGTGTCCATATGGTTTTCAGTGGGAGAGGTGAAGTCACTGAGGGAGCAAAGAAAGATTGTGAAAGGCAAGTAACCACAATACTTTTCAATATACACTTTATTTTTTATATAGTCTGTTGTATGCCATGTACACATCTCATCATATGAACGCTGTTTCTATTTTTTGCGTATGTATCTCATGCGTTTCTGTCACAGTTAATTACTATGGTGAATGTAAAGACGTGTTTTTTATTTATAAATACAAACACAATCCTCATCTTAACCTTAATCAACTCCAGGCCTCAGAACTAAACTTAGCCGTTAACCCCAAATAAAACCTCAACCACATCGTGTGTCAATACGGGCATGTAATTGCACGCAAAAAATGCAGCATCGTCATAACACACAACATGTCATGGCGTGGTATTTACAAGCATGAGAATACGTTGCATGTTATGAGCTTGAGGAGGGTTATTTAAAAGAGACAAAGAGAAACAACATGAGAGTTGACTGCTTGAATCCACCTGTCACTCACTCAGAGCACCAGACAGAGTTACAGGCTCATTTGTTACAATGCACATGCTTCTAACCTTTGTCCCTCAGAGCAGGTGATGTATATTGTAATGAAGCAGGTCAAAAGGAAGAGTCGCGCTTCACTGCGTCTCACAGTGTCTCAGTCTGCTGCATGCTCCAGCTCACACATAAACAACTCCTGTCAGTCACACATTTGACCAGGCGCTGGATTTAGAAACAATGCTCTTTTTATATTGATTATAGACAATATCTGAGACCAAAAAAAGCCCCAAACTCATTCAAGCAACATTAAAACTCCCAATTTCTATTTTCACATCACATTCAGTTTCTTTGCCTCATTTTTAAATTTTGACATAATTAATAAAAAGGAATAGCCGTGTGATGAAGGTGAACCAATAACATACTTTATACCTTCATAATTTGTACTATACAAAATTATTTCTTTCACTTTTCTACCACTTTGAAAAGAAAAATCTGCCTGACCCAATGAATTGGCATAATTATATGGGTTTAAATGCAAATTTACAATGTGCTTATTAATTCTATTCTGCTCATTTCAAATGACTGACTGCACTTAATTAAATCAGATTGATTAGACCTTTGCAGACTTTCCTTTTACAACCACATAATTATGACAAATAGAACCACTTGACACAAAATCTACCGAGCACACTTCCTCTTCTTTCATTAATTTATTTTTTCAGGTTTAGATGTGGTGTGAGTCATGACAAACCAAATCAATGGTGTTAGATATTCAAGCAGAAGCCACATTTTCTGTCAGCTTCAATCAAAGAACAAAGGTGCATACTTCATTTTGGTATAATAACAGAACATTTACAACTTTAGCAGCCACAAATTGGTCACTTACCCAATGTATTTTACTGTATATATTCGCCATAATAAGATGAAAATGCTTTTGTCCACTTTTCATAAGCCAGCATGTTTTTCTGTCAAAGTAAACCCTAACCTCAGAAGTGATGTCAGAGATAGAGCTCTCAGGTCTCTTGCACTGTTTTAATCATTCAAACTCTTCCTGCAGCATTAGCATATCAGGCCAGATCGGTTTGATTATTTCCCTTGTGTAATGTCCTTTACAGCAGAAGATGAAACTCAATTCTTGATGTTAAAACGGCCATGTGGTTTGCTGAACACATTTTTTAACTCTCTGTTCATAGGGCCTTTTTGGCCTCCGTTGCTGAGATACAAAAAAAACACACTCTTATCCCTAGGGGCCGTTTTGTTTGCTTTTGAGGAGATAAAGAGTTAAACTATTAAAAGTATGTTATATATTTGGTATGTATACGAGTCAAGAAGAAGTAGGTCTATGAATTTGAGTTTTTAAAGTAGAAAGAAAGATGAAAATATGACAGTAACTGCGTTTCCACCCTTATAAAATGCGCATATTGTCGAAATTCGCATAAGTAAAGCGAATAAAAAAGGCGAATTAATCTCCGTTTCCATCAAAGCGCATATCTGGGTGTTGTTATGGCAACATGAGCTGTCATAACACCGCTGATCCTGCAGAGGGCGCCACGTGCACAGTCTGTTTGGTTTCACTTTTTTTTCACAGCCGCAGATTCTTCAATATTAAGTTGTTAGCGGCAGACTGCTCCGTCTTCTGCAAACTTTATCCGGTTATCACTTTATTAATGCGATGGATCTGTTTAGAGCCAAAATAAAAGGCTGCTGTGTTTTTTTTTAACACAAATCCTCCGCCGTGGAAAGGACGAGCTCTGAATCACCGCAGTGTTGGACAAACATAAACTTTCACGGAGTTTTTAGATCAAACAGCGCAGTGTTTCTCCGGGTTAGTTTTGATCGGTGGACCTCAGCAAACGTGCTGTTTTTGTGGTGTAACGGTGCAGCGTGTCTGCAGCATTTTGGACATAACAACTTCGTCTGTATGGATTATTTTGCCTTTGTTTATCACCCATGTCCCTCCTCCAGAGCCGCTGCAGCAGGTACGTAACCCGGGGGTCCCGTGGATTTTAATTCGCTTCATGAGTTAATGCGAATAACTGCGTTTCCAGCTTTCAAAATTCGCTTCAGCCGTTATGCGCATAAAACAAAATCCACCTCTAGAGAGCGTATAAACTTTTATGCGCATTAGGGATTCTAAATGTGATATTTACCGTTTCCACCTCCCAGGACTTATTCGATTCTTCTTAATGCGCATTAAAACAAGGGGGTGGAAACGCAGTTAATAATGTTATGCATGGGTAAAAAATGGCCACAAAATGACTTCTACTGTATAGGGATAACAGTGTGAGATTTTTGAAGGGTGAACTGAGGGTTAATCCAATGACAAAGCAAAGGTCAAGAACAAATTTAAATAAAACATATTTGTCTTAAACCTCAAAAACAAAGACAACAAAAACCTCTACATAAATCCTATGATAACTTTATGCAGTGGTGTGGTGTAAAACGTGTCCTCAAGGTGTGTGCGCATGATGACTTTGACTGTCTGTGTCCCATTTACTTTCATACAATCTAATGAGCACATGTCATTACGGCAGGTTCAGCCTGTCCTTTCTCGTACAAAACCATCACCGGGACAGATGACCTAACAGGCACTTTTTATGCAAATGTCCCAACACTCTAACAAGGTCAAAAAGTATTGGAACAGGAGGAAGGTTGTTATTGTGATTCCAGCTCTATCAAAGCTTGAAACAATAGCGAGAAATTCAGGCGTAATTATTTGGGAGAGAGAAACAAAACACAGAAACATGTTGGAGGAATTGTAATATTTAAAAAGCAGCTCCCCAGGACCAGGCGAGTTAATGGCTGAAAGGGCTCGTGCTCCTCAAGTGTTTTTGCCAGCTTTGATTGCAATTTGGAGAAAGCATTATCTCGTCGGGGAGCGTGGGCAGAGGGAGGCAGCCTCTGACGGGGAAGTACTCGTCATTACCAACACATCTCCCAGGGCTTTCTCCTGCTACTTTTGTCTAAATCTGCCCCCCTACACCCGCCGCCATTTAAGCAGTTCTGCAGCAGCGACAGGATTTATTTAGTGGGTCTGCTGTTAATAACATGCTTTGTCTTACGTTATTAAGTGAAATAACCAATGTTTTTATTATACAATACTGTTTGAAAAAGTATGCCAAATAGCAACTGTTACCATGGAAATCTGCCATGTTTTTCTGCACCTGTGCTAGACAACATTACAGCTGCATTAATTGAAATAAAAAAAATGTTTAAAAAAGTATTGCAAAATGGGTTTCAAGCCTAACGAGTTTGTTGATGATTGATTTTAGGGATTGAGCTTCCTTGTCGAGAAGGAGGATCTAAGGACAGGGGTTTCTGATAGTTTATTGTTTTATTGAATGTTTATTGTTTCATTTATCATTGATGTTGGTTATATGTTTTGAACAGCATACTGTATATAAAAAATTTGAAATCAGGAAGGAATTACTTGCCTGAAACCCATGACAATAGTGTAAGCTGTGAGCTGTTTTTGTTTTTGTTTTTTTTAGATTCTGAGATTCTGACGTATGAGACAAAATTATCCACAAAAATGTCAATTGAAGAATTCTCTTTGTTCTGCTCTAATATAGTGATTGTTTGTTAAAGAGATGAAGGACAATTCACCTACCTCACAACAATTAATTTTCTCAACACAACGACTCTAAAATCTAAGGAGCAAAAAGCAGTGATTTTTACAACATATGTGATAAGTAGGTGTCAGTGAAAAATGTCAGGCAAACTACATATACAGCAGAGTTGTGGACTTATTGATGCATTTTAAGCTCTCGCAGGAGAAAATAGTTTTACTTACAATCGACTGTGATGGATTTTACTCATTGCTAAAATTTAGAACACTGTGATGGCATCTACAGATTATTGTCAGCTATGGGCTGCATTATTATTACACCTATCCTATCTTACAATAGTTTGCTTTTAAAGATCAATGACTCCTCCGCTGTTACCTTCTTGTCTTTCTGAAGCACTGATGAACATAAATAGTAAGAGAAATTCGGAAAAAAAAAAAACTGCCTTCGAAAGAATTGTCACATTTCCTAATCCAATGCAGCAGGTCTGGAGCATTATTCAGTAACTAGCCCTGTCACTTTAAGCAGCTCTCCCTGGGCTTTAGTCCTACTGCTGCTGTGTGTTTCTGTGGCTAGTTTGACAATGCCCAGTCCTAGTTTTAAATGGCTCTTTTGACAAATGCCTCCAGCTCCAGGGTCACGATATTTCCCCTTAATTACTGCCACATTACCACCATAAAGTACTTCCCACCTCAGCCGCACTTCTTAATTACATTGTTCTGATTGCACTGACATGGCCTCTCATTTGCAGATGCACTTTGCAGTCAAACGAGTGTGAGAACAGTGAAGAGGGAAAGGGAAAGTGAGTCTGACAATGACTATTAAAGCCTTCAACACGATTTTACTAATGGACTTGTAACTCGGTGTATAGACTTCATTCTTAATTACTGGAGCAAAGAATGGCTCAATATTACCACACTGGGCAAGGAAAAACAGTGAATTTGGGTCATTTTTAGCAGCATTGTAAATGGGAATATGCTGCTGTTGAAAATATAATTGTGAATCTATAAATCATCCATATCATCCATATTTCTGCAGCATTAGCATATCAGGCTAGATTAGACTCAACTCATTATGTGGGAAACACTTGACTGTCGTGTGCTTTATTACATCTTTTATTGGTACATGGGATTCCAATGTGGAGTTGCTCAGAAGCATGTTTGAAGGATAAAAACATCACAAAAAAATGCATCGTATTTCACCTTTAAAGATGCACTCTGTAACTTTCGAGAAGTGAAAAGTCGACTATACAATGCAGGAGAAAGAGAAAGTTAAAACCAGTGTGAAATAAAAGTGTGTGTTGTGTCATAATCTGAATAACACCATGAAAACAAAAAGGAGACCCTTCTACAGGCCAAATCATGGTCCATTTTGCGGCCATGCAAGCTTGCTCACAGTAAAGCAGATCTTTGGTATTTTTTTTAGTAACAAAAACATCTAAATGACAAAATATTACTTATACTGTAGTCCAGCACAGAAAGGACTTTAACACACATCTAAGTTCAGTATAGTGTCTGGTTGTGACTGGTTTATAATACTTGTTTATAATAAAATAGATCTGCTAAAGTAGACCTCCTTTAGGTCCTCATTTGGATACTGTATTGGTTAGAAATGTGATGTAGACCAATTTAAGGTTTTTTCTTTTCACTTAGAATAGATCTGGTCTGGATGGCTGGTACTCAGACATTCAAAATGTTTCCTTAGGTAGCACTTCATGTGAAAAGTTTGAAAACCATTGAAGTCGTTATAATAACGACTATAGATTAGTCATATTTTCCTTCTCTTTGGAGTCTATAGTCGTAGATTGTTGCAGTCAGACCTAGTGCTGGGCCACACTGAGGAAGAGGTGGGCTTTTAGGCTCAGGTGGGCTTTGTATGGGTAATGTGTCCATGAAAGGCAGTGAGTCTTTCCACGACACCGCTGAGTAAAGTCTGATGTGTTCTCTTCAGTCATTCTAACACTCTTAACTTAAACCATTACATTCTTTCACAGACTTATGTTCTGCAGCTATATTTCTTTGGCACATTTGTACTGAAGCCATTGAAAACTACAGAAAAATGCTTTAAAGCCTTTACATAATACATCTGTTTAAAAGCACTGAAAAAACAAAACTTCAGAAGCTCTTTGTAGGAGAAAGTGAGACAAGCTAAGCCTTGTGTTCAATCTCTAGACATCACAATGTGTTTTCCAATTCAAAATTCTAAACCACAACACTGTCTGAGTAGGAACTGCTTTAACTATGTTTGATTTTTAAAGGCTTTAGGTGGGAAACTGAATGTAAAAAAAAGTTAACATGTGTTCAGTATCTAATGCAGGATTTAGCCTATTCTCTGGAGAAAATAAACAACAAAATGTCATAAATTTATCTTTTTATTTTTTTTACATCTATATTTACCAAAAAGTCTAAATGAAAAATAACAACACATTTTGGTTGAAGCTGTGTGGCAACATTTTCTTTGGATTTAACAAGTAAATTTTAACCTCCCTCCAGCCCCAGTCCTAAACTAACTGTAGAGGGATTTTTGGTTTATCAACATGGGTGATGCACACGCGCCCTGCTTGTAGAAAGAGCCGCAGCTCATAGACACAAACAGTGGAAACAAGTCGAAAAAGTTCTGTTGTCAGCTAACTACAAGAGTTTATCACTGTGAGAAAACAAAAGTTATGCTGCTAAATCAACATTTGTCAATAAAATTCGATTCTACAACCCTTAAAAGCTACATTCAGGAGAGTGAAAAAACATCGAGAAATCGCTGTCTCAAGCTTCAGGAGACAGACGTCTGTCAGACCAGTTCATACCTGATAGAAACAGCTAGCTGTTGTCCTGTTTGGAGGTTTTAACGTTTTCCCATGTAAGCAGATGGAGAGCGGGTCTTTCTGCATAACGCATGCGCAGTAGGGCGGAAAGTGACGTCGACTGAAAATCCCTTTATTTTTAGTAACTTAAAGACTAACTTACCTATGAAACCCAAAGAAGATGTCACCATGTGGCTTCAACCAAAATTCATGGTTATTTTACATTTTCATAGTATATTGACGTAAAAAACAACAAAAAAACATGCTTTTTGTACTTTTTTGACATTTCGTTATAGATTGGGTTGGCAGGATTATTGTGCAAAATGCACACATTTGAAACACATGTATCTGAAAAATGTATTGAGCCAAGCTTGAATCACTGCTTCTCTTTGTTGATTTGTACACGTCATAGAGATTAATATCTTATTATTGTAGTAAACTCGATCTGACTGAACTGTTCATAAACTTAAAGGAAACAATTAGGAGCTGATGAATGAAACACCCTTTGTTCTGTGTCTCACCTTAAAGCTGTAGCTGTTTTCTTTAGTAGAATTTACATGTGAAGGAAAAGACACAAGTATATGCTTCATAACATTAACGCTGCAACAATAAGGTTTTTTGTTATTTAGTCTTGCCTTTGTCTAGCTGCATTTATTTCTGTAGAGTTGAAATGATACAGTGCTGTGTTATATTGTTATATGTTGTGTCACAGTTACATATCATTACTTTTTGTTTCTGACCTCATATTTCAGTAAAGAGAGGCTTTTGATTACTGCCTGAGTCAACTCTGTCTAACCTCCATGTTGTTGTTTTGAGTCAGAATAACCCAGGGACATTCATGCCTGACAAAGAGCTAATTGCCTGCATTAGATCAAGAATATTTTGTCCTACATAGTCTTGCAACAACACATCCTCTTTTGTGTGATTCAGAGAGGACAAGGACAAGATCGCCTTGTAGTTCATATCTGTCTTCATGTTTTCATGTTTACCGTTAGCTATTCTTCCCCTTTGAGACGCAATATAAATGTGTAGGAGCCTTTTATGTGTTACTATAGCTACTGTATTAGGCTAACCGCTGCATATGTGTCACTTAGGCATCAAAAAGACAGCTCTTGTCCAAGGTTACATTTGAGCACAATGGACTGCTCTAGATCTCTGGTGTTGTGATCATAGTCACTTGACAGAGACGTTTCAAAGGTTATGAGGATGCACAGGAGGTTTGCATGTGTTATTGTGTAGTGATTCAAGCATTCTTTGTCCTGATTTAAAACCTGAAGATGTGGAAAAACAAAACTTCTTTAATCTATAATGGTTCCTTTATCTTATAAATAAATGCATCTTACACCATGAACCAACAATGTAAAGCCGTTTTGATCTTATGTCATGTTTTTATAGCAATCAATCTAAATGAGTATGGCATAAACAAGTCAATCGTTTAGATTTAGTTTCATGTAAAATATAAAATTAGCTTAACTAAGTTTGAAACTGCAGATATGATAAGCCCCGCGTCTTTATTGTCAAATTAAATTGTCGTAAGCAGCGGAAATGCAATGACTCATTTGTATTGTTTGAAAGTAATGGCATTTTGAATCCTATATATTTTACTATAAATCTGAATTTGATTAATCGCTGGTAAGTGAAAAGTGAAAATGGTATTTTCTGCACTTCAGCCACAAGACAATGCCAGATTACTCAAACATGCATGAATAAAGTCCATAACAATTTCAAGAAAACTAATGATGAGAAAATGTCTCTTCTGTAAATTTTCAGTCCTCTAACTGGCTGTATTAGGATGAAATCTTAATGCGTGAAGATAAAACGCAGTTCTGACGTGAGTGACAGAATAATAAGTATGTTGTATAGACTGTGTCTTGTACTGACACTTCAGAGAGTGTCAGTGTGGCTCTTGTTTGACCTTCTGCGTGTGGGCACGGTGACCCGGCTGTACTCATTAAAACCAATGGGACGGATCATTCGCCCGTAATTGTTTTCTCCTGACAAATGGCTGGTGTGAGGCTGCAGACGTCTACAGGGCTGCAGCTCTGCACCACACTAATGACAAGTGTTTGTGTGAAGCACGCTGTATTTGTGCTTTTTGTGGGACTGCCTTCCTCGCTGCGCGCTGGCGTGTTTAAAGGCGGAAACACTGCGGCATTAGGCTCAACATAAGCCATTAAGGCATTTCTTCTTGTCAATCATCCTTACACCGAGTTATTGTTAACAAGGAAAGTGTTGTATCCAACTGCTTAAAAACTCATTATTTACTCTGGAACACACTGGGTCTGCTTCATTCTAACAAGAAAAGGTTTTTTCTCACCTAATTTTTACCAGCATTCAGCAACTTTAACCCACAACTGCTCAATAGATGGTTCCTATACTATCCTGTCAATGAGGAATACAAAAAGCAATGACACACAAAATGGTAGCTATTTTATTACATTTTTTTCTCATTTTAATACTTCCTCTTGCCATGAACTAAGCATATTAAACTGTATAATATTGTGCATTTATTAAATGTATATCAGGTAAAAGATGAATCCAGAGAACAATGAATATATTGAGAATCTCATCTCCATGCTTGTCGATGCCATGATCCCACCTTCCTGCTCTCCCTGTGGTCCACCTGCTCGGCTGCACCTGTGCCATGCTCCAGTGCCTCGGTGTAAATTGTATTAGGGGACACCCCTGGCTGGCACTAATCCATCAGAAGGGCAGTCAGGCTGTGCTCTAGCTCTGTGCCATTACCCTGCGTGTTCCCCACAGTGTCCAGAGAGAGAGGCCTCAGCTGGGCCTGCACCACAGCACATGACAGATAGCTTCATATCACAGACAAGAGAGAGCAGCTTTCAGAAGAAGTACAGAGTGAGGGACAAACTGGCATCACAAGATGGTGATAAATGAAGGCAGAGTAATAATTATGTAAACAAAAAGAAAACATCTCAGTCTCATTGGAACTTTCTGTTATGGAGAGATAAATTACTTCTCATTTTAATTACAGACTTTGAGGAAGCCGATTACAAAAAGTATTTTTGCTGATTCAGTCATGTTCCACAAACAAAAAGTAACAATCGATGTGTTCTGCTGTCATTTTTAGAATTTACTAAATGCCTTGATTCATCAAATATTTTTTTCCAGTTTAATTTCTTTTCAACTAGCCTCACACAAAACACAAAACTGAAAACTCCAAATGAAAAGCTAATGTGTGTGTTTTTCTGGTGACAGAGCTCCAGTGAACACAGCCTGATGACTGTAACAATCACACCTTTTATTAGACTTTTAATCTATTCACTTGATGTATTTTCATTTTATCTCGAATAATTACTTTTTAATAGACCTTATTAAGAAGTCATATAAAACACATTGACTGTGGATAAACTTTATATTAAGCGACCTGCGCCTGAGAAACTTGTGAGAGGTTTTCTGTCATGAAGAGGAGGCATTAAAAGTGTCCTTGTGACGAGAATAGACATGGGAGTTTCTTTCTTTGTTTATTTGGTTGTTTGTTACATTTCTTGGTTAATTACTTTCTGAGCCGCACTGGAGTTTGTTGAATACATTTCACTGTACATTGACTTATAGCTGATCTCAACACGCTCACAAGATGATTTATAAAAAGGATGACATTATAAAAAAGGATTAACACAATATTGAGAGGAAGAGGTGGCTTAGGTTATGCGACTTCTACCGGCAATTTGACTTATGTAAGCAAAGGGTAGAAATCAATGATGGAAAGAAATGGGTACTATCACAATATTTATTTGTCTGTTTAATGAATGCATGTTCGAAAACAAAACAAAAAAAGCTAAACTAAACAGTTGGACAGTTTGTCATATAAAAGTGATAAAGTGTAAGTAAAGATGTTTTCCCTTTTGTTTCCATACATTTTACAGTTAGATGAATATTTAGCACTACAGTTTCATCACATCTTGTATGTGATGAAAGGCTAAAAGTGCTGTCTATGTGCATGCCGAAAACCTGCTCGTTTCTAAGTTACTTTTGTTGAGTTCAATTGACTGTGTGCATAAGAGCTGTTTATTTTTAAATCCTCAGACTTTACCATTAGCATTAAGACACAAACACATCTTTTTATAAACACACTTTGGTCCTTCGGTGAAATATTCTCCTCATTTGTAAAGTATTTAACATGTTTTCAAAGAAAACCACCAAAAACTCACTGTTCAGTGCCTGATCTTTAGTTATTTTTCATTTTAGACTGAGGGAGTGAAAACCTCATTGAAATGAACTAAACAGGAAATGAACCTGCCGGCAAGATGTTAGCATTTTTGAAAATAAATAGGGCAGTGCACAAAGTCAATTGTAAAATGGCTGCCTCTTGTGCGACACCCTGCACAGACAAGAAGGTTGTAAGTCTAAGCCTGGAGCTTTTTTGTTTAGATTTTGATGAAGACGGAAGACACAGGGTGCATGGCAGTAATAAATTGAAAGAACTGGAATCCCTCTAAGTTGTTACAGATTTGCAATGAACACTTTAGACAAGGTAAGCCAGTGCTAATGAGAGAAAAAAAATGACATTTTTAAAAAAGATGCAATGATTATCTGAAATAACCTAACACTAGCCTCACATGATATACTCCTCTAAGCTTTTAAATCTGCTCCAGTGTAAGACAAAACCCTCTTTACCACAGAATGGTACAAATAATGAAGACTAAAGTCAGGAAAACGTATACATTTTTATTAAATCTGCAAATAGGAGGAGGAGGGTATGATCAGTCAGCATTCATTAGCTTTTCCAAATACCTTGCTTTGTGGGTGTCTAAAAAATGTTCTACTTCCACAGACAAATGTACTGAACTTGCACTAGAAGCATCCATTGGTTTCTTTAAAATATATGAGATTCTGTCAGTTTTGCGCTCCTTATAATGCTGCGTACATGCACTTCTGCCCTCCATCATGGTGCAGCCACGTGATTAAGTGACGTAGGTGCAAAGGGTCAATATTGTCCCAGACCTGATAATATCACAGAAAAGCTGCAGCACTTCTCACACAAATGATATAATACTGACATAACTTTGTGCTTATTGTAGAGATTATGATGTGAAGTCGTTGCTACAAAACGCACACATACATGTCTCATAAGTGATGAGTTGTGCACACTGAAAGACACCTGTTAAACGAATGTTGTATTTTAAGAGTTATAAAACCTCTGGACGTCTGCTTTTTCCATTTGTCCAGTCCATTGGAAAAGCCTGCTGACACATATTGTCCAGGTCCTATTGACTGAGTGCACTTCCAGTTGTTCAAACATGGTCACGTCTTTGCAAATTTATTCCTCCATCATCCCAAGTGTAAAATCACTCCTCCACTTACAGATGCTCTCTCTGTGCTGCCTATAAAAAACACATTATAGTGTCGGAGCAGAGCGAAGGCGAGCGTTTGGACTGTCTGTCAACTTTTCCAAAATATCCTCCACCAAACCCAACAGGAAGAAAGTGTCAGTGAAGTGAGAAGATGTGTTTTTAAGTGTTTCATGTGTGGATTTGACCTGACTATGGGCAACACAACAGCATGTCTGCGTTTTAGAGCTTGTCATTCACATTGGACCCATGCACGGTGCTTTAAGGGCCTCTTGAATTGTTTTTCATTGGGATTTGTTTACGCTCATTCCAACATATTTTTTCTAACCTTGAAATTCTATGACATTTTGAGTAATTACTTCTCTGGCTTTCTTTGATGGAAAATGACAGTTGCGATGAATACATACTTTACATGAAGAAGATCATTCCCCCAACATGCATTACTTTCTTAAGTGTTGTTTGCTATAACTTACTAATGTAAATGTGGTGAAAGGGCAAAACAAGCACAACACACAAATACATACTTAAAATACATACTTAAAATACATACTTAAAAACATAAATGCCAATTCACAAATGTGCATGCAAATTTAAATAAATGTGAACCAAAAGACACAAATGCAAATTCAAAAACACATTAAGAGATAGATATTGAATTTCTTTTTGTGTGTATGACCAAAAGTATACACACTCTGGGACCTGCCTTCCTTATGGTGCGTTCAGACCGGACAGCGTATTTGTGTTTTTGCATTCATTTTCTATGTTAAGTCAAAGTAGACCCTCGTCATGAGTGTTCAAGCGTATTTGCGGCGAGTATTGGCATCTGGTTTGTCTGTTGATGCTCCTTTCTGCGACTGAAAATGCGATGTCTTGCGAATTGAAAGCCCAAACAGCAGCTTTATGCGAAGTTGCGGCCAGGAGTTGGGAAAATCGATCTTCAGACCGAAGTTGGATTGGAAGTTGGCGTCCGCCAATCAGAGACTACACTCCTATGTACACGTGACAAGCTGTTCTCCTCTCACATCAAGGGGAAAGGAGGACTGTTTAATAAATTTTTTATAGAAAGGTTGCTTGTTTGGAGCTTTTTTTTTTATAGGTTTGGTCGTTTGTTGCTCTGAAAATCTGGCAACACGGCAAAACAAACAACATAGGACATGATCTGGACTGACAACGCGCTCACTTTGATCTATCAAAAGTCCTGGGTGCCATGTTTAACCCACTGCTGTATGACGTGACACTAGAGGAGTAGAGGAGGACAGAGACAGCAAAAGTACACTGTACACTGGAGGAGGAGAAAGTTGTGCGATTGGGTTATAAATGCAACAAGCCTCTATCTTTCTCCCTTCCTCCTTCTCTTTCTGTCTGTGAGCAAAACAAAGCCTGCAAACAAGCGGGAACTCAAAGAAGCGCGTTGGGGCGTTAAAAGTATCTTTTTAACGCTTGGATGCGCATTGGGGCGTTTTGGGCACCTATTTGGGAGTCAGCTTCGAAAATGTTCTGTGTCAATATACACTGTAACGCACAAATTTAGACAAATTTAGCTAGTCTTGAGGAGAAAAACAAAACTTCCTCTTCTGTGAGCGATCCAAAAGTGTCAGAGTAACTACTTTATTTCTTTATGCTTGCAGGGTTAAATATAATCCATGTTCCATGAAAGAGGCTGAATATAAGTAATATGCATCAGAAAGTAGGGAATGTACTGTGGTGCCTCCTGTAACAGCTTTTGTTGGTTTAAAGATGAAAAAGACACTCGGCCTCATTGTTTTAATCATGTAAACCTCATTTTGTTTTGTGTTTTATTCTAAGGACATAATATTATTGTAGTAGTTCATTTTCTTTCGAGTAGAACAAAGAAAAATAACACTGACATGAGGTTTAATTTAGAATAAGGCCATTGTAAAAATATATTTTTTTAATGAAAGTAGTATAGTATGTCATGATTCCAGTTGCACAAAGTTTTTTGTGGAGCTGTGAATATTGTTTAAAATTTGCAAAAATTCCTGTCAGGAAAGGGTCAAAAAGAGCTGGCAGTGAAAGAGTTAAGATAAATGTAGCACAAGGTTTTTAGTGAGGTTATTTAATGTATTAGCATGTACATTTATTTATGTATGTATGTATGTATGTATGTATGTATGTATGTATGTATGTATGTATGTATGTATGTATTTATTTATTTATTTATTTATTTATTTATTTATTTATTTATTTATTTATTTATTTATTTATTTATTTATTTATTTATTTATTTATTATATGCCCTATGAGACCTATGCATTTTAAAAAGTTAATGACTTTCCCCATGCTTTTCAGTCTCATTTCCTGATTCAAGTTTTTATGCAACATTTTTCACAGCTATTAAATATTGTCATTCAATTGCTGTAATTTTGAAATGTCAATAGAATTATAATGAAGGCAGCGAGAAGCAAACAGTTTTAAGAAATTAGAAATGAGCCTGTTAACAAATTATTTCTTATTATGTATGCACGTCAACTGATTAACCTTGTAGAGCATTAAAAATAATGTGTTTCCTTTGTGCTTCTTCTGGGTTTTACTTCTGCGTCTACCTTGAATCTTTTTAGGGAAATTTTACCTTGAAAAAAAATGTCTTTCACATTTCTGCGTAAATGAGTTTTCAGTGTGAATAGGAAAGTTTTGGAGGTCACATGTTAAACCAATGGAGCGAGAAGCTGAACATATTTCTTCTCGTAGAAAGTTGTCCATTTAGACTCTGATGTGTTTTGCTGTAAATCTGCAGCTCTGGATGTTGATCTTGGAGAGCTGTGAAAGTCTCTGTTTCATGTCTATTTATGTCCAGTGTCCAGTTTATAATGTATGCCTTCTACTATAACTGCGGCTTGGACGGGGGTTCAAAATACTCCACACCAGTGCTCAGACAAAAGGAGGACCTGCTTCATTTACTACTGTGATTTCTACGTTTCAATATGTCATGTGATCTTTAGCTTGTGAGCAACTCAACAAGTTGAGTTTGTTAAACTTCTAGAATATTCTTATTTTAGTAACAATATTCAGATTTGAGCTAAAGTTGGCTTTTTTCTTTCCATTATGAGCAGTTCTATTGTGCCAAAAGTGTTTTATGAACAAGATTGCCAATGCTCAAGTAGTATACTTATTAGAGGAAACAACTTGGGAAATGTCTGGACAATAAAGGTATAAGTTAAAGGCACTGTAAGCAATTTTTAATTTTCTCAAAAGCGTAAGCAGAACTATTTATTTGAAGCTTTTTATCAAATGAATTCTGAACCTCATTATCCTTCACCACAATGAGTTTAGAAGAACTTTTCACAACTTTCAGAGGCCAAAATGGCTTGGACGTTGTCAGTATGAAATTTTTAGTTTGATTCGTTTATTTGTGCGTGGAGTGGGTGAAGGGAGTGTTGCATAGGCACATGAACCATTCAATCTTGAAAGATCCCCTACAACTCTATTTGCAATTACATTGTTTGTAATGTTCCAGTATGGCATTAAAGTGATCAATTTTTACAATATTTGGCCATAACTCTGCCAATGCCTGATCCCGTCACTTCTCAAAGACTAAGCAGGTTGGGGCTGGTAGTTTTTGGATGAAACACTAGAGGTGAAACCCTAAATGCCCTAAATGGCACAAGGAGGTATTGACGCTGTGTTCTTAGGCAAGACACCCACATACGGATCTGGTGTGTGTGTGTGAAAGAATGGTGGTGGTCAGCTGACCGATGGCACAAAATGGCAGTCTTACTTCTGTCAGTCTGCCCCAGGACAGCTGTGGCTACAATAGCAGCTTACCACTACTGAGTGTGCTGTGAATGAATAATGCAAAATGTGAAGAGTCATTGAGTATCTTGAAATTGACTAAATCCTATGCATTAGTATTAGTATTATTAAACAATCTTTCTTTCTATGAAATATGTTATCTTTCATTAGATCTGTAAGTTAGCCTAAATGTCTTCATAAAAATAGGTTTCTAACATATAAGCCTATTTTTAATCGCCTACTATATATTTAAAAGTTTAAATCTCATGGAGACAAGCAGGTGACAGACTATCCACTATAATAAACATAAAACTGACATAAACCTAATCATAAGGTAAACTAAAGTTGCCCTTGAGTACACATTTCACTACCTCTAATAATAAATAGATTGAATGTGCATGGTACATTTCTCATTGATAAGCTGTAGCAGGCTATTGTTTGTGAAATCACACTTGTTGCCCATAAACCCATCACTGCTGCACCTACTGGACACACACAGGTCACTTCTCTTGACCTGTGTCTTTAATGTTGCTCTTTACAAAACACCTCACCACTTCCCCTCCTCAGTGGGAGCTCAGTGGAGCGATGGAGGATGTTTATGCTCGCTCTCTGCCCTAGGGCTATGCTACATGTTGATCAGATGCCACATAATTACAGACCTTACGCTGTTTATTGACAACTTCTTCATATTTGTCTCACCGCTGAAGTTATTGTGAGTGTCTGTCGCAGGTGGCCGCCCCGTAGGTGGCAGAGAGCAGGAAGCCGACTGGTCCGTGTGCACATGTATCGGACGCAGCATGTTTTTCCCTTTTGGAGGCGAGGTATCCTGTGAGTGTGTGTGTGCCTTTGCATGTCGCCGAAAAGCGCTGGGGCGGCTGACTTCCAGGAACCCCTGCAGCAACAACAGGCGCAGTGTGTTTCCTGCTCTCACACACCGTTATCACAGGACACACACACACGGATCATTGGGCCATTCTCTTTGCCCCGCGCAGGTTTCCTCAACGCCTATCCCAGCGCCTCCGGCTCTCAAGATGTTTCACTGTGATTGTCATGAGAGAAGTCGCTCCCAGAGAGTGAACCACAAATAGGCGCAGACAGACAACCTCCGATAACCTCGCAGTTTGTGGGGTTGTTCACTTCGATTACACAGGCCTCAGGGTGCTTATTGGTCAGCCCAGGACAGAGCACTGTGGTCTTTGGGTCGGTTATAAGCACAGATAGATTCAAGGGTTGTGTTGGGATACAAGCTCAACTCAGAGTTCATTTTTTAAAAAGTCAAAAAGGTTGCATTCTTCTTGGGCCTGCTCGCATCCCTATCCTAAAGCCCTAAGCTTAACTGAATTACTTATTCCTAAATCTAATCCTAACTTAAACCTTTCCCAGATAGCTTTAAAATAAATAAGCTGTTGCGAATTATAAACGTTTTCTAGCAAAGTTGCCATGCAAAGTGATGTTGAAATATATAATGCATCCCTCACTTGAAGAACATGTACGTACTTTTCACAACTTTCACAGACCAGAATGAGTCGTGTATTAAGGAAAAGTGCACAACAACTAGACATGCTAGACATTCATGCATATTCCTGTTAAGGGTCACAAGTGTCTCAGTAATTTTGGGCCTTAAGCAGCGTTGACCACTGTGCATGAATACAGAGATAGGGAAGTAGCCAGAGTACCCTAAAATAATCCACAGTAACACAGGTAGAACATGCAAACTCCACCTAGAGATATCACGAGATGTTGATTTGGTCCAACCCCAAATTTGAACTTGCAATCTTCCATGATGAGAAGTCAGAACACTAACCACTCTGTCGCCTTGGTGGAACCAAGAACAAGAACATACCTGTTTGTCAAATCTCATCAGATCTTAGAGGCTAAACAAGTTAGGGCCTGGTCAGTACTTGGATGGGAGGCCTCTGGAACACCAGGTGCCACAGTGGGACGACAAGAGTGGATTGTCGTTGTGTCCTTCAGCAAGACCCACACTGCCTCAGTGTCTGTTACACTGGGTGAGTGGATACTAGATTGTAAAGCGCTTTGAGTGCCAGGAAAGGTAGAAAAGCCCAGACCATTTGTTTACCAATAAACTTTTTACCTGCACACTTCCTGAGTTTCAAAGAATAAAACCCTTGAGAGGAGACTGCAAACTGATTCAATTTGATTTAATCTCAAAGATATAAAACTGTGTTCATCTTATTAATGCTTGTTCAGCTGTGTCACATAATGTTGACCTTGTTTTAGGACTGAGGCAGCAACATCGGCTCCAATACACATGCAAATCACATCATGTGAGGGGTGGAACTGAAAAAGTACACGCAGACAGATAAAAGACAGATAAAATAAATAAATACATATTTTTCCAAATATCTTCTTGCATCTTACAGTGCCAAAAAGTCTTTGTGTTGAATAAATCCTTCTTTGACCTCTCTCACACATCTGAATGAGAACTACATGCACATCTTCAACGTCTCACCTCCATTTCAATCTGTCTCTTTATCTATTCAGCACATGCAGTATATATCCATAGCCAACTGCCTTTGTGGCCACTCAACAAAAGGAACCAGAGTGCAAATGGAGTCCTCATTTTGTGCAAGTGAGAGTGCAGCAGCAGTCTGTGTCCATAGTCCCTTTGAGAGCACAATGCCAAAGCCACCGCTGGATCCAAGGGAAGATGTGGAGATGAAGTCAAAGAATGTAATGCACAATGGCAAAGTTGCTAACAATTGCCGTTAATGGCATCATCTTCCCCCACTGAGAGCGCCGGGAACTATGTGAGCTGTGCAGATAGTGTTCACTCTGTACTCGGAGCATTAGGCAGAAGACACAGGAGGACGTGTTCCTCTGGTGCAAATGTGATCGCAATCATCAGGGTCAGGAAAGATGAGCAAAATGACGCCCAAAACAACAACAAAAAATGACAGGTTGAAATTAGTAAATGTTATTAGAGAAACAAGAACCACAACAAAAGGTTACGCTCAAGACGAGATGTTTTAGAGCTGCACAAACACAAAGGTGTTCAAAGCAAAAAAAAAAAAAAATGTCATAGTAGATATGCATTTCAGAGACTGTGTTGGTCAATCAGGCCCACTGAACACGGTGAAAAGAGAATAGAAATATACTATTATTACATTATTATATAAGGTTTTCTATGAAATAAATCGATTTGATAAAAATGGCATACAGAGCCATTAAAGTCATTTTACCAGATAACAATCCCATCTTTTGAGTTGAAATGGAGCCATTTTCTGAGACTATTGTGAACAAGTTGAGCCTTTTTTTATTTATTTATTTGTACTGACAGGAACAACAGTCTATAGGGTTTCTATGCTGTCTTCCATGTGAATGCAAAGAACAGATCTGTCACTTGTTCTCTGATCTTTTTATACGCTGTAATCATGAAGCCACAGAATCCAATAGGCCTGTTGCTCATGTTTAGTTCTTGTGTAGTTATGATAATGTTGAAGACATCAATACTTCATAATCCTTATTTACATCACTGACACCCATGGGGCAGGATGGTGTTAAAGTGCAGCCTCTTGTCCTAATGACCCCCACATGCCAGCCACAGCCCTTGTCCTTGGACCAGAGTGAGATGTTTATGAGATGTTATGAACAGTCGATGGTGCATGACTTGTTCAGCTGAGCAGCTCGAGAGGACCAGTTGTTATTAGTGTAGCTTCTGCTCATGCTCTCCCTGGCTCTGCTTCAAGATGACTTCCAGATGGCAGCAGGGAAAGTCTGCCTTTAGGTTAGTTTGGCCGGGCTGACTGCACTGTTCAGGGGGAGACGGACGGAGAAGGCATTGTGTGGGTGTGGGCAAAGACATGCATCACACAGACCTACTTCTGTCCTCACACTATCAGACAGGCTGCTGCTTCTTGTCCACGGCACTCTGGCTGCTGATTGTGGAGGAGAAAGAAATGGGACTAAGGAAAGGACTTACCACATTTCATTTGTATCTGTTTAAAAGCAGAGGCATACAAATTACATCACAATACTGTGTTTTAAATTCATTATACCTTTTAGTTCAGGAATAAATGATCATCTTTATCCAAAAGTGTTCTGAAGTGAACCTGCTCAACAAGAGCACTCATTCACAATGATTTGTATATTTGTATTTGCATTTGCATTTATATTTATATTTATATTTGTATTATTTATTATTATTATTATTATTATTATTATTATTATTATTATTATTATTTTTTTTTTTTTTTTTTTTTTTTTTGCTTTTGTCTGGTCCAAAAAATGTACAATTTGGTTGATATGGTGGTGTTCTAAATACAGTAATAATTTTGCGTCATCCCACTTATCACTGATGGCACGTTTTCACACTTGCTCTTTGACAAACTCAGGGTGTGCTTTCACATTATGGTGAACCTTGACATCGCTGCGGCCACAGTAACAAATCACAACAGTAAATAGGCATGCTCTTGGCTTGACCCTGCAGTGCATTCTCCAACCTGTTTTAGGACAAACAGATGCGTTCTCTGGCCCTTCTCCGGGTGCGCGCTCTAGGCCACGCCCCCCGCCACCTGGCTCCGCTGCGCACCGCAGACTGGAGGCAGAGCGCAGCGACTCCTCTCACAGCAGCACCACAGCACACTCCACACGCGGCCACGGGACACAGACCACCGCCTATGGGCTGTTTGTCCGTCAGTGAAAGTCAGCAGAACAGAGCATAGCAGTGTTTGAAATGCGTTGGAGCGAGTGGACACAGACGGAAAAGTAGACTGCATCTTCTTCTCTGTGCATCTTTTTTGCTCCTCACGCTTCATCCCGAAGCTCCTCGCGCCTGGTCACTCAGCAGTGAGAGCATCGTACGGCTGCTTTCTCTCGTTTGTCTGTGTACGCTGCGCTGGGAGACAGTGTCCGGACTCTGGTTCGCGCTCCCGGGGATCAGAGAAGGGGACCGAGCGTGGACTCTCACCCGGACTGGAAATTATTAAGCCCTCTCACATCAGCGTGCCGCATGGTGGGAATTTCTACCTCCTTGCAGTGTAAGTGAACTCTTTATCACTGTTTCTGTCATGCCTTTTCTTTGCTTAGACTTACATATGAGGCATTCAATATTGCATAAATGTGAAAAGCTGTTTGTGGCTGATTTTGTCAACAACAAAAGCTGAAGTTTTACGCAGCAGGGTTCTATTGTCTTATCTCTCCGTGACTGGAGCATCTGATCGCATAATAGACATTCATAATTGAAAGACATAAACACAGTGTGTTATGACTGTCCATAAAAGTCAAAAAGTGGTAAGAAAGATATGGATGAATGAATTGATTCATAAAAAACACCATAAATAGGCTGTAAAATGTTGATTTCTAGTTTGTTAAACTGACATTAGTGTTTGTTTTTTTTAGTTTCTTAGAATGAAAACCTGTCATCATTGTGTGGCTTCTGTTCTGAGTCCTTTCCACCTAATTGCCTGGAAAGAGTTTGGAGATTTTGAAGTTTTCCAGTTGGAAATTTGAGCGCATCCTTCTGAGCTGTCACCATCAGTCTGGAGGAGTTTCTATCAGCATATTGACATTAAGACTTTTGCAAACAGGCTTGAATAGTTTAGATAGAAGCTGTGGACAGTTTAAATAACCCGAAGCTCAGTGCCACAGAAATATTTGCTGAAATTATTGTTGTCATTTGTGTTCAGGAGATTGCATTATCTTGCCTGCCAGTGTGCCTTTGCATTCACTTCACCATAGCTCACTGCAGTGGTCATGGAGCTTAAATTGGCCACATCCGTTATCATGGCATGCGTTATATTTCCTTAGCCTGGCCGGCGGGACTTCCATTTAAGTTGACTGAAAAGACTATTACCTGGTGTGTGTGTGTTTGGGGAGATAAAGACGCCGTAGACACAGTGGAGTAAATGAAAGGTAAACAAGGCACATGATGAAGTGAATGAATCAAAGTGCTGTGTGCGAGTTATCATTTTCATTACATAGTGTGTGTATGGACCAGCCTCTGCAGCATCTCCAGTAGAACCTATTACCTCACACCTGTTCCCCTCGCTGTCCTATTAACACTTTCTGTGCACAAACTCAAATATTTAACACTTCTTAAAATGCAAGCATGTTAAAGAAAAAAAAACTACCCATAAAATGATGAGCCTTTGCCAAGTGCTTCATGACACAGATGTTTGGATGGTGTCCACATTTGAACAGTGACGAAGTGATGCACAGTCAACATGCTTTTCACCCTGTTTGCCTTCAGTTTATTTCAATTCCTGATTCCTCTAATATGCCCATGCTCAGGATGCACCTTCAAAAAGCAAGTTATATGTTATAATCATGACAAGTCTAGTAGTAAAGATGTTGAAATTGTATTTATAATTTGGACTTTGCAGATTTTAAGCTGCATGCAAAGTGAATGGGTCTTGTCACTAATAGAAATAGATAGATTACAAATGTATAAAATTTCCTTGTAGAGATTTCATAGCAAAGTACAAAGGTCGAATGATACTGTATAATCACATTCTACTTAATTGACCTGTATTTGGTGAAAAGTGTCTTAAAAGTATCAGCTTGTAATAGAAACATAAGTGTTAGTTATAGGCCTTACAAAAATAAAAGTGAATACTCAGACATTTTTCTACATAACAAAGTATATCGCTGATCAGACTGTGAATATCCTTGAATGTTTAAAGACGGCACACCTTCTTTAAGATGTTGCCATTCTTCCTCTCCGTCTGTTACAAGTCTGGGTGTGAATAATAGATGAAGTGTGAGCGTTCATAGCCGTACACACTGTGCCCTCTCCGATCGATGGCTCCATTGATGGTTATCAGCGAGAGGGCAGTTCTCTTCTGTGCTTATTGAATTTCATCACCCATGAAAGAGCAGCAGGAGCACAGGCAGGTAGTGTGCGCCGGCCGGGAGGAAAGGGTCGAGGGCTTTGTTTTACTGGGGCTGTGTGCTGGCCTTTACTGGTTCTTATTTAATGTCAAAGTCAACTGTGAGCACTACAAATTGATTTTATTGGTGTGTTTTTACTCCAGATAACATGAAAGCTGTAGAGCAGGTGCCGACAGGGAGCGATTAAAAGGTGTTTGAATCTTTCGTTACAATTCAACCAAGAGGGATACAACCGATGCTGTGTTATTCCCAAATCTAACACACAAGGAAGAGTGAATGAACAGGATTTTTTGTGTCTGTGGAACAATACAATCTAATACAGCTAACAGTTTGCTTTCATGTTCTAAAATGTGGCCAGATGTTGGGCAAGAGCCAGTTTTTCCTATAAACAATGTACTTTGCTGTGAAAGATTTGACAAGTCATCAACACATTTTCTATCATTCACTTTTTGCATTACACACATTATTAATTTTAGCTGCCTTTCATCTGAATTAAGTATTATTGGCTTGTAGAATATGCAACATTATGTGAACGGAACCTATGGACTGAAAAAGACATACAAAATTAAAATACAATCCTTAGTCAATATCAAATTTCAAAACAACTCTGCAGGAAATGTCTTATTGCAATCATTATTTTGGAGGCAAAAGTACAAGGACTAGTTCTAGAAGATACAGGCTGTAGAAATCAGTTAAAGCTCAATTACTGGATCAGAAATGAAAATGCAAAATTAGAATAACGGCTTATATTCACCTCAGAAAAAGACTGACCTGTCTAGTGAAATTTAGTGCTTCGCAGTTTGACAATACAAATCAAATCATGATCCTGTTTCTGTGACTGTTTCTGTGACAAAAATCACATTTTCTGTGTAATGCAGTTATCTGCACAAGCACATACACATTCTCTTCACACTTCTTCAGTCAGTCTGCCTCTGTGTTACAATTACAGAAAACTGTAAGCTTTCAGAGAAAAGATTGCACTTTATTTACACACTGGGCCAATAGGATTAAAGGAAGTTTGCACATCACCCACAACAGCTTCAGCATTTATGAAGTATTTTGGTCCATTCACATTTTGTGAGATTCTTAATAGATTGTCTGATTGCTTTTGCATTAACAAAAATTGAGATTGAAGTTTTTGTCAGTACTGTACACTTTTGTTGGACTACTAACAATTGTGAGTTCCCCAAGCTGTACACATTCAAAATCAGCATAACAACACTACTTCCAGTCAGTTAAACATCACAACAAGCCCACTTCATTTTGTCAAATGCAGTACGACTATTACATGCCTGCCTGTGATAGGTGTAAAGCCCTCATCTCGTTCCTTATGCAGATGACGCCTATGTCATTAATTAGAGAGACAGCTGTGCAGGTTATCAGTTGTCGCTGCTGATTGGATCACACAGTTCAACATATGAGCCGCAAACACAGACAGGAGCCTTCCAGCCGTCTGCAGTGTGCACAGACCCGGATTGAGTCACTAATTAACTTTCTTCCAGTGTATCTTCCATCCACAGACAGACAGACACACAGACAGACAGACAAGCATCCTTCTCTCTCTCTCTCTCCTCCACTGTTCCTACGTGTGACGTGAATGCCCTGCTCACTGTTTATTTTCCTGCCTCCATCTGGACTGGGTTGATATTGTAATCGCACTAATGCACATTGCCTTTCGCTCGCACACACACACACTGACACACACACTCACAATGTGCCATCCTGACGAGCCGCCTTTTCTTATTCCAAAAGATAAGGCGTTTGGATGAGATTGGGCGGTTCTGAATGCGCCGAGGGAGAGAGAGAGTTCACATGTAGGTGTTCGGCAGCACAAAGGGACAGGTTTGTTATAGGCAAAAGTCTGAGTTTACTCACTGTGCACAAGTGAAAGGATTGAAAATGGGTTTTGAAGATGAGGCTGGTGGTGATAAGCGAGGCAGAAGATAGTCATTTAGTTTTCATTTAGAGATTAGTCTACTGTATGGGGGGAAAAGTAAACTATTTCTTGTTGGATTGGTCAATATTTAGGGATTAATAGATTGTGGTAAGATTAGATATAATTGTATTGTCCACTCAAACAATGTTACCATCTAAACATTTCAGTTTCATAAACAAAGGTAGGATTATAAAGATGACAACATAATAAACTTAAAGGGCGTTTAATATACCCGTACTTCTCTTTTGATAACTTTATGGCTGTGGCATTTTGTGAGTGAATACTAAACTTGTTTGTATGTTGTACTGTAGTCGACAAATTACCAAATATACATGTTATGTTTCTATTTAATAGGGCTCTTTGTGATCAGTTATGCATCTGACACAGTAGATAAGTAGATAATACGTATGAACTGATATTAGATATTAAAATATGCTAATATATCTAATATATATTGGTGCATTGTGACCAGTAACATGATTATATTTTGTTATTTTAGGTTATTGATATTTCAAACTAGCAGGATTATATTCTCAGTAGGAATGTCAAGAGTATTAGTTTGATCAGTAGATGTGATTAGAGTTACCAAAGAACAAGAAATTGAATTCTGATTGTTTAATTTTAGAGGTAATATTTACTATTTTCGTTAATCTATTCAAAATAAATTCTACCTGTTTTTTAAGTGGATTTCTTAAAGCTGGTCACCAACTGTCAGTGGGGAAGAAGTAAGTTGTAGTCTGATTGTTAAATTGTAATATTTTCCTCACAATAACCGTAACACAACATTTGATATTGTGATGTTTGGAAAAGCTAATGGTATAAAACACATGAGAAGTTGTGGACAGTGATCTGTCAGGACTGGCAGCTTTTGTTTGGTGATTCCAGAGGCGCTGCACACGGCTGTGATTGATGGGGCGTACGAGCGGTGAAACGGTGCGATTAGGAGCCCCTTTCTCCTTAGTTCACTGCAGGACAATTGTTGAAGAATGGAGAGGCTGGTGGAGTCGAGAGTCCATAAAACCCAGATCGTAAAAAAGTCATTTTTTGTCCACAAACAGAAGACAGGTTTAAAGAAAGCCAACAGGCAGAAAATCTGACAAATTGATAGAGACAAAGACATAGAAAGTGAGCACGATAACGCTTTCAGATGTCCAGCTTTTGTAGTTCATATCAGCTTTAACGTTGTGACCATATCTCCTCATCATGGCACCTGTTAGTGAGTTGAATTCAGTTTTAGGGACATCACCGTAGTGTAGCCGTGTGATGTGCCAACTCTGTCAAAAATGGCCCAAAGAATGAACAAGTCTAGTCTTTCTTTGTGCTCCTCAATATGTGACTCACCGCTCAGTTCATTCTCATTAATTTTGATGTATGGATCGGGACGTGTGCTTTGTGAAAAGGGCAGCCTGGTAAAAAGCAGTGTAATTAAGATCCAGCGGCGGAGTGGGAGAGAGAGAGAGAGGAGTGAGGGAGGAGAGATGGGCGATCAATAGATGCAGACAGTGGACTGCGTGTTTTTTCCCTGAGAGTATCGACGGCCTCAGTCAATTACAGCCAAAGAAATAGTGTGTATTTTCATAAGTGTGTGGGTGAAATGACTGAGACATGTTTAAGAT
Organism: Mugilogobius chulae; assembly: GCA_038363315.1. Lineage (NCBI taxonomy): Eukaryota > Metazoa > Chordata > Actinopteri > Gobiiformes > Gobiidae > Mugilogobius > Mugilogobius chulae. Next base: position 30,326,720 of record CM076408.1, read on the forward strand.
GTTGTGTATCTGATTTGACTTGTGTGATGGGTTTTGTAGTTCAAAAAGGGCTGCCAGTTGTTGCCAGATTGTGTCATAATCAGTGCAAAGACGAAACAGCAGGTGAAAATGCTAGATTTCAATGTAATACAGACTGGAATATTGCCTGTGACAATATGTATTATAAGGTCTTGTTTTTAAAGACAATCTGATGTTACGACAAAACAAAAATGTCTTCAATTCAAATAAAGCATGAGTGATGAAGCTTTATGTAACAAACAAACCAGTAGGGTTTGTTTTTGTTCAAAGAAATTCTTGATCGACTAAAAACTTGTCCCTTCGACCGATTAATTGACTAAAAAGAAGGCGTGGTAAAAGCTCTGAAGTTAAAAGTGTGTTTTGAACTGACCTAAACTGTGCTCAAAATAACTAAAAATATTATCACGTTCATGCAAAAACTATACTTTATAAAGACAAATAATTGTATTTATATAAAACAAGACAGATTAGACCCAATCTAATCCAAAATACTTACATCTTACACATACATCTTTTTAGGGTTCAACACAAATCCTTGTTGTCTAAATCAAATTATAGTCGACTAATAAAAATGTTGGTCGACTAGGACTCCATTAACCGATTAATCGACTCAACGACTAAAGGACGACAGCCATGCAAATCAGATTATTTAAAAAAATAGTCAGAAGAAAACAAGACAAAATTTTCATGATGCCATATTTACTTTTACAATTAGGCATTATTTTAAGACAAAGGTTTTTACGGTGTGTTGTTTTCATCTTTTCATTTAAGTCATCGAACATCTTTTCTTTAATCGTGACATGTTTTGGACCAAATAATGACTAATCGATTACTAAATCAGTTGAAAATTATTTCTTCTGTTGATAAACTTGTTGTAGCCCTAATTTCTAGTTTTTCATTTGAATAACCATTCATTCATTTGATTAGTAAAACATATTATTGTGAACATTACATAAGATATCTAAAATGGAAGGTTAAATATGCTACTAAAAGAGAGACAACTCATATAAAATGGATAAAATTTCAACAAAGGGCATACATGTGATATTTCTGCACTTTTGTGATCAATTTTACAATATTCAAGATGCTTACCAATTAAAATTAATAATGTTTAAAGTCAGTTTTTGTTTGTTTGTTTTTGCAATACAAAAGTGAATGGGTCTAGTAGTCACTATCACCAAACTGAAAATATGTAAAATTACCTAAGATTAGGATAGGATTCACAGTCGTTTGTCCATCATCTGGAACACATTTCTGTTAGATTGACTCAGTATGTCTGAATATAGTTATGTGTATACACCCCTCAAAACAGGACATGTCATTATCACTCAGCCCTACATTTGACACTTCAAATCTTACAAAATGACAAAACTGAATGCAATATTTCCCTTCAGATCTTTGAAAACGCGTATCGATCCAGAGCTCTTTAGCAGGTCCATCACATATTTGCTCAGGTGTAGTCACGACCTGGGCTGCTCTTATAGATTTGCTATTGACAGCACTTTGGACGGCACATCTGTTCCCCTCCTCCCCCCCTCCATCATCCTGCCGCCATATGGACATGTCATCCTCAGCTGCGCGTTTCATCGTAGCGTAAATGATGTGTCTCCATGGTAACCCGACTCCGCTTTTAGACATGTGATATGAATTATGTTTTTACCGGCACGCCCCGCTTGTCCAGGTTGTCTAAACACACACTTTTGAAGATGTATCTTGACATTTATAAAGCGCTCCGTATCAGCCGCAGTCTTTTCCGATAACATTCCCGATATTCCTGACGTCTCTCGGAAGTTTTATAGCTTCTGCAGTGAATGGATATGTCTGCGATGAAGCCATTTTTTTTTCATCCAGGATTTAAACTGCTCCAGATTGTGGTGAAAGTCCAAAGTCTCAAAACACAGACTCTCACGAAGCAATAAAAATACAGTGGAGAGAATAAATCCATCTTCCCTTGTAAGGTAATTTTTTTGCAGATGTTTTGAGATATTTGGCCCGAGTGTTGCTAATTTCTTACCCATCTGTTTCCCCCCTATGTGTCTTTATCAACATCTGTTTTTCAGCGCAGTGCAGGAACAAGTATCCTTTATATGCCAAAGGGTTCCCTGTTCGACCTCTGCTGGTGCTTAACTACCGCTTTTCTCTTTGTATTCACATGTGCTAACCATTAAGAACTCATACCCTCCACACAATGTCATAAGTTTGAATTTGAGCTCCAGATAAAGCCTTGTTTTGCTCTTGGATTCACTCTTCTCTCATCCCTCCCCAGTGATAGGACAAATGACCCTGTGGTTTTTGGCTTTAGTGAAAAGAAAAGTGTCCTTTTGCCCCTCACTCTCAGGTGTTTGTGTGTCAGCAGTGCAAAGGGATCAAGGTTCTGTTTTTATTAATTTATGAAACACATTTTAGTATTTCAACACACTAATGGTTAAACTTTGAGTGAAATTTCCTTCTGTAATAGTGAGTAAATGATGCTTATTCCATCAACAAAGTCAAACAAAATGTGTAACAAAAATCAGGAGCTTTTTGAATCTTGTTTTGTGTGTTTTTGTTGTTGTTGTTGTTGTTGTTATTTTTCACAAATGCAATTCAGCATAAAAGTACTCTTGTATCCGGAATGCAGTACTCTGATTTGACCCAGTAACAAAACAATGTGGGCTTATTGGAGTTACCATAATATAAAGTACATTAAATCACATTTTCAATAGACATTATTCTTTTCCCCTCACTCATAACCTCATTTATTTACCGGTGGCAGCTTGGTTTGTGTTAAGCCAATGTTTTAACCCCAGAGAAGAAAAATACTTTGAGAAAACTTAAATTACTGCTTCACTCAAAACTTTTGTGAAAGCTTCTAATTCTTAAAGTTGAACCGTTGGAGCTTAACAGTGACCTGGTTCACCAATGGGCGTCCATACTAAATCTCCATAAGGATTTTGAAAAACAATTATATTAAAAGTTAGAACGTGTCCTTGGGGCTAATCAATGATGTGTTGAGTCGAAAGCATAAGAACTAAGTTTTTTGTGTAAAATCTGTTTCTGCAGCTTTATAAACCACAAAGTTGTTAAGACGTTTTGACAAATTTGAGTTATAGATTTGCTTTTTAGACTGACAACAACCGTGCTATGGATCTGAGTTTGCACATAGCTAACTATATGTATTTAAACTCTTAATATTTGAATTTTTTGAAATCCCTATGGCACTTTATAATGAGGCAATTTACTTCTGGAACAGGGGTGATCTTCCACTGTTGAGCTCCATAAACCATACAGCTCTTCATATTGCTCTTCTTACAACACAAAGCACATGCCAGTCAGTGTTACATGGCAGCATGCTCAGTCTCACAGTGGTAGAAGTCCTTCAGGATTATTCAATTATTAAATAGCCATTGCTTTATTAATCATAACACCATTTTTATTCCATGTACTTTCTTAAGCCATAATCACATTTCAAACGCACGCTGAGGTCTTTGTTGTTACGCATTTGAAGTCAATCACTCAGTTAAGTTGTTACTTAGCTTTTACTTTTTTGTGGTCTAACTCAGCTGACATGTAAAATGTAGTTCGGAGCTTTTCACTAAAGCAGAGGGCCGCGAAGTTGGGCCAAAATAGACCTTCACGATTTAGGATTACCAGTCTCACTAGTTACATTGTCGCTAGTTATAAATGACACCAAGTTAAGCCTGTTCCCCAAAAACACGTGGATAAAAAGACCTTTTTTAAATCAAATATGGTTTGGTCCTCGATGTGCTGTAATTATATACTTTGGCTGGGTGTCATTGTGAAATTTACACACATCATCTTTCACAAGTTAAGTTTGTCATGTTGGAAAGACAACTTGAAATAGAAAGGAACGGTCCAATAAAAAAGATGAGGTAGAAAGAGACATGAGCAAGTCTTTAGAAGCTTAGGTTAAGTTCCATCCTCATAAAGTTTTCTAAATGGGACCCCTGATCATTTTAGCTCCACTAACACTTGTGCTAACACTGTACTTGTGAACTTGTGTGAACCACTGATGAGGTAAAACTGTCTCATAATACTACAAATATGTAAAAATACAGCATGAAAGAAGGTTCTCATGAATGGATGATGGGAAACTTGTGTCTTGTAATTTGGTGGAGCCAAGCTGGTTGTCTGGTGAGTGTTTGTGGCTCTGTTCTGTGCCATTTGGACATCAGCAATCTTAAAACAGTGAGAGCGAAAAGAGGGACATATTTAAGAGTTCTAACCACCTCCAAGTCGCGCCAGTAACCACAGGAGACAGGAGCCTGAGAGGGACAAAAGAAACAACACGGACTGGATGTAAAACACTATTTATGAGTTGCAGAGTTTTCTTGGTATGAGAGCTTTGGAAATGTGGCAAAATCAAAAGCTCTAGCCTATATTTATCTGGTGAAGGTTTGTGTGCAGCAGATCTGAACCACAGCTATACCATGGACACTATATATAGCAGCTCTACTGTAATAGGAAATTATAGTGTTGGTGGGATTTAGATGTAATACTGGGTTTGTGGTATGTAAGTCAGAGGAAAGCTTGTAAACGGATCCTGCTTCAGATTCGCATTTTCAACATAATTGCCCTGTACTCTGTGCTACAGCTTAGTTTAGTCTTTGTTTGAAGGGGCTGTGTAAGAGAGCTATACAATTTGGAAAAACTATCTGATTGAAAGAAGTGTTTTGTGCACGTACCTGTTTCATGAACAACATTTACTGTAGTTTTCTGCATCAGAGTTGTTCATTCTGTAACTTGTATGTACAAACATGTGTAAATATAACTTACTTGCAAGTCTGCTATTAATTTGTCTGTTCACGGACATATTGCATTGTGTAGTTGCTCCTTATTACTTAGAACAGTAATCCTCATCCTCAATTCTACATGTTTTTATTGCACAGATACTGTACATATTTTTCTGAGGTCAAACAAACAAACAAACAAAAACAGCTTTGAATTAAAACTAATTTTCTTAACTCCATTTTTTTAATATAAACATGTCAGTAAAACCACACAGAATATTATTCGTTTTACTCTAGATAAGACAGTTCTTATTTTGTCAAGATGCATTTGCACCTGACATTTTAAATGGTGAATGGCTTGTCAAAGTAGCATAGCACATTCACTAGTGTAAGCTTTTGGAAATTCCCTCTCCATATTGTGTACGCTACATTGTGTGAGCTTCCTGACAGCTCTGCAGTGGTCGTCATGGAAACAGCAGGTACTTGTACATGTACGTGTTTCACCTGAGACCCCCCCTCTCCAAAATAGAGCAGGGATCAGGGCTGGTCAGGAGGACAAGAGCTCCACATACTGCACACATTATGGTCCAAGTCTTCCTCTGGCCTGTGCCTCTGTGAGGGTCACTGCTGACAATACTGACTATAGTGCTGCCTATTTTGCAATTTAAAAAAGAAAAAATCTATAAACTTAAAACTACAGGTAACGAAGGTAACATGTTGACATTTATGTCATGTAACATTATAAGTGAAATGTCAGATAATTCTGATCTATAAACGTGCACAATACATTTTTCTGCTTGTCTAACTTGAATAGATTTATAAAGGTTCTTTTGACGAAAGAAAGAAGAACCACATTTAAGGAACTTGTACAAAAATGCCAGTGTCTATAGAGCACAAGATTATTAGGCTACTCAATAATCGCAATTCACTAAGACAAAGTAAGCTAAAACAATGAATTGCAAAAACTAAATCATTTCAACAATATTTCAAAGGTCAAAATGATTTCAGTTTTGTAGCGTGTAGCACGGGTATATTGTCAATAAATCCAGGTGAAAATGAGTTTACAGTGTCCCATGCACGTCTAATAATAGAGGTTTTAGATTCTAACACCCAGGAAGTGTGATTCTTATTGTTTTAGCATATAGCTCCGAACAGCACCGCAAAACTTGTGAAAGACTCAGAATACATTAAGTTATCACAAATAATTGACATAGGTGAAAAGTTTTACATTGAAAAGTTATGTTTGTTTACATTTTTGAAATTGTAAAAACTGTAAAAACTCCTCGTCCTTTCTTTGTTTATGTCACAATATCTTATCTGTTGCATTCAGAAAGTTTGATTTCATTAAGTTTCTCGCTAATGGAACAGTAATGTAATGAAGGAAATGCAAGAATATCATCATGAATAATTGTCTTAAAGTATAAGAGTATAGAAAAGGCACTTGTTGTTAGACTTTACTGTGGTTGGAGGGAAATGTGTCCTCTGCGTTTGACCCATCCTTCAGTGAAACGCCCTGTCCCGCAGCTCAGTCCTGCTCTATCTCCGAGTGTCCCGTCACAGACATCCTGAGCGGGCCAACCTCCACACCCTGCCTCCCCGGGTTCCCATCCTCTACCCCCTGCCCCTCCCCCCCCCTCTCTTTCTGGTACTCTCTTCTGGTTCCTGAGGCAGCGGGGCTATCTCTGGACACCGCTGGTTCCTCTCATTCTGCCGCTCTATTGTGTGGAGCGCTGGGTTTGGTCGTGGACGTAGTTCAGACGGGAGGGGCCACGAGGGCGGGGGGTGGTCAGAGGGGGGGCAAGCAGGAACGGCCTGGATCCTGTTGCTCTGTGAGCTAAAGGAACTGTGGCACCACTTCCATTAGAGCTGTAGATATTTTGAGCTGACAATATTGTGTGAGATGTTTGGGCGTTGTGCTTTGATTTGATATGTCAGAGTTATGATGAAGATAGGAAAAAAACAAAACAGGAAAATATTTGATTAAGTTTACTTTTCTGGGTTGAAGAGTTTATTTTCAGAAACAAAACCTCTCATTACAAATGTATCATAGTTTTTATTTATTTTTAAAAACTCTTTCCTGTATAATTTATTGATTGTTTTCACCTTATTTTAGCCCACCCACTTCTCTTGGCATTGCACTTCCTGTGTAACTCTGTTAAGGCCACTAACATGTTTATTTGTCTGTCTCCCTGTGACCTAAACCCAGTGAATTCTACAGACTAACCACGCTAAACAGGAAGTGTGCTGCCAAGAAAAGTGGGCGGGGCAGAATAAGGTGAATAGTTAAGAGAACTCTCCACAAATGGGAAAAAAAAAAAAGGATATTACTTGGTCTGGACAATATATTGTGTTAAATATGTGTATGAAATGAAAGTTTGTGATTCAGTCAGTTGTGACAGGAACAGCGAGACACTGAAGAGGATTGTTTTCTGTCTTTCTTACAGTTTGCACTAAAGTTGATTTCAAACATCACTAACATAAACCAACTTCTGGGTCTAAAAAGTCCAGTTAAGCCTCTACTTCTTTCCTTTAATACAGTATGTAATTTCCCTTTGCTTCCTTACCAGGGATGTGCTCCAGTCAGTTGAATTGACAAAGCAGTGTGTCACTGTCAGACAGTTGGATGGACAGTTGGCAGGTGTTCAAATGCACTGTTAGCGCCCCCTAGTGACACATACACTAAACACTAAACCTTTGTGTAAGTCATCCTGTCAGCGCAGCAGCCCATTTCTCTTTGTCTCTTCTCTCTAAACGCTTCGCTCCTTCCCTCAGTCACTTCCTTGTTTTGTTTTCTTCCTTTTCACTTGTCGGCCGGTGTCACTAGTGCCATCTTGTCATGTCTGGTGTTGCCACAAATCAAGTGCCCCATTCATCTGGTGTCACGAGCGCTACAAAGAAATGTACAGCAGCAGCAACAGTGGCGGCTCTTGAGCAGTGAGTGCGCGGCCGCTGACTGCCACCTCTCCACTCCATCACCGGCCACAGCATCAGATTGGACCTGGGCCAGAGAGAGAGAGAGGGGGGGGGGGGGGCAGAGAGAGACAGAGAGAGAGAGAGAGAGAGAGAGGAATTAGACCGGCCAAATGAAATGCTGACTTGATGAATGTGAAAATATTTCGAGGCAGTCCAGGTTAAAACCGCCTTGTGTTTTAATGTTAAAAGTTGGGACTGTCATTATAGTTTTTGGCTTGTTTTTCTCCACCTCAGTTTCTAAGAGATCTCAGTAAGAAATATTCAAAGAAAATATCTGGAAACCTAATTTTGTTAATAACCTTTTGCCAATAGACAGCAAATTAAATTAAATATTTATTATTTTTCTCATTTCAAGTTCATTTCATTTTTTTTATTTGATACAGTATTTCTACATAGTCAGTGTTTATGATGCATGCCAATAGTATGTCTAAAATCTGCTTCTAAAACTGTATTTGAGTACAATGTTAACCCTAATCCATCTTAACAGTATTTGTTTGTCAAAAACATTAGTCAGAAGAGTTTGTCAATCCGACAGAAATAGTTAAAACTCTTCAGTTTAAAAGGTTGAGGTGACACAAATTAATTTCAAAGTAGGCACACACACACAAAAGAAATATATCACTATGTCTTCACATACAAGTTTTTGATTATTCATATTATGTATTCAATCAAAGCAATTGTTTTTTTTTTTATTATAATTGGCTCTGTGAACGGAACTTCTGTTGGTTTGTGTTTTTTCAAAGTAGCTAACTTCTGTACATACGACCATTTCCTGTTAGCATTAGCATATAGGCACAATCATGTCTATTTTTAAACAGACAAGTGTCCTCAAGTATTCCTCTAATATGTAAAGTCTTTATCATGTTTTCTGTAACATTCACCAATACCTCATACCTCATAGAAATGAACTGAACAGGAAATGCTCCTGTGTACAGGATGTAATATTTTGAACAAAAACAAGCCAACTGCCCAGAGCCCATTGTAAATGAAATTCTACTAATTGCACAGCTCTATCCAGGACTCACATTTGTGATACTTTTTTTTATTTATTTATTTATTTTTACATTCGTTTGTATTGCCCCTCAAAGCTTTTCATGTTATTATTAGTGGATGAATATACGTTTCCTCGTCTGTCTACGTGAACATGCTTCAGAATATGTTGTCTATGTCTGCATAAATACACAAACTTCCAGAAGGAGCGATGTGGATATGAGTAGCTGAGACTGGTAGAATTCAGACACACACATATACATACATCCCCCCAAAGAGAAAAAAAAGTCATTTGTTCTAGCTCATTAGCATGTATTGTGGCGAGCGGGTGTAAAGCAGTGAAAGGTGAATTAGTTCTTCCATGAATAGCGCACCAGCCGACAGCCGCAGTCGTACCATGGTAGTGATTGGGATGTTTGTGTGTGAGAGAGAAGGGGGGGGGGGTCCAGATGGTTGGGGACCTGCCGCACACACAGGCAGGCCATGGCTGTTTTTTCTCTGATTGCACTGTTTCCACTGCGGTCTCGTTCATCTTCCTCACACTTCCATCACCGGCCCCACTTGTGCAGACCCTTTGTTGTTCACACGCAGCCGTATGGACAACTACAATGTGCTGTCACTGACCTGGAGGTGCGAGTGTACGCTTGTCCAATCAAAAATCAGCAGATCTACATGTCCATACTGAAGCTGTTGTATTTGTTTGAGAACACATAGATGCTGAAAAATACTTTAGGTGACTTTAAGAATGGTCTACAAAAGTTTAAGCCCACATTGTTTTATACAGACAGTTTTGTGTGACCACTTAAAGCACATGTTTTATAGGTTTTTAATTAGAATCTGATTGAACAGCATGTTCTCAAGTGACGTTACCTCAACTCACATTTTGAAAAAAAATCTTAGCGTTATAAACAACCAATTGATTTGTTGAAAGATGATTGCCCAACCAACTGATTAACATAGTTGCAGCTCTAAAAAAGAAATAAGAATCATTCCTTTATTAAGTTTAAAATTTGAGTGCAGAATTGTGTGTGCAGGCTTTTTAATTTAAATGTTTTTCCAATTTTCACAAAATATGATCTTTAGTATAAATAAATCCTTCCTTTATGGGATCTTTGTAGAGAAACTGATTTGCAACTGTATTCATGACTATTGCGAGTTATTTGAGTATGCATGAAGCAATCACATTTTCCTCCATAAACTAGAAAAGCTACATAGTGAACTTTCAAATGCCTTATATGGCTTTAGTTTAAATTTGGGGGAGGGTTATAAATGGATTTTCTCATTGCAAGGGGGTAAATAAAATCATCTTCTCAGTCAGAAAGTTCTACTTCACTGGTATTGGTTAAATCCAGCTGTCACTCAATCAGAGCCGGACAAAGCTTGACCAATAAGAAAAAAACAACAACAGGGAAATAAAAAAATTACATAATGGTGATTTCATCAATAAAAGCAGATTGCCACAAAGATTTCATGATGAAAAATTTTCATCAGGATTTTGCCCAGCGCTAGTTTGAACATGATTCTTTTTAAAAGATTGTCATTGTCCCGGTTTGAACATGCCATATAAACCTGAGACTATTCCGATATTTCCTCTCTAAAATGTGACACATGGTCTGATCACTGCAGTGTGGTTTCTGGTGCCTTACATCAGACTGCACTGAGGGTGAGATGATGATTTGCGATGACAGAATAAGGATTGCAGAAGAATAGCTGTCCTCCGTGATGTTACCACTTCCTGTTTTGTTCATACATCACTCTCTTTGTCCACCTGAGTCACTGGCTTGTCTTAAGTCCTTAGTTTGCTTCGTCGTGAGCTGTCTACAGTTTAAAGCTTTACGTTTCCATCTCTATATCTGCAGCTGGTGTTCATGTTTCTGGTGCAGAACGTCTCGAAGGTCATTGTGAGCTGCAGGTCATCACTTAGACCTTCAAAAATTGTTAAAGTTAAATAAGTTTGAGTTCTTTGTGCTTGAGATGAGATTAGGTTTAGATTTTGCATTTGAGTAAATAACATTCCTTCATCCTTCATCGTCTGCGATAACTTGTTATTAAGTAAATGTTTCTGTTTATTTTATCATCTGCCTGGAAAGAAAAAGAAATGCTTTTTTCATTTTCATCAAAGGGTGATTGCAAGTGCTGTATTCTTTATACAGCAACTGGCAAGTATAAGCATTGATTAGACAGAAATAAGGCAATAAGGCTTGGCAAGGAATAGAATTGACTGTCTTGTTTATGTTTAGGAGTATAATACAACTTTGCTTGCCTGCAAAAGAGAAAATATTAAATGTAATTAAAATTGCTATTGATCAGTGTGAAAAAAGTTCTTTTTAATAATACACTCAGGACAGTGTTTTCCAACCAGGGGTACCAGGAATACAAACACTTGCTAGTTTGGTTTGAGACTTTAATAAAAGAAAGTCCAATTTTGTATTATGTGACTTGTTGTCAATTTTGAATATCATTAAAGGGTTACGATTATCGCAGTAGTAATAATTAAAAACACTACCAAAATCCCTGAGCTATGGGCTCCAGAAAAGGTTGGGAACTTAGCGAGCCCAGTCTCAGAAGAAAATGTAGATTTCATGCCTTTTTATGTCAATATGCTATGGAAAGCCAAAATGTAAAATAACCACAAACTTTGACTCAGAAACTCAGAAAAAATGTCGGCACTTGGCTTCAACCAAAATGAAGAAGAAGAAGAACAAGAACAAGAAGAACAAGAACAAGAAGAAGAACAAGAAGAAGTGTGCCTCTGTGTGTAACTCAAAGTTATAGATTCCAGATTAAGTGTGTTTAATACATTAAGATGTAAAACAATGACTCCATGTAGCCAAAGCTAAAGTGAATGTACATTTGTGATTATTATGAAACAATTAGCTTGACGGCTAATCCAACATTTCCGCCTTAAATGCTGTAAACAATAGCTATAGTTTTGGCTGCGTCCCATGTGTGAACATATGCTGCTGTGTTTCCATTCATCACCTGCTCATTGCCTTATCATTGAGTGTCCTCCAAATCACCATTCAGTTTATCAAGCCTTCCACAAAACGTCTGCCTTATTCTTTTGTACGGCAGACACTCACTCCCCTCATCACGTCCAACGGTCCACCCCACACAAAACACCCTCACGCCCCATTGAAGCCCCGAATATCACCCCCTCATTGGCTTTGTCTGACTATTCAGTGCTCTTCTATTAGTGCGTTTTAAATTCAGACACATTTATTAACTTCTGAAGGAGAGTTTCAACGGTGAGAAGGCTAGTTTAGAAGCTATCGGACATCACAGTTTTGCCAAGTTGGTTTGTTTAAAAACTAAAAAGATTCCCAAGCATGTATCGAGCGAGTAATTTTACACAGCACGACTCCTAATACGGCTGAAAATATTGGTGCGAGTTTGTCTCTAGTTTTAACAAAAGACTCGAAATAACATGCAATACTATTATAACCAACCAGTGAAATTATAGCTATTACAAAACATCGACCGCTCGGAACAATCATCAGTATTTGCAGCCGAGTTTCGCAAGCCTTTTGTTGGCGGATTATGTGTTTTTGCTTCTCATACACTTAAGTATCTGTTTGGATGTGGCGGCTATTACATGCCTTATTTTGTTGAGAAATAAAATCTCCAAAAGTGGGACTAGATCCAGGCAGTTTGGGACAGAGGAGTGGGAACAAATGAGAAACTGTAGCACCCAGCGTCGACAAATGAAGGAATAAAATGACAACACATGCTTTCTTTTGTTTACTAGAAGGGAAATGGATTGGAATTGGAAACATTTGCATTCTTTTTTGGCCCCTTAAAAACAACCAACAATGCAAAATAGTGAAAAGTGGATTTGTCATAAAGCTATAGGTGACATTATGTAAATTTGTCATAAAGCTATAGGTGACATTATGTATATTAGCAATTTTTTCGGCAATAAAAAATATTGTAAACACAGCACTTCAAATCAAATCGGTGTGTACTGTCAGAATCGAATTACAAACATCTTTTGTCATAGTTAGTCAAAAGCAGCTTTCTGATTAGCTGGATTTGGGTGGTCCACTGCAGTTTCATGTTGCTGTTTGTAAAAAGAAATTCTAAAATTGTACTTGTGCATGGATTTTACCATGTACCAAGAGATTTGTGAGAGTTTGGATCTATTTAAATAGAAATATCAGTAGCCCAGCATTCAAATGTAGCAATTGCACTATTTAGAGTCATAGAAACTGCTTTGAATAAGGAATATCACTAAATCAAAAGCACAACAGTTGGAAGCAGAGACAGAGGAGCAGACATGAGGAGGGCGAGTTTGTCTTAAATGGTCCTTTAAAGTGTGCAAAACTATGAAGTTGAACAGAATAATACAGATTTATATGCTATGTTTGCATTTCAGTACAATTTTCTAGTTGCTCTTGACTGATGTTTTGATTGTAGTGACAGACATTCATAAAAATTCTTTGTATCTCATGACAACAGTGTGAAATTAAGCTTTATAATCAATATTTCGGGCTGTGATTATTGTCATGTTGGCAAAAATTTAACTCTTGTTCATTTGTTTTTGTTTCTCATTCAGTTATTTTTATGACAAAAAAATTGATCCAGCAAAAATGTGTCTTGTCCATGAGGTTTAGAAGGAAAATGATTAGTAAAAATCACTTGTAAACCTTATTTGTAGCTTTGTGTGTATCTTTTTCCTATAAGCAGCATTATCCACAGTAGAAAAGACCATCAACTCTCTATGTTTTGAACTTTGCATATCTCTTTTGTTGTAAACTAGCCTGTCATACATTTGTCTTACATGACCCTCACCTCAAATGCATCGTGGCAGTGTTGAAAGTACTTTGCAGATTGCATGTGTTTGAACAGCAGTAAAAGTAAAAGTCTTTGCGTCGCTGGGGAGCTGCTGCTGCTGGTGCCTCTGCTGTTGTTTATCCACACACACCTCCATTCAGGCTCATTTGTCTCCATCTCAGCCCTGTGTTTCGCTCTGTCCTCCATTACTGCCATTTTAAGTGGCTCACCGGGGAACACTCCTCTGTACATGCTTTTGTCTCCGCTCTTCTCGCAGACAAACAATGGTAAATTACAGTTTTGTGAGTGGATTTTGGTTGTGTTTTCTTTAGCATTGCAGAGAGCGCGTGCGTGATTGTGTTTGTGTGTGTGTTTGTGGTGTGTGTAGATGCCTGGGAGCTGACAAGGAGCAAAAGCTGAGACATATGTTAATCAGATGTTGCGATGATGGCAGAACAGAAGGAGCAGAAGAGAGCAACGGAAAGGTGAAAACAGGAAAAGATGGGAAAGAAGTATGAGGGATGTAAGAGAATCATCTAACAGTTATGCATTGTGGGAAATGTAGAATCCACTGCTGAGAATGGATCCACTCCATTAGTTTAACTGAATGGACCTGCTATTACTGTGAGGTCACTGAGCAGAAAGATACATTTGTCAAATATGACATGACGCACAAGCATTCTATACTCTGGGGATTTTGTATGCAATATTTGAAATAGTACAGTTTGAATGGGCCATATCTTCTCCTGTTTGTTTGCATGAAAAATGCTAACTTGAAATAAATATTATTATTTTTGTATTAGTTTTGTTGGTTCATGGTAAAACTTTTTGGTTTTTTTGTTAATGATCCTGCGGATGTAAACACAAATGGTAAGAGCACTGTCTCAGTCTACTTTAGCAAGTGGTCTACTGTTCTCAACAAAATTATGTATTTCTATTAATACTGCATTTGTAAGCTGACAGGAATTTGTCAGATGTCTGAGAAATCTCCAAAATTTCACACATGATTTAGTGATAGCAGATTTACTGTTACAATGAAATCCTACCTTTTTTCAAATTGATCACTATTTGTCTGTGCCAATAGTTTGATAAAATGAGCTTTTCTAAATGAAAAAGCAATGTTAACCTGAACAAATAAAATAAACACTCTGTAAAGGTTTCTTTGGGGAGTAGATCGAATTAATTTATTTGCTGATGTATTTTTACTTTATAGTTTTATTTTCAATGTTTATATTGTGACTTAATCACTTATAATGTCATTGTTGTGACAAAGTACACAATTGGAGTCGACTTTGCTCACACAATAAGAAAGCATGTTTTTTATATATTATTGATCAATTTTAACTATAATTGAACAAGCTGACGTTAAATGTGTTTAGTATCATACTGTAGAACATTCAAGACAAAGCAGTTGCATCTTTATTCATACATCTCATTTTGACTAGATTCTATGAAAAAATCATTTTTCACTTCTTGTTGAACACATTAACAAAATTCACTGCAAATGTGTGTAGCTGAACACGGATGAAAAGCCAAAGAAAACGTTTCTTGTGCTGTAGCGATGAGCGAGAAGCAGGAGACAGTAGAAGTGTAGAAATGTGGGACAGTTGGGCTGGAGAGGGTTCACTGGAGGCCAGCGAAGCGCCAGACGACTGCTCTAAATGGATTTTCCTTGTTTGTGATGAGCGCGTGTTCATGCTGCCGCTGCCAGAGCATGTGGCCTGGGTCTGTGGAGATGGGCTGGAGGTAGAAGCACAGAGAGGCTGATGGAGAGTTACAAAGAGGAGCTGAGTGTTGGCGAGAAGGCACTGAAGTGACAGAGTGAGCGTGGAGCAGAACACAGCAGAGGAGAGACAGAGGAACAGCTCATGGACTGGTCTAATGATGCTGTCCGATATTGGGGAAAAGATAAGGCAATGTACAGGAATGAAAAGTAAATCATGTAAGAATCCCATCAGACTTGAGTTGATATTAAATAGGACTAGACTGTATGTCTTTGTCAATTTTATTTCAGTTTTTCAAAAGCAAAAAATGGCTTTCTTCCAATATCTGAATCTAAACAGCTTTTAGGATTTGTTTACAATTTTCTTTCGTAATCACCATTTGTCTGTTTTGGTTTTAGTTTCATTATTGTGTGGGTAGTGTTAAAAGTATAATAATTCAATGTCATCTCAATAACAATCGGCACAGTACAATTTGTCGTACCTCACTTCTTCTTTGTTGCCCTTTGCATTGTTGAAGAACTGGGCATGTAAAAACTAAATGTAGTTTAAATAAAAAAAACTAAATTAAGATGTGAATTTGTTGTTAAAAAGGCAGATAAATGTTTCATTTTGTAAAAGTATTCACACAAAATTCCCTCAGCCTTTCAAAACAGAAATAATGGTTTGATCCAGCGCACAAAACACATATTCTAAGAAAACACAAAAATGGTGATATCTTCTGCTTTTGGACAGTGTCTCTGCTCCTCGTGTTCTGTTTTGGCCTTTTCTCCTTCTCTGCTCAAATGAGGAGCAGATGAGACAGTGCTTCACCAGAGGCTCCTCTCTGTAAAGACACTGACCTGCTCCCTCTCGGCTTTGAAGTGAATTCCACGCTCTGAACCCTTATTACCTTTCCTCATCTCTCTTCCTTCATCCTTTTTATTTGCTTTTCTCCGTGTTCCCGAGCCTCACTGCTATCCGCCTGATCCTCTCCTCAAGTTTATTCCTTCTGTTTGAAGTACAAGCTCATGCACACTCCATATTGATATCTTTGTGCCTGCTGCACTATATGCGTGCACCTATGTTTCCATCTGATGCAGAGAAATGAACAAAGTAAATTGAGACCATCTGTCGTGTTTGCTGCCAGGTAACCTCAAAAAGACCTTTCGACTAATACCAGATTTTAGTCTACATCTGAGAAAGTAATGATTCTGCTGCAGTTTTGCCAGCAGTTTGTGAACTAGGGCACATAGTCAAATAAAACTCTATTTAGTAAGAGGAAGATTGTGTCAGAAAGTATGATGATGAGAGTATTGTGAAGCAGAGAACAAGGACAGGAGAAGTAGAGAGAGTGAAGGGCAGATGGTGCTGTCAGTGGCCGGCTGTGTCCATATGTGAGCATGTGCGTGTCTTTTAAAGCATGCTTCTGCTGCATGTTTGTGTGTGCCCTTGCTGTCATGTACGCAGCCATGCGTGTGTGCGTGTGTCTGCGTGTGGGTTCGTGTGTGTGTGTGAGTGTGGATGCCCTCTGCTCACTGCAGGAGCTGTTCTCCCAGATGGCCCTGGCACACACACTCAGGCCGGGCAGAGTTGGCACAGTGACGCAGTGCACAGTTGGCAGAGGCAGCACCATGCTCTCCCCTATGCACCGGGGCGAGGGTACCTGCTGCCAGTGCACCAGCTCATTGACTGACTGGCAGCCGGTCCACCACCTGCCTCTTTCACTAGGGAAAGTTTGTGTGATGCAGAAAGAGTGTCCTTTTAAAGTAGCCGTATCTCCAAACACAGAGGCTGGCTGTCACTTCCTCACATCACTCCTTCAGCGCTGAAACACTTCCACTGAACACAGCTGCGTGGTAATTACATTCTGTTAGTCTCATTGTTCCACTCTGAGCTTTCATGTCTTAATTTCATTGTCAAATCATTAAACAACAATGTGTCTTAACACACTTCTATGATCATGCTGATCTATAGGCCTCTGCTGGCAGGTTGCCAGCACTGGAGGCTTTCCAGCCGAACGCCTTGATGTTTTCTCCCAGTGTGAAACACCAGGCTGAGTGGCACAGGGGAAAGGAGCACTGTGGCGTCTGTGCTCTGGCTCTGGAGGAGCGCAGGCGGTGGATGTAGTGAGGACGTGCCGTGGCTCCAACAGGAAGTGTGAGCTAACACAGATGTGTGTGTAGAAGTGTGCCGTGAGGAAGCAGCTGTGACTGCAGTGTGTGCCAGGCCCACAACACTTAAGACCAGGCAAGACACGCTGTTTGTGTCTCTATTCAGCAGCATATGTGTGTGTTAGTGTGGGAGCGAGGGAGCGAGGGAGGGAAGGAGATTTTGGCCACCCATCTGTGCTGGGCTATTTTGCTACTGTTTCTGCAGGCACACAGACACACTGCGCTGTGCCAGCCAAGCTGTTCACGAGCTGGCGCTGGCACAGCTCCAGAGAGAGTGGTGGCATCCATCTGTAGCAGCCACAGCGCTCAGTCTGCTGCAGGAGACTGTCTGTGCAGGGATATAGTCCACCTCACTCATGTTAACACTACAGTGCTAACACAAAGAGAGAGAAAACCAGTGCAGAGCTAAAAGATCACTCAGGAACACTCACCATTGATATGGTTCTTTTAATTCACCGCAAGATTGTATGTTTGGATTAGTCTATATTATGCTGTTTTTGATTACACATTTGTTTTGTTATCAGAGCTTCCTTTCTGTTCTTGTGTGTTGTATGTGACTATGACTAAACAGAGTATCAGTGTAAAGCTGAGATGTGTCCCTGATGTGACTGTGCCCTGGCTCTGCTGTTGCTGCCTGCAGACATCCCCCTCTTCTCCATTCGAAAACCCTGTGCTCCTCTCTAGTGGACACTGTCAGACCTGGAAGTGGCCCGATGCGAGGTCACGCAGCTCAGCCCTCCAGATGGGCCTAACCCACTCTTTAAACATATTCTCCTGGAGGGCATAGAGAGAGAGAGTCAGAGAGAGAACTGGAGAAGGACAACGAGAGCCATTGGTGAGAAGTGAAGGGGAGTTTTTTTTTTCAGTTTTGCAAATCTGTTTCTACTTAGCCAGCTCTGGAACACATTTCATAAATTGCAGACATATTTTTTCTGAAGTTTTTTTTAGAAAGATAGTTAACTGGCAGTAATTTCTAACACATGGCGGCCGTCATGATACGCTGAAAACCTCAGGCCCCAAACATTTGTGTGTGCACTGTCCAATCTTTTACTTTTCGGGTTCGATTTCCTATTGTGTCTCTCATGAGGTGATTTATTACTTACATTCTTGAAAGAAAATGTTCTAAGATGAATAACTTGGAGATGAAGGGTCTTTTAAGTGACAATGCTTTTAGGTATTGATTTAGGCTTGTATCCAGTCTGAAGTATCTTCCCCTCTTGTTTATTGATTTGGCAGAGCCCCCTTGCTGACACCTTTGCACTGACATAAAGTTGTCCTGGCATGCATTCCTGAGGGTACACCATGATCTCATTCACTGTTTCTTTTAGTCTACTGTCACACCATAAAAATCTTTGTGGCCTGGGTCTTTCTGCATTTACATGTTCCTTCCCGTGTCTGGGTGGTTTCCTCCGGGCACTCCAATTAACCCCACCAATCAATAACATGCAGGTTAGGGAACGCTTGCTGGTAGTCGGAGGTTGAGGCGCCTCTGTTGAGCTGCTCCAGGACTGCTGCTATCACTGAGTGAGGTGGGAGGCTACTGTGTGAAGCACTTTGGAAGACATCTGTCTGTGTAAATGTGCTATATAAATAAACCATTCATTCAAGATGAATAGTTATAAAACTGATTTCATGGGAGTTTTTAACATGGATAAACGGTCTGAGACTCTGAGCCCAAGGACAAATCAGGCAAACAGATTGTCACTGAAGCTGGTGTTTACTGATGAATCCATCACTGACTTTAAATTGTGGGTCAGAGGTTCATAAAGTGTTTGTTTGCCAATAATAAAAAGAGGTTTTGTTTTATAGAGTCTTGACTTTGTGTTGGTGTTAATATATCTGCAATCTGATTATTATTTTTACCACTACTCAAACTATCAGTAGAGATGTATGATGACAAATGCTGATCATAAATGTGAAAACTGTAATTATATGTAATTAGAATATAATGCAAACACATCTATTTTGAAATTAAAAAAAAAAAACAAATGAAAAAAAACAAGACACATTTGGTTTGGAATGGAGGGAAACAAAAGAATTATGTAAAGAGCAGGTAAATAAGTATAATATTATGCATTGGGACATGGCATGTTTACATCTCGATCATGAACCACTTGTGAGTCTGTGATCTGAGAGACTTCTGTCAGTGCAACTGAGGTCATTGTTGTTTCCCTGTCATAAACAAACACAACTTTCAAGAGATGAGACATGAAATCAGTGGTGTTGAAAATCAGCTGGGACGCAGGGCTTAACTCAAGATTATCATTAGACATCACTTTGTATCTAATGATGGAAGTTTTTACTCTCCAGGGTTCATGCGATTAGCATACTATAGCTTTACCGTGATGGCAACATTCAGATAATAGTTTTCTTACTCATGTTTTTAAAATGAAAAAAATCTGATACAGAACCTTTACTGAATAGATGTGTGGTTTGGTTTAATAGTGGGTACACCTTTACAGTGTGAGGCAGGGCCTGGGTGAATATGTGCTTTTTGTATGTTCAGAACTGCAGGAATACTTCATCTTTTTGTATTTTCCTTTCCTCTGCTCGACCTCTTCTCTCCCACCTTCACACTCTCTTCTCTGACTCCGTTGTTTCCTTTTGCCTGGCAACAAGCTAAGGCATGAGGACACCTACGGCTCTGAATCACTTTTATTGTGCCTTAACACTTGCTTCCTCTCAGCCACACTTTAGGAGACAGACAGGATGCTTTTCAACAGATGGATAAAACAGGCATTACTATAAATCTCTTTTTTTAATGGCAGGGACTAATGTTATACATGGCATATGTTGTTTCCATTCAGTTTGTGAGGCTGCCTGTGAAATCGGAGGTGCTTCTGTGTGTATTTGTTTTTACCTCATGTATTTGTGAATATGTGTGATGGAACAGATGGTGCCTCAGACCTTTGTATGCAATTGAGAAATCGCCTTATGTCTTTGCTGGCTTGACAAAGTGTAAACACACCAACAGGAAAATACAGATAATATAGAGCAACAGTGTTATCAGATATTGACTTTGCCATGTTCTGAAAGTGTAATTCTTTCCTTGAGTTCTCTGGAGATTTAGAAGTATTTACAAGCATAATTACATTGTTTAACAATGTTAAGCGTTATGACTACTAATTGAAATTCATCTCAAATCATTTTACCTTGAAACATGTTACAAATCAGGTGTGAAATTTGTGTGCCTTTTTCGTTAGGACCGCATATTGAAACACCAACTAAAGGGTATTTCAACCCAGGCCACATGAAAATAACTATATATATAATTCAGATGGTTACACTTAAAAGATGTTTTGGCCTAGCATCACATTAGTACACAGTAAAATGCTTGATATTGACAGATTTTCCAAATGCATTACATATTGCTTTATGAGCCAATAGTTCAGAAGGTTTGAGGGTCAACAAAAATTGTTCTGAGGGCTGCATTTGGCCCCCAGGCCGAAGATTGGACATGTCTGCCTTAGAAGATTGTTGGCTGGAGTTAACATTATCACTTTTAGAAAATACTTATAGCGGACTTGAGTTTTGACTGTTTAGTGTTGCGCTGCGCAAGTAATCAATCAAAATTCAAAAAGCATTGTAACTTCCTACAGAACTACACTAGTTCTCCTAAAAAGGCTTAAAATATGACTAAAATTTGACTGTGAAAACATACATTCTAAATCTAATCACAAATGCAATACTAGTCAGAAAAACTATTGATATTTTTCCCAAATCGTTCAGTCCTATCACTATGTCACACTTTTCTTTGCCAACTTCATGCGTGTGCTTTTGAAATGCTAATGAAATTTCAGTGATTCTGTCCTCATTAACTCATCAACCTTTAAAATAGCTCCATGCAAACATTTCAATGCATTTCACGTTAAAATAGTGCCTTATGTATATTAATGAATGAAGAACATTTGTGTTTATTGTCGGGCCGCTTGTCAATCTCATTATTTCTGACACTTCATTATTCTAAAGGCAAATGCAATAATAACATACCCTGCTTCGCTCTGCCAGTCTCGGCATTGTGCGGCGTGCCAAACCAGTGGGCAAATTTAAAAGCTCTTGTCTATCACAGCCTCAAGTTGAACACAATAACATTTCAACATAAATTATGGCTGCATATGTTGACAATTAGAAGAAGTCAAGTCGGGACAGTTATGGGTCTTTTAAACCAGTATAAAGTTTGGGGTACATTTTGAGGCTCTAACAATGAAAGCTTGGAGATGCAAGTGTAATTTTTGCTTTATATATTTAGACAAAAGTCTGCCATAAAAAAAAACAAATGTATGTGGACCTTGCTTGTACCATATGATTGGTGAGCATGACGAAGTGGTGTTTTGCTCCTTGAAAATCGAGTGCTGCAACCGTAACATATATACTCTTTAAACATGAATGGAACAAAATAAAGGTGTTCCCATATAATTGCATAGAAAAAAGGATTGTTGTTACCATGGAAATCTGCTATTTTTGCAGCAAGTGTGCTAAACTTCCATGTGGTTACAATAATAGACCCATAGAACAAGCCAATAAAGAGCTGGGTCACAATATATCAATCACGCTTTAGTGCTGGAATGTGTTTTAATGAAGGCTAAACCAGTAATTAGTGTTTAAAATATTCATTGTTTAGCATTCTGTCAAATAATAATTCTACAGTTCTTATACATTTCACTAACATTAAAGGAAGTGCAGTTATAACCCTGATCAGAAAGATGCTTTTGTTTGTGTACAAATTCCTATATAATAACAGTCATACCAGTGTTTTAGTAAAATGACTTTTCAGAGGCAAATGCATCTGGTAGGAAGTGAAATAAACTTGTAGATTACATGTGTGTGAGCATCAGTATGTGCGTGTGCGCCGGCCTGCGGTAGGGCGTCACATCCATACATCTTCCTGACAAGCGGGTGGATTTTGACGGGACATGTTGTGCATACGGCTCCATATGGCTGCTGTTATAAGTGCGCTGTCCAGGACAGAGTGACGGAGAGCCAGAGGAGAGGCTGCTGCATGTGCATACTGATTTTCAACCAACTCTGCACTGAATTCAAATGCCCTCTGTCCCCCAACAACACACCTGCACGTTGTCTGTGTTTGGGCCTGTCTTGTACAATACACATCGGATACTCCAAACTTTAAAATATTGTTGGAAAATTGGTTGTATGGTTTTGGTTCATCCAAGTTTGTGTTTAGACCTTTAATTGTCATTGTGCTTGAAATTGCATTCACAAGTTTAGTTGCTTCTTGCAGGATAAATAAAAACTATCACTTTTTGAGCCATTAAATAAAAGAACAACTGTGTTTTGACAAGACAATAAAGTATTTTTAGTCATTGCAAAGTTATTGATATTTGATATTGGCAGTCACAAAAGACACATTTTCAATATTATTATCAGTATTGGGGCATCCTAAGTCTGCTACAATTGTTTTTTAATTAGTGAACTAGTTGATGGATAATTGTATTTTGAGATGTTTTTAGTAATCAAACATGGCTAAATTGAGTCTTTTTTTGTGTTTTAGTGTCTGTATGGACCTATTTACATTTTATACTTAACCAAATCATGCATATTTCTAGCGTCGATTTAAATGTTTTCGTTTTTCTTGAACAGTTTTTCTTGTCTGAGCTTGGCTTCTCATCTGCAACAGCCAGATGCAGCAATCATCAGCCGGTCGCTATCTTGCTCCATCTATTCTATTACCTTTCTTTGCTGGTCTTTCTATTGCCATGTTATTGTGCTCTGAAAGGACCCAGAGGCACCGTTTTGCACCGCCATTCTCGTAGCTTCCTGCAGCTTCTATGTCTTTTCTCACCAGCACCTGCCCGTGAAGAAGACATTACGCACACCAAAGATTACACGCACTGGCTTGTACGTACCATGGGTCACGCTATACAGACGTTTTCCTATTTAACTCCATAATGTTGATGTGATACAACTGACTAATGCAATTGCACACTCAGGCAGGGGTTCGGTAAACTGTTTATGTCGCTGGCAGAGTGGCAAAAATGCGCTCAGCTTGATTGAAATCCATTGTCGTTTTTGAAGAATGTGATTTGCCTCTGCCAAAGTACTCTGAAGTGGCGTATTACTGCCACTGTTATCACATCATTTTGTAGGTCTCCAACTGTACCAGCACACACACAAGCGCTTCAACAAGAGCCAATTGAAGCTTATAAAGTAGGTAATGGATATTGTTTGACTTGATCTCCCAGTGATAGACTTTGAAGTCAGTCTTGCCTCAATGCATAATCTACTATATCAAGGTGAGGCAACACTGTCCCTGTTTCGTAAGGTGATTTGAATGCAAAATGACCTCATAGTGGAGCGAGTGATGATGAAATGCAGGCGGGTTTGATACAACATTGTGTTTTTGCCTTGAGTTGCGGGTTAGCTAAGTCTTTTCTCCAACATATTGAACTGTTTCTCAGGGGCCACGCTCCTCCTAGATATCGTTCATTGCAACAACCTTGTTTTAGGCGAGTGATGTAACTTGTATGTAACCTTAGAAAAGGCGTATATCACAAGTCAGTGGGGGGATAAAATCTCCTTTCTTTGAGCTTGGCTGGGAGAGAGAGAGTGAACGAGAAAGGGGGAGCGGGAGAGAGAGACGGATAAAACAATTTTTTTGCAAACATTGAGGCTAACGTAATCACGGCCGATGCGCGCGGGTGATGTAAGTGTGAAGACATCGGCGTGAGTGGCAGGTAGTTGTCCAGGGTTCTGTCTCATTTCGAGGATCAAGTCTGAGGCAAACGTTGCAATGAAATAAAAGGGATTACAAACATGCACCAGTCAAGTTCGTTTGCGTTGTTATTTCAACAGGAAGCTCCGTGGACTGGCAATATCAAATACGCCTTGGCATATGCGCAATTGTTTTGGTGCAAGTATTTCAGCGTATAACATATTTACCAATCTTGACGTCTTAACAGTCAAAAAATCTGATAATTTACCAATTTACACCTGCTGTTAGTTTGTTTCTTTGCACATGAGAATATCACATTTTGTATTTCTTGTTTACAATGATGAGGCACGAGTAACAATATCAGACTTGCGTCGACTCCAGGTCTGGGGAATATATCTGTCTGTTCACTGTTAGATTGGGTCAGTGTCTTGGCAGTGTCCGTGCAGTCCAGCCATGATAAATGCCAAGAATAACTCATGTCTACACATTACTTATTTCTTTTAGCTTCAGGGTTTTCCCCTTTTGCAAGTATTGAGTCACAATTTGATTTGAGTGAGATATAGTGCTGCGTTCCAGATGTTTTTGGACAATTGTGTGTCTTCTTATTTAGAAATCATACTTGACAATTCTGAGAACATTTGAAAATTTGACATAGACACACCTTGCATTTAGTGAAAGGTAAAAAAAAAAAGCAAAGACAGTTAAAATAGTGATAGTAGCGCTATGTTCCTTCTGTTGCTTATTACTGTCCACCCACTGTCTGTGAACCTGCTTCTGCGCTCAGCATTTGTAGTTTTTAATGCACTGTTAAGATTTTAAGGTAATGTTGCTAATCTTGACAAGGTGTCAATGTCAATAAAAGCAGATTTACTCACTCAAACGAGGACGTAAAAACTGTAAACACCATTGGTGAATTCACTTAAATAATTCTGTTTTGTACTTCTGAAAATACAGTGTTTTATAATAGTTTTACTAAAACAGTAAGATTATGTAAAACAGTAAGGCTGTAATTCTTTAGTTGTTTAGACAATTATGAGGTTGATGACATCTTAGTCAACCAAAATTTGTATTAGTTGATGAATTCTTTTAGCTAGACTACAAGAGATTACTTGAATGTTTGGAACCAAGTCATTGGTCTAATCTGATTTGGTCTAATTTCCTACTCATTTTCTGCATAAATTAATGTTTTTTTCATGAACTCCTTTGGATTTTTTGTCTTTTCAAGCACAGTTTTGATCAGATAAAATTAGTTTCAGAGTTTTGGTCCCTTTGTAGTCGACTCGTCAGTGAATGAGACACATCGTTAGTCAATTAAGAATTTCTTTGGTCGACTACAGCCCTATAAGTTTGTGTTATAAAACTTTGACATAAATTAGAGCATTTTAATCATGCCATTGTATCAAATTTGGTACTGAGAATTGAGTAGTTCATATTATTGAAACAGAGATTGAAATTTTAAGATTGTGTGTCTGTTCCATAATGTTCTGGTCACTTACTTTCCAACTTGACAGCTCACTCTAAAACTCTCTGAAAACGCTTCTCCGAGGTCTAAGTTCTGACCCCCAAAAACAACCGTAACGCCGCATAATCCATGTTCTACATTCTGCAGCAGCACTTTCACTTGCTCTTTGACCCTGCAGTCTCTCCATCGCTGGCACAAAACACATCACACACAACACACTAGACATTGTGTTTGTCGATGACCCTCGAGTCGTCGGCGCCAAGTCTTCATGTGCGTAAGATCCAAGAGCCTTTCCACTTCATCCCACTTGAGATGTCCATCCTCAGTCCCTCCAAACCCATTACTGCTCTTCTCCAGCACTTCTGAGAAATCACACCACCAGTTAGGCAAAGTCGAGCACTCTTTCCATTATAACCCATCGATACATGCTCTGTTTCTGCATTACAACATCTCTTGTGCTTACAACATGAAACTGTCAGAGCAGGCTAATAAACGGACAATAGATAGGCATTAACTTTAGCCCATTAACTTTTAACAGATGTGGTGGGGCGTCTGACTTTGTTTTCAAGGTTGTTTAAGGATTTGTGTTGTTCAGGTAGTGCCTTTTAAGCTGAATAATGCATGAAACACGGAGCACTTGGCTATATTGTTCTGTCTTTCTTCATAATAAAAGCTTGTCCCGGCATGTATTTTTCATGTTGAAGCTCATGTGAATGTATAAATGTGCTTGTTTTGAGGTGAAAAGCGTGTTTTGTATGTTGTTTTGCTAACGTCGGTGTAAATGGATTTGTGTGGTGAAAGGAGTATTGCCATCGATTGGAGCAGAATAGTAATTGCTTGAGTGAACCGTCGGCTCTTGTTGGTTAGAATGAACATATTGATTTTACTCTCCTTATATGCCGCGTTTGAGACAGATCCAAACAGAAAGATGCTGTTTTCATTTAATTTGAGAGTTGTGCACAGAGTGGTATAACAATATATAGTATTTTGCTTCTGTTTGTCTAGTGTTTTATGTGGGGTTATCTGGGTTTACTTTATCTTTTGTCCTGAGGGACTGAACCCCTCGCACCTATACTGGAGTTAATCCCCAATTATAATCTGGCATCCAAGATTCTCATAGCACTAGAGCCCAATGGATATCAGACAGATTTATAGTCTTTTCTGTAAAAAATATCTGTGAAGAATAAAGATAGAAGATTAAAGCCCATCGCCTGTAATATTTTAAGAGAACCTACGGCGTTTTTTATGTATTTAGGAATAAACTATAATATTTAAAGATCTGTCATTTTTAACATGTAAAGCAGCTCAAAAGTAGAAAGAGTTCTATTTACTAACAAGCAGTAGATTTAAAACTAGTAATTTTCATTCCTGTCAAGTGGCTTTGTGACCGTTTTGAACCATGCATGCTTTTACGAATCAGCTCTAGGGCAATATAAAATACTCAACCATGCATGAATCATTCTCAATAACTCTTTGAGTAAACTAATGATGAGAGAATGCAGTTATAACAAGGTTGTATTAAGGGCTGAAGAGCATGTAACTTTTAACTCATTCAAGTTATTTTAGTCTGTGTTTTTTCTTTACACAACTTGTTGGTTTTGCTGCCTAAGTTCAGAGGTGGGAAGTCTTCACTTGAACTTATTATATTATTGATATATTTACCAGCACTTGTTCTTTGAATTGTACTGCAGTAAAGATTTTGGTTTCTTTCTCACTGCGGAAATCTAAAAGTGACAAATGTTGAACATTTATGTTTCTACAAAATGATTGATTTTTGATGGCACATGTGTTCACAGACGGCAAACTGAAACTGGAGTGGACCACCCAAGCACAGCCAATCAGAGCACAGCTTTTCATTATTTATAACAAATGTTATATGCAGTACACAACAGTCTGATTTTGTTAAATAATACACTTTGTGGTGGAATAGACAAAGTTGAATAATTCAGGTGTCTCAGCTCTGGGTATTTTAAAATAACTTACACCTTTGCTTATGTTGAAGTGCCAGGGGTCATTTCATCATGTCTTTACCAAATGTGAACCAGCTTTCTCTGCTCTAAAGCAAAACTATTTTCAGTTAGTATCTTATACCTAAAACAATGTGGGTTATGTTAAGAAGCCAAGAAAATGACCACACAATTACAAAAACCAATATGCAGCTTTATAGAAAGCAGAAAAGTGGATTCTGTGATGCTGGTTAAGTGCTACCATGTGTGATAGGATGACGTGTCTTTATTTGGCTTGGGGCTGTTAAATACACACATGTAACTGTGTGTATGACTGAGAAATGATGAATTGCTTTCGCTCCCATCACCCACCGTCTAGTTTAATCATCTGGTATTTTCATAGATCATATTTTAACCTTCTGTCAGGATATGATATTTGGCAGCAAAAAGTAAGGCTCACTAGCTAGCATTTATAAAACAAATAGTGGCATCCACATTTTGACTGTGATGAAGTTAAAGCAGTGACTTTTCTGACTGTTGGGAGGTGAGTGTGAGGACGGGAAATACCCACGTTTAGTAGCCCGTCAAAAAGGCTGCACAAGCTTTAAATAGTTTTCTTTCTTTTCCAAAAACCTCCAGTTCAGCTTCATTCCTTTGCTTTTTTAGTCAAAACCTAGCTATAGCAATTTCCACTTCCACTCAAAGATGTTTTTAAATTCAAAATCAGACAAAATATAGCCAAGTGAGTAGATTCACTTTAATAACTTTCTTAGATATGTGTTCCTAATAATATTTACCCAGTGAGACTATTGTAGCCCTTTGCAACCTGTGATTGTTTTTTCTTTACAGTATGAATTACTTTTGACACTAAGCCAAGCATTGCGTTTAGCCCAGACACTCCAATCAGCAGCAGCAACTTGAAACCATCACCATAAAAACTACATTTGCTTCCATAATGTATGAGGGTGTTTTTAGGAGACACTTAAAGAATGCTGTGTTAAGTCTTCTTATCACAACTACTGTGTTTGCACCCATTATCTTTTTTTAAACAAATAATCAAAAAGTTTTAGCAAGACCTGCAGAAAAAAATGTTTCAGGCTAATGCTTTCTGGGGAAGAAGCCAAGCGTTTAGCATCATAGTGACATTTCCATCTCTTCCTTGTCTGTCATGCTAAAGCTAAGCTAGCGTGACTAAAATACTTAGTCACAATGCAATACAGCCTGCTTAAAATGACTGGGCTTTTCTAACAGGCTTAGGTTAGCCTGTCTTTTTAACACATCACTTCTTCAATTATTTTGACTTGACAGAAATGATAATCAATGCATAAGAAACAAACTAAATGCATAGACTTTTATTTGAGACGCATGTGTCAAGCAAAATTAAAGGGGTTGCATCTTTGTTTAAAGCTGCACTGTGCAACTTGGGTTGGGGTTATAGTCTTGTCTTTGCTTGTCTCCGTAATGTTAGTGTTACTTGGAAAATGACATAATTTATCAAGCAGATAACACACCAGGTCAAATCTATGAAGACCAAAAAAAAAAAAAAAAAAAACTCATTACATGTAACCAAATAAATGCAAAACATGATACCATTTGAAGTACTTCCTAAGCACTCACAGCTCCCCATACCACTGGTTTTGATCTAAATGATGTACTTTCAAACTTAGATATTCTGAAAATGTTGTATTTCGTCTGCACCATCTCTGCATCTCTCTTTCTTTCTCTCTCTCTCTATCTCTGTTTCTCTTTCTCTGTCTCCCTCTCTTTCCCTCCCTATATCTCTGTCTCCCTCTCTCTCTCTTTCTGCCCCCCTCTTACTCTCTCATCTCTCTCCCTCTCTTCTCTTTCTCTCTCTCTCCCTCCCTCTCCCCTTCTCTTTATTTCTCTCCCTCTCTCTCTCTTTCTGCCCCCCCTCTTTCTCTCTCATCTCTCTCTCCCTCTCTTCTCTTTCTCTCTCTCTCCCTCCCTCTCCCCTTCTCTTTATTTCTCTCCCTCTCTCTCTCTCTCCCCCTCTCTTCTCTCTTCCTCTCTCTCTCTCCCCCTCTCCCTCTCTTTCTGCCCCCCCTCTCTCTCTCTCCTCCTCTCTCCTTCTCCCCTTCTCTCTCTTCCCCCCTCTCTCTCTCTTTCTCTCTCTCTCTCTCCCTCTCTCCTTCTCTCTCTCTTCCTCTCTCCGTCTCTCTCACTTCTCTTCAGCATGTGCCAGTGAAAGCCTTGATAACAGTGTGTCCAGTGGCTGATAGGCTTGTAACTGCTGTCGTCTATCTCTTTTTGCGGCTCTGCTCTCACACCAGTGCAGGACTGTGATAGTGTCTGCTGTTCCCGTATATTTGATAAGCTCACTTATCTCACCAGCACAAAGCAACTGAATTAAGTGAAAATAACCATGTCCTAAAATGTTTTCCTCATGATTAATGCTCTTATCTTGGAGGCGGTTTGATTTAATTTAGATCACAAAACCGTCTTTAAGGTGTAAAGCAATGTGTTTGTCATCTGAACCTTTTGTCAATACTTGCAACATTTCTGTTGCTTTATGTATTATTATATATAGTATTTGAAGCTCTATGCTTGAGTTTGCCCTATGACGTCTATTATAGAGAATTTTATTCATCAAAACCCAAGAAGTGTGCTGGCTGTTATTAGCATGGCTGTTTTTTTTTTGTTTTGTTTTGTTTTGTTTTTTCAGTTTTTCCAGAACTTTTGTCCCCTGGTTTTTCAAAATCGGAGTGAATAATATTTGACCGCACCAACCTCTTCTCCAGCAAACCATGTCTTGCTCATCTCCTTGGCCACACCTCCAATTATAAACCTCTTATACAGTATTACTTGTCTCAGCTCTCTCGACCCCACCATCCTGCACCATGTCTCATCTGTTCTTCTACCTGAAAACATTCATCTACAGGTGGTGGGGTCCTAAGCCAGCTTGGTGGATTGCTGAGAGTGAGCTCTCATCCAGAGTCACTCGATCCAGCCATCATTCCATCTATTCAGTCATTATCAATTATCTCAATTGCATTCTTGTTGTAGTGTAGTTCTTAGAAACTCATATTTACCTTTTTTAAAATGATGAAAATCTATTACAGTGCCTTTAATTTGTTGTGAACCAAATTTAAGAGAAGGAACGAGCTAGTTAGAAGAACTCGGCTTGTTGATGTTGCTTTGTTGCGAACAGATGTGAAGGTTGTATGCAAGGAGATGTGCTTTGGTGTGATAGAAGTGAGAGATGCCACAGATGGTGTTAGATTGAAGCCCATGCTGCATATTTACGCTGTGTCTGCTCGTGAATCTCTCCCCTTCCTCATTTCACAGTCTGTGTACTTGCATCAATTTTTTTTTTCACTGAATGTGTTATGCTAAATTCCTGGTGTGTCTGTGTGTTGTAGATCGCCCTGGGAAGCGCACCACCATGCCCGACTCTCCTGCGGACGTCAAAACACAGTCCAGGTTGACCCCTCCCACAATGCCACCTCCACCCAGCACACAGGGAGCCCCCCGAAACAGCTCCTACACGCCAACAACACGTGAGTACACTTAAGCTACTCTTTTCAATAAAAAGGTCTGAGGATAAAGGATGGAAAGATTTGTAGACAAAGACTTTTTATATGTCCAAGAACTGTTCAGGCAGAGTGCATCTGCCCAGTTCATCACAAACTGCTTTAGTCCGACATTTTCATTTATTGGCATCTCAACAATAAAAAAGTTACTTGTTCACAAATCACTTTACAAATTTAATAAGATACTCTATATAATTGTTACTATGTTTTATGCAAAGCTCTTTTTAGTTCATTTGAAAGAACAGAACATTTTATGAGCCAACATCCACCTTTTTAATGCAAATGTTACAAATGTTTCTAAGACAATAATATTTAATATAGAGGGCAGTTAAAATAAATTTTGTTGTAGTGCAAAAATGTTCCTAGTAATTATAAGAATTCACCATACTCAAATGTGATGACATTACATTTTAGATCACGATCCCCAACCTTTATTCTTCCAGGGAGCGACACAGTCACAGTTTTCTTTCCCAGGGACCGTCTTAGGTTGAGTAGCACCATTAACAACAACGTAAAACACATACGACTGATTGATGTATGTATTTTTTTAGCTCTTTTATTGTTGAAATTTGCTGTTTATAGGGTTAAGTCGCTCTATATTTTCATAGTGAAGCACAAGGTAGTGATAGACTACGAAATAGAGTGATAATACAATTTAAAAGATCCTCTTGGGCCCAGTAGCAGATGGCCCTCGACCAGTGGTTGTGAATCCCTGTTTTAGATCATTAATGGAGAAGTATAAGGTTGTCTTTATCGTATTCTGGAACACAACCTATTTTAGTGAAGAATTCTAAATGTCATTTTTATTTATTTATTTTTTGCTAAAAGTTGATAATGTAGGAAAGTGCTATGCCACAAATTTAATACCCTACATCATTTATGTATTTAAAATAAAAGGAGCTCACACAGAATCTTTTTAAAACTGTGATTTGAAAAGCTTAAATGAGAGAAAAAAATGAATGCTCAAATAGCATAAATGTTTTATCTTGTTTAAGAACTAAACTAACACTTGAATCCTATGAGATGCTGTGTTCAAAAGCCATACGGAAGTGTAAATTATACATCTCTACATCTCACTTTCTATACATCCAGCCAAATTCTAACATAAAAAATCCAAGCATGCCCTGCCAGAGCATTCTCTTACACCAGTGGTAACGAGGCCAAGTTGCATTCAGCCTTCTCCAAATTGCAGCACCCTCCCTCTCTCTCTGTCTCCTATCCCAACAAGTTCATTAAGCCTCACACAAACCCTTGGAGCAGCGCCGCGCCGCACACGTAGCCACTGACGAGCAAATTACAGCCTAGTATTGAGCAAGAAGTGCAGCTTAACCACTCGCGTGAAGAGCACTAGAATCAAAGAATCAAAGGCCACTCAGCGTCTACTTTAGCAGCGTTGGATGTTGGCAACATAGGCCACGCTTTTCCCCTCCACTTCCTTATACTTTCTTCTTCTGTCTCAAAGTGTGTCTATGTGAACGCTCTGCAATTAACACAGGCCGCTTCTGGGATTGGAAGGGAGGGAAAAGTCAAGGTTCTTTCTCATTACTATGGGTTTAACAATGCAGTTTTGTGCTTTGATTTTCTAGACCGGCGTAATTGTAAGCAGATGCCGTATAGTGGAGTATCTCTTCTCTCTGCGCTCGTACAGTGGCAGGCGTTGGACGTGAGCCAGAGGGGGAGTGAGCGGAGCGCTAGTGAAAAGCTAATCTCATTAAGGAGAGAGCTTTATGCCACCTTGTATCTCTTTGTACATGGTGGCAGCGGCGGGGCGTAGCGGGGAGTCCTGGCTGGGTTTGTGAATGAGGGAGGTGCAGAGGGTCGACATGGCTGGAGCTGCTTTTGAACGGATGGTGCAAAGGATGAGACTAGCATTCTGATGTGGGCAGACTGTGGCGGCATGCTAATGTTGTAGACTAAGGCTTATGATTTATTTAAAACAGCTGATTTAGACACGGTTATATATTTATACTGCTGCTTAAGGTACAGTCTGTTTCTTTGTTATAAAATGATTAAGCATAGTTGAGATACATCCTTGTTAAATTTGACATGTACATGCATTTCAAGGAAATAAACAAACACATGACTTGGACTTTCTAAGTATTGGCGATAGAATTGATGTTTTACAACATTTCTTGATCGATATTAAGATGCATGTCTGCAAATGGAGGTGCATCAGTCACATCTACAGCCTTTCCGATCTTGGAAGTGGATTTCTTCTTTGTTGTGGTTTTCTTTTTTGAGTTTTATCTTTTCGAGAAGAAGGGTCTTAGGACAGAGGAAATTATCTGGGAAATTATCTATTTGGTTGTTTACTGTTGGACATTGCGCATATTTGACCAATGATTGTCTTGTTTTTGTAATGTTTCTGTTTTCTATTAACCAAATCATTGTTTGATTTCCTAACATGTCTGTTTGCTAAATCAACAATCTTGTAAAGCTTTCAGAAGTGTTGTTGTGATTTGACTAATTGATGTGCACTATTTCCAATAAAATGTGTATTCAGTCAATTGGTCAAAAAGTTGGAGAGCGAGTAAGTTTTGCTTCTCATCTAACTTTTTCAGTTTTATATTTTTCTTTCTTTGTCCGGATAAAATATCAGGTAAGTTATGGAACTTACCTGAATGTAGGGGTTTACCCAAATAAATGTATCTATTGCCTTTGATACGAGGCGAAAACAAAAGTTCTCTGCCTATTCAAACTAAGCTGTGATTGGCTAAATCTAGTCACTTAGTCATGGCAGAAGCTGACCAAAAGTAGAAATGAGGTGCAAAAGGCATTAGCTGCATTACAAAAACCTGACAAAACAATTTCACAGATCAATTTGAAAATGAAAACACGTTTTTGTCATCTATGCCCAGTATTATCTTCTGCAATAAGTATTGCAGACACATTTTTAATGTCAGGTTTTCTTTTTTGTGTCCACAGTCACTAATGGAAGCAGCCACTCACCCACAGCTCTGAACGGTGCACCTTCGCCCCCCAACGGTTACAGCAATGGCCCAAGCTCCTCCTCTTCCTCGTCTCTGGCCAATCAGCAGCTGCCTCCGGCCTGCGGCGCTCGGCAGCTCAGCAAGCTCAAGCGATTCCTCACCACCCTGCAACAGTTCGGTAATGACATCTCGCCTGAGATCGGGGAGCGAGTCCGGACGCTGGTGCTGGGACTGGTGGTGAGTGTCTGCAATAAATCTTCTCAGAGAAAGATGGTACATATTGAGTAGGGATGCACAATTTATCGAAATCATAACCTTCTTCACTAACAACAAATTTCCTGTGATTTTACCATAAAATGTCATATTTAAGCATGTGATTATTTTTTGTGGTTGCTAGATTAAATCAGACTACATTTTCTAGAGACATTTTTGGATACATTTTGGACTATGGCAATCACACAAACATGTTGGACTAAGAGCACAAACTGAAAGATAAATGTGGCAGAAACACTTAAAAGATGTAATTTTACTCATAAAAGTGCTAATTCTATAAATTGATTTAAAACTGATTTCAATTACTGACAACAATAGTCCCAACTCAGTATGGGGAATGAGAGAAAGAATCAGAGCAGAGCTCAGCATACTTGAGCAATTGTTTGCTTGTATCTTGGGGCGTACGAAGCATGTTGTTATTTCAAAATGTTCTCAAAATATTTATCTTGCTTTTTGTTTGAAACTGAGTTATTTGCACTTGACTGTTGCATCAAAATCCTTCTTGCGGTTTGATCGGAAAATGCATTTCATCTATGTGTTTTGGTAAAGACAAACAAGAAAACAAGCCTCCACATAAAACAGCATGAAACCGAACTGACAGTGATATATCTGGGCTAATACTATGTGGAAAACTGATGTGAGCGCGTGTGAGTGTTTCCGGCTGGGGAATACAGAAATAGTGACTGAACGTTGCAAAGAAAGAAGGCGGAGGAGTTTTTTTTTAATTAGCCACAAAGAGCATAGCCTGTTTTTAGATTCATATGTTTATTTTCCTCGCGCTCATCTCTCCTGTGTCCTTTTGGCTCGCAACAATCCCTCCCCTCTCCTCCCCCTCCTCTCGCCGGCGCCCCCTCCTGCCTCGGAGTGGAGAGTGACACTGTTAATTAGCTGGTTTGTGTGCTGGAGAACGGCGCAGAGAGGAGACTCCGGAGGTTTCACTAGCTGTCAAGAAACAGCTCTGCGCAATCTGGACCAACAGATGTAAAGCTGAACGGAACAAAACTCAGGTCTGGGAAAAGAGGCAAAATAGAGAGGAAATATTATCTATCTACTGCTGTTTTTTACTTGGTCTGGTCCCATTTGTATACAAGCCTCTTTCAAAGGTGTTTCGCTTCAGTGCATTGTGGGGGAAAGGTATGTTCAAAGTCAGCTTTGTCTTGTCAAACATTCAAAGGAACAGAGATTAGTGTTTGTGAGTGTGCAGCCTGGTGTAGACCCCCGCTGCTTTCATGTTAGTGCATTTGTAATGAGAATCACAACAACTGAATAAATAGACAACGATTAAGGCAGGTAGATAGGAATGTCACAGTGTCAAATGTGAATGTCTACAATTATTATATAACCAACTATTACATTTTTTTTTTAAGGCAACTGAGGTGACAAAGTTAGAGGATTTTTTTCAAGAAAAGACAAATCCAGCAACTGGATTATACAGTATGTTTGCCCAGTCCACTCCCTCCTCCTGGTTGTAATGTATTTGTATATGACTATTTTCAAAACCATTTGACTATTTTGAGTTTATCAAGAAACAAATGTAAAAATCCACCATACATAATTGAAAACACTTCTAATTCCAGCGTCCCTCTGGAGGGACATACCACTTTTTGTTCAATATCTGGAAAAAAAAAAAAAAAAAACAACTATGAAGCATCTGGAAATGTTAAAGGTTAAAATACCACTGAGTCAACCAGCCATTCTGGAATAAATCAGACTTCTAATGTAAACTTATAAAAAAAAAAAAAAAAAAAAATTTATAGGACTTTTATAATGTCTCAGCCTACATTTTTTTGAGTAATTTTAATTCTTTAAAATTCATTTCTACCTCAATTACCTTCAGCTTTTACAGAGGAATTGTCAAAACCCAAAATGAGGCCAAAGTGTCATTCAGATGTCAGCTGTGAACACAGCTTTACCAATCCCTAAATCAAGGCACAATTTATACAAAGAGCAATTCAAAGTGCTTTACAAGGCAGGAAAAGATGCATCAAAATTATAACACAAAAATATTAATAACCATCATAAAATTTACTTTTAAAGAAGTAAAGAAATAAAGTGCAGCCAAAGCATTTCAGTCATATGCACAGATAAAAATATTTTTTTTAAGCTGAGATTTAAACATTGTCACAGTAGAAGCCAGTCTTACATCTTCAGGAAGACTGTTCCAGATCCTAGCTGCATAAAACTGAAATGCTGATTCCCATGTTTAGTTCTGACTCTGGTCCATGTTTAGTTCTGACTCTGGTCCATCTTTAGTTCTGATTCTGGTCCATGTTTAGTTCTGACTCTGGTCCATCTTTAGTCCTGACTCTGGTCCATGTTTAGTTCTGACTCTGGTCCATCTTTAGTTCTGACTCTGGTCCATGTTTAGTTCTGACTCTCATCCATGTTTAATGGTGACTCTGGGCACCAGCAGGAGGTCGGTTCCTGAGGTTCTCAGAGTGGGAGATGGTTCATAAGGCACTAACATGTCAGAGATGTACTTTGGCGCTAGTCCATGGAGAGACTTGAAGACAAGCAGAGCTGTTTTAAAGTCTTTTTCTCTGAGCCACTGGAAGCCAATGCAAAGACTAATGTGACCTACCTCCAAAAAATTAGCCAGAAATTAGATTCTGTTTTCCTTTTGTGAGTAGAAAGTTCTCACTTCTGATCAGAGCCTTTTAGTCTCAGAAGCTAAAACTAAAGGGTTGCAGCTTTAGGAAGACTCCAGCCATTTGCTTATGCTTCAAAGGAGAAAAAGAAACATTTTCAGTTTGAATTTCTGACATTTTTTAGTCAGGCGTGTGAGGGAAAATAGGCCGGAATGATAAGGAGTTGGAAATTAGCTGTAAAAGCTTGAATCTGGTACAAGCACCTCTGCCATTGTGTATTGTACAATTAACCCTACTATAATGACAACAAGACATAAGATAAGACAAGATAAAACAGTAACAGTAAACTTTACTTTTCTTATAAATTGTGTCAGTGGCTTAGAAAGTAAAACTTGAATGGCAGCTCAGCTAAATAAAACAACAGAAGATGAAGTGAAAAGACTAAACTAAAAAATACTTACGGTCAATATTTTTTGTTTTCTTAATAAGCACTTTCAGCATTTTCAGTTACACAACACATAGCATATTAAGAGAAAGTTTATATTTATCCAACCTGAAACCCATCAAAATCCCAGTCCGCTCACAGAAATGTATGATGAACTGAGTGGTATGCCGTTACTGTAGAAGTGTTTGTTGTTAGTAACACTGCTAAGTTACCAGTTATTATCATAGAAAACCTCCAGTAAATGCTACAGTTTTGGAAAAAAAAAAAAAAAAAAAAAAACATTTACAGTGGTCATGCCCAAAAAACATTTGCCTGCAAAAGGGAAGTCTCTTTATAAATTGAAAAAACAGTGTTCATTTATTAAAATATAGAGTGTGCACATTTCTGACAAATTGATGTTTTCGTAGTTTTTATGAAGGTCTAATTTTGCACTTACTGAAAGCCAAAACCCATAAGTAAATAAGCAGAGAAACCACAGCAGGGGCAACCATATTTCACCAGTGTAAAATCACATATGGTCGAAGTTATTTTCCGTCACACTCGCACGCAGAAGATGAGACTCTTACTGTTTTGATAGTTAGAACGAGTCTTTGTTTTGGTGTTTTTTTGCTCGTGACCTGAACATATGCTTTAGATTACACACACCCAAACGTCCAATCTGACCCGAATATAACTTAACCTTCAATAAGTAATATTACGGGCTAATGCTTTTCATGTGTTTTCTGTCTCCCTGCAGAATTCCACGCTAACCATCGAAGAATTCCACTCCAAACTCCAAGAAGCCACCAACTTCCCCCTGCGACCCTTTGTCATCCCCTTTCTGAAGGTACTTTTAAATCCACAGTTCCCACCAAATCTGGAAAACACGTATCTTTGCCCAGCAGATGTTAATACTTACTCTTTGGCTTTCATTGACTTTGGATGATTTTGTGTTTTCGTACGAGTGTGTAGTCTGCTGTGTTCTTGCATCACTGTTTCAGCAGTTGCACAAGATGCTAAGATACTGTTATGTTTGTATTACATCATTACATCGTGTTTTCGCTTGTTTTTGGAGCAGTTTGTTCTGTGTTCTCACAAATTATTCATTAATTGGCTCTGTTGGCCTTAATTTTGAAGGATTTTTAACAGGGATTGCGAAACAGAAATGCAATGGATTTTAGTATGTATTTTATTAAACTATTGCCCTCAGGCTCATTTTAGTCATTAGTGAATCAACCACATAATGTTCTCCTTCAAGTCAAAATGAAGTTAGTAAAGCTGCTCTGTTTGTATCTAAGCAGCAGAAATATTAGTGTTGTCATGACACTGAAATGTCAAACTTAATTTTGATACTGAGAACAGGACTGATACTCAATGTAGATTTGGACAGCACACTTAAAACAACCAACAATATAAATGCTGTTACTGTAAATCATATTACTGTCTTTATGTTCTATTGGGTCCTAATCTAGTGCTGTAGTCCTTTAGTTGACTAACATTTTTAATCGACTGATTCTTTTATTTAGACAATAAGGATTAACACTGAAAAAATAATCATCTTAAATGAGATAGGAAGAGACTATGTGCCTGAAATTAGCAGTAGTTAACAGATTTTGAGTAGATTTTGACAATGAAACAAGCATTAAATATGAAAAATACAATTTATTGTAACTTGAAATAAGCAAAAATGCTTCACTTGAAATAAGAACTACAGTTACAGGCTCTATTGGCACAACTATTCTAAATTTTGTTATTGATAAACCACCTTTTTTGTAACTTGTTAGCATCATAACTTTGTATTTTCCCAGTGTGTGTTGAACAGCAACAAAAGTAGTGAGTTTGCTGAAGATTTTGGGACCAAATCATTGGTTTAACCTGCATTCCATGCTATAAACACACTGCCATAAAAAATGTTTTGTATAAATTGTTGCATTTTCGCATGAACTCAAACATATTTTAGTCTTTTTGAGCACAGTTTGGGTAAAATACATTGTCAGGTCGAAAGATACCTTTTAGCTTCAGAGCATTGGCCACACATAGGACAAGACTTTAGTCAAGCAAGAATTTTTTGGGTCGACTACAGCTCTATCCTATTCTATTTCCGAATAAAGCGCAAGCTATTTCTAAAACTGTTTGCTATACTATTTTAACTCAGTATATAACTTTACTAGTTGTAATTTCAAGCCTGTGAGATCCCTCATAGTCAGTGCTTAGTTTGTAAATCAAACGTTGCCGGAACAAAATGTGGGTTTTGGACCGGGCCCTGCTCATAGTAATCCATAGTAGAAAAAGCTTCAGAGATTGATATCTGAACATTGTTTTGAAGGTTGAGATGTTTCGACTTTAAACCAAAAGTATTTTCTATAGTGTTCTCACCTAATGACAAATATTTACTTCAGAAGCAGCAGTTCAGTCCCCGCTTATATCTTGCGACCAATGTGTTCTGTAGCAAAACTCTACCTGTGTCGACATTCTCCTCGCCTGCTTTTGAAATCAGCATTTGAAGTTGAGCACCAGTTTGAAATGCATCTCTTTGTTTGTGCGTGAGTGACAGGTGCGTGGCAGATTTTATTTACCAAACCGACCGTCTGCTCAGCCCGCTCAGATCAGCCGGCTCTTCTGTGTGTATTTTGAAGCGCCTGACTTTCACAAACCTCTACTTTGTCCTGGCTGGATGTGGGCAGCTCAAATTGGTCCCACTAGAACCATCATTACTGACTGCAAACAGCACAGTGTCTGTGTCCTCTCTGTCTCCTTTCCTAAGTCCTTGCACACTTCACCTATTCATACCTCCTCCATCTTCTTCTTCTCCTTCTTCTTCCTGTCTGTGTTTATCTACTGTTCTCGCTCTCACCATCCATCGTCTGTGCTGTGGTTGCCTCTCCACTTCTTGCCAGATGGTCGGTGTATCACTGGGATGACGAGAGAATCAAAGATGCAACTTTTCCCTCTCCCTCCCTCTCTCTCTCTCTCTCTCTCTCTCTTTCTCTCTCACTCCCCAGTCTAATTTTAGTGTCTTCTCACTGTGGGGCCTTTTAATGCCAGCTAACATATGGCGGTAGATGGAGGTGGGTGCACAATCGGATATAGGTGCCGAGGAGAGCAGCTGCGACAATGCACATGTGGCCATAGATTTTTTCATCACGCTAATGTTGCACACCACTTTCCTTCGCTCTTAATTCAAAACCAATAATTGGATGGGAGTCTTTACTGGAAAACAGGCAATCATAAACCACACAGCGCCAGTGACGTGATGCTGGACGACGCCACTCAAGATTACAGTGTTTACAGCTGAAGACGGTCGATGGAGAAATGTGGCGTGCAGACTGTGTTTTAAGCAGAATTTGTTAGATCTTACATGTGCTTCTTTCTGTAAAGTCTGTTAATGTCAAGATTTGGGGAGTAGTCGATCAAAAACATGCCTCGATGATCGATTAGTCGACTTTAAAAGGCAGACAAAAGTTCTGAGGAGATTTTTTCATGGATCTCTGATTTGATGATTCATCTTACAAAAAAATGCACTTAAAAGACCACAAGTGCACTTCAGTTTATTCAAAAACAACTACCGGTCTTTATCTTTTATATATATATATAAAAATAAATACTAAGAATGCATTCATAGTGAATCATGGCGAACTCATGATTCATTCCTTATTCTCCAGCTAGCTCACATACTTTCTTCTTTCTGTTTCTGTTCTGTATATATCCAGACAAATGATAATTAAAGTTTTGATCAGTAAAGACAATCACTAAAATAAACTACTAGGGGACTAAAGATCTGCAGGTTAAGTCAGGAATATTAGGTTTACTGATGTAATAAAGTAAAAAAAAACAACAACATATTAGTAAAAACATTACTAAGCACTGGTATTTTTTGTTACATTGACGTTATTTTGTCTTTTGGAAAGTTTGATTGAATGAATAAAGCTGGTCACATTCTGAAAAAAGAGGAATGTGTGACAAAAATAAAGATTTCTTTCTAGTAAATAGCCTAATTGTGATTTTTTTGGGAGGCATCTAAGAAAAAAAATGTATTTATAAAAACAGTAAGGTTAAACTACTGTATGTGAAGCAGCGGACTCAGTGTGAGCTGTTCTTCATACAAGAACTAGTCCAAGACAGTTGTAATGTTTGCAGAGTGAGGCTGGAGTTAATAATGTTGAGTATTCTCATCTTTTGTAATTGATTAGAGCAGTAAACTGGAAATTGATTAATTGCACAGCCCTTTTGTCAAAGCTCAACATATCTATAGTGGCTTGGTCTGAATTGTGTTTTGCTGCTTTTTGACAAACCGACACATCTGGTATTTTCACAATAAATCATCCAAGACTTGATTCTGACTTCTGACTTTTGTGGCTCCTGTAAAGCATTATTTGCATTTTTCCTTTCTCAGTCGCAGATGTTGGTTAGTGTAAGAGCACAGGGCAAATTGGCACAGTTTATCTTATGAAAAATGACCCCTGCTTCTCCTGCGGTCTGTGTTTCTTGAGTCTTTTTTTTGTTAATGCATCCCATATCTCCAGCAATTAGGGTGACCTCTAATTAAGAAAAAGATGAGTTCACGCGGGTCAAAGCAATCTATTGATGTTCCTTTTTTGCCGAGGGTAATTATGATCATAAACCGTTAACGCGCCATTAACTCTGGCAGGTAAAGCAAAGGCCGGCACTTGGCATTCCTTTACTATGGCTAATTAGCACACTGTATGATTATGACACAAGTGTGGAGCCGTGTTTTGCGTTCGCTGTTGGCAACGACAACACAAAACGGTC
This sequence comes from Mugilogobius chulae, assembly GCA_038363315.1. Classification (NCBI taxonomy): domain Eukaryota; kingdom Metazoa; phylum Chordata; class Actinopteri; order Gobiiformes; family Gobiidae; genus Mugilogobius; species Mugilogobius chulae. Next base: position 30,368,692 of record CM076408.1, read on the forward strand.
AAAGAATGGAGCCAATTTGAGCTGCTAATGTAGGACAAAACAGAGAAGCAATTTGGACAGGGAACTATAAAGCAAGACTTGGAAAGATTACGTTATTGAGGACAAAACAAAGATTAGGAAAGTTTGAAGATGGACTCTCGGGAGGCTCTTGTGATGCCAAAATAGCTGCCACTTCTTCTTTCTGATCCGCACTGACGCAACACTTTCATCTTGTTGCTGGAAAATGTGCCCCATCAGATGTCTTTGATGTGGATGCTGCCATACCTGCATGACCCGCGAAGGCTACACAAGAAAGCAGACCCCCTCGTTACATGTGGGGAAATAAGCAAAGAAAAAAAGTGGTGTGGTTTGGGTGATAGCACAGCCGAGGTCACACAGACGGATTATGTGTGACCAGCCTGAGTGAACTGGGTGAGCATGAGAAGGATAAATAGAGCTTGTGTTGTATTTAGTTCATGGGTTTTTTAATATTTGTACTTGTTTACTATCATCGAATACAAGTTCCCAAATGTGTTACCAGAATAGTCAATTTGAGTTCAATTGTTCACTTTTTAAAATCTGTCTTGACTGATGTGAGTGGCTTGCGCTCATTAAGAGAGTTTGTTAAAAATGAATCACCATTTTATATTTGAGAAATAAAAGTGACACTAAGCGCTAAATGAGTGGCATGTAAGATGTGTAAATGGTATTATCTACAGTGCTCAGGCGAATTTGCAGATATTAGGTCAAAACTGTCTCTATGCCAATGAATGTTCGGTGTGTAAATGTGTGACATTTTGGACAGCTCTGATTACGGTCATGTGTGTCTGATTACAAACACCAGCTGTTAGACCAATCACATTGCTCCTTATAACTTCAAGCTCCCCTCTTTCTCATTTGTCCAGCACTGTCCACTTAGCCAGCTCTGTTTGAAATGTGACTGTGGGTAGCTTTTGGGTGGTTAGACTCCCTTAAATCAGATCATTGCTAGTCCTGTATTTGTAATAATGAGCATCTGTGTTCCTCAGGCCAACCTGCCGCTGTTGCAGAGAGAGCTGCTCCACTGTGCGCGCCTGGCCAAGCAGAACCCAGCCCAGTATCTGGCGCAGCACGAGCAGCTGCTGCTGGACACTAGCACCACATCTCCTGTGGACTCGTCTGAACTCCTGCTGGACGTCAACGAGAATGGCAAGAGGAGGACGCCGGACAGGTGAGACTGACTATCAGACTGTTTTGAATAAGAACTTTGTGAGTATGTGAATAAATACTTAAGGTCACTTCTGGACAGATGAACTAGGGATACACTTTACTATGTTACGTTTTTTTAAACAAAAGCCTACATAGGCCTATGTATTTGGCACCCTTGATTATTTTTGTATTATAAATTATGCATTTAATCAAATATTCAGTACTTTTTAAATCAGTTTTAGAAACTTATGACGATTATTTACATTAGGACTTCATTACGTCATCGAAAGAGTAAAATGCTTTGCACTTTAGCTTTAGAGTAACAATTCAGATTTTCTGTTTCTGATAAGTTAGTTTCCAATTTACCACTTTACCTATTGTGTTAGAAAATGGATTACATAAAGTGAATAGCTTTGCTCCAAAAGAACATTAACGTTTGACAGACAGTGTGGAAAACATCTATTTGCTAAATCTGATTCTTCTTCTTTTATAAGATTACTGTACTGTATTTGTATATGGTCCCCAACAAAAACTAAACTAAACAACAGCGTAACTTTTTGTGTGTAAAACGTGTTTATTTCTTACATTCAAACCAGGGATAGTTGTCAGGTTTGGGTCAATAAATGTCCTACTTGTGAGTAAAAAAAGAAATGGTGAAATATGTTATGTTAAACTTGCAATAATATTCTCAATAGCAGCAGAATAGGTTTTGAAAGTTGAAGTCTGCACTGGCTTCTCCATGAGGAAACAGTTCTGCTCTCGCGCCGCAACGCACCCAAAACCTTACATCATCTTTTTAAGCCTGTTGACACCCTGCATATCGAGTTATTTATGATTTTTAATAAGAAAAGCTACAAACGCGCTGATACTTGCTGATACCATTCATTTGAAAGTTTTAAACAACTTATAAGCCAGATGTTTTTGTGCTTTGTTTGTGTATTTGCACTGCATTGTTTGTACTGCAAGCATTATGTAGCCCTTCGAAATAAGGAGTGATTCCCCTGGGTGGTCTCATTTTTTAATATAAGCAGCGGGATAGGAAAATGTACTTTTTATATTTGCTGAGGGACAAAAATGCCGAACACCATATTAATAATTTTCACCTCTCCTCTCTCCCAACTGTGACTTTTTCTGTACGCCCTGCATATTTGTGGGCCGTCCTGCGCATGGGGGAGTGAGCTGAGGGGAAAGGTGTGCAAATCTATAGACAGGAAGAAAAAGTAAGTGGGCATCTGTATTCCAACGGCTGTGCACGTGTGTCGACAGATAGCAGAACCCTTGCTCATTGGCGGTGCAGGCGTGAGTGTCTCGGGAGATGAGCCGATAACACATACAGATGAGTCTCCAGCACCAATATGGCTGGCTAAGCACCTCTGGCTTTCTGCTTACCTCGGCTCTTGCTTATTGGAGTCCACGTGTCGGAATATCGGAATCGAAAAGGGAATCTGTAATTACATGCGAGCGTCTGGTGTCAATTGGATACTGATTAATACTTTGGCAGCAGCAGTGTGTTTTCTACAAGACACAGGAGAGAAACAAAGATATGAGCAAGTGTTTGGGATAAGGAGAACTGTGAAGCAATAATGAGCTTTGTGGCCTGAGGAAAGAACAAGAATCACTGGATTCAAACAATTCTTATTCATAGTAGTTTGGTTAAGAGGCAGACCTTCTTACTCAACACAGTCTCTGGAGAAAACGTAGATATACAACAAAATGTCAAAGACATACGATAAACACTTTTTCACATCAATATGTTAAGAAAAGTCGTAAAATAACCACAAATTTGGTTGAAGACATGTGGGGACATTTTTCTTTGGGTTTAACAGGTAAGTTCAGGCTTCAAGTTACTAACATGGGTCAGATTTAGGCTGTGGCTTGGGGTAGGTTTTACCTGTTGAACCAAAGAAAATGTCGACATGTGATTATTTTACGTTTTAGCTTTTTGTAAAATATTGACGTAAAAAAGTTGTGAAAACATGCTCACGTTTTTGACATTTCGCTGTATCTGCATTTGTTCCGGAGACTGGGCTGCATTTGTTTATAAGTGGGAAAGATTCAAAAGATAATGATGTAATAAAAAATAAAGTGATCGCAACCACAACCACTTGAAATGAGAAACTTGAAAAAAAAAAAAATGAAATATGAGATGTATGGATCTAGTGTATGTTAGCCGTGTTAGCAAAGGGTAGCAGGTGTTAGCCCAAATATTGTGCAAAGCATCAATATTGGTCAACATGACTCCAGCTGTGGACAGCCAAGATTGGATTGAGACCAGCTTTGTATTCAAAATGCAATGTTATACCTCCACATGTGATATTTAAACTATATTCTTCAAAGTTTTAAGAGCAAAGCATAAAGATATATTTTTACCATGCATGTGTGGAAAAAGAAAACTAAATTTGGCCTCTGAAAGTCTTAAAATGTGGTAGAATTTGAGTAGAATATGCTTGGCTTTCTCCACAGGTGCTGGTCTAAAGTATGAAAGAATAAACACGAGCATTTGGATAGACTTCATAATGTCAATTCAATATGCAACAGTAAACAAAAAGAAAAATGTGACTAGTGGCGACCCCTAAAGAGAAAGTAAAAATGCATAGAATTGTATAAGCAAGCAGTAGTATGCATTTATTCATATGACCTTATTTATGCATGTGCCCTTTGCAATTATTGTAAAGGCCATGTCTATACACACATTGTTGTGGCAGGATGCTAAGGAAAAATGGATGAGCAGAAGGAGGCAGAGAAAGAGAGGAGAGAGGGATGGAGCATATGGAGAGCTGTGGAGGAGCGTTAGGAGCCCATAAAACCAGCTCATTAAGAAGTTCAATCTGTTCAGAGAGAAGAGAGACGCGAGGACGAGGAGACAGAGGAGAGCCAGGGCGTGCTGCAGACAGTGGGGGAAGGCAGGAGGAGATTTAAGTGTGAACTGACGGAGCGGGGAACACACACAACGACACACATGTAGACGCACACACACGGACACACCTGGGCACATTCATCTTCAGCAGCAGACACAAAAATCCACCTGATCCCTGGAACAGCCTGTGTGAGAGAGAGATGTGTGTATGCAGGAACAAGGGATGAAAACAACCAGTGCTACTCAAATCAAATAGTGTCGAGTCAAATAATGTAGGGCTTTTTGGAGGACAATAAGCAGTGACTGAGATTCTGCTGTTTGTCATTGAGATAAACATCCATGTTTCCTGATAATCAGAGAGAACATAACAGTACAGTGTTTTAGCTTTACGTTTATTCCACTTTGTAGAATAAGGAATAACAAGGGCATTCCAACAGGCAGTGAACAGCTGCTCAGAATAGAATATAGTCATTTAGTAATTATGTCAAGTCCACGTCTTGGCACATAATTTTTAGTATTGGTTTTGTATATATTCCAATTATTATGTTCACTGCACCCCACAGTTTTATACAAGACCATTATGACACGGGCAATCTTTGTAGAATAATGCTGTTAGTATTATTTGGGGCGTAAATAAGTCACTTCTAATCAACAGAACTGGGCTTTAAAGATAAAAATATATATATATATATGCTTCTATATACAGTATTTAGAATTGTAACAAAAAAGTTTCAGTCCAATATTTTACTCAATAACACTTTAAAAAACTACACCTTAATTAGAGATAAGATTAGGCAGTTGCTAAGTTTTAATATTGTTCTATCATTAAATCATACGTTTTTCAAAACTAATTAAGTATGCTTTATTGAGGCTAATTAAGGTGTAGTGATTTTAAACTGTTACCCATTGACTTGTTTTAAACTACAATAAAATTTAGATTTTGTTAATGAAAACGCTGAATGAGCTGCTCACATTAACATGTTTTTTGCTTCTCTCATTAGAACTAAAGAAAACGGTTTTGAGCGGGACAGCACTCTTCACCCAGATGTTCACCCCAGCAAACGACCCTGCACCATCAGTCCTGCGCAGCGCTTTAGCCCCTCCAATGGCCTGTCCTACCAGCCCAACGGTCTGCCCCATCCCGGACCCCTCCCACCTCAGCACTACAGACTGGACGACATGGCCATCGCTCACCACTACCGGGACACTTACCGACACCCCGCTTCCAACCACCGGGAGATCCGCGAGCGAGCCCGGCCCATCGGTGAGCTAAACTATTCACAGGGTCACAGCAGCAGAGTGGGAGCTATGGCTGCAATTATAACACTGATAACCTGGCTTCACAGTTGTTTAGATATATATATTCTATCAGATTTAGCATGTACAGTAGCACAATATTTTATTTATTATGGGCACTGTCTTGAAATGTGTCTCTTCTTTCACTTGTATTATATTGCATAGGCTTGCAGATCTCAAGCCGTCCAAAGACATTAATCAGTCTGCTTTTTATAGTACTATATACTGTAATATATATTATACATTAGCTGCAAGACTTTTGGCTTAATTGCGAATGTCAAAACAATACAACTGTCAATTATCTGTTATTTGTTGAAAAAAATCTCAATCCCCAGTTGTCACAGAAGGGCCTTTGGACAGAAATGTTATCTGTATTAGGTCTTTGTGAAGAAGAGATAAAATGCAGAAACAAAACATTAATGTTTCATTATTTGTTTTCCAAATGTGTGCAGGGATGCATTCAGGCTCCAGGCAGGAGGAAGTCATCGACCACAGGCTGACGGACCGAGAGTGGGCGGAAGAGTGGAAGCACCTTGACCATGTAAGAAAAGTAATAACATTTTTATTACTTTACCACACTACAGCACAATAAATTTGTTTATTTTTCAAATATTTAGTGTTTTTGCTTTACAATACATACCTGTATTTTTCACTAGTTTTAGTTTTACACTGTCTATTATCATTAGTTTTTTGTTTTGCAGAAAAGTATTTTACTGTATGTCCAGCTTTTGCGTGCATGATTGGCATTGTGAAAAATAACACTTTTAGAACCTTAAGTTGACAATCAAAACTTTTAAATTGCTTAAAGTTGTACATACTGTGTTGCTATCCATGTTTGCTGACATGAATGTTTCAATGGTTTCCTATCCAGAAGCTAAGCAAAGCTGCAGTCTCGCCTTGTGATCTCAGCTCTGACCCCCTGTGTCGCCCGCAGCTGCTGAACTGCATCATGGACATGGTGGAGAAGACGAGGCGTTCACTGACCGTCCTGCGCAGGTGTCAGGAGGCCGACCGAGAGGAGCTCAACTACTGGATCAGGCGCTACAGCGACGCAGAGGAGCTCAAGAAGGGCGCCCCCAGTGGACAGTCTAGGCAGCAAAGTCCAGCCTCACAGGACGGCTCCACAACAGGTATGCACGTGTAGACAAGCTGAACATTTGTTATAGACAAAAGAAAATGCAAACAACTACCTGTCCAAAGATCCTATCTATCTTATCTTACTTAGTCATTTATGAAGTTTAGAATTTGACTTCCTGGTTGTAAGTGATGGCATCATACTAGGAAATTGGAGCAGCTTTCCATTTCATATTTAGGCATACATAGGCACTTGTTAGTAAGTTTTGTCCTTGTTAGTATTTGTCGATGACCTATGATATATGTAATACCTTTTTAATGGCAGTGATCTATTAACCAAAAACATACGTGTGAACCCTTTATGCGGCCAAATAAGATTTCTGCACCAAGTCCATCCAGGCTCTTCTTCTCCAAATTTCAGGTTCTTCAGTTTTGAAAAGTTTCAGCATCTTGGGAAAGTCTAAACTCAAGTCTGTACCAGTGATCCTATTATCAGTTTGGATTTTCCAGACCAACATTTTAAAATAAAAGGTGTGCAAAATGCATAAGCATCAATAAGCTAACTATTTTAAAAGCCAAGTGATAATAATGCACATATGTAAACAAACAACAAGTACTTATTAACATCTCCCCCCGCTAGTGTGATGTCATCAAAACTATCACTTATATTTACAGCAGCTCTTAATCCTCCCAATAAGTCAAAAGTAGAGAGTCATATAGACCTGTCATACTGCTTAAAAGCACATGACTATAATTATCTATTTAAATTATTTCTCCTAGAAATCCTTTTGCATCGGCCTGTGTCTGGAGGTTATGTCCCTGAAGAAATCTGGAAAAAAGCTGGTAAGCATAAAACCACTGCTGCTTCCTTTGCCACTATTCTGTATTTGTCATTGTCAAATTTGTAATAGAAAATAAAATACTTCTTAGACGTTGGAAGAAGTTGAAAGATTTAAACCAGCGTCTGACGCTTCAAATAATGACACAGCCTTCTGAAAAGCTATTGTTTACGAGCTACAAAGTTTTACCACACTTTGCAGAATTCAAATATGATGTCAGATTGTAACACATTTTTACTGCGCCAGTGAAAGCGCACAACTTTAACAGCTGGTGCAGTCATTGCTAAGTTCAAAGTACAGTAGCCAAAACAGAGCCTCTTGCTCCTGGCGCTGTGGTTAATCCCTTTAGTGCTGAAACTCTTTCACTCAATCTAGACCTAATAAAAAAAACACACATCATAAGCACAGTGATATCAAATAATAAACCTGACCTTCTAATACTAACTCTACTACTGCCAGAGATAATATTGCAACTAAATACTCATTACTTGTATATTCTTTAGTTACAGAATTGTTCATGCCTTTCAAAAATGTAATATATTCCATTACGTGTGCAGTTTTTAGTCATTTCCCAGCTTTACAGTAATATGTCTGCTTTTATTGAATGAATCATTTAAAGAAATATATATTTAGTTATAGCTTTGATAATTCAAAGTAATTTTGATCCAGGCTTAGTCAGTGCTGCAGTCAGAAACCTCTTTGTATTCCCATCAGTGATACAGTATATCTGCTTTTAAACCCCTCAGAGAAAAGAAATTGTCCCCTGCTTGACCAAGCATGATGTGAGAGATACTCTGAACAAGTAATATGCATTTAAATTGAATTGAGCGTCACCACCGGGACTTAGCTACTCTCTCCTCTCACCCACTTTGATCGATCTTCCATCTACAGCATTTGGTGTGTAATCACAATCCCATGCACCCGGCATATATCACAAGACGCTGGGCAATTTCCATGACTTCAGGCAGTACAGTAGGTTAAAGACAAAACCACTACTGTTAAAAATGTAGTTCCCTCGCTTTGGAAAGAATGTTCTCGGAAAATCTACTAAAGCAAAAGCTAACCCAGTCTATTCAAATAAAACGAGTCTGTCTCACATTAAAAATGTACCTTTTGCTTTGAGCTGTTTTATGTATTATTAAACTCAGAAAACTGTTTTATTTTGTTAAAGCAGCAACTCTTTTACAGATGTTTGTATATTAATTGCCTCAAGAATATCTACTCCTTTGCAACTAACATAACACAAACACTTTGGATACCCATAATGCATCAGAAACAAAACATGTAGTAAAGCACACATGTGTTTGACACATCAAGAAATGAGTTTGAGCTACAGCTACTGACTGTAAATGAAATGACACAGGGGGAATAATCAAAGTGATCTTTCCGTACATGCTAATGCTACGAGTCTGGATGATGATGATGATGATGATGATGATGATGAATTTATTGTTTTAAAAGATCTCATGACATCACAGATCAGAGGGCAGCAAAAAATATCTCACAGACAGAATCTTATCTTTAGGAATCAATGTTAAAACAGTATTAAAACTCTAAATGTAGCATAATTTAATTGATACTGGGATATAATTATTACAACTGAGGTTAAAACAGGCTTGGTGCCACTGTGCATCAAAGCACCAACATTAAAATCCACTGTAGTTCTTCTGGCAAAGGAATGGGTCCACTTGCATCATACTAAGCACACAATTATATCAGATAAAACTAATTTGTCTGTGTTTGAGCTGTACTTTTCCTCTGTATTTCTACATTCTTTATCACAGGAGTCACACCAACCCCATTTGTGTGCAAGCTGATTTAAATAAACCCGTGAAGATTATAAAATAGATTTTTTTTTTAACACAATGAAGCACGGTGGTGAATACATCTGTTTGAAATGGGCAAAATGTTTACAGTTGGTGATAAATATTCAAGCACCTTGCGCAGTGTCCTACCGGTTTTCCACTTCCCCTCGCCGCGTGGGCCTCTGGGATCACAATGGAAATGCATAATTTAAATATAAATTGCCTGATTTGCATACACAATTAGTCAAGTTACCAGCTTGATGGGAGCAAACAAAAAAAGCTTTCCTCTCGCTTTGACGTTCAGATAGAATTCCAGTGCTTAACACCCGCGCAGCAAGGTTATTTATTCCACTAAACAAGTATAAAATAACACGCTGCTCCTGCTTAAAAGCACATTTTCTGAGTCATTACCTGGAATTAATTGGCTTGTGCTGTTGTCTCGAGGATATTTTTAAGTTGAAAGAGGAAAAAACAAGCTTATTTTTGATCATTCTTATTCTAGTGGAGGACTTAAACAAATGGCATGATCAGAATTAAATTTGGATACAAAGCAGTTGTTGAAGGATTATGAGACGCACAGTAGCAGAAACTGAAAGAAGACATATTAGGTATTTTTATTGGCACTTAGTATTAAACTAAAACAAATGTATGTCATCACAATATTTTCATTGTAAACCGCACTTGACTCTTTGAACTTCATAGTTTAATGTAGCAAGTAGCAAACTTAGTTAAAGTATGTGTACAGGGATATTTGTTAAAACATGCCTATTCAACTTAAGGCCCGGGTGCCAAAGCATCCCTCCAAAAATCTGAACCGGCCCTCAACTCACTTTTATAATATTACAAAAATATACTTTTTGTAGATTTAAGTCTGGGTTTTTTATTCTGGAAATAGTGGCCGACTTAAATGTCTTAATGTGTCAATAAGTGTTTAATCTAGGTAAATAGTACGGCGCTCCATAGTACTCACGAAAAAAAAAATATTTATCTCGTAATTACGAGATAAGATCTCGTAATTACGAGATAACTTTCTCGTAATTACGAGATAGTTTTCCCGTAATTACGAGATAATTTTCTCGTAATTACGAGATAATTTAAATGGCTTTTCCCACATTCTACCACACGCTTCGTATATGCTAAGCTAGTGACTTTATCCACAACGAGTAGTCTTTTCTGTGCTAGCTTGATGTTTCTAAATAGCTAAGATGTACTTGTGGATTTCGTTATGTTAAATTAAGTGCCTGTGGTCTTCACTGCAATGTTTACGGTCGACAAAAAGTATGAAAATAGCTAATAACGTGACTGTCAACTCACGCTCCACACACTGGCTGTCTTTATAATAGCATGCTAACTGTAGCGTGAGTTGACAGTCACGTTATTAGCTATTTTCATACTTTTTGTCGACCGTAAACATTGCAGTGAAGACCACAGGCACTTAATTTAACATAACGAAATCCACAAGTACATCTTAGCTATTTAGAAACATCAAGCTAGCACAGAAAAGACTACTCGTTGTGGATAAAGTCACTAGCTTAGCCTATACGAAGCGTGTGGGTATACAGAATGTGGGAAAAGCCATTTAAATTATCTCGTAATTACGAGAAAATTATCTCGTAATTACGAGAAAACTATCTCGTAATTACGAGAAAGTTATCTCGTAATTACGAGATAATATTTTTTTTTTCGTGAGTACTATGGAGCGCCGTAAAATAGCTACCTTGATTTTATTATATTTTTACAGTAAAAAATTTGGATTTGTCACTCGGAGTGTGTTTTTGTTTTTGTGTCTCTATTTTTTGACTAATTTCCAGTGAAAAAATGTTGTATTTTTCACATTATTTAACAAAACCATCCACTTTGGTCTTGTTCTATTACCAAATCTTGTTTGAAAACCGTAAAAATATACTCCAATAAAGATAAATATGACTGATTATTACATATACTGGTTTAGATCTGGTTTAATGTAGAGCTGCTGCAGGTTTAGATTTGGTTATGTTCTTTAACGCTGATTTAGACATTTTGTAGAGCAAAAACAAAACAAAAAAAAACACTAGTTAGCATTAGTATTATCACTGTGTACTCCTGTGAATATTTGGTGCTACCTCATGTCAAAAGTGGTGACGTATTGTGCAACTACCTGACCCTGAAGCTATAGAACTATAGAATAATCTTAGCTTTAGAAAGTTAAGTTTAATAGCCCTGTGGTAGAACTTAGACCCTATTTGCAGACAAAACAGGGTTACACAAACATAAAAAAATCAAAATACTACTTGATAGCTAGCAGCAAACTAATGAAGAAACTGTTGTGAGGATAAAAACTCATATAAGCTGATTTTGCATCTCTCTCTTTTAAAGCTTCAGTTATTACTGCAGGTTTATACGCAGAACTTTAAATTGCAGGTGCGGGTGGGCTGACCTCTCCTATGTCCTCCATGTTTCCAGAGGAGGCGGTGAATGAGGTGAAGAGACAGGCCATGTCCGAGCTGCAGAAGGCCGTATCCGAGGCAGAACGCAAGGCCCATGAGATGATCAGCAGCGAGAGAGCCAAAATGGAGCGCACCGTTGCCGAGGCCAAAAGACAAGCTGCTGAAGACGCACTTTCTATCATCAACCAGCAGGAGGACTCCAGTGAGGTACAGCATTCACACCAGGTTTCACACAGCAGTTTCCCAACTTCTTCTATCAAAATAAGACTATTATACTTTTTTTTAAGCCGTGGTGATTTATCTATCAAAGTTTTTTTTTAGTGACCTTTATTTAACCAGAAAGGTTCCTCTGAGATCGGAGTATCTTTTTCATGAGTCCTGGCGAGGGTGGGGACATGTAAACGATGAGTGAATAATCTATCTATTTATGATGGCATATTCTAATAATGTGAACTCCAAACTTTCCACCAAAGAAAAGAGAGCTTTTTTACAACCAGCTCTATTATAAACATTTTATCTTTGTCATAATAGTTAAGTCAAGAACCTACCAAAGGAGGAGAAATATATGGATGTACGGATTGACTCTGAATGAAACTCTGTACCACCACTATGAACCTGTTTATATCATTCAGAGATGAAACATTAAGTTAAAGTTAAAGGGAGCTCAATCAAACATCACTGACTAACACCTCTGTTCTTCCGACAGAGTAGTTTACACGTTTTGCAAAGTGTTGTCAATTCAGCTGTGAGGAGATAAAGCAAAGTGATTTCATTTGATAATCTTTGCCGTAAACCTTGACGTTTAATCAGTGAAGTGTGAAGGAGTTATGGCTTGTGCATCTGACACGCTTAAGCTATAAAAGAGCTGCACCCAAGGGGAAAAGTTTAGAAGCTCTTTGTAAACTCTCGTCCCTGGGGATAGACAGGGACACTCTTAATGAGACACATAGAAAACAGAGTTAGACGGAGGTGTTGCACTTTTAAAATACTAGTGCGCCTCAATNATGTGACTTCACGGCAGTATGGAGTCAGACCGAGGCCGACCAAGCTTCTCTCAGTCTAAACAGTGGTAGAAGAAGTACAAATATACATGTACGGAACAGAATACAAAAATACTTAAGAAATGTAGTGTACTTGAAAATGTAGTTAAAAAGCAGGAGTGTCCAAATACATTATTTTAAAACCATATTGAAACAACTAAGGGCCATAAATCAGTAGTACCGTAATTGTTGCAGTATTAAGCGCACCTGAATATAAGCCTCACCAACTAGATTTAAATAAGAAAAATTATTAAGTACATACATTGGCCGCACTTGTTGATAGTAAGTCTATGAGAATATAATTTTGTAGCATTGCTGTATAAGCCGCAGAGTTCAAAGTTTGTGAAAAAAGTAGCGGCTTATAGTACAGAAATTACGGTAAATATAAAGGATTTACGGTAAATATAAAGGATTATTCAAAGAGATGGAGCGCACATGGCTTTTCAGTCATGTCACTGTAATATAATAAAATTGGATGTTTGTACGGTGGCTCTGAAGGTCCAAAAAAGTACAGAATATGGAAACAGTCACGCAAAATTAAAAGCAGGCACACAAATTCACAAAAATTAAAAAAAAACGCAACGTAAAATCTGCAAAACTGATGAAAAAATGGTAGAAGGTAGATTTTGAATTTGCTACTATTTTGGTAGGCAATGGGCAAAAGAAGCACAAAAATACAGAAGCACATAACAACAATAAAAAACAAACAAAAAGACAAGCAAATTGAAAAACAAGCACTCAAAATCCAAATGACCTAATACATAAAAAAATCAAAATCACCTAAAAATATATTTAAAAAAAATTAAAAACAAACAAAAAACAGGCACACAAATTGTAAAAATGCATAAATTAAAGGAAAAAACAAAACATGCCCTTATTTTAAAAAACACACACCCCCAAAAACAAACAAACAAAAAAAAATAATAAACATACATAAACTTAAAAAAAAAAAAAAAAAACAGGCAAGGAAATTCGAACAGAAGAACCCCATATCACAAACACGCACCAATAAATTAAAAATTGCGCACGGAATTAACAAACAAACAAACAAAAAAAACAGGCACACAAACAAAAATATGCACCCCCAAAAAAAAAAAATTTTTTAAAAATAAGCACGTAAATTAAAAATTGCCCAAAAAAACAACAAAAAAAAAACAGCCACCCAAATTCGAAAATACTCAAAACACAAAAATTGCAAACACAATAAATTAAAAATACAAGTGAATATTAAAGGGACTGTACTCGATTTTTTTTGCAACAAGATAACTTAAAAGCAGTTTCCCCCTAGCACTGATGCCTTGTTAATGTATCTATTCAGGTGGAAATTAGTCCCCAAAGTCCTGTCTATGTCTAATAAAATCCCGTTTGTGTGCAGCTTTTTCTGTTTTTGTTTTTAGCATTGTGGCTAACTGTTGTTAGCATAGTGACTCACCTCGCTGCTAAAAGCTGTGAAAAACATTAAACTCATCATGATGAACAATTCTGAAGCTCAGAATGCATTAGCTACGTGAGGAAATCATGTAGCCTGAAGGAAAAAGGTTAAAATTAATTATTTCTGTTTGTTTACATTTTTAGGATGCAAAAATCAGGTACAGTCCCTTTAATCATTTGGCTGCATGTTTTTTAATGCATGTTTTTGTCCTTCAGAGCCACCGTACATTGACGATAGAAATACTATTTTTCAAGCCAAAGTAAACCCATAAGCCACAGCCATATTTCAAACAGAGCTGTTAAACTGAGCAACGAATTCAGGACTAAAGGGGCGGAGTCTGGAGGACGGAGGAGCCATGTGATTGGCCGAACACACAGATATCTGCAGCAGGAGTTTGCACAGTCAAGAAAAATAGAAGATTGAGTTAGTGTTTTGTTTGTCTTTAAGTGCAGTCACATGATCACGCGGGTCAGTTAAGTTTGTCGAAGGGCCACGTTTGGACCCTGGGCCATAATTTGGACACTCCTTTTTGAAGTAAAAACATAAAGGCAAAGTGTTTATAGTGATTCTGATAAAGAATTGAGAACATTTCTTAATTTTCTAGTGAATTTTAAGTCAAAAAGTTTTCTCCAAATCATATAAAATGTACTTATTCTAAAAAATAAGTAAATTACAGATACACAGGACAATACTTTTGCTTTTGTACTACTTTCCACCACTGATTTTAACACAGTAAACACAAATAAACAAAATAAAACTACATTTGCAGCGTTCTTTTTGCCTCAGACGCTGGAGTTAAGCCCTTTCTGCTGTAGTTTTGCATCTCCGATAATAATAAATATCCACAAAAACAAAACACAAGACAAGCCAAAATATAGCTTCAAACAAACAAAAAATATATAGTATCTCTCTCTTTTTTTTAGAGCATCTGCAGAGGGTTAATCTGGCGTCAAACAGTCAGCATTCACATCGGGCAGAGCGCTTCACAACCCGACAAATAAAGTGCAAAAGCAACAACAGGACAAACAGCAGCAGCAGCAGCAGCAGGCAGGAGGCAGGAGGAGGAAACAGGGCTGTATTCACACAAGCAGAAGTCCAGGGTTCAAAATGCAGACTAAAAATGTATATAACTTTGAATCAGTGTGGATAAATTGGCAGAGAACGTTTAGATTTATTTCAAATAAGAAAATTGAAACTATAAATATTACAGACTGTATTTTCATAAATATAAGTATCTCTGAGTAAAGCAGGGTCTCAAACTCAAATGGAGCTGAAAAGATCAAAGTCAAAGTTGGTCGCATTTTCATACAAGCTTGACTTATTACGCTCTATAAACCACCATCAATACTATCCAGAGCTGTGGCCACATGAAATATCTCAAGGGGACGTATGGCTTCCGGGCTGCAAGTTTGAGACCCCAGGTTAGGGAATTTTATATATTGTATCTGTGGAACTGTTGAAAGGTAAATGGTGTAACTTTCTAGACAAAAAATAGACTTACTTCTTAACCCTTTTGACCTCAAGGCCCAAATATTCATGTCCAAAGTAACCTGGGGCCTAATCTCTTATTAATTGTATTGTATTTTACTCATTTTGCGGTCCTCAAGGAGGTGCTCATGACCCAAATTTGGGCCGCGCCCCTATGGTTAAGAATCACTGGTTCCACAGAAATCTTGTTTCTTTAGCGACACTATTCCACAACATTACATAAAATGATGAATATTGATGAAGAACGTCCCAAACTAATTATTAACATTGTTTCCAATTGGATTATGCATTTGATTTTTCATTCACAGAAAGTTCCAGTTGCAGGATTTACTCTCTTCCATTTACAGCAAACCTTTTGTTAGTTTGTTTTAAAAACAAAAACAGGTTGTTTGGCACATCTGTTCATTCCTCAGAAGTGTCATCAGCGCAAGGCCCATGAGATGATCAGCAGCGAGAGAGCCAAAATGGAGCGCACCGTTGCCGAGGCCAAAAGACAAGCTGCTGAAGACGCACTTTCTATCATCAACCAGCAGGAGGACTCCAGTGAGGTACAGCATTCACACCAGGTTTCACACAGCAGTTTCCCAACTTCTTCTATCAAAATAAGACTATTATACTTTTTTTTAAGCCGTGGTGATTTATCTATCAAAGTTTTTTTTAGTGACCTTTATTTAACCAGAAAGGTTCCTCTGAGATCGGAGTATCTTTTTCATGAGTCCTGGCGAGGGTGGGGACATGTAAACGATGAGTGAATAATCTATCTATTTATGATGGCATATTCTAATAATGTGAACTCCAAACTTTCCACCAAAGAAAAGAGAGCTTTTTTACAACCAGCTCTATTATAAACATTTATCTTTGTCATAATAGTTTAAGTCAAGAACCTACCAAAAGGAGGAGAAATATATGGATGTACGGATTGACTCTGAATGAAACTCTGTACCACCACTATGAACCTGTTTATATCATTCAGAGATGAAACATTAAGTTAAAGTTAAAGGGAGCTCAATCAAACATCACTGACTAACACCTCTGTTCTTCCGACAGAGTAGTTTACACGTTTTGCAAAGTGTTGTCAATTCAGCTGTGAGGAGATAAAGCAAAGTGATTTCATTTGATAATCTTTGCCGTAAACCTTGACGTTTAATCAGTGAAGTGTGAAGGAGTTATGGCTTGTGCATCTGACACGCTTAAGCTATAAAAGAGCTGCA
Organism: Mugilogobius chulae; assembly: GCA_038363315.1. Classification (NCBI taxonomy): domain Eukaryota; kingdom Metazoa; phylum Chordata; class Actinopteri; order Gobiiformes; family Gobiidae; genus Mugilogobius; species Mugilogobius chulae. The sequence continues at coordinate 30,385,327 of CM076408.1, forward strand.
CCCAAGGGGAAAAGTTTTAGAAGCTCTTTGTAAACTCTCGTCCCTGGGGATAGACAGGACACTCTTAATGAGACACATAGAAAACAGAGTTAGACGGAGGTGTTGCACTTTTAAAATACTAGTGCGCCTCAATGTTTTTCAAACTGTCTGTTGTTTTTTCACAGAGTTGCTGGAACTGTGGGCGTAAAGCCAGTGAGACATGCAGCGGCTGTAACACTGCGAGGTACTGTGGCTCCTTCTGTCAGCACAAAGACTGGGAGAAGCACCACCACGTGTGTGGACAGACCTTACAGCAGCAGCAGCAAGCACAGCAGCAACAGCAGGCCGGAGTCCCGGGTTCAGACACCCCCGCTCCTATCAGCTCCTCTGCCTGTACTCCTAGCAGTGGGACAGGCAGCCCTGCCGCCACCCCTCCGGCTGCCACCCCACGCTCCTCCACCCCCAGCACACCGTCCTCTTCTGCCCTGGACACCACACCACGCTAACAGACTAACAGAGCAGAAAGGCCCAGGGCCACACCACCAGCCCCGGGTCCACACAGCATGACTCTCTCCGAGGCCCTGCAGGGATGCTAAGCTAATGCGGCTAACAGACGGAGCCTATGTAGGCTATTAAAAGTAGGAAGATGTCCATATTCAGGTCATATTGACTTGCTATTGACTCTAAAGAAACAGAAAGATATTCTTTGTTAAAATGAATTATTGTTGCTCTTTTATTGTTACACTTGCTCTTGTTGTCTGTTGTTGTACCCGTCGTTGTTAACGTTAATGTCATTGTAGTTTCTCCTTTTGTCTGTAAATATAAAGAGTTTAAACACAGACAGCCGACATGTATGTATATTGGATCTACCCCTGTTTTAAGCAATTTCTATTTGCCATTTCTAAGACTTAATTCTACCTGCTGGACATGGGAAGAGCCAACCTCAACACCAACATCCTCTTTAGTCAAAAGAGAGTTCACCTAAAGGAGTGGTGTCTGGGTAGAGGCTGGTCTGCTGCTGTGGCCCACAGACTGTCATGAAGAGGCAGATGTGCAGCAGATTGCAGCCTAAGCCAGCTGTTTTTCCATCTCACTTGTAATAATATCCAGGTCAGTGGGCTGGGAAATGCTCTCCCTGAATGATGTCGAAGGAAGGATTCTTGGACACAACACAAACCTCTGCCCAGTGCCCCTCTGAAAGATTGGTAAACTCAGAAGGAAACAGGAAGTGAAGTCATTGTCCCACGGCTCACAGAGACAACGGCCAATGGACTGGACCAAACTCAAACTTCAGCCCAGACACATCTGCTCTATATCTCATCAAACTCGCCTTTCTGTCGGTGTTACAGACTTACTTATGTCTTGTGGTGTCACCAATGGTTATTTATTGTAGCCTATATGTTAAACAGTTGTGACCAGGCATAATGCTTTTTTTCTTTTCTTACATTACTTGTTTTGACCTGTTATAATACAATCCAAGCGATAGTGTTAGATTTGTCATCAGACTTAGGGAGAGCTTGTCTCAGAGCTGCTATGTGATCTTTTCTGAGAGACAGCATGTGTGGGGAATGCTAATTTTTTGTGTTAGGGCCATCTCCCATTTTTGCACTGTCACAAAGGCATCAGCATGCTCCTCAGTTTTGTTGTATTAAGCCATAATCATTGGGTCGAGAAGATGGATAATGTACATGCCCAGCATTTATCCATATTTTTTTCTGTACATTACCAAGGTGTTTATAATTTGTTTGTTACAAACAGTGCATGCACATTACCAATCATTTGATAATTGTTTGTTATTTTTTTAATAACAAAACAAAAAACTACAAAAAAAACCCTAAAAAAAAAAAAAAAAAAGCAACAAACATAGTTTCCAAATGCAGAGGTGTAGACTCAAATTGACAGCTTTAACACTGCAAAGCACCAGGTACACACAGTATTAACAAACAAGAAACACCTGAACAGCCAAAGACTGACACCAAGGACCAAAATCCAGAATTCAACCAAGTTCAAAAGAGGATTGTTCACTTAAACACTGTTATTTATTTGTAATGTTTAATGGCATTTCCTTTTGATGCTCTCTAGAGAGAGTGGCACTCAGCTGACACAGTCAAATGAGAAAGTGCTTCTGCAGCAGTGTCCCAGAGCAATAATAACCAAAGGGACAGAGGGGTGCTTTCCAGCCCTGTAGATGTATTTCCTCTTCAGAATGTGCAGATCTGTGCTTATTGCAGCTTTAAGCAGTTCAGTTTGTATTCTATTAGACATGAATGTGAGTGCCATCTGCAGTTACTGTATATTTATTTATGTCATGTTATGTCAGGTGGAAAAGGTTTTTTTTTTTATGTTGTAAACACAGAACAGGTGAATAAAACCTCTGAAAGCAGCAGCAGCAGACGCACTTAGGCCACACTGCACAGAGCACTCAGTCACACTCCTTGGTGCTACACATTGACGCATTATATTTCTGACCTCAGAAACGTGGAGGCCCGAAAGGTCCCGGTAGTTTGTTGTAGATCACTTTCTACAACTCCCTTCTCTCTTAACTCTAATGTACATCTGCATTTAACTGAAGGGGCAAACAATCCAAAAAGGTGTGTGACACTCTCCTTAGACGCTGTGAACAGCCAAGCTGTTGTAACAGTGAAGAAACATTGATTAATGTGTGTGCTCGTCATAATCAGGGGCAGACCTGAGCTAAAAGAGAAAAAAAACTCAAATGTACATTGTCAGTAACTCTTATGAAGCTCGACTTTTCATTTCTTCCCTCCTCTTTGTGTGTTTTGCTACAAATTCCTCGGTGGCAAACCAGCTCACTCTACCTCTACAGCCGATAGAGCATCAGTGGCAGCACTGATCCTGGTTGAGTTGAAACCAAATGGGCACAAGAGAACAGGAAATAAACCCAAAGTTTAAGCTCATACAGCTGCAAAACCATATCATACTTGCAGACCTCAAGAAAATGGAGCGTAAATGAATACGAAATCAAAGGATTCACTTTTGTTATGTTCCTTAATGCCTATGGCATTTATAGAGATCAATGATGTTGTTATAACAGATTTTAAAATGTGCAAATCTAAGAGGTGTTTGTTGATACATACTGATACTGATGATAGTAAAGACCACAAATGTAACTTCTCTGTTTTTACTCCTGGTCCCCTTTCCTCTCTCCTCTCTGTTGTGAACTGAAATGAGAGACAGTGAAGCTTGTAGAACCTGAGGTATTTGAGGCATGCTTTTTCACAACAGGGATTGTATGATTTCAGTTTGGAAAAGTCTGGGGCCACAGGAGAACTTCAAAAGGCCGTAGCATTTGGGAAAGTGAGTTTTCTTGGGGTGGGAGGGGTTTTGCATTATGTTAAGAAACTTTATTGTGAAAAGCTCACATAATTTGAAGTTGTTGTGCAATATATTGCGACATGGATCCACAGGTTAGTGGTCGGCTGACACCAGGTGTGTCAGTGTCCTCGAGAGCTTTCGATCTACTACGTCAGAACTGTGGTTTCCTGTTGACTTGATTTCTCCTTTTTTGTTTTTGTTTCTTTTTGGGCTGTAAACTATGGTCTGTCAGTCTGTGAAATTTTGCAGTCTAATTCTGGTATTGTTGTTCTCTTTACAGTGTAATAAATATGTTAATACATGCATTTAAGTTGCATCTGTCATTTTTCACAAAACAACACCAATATTTTGAAGAGCACAAGACAAATAAAAAAACTGTAAAACTTTTGAAAAGCATGATCAAATTTTGAGGTCAATATTATGTTTTATTTTCAGCACTATTCTCAACTGTTACACACTGAGGAAGTAATGCAGCAAAATACCTTAGATACAAGTTAGATGTCTTTCAGGTCTTGATGTAATGAAACTATTTGCAGACACTGTACCAGTACAATTAACCTCCTCACTAACCCCAGGTCTGTTTGATAGAGTCCACACAGAAGCTCAGCTCCAGGATCAATGAGTTCTTTTGAGAATGACGGACAGACAAGTCACAGAGCGGGACGACAGCAGCTGAGAGGGGGGTTCTTTCTTTCTTTCACCACCTGCTTTATCTCTGCTTTGGACCGGATAAGGCCTGGGGATGAGTTGGACTGCTGAGATATTCCTGCCACATTCTTGTGCATAAAGTTCATTGTGACCGAAGTCCCTTTTCTATTGCCCCTGTCTACGGCTCGCCACGTCTTATCACACACCGGGCAGACGCAGACACAGACTTGAATTAAGCGGGTTGGAGGGGGACCTGCTCAGCCCAGATAACAATACAAAATGGATTTTCCTCAAACAGAGAAAAACAGCTGTCTCCATTATTTGAATGCTTCACCTTTCCCCACTGCATTAATTGGCTCTTTGATCACAGGCAGAGGTGCGCTGTGACTGATAAGGAATAGGTTATTAGTAAAGTAGCCCAGAGGAGCGCAAGGCCAGCTGGCTGTGGCGAGCTGCAAACGATGAGATAAAGGTGTGGTAATGCCAAAAAGAGAGGGTGCATCACAGTGATAGCACTGTGTGTAGCAACAGGAAGAGCAATGCACCACTGTGATTCAACTCAGCTCAGCGTTGGAGAAACTATTTCCCCTTGGAGAAGACTAAATCACCAAATATTCAATTGTGTTGATAAAGAAAATAATGTGGCTTTGATATTCATCTGGTAAGTCCAGTTTGTTTCTAGAAAATGATACAGATAGATGAGATGCAAATTTTTCTCTGTTTTAATTACACAAACTTGTATTATACATAGAATCAGTACTTTTGGCACTCAAAGGGTTAAAATGTTAAAGTACAATGCCTTATTCTGATTGGTGGCTGAGTGGATGGCATGGCGTTTACTCCACTGTACTTGGTCTTTCCAAGGACCTCATCTCAGTGGAACATGCTCAGATGCCCAAGCCACCTCAACTGGCTTCTCTCGAGCAGCAGCTCTACTCAGAGTCCTCTTTGCGTGACTGAATGAGCAGAACTTGGAGCTGATCACTATCTCCTCACTGTGCGGAGGAAATGTGTTTCAACCACAAAAGGCTTTGCCTTTTGACTCAACTTCTTCACAGCAATGGTTCAATGTCTCAGTCAACCTCACATTTCATCCTTCCTTCAATTGTGAACAAGACCCCGAGACATTTGATCTCCTCCATTTGGGGCAAAAACTCTCCACCCACTTGGAGAAGGCATATCACCTTTTTCCAATCAAGGCTCAGCCTCGTATTTGGAGGAGCTGGATCCCAGTTGCTTCACTGCAAATTATCCCAGATTGTTGCTGGTCCGGTGTTCTACAACAGGGATGAATCCCACAATTCTCTTAATGAATCGTTCAACTACCAGATAGATTCTGTCAATATTTGTTATTATCACATAATCTTGAGAATCGATCTAGAGAGATCCCCGACATACAGCTAAAGATAGCCAATCACAGCGCAGCAGGAGACTAATAGCGTAGTAGTGACGTTTGGGCAGAAGCACCAAAACACGGGAGTGCCGACAAAGACATTATGACTATTTTTAGCAAAAACTTCTTCCATGTGATGCTTCAACCATAGCAAACAATCACCATGATATTTTAGTTTTTCCCTACGACTTTCGGCTGCAGATTATCCGCATGGTTAATGTGTAGAACTCAATTCAGAGTGATACACATATCAATCTGGCCTGAGCCAGGTTATCCTTCCCTTTCAAGTTGGACCCGAGCGGACCCTGTGGACAAAAATCCACTAAGCTTGTCTGTGCAGTTCTGTCTCCGAAGAAAATGTAGATTTACAACAAAATGTCAAAAATATTAATGAGCATGTTTTCGTGCCTTTTTTAAAATATTCTTTGAATAGCTAAAACATTTAAAAAAACAACAAACATTTTTTGTTGATATTTTCTTAAATATCCCAAACGGGTTCCCCAAGCCGAGGTCCTAAACTGGACTATTTTAGTAACTTGAAGCCTAAACCTACCAGTTAAGCCTCAAGAAAATGTCGCCACGTGGCTTCAACCAGAATTTGTGGAATTTTATGTTTTGGTCGTGTAACATATAACATAAAATTTACATTAAAAAGTAAAAATGTGCTCATCATCATACATTTTGACATTTTGTTTTACGTTTTCTGAGTTGGTCTGTGAGCACTTAATCCAGATCTGCTTCCAGGGTCTGATAATGCCAACATGGGAACGTAGCAGACGTGGATTTTGTGGTTATAAGTGGTTTGTGATATGCATTTGCTCTGACTTGTCACCTAGGACTTATTTGCTATAGAGATCCTGCCAGCCCTAACAACATAACTCTCATGTTCAAACACGTAAACCCCTCCACAACGTTAAGGTTGCAGTTCAAGGGAGGGGGAGTATAAATCTGTCAATGACCATTTGCTGTACTGTAAATTTACTACCTTTTCATAATGTAGTGTCCTGTTCAGTAAATTCAATAAAGAAGTATGTTTTAGCTATTTCATTAACAAAGATCTTATGCAAGTTTCAGTTTCTGTTGTGATTAGCAAATATCACCTGACATAAAGGGTTTAGGGTTAGGGACACAACAATAGGCTGCAATTGCACTGTAGTCGCAAAATTAATGGATAAAATGTCTTTTTGTTTTTTTTAGTTCACTGCAGGGTTTCTTTAAATCTCTTTAAATGTCAGCTTGACCACTCGTAAGTTGGCGAGATTGAAATTGCAGTAGGTACTGTACAATCTTTTCTTTGTGCACGCCTGAAATTGTAAGACAGCTAATTTCCCCAAGTCCTTCAAAGTACTGATATGTGATAAAACGTCTGCTATGCCCAAGGAGAAACGAGGAGGGGAACTAACTTTGCCCCATCAAGGCTTTGGAGAGAAGGATGGCTCCTCTTTGAAGATCCTCCGAGCTCAATTCACTGCATTAAATCTGATGGTATTTGCACTTTAAGCCTGTTTATGTATTTCCTCACATGTGCGGACAACGGCTGATTTGCTACACTCTTTTCGGCATGGGAAAGAAATCATGAAGAAGTCACTATCTTGTAATCCATATACCCCCTCTCTCTCTCTTCCTCTCTCTCCAAGGAACAGCACCTGAGGGGACAAGCTGGGTATTTGTGTGTTGTAAAGCGTGGTAAGAAAAGAGGGGAAGTGTTGATATTAAATTACCGAACACAAGGTTATCTGGAGCCTGCACATGGCTAAGGCTGCCCCGGGCCTTGGGTAATCTGCTAATAGCGTTCACACCCAATGACATTATAAGGGACTGGGCCTATGTGTGTCAGAGCTCTATCGCTCTTACTCACACCAGCACATGAGGAAAATAGCACAGCAAAAGATCCGAATTTTGAGGGGGAAAAGTAAAGGATGAGGCTGAAATTGTTACTTTTTATCTGCTGTGAAATGCCCTGCAAATATCAAAGTTCAAAATGATTTATGGTGCAGGAAAAGTAAATGACAAAGGCCGTCTATGTAGGGAACGGGTGACCCACTAAAAGTCTGGGATGTAAAGAAGGTCATGTACAATATGGAGCCTGACAAGTTGAACAATGTCTTGGTGAGTTTCGGGACAAAGTAGGTCTGTCTGTGGCATTAGTGGGCCAAGAAGCATGTACTTTTCAAGTCACTAAATCTTCAGTCATTCTCCCTTGAGAAAGATTTTTGGCACACAATAGTTTTCTTTTGAAAATGTAGTATTGCATTTGATCAGCAACAGCAAGGGAATTACAGTAGCTGTAATTTTGTCCTTTATTCAGCATCTATTAGACACAGCCCTATGCAAAATATAGAGATTTTGTTTTAAAAATATGATCGTAAAAATAATTTCATGGCACAATATATATATGGGTTTAAAAGAAGACACGCACATCTATTCTAAAAGGAGTGTGCAAGATCAAAAAGTACATGCAAAGTGGAAAAAATTGATCTGCACAACTCTAATGCTCCCAAAAAATATGTATTTGCTCACCACTGCTGTGACGTTTCAGGCATTGGAGTCACATGACCATAGTTGATAATATAGTATATATAGTAACTATGGTCATGTGACTCCAATCAAAGGGATAAATAACCTTTATGTCTGAAGAAGGGCCATGTCCGAATCGTCACATCAGTGGTGAACAATTAAATAGCTTTTGGGAGCATTGTGCAGATCCATTTTTTCATTTTATTGTGGGGAGGCTAACAGAATGATACTTAAATAGCCCTTGACAAGCTTTTGGTGCAAATCATCAAAATTGAATGTTAGATTTAAGGCAGGTCCCTGCTTGCTGTTCCAAAGTCAAGGCTCTGGACAAACGGTGATCGGGCTTTTTAGGGAATAGGCTCCTTGGCTTTGGAATGACCTGCCTGAGGAGAAAAGGCTTGCACCAGTATCATCTTTAAATCACTTCTTAAAACTCACTTTTATCGATTGGCCTTCTTTCAACTGTCTTATTGTATTTATTTATTTATTTAGCAATGTACAGTTTTAAAACATTTTTCAGAAAGTGTTACCCTTTAACAATATAAACAGTAAATCATTGTTAAAAATAATAAATAAAAACGGTTGTAAAAGTGTTTGCTTCAGTCATTTCTCACCCAGGCACTGAGTGAGACTTAATTTCCAATCAGCCAAACTGCGTCCAAGCACAGTTTACCCTCGCACACTGTGGGACGTCGCACTCCATCAGTCACTGAGATCACACTGTCTCCCACACACCAGATCTGCCCATCAGCATTTCTACTGTCTCCTATAGACAAGCTGCAATATATGGGCAGCTAGGAAAGAATCTGTTAGATCAAAGGTCCAAAGATTTATCAGAGGGACAAATGATAAATCCATTTTTACAGTTAATATTATAAGCTTATCTTCTTACATCTTGATCATAGTAGATGAAGGCTAAACAGAAGCAGGTGGATTGTGATCTTTATTTGAATAAACCAAATGGTAAATGGTGCCAGTAAAGGGCCCCCAAAAGTCATTTTTGCTTGTCACATTGACTGTTCCTCTAAATGCAATTATTTGTGATTTCAGAAAGTTCCATTATTCCTATAAAACGTAGCTGTTGGACTTTTGACAAAGAAAATCACTGAACAAAGAGAAATAACAATTGGAAAAATTTTATCAAATATAACAGCTCAAGATTTCAATACATAGTCACATGGTTTTGTGTCAAAAATTGTCAATACATCACAGCTTCTCACTCCAGCAACATAATAATGTATCGAAAAAGACAAGGATTTTCTAAGTGTATTTGTAGCATTATTTAGACAAGTGTATATCTATTGACAAGTGAGTTTAGATGCCAGTGAATGCTGTGATTCCAATCCAAGAGCTTTGATACAAAAAACAAGAGCTTAGTTCTGACATCAGTTATGGCGATAAAAATCTTAAAAAATAGCATTATAAAGCTTTCAATTTGATTTGTTGAAGGCTGCAAAAAACCTAGAAGGAAATTAAACCCAAATGAATAGGGAAAATATTAACATGGTTAAATTAATTAAAGCACAAGATTGTGCACAGTGTTAGGGGCCCATGATCAAAGTTAGTACCTGGGGCCAAGATTTCGGTGCTACGCCCCTGAGGGTATGCCACTGTTTTGTTTGGGATTTGTAAAAGTGTGAACCCTTATATTCTAAGTGAACACTTTAGCACATATTTACCACATTTAAGCCTCAAACAAAAACAACTCTGACAAGTGAAATCACCACAGCAGAGCCATAGATTAGTAAAGTAGCTCTGTCCAAAACGACAAACACACACCTGAAGCATTGCAGACAAAATTGATAGTGTATTCCCCAACATCAGTTCTCACCCACGGACTCACCATCGCTGCCCCCCTCCTTCAACACACACACACGTCTGCCCAGCTGTTGTGCACCTGCATGCTGCTGCTGCTGGCCCGGGAGCACTGAACCATCCATCTCCAGGAGGACGCATGAGGCATGAATCATGGGGGATGGTGCGGCCGCAGAATCATTTGGTACTTGAGTGGTGCCCAAAACTGTGCCACAAATACAATACAATGGGAGTTGTGCTGGAGGGTACAATCTAACTCTCTCTGCACAACTTGAGAGTGTGAAGTCGGTGAAAGAGTTATATCAGCAGCTCAAACAGAGTGATGAGCGTTACCAGTATTGATTCAATCTGATAAGCATTCTAGTAAGGATCACGATAACAGCAGGGGTTTGCTTTAAAACAAAGCATATTGAGTTTTTTTATTTATATATATATTTTTAGGTCTGATGTGGCATTATAAATGGTTTACAATCCGTTTTATTCATAGATATACAGCATCTTGTAAATGCAGTGCAATGTTATGATTTCAAAGCTGTTTATTCTCTTAAAACAGGGGAGTCTTCTGTTATGTTATAGTGTAAGTGGGTAAAACATTCATTTAAAAACTGAATTGATATTTTTGCATAAGCAGTGGTACATCTGTCAGCAGCAAAGAACTCCCCACAACACTAAACTCACAGGAAATTTTTTCATACATTTTATTTTTGTTCAGTTGAGTAACATGTTCAAATGAATTAAATAAATGTATTAAAATGCCAAACTGTCATTAAAAAGCAGTTTATTGACGTGCATAGCAAGGGGAAAAAAAAAAGAACATTTTATTTTCCAGGCTCTCTCATGTGATGCAGATTGGTTGAGATATTTTGCTGAAATATACATGGGATTTGAGCGATCTCCTGCGGCACATGAATTTGAATGGTGTGAAAGCAGAAAGAAGATGGATGGAGACTGTGCAGGGTTAGTTGTCTGGGGACCCGGAGAGGTTTGCGATGTTGTTGTATATCTACGTAAAATGTCTCAGATCGAAAATGGCAGCTCCCTGAAGGATTTGAATCCAGACAGAAGCTGCATGCTAATAAATACACAGAGACAGAGAAGGGCATGAGCGGTATGTTAATGCAATGGAGGGAATATAAGAAATAGTATGGAAATAAAATATAAGAAACATTCATCAGAATGTGTTTGAATCAACTCAAACTGAACAATAATGACATAACGCAAACTAACTTACTGAGTCGTTATACCTCTGAAACAGAAAACATGTTCTGTAAAGACATAAAACTAAAAGAATGATGTGTCCATTGTCTTTAAAGGAGAAATTTGAGATTTTTCCATATATTTAGGAAGAAACTATGGCACACGCAGTTCAATAATTCACATTTTGTTCCTTGGAAAACGGCTTAGAAATAAAAAGAGGTCCACTGGTCCACCTGGTCAAAACTGCAGAACTGATAAGTTTAGCCTCTTCGTTGTAAAATGAAACTTTAATAAACCACAGATTTGGAAAAAAAAATTTATTTTTTGTTGTTGGAGAGTGTCTACATGACTATTTTGAACCCTACATGTATTGCTCACAATCCTAACTTTTGAGTAATCTCAAGGAAATACAGACAAAGTGGCGGGGATAGGTGGAAGACAAGGTTTTTTGGAGCACTGGAGCATCAGCTGCAGGACAATACAAGATTACTCAAACATGCAAAATCAATTAAAATACAATTTTGGGTAAGCTAATGATGAGAGTGACAAAAGTATTTACCCATGTTAAAAACTCAGTGATTTTATATAATAGTTCTCCTTTAATGTAATATTGAAGGTATTATATTTTACAGAATAGACTCCTGTGAACTTTTTGTAAAATGTTGTTTTTCATTAAATTGTTCGAAGTCTAAGGCCCAAAGTCACCCAGATAGGCTCCAGTCACCCCAAACAGAAACAAGCATCAGAAAATGAATGAAAGAATGTTGCAGAGAAGCACAAAATACTTGTCAAATTATCAGATTATGCATAATTAGATTGTATTTTAGTATTATTATTTTTACCTTATGCAAAGTATAATTATTTATTCTACCAGGTCTTGAGTTTTTGACTGTACACAGTGTTTATGTGTCTACTCAGCCCACACCATATATCTGACAATTTCATAAGCTTCCTCAGATTTCTGACATACGCATCATAAACCAACTTTCTTTGTGTCACATCTTTCCCTGTTTTTCATGTTCTACATATTTCCCGCAGCTTGGGTCGACGCTCATCTGTCGACTTTTCTTGATCAAGCTGTTCTTCTTTGTCCTGCACCATCTTGGATTCATCAATTTGTCTGCAGCTCTCTGTCTCCATCACTCCGACAGGCGAAATCTTGCTTTCATAAGTCCATTCTTTATGTCGTCTCGCTAAGCTAACATGTTGAATCTATCCATCCTCCATCGCTGCCTGTGTTTCACCCAAATCTACAGCAAATGTTTGACCAAGCTGTTGTTCGCTGCCTTTTTGGTTCCGTTGTGGACAGGCTTCTCCTTCTGACATGATGTATTGTCTGTGTTTAATTATAGAGATGCTGAATAAATATTTACAGATGGGCGATGTGTCTCATGCTGGCCACAACTGGCGAGATTGTGATTTATGAAGCATCCCTTTAAGTTAATGTGAAAGAAATTGCTGTCAATGTTTTATTGGCAGAGTGGAATATTCAGTAGATTAGCATAGTAATTACAAAAACAAGTTTACTTTGGACTGACTCCATACATTACAAGCATGTGTATTATAGGTTATAGTGTCAGTATGTAATTATGGATGAATGTTGTGGAATATTGTTGGCAAAACGATGACATTTGGAAACAGTAACTCTTCTCCATAAAAAATAATCAATGCTCCTGTAAGATATTTTGTAATAAATGTGATGAGATTAATTTTATGATTTCTTTTTAAATAATACTCAGAAAATATATCATAAGGATTTCAAAGAAACATAGTGGATTATATAGGTTGTGTTTTGTTTTAAAAGATTATCATCAGCCAAGGATGTAAGTAACATTTATGTTGCTATCACTGGTGCGGACAAGAGGTATGCAGCTGTGTTTTGCATGAGCTCCTCAGCCTCTGGGACTGAGCTATACACTAAAAACACATTAAGCGTTTCACTTCAAACTCACTGGAGGCCCACAATGTTTCCTAATGCAGTACGATTTTTATTCGTCAGAACTAAGTGTGTGCATGTGTGTCTGCTGCCTGTGCCATCTGGACTGTGGTCAGTGTGGGGCCTCTGGAGGGCACCTGGCCAGCAGCTGTTCACCTGGTTCTGCTGCTCTGTGCCAAGCTCCACACCTGCTCCGGACATGGCCAGGCTGGACTATACACTCTAAATGCACAAAGAGATGCTGTTGTTGTCAGGAAATATCTGAGGGCATTTCAAACACAACTGTATGGAAATATGCACTACTTTGTGATGTGTTATCTGAGCAGAACACACTATGACAACAACTTCTCTTTCTATTAAGCATCATATATCAGAAAATACAAAGCTAAAGAATTCATACCTATGGAGAAGATATACGTTTGGTACTGGCAGATAGAAGGCTGGATATGCAGGACATTATTATTGTGCAAAAGTTACTTTTTATCCTGTTCTAACATTGCTTTTTGTCAAAAACAGGCTCAAGTTTTGTATGTTAATGATATTTTCTGACAATTAAGGGGAAAAAAAGTTGAATGTCCCTGATTTTTGTAGTGACTTTACATGGGGTTGGAGCAGAGTTCTAAATGTTGTGTCTACTGTTTTTTGTCTCAGTTGATGTGCTGTGTTTTACGTATGTATGCATGTATCTATCTATCTATCTATCTATCTATCTATCTATCTATCTATCTATCTATCTGTCTGTCTGTCTGTATGTCTGTCTGTCTGTCTGTCTGTCTGTCTGTGATGTCATAGTTTAATGTGTTTTTTTTTTCTTTGTGTAACTTCCTTTGCAGCCAGTAAATGGAGTTCTAACTCAGTCCTTGAAGTGGGGAACACATGACAGACTTTTTTATTGGTTCTGGAGCATAGGATTAGGTGCTGATTTTGAAGGATGGGATCAACACAGATAAGGTACAGGAAGTTTTAGGTGGAATGCTTGAAACTTTAATTTTCCATTTTTATGTTATTGATTCACCATTTTCATTCTCAAGAGAGAGGAAGCTGGAGGACAGTCCACATGTAAATGTACATAGTGTACATTCAAGTAAGCTTAAGGCGCTTGAGCTCAGGCAGTTTTCTTCTCCTCCTATCATAGGCATCAGTGAGTTGTGTGCATCTGTCTCAACAGTCTGTGCCAGCCTCTCCATTTAACATACAACAGCGCTTCCTTCCTCTGGTTTGTCCAGGGCTATCAATTACACTGTCCTCTCTCAGCGCGCAGGATGCTCTTTGTGCCCACCAGTGTCCACACACAAACGCACAGGCCGGTCCACAGAGGGACAGGCACCTGCAGAGTGTTTGTCACCTCGTCTGCTGGCATCTGCGACCGCACGGCATTGTGGGAGAGACGACCATCTGCTGCCGGGTATGAAGGGGCCGAGTGGGCACAGAGCTGCACACTGCTCTTTTTGTTCACTCTGAGCTGGTGAGGTTTAACTTCATCTGTGCAACACTGGGACCTTAAAGCTGAGGACACAACTTCATTTTCTCATATTCAATAAATTCCGTTTTTCCCTCACTTCCTCTGTAAATACTTCTTTTTAATATTCCATTTGATAAAAATAAACAACCAAACTGCTGGACTTGTTAAAGATATTAAATAAATTAATTAAATAATTATGGGTGCTGCTTTTTGAGACATGTCCATAGCTCAAGCTAATGACACCAGTTACTGATCTTTATTTATACCAAAGAAATTATAGGGGGACTTTAAAATCTGATGTTCTTTTACCCAGAGCTTCTTCTCACTTATAATAGAGTCAATCAGTCATCAAAAGCAAAAGAAAAAAGTACAAAGGTTCAGCTTCACAAAAAATCCAGTCATTGGTCCTCCGAAGGGTTCAAAAACAATGTATGTTAGTTAGGCTTTTTAAGAAAAAAAGAGACCCAGTGGTCAGGAGTTAAATATTAACAATTTAATCTTGTCTAATAAAGAACCATATGAGTCATTTTATGACTCTTTGGGGTGAGAGCAGAGGGTAAGGCTGTTTCGCTTTTCTGCCTGAGAAACCTATTCTTAAGCTGTACTGGCAACAACAACAACAAAAAAACATGCATGTGTGAAATTAGTTATATATGTACCAAAGATTTATAAAGTTAGAATAGAGTTAAATTACATACTTGTAGTTTTTACTTTTTTTTGTTTTTGGATAAGAATATTTTTATTTAATTTTTTAATTTTCCATAAGAACACAACACACAACTCAAAAATATGAAATCCACCCTTTAGTTAAGTTGAACATGGGTTAAAATGAGACACATGATTAGAGAATCTGCAATTGTGCACAGTTTGGGAAGTAGCAAAACACTCCACTGCACCCCGATAATGAAGATGTGATATGCATGCACAATCTTACGGGATTTTAGGTCAAAACAAACAAAGAATCAAATATTAAGCATTCTTCTGCCGTTTTTGAAGTGTTGGGCACATCAATTTCAGCATATTTTGGGAAATGGAAAAGTCTGGTCTGTTATTGATGTTTTAAGCTAAGACAGATTTTGTTTTATGAGATTTGTAGATCTTTGCACTTCTTTAAAACAAATGACAGCCTCTCAAAGACATTTCAGAACTAATAACACAAGTAAACAGTATTTTTGGATTTCTCTGAACAACACACAAACAGATGTCTTTTATCAGGTTTGAACTTTTAGCACGTTATGTTGGAAATGTTTACCCCTGTTCCTGGAGAGACAGGCTTGACTGACATGAATTCGCTTGTAAAGTTTGCTCAATTATCTTGGCAAGGTTACAATTGCTGCCTTATGCGTCACAGCAGGTCCTTGTCATTCTCCACATAATACCTTGGTCTCATCTACTCACGGTGCAAAATGTATGTCAAGTTCAGGCGGTATATGAAAGGCAATTAGATAATTAAAACTATTTATTACATGTTGTGACTATTATTTTTTCATGCAAAGATATAATGTGATTTTTTGCTTATCTAAGGTTGCTGTTTACACTATAATGGCAAATGTAATAATAGCCTACTTTGCTGTAATGCACTTTACAAGCCTGACAAGTCTCTGAAAGCTATACACTCTGGTTATTATTCATTCATCCTACACGTAGAGGTAGTAGCTTTGTACAAAAATGTTCCCATTGGAAGCCACAGCTGCCCTGCAGGTACACTGATAAGGGTGTGCAATGAAAATATATCAATGAATATATGAATGAATGAAATGTTTATTTATAAACAACACATTTACACAAACAGATGTCGGCAGAAGTGATTCACCTAAGGAACCTCCGACCACCACCAGGTGTTCCCTGCATGTTATTGGTTGGCAGCAAAACCGGAGTGCCCGGAGGAAACTACCCAGACACGGGAATTAACATGCATACTCCACACAGTAAGACCCAATCTTCTTGCTTTGAGGTCAGAGTGCTATTCTTTCTGCTGCAGTTCTGCCACCGTGCTGCCATATACTGTCTATAGATAATGGCTCAATCTATACCTTATGAGGAAAAAAAAGATTATAAAATACCATTAATCAGTTTTGCACCGTGCCAATACATTAAGGCATCTAAGGTATTTGAGTGGAAATTAGTTTGCAGTGTCCAATCTATAATAATAAAGCATTTTGCGTCCTGAAACTCTGGAAGCATGCTTGTTGTTGCTGTTAGTAGAGCTAGTTGTCATTCGTTTTTTGTCTCTTCCTTCTTTCATTACCATTTCACACGAGAATAGAAAAGAAAAGAAGAGAAGAAAAGAGAAGAGAAGAGAAAAAAAGAAAAGAAAAGAAAGAAAAGAAAAGAAAAGAAAAGAAAAGAAAAGAAAAGAAAGAAAAGAAAAGAAAAGAGAAGAGAATATTCTGTCCAATGATGAATCAAAAATGTTTAAAAAGCAAGAGCAGTGGCACAGAGATGTTAACCTATATTCCTGAAGGACAATAGGCTGCTGCTGGTTGGACCACATCACTGACAGATGTTTGTCCAGCCGAGCCAGCAGCGCCACAGGCTCTGTGTGCTCTAGAAACACAGAGCAGCTGCTGTGTGGTGCTGTTCGAGAGGCCCGCTGTGCCCCATCCTGCATCCTTTAGGTCCATTATGTGACCTGCAAACAGGTCAGTATCTTCCATCTATTAGAATACATAAATTGGATGTTGGTTTGCATTTATTGTGACTTGTGAATGGCTCAAAGCACACTTTTCTCTGGAAGCATCTTGTGATACTGTCTAGACACATTCACAATATGACATGATAAATATGAGGAAGACTTTCAAGATGCCAACATAGATTATATATTAATTAGCTTTCCCATTGTTTGGTGTTTGTGGTAATGGTGTTTTTCAGCTGCTGGTACTGACTCAAACTGGTTGAAAAGTCTTCTAATGAGGACAACTCTATAATGAAAATGACCCTTTGACTCTGAAACTACCAAGTTCCTATTATTCTATACATTGTCATAACATCATTACTATTCTTTAATCTCATCCCTGTACATTGCGATTAGGTGATAGCACACCTGCTGTCTTTGTCATTATTTTCCTTATTAATATGCATTGTTATAAAGATTCACCTTTCGCCCATTCTTACTTTTATCTGATGTAACAGTCAAAGATGTGTTTCAGCCCTCGATCTGACGCTAAGATTTCAATTATGTCTTGAATTCCAATAACATTTCATTGTTCTGGCTTTTTTATGAGCTTCTCTATCTGTGTCTCTCATCAAGCATATCTCAATGTGCTTTGCTTCACTGCATCTCCTGGCCGTCTTTCAGCGGAGAATCACACTGCCCCCTAGTGCTACATTGCTACACATCAGTATTGAATGTGTGCTTTGGGTCTCTGCCAGTGGCTCAATGCCTAGATCTGTCATGTATAACAATAGATACAATACAGGTTGGAGAGGTGTACTCCCGGCTGTTCCTCGCCGTTAAATTGTTGAGGTTCACTTATTTCAAAAATCAATTCACCTGATTTAACAGAATTTTGAAAGAAGAGGAGAGGTTATTGAAAGTCAAACCCAATTCTCCACTTCAAGAATTTATTTTGTTTAAAATTTGTACAATAACCAGGCAATATTATTACAATATGATTTAAACTCTCAATATATGCAATTACACAATATTTCATTATGTAAACCAAATATAATCTTTTGTAAAAAGGTTGTAGAAGTCATTTTAGAGGAATATCAATTTAGGAGGCGACTTGGGGTGACTTCTGGAAGAAGTTTTTAATATTATTTCTGCTCACAACAAAAGAAAAGAAATTAATTGATATTGCATATAGTTTTGATCATCCTGAGATACTGTGTAGAGCCTGACAATAATAACTGAGACCGATAGAACCCTGAACGTTGCTTAGAAAATTGTAGCCATTCTATGTGTGTGCGGGAACTCATTTAAATAATCCTTGAAGACATTGTAAGCTGTTCTTCAAATGACAAGATGAGCTAAATGGGCTCTAACAAATGGTGCGTTCTGTAACAAAGCACTGTTGTAATGGACCGGAGGTGGCTCTCCTCCATACATCATGCAAAGTAAATTTGCCAACATCACTCTCTTTACCGCAGAGCTCACTAAATGAGGATTTATGCTCTTGGTTCTTATCATCCTTGTACTCTTTTCCACCCCACAAGGTAGCCACTGCCATGCAAGACACACACTTCCACCGAAGGCAATATCCCCTCACAGTAATTATATCAGAGCCAGAGATGACTCATTAACATAGGCACAGCATGTCAGGAATCTACAAGCGCCTTTGCACAAAGAGCATCAGTGTGCTATTGCATGTTTCTCCTTTGAGGATGCAGTCTCCTAGTTTCAATGGCTGTCAATCAAACATGGTTTTAAGGATGATTTTGTATTGTTCTGTGAAATGACAATCATAAGGGACTGTTTAGTAAGATGAAAAATGTCTGTGAGCACAAGCGAGGATGTGAGTGACTAGGTTTGATATGAAATACACCACATGGGCCATAATATTGTGGCACTGAGGCTGATGTCTCATAGGGTAAGGAGCACTGGGTCTGAGACATTTGGGAGCAGTAGGCCTACAGCTTTAATGTGGAAAAACAAATAAGCCTTACAGAACAGAGGAATGTCTTTAACTACAGTATAAGATTCCAAATTACGACCATATTTAAATAATTTGTTGTTTATTTATTTGATAGTAGGTCAATGTCAACATTTAAGACTGAGAAAAGTCAATCTATATTGATGCCTTTTCCAATAGAAATGTTGAATAAATTAAATGAACATGTTTTTAGGCTGTCTGAACAGCAAAAACTAAAGATTTTATTATGTCTGCATCTTCTTAATGATGAAAAGAGTTGATCTCACCAGGAAGTGGCCTGTAGACCGAGGTCTTGTGCTCAGGAAATGTCATTGTGAAGACTGAAGACTCACCGTCCATTTCCATCACTGCTACTCTCACTAACGCACTCTTTCTCATTCATTGTCATTGCCTTTCCCTTTAAGTGCACTTTCGCCCACACCACTTGGAAATTGATTGAAACAAAATGTCACAATTATGCCCTGTAGCTCGCCGCTTCAATTATTCATCAATTAGGGACCAGGCCGCTTTTTTCCTCCGCTCCGAGCTGATTTTTCATTCAGTTTGCTGGAGATGTATGGCTCCCCTGCTGTTAACCAGTCCAAAGTCATTAGTTTCTGGGTTTGCAATTAAAGCTGATGCATTATGCATGAGGCTTCGACTCAGTAGACACGCACAGCAGCCGTGGCCGCAGCAGATCTCAACGAGCTCCAGAGGCATGGACGGTAAATTAATTTGGTCAAAATGAAGTTCTCTCTCCTCTTCGTCTCTGAGCTATGACAGGCAGAACAGATGCCTGGAGAAGATGAGAAGAAGCTAGAGATGGGACAGGTGTACCTCAAACACAACAGGCCACTCAAAATTCAACTCAAAAATACTTCAGTCACATTTTAGTGTCAAACTCTAGTTGCAAAAATGGGCTATTAATCTTACTATATTGGGCTTTTTGAAGCACAGGGGAAACTGGAAGGTTGGGAAAAGTTATTTTACATGGCCATCATACAAAAGGAAAGTCAGGATTCTCACAGAAGGCCAAACAGACAACTTATTGATGAGATAAAAACATGCAAGCATGTTGGCATCAGTTTCAGAGCAGAGCGGAAGGCCCAAGCAGGAGGAAAGTACAACCGAGCAGCCTACTGTCAGAGACGACACAGAGCGAAGCAGAGAGTCGAGGCAAACTGGGTCAAACTGGCTGGGATGGTGCAGGGTAGGAGGCCGAGGCAGGGCATGATTGCCAAGCATATGCTGTGACTGTGGAATCCGACAAGAGAATGCCGTCTTGTTGGCCTCTGGAATACGTTGAGTGCTTGAAGCACTGTGGTACACACAGTTGCCAGTGAACACTGATCTCGCAGCTAGAAGAAAAAGCATGGCACAAGTCCTGAGAGGCATAGTTGCTGTGTATTGGAGATAGTGTGGCTGCCGACAAATGCTTGTGGTTTTTGAAATGATGCACCTGAGTTTCATTGCCGCCTCCTCCACTGTTTACTAGGCCAATGACTTATAGGAACATTATGCATCAAGTTTGTTTGACAGGCTTAAAGGGGACCTATTATGTCAAATTCACTTTTCTAAGTTTTTAATCTTGTTATGATGGCCTTCCTTCATCATTAGTTTACTCAAAGTTATATTTTAATTGATTGATACATGTTGGAGTAATCATGTATTGTTCTTCAGCTGGAGCTCAACTGCTCAGAAATCCTCGTTCTCACCTACCACCTATCCCTCCCACTTGTCTGTATTTACTTGTTATATTTCAAAAGATTAATGTTCAAAGTGAAGCTTATATCGTTCAATGCTGTCCCATATTCATTTTCCAACAATAAAAAATAGTTTTAAAAATCTGTTGCTTCTTACAGTTACATTTTATAATGTAGAGGCGGGGCTTATCAGTTCTGCAGTTTTGAACAGGAAGTCAGTAGAGCTGTTTCTGTTTTCAAGCCGTTTTAGATCAACTTTGTGTTTTACAATGAACGAAAGGTAAATTACAAATCTGTATATGTTCTAGTTTCTTACTAACTATTAAAAAAAACACAATAGGACCCCTTTAAAATGGTAAAATCCCCCACACAATCTTTTAAGTAATGTTTAAATTTCAGTGCTTACCTAGAGTAAAAAACACCGTAAAACACACTGTCGCAATACAGTGTTCTTTCTCTATATTAGTGTACCGTTCATCAAGCTGAAATCACACCATAGTAAGCATGCCCTTCAGAGATGAAGCACTTGTAGGAACAAAGAAGAGCCCGCACTGGAACAGTCAGTGACTTCTTCATCTTCATCACCTACAACAGAAAATAGCCGATAGTTTCACAAAGCAGTATAACAACAAACATGGGCAGATGTAGCACAAAACACTACCTTTCGCAAGTTGACAAAATGCACACACTCCAACCATGTAGTCAGGATGGGCTGAAGACACAAAGCACAGTAACTGCCTTTGGTCAGGAGGGTGATGAGATTTGGATAGTAAGGAAGAGTCCTATGAACAAACGAGGATTTATTTCTGTCTTCACATAGGACAAACCTGGCAACCAATTCCTGTAAACCACAATAGACATTTGTAACTGGCTATGACTTTGTAAAATTAAACGGTCAAGGAGCATAACCTTTAAGGAAAGCACCTCCTGCACCAACACTGAAGGCATTGGGTTGCACTGAACAAACTTATTTCTTTCACAGTAAAGCTCCTTTAGGTGCAGTTGATGAAACTAAAAACAAATTAAGGGACAGCTCAATATGACATTTTAATAAAGTGCGTGTATCCTACCTCTACGGGGAACATGGACAGCATATTTCCTGCCACATCCAGGACCTGCAGTTTGGTCAGTGATCGAATCCCCTGGATTAGTCAAAACACCAAAATGAGCATGACAACAAATACAAATACAAATACAAACATCAAAAGTACAAAAGACCAACAGTACGAAAAGTGGTCTGGCACCTCAGGGAGGCTGTCGAGTTGGTTCCTAGCTAAATATAACTTGGTTAGTAGTTTACAGTGGTAGATTTCTTGTGGTAGTTCAGTCAAACAGTTGTTTGTGAAATTGACCTCTGTGAGTTCATTGAGATGACCCAGCTCTGCAGGGATGTTCTCCAGTTTGTTGTGAGCCAGACTGAGGCACTGGAGTTTTGTTAAACTAAAAGAGAGACAAAAACACTTTGATTTAGCAGCTTACATTGTTATGAGAGAGCCTATGATACAAACCTTTTGATTTCTGATGGTAGCTTTTGAATGTCATTGTGGTTTAAATTAAGTATGCAGAGGTTTTTCAAGGACCCTTCAAGAATACCAATACATAATAAAGACAATAGTTTGGCAATAACAATAAACGTTTTGGTGGTTCTTCTGCAGTAAAACTCACCCATCACCTCAGATGACACTGTGCTGATGTGGTTGCTGTACAGATAGAGCTTCCTCAATTGCTCCAGATGGCCCACAACAGCAGGGATCTCCTTAAAGGTATTATTTCCCAAATTCAGCTCAGTCAGCTAACAGGAGGAGCAGAGTGAGATATATTTAATCACAAACCTGGGCGCCGTGTAAAACATCCAAAATAGACTATTTTGGCAATCCACCAGGCTGGAATAGTGGCACGCACGTGTGACAGCAAGAGCAGCTCCGCAGGCAAAGTGCAGATGTGGTTATTATTCAAGAGCAGAACAGAAAGCTCTGTCAACCTGGAAATATTCGGGGGAACCTCCTTCAGGTTTTTGGAGCTCATTTTCAGAGAAGTAGCCCTGGCAAAACACGCTCTAACCAAAGACTCAGCCATCACAAACCTGGGCACTGTGTGCGCTACACGTTTCTATGACAACGGACGCTCTTGGACTTTTTTGCGATACAACAGCGCCCTCCACTGTCAAAAAAAGAGCGGTGAAAGATGGTTAACGGTTCAGTTCACGTTTTGATAATATAAAACCAGATGTAGGGTAAGAGACAGTTTTATTCTATTGATATTGTACTTAAAATATGTTTTTTTCTTAATGCAGTGATGTCACGCGATTGAACCCTTAAGTGGTGGTGGTGAACAAAAATGAGCTAAAAAATTTAAAGTGAAATCAAACCCTAATCCCAAGATTCTGTGGGGTGACTCGAAAAAGGTGAACAACTTAAGCTGACTGAATTGTCGTTGAGGAGTGGGGCCAACTTTTCTCAGACCTGTCGAAAACCGGGAGATGTCATTGCAGCTAGGCTATTTCAGTCACGGGGTGTCCCATCTTTTTCCTCAATTATATTAAACTATGTATTTTTGTAGAATTTCACAATTTTATAGTTTTATATATTGTTATATAGTTTTGTAGCAAGAAAAAAATGTGTTTCCCCTAAATTGCTTACTCTTTGTGTTTTAGCAGTAAAATTAAACTTCTTATGTGACCAGTCACCAGCATTATAAATAGAAGATTTCAATAAAGTAGTTAAGTACAGGTACACAGCAATAGATGTTTTATCATCTACATGCCACAAACAATGTATTTTGGTTGTAGACAGTTCTGTACAAGCAGATAATGTCAGTTAAGTACACTGTGGTACGTACACAGCAAAGCCAGAGTGAAGGTCATTTCTCCATAATTGAAGTGAAATGTGTTTCCCTAACAATAAGATTTCTGTAACAAATGACAATTACAGCACCAATGTCTTCTTTGCAACATGACAATTCACAGACATGATTTGAATTTCAGTGGTCATATTTTGCTGGAGAAATTGTTCAGTTTTTGCACAAAAATACTATGTTGTCTGTTTCAAGTGTCCTCAATAGGTTCCTTCAGCTTCTCCACAGAATTATAGTGCTCACCCAGCCCATAGGCATGGCGCATGTAGCTGGAAATGTACAAAAAATATTTAAGAAAAAAATGTATCAAAAAGCTATCACAGTGATCAGCTACATTTGCATACTTGAATGAATAAATACAAAATAAAATTCTGTAAATACATACACAAGGGTTATTGGTTTGTCGTTGTACTCCTCTCCAATTGTTATAGTTGTTGAGTCTGCTTGGACAACTTCTATTGGTAGCTGAAGAATATGAGTCAGAGCCCGCAGCTGTAAATGTATACAAATTATCCAAAGTATTAAAACTGTCACAAATGTGTGTGAAAGTACAGCATTACCTCTAGTTGTCCTCCCCAAGCGGATGTATGCTCCACATCACTGCAGTATTTTTCAAACTCATCTAGCCAAAAACAATAATTACCAAAAAAAACTACTTCCCATTCTAAGTTGGAGCTTAAGGAAGATTTGTAAAAGGGGCTGAATACCTGTTGTGAACAAATCACCAGTATTAGGGTTGGTGAGAAATGGTAAGAAGTCATCCATGTTGCTTCTCATGTGTTCAGCAGTACGACAACGCAGTTCCTTTACATTCATGGCTCCCCCAAACTGCAGGATTACAATAGCACAATAATATTAAATACAATTATTGTCTTAAACATACCAACAGACATACCTGAGTTTTTTGTGACAGCTGATCTTCAATTGCGCGGTACATGCAGTGACCATCAGAAGAAATCTCTTTGATCTGAAGCTGTTGCTGAGCCAGTTTCTGCGCAAGCTTCATGCCTTCCTGGTGCCTCTCTCCCAAAAGGTTTTCTACCTCGGCTTCCGCAATTCTGGTTTCCCTTTCCTTCTCCTGGGCAGCCTTCTTGTCCTGAAAATAAATAATTATACGTTATCTCAAATTTATCTTCATATGCACTGAATGAGTACAACCAGTTATAATACTTATAAAAGATAATAACTCACTCGTCTTTTCTGGGCTTTGGTTATACGATGTTGTTTGGATTCTTCTTGTTGTTCGCGGTTCACTGTTAAAGTTTCAACTTCATTTGTAATCTGTTCTACCTAATGAACAAATGTGTGCTTGGATTATAAAATCTTATTGCTAAAAACAACAGGTCTACAACTGTTAGAAATATTACCTTTCTGTCTCCCTCACCCTCAGACGTGAGTTGCTTGAGCTCCTCTTCATGCTTCTGGTTCATATCAGCTTCCAACTTCAAGATCTCTTCGGTCATCTGTTTCCTCCGTTTTTTGTCGTTTTTAGGGACGGCATTTTTCATGCTCTGTATTTTTGCTGCAGGATGACAATATTTTAGTAATTAACATCATAATATAATTTACACGTTAGGTTAGATGTGTCCTGGAGCAGGTTGATTTAATATTATGAAAAACATTTTTTGTTGATCACCACCAATTATTGATGCACAGCCTGTGCAAAGTAACAAAAATGTTCTTAGAGATCATCAAACACTGACTTAGTGGCATACCAACCTTGTAATTCTTTCTTTTCCTTGCGATGTTGTTTTGCCATCAGTTCCTCTGGAGAATCCACCATCTCCTCCGCCATGATTGCTGCTTATTTTCACAAGCACCAGAGTTTACAAAGCAGACGCAACAACCACGAAGAGCAAATGTTCAAGGTATAATACATCCCATGGTAGATAACCTAAATTTTCAAGAAAAACGTGCTGAATGATCACAACCGGAAGTACTCAGCGGAAACATTGCTTTTTCTTTGCTTTCGGGTTGCAAGTTCAAAGGCATTGTGCTATGCTGCCACCTGTTGGCAATAACTGTGAATTTAAAACAAATAATAAAAATGAATAGTATGGAGTAAATTTATCTCACACTAAAACACCACCACACGTGCTTTTCGAGAAATACATGCAAGTAAAGTGTAAAAGGTTTGTGTATGTGTCTTTGTAAGAATATTATTGTAAGCGTGCATTGTTTCTGCATAGAAGCGCTGAATAAATGAGGTGAACTATTTCTCTTTCGCTCTTTCTCTCTCCAACAACTAAACATAGAGGTTGATCCATGGAAGTATAAGTAGAACATCCATCAGTGGACCATGATGTGGAAGAGCAGGAGACGCACTGAGGTCTCTGGGCAGACCGGGGCAGACGCCGTGTGACGTGGCAGAGGGCGGAAGTTCTTGTGTTTTGGTTCTAAAGGGAAGTTGCGACAAGAAAGAAAGGAGAAGACGTGACGGGATTGTTGAGACAATTTTCTGACTTTTTCAACTCTGTAGCGTCAAAGTCCTTTGTGTTACTTTCTCACTCATAAAAGCGGCAGTGGTAGAAGTTGAGATCATCGTCTGGCTCACAGGTAGCGCACTTGACACCAGTCGGGAGGCTAGCTGGTTCACTGCTAAAGCTAACGCCTCGACCAGTCAGTTTCGGGGAGAGGTTAGCGGCTAGCTCTCTCTCTCTCTCTCTGTGAGCTTAATGTTAAGAAAGCTAAAAGAAGACATACGTGTTGCCTTGTCTTTGTCGTGTTTCCTGATGTCCGCGCGGTAAGAATGGCATTATCAAATCATGTCAGTCATGTGTGATGGATAAAAGGCAGCAATCAGGTTAGCTAACTTAGGAGGTGAAAGACTAGCATCTGTACACTGCTTTATACATCAACACGATAAATGCTCAACTCCAAGCGATTGCCAATGCCAATTATGAGATAAAGGCTCTTTGGTCTACTATCAAATAGAGTCTACTAGTGTGTAAGTTTGTGGTCAGAACACCGATTTTACTAAAATCAAAACAGTTGACTTGTTTGGTTGGTTTAGTTATATTCCTGTTTAAGGCTTGTTCTAAACACGTACTTTATCTTGCAATTACGCATATTTATTAATGATTATAAAATTCCAGAGAATTCCTCCAAGAATCTTGTGCACTATGGGACACACAGTGTTACTGTGTATAATAACAACAGTGATCTGCTCTTACCAATTAACGTTAAGTAGTGAACGCTGTGTATTGCAAGTTTGCATTGGAAGTACAAACACCATTTGCATGCATGTAATAATGCTATAATATAATAATAATAATAATAATAATAATTATTATTATTATTATTATTATTATTAATAATAATAATAATAATAATAATAATAATAATAACAATAATAATAACAACAACAACAACAAAAAATGTTAACCCTACATGAATTAAAGTGATTTAGGTATGTACAATTAAATACAGACCAATGGGCTACAACTTCTAGTAGACTAATGATGAGAGCACACAATCATAGCATGGTTAGAAGACAAAGACAGTGTTTGTATGTATATGTGTGTATATATGAAAGGAGTGGGTGCGTTTGTGTAAAAAATATAAATACATCTCTGCAGTCTTCACAGTTTGATAATTATTTCAACTCAATTTGTGATTTTGAGTTTTTTTGCTATATATTGTGCAGAACTAACAGCTATAATTTAGTCTAATTATTAAACAAAGTTTTCTACTTACTGTATGCTTCAATGTGGCTAAGTTTGAATTTAAAAATTAAGAAAAAATGTATTCTTTCTTTTTGATAAATTCATACAGTCTGAAAGTGACGTTTGAAGATACCAGGTGATCTGTCAAGGTCATGGCCAATCGAGGAGGAGCGACAAGGCCCAATGGACCAAATGCAGGGAACAAAATCTGTCAGTTTAAGTTGGTGCTTCTGGGTGAGTCAGCCGTTGGAAAGTCAAGTCTGGTGCTGCGCTTTGTTAAGGGACAGTTTCATGAATTCCAGGAGAGCACAATAGGAGGTGAGCATCCAAAATTAAAATTTTAATAGTGAAAGTCTTATGAATTTTCTTTGTGGAACTATAAGTATTGTTTTTGTTTTAGCTGCATTTCTCACCCAGACAGTGTGTCTAGATGACACAACAGTGAAGTTTGAGATTTGGGATACTGCAGGTCAAGAGCGTTACCATAGTCTGGCACCTATGTATTACAGAGGTGCGCAAGCAGCCATAGTTGTCTATGACATCACAAATGAGGTATGAACATACTATTTAGTATTTATGTACTTTTTCACCTTTATTCTTCTTTAACCCCTCAGTAAAGTTTCAGAAAGTTGACAAAGGAACTTTATAAAGAAGAGGTCTCCAGCCTGATGGTCTCCATCACTTTTCAAGCAGCTACCCAAATGATTTTCAAATTATACATTTGATACTTTTAAATTCAACTTTTCATTACATGCTTATTAACATTCTAAATTTAGCTGTAGTATTTTAACTGTGGGCACTAAAAATAGGCAGGGGTGGACACCTCATATTACAAAGAAGCTAAAATATTTTCACTTTTCTGGGGGAAAAAATTGGAGATACTTGCCTTAATGGTAATGATTGTGAAAACTGTGGCTGATGGAGCATAGATTGATAGACCTAATAATGTTTTAAAATATAAACTTTGAATTTAAGAAGTGGAACACTAATAGATAAATGAATAATTAAATTTTTCAGGAATCTTTTACTCGAGCAAAGAATTGGGTAAAAGAGCTGCAAAGACAAGCTAGTCCTAATATCGTTATTGCATTGTCGGGCAACAAGGCAGATCTGGCCAATAAAAGAGCTGTGGACTTCCAGGTATGTATAATATGTATTTTTATTTTATTTTAGTATATTTTAATTAATGATTTTGTGTGTTTGTTTGTTTAAGCAAATGTATGTATTAATGTCAAAATATATTCTGACAGGATGCACAGTCATACGCAGATGACAACAGCTTACTTTTTATGGAGACATCAGCCAAGACATCTATGAATGTGAATGAGATTTTTATGGCTATTGGTAGGTACCTTGTAAATAAATATAAGGTTGTTGCTGTTGTGTGTTAATATAAGGTTGTTGTTGTTGTTGTTGTTGTTGTTGTTGTTGTTGTTGTTGTTGTTGTTGTTTTCACTTTGTTTTATTTTGACTTACAGCAAAGAGATTACCAAAGAGTGAACCACAGGCTGCTGGAACTAACCCTGGGCGTAACCGAGGAGTGGACTTGACGGAGCCTGCACAACCCGCCAAGGCTCCGTGCTGCAGTAACTAACACAAAGAATGCCTTCCCGAACAACCTTCACAACAGTAACTGATGCAGCCCCTGCACCGATGCCACTGCAGTTACTGTCTCAAAATCTCGTTCGTCTTATCTCCAATTCTTTAATGTTCAAAAGAGGAAAAAAGCTCAATATTCCTGTCTATAGTTGCTTGGTCAGCCCATAGCCTGATGTCTGGCTTTTTGCTCCATACTGATTTTGCTGCTACGCGGTGAGTCACTTCACCAGTCTTTCATCCACTCTGTTTAGCTATACATGGACAGAGACATTGGAGCCTCCTGCTTTTCAGCATCTTCCCTGTGTAGATATGTCTTTTTTAGAGAAAATTACTTGTTTACTACTGCATTCTTATACTTTTTGATTTGACAGTTATTATATGCTAATATCTTGTGATATTATAAACCTACTTAATACTAACATAAGTTAGAATGGAGTGCACAGATCCAGAGTAGAGAATGAAGTGAATCCTGTCAACATACATTTTTTATTGAAAAAAAAAAAAAAATGAAGATTCTTAAGATGTGTTTGCATCCACAGCCCTCAGAGGACATTTTCTTCTTTATGGCATTGTGCAATTCTTCACAGTATTAATGTCTGAAGTTTCTGGACCAATACAACCCCTGGACTCTGGACTAATTTCTTAACACATTCATTCCCTGTTCACTCCCAAAAACTCCAGGTTTCTGCCTTGTGGACAAAGCGGTGTGTTGCTTCATATGGAGGAGATGATAGAGTAGTGACAGTTGGGAAGTTGCAATATACAATGAAATCAAAAGTCAATGTCCTGTTCTGTAGCAGAAACTTTTTGTTGCAAGCTGTCAGGTGTTTAAATTGACACTGGCTGTTGATAGATTTAACATTTATGACCCAAACATTTGCACATTATCTCATTAAACCTAACTGTCTTTGCATTGCTGCATAAACGTCTGTTACAGCACCTTTCATCTGTTGGGTCAATTTTTCTGTATTTTGATTATAACTTATTTTTGCACCATCACAAAAGGCATACATGTATTCACACAATACATGTGTCTTTTCAAGCCTCTTATCATACCTTGCACTAACATGCTCATGAATATATCTTGTCATATTTACAGCCAGTGTGATATAAGTATATATATAAATAAATATAAATATATAAATAATCTACTGTAAATAGGGTGTTGGAGTGTACTCTGCTATTTGATTTTTCTGTGACAGAACCAGTGCTTGCTAGGGACATGTTAAAATTTAAAAAAGGAAAAAAAAAAAAAGTACAGTGATTGAAAAATGACTGAACAGATTTTCTGTTGCTTTCTTTTTCAAACAAAGGTTCAATTATAATCAGTGGTGATCTGTATAATAAATGTAGTGGAATAACAAAATGAAATTTATTTAGTGGTCTGTATCGTACAGTTTTCCCCCAAAAAAAATCGGATTTTTAATTTTTTCTTTTTTTTTTTTTTTTTTTTTTACTTGTTCTTTTTCTTGCATCTCACAAGTTTTTTCCTAGTGGTTTTCTGGTGCACAGCACTTGTCCCTCCTGTGGACCCGAACACTGCTTGTAAGATCCACGGTGTTCTTTGATCTTTGTGACTCTTGTAGAAACCGGCACAACTATGATTCATAAATAAATTTATTAACACATTATAAAGTCATCTAATGTTTTATTTTGAGTGAAAATTGAAGTATGTAAGTGTCTGTGTGTTTTTCATAATGACCTTGACTGATGCTCTAATGATCCTGACTTACAGTGTTGGACCTCCTGAAGTGCTTTTGAGATCCTATGGTACCACTAGTCCCCTAGCGGACGAAAATGGGCCTACACTGAGAAATAGAAAATAAGGATGAGCGCCATGTCTGATCCTCCACTGTTGGACTAGAGCGGGCTGCAAATCGGATCTGCTCCGGCCGGCCCTCAGTCTGCACTGGGGCAAACCATGGCCGACAGCGCGGGTCTTCAACAGGGCTCTCCGGCTATAGGGGCCGCAGGCTCAGCGCCTGCTGCTCCGGGGGCCGGGGGGACAGGGAGCACCGAGGGCCCCGGCGCCGCTGGAGGATCCGCGCGTATCGCATTGAAGAAGGCGCAGCTCCGCACTTCGCCCCGGCCCAAGAAACTGGAAAAACTCGGAGTTTATTCATCCTGCAAAGTACGCACTAGTCCCCGTAGAGCAATTTTTACTGCCTCTGTTTTAAAAAAAGTGAGCTTAGAGTGGCTTAAGCTGCAAGACTTTTCACAATGCAAGCAAAGCAATGGAAGCCATTGTCGCTTATAATTTGTATTTTGGAAACGCGAGCTTTACTTACACTCGAACGAGTTAACAACTGTGTATTTACGTGACACTCCTGGGCGGGGGCCTGTGGCTGCAGACCGTCCCAGTTGATATGTTCCTGTTCGTGTTTAGGTGGGGGTTGGTGGACGTAAACATTGGCTCACCGCTGCTTGTTCTCGGGGGTATTTGGCACAGTGCAGAGCTGTGCATAAGAGAAAGGGCTTTAGCGCCTGTGACATGTGTCAGTGCACATTGCCCCCAGAAGCACTTTAGTTGAAGCTGTGAACAGCGTATGCGCCAGACTCTTTGTTTTGACAGGGGACAGCACAATGGTGACAGCTGCTGCGAGGGGCGGAGTTTGTTGTTCTTTTGTGCACATGCGCAAAGAGGTGCGCTCAGCTGACTGTGACAGCCGCTTGTCATTTGCCGTCAAGATAAACAATAACACAAAAGGGCCAATAATTATCTAAATATTGCAAATTCCTAAACACTTCACATTTTACCAAACAAATTATTTATTGAAATGAAATTGGAAGTGCACATTTGTGTAAATAAAAGTTTTTGTTTGTTTTTGGGGATGGGTGTGTGGAGGGGATACCTGACTAAAAAATGAAAAATAATAAAAAATAAAACATATTAATTACAATTATTTTTATATTTTATTTTTCTTTGTTTATTTCTTTTATTGTGTTTTGTTTCAGGCTGAAGGAGCCTGTAAGTGTAATGGATGGAAAAGTCAAAACCCTCCCCCCACACCACCTCGCACTGATCAGCAGTCCAGTGCTGTGAACCTCCAGGAGCCCTGTCGAAGCTGCTCACATACCCTGGGTACAGCAGCTTTATTATACTCGTGATTTTTTTGGCCTGTTTCAATAAAATGTCTGCTCTCTTTTGCTTAGGTGACCATGTCACTCATCTTGAAAATGTTTCGGAGGAGGAAATGAACAGACTGTTAGGAATAGTTATGGATATAGAGTATCTTTATACTTGTGTTCACAAGGAAGAGGATGCAGACACTAAGCAAGTCTACTTCTCCCTTTTCAAAGTAAGCTTTGGTGTTTACAAATAACAGAAAGCATTGATGTACTGTATAGCAGGGGTTCTTAACCTTTTTGACCTCGAGGCCCGAATACTCATGTGCAAAGTAACCCGGGGCCCAATCTCATAATAACTGTATTGTATTTTACTGATTGTGTGGCCCTCAAGGAGGTGCTCGAGACCCAACTTTGGGCCCCGGCCCTATGGTTAAGAATCACTGCTGTATAGTATGTTTAAAAGGTTGTTATGAACAAAGTTCTCTGGTGTATTTTTCATCTGTATTTAGCCTTGCCTATACTCATAACAATTGCTAATTTAATCAAATCTGTTTATGATACAGTTGCTTCGGAAATCAATCTTGTTGATGGGAAAGCCTATGCTAGAAGCACAGGAGAGTCCTCCATTTGAAAGACCTAGCATTGAGCAGGTATAAGAAAAAACAATACTTACTAAGACACAACTATGGAGATTGATCTTTTTTTTTCTCCTCTTTTTTCTCATGCTGTAGGGAGTAAATAATTTTGTCCAATACAAATTCAGCCATCTTCCCACTAAGGAGCGTCAGACTATCATAGAGTTGGCAAAGATGTTTTTGAACCAGATCAACTACTGGCAGCTGGAGACCCCATCCCAGAGGAGACAGCGGGTGCCCAATGACGACGCAGCGGGATACAAGTCAAACTACACCAGGTACAGTCACATACCAAATCAGTTTCACAGGCTTATGTGATATGGTACTGTTGAATGTCCTGTCTATCTGCTCAGATGGCTATGCTACTGCAATGTGCCTCAGTTTTGTGACAGTCTGCCCCGGTATGAGACGACGCAGATCTTCGGCCGGACACTGTTGCGCTCTGTGTTCACTGTGATGAGGAAGCAGCTACTGGAACAGGCTCGGCAGGAGAAAGACAAGCTTCCCCCAGAGAAACGCACACTTATTCTCACACATTTTCCAAAGTAAGAACAGCAGCACTATATTCTATATAAATAGATCATTTACCATTTACCATTTACATTGCTTAGTTTGAAAGTGGTGAGTACAAAAATGGTGTGCCTCCATAAGCCCCACAGTTTTTACAATAATGACTACAGTGTAACACTTTGAGAAGCCTGTTTAAGTGCAAGGAAACATAAATTAACTAATATTGCAAATGTTCTGCGGAACAAGGGACAATGTTAATAAAACATACATACAGTATATACACACAAAAAAGATTAAATGCTGAAGTGAAGAAATACTCTTGACACCAAAATAAATGTAGTTATAAATGAATTTTCTGTGTACATTCAGGTTCTTGTCAATGCTGGAGGAAGAGGTGTACAGTCACAACTCTCCAATCTGGAGTCAAGATTTTCTGGCAGGAGCCTCAGGAGGACAGATACCTGTTCACACAGGTACTACACAAACAGGCTTACCTTATACACAGCCATCCTTGATAACATTATGTAATATATATGTACTGTTTCTTTTGAATGTGTGTAGTGATTAGTGCACCCCCAGTCACCAGACCACTGTACTACAGCACCAGCCCAGTCACAGCAGATCCGTCCACTGGGGGCAGTGTAAGTCCTGCCAGAAAACCAGCATCAGCTCTGGAGCCAAGCCCAGGTATCAACTTTTGCTTGTAATGTTTGCCCTGGGGCGCTGTAACTGATTTTGTTTTATTTAATTTATTTATGGTGTAATCTCAGTATTCTAATTTCTTTGTAATATACTTTAAATAATTTTTATTAATTAATTTGTTATTATTTGTCATTAATTAAAATATATATATACTATATATTTTGTATAACACATGGTGTGTTGCAATTGGATATTTCAGTGGTCATACCTGCTTGTCAAAACCTGGTCCTGTCAGATCTCAGAAGCTAAGCTAGTTAGGGCCTGGTTAGTATTTGGGTGGGAGGCCGCAGGAACATCAGGTGCCACACTGGGACAGAATTGTGTCCTTGGGCAAGACACTTAACCCACATTGCCTCAGTGTCTGCGTACGCTGGGTGAGTGGATCCTACATTGTAAAGCGCTTTGAGTACCTGGAAGGGTAGAAAAAAATAGACCATTTGTTATTATTATCACTATTATATTATTTTGCAGTCAACTAGGTAGCAACAAATTTGACTAGGTTATGATTATCGAATTGAGCTTCTGTTTGAGAGAAAAACATGGGTGCCTTAAAATGCTGTTCAATGACTGGGAAATTGTATTATTAACCTTAGTATAATGTAGATGATGCAGTATCTTGGGGCCTTTTCCATAGTTGGAGAAAAACGTAGAGCTTCAGAGCCACTTATTCATGAGGAAAACAAGAGGCCCAGAGTGATGGGAGACATCCCCGTGGAGCTAATCAGCGAAGTAATGGCAACCATCACTGACCCTGCTGCTATTCCTGAGGTAAAAATAATAATAATTTAACCTTAAAATGCACTGTCAACATACAGTAGCCTATGTATTTGCTGTAGACCACTTTACTGTCTGCTCATTCGGCGCGAGATGAGGCGGCCCGTCTTGAGGAGCGCCGGGGTGTGATTGAGTTCCACGTTATTGGGAACTCATTGAACCAAAAACCCAACAAGAGGATTCTGATGTGGCTGGTGGGCCTGCAGAATGTGTTCTCTCACCAGCTGCCCCGAATGCCCAAAGAGTACATCACTCGACTCGTCTTTGACCCGTGAGTGGAGCTGATGTTTAGGCAGATCAGGAGATTTATCTTATCATGACTGTTTTCTTACTCATGTTTGGACAGAAAGCACAAGACGCTGTCCTTAATTAAAGATGGCCGGGTCATTGGTGGGATTTGTTTTCGAATGTTTCCCTCACAGGGTTTTACAGAAATCGTCTTCTGTGCTGTCACGTCAAATGAACAAGTCAAAGTAAGAGCTCTGTATTCAGGTCACCTTATATTATTATTTTTATTGAAATTAATTACACTTTGTGTTTTAGGGATATGGGACCCATTTGATGAACCACTTAAAAGAATACCACATCAAGCACGAAATCCTCAACTTCCTCACTTATGCTGATGAATATGCCATTGGCTATTTCAAAAAACAGGTATATAAATCCATACAGTGCCCTCCAGTCATCTTTAAAAAAAAATGTTTTTCAGAGTCTTAGCTCGGCCAGTTAAAAAGATAACTTTGCTGCCACATTTGGGGAAGTGGTTACATAGTTGTGTCACTTGAGTCATGCAAAGACTAACTCACTGAACCAGTTACATCCCCCTGTTGAGTTTGTCTAAGAATTGTCAAGAATTTATTCAAGGAAATATAAAGTAGCGTAATATGAATGTAACATTACAATAGAACAAAATAATACAAATACAAACGCAAATGGCTTAAAAAGACCAAGTCACCTATGTATATTACATAGAAACAAAGTAGGACACATTTTTGTGCCAATCTGATTCATTATGTTATTACATGAATCATAATTCTATCCTTGCTTTCTTTCCCATTCCTTAAGGGTTTCTCAAAGGACATAAAGGTTCCTAAGGCAAAGTATGTTGGCTACATCAAAGATTATGAAGGTGCAACTTTAATGGGCTGTGAGCTTAACCCAAGCATTCCTTACACAGAGTTCTCTGTTATTATTAAAAAGCAAAAAGAGGTATTTTCCCCCTAAACCATTACATAAATACAGTAAAATATAAGAAGTTCACTTTAACTTCTCCATCCTCAGATAATCAAAAAGCTGATAGAAAGGAAACAGGCCCAGATCAGAAAAGTTTATCCAGGACTTTCCTGTTTCAAGGAAGGAGTGCGACAGATTCCCATTGAAAGCATTCCTGGCATACGTAAGTCATTACATTTAGAGTTGCTGCAATTAATTGGAATAATTGTGACAAGTTGATTATTAATATTAGCTGCTATATTTCGTGATTGTTTTCTGGAGTTTATAGATTCTAAGACACAAACCTTTTTGTAACAAAGACAGCTGAATTAATAAATCACAATAAATGCCATGTCATTTAATATTTTTGTAAGCAATCTATATCTAGAATCCTTTCATTCGGTAAAAAAGAGAAAATTTTATGTGCAATAGAAATCATCATTTGACTAAAATAATTGTTCTTCAGAATACTGAGAAATTCGACTTCCATCTTTTTATATTTTTTTTGTTCAACAGGTGACACTGGATGGAAACCACTTGGAAAAGGGTTAGTTTTACTTTTCTAAACTTGTTAATTAATCAACCTCAGCAACAAAATTTAGAAATGTTCCTGTTTGACTTAGGAAGGAACTGAAGGACCCGGATCAACTGTACAGCGCACTAAAGACTATTCTCCAGCATGTAAAGGTCTGAGAAAATAGGGCGTTTTAGACTGTTTGCTTATGTTTATGACGGTGTAACTTGAATTTTTATTTAACTTTGTAGAGTCACCAAAATGCTTGGCCTTTCATGGAGCCTGTGAAGAAGACAGAAGCACCTGGTTACTACCAAGTCATACGCTTTCCCATGGGTATGTCAGAATCTCAAAGTATCTGAAAAGGGCTTAGGTTTTCTTTGGTTTATTTTATGATACAAGCTTTTTATTTTCTCTGGAGGAAACTTTGTGTAGATTTTGTGTATTTGTGGTTGCATCTTTATGAGTAAATGTAAGAAATATACACCGGGGTATTCTGAATGTGCCTCCAGTAGTACTCAAGTAAATCACCTCACCCGCAGTTTTGTTTTTCTGACAGAAAAGACATTGAACATTATGCAAGTTTTTGCATTGTATGAATAGACCCAGTAACTACAGAGATATTACAAAATTAAGTAATGTGATTATAAAGTAATAATTTAAAGACAAATTCTAAAAACTAAATTGCAATTTAGTTTTAGTAGTGGCCAGTATTTTTTTATGATGTGGAACCTAAGTTAATTTTTCTTACTCACAGATCTCAAGACTATGAGCGAGCGCCTAAAAAGCAGATACTACACTACACGCAAGTTGTTCATGGCAGACATGCAGCGGATTTTCACAAACTGTCGAGAGTACAACCTCCAGAGAGCGAGTACTACAAGTGCGCCAACTTACTGGAGAAATTTTTCTACACCAAGATCAAAGACGCAGGACTCATTGAGAAGTAGCATGTTTTACAATGGAGCTTAAGCTTGAAAGTCTTAGAAAGTCGGCGGTGCTTAAGGATATGTTTGAAACACTGGCCTCAAGTTAGGCCTCCCCCAGAAGACCAGCAGACTGTAGATGTCAAAAGATGTTTCTAGTTTCCTATCAAGTTCATTTTTACAGTATTAGAAGCACTTGTAATAATCATTTTGCCCAAGTAGGTGAGTCTCCAGCCCTTTATTGAAGTCTCAGTTGACTCAGGATATGTCATTAGCCCATCTAAAGCTGTTTGTGTTAAAACACGCCTGACTGAGATGTTCCGTTTATGTACGTACACGTTGTAAAGATTGTCTATTGTGAGTTCGTCCTGCCAAAAAAGAGGATATACATATTTTAAATTTGTACAGATTTTATTGAAAAGACTATTCCCTTGTATATTTGAAAGGTGTATATAATATATTTTTAGTTTCAGATTTTAAAGTAACTCCCAGTAAACAGCATAGGGCAGTTTGCTTACTAAGCACTTTTATTTTTTTGAGCTCTTATTTTAGCTAACTTTGTTATTCAAACTAATCACTATTGACAAAATGCTAATTTAATAAACTAGAGTTTATTATTTATGTGCTGTAATTTAACTATGATTAAGACATTGTGCAATACAATGTCATTTTGATATTTTATATAAGGACAAAATCTGTTTGTATTTTTGGAAGACATTTAGAATGTTTTTGTCTGGGCAAAATATTTCATTTTCTTTGTACAACTGGTTTTACTGGCATATTGTTAGCCTATTTTGTAGACTAAATAAAACACAAGTGCAGCTATGAGTGTCATTTTCATACAATCACATTTATGAATGAGAAAACAGAAAATATTGTAAATCTAACACTGATACATCAATACATTTATTTGGTACAGGTTCTCTCTGACCAACAGGATCTCAGAATAAAAAGTCTTAAAAACGCAGATATCAAAAGATAAATGTAATAATTAGTTCATAAAGAGTTGTCACATTAGATATGGAGATTTAAACATTTATTAAAAACCAGTGATACTAAAACTAAAGTCCATGGAGACAACCTTTATCGACAACCCACAAATGACTCATTATATTTTTCAAAAGGCTGCTGCATCTTCATAGAACTTCTGGATTTTTGAACAGACCTTCTTCCAGACTTCTGCTTAAAAATAGGAGAGCGTAGGAACTCCACGTCTGTGAACTTATCTCCTCGCCTAAGCTTCCTGAAAATATAAAATTGTGTTGAGTTTTTGTTGGTTGTTAAAGTAATAGTATTACAAAAGGAGACTCACGCGCTGAGGGAGGGCTCTTTGTAGTCCACAGTCATGGTGCAGCGTCGTTTGCGACCTGGGACCAGAGCTGGAGTGGAGCAACGAACGTCTGACAGGCGAGATCCTCCGCGCTGGATTTTTCGATAGGCTGCAGGGGACATATTTGTGACATCACACAGACTCAAGCCCCGCCCTGCCGGCCTTACACCAAGCCCACCTGTGGAAATGTGAAGAATATGTGCAGTCAAGTTACACAGGTGAATCGAAAAGTGAACAGCGTGCAAAGTGAAAGACTGAGAAAACAAGATGAGAATGTAAAGAGTGAAGTTTTCAAAATGGCTCACGTTTCTTGCAAGACTTGGCTCGCTGTGGCGTCTCGTCAGTTACAAGTGAAGTGTTGTCATTAGAGGACTCTCCAAAATTTGAAAGGACATTATCAATTCTCTTTATTTCAGCTTCAACCAATGGACTGATGAGGGGTAGGCAGTGCTCCTCTGTGTCTGGTTCTTGGTATTCTGAATAAGAAAAAAAGAACAGAGTACTCTGTCTGAATTGAATACTTTAGCCACATGCAGCTCTGATTGTTTGAGCTTGGATGACCCACTACAGTTTCACTTTCCAGTTTGTAAAAAGATGTTCTTAAGCCATAATTGCAACCAAAATGAACACATGTCAATATTAACCATGTGTCAAAAAATTTATGAGAGGAAATTTTATACGGCTCAGTACTGCCAATGTCTACTTTATTTTTTTCCAGTTGTATCTTGAAATTTCATGATAACTATATACTACTATAAGTAATAACGTGATACTATAACGTAATACTGTGATACCAAAAATAATTTTTAATTTTTTTTTAAATCACGTTATTACCTGATAGTTATCATGAAATTTCGTGAAACAGCTGGAAAAAAAATATGGTGGAGACTGGCAGTACTGCGCTTCCGTAGATTTAAAATCTAAATCATGTTACCATTCTGAAAATCAGCAGCCCGACTTTTAAAATGTACTCACCAGTTTGATATTCTTCATAAAATTGTTCCTTCTCATGAGGCGTACACTCAGTGATTTCTTCTTTATTAGATCCCTCGGCTTTAGGGCTTGAGTCTGCATCTCTGTAAACTATATAAAAGCATTGAGAATCTCTGATCCCAGATACCTTTAACAAATTTAAAGCAAATTAATTCTCACCAATAAACTTTTTATGAGGAGGAACAATTTCATCGTTCATTCTAACTCTCCTTGATGATCTGCCTCTGCGGGTGTTCATTGTCTTAGGGTTTTCAGGTGAAGCTTGTTTTTTCCTGCTTTTCTGTGGGACATACAGACTATCCTCGGACTCAGAAGATGGTGATGCGAGAGAATCTTTCCCTGAGGACGCAACAGAAAACTCTTCAGTCGGTTCTTTACAAATAGTTGTTTGTGGCTGATCATCTTCCGCTTTTGCTTTAAAGGGTGTAACATGAACAGCCTCCTCGCAGTCAAAGTCAAACGTGTCATTGAATCCCAGTGAAGTATTAAGCTTGTTTTGTGGTACAGGTGCAGTTTTTGAGCGTGTGGCAGAGCGATCCCGACTTTTGGAGCGAGCTCTCGGTTTGGGATTTTCCCAGGGTTTCTTTAAAGGACCTCGCTCCACTTTACGTCCACGATCCGTTTTTTTCTGAGCTGTTTCTGCTTTGGCTCTGGTCTGTGGTTTCTTGTCAGGCTGTGGTTGTCTGGTGTTTTTGGCTGGAACAGGTTCAGGTGTTGAGTGCTGAAACTCTTCATCAGGCTTTTCAAACATTGGCTCTTCAGACTGATCTGTTTGTTTCTGCTTTGCATTGTCACCGCAAATGGGACTGGTTGTTAAAGTCTCCAAAGAAACACCAGGGTCCTCTCTCATTATCTTGAGTTCTTGCACACGGTCAGAACGTCTCCTGCTGCTGCTGCTTCTGTCTGTTCGACGGCGTCTGACACCCACAGTCGGCGGGAGCTTTGCAGGTTTACCTTCTTGAGTTCAAAAACAAAAGAAAAATAATATTGTAAATTGCTTAAACATCTATTTAGCAAGCATAAAATTTGTACCTGCACACAAAGGGGAGCCTGCTTGTGGAGAAGTCTCAACAACTGTCCTCCTGTTGATTGAATGTTAAAAGGTCAATTTTCAGACTATCACAATAAAAACAGGTTACATGAAAGAAGTAGCCAGTAATTTAAACTGACATCCACAAAATTACCTTTGTGATTCTGTTGTGGTTAGGACAGCGTTGTTTGAAGAGTTCTATAGGGGGAAATCAATATTTTGATGACTTAATGAATACGTTTTACGTCATAACGGAACAAATAAAGTGAATGGTTGAGTTATACAATACCCCTGATGAGTTTGCAGACAGAGCTTCCTGTTCTTTGAGTTTCTTCTTAAGCAAAAGCAGGTGAAGAAACAAAGCTTGCTGTTCCCTCTTCAGCTGCAGAATCACGGCATTGGCCTGCCTAACTTTTTCTTTCTCAGCCTGCAATGCCACAGCCAGGGCTTGGTTGTTCTGTTGGATGCCCTTCAGGATTGTGTTTGTGGAGCTTGTGCCTGTGTAAATACAAGTTTAGTCCTAAAATGTGCATTTGCAAATATTGGGAGAGTAAGTGTTAGTCTTACCATTGCATTTGGTTATAGTACGTGATCTTCCTCGGTTTGGCGCAGAGACGCTAGCTAAACGCTTGCTCCGCTTCTCCTTCATTTTCTCTTTTATTTCCTCCAGACTTTCCTGGAAGGACTTTTTTTCACCCGCTCTTTTACCATGGTTCACAACCTGTGGCAGACAAAAATCATACAAACATAACATTCAAAGAGTCAAAGAGATGCTAAAGCTAGCATCATGATGTTTGCTGGGGACAACATCCGATTTGTGTTGGTAAATTTACACCTAAAGACTGTTTAGTTTAGTGGATTTCTAATGCATCTCACCTTCGTTGGTAAATCCGATATTAGAGATATTTAATCAGTCTGAGAAAATTCGTCTCGTGGACTTTTTAAAGACCAAAACAAAAGTATTCACCCACAGTTTATCCTCTCGCTCAGTCCAGTCAGTTGACGTTCGAATTGTGAGGCGCGGCAGATGATTGGTGGAAACGGCGCTGCGTCACTTCCGCATACATTACGGGTAGATGTCGTTCATGGGGATGTCGCCAGAGGGCATTAATGCACAACTTATGTCTTATAAACAGACATTTTGTGTCAACTCCTGGCTGGGAAAGAAGCTCAAGGTGGTCATTCCAAGGCCAAGACTCAACACGGAAAAAAAAGTCATGCTTCTGACTGAAATTCTAGATTCAGACATAATCTGGGGACAGTACATCACCACAGAGTAAGCTCCTGCCGGCCAGGAGAAAAGAGTGTATCCAACTTATCCAGGGCTTGACTCTGCTGTCTTCTGGAAGTAAGAAGTGCCTAGTGTGACCAGGTATCCCAAAATAAGAGCCCGAAGCAGAGTGTGTGGTCCTGGAGCGCTCCGAGGCGCCACATCTGTGTAAGGGCATCAAAGGCTACCTAACTGGGCAGATCAGTCCCACAGGCTGAGGCGAGTCTCTGGCCAGAGTCAAGCCTGCAGAGAAAAAGTCGAGTCTACCATCCAGACTGCAAGAGAAAAGATGATTAATTGTTGAAATGTTTTTCAACAATTAATCACGTGGTACTGGACCTTTACTTTACATAACTTGGCAATAATAATTGTTTGTTTGTTTGTTTGTTTTTTATTTGTTTGTTTGTTTGTTTGTTTGTTTGTTTGTTTGTCCAATCATTAACATTTTCTCTTTTGATTAGGCTACATAATTTTTCGTATTTGGCCTAATCAGAAATAATAATTAAATTGCTTATCAGATATAATTATTTACATGGTAATCCACATACAAAATACAGTCATAAAGCCCATTAAACAAGCAATGAATGAAGTGTGCGTGAAGTTCAACGTTTGAATGTTAAACCATTTGTACATTTAAGGGTCAGTCTTTAGGGTCAGGAGCTCAAAGAGGGAACAAAACTGATACTCCTGATAGTTACTGTGTTGCTGTTCTGTACCATCACCTTGCTTTAGAAGGAACATTAAAATAACAAATGTATTATTCATCAGTATTACAGAGAAAAAAAAACTACCATTTTATATAGCCTCAGAAGCTTTGATCCACTTCACCGAAAGTAATCATTTTAATAAAAATGTTCATTTTAAGCTGTTTTTCACACAACAGGCGTGCACTGCTCTTGGAATAGGTCAGGGTGTGAATGAGTGTGTTTAGTGGTCTGTTTTAGTGAGCTACTGCAGTACATAGTGACTCACTGTTTCAATCATAAGATCAATTCTGTTTGCCCAGGCTATTATTCCCTCTAAAATCATAGTGAGAGGTGTTATTGCACAGCATGCAAACATATTAGTCATGTCTTCAGTGCATTGAAGAAAAGAAGCATTTTAATACACAGAAGTGGACTAACCCATAGTACATTATAAATCCAGCATACCAAATAATTATTATTTTTTTCCATTTAAGTTCACTTTGAGTACATTTTCAAAGATGCA
Organism: Mugilogobius chulae; assembly: GCA_038363315.1. NCBI lineage: Eukaryota > Metazoa > Chordata > Actinopteri > Gobiiformes > Gobiidae > Mugilogobius > Mugilogobius chulae. The sequence continues at coordinate 30,428,178 of CM076408.1, forward strand.
GTTGATTGCTTCCTGAGTATGAATGTCATTATTTGAAAACCAAGAAAAATGACAAACAAATGGGGGGAAAACAACATCACAGAATTTGCTTCAAAGTTGCAAAAGCTATAGCAGTGGTGTTGGCAGTGTTTAAAAACGTAAAAAGCTTTAAAGCAGCAATGTGTAACTTTCTGAAGGCTAAAATTTGCCTGCAACTTAAAGAGTACATATTATGCAAAATTTACTTATTTGAGTCTTTAATCCTATTCTAAAATTGCTTCCTCAACAAAAAACACTGCTGAAGTTTTGTCTGGGAGATATCTTTTGTTGCATTTCTAAATAACTAAGTAATAAGGAAAAAAATGTATATACTGTATTTTAAAACATACATTTTTATAGTCAATCTTTTGAAAAATTTTACAATAGCTTCCATTTAAATTCAACTATTAGCAGGTCTTTTATTGGACATGTTCTGATCTGATTTTGATCTCTGTCACCTGTTATTATCTTTCCTCTTACAAGCATCTTATCTGACAACTGCAGAGAATTGTAAGGGCAAAATGAGTTCGTAATTGCATCAGCAGTGCCTTGGCAGAGGTCTTTCTCTACCCTTACCCTGTCTAGATGTGCCCAACACTGAATTGAAAGCTCTTGAATTTGATACATATAACAGCAATAGTGTGTTTTACCACACGCTGGGCTGACAGTTTGGGAATAAATGTTTTCATATTAAGCTTACCATCTGGTGCTGCTAAACAGACCCATTTTTAATGTCTCTGTCACCTCATGCAATCTGTTAAAATGTATTAAAGGACTTGCATAAAGATGAATAGCATTGTTTTTAACCAAGGCACTTTTCATCAAATGTAATATTAATAACCCATCTTTTTCTCAGCGCTCCAGCTCATTTGTCTTCCCTTCCAGATGAAAAGTATTAGCACTAATCTACCTCCGGCTCCACTGTGCCAGAGTCATACAGCCCCACTTTTTAATATGGAAAATCTCATGTGTTTGGTGCCATAATGTATCTTAATGAAATCATAAGACTCAACAAAAGCTCACAATGAGGCAGCACAAGAGAACTGTTCCTATTCTGTTTGTCTGAAAAACTGAAGACATTGTCAGAAATTTCTTGTCTGATTCAGAAGTGTGAGAAAATATTTTGGGTGCCTTTGCTAGCCTACATTATCCAAATGCAAATTCTCTAACGTCTATATTTAGATACTTCCACTGCTTTGATTGGTGTAATTGCAGCAGAAAACACAATTATTTTCACAAATCAGATAGGATTGTGTTGAAATGTTTGACCAACTATAGGAGTAGGAATGTTGGCAAAAAGGAATTTCGTAGCATGTTTTAAATGTGTATCAGAATCAGAATAACTGTAAAATGTCCCACAGAAGTGCAAGTGGAGGCTTTCAAGATTTTTGTTCTATTTTTTTTTTTTTTAGATGAACTATATCCTTAATATTCACACTTTCCTTATCTTCAAAACAATAAAATTATAGCTGCATTAAAAAATAAAACCCATAACGACATATTTACATCAAAATATTGAGTTTAATGAGAACTTCCCCAAGCTTTTTACATTGGTGGACAAATATTTGCAGATATTTTTTGTGACCCAAAATGTATCTAATTTGTTTGGGGTTTTTTGAAGAGATGATTCATTCTGTTAACATGGTTTAGGAGATTCTGCCTGATTTGGTGTTATTTGATAGTCAACACAAAATGTAATAAAAAGCTAGCCCTAACAAACATAAGCACTCTTTCCTGGGCCAAATTAGTAAACCCCCCAAATTGACCCAAGTGAAAAAAACATGTTTTAGTGTTGATGAATGAGGAAAAAGATGGCAAAGTTTTAGGTGCAACTCAAGTATCTTAGTAAAAGAAACTCAATTGAAGGTAAAGTTGGTCCTGATACTCATTTTAAGCATCATAGTTTAACAGGATTGACAGCAGCACGGATGTTGCCACAGAAATTGCTTCTCAGTGGGACTTGTATGTTCTTCTTTGTGCTTGCATGCTGCACTTTAACGCCCCATCGAGCCTTTTACAGAACAGACAGAATCTCCATGGCTTTTTCAGAGGCGCACGGAGGGAGCTTGGATGATGGACCACAATTTGAACTTTTAACTTGGGCTTCCGGCACAGCTGGTGTTTACACCAGCGCGTCGCTCGCTGTGCCCACCCATCTTTGTCTTCACTGAACTGCTGCACTCTCAAACAAGCCATGTTTGTGGGAGGGAAAGAACATGCAGTGGAGACAGAAGAGACACCAGTCTGAATGCGAAAAGGCTGCTCATCTTCTGGTTCAGAGGTAAATTCAGATCCATTCCTCACCCATTCTGACCTTGATTATTTTGTTTCTCTGAAGGATTTCATACACAACAAGTCTGTCAAAAGCACAACTTCCTTGGTCAATGATCAAAAGCACTGCTTTTTTATTTATTAAAACACTGCTGAGTTTCAGGTTCTTGTTGGTCTTTAAGCACAACTTTTGTTTCTTATCATTATCATAACTTCTTGCCTTTGTCAACCTTTCCTTTGCCCCAAATGGAGAACACTACATACTTGGCAGAAAGGAGAGAAACATCATGTCTATTTATCTGTGTTTCTGTGGAAAAAGACCCCTTAAAGGGAGGCTTGGACCCTTGTGCAGTGTAGACAGGACACGTCCCACACACAGATGTTCACAATCAACACCCCATTCATAACTATAATAATGAAGACGGCAGCGACACAGGGAGAATCAGTGTGCAGTGATTGATTGCTAATACGTTTCTCAATTGGCTTCTGGAAATATTTACTCTGGAGGGATGGCATGAAGACCAAAATATCCAAATAGTTAATCCAGTTTAGTGTCAGAGCACTGATGAGAGGAGAGTGGAGATTTAGAAGATCATGGAAAGGTCAAAACTGCCTCTTAAGATTATAGACTTTCAAATTATGCATTTGTATAACTTAATAAATAGTCCCATTTGAAATTTTAGCCATGTTAAAGTTGGTCTGAAGGCTGTCTGAATTAATAAAGAATATTAGTTCTCACCAGGAGCCGATTGCTGCACTCTGATTGGTTGTGTTTGGGTGGTCCACTCCAGTTTCACTTTGTTGTTTGCAAAAACAGTTTATAAGCCGTAATTGCAACCAAAATACATGTTGATATTAACCATGTGTCAGAGGATTTAGGGAGGAAATTGTCAGACTTAAAACCTAAATCGTAACCTGGTTCACGCCAGATGGATATGAGTTCTTCCACAGTATCCATCTGGAACTTAACTTGCAAAAAGTATTGGGAAAAGGTAAGACGTTTGATGAAATATATCGAGCTGATTGGGTGAGCGGTCTACTTTATTTACGCTTAACTCAATCACAGCAACAAATCGTAATGGTGTATCCAAAGTCTGCGTGGGATAGAACAAGTGTCTCACACCTCTCTACTCTTCCTTCATAAAGAAAATCTTCAGAAAATCTTCCATATTTCTGCCAAAACGGAATCAAACGCCACAGAAACACGTACATCCACCAGGGTCGCTATCTTTGTTTAGCTTGAATCAAGTGGTAGCCTACTTGTTGTTGTTGTTGTTGCAACCAACCCCCACTGCTGCAATGTGATTGGGCTGACACATAGCTGTGTCGGACTCCAAACCAATCGGACAGCTGGAAGGCCAGAGAGATTATCTGGCCAGCCAGGTTACCTAAATCGTGTTTGAAGTGTGAAAATCAACAACCCCATTTTTAAACTATCTTTACCTTGTCCACATGCTGTAGTATAGCAGTATTTTGTTTCAATCATGCAGGTCTGAGTAGCTTTGCTTCAATAGACAGTCTACATGTGCAACCTCTGGCATAGGGCACCCTGTGATGTCATTAAGTGGAGGTTTTGAAGTTAAGAGAGTTTTTAATCTAATCAAAGTAATTAATTCAACAAAGGACAACAATAGTCTTTGTTTTATCTTTTGTTTAACTGAGATTACCATAGAAAGATTTGAACTTATGTATAAGTATGTTGTGACATCACAAGGTGAACATAGTGTTATTAGCTCAAAAGATCAGTCTGAAAATACAGTTTGTTTGTTTTTTTAATACAGTTTTTTTTAGTTAAATATGTGAAAGATGTCAAACAAATAGTGTTTTTGGTGAGAAAACTATTCATTTAACAAGAATTTTAAAAGAGCGTAACATAGGTTCTTTAAACCGAGGAAATATGTTGTCATTGTGTAAAGTATGACTCACTGAAAGTAAATAATGTGCTGTTCCCGTTTCTGAAAAAGCTGGAGGTTACAGATAATCTCTTCAGGTCATAAATAGTAAAAACTGAATAAAGACATGAGAGAAATACTTACAATATATTATCTGTGTTCTGTTTAAGGAGGATGGAAATTAGATTAACTCAGACTAAAGCTGAGGTGTTTTGGCAAAGCAGCAGAGGTTCAACAGTCAAACGCATCAACTCCTTAAAATGCACTGAACCATAATCAAAACAGGATCCACTTCAGCTAAGAGTTACATATTTATTTCAATGTTTGAGAATATAGATATCTTTAGCACAACATTTCATTGTAAAATAAACATCTTGAATCAGTCATGCTCTGTTTACCACTGATAGTCATATGCAGAGAAAGGATTAAAATACACAGGTAAAGACATCACCAGAACTAGTTTCACAGACATTTTGGCTTTAAATGTGTTTTATTTCAGCAAACCATCTATTCTGTTTGGGCTGTGAGTCAGTGACCTTAGCTTCTTCAGCAAAAGAAAACCGTTCCAGTTTTCATCACTGTAGTGATATCGGACATGTCCAACTTTGTAAACAACAGGAAATAGATATATATTTTTAAAAATCCATTATAATACATGCTAACTTCGCAATACTTTCTCAGACATTCAGCTGAGCTGGTCTACATTTTATTCCAAGGCAGAAACCCATTGAGAGAAACAGAATGAACTGAAGTACCTCCACCACATTCATTTTCAAATATTACGCAGATATTTTGATGGAAAACCTGAAATATAAAATCTCTGTGTGCTACAGACTACTCAAACCAGTGGGAAAAGTGTAACTCGTAGTAAAGACATCTTGTAGGCTTGGTATTGATATGTGACATAAGAATCCTTATTTTGTTCACTGCAAACTAGCATATTGATTTAAAGTGGTTCTGACTATTCTTGTTTCAGTCTTTATTCAAATAATCTTATCAAACTACATGACTATGAGTGTGGATAGGAGGTAGGTAAAATCAAGATTTTTTGAGGATTCGAGCCTCTGTTGAAGGACTGCAGGATAATGCAAACTTGCGTAAATAATTCATTTTTGCCACATCAGCTCTATGATGTCTACACCTGTGTATTTTACCTTTTTCCATAAAACACAGTTTCTTGTGCGTTCAGTGTCCTTGCTTCTCCACCGTAGCTCTGCACATGTCCGCTCTGCACATGTCCGCTCTGCAGCAGGTGGAGGCTCCAGTACAGTGACTGATGGACTGAGGGACTCTTGTCAGAATGGAGCAAACAGAAGAGGCCCGTGTGAGGAGCACATGGTCCCAGGGGGCGGAGCCTGATGTAGGACTGCCTGGTGAGGAAGGGCCGGGCTCTGGAACAGCGCAGGGGTAGAGTTTGTACTGGGCCGCAGAGGAAAGGGGTGCATCGTGGTTGCCATGGCAGCTGCAACTGAAATCTGGCGCTGGAGGAGACAGGATGTCAGGGGTTTGGACAAGTCCTGGTTCTTCCTCAGCGCCAACTGAATCTAAAGGCAAAAGAACAATATTTTAGCGTATGGTTCATTTCAACGCTATTCATTCTATGAGGTAAACATGTCTGGAGAAAAATGCTTGGGTACATGAAATTCAAATTATAAAAGGAGAAATAGCTGTTTATAACTTTCAATCACAAACTGTTTGGCTCATTACTGGTTATCACATGCATAAAGCTCTTTGGCCACAAGCAGAACTTTAGAGGTTACATAGACTTGTTAAAGTATTGAATAATCAAATAGTAATAATTATTAAAAAATAGTTTCAAAAGAAGTGGTTACCTAATTGAACAAGTTTTCAGTCACAGTTTTAGAAAGATCTTGAGCTTTATTGGAACTTATATGGAATGAAGCATCTACATACATTTTATGTTGAAAATGTCAGGGTATTTTCTAGTTATACAAAAGTCGGTTCTTTCGACGTTGTATATGTCGAGAGTTCAGCGGAGGACAGTGAAGATGAAGTACTGAAGGCTGCTTGGCTCAAGTATTTTAATCCACTGCTGGAATGGACCGTAGGGGATTGCATCTGTCTTTGCAAATGTGTGTTGGAAATCTTGTTGCTGTTTGGAGTTCTATGAAAAATGATGTGTGAAAGCATGTAAGAGACAGAAGACTAGTGCCTTCACACAGACATCTGTGAAGGGTTAGATTTGTCTCACAATCACCATAACATGATGCCCAGATATACTGAAGTTTAATTTAAAAGAGATATGTTATGTTTCTTAGATACTTGGATTGAATGAAAGTTAGCATAGGTAGATCAGTTCATGTTCATAGTAATTCACTATAAAGTACTAAAAGAGCTTTGTGTTTGGAAAGGGACCACTGACTCTGCAGAAGTGATAAGTGAAGTCTTTTCTCACTGCAGTGAGAGACAGATTGTTATTTACATGTTTTTACTGGCTTACTTATTTGTCATCAAACATGTATCAAGTACAGGATGTGAATTTGGACAAGATGTAGAAAAACATGAATTTATAAGCACTGAAGCCACGCAGGGTTACTCAAACATGAATGAATCACTCAAAATAAAACATTGAGGAAAAAAACAAAGTTATAACAAGGTTAAAAGCACATTAATTGATTTTGCAGATTATGTCTATTTTGAAGAAAATCTCTTGAATGGTTAGCATAAATTAGATGAGGGGTAAATGCTGCTATACATTTAAAAAAAAGTACATAAAGGATATATTTGTGGTGAATTATTTCAAAGCAGGCTAAGAATGCAATAGCGAAGTGAGCAAAACATGCAGACTGAAGATATATTTCAGTTAGCTTCCAAAAAAGCATAAATCGGGTAGAGAGTTCAAAAGTGAAGGGTCGCTGTGGTTAAAGAAGTAAGCCAACTTATTCCCAATAAAAAAACTCTAAATGATTGTGTTTAAAGTCATGGCACAGGCAAAGTGCTAACTGATATCCATAATGTGATTTTCAGTCTAAAAACAAATGTAAAGCTTAAAATTCTGCAAAAAGTTTTCATGAATGTGCTGCTTAGTTTAGTTAAGTTAAATGTTCTGCCCCTTTATGGTTCAAGCAAGTCTCCTGACCTTTTCCCAATATTAGGTCTAACCAGGTAAAAATAAATCCTGTTTATTAGCTCAATGTCAAAATGAAAATCCAAAACAGTAAATCTTGACAAATGTTGGAATAGCCCATTGAGAACTGGTTCAGTCTTTGCAGCAGGTGTGAGGTGAAAGGTGGCAGGTAACTCACTGTCTGAAAGTTGTGCTGGTTCCTGGGGCTTGGAGGATAAGGGCTGAACTTCGGCTTTCCTGGTTTGCCTGCGGCTCGATCTTTGTGCCTTCTGCTGCTGATGTGCTGGTGAGTCACGAAGAAAAGACATTTACATTCACCGTGATCACAAAACAAATGTACACAAGTTTAATCACAGTTTCTATTTGCTGCAATGTGCATGATTCTGTAGGGTCACAAAAATCCATGTGGGCGTGTTCTGGTGATGTTTTCTGATTTGATTGACGGCCGTAAGCAGATGGCGGTGCACACGAGGCGATAGCAAACTTGTAAATATTCATGAGCACCTGGTCAAAGTTAACTTTTAAAGAGGGAGAGATGTATGCATTCCCGTCACGAGCAGGAACATCATATTCAGAAAGAGGCCCGGCTTACAGTGGCTTTGAGCTCATTATCTTGAGGGATGTGTGGTTTGAACTCGGTTGCAGCGACAGGTGCGAGATCTTTGCGATGTAATTTGGCATAAAATCGTGTCGGGTCTGATTTGCACAAGCTGAAGCCTGGTGGATAAAGTGACTATGGGTATATTAATGCTTTTGAGTCACCAGAAAGCAAATGAATCACAGCCAAGTCTGTTTGGTTGTTTGTTCCTCTGGTGTTGTGCTGATGTCTCACATGTTCAGTAAACATGCTAAAAGATATATTATGTTTTGAACACTTAGATCATAATACTTCTCTCATTGTAAACTGCAATATTGATTTAAAGTGAAGCAGGTCCATTGATTTGTTTATCTGATAATATAGAATTACTCAAACAAGCAGCAACAACTATGAGAATGTGATCAGTGTTATTGTGTCCTCGAGCAAGACACTTAACACAATATTGGGAGCACAAGACACGTTTGGTAATCCAGTCAAATAACTGTGCATGTTTTACCCAATTATGTATTTTTATAAACATAGTACAAAAATCCAAAATGTTGTGTAGTTTTTAGTTCTGATGCAATTTGCAGCCAAAACATTTCAACACGATAATTACATCTGTTTACTTACTATTTTTAATAAGAACCTACGTTAATGGGAAAACTCAGAAAGTAAACAAGTATAACAAGCGCATTCAGATGAAATGCTTCTCTCTGTATAAAAAGCACTAACAAAATCTTATGATAAAAAGGAGAGCTGGGATATTTTTGGCATATGCAATGGCCAATATTTTCTCATTATCTACAACCTCCCCACAAAATAACTCTGCTGGCAAGATTCAATTCTTTCAGGTAATTTCAAATATGACTGATAGATGAAATTATGTTGTTTATTTATCCTTCACATTTGTAAAAAAAAGATGTTGTCTTTAAAGAATAAAATATTGTATTTTTAAAGTTGTGATATCTGATTTGACTTTATATTATGTTTCTTTTGCACATGTGTGTGTGCATGTGTATATTTACTAACTTTAAACCAGTTTAGCCTCAAATATAACCTGTTCAACTGGCAGGCCTGCGGGTTAAATGTGGCTCACTAAACACAATGATAAGGCTCATTAGATCATGGAAGGAGCACATTTTAAAGAAGGCTGGGAAACATTTAGTCTGGTATAGTGTGTACAACTTTGGATATTCAGTGACCTAGTACTAGTATTAGAGTGGACCTTTTTCTCGGCTTTCTTAACTTGGTTAATTGTTGCTGGTGTGCTGTTAACTCTGTTCTTCAGTAATCTGCACACATTTAAAACCAATAGAACCAGACTTTAGTGCATTTGATCTTTAAGTCCTTATAGTTTAGTCCTGGTGCATTTTTTCTACTCTAGTCCTGTTCAAGATGTGGGTCACACCTGAAGTAACTCACACACAGTGATTAGCACCTGTTTTAGTTTTGTACTTCATTTGATCTATTTCAAGTCTAGATTTGTCTCTGGATAGTCTTGCTTCTAGCCTAATTTAATGTAACAGATTATTTTATTTTATTTTAATTTATTTTAATTTATTTTAATTTATTTTAATTTATTTTATTTTATTTTATTTTATTTTATTTTATTTTATTTTATTTTATTTTATTTTGTTTTGTTTTGTTTTGTTTTATTTTATTTTATTTCGTTTATTTATTTATTTATTTATTTATTTATTTATTTATTTATTTATTTATTTATTTATTTATTTATTTATTTATTTATTTATTTATTTTATTTTATCTTATTTTATCTTATTTGATCTTATTTGATTTATTTTTATTTATTTATTTGTTTTTGAAACATTTTGAGTAGTTTGTTGGATGTATGGATGTTTCATGTTGCATAAAAGACATAAGTGTGTTGAGCAGTTTTCGCAGGACAACCGTAGCCCTCCAATCAAAGTGGCTCACCACAAAACCCTGATTTTTAGGATCTTTTATTCTCCAAACCAGAAAGTGTGCTCGTAGCATGCTATGTTGCTGTTCGCTCTGGCCTGATAAGTTATCAAAAGCGCTTCTATTAGGCTCTGTGCATGGAATGTCAGTTGCCTTGTTTATATTCAAAATAGCCAACTTCTGTACTTTTGAGCATTTCCTGTTAGTGCTAGCCTTTAGATACAAACGCATCACTTTATAAACACACTTTGGTCTTTTGGTTAAGTGTTCTCCTGATGAAGTCTTTAACATACTTTTTGAGATCTTCTGAATATTTATTTATTTTAGATAGATGTAATAAATAACTGGACAGGAAATGCAAGTACAGAAGTTAGCTGTTTTCAATATAAACAAGGCAACTGACATTACACATCACATAGGTAAAAAAAATAATCTTTTGGTGTTTAGGATGGTAGAAATCAGGTACAACATCTTTAAAAATGCCTTCAAGTCTTCCTCACCTGCTTGAGCTGAGTTTCAGAGTTGACATGCACATCGCAGATCTCACAGTGGAAAGTCTTATTCTGCAGTCCCGTCGAAGCTTCTGTGGACGCAGCTGCCATCTTCGCTTTGACCCCTGACCTCGGGAAAGACTTGATCGCTCCATCTCCGCTCCTCGCCTCCATCATGGTCTTGTGCTTTGTGCCTTGAGCGAGACCATAAGTCATTCACAGGTAGTGAACATTACTCAGAGAATTATAAGCGTTCATAAATCTAGTACCGCTGTTGTGAGCCTGAAGCTGAGAAGCAGAGTTTACAGCCACTTTACATAGCGAGCAGTAAAGCAGACGTTTGGCCTTCTCCTCCTCCGTTTCATCCTCTGGGGCAGTGTCCAGGTCTTCACTTCTCTCAGGTTCCTTGTCCTTTGCTCCAGAAGGTGCTGGTGTGGGGTCAGAGGTCAAACTGTCTGAGAAGTCACAGCTGGAGGGCGCTGCGTCGGAGGAGCGGGCTGGGGAGGGTGGCTCTGGGAAAAAGACATAAAGAAGTGTTTAGTTTTAAATGCATCTCTTCAGCCTGTGCTACTCAACTTTTTTTTGTCCCAATAAATCAATTAGCTTTTAAAAATGTGACTTAAAACTCAAGAATTGGTGTAGATGTGACAAAAAAGTTGTTAATCTTAAATGTTCTAAATCTGACGAAACAGAAATAATTATTCTTAAACCTCCTACATTAGTTTACAGTTTGGCTGACTTTCCTAATGCATTTGGAGCCTCCAAATTGCCTCCAAAAGTTTTTTTAACCGGTGTTATGAGCGAGATGTGCCAGTGTACAAATGGCAGTTTAGTAGTGATGCACCGCTCTGATACTAGGATTGGATACCGATGTCGATCCAGGAAATTTTGCTGGATCTGGTATGATTGAGAATGTCTCCTAATGTTTGACATTTTATTCAGATTAAATTGTTAAATTGTGACTTGCACTATAAATAACAGATACATAACACTGTATTTCTTAAATTTTGATATGAAAAACAGCTTTTTCAGTCTTTACAGCAGTGTCGGCTGAAATTGGCAGATACTTAAAGACAACAACATTAGAATTTAGCTGAGATGGATGAACAAACAAGACATTATTTGACATAATCAGGCTCCAGTCACCCCCGTGTTATTCAAACATCTTAATAAGCACAACAAATAACAAAAAGGACAGATTTTCCTTGTTTTGTGGGGGAAAATGCTCCTTTAAGCTACAGAGACCATTGTTTTCTAAAATGTACCTCTTGTATTTGCTTTAAAAGACACAAAGTTTGTTGTTGCAGATTACTGGTGCAGAACAGAATGGATAACACATAAGGGAAAATGGCTTTCTCGGTGGTAAGAGAACTACTCCTTTATCATTTTAAAGCCTGTCTCTGCTCTCCAGTCTGGTTGGTTGCATTATCTTTTGTAAGTTTTTTTAAGGAAAGACGCCTGCTGATTTAAAGATTCTTGTGTCCTAATAACAACGCTTATCTCTGTCTGTGCGAGTGGGCATCTGTTTGTTACCATCGATTCATCCGCTCCTAACAACTCAAGCTGTTTGCTGGAGTAATCTTTGAGCTTTCACGCCGACTTGTTCACTTATTGAACGACGGCAGTGGACTGAAAACGATCACTTACTATTCCTTCTCAGAAAGATCATGAATATTGAGAATTCTCAATTGCAATTTGTCAGTCTCTTGCTCTTTAGCTATAGGCTCTATGTATTACTTGCATTGCCAGACGCCCACACATTTGTGGAAACAAGCAGATTTGTGTTCTACTTGCAATAGGAAGCATCCGAGGAACCCAAACAAACTTTTATGCCCTCAGCCTGATATGCAGCCAAAACAAACTGTGGCGATTCCTGACATTTTTCTGTCAGAGTCAGAATTAAGTTCTGAAAAGACAGATGATACCAGAAAAGAACTGCAGTTTTGGAAATGCTAGGAAGATGCAAGTCTTCCTAGCAAATTTAACTCTAACAGCCTCATTTGTCCAGGTGCTAAAATGTGGGTATAAACTAAATTAAAAAAAGGTAGAGTTTTGGACTGCTGGAAGATACACACATAGCATATTGCACAAAACAGATGTGCACCATCTCAAACTTTGCATTTATAGTGTTTGTATGAGACCCTATGAATGGAGACACTTTTGCTCTCCTATCTTATTTTGCACTTGAGCAAATACTTGACCAATTGTGCCCTTAATATTTTGTTTTCTGGGGTCTAAATCTGTTTTAGAACTAAAACAACCAAACATATGGAAAAATATTTATTCTCTGCTAGCCAAATACAACTTTAGGAATAATATTTTTAAAAAGTGACGTTTTACAGCACTTAGAAAACAATATAAAAAAAAGAAAGTTCACCCAGTTGAAAAAAGCAATAGTTACTGTATGTCTGCGTGACATAACTATTGCTTGCTGTTGGACCATGTTGAGAACATGCTGCCAAACTCACCTTTAAGTAGCTACAGTTTACAATAACATATATAAAGCAGTGTATACTGCCAAAGTGACTTTGAATAACTATTAAGGGAAAAAAGACAACCCAGTATGAAAGATTTGGAGTTTATAGGGGAAAGAGAGAATGCAGGAGAAGAAAGATTATCTAAACATGCATCTATCACTCTCTCAAAACAACTTTGTGTTTTTAGTAAATGAGATGGGAAAGCAAAGCTCTTAAAATCACTGTTGCATATAATGTATGTTTTAAAGAGACAAAAGTAGTTCTGCAGTGCTGTCTGGAAGAGAACAAGCAAAAATGAGGTCCAGAAGAGGACCTTGCATGCCAAAAGGAGCGGTAGCTATCAGAATGTCTTACTTTAGTAAAAGTATAGTTACTGTCAAATCAGTTTTGCTCTGTTTTATTACATACATTTGGTGTTCTAAAAGTCAGGACTTTCACTCAAAGCCTTGAGACATGATGAATGTGCTGAAAAAAAAATCTTCAGACAAATTATTATAAGCAAAGATACCTATTATTACTTTCCACTTTTATCTCATTTCAAAACCACACTTTATAACACTGCTACTTTAGATTACATTTACAATGTTTTGTATTTATTTTTTATTTCTATTTCTATTTGATGTGGCTTTATCTCTTTTTTAAGGTCTTCTTTAGGACTTTTTGCCATTCACATTTTGATTTGAACAGTAATTTCCATGGCAACAGCTCCACTTTTTCACCTCTTTGAAAGCCATGCCCATTATGTTATGCTTATTTGTATGTAAGTGACTTAAAACACAGCGCTCACATGTTGGCGCGCTCAGCAGCAGAACATATTCAAAGTGTTTGATCCTGAGGAGGCAGTGAATGGGGTCAGTAAATAGAGACATGAGCAGGCGAGAAGATAATGCTCCAAGCTTTAATCTCTCCACGGAAACCTAATGTAGCGCAGCGGTTGATTTAGCACTTCAAAGAGTTAAAAGTCGTGACTTGGAAAAAGCAGGTCTGAGCTGTGTATGTCGATGATGCCTTGCTGTCACACACACACACACACACACACCTGCTGACGCTGTGTCGGAGCTGGAGGGCGACGACAAGATTTGGGATGCGGTTTCCTTGGCGATGGGTTCAGAGGTCCCGATCTTAGATTCAGGGGCATCCATTGCTTTTATCCGCTTTGCATGTCTGGTGCCACTGTAATGAGAAGACGCCTGTGCCTGTGAGCAAACGAAATACACACGGAGGTATTGGATGAAGAGGGGTTGACAACACTTTTGAAGAATGCTACAAAAATGTGAGCACAACTGCAGCGCGTGTCGACCCTGAGGCTGCTTACATTATGACAGAAGGAACACAGAAAATCCTATTACGTTTTATTGAACTATTGCCCTGAACTAACCCAAAGTCTTGTATAACTAGTCACATTTGGAATTGTATTATTTGGAAATAAAATGTTGTTATGCACACTCTCAGCTAAAAATGTCTTCCAGTTTTTCTCTGATAAAAGTAATGGGAAAGAGTACAATGAGATCAAGCGTATATATGACCTGCCTGTCTGATTGAAAACAAAAGGAACTCAAAGACCTAAATAATTAGACTGCAGATACATTTAGACAACAGAGCAGAGCTGAGTAAAGTACTTTTCATGGTACTCAGGTAAACTTTCACTTTTGCTTCTCTGTCTTAAAACTGTAAATGTCAAACTTTGATATCCTGTAACCACATTTAATGTCAATGCCAATGTCAACTTTATTTGTATAGCACATCTACAACAACAGGGGATGCCCAAAGTGCTTCACATGCACAATAATAAAAAACATACACAAAAACAAGATAAAGAATCAATTAAAAAGTACACTAGTAAAAAATAGAACAAAATATATACAGTAAGGTGCCTCAGCTCAGCTTGTGTTAAAAGCCAGTGCATGAAGGTGCGTTTTTAACAAAGATTTAAAGTGCTCTAGTGACTCAGTAGCTCTAACATACAAGGGCAGGCTATTCCAGAGCCTGGGCCCTGCCACCGAAAAAGCCCGGTCTCCTCTGCTCTTGAGGTGAGACTTAGGCACCTCCAAGAGAAGCTGAGAGGACGACCGCATGGTGCAAACTGGCACATGGGGAGTAAGCAACTCACACAAATACGAAGGAGCCAGACCATTTAGACATTTGAAAACCATAATTGACACTTTATAATGAATTCTCTGGGCAACTGGAAGCCAGTGCAGTGATGCAAGGACTGGTGTAATATGCTGCTGACGTTTAGTACCAGTGAGCAAGCGTGCAGCAGCATTTTGGACCAGCTGCAAACGTTTGACAGAGGCCAAGTCCATACTGCAATATAAGGAGTTACAATAGTCAAGGCGAGTTGTAATAAAAGCATGAATAACTCTTTCAAAGTCCTTGGAAGGCAGATAGGATTTAACTTTTGATAAAAGTCTTAGTTGAAAGAAGCTATTTTTGACCACTACACTGACTTGTTTGTCCAGTTTACAGGAAGAATCCAAATATACACCAAGATTTTTAACTATATATATATATATATATAGTTGTTGTTGTTGTTGTTGTTGTTGTTGTTGTTGTTGTTGTTGTTGTTGTTGTTGTTGTTGTAGTTTTGTTTTTTGTTGTTTTTTTGTTGTTTTTTACATGTAAAAATTATCAAACAATAACTGCTGGATAAACTCATTTTGAAAACTGACAATATCAAACCAGCAGCTAGCCTCTGATTGTGAGTCCAAACAGTCAAATGCATATACATGTGAAGCTCATTTAATAGTTGGAGTTAGCAGTTACAGTGTAAAATTGTTGAGATGTAGGCTATTTCTCAAATTAATGTTTTGTCTTCACATTATTCATATTCTTGTTTGATTTTTGCACTCAATTAGATATCCACATTGTGACAAAATGTGTAAGATGAACTTGCAGTTTTAGACAAGTACCAGTACGGCCATTGTTTACCTACTCCAAAGCATGTACCAAGAACAGAAAAAGAAAACAGCTTTCTTCTAATATTTGGGTGTGGACGTAGTACATAGTAATGAGATAAATATGTTGTATTAACAAATCATTACACAGACTTGCTCCAATTATACAAGACCAGTAAAACGACTTAGAACAAGGCCAAGTCTTTTGAAACTGTTTCAAAAGGTGTGTGAGAGAACATTTGTGAAGCCCCACCTCTGAGTTGAACTTGAGTCGACAGACTCCACACGAGCTGTGCCTCCTCTTCAGGGGCGAGCTCAGGGCCAGGCTGGGGCCCACCGGGGCTTTGGGCACACGGTCCATCTGAATTACAAAAACAAAACAAAACAATCAAAAATCAAAAATCATGACAGCAAACTTAAATGTCCTTAAGATGCACTATGTCACTCTCTGCAGGTGAAACATCAACTACACAATTCAGTAGAAAAACTGTCTGAATGATAATAAATGTGTTCTATATCCTAATGTGAAAAAATACTGCTTAAGGAACTGCTTTTCTATAGAAACCTACAAGAGGAGGCTTCCTCTAGGCCAAAAAACAATCACAAGCCTGTTCCAAGTAAAGATGCTGATTTGCTTTACTTGGCAAGTGCCAAGTAAAGCTTCTTTTATTCAAGTTCAAAAAAGTTACACAGTGCAACTTTAAGTCAATTGGCTCATCTAAACACATGCTTATTACAGTGTTCATTAAAGTTTCACTTTCAACCAAATTTGATAGAAATCTATTGGATCTAACAGAACATACTGTTCTGGAGTATCAAGATATTAATAGATTAAGGACAATCAAACAGAGATTCTTTTTGTTCCAACAAAAAAAGCAAATCTACACAAAGATTGATCACCTTAATTAAGCTCAATTAAGTTAGTTTGTGAGTTGAAAGGTTGTTTTGTTTTTTTTACTTTGTCTAACAAAAGTCAAACTGATGAAGAGGTGCACTGTGTAACTTTTTGCACAGTGCCAGACCAGTAAGTCAAAGTGATGAACTAAAATGAACAGCACAGATTTATGGAGACGGTGGTGGTGAGAGGTGTGATGCTCTGGAGCCTCATCAAGTGTCCACACGTCAGAGCAAACACTTGTGTGAAGTGCACCAGAGCGCGACCTGTTCTGACCCTGAGCGCGCCTCCACCCACTGACGACTCACAGCACGCTGAGTCTGCACACATGAGCACTTTCCAAAACCCAAACTGTCTGATTTAGACTTGTAAGTGGACAATTTTTATAAACAACTTTGCATCACGTTTTGATTTGTGAAGTTTGATAATCAAGTTTAACATCCAAATTAGGTCATCAAAACACTGGAGTTTCAGACAAAATGACCGATATTAAGAAAACAATTATGTACTTAATCTTTTTCTGTAGTTTTGTTAGGTTATTCTGCAAGAAACTAAGCGCTTGTGTGAAGAAAGCTGCTAAATACAACTTACTTGACCAAATCAAATCAAATCAGAGGACAAAGTAGTGATCGTGGGAAAACTGCAACAGAAAGACGTCTTAAATGAGAATAAAGATTACTCAAACTAGAAATGCTGGCTTGCTTTAGGTACAATAAGTTAATTTAGCAGCAACTTATTGTGCATAAGAGTCTATTTTAAAAAATGTTATTGTTTGATTGCATGTTTCTGTTTCCCTGCCGTATTTTATTTATGCATTGTAGGTGTTTAGATGAAAACAGACTTAAATAACCCATGGGCATTATATTGGCTGTTTTAAAGTTGGTCCTTGTACTGCTATGTAGTGGAAAAATAAAGTGCCAGGAGGAGACTAAACACAAGTATTTTGCCTAAATCCTTTCCTGTGGTCTGTTGAGCCCACCGTGCCCCTGTTACCTGTCACTGACACACAACATTTATAGTGCTTCCAGTAAGTCGCCATGACTATAATCCCTCTAATGGCGTTTCCAGTTTGTAATAAAAAGGTGGGCTTAAGAGCTAAATAATCGCTGCTAAACATAAAACAACACACAAGGATCTGTATAAGATTGGATTTAAAAGTTTATAAAAAAGAACCAGTGAAAGATTTGTGATAAATATGTTGCAGATCAAATAGTTTTGATTCACCAACAAAATAATGCTGATTTATTTAACTGCCAAGATATAATAGACTAGTTCTTTATGTTATAGTTTAATTTGAGTTCTGAAAACGATTATCCAGTCAGAAAGAAGAAAGAATGAGCCCCACATGAGTCTCTAGTTCAAGGCTGAAAAAAAAAATCTCTTTCTGAATCATCACCAGCTAAACTCCTGCTGCATGAATCAGAGCAAGTCAGCAGCCAAATGAGTGAATTCTGCAGGTTATAAGATGAACATGAGGCTTGTGTCTATTGCTGCATTCATGTGATTCTCAAATACTTGGGAAATTGTGTTTAAGAGTTGGAAAATGCTCGTGAAGCTCAAAGGTGCCGTTTTAGTTCACAATCACCAATTTATTAAGTTATTTTTACCATTAGCCGGAAATGACTACATTTGGGGGTCTTGGGAGTTAGTCATAAATGAAAACAACGTATCATATAAGAAACTCAAGATTCCAAGGACCACAGCATAAATCAGCAGGATTAGGCTCAGGAAACACAAAATTAGATTTAATTGTAGTTTCTTTATTAATAAAAAACTATTATAGGCAGCGGCTAAATGGTTTCTTTTAAGCACAGTGACAAAATGTAACTTGATTATTCCATATATTTAGGGAAAAAAATATGGCATATGCAGATTAATAATTCAGTTTTGATTTCTTATAAAACACAAAAATGATCCAAAGTGGCTTAGAAATAGAAGCAGGTCCATTGACTTCCTGTTCAAAACAGCAGAACTCATAAGTAACGTCAGTGTTCACAGTGTTCATGAGTATTAGCATTTCAAAGATGGGCTTAACTCTTAAAAAATCAAACTGGTCTAAACCTTTTAGACGTTAGTGTGCCTGGGATGCTCAAAATGTCTCATTTCAGTTCACAAATACACACAAATAATTCACTACTTTGAACAGTCTTCTTTAGTAAACGTATTAACTAGAAAAATAAGCAAAACAAATACTAGAAAACCAGGACACAGTGGCACATTTCAGACATCAAACTTGTGTTATTTCACGGCTGTAGGTTGTTATAGTTTAGTAGATGAATCCGTCGATGAAGTCTAATAATATTATAAAAAAATTAACTCTATAATTTAGATCTATATAGTACACCAGCAACAAGACAAAGTAGGATAGCTGACTGAAAATTTGGGAGTAAATCTTTAAGTTAATTTTTCTTTCTATACATACAGTAAACACACAAATTAAACGAGAAAAAATATGCCTTAGCTCAGTCACAATTTTCTTTGGTCAACTACAGCCCAAGATTTTAAACTATTTAAATGGTTGGAGTGCAAAATTCCCAGGAATGTGTGCTTTGGCTCAAAAAATAAAGATATAAAACACCAGTCAAAATGAGCAAAAATAACAAGACAAGATATTTGTTGCTTGCAGCAGAGGAAATCTTGTTAATTCAATAATTGAAGAATTTGCTAATGAAAAACATTCACACATCTACGTGTCGATGTTCAGGATTCTTACAGAGGCTTGTTTCATGTTCAACTACAGCAGAGAACATTACCTGCCTTTAATAACAATAAGCACGCCCAGCCAATCAAAGTGGATCGCCTTATGGAAAGAAAATGCATTGCTCAATCAGACTCAAACTGAGAGACACTATTGAAATAAAGCAGCTGGGGATGTATGTACATTAATAAAGGCTTAGCTGCAAGTGAGAGCTCAAATGAGAAGAATTGTGGAGGATAATGATGTATTTCTTTGCACCAGTCTTGTGCGAAACACGTAGAGTGGCTTTATGAGTAAAATGAAGTGTTTTGAAAGACTACATCATACTTGCATCATTTTCTGGCGTCAAACAGAGAAGTCAATGGTAAATGAAAAGAAAGCAATTAGTATGGTCTTAGTGGAAGAAAAACAATTGCCAAGGTGCAGTTGTTCAAAGCACACTTCAAAGCAGTGTCAGGAAAATTGTGATGATTACTGCACTACACGGTTTTAAGAAGTACTTTTGATAACAATGTGGAAATGCGACAATATTGTTTGAATTACAATGACCTCATAATTAGAGCTGTACGATAAATCAAATTTTAGATAGTATCATTATTGTTGTTTTCAAGATATCCAAAAACTGAATATCCAGTATATCGTTGGCAAGTAAGTATTGAAAATTGAGAAAAATGGTTCATATTTGTCTGACATTAGGTTCAGTGTTGTTGTTGTTGTTGTTGTTGTTGTTGTTGTTGTTGTTGTTGTTGTTGTTGTTGTTGTTGTTGTTGTTGTTGTTGTTGTTGTTGTAATTTAAAAAGTGAATGTGTCTAGTAAAAGTTACAAGATTGATATAGTTTGAAATGGTTTTTTTTAGATAATTCATGGCAAAGTACAGATTTTTTTAATGAGAAAACTGGCTCTTGCACACCATCTGGACTCATTATACTACAACGTAAAAGTATCGTAATCGGGATATGCCCAAAAATATCGCAATGTTAATTTTTGTCAATATCACCCAGCACTACTTGTAATGCAGAGCAAACACAGGTCAAGCACAAAAAGAGGAAGCAACATATCACCTACAAAGTTGAAAAAAAAAGTTTTGTACTCAGTTCTGCAGTCTATTCAAATTTGAACAAAAAGTATTTTTACCACAAGACTCAAGAGATGGCAATATAGCAGGTACAGTTCGTACAGTATCGGCAAATCACTCACAGCTATTAATTTGAGGCGACGAACACTTATTGTTACTTACTGTTCTTGTTAAGCAGACGTTTATTGCGACAGAGCCAGATGTGGAAACAGCTGGAAAAGTACAAGCGTTAACTTGTGTGTTAATTCTACCAATTTTATATTTGTCAAGCAAAGCAGCGACTTTTAAAAATACACTATGACTTAATTAAATGCACCATCCTAAAGAATAGGATCACTTTTCATTATAACTTTTCAAATTAGAGTTGTGCCTACGCTTCTCTATTTTTACTCACTGCTGTCGTGTAAGGTCTCATCACTGTGATACTGATCAGATACTGTGGCTTTCTTTACCACTGAAAATGGAGCTCAGATGAGGACCATCAGAAATAAGGCTGTGATCGGCTTAAAGGTGTCAGGGCAGCACCAAAACTGAGAAGTTAACTACTGAAATAAAAGACCAGTGGTTCTACTTCATTCAGTCATGACCCCCAAAATAACAACCATAGGCATTAGAGACCCCCAAACACAAAATGTAGGCTCCCCAAAGTGATAATGTTGTCTTATAGCCTTATGTTTTTATTTTGATTCCATAAGCCTATTTAACTTCATCTGTGGGCCAGCACATTGGAATCTACATCTGTCACTGCATTTGAAGAGTGACAAATATTAAATTTCACATATCACAAGGGGACCCCCAGAAATCCTTCGGTGACCCTCAGGTTGAGAACCACTGTGTTAGACCCAGAAGAACGCGCTAAATTATAGGCAGTTGCACCACACAGATGTCTCAACAATATTAATTTGACTTGTGAATATTGTGCCACTGCTTGTCATTCTAAGGGTTAGTAATGAAAAATATTCAGATGAAGGTTTATGCCTAAAACATCATTGTGTTCTTACTGGCAGCACTCCTTCATTGCCTAGAAGAGAGCCTCTTGTTTGTTTCCATGGAAATGTTGTTCCTTACACTGCAAAAAAAGGAAAATCTAACTTAGATAAAATGACTTGAATTAATTAAATAATAATTGTAACAATTTTTCACTTAATAGGACTAAGACCAAATTATCGGACTTGTTTTAAAATATTCTATCCTGATTTACAGACATATCTAGACATAAAAACTTATTTTAAGCAAATTTGTTTCTGTTTTGAGCCATAATTGCTTGAGTCAAGAAAAGATTTGCTTAAAAATCTCACCAAGAGCATTTTTGCCCAAAACTAGGTTAGTAAAAATGTTCTTACTACACTGGCAGATTTTTTCACGTGAAATAAGAAATTTTTACCTCAATATAAGCTACATTTTCTTATTTTTTGAAAGGTCATTTTGGTAACACACTGTGGAATATTATTTCCACATTGGTTTACAAAAATGGCTCTATCGCTTGTTTTGAACAAAGTTTGGCTGGGACTTTCTCCATCTATAAAATCATGCAGGTAAGTTTCCACCAAACAGTGTCACATTGGGCAATATACTAATGACGGATTCAAGTGATTTATTGCCAAAATAATCCTGCCGGATCAAACGGAAGACCAGTCAGTGTTTTCTGTTGACTGTTGGTAATGTAAATACGTGCATGCTTCAGTATTTCCATAGAGAGACATCTAAAGGTCTTTTATTGCTCTTCACATTGGAGTCCAGGCGGTGCCCCTGCTTCTCCCTTCACAGACAGCTCAGTTCAACTCTCCATCTGCTGCTCTGAACCCACAGTTTGCTCTGGCTCATCAAAGTCACCTTCAGCGCCCCCTGTAGACACAGCACCACATGACTGCACCCCCGCTTCTGTGGGACGGACTGGGGCAAAGTTAGTCTGACCTAATTTAACTCAACTGATCCTTTTACACCTGCAGAATTATTCCCTCTACAGCAATTCTTTGAACGTGACATTCAATATAACATTGTCCAAAGACACAAGGTTTCTTCTACAGCAAAACAAAAATTAAGCATTCCTGGAAGTCGTTCTGCTGTTTATTTTGTGTATTTAGTTTTATTTGTTTCAAGGACAATGTTGCTAGTGCCAAACATTGTTACAAGACTTACACTTAACTTTTTGGGTTGATTTGAGAGAGTGCACTTAAGGTAATTGTGTGCAATTACCTTAAATGTGAACATGTGTATGGGCTTCTTTTCTGTGGATTGTGCATCTCTTCGGCTCTTTGGATTATAATATGAATATAAATTATGTTTGGATGTTGTCATCTTTCATGCCCTTGATGTCCAAGACAAATTTTTCCATTTGTAGATAATAAAGACGTCTTATCTTATCTTAAGACAAAGATTGCAGCTGATGCAATGCAGAGAATAAAAGCAAATGCTAATTCAATTTACATCTCCGTATAAAAAATTAAAAACAATGTCACACTAGCATTTAATTTATTATTCATTACACAACAAGGCAAACTAAGGAAACTTTTGAAATTTCCCCACAGTGAGACTAATAAAAATATCATTCATAAGGAAAACTGGGGGGAAAAATGCATGTGTTTTTTATGATTTGCACCACCTTAAATCTTTAGTGAGAGAAAAATGACAGCAATGGTAAATGTTTGCTCCGGCTAATTTACTTTGCACATGAGCAAATGCTGGGTAGATCTGGTCCTAAAACTCCGATGTATAAGCTATTGCTGTTTCTTACCACTGAACTGCTAAAAACACAAACATATTTCTTCTTCCAAAATATTACTTACAAATAAAACAATCTTTGTTGCCTCAGTCAGCAGTGGTCAATAGCTGCCTTATTAACACACTTCTAGTAACTAAACACTGAGATCCCAATAAAAGGTAATCAGCCTACCTCTGTATTTTCCGAGAGGAGACTTGGTCTTTGATGTGGCTTAAGTGAAGCAGAGCTGATTTCTACCTGGAGAGCAGTCAGACATGTCAACAACTGCAATGACGTATGAATCTTTCTTGAGTCATTTTGCAACAACTGCAAAAGCACACACACTTCCGTGATCAGTTCAGACAAGTCAAGATTACGGCAGCAGCGGTCCCTGGTCCAAAACTGTAACCATAGTAACCCCAAATGTGGGCACCAAACAAAGACGTTTTCACAGAGGTGGAGCGCGCTCACAACAGCAATCACATAAAGAAGAGACAGGAACATTCTTGGAGCGAGGAGAGGGTCAGAGTTCAGACGTTTGCCCACTTACAGCCCTGAACTCCACAAAAACCACTTCATATGCACTGAATATCCAACAGCTACACTACTTCAACTGTCAATACAAGTGTCATAATTCATATTTGGTCGAACATTTTAGACAACCACACCACATTCATCAGGTCACGCACACTGGCCAGGGCTTAAAACTTTTCAAGAAACATGAATTATTTATACTTGGAAACAGCATCTTTTCTAAAGTAAAACTGACCTACTATTCCACCGCCTTTGAATAATTATGACAAGTTACACTATGGGCTTTGCAATGAAACTTTGTGAACATGGTCGTGCTTAAAATGTGAGCCTGTTATTTCCAAAGTTTGGTATTTTTGATAACATTTTTCAATATTACTTCCTACAGGTCTTTATGCAACACTCAAACAAACAAGTCATAAACACAACAAAGGAAAACAAGTCAAAAGCTATTTGTTTATTTATGAGTGAGTGAGTGAGTGAGTGAGTGAGTGAGTGAGTTAGTTAGTTAGTTAGTTAGTTACTTAGTTAGTTGTGCTTTAAAATTAATTAATTCCTTCAAAGAAATTCTTTTTCAACTAAAGAAAAGCCCTCTTGATTGATTGGTTGACTGTAAGAGGTTGTGACAAAAACTCACAAAACGTTCCAATATTTTTATGATCTGAGCATGTTCTGGTCCAAAACTGCTCCCAAAGCACACTGCAGGGAGTTTGTGCAAACATCAACTATTTGTATGGAAAAGTCCAAGGAAACAGTATAAAAAAAGATAATTAATTTCCCAAATCTTCACCAAATGGACTTATCTTAGCAATGTTGCTTTTCTCATATCGATTAATAACATTTTGCTTTTCGTAGCTTCAAAGAGACAAGTCTGTTTGATAAAATATCACTTTTTGATAATGCATATGGAGGAATTCTGTTTTAAACTTACCTGTAATTTTCAACTTTTAATGATTGTTTTTCAGATTTTTTTTGTGTGTGTGTTTGTTTGTTTGTTTGTTTTTTGAACATTACGTTGGTAAAACTAAATTGATTACATTTAAAATGACACGAAAAACAGAAGAGTTTGTCATATGCACTTGTGCAGTATCTCTCCACTCCACTGCCTGCAAAAAAGTGTATCTGTAGTTTATAAAAATATGTGGGAGACAGTAGTTATAAATAAGACATGAGTGCAAAACTGAGCTTGGGCAGACTTCATACACAGGAAATCATTTTTTAGAGCTATAATTTATGATTTACCGTGCTATTTTTGATCAAATATGGTAGCCTGCCTTGTTTGTACCATTTTTGGAAAGAGAAGGAAAAAGGAGTATAAGAAATATGTTGTTGGAAAATGGATGGAGGAGATGACAAAGGCACAGGAGGAGCGGACCGCAGGAGCACCAATGTGGAAAAGATGGATAGTTTGAGAGAAAGAGGAAAGGGGGGCATCAGAAGTCCAAGACCCACAACAGAGTCAGGCTTTTCAGGTGAGAGAACGGCTTTTGACAAGGACTGAACGTTCACAAAGAAACATGCCATTTAAACCCAGCTACAGACTCTATCTTTATCCCTTTTCCAAAACCAGCAATTTGTATCCTGATGTCCTTCTACTGAAAAAGATGCGTGTCATGGTTTATAGATGAGAAGAAAGAGCAGAACGGATCCTATGTTTCAGTTCTTAAGAGTTTGAGTGAGTGGCTCTAAACAGCTACTTCAACTCGACAGGAGATCTTTTATTACGGACAAAGATGTCGCCTCTATAGTTGAAATTATATACTCGCGGCATTTGTTGACTCATGTAATTGGAAATCCACTGTTGAAAGGTCCCACTGAATATACTATAATTCATTTTAAAGGAACAACTTTTGTCCATCTAATAGCGCCTGAGTGCGGCAGAGTCCATTTTAAGATTACTAATATGAGGTTGTCAGCAAACAAAGCGTGGCAAATGCAAATTACTACCATACAATGGGACTGGGACATAGACACAAAGCAGAACTCAACATTTCTACAAAATAAAAATAACTAACATTTAGAGCTCTCTAGATCTACCTGGAAACACTTGGAAATGCTGGAAAGTGTCAGAGATTTGGTCTAGCCTTACGCACAGTTAACAAAAGTGTACTGAAGTCACGCCAGCTCATCACCTCGTCATTGAAGAAGCTAAGCAGGTTAGGCCTGGGCAGTGCTTGGATGGGAGACCACTAGAACTTACGGCAGTGAGACGACTGAAGAAGAAACTGTTGTGTCCTTAGGCGGGACACTTCATTAACTATAGATCTCAAATACTGTATGTGTGAATGGTTGGTGGTGATCAGAGAAGCACAAAATGGCAGTCTAGTTTCCATCAGTCTGTCTCTAGGCAGCTGTGGCTACAACAGTGACTTACTAATGAGTGTGGAATGAATGAATAATGTGCTACATAAATCCAATGTATTATTAACAGTGCAATAAATTAAGATTAGATAAAGAATAACGCATGTTTCTAGTCGTTTTAGATAAATGGTTTGCACTGATACTGTATACTTCAACACTAAGTTCTGAGGGGACTCTATAAGTCTCCTTCACACTTCCAACACCCCAGGTTTGTTCTGTTCATCACGCTGACTGAAAGACTCCATATTGCTGGTGAAAGTGCTATTTTTTCCACTTCTTTACATTTCTGTAGTTTTTCCTCAAACAGGCAGCGGCCCCTCAGCCATGTCTGACATATTAACTCTCCTTTGGGCTTTTAGTTGTCTACACCTTCAACCCTTCACAAACACAGAAGCAGACAGCTCCCAGAAAACCTCTGTGCCCAGAATATTAAGAACTCCACCCGGCTGTGAGCACAAAATGTCACACCGCCATACGCATTTCCATTATAGCGAAAGGTGTGGGCAGAGCTAAGACATGGGCACATGGAAAATAATGATGTGATATGCTGACATGTGAAAACAAAGTGTGATTTTCAGTGTCATCGCATCATAGACTCACGTCGGTGAAAGCTGGCAGCAGGTGGAAGGGGAGAAGGTGTTTGAGGGGTCCTGGGTCTGGGTCCTGCCCGCTGTGGGGCGCAGCAGCTGGGGCAGAGCACTGTGGCACACGCTACCTGGAGACAGGTAAAGAGAGCAGAACAGATGGTGAACGACAAGATGCAGAATGTGCTAATGAACCACAAGACAGAAATAAACCCAAGAAACGTGTGTTGACGTGAGTCGTTAAGAAGCAGATTGTAAAGAGAAAATAACATGCAGGGTTAAAGCACATCCATATTTAGATCTATTCTTCACTGCAAATTTACACAATGTAAGCTATATGGTCAATGCTGCAACTCCAATTCTACTGCATGTTTGTTTGTTTGTTTGTTTGTTTTTGTTTGTTTGTTTTTTGTTTTTTTACTGTTTAAACTGACCTCATTGAACTTACAAGTTACCTATTTCGGTTAGACATATTAAAAATCATCATATTTAAGAAATATTTTTGCTTGTTTTTAGTGACTTTTGAACAGCAAATATGACAAAAGTAATTCAAAAATTGTTACCTAGAAACTGTGCTGTAAACCATCCAAAATCTATATAAATTAAACCTACTGAGTAGCTATGATAATATATAATAACGTTTTAGGCTATCTCATCCTAAACAAATGACATAATAATTAATAATTAAGTTTAACAGCTACTTAACCAACTCTGAGTTCTACCTGAGCTCCTTATTAATGTAGTTACTAGGTGTTAAAAGGATTTTTAAACAACTATGTCATACGTTGTTTAGGAATAATTCGGTTTAGTTTATGCTTTATTAAAGTGGACACATTATGGAAAATAACCTTTTCCGAGCTTTAACTTTAACTATATACTGTTCTCTTTTTTGTAAGTTGTATTTATTTAATTATGTTGATTATGTTTGTAATCAACATAATTCTTGCATTGCCCTGCAGTTCATGCTCAAGTGTTTCTATTTTAACATTTCTATTTTTACCTACCACCGATCTCCGCCCACTTCCAGATTCTTAACCTGTTCATTTTTTAAGCAGTTTTACATCAATTTTATGATTTACGATGGACAAAATGATCTACATGTCATACTTTGACTCTAAATGCATGGGGAAACACAGTAGGTCTCCTTGCAGTTGTAGTTGTTGTTGTTGTTGTTGTTGTTGTAGTTGTTGTTGTTGTTGTTGTTGTTGTTGTTGTTGTTGTTTCCCACAAATCTTTGGTCATATGTTTTTCATTGAATTCAGCATTGCATAAGATATATAAACAAGGTTTAAGATTTACTACACCCTTTCTAATATTTGCAGGGTGTGCAGGGCTAAAACACTCCAAACTTGCCTGAGGGCTGCAGTGCTCTTTAAGTAAAACATTGCCAACGAAGGAGACATCCATCATGTTACATTACGTTTCATGCAAACATTTGTAGGAAATCCCTGGTTTATTTGCTTGTCGATTATTGCAGCTCATTACTGGCTACTTCACAGGAATAAACAGTTTACAAGACTAAGCTCAATCAAAGTTTCCAAAGTCCACAAAAAGCTCATGTCTGGTTGTATGTGACAAAAACTCTTGAAACTATCTGTAATTTTTCAAGAGATCAGAGTACACAGACAGGTGACCATAAGTGTTTTTAGTTGAGCGTTATAAGGTCTATGAGACATTAAGGACTGAGACACTTGTCATGGACAAATAGTTAAATAGTGTTTACTTGCCCGCGTCCTGATTGCAGAGGCTTGTTAGTTTGCATAAAGCTTGATTACAGTTTGATTCGGGACCAGTGTGCGTGTCCGTGCGCGTGTGTAATCAGCCTAATCAGACTGACTACACACCCATCCGCCGTGCCATTACACTGATTGCCCGTCGCCTTGTTTGACCGAGCCATGCTACATTTTCTCTTGGAAAAGAATTAAGTTGTGGAAGTGAAATTAATGGACGCGTAACGTGACTTAACCAGATTAGATTGTGATGGCTACTTTGCTCAAACTTCAAACTAAACTTTGAGTCGCTTATTTTAGTTGATGCAAGCCTTTTGTGTGTACATTTCATGAAACATCCATTCACACGCGACAACAAATAGCCTACAGTTCTTATTATTTCTGCAGTTGCAAAAATACAACAGCAGTTTTTCAATCCCAGCATGAAAATAAACTGTGTGGGTGTTGAGAGGAAAGATGCGGTCGGTTATCCGCGGTAGGAGCGAGAGGAGCAGGTGACAACACATATCAACAAGTGTCTCCACTGCGGTAGTGTCTTCGCAAACAATCTAACCAAATTAGATAGAGTTACGTACCAAAATACATCACGACAGCAGCTGGAATCCCACTCAATGTGCCATAAAAGTGTGTGGCTGTGATCCGCAGGAGAGGCTGGTGCTGTGCGTCCTGCTGCTCCACAGAAGCTCCTCAT
The DNA here is from genome assembly GCA_038363315.1 of Mugilogobius chulae. Classification (NCBI taxonomy): domain Eukaryota; kingdom Metazoa; phylum Chordata; class Actinopteri; order Gobiiformes; family Gobiidae; genus Mugilogobius; species Mugilogobius chulae. The sequence goes on from CM076408.1 coordinate 30,457,078, forward strand.
AGAAGCTGCGTCTCTCTGTTCTGGCGACGCGCTGCGGCTCACTCACATCTGGGCCCCCACCACCGCCCCCTCCAAACCTAACCACTGCCTCCTCGTGCTGTCTTTCACGTGATTCTGCCTCGAGTTAATCACAAACGTGACTTTAATTCACAAAATAGACGGAAATTGTCCTAATGAGCGGTCAGTACCGCCATAGATCAGCGCGTACCCCGTAGCGTAATTCTTCTTCTTCTTATCAAAGTGATTTCTCGAGAAGCCAATGCTTCACAGATGAGCGGTATACCCTGAGAGCAAATGTGTTTTTAAAGGCTCTAGCTCTACGATCCTCTTCTTTCCTCCTGGGTCTTCTGTATTTTTAGATCCAAAGTCCATCCAAAAACGCACTCACACACACATTTGCGCACATGTATTTTCAAAGGCGCGTGCGTATTTACACTTTAAAGTTATTCACACTGTACCATGAGCCCATTTTCACAGACCTCTGGAGAGATATGCAGGCTTTTTCTTTTGTCAAGAAACCGGACAGCATGCTTTCCCACACAAACTACAGCCCCAGTGAGAAAGGTCTTAACTGCATCAACATTCAGCTGCTTCCTTTAAGACAAGCTTTTCTTAGCTTCAGGCAGAAAAGCAACTTCAATATTACTTCAGTTTGGCCAGTTAAGTAGGTACTCTACAGAAAAGCTTCAAGGTTTAACTCCCAAGATGGAACAAAAACAGATGGTTCCCCAAAATATAAATACATAAATAAAATAGGCCTAAGAAAATGCACGAGTAGCTTGAGTGGATGGTTGAGCTGTTTTGTTCACATAAGAAAGAGTTACCTCCAGCTTCCAATCCTTCAGCACTTGTGACCAAAAGCCTGCTTCCTGATAATCTGCTGCACCAAAGCAAAAAAAAAAAAAAAACTGTTTCAGAACTGTTCTGTAAAATGTGGAGCTGTCCTTTCATCCAAAGACCAAGACATCTGGACTTACCTGTGTTGCATTGTCTTTTAATGATGTTCCTGCTGAGACAAGTGTCAGGGATCAGATTCCACTAGTTACACTTAGTAACACGACCCTTCGAAAAGGAGATGGGGCATTCCCATTATATGTTTCTATTTCCACATGAGATTTCCTTCTGGCTTTTTTTTTTTTTTTTTAATTCTTTTTGATGATGTGCTTCATCTGTGAAACATTGACTCAAAATGCTTTTTCAACATAAATAAACTACAAACATTTAGTGTGACTTACCAAAGCCTACTCAAATACTGCATATAAAATAAATGATCATAGTTGAAGTTCTTCAAGTTTGCAACAGCTGCAAA